>CM042033.1:9239833-11798999 GCA_023525975.1 Smallanthus sonchifolius
GTAGTATCTTCGCCAACTTTTTTGAGACCTTTAGAACCTTATGTATCTAAAGAAGATCCCGGGTACAAAAAGCATATATAGAAGGGATTTTGCACCATTGAGAAATTATTTGTCAAATTGACTGAGCAAAGTGGCAAGATACAAAGATGTGATCAACCGTTTCACCATAATCCCCTCACAGTTTACACAAACCCTGATTAACAACAATATTTCTCTTAATCAAGTCCGTTTCACCATAATCCCCACACAGTTTACACAAACCCGTTTCACCATAATCCCCACACAGTTTACACAAACCTAGTTTACCATTGCGTTTGCGTTAAATAATTGCGGAATTATGCATTAATTAATTACACTTTTACGTTTGATAATTATGGAATTAATTACGGAATTATGCATTAATTACGGAAGAATTATCAAAGTTTACACACAAGTAGAATGATTAATTACGGTTAAAAAGAATATAATCACGGATATATGGTATATGCATTAATTACGGAGTTAAAAAACGTTTTCAAGCGTGATTATTGTATATGCATTAATTTCGGTTAAAATAGAACATAATCACGGAATTAATTAGGGAATTTAATCATTAATTTGTATATGTGTAATATCCCAAAAATAATAATAATAGGAAATAAAATTACGAACGAAGATCAGGGAATAACGAAGAAAACATATCGGGCTCGTTGGCTTGGATAGTGGGCCGGGTATGGAAGGCGCAAGGGGAGGAGTAAAAGCCTTCCTTCTCCCTTGTCACTCCACTTCATCATCTTCACCTTAAACCTAGAGAAAGAGTAGAGAGAGAGAGAAAGCTTCAAGGATCCATACCCGAGGCCTTCGTGTTGCTCTGGATCATTGCTGGAACATCCCCGAGGATTGGAGAAGAAGAAATCGAACGATATCAGGTAACAACTCGTTATCATATTCGATTTCTTTATTGATTAAGTGGGTTTAGGGTTTATATGGGTTTTTCAATCAAAGATAGGATTTTTATAATGGAATTTGACTAGAAAGCATGTATTTAGCTTCATGGAAGCTAACTACAAGTTTTGAACATAAAAAGATTGAAACTTGGATAAAAACGGAGTATTTGATCAAGAACAGATGAATCGTCTGAAATCTCCATGAATCAGAAAACTCGGATACGTCCGAAAAGTATCTCGGAACACCATAGATTTTGGATAGAACTTTTCAATCGAAAAGTATCTCGAACAGAGCATTTCGGTCGAAAAGTATTTTGGACAGAAAAGGATTTCGGACAGATGTTTTCGAAAAAAATAGTTCTTGGACAAAAGTTTTCGAACGAAAAAGCCATTGATAGAAAATAGTTCTAACACTATAGTTTTCGGTCGAAATAGATTTCAACCGAAAAAGATTTCGAACATAGGAGTTTTCGGATAAGATATGTAGGTTATAACCTTGTTCCATTTGTGATTCTTGAAACAGATACATTAGTATCCCACCTAGCTTGAAGTTTTAGTGATAAGTGAGATAGACACAGTAGCAGTCAGGTGAGTTCTTATTGCCCTTTTCCTAAACGGTTTTGGGCTGCCATACATACTGTTAAAGAGATAGTTTTCAAAGATAAATAATGTTTTATAAGAACTATATATATTCTTATAAAATGAAAGACAAAGAGTTAAAGAGTATAGTATTATCTTTTAAACAAGTTTTTGAAAGATAACAATGAGTTAAAGTAAAGAACGATAAAGGAGATGTATTTCGGTACAGCTCGACAGTGACAGTGATAGTGACAGATACCATGTTATATGCTTATGTGTTAACGTGTGCTATTTGTCTATTTGAAAGTTATGTGGTTATATTTCTAATCCGTCTAATAGTGTAATTGCATTGCATAGTAGCTACATAGTAGAAAGTCCTGCAGGCATGCTAAAGTAGAAGTCTCACCCTGAGGCATGAGCAATGCTAAAGGAGTCTTACACTTTGGTGTAAGCAATGCTAAAAAAGTCTTACACTTCGGTGTAAGCGAGAAAGTCCTACCCTAAGGTGTAGGAAATGCTAAAGGAGTCTTGCACTGACGTGCAAGCGAGAAAGAAAGTCTCACCCTGAGGTGTGGGCAGCGCTAAAGTAAAAGTTACCCTGAGGTGTAAGCGAGAAAGGGATCGGGTTCTCGGACCATGATACATATGTGATAGTTAAAGTGTGATAAAGTCACTTGTCCTATACAAATGAAACGATAGTCAGACAGAGTACAGGAGGACATCTTGACGGGTTTCCTCAAAGCTAAAGTTTTAATAATAGACAGTAACGTAACAGCTTTATAATTGTAACATTATAAAGTTTTAAAGTAAAGTTAAAGTGTTTTCAAAGAAAGAGAAAGTAAAGCTTATTTTATCTTTATAAAACTAAGCTACCAAAAAGAAAGTTTTATAGTTTAAAGTAAAGATAGAACTCATCAGTATTAGTTGACTTTTAGTATGCATGACCGATAGGAAAGGCAAAGCGAAAGAAAAGTAAGAGAGCCGTGACGGCTGGATAACATGGACATCGGGCTGCAGCATTGAAGACTGACATTCCCAATCCTGATAGTTCATATTATAGACAATGATTTACATTATCGTTTGTTGAATGTTTTAATTTAAAGACTTTCGCTGTAATAGATTCTGATTTCCGGTTTAAGAACTATGTTTGTTATGTTTTGTACCAACTATGAGATGTACCCGTTTAGGGCGTTTCAATATGCCTTAATTACGGAATTTTGCATGAATCTGTTTTCACACAAGTAGATAATCAAAAGTAGATAATTTGTTTAATAATCACGTTTGAAATCACCGGTAGAAATATGGAATTTCTTTGGAAAACCGAAAAAAATGAAATCACGTTTAATTAATAACTGGTAGAATGACAAAAATATTATTCCCACTAAAATTAAAAAGGAACACATGACGCATTCATATTCCTTCGTACGATTTAAGGCCTTTGTATTTAATACCTCCCAATATATATATATATATATATATATATATATATATATATATATATATATATATATATGGAGTTTAATAAGGTGTATAAACATTCAATTTAAGTGCATTGGTGATATAAAAGGCGGGATGTATAAAATGAGTCATTTTACCTGTTTAATGTAATTTGCATAAAGCTTGATATAAATCATGCATTGAATGATTAGTTATGTTAGATTTTACTATGTAATAAGTATCATTTGAATGTTGTTTTATGGTGTTAAATATGGTACAATGGTTTGGAGTAACTTGATTGAATTGGAGACTTGAAAACACTTAAAAAGTTATGGAATTAAGTTGGTTGTCAAGAATTTGCATTATGTTCGGAACTAGGTATTGCAGGGGTGTTAAACGGTCATATATACAAGGTTATGTAGGCCAGTTTAAAAGCATACGACCACATAAAAAGGACTAAACGCCCGTATAAGTGTGGACAGATTCAAGATTTTGTGTTTTTAGGTATTTTAAGTTAACGGGTTTGGTTATGGGTGATCCCTTCAACATGAATTATATATATATATATATATATATATATATATATATATATATATAGGAGATGGATATTTTGAAAACCCACTTGAGTTGCGAAAACATTTGTAAACTCTCAAAAAAACGTGTTTTTACATGTTTAAAAAAAATAAAAAAAAATTGGAAATCATTTTAACCAACTTTTATAAAATTTTCGTCAAAATAATAAAAAAACCGCCGAGCCAATTTTTATAAAAAAATGGACAAAAATCCCCTTTTTTGTCTAAAAAATCGTGTTACTTAAGTAAAACAACTGGGCAAAATTTTAAAAAAAAATTATAAAAACATCTATAAGCGCTTTTTTGATTTTTTTTATAAAATGTTTTGAAATTACATATAAAAACTTTTCCAAAAAAAAACCTTATAAAAACCCATTTTTTGGAGAGTTTTCAATGTTTTCACAACATGAGGGGTTTTCATCCTATACATTCCCTATATATATATATATATATGACGGTTCCACTAATAAGTGTTTTTCGCTAAAAAATCCTAAGAAGTGGGTCAAACGAACTCCAATAGAGCTCATTCCAGCGGCGTTGTAACCGTCTCATCGAACCCTAACCCAGACCCAAAAACCTAAACCTCCCTCCACCCGCACCCCCAAAAACCTAAAACCCCCTCCAACCTTACCCCGAAAAGCCTAAAACCACCACCCCCACCCTCCAAAAACCTAAACCCCCCCACCCCCACCCCCCAAAAAAAAACCTAAACCCACCCCCACCCCCACCCATAAAAAAACCCTAAACCATAAAATCTAAACCCTACAACCCCAAGGCTAAACCATAAGGCTAAAACCCTAAAATTCAAACGTAAAATCTAAACCTTAAAGCTAAACCCTAAAAGCTAAGATGGTAGAGTTCGACGAGACGGTTCCAACGCCGCTGAAATTAGCTCAATCGGAGTTCGTTTGATATCGTTTCTTAAGGTTTTTGTCATTTCTTAGATTTATTAGCGAAAAACTACTTTTTATTTGATACTCCCCCTATATATATATATATAGGGAAGGGATATTTTGAAAACCCACTTGAGTTGTAAAAACATTGAAAACTTCAAAAAAAAAACGTGTTTTTACACGTTTTTTTTAAATTGGAAATCATTCTAAGCAACTTTTATAAGATATTCGTCAAAGAAAAATACAAAAAACGCCGAGCGGTTTTTTTAAATGGACAAAATTCCCCGTTTTTAGTGTAAAAAAATCGTGTTACATATGTAACACAATTGGGCAGAATTTTAAAAAAAAATTATAAAAACATCTGGTCGGCGCTTTTTTGATTTTTTTCATAAAAAGTTTTGAAATTACATATAAAAGCGTTTTCAAAAACAAAAACCTATAAAAATCCGTTTTTTGAACAGTTTTCAATGTTTTCACAACTTGGAGGGGTTTTCATCCTATACATTCGCTATATATATATAGATAGGGGGAGGATCAAATAAGAAATAGTTTTTAAGGTTTAGATTTTACGTTTGAATTTTATGGTTTTAGCCTTAGGGTTTAGCATTTAGGGTTTAGATTTTATGGTTTAGGTTTTTTTTTGTGGGGGTGAGGGGTTTAGGTTTTTGGGGGTGGGTGAGGGTGGGTTTAGGTTTTGGGGGTGGGGTGGGGGGTTTAGGTTTTTTGGGGGTGGGGGTGGTGATTTTAGGCTTTTCTGGGTAGGGTTGGAGGGGGGTTTAGGTTTTTGGGGATGCGAGTGGAGGGGGTTTTAGGTTTTTGGGTCTGGGTTAGGGTTCGATGAGACGGTTCCAACGTCGCTAGAATGAGCTCAATCGGAGTTCGTTTGATCCACTTATTAGTATTTCTTAGCGAAAAACCACTTTTTAGTGGAACCGTCCCCTATATAGGGGAAGGTTCCACTAAGAAGTGAATTTTCGCTAAGAAACCTAAGAAACTGGGTCAAACGAACTCCGATTAAACAAATTCCAGCAGCGTTGGAACTGGCTCTTCGAAATATATCCTAGAGTTAAACCCTAAAGCTAAACCCTTAAAGCTAAAAAGGGAGAGCTAAAAAGGGAAAGCTAAATGCTAAAACTAAACCCTAAAACCTAAACCCAAAAACCTAACCACCCCACCCTCACCCTCCAAAAACCTAAATCCTCCAACCCCCACCCCCACCCCCACCCCAAAAACCTAAACCTACCCACCCACCCCCTAAAAAACCTAAATCCCCCACCCACCCACCCACCCACCCCTTAAAAAACCTAAATCCCCCCACCCACCCCCAAAAAACTAAATCACCCCACCCTCCACCCCCCCAAAAACCTCGACGAGTCGGTTTCAACGCCGCTGGAATGAGCTCAATCGGAGTTCGTTTGACCCGGTTTCGGTTAAAAAAACCATTTATTAAGTTTTTTAGCGAAAATTCACGTCTTATTTGAACCCCCCTATATATATACATATATATATATACGTTTATGTTTTATTTTTGTGAACATATTTAAAAACTAAAAAACACCATGCCTAAATATGTACTTTTTAGGAAAAATCTCCTTCTTAGTTTAACCCAACTCTACGTATATATATATATGTATATATATATATATATAAGGGAAAGATCTATTTAGAACTCATAAATACTTGAGAACCGCGAGAACTCGTGAAAAAACAATCCAAACTATTTATTTTTTTTTTACTATCTTTATGATTAAAATACAACATAAAAAATGATTTATCTTTCCAACTAATTCATCTCTCATCTCTAAGTTATATTCAAAAATTTTGTACACATGTGTAAATGGTAAAAACTTATACATGTGTAAATGGTAAACTTAAACATGTGCACGTTTTTTTAATATACGAATATATGTAAATTTACATATATAAATTCATTTTTTTGTGTTGTATTCTAATTATAAAGGTAGTAAAAACAAAAAAATTGTTTTGATTGGTTTTTTAGCTAGCTCTCGCAATATTTAGAAGTTCTCCAATGATCCATCCCCTACACACATACACACACTGAATTCATACGATTCACAAACCTTTTTAAATGAAAACCTTTCTTTTTATTTAGACAAAACTTCACACAATAGTAACAAAGTTTGTCAAGTAAGTGTTCACTTAAAGCTTTTTTTGTTCATCTAACATCTCTCATCTTGATGTTTTATATTTATGAAATCTTTTTTTTATAAATGTTAATTTTTTTTTAGATTAACTGACATAAATGAAATATATATGAATGTAGTTATTATTTAATGATTGTTTTTTTTTTCAAATTAACTTAAAGTAATACGTAATAGTGATGAATTTTTTTTACTAAATAATAACTAAGTTTCATAATTGTTCCATTTAAATAAATTTGAAAAAAATAAACAATAAATAGCAACCAAGATTCATATATGCTCCATTTATGTTACTTGATTTTAATTTTTTTTACATTTATATACAAAAAGAATTTATAAGATTGAAACACCGAATTAAGGTTGGGTGACTTTATATGAAAAAAAAACTTTAAGTAAGTTTAATGGAAAAGTTGGTTACAATTGTGTATTGTTACTCGTTTTGTTTATTTTGTTCTCTTTCATGTTTTTTATCAACAACACTAACGTTAAGTGAATGAAGTTCGACACTTCTATACGTATATGTGTGGGAGTGATTGAAAGGAGAAAGAAGTTGGCTTATTTCTTATACTTGTAATCAATATTCATTGTGAGGAAAGATAACTTGTAGTTGGTGGTTAAATGGTGAATATTTAAACTTATAATCTCAATTTTTTGTTCAATATATGTTAACAATTATACATCAATAAAAAAACAATATGAAATTTACATACATGATTTTGTATACCCATTTAGAGTTTTGTTGTTTTGCCTCAAAATAGAAAATTGAGAGCCGAAAGTAGCCGGGGTTCAAGTACCGACACGACTTGGTTAGGGATGTTCTTTTTGACATATTTAGGCGTGCCGGGGTTTCTACTAAGAAAGAGGCACCGGTGAATTTCTTGACGGACCCATTGGAAGGAAGATCAACACTTAGACCCGCTGACATTTTGGTCTTTGGGTGGATAGGTGGGAAACATGCGTGTGTAGATCTAACAGGGGTCTCCCCTCTGGTGGGCTTGGGAGTTAGTGCTTTCACGGTGAGTCAGGCTGCCCTAAAAGCTGCTTCGAGCAAAGTGACCAAACACGAGAAAGCGTGTCTTGACAACCAACACGTGTTTATACCATTTGCTTTTGACACTTTTGGTTTCCTTGCACCAGAGGCCGTGGAGTTACTTAACCGAGTACAGCGGGTCATGCATAGTAATGTTATGACCCCAAGATCTGTAGATGTAGTTTTTAAAAGACTTGGTTTTGCTATTCAAAAAGGGTTGGCGGCGCAGCTTGTTGCCCGTTTGCCTTCTATCTCTATGTAATTTCCCTTTGGGAGTTGTGTTTTGTTTATAATGGAAAAAATTCAGAAGTTAGATATAAAAAGTAGCCTTTTTGTAGGTCAATTCAATGATTATGACCATACCACAAACCCATTAGTATCATGATATTATAACTTAATCCTGATGATCATGGGACCTAATATATGTCCAAATTATATTATTTTTAAGTAAAATCATTATTTTTGTGTACTTAATGGTAAGGAAGTTCAATGGATCGGATATGAACAGGGGGAAGTGGTATCTATATTTATATCTATTTATTTTTCTTTATCCTTATCCATATGTAGGTGAATTATTTGGAGGGAAAAAACATATATTTGCCTTCCATTGATTTTAATAGAACTCTAAATAATTGAGCTTTGTAACATTAAAGCGATATTTTTAATAAAGAAACATTTGCTTACTCGTTGGACCATTCGGTATACGTGAATGAGTGTTGTGGGAGTGTAACGACCAAAAACCTGACACTTTCATTTGGGTCGAAAATGGGAGAAAATAATAAGGGAAAATGGGCTTTGGAGGATGGGCTTGGCCCATAAGAGTTCCATAACCCTACATACCTCCATTTCCCGCCTCCATTTGCATCTATCAACTCCAAAACATTTAGAGAGACAAAGTGGGTTTTAGAGAGAGAAAGCTTCAAGAAACTTCATCATTAATTTGGCTTTAGATCTGCTCCTACCTTCTTCTACACTGTTATTCATTAAGAAAGCACGAAGAAACATTGATTTTGAGGTAACGATCAAACCTAAATCCCTGTTTTTCTGTTTAAAATGGGTTTTGGGGTAAAACTAGGGTTTTCATCTCAAAGATCATGTTTTTCCGTGTTAAATGATGAACAAAGCATATATCTAGCTTCATGGGAGCTGGATAATCAATTTGGACGTAAAAAAGTTACGATTTTGGATAAAAAATCAAGTTGTTATGGTTTTTGTTCTTGGGGCGACACTAATAGTGTAGCCACCTTCATCCGAAGACACTAATCAGGACAATGAGGTAAAGATCCCGAGGTCGGCCAATAATTGGGACACATGTCATTCTATGGCGACACTAAGAGTGTCGCCATTTGTCTGGCGACACTGAGTCCTTAATGAAAGTTAGGCGACACTGATCTGACGACATTGCCCCTTGTGACACTGTCAGACGACACTGAGTGTTGGAGACACTAGCCCAGGCGGCACCACCTATGGCAACACTATAAACAACACTAACAAAGTTTAACATATTTCACGTATTGAATTCGTACAGATCCTGTAGCACTTGTCTAGCCCGAAGCTTACTAAGTTTCACACAGTAAACCATACACCATGTGAGTTCTAAGTCCCCCTTTGTCTGTAGCTTTTGGGATGGGGTGAATACTCGTATAATGATGAATGTTAAATGACTAAACGTGCTAATGATAGAAACGAATAACAAAGTATGAAATAGGCTAACTGTAATTTTGTGCCTATATGATTGATGATGCACTATGTGGCTAATTATGTGTAAACGTACCACCATAGATGATAAAGTTTAAATGACCATATGTGTAAACGTGCCACCATAGATGATAAAGTTTTAAAGGGCTATACGTGTAAGCGTGCCACCATAGATGATAAGGTTTAAAGGGCCATACGTGTAAACGCGTCACCATAGATGATAAAGTTTTAAAGGGCTATACGTGTTTGATATTGGATGCCTGATAGCGTTACTATCGAGGTACGATCCAAAAAGTTACACTTTGGACAACGAGCAATTAATAATGTTTAACCGTAAACATTATAGTTCATGAAACACGAATTTATAATTCGGAGGATAAATATTTAGCGAAATATTTAAACGGTTTATTCGGTGATTAATTATTTAGTGAAATAATTAAAAGACGAAAGGTTTAAACGTTAAACGGTTGAGATTTACTAATTATTTATAATTAGTAAAGCGCTAGGGTTAAAAGTAACTAACAATTAATTACCAGGGATTAAGAGTTAATTTCCTAGGGGTGTGATTTGTATTTATGGAGATTATAAATACATCTTTATCTCAAAACCCTAATCACACTTCTTGCCTCCTCTCCTACTTGCACAAGAAGCAACCAACCGCCCCCCTTTCGTTACCGACCACCGTCGGCCACCTCCGGCCGCCGTCCGCCGACCGACCAGCCACCACCTTCGCCGACCGCTGATCGCCGCCGTCGAGCATCCTCCGCGAACCATTTTCTTGCTTCGCGGGTTGTGTTGCACGAGTCCGTTAGACGGGTTTCGTTAGTTGCGGGTTTCGTGGACGAGTCACTAACGAGACGCTCGCTGATTCAAGGTGTGAATCTTCCGGGAATCGTCAAATGTATAATCTTTAACCTATTATGGTTGGATTTAATATATTGTTTATACGCGTGTAATAGGATCACTGACGGGATTCCGGTTTAGAACTGTAAACGTGTACAACCGCTCGACGGCAACCGATACACGGATTCCCAACAATACGTGTAAACGTGCCACCATAGAGAATAATGAAACGGTTACCCATGAGGTAAACGGATGTAAAGAACGAAGGAGTTAAACAATAATAATATGTTAACTCAATAAATGATGAAACGATTGTCTATATGACAAACGAATGATAATGAAATGAAGAGGTATATGTATAAACGTGACAATGTGATTGTTTGAAGCTACTTCGATAAACAAACGAAACAGCTACTACGGTAGACGGACGAAACGGCTACTTCGGTAGACGGGTTAAATGGACTACGATGATAGGACGGATAAAACGGTTACTTCGGTAAACGGAAACTATGGAAGACGGATGAAACGGGTACGACAGTAGATGAATGAAACGACCGTTATACCGCGTATAGCAGACGGATGTTAGACGACTACGACGGTAGACGATATGTTAAACGGACTACGACGGTAGGACGGATGAAACAGTTACTTCGGTAAACGGATGTTATGGCATGTTTATGCTTAAACTGAATGATCATGATTTATGTTTAAGAAAGTATACAAAGTTAATATGATGACTATATGATGAATATATGATGATTGCATGATTGATAAAACTAGAACTCACCAGTGTTAGTTGACATTTAGTATGCATCTCAGGTAAAGAAAAAAGAAAATATATGACGCTTAATAGGCCGGATGGATTAGGCGATTGGCTACTCGGCTCAAGAACTTTTATCCCGATCTATGCTTATGTTTTAAAGACAATGTTATGAAAATTTTAATTGGCCGACATTTTATGATGTGTGAATAAAGTTATGTAACTCCGCTTCATGATGTTTTATTTATAATATTTCAGTGTTTGAAATATATGTTTATGAGTAAATTCAATGAGTGGGGTTTCCCGGTAATCGGGGCCTGACAGGGAGTGATGTGGACCGCGTGGCCCGTGGAACACGACACTTTTATTCATGGTCCACTGGCGTGGCTTGAGTTTTGAGTTGAGACTTGGCAAATACATGTTGAAAATTGGTTTCTTTGATGATCTTCGATAAATGTGCAAGATGTTCAAATCGAGAGTGCATTGATACATATATATCCCTTTCCAGTAGGTTTATGGGCAAAGATGTTGGATTGGATAGTGGTTGTGATTATGGTTTGGTTGTGTGGGAAGGTATGTATGCGGCTGCCGATGGCAGGGATTTCCGGCTAGGTTAAAAGGAACATAAATTTTGTTAGGTAAGTAAAAATGAGAAAAGAACAAATAATGCATTAATTGATCCCAAGTGTTTTCTCCTCAATACATATAGAGGTGTTACAACATAATGATAAGAATATCAATAACTACCCTAATAATATTTGAAATACAAATAGCTAACCAACTTAGGGATAATAACTCAATACTAGATAAAGCAAAACAACTTAGAGATAATAACTCAATGCTACATAAAGCATATATTATTAATAATAATAATGTGATAATGTCGGTTATTCTCAAAATTGAACCCTATTTCATCTGTCTAGTATCTCAAGACATAATTACAAGTGTTATTCAAAACATAGTTCACCTATTCAAATAGGAAATATTCATTTTACAAAGCTAAGAATTTAATACTTAAAACTCATTTTGATCTAAAAGGATTTAAATGAGAATATTAAGATGCAAGAACTTGACTGTTACTAGGAAATGTGCTTAAACACGTATATTTCTAATGTCCATTAAAAGTATCTCAACAGTTAAGAAAATGTATGTACCACTCCCGAGTAGAGGTGCGCAACAGAACTGGTTTGGGGAAATGCTCCAAACCGGTTACATCTTATAGTTGACACAAAACAAGAATAACATAGTTCTCAAACTCCTAATTCAGAATCAATACAACGGAAGTCTTACAAAAACATGTTCAAATAACACAACCAATTAAAACATTCAATCATAAACATTCAATAAGTTCAATCAACTAGAAATGTCAGTCATCAGTCAATACCCTTCACTCCAGCCAATTCGAGCTCTCGCAGCTCCACAATTCAACTCAATTCTCATCTAAAATACATATTAAAAACTAAAAAGTTAGATATACTGAGTGAGTTATATATTTACTTTAATCACTATAAACCCCGTTTATCATTTAACATAGCTTTAATTATTAAAATAATATAAGATTTCAATACATAATTTCATTATTATCATGAAATCCTTTACTTTCACTATCATTTGTTAAAAACCCTATTTTAGGAAACCAAAAAGCATCCTACATCCAACCGTCCATTCATTCCATTCCATCCATTCAGATCAAATTGCCCCTAAGGCTAACTGCACGAAGACCGACAATATGATTACCCAACCATTGCCCGAAGACAAAGTTCCCATACGCTCATATACAAGTCTCCTTTGTTGCTTGTCATAAATACAAGACTTCTCTGTTGCTTGCATAGGGCAAGGCTCTAATGTTGCTTGTATACAAGACTCCACCACTCAATCCCTGCATCCACTCATATTCATTTAACTATCACATAACACATCTAACACATACACGTTACAATACACACGTATTAACATTAAGTATAACACATGTCATCTAGCACATTCATCCCGTACCGAAGAACCGCCATTTCCCGTGCACATTAACCATTCAGCATATATATTCACATAGGAATAATATATGACTCTGTCACTGTCATTCCAGTACCGAAGTACCGCCATTCACTTATTTATTCATCCCGTACCGAAGAACCGCCATTTCCCGTGCACATTAACCATTCAGCATATATATTCACATAGGAATAATATATGACTCTGTCACTGTCATTCCAGTACCGAAGTACCGCCATTCACTTATTTATGTTATCTTTAAAAATATAATTTTAAAGACTGTAATAAATAAGTTTACTCTATCTCTTTACTTTCATTTCTTTTACAAAATATATAGATATTTTATAAAACGTTCATTTGTTCATCTGTGCCATTCATTAGACCCGTTCACCGGTTAAGTATGCATCTCAGCCTAAAAACATAAAGAAAAGAGCGATAGAAAATCACCAGATACGTTATCACTATACTCTATACTTCTGTCAAGCTAGTCGGCAAGCCACACGATATGTACGAATTCAACACGTGAAAACTATCAATTCTAGCTAATGTCGCCTACAGTTTTGCTCCGACTTAGTGTCGCCAGAACACTCAGTGTCGCCCAACAGTGTCGTTGGTGACAGTGTCGCCAGTGATAATGTTTCCTACACAGTGTCGCCATAATTTTCGTTATGTACTTAATGTCATCCCATGAGTGTCGACACTTAGTGTCATCCCCGACAGTGTCGCCAATCATTAGTGGCGTCACAAATCAGTGACGTCACTTCCTTGATTTTCGCCATCTTCGCCACATGACCCGCGACTATGATCGGTGTCGAAGGGACCGGTCAAAGATAGAGAATTAGTGTGTCCTAATCACCTTAAACTAGTTAGGGTAATAAGGGTGTGGAACCACGAGGAGCTTGTGGTCGGCGCTAAACTTCAATTGACAAAGTGATTTATGAAGTTGCAATGGGTCTTTCTAACCAAACACAAGCAATGATTATCAAGTAGCAATTACATGCAAACGATCACTAGCAATCAAGTAATAAACAAACGGTTTAAGTTATAAACAATAATTAAAAAGGAATCACGTCCGGGTTTCAAGTTCACAAGCAATTAGGAATTATCACACAAAGATATGAGTTCAAGCAATCAAGCGGTTATCCAAATCAATTTGACCAATTCTAACCAAGAACATCAACATTCATACATCATAGGCAAGTGGTGCATTACAACATTCACAAATGAAATCTAGACAAATGTATGTAATATAAAATTAGATTAATCAATAGATTCAACACAAATCAAAGTTCATAGCAATTATCATCTAACGAGGTCAATGGTGCAAGAAATTATCGACTCCCTTCGAGTTCATAACAACACTAAACACAAAGATTCGAATACTTCAAACCAAACGATTACTAGAATTGTTTCTTAAGTCTAGCACATGATAAAACCCTAAAAACTTACAAACAATCCACCCGGGCATGATTTCTGGTGGATTAGCCGCTTATGGTTGTGGAATTCATCTTCTTCGATTTCTTGATATCAATCTTCAATTATCTGTTTCCTAGCCTCCAAAAACTCCCAAGATTGCCCAAAACTGCTCTCCAAAAAGTTCCCAAAATCGCCAAAATTGTCCTCCAAAAGATGATTTAGAATCTGGGGAAGAAACCCCTAATTAAACACTGAAAATCGGCAGTTTTCCTGAAAGTCCGCATCTGAAGCATAACCAACGTAAGCTTACGCCGGGTGGCGTAAGCTTACGCCAATGCCTACTGATGTGAAAAAGTTCCAGCGTAAGCTTACGCCAGGGGGCATAGCTTGCAGAAAAAACCATTGTTTGGAAAAGGTGACCAGCGTAGGTTTACGCTGGTTACGCCACCTGCAGAATTCTTCTAAATCTTTCATCTTTGATCCCGTTTCTCGTGCGATCTTCTCCTTCTCGCGTATTTCTTGCATAATGCTTCAAAAGCATCCTTTAAGATCCTATTACCTATGCTTGCACAACTACACAAAGTCTATGCATTGCAAATAATAATTCAAGTAACTATGCATTATTAACCATAAAAATGTGCAAAACTTTAGCCGCTCATCACATCCCCACACTTGAATTTTGCTTGCCCTCAAGCAAGCTCTTTTGCATCAAATCCACATTATTAATTCTCAAACAAATGCCTCAACTAAATGTAAGCTAAGGTCCAAGGTCATACGAAATTCACAAGAATTACACTCTCAATAGATTTACAATCCAACAAACAAATGATGAGTTTTCAACACAAGGAAACACTTGGACGGGCTTAACTCATTTCCGGTTATGGTTTTGCATGCAACATACCCCTCACAATCAATCACTTCACTCGGTTTCATATCAGGATTTGCGATGATATGCTAGTGTTTCTCACTCAATACCAAAAAATGAACCACATTATCATAAGTTTGCATATTGATCACATCTCCATCTACTAACACAACTATAATGCACAAATCAAAAGGTCTTTTAAGGGTTGTAATGTAGGCTAAGGTTACGGGCATGGATAAGGATTTTTAAAGTGGCTAAAGGTGAGTGAAATTCAACTAATGAAGTTACAAATCAACTCTAAAACTTTCAAATCTCTAATATGGGTATAAATGACCCATCAACACTAAAGTTCTTATTTCTTCAAACTATCAAATGAAACTTGGGTTAAATTGACCCAATAACATCTTTTATTATAATTCAAACTAATTCTCAAAATCTTTGGGAAAATGCTGACCCAATACTATTTTTGTATTTCTTTTTCATTTTTTTACTCAAACTAATACTCACAACTTTTGGGCGAATATTGACCCAAGACTATTTTTGGTATTTCCTTTTCCTTCATCTTTCAATTTTTTTTATCTCAATTGCAACCGCAACTACAACAATCTAAGTTAATTGAATTTCAACTCACGGGTTTAAAAAGAAAATGCAATAAAGGTGAATGGGCTAATGTTGTGGTTTTGTCAAAAAAAATGGTATAGGCTCAAAGTGGGCATCTAATGGATATTAACAGGTAAGGGTATAAAAATGGCTAATAATAAAAAGGTTTCTCCTAATGCCTTTATCGTTTTTGTGCAAATAATTGGTTCAAGGTCTCAACATGTATCAACACTATGCAAGTTCTAAAATATGAAACAAAGTGGCCAAACACTCAAATAAAAGAATATATATGTCAATTTGGCTCAAAATCTCACATAAACGGTGGAAAATAGGTTACCGACATGTGCATGCAAACCGTCACTTCCAACATTGTTACTCCCAATTCCCACATTTCCAAATTTATTATATTTTTTTTATTTGTTGAAAAAACTTAATCAAGTACTTAATGAATCAACCATAACCAAAGACCTCCGGTAAAAACTTTGTAAAACAATTATTCAAAAATTTGTATGGTTTCATTGATTTCCCACATCCCCACACTTGAACCTTACATTGTCTCAATGTAGAATAGTTATGACCAATCAAAGTGTGGTTCGTGGGTGCACAAACATATCCAATACCCAAATCTCCAAAATTCACTTCAATGATTCCCAAAACCATAAGCACCAACCCAAACAAAATCAACCAAGTTTCAAACATAAACACACCAAAACAAACAAAAACAAAATCATTTAATTAAAGCAACATAGATATGAGAAAGAGTACGTGGACTTGATTAGAGGCGATTATAGAGTGCCTGAACCACCACCAAAAATAGACTCATAAGTCTTCCATGAGTTTTCCCCACACTTAAGTGTTGCTATGGTGACGAAAAACTAAAAACACACAAAACAAAACAAAGACAAAATAAAGACAATCACAAGCCGGGTTGCCTCCTGGTTAGCGCTAAGTTTATTGTCGTCAGCCCGACATTACCTCCTTATGGAGGTTGGAACACAAACTTGCTTCCACTAGCTCCCCTACCACTTTGGTTGTTATCACTCTAGCTCTAAGTTTCCTTTCTTGTAAACTTCACATCAAAAAATTCTCCTTTCTCGTCCGGATGTTGGACATGGTCGGGTGGCTTCTTTGCATCTTTCAACTTCTCAGTTTCCTTCTTGATTTCCTTCTGCTCGTCTTTCCCATTAAACCTGTCAAACATAATACCCTTCTTTTTGGTGTCACCCTCATTTACCTTGGCACGAGGATGACACATGTTAGTAGTAACTGATTTTGAACATTTATTTTCAACCGAATATGTAAATGAATTTGAAAAAATATTTATGTTCAACTTACGATTCCCAAAGGTCATGTCAACGGTGCCGTTTCGGCAATTGAATTACGCATTTACGGTTGCCAAAAACGGTCTTCCCAAAATCACTCGTGGCGCCTCCTCCTTAGCAAGTGGTGCATAATCGAGCACCAAGAAATCTCCCGGATAGTAAAATTCTCCGATCTTCACAGCCATTCCACTAATTTCCCCTGAGGGCGCGTACATGTAGCATTCTCTAACACCAATGTGGTGTTGTATTCTTCTAATGGACCAAAATTGTATTGGTCATATACACTCCCCGGTAAAATGTTCACCCCGCTCCATAATCTAGTAGTGCCAAATTAGTTTTGAATTCTCCGATTTGAATAGGAACTTGGGGTTCTCCAAACTCAATTTCTTCCTCTTATCTTTTTCACCTTCTTCATTACCGGAAGACACATCAATTGCACTAACATGATGTTTTGGGTTCAATGTGGTGTCACTCGGTAATTTACCTCCATTATCAAGTAGCAATTACATGCAAACGATCACTAGCAATCAAGTAACAAACCAACGGTTTAAGTTGTAAACAATAATTAAAAAGGAATCACGCCCGGGTTTCAAGATCACAAGCAATTAGGAATTATCACACCAAGATATGAGTTCAAGCAATCAAGCGGTTATCCAAATAAATTTAACCAATTCTAACCAAGAACATCAACATTCATACATCATAGGCAAATGGTGCAATACAACATTTACAAATGAAATCTAGACAAATGTATGCAATATAGAATTAGATTAATCAATAGATTCAACACAAATCAAAGTTCATAGAAATTATCATCTAACGAGATCAATGGTGCAAGAAATTATCGACTCCCACGAGTTCATAACAACACTAAACACAAATATTCGAATACTTCAAACCGAACGATTACTAGAATTGTTTCTCAAGTCTAGCACATGATAAAACCCTAAAAACTTACAAACAATCCTCCCGGGAATGATTTCTGGTGGATTAGCCGCTCATGGTTGTGGAATTCATCTTCGATTCTTCGATTTCTTGATATCAATCTTCAATTATCTGTTTCCTAGCCTCCAAAAACTCCCAATATCGCCCAAAACTGCTCTCCAAAAAGTTCCCAAAATCGCCAAAACTGTCCTCCAAAAGATGATTTCGAATATGGGGAAGAAACCCCTAATTAAACACTGAAAATCGGCAGTTTTCCTAAAAGTCCGCATCTGAAACGTAACCAGCGTTACGCCGGGTGGCGTAAGCTTACGCCAATGCCTACTGATGTGAAAAAGTTACATCGTAAGCTTACGCAAGGGGGCGTAAGCTTACGCCCCTTGCAGAAAAAACCATTGTTTGAAAAAGGTAACCAACGTAGGTTTACGTTGTACGCCACCTGGAGAATTCTTCTAAATCTTTCATCTTTGATCCCGTTTTCTCGTGCGGTCTTCTCCTTCTCACGTATTTCTTGCATAATGCTTCAAAAGCATCCTTTAAGCTCCTATCACCTGTGCTTGCACACCTACACAAAGTCTTTGCATTCCAAATAATAATTCAAGTAACTATGTAATATTAACCATAAAAATGTGCAAAACTTTAGCCGCTCATCAGACTAGTGTCGTCCCAAGAACAGTGTCGCCACATTAGTGTCACCACTTGAAGATCATGCGTTCCGGACACTGTTTTTTACCCAAATCCGTAAATTTTTATGTTCAAATTCTTTTCTATCATTTATTAAGCAAACCCTTGAGTCTAAACACCATTCCATACGTTAAAATCCTCGTTTATGGATCAAAACCCTAGTTTTTCACCCGAAACCCTAACCGAATGAAAACATAAGATTGGAATTTATTCTTACCGTGTAATAGCTTTATTTCTTTGTGCTTTATCTGTTGGTATGATTATCAAGGATTCCCCAATGCTTGAAGCTTCCAAAACACCAAGAAATCCTTGATTCCCCAAGCTTTCTCTCTCTAGCTTTCTCATTTTTCTCTCTTTCTTCGAATTTCGTGAATTGTGATGAATAAGAGGCTGTGGCGGCTGCTATAATGTTTAAGGGAGTCCCATTCCTTTTACTTTTCAACCCTCGAGTCCCTAAACCTTTCATTTTCGACCTCGAACTTTCATAAACGAATAAAACGAATTTTATGATGTTACAAGTCTACCCACCTTACAAGAGGTTTCGTCCTCAAAAATTGTCAAAAGCCAAACAGATGCGGGTACGACTCCTTCATATCCACCTCAGTTTCCCAAGTAGCTCCTGACCCTTTCCTGTGCCTCCACTGAACCTTAACTAAGTGAATCGCTTTATTTCTCAACTGCTTCTCCTTTCTATCCAAGATGGCAACGGGTTCTTCGATGTAGTTCAAACTGTTATCCACTTCGATGTCCACAAGTGGCACGTGAGCCGTGTGACCAGCCAAACACTTACGCAAGTGTGATACGTCAAAAGTAGGGTGAATTCAACTTAGTTCATTGGGTGGATCCAGCATGTAAAGCCACTTCTCTCACCCGTGCCACAATCCGGCAATGTCCAATAAAACTTGGACTTAACTTTCCCCTCTTCCTAAAACGTATGATCCCCTTCCACGGAGACACCTTTAGCATAACTATGTCCCCAACATTGAACTCAAGCGGTCGACGTATCTTATTGGCGTAAGATTTCTGTCAATCCTGAGCCGCTTTCACCCGAGCTTTGATTTGGTCAAATCTCTCTGACGTAGCTTTGACCACCTCAAGACTCCCCAATTCCTTCTATCAAACTTCACCCCAGCATATAGGAGTTCTACACCTCCTGCCATAAAGCATTTCATAGGGTGGAATGCCTATGCTGGGATGATAGCTGTTGTTGTAAGAAAACTCTGCTAACGACAAGTAACTATCCCAACTTCCTCCAAAATCAATTATACAAGCACGGAGCATATTTTGCAGCGTCTGAATAGTCCTTTCAGACTGACCATCCGTCTACGGGTGATACTCCATGTTGATATTCAACCTCGTGCCCATCGCCTCATGAAATCTTTTCCAGAACCTTGATGTGAATCGAGTGTCCCGGTCAGATAAAATTGACAATGGCACTCCATGCCGTACTACCACTATGTTGATAAAAACCTCGGCTAACTGTTCCGATGAAAACGTCTCACGTATAAGCAAGAAGTTATCACTTTTTGTCAGCCGATCCACAATCACCCAGATGGTATCATAACCTTTAGCTGTACAGGACAGCTTAGTTATGAAGTCCATAGTGATGTGCTCCCATTTCCATTCCGGTATCTGTAAAGGCTGCAACCTTCCATACGGATTTTGGTGTTCTGTCTTAACTTGTGAGTAAGTAAGACACCTAGCCACATACTTCATAATTTCGAATTTCATTCCATACCACCAATAATCCTTCCTTAAGTCCTAATACATCTTCGTGGTCCTCGGGTGGATTGAATAATGAGACTTATGGGCCTCATCGAGTATTTTGGCCCTAGGCTCACCATCTTTAGGTATCAACATACGACCGCACCGGGTCCTCACCCAATGGGTGTTATACTCCAATTTCTCCTGTTGACCAACCATTCGTTCACCTTTCACATTTTGATCCGTAAGTACCTCTTTCTGTGTCCGCTCTATCTCTGTCATGAAATCTGGTGTTACCACCAGCTGGTACGCTTTCACCCTAATAGGAGTTGGTCCCTCCTTTCGACTCAGGGCGTCCGCTACCATATTCGCTTTCCCCGGGTGGTACAGAATTTCGCAGTCATAATCCTTTAAAAGTTCCAACAACATCCTCTGCCTCATTTTCAGGTCTTTATGTTCAAAGAAGTACTTCAAACTCTTGTGTTCAGAATAAATGGTACACTTGACCCCGTAGAGGTAGTGTCTCCAAATCTTTAACGCAAACACCACTACAATAAGTTCCAAGTCATGAGTCGGGTAGTTGACTTCATGCACTTTTAGCTGTCGTGATGCATACACGATCATCTTTCCCCTCTGCATAAGCACACATCCTAGCCCCTATTAGGAATCATCGGAATAAACCACCAAGTCCTCATTGCCATCGGGTAGAGTTAGGATTGGAGCTTGTATTAGCTTTCTCTTAAATTACGTAAACACATTATTCCGGGCTGAACCCCATTCACACTTTATCTCTTTACGGGTCAACTTCGTCAGCGGCTAGGCTATTTTTGAGAAGTCCTGAATGAACCTTTGATAATAACATGTCATCCCAAGAAACTCTGAACCTCAGTCGACGTCTTAGGGAGATCCCATTCCTTAACTGTTGCTATATTTGTTGGGTCCACCATAATACCATGCGGGTTAATAAAATGACCTAGGAATTGAACTTCCTGAAGCCAAAACGTGCACTTGGAGATCTTCGCGTAAAACTTCTCCTTTTCCAACATCTCTAGCTCTGAGGTGACAGGCATGATCGCTTTCATTCTTTGAATAGACCAGAATATCATCAATAAACATAATCACCGATCGATCCAACATCGGACGACATACCCTATCCATAAATTCCATGAACGCCGCTGGGACATTCGTCAATCCAAACGATATCACGAGAAACTCGTAGTGCCTATATCATGTTCGAAAAGTAGTTTTCGGAACGTCCTCTTCTCTAACTTTCAACTAATGATACCCCGACCTAAGATCGGTCTTCGAGAACCAGCTTTCCCCTTGCAATTGGTCGAAAAGGTCATCTATCCTCGGTAATGGGTTCATGTTCTTTACTGTGCACTTGTTCAGTTCCCGATAGTCGATGCACATACGCATGCTACTGTCCTTCTTCTTGACAAACAGCACCGGAGCACTCCAAGGGGAAATGCTCAGCTTGATAAAACCCTTGTCTAGAAGTTCTTTCAACTTAGTCATCAACTCCTTCGTTTCTGATGGAGCTAAACAGTAGGGTGCTTTCGCAACGAGCTGAGCTCCTAGCGTCAAGTCTATTTGGAACTCTGTATCGCGATCATGTGGCATCCCAGGTAGGTATTCAGGGAATACTTCCGAAAAATCGCACACCACGAGATCTTTCAACTCTACAGCTTTCGCTTTCTTTCTATCATCCAAGACATACGCCAAGTAAGCTTCACAAACGGCGCCTCATACAACTTTCAACATTAATCATCGAAATGACGTTTTGCACAATACATTCTTTATCCCCATGAACCGTAATTAGGCTGCCATCCGGAGCTTTAAGAAGAATCATCTTTCGCTTACGAAAAATTTGTGCTTCATTGGCAGATAGCCAATCCATACCCAATACAATGTCAAATCCCCCTAAGGCTATGCGAAATAACCTAGTAGGAAACCTATGGCCCTTAATTCTAATCATGCAATCATCTATAACATCTGTCACTTTTGTGGTCTTACCCACAACAGTTTCTACATTAAAGGCTTGTGCTACTGTTCTAACCGCACCATCTATTTTAGGACAAAATGATGTAGCTACAAAACTCTTACTCGCACCAAAATAAAAAAAGAATCGACGGGTAAGTATTATCAGCAAGAAACGTACCTGACACCATGATAGGGTTCTTCTTAGCTTCACCCTGAGTAAGGGCATAAGCCATAGTCCTCACCCTCGGCTTCTCTGTTTCCTTCTCTTCCCCAGAACTGCCAACGTTGGGCTGTCGGCAATCCTTAGCATAATGGTCGGTCATTCCAAAGTTGTGGCAATTCCCGACACATGAGCAATCGCGAGAATAATGCCCCATCTTTCCACACCTATATACAGAGGTTAAAACCAAGACGACACTCCCCTGAATGCCTCTTCCCACACTTAGCACACGTGCCCTAGTCCTCAACTTTCTGCTTCTTATTCTTAGACCCCAACCATTCCTTCCCCGGTCGCTTCACAGCAGTAGACCATTTCTTCTGATTCTCAGTCGGGAGTGGGTCTTCAAAATCGAAGTCATCATAAACGGTTCCACTTAGTTCTACCACTGAATCAAATGTCTTAGGATCATGGGCTTTCACATGAATTCGGACTTTATGTGGCAGCCCCTTGATGTAATACTTGATCCTCCTCTCTTTGGTGTCAACCAGATGAGGGACTAGTTGAACCAATTCATAAAACCTGGAAGTGTATTGACGGTGAGTCATACTCCCAGCCTTGAACCCTAAGAATTCATTCTCCACATGATCAATCTCGTTTTGAGGGCAAAACTTTTTGATCACCAACTTCTTCAAATCGTCCCACTTCATCCTCTTGAAAGTACCAACTGACTTTGACTACTGGATTGTCCTCCACCAGCTCGGAGCCTCATTAGTGAATGAGTGGGTAACGAACTTAACCGCTTGATCCACTCGACATTCACTGATGTTAATTACTCCATTCATCCGTTCAATCCACTCGAAGATGGCGATAACATCTTTTTTCCCATCAAACTTGGGCGGATCACAACCCTGAGCAGTTTCATCCTCTAAAACATTACTGTCAATGCCCTCATCATCTGAGTCTTCCTCCACCTTCTTCTTCATCTTTGGGTCTTTCTTTGTTTCCTTTACATACTTCTTCATTGACTCAACCAGGGCTGCCGGCAGAACATCCTTTAGGACCAAAGTGACTTCCTCGATAATAGCTGCCCTTACTATCGACGCCAAGAGGAGCCCATCTTCCTGCTCAGTATAACGATTTTACACGATGTTTTCCTTCCTTTCATCCACAATTTTGAAGGTTCCTGCTTCATTCTGGATAGGCTCACTATCCTTAGCCTGTTGGTTAACCGGTGGTTGTCCACCACGTCCAGTTTGTCCACCTCTGTTAACTTTGGCCATTTCTATTGATATTTGCGAACATGAATACTGTTATCAAGATGGGTCCTATTTAGAACACCTCGAGTAAGGTAAATTACTAATTACAGATACCGGTATGAAATTACTAATTTACTTTACAACTCGGGTTCTGAACATTTTCGATCAAGAGTAACAATTGCACCCAACTCCCTAGTTTCTATTCTAAGGCAAAAGTTTCTACCTTAATGCCAAGGCATCTACAATCTAAATACTATGAACATAAAGCATTTACTGTCTACACATACATGGAGACATTACTGTCTCACATTTGTCTTTACTTTCATGGCCGAGCTACTTTGACTGACATTTCCTTCACTGTCCCATTCTCAGTTTAAGTTTAGACATTATCGCAAATGTCTGAATCAAACTATGGCTTTAATACCAACTTGAAATGCCCCAAATCGGGTACTTCTCATAGTTGGTACGAAACATGAATAACATAGGGCTTAAACTTCAAATTCAGAATCAATACAGCGGAAGTCTTACAAAAACATGTTCAAATAACACAACCAATTTAAACATTCAATCATAAACATTCAATAAGTTCAATCAACTAGAAATGTCAGTCTTCAGCCAATGTAGCCCTTCACTCCAGCCAATCCGAGCTCTCGCGACTCCATAATTCAACACAATTCTCATCTGAAAATACATACTAAAAATTCAGATATACTGAGTGAGCTCTATCTTTACTTTAATCACTATAAACCCCGTTTATCATTTAACATAACTTTAATTATTAAAAATAATATAAGCTTTCAATACATTTAAGTTTTAACAAAACATTCACTGCACATTCAACCATTACAATTTCATTATTATGAAATCCTTTACTTTCACTATCGTTGGTTAAAAACCCTATTTTAGGAAACCAAAAAGCATCCTACATCCAGCCGTCCATTTATTCCATTCCCACCATTCAGATAAAAGTGCACCTAAGGCTAACTGCATGAAGACCGAGAATATGATCAACAAACCATTTCCCGAAGACAAAGTTCCCATATGCTCATATACAAGTCTCCTATGTTGCTTGTCACAAAGACAAGACTCCTTTGTTGCTTGCACAGGGCAAGGCTCTAATGTTGCTTGTATACAAGACTCCACCACTCAATCACTGCATGCACACTCATTCATTTAACTATCACATAACACATCTAACACATACAAGTTACAATACACACGTATTAACATTAAGTATAACACATGTCATCTATCACATTCATCCAGTACTGAAGTACCGCCATTTCCCGTGCACATTAACCATTCAACATATATACTCACCTAGGAATAATATATGACTCTGTCACTATCATTCAAGTACCGAAGTACTGCCATTCATTTATTTCTGTTATCTTTAAAAATATAATTTTAAAGACTGTAATAAATAAGTTTACTCTATCTCTTTACTTTCATTTCTTTTACAAAATATATAGATATTTTATAAAACGTTCATTCGTTCATCTGTGCCATTCATTAGACCCGTTCACTGGATAAGTATCAATCTCAGTCCAAAAACATAAAGAAAAGAGCAATAGAAACTCACCAGATATACTATCACTATCCTCTGTACTTCTGCCAAGCTAGGCGGTAAGCTACACGATTTGTACGAATTCAACACGTGAAAACTATCAATTCTAGCTAGTGTGGCCTAGTTCAGTGTCGCCCCGGTTCAGTGTCGCTAGAACACTCAGTGTCGCCCAACAGTGTCGATAGTGACAGTGTCGCCATAACTTTCGTTATGGACTTAATGTCGTCCCATGAGTGTCGACACTTAGTGTCATCCCCGACAGTGTCGCCACCCATAGTTTCAGCAATCATTAGTGGCGTCACAAATCAGTGACGTCATTTCCTCGTTTTTCTCCATCATCCCCACATAACCCGCGACTAGTTTCGCCGCAAGAACAGTGTCACACATTAGTGTCGCCACTTGAAGATCATGCGTTCCAGACACTGTTTTTGACCCAAATCCATAACTTTTTACATCCAAAATTCTTGTCTATCATTTATTAAGCAAACCCTTGATTCTAAACACCATTCCATACGTTAAAACCCCCGTTTATGGATAAAAACCCTAGTTTTTCATCCGAAACCCTAACCGAATGAAAACTTAAGATTAGGGTCGATTCTTACCGTGTAATAGCTTTGTTTCTTCGTGATTTCTCTCCTGTAATGATTATCAATGATTTCCCAATACTTGAAGCTTCCAAAACACCAAGAAATCCTTGATTCCCCAAGCTTTCTCCTCTCTCTCTCTACGAATTTTGTAAATTGTAACGAATGAGAGGCTGTGGTGGCTGCTATAGGGTTTAAGGGAGCCTCATTCCTTTTACTTTTCTACCCTCGAGTCCGTAAACCTTTCACTTTTGACCCCGAACTTGCAAAAATGAACAAAACATATTTTAGGATGTTATATTTGGGATCCCAACCCGGTTCAGAATCCAACCCAAATCGAAAACACAATTGTTTTGGGTGAAACAGTTTGTAACCTATTTAAAACATTGGTTTGAGGCCGGTTTTACCATCCTTTTGAAGAACCCGGTTTGAGACCGGTTTTACCATCCTTATGCAGAACCCGGTTTGAGACTGGTTTTGGTGAAACCGGTTTATAACGTTGGGACTAGAACTAGCCGTTGGAACTTGGTTTTTTGAGTAATCTGTGATCATTTTACCCCATGTATTAATATAAATATGTATAGGATGTTTAATCATAACTCTAGAAATGCTCTGTATTCTCTTAAAATTTAGAAACACACTCAAAAGTGCTCCTAAAAAATGGCTTCATCAAGTGGGAAGTTATCGGTTGGTGTTGGTGCTTCCTCAAGCGAAGCAACCGTTGTAAGGATTAAGCCAACAACGATGAACCAAGTTATTTGGTCAAATTATGATTTATATGAAATGTCAAATGGTTCACAACGAGCTCGATGCAAGAACTGTGGTATGTTTATCATGAAGGAATCAAACTAGACTTTGAAAAATCATGTAAGGTAGTGAAAGGCGCTTTGGCTCAAGGTCAAGTAACAATGCCAAACAATGGAGATACTTTGAATTTCGACATAAATACAGGTTTGAAATAGAATGACAAAGTTCATGATTCAATAGGGTTTGTCGTTCGACCACTTCGACAACCCGCATTTGACAAAGATGATACAAGAAACTCTCCAACCGCGTTATCATCACGTAAGTCGCATTACCCTTAGACGTGATTGTTTAAATATATGAAAAAGAAGAAGAATTAATTTTAGGCTTTGAAAAGATACAAACCGGTGTGAACTTAGCTACTAATGTTTGGTCGGGTCCACACGGTTCACCGGATTCGTACCTTTGCGTTACCGATCATTGGGTAAATCTCGACACATGGCAAATGACAAAGCGTACAATTGTGTTTGAATTGTTTGGATATCCGCATAACAGAGAAAAATTGTTTTACATTTTAGATAATATAATAACAACTTTTAAATTAGAAAACAAACTTTTTTCAATACCGTTTGATAACGTCTTGAATAATACAAGCACAGTTGCAAAACTAAATTAAAATATCAACTGATTTACAACGACGTTTTTTTCATAGTTAATGTGTGCGCACATCATTAACTTGGTTGTGCAAGACGCACTCGACGTTGAATAAATTCATGATTTAAAAGAAGCTTTTAAAACATGTTATGTGACTTTTTCTAGTACTAGTAAAAATGATATCATCAATATATAAAATTATGTCCCGAAATGAATTCCATTTTCTTTGGTCCGAATCGGGACGTACCTATCGGATGAAATTCGATTTGTAAAATGTTTAAAAGTGTGATACAACAAAGACCATCTTTAGAAATGTTTCATTATGAATTTGCATCGTGTGGGCAGGTTATAAGCTTTCCAAGCGAGGGTTGGGAAACACTTGAAAAAATAACCGAGTTGCTTGGAGTTTTCAAAACCGCAACTACTTTTTCAGTTTTTTTTATTGAGAGTTTATTATCCCATTGGTTTTTTAGTGCTTAACAACTATTTTTAATGCGTGGCAAGTTATCCGAGTATGAAAATAGAAATGAAATATTTACAAAAATGATAACGCGGATTAAAGAGAAATTTGTAAAATATTTTAAAAAGATGTGTCATGTTATTACTAGTGCCGCTGCATTAAACCCAACCTTAAATATTATCGGGGTTGAAACTTTAATTGATAGCATAACGTATGATTTTAGTTTGGAAAGAAGACTTCCATTTTGCAAGAAATACAAACAACATTTTAACTAATGTATTTAAAATATGTTTGATGTTTATGTATCCAAATATGGTTCCACATCTGATATAATGAGTCAATGGGTTCGACATCAAGTTGTAGCTCAAGTAGGAACTCAATACTTAATTTATATAATACTTTGAGAAATGGAAATATTAAACATGCTAGGGTAGCACCCAAGTAGCGAACTTGGAAGGTATATTGGAACAATTTTTTTTATCCTCTTTGACTCTCGATGAATTTGAAAGTTTTGATATTTTAGCTTGGTGGAAAGAAAAGGAAAGGAATCTCAATTTCCGATTGTAGCTTCAATGGCCCGTGATTTACTAAATACCAAAGCTTCTACGGTAGCTTCGGAATCCGCATTTTCTCTTAGTGGCAGGGTTTATCCATAGGTATAAAAAGGCTCGTTCTCGTTAGGATAAAAATATGCATTTTCTTGAAAGACCATTTGGACGCGATGAAAGGTACAAGATACTACAATTATTGAATACAAAATTAAAGTTGAAGAAGAAATACATGAGGAAGGTGCGGCACAAGGAAGGGTGTTGCCACTTTCCGATGAATAAATCGCTTACGATAAAGCACAATTGCACAACGCAACAACAATAGTTCGGGCGAAAATTAAACACTAAAGAACACATCAACGACGAATAAACATTAAAAATTAAAACGTATTCACAATTTCTATCTTTTTTGTAATGAATTTATGTTTTTGTAATTTCTAAAATTAAAAAAATTAATAAAAGAGAAACTTTATTTTGTATATTTTATATATTTATTTTTTTAACCGATTTCTAAACCCGTTTGAAGCCGAACCAATCGTGAACAAACCCAACTGTTTCATCCGGGTTTGGGTTTTCCTCACATCAAATCGGTTTGAAACCGAACCAATTTCTTCCTCAAACTGGTTTTAACTGCATTGACCATGAATCGAACGGGTTCCAAACTAAACCGGTTTAAAACTTGAAACCGATTTACACACCCCTACTCCCTAGTTTAAAACAGACCAAAATCAATGAACCTCAATCTTACATAGACATAACTAGAGGTGTAAAACCGGGTTTTTTTTTTGCCAAACCGCACCAGGTCGTAACCTGAGTCGGTTTGGTCAAACTTGGTCAAAACCGGGTTGAAACCCAAACCGGTTCGGGTCGGGTCGGTTTGAGGATAGGGTGAAGACGACCCTATCCGATGCGGAGTGGGTCAGGCTTGGACCTACTCGGGTCGGGTTGAAACCGGTTTGAAGTCTATTTTTTTTACAAAATACAAATTTAACAAATAAACTAAGAGTTTTTATTAAATATTTTAAAAGTTACAAAAACATAAACTATAATACGTTACGATAAAAAATACATAGCCGTCTCGTAATTAAAAAATACACTTTCGATACGTTTCAAACCGACTCGGGTGTGGTGAACCGACTCAGGTCGCGTCGGAGGTCGGTTTAGGTGAGAGACCGACTCGGGTCGGTTTGAAGTCGGAGGTTTTAAAAAATGAAAACCCTATCTTAAACCTACAGGCTGACTCAGGTTCAGGACCGGGTTGGCTCGAGTCGGTTTTGTGACCAGGTCCGGTGGGCCCAAACCGGTTTTTTTTAACACCTCTAGACATAAAACTACAACATCCTTTGATAGTTTGGGCTTGTTTTGGGCCTTTGTATATTTTTTATGGCCCGTGTTTTAAGTTATACAAATGCGGAGCATGTTGGCACCACCAGAACTTTCCGACTGCGACGGCGGATGGCGGAGGAGAAAAAGGGAAATTACAAATGGCGGGAACCAACGAACTCCAATTTCAAGAGAACGAAGATTCCTTCCAATGGGATGAACAGTCACAGCTGTATTACCATGCGAGGTTCGAAACAAATTCATGAAAATTTCAATCTATTTGCCGTCGTTAGGGTCTTTTTCTATAGCTTTTAATCGTCTTGTCGATTGAGTGGCTCGGTTAGTTTGTGAAATTAGTTTCATGTTAGAGTATCTCTGAAGCTTCGGAGTTTGAATTTGCATATCTTGATTTTGGATATTTGTGTTTACGAGCAAGCTAGGGTTTTGTTGATTTAATACTTTAGATGTGCTTGAATCTTCATTTCTTCGTCTTGTATAGATCACTAGACTTCATTTCAACTTCAAAGTCAATCAAATATACTATACAAGGGACGATTATAACCTTGTTTTAAAAAGCATGTGGCGCTGTGATGCGCAATGCACGAACATTATTATTACGTATGCGAGGCGCTCGTTATTAAAAATACTAAAAGTTATTTTAAATTGTTAACTTTTAATTTGAATACTCAAATATAAGACTTCTTCATCATCTATGGTCAGATTTGTTCAATGGATGGTCTAATTTGTTCAGATACTCAAACTCATTGCTTAATTGATGGTCAGATTGTTTAATAAGATTTGAAAAACTCATAGTTGTCAAAGCGCATAGGCCTCGCCCGGAGCCTGAGCGCAAGGCGCTTAAAAAGCGAGGGTTTTTAAAGCTAGGAGCATAGTATAGAAATACCATTTTTAGGGGTTTTGGATATGTTTTAGCTTATTTAGGGCTAGTTTGGACTGTTTTAGGTTGATTGCAAGCATGTTTAGGGGTTCTAGACATGTTTAAACAGGTTAAGATGATTTTTGGCCTGAAAACATGCCTAGTGCGCTTTTGAAAACTATGGAAAAACTCATGCCCATTGCAATCGATAGTCTAATTTGTTCAAATACTGGTCAATTGCATGATGCGTTGCATCAGAGCGCATCACATGCGCATCATGGAATCGCATCGCATCGCATCAACTACAGTGATGCGATCTCATCACTGCATCGTCGCATTTGTTAGGAACAACGTGGCACAACGGAATCAACACACACACATGCACAAACGATAATAACGCGGTACAGAAAAATAAACGACACAAGAATTTTACGTGGTTCGGTCCCAGTGGGGGACCTACGTCCACGGGCTGCAACTAGGTTATTTCATTAAGCTCTAGGCACACAGATTACAATTACAACATAGGGTATTTATAGATTAAAAGTAGGGTTCCTAACTTGTTCTCCAAGTTAGGCCCAAACCGTAGAGATAGGCCCATTAGGGCCGGCTAACCCTAATTAGGGTCGGCTACCTCTGAACAAGACTCCACACCTAACAATCTCCCACTTGGAGGCTCGAGCAATCCTCAATCCACCATCCAAGCAGACCCTATACCAGTAACTCCAGTAATCTTCAATAACAGAAATCCTCCAAGCCTCCAGTTCTAAGAACAAGCTAACACTTCATTATTAGAAGTTTCCAAGCCTCCAGCTCCCAAGAACAAGCTATGACTTCAATCCAGTCCTCCTAGTTGCAGCAGCCAACTCCTCAATTACCAGAAGAGCCCGTTGAAGCTCCCCCGAGCTCCAACCCAGCAGTCATCACTGACCCAGCCATGGCAAAACCCGCCATTGACTCATCCTCAATCTCAACCGGCACCTACTCACTCGAACTACTGACTCCAGAGACTTCCAGAGGAAACACCACTCTCCAAAACCTGCAAGTACCATGGAGAGATTTTCCCATTCGGAATTCTGGTCTTTAAAACCCAACGGTGTTTTGAACTGTACCCAGAACATGTCCCATGCTCTCACTGTTCACAAAACCCCTGACCTGGTTTAAACCTCCGAATGCACTCAGCTAACATCTCCGTAGCTCCAGGATTCACACTTGCAAAATGAATCCACTTAGCTCTACCCGATGCAGCGAGCCAAGACTTTAATACTCGGAAGTTGGTTCCCTTCTTCCAGCGATACATAAACCTGTATCTTCCCAAAGTCTTCAAACAATAGATTCACCAATGCTTCACAGAAGTGAGTAATGAAGCATACCAGAATCTTGAACCTAAGAGTCTCCACTGCCTTCACTGAGTCCCAATGCATCAACCCAGACACATTCTCAGAAGCAGAATTTACTATCTTTGACATCGACTCTAAAGAATGTCCCACACCTCCATGCAGCTCCACCAAGTCAACTATGCTCAGCTCCCACTGTCCCTGTTATCCCAACCCATGCCAAATGTCGTACCACTGATCACCACCGAACAAGAAACAACTTCACAGTTCTAGACCAGCTAACCGACAAACAGTTATAACAGCAGCAGAGCTTTCATGAAAGCAAACGGTACCAAGGATTCTGTGATCGTACACCCGATCATCTAACCCTAACCGAAAAAATCTTTCAACCGAGCAGTATAACCTGACTTCCTTTTTTTTTTCCACTTATGTCGTCACCAGCACACCAGAACCGGAATACTTAAAACCCAAAGCATTCCAAACCTGTTGGTTCCATTTTCACCGGTTTTATCCCACAGTAGTACCCCATTCAAGTTCCATTTTGACAAACCCATCAACCAAAATACATAACTGTCAAACCTTCGATTACACCCATCCCGTCTTCAGCTATAACAATAGCAAACAGGAAACAAATCGAAACAGTGAAACAAACACAACACTTGCACGGGCTTGAACTTGACAGATGTTCTACAGAACATGTCAAATGACCGATTTGCTCCTGCAATAAACCTCGCAGACAAATCTAAACCCGAATACTGAATTTCACATAATCCGGTTCCCAAACAGGTGATAATAAACAGTCAACAGAAACTAACCAAATCTCTAACATTTACCCGACGTATCCAAGAGTTTTATAACCAAACCCTAATCGGCGGCTTCAAAGAGATTAACCCGGTATTATAAACAAAACCATTTATATCTGCGCTATCCTAACCCGAGACACCTGACCCGACGCTTCACCTGCAAACCCGAGTGAAACCAGCAACTCCAAGAGATCCATAACAGAAACTCTAATTGCAAAATCACTCCAAATCAGTCCCGAACAGCCCTGTTTTCTCCAAAACAACCCTGTTTTTTTTTCCTTTTGCGCAACCTAGGGTTTGAAAAAACCCTAATTCCGGCGGCCCAAAAAACAAGAAACCATTGGAACAGCAGCAGAAAAACGAAAAATTTATGGAAACAATGTCCATGCCGGAAAACACTGTTCATGACGGAAAACACTGTTCATGACTGAAAACATTGTTCACGCGCGGCCGCGGTACTGTAGCAGCAGCGACGGTACTGTAGCAGCAGATCTGAATCAATCCCTCGATCAGCCTGTACCCTTTTTCTCTATCGAAAACCGTGCAGACCGTGTGTAAACAACGAGCCAAAGCTCTGATACCACTTGTTAGGAACAACGTGGCACAGCGGAATCAACACACACACATGCACAAACGATAATAACGCGGTACAGAAAAATAAACGACACAAGAATTTTACGTGGTTCGGTCCCAGTGGGGGACCTACGTCCACGGGCTGCAACTAGGTTATTTCATTAAGCTCTAGGCACACAGATTACAATTACAACAAAGGGTATTTATAGATTAAACTAGGGTTCTTAACTTGTTTTCCAAGTTAGGCCCAAACCGTAGAGATAGGCCCATGAGGGCCGGCTAACCCTAATTAGGGTCGGCTACCTTTGAACAAGACTCCACACCTAGCAGCATTATGTGCTCATGATGAGCACATTTTAACACCAATATTATAACTGGATCCTTAAGTATGTGATGCGATAAATTCAGCGAATGAAAAGTGATGGCATCAAAACTGTGGAAGGATTTAACGGTACTTGTCCAGAATCTTAATGTCAAGTCTGAAATACCTTTTCGTTTTCTTGCAGTAGTGGGTTTTATCATGACTCTGCTGCAGGCTGGTATTATAGCAGCAAAGATGGTCTGTATTACAAATTCGAAAATGGAAGTTACGTGTCATGGGAAACTGACCAAGTGAGTTCAATTGATTTCTTTGTTTGTAATCCAGTTTTGTTGATTTTGGTAACATTATAGAACTATTTTGATGTTTCAGGCTGATCTTTCCAACGCGAATCAGAGCACAACTACCGTTGATGATAATTCTGTTCATGATGAGTCTTACAATCAAGCACCTTGCAATGAGGGTAAAGATGAAGTTAAGTTTGAGGATGGTGACACAGAGTGCTTAACCAATGATGTGCCTGCGAATCAACCACCGCCTTCTGAATGGTATTGCTTTGGCTCAGTAATTATTGATTTATTTGAATTTTGAAAATTTAATTCTTTTGGTTACTCTAAATCTGTATTAATGTCTTTTTTTGTTTATATGTTTAGGCTAGAAGACACACTTATCGAACTTTATCTGTCGGGTTATCCCACCCAAGCAACGGATGGCATGGATGACCCTTGTTTATATAATCCAACAGATGGTTTGTCAAAAATCTTTTAGTTAGTTACCTTTGGCGGGACATTGCTATGGTTTGACTTTAAGCATGACTTAGAACAGGTTTATTTTTGGTTAGGTATAGATAATGAGAATGCTGATGAAGTGGAAGAGGGAGAGTGGATCCCAGATGAGCCTCATGATGTAGTTGATGAATGTGGAGTTGCTGCAGATGAAGGTTGTTACAATTCCTCAATATGTAGACCGTTATTGTAGTTATTATAGTTAGTTGATAGTTTTTAGCTTGGTTTACTAGTTGTAGACGCAGTATCCGAATGATATTTGGTACATGTCTCATCTCAAACAGGTTAACTTTAAAGATTTAGTAAAAAATTGAACATGTCAAATGGTTTGAAAGTGTGTATTTTAAACGATGTAACATTTTAAAGTAGATTAATATCTTAATTTTATAGTTCCATAATCAATTTTATACAGTAGTTATCTATGAAATTCAAGGCAAGAACAAAAAAGGCTTACGGCCCGACCTGACCCATGTCAAAAAGTTGCCTGTTTTGAGTCTTGAGTTCTTGACCCGTTACCCAACTGGCCCATTTTGCTGCCTCTACCTTATGTAAATATCTCTTCATCTTGCCTACTGTTTTCATCCAAACTATCAAGTACTTAACTCTCCTGTTATTTATGTTGTTTTAATGGGATAAGTATAAGAATCATTTTGGTACTGTTTATGAAACCTGTAAAATTATACTCTGGTCATATTCACTTTTCTTCAAGTACACCTTTTCTTCAAGTACACCTTTTCTTCAAGTACATTTTCTATGTTTTCTTTTCCCATATAATGGCTATTATGGCGTACCCGGTGCTTGACTTAGCTCCCGCATTTGCGTAGGGGCCGGATCGCTTCACGATCTGATGTGCGCAACCTTACTCTACACTTTTGTGCAAATGCGGGGAGGCTGTTTCCCACGGCTTGAACCCATGACCTCAAGGTTACAAAAGCAACAACCTTACCAGTTGCTCCAAGGCCCGCCCTCGTAATGGCTATTATGCCCCCTAAACATATTGCAACCAATTTTTTTTATTTTATTGTATTTTTGGCATTCTGATTCTGCTAATGCACCATTAATCATCCAAATTTCTTTTGTGTCTATTACATTGCTTTATAGATGCTTTTGGGGAGGAAGAAATGTGGCGTGCACAATATGGTCAACCAATCCATTTAGACAAAGAACTCGTACCTGATTACCCGGTTGTTGACTTGTGGGATTGGTCAATGGTAAAAGAAACCAAAAGGAGCAGAAAACGTTGTATATGCAGATTGGTGGGCCGATTAGTGAAACGGGCCACTAAACTCCACCCGTCAATGCCTTCAAGTGGCCGGGTATTGAAAACTGCCCCAATATGTGAAGTACATCTTGATCTCGTAAAGGTTAGATCGGGCCGGGTTTACAAATTAAGGAGTCCAAAATCTGCTTATTTAGCTTCTTTGTCATCTTATGATTCCTCAAACCCGACTAAAGACTGGGGATTTCCGGAACTATCAATGTTCAAGGAAAGTCAAACACTTGTCAAATCAAGTCAGCATGTTGAACCCAAAAGTGTAGGAGTTCATGTTGAAAATTTTGGACCAGGAAAGGAACTTTCTTTAACCGAAAAGGTAAAATTTTATAAAATTAGGAGCACGTTTAGAAAGTTGTTTGTTCTGCATAAACAAGTATGTGTAGAATCTTAATGTGTTTTGTTTTTAAATTATATTTAACACATAAAGATGGTATATTATATATTTTGTATAATATCTATTTTTGATTTTGTTTTCTTCATGTTTCTCTTTATCTGATGTTGGTTGTCTTTTTAGCATAAGGCCCATGCATATAGAGACCGAGCTGCAGAGAGAAGAACACTGCATGGCGGATTTGGTGTGGGCCCCGGACAAAAGAAATCAGCAGATGATGTTGATTTGGTAGATTCATCTCCTGTTTCTGCTACTCCGGAAGAAGCTGCATCTGAAGCCTTGAAATTGTCGTTTGGAGACGGGAGTTATGCCAGAAGAATTATAGAAAACATGGGCTGGAAAGAAGTAAGCATAAACGCTTGATGGTTATCTAATATTAGATTATAATTTTCTTTGCAAAAAATGAATACGGGAGGGGCCAATTTCAACTCATTTATGTTGGGTCAATTTGGGTTATATTTTTGCAAATTGGATTTTAATAGTCCAAATTATTACCCATTGGCTGATAATAATTCATACTGACAATTTGATCAATGTCACTCCTAACTGCCACTTTTGTTGCCAAGGGCAGTCCCACTCACATAATCATCATAGATTTACACTCGATAATGACTTGATTTCGCTAACAAGGAAGGTACATTTCCCCATTTCTAAGCCTGACAAAATGGGTGGGTTGGGTAACGGGTCAGAATGGGTTTGGGTCAGGATGGGTTATGACCAAAATGAGTTCGGGTCAAAACGGGTCGTTTTAAGAAAAAAATATCAATTTGCTTTGGATCAGAATGGGTTGTAACCAAAAAGTGGCACGGGTTGAAATAAGATGTCTTAGAAAAGAAAAGTACCAAAATCTGCTACCCGTTTGAATCCATTCTAAATTTACTTAGTTTTTAGGCGACCCATCTTGACCCAAATTGTTTTAAGGTGTTACCCATTTCAACTTGTTTTGTGTTATGGTGTTACCCAGTTCAACCCAAAATTCAAAAAATATTTACCTAAACCAACCCATTTCCTCTACTTTTTGTCAAGATTGCCAGGTCTACGGCCATTTCCCTTATAATCATTTTTGTGAGTGAAATCAAGTGTAAGTTTATGATGATTATGTGAGTGGATTACCCATTGCAACAAAAGTGAAAGTTAAGGGTGTCAGTGGTTAAATTGTCAGCATGAATTATTAACAGCCAATAGGTTAAAGTGGATTTGACGGTTTAAAAGCTGTTGAAAGTATGTCCTAAGTGTTTGCAACCTCCTAAATTGTTTTATTCTAAAAAACTGGATCATTATTTGAAGGGCAAATTGCATAATTATCAAATACCAACCTAATTTTGTTCTATTCTAGGAAAAAAACCTAGAAATAAATGGAAGTAGGATATAATTTTATGCAATTTGCCCTTATTTTAGTAAATAGTTTGGTAATCATTAAATCAAATAAAAAAATGGACAGCAAAGGTGTTGGCGGGCTGACCCAACCCTCTTTTTAGGCCCTACTAACCTACATGTTACCCATCTTGACCCATTATCCAATGCGCTCGTATTAGAGAAACAATCGATCAAAGCAAGAACACTGGTAATTTTTGTGGGGAACAACTCACGACTCTTTTCCGGTATTTTATTGATAATCGAAAACTGATCCTTATTTAAGCTAAATTATTTAAACTAGGAAAAGATAATGACCCGAAATAAATAATTTTTTTTTCCTTTTCTTTGATTCTCTTAGCCGACTTCCGTATAGCCGGAATTAACCAGCAGCTCGATCAACATATACAGTGATGACTAAAATCAAACTTGATGAGAGTTCTGCAAATATTGAATGTGTCAAATATTACAAAAATCATATTGCTATAAGTTTATTAATCTAAATTTTAAATAAAGAGGTTTAGGGTTTAGGAGGCTTTTAACCCGTTCAACCTATTTGACTCATTCTCTATTATTTGACCTATCTCAATGCAAGATTGCTCACCCATTTTTACACCTTTCAGGGAGAGGCACTTGGAAGCAGCATGAAGGGTATAACCGAGCCATTACAGGCGGTTGGAAACATAGGAAGTTCAGGTTTGGGATGGAATCAGAACTCTAATAGGAACCGCATTTGATTTCAAACAAACAATTATCGCTCACTTTGGTAGGCACAAGTGAAAATATTCGAAAGTGTGTGAAAAGGTCCATTGTGTAGTAGTGTATATAGGCCAAGGTTATTTTCGGTAGGTATACTGATGATTATAAGTCCCTAACTGAATCGCCGTTCGGCTTTGAAAGAAAAGATTCAAGTTCGGTTTTTGATTATCCATAACCAAAAACTGAAACCGAACCTATATGAAATGAGATTATGCAAGTCAAATCTTATATGCAAAGGTTCAACACTTGAAGTTTGTGGATGATTATAAATCTGTCTTGTGTGCTTCAATCAGGTGATCAAGGATTTTGATGAAAGTCCCAAACCTTTGAGACTAAATGTGTCATGTTTACTACTTAAAAGAATGATTCAAAATTTAACTACTAATGTAAATTTTTCCATAAGTTATACAACTAGGGTTGTTAGACAATTGAGATCAAGGAAAAAAACACCGGACGATGTATTTTGTGGGGGCGACAAATGACTTATTTTTATAAATAATTAAAACCATGACATTACAAAAAAGAACCCTAAGGATAATATCATATATATCTTTGTAAAGTTGGGTTAATATCATATATACCCAACAAACTCTAAAAATATCATATTTCCCTAATTTTAATGAATTTTTACTTTATACCCATTCTACACTTACCAATTATATATTATTTTTAACGTTATTTTCTATTGCAGTCGTCATTATTACTATCACTTGTGTTTCACGACACCATACGATAATCCTCATCACAATAGATTTACGGCAAACATCAGTTGTAGATAATGGTTAGTTTTTAATTATTGATTATATAATCTTGTTTTTAGTTCTTCCAAACATCACATTGGTGTTTTTAGTTTTTTAATTATTAGTTCTACAATCTTGCTGCTAAATAGTTGTACACAAACATCATATATTATGTATAAATGTTATAAAAAGTTAGTAAAATTATAAAAGAATATGATAAAATTAAATATAATATTTTGAGAAAACAATTTTTTAAGGATAAATATATAATGTTAAAGTTAAAATTTGTAAAGTAAAAAATGGGTAAATATGATATTTTAAAGTTTTAGAAAAAATAAGGGTAAAATGGTCATTTATTAAATTATTTTTAATGAAATGAGTATATATGATATTTTCATATGTTTGTAAGGGTATATGTGATATTTTTAGTTTTTGTTGGGTATATATGATATTTTTCAACTTTACAAAGCTATATATGAGCCTTTAATTATAATAAAACTCTAATTTAATCCCTAAACTATTCTTCATATTTATATATTACCATCTAAACATTATTCACCCGAATTAAGACTCCATACTATATATAAAAATACCAAATAAAACTTAACATAAGTGACTAAATAATCTAAAAAACGTAGACATCTCCCACTTCACACGTGAATCATAATTAGGATCAAGTTCTAACAATCACCTCTTAATCCTAATGTGGACTTGCTTCATGTCTAGAGTATGGTTGGTTCATCATCCTCATGAACCAAGTTGGCCTCCTCATGAAAAGGCGATAGTGATTGTTTGTGGAGTCTCTATCCCTGATAAAAAGTTGGCGGCTAAGTTAAAGATTATACAAGAAGAAAAAGTAAAAGAAGCCAAAAAAAAAAAAAAATTAATGCCTTGGTGATGCAACTTGAAGACTTGGATAAAATTGGTGAATCCAAACAACTTATTGAGTATGAGACTAGATTGCAAGAAAGAGTTAGCTTTTTTGGAGGATCAAAGGATTAGTCAGCTAAAAACGAAAAAGGTTGGATTCATTGGACACTTAGGGGGATGAGAACTCGAGTTTCTTTCACCGAGTCATAAGTTACAACATATCAAGGGGTAGGATAAATGGTATATTGGTGAACGAGGCAGTGCCTTTCGAGAGATGGTTTCAAGAAACTCTCTGACCTTGATGCAACATTCATAGTCCCTCCATTCTTAAGGGAGGAAATTAAGGAAGCCGGTTTGGGATTGCGGTAGTGAAAAGGCTCCGGGACCGGATGGCTGCACGTTTAAATTCATAAAAAGATTTTGGTTTCTTTTTGAACAAGATTTTGTGGACATTATGGAATGCTTTTTTAGGGAAGGTAAGATTAATCGAGGTTACAACTCTTCGTTTATTTCCTTGGTGACAAAAGTCAAGGACCCCGAAGCTCCCTCCGAATATTGACCCATTAATCTTATCGGGTGCATTAGGAAGGTAATCACTAAAATTTTAGCAATGCGTCTAAAGTCGGTTATTGCCGAGGTATATCTCCTTCCCAATAGGCATACATTCTTAATAGGAGTATTTTGGATGGCCCTCTCATTCTAAATGAAATTGTTTCTTGGATCAAGAAATCTAAATCTAATGCCATGATCTTTAAAATTGATTTTGAAAAGTCATTTGATTCAGTAAGTTGGGGCCTTTTGACTTCCCTATAAAATGGAGAGAATGGGTTATGGGGTGCTTATCCTCGGCTAGAGTCTCTACATTGGTGAATGGTGCTCCAACTCGAGGATTTAATATTAGAAAAGGGGTCCCCTTTCCTTATTCTTATTTCTAATTGCCATGGAAGCCTTGGAGGTGATTTTGTATAAAGCTTATATTTTTCAAGATATTAAAACCCCTCATGATGGTCCTATGGTGTCCCATTTATTCTTTGCAGATGATGTTATTTTCATAGAGGATGGTTCTAATTCAAATGTCCAAAACTTGGCTCGGATTCTGAGTTGTTTTTACTTAGCATCAGGTCTAAAAGTTAACTATAATAAAAGCAAGTTGTTTGGGATTGGTTTAGATGTTAACCAAGTGTCCTCATTAGCAAGTTGTGTTTGATGCCAACTGGGTTCGTTCCCATTTATGTATCTAGGCAGGGCCGATACTGATAATTTAAGTGCCCAGACCGAGCCGGAAAAAGGCCCATACGAACAAAATATATAAACTAATTTTTTTTAAACGACGATTAACGTTATAGCAATAAACATACAAAAATATAGTATGTTACCGGAAGATGGAGATTCTAATCATGGAATTGAAAGATTAAATGGATTACTGGTTTATAGTCCAACCATTACATATTTACATTATAAAGATTAAATGGATTACTGGATTAGGGCCCAACCAATCAATCATTACATATTTACATTATAAAGATTAAACGGATTAGAGCCCAAACATTACATTATAAATATTAAAGAGGGTCCAACAATTATAAATATTAAAGAGGGCCCAAACATTATAAAAAGGGCCCAACCATTATAAAAAGGGCACAATCTGTTTTTAAGTTTTTATAAAAAGGTCCCAATATATAAAACTGGTATATAAAATTTTATAAAAACGCATACATACACACACACACACACACACACATATATATATATATATATATATATATATATAGGCCCCCTAAAAATTTTAGGCCCCGAAAAAAAGGGAGCCTGGCCGGCGGCCCGGCTCGGCCCTGTATCTAGGATCGCCAACTGGGGCAAATATGAATCATGTAAAAGTTGGACTACAACGGTGGATTTTTGAAAACAAGTTATCTACTTGGAAGGCCAGATCTTTATCTTTTGGGGGGGCGGATTATGTTGCTAAAATCAGTGTTAGGCAACCTCCCAATTCACTACTTCTCTCTTTTCAAAGCTCCAATTCATGTCATAGAAAGCCTTGAAAGAATAAGGTGGCATTTTCTTTGGTGTGGTCTCAATGGTAATACGAAAATCAGTTGGATAGCATAGAATAGAATCTTGGCTCCACAAGTGAAGGGTGGTTTAGGCATTAGCTCTCTAACGCTGTGTTCCCGAGTCTTTTTTAAAAAGAGAAGTGAAAGGAAGCGGAAGGAAACTGAAAAATATTTGTGTTCCTGAGTTTTCTAATGGAATAAAGTGGAAAGAAACTTAAAAAAATTGTGTTCCTGAGTTTTTTTAATGAAAGGAAGTAAAAAGAAAAGAAGAGAAGAGAAATCTTCCCTCCCAACTTTCCTTCCAAATCGGAAGGAAGTGGAATGAAAGGAAAAGAAACATATAAAATCTTTAATTTCTTTTCCTTTGAAATCTGGAATACGAAATTACATTATATTTTTCTCTTCTCTCCTTTTCTTTTCTCTCCTTAATTCCCTTCGAACTCTGGAACACGAAATTACATTAAAGCATCTAATTTATCCCTTCTTGGTAAATAGTGGTCGCAAGCAAAAGAAGAAAAAGGTAGTATATGGTTTCAGGTTATATCTTCCTTACACTTCAACCAAAGATCGTGTTGATACATGCCACTCAAATCAAACCTCCCTGGTACGTGGAAGAGCATCCGTTCTCTTCAGAGAGAGAACAATAAAAAGGTAGCGTCGGAAAGAGTAAAGACGCTTCTTTTTGGCTGGATTTATGGGCTGATGATTTGCCTTTCTCTATATTATACCCTAATTTGTTTTCTATGGCGAAAAATAAAAACTTTCGGTTAGGAGAGTCTCTCTTTGATAGATGGAGATTTCTCATGGAACATTTAAATGGAAACCTAACTTTCGGTTAGGAGAGTCTCTCTTTCTGTCCCAATTATCATCATGGTAACTTTAGCTTCATATGTAAATTCTAACTTGGTATACTTTGGGTTTTGGGTTCCAGTTTCTTGCTGGGCCTTTGTTTTCATTTATTATATAGTTAATAAAAAAAAACAATTGAAGACATATTTACACGGTTTTCATTGGTTTCAGTTGAAAACATAAAATTTAATGAGCTTAAAAATAGATACTTTTATTCTATTTTCCATTTATTCTTGCTGTTGTCACTTAAAATCGCATCTCACAAGACTTTCAGTTAGTGTGTGTCCTTAGAAGAGACGAAGACAAATACAAGTAATAAAGGCAAAGTTTCAATGTAAATAACTTCGAAAATGGAAGTTTTTTTTTCGAACGGCAATTTGGATTACTGACGGGCCACCGACCCATACGATCATCTCCACCTCCATGAGGAGGAAACCCACCATGTTGTCGATAGTTTGGAGACAGATACTCTTAGAGGACCAAACTTTTATGTTATTGTATTTGTTGCATAAAATATTTTGTAAATGATATATTTTGTGCGCAGACATGTTTTTATAAACCCAAAATTTATGTAAGTATTCATCAAATTTGAAATATTATAAAATGCTATAAATTTATAGGTGTAGCACAACATGTTTTTCCGCATAATTTAAATGCAGAACAAGATTATAGAGAGAGCACCTGGCACCTAATCCGGTAACACAAGTTCTCCTCTGATAAAAGTTCATCATATCTCTAATTAGATATATATATATATATATATATATATATATATATATTTAAAAATGAATGAAAGGAATAGTATATATTTTTTATTTTTTCCACAAAACTTTAAGTATTTTTATTTTGGCTACAAAGTTTTTTTTTGTTTTTTTTTTTGTTTTTTTAAATGAGGGGAATAGTATAGTTTTTGGCTTTCTCGTTTTGGTCACAAAACTTTAAATATTCACATTTTGGCCACAAATATTCCTAGCTTTCAAGTTTTGTTTTTTTGTTTAATATTTCAGTTTTAGGTTTTTCTTTTATTAACGTAATGATTATTGTTGCGTCTGCGCTTGTATTGGACTTCTCGATTCTCGCTTTTACAACAGATTACACTTTCGGATTTTACAACGTAGTGACGATCACTTTTATGAAGGACTACGCCTTTTATGAAGGAGTACACCTTCGACCTTTATGGTATAGTGACACTCACTTCTATGACTGAGTAAGCTTTAGGGTTTTACGACAAAATGACAGTCGTTGCGGCATATATTTTTTATATGCGTTTTGATATTCAGGATCACGTCGTCCACTACAAGGATATCACTCTATCCCGACGACGCCTATCCAGACGACAATAGTCGTCGGTATAGGTTAGCCTATGCGGACGACATGTCGTCGCGATAGGTAAACCCTAGTTTTTGACTGGTGAAACCCTGTACCGACGGCATGTCGTCGGTATAGGCTTGGGGCAGATAGAGGGAAAATTGGCTTCCCAAAAATTGCTTGGTGAAACCCTATACCGACGACATGTCTTCGGTATAGGTTAATTTCATTTTAATTTTCTTTTTTTTTTATTTTTAATGACTCGTGGGTATAAAAAAATTTAAAAAAAATAAAAAAAAAAGTAAAAGAGCCTATGTCGACAACATATCGTCGGTATAAGTCTACTTAAAAGTTGACCGGTCAAAACCCTGTATCGACGGCATGTCGTCGATATAGGCCAATCTATTCCGACGATATGGGACCCTATACCGACGGCATGTCGTGGGACATGTCTTTGCGAGAACATAACCAGCAGACTGCTTTATGTTTCCCATTTCACCAAAAAACACACCAAAAAATCCCCTAAACTCTTTCCTTGGTGATTTCACGATTTTTGGGTGTTTTATTGAGCAATCTTCACCAAACTCTCGGGTTTTTTAGGTGAGTTAACATCTAAGTTTCAATTTTCACAAAAAATTTAAGATTTATTGGATTTTAAGTTTACTTTGTTTAACTTTTCTTAGGTTTTTAAAGGTATTCACCATTTTCTTGGATTTTAAGCTTCTTGAAGCTAATTACTCGTTTTGTTTAGTAATTTGTGATGAAATTAGGTTTAGATGTATGTTTGTATGTATATGTATGTAATTAATTGTATTTATGTATCTTTGTATGTATATGTATGTAATTGTGGAATTTGGGCATTTATTTATGTATATATGTGTATGTATGTTTGTATGTATTTGTATGTATATAATTATGTATTTATTCATTTGTTTATGTATGTATGTGTATGTATGTTTGTATGTATATGTATGGAATTGTGTATATGTATGATTAGTATGTATATGTGTATGATTACTTTGTATGATTTAATATGTATGTATATATGTCTATGTATGTGTATGTAAGTTTGTATGTATATGTATGTAATTGTGTAATTGAGCATTTATTTATGTATGTATGTGTATGTATGTTTGTATGATTTGTATGTATACAATTGTGTATTTATTCATGTGTTTATGTATGTATGTGTATGTATGTTTGTATGTATATGTATGATTACTTTGTATGATATAATATGTATGTATATATGTGTATGTAAGTTTATATGTATATGTGTGTAATTGGGAATTTATTTATATATGTATATTTGTACGTAATTACTAGTTTTGGTTAATTAGTAATTGTTCACTTGTTTATGTATATGATTAGTATGTATGTTTGTATGTATATTTATATAATTGTGTAATTGGGCATTTGTTTATGTTTATATGTGTATGTACGTTTGTATGTAAATTTATATAATTATGTAATTGGGCATTTGTTTATGTTTCTATGTGTATGTATGCTTGTACGTATATGTATATAGTTTTATAATTGTGTAATTGGACATTTATTTATGTTTATATATGTATGTATATATTTATATAATTGTGTAATTGTGTATGTATATATGTAATTGTTTATATGTATATGCAACTTTATTTAATTTTGTTACAAGTTCGGAACTCGTTGCGGTTGACTACGTGAGAATAACTTCATATTTGTGTTTCATTGAATTTATTGAAGGTACGTATCCTGACTTTTGAACTTTTATTTTTGTATATGTTTGTGTATGTAATTTTTTTACGTCTTTTAGGGTGTAAACGACTCGTTTATCATGATTTTATAAATAATATTAGTTATATATAAAAATATATATTTAAAAAATTTTAAAAAAAAATATATAAGAAAAAGGCTTTTGCTAGCTTGAAACGCTTACACCCCTAATGTCATTTATGTACGTCTATGTTTATGTATGTCATGTTTCAGTATGTGTACACTAATATGTTTATTTAGTATAACCATTTAGAATATAACCTTCCAAAATTTATCTAATAGAGATAAATTTTGGATTGTCCCATTTGGGACTGCTTTTTGAATATTTTATCACATTTAGGATATGTATATATTTTAACGGGTTGACATTTGAGAAAAAATTGGTAGCTATTTCTCCTTACTCCTTCAAGTTTGCAGTTTATCTACATACTTGGGGAGTTAAGGGGACATGCTGCTGCTTTTTTCTTAAATAGTCAACTCGTTAAAATGTATACATATGAGATAGAATATTAAAAAAGTGGGTTAGGATCCACCGCCTTAGGGCACCGATAAAATAATATACATTCATTTATATATATTTGTTTATATCATTTATTGTATGTACGCATATGTGTATGTTTATAACACAATAGATAAGACAATTGATAAGAGCTGGGTTACACTGGGAAATCGGAATTCTACGGCTTTCTTAAGCGGTTTTCACAACTTTATAGAGATTGCCAAGAACCATGTCGACGGTCGAGGCAGAGCGTTTTTCCCGTGTAGACGTTGTTGTAATGCGTGTTGACAGGATTTGAAGACGATATATGCCCACATACATGACCGTGGGTTTCTACAATCATATCAGACTTGGATTTATCATGGGGAACAACATCCTCGTGAGGTGGAGATAGCAGCCCTTTTTGCCCCAAGAAGAACACCTACTCCTTCAATAACTCCAACAACAAATAATGAAATGTTTGATGCCCTAGATGATGTGATGGCAGAGCAAGATACAAACGAGGAAAATATAGATGAAGATGCAACTAGTTTAGACCCAGAATTTGATGCGTTGTTTGAGGAGCTAAATATAGAGTTATACCCCGGTTGTAGTCAAATGTCTTTCCTAAACTTTCTAGCCAAAGTGATGCACATTAAAGTTATCAACAAATGGACGAAGAGTTCTTTTGACCAACTTTTAGAGCTTCTACAAATTGCATTCCCGAAGGAAAATCACATTCCAGCGTCACACTATGAAGCTAAGAAGAAACTGAGTAAAATTGGGTTAGGATATCAGTCTATCCATGCTTGAATTAATGACTGTGCACTATTTTGGAAGGAGAATGAATCCATGCAAAACTGTCCAGTTTGTAATGAGAGCAGATGGGTTGACAAAAACACAAAGGGGAAGAAAGTACCACAAAAATGTTGTGTTACTTTCCTGTAACTTTAGGGCTTTGAAGAAGGTATAGTTCCAGATTCACGACAAAAGATATGATCTGGCGTAATACTGGACGCTCAACGGATGGTATGATGTGACATCCGGTTGTGGGAAGGCATGGCAAGAATTTGATGAGAGATATCCGGATTTTGCTAGAGAACCAAGGAATGTCCGCTTAGTTTTGGCTGGAGATGGTTTTAATCCATTCGATAACATGAGTCAGACTTACAGTATGTGGCCGGTAGTGTTAACAATGTATAATACACCATCGTGGTTCTGTATGAAAGAGTCTTCTTTCATGTTATCCTTGCTAATTCCCGGGCCTAAATCACCTAGTAAGGACATTGATGTTTTCCTAAGGTCTTTGGTCGATGAGTTGAAAATGTTGTGGGCAGAAGGAGTCCATGTGAGAGATGCATCAACCAAAACTGTATTTAGGATGCGTGCCGCACTGTTATGGACTATCAACGATTATCCTGCTCGTAGCAGCTTGTCTGGATGGAAGGTCAAGGTTATAAAGCATGTCCTACTTGTAACATTGACACACCCTCGTGCTCTATAACTAATTAGATAGCTTTTGTTGGTCACATTAGATTCTTGCCTAGAAAGCATAAATGGAGGAACGATCTATCGTTTAATGGCAAGAAAGAGACAAGAGATCCTCCCCGACGATTGAATAATGCCCAAATATCATAACAACTAGAAAGTTTCCCCGATCGTATTCCCGGGACACATCCGATGCATGGAGGTGTCAAAAGAAAGTGTGCCGCGTCAGAGTTGAATTGTACCAATCGAAGTATCTTCTTCGAGCTGGATTATTGGTCTTCTCTGCTTTTAAAACACAATCTTGATGTTATGCACGTGGAGAAAAATGTGTGTTAAAGCTTATTGGGTACTTTGTTGATGAATGATAAATCAAAAGACACACAAAGCCCGCACAGACTTGAAAAATATGGGTATTCGACATAACCTATGGCTAACACAAAAAAAGCAACAGGTTGTACCAACCACAGGCTTCTTACTCTTTCACAACCAGTGACCGAGAACGTTTTTGTCAGTTTATCAGAGGAGTGAGACTGCCTGATTGTTTAGGATCGAATTTTAAAAATAAGGTGCTTCCTAATGATTCAAATATCATCGGGTTAAAGTCCCATGATTATCACATCATCATGCAACGATTGCTGCCAATAGGTGTACGATCGGGTCTGCACAAAAATGATTTATCACATTAAGCTTCAGCATCCGATTCTGGAGAGAATCACGAGACTGATATTGAGGTAAATTCTGAAACTACTTCATTTACTTGTTCTTCTGATTGTTTAGAGCGTATGCAAAATTATCATGCAGCAAATGAGTTCTTGATTGCTGAGAATAATAAGCTAAAGAGGATAAATAAGGAAATTAAGCAGAATGAGGTCAACAATACTAGAAAATTGAAAGCATTATTGAAAGATAGTGTTACTTTTAAAGAATATTTGGATAAAAAAGATGTTCTAATAAAAGACCTTTCTGAAAAATTAATTGCTTTCGAAACCGATCTTATTAAAGAACGTGTTTTGATTTCAAAGTGGAAAATGCAAAGAAATATTCTAGATGAATGTGTAAGCAAACAAAGACTGGTTTACATCAAAGATGGTTTAAGTTATAACAAAGCACCTCGTCCTGATAATTTTGTGCTTTTTCCAGAGCCTCATGAGTCAAATGAGTTGATTAATGAGAATGATACTAATTTTCATGATATGTACATTAGTGCAGAAACTAAGACAGGTACTGTAAAAGAAGAGGTTGGTCTTGAAGGTGCAAAAAGTTTTTCTGCCTGAGAAAAACAATGTTCTAGAGAATTTGTTAGAGATTTTATGCAGTATTTTGACTATGATTGTGTTTTAAAGAAGTTTGTAAGATCATGTGATAACCATGCTGGTGATACTTTTTCTGATGTTAGTACTTTGAATAATTTTTCGTGCACTAATAATACTGATTGTGATGATTCTGACTGTTTTTCTGAGATGTCATCTACATCTTTATTTTTTTAATAAAGTGGTCCATACTTCAAAGGACTATGTGCCAATGTGCAAAGCAAATTTTGTAACAGAAGATGTTATGCTTGATGAATTTGGAAATCCTTTGATAAAAGAGTATGATCTTTCGAGTGAGCAGCCAAAGAAAAATGAGTATATCGCTCCAGAAAACCATATATTGACAAGTGAATCAGAGTGCAAAGTCAAAGTTGTTATAAAGTCACCAAGTCAAAGTAAAGTCATAAAGTCTAGGGAATCTGATGTCAAAGACAAATCTAATGATATCAAAGGCCAGTTCATTGATGTCAAGGATGAGTCTAAACAATCAAACATAAAAGTTACTAAAGTATGTGCTCAACTGAAAGGTGATTGTGTAAAGTCTGTGTTTGAAGCTGGAGAATGCTCAAAGTCAAAGTTAAATGATAAGTCAAAGTCAAATGTACAGTCAAAGTTCAAATCAAAGTCAAAAATCAAAAGCTACAATTGCTATACTTATGGTTAAGTAGGTCACTTTGCTAGGAACTGCAAACACAAAGCAGTGGTGTCAAACCAAAGAGAATTCAGTGAGAGAACAAAGAAAAATCCAAATCAACAATCGACCGAAAAAGAAAGAGTGTTCAAGTCAGGAGCGAGACATAGATAAAAATCGTGATTATATGCTTTCTAGAAAGTTTGTTGATTGTCGTTTGAATGATTGTTATGCTAATAGATCATCAAAATTCATGGACAAGAGAGTCCAGAATGAACCGAGATATGTGAAGAAATTAATCACTACAAGAATTTTTCCAAAACAAAAATTCTTTAAGACATATGAAAGGAAAAATGGAAATTTTTGGAAAGTTAAAACTGATAATTTTTCTTCACATACTTCTGGATCAAATGATGTTCTAAATATGAATGTTAAGAAACATGTTGTTGTGATTAAGACTGTAAAAAGTCAAAGTCAGTGGGGATCTAAAATGATCTGGGTACCTATTTCTCATTAGAATGTCTTAATGTGCAGAGTAAACCGGAGAGGACTATCAACAATGCTTGGCATATTGATAGCGGTTGCCCAAGGCATATGACATGCTAAATAGAAATTTTGAGTGATTTCAAATCTTTTGATGGAGGATTTGTTGGATTTGCTGGACACAATAAGGGTGGTAAAATATCTGGTCAAGGAACTGTGTCAAATGATCTTATTACTCTTGAGAAAGTGAATTTCGTATCCCAGCTGAAATACAACTTGTTGAGTGTGTCACAAGTTTGTGATAAAGACATTCCAGTTCACTTTACTGCCAAAGAATGTTTTTTTCTAAAACCTGGAATTAAAATTCCTGAATATATGATTCTAATGAGAGCCCCTCGAAGGTTTAACACATACATGGTGGATATGAATGATCATTCATCACCTGTGAATGTGTCATGTTTATTGTCAAAAGCCACTGATTCTGAGTCTTACATGTGGCATAGATGATAGGGTGCGAAAGCACACGTCTTTATTCCTTTGTTTTAATGTGTTTTACGTAGTTTTATATTCATTTGAGTCAATTTTATGTACATTTGAGTCGTTGGTCTTATTTGTAGGAGCTCGGGAATATTAATGAAGAATACGTGAAGAATACGAGCAAAGAAACGAAGCCCGGAAAAGTCCAAGGATTGAACTTTAATTTTCTGAATATTAGGTCCCTCGCGGTACGCGAGGGAGGTGCTTGAAGATCCTCGCGGTACGCGGGAAACTCCAGGAATCCGCCCGACTATTTTGGTCCTCGCGGTACGCGAGGATCCAGTCAACATTCTCTCGCGGTACGCGAGAGGGCCGTTTTCCGCAAAACCCTAATTTTCTAAATTAAAAAGATAAAAACGGCCATTATGAAAAAGTTCGATTCTAAGCCGTTCCAGGGAAGAAAAAGAGGCGATTTTGAGCTTGGAAGTCAATTGAAGCTGAAGATTGAAGCTTTTGGATTCCGGGTTTGTGTAGTTGCATTCTAGGGTTTAAAGATTCAAACTTTATCTTTGATTTTATGTTTTGAACCTATGGATCTTGCTATTTACTTCTGTGTAGATGTTCTTAGTATGATTCTAGGCTAGATCCTTGATCTACCTAGGTCAATATGATGATTATGTGTTAAAGTTTCGATTTTTATTCTGTTTTTGGATTTGAATGTTGGATTTATGATTTAGTAAAGGTTTGAGTTTGTTTATGTGTGATGTTAGTGCATGTTTAATTCTGATTATGTGGTTGATTATGCTTTTCTGCGTTGATTGTGGTTGTCTGCCAGTTTGATCTTCGTTTCTGGTTCATAGACTTTAGGGTTTGTGAGTTAGAGTGGTGTCTAGACGTAGTAGCCATAGAAAACCTAGTTAATTACTGATTAGAAGTGAATGTGTGTCCTAGTTCAATACCCGAGAGGTGAGAATTAGTCGTTTAGTCTTCGTCATTAGGAATCCGAGTGTCAGCTGTCTGAGAGGAAGTTGGTATTAGATGTCTAGTGATAGTTGCTATCCGAATCATAATATCCATTCTAGAACTACCCCATGCATTCCTTGAGTGTATGGTAAGCGGTGAGACTGAGAGGTAATCCGTTTATTAGGGTACTTGTCATAGTAGGAAATATCCGAGAGGTGATCCGATCATCTGGTGAGTTAATATCCTTAGGTTGTCTTCTGGTCACATCCCGAGACCGAGAGTGATCGGGAATCCACTAGATATCTTTTAGGTGTTATATCTTTAGAAACCCAGATGCAACCTAGTTCCAAAACCGATAGAAGTTGAGCTTTACACATAGGATTCCGACCTAGGTAGTGACTTCTCCATTCTTGATTTCATCTTTAGTTTACTCTTGATAGCTTGAATTGTCCTTAGTTTATTGCATTCTTAGTTAATCTTTAGTGTAGTAAACCCCCCAATCAATTAATCATATTAAGTCCTAGTTAGAGTCTAATTTAGTTATTCAGTGTCTTTTGGGTTCGATATCCGGACTTCGTTAGGCTATATTGCATTGATCGGTACACTTGCCGGTTGTGTGGTCTAGTTTTAGGTCGAGTCTAGGTTTTATAAATTTAAAGCTAGAGAGTCTAGATTAGGTTTTATTTGATAGTTTTTATAGACCGTCTGGACGACATCAAGTTTTTGGCGCCGTTGCCGGGGACACTTGGCAATAGCAATATTAGCTTTGACTAGTTCTTTGATTGATTTTTGGTTTATTTGAGTCTTTTGTTTTCTTTTGAGTCTTGTGTGCTACTTGTGAGTCTTTATTCTGTTTCCTTCTTAGAGTCTTTCTGTTTATGCCCAATACTCGTTCGCAAGGATCATCATCTTTTGCAGCTTTTCAAGAGCCCGAACGAGAGCTTCACGAGCGCACCCGCGACTTTCGGGAGCGTTTAGAGGAGCTGGTTAAATCTAAGGTACGTTCTACTAGCCCAGTTCCATTTCCTACTATGGGTGACGCTAACCCACCGGCTAGACGTACGGTGCACCAGAGGGCCAGTGAGGGGGTCACGGGCGCGAGATCTTCGATCACACGCCCCACTATACCGAACACCAATTCTTGGCAGATCCCATCACATGTCATGAGTACGATCACTCATGCCACTCAATTCCATGGCCTCGAGGATGAGGATGCACCCGGACATTTGTCCCGCTTCGCGCGGATATGTGATACATTTAATATCACGGGTGTATCTAAGGACGCAATCTACTTGCGTCTCTTTCCATTCTCCCTTTCTGGGCGTGCATCTACTTGGCTCGACACTCTTCCCGACAATTCTATCACCACATGGGAGGATCTCGAAGCCAAGTTCTTCAAGAAATACTTTCCACCTTCCAGGGCCGCTCGCCTTCGGGACCAGATCCATTCGTTTCGGATGGATCCCGACGAGCCTTACCACATGGCCTGGGAGCGGTTCAACGCGCTGTTGAGCCGATGTCCCCAGCACGGTCTCCCCGACTGGGCACTAGTGGAGAAGTTCTATAATGGCCTCACCTTCGAGACGCAGCAAATGTTCAACACAGCTGCAGGAGGCCATATCATGGATAGACTCGAGCCTGAGGAGTGCGAGGATATGTTCGAGAGCTTCGCTCAAGCCGAACAGCAGCACCCACGTTCTGTTAGGGATTCCATCCCTACTGCTAGGTCACACGCCTCTTCTCCTAGAGGTGTGCATCAGGTCACTCCTGATACTAGCGTGGCTGCTGCCCTCGCCTCGATGGCGAATGAGATAAAGGAGCTCAAGCTCAGTGCTTTGAGGTGTCAGGTGTGCAGGGGAGGACACGACACCCGAGATTGCCCTGTTCATAATCAAGAGCATGTGAGCTATGCTGGCAACCAATACCAGAACCGAAATTACAACAATTCTAATACTTTTGGTTCGGGATGGAGATCTGGATTCACTGGTCGTCAGCAACAATATGGAGGAGCAGAAGAAGGAGCGAGTTCTGGGAGCACTGTTGGGTCACGAAGGATTGAGGAGATGATGGAGACTCAGACACAGTTGCTTGCCCAGCTGGTGCAGAATAACAAGGATGCTCGGCAAAGACTGGATAGCCATGACACTTTGATGAAGAATCAGCAATCGGCGTTCCAGGATTTGCAACGCACGGTAGGAGACATTGCTAGGAGCATACATGATAGACAAGGAAGCCCTTCTACGGGCCCGAACGCTTCAGTGATGGCCGTGTCTATAGAGAGTGTGGAGAGTAAAGTGGTTGAAGAGGTTGACTCCCACTCTAAGGAGCATAATATTCCCTCAGTGGAGGAGGTGAATAAGATTGATTGGGCAGCTCGATTTGCTGAAATCGACGCAAGGATGCTGAAAGAGACCGAGTCGAATGCTGTTTCGACAAGGAGCATGGGAGAGAAGGAAGATGAGAGCCCACCGGTAGTAGAAGAAGAAGAGCCGGTGGAGGAGGAAGTAGTAGTTGAGATACCTACCAAGAGGGTAGAAGAGAAGAAGAAGGGGGTGGAGATGAAGTCCCCCGAGATTGACCTGACCCGTATCCCTTATCCAACACGTGTGTTGCCACATAAACATGCTAAGGAATACGGTCACTTCCTTGATATGTTCAAACAACTCAAGGTCAATCTCCCGTTTGTAGAGGTCCTCCAGCATATGCCCAAATATGCCAAGTTCTTAAAAGGCCTTCTTTCCAACAAGAAGAAACTTGAGGAGGTCTCTGGAGTCTCACTTGGTGAGCAATGCTCGGCAGTGGTGCAAAATCATTTGCCAGAAAAGTTATCTGATTCGGGTCGGTTCACGATCCCGTGCTTGTTGGGCAACCTACCATTACACCACGCGTTGGCCGACCTAGGTGCTAGCATCAATTTGATGCCCTATTCATTGTACAAGCAGCTGGACCTAGGTGAACCACAACCAACGCGCATGAGCATTTCCTTGGCTGACCGCTCAGTCAAGTATCCACGGGGAATAGTGGAAAATCTATTAGTGAAAGTGGGCAATTTTGTTTTCCCCGTGGATTTTGTGATTCTAGATATGGAGGTGGATGACAAGGTCCCACTCATCTTAGGACGCCCGTTCCTACGAACCGCAAAGGCGATGATTGATGTCTTTGACGGGAAGCTCACACTTCGTGTGGGAGATGAGGTCCTTACATTCAATGCTGTAGAGTCCGGGAAGGATGTTGGCGAGCACAGCCACTCCGTGTGCATGCTCGATTCTTTCATGGACCACCATTGGGACCCCGATCCGGTGATAGAAGTAGGTGAACCCGCCCCGAATATAGAAGAACCATATGATTGGGCGTTGGAGTTAGAAGGATTGCTAGATGAACCAGACGATTATGGAGATGAGATGCCTGATGATTTGCTGGAGATGATGGCAGAGTTTGAAGAGGTCATAGGCAAAACCCCAAGTGTGGGGAAGTTGGTGGAGGTTGTTGAGGATCCCGAGGATCCTGGTGAGATTGTGGAGGTCATTCCTTTAGAAGTGCCCATTCCTAAACCCCTACATATCTTCACCACTGTTTGTGCTTTGGGGAGAAAGATCGAGTCACCCCCTAGGTCTAGGCCGCCTCGTAAGAGGACTCGAGAGTTAATTGACTTAGGCAACGTAGATAGAGTGCTAACCCCAAGTGTGGGGATATCGAGGAGTGACAAACTACTTGGTTATTTAATGCGTATTATCTTCGGACCGGGTAGATTTAAGTTGTGGTGGAAGGAGATGAAGGATAGAAATCCATGGTGCGGTAGGAGTAGTTGTTTGCTGAGGCTGTGGAGAACCGGTAGGCCGCGAAGGATGAAGGCGGTACCGGTTAGGATCAAGGAGAAGCCTCCTGATAGGTTTGCTTGAGTCCTGGGCAAGTGCCCGGGATGTAAAATTTGTGTGCGTTCATTGGTATGAGTCCATGTCTTTTTCTTTGTTTTTCGGTTTGTGTTTTGGTTGTGTCAAGTTTTGCAGGAATCCATGCTCGATTCGGTAAGGAAAATCGTCGGGAATGAAGCCCCAGGTATGGTTACATGTGTTTTTATCCTTGGGACAAGGTTTTAAGGAAGTTGGGTGAAAATTTTTTCTTAAATGACCAAAATATTCTAAGTATAAAACTTGAAAATTCTTCAAAACTTTCTGTTAACGACACCCTCCCGCGGTACGCGAAGAACGATATGGAAATCTCTCGCGGTACGCGAGAGACAAAAGTCTCGGCCGGCCTAACTTTTTGGCCTTCGCGGTACGCGAAGACTATCCCCTTCGACTTACGCGGTACGCGAGGGACTGCTGGTGTCACCCTATTTCCTTTGTTTCCCATGGTTTCCCGTACCCGTTTCTGTCCCCGACAATTCTATCACCACCACTATTCATCACCTACCTTCGTACCACCACTACCATGAAGCATCACCTTTAACCACCATCATCCATCACATTAATTCACCCACCTACCACCATCCGACCACCATGACCATGGGAAACTAGAAACTGTTTATAGACCGATGTTCGACCTTGCTGTGGTATTCATGTCTATGTGTTTGCCACACGTTGAGTATGTTTTCTCTGCATCTATCTATCTTGAGTCTTTTAAGTGTCTAGTTGAGTTAGTAGTTGAGTTATTATTTGAGTCAGTTTAATGCTGCGGGTATGTTTAGTCTTATTTTGCAGGTTTATCATTCCACCCGTACTCAATCTCCATTCGGGCGTAATTGATGGTCACCATTACTATCTTGTAAAGGCAACCCGACAGCTGATGTGTAACCGCGACCAAAATGCTATACGGTGCACACACAAGGAAGAACGAAGCTGCATACTAGATTGCATCTACATTACCAGCTAAGTCGCTTCCTGTTCTGTTTTGTTTTTATTTTTGCATTTTCATTTTTAGTTGTGTTTTGCTTCACATTGAGGACAATGTGTCTTTCAAGTGTGGGGATGTGAGTGTCTAGTTTGTTTAGTTTGTGTCTTTAAAAATTCAAAAATACAAAAAAAAATTGAAAAATTTGAAAAATGTTCTTGGAAATAATTGCATATAATTGGAAAATGATAGTAGAACTGGATCTATTTATGAGTTTAAAAGATTAAATAATTGAAAACGTGTCTAATTAGTGATGTTTTGGTAGACCCAGCTAACTAGTAGAGCTTAAATATCCTGTTTGTGTTATTTAGGATTAATCACGGAATAAAATCATGATATCTTGTGGGTATTCATCTTAGAGTAATGGTAATACTGAAACTGTCAATATAGGGTGATAGGTACCACGATTAAGTTAAAATTTAAAGGTTTTTGAAATTTTTTATGGCACACCATTCTCTTTTTATGAGAATAAATCCGAGTTTCGGTGGCGCCCGCATTCCATAATCCATGTTATTCCATAATTTATGAGCTATACTGAGTTTTGCTTATGTGTTACCCTCCGGGATAGTGACTTGGAGGATACACCCCTAAGTAAGATTTATGTGCTTCATTGATAGAATGTAGTCTATGTGTTACCCTCCGGGATAGTGACTTGGTTGAAACGCCTCTAGACGAAAGTTCTTTTGCTTATTATGCTCATTATCATCCATTCATTCATGATTTCATCTGATTTCTAAAAACCTGTAAATAGTAGTTTAACGTGGTAGGGTAAATCTATATGGTTTAATCCGTGCCTAAACATGACCTTGAGACGGGATTAGGTAGAGCTGTAACTTCTAAGTGTGAGTCACATAGATTGATTGATATGTTGTATAAAATGGATTTAGAACACGTAACGGGGGCTTGAAAGTTAGTGCTTGGGTTTAATCGGACAGAAATACTAATTGTTGCTTTTTGACACGTGAGTATGTTTTGAAAATTGAAATTTATGTTTGCTGAGTTAGATGCCAGTTATGATTCCATTTGCAGATTTTTCGAGGACGAAAAAAGGTTAAGTGTGGGGATATTTGATAGGGTGCGAAAGCACACGTCTTTATTCCTTTGTTTTAATGTGTTTTACGTAGTTTTATATTCATTTGAGTCAATTTTATGTACATTTGAGTCGTTGGTCTTATTTGTAGGAGCTCGGGAATATTAATGAAGAATACGTGAAGAATACGAGCAAAGAAACGAAGCCCGGAAAAGTCCAAGGATTGAACTTTAATTTTCTGAATATTAGGTCCCTCGCGGTACGCGAGGGAGGTGCTTGAAGATCCTCGCGGTACGCGGGAAACTCCAGGAATCCGCCCGACTATTTTGGTCCTCGCGGTACGCGAGGATCCAGTCAACATTCTCTCGCGGTACGCGAGAGGGCCGTTTTCCGCAAAACCCTAATTTTCTAAATTAAAAAGATAAAAACGGCCATTATGAAAAAGTTCGATTCTAAGCCGTTCCAGGGAAGAAAAAGAGGCGATTTTGAGCTTGGAAGTCAATTGAAGCTGAAGATTGAAGCTTTTGGATTCCGGGTTTGTGTAGTTGCATTCTAGGGTTTAAAGATTCAAACTTTATCTTTGATTTTATGTTTTGAACCTATGGATCTTGCTATTTACTTCTGTGTAGATGTTCTTAGTATGATTCTAGGCTAGATCCTTGATCTACCTAGGTCAATATGATGATTATGTGTTAAAGTTTCGATTTTTATTCGGTTTTTGGATTTGAATGTTGGATTTATGATTTAGTAAAGGTTTGAGTTTGTTTATGTGTGATGTTAGTGCATGTTTAATTCTGATTATGTGGTTGATTATGCTTTTCTGCGTTGATTGTGGTTGTCTGCCAGTTTGATCTTCGTTTCTGGTTCATAGACTTTAGGGTTTGTGAGTTAGAGTGGTGTCTAGACGTAGTAGCCATAGAAAACCTAGTTAATTACTGATTAGAAGTGAATGTGTGTCCTAGTTCAATACCCGAGAGGTGAGAATTAGTCGTTTAGTCTTCGTCATTAGGAATCCGAGTGTCAGCTGTCTGAGAGGAAGTTGGTATTAGATGTCTAGTGATAGTTGCTATCCGAATCATAATATCCATTCTAGAACTACCCCATGCATTCCTTGAGTGTATGGTAAGCGGTGAGACTGAGAGGTAATCCGTTTATTAGGGTACTTGTCATAGTAGGAAATATCCGAGAGGTGATCCGATCATCTGGTGAGTTAATATCCTTAGGTTGTCTTCTGGTCACATCCCGAGACCGAGAGTGATCGAGAATCCACTAGATATCTTTTAGGTGTTATATCTTTAGAAACCCAGATGCAACCTAGTTCCAAAACCGATAGAAGTTGAGCTTTACACATAGGATTCCGACCTAGGTAGTGACTTCTCCATTCTTGATTTCATCTTTAGTTTACTCTTGATAGCTTGAATTGTCCTTAGTTTATTGCATTCTTAGTTAATCTTTAGTGTAGTAAACCCCCCAATCAATTAATCATATTAAGTCCTAGTTAGAGTCTAATTTAGTTATTCAGTGTCTTTTGGGTTCGATATCCGGACTTCGTTAGGCTATATTGCATTGATCGGTACACTTGCCGGTTGTGTGGTCTAGTTTTAGGTCGAGTCTAGGTTTTATAAATTTAAAGCTAGAGAGTCTAGATTAGGTTTTATTTGATAGTTTTTATAGACCGTCTGGACGACATCAATAGACGTTTGGGGCATGTGAACTTAAAGAATATCAACACCTTGGTGTATAAAGATCTTATGAGAGGTTTACCAAAGAAAGAGTTTTCACTTCAAGAAAATTGTTTATCACGTACAAAAGGAAAACAACACAAGTAGTCTCATTCTACAAAAAACAATAAATTCTTTTACTCGACCTTTATTTTTAGTTCACATGGACTTGTTCGGTCCAGTTCGTTTTCGTAGCATTGCCAAAAAGTCGTATTGCTTGGTCATTACAGATGATTTCTCATGATTTTCATGGGTGGTTTTCCTTGCTTCTAAGGATGAAACATCTGAAACTGTTATTGAATTTATCAAAAGAATTGAAAACAACTGTGATACTAAGATTTTGATTATTCGTAGTGATAACGGCACGGGACTCAAAAATGGTCTAATAATTTCTTTCTGTGTAGAAAAAGGAATTACTCAACAATTCAGTACTGCTAGAACTCCTCAGCAGAATGGAGTCGCTGAAAGGAAGAATCGTACTCTTATTGAAGCAGCAAGAACAATGTTGGTTGATTCTCGGTTACCCATTATTTTCTGGGCAGAAGCGGTCAATACAGCTTGCTATGGTCTGAACAGAGTCTTGATGGTCAAACAACACTCAAAGACTCCGTATGAGCTGTTATTCAAAAGGAAGCCTTATGTAAAGTTTTTCAGAACTTTTGGGTGTACGTGTACGTTGTTGAATACTTCAGATTCTTTGCCTAAATTTGTAGTAGCTGGAGATGAATGTTATTTCTTGGGCTACTCATCTTACCAGAAAGCGTTTCGAGTTTATAACAAGAGAACCAAGATAGTTCAAGAATCGTATTATGTTGAATGGCAAGAGTCTACGACTCCTCATGATCAAAATGGACCGGATTGGTTCTTTGATGCAAATACGATCTTCAAAACTTTTGATCAGAAATTTTCATAAGGTTAAAGTATTGTAATTTCTTCAGGCACATTAGATGATTTATCTACAAGTGGTAATCAGAATATTCATGATTTCATGATTGGTGCTCAACCTGTAAGAGTTCAGACTGAATCTTCAGAGGATATTTCTTCATCAACACAGACTCAAGAAGTACAAATTGATATTTTAGAGAGTGAAGAAAATTCTGAAGCAGCTCAATCTGCTAATGATGAACAAGTCACTCCAGATGTTCAACAAGAAGATTTTGTTTCTTCTAATAATCAAGTTGATCCACAAACTTCTTCGAGTGTTGATGAATCTATCAACAACTCATCTGATGTCAATATTACAAATTTGCCTGAGACGATCCAAGTAGAAGATGTTCCAACTCATCGAGTTAATTCAGTGCATCCTGTTGAGAATATAATTGGATCAATTGAGGAAGGAGTAAGAACAAGAAGTCAGTCAGGAGTTATAAACATTTGTTTGTATTTATGCTTCTTATCTCTAGAGGAACCTAAAAATGTGACTATTGCTCTTCAAGATGCTAATTGGATTGAAGCAATGGAAGATGAACTTTTACAATTCAAGAAACTTAATGTTTGGTATCTGGTGGATTTGCCAGAAGGAAAGTATCCAATCGGTACTAAGTGGGTATTTTGGAACAAACTCGTTGTACGCAACAAAGCCAGATTGGTTGTGCAAGGATTTTATCAAGAAGAAGGTTTGGATTACGATGATGTCTTTGCATCGGTGGCCAGAATTGAAGCTATCAGAATTTTTCTAGCTTATGCTTCATTTATGAAATTCAAGGTGTATCAAATGGATGTGAAAACTGCATTTCTATATGGGGTGGTTAAAGAGGAAGTTTATGTAAATCAACCACCAGGATTTGAAGATCCTGAGCACCAGTTTCAAGTTTACAAGCCGGATAAAGCGCTTTATGGTTTGCATAAGGCACCTCATGCTTGGTATGAAACTCTATCCACGCATCTGGTTACAAATGGTTTTTCACGTGGACCAATTGACAAGACCTTATTTTTGAAGAAGTTTGGAGATGATCTGTTGCTGGTTCAAGTTTATATGGATAACATTATATATGGTTCGACAAATGAAAATTTGAATAGAGAATTCGAAGGTGTCATGAAGCTGAAATTCGAAGTGAGTCTTATGAGTAGGATGCAGTTTTTCCTTGGTCTATTAGTAGAGCAATCAGATTCGGGTATATGAAAGACTGTAAAGCTGCTTCTACTACTATTGCTTCACATGAACCTCTCTCTTTGGATCCAACCGGAGTTGAAGTTAATAAAAAATACTACCGTTCCATGAACGGATCTCTTATGTACTTAACCGCGAGTCGACCAGACATCATGTTCGTTGTATGCTCATGTGCTAGATATGAAGCGTCACCTCGAGAATCTCATGAGATAGTTGTCAAATAGATTCTGCGTTATCTAAAAGGCCGTGTCAATCTTCGTCTGTGGTACCCGTTAGAGTCTGATTTTAATCTATATGCTTTTACTGACAGTGATTATGGAGGTGGCAGTTTAGATCGCAAATCTACATCTGGTGGATGTTAGTTTTTGGGGGAGCGATTGGTGTCATGGAAGTGCAAGAAACAAACGAACGTCTCCACATCAACTGCTGAAGCAGAATACACAGCTGCATCGAGCTGTTGTTCGCAAGTTATCTGGATTCAGCATCAACTCTTGGAGTTCGGGATAAATTTTCTGGACACACCAATTTTCTGTGATAATGAAGCCGTGCTGGGTATTGTGAAGAATCCAATTCAACATTCCAAAACCAAACACATTGCGATCGGGTTACATTTCATTGGTGATTGTTTCGATAATGGCTTGATAAAGGTGGTCCACGTTGATACCTTAGAGAAGAAAGCCGATATTTTTACAAAACCTTTTTCAATTGATCGGTTTAACTCTCTGGTTGAAATGTTGGGGATGATTTCTTTTTGAGGACATTTTTGTGATAATAAAAATAATAAAAAATAAAAATTATAAATTTGTTGAATAACTTCTGATTTTGATTGAAAGACCATGTTTGTTCCATAAAAAGATTTTTTTTAAATGTTTTCTTTTAGTGATAAAATTTTGTTGTGTTGTTTACGTCTTAGTTTCATGTTATGTTCAATGTTTGTCTTTATTTTGAGGTAATTGTGTTTAGTTGAATAAAGTCCATCACAATTTTAGGGGGAGAATAAAAGAAAATGAAAAATATAAAAGTAAAAAAAATAAAAATAAGTGATAGTACTTTGGTTGTCTGTGAGTATTTGTGTTGAGTTGATATGATATTGTGCCGATCCTGATAAAAGTTGAAAATGTGACTGATTGACGTACATATAGGAAATGATAGTATAATTGTGTGCTGAGATTATGCATTAATTGGATATGATAGAGACATCGGTTACAATTATTGATGTGTCGATAGGCTCTACATGTAATAAACTAGGCGATATGTGTGTGACTAATTAAATTACAATCTTTGTATTTTACCCACATTGAATATCGGTTGTTTCATCATTCGAATGCTAGGTGAATCTAGACATACCATGAGACCAGGATCTTGATGCGTTCTTAGCACAATTTGTTTGCTCTAGTGCCTATATCCGTCAAATATATAATCTAGAGTTAAACACCTCTTACACAGCTGATGGTTCTGGTGAAAATCTCGGATAGAAACTGTAACACCCAAAAATCCAACCCAATTTAAGCTTTTTAAAAACATGCGGAAGTTAGGTCCCAAAACAACATTTAACGTATCAAAGCTTTACAAACACAAATTTAAATAACATAAATTCCATAAAATTAGTTTAAACAAGATTACCAACAAGTTATTCACAACTTGTAACAACCCTAAATAGTTTGTAAGGACTCCCCACGAGAAGATTAAACAAAACAATCATCCACACAGTCCATGAGAATCCATTCCACACGATGCGATACCCGAGATCACTTCGGAGCTTTCCATACATTCAAAACATCAATTTTAACATGGTTAGTAAAGATAAGTAGTCCTAGGGACCTCCCACAAGTCCCTACAACAACGACAGGCCAAAACCTTGAAAATCCAGAATTTCCAGCGTCTATCAGAATTATTTGGGCGTATCATACGCTCCGGGCGTATGGTACTCTGCCCGGGCATATGGTACGCTGGCACCAGGTCCAACATGACCATTTTTCAGTTTTTAGCCTATGCAACCCCCCGTCGACCGACCCGTTTGCATTTTTGAACCGTAAACCATCATAAACTTATATTTTAACCACATATAAGCTTACCCACATATACTAACATAAATTTGTTAATTATCAACCCCTAAACCCGAGTACCACTACTCGTATTTTATCCTTGAAGTGTTTGACTTCAAGTTCAATCATTTAGTTGTTTAGGCATACAAAGACTATAACTTAGACATGTATTGACCCATACAAATCCTAACGTTTCACCATACATCAAATTGACATATCCACATGTCTATTGCGAGAACCACCACTCGCTTTTTCACATGGATTATTTGACTCCATGCAGACCCATGAAGTATCCACACTTCATGTCACCCGTGAAGTATCCACATTTCACATAAACCTCCAGAAGTATCCACACTTCATGTAATCAATCAATTTACTATTTTACCACTAACGGTTGACTTTTACCATATTAAGTCAATTTTAATATAATGTTATCACATTCTACATTTTGATTGACTCTTGATCACATTGAGTCATTTACACCATTTAACCACATATGCACAATCAAGTTTGACTATTAACCACATAGTTTAATTACACATATCTACCACATTTGCAGTCTAATTACACCTATTTACCACATTTGCATATTTAAATTTGACTATTAATCACATAGTCTAATTACACCTATTTCACCATTATCCACAATGGTTTGACTTATACCACATTAAGTCCATTTTATAACAATTTAACCATTTATCCACAAATGGTTTGACTTATACCACACTAAGTCAATTTATAACAAATCACCACATTCTATATTTTAGTTTGACTATATGCCACACTAGTCAATTACACCAATTTAGCACGTTTAGTTTGACTATATCCCACATAGTTCAACTACACCACTTCTAGCAAGTGTCATTCATTAGTTTGACTAATTTCCTCATTATGTCAACTACAACAATCCTACCACATTAAAACTTTATTTTGTCCATTTACCACATGAGTCAAAATCAACATACAACCTATAAATAGAAATAACAATATATCTACTTACATGTAACCACTACTTATCTACTACTAAGTAAGTGCATATAACTTACCTTTTGGGTTTAATGCTTCTGGTTGCTCCTTGATTGAGACCACTTGATTACCTAAACAATTCACACTAGTTTAGTAATCTAAGGTCTAAGTATACACCAATTAAGGTTTCTACCTCCTCCCAAGACCTTGTGATCTTTACTCTAAACAAGACTTGGTTAATTAAGCTATACACAAGCTTTCAACCAAAAAAAACCATAATTCACCCGTTTGACCCGTTAAGGTTTTCACTCAAAATTTTCTATTTCCATCCAATTCAAAATGAACCAATTCAATTGGGTTTTATACATGAAATTGAGTCTATCTAACACCATAAACATTAGTACATACTCAATTACCCAATCAAACACCCTAGATTCAAAACCCCTAATTTCGGTCTCAAGAACCCTAATTTTTAAAACTTCTAAATAGATGAACTTAACTTGAATGGGTTGTACCTCTAGCTTTGGATATGCTAGATTAACAATCCTTTTCGATAAAACATCATCTTACAACCCTAATTCCCGTCCATTAAGGTTCATCCATCCAAACCTTATATCAAGAACATGAATTTAGATGGAGAAATAAGTTAGAGATGTTGCTTACTTGCTAATATGAAGTTGTTGTGCAAATCAACCCTTCAATTCCATACATGCAAGCTCCAAACTTGAGTTCTTGATCAAAAGCCCTTTCTCCCTCTTTCTCTCTTCTAAAATTCGCAAGACATACACACACACAATTGTGTCGGTGCGTTTTTTCTCCACCGAAAACAAGGCAAATTCCTTAATTACATATTTAGTCCTTCATATTATCCCTTTTGACCCCTTTTACCACAAGTTAGATAAAAGCTTCACCATTTGCAACTAATTCCCCCAACTTTCCTTTTTATTTATTTACACTCATAAATATAATAAAACATAATATCTTATTGTCCCGAAAGTTGGTTCGTTACAAATCTCCTCCCCTAACTTTGTGTTTCATCCCCGAAACCTGTCATTTGATAAATAGATTTGGGTAATACTTGAGCATCTAATCTTCCGATTCCTAACTAGTTTCCGCCCCTTATCTAATGATCCTGCGAAACCACACCTTTCTATCTAAGATAGCCACCGGTTCCTCTAGATGAATCATTCGTCATCTATCGCCTCAATACCGCTATGAGAAGCAACGTCCACTTCTTTTGCCACACATTCCCGTGGATTAACCGCGAGGAATGTTTCATGGAGTCTACACGATCCCCCGAGTAACTCCTAATGACATACCACTTTACAAACTAGAGTGATGTTTGAACGGTTCTACTAAACAGGGACTTGGCCTCCCACGTTTCCAAACCCAATACACCCCTTACCTAAATCCACTTAGGGCTTTCTATCCACCTTGAGCGGATTTTCAATCTCACTCAGTATACATGATCTTTCACGCTAGATCTTGAATCACCCCATAGATTCTTAGTTGCATGACATTCAATACCACCCAACCAAATTGTATTTGACATCGTTCACCATTTAGTAATTTAATTATCAGCATATGAATACTCAAATGGTAGTTAAGATGACACCATCTTTCAACTAATAGTAATTAGTCGCCGGGTTTCCTCTGAATCGAAGATGAAACTAACACCCCAATCCAACTCAACAGGTACAGATGTACCATGTCGCATCACACACTTCTTGAACCAAAGGTCTCCGACCACATGGGAGAGTAGGTTCTCTTTTTTTGCTATTCGACTTTAACCCATAGGCAAGTGAGACACTTTTAACCACGTACATGATTGTGTCTCCTTTCATCCCCAGCCACCAAAAAGTTAATTTTGAAACAAACATACAACAACTCACGATACTTTTAAGTCTCATTCATCACCCATGAAGTTCAAGGACCTCAAGAACACCCATGAAGTTCGAAGACTTCAAGGACACTGGTGAAGTTCGAGGACATCAACTCAACCTTCTAATGCTCGAATGCGTGTAGATTCATCATTCACCTCTCCAATTTCTCTCCTTAAGTTGCTACAATCAAGCTCACAACCGACTAGGAGAATATGCGATACCCCTGCCTTGATGCATATAGACATAACTGAGTATAATGCACAAGGAACCAAGACAACCGACAAGGCAACGATTTTCCTATGGAAGGACACGTCAAAAGCTATAGCCAAATCCTCTTTCCATAATCCATCACCCTGTTTATCCCAACGACTTTAGCGTAAGTCATCCTTTGAGATCCAAGGATCTTAATCTTACAATCCCACTTTAAAGTTCGAAGACTTCATTTTTATTCACCGGTCGTGAAATTCTAAGACTTCAAACACCATTTACCCCTTGATTACTTCAATCATTGTCGGGTCAACATATATGTCTTTAGAATTCATCGCCTCATGCAATAATGGATTTCCACAAAAGCCAAAATGGCACACCAAATCAGTCCGAAGAAAGGCCTCTCCTTTTCGGGAATTTCAGGAAGCTCACGAAGATAAGCTTGAATGACTTCGCTTCGAAGATAAAAACGACTATCATCGAATAAACGACCACCGTATGATCATACATGGGTCTACACACCTTTCACTTGATCCACATAAACCTCGTAACTTCTAACAAGCCAGAAAGTTACATCTGCAATCGCTTAGTATTCATAACTGAAATGATACCATTCAATGGATAACGTCCTCCTCTACCTTCATTGTTGAACTAGGAATTAGACACCTGTTTAAACCCGACAGATGTACGTATACATTCTTTTATTCTTCTTTCCCTCAAGAGAATGGTTACACATCAAGAAGTGACATTAGGGTATAGAACCCTCATGAACTTCTTCACAACTGGAACATCAAGTATTCCATTACCTCGGTTGGTGTCAATGGCATAAGCCATGCATAAACCAATTCATGCATCATGTGTTTCAGCATCTCTAGGTGAGAACAGGATGGTGAGAACATGTCGACACATCACCCTTTAGTCATACACGACATTGCTACGGTTACTAAGTAACCACAAATTTTCCACTACAATCTTAGGACTCCATTCCATGTGATTAAATCACCCACATCTTTCGATTATTAACTCATACATTTGTCAACATTATGAAAGCCGCAATGTTGATCACCTTCGAATCCACCGATTCACATATAATCACATCCAACAATTATGCCAAAAGACTTCAGCCTCGTCTTTGGTAGATAGAAATGTTCGACCCGACAACCTTAAATTTTTATTTTCTCCCCCAACATTCTTGTGCTCTTACTCGGGACATACACTTCGAATGTGTCTCGATGTAACAACTGTAGCACCCATTATTAGGACTAGAATACTATGGCGTAGTTTGTCCCATCATTCCACTTGTGTATCTTCCCACACACGGCAACAAGTATTGCCTCCCCAAAGAGATTTCTAGCTTGGAAAGAATATTTGGCTTTCTTGAAGGCACCACTAATTCCTAGAGTTTGATCTCCTTATATCATATAAGACTCAAATCCACCAGAGTTGTACACCACGAAGGAGAATCCGCTATATATGTCAACCGATAGCATCGAGTAAGCCGATCTATCTTCATTCTTTTTGATACTACAAGATTTAGGCAAGACCACAATTAGTCATACGACATGCCCATAATCCTTTGATTATCTCACCTTGTCTAACGTACGTGAAGAAAAATCCCCATTTCAAGATCCACATCGGCTTGTGGACAACCTAATTCAAGAAAATCTCTCGATTTCACCATGTTGCATACCTTCATGCTTTTTGGCGTTCCCCCTATGGAGAACTCCCAACCTATTATCCATTTCTGGAGTCGACTCTCCGCGAGTAGTACTCCATCCGTCCAGTATTTCTTCAAGCCAATACCATAATAGTGATGAATCATTGATTAATTAACGAATAAACTCCCACCAAATTGCTCCTTTGGCTCGTCCACCACGAACCCCTTGTGAAGTCAAGGTTTCCTTCCTCCTCGTATTAGCCCAAGTTATTCCTCTCATCCACAAAGCTTTGCACTCTTCCTCTAGTGGGCTGCCCCAAGGAGTCCCACCTTCCTTGAAGGAAGATTGGCATAACATTATGGAAAGTGTTAGCCATCCTCCACTAAAACATTGCTTTCCATTTCTCCCGACTATTCTAAAGTTCATCCCCATCTTCGAGGTGATACACTCATAGACTCTTTCATACGTGAGTCTTTAAATCGAATTCTATCTACACATTCCGCCCACTAAGTTATGATTTCCCCCAGTCACCCCTGACCAGGTAATAATAAGTTTGTAGGTGTTCTACCTACTTATAGGCCTATATTCTTACTCTATAAGGCTCTACTTCTTCCTATGTGTATATTTATTTCCCCTGCATAATCATCTATGCACAAACATATAATATATACATATACACATATAACCACCTTCACTTACTCATTGTCGGTATTAATCATCATATGGTTATCATGAAGGTATTCGCACATTTACATGGCCAGGCACGATTGATAATGTAATATGCCCAATTACATTCACTGTCTCCATATAATGAACAACTTTCGATACAGTTAGTTCACATTATACACCAATTAAAACAAACAACACATAATCAATACTAACCTTTCCCCTTTAATCTCCGTGTCTCGGTCACGCCGTCATTGGATTCTCATTTCGCCGACCATATCAAGAGCATTATAGGTTTGAGTTCGATGTCTCGCACACCAAATCCCTCAAACCATTGCTCTGATACCAATTTGTAACACCCAAAAATCCAACCCAATTTAAGCTTTTTAAAAACATGCGAAAGTTAGGTCCCAAAACAACATTTAACGTATCAACACGTTAAGCTTTACAAACACGAATTTAAATAACATAAATTCCATAAAATTAGTTGAAACAAGATTACCAACAAGTTATTCACAACTTGTAACAACCCTAAATAGTTTGTAAGGACTCCCCACGAAAATATTAAATAAAACAATCATCCACACAGTCCATGAGAATCCATTCCACACGATGCGAGACCCGAGATCACTTCGGAGCTTTTCCTACATTCGAAACATCAATTTAAACATGGTTAGTAAAGATAAGTAGTCCTAGGAACCTCCCACAAGTCCCTACAACAACGACATGCCAAAACCTTGAAAATCCAGAATTTCTAGCGTCTACTAGAAGTATTTGGGTGTATCATATGCTCCGGGCGTATGGTACTCTGCCCGGGCGTATGGTACGCTGGCACCAGGTTCAACATGACCATTTTTCAGTTTTTAGCCTATGCAACCCCCCGTCGACCGACTCGTTTGCATTTTTGAACCGTAAACCATCATAAACTTATATTTTAACCACATATAAGATTACCCACATATACTAACATAAATTTGTTAGTTATCAACCCCCAAACCCGAGTACCACTACTCGTATTTTATCCTTGAAGTGTTTGACTTCAAGTTCAATCATTTAAATGTTTAGGCATACAAAGACCTTAACTTAGACATGTATTGACCCATACAAATCCTAACGTTTCACCATACATCAAATTGACATATCCACATGTCTATTGTGATAACCACCACTCGCTTTTTCGCATGGAGTATTTGACTCCATGCCGACCCATGAAGTATCCACACTTCATGTCACCCATGAAGTATTTGACTTCACTTTAACTCGTGAAGTACTTGACCTCACTACCACCCGTGAAGTATCCATACTTCACATAAACACCTCCATGAAGTATCCACACTTCATGTAATCAATCAATTTACTATTTTACCACCAACGGTTGACTTTTACCATATTAAGTCAATTTTAATCTAATGTTACCATATTCTACATTTTAGTTGACTCTTAACCACATTGAGTCATTTACACCATTTAACCACATATGCAAAATCAAGTTTGACTATTAACCACATAGTTTAATTACACATATCTACCACATTTGCACATTCAAGTTTGACTATTAATCACATAGTCTAGTTACACCTATTTACCACATTTGCATATTTAAGTTTCACTATTAATCACATAGTCTAATTACACCCATTTACCACATTTTCATATTTAAGTTTGACTATTAATCACATAGTCTAATTACACATATTTCACCATTATCCACAATGGTTTGACTTATACCACATTAAGTCCGTTTTATAACAATTTCACCATTTATCCACAAATGGTCTGACTTATACCACACCAAGTCAGTTTACAACAAATCACCACATTCTATATATTAGTTTGACTATATGCCACACTAGTCAATTACACCAATTTACCACTTTTAGTTTGACTATATCCCACATAGTTCAACTACACCACTTCTAGCAAGTGTCATTTATTAGTTTGACTAATTTCTCATTATGTCAACTACAACAATCCTACCACATTCATACTTTACTTTGACCATTTACCACATGAGTCAAAATCAACATACAACCTATAAATAGAAATAACAATATATCTACTTGCATGTAACCACTACTTATCTACTACTAAGTCAGTGCAAAGCACTTACCTTTTGGGTTTAATGCTTCCGGTTGCTCCTTGATTGAGACCACTTTATTACCTAAACAACTCACACTAGTTTAGTAATCTAAGGTCTAAGTATACACCAATTAAGGTTTCTACCTCCTCCAAAGACCTTGTGATCTTTACTCTAAACAAGACTTGGTTAATTAAGTTATACACAAGCTTTTAACCAAACAAAACCATAATTCACCCGTTTAGACCCGTTAAGGTTTTCACACAAAATTCTCTGTTTCCATCCATTTCAAAATGAACCAATTCAATTGAGTTTTATACGTGAAATTGAGTCTATCTAACACCATAAACATTAGTACATACTCAATTACCCAATCAAACACCCCAGATTCAAAACCCCTAATTTGGGTCTCAAGAACCCTAATTTTCAAAACTTCTAAATAGATGAAATTAACTTGAATTGGTTGTACCTCTAGCTTTAGATATGCTAGATTAACAATCCTTTTCGATAAAACATCATCTTACAACCCTAATTCCCGTCCATCAAGGTTCATCCATCCAAACCTTATATCAAGAACATGAATTTAGACGGAGAAATGAGTTAGAGATGATGCTTACTTGCTAATATGAAGGTGTTGTGCAAATCAACCCTTCAATTCCACACATGCAAGCTCCAAACTTGAGTTCTTCATCAAAAACCTTTCTCCCTCTTTCTGTCTTCTAAAATTCGTAAGACACACACAAGTGTGTGTCTGCGTTTTTTCTCCACCCAAAACAAGGCAAATGCCTTAATTACATATTTAGTCCTTCATATTATCCCTTTTGACCCCTTTTACCACAAGTTAGATAAAAGCTTCACCATTTGCAACTAAATCCCCCAACTTTCCTTTTTATTTATTTACACTTATAAATATAATAAAACAATAATATCTTATTGTCCCGAAAGTTGGTTCGTTACAGAAATAAGGAAGTCAGTATGTTTGCCCTTGATTCAGTTTCTGAATTCATTGTATATCCAGATAATAGTTGGATACCCGCTACCCGAATCATCTGATTCTTTACAAATCTCAATTCATACGAATATATCTTGTTCTTTGTCCTTACACTACTCATCTGAAGATTTCATGACTCCATATATATCATTCATCTCAATAACCAAGACAATTGATTCTATACTTCAAATCCACTTGGATTATTTTCTGTGCTAAGAATCCTACCTTCATGCTGGTGATTGAATCATGATCTAGTGAAATCTTACATTGTGTCTTATTTCATTCCATCTCGATTGTGGGGTACACATTGTATTGATTAAATATTACCTTAATCATCACACGATATCTGCTAAAATATGATACATGAGTTTAAGTGGATAAACATACTGGCAATTGATGTTGAACTGTATAGATCTTGATTTGATATGAAGTGTAATGAGACATTGTGCATTTATGATCCTATATCAATTACAGTTCACCAAAAAGAGAAAAGAAAAAGATAAAACAAAGAAAAATGTGATATTAAATAAGTGTTATTCATTCTTTGTGTTATATAGTGTTATAGTTGCTGTTTAGTGTACATAAAGTTTGTGAAAACCATTTTGTAATAGGTCTTAATGATATTGAGTTTGGATTGATTAAAAAAAGTTTTAACAAGTACAAAGTTTTCGACCGAAAAATATGTCTGAAATCTGGTTCGTCCGAAATTGTTTTCGATCGAAAAGTCGGATCTGAATTGTTTTTTGTCCAAAATCTCTGAACGTATATATACATACTTCTCGATCGAAATCAGTTTTACCACCATTGTTGAGTTTTCAAGCTAAATTTCTGAATTTGTTCAAGTGTTGTGTTTTCGTGCGAAATCCACAGCTAGTGTGTGTTTGTATGCGACATCGATTGTTTCGACATTAAGGTACGGTTTCTTGATCCATAGAGTAAGATATGATAGATCCATGGCCTTAGAATTTTCAGGTTTGAATTGTCCAAAATATTTTATGATTGGTCCGAAATCTTTGTTGAATGGATCGAAATTGTTTTCGGATGAAAATGAAGAGTCATAGCTCTGATTTGTCCGAAAAAGATTTCGATCGAATTCATTTTCGATTGAAATGGATTTTTGATAGTGGGTTTTCGTTTTAAATCTCTAAAGTTAAGTTTTAGCTGAAAAATTGTGTTTTCGTTTGAAAAGGTTTTTGAACAAGGAGTTTTCGACCGAAATCTTTTGAGTTGAAATTTTCATTAGTTTGAGTTTTCGATCGAAAAAGATTTCGAGCAGGACTTTTCGTCCGAAATATTTGGAGTTAGCAAATTTTCAAAATTTACTGATTATTTGATGTTTTGTTTGAGCAGGTATGAATCGGTTAAAGTTTGATGCTCGGCACAACATTTGTGCACGTTTGACTTCAAGTACCAGGAAATCAAGAGGGTATGAGGAGATTGTTCGTTTTCTGAATAAATAGAGGATTATTACAACCATATCTACTCAAGTTACTGTCAACGAAACACATATCAGAGAGTTTTGGGAGAATGTTGAACACAAGCATGTCAACAAGAATATATGGATTGAAAGTACAGTTGGAGGGAAGAAAATTAAAGTGGATGAACAAGTTATTCGAGAGGTGTTGAATTTCAGAGACAATGTTAACTTTCGGTATAGAATTAGCTACACTCGTGTTTCACAGATTATACAAACTATGGGCTATGAACGTGACTTTCCAAGAAGACAAGTGACGAAGACCTTGTTAGGGAATCAGTGGAGATACTTGGTGCATGTCTTTATTCATTGTCTAGGACCAAGAACAGGAGCATTTGATCAGATAGGCGAGGTGTTCAGTCGTGCTTTAGTTTGTCTAGCAACTCACCAAAGATTCAATTTTTTCAAGATTGATATTTGAAGCAATGATAAACAACTTTGTACGACCAAGGCAGAATAACAAGTTTTTGCTTTATCCGAGATTCTTACAAATGATAATCAATACTCTACTACCAGATCTACCAAATGATGGATTTGAATTGCCTTTGGAGCATATGTCTGAGACCATATTCAGCAGCATGAACACAATAAGAAAAAAAAGCAAGTTTTCTAGTCAAGTTACTCCATTATTTCAAAACATGCTTGAAGAAAATCCTGATCCTGAATTTGGAATATATGATGAAGTTGACGATATTTTGAGTAGTGGAGTTGAAGATAATGATGGTAATGATGATGACGATGAAGGGGGTGATGATGGTGCATTACAAGGTAATAAAGTAGGTGAACAACCGGTAAATACTGAAAATGTTCAAGAACCTGAAGTTAGTGCAAAGAATGTTGATAACGAAAGGACTGTGGAAGAGAATGAACCTGTTAATGAATGAGTGAAAGAATCAGAGAAGGTTCAAGATGATTCTCAAGACAAAACACTTGAAGTTCCAGCTACTGCAACAAAATCTCCACTCCAAAGAAAAGAAATTGAGGCTAAAAGAACGTGCCTTCTATACCTCCTCCGTCTAAGGGTATCGTGATCAAGGAGCCTGAACTCAAAACATTGAAGACTATAGCATGGAGGTATACAGGCAAATGAAAAGGAAAAGAGGTACCAGATCCTGTTATGCAGAAAGTTTCTAAAGATTACAAGTTGATTGATGAGGAGTTTGCAAACTTTGCAACTCAAGAAACTGCAAATGTTATAAGTCAGTTGAAAACTCAAATTGCAAATTTACAAAGCAGAGAAGCATCTAATGAAAGAGAGATTAGGGAATTGAGAACTAGTGATGCAAAGAAACAACAACAAATTGATCAACAACAAGTTCAAATAAATAAGTTGCAAGGCATTGTACAAGATCTTGTAAAGCATCTCAGAATGTTTGTGTCTGGTGAGAATGTTACTGCTAAACCTGTGCAAGAAAATGAAGATCAAGAAGGACCTTCTACAGCCAATCTTCCTTAACAGAATGAGTCTCCAATCATTGGAGTTGATTTATTTGGTTCACAAGACATGTTTGATGTCGATTCTCTGATTAATCAGCAAGGTGAAGGTATGGAGGTTGATAATGAAGAGAAAGAGAAGGGAGAAGATGAGAAAGAAGAAAAGGAAGAGAAGAAAGAGAAGGAAGAGGAAGTAATAATTACTAACATAAAAAAGGATGATAAAGATCCGTCTGATGATGATGGTGATAGCATCAGTGATGGGTCTGGAATTGGTGGTGGTGGATCCAATGATAAAGAATCAAGTGATGATGAAGATTCTAATAAAGTCTATGAAAAATATGAATATGAAGAAAAACAGACGTATGTTGAAGGTGATGGAAATGTGGTTGGAAGATTAGATAGAGTGGTTGATGAAAGAATTCCTTTTGATGAACTGTTTGAAGAAAGTGAAACTGATGAAGCTAAAAAGGAATCAACTACAAAGAAAGAATCTATAGACAAAATTTTGTGGTGGAAGATTGATCCTAGGGTGGAAGTATGACAGTGAGAAGAAAATGTACGAGATCAAAAGGGTTGTGGGTGACATTCAATACTTTGATACATGTCACAAGTTACAGACATTACCGAGATGGGATATAAGAGATCTGAGTAGATTGGACTTGATAAATTCTTCAAATAACACAAGTGCTTCTGATTTTGAGATGTTTCTAAGGAATCAGTGTGGGCAAGATAGATTTACAGCATTCAAACCTCAAGTTCCAGTGTGTAGAAAGATCAAGAAGAAATACATAACAAATGATCAAACAAAGTATAAATACATTGTAACACCCGGAATTTTTAAAACCCTAAATAATGATAGTAATAATAATAATAATAAAATTATGTTTATTGGAATGTAAGTTGTCATGAACTAATATTCAGGAAAAATAAATTTAAGTTTTAAGATGAAATAGGGAATGATATTTAAAAATAGAAATAAGATCAATTAAATATTTAAATAAAGTAAATGTATATTAAAATTGAGATCTTCTATCCCTTACCAAACTGATTTCCAGAAATTTCGTTCACCCCATGTATTCGAATATATATATATATATATATATATATATATATATATATATATATATATATATATATATATATCATGCTGCTTCCCATCGTAGTTAGCAAAAAAAAATATACATATGTATATATTCTGTTGTTTGGGTTTCTAAATCATCAAAACTCCGATCAAGTTTCTTATGTATATATGTGGAAGAATTAGATTGCTTTGCTAGTTTGAATCTACACGACTAAGGTACGGTTAACCTATTATGATTATATTTACAGTACGGACTACTTTGTTTTATTATTGATATTATGAATTGATATGATTTTAAATATGAGATTAGTTTTGAATGCTATTATAATCGATACGTTTTTGGACCCGCAATGACTAGTTTTGATTTTTGTTATATGTTTTGATGAATGTATATTTTATCGATCGTTTTATATGTTTTGAGGAATTTTTGTTTCGTGTGTTTAGCCGTATTAATCGATCCTAAGGAAAGGATACATCGTCTCAATATGTTTATATGTTATGTTATGTTTGGGGACTAATCCCAAAGTAATGATACATTGTCTCGGTAAGTATATGTGAACGAAAGTATGCCCGGAGACGTATGTATCAATCCTAGGAAAGAGATATCGTCTCAACCACGTTATTAGACACCTTCATTACTTTGACGACTTTTCAATGATATGTTATGAAAGTTACAAGTGACACGGTTATATGATTACGAGATAAAAGTTTATATTTTTATAAGTTACAGTTTTATGTATATGATTTCGTTATCCGCCCACTGAATATAATTACATACTCAGACGTGCTTTTCTTGTTGTTTTTTGTGCATGTTAGGTATCAAGATGATAGGGAATATGAAGTGGAAGAGTGGTTGAGTGTTTGAAAAGATTTATTTTATAAATGTAATGAAAAATATTTTGTATTTTTTTTTGTATTATAGTAACGTTTTGAGCATTAATGAAATAACATTTGTGATTCTGATTACTGTTATAGTGACACGTCAGCCCTAGCCAGGTTGGGGTGTTACAATTATGAATCTGTAATAGCCCAAGCAAACCGTACCAAGATATTGTCCGCTTTGCCCCCGATGAGTTGCCCATCCAGGAACTCACGGTTTTGTTTTCACCCGACAAGTTGCTCGCCCAGGCAAAACGCGTCTTGATAGAGAAGGTATCCACCCCCTTATAAGGAAGGATTCGTTCTCCCCCTCAACCGATGTGGGATATTACAATCCACCCCCTTTACGGAGCCCAGCGTCCTTGCTGGCACACCAATCAGGCCCTTGGCTCTGATACCATCTGTAACAGCCCAAGCAAACCATACCAAGTTAGTGTCCGCTTTGCCCCCGATGAGTTGCCCATCCAGGAACTCACGGTTTTGTTTTCACCCGACGAGTTACTCGCCAAGGCAAAACGCGTCTTTGATCAGATTTGTAATCTTCTGTATGTGTGCCAAGAGTGATTAGTCTGAGTTTTGTAATCATCATCTTTTGTTAATACAAGTGAAGATTTGTGATTATCTCGTATTTATGGTGTATTATTCTAGTTTCAGTGTTTGATCCGTGGGTTTCGATCTTTGATTCTCTTGGATTGTTTCCGCCTTTCCAGGAGTTATTCGGTTATTGGATTGCTTGAAGTATAGCAGATCGGGTGGACCAACATGTTTCAACAACAATCAATGACCTTTGCACCTTCTTTCAAAACATTTGTGCATGATCAGTAGATGTGAAAGACATGTATGAAGTAAATGAGGAAGTGGTTAAGATATTATGCAATTTGGAAATGATATATCCTCCAACATATTTTGACATAATGGTTCATCAAATTCTTCATTTACTCGAAGAAGCTATTCTTGGTGGGCCTATGTATATGAGATGGATGTATCATTTTGAAAGATACATGAAAAAGCTCAAAGCATATGTTAGAAACAAAGCCAGACAACCCATTGAAAATGTAGAAGTGGCAATGGGACTGGAAATATTGAGTCCTACTTCTTTTTTGACATAATGGTTCATCTAATTCTTCATTTACCCAAAGAAGCTATTATTGGTGGGCTTGTATATATGAGATGGATGTATCCTTTTGAAAGATACATGAAAAAGCTCAAAGCATATGAGATCTGGAAGAAGTCCGAGAACCACAGGTAACCGAACCCCAAGTTGAAATTGCCAATCAATATGAGACTGTTAAAACTAAATCTGAAAGAGTTCAAGATTCGACTATAACACAAAACATCCACAGAAGTACTATGGATCGTCATGAACCCGACCGGTATATCGAGATTCACGAAAATGATGACATCCTGATAGTTGATCAGGCTGAGCCTACTAGTTACAAGTCTGCGATTTTAGATTCTGAATCTAAGAAATGGCTAGAAGCCATGAGCATCGAGATACAATCCATGTATGATAACAATGATTGGGACTTGATTGATCTTCCTCCCGAGTGTCAGACTGTTGGAAGCAAGTGGATTTTCAAGAAGAAATCTACATGGATGGAAACGTGCAAACCTTCAAAGCTAGGCTTGTAGCGAAAGGATTTACTCAGACTCAAGGAATTGATTATGAGGAAAACTTCTCGCCCGTAGCCATGCTTAAGTCGATTAGGATCTTTCTTGCCATTGCTGTGTATTATGACTACGAGATATGGCAAATAGACGTCAAAACCGCGTTCCTAAACAAACACCTTACTGAATATGTCTATATGGTTCAATCAAAAGGTTTTGAGGATCTAAAGAATCCTAATAAGGTATGCAAGTTGAACAAATCCATTTAAGGATTGAAACATGCGTCTCGAAGTTGGATTCTTCGATTTGACCAGAAAATCAAAGAGTTTGGTTTTGTCAAAAACGAAGATGAACCGTGTGTTTATAGAAAGGCAAGTGGGAGCTTTATGACTTTTCTGATTCTGTATGTAGATGACATACTGCTCATTGGAAACCATGCTCCTATGCTACAAGACGTAAAGTCTTGGCTAGGGAAATGTTTAGATCTTGGCGAAGCCGCATATATTCTGGGAATAAAGATCTATAGCGATAGATCAAAGCGGCTTATAGGTTTAAGTCAAAGTACATATATTGATAAGGTCATTCGACGCTTTTCAATGCAAGATTCGAAGAGGGGATCATTGCCCATGGCATACAGAACCATACTAAACAATAAGCAGTGCCTTCAGCCGGACATGAAAAAGAAGAATATGGAAAGAGTTCCATATGCTTATGCTATTGGTTCCATCATGTATGCCATGTTATGTACTAGACCCGACGTACCGTACTCGTTAAGCATGACAAGTAGATATCAACAGAATCCTGGTGAGAGTCACTGGATAGCTGTAAAGAACATCCTTAAGTACTTGAGAAGGACTAAGGATATGTTCTTGATATATGGAGGACTGGAAGAAGAACTAGCTGTTAAATGTGATACTGATGCTAGCTTCCGGATGGATTGATATGATTCTCGATCTTAGATGGGATATGTGTTTATTCTGAATGGTGGAACAATTACTTGGAAGAGTACCAAGCAGAGCGTTGTTGCTCAATCCACCAACGAGTCTGAATACATTGCCGCTTCAGAAGCTGTAATGGAGGCTGCTTAGATGAAGAACTTCATTGCTGATCTCGGGGTAATGCCTAGCATTCAGAAATCGGTGGAGATAATGTGTGACAATACCGGTGCCATAGCTCAAGCAAAGGAACGAAGGTCACACCACAACACAAAGCACATACTCAAGAGATTTCATTATATTAGAGATATATTGGAACGGGGAGACATCGTGTTAAACAAAATTCACACAGATCAGAATATAGCTGACCCGTTCACAATGCCTATGCCTCAAGCTAAACATGAGGAGCATGTTGATATGACAGTCCTTATATTTGCTAGACTGTGGGTTTGATCTGTAATTTATTATTTGGTGCTTTCAAACAATATATTTACATTGGTATTTTATTTTGATGTAATGGTTAAATGCATTATAAACAGATGTTTCTATGTTCGAAGTTTTATACGTTCTAGTATCCTTGAATATTGTATTCTAAATGTCCGTAGTCGATCAGATTCATGGGAATCAATCCGAATGTAAGACTATTATGAATGGTTGGTTGGTTCACGGGGTGAAAGCTCAAGGTGTTAAGGACCAAGATTCATAGATATGTGAAACATCCTACTTATTTTATCAAAGTTTATATTGCGGAAAACTGGTCCCAGATTAACAAAACCGTGTCATTAAAGACGAAGGTATGTTTTCATTTATAATAATATTGTTTTATAAAAATGATAATATAATTACACCATCCTATATAGGGATTTTTTAACTCCGAGCAGCCACGTCCTCATACTACTGTCTTTCTTCTTCACAAACAGAATTGGTGCACCCCAAGGGGATACACTTGGATGTATAAATCCCTTGTCTAACAACTCTTGCAGTTGTGACCTTAATTCCTTCATTTATGTTGGTGCTAACCGGTATGGAGCCTTAGCTACTGGTTTAGCTTCAGGAATCAAATCGATTTTAAATTCGATCTCTCTCTTAGGTGGAGCACCTGGAAGATCGTCTGGGAATACTTCTGGGAATTCTTTTACCACTAGAACTTGATCGAGTTCTTTCCCTTTCATATTTACATCATCTACGTAGGCTAAGAAGGCTTGATGACCTTGTCTCACATAGCTACTTATCTTGGCCATCGTACATAGCGTGATCTGGTTTCGTCATTTACCAATGACACTAGCTTCCTTTCCTATAGGTGTCAGGAATTGTACAATCTTCTGATTGCATATAATCGTTGCAGCATGTGAAGACAACCAGTCCATTCCAATGGTTACGTAAAATTCTTGCATCGGCATCGGAATTAAGTCAACGAAATATTCTTCTTCCTCTATCAGTAGTCGACAATCTCGGCATATTTCAGTCACTATGCAGTTTCGATCACTCACGATTTCGAATTCTAGTTCCTTAGCCAACTTACTTCTATTGAAATTTCTAGAGTTCGCATGCATTAAAGAAATAAACGATCGACTAGCTCATGTATCGAATAAAACACAAGTAGGTAGGGAATTCAAGAAGAATGTACCTGATACGACGTCCGGAACATCTTTCGCTTCCTCTATAGTGACCTGAAAAGCCCTTCCCCTTGGCTTAGGAGCCTCGATCCTTTTAACTTTATTTTCTATCACTCTTGACCCTTCTCCAGTCTTTTCTGACTGAAACTTTAACTCATGGCATTCTCTGCTGAAGTGTCCTGGTTTATAACAATTGTAGCACAATCTGGTTCCACTCATACACTGCAATGCAGTGTGTCCTGCCTTCCCACATTTGTTGCAAGTTGTGGACTTGAATCGGCACTCCCCCGGGTGCCTTCTTCCACAAGTTTTGCAATTTTGGATACTTTTCCTTTGGGAGGAACCACCTCCTGGTTTACTAAACTTAAACCTCTTAAGAGGCATAAGAGAAGGATAACTCTTTCCTTTCTTCTTCTCGTCTCTTTCAGCTTGTCTTTTGAGCTCCGTTTCACGTTCCCGAGCCCAATCAATCATTTCTTCCAAGTTCGCGCACTTGGATGGATTGATAAACTCTTTAATATCTGTTTTTAAAACAAGATGGTATCTTGTCATCCACATCTCCGGGGTTGTTAGCAAATCCGGACAGAACCTAGCCTTGTCAAAGAAGATCCTCGTGATCTCGTCCACAGTCTCTGTTGTCTGACGGAGTTGAAGAAACTCCTCAGTGATTATTTCGATTGCCGCTCGAGGGCAATAATGTTTTAAGAAGAGATCCTTGAACTCTTCTCAACTCATTTATTTGATTCTATCTCTACCTTTTTCCCTCTTCACTACTCCCCACCAATCATCAGCTCATTCTTTTAATTGGTTGGTAGCGAAGGTAACCTCATCTTCCTTCTCACAGTGGCATGTATCGAATGCCCTTTCTATTGAGGTGATCCACCTCTGACTTTCTAAGGGATTAACAGCTCCCTTAAATTCTAAAGACTTACAAGTCATGAAATCCTTGTATGTACAACGATTTGACTTTGTATCAACTTTTTAATTTCCTCCTTCTCCATTATGAGTAATTTCCTTATGGTTTTCAAACCAGCTTTCTAATGAGCTTTGTAGATCTGCCTGTAAGACCGGGAAATTCGCATCAAACGCTTTTCCTACTTCTAATGCGATTTATCTTCGGATATTCTCCGGGACTTGCTCAACTTCGTTTTCGTTATGATGTGGAGATTCAGCTCTCCTGTGGCTTCCCTCGTCACATATTTTGTCGTTCTGATGTTCAGTCATTTGCTGAAACATGACGTCGTTTAATCTCTCATTCGTTTACCTTAATCATAGTCTAGGGTTTTATACTATAGGCCTCGTTTTTATTTTAATCCTATTCAAATATTTTAGGGTTTCACATAAGGCCTCATCTATGCATATATGCACATTTATTCGTGCATTTTAACCACGCATTTTTCACATTCCCGGCTTACTATCTGCTGAAATAAGTTATCATATGATGTTTGGGACATCATGATGGTCCCATATATTAGCTCTAATACTGGCCAGGCATAAGGCAATGTATGCTACGTATCATGATACTCCCAACTATCACATGGAGCTTATCTCATACAAATTTCTGCCCACGTATACTCACACATTTCTATTTTAAGCACTGGAATTTAAACATACTTGCTTCCTTGGACGGCCTCAGATTGAATCCCTATTTATATCATGAGCATTTATGGTTTAAGTTTAAGTACCCCTTCTGATACTTAAATCCCTCAAACCGTGCTCTGATACCAACCTGAAACATCCTACTTATTTTAGTTATTTTATCGGAGTTTTATATTGCAGAAAACTGGTCCCATATTAACAAAACCTTGTCATTAAAGACGAAGGTATGTTTTCATTTATAATAATATTGTTTTACAAAAAGGATAATATAATTACATCATCCTATATTGGGATTTTCCAACTCCTAGCAGCCACGTCCTCATGAAGCCTCATTCCATGTGCTTCTTTCCTACATTGTTCGGAAAATGTTTTTGAATTAGCTTACGCTAAGTAAGTACACTGCATCTTTTCATTTCATTATGAACCCTTTAGGTTCTTGTTATTGTTCACGTTTTCTCGGGCTCTCGGCGCCCCTGTGACTATCTTCGGGCGTACCTCCGATCACAGTATTTGTATATTTTATGGGTGTGCTAACCCCTCGCAACCATCTTAGGTCGTACCTCCGGTCCGAGTATTGGCAAGGTTCTTTTACTCATCAGTATAGACCCCTCGCATTTATCACGAAAACTCATTCATTCCTCAGCCCCGTAGGCTTGGAATCTTTTACTCTTTCAGCCCCGTAGGCCTAGAGTTTTCCTTTTTAGTTCTCTTCTTTATTATTTATTGAGATCCACCTTACAGGCTGGGTATCTCATTTCATTTGGTACCTTGACTATCTTTGACTCACAGCCTCCCAAATGTATCAAGCATTTATTTTCATTTCACGTATATGCTTGATTTACCTTCCAACTAGTCCTTACCTTACAACTTTGTAACAGTTTCTCCACGCTGCATTTAAAAGGGTTTATATATAGGAAGTACCAGCGGCGTATCCACCACCCTTTTAACGCTTCGTGAGTACTTCGTTATTCCATTTTAGGGTTTACACTCGTTCCATCATACTTATTCATATTTGCACGTATCATCATGCATTCACGTATTCCTCATGCATTTCACGTATTCATATTCATCACTTATTCATATTCATTATGCATGGTATATTTCCATCGTATATTCATATTCGTCATATACTGTAAACTGGGGTGATTTTCTTTCCAGATCAGTACCTCTAACAGAGATGTTCCCAGGAAAGAGTGACGGGTCTAGGAGAGATTTATACACCACTCTTTCCTTAGACAGAACATTCCGTTCGTCAGATAACTACATACCGGTTGGATATTCTCCCATTCGTTTACTATATTTTTATTACTGTCATTTAGTCTATACCCCTAAACATTCACAATGGTTTCGCCACAAAATATCAAAGAGGTTTATATATAGGAAGTATCAGCGGCGTATCCACCACCCTTTTGATACGTCGTGATTACTCCATTATTTTCGTTTAGTGTCTAGACTAACCTTTCATTACCCCGTACCCTCGTCATATCACATATCACATAGCACATATTGTTTTAAACACGTATTTCACATAATCGTGTCTAGAGTACGGGTGCAATGTACTTACTTTATCCTCAGGTAGTTCCTAAGTTCGTTCCTCACTTTAAACGCTTCTCCAAACTTGAACCGCACTCGCAACGTACCGCACTCGTAACCACCGTACTCGTAACCGTCGTTTTGGCCTTGCCTCGGTATGTGTGATAGTGTTTGAGTGTTTGTGATGTTCCAAATGAACGGCACTGGCCAACTATTTATAGGTTGAATTGTGGTCCAAGTCGGACCGACATTAGCACCATAACGGTCCGACGTCCCTTATGTCCGCTTATTTGGCTTGTTACGCACATAGCGGACCGCTATGTGTATGTGTCAGGAACCCCTAGGGTTTCAGTCCCTGAACTTTAATTCCAACATATCCTAATCCCTCTACTTTAATAAAAGGTCATTTTATCCCCTAGGGTTTCATCCAATAACCATTTTAGTCCATCAACTCGTATTTTCTTGGAAATTGGGGTGTTACAATATGATGTTGTCCTTGATGTGTCAGGAACTCTTAACTGTTCCATACATCCTTCTTGTGCTTCTATATTGAGGATTCCACCAATTCTTCTTTAGAGCTTTGTTCTTCTGACTCATTTGATTGTTTAGCTTCCACCTTATTAGAAAAGGCAATAAGTGATTGTAAAGCTGCAATAACCTTCTCTTCTTAATCATCCGATCTCACTTCCGACTAATTTGTGCTTGTGAAGCTGGAAGGTTCGTGTTCCTTAGAGTCACCTAACCCTACTAGAGATGTTGGAGCTATGACATCCGGTTCCTGGACTTTGAAGGGATCATCTTGTTGTTCAGTTGGATAGCTCTTTAGGACTTGAACTTTAATTTCTTCCAAATGATGAAACAGATTTCCTGGGGTCCATGAGTCGGAATCTAAAGCTGAGTATTGAATTTCTTAGGGCGGTGTGGTTTCCTTATATGGTTGCCAGTAGGGTTGGTGAAAGTATGTGGAATACCCTTGATAGTGATAACAATCTTGAGTGTAGTGGGGTTCGCCACAGATCTCACACCAAACCTCCGAATAGTGGTACTCATAGTCGTATTGGTATCCTTCATAACAACTCTCGTAGTTGCAATCCATGAAAGTTGTTGTAAAGAACAATCAAAACAAACCACAAAAATAAATGTTAAGGTTAAAAAGGCTAATCCGTTAACTCGAATCTTTCTTGAAATCACCGTGTCCCTGGAAACGGCGCCAAAAACTTGATATATGTCATGTTATAAGTACAAATATATATATTTGTTGTAGAAATGGTTTCACGAGATCAGGTTTTAAATTTATAAAATGATAAATACTCAAACTTAAAACACACACATGTAACATCCCAAAAATAGTAAATAAGTAAATAATAACGCGATAGAGATGTAATCGTCAAAAATGAAAGAAAAATGGATGGGCTTAGGCTCGGTTCCAACGGGCCGAGCGAAGCCCAGGTATATAAGGGTCAAGACAGCACTAGAACTCTCATTTCCACCACAACTTGCAACCTAGAGAGAGAAAGGAGAGCTCAGGCCTAGAGAGAGAAAGTGACGGATCGACCCGAAATTGAAGGAGCACGTTACTGCTGAGCTCTTGAGCAAACCCTCTGAATCAGAATTCCAATCCAGGTAACGATTCGACCCTAAACTGAGTTTTTGTTCGTTTTGGGGTTTTTTTGGGTTTTAGCTGAATAGGAGACGTTTTTATGGATGAAACTTGAAAATAAGCTTAGAACTAGCATCTAGAATGAAAACCGCACATTTTGATCAAAGAAAATTGTTAATTTGGCATGATCAGGTTAGCATGCAAGAATTTCAGACTTGTTCAGGAAACAGGTCTTGTGTACTTGCTAAGAAGAATGTTCTGCGCACTTGTCGAGTACGCATGAACCAGGCCCTGCGCACTTGCTAAGTGCGCAGGCATCAGCCTAGATAGTGAAGTCAGTATGTTCGCCTAATTCAGTATGACTAAACCGTTAGAGACGGGACTGGGTCTGATGTGTATTTAACTACCTAATTCAGATCGTACGTGACGTTGTTGGGCCTTTGTTTAGGACAACCAAGACTAGATTATCAGGTGAGTTCTATGTGCCCCCTTCTATGTTATGTGCAAATCATTTTAAATGTTTTGGGGCTGAAGTGTATACACTAAATGAATAAATGATATGAATGCCAATGTGATCATACGTGATATACTAATATGTATTTATATATATAAGAGAATGAATTATGAACAAAGAATGAAACGTATGTTTACAAAGAATGAATGAAAGAATGGCATAACGTAAATAAATGAAATCTTGCTTTATAATTATATATATTGCATGTTATGAATGTATGTATACGTTATGGACGGAAACGAAGCTAACGGCTACTTCTGTAGACGGACGACCACGCGACTATTTTGCAACCGGGAAAAATACGTTCCTTCGCAAGCTAGGACGTACAAAAGGCATTAATGGGCGGTCGAAGTAAATGCTTAAATAGTATAACGGTTGCATAAACAATAGTTCGCGTGGGAAACGGATGCCTTAGGGCAGACGGGCGAATATGACGGACTACGACGGTAGGACGGTTAAGAAGGACGGCCGAAGGTTGGCCGGACGGAAGTTAAGGTGGACGGTTTCTAGGACCGGACGAGAAAAGGGCTACGACGGTAGCTTAAGGGCGTATGTCTTTGTGATATACGCAGTAAAAGACGGGGTGATCACCCTTATGTGTATGACCAATGAATGTTAAGGAAAGTAAAGGTGAATGCATATCTATGTAATCACATAAGAATGATGAAAGAAAAGCAAAAGCTGTGAATACATATTTATATAAATGTATATATAATTATGCATACTTATAAAGAAAAGAATGTTCATACTTAATCGTTGTAAACTAGAACTCACCAGCGTTAGCTGACTTTTAGTATACATTTCAGGTAAAGAAATGAAGGGTCGTGCGAAGGCGTGATGGTTACCCGGCAAGCGACTGACATCCCACTCTTAATTGTTAATTAAAAATGTTGTGTTTTTAATTGTTGAGACTTCTGCTGTTATGTTATGTGTTGAATGATGTTTGTTTTCGCTACTCTCGAATATTTTAATTTAAGTTTAGTATTTATGACTATGTTTATGAGTAAATCCAACAAGTGAGGTTACCCGGGAAAAGTGCCTTACAACACAATAGGCAAGTGTACGTATCGCAGCGTAATATAGTTTACGTAAGAACCAAGTATCGAACCAATGGACACGGTCGAGTTTCAATACTCAACGTTTGTTATCGTTTAGGCGGTTTAATTAGTGAGTGGGTTTTGTGTGCTTGTGAAGCAGAAAAGTAAATGGCAGAAAAGTAAATGACGGTAAAGTAAAAAATGTGCGTTAAGTGTGTAACAGAATTGTAAATAGCAGAATAGTAAATAGCAGGAAAGTAAATATCCCGGGGATGATCACGTCATGACAGGTATTGCTTTGGGCTTCGGATCCGCTTGGTATATGATAATGTTATGTTGACTAATCCGATGGTATGACTAATACAAATGTGTGAACGGTACACCGCTAGAGCCTCATTCTCACAACATTTGGTTCACGAATTATGTTCTTTAGAATAAAATGGTAGGACTCCCAGCTAGGGCATCGTTACCCTCAACTCTTTGAATGCTATCTCCGAGTTGGTTTAAGACATCGAACTTAAACACCTTTATTATTATTTAAAAGAGTGATTAGACATTGTTCACCGGAAGGCGGTACAACAATGGGACCATGTATAAAGACGTATCGTTCCCAACATATGTGGCCAAAGGAATTTTGTTCTCCTTTTATTAAGAGTTCGACATTCTGGTGCCCTTGTTAATTCAAACTGGTGTAAACGCGTGATCACGCTCAAACTAAGAGTAGTTTGTTTAGACCACTTTGAATTAGAGACGAGAACAAGAATGGTTGAACAATATATGAGAAATGATTAGTATCCATGTCTCATAAGGATAAATAGATAAGTTTACCATGACTGTTGTACTTGGTTAGTAAGGGTTACTTGAACACAAAGAAATAGTTGAAGCTTATAATGCGTCATACCTTGCTAGGGGTAATGAGATGCAGCTAGGCGTCCACCACCGTCTACGTTGAAATGATTACTCGATAAATCGTCCAAGTGAGAGATTGTTGGATATTAGATGTCCGATCATCGATAATATCAACGTTGCTATTGATGTACGATCCAAAGAGTTACACTTTGGACAACGAGCAATTAATAATGTTTAACCGTAAACATTATAGCTCACGAAACGCATATTTATAATTCGGTGGATAAATATTTAGTGAAATATTTAAACGATTAATTCGGTGATTAATTATTTGGAGAAATAATTAAGAACGAAATGTTTAAATGTTTAAGAGTTAAATGTTAGTCGGATGAAATTTACTATTGATTATAATTAGTAAAACGCAAGGATTAAAGGTAATTAACAGTTAATTCTCAAGGGATGCGGTTTGTAAATAATGAGATTATAAATATATCCTTAACATCAAACCTTAATCAAACTTTTTACCTCCATACAAACCTGCACAAGGAGCCAACCCCCCTCTCCTTGTGCGCCGTCCACCGCCGAGAGCCACCACCAAAGGGCCGGCCATTATCCTCACTTACAACAAGTGCCATTTACCAACGAGTTTCCCGGAATTTAACGAACATATTAATTCCCTCATTTAAGATTGTAATTTTAATTTCATTGAAGCTATTGATTTCTGTTCTTTTTTATAAAGGTAAATTTCTTTATTCTTGTGGGAGTGAGATTTGAATTTAAACCCATAAGCTCCTCAAACTTTGTTGTTTCTACTGAATTTTCCTCTATCATTAAGCCACCAACCCCAGTTATTGATTTCCGTTCTAACTTGATTTTTTTTCATTATATTTAAGAGTCATTAATTTATTCATTTTATTTCAACGTATATTACTATCAGTTATTACTGTATGTGACAACTTTCTCCAAATAAATTTGAATGTTTATTATCAAATTATAAATTTTAGAAATATAAGTCTCGTGTATTAAATGAAATTATTATCAAGTGTTGAAATCCGGTTATTACAATTAAAATAAAATTTGGTCCTAGAAATTTGAAATCACAAAATACCAATTAGAAATAATATTAACGTGATAGATGGACAATTTTATAGATAAAATTTTGAGGGTTAACTTTACAGAATAGTAATCAAGTTTCTCATCTGTTCTACTTTAATCACTAATACTTTTTTTGTCTCATTTTACTCACTCAAACCTGTTCCATTTTAGTCACTCAAACTTTTTTTATCTCATTTTTGTAACTCAAGTTTCACATGTTGTTCCAATCTTGTGAAATTAGCATGCTACGAGTTACTTTTTTTTGGATTTCATTTTATGGATATGATGAAAATGAAATCCAAAAAGAGTTAGCCAACATTTTTAACATATTCATAAAACAAAATAAAAAAAAGTAACATGTTAACCTCGTAATTGCGCAAGATTAGAACAACATGTGAAACTTAAGTGACTAAAATGAGACAAAAAAAGTTTGAGTGACTAAAATGGAACATATGAGAAACTTGAGTGACTAAAATGAGAAAAAAATTTGATTGACTTAAATGGAACAAATCAGAAATTTGATTACTATTCTGTGAAATGTTCCCTTTAAAAAAATGTCATTTTAGAAAAATATAGAACCATATTATATTCATATGAAATAGAAGAAAATTCTTGATTTTTTTGGCATAACTTAAAAAAAATGATAAACCAAATAAAAGCTATTCAAGTTTTAAAAAACGATGAAACTAGTATTTAATGAGAAAAAGTCAACTCAAGTGACGAATTCCCCTTTTTACCCTTCCAACCGTTACTAACTTCCAGTTAATTATGAATTTGTCACCGTGTTAATCGTAACTATTAAATTAGTTTCATTAAAGACCCAAATTGTTTCCTATACTTCTCAGGTGAAATCCTTTGTATATTGATCCGTTTTATGTGTGTGTATAGCTAAAAAGTGTCCAAGACCCAAGAAGCAACTAGGAGACTCACATGTCCCCAAGGGTGAAGGCAAAATGCGATGACAACCTGAAAATCTAGGCAACGTTTTATCGATCCTGACGCACCATATAATGAAGTCAAACACACTGTTGTACATCTATGCAGTGAAGCGTAAGAGGCTAACACACTGTGTAATAGATAGTAACACACTGTTATACGAATCAAATTATCAATGTTTTTAAATATTTCTTATGAAAATATAACAATATTATACTCAAGTTAAAAAATAAAAAATGTTTAATTTTATGATACAATTTTTTTGTAAAAATACAATAAACTATATAAAAGTTATTTGCATTTATAAAAAAATAGTGCTATATACCCTTTTGCCCCTCCCAGTAATAACTATCATCCATTTTATTACAAAATTGTCATAGTCTAATCTTATTCCATGATACCATTAGTCAATGAGAGAATTCGGAGAGAATCGAAATAGTTTTGATTAATGATATGTTAGTGATTTTAGTATCATCAATATCATTTAAGTGTAATTAGATTAACTTGTTGATCAACCGAATCATAATATACATAAAACAAGTCATGAGGTGCGGAGTGCACGCTTGTTTGAGTTTATTTGATTATAAGTGACAGTACTTCTCGTAATATACATACAACTTATCCTCCTTCACAGTATCTAGTACTTCTCGTAAGTGACAAGCATGACCGTCTTCACTTTTCGAGTAGATGAGAATATCATCTATAAATACTATTACCGACCGATCCAGCATCGGACGACAAACGATGTTCATCAAATCCATAGTCGCTGCTGGGGCGTTTGTCAATCCGAAGGATATCACGAGAAACTCATAGTGCCCGTACAGTGTGCGGAACGCGGTCTTCGGTATATCCTACTCTCTTACTTTCAATTGATGATACCCATACCGTAAATCAATCTTCGAGAACCAACTCACACCTTGAAGCTGGTCGAACAAGTCGTCGATCCTAGGTAGCGGGTATCTGTTCTTCACCGTTCGTTTGTTCAGTTCTCTATAATCAATGCACATTCTCATAGACCTGTCTTTCTTCTTTACGAATAAAACCGGAGCACCCCAAAGCGAAATGCTCGATCTAATGAAGCCCTTATCTAGAAGTTCTTCAAGATGTGTCATCAACTCTTTCATCTCAGGTGGTGCTAGTCGGTATGGTGCTTTCACGACGGGCTGGGCATCTGGCGTTAAATCAATCTGGAACTCTATCTCCCGATCGGGCGGCACTCCAGGCAAGTCCTCTGGGAACACCTCCGGATAGTTACTCACCACGTGTACATCGTTCAGTTCCGTCACCTCTTTATCTTTATCAATCACGTACTCCAGATAGGCCTCGCATCTGCGCCTCATATAACTTTCCGCATTAATCATCGAAATGATGTTTGGCCATGAGATATCTCTATCCCCATAAATCGTGACTTTGCTACCATCAGGAGCCTTGAGTTGGATAGTCTTCCGTTTACAGACAATTCGCGCCTTGTTGGCAGATAGCCAATCCATTCCCAGTACCACATCGAACCCTCCCAATTCTATGACAAACAAACTAGCAGGAACCTGTGGTCATCTATCTTTATCAGGCAAATTTCTACAACTTCTATCACCTTCGTGATTTTACCCATAATAGTTTCAACGCTAAAGGCCCGTTCTACCTTATCAATTATGCACTTTATTCGATCACAAAACGTAGAGGAAATAAAACTTTTACTAGTGTCGGAGTCAAAGAGAACAGATGCAAAGGTATTGTTAATGATAAACATACCTGACAACACGTCACGGTCTCCCCTTGCCTCTTCCTGTGTTAAGGCATATGCCCTCGTTTGAGCCCTCGGCTTTTTAGCCTCTTTCCCTTTCTCCGCCTCTTTCGGATTTCGACAATCCCGGCTTAAATACCTCGTTCCTCCACAATTGTAGCATCTCTGGGTGTCTTGATCACGGGCATAGTGGCCCGACTTTCCACACTTAAAGCACAGATTCGACCCCTGTCGACATTCACCCGGATGCTCTCTTCCACATTTCTCACAAACAGTCTGTCCGCCCACTCTTGCCTTCTTATCATTTGGCCTGAATAACTTTCCACTGGTGCGTTTACTAGGCAAGGTTAACTTTTCCTTGGGCTCCTCTACCACCGCTTCATTTAAGGCTAAGTCATCATACACAACACCACTCAACTCCACCACTGAATCGAATATTCGAAGGGTGTTCGCTTTAACAAAAGTGCGAACCTTATGGGGAAACCCCTGGACATAGCAAACAATCCTCCATTCAATGGTGGTGATTAAGTGTGGCACTAGACGCGCCAAGTCATTGTATCTTGTGGTGTATTGCCAATGAGTCATATTCCCGCCCTTCAAATCCAGAAACTCTTTTTCGACCTTTTTCGCTCTCATTTCTAGGGCAGAAGTTTTTGATTACCATCCTTTTCAGCTCATTCCACACCATTGCATCGATAGCCCTGTCACCCTTGGCCTGCCTTACCCCTCCCACCATGTAACATCCCAAATTCTCCGTGAGTTAAAAACATGAGATTTCGTTTAGGAATAAAGTTGTCGAGATCGAAAGTATGGCAATAAGGTTGAACCACTAGTTAAACTAAAAGCTAGAAATGTAATTACTTCTATGATAAGGGGAGCAAAGTGGAAGTTTTCTTAAACCTAAATGACCATTTCTTAACCTCCAGCCGCCATTTCCAATTTCGTTTCCCTCTTCCCTTCGTCGCCTGCATAACAAGACCAAGCACCACACCTCATCTCCATTAAACCCTAAATTCGTCCTTTAAACGCGACATCTCATTTGAAGGATGAGCTCACAGGAGCACGGCGACCTCTTCAGTTGCAGGTTGGTCGGAATAGAGGGAGAGAAAGGAACAGTGAAGGTGGCCGACGAATGTGGTGTACTCAGGCAGAAGTTCGCGACGCCAATGAGGCGTGCGCTGCTGCCATGGCTCCGGCAGCAACATGAGACTCGCACGTTGCAGGTTACCCAAGGATAGTACTGTGCGAGTTTCATGGTAGGAGACGGTGGTGGTACGTACGACGGATAGAGGTGGAGGTATAGTGGTTAGCGGCAGACATGGAGGTGAGCTTCAGGTGGTGGCTCGCTTCAGGTTACCGCCATGGTGTGGTGGCGTGGTAGTTTCATGGCGGAGGCTGTTAATGGTGGGTGTTAACAGGAAGGGTTTCATGACAAACGACATGGTGGCTGTGATGGTTGAGAGTGTTAATCAGAGGTCGCTCAGTGAAGGAGGTGGCTCATGGTGGTCATGGTTGTACGGATTTGACAGTGGTGGTGGTTTACACAAGTTCCATGGCACTTCACAGCGGTTCTGTGACCGTTACGGAAGGTGTTATAGACGGAGGTCAGCGGTGGTTAGTGGTGGAAATGGTAGTTTCAGGTAAAGGGTGGTTCACGGCAATAGTTTCGGGAATGATGGTGGTGGCGTGATTATAGCAGTAATAGTTTCGATGGTGATGACCCTATGATAATAGTTTCGATGATGATGATATGATAATAGTTTCGATAGTGATGATTCAAGATAGTAGTTTCGATGGTGATAATTCAAGATAGTAGTTTCGATGATGATGATGATATGATAGTAGTTTCGATGATGATGATTCTATGATAATAGTTTCGATAATGATGATTCCCTGATAGTAGTTTCGATGATGGTGATCCCATGATGGTAGTTTCGATGAAAATGGTTATATGATGGTGATAATACTTTCATGATAACAATGATAGCATAATGATGATGATAGTGTTGTTAGAAAGTATAATCGGCAAGTCGACGCGAGTTGCTGACACGATTGAAAGGAACTGTTCGGGTTCGTGTTCCGGAAGGTATACCCTCTAAAACCCGTATAACGTTAATTACTATTATTAGTTCGGGTTACAAATAGTGTATTGAGGATGAATATCAATGATTTCATTTAATAAATAATAATCGACAAAAGAATAATTATGTTTGTAAAAGTTAATTAATCTATGTGTAAAAGGGTGGGCCTCAAGCTAGAAGTTAAAACTCGATTATTGTCGGCTATTGGTTATGATTTGATAAAGGAAATGAACATTATTATTGTCGAAGTTTAGATAAAAACAAACAGGACTCTGTCTGATCTTCGTTAGATTAAAGAAGTGTATTTTTACAACTTAGCCGTCCTCATTACGGTTCGGGAAGGAAGACTGATGTTAGCGAAACTACTAAGTTCGCTTAAATCAATGTAGGACGAACTTATATAAGTTCGCCAAACCCTAAAGATAGAAACAAAGTTTCAGGTTAGGTCAGTTATCTTAACTTATATGAGTGATTTATACAGATTATGTGTGACACTTAGAGACACCTACTGACCGGTGATAGTATTTCAGAACCCGCTTATCCGGTGAGTTCTATGTGCCCCCTATGTGTTACGTGCAAATAATTTTAAATGTTTTGGGGCTGAAGTGTATACATGATATGAATGAATGTTATGTTATGTGATATATGACAATATATGTTGAATATAAATATGACAAGTATGTTCTTAAATAAAGAAATGAAAGCATGACATAGCACATAAGAATGAAATCTTGCTTTATATCTATGTATATATTGCTTACCAAGTATGAAAAGAATGACACAACGTATAAGAATGAAATCTTGCTTTATATCTATATATATATATATATATTGCTTGCCAAGTATGAAAAGAATGACACAATGTGTAAGAACGAAATATTGCTTTATATCTATGTATATATATTGTTTGCCAAGTATGAAAAGAATAACATAACGTGTAAGAATGAAATCTTGCTTTATATCCATGTATATATTGTTTGCCAAGTATAAGCAAACGTTATGGACGCTTCGATGATAACGGCTACTTCGGTAGACGGACGACCACAAGACTATTTTGCAACCGGGACATATTCGTTCCTCCATCAGCTAAGACGTATGAAAGGCATTAATGGACGGTCGAAGAAATTTCCTTATTATGATAAGTAGAACGGTTGCATAAATAATAGTCGCATGGGAAACGGATGCCTTAGGGCAGACGGGCGAATATGACAGACTAAGACGGTAGAGACGGATGGTCGAAGGTTTGCCGGACGGTTTAAGATATGACGGACGGTTTCTAGTGCCGGATGGTTAAGTAAATGGGCTACGACGGTAGTTCGAGAACGGTTGTCTTTGTGACTTACGTAAGCAAATGACGGGTTGATCACCCATGTGTGTATGACCAATGAATATGCACTAAGAAATAAGCATGTATTTATTTATATATGTACCAACTATTAATGTTATATGAAAATACTAAAGTAAAGAATGTACAAATAAGTATTTACATATATATATATATATATATATTCTTATAAAATAATGTTAATATCTGATTGCTTTTAAACTAGAACTCACCAGCGTTAGATGACTTTTAGTATGCACTTCAGGTAGAAAGAAGAAGGGGCGAGCTAAGGCGTGACGGCTACTCGACACAACTGACATCCCAATTACTTGAGTTTATGTTAAGACAATATTTATGTTTAAATGTTAAGACTTCCGCTGCTACGTTATGTATTTGACTTATTGTACGCTTCCGCTATGTTGAATGATTTTAATTAAAAAGTTTAGTATGGATGACTATGTTTATGAGTAAATCCAACAAGTGAGGTCTCCCAGGAAAGGGGCCTTACAAGTTGGTATCAGAGCAATAGTTTGAGAGATTCAGACATCCCTAAATGTCTGGACTCAAGCTGATAATGTGACCAACGCAAGGATGTCAGTACGGTAGCCAACGCCAACGCCAAAACAGTAAGTAAGTAGCAAGGTTAATACTTGTAGCTTAAGGTAGATTCCTTAGCGAGGAACACATACCTTAGATATCACTATCACTACTGATATGGTAGTTGCACATATGACATACGATGGTAGACAATTTGAGCACATGACTACAGTAATGGTTAATAATAACACGTAGCTACTGTTATTAATCTTTTGCTGTGTAAGTGTGTCTTGATTTGTCACCCGCCGTATGTACTCGTCACAGAGAGTGAAAGTAATGTTAGCATAGTACTATGACTGATTTGCAAATTACAAGAACGATGCGCTCCATGTGAGGTGAATCACAAACAACGAGTATAAGACATTCATATTATGAAGCATTATAAGACGAGTCAGGAATTCACGAGTAAGGTAAGTTGACGATTACTTTAGGATCCACGTAATTGTGAATTTACAGGTGCTCGTACATACTGATGAACCTTATCGTGTGGATTAATACATATGTCACCAAAAACAATAAACCACTCCAACCAGGACTATGAGATTAGTCACTTAAGTAATGTCGATTGTAACGAAGTAGCAAGATGATTGATGGCAACAGTTGGATACCAAAGGTGGAATGAGAAGGAGTGAAACTCTAAATGAAGTTGCTGGAGATGAATGACACTAAGGAACAAGTTTTAAAATACTGACGAAACCTGGTCCGAAACTTGATGCAACAAGTAATGAAGTAGTAAAGTATGCAAAGACAAAGAAATAAAAAGATTGCACTAGAAAAAGAATTAGTATGAGAATGATAAGAGAGCCTATCAAGCCTAGTGAGAAGACTGCTTCGCATGGCAACCCGCGAACGGCGAGACAGAAAAGAATTTGAATAACTCAACACTTGTTCGATTCGAATTGAGAAAGTAACTACCAAGGAGTACATATATATATATATATATATATATATATATATATATATGAGTTCTACATACTTCGGGCGAACATACGTTTAGAGAACTACTTTTAAACAAGAATTGTTGATGCTTAACACAAACGCGATATGATGAATAAACGATGGTCTACTGTCGAACTATGCAGAAGTATAAAGGAAATAACCACAACAGTGTATGTCCAAAGAAGATATCAGAATACGAATACACAAATGGCATCTCTCCATGCAGAAGACAACCCTAGATAAACTACTATGAGTATTCACTGAAACGAGAAGATAGATATACCAACGACAACAAATGACTGAACCGCGATGTTAATTAAGGGCGTGCAGGCAGAACCAAAAGAAACCAGATCCAACCAAGGGATTGGTAGTTCAGAATGAATGAGAAGTTCAAATTCTGACCAATGATGTGAAGTAAAGAACGAGTACCAGCAAGTACTCAAGATGAGTCAGAAAACACCCTACAATGATTAAAACAAGTCAATAGCACTTGAGCCTGCTAAAATTGAAAGGGCGATAGAGAACACAATGAGACCAGAAAGGAAAAAAAATTATCGAGTATCACCACACGTGTCATCTATTCGTAACGAAACCGATGAACGTAATTCTAAAAGGATCCCATACGAAAGAAAGTGTTAACGATCACTAAAAGTTAGAAAATGTATAGTTTAGTCACAAGGGATGCCAATCCTTAAGACCATTCAATAATATAAAGAAAGAATAATGCCTATTAGACTAATGATGAGAAATGAGAAATCATGACGGGTATGTTTTAAAGGAAGACAAGAAGGGAGTTACGTGTACAGGAACATGAATGTAAGGATTGTATACCTAGTGTTCCGTCCGAATAAATACCTTCCCGACAAGTTTAAGTATGATATAGTAACGCTTCATATGGTTCCTCCGGGGATGAAGTGATATGGTTCCTTCGGGAACAAAGCAATATGGTTCCTTCGGGAACGCAACGATATGGTTCCCACGGGAACGAGATAGTAGGACTCATTCGGGAACGATATGGTATGATTCATTCGGGAACGACATGGTATGGCCCTCCGTGGGCGGATGCACCAAGGATAACTTATAACCAAAGCGACTTAGAAAGAGAATTACAACACCTGATACAACTCACAAAGTAGACAATCTAAACAAGATACTAGGATACCAAAGAGACACTCCTAAGTGTTGAAGAGAGTTCATGGCCCGCTCAGCACGACAAATTCATGCAAATGTTTGGTGGATTCAAGTTAAGTCCACCCACGAGGCGTGTATAAGAGTAAAGTAGGATTTAATGTTCAATATAACCTCTGAAGTGTTCATTACGAAGAAGAAAAGGTACTAGTGACATGTAAACCCTAAATACATGCAGTTCACCTATGGCATCGAATGTTAATGTCACGAAGCAGAACAGGTGAGTTCACATGAACCTAAGAGGCTACATAGTCATGAGGTGAAAAGTTTAATGTTTTTACAAGAATCACCGAATTTCGAGGACGAAATTCTTATAAGGAGGGTAGACTTGTAACATTCCAAATTCTCCGTGAGTTAAAAACACGAGATTTCGTTTAGGAATAAAGTTGTCGAGATCGAAAGTATGGAAATAAGGTTGAACCACTAGTTAAACTAAAAGCTAGAAATGTAATTACTTCTATGATTAGGGGAGCAAAGTGGAAGTTTTCTTAAACCTAAATGACCATTTCTTAACCTCCATCCGCCACTTCCAATTTCGTTTCCCTCTTCCCTTCGTCGCCTGCATAACAAGACCAAGCACCACACCTCATCTCCATTAAACCCTAAATTCGTCCTTTAAACGCGACATATCATTCGAAGGATGAGCTTACAGGAGCACGACGACCTCTTCAGTTGCAGGTTGGTCAGAATAGAGGGAGAGAAAGGAACAGTGAGGGTGGCCGACGAATGTGGTGTACTCAGGAAGAAGTTCGCGACGGCAATGAAGCGTGCGCTACGGCCATGGCTCCAGCAGCAACATGAGACTTGCACGTTGCAGGTTACACAAGGATAGTACTGTGCGAGCTTCACAGTAGTAGACGGTGGTGGTACGTACGGTGGATACAGGTGGAGGTATAGTGGTTAGCGACCGCCATGGAGGTGAGCTTCAGGTGGTGGTTCGCTTCAGGTTACCGTCATGGTGTGGTGGCATGGTAGTTTCATGGTGGAGGCTGTTAATGGTGGGTGTTAACAGGAAGGGTTTCATGACAAACGACATGGTGGCTGTGATGGTTGAGAGTGTTAATCAGAGGTCGCTCAGTGAAGGAGGTGGCTCATGGTGGTCATGGTTGTACGGATTTGACAGTGGTGGTGGTTTACACAAGTTCCATGGCACTTCACAGCGGTTCTGTGACCGTTACGGAAGGTGTTATAGAGGGAGGTCAGCGGTGGTTAGTGGTGAAAATGGTAGTTTCAGGTAAAGGGTGGTTCACGGCAATAGTTTCGGGAATGATGGTGGTGGCGTGATTATAGCAGTAATAGTTTCGATGGTGATGACCCAATGATAATAGTTCCGATGATGATGATGATGATGATGATATGATAATAGTTTCGATAGTGATGATTCAAGATAGTAGTTTTGATGGTGATAATTCAAGATAGTAGTTTCGATGATGATGATGATATGATAGTAGTTTCGATGGTGATGATTCTATGATAATAGTTTCGATAATGATGATTCCATGATAGTAGTTTTGATGATGGTGATCCCATGATGGTAGTTTCGATGAAAATGGTTATATGATGGTGATAATACTTTCATGATAACAATGATAGCATAATGATGATGATGATAGTGTTGTTAGAAAGTATAATCGACAAGTCGACGCGAGTTGCTGACACGATTGAAAGGAACTATTCGGGTTCGTGTTCCGGAAGGTATACCCTCTAAAACCCGTATAACGTTAATTACTATTATTAGTTCGGGTTACAAATAGTGTATTGAGGACGAATATCAATGATTTCATTTAATAAATAATAATAGACAAAACAATAATTATGTTTGTAAAAGTTATTAATCTAAGTGTAAAAGGATGGGTCTCAAGCTAGAAGTTATAACTCAATTATTATCGACTATTGGTTATGATTTGATAAAGGAAATGGACAATTATTATTGTCGGATTTTAGATAAAAACAAACAGGACTCTGTCCGATCTTCGTTAGATTAAAGAAGTGTATTTTTGCAACTTAGGCGTCCTCATTACGGTTCGGGAAGGAAGACTGCTGTTAGCGAAACTACTAAGTTCGCTTAAATCAATGTAGGACAAACTTATCTAAGTTCGCCAAACCCTAAAGATAGAAACAAAGTGTCAGGTTAGGTCAGTTATCTTAACTTATATGAGTGATTTATACAGATTATGTGTGACACCTAGAGACACCTACTGAGCAGTGATAGTATTTCAGAACCCGCTTATCAGGTGAGTTCTATGTGCCCCTATGTGTTACCTACTGACCAGTGATATTATTTATATATATATTCTTATAAAATAATGTTAATATCTGATTGCTTTTAAACTAGAACTCACCAACGTTAGCTGACTTTTAGTATGCACTTCAGGTAGAAAGAAAAAGGGGAGTGCTAAGGCGTGACGGCTACTCAGCACAACTGACATCCCAATTACTTGAGTTTATGTTATGACAATATTTATGTTTAAATGTTAAAACTTCAGCTGCTACGTTATGTATTTGACTTATTGTACGCTTTCGCTATGTTGAATGATTTTAATTAAAAAGTTCAGTGTGGATGACTATGTTTATGAGTAAATCCAACAAGTGAGGTCTCCCAGGAAAGGGGCCTTACACACCAGTGGGACGCTTTTTCCCTTAGCGAGTTTGCTGCAAACTTGACAATCTGATTCACTCGGCATTCGCTGAGACAGATGGCGGCTTCCATTCGGATCCCCCAGTCAAACATTGCCACCGCGTCCTTTTTACTAGTGAGTACAGATGGGTCGCACGCCTTGAAGGACTTGCAGTCGTAGCAGCAAGCAGGCAGTGCGTCATTCACAATGATAACACGTCCCTCGGCGCCAGGGTTATTACCAGCCGACCCATTCGTGCTTTTCATTGCGTCGGTCAACATAGTTGGTAGGGTGGCCTTCATTATCTCAATGATTTCCCAAGCCATTGCAGTCTTCACCTCAGGCTCGAAACTGTGGTACTGTTCAGCCACAAGGGTATCCTCGGGATCATGTTGGCTTACCACAGGGCTGACGTGCACGCTTTATTCATCGTTCTGCCTTCGGTTAACGGGTGCCCTACCATGACGTCTGGTACAGCCCCCACCACGTCTTCCACCACGACATCCTACCATTTCTTCCTATAAGAACAAGAATCTAATGTCATCATCCTAGTTAACAAGTAGAACACAACAAGTATTGTAAGAGGTTAATATACATTGGGCATCTGTAATTAACCATTACACTACCTCTAGGTTTCTATTTGATCACCTTTATGATTCCATCAAACCCTTGTCCTAGCCTAACTTTTTATAAGGAAAAACCTTTATGATTCCATCAAACCCTTGTCCTAGCCTAACTTTTTATAAGGAAAAACCGTACTTACTATATTTGTGTCTGCTGCTTTGGCTTGAGTTACCCGTACTAGCATTCGTTACTTAGCCTCATTCTTAGTTTAAGTCCAGACATCAGAGATGTTTGAATCTCTCCGACTATTGCTCTGATACCAACTTGTAAGGCCCCAAATCCGGGAGGCCTCACGTGTTGGATTTAATCATTCACAAACAATTATTAAACTTCCAATATCATAAGCAGTGGAAAATTAACGTCATTACATAGTCTCAAAATCACAACCAAATAAAACATTGTATATAACATTCACAATCATTCAAAAAGGGATGCCAGACTTCTCATGACGGGTAACTCTTCGGAATAGCCAAGCCGCATCTGATCATCAACCTCCTCATTCTTAACCTGACATGCATACTAAAAGTCAGCTAACACTGATGAGTTCAAGTCTTTCATTCGTTTTAAGGAAATGGTTTATCGTTCGTTCAAATCATTCGTTAGGGTTTAACATTCATAAGAAAATATGGCATACATTCATTCATCATTTACATTCGTCAAGTCATACATTTATTTGTCTAAATCTATATCATCATCTTTTTGTTCGTTTCGTTTCTTTTCATTCATCGCCCTCACGGCTCGTAAGTCAATAAGGTAACATCATCGCCCTTACGGCTCATAGGCCCGTAAGGTAATAACATTCATCGCCCTTAAGACTCATAGGTCCAAGGCCATTCCTTTCCTTTTATCACTTTTAGAACCCGCAAGACCCAACTGATTTCATTCCCATGTCACGTTAACCCCGAGTAACCGTCGTTACCCTTTCCCCGCCGGTTGATATCCGTAATACCCATTGATAGGCCACATAGGCGCTACCCCTGTTATACTTATGACAAATCGTGCGATAAGGCTGGGGACTTACACCCTAGACTTTGTTCGTCAATTTTTTCATTTAACAGATTAGACATGTAATGACTTCTTTAAAATTTTCACCCATTTCTTTTCATAAAACGTTACATTCATTCACAAAACCATTTCCACTCATTTAAAACCATTCCTTTCGTAAACATTCATTTCGTAAACGTTCTTGTTTCAAACATCGTTTCTTTCGAAAATCGTTCATTCGTAAACATTTCATTTCTTTCATCTTTTCATAAACATTCATTAAGTATGCATATCACCCTAGAAACAAGTAAATAGGGATTCTTGACTCACCTGCTCGCTTATACTCAACCTGAATTAGACGTCTATCTAGTGTTAACACGCAAACCGATCTACACATAAGTCAACACGTAAAATTCCATCATTAACCCTAGTGTCGCCAACAGTGTCGCCGGACCATTGTTAGTGTCGCCAGGCATTGTCACTTGGCACACTCATAGTATCGCCAGAACTTGCGTTCTGGACTTAGCGTCGTGGAACCCTACTATCGCTGATGTCACTTGTAACACACCTAGTGTCGCCAAAGAATGACACGTGTCCAATCATTAGATTTCTTGGGCTCAAGCCAGTCTCCCTTTTCTTCCCCGATCAGTGTCGCCACATGAAGGTGGTGACACTAGCTGTGTTGCCTGATGAACACCATCCCCAAACAGCTGTGTTTTCTACCCAAGTTTGTAACTTTTTACTTCCAAAACGTTTGTTTAACTTCCATAACCATAGATCTGGGCTATATACCCCTTTTCATACATAAAAACCGTGTCTTTTTAAGATCAAAACCCTAGTTTTACCCCCAAACCCATTTAGAGTGAAAACATAGGGTTTAGGTTGGATTCTTACCTCAAAATGATGGTTTCTTCTTCTGATCTTGCTCATAAACAGTAGAGAAGCAGATTGGAGCACTTCTTGAGCCAAACTTCAAGTTTCTTTCACTCCCTCTCTAGAACCTCTCTCTCTCTCTATGAAAATCTGGGAAGATGATGGAATGGTGGCTGGTTCAAGCGGGATTTAGGGTTTAGTAAAGCCCTGATGGGCCAAGCCCACCCCTTCCCCTTTTCCTTCTTTCTTTCTTTCGGTCCATCCCCCAGCCCATTACGAGAGTCAGGTTTTCGGGATGTTACAATATATATATATATAGTAAACTAAGGTTTTAGTCCATGTGGTTTAATCAAATTCTCTATTTTAGTCCAATTATTTCAGTTTCACTTTTTTAGTCCTTGTGGTATCCAATTTGTCTCAATCAGCTACCCTCCCTTCACACTGTTAAATTTTCTATTAACTTTTTTATGAAAAGAATAAAATGTCTCTAACAATAAAAAAGAAAAAAAATATAAATTCAAATCTCTTCTCTTTCTTTATCTGCTCTCTCTCTCTAGTCTCTCTACCCTGAATCTATCTTTTTTTCATCTACGATCGCTGACACCAAGAAGCTCCACCACCACCACCACTGCTCACCACTACCACCATCACCACCGGTGATGATGTTTCCGACCACCACCTCTCTCTCTAGTCTCTCCACCACCACCATTGCTCACCACCGGTGATGATGCAGATGACCTCCGGCGGTTTGGACATCTCTTCGATCTCACTCTTCCCATACATGAAACCTTCGGTGAAGACGGCTCTGTCACCATCGTCCTTCCGCCGAAACTCGATCGTTTAGGAAACATTCGTACGTTCGTCGGTCTGCACTGTCGGCGATTTACGTCAACGTGAGTGTTCCTCTGCGTTTTTGGCAAACCAATTATCGCCGGTTTGGATCAAGTTCATAGAAAACTTCTGCGAGTTAGATCTCGAGTAACTTGCGGTTCCACTCGGATTCATGTTCTTCGAACTAGAGTTACCTTACGTTGATTCCTTTCTCTCTAAGAAAGCATTACGATCGAACCAGTCGAATTCAGAGTCCTTCGATAGCTAGAGGGATTTCGGTGGAACGAATTCATATCAGTACGAAATATCATGATATGCCGATGTGTTTTCGTGCTCGTCCTCCAACGTCTCGCAATCGATCTTCTGATCGTCGTTGCCGTCGTTCAAATTCATTATTTCTGTATCAAGAGCTTAACAAAATTGAGTTTTCATAAAGTCTATGTGTGAGGGCGTAAGTACCGAGGGAAGAAAATATAAAGAAGGGTTTTAGCCTTTTAGGAGCCCTAGCCCCTCTTTATCGCTTCAACTCAACTGTTTCTTTTCGTTATCGAGGGGGACGCAAAGAAGGTGGAGATGGAGATGGGTGGTGATAATGGAGGTCATTGTAGATTTTAGGGTTTTATGAAGATTTGAAAGATAGTGGTGGTGGCCATAAGGGTATTTTTGTCTTTTCATATAAAACTTAACAGAAATTTTTGACGGTGTTAATCATCTGACTTTAATTGAAACAAAAATAAAACCAAAGTGACTAAAAATGTGAAATTAGAACTAATGGACTAAAAGTGATAATTAGATCAAACCACAAGGACTAAAACCGTATTTTACTCATATATATATATATATAGCTGAGTTATACTAAAAAGGAGTTTTTTTTCCTAAAAAGCCTAAGAAGGGCATGATGTTTTACATTTTAGGCGTTGTGTTATTTAACTTTTAAATATGTTCACATAAATAAAACTAAAACACCATACATAAAGTGAAAGAACACCATGCCTAAAAACTCCTTTTTAGGTTTCTTAGGAAAAAACTCATTTTTAGTATAACTCTCCCCTATATATATATATATATATATATATATATATATATATATATATATATATATATATATATATATATATATATATATATATATATATATAGGGTGAGGTTCAAATGCTAACCAATTTTTAAAGAGTTTTCAAATGTTTTCACAACTAAGTGGTGTTTTCATCCTATACATTCCCTATATATATAGGATTGAGATCTTATAATAACCATCAGTTATTGTGTTAACCATATTAACTTTGCCAAAATCAATCTAAAAATCATTACTTAAAAAAAACATTATTGCACCAATACAACGTCGTGTTCTTTTTTGTAAATTCACAAACGTCGTGTTCTTTTTTGTAAATTCACAAACGTCATGTTCTTTTTTGTAAATTCACAAGGGTAAGGTGAGTTTGCACCGGTGTAATTTTTGCTAAAAAATATATATTTTATGTTTTCAGCAATTTTTTACACTGGTGTGTAAACTCCCCTTGGAGCATGTGGTATACTCTAGTGAGTGAGGGTTTAGTGAGTGAAAAAGTGGTTGCCACGTGGCGCCACGTCATATCCATCAACTCTCACACCAACTTCACTTGACAAGGGAAATACCCAAGTGAGTGAGGGTGATGTGGGAATTAAATGAAATTTTTAATTTAATATTTATTTAAATAATAAAATTATATTAAAAAAGACATGAATAACATGAGTTATTTAGTTTATTCTTTATTTGGACTGCACAAGTGAAATGGGCTGCATAATTAAAGTTTAAATGAGTTGTTACTTGACTTGGGCTGCACTTTTTATTGTTTAAGTGGGCTGGGCCTAAGAGCCATTTTAAGTCAAGCACAACAATCGATCAGAACAAGATTTGGTTTTCTTGTTCATACGCACTATGGCACTAGGGTTTGTTCAAAGTTCTTGTTTGATTTTTCGATTGAGGCTTCAAGGTTAGTAAATTTCGTTTATTTCTGTTGTAATTGACCACGAATCCTACACATTTTGCTTCAGCTTCCCGTGAAGAATCTCATGAAACCCACTCACCCACCCCCTCACGCCATCAAGGGGCAGTGTGCACTACCCCTTCACGCCATGAGGCAGCCTCACGGAGGCCCTCATTAGGAGTATACCACATGATCTTACACTTGTGCATTTACAAAAATGCAAAAATAAACATGAAGTTGTATTGGTATAATAACGTTATTAAAAAAATAATGATTTTGATTGATTTTGGTAATTGAGTTAATACAATAACAGTAGGTTAACAAAGAATATTTACCCTATATATATATGATAAAAGTAATTAAATAATATATTATATTGTATATAAAAATCATAATCATAAGTTTATATAACAATAATTATATCTATATCTATACTATATAATAAATAAAGTTTTGATGGAACACTTGTTACTCTCTTATGCATCCTTAATATTTTTTTCCTGTCCCTCTCACATATTAATTATACAAACTTCTTTAATTGTTTTTATAATTTTCCTTTCCTCTCTCTCTCCTATTAAATAATAATGATTTATATAATTCTTTTTATAAAATTTTTATTTAAAAAAATAGGTTTGTTCATAAAATATTTTTATAAAAACTGAACATTTCTTTCATTCTTTTTATAAAATATTTTTTAAAGTTAACTATATAACGTTTCTAGAATTTGTATTAAAAACTATTTAATATGTCATAAATATGTAATATGTAAATCTTTATTAATAAGTATATAACATTGCATTTATTCAACCCGTGTAATCAGGGCCGGCCCATAGGGGGGGCAGAGTGGGCTACCGCTCCAGTCTCGACAACTCCCGAGGCCCGAAATTTTAAAATTTTTACATGGGCGAAACAAAGGGGAACCGGTTCTCGGGAATTCTCGAGCGAAACATTGACCAGGCCCAGGTTTTTTTACATGTCCCTGGCCCAAAACGTTTTGAGAAATTTCGGGACCGGGCCTGCGTGTAATACCCGAGTTTCTAACCTAGTTATATATAAATAAAACAATCAAATAATAAACGAGCCGAGGTAGCCGAACTCAAACTTGAAAAACTATTTACGAACTGAACACGAGTTCCAAAAATAGTGCCTCAAACGAAATGGCTAAAACTCTACCTCCTTTAAATTAAACTAGTTGAGCCAGAGTGCCTCAAACAAATATTTGTATTGTTAATGCGGTTCTATACGACCCATTCTAGACCTAGTCCAAGATTCATTTGTTAATAAATATTAAACTTAAATATTGTTTGGTAAATTATATGTCGTGTAATTATACTTAATTTACAAAAGATTAGTTTGTTTAGTTTACATATATTATATTGAAATAGCTAATAATATATGTGTGAGTTGTGTCAATTCCATTAACAGAAAGAACTAGACGTAGTAGAAAGTAGTGGAAAATAATATTCAAGAGGAGCCGAAACACATGCCCGAGTGTCATTTACAAAGGAGTTTCCTGGATATAGGAAATTATTAAGGTTACGCTTATCAAAATAATCAAGATTCAGACGAAAGTCAAAGATGCGATGGCAAGATAAAGATTCCATCAAAAGATCAAGATTCGATCGAAGCAAGACGGCTTGATCAAAATATTATGTCTAATTCAAGTGATCAAGTTTCGATGTTGCGGTTTGAACAAAGTTTGTTCAATAGTAAGTATACTTGCTATTGAAGAAAATCGTTCAATAGCAAATAGTACTTGCTATTGAACAAATTTTGGTCAATAGCAAGTTCATACTTCCGATGGCTTTTTTGTAAATAGATTGAAGTCTTGTAAGGACTATAAATAAATTATATTTTATAGGGTTTCTAGCGTGCATATATCGTGCATATATTAGTGAGTTTTAGGAGATCATTGTGAGCACATTCAAGAGAGATTTAAGGGTTTTTATTGTAAATCTTTTGCAAATTAATACACAGGAAAGGGGTTTATAGTTACATCTTTGTGTTCTTGTGATTTCTTCACAAAATCAAGAGATTTCGCCTATTGATTTGGATTATTACAGATTCGTGTTATTGTTTGGACCTACACACTAATTTAACAAAGATATTAATTACCTCCTTTAAAATTCCAATTTTAATTTCATAGAAACTATTCATTTCTTTTCTTTTATTTTTTTAACGATTCCTAATCTACTCCAAAACTATTCTTATAAACCATCAATACATGCGCCTTGGATGATTTGAATAATTCACCTCTTGGATAAAGAAAAGGCACCTTACCATCATGATATGCTTACGGTCTATTCATTTCCGTTGTAACTTCTTTTTTCATTGCATTTAAGTCATTAATTTATTCGTTTTATTTCAACGTATATTACTATCAGTTATTACTATATTTGACACCTTTCTCTCTTGACTTTGCTTCGGGTAAACTAACTTTCTTTAGTCTCTATCCTTCTACTAGCCGACTAGGAGTTACTGGAACTCAAAAGCCCTAGCTTCTCTTACCTTCTAGAACTGTACTATAAATTTTAGAAATATAAGTCTCATGTATTAAATGAAATTATTATTATTAATATAAATAATAATAATAATAATAATAAAAATAATAATAATAATAAGTGTTGAAAATCCGCACAGTTTGAAACAAAATTTGGTCTTTGAAATTTAAAATCACAAGATATAGTTAGAAATAATATTAACCTGATAGATGGACAATTATATGGATAAAATTTTAAATACACATAAGAGTAACAAGATTCTAAGTTTCAAAAAAAAACATAGATGACAATTTTGTAGATAAAATTTTAAATACAAGCATCCACGGGTTTAGTCACTAGTATGTGTAATTCGGCCTTTTGGTATGGTCTTTGGGCCGTTGGTACATTTGAGCTCATGGATCATAAGGATAATTAGTAGATTAGAGCCAAACGGATCAAGAGAGTGGTGTACTGGGTTACGGTTTAGAGAAGGCATTGGATAATCACCAAGATTATCTAAATCTTTTATGTAATTTTATTTATTTCGTATTTTGAATTTTAATTTATGTAGATTTAGTTTCGATAGAAACTAGTTAGAATTGTACTATACAATAGGATCTTAGGTTATTATTGTAGTCAGTTTTGTGTTTATTGATTATTCGATAGAAAACCTTTGATTCTTCTCAATGTTCATGAAAGTCGTTTAAATACGCTCTCGCGTGTGTATCATCACATAAGAGTAACAAGATGTAAGAACATTTTATGACATAGAGGTGAGATTTCAAAATTTAGGATTATTAGCATTGTTATTGATAGTAATACTTTTTTTTGGGAATTTAGGCTTTTAATAGCAGTTGAGGTTATGAACGAATCTAATTAATTGAACGTATAACTTCTTGATCCGGCCTTTTCAGTTAGTGGAGGTAAATCGTTTAAGGAGTTTAGATGTTTTGAACTGTAACACCCGCAAAAACCCGACATTTTTAATGGGCCGAATGGAAGGAAAGAATATAAAGGAAAAGGGCTTAAAAGCATGGGCTTGGCCCATTAAGGCTTGATAAACCTTAAGAAACCCTGGTTACAATTCACATGCAACCTTCTTTTTTGTTTAGAGAGAGAAAAGAGAGAGTCTAGAGAGAGAAAGTCAAGAAATCCACGTTTTTTGAGCAAAGGTTTCTCCCAATATGTTTCTCCATTTCACTAGAGCAAGAAACTACGAAAAATCTTCGTCTTTGAGGTATGGATCGAACATAAATATGTGTTTTTGTTCAAAAAATGGGTTTTTTGGGGTAAAATTAGGGTTTTAATCTCAAATGAGAGATTTTTACGTGTTAAAAGGTGAACTAAGCCCAAATCTAGCTTCATTTAAATTAAACAAACGATTTGGACGTAAAATGTTACAAAATTGGATTGAAAACGGGTCTGTTTGGACGAATATTCATCTGGCGACACTGACCAGTGTCGCCACCTTCATGTGGGGACACTAGTCGGGGGTTAAAATGGGTTGAAGCGCGTTTCCTAAGAATCTCATTGATTTAGGACACGTGGCATTCCTCAGGTGACACTAAGAGTGCCGCCCATGCCATACGGCGACACTAAGAAATGGCGACCCTACAAGAATAACACTAACGAACGACGCTAAGTCCAGAACGCAAGTTCTGGTGACACAGATCAGGTCCCTTGGAGACACTGACCTTGTGCCGGCGACACTAGACATTTTGTTGATAGTTTTCACTTGTTGATTTACTACAGACTTCTAGCATCCCGCCTAGCCCGAACAGTTAAGGAGTTTATTAGTAAGATCAGAACTGGTTAGTTTCTATTGCCCATTTTCTTTTAAAGTTTTGGGTTGAAGTGCATGTTTTTTAATGAAAAGAAAGAACGATGTTTTTACCAAACGTTTATGATAATTATGTGTTATTAACTTGGGTTATAATATATGCAATTGTTTATAAATGTGTTAACGTATTTCATTGCGTGGTAGCATGTATATGTGTGTGTGATTGATTGTGCATGTTACCCCGGGGCGAAAGAATGAACAGAAAGTCTTGTGCAAGCAACAAATGAGACATGTCTTTAGACAAGCAACAAAGGAGTCTTGTATTTGTGACAAGAAACATAGGAGTCTTGTACACAAGCAATAGAGGAGTCCTGCATTCGTGCAAACACAACGTACCAAGCTTCCTGGAGTTGAGACGGTTAAGACGCAATGATATCATTCGAGTGCTTGTTTACTCAATGATAAGAAAGAATGAATGGATGATTAAATGAAAGGCTAGCATGAATGTTAATTGAATGTGAACGTTTTGAAAATAAAGCTAGCACGAATGTTTCTAAATGAAATGAAGAATGGATGGACTCCCCTTTTTGGAATCAAAATGTTCGAATGAAAGGAAACGTTTTAAATGACAAGCTTTTATTATACTTTTATATTTAAGCAATTTTGAAAGGAAAGGATGAAACGTTTAAGTACTAAATTAAAATACAACTCACTCAATATATCTGACTTTTAGCATGCACCTCAGGTAAATGATGAAAGAAACGGAATGGAGCCGCGAGGGCTGAGAGTGCATGGACTTGCGGGCTGATCATCTGTGATGACTGACATTCCTGACTTTCGGACAATAAACAAATTTATATTTTTAATTCGTATGGATGATTGTAATGTTAAAGACTTCCGCTGTCATGTTTATCTGATTATTGAATGATTCACAGTTTAAGAACTATATTTTCAATTATTTGTGCCAATGAGACTATTCAGTTTGGGGCGTTTCATTAAAATCAACAGAATTCAAAATTTTAGATATTCGTAAACTAATAACAGGAAATTAGTGTTAGAAGTTCAGATAACTCGGAAGTTCACTAATGGAAGTTCAAATATCAAATAGAATTTTGAATTACTTGAAACATTAACGGATTACAAATTTGAAAATGTTGGAAAAGGGTTAAATGTCATCTTTCACACATTAGTTAAGTACATAATACTGGAAAAGGGTCCCTCTCAAGGTTAATGCATTCACATGGCATGCCGGTATGGATCGTATCACGTCTAAGTAAATTTGGCCAAGCGTGGTATACCTATCATCCCCCTTTGCTCATCCTGTTGTGACGCTCTCGAGTCCACTGATCATCTGCTACTTCGATGCCCTCAGCTCTATTGCTAGTATTGTTTGAGACTTGGTTTTTGATTGGTGCAACTCGCCAAGGCATCTCATCACTACAAAAAAACCTGATACATCGGGTCTATGCCGACGACAATGTGTCGCGGGTATAGGTCACCTACCTCGACGACGTGTCGTCGGCATAGGCTCTACCAGAAACCCTATTTTTTGCCAACCTGTCTCGACGACGTGTCGTCGACATAGGGTAAATAGGAAGAGGAAAAAATTTTGGCGCTCCTAGAAACTTTGTCTCGACGACATGTCGTCGAGTTAGAGTTTTTTTCTTTTTATTTTTGATTTTCTTTTGATGAGAATAAAGGGAATAAAATATGGACGGGCCTATCCAGACGAAATGTCATCGAGATAGGTCCCAAACATATCTATGTCTTGGCAGATTGGACATACAGCCCTCACACACTCCCTCATTCACACAAGTAGACAGTAAATGCCTTAGAATAGAGGACAAATGCCTTAGAACAGAGAATAGCTAGAAAGTGTCTTAGAATAGAACATGGACTTGGATGCGAACGTACTCCTGACAAGTTCAGAAACCGAGTAGTAAAGTAAATTAGTAATTTCATACCGGTCTCTACAATTAGTAATTTACATTACTCGAGGTGTTCTAAATAATTACCTATCATGATCATACGAGTATTCTTTGTTCGCAGTTAGACACTAATGTCCAGAAGACAAAGAGGTGGTCGAATTGGTCGTAGAGGCCGACTACCGGGTAACCGAGCACGAATAGAGGAAAGTGAACACTCCCGTAACAAAACTGAATCGTTGCACGTGGAGAACAACGACAATGAGCACAATGTAACCATCCTAAATGACGGACATGATGAGGGGTTAGTTCTAGAACCGATCATGAGGGAAGCTATTGCCGCTGAAGTCTCTTCAGTCTTGAAATATGTTTTGCCAGCAGCCCTGGGCGAGGCCATGAAAGAGTTAGGATAGAAAAGAAGCACAAGAAAGAAGAGAGTGACAGGGTAATGAAGACACTGACAGTGACGATTCTGATTTTAAGGAGGCAGCTCGAGGCTGCAATTACAAATCCTTTCGGGGGTGTGACCCCCCGAAATTTGATGGGATGAAGGATGCAGTTGCTACTTTCGAGTGGATCGAGAGGATGAATTACGTAATTAACATCATTGAGTGTCGTGAGGACCAGGCAGTCAAGTTTCTAGCTCACTCATTCACCAACAAAGCTCTAAGCTGGTGGAGGTCTATTCATCAGACTAAGTCCTCCACTGCTCTGAAAAGGATGAATTGGGATGACATGAAGAAGATGATAATCAGGAAAATCTGCCTACAGAACGAAGTTGAGAAGGTTAAGAGAGAATTTCTAGGGCTCAATGCTGGAAGTATGACTCATCGCCAGTACAAATCAAAGTACAATGAGTTGGCACAGCTGGTACCACATCTGGAGGATACTGAAGAGAAGAGAATAAAGTACTACATCAAGGGGTTGTCACAGAAAGTTCGGGTGCCCATTAAATTCAACACCCCTAAGAGTTTTGAATCTGTAGTAGAGCTAGTTGGGATTGTGTATGATGACTTTGACCATAAGGACCCACAACAGGTTGAAGTTAAGAAGAAAACGACCAACGCTGTTAAGCAACCGGCGGTCAAATGGTCAGGGCTGGCTCGAAGAAGCAGAAAGTGGATGAGATGGTAACTTGTGACAAATTTGGGAAGAATCATCTCGGGGAATGTCGATTTAGGTTGAATCTCTGCTATCGATGTAGCAAAACAGGGCACTACTCATGCGACTGCGCGGGTATGGGAAAGTACCACAACTGTGGAATACCGGGCCATCTGGCCAAGGATTGTAGACGGCCCTAGGTATCTGACACCGGTAAGGGTAAAGAGGCAGAGAAACCTAGAGCAAGAACTAGGGCTTATGCCCTAACACAAGAGGAGGCGAGAGGGGATCCTGACGTCGTGTTAGGTACGCTCACTATCACTAACACGTATACATCATTATAAAATGATTCTGGCGGTACGAAAAGTTTTATAGCCTCTTCCTTTTGCATTAAACTAAAATGTTCCATTGCCAAGATAGAAAGGGCCTTTAGCATAAAAACCGACGTGGGTAGAAATACGAAAGTAATAGAGGTCGTAGAAAACTGCATGATAGGCATACAAAGTCATAGATTCCCTGCTAGGTCGTTCGTCACAGCCATAGGAGGATTTGACATGGTCTTGGGAATGGATTGGCTCGTCGCTAATGGGGCCCAAATTGTGTGTAAACAGAAGAAGATTCACATGAAAGCTCCTGATGGCAACGAAGTCATGATTTATGGAGACAAAGATATCACGATACCAAACATCATCTAAATGATCAAGGATGAAAGTTTTAAGAGGCGCGGATGTGAGGCTTACCTGGCCTATGTTATAGAGAATGGGAAAGAAGTTATAGAAATGAAAGACATGCTTGTGGTGTGCAACTTTCTAGAGGTGTTCCCAGAGGACTTACCTAGATTGCCGAGCGAGAAATTGAGTTTCAAATTGATTTAGTTCCAGGGGCTCAGGCCGTTTCCAAAGCACCTTACCGACTAGCTCCATCAAAAATGAAAGAACTGCAGGCTCAATTAGAGGAGCTGCTGGAAAAAGGTTTCATCCAACCTAGCATCTCGCGTTGGGGTGCCCCGGTATTGTTTGTAAAGAAGAAAGATGGCTCGATGAGAATGTGTATAGATTACCGAGAGTTGAACAAGAGAACGATAAAGAACAAGTACCCGCGACCGAAGATAGGTTATCTTTTTGACCAATTAAAAGGCGCAAGCTGGTTCTCAAAGATCGATCTTAGGTCGGGATACCATCAACTGAAGGTGAGAAAGGAGTTCCGAAGACCGCATTTCGTATACGATATGGACACTATGAATTCCTTGTAATGTCATTCAGGTTGACGAATGCTCTCGCATCCTTCATGGACTTAATGATCCAAGTATGCCGTCCGATGTAGGATCGATCGGTAATTGTATTCGTCGACGACATCCTATCTATTCTAGGATCAAAGGCGATCACGCCTGTCATCTGAAAGAGGTACTGGAAAGGTTAAAGCAAGAAAAATTATACGCCAAGTTCATCAAATACGCGTTCTGGTTCAGGGAAGTTCAATTCCTAGGCCACGTCATTAACACGAACGACATTATGGTTGATCCGGCTAAGATCTTGATAGTAAAGGAATGGGATATCCCAAAGACTCCAACCGAAATACGGAGTTTTCTGGGATTGGAAGGCTATTACCGAATGTTCATCTAGGACTTCTCCAAAATAGTCTCGTCTTTAACCAAGCTGACACTCAAGGAGATCAAGTATGAATGGGGTCTGGCTCAAACTACAGTATTTGAAGAACTGAAGAAGAGATTGATCCAAGCGCCGGTATTGGCCCTACCCAAGGGTAATGAAGATCTGGTAGTATACTCTGACGCTTCGTGTCAAGGATTTGTATTGTGTTAGTTTTGCTTGGGAACACCACCACCGTGATTTTCGACAAAAAACTTTTTTTTCACGATATCGGGTTATGATATTATTTTTTGTTTCACAAGTTCCTCGTACCCTCCTACTCTATACGTCACGTATAGAGCTATACGAGGCGTATATGGGACGATGTAACTTCTGCAAGATGTTTGGCATTGGAAATTGAGAAAGTTATACGCCTCGTATAGAGCTATACGAGACGTATAAAGGGTGTCAAAATAGAGATTTGGATGTCAGGATAGTAGGACCCTTATAAATATACGAAATATGAAGGGGTACCTATACGAATTGAAATCTATCAAAATTTATCATGAGTCTACTCAAACACAGAGATTAGATTTTCAATATATTAATTACTACGTTAGATTACCGTGTATTACATGGGCTGAATAATTAAAAGAATATAATAAATAAATATCTTATTTGTTGATAAATTATTATTAAATTTTAGAGCACCACAAGTAACAAATAACTTAATTTTATTAGATTTTGTGAAAAAAAAAATGTCAATCTAAATCCTATAATGTTCATTATTGATTTAAAAAAATTTATAAGAAATATTTTGTTTTATTATGTTGATATTAATCAAATATTAAATAACGATGAAATATAAAATTATTATGATATTTGAATTATAAGAAATAATTTAGTTGCCTAAAATAATGAGTTAGAATGGTTTATGGGAGAAAATATAAATGGAGGGCTCTGGAATTATGCACGTGTCAAGTAGGATTTTTATTTGTTAAGTAGTATAAATAGTAGATAATAGATTATTAGATTATATGTGTGTGTGTGTGTGGCGTATGAAATTGTTTTAACATAAATAAAACACTTATATATTAACAATTCATAATATTTCAAAAAATAAAAAACTAACACCTCTAAATCTTATGAATTATAATGAATTAATTAAATTTAATTATAAATAATGTATTTAAAAAAGAAAATCATTGGTCAACCAAAAGTTATACTAAATTTAATGTTTCAAATTTAAAATCATAAGAAATATGGAAACGTTTAAATGATATTTAATCAATTTAGAAGTTTAAAAAAAATTAAATAGATAATTCATAAATGTTTAGGCGGGAAAACAAAGATATAGACGCTATAGAATAATAACATGTGCCACCTAAAACATTTATTTATTATAATTGATAGATTCTGTTAAGTTAAACGTTAGTGTCTACAAGTTTCCAATATATATGTTCCCTTAAAACTTCCGAAACCATTAAAATTTTGTTGTTTCATAGTATAATTTAGTTGGTTTCTTTAATTATTTTCTCTTCGATTATCTTCAGATTTTGTGTTTTACTGAATTGAATATATAACGAAGTTAATTACTAATGTGGAGCGAAGAGTAACCATAACTCCATGTTAAATGCTTCATGAAGGCAGTGGCGGATCTAAAACATAATTTCAGGGGTAGCATAAAATTTCAGCGGCGATCGGCGACCGTGACTCCGAAGGGCGGCGGCGAGTGGCGACATGAGCTGGGTGGGTGGCTGGGAGGCGGGAGCACCGGGTGAGTGGGTAGGGTTGTTCGTGCGATGTGGCTTGTGGAGTGAATTGAAAGTCCTGAATTTTTATTTTATTTTGTTAATTGTTAAATGGGTTTATTTTTGGGGCTGGTCTTTAGGTTTAAATTAATTTGGGCTTTTAGGTTTTAAATCTTTTAATAAACTTGAGCTTTTTAGTTTTATAAACTTGGGTTTTAGAGTTTTAATCAATAATTAGTTTTGGCATTTTTAAAAAAAATATTAAGGGGTAGCCAAATATATTTTCAAGGGGTAACATAATACATAAAACGTAAAAAAAAATTCCACTTTACCGGAGAAGTTGAGGGGTAGTCCCTCCTTAATAGATCCGCCTCTGCATGAAGGTAAGGAAAGCACCTTAGGAGTTCAACTAGACAGAGTAAGACATTTCCATATGTGTAATGAGTTCGATTGACGAGGCTGCAACACCATTTGTCATTTGTAAGAGTATGTGGTATACTATCACTTGAGAGAGCCAAGTGAGAGTAAATTTTCTTGTCACGTGGGCGCCACGTCAGCTTGGTTGCTTGCTCGCTTGGGTCTCATATGACAAGAGAAATACTCAAGTGAGCGAAATAGGACATAGGGGACCCACCCAACACCCACACCCACATTGGGGAACCCACCCAAAACCCACAAACGTTCCTCTTTCTCCCGTGAAGCCCTTCACATGAACTCCCTCGCCCCCCTCTCACACCATAGGGGGCGGTGTTCCCACATCCCTCACGGCACCCTCACCGTGAGGGTATACCTCATACCCTAATATTAAAGCAATCGTTATGTATATCACGAGTTCTCTTAAACATTCAACCCATGTAAATCTTATTATCTCGTAATTTGCGTTAGTAAAGTTCTTCTAACTACTTTCCTTCAGTTTCATTCCAACATGCAACATTAGGGATTAGATAATGGGAATATAGATAGTCGAAGTCTATCGACAAATAATATGTATTCCATAAGATTTAGATTGTTTGTAAGTCGACTACAAAAGTTCGAAAGTTCAGAGATTTATAATGGTGCATATGTTCATAGATCAATAACTAGAATAAGGATAAAATGAAGCCATCACCATAGAATGATACGAAAGAATCTTAAAACATTTTGTACAACATTATTTTAAATAAATAGGATTCTAATAGCACGCATATGTACCTGTAAATACACCATCACGTATTCCTACAATGTAAAAGTACATCGAATCATCTCACGGTTGCGTGCACGACTTTGAAGGTCGAGAAGTGGGGGAGTGAGGGGTAAGCAACAATGACCCCAACAAACATTAAACTTCGATGATATCCATAACGATGTTGATGTTTATGTTGACGAGCTCAATGTTGGTGATGATGGTGTCTGTCATCAGGGTTCACAGTTCTGATCATGTACACGTGGGGAGAATGTTTAGCCGCCGCCTCCCGTCAATCGAGAAAACCGTAGTTAGATTACTGTAGCCGAGGATGGTGGGTACGAAACTCACTATTTATTAGTTGTTTACGTTGTATAGTTGATTTATTTATTTTTATCTCATGTTTGTCTTATTTTTACATAATTGATATTATACAAGTGTTCCGCATAACAACAACTATGTTGAAGGATTCTTTCCATGGTGTGTGGTGTTACTAGAAAGATGTACCGGCGGGTCTTGTTTGAACAGTTTTAAGTAAGTAAATTTTACTGTTTGTATTACATGTGCATAATGAATTTTATATAAATAAGGTCGACTAATTAAGAGTGATGGGATCCTAGCCTTGATGAGGCGATTTATAGATGATGGGATTTTGTAAAAACCCGGTTCCCTGACATGATGAGAGAAGCATGCGAGAAGGCAGCGGAGGAAGCATAAATGGACGGATGTTTAAGCATCTGAAGTAGGACTTTGACATCATTCGTGCATACAATCCGAGATAGATTACGGCGCACGATTAGAAAACGATGATATACGGTGTATGGAGTTGTTTAAATCTATTTTAATACATCTATATAATTATAATAGTTAATTTATATTTTTTCGTGTGAAATGAGTGGAATACCGAAAGGTGGAAAGTAAAGGCGAGGTCCGCCTAAAAAACCCGCAACATGAAGCATGGAAACAACTTCCTGACACATGGTGATGGTGGTGGTGGTGGTGGTGGTGGTGGTGGTGGTGGGTTGGGGGGGGGGGGGGGTTCAATCTCGTTTTCGCAGCATCGAAAGATAATTTTACGTAATAATTTTTAACTTTGACTCAACTAGATCTTTTTTATTTACTGACTAATATTAATTAACATATCGTTGTAACAAGCGGAAATGGGAGTGAAACCCTCATCGGTGGTGATATTCCTAAAGACTCACACCAGGAAGGATCCGGTGACGGGTGAGTTGTTGTGGCCTTGTGGACAAGGAGCGTGGCGTTTTTGCAGTTTTCCCGATTGGGGGGGAGGGGGGTCAATCTCGTTTTCACAGCATCGAAAGATAATTGTACGTAATAATTTTAAACTTTGACTCAACTAGATCTTTTTTTTACTGACTAATATTAATTAACATATTGTTCTAGCAAGCGAAAATGGGAATGAAACCTTCATTAGCAGCGATATACCTGAAGACTCACACCAGGAAGGATCCGGTGACGGGTGAGTTGTTGTGGCCTTATGGATAAGGAACGTGACGTTTTTGTAGTTTTCCCGATAAATATCAATTTTTTTATATGATTACGTGCTTTTTTTAAAAACATACACTTTTATTTTGTTTTGTTAAACCACGAGAATACTATCAAAAACTACAGGAAGAAAACATGTCGGGTGAGGACGAGTCGTCTTCGGGCATGTCACACATCGATGAAGTCAGCACATGGGAGTAGTGTAACATCCCGAGGGTGGATGAATATGGGCTCGAGGGATGTGCCTTGGGCTGAAAACTTGATGGAAGGGAGGGCTAATACCCTAGACTCTCCCCCATTCCAGCCATTTCATTCCAACAACCTCCACACCTTTTCATTTTAGAGAGAGAAAGCAGAGTGAGAGAGTGGAGAATCGGCTAAGGCTTTCAAGCACAAGTAGGCCCGAGCTAGCAAAGGAAAGAAGAGTAGGACTTCACTATCATAACGGGCTACGAAGTTGAGGTAAAATTCAGTCCTTAAACTCAGTTTTTATTCGGTTTGGTGGGTTACGAGTTTTGTAAGAAAAGGTGCAATTTTTACATATAAAAATGCATATAAACAGTAGATCTAGTCTTATACAAGCTAAACAATTGTTTTCGACGTAAAAAGTTTGCATCTTGATCGTGTTTGGACTGAGCCACCACTAACATGGAAACTAAGGGTTTTCTGGGGAAGAAGTTGCACGACAGGCGCACTTACCAACTTCGCCTGGGCAGATGTTGGTGACCTTAGCATGTTCGCTTGGGAATAGACTTGTCGAACTTGATAGTTTCGCTGGGTTCCACTAGAGCGAACTTGGTAAGTTCGCTGGCCACAGTTGTGGCGAAACTGTTAGATTCACATGTATGTTCGCTCGGGCTATGTAGGCGAACTTAGCTTTAGTTCGCTAGATCAGAAGTAGAGAAACCGTCTAGTGTTGTTTAGACTTGATATGTGTTGTTTGAATATCTATTCAGATTGTGTGACGTCTATCGGGCTCCAGTTGGATTGTGAGATCCGCTTGTTTGGTGAGTCAAGATTCCTTATTTTACTGTTGTAGGGCTATGTGCATACTTAGACAACACATGTTTTTAATAAATGTATTTTATTACTTAAATATGATATAAGAGAAGATTATGGTTTATATAACGACATCTTTATAAACGAGAAAGTTTGAGAAAGAAAATGTTTAAGAAAGAGTTTTTGAAAGCAACAGTAAAAGAATGTTTTAAAATGAAAAAGGTAAAGATAAGAATGCTTATTTAACGGTATGTTTTATACACGAGAAAGAGAAAGATAAGATTGTTTTGTTTAACGATGGGTTTTATACACAAACAGAAAGTGGTTTATTAAACTGTATGTTTTCTAAACAAGAAAGAAAGAAAGATAAAGTCAAATACATTGTCTAATCTGTAAGAGTATGCTTATACGAAGAAAGTCTTCAGGTAGTAGCATAGTCTTAATGGCTAGTGCTACCCAAACCCTATGGTTGTGTCATGGGCTGAGACCATGACGTTACCATATGAACAACAGGGACAGTGCTCGGCAGGGCACTGTAACGGGAAAGTTGCAACTGGTTAAGATGAGTAACGACGGTTACTCTAGCGACGACGGTCGCTAAGTAAGACTAAGAAGCCCGCTTGGGGGTACAGATACAGTCAGAAAGATGTTCTTTCGGAATCCGAGATGTTCCTTCGGGAACCAAGATTAATGTAAAGCCCCTAAACTGGCCACCCTACAGTTGGGTCTCATCATTGGGGATTCTCTTTAAAAACCCTTAACTCATTATAAAAACTATCAGAGGAAGTCTTCTTTTAAAATAATTTTATCTTTAAATTTGTAATCTATCTTAACCTTACCTTACGAATGTGTGCACACCAATCCAAGTAGCACCACTCCCAAGCCAAGATACCTCATCACGTAAACTCACATTCAAAACAATCTAACATACATACAAAGTCAGCTACGCTGAGTGATTTCTAATAATTTATTTTAAATAGAAACCATCTCCTCACAGATATTATTTATATAAACTCAGGATATCCCGGTCCTTTATAAAACGGTTGTCGTTTATTAACATATAAGTAGCCCACCTTACCGACCTATCCCCATAAGGGTCCACCACCCAAGAATCACCCCATACCCAACACCCAGCAAGTCTCACCGACATAGTTCGAGCTTACTACATTACTAACTCATAATCTATCACACGTATCAACCCGAAGTCCAGTTACCACGACCAACCCCAAGACACCGACCTAACAAGCCTTAACCAAGACTCTCACAAGGTCAACTGACACAACAGTCGTAAACACGACATAATCATCCCGACACAATGGTTAATCTAATACTCAACACCACAACAATATCATCTCAACATAATGAATATCAATCAACACTTGTATGCAATTAAAATAAACATAAATGCACACAACAATTACCTTCGACGGATTTCACCGGTTTCGTCACAGCTACCCGTCGAGATATTCATATCACCTCTGAAAACCACCATTTTGGGTTTCACTATTGCCCTCACAGGCCCCATCACATAACACAGTGACACACTCGTCATATATGATGACTACCCAACCACCCACATGGTGACAACACCCGAAGGACCGACTCCTTCCCATCATCTTTGACCGTATACACGGACAACAATGCAAGCACACAAATCAACAAGTTAAACACACATGACACTACATGGACATATACTACAACCCACCGCCCTTACGTGAATAACCCACGTGTTTGACCACACATACTCAAGACGTACCCTTATAAAGTCTAGACTCATTATCCGACTCATCCCAAATGGGTCATTATACTACACACAAACATCATATCAACTTCTATCCCATACATCCTAAGGACACCACATTGACCCTTAGCCCCGTTACTGAATATTTAGCTCATAAACTTTTCAGTTTTAACCCAAAACTCGTAGCACGTTTACTTAATAAAATAAAACATTCAAGTATGTACGGTAGCCCCAAAACGGTAAAATCATTAAAGAGGGGATTAGAAACTCACTAGTTATGCTGTGTCCAAATCCTTGCTCTGCAACCCGATCACTCGCTCAAATCCCGAACATGTCAAACGTATGATCACGCGATCAGAATACGTTCAAAACATACGTTGATCACGCATGAACATAAAATAAATCCCGATGCTCAGTTTCATCCACTCATCATCACGTCCCCAAGAAACCCTAGATTCACGTGTTCGCCCAAACGGATCATCCTTGACCTGTTTAGAAATTGTATACTCGGACTGAGCTCCATGCATGCACTTACATGTGCCATGCAACCCTCATGACACCATGCAAAAACCTAAACCCTACGAATCGCTTGAACTCGAGTCGGTTACCCATGCATGCACGTAAACCCGACATGTAAAACCCTACCCGGGAATGGCTCTAACCGGCTACCATACAAAGCCCTACTCGGGTATTACTCCGGCTTCCCCCCACTGTGCGCTACCACCACGTCACCATCGTGAACCGCTAACCGGCCACCCCCATGCACCACCGCCTTCCTCGTCGGGCAAATCCCTAGCCGACCACCCTTATATGTCCTTCGTTTCACGCGGCTTCCATACTGCCACAACCTACACCGGCCGCTGCCGGCTCTTCCCTGCCCATCAAAACCGTCAACGTGGTTGTCGTCTCCTCCTCGTCGTGCCTCCTCACTCATATCCCCTCTCTCTCTCCTTCTCTCCTTCTTCATGGCAGCTGACCACCATTCCAACCGATCTCCATCGTACGCCACACGCTTGCCGCATGTCGCTGTCGTCATCACCTACAGCCGCCATCCGGTACCACCATTACCGTCGAACACCACCACGACCCAAAACCCTAACCTTAATCTCCATGCAAAACCGATACAAAACCGTAACAAAACATGAAAGTGGATTACCTTAACGCGTTATGGAGGCTACCCGGTCGAAACCCGCGCGTCACCGCCTTCGTCTTCCTCGTCCGACCACCGTCATCTCCGACGTCTCTCTCGAGACCGAGTATTGTCTAGGGTTTTCACTAATGTGGTATTTAAACCACTAGGATTTACATCCTGGTCCCTGTATTTCCATCGCGTGCCTTTCGAACTCACACCGTACATTAAACGACTAACCGTGTCATTTAATGTCGTTAAAATTCCCCCTGCACGACAAACCATTCTCCTCATTTAATTTAATAGAGACTCGGGTTACTCACTAACTCGAACCCTTAACTTTTCGGATTTTCGGAATGTTACAAGTCTACACCCCTTAAAAGGGATTCGACCTTGAATCCTGTGTCGGCACAGACCAACACAATTTATCCTTTTGTTCCAACTGGTGTATCCAAAATCCTTTGGTGCCATCCATTCTCCTACGTGCACATCATCATTGTTACTTTACTTTACAACTGGTCACCATCCCTGGTGTTCACAAAAGTCTTCTCCATTGCCCGCTTTCAACTCTGGGCTTGTAGGGTTCACCTACACATTCCTTTATACCTCGTCTTTCCAGCCATTAATTAACGGCACATCACATTTCTACACGTTTCCACTCGGCATCCTTGATTAACATATCGTAAAGCTGTTTATCCAACTCACGCCACCCTGGCACTTGCTGGAAGTTACATTTCATGATAGCTTTGAATACCATCCCCTCCATGAACATTTCATTGTTATTTTCGTAACTACCCTTCATTACCCTTGCTATCCTTAACAACATCGTACGTATCGTCTCTAGTACTATGTAGCACAACACTACCAAATGCCCGTTCAGTTATCACATTTGCCTTTGTTCCACATATATTCCTAATGGTCTCGTCACTCTAACAACCATCCCTTAAGTAGGCTTCCTACTTGTCACATATAGAAGCATTTGTTGCTTTACCAACATATGTTCATCATACTCCCCCTCTCTCATACTCCAATCATCATCCTGTGATGATTTTCAGAAGTCTAAGCACAATCATCATGTACCTAGTCGAAAAGGTAATTCATTCGTCTTTCTCATATGATCTCCAGGAGCTTGTGTAAAACCTCTCCAACCTCAAATAATGCAAACATCCTTCTACCGAAATATCTTTCGCTTCGTTACCATGCGTTCATCACATCTTATAGGTAACCACACTTCATTCCTAACTAGTGCTACGATCATCGATCTCCAATGATTCCTAAAAGCTAATGCACCACAATCATGTCCACCCAGAAGACAAAACATCTGTCTCATCCGACGCTCCACGGGAGCTTACGCTTAACTTCGTCATAAGTTTACCAGTGTAGGCATCCCTTTCTAGGAACTCATGTGCATTTCCTACACTTGTCCTTACTTTATATTCCTTTCCTTGTCGTTCCTCATTCATCAAAACGTGATTACCGACCGCGTCTCATCCGTCATGTACGAACACGAAGTCCGTCTCAGTATATGCCTCAGCTATCCATCACCTCTTTATAAGAGAACATCACCAATTCCCATGTATTCCATGTCGATTGAATCCTTCATATAAACGTATCCATGAAGATCGTTACGTCACATCGTTACTCCGTGCCAAAATCTTCAGCGTCGTCATTCTCCTTTCACCATATCTGTCCTGCAAGTTAAGCATGGAAGCTAAAGCTTTCTGCATCAACCTCCCTCAATCTCGTCCATGGGCTTCGTGTTTCGTAATTCCAAGATATATGAATAGGCATCTCACAAGAGCACCTCGTCGATCGTCTGGAAAAGTGTCCAAACTCCTAGCACTATCTCGATGCATCAAACGTCGAGAAAACGTCAAGATAGAAATACTATACCTGAGCATGCAAGCTACACGTCCTACACACGGTCCACCGTGTACTAAAAGGACACTACCAACATAACAAACGACAGAACATACAATGATCCACGTTCAACTAGTAACCCAACTCTCTAACTCGCACTAAGTGCACACACCACTGCTAAACCTGAGTAAATCTATGAATATACTACATGATCATGTCATTCGTAGATACACAAACCCAGAACCCAACTTCTATTCATCACAATGGTGGCCACCTGCCACACATCATTACGTACTCATACAGATCCCACACGGTCGTACCTTGCACGGGTCATACCAATGGTTCAGAATAACATACTACCCAGACTAGACACAAGATACCATCCCATGGGTTACAATACAGATGTCACACACTAAACACCATCCTAAACATGCATTCATACATAAGACGAATAACCATCACCTCCCACAGGACCCCGTCCTGAAGGTTCATACATAAACAAGAGTCTAATTATCACTTAAAACAGGACACTGTCCTGACCACCCATCCATACAAAAGATGTATGACATTCTCCTCCCACATGACACCATCTTGAACATTCACACAAAGTGCAATACACCCATTGCACTTCAGACATCAACTAAACATCTGCACATAGGTGACACTATCTTAAGACCGTAGACAGACAAATTCAAAACTCATGTCTATACAAGTCTACTCATACATTCTAGTCAATCATGCTCTAGCATCATAGCAAAGACTACATTTAATACGGACTCACGTTATTCAAAATGTAATCACATAATCACACCAAACCACACATATTCCACTACTGTAACACAATCATACGCCATCACAAACACAATTATCATTAATTATGTTCAAATAATCATGCGGTAAAAGTCACAATCAATGTCAAAATCAAATAGTCAATATTTGAAATAAGCATCAAACCACGTAAACGTCTATCAAAAATTTCCATGAGTCTACTTAAACACAGAGATTAGATTTTCAATATATTAATTACTAGGTTAGATTACTGTGTATTACACAGGCTGAATAATTAAAAGAATATAATAAATAAATATCTTATTTGTTGGTAAATTATTATTAGATTTTAGAGCACCACAAGTAACAAATAACTTAATTTTATTAGATTTTGTGAAAAAAAATGTCAATCTAAATCCTATGTTCATTATTGATTTAAAAAAAATTACAAGAAATATTTTGTTTTATTATGTTGATATTAATCAGATATTAAATAACGATGAAATATAAAATTATTATAATATTTGAATTATAAGAAATAATTTAGTTGTCTAAAATAATGAGCTAGAATGGTTTATGGGAGAAAATATAAATGAAGGGCTCTAGAATTATGCAGTGTCCAGTAGGATTTTTATTTGTTAAGTAGTATAAATAGTAGATAATAGATTATTAGATTATATGCGTGTGTGTGTGTGACGTATGAAATTGTTTTAACATAAATAAAACACTTATATATTAACAATTTATAATATTCCAAAAAATAAAAAACTAACACCTCTAAATCTTATGAATTAGTTAAATTTAATTATAAATAATGTATTTAAAAAATAAAATTATTGGTCAACCAAAAGTTATACTAAATTTAATGTTTCAAATTTAAAATCATAAGAAATATGGAAACGTTTAAATGATATTTAATCAATTTAGAAGTTTAAAAAAATTTAAAATAGATAATTCATAAATGTTTAGGCGGAAAAACAAAGATATAGACGCTCAAGAATAATAACATGTGCCACCTCAAACATTTATTTATTATAATTGATATATTCTGTTAAGTGAAACGTTAGTGTCTACAAGTTTCCAATATATATGTTCCCCTTAAAACTTCCGAAACCATTAAATTTTTGTTGTTTCATAGTATAATTTAGTTGGTTTCTTTAATTATTTTCTCTTCATTATCTTCAGATTTTTTGCTTTACTAAATCTATACTATATAATAAATAAAGGTTTTTAGTGACACGTGTCTTCTTCACATTCATTCTCACCATTTTTTTCTTGTCTCTCTCTTATTTAATGCACTTGTATCTTTTAATAATAGTATATATATTTAAAGCAAATATTAATTATACAAATAAAACACATTTATGTTTAATTATCTTTTATTATAAGAAATTTTAAAATTTAATTATTTAACTTTTATTTCAATAAAATTGTAATGAAAGTCAAATTACATTATATAGTAATTAACGTATTTTTGAACTCAATTATATATTATATTTTACATATTTTGAGTTTGTTTCTATCCTTATTATATGTAATATATTTTTACATCTGTAAATATATATATAAAGATTTAAAAAAATTATATATTAATGTTTTTCAACCTGTGTGTAAACATGGGATCTAAACTAGTTGCATATATAACGAAGTTAATTACTAATGTGGAGCGAAGAGTAACCATAACTCCATGTTAAATGCTTCATGAAGGTACGGAAAGCACCTTAGGAGTTCAACTAGACAGAGCAAGACATTTCCATGTGTAATGAGTTCGATTGACGAGGCTGCAATACCATTTGTCATTTGTAAGAGTATGTGGTATACTATCACTTGGGAGTGTCAAGTGAGAGTAAATTTTCTTGTCACATGGGCGCCACATCAGCTTGATTGCTTCCTCGCTTAGGTCTCATATGACAAAAGAAATACCCAAGTGAGCGAAATAGCACATAGGGGACCCACCCAACACCCACACCCGCACACACACCCACACCCACATTAGGGAACCCACCCAAAACCCACAAACGTTCCTCTTTCTCCCGTGAAGCCCTTCATATGAACTCCCTCACCCCCCCCCCCCCTCACACCATAGGGGGCGGTGTTCCCACATCCCTCACGGCACCCTCACCGTGAGGGTATACCACATACCCTAATATTAAAGCAATCGTTATGTATATCATGAGTTCTCTTAAACATTCAACCCATGTAAATCTTATTATCTCGTAATTTGCGTTAGTAAAGTTCTTCTAACTACTTTCCTTCAGTTTCATTCCAACATGCAACATTCGGGATTAGATAATGGGAATATAGATAGTCGAAGTCAATCGACAAATAATATGTATTCCATAAGATTTAGATTGTTTGTAAGTCGACTACAAAAGTTCGAAAGTTCAGATATTTATAATGGTGCATATGTTCATAGATCAACAACTAGAATAAGGATAAAATGAAGCCATCACCATAGAATGATACGAAAGAATCTTAAAACGTTTTGTACAACATTATTTTAAATAATAGGATTCTAATAGCACGCATATGTACCTGTAAATACACCATCACGTATTCCTACAATGTAAAAGTACATCGAATCATCTCACGGTTGCGTGCATGACTTTGAAGGTCGAGAAGTGGGGGAGTGAGGGGTAAGCAACAATGACCCCAACAAACATTAAACTTCGATGATATCCATAACGATGTTGATGTTTATGTTGACGAGCTCAATGTTGGTGATGATGGTGTCTGTCATCAGGGTTCACAGTTCTGATCATGTACACGTGGGGAGAATGTTTAACCGCCGCCTCCCGTCAATCGAGAAAACCGTAGTTAGATTACTTTAGCCGAGGATGGTGGGTACGAAACTCACTATTTATTAGTTGTTTACGTTGTATAGTTGATTTATTTATTTTTATCTCATGTTTGTCTTATTTTTACATAATTGATATTATACAACTATGTTGAAGGATTCTTTCCATGGTGTGTGGTGTTACTAGAAAGATGTACCGGCGGGTCTTGTTTGAACAGTTTTAAGCAAGTAAATTTTACTGTTTGTATTACATGTGCATAATGAATTTTATATAAATAAGGTCGACTAATTAAGAGTGATGGGATCCTAGCCTTGATGAGGCGGTTTATAGATGATGGGATTTTGTAAAAACCCGGTTCCCTGACATGATGAGAGAGGCATGCGAGAAGACAGCGGAGGAAGCATAAATGGACGGATGTTTAAGCATCTGAAGTAGGACTTTGAGATCATTCGTGCATACAATCCGAGATAGATTACGGCGCACGATTAGAAGACGATGATATACGGTGTATGCAGTTGTTTAAATCTATTTTAATACATCTATATAATTATAATAGTTAATTTATATTTTTTCGTGTGAAAGGAGTGGAATACCGAAAGGTGGAAAGTAAAGGCGAGGTCCGCCTAAAAAACCCGCAACAAGAAGCATGGAAACAACTTCCTGACACATGGTGATGGTGGTGGTGGTGGTGGTGGTGGTGGGTGGGGGGGGGTCAATCTCGTTTTCGCAGCATCGAAAGATAATTTTACGTAATAATTTTTAACTTTGACTCAACTAGATCTTTTTTGTTTACTGACTAATATTAATTAACATATCGTTGTAACAAGCGGAAATGGGAGTGAAACCCTCATCGGTGGTGATATACCTAAAGACTCACACCAGAAAGGATCCGGTGACGGGTGAGTTGTTGTGGCCTTATGGACAAGGAGCGTGGCGTTTTTGTAGTTTTCCCGATTGGGGGGAGGGGGGTTCAATCTCGTTTTCACAGCATCGAAAGATAATTGTACGTAACAATTTTTAACTTTGACTCAACTAGATCTTTTTTTTACTGACTAATATTAATTAACATATCGTTCTAGCAAGCGAAAATGGGAATGAAACCTTCATTAGCAGCGATATACCTGAAGACTCACACCAGGAAGGATCCGATGACGGGTGAGTTGTTGTGGCCTTATGGATAAGGAACGTGACGTTTTTTGTAGTTTTCCTGATAAATATCAATTTTTTTATATGATTACGTGCTTTTTTTTAAAACTTACCCCTTTATTTTGTTTCGTTAAACCACGGGAATACTATCAAAATCTACAAGAAGAAAACATGTCGGGTGAGGACGAGTCGTCTTCGGGCATGTCACACGTTGATGAAGTCAGCACGTGGGAGTAGTGTAACATCCCGAGGGTGGATGAATATGGGCTCGAGGGATGTGCCTTGGGCTGAAAACTTGATGGAAGGGAGGGCTAATACCCTACACACCCCCCCACCCCTATTCCAGCCATTTCATTCCAACACCCTCCACACCTTTTCATTTTAGAGAGAGAAAGCAGAGTGAGAGAGTGGAGAATCAGCTTAGGCTTTCAAGCACAAGTAGGCCCGAGCTAGCAAAGGAAAGAAGAGTAGGACTTCACCATCAGAACGAGCTACGAAGTTGAGGTAAAATTCAGTCCTTAAACTCAGTGTTTATTCGGTTTGGTGGGTTACGAGTTTTGTAAGAAAAGGTGCAATTTTTACATATAAAAATGCCTCTTATACAAGCTAAACAATTGTTTTCGACGTAAAAAGTTTGCATCTTAATCGTGTTTGGACTGAGCCGCCACTAACATGCAAACTAAGGGTTTTCTGGGGAAGAAGCTGCACAACAGGCGCACTTACCAACTTCGCCCGGGCAGATATTGGTGAACTTAGCATGTTCGCTTGGGAATAGACTTGTCGAACTTGATAGTTTCGCTGGGTTCCACTAGGGCGAACTTGGCTGTAAGTTCGCTGGCCACAGTTGTGGCGAAACTGTTAGATTCACATGTATGTTCGCTCGGGCTATGTAGGGCGAACTTAACTTTAGTTCGCTAGATCAGAAGTAGAGAAACCGTCTAGTGTTGTTTAGACTTGATATGTGTTGTTTGAATATCTATTCAGATTGTGTGACGTCTATCGGGCTCTAGTTTGGATTGTGAGATCCGCTTGTCTGGTGAGTCAAGATTCCTTATTTTACTGTTGTAGGGCTATGTGTATACTCAGACAACAAATGTTTTTAATAAATGTATTTTATTACTTAAATATGAAATAAGACAAGATTATTGTTTATATAACGACATGTTTATAAACGAGAAAGTTTGAGAAAGAAAATGTTTAAGAAAGAGTTTTTGAAAGAAACAGTAAAAGAATGTTTTAAAATGAAAAAGGTAAAGATAAGAATGCTTATTTAACGGTATGTTTTATACACGAGAAAGAGAAAGATAAGATTGTTTTGTTTAACGATGTGTTTTATACACAAAGAGAAAGTGGTTTATTAAACTGTATGTTTTCTAAACAAGAAAGAAAGAAAGATAAAGTTAAATACATTGTCTGATCTGTAAGAGTATGCTTATACAAAGAAAGTCTTCAGGTAGTAGCATAGTCTTGATGGCTAGTGCTACCCGAACCATATGGTTGTGTCATTGGCTGAGACCATGACGTTACCATATGAACAACAGGGACAGTGCTCTGCAGGGCACTGTAACGAGAAAGTTGAAACTGGTTAAGATGAGTAACGACGGTAACTCTAGCGACGATGGTCACTAAGTAAGACTAAGAAGCTCGCTTGGGGGTACAGATACGGTCAGAAAGACGTTCTTTTGGAATCCGAGATGTTCCTTCACGAACCAAGATTAATGTACGGGCACCCTACAGTTGGGTCTCATCATTGGAGATTCTCTTTAATTACACTTAACTCATTATAAAAACAATCAGCGGAAGTCTTCTTTTAAAATAATTTTATCTTTAAACTCTTAATCTATCTTAACCTTACCTTGCGAATGCGTGCACACCAATCCGAGTAGCACCGCTCCCAAGCTAAGATACCTCATCACATAAACTCACATGCAAAATAATCTAACATACATACAAAGTCAGCTACGCTGAGTGAGTTCTAATAGTTTATTTTAAGTAGAAACCATCTCCTCACAGATATAATTTATATAAACTCAGGACATCCCAGTCCTTTATAAAACGGTTTTTGTTTATTAACATATAAGTAGCCCACCTTACTGACCCATCCCCATAAGGGTCCACCACCCAAGAATCACCCCATACCCAAAACCCAGCAAGTCTCACCGACATAGTTCGAGCTTACTACATTACTAACTCATAATCTACCACACGTATCAACCCGAAGTCCGGTTACCACGACCAACCCCAAGACACCGACCTAACAAGCCTTAACCAAGACTCTCACAAGGTCAACTGACACAACAGTCGTAAACACGACATAATCATCCCGACACAACAGTTAATCTAATACTCAACACCACAACAATATCATCTCAACACAATGAATATCAATCAACACTTGCATGCAATTAAAACAAACATAAATGCACACAACAATTACCTTCGACGGATTTCACCGGTTTCGTCACAGCTACCCTCGGTAGGGTTATCCCCGTCGAGATAGTCATATCACCTCCGAGAACCACCATTTTGGGTTTCAATATTGCCCTCACAGGCCCCGTCATATAACACAGTGACACACTCGTCATCTATGATGACTACCCAACCACCCACATGGTGACAACACCCGAAGGACCGACTCCTTCCCATCATCTTTGACCGTATACACGGAAAACAATGCAAGCACACAAATCAACAAGTTAAACACACATGACACTACATGGACATGTACTACCACCCACCGCCCTTACGTGGATAACCCACGTGTTTGACCACACATACTCAAGACGTACCCTTATAAAGTCTAGACTCATTATCCGACTCATCCCAAATGGGTCATTATACTACACACAAACATCATATCAACTTCTATCCCATACATCCTAAGGACACCACATAGACCCTTAGCCCCAATACTGAATATGTATCTCATAAACTCTCTAGGTTTAACCCAAAACTCGTAACACGTTTACTTAATAAAATAAAACATGCAAGTATGTACGATAGCCCCAAAACGATAAAATTATTAAAGAGGGGATTAGAAACTCACGGGTTACGCTGTGTCCAAATCCTTGCTCTGCAACCTGATCACTCGCTCAAATCCCGAACATGTCAAACGTATGATCACGCGATCAGAATACGTTCAAAACATACGTTGATCACGCATGAACATAAAATAAATCACGATGTTCAGTTTCATCCACTCATCATCACGTCCCCAAGAAACCCTAGCTTCACGTGTTCACCCGAACCGGATCGTCCTTGACCCATTTAGAAATTGTATACTCGGACTGAGCTCCATGCATGCACTTACATGTGCCATGCAACCCTCATCACACCATGCAAAAACCTAAACCCTACGAATCTCTTGAACTCGAGTGGTTACCCATGCATGCACGTAAACCCGACATGCAAAACCCTACCCGAGAGTGGCTCTAACCGGCTACCATACAAAGCCCTACTCGGGTATTACTCCGGCTCCCTCCCCACCGTGTGCTACCACCACGTCACCATCGTGAACCGCTAACTGGCCACCCCCATGCACCACCACCTTCCTCGTCGGGCAAAGGCCTAGCCGACCACCCTTATACGTCCTTCGTTTCACGCCGCTTCCATACTGCCACAAGCTACACCGGTCGCTGCCGGCTCTTCCCTGCCCATCACAATCTTCACCGTGGTTGTCGTCTCCTCCTCGTCGTACCTCCTCACTCATCTCCTCTCTCTCTCTCGCTCTCTCCTTCTTCATGGCAGCTGACCATCATTCCAACCGATCACCACCGTACACCCCACACTTGCCGCCTGCCGCTGTCGTCATCACCTACAGCCGCCATCCGGTACCACCATTTTCGTCGAACACCACCACGACCCGAAATACAAAACCGTAACAAAACATGAAAGAGGATTACCTTAACGCGTTATGGAGGCTCCCCGGTCGAAACCCGCGCGTCACCGCCTTTGTCTTCCTCGTCCGACCACCGTCGTCCCCGACATCTCTCTCGCGGCACCCTTTGCTACTGTCGAACTCCCCTAGACCGAGTATTGTCTAGGGTTTTCACTAATGTGGTATTTAAACCACTAGGATTTACATCCGGGGTTCCTGTATTATTAAACGACTAACCGTGTCATTTAATGTCGTTAAAATGCCCCCTGCACGACAAACCTTTCTCATCATTTAATTTAATAGAGACTCGGGTTACTCACTAACCCGAACCCTTAACTTTTTAGATTTTCGGAATGTTACAATTCTACACCCCCTAAAAGGGATTCGACCTTGAATCCTGTGTCGGCACAGACCAACACAACTTATCCTTCTGTTCCAACTGGTGTATCCAAAATCCTTTGGTGCCATCCATTCTCCAATGTGCACATCATCATTGTCACTTTACTTTACAACTGGTCACCATCCCTGGTGTTCACAAAAGTCTTCTCCATTGCCCGCTTTCAACTCTGGGCTTGTAGGGTTCACCTACACATTCCTTTATACCTCGTCTTTCCAGCCATTAATTAACGGCACATCACATTTCTACACGTTTCCACTCGGCATCCTTGATTAACATATTGTAGAGCTGTTTATCCAACTCACGCCACTCTGGCACTTGCTGGAAGTTACATTTCGTGATAGCTTTGAATACCATCCCCTCTGTGAACATTTCATTGTTATTGTCGTAACTACCCTACCCTTGCTATCCTTAACAACATCGTACGTATCGTCTCTAGTACTACGTAGCACAACACTACCAAATGCCCGTTCAGTTGTCACATTTTCCTTTGTTCCACATATATTCCTAATGGTCTCGTCACTCTGACAACCATCGCTTAAGTAGGCTTCCTACTTGTCACAGATAGAAGCATTTGCTGCTTTACCAACATATGTTCATCATACTCCTCCTCTCTCATACTCCGATCATCATCCTGTGCTGATTTTCCGAAGTCTAAGCACAATCATCATGTACCTATTCGAAAAGGTAATTCATTCGTCTTTCTCAGATGATCTCCAGGAGCTTGTGTAAAACCTCTCCAACCTCAAATAATGCAAACGTCCTTCTACCGAAATATCTTTCGCTTCGTTACCATGCGTTCATCACTTCTTATAGGTAACCACACTTCACTCCTAACTAGTGCTATGATCATCGATCTCCAATGATTCATAAAAGCTAATGCACCACAATCATGTCCACACAGAAGACAAAACATCTGTCTCATCCGACGCTCCACGGGAGCTTACGCTTAACTTCGTCATAAGTTTACCAGCGTAGGCATCCCTTTCTAGGAACTCATGTGCATTTCCCGCACTTGTCCTTGATTTATATTCCTTTCCTCGTCATTCCTCATTCATCAAAATGTGATTACCGACCGCGTCTCATCCATCATGTACGAACACGAAGTTCGTCTCAGCATATGCCTCAGCTATCTGTCACCTCTTTCTAAGAGAACATCACCAATTCCCATGTATTCCACGTCGATTGAATCCTTCATATAGAACGTATCCATGAAGATCGTTACGTCACATCGTTACTCCGTGCCAAAATCTTCAGCGTCGTCATTCTCCTTTCACCATATCTGTCCTGCAAGTTAAGCGTGGAAGCTAAAGCTTTCTGCATCAACTTCCCTCAATCTTGTCCATGGGCTTCGTGTTTCGTAATTCCGAGATATATGAATAGGCATCTCACAAGAGCACCTCGTCGATCGTCTGGAAAAGTGTCCAACTCCTAGCACTATCTCGATGCATCAAACGTCGAGAAAACGTCAAGATAGAAATACTATACCTGATCATGCAAGCTACACGTCCTACACACGGTCCACCATGTACTAAAAGGACACTACCAACATAACAAACGACAGAACATACAATGTTCCACGTGCAACTAGTAACCCAACTCTCTAACTCGCACTAAGTGCACACACCACTGCTAAACCTCAGTAAATCTACGTATATACAACATGATCATGTCATTCGTAGATACACAAACCCCTGAACACCATCTTCTATTCATCACAATGGTGGCCCCCTGCCACACGTCATTACGTACTCATACATATCCCAGACGGTCGTACCCTGCACGGGTCTTACCAATGGTTCAAAATAACATACTACCCAGACTAGACACAAGATACCATCCCACGGGTTACAATACAGATGTCACACACTAAACACCGTCCTAAACATTCATGCATACATAAGACGAATAACCATCACCTCCCACAGGACCCCGTCATGAACGTTCATACATAAATAAGATGTCTAATTATCACTTAACACGGGACACTGTCCTTACCACCCATCCATACAAAAGATGTATGGCATTCTCCTCCCACATGACACCATCCTGAACATTCACAAAAAGTGCAATACACCCATTGCACTTCAGACATCAACTAAACATCTGCACATAGGTGACACTATCTTAAGACCGTAGACAGACAAATTCAAAACTCATGTCTATACAAGTCTACTCATACATTCTAGTCAATCATGCTCTAGCATCATAGAAAAGACTACATTTAATATGGACTCACGTTATTCAAAATGTAATCACATAATCACACCATACCACACATATTCCACTACTGTAAACACAATCATACACCATCACAAACACAATTACCATTAATTATGTTCAAATAATCATGCGGTAAAACTCACAATCAATGTCAAAATTAAATAGTCAATATTTGAAATAAGCATCACACCACGTAAACGTCTAATCAGTCATAACGTCAAATCACCCCAGAATCTCTCATGGAAACTGCCACAACAACTAACCATCGAACAATCGAGTATCCCAAAACAATGCCCGTAAAATCACTACTAGACCATGTAAGGGTGCATCTGGTGTGGTCTGGTTCCTCCCCGTCACTTCTCGGATCATTCCAAGGGTCTTCCTGAAACAGATCTCTCTTAGCTGTCGCAATAGGTCGATCTCTCAACCATGTAGGTCCACAACCTGGAGGGAAATCACGTACTGCTGACACCGCCCACCTTTTCCATCTAGTCTTTCCAATCATAGCATCATGCGGCATGTAGCTGACTAAAGTTCTAGTCACACTCGGCGCGGAAAGCGCCATCACTACTCCCACCTCACTGCCAGTTCCAACTACAGCAACCATCGGCTTGACTTGTCGGTCTGCATATCTCCTAGCAAGAGCCTCACGTCTGACAGACCTCGTATGCTTCGTTTTAGCCATCTAATCCTACACAAGATAGAACATTTATGTGATTATTATAAGCAACAAATTCAGAATATAAGAATAACCATAGACTACCAAATCACGGTGATCAAAAGTGATTGGTTGTCCACGTCACTACTCGGATCCTAAACATTCCCCATCATACTCACACTAACTTTCTACCTTCCACACAGTGGATGCACATGCATCCCACACAATCCACACACAACTACCACGTATCACAATATTCACAACATTCTACCTACAAAACATAATTGCACACAGAATCACCAAACCACATAATCACACCAAACAGCTTCACATAATGTAGCACTACACAAGTGAAACTCTAATAATTACTGCTCAACTCAAAAAGACGTACCTCTTGGCTCACGGTTACTCGTGGTGGCATTTGTTTACTTTCGTCCCATTTTTTATTTAAGTTCAGGTATTTTATCTTTTTAAAACACCGTTTTTCTCTTAAGCCTCGGCTCTGATATCAACTTGTGAGGCCCCCAAACCGGGAACCCTACAGTTTGGTCTCATCACTAGGTATTCGCTTTAAAAACCCTTAACTCATTATAAAAACAATCAGCGAAAGTCTTCTTTTAAAATAATTTTATCTTTAAACTCGTTATCTGTCTTAACCAATCCGAGTAGCACGTCTCCTAAGCCAAGATATCTCAACACGTAAACTCACCTGCAAAACAATCTAACGTACATACAAAGTCAGCTACATTGAGTGAGTTCAAATAGTTTATTTTAAGTAGAAACCATCTCCAACTTTGAGAATTATGTTTATGAACTATGTTTATGCTACGTTTTCCAACTTTGAGAGGTACCTAGTGTGGGTCCTTTCAAGTTGGTATTAGAGCCATAGTTCGAGAGATTCGGACATTCGTCAAGCCATGAAAGTAGAACGATAAAGGCCTTAGTAATAGGAAATAGTAGAAACAATAAATTTTGCTGACTCCTCGTTTTCACCCCGTCAGTGAGAGGACCGATTATGTCCTCTATGGGATGATCCTTGTGTATCCTTAGGGTCGGTATCTCTTTCTGTTGCAACATATCTTGTAAGTTGGTGATGTGTTGATTTGTATTTTCAGTGGTTACGGGAATCGGCACCTCATTAACGTTTGGATCAGTAATCGTATCATGTGAAGAATGACCACTGCCAGATGTAGCGGACTTTGAATTGACCAGCAATCTCTTGATGAATGTCTTGAGTAGAGATGTTTGGAGTTCCGGTAGTTGATGATGAGGATTGATCAGATGTTATAGGCTCCTAATCGACCCGATAATCAATTTTGCTGTATTTATAGAATCCATCTCCTGATTCTGCAGTAAAAGTTTTAATAAAATATTCTTGTGATTTATAAAGTTTTAATAAAATATTAGGATAAATTTTAGATATTTAATTATTTAAAATTATTATTATTTAATATGAGAAAGAGTTATTTAATTCGAGAGAAAGACGAAAAACAAAAATCTAGCTTTTACCGGAAGTCGACACGTGACAGATAAATTATTCATTTATTATAAAAAGGATTAACTTTTTTTTATTGAAAGGCAAATTTATTTAATCCAATGGGAGTACCGGAACTTGAACCCATGACCTTCTCAACTCTTAGTGTTCCAAAAGGATTTACCTCTATCATTAGACCACCAACCCCAATGACTAAAAAGGATTAATTAATACGAAAGATAAATGCAAATTAGATTTCAAGGTTGTAAATATATTCCATCAAATCATACTAAATTTGATAATTGCTCAGTTATCAAGCAGATCATCAAACCTTTAAATTAATTAAATTCAAGTAATTAAATATCACAATATTATTGAGATCCACTACTATATATAATCCTTCCATAAGGCTTTAATTAGTGCACAACAAGTCTAGTAAAATCATGGAAGTTTTTCCATTCTTTAAAACTCTTCTTCTCTCTTTGTTTTCATGCCTCATTTTTATTTTTGTCAAATGGGTTTCATTTCATTCTAAGAATAGGAAAAACTTACCACCATCTCCGAGGAAATTTCCAATAATCGGAAACTTCCACCAACTAGGCCCAAGCCTTAATCGCAGCCTCCAAATATTGTCCCAAAAATACGGTCCCATCATGCTCCTTCACTTTGGTAGCGTGCCTACACTTGTAGCATCCTCTGCTGAAGCAGCCCAAGAGATCATGAAAACTCATGGTCTCTCATTTTGTAGTCGACCAAGCTTAACTATGCCTAACATATTGATCTAAGGGCGTAGCATTTTCTCCTTATGGGGAATACTGGAGGCAGATGAAGAGCATTATGGTACTCAAGCTTCTAAGTAATACACGAGTTAAATCATACCAAAAAGTGAGAGAGAGCGAGATCGGTCATATGATTCGGGTGCTTGGAGAAAGTTGTGGGACTACGGTCGATATGGGATCGATGTTTGTTTCACTAACAAATAACGTAATTTGTAGGGTTGCCCTCGGAAGGAAATTTGATGGATTAAGGCACACGGAATTATTGAAAAGGTACATGGATATGTTTAAGGTCTTTAGTATTGGTAGTTATATTCCATGGTTATCATGGGTAGATCAAATAACTGGTTGTATAAGAAGAGCAGAAAAAATAGCTAAAGAATTTGATGAGTTTCTTGAAGGAGTTATTGAAGAACATGTAAACAAGAAAAAAAGGGGAGGATGATAAAAGTGAAGACTTTGTTGACATTTTACTAGATCTGCAAAAAGATGACACCCCAGGCTTTACTCTTGACAGGGATTCTCTTAAAGTTCTCATATTGGTATGATTTCCCGTCTTTGTTTAATATGCATCAACAGATATCATTAAACCTTACTGTCATATTTTCATTATATATTTCCCTAACTTTTGTGAAAAGAATTTTTAAAATTCTTACTTTCTAATTCATACAACAAGGTTTGTATGTATCGTATTATTTAAAGTAAACTGATAAACAATAACAAATTATTATATTTTTTGATGACAATGATTTCACCATAAAATTAAAACCCAAAGGCCACCGTAAAGTGTGCCATGACAACTCCAATGACATTTATCCAAACTCCACCCTAAAAGTGATACCAAACTAACACAAAAACCTTGTCATAACAAAGTATTAAGTTTCTTGTTCGAATTCTCATGTAGAATTACGTAAATTATAATATACGGATATATATTTGTAAGATGCCCGTAGGGGTGTTTATAAATCGATAAATCTGATTGAATAAACGAAACTAAAGCAAATCGACGGGTTGGACATTTATACTGTTAATTAGTTTACTATTTGAAAAACCAATATCAATTCGGTTCATTGTTTGAAACTTCACACTGTGTTTACCATTATCATATTAGTATTTCTTAATTTTTGGAATTTATAGTTGTGCATATGTATAATATTCCTATATTGCATATACTAGGTTGGAAACACGCAGTGGCGGAGGTAGTAATTTTTTCATATATATATAGAGAGTGGTTTAAAAGAGAACATAAAAAAATGGAGAACACTGGAGAAACAAAGGGGAACCGCCTCAAACGAATTTCGATTGAACTCATTTCAGCGGCGTTGGAACCGGTTTGACGAGCCGGTTCCAACGCCGCTGGAATAAGGTCATTTGGAGTTAGTTTGTGTGGGTTCCCTGCGATTCCCCATTTTTTAAAGGATGGTTCAAAAGCAATGTTTTCAGAACCGGACCGGACGTCGAACCGGTCTCCTTACCGGTCCACTGGTCGGACCGGATTTAAGAACCGGACGACATCAAAAATATTATAAAAATAAATCAATTCAAACAACCATTAATCCTTTAAAAACCACCAACGAGTCAATTACAATACTATTAAACTAACAATTAGCTACGAAATATTAATTCAAGAGACTTAAAATAGATAAAAAAAAATTTAAAAAAATAAAAAACCGGTCCGACCACCGATCCGACCGCCGGATCGCTGCATGACCGTTTCAACATATATGTAACTAGACAAGTCAGACCACCGGTTCCCGGTCCGACCGGCCGGTCCGGTCCGGGTTTCAAAACACTGTTCAAAAGGGAACATCCAAAAAACATGGAACATTGGGTAACCGGCTCAAACGAACTCTGTATGAACTCATTCAAGCGGCGTTGGAACTGTTTCGACGAGCCGGTTCCAACGCCGCTAGAATGAGTTCAATTGGAATTCGTTTGAGTTGGTACACTACAACAATATCTCCCTGTCCCGACGATTTTTTTTACCCTATAGCGACGACTTGTTGTCGGGATAGGTTATACCGACGACATGTCGTCGGTATAGATGTCGTCGGAATTGCCTCGTCCCAATAGGTCAAAGATGTCGTCGGTATAGGTGTCGTCGGTATAGGTCGACCTATGCCGACGACATGTCGTCGGCATAGGGTTTAATTAAATAATTCAAAAAGAAATTCTATACCGACGACATGTCGTCGGTATAGCTTCTGGACTTATCCGGACGACAAGTCGTCGGTACGTACCCCATTTTTTTAGTTTTAGGGTTTAGGTTTTTAGAGGTTGAGTTGGGGTGGGGGGACGGTAGGGTTTAGGTTTTTGGGGTGGGGGGATCGAGAAGGTTTAATAACAAGGTATCCGAAGCGGTTTTTTTGTTTTTGATTTATATTTTGAGTTATGATTTTTTTATTATTTTTTTTACCTTTAATAAATAGTTTTTTGGTTTTTTCATGAAAAATGAGTTTTCTTATGATCCTTCCCCTTATATATATATATATATATATATATATATATATATATATATGATGGGGATCAAAAGGTAACCTTTGAGGTTGCGGCGGCGGTAATGGATGTCGCCATAGTTGTAGTGGACGATACTTGCCCATCTTTTTGGTGAAGAAAGCTTAAATTGGATGGTTTCTTCAATGGAGTATTTAGTGTTGTAAAAATCGATAAGCGCTAGTCGGGCGATGAGGTAGGGCCTAGGCCTAGGCGGGATTAATCAGATTGAAATTTTTATATGTAATTTTTAGTTTTTTATATATATACACATATTTTTATATGTAATTTTAATAAAAATATTCATTTTTAAATATTTATACACATATTTGGCTGGAATTTGAAGGGTTTGGCTGGAAAATCCAACGTTTTGCCGGAAAATCTAAGGTTTTCACCGGAATTTGGCCAAAAATTTCAGGTTTTCACGGAATTTTAGCCGGAATCTGGCCGCCAAGCGCCTAGGTGCGATTTGGACCGCATAGCGATTTTTGGACCGACTAGGCCAAATTTAATCCTTAACGAACCGCCTAACAACTAATCGGCGCCTAGGCGCGATTTTTACAACACTGGGAGTATTAGCAGGTCATCTTCTGGAATGAAGATAATAAAATATATCAACTTTTTTTTTTATGTTTTTGGCTTTCACTCATGTAAAGAGAAGGGGGAGAATTCAGTGTCGGCTTTACTCTTTGAAAAAAAAAAAGCCCTTGCTTGGGGCCTCCAAATTCAAAGGGCCCCAAATTTGATAAGGGTTTTACCGATTAGGGAGTGCTATGAAGAGGCAAACAAGATTGAAAATGAATCGATGGAGAAGATCGATTGGAAAAAGATATATCAACATCCGCAATTCCCGACTATTCAGGTTTAACAATAGAACCAAGCCCTATATATATATAGGAGAGGGTTATATTAAAAATAATTTTTTCCTAAGAAGTCTAAAAAGGAGATTTTAGACATGGTGTTCTTTCATTTTAGGTATGGTGTTTTTGTTTTGTTTATGTTAACATATTTAAAAGTTGAAGAACACAATGCCTAAAATTTAAAACACCATGTCCTTTTTAGGAAAAAAGTCATTTTTAGTATAACTCAACTCTCTCACTATTTGAACTTTCAAACTTCTAATTGAACCTCTTTAACCGGTCTCGGTGAACCTCTTTAGAGTGTCATTATTGAAACCGTAGTTAACGGTCAGCCCTACAATATTGTTCGAAACCTTCCCAACTGGAGTCTACTATCTAGTTAAAGAAGTCACAAGGGCATGCCCATTCTTTTAGCTCTCATAATTACTTGGGTTTAAATGTGTTAATTTGTTATTTTTAAATTACAAAAGGTATATGAGATTTATGCTATCATTTTGAAGTTGCATAATACTCATTCAAGAAGCACTTGCAATCTTGATGTTTCTTGTAGCCTTATTCATTCAAATATAAATAAATTAAAGAATGTTTTCCTTGTAGGAGGTGTTTGTAGCTGCAACTGATACTACATCTATAAGTCTAGAGTGGGCAATGAGTGAGCTGATAAAAAACCCAAGAGTAATGAAAAAGCTCCAACAAGAAGTAACAGAAATAACACAAGGAAGGTCCATGATTTCTGAGGATTTGGAGAAAATGCCATATATTAAAGCTGTACTAAAAGAGTCTTTGCGATTGCATACTCCATTCCCAATTCTTATTCCCCGAAAATCAATGCAAGATGTAAAACTAATGGGGTATGATATTTTAGCAGGCACACAAGTGATTATCAATGCTTGGGCAATAGGAAGAGATCCCGCCTTGTGGGAAAAATCAAATCAGTTTAGGCCAGAGAGGTTCTTGAACAATTCCATTGACTATCAAGGATTGCACTTTGAATGGCTTCCATTTGGTGCTGGTCGTAGATCATGCCCTGGTGTTCATTTTAGCGTACCTGTTATGGAGCTTGCATTAGCAAATATTGTTTATAAGTTTGATATGGTTTTGCCAAACGGAACAAAAAATGTGGATTTGGACTTGAGTGATGCAAACGGTATGCCAATATATAGGAAATCTTCTCTACTGGCTTTGGCTAGTCCTCGCGTCTAGTGGTTTCTCTTACTATGTATACTTTCATAATGTTGAACTTATGATGTATGTTATGTTGGAATAGTTAGATCAAGCAACACATGATATATGAACAAACAACTTGTTCGACTCTTTATTAATCACCAAGCACACCAATTACATGGACCTAACCATTTATTTATAATAAATATATACTAATCCTGACCTAACTCAAACACTATTAAATAATCAAGTAAATAAACAAATTCAATCCGTTATCTTGACTACTAATTATCTCTTCAAAGGAGCCGATCTCTATTTCATCTTTCTCGATCACCTCTTTTTTTTCCTTCTAGTTCAGCCACTAAAAGTAATGGAATATATTTCTCAGTCCCTGTAATTCTTTTCAATCGAATTTTGACTGCAAACCAGTTAAGTAAAATTTATTTAGAAAACACCTTTGAAATCAAAGTAGATGATTTGACTGGAATTAGTTTGATAAATTCTGTTTTTGTTAAGTTGTAAAATAAATCAATTATTTCAGTCTAAATACACTTTTTAGTTTAATAATCACTATTTTAACGACACTTGTAATAATTTTTTATAAAGGAATTGAGAGGTTGTGTTCTTGTATATTTCAGTTTTCAATAGCAACCAGCCATTTTGTGTTTGTCTAAAGACAGAAGAGTGATGACACCAATGGAAGAAATCCGTTTCTAGGGTTTGAGAGAACAGGATACGAAGCTTTTGCAAACCAGATGCTCCAACCAGTGGAGCTGCTGACTATCTGATCTTTTCTCTTCAAATGGGGCGAAATTCTCATATAGGTACTCTCAATTGAAAGTCTTGTGATGAATGCACTCCAGGTGTTTGATGAAATACCAATACTATTTTTTTTGTATTTACACCTAAATTCCACGCTTCAACTCCAGGCGTGACTCCTGTCGCCTCTTTTTATGACACCCCCTTCTTCGTCTTCGAATGGCCCATTGCCATGTCCATTTCGTAAGTTTCATTGTTGCCCGGATGGTGAAGGGGGAAATAAGGGGATTTCTCGGTTGATCTCTCATCTCAAGAGGTTGCACCTTCCTAGCGATGAACGTAGAAGTGTGTTGCGAGAGGCTATTGCCACGGACCATGGGTTGTTTATGGCGATGGAGGGTACTGTAAAGGTTTTAGGTCAATGGATGTGTGGGATTTGTATGAGTTTACATGCCATTAGTCGTGCCTGCTATCACCCTGATGGTATTGTCCGTTTTACTGATCGTGATAATGACATGGATGGACACATTATCGGTATTGTGAAGCCTTCTATCTGTGTGGATGAGACCAATATACATGAGTCGTTTATTTGGGATGTTGTTCTCCTTGATCGTGTCTTTAAAGCGCCTATTGTTACTGTCAAGAGCATTCCTCATAGTTGTCGTTTGGCTTTCTCTCAAGCGTTGAAGACCGCTCTCTGCAAGGTGGTTGCCCAACCGGGATCCATTGAAGCATGGGTTAGGTTGTTCCTTCTTCCTCGTTGCACTTTGTAAGTGTTTAGACCACAAAATAGGCAAGAAAGCAGGTCTGGGAATAGGAGGGCCTTGCAATAACGTTCAATCCTGAGTTCTTTAGCCACTTGGGGGAAAGAGGATGGTATTGCCATGTTAGTTAAAAATATATTTAACAGTTCTAGTTTGGAATCTTTTGGCCCAGGAGGCATTGATAATCATAAGGAGGGAGCTGTGGGTAATACCAACATCAGGCAGTGTCTTCGTAAGGTTGCAGATGGCCATTTTACAGCGGCAGTGAAGGTGTTATGCTCGTCTGGTGTTGCTCCATACAATGGTGATACCATACAAGCTTTAGAGGCTAAACACCCGCACAGGCAACCTCCATCTATGCCAAGTGAAATATACTCCGAGCCTCCTCTTGTTGCGGAGGTTGATAGTGTCCTTGGTTGCATTAAATCGTTTCCTAAGGGAACTTCGTGTGGGAAAGACGGCTTGCGAGCACAACACATTTTGGATGCTTTATGTGGTGACGGGTCTGCAGTTGCCACTGATCTTTTAACTACTATCACCGCAGTGGTCAATATGTGGTTAGGGGGAGATGCCCATCGAGTTTATCAGGTTTTGTTGCGTCTGCTCCTCTTACACCGCTCTTAAAACCCGACAACGGGATCCGACCTATTGCAGTGGATACTATATGGAGGCGGTTGGTGTCCAAGGTTGCTATGAAGGGTGTCGGTAAAGAGATGGCCAAGTACCTTAATGATTATCAGTTTGGAGTTGGTGTGTCGGGTGGCGCCGAGGCCATATTACATAGCGTCAATCGGGTATTGAATGAACGTCACACGGATGGGTCTCTGGCCATGCTTACAGTAGATTTTTCTAATGCATTTAATCTGGTGGATAGATCAGCCTTACTTCGCGAGGTCCGGATGAGGTGCCCGTCTATTTCTTTGTGAGTTGAATTCCTATATGGGCAACCAGCTAGATTGTATCTTAGAGACGAGTACATTTGGTCCACCACCGGGGTTCAACAAGGAGACCCATTGGGACCACTTCTTTTCGCTCTTGTTTTGCACCCCCTTGTGCATCAAATTAGAGACAATTGCAAGCTTCTTCTTCATGCTTGGTATCTTGATGATGGGACTGTCATTGGAAATTCAGAAGAGGTGGCTAGAGTGTTAGACAGTATTAAGGTGGTGGGTCCTACCTTGGGTCTTGAACTGAATATTAAGAAAACTGAGTTATTTTGGCCTTCATGTGATGGTAGCAAGTTTCATGATGGTTTATTCCCTGTGGACATTGGGAGGCCGTTATCCGGGGTAAAACTTCTTGGGGGGGCCGTCAGCAGATATGCAAATTTTATTAGTGGGTTAGCTAAGAAGAGAGCTACTAACGCTGTTAATTTGATGCGTCTTCTTCCAAAACTTCGTGACCCGCAGAGTGAGCTACTCTTGCTTCGATCTTGTATGGGTATTGCCAAACTTTTCTTTGGCTTGAGGACGTGCCAACCCGTACACATGGAGGAGGCAGCGCTGTTCTTTGACGAAGGATTGCGTGGGGCGATTGAGGACATAGTTGTTTGTGGAGGTCCTTTCTTTGGAGACTTCCAATGGCGACTTGCTTCCCTACCTATTAGGTTTGGGGGTTTGGGGTTGTATTCCGCTGTAGAGGCTTCATCTTATGCCTTTGTAGCCTCGAGGGCCCAATCTTGGGCGTTACAGGACCACATCTGACGAGACAGCGGCATATGTGGTATGGATTCTGATTATGATTGTGCTTTGGCTTGTCTTCGTGATACAATTTCAAGCTTTGACTTCAGCGGTTTCACTAATAAGGACACCGCACCCCCCTAAAGCACAACATGCATTGACGAGTGCCCTTTTTAGTAAAATCGTCCGTGAAATGGAAGTCCAGTTTGAAATGACCGTTAGACAAAGAGCTGTTTTGAGTGTCTATGAGCACCACATGCTCAAGATTACCTTCTCGCGATCCCTATAGATGGGCTAGGCCAACATATGTCGCCGGTGGAGTATCGTACTATCCTTAAGTATCGCCTCATGATTCCACTATACCCGGTTGACGAGTTATGCCCTGTTTGCCGTAAGGCGTGTTTAGACTCCTATGGGGAGCATGCGGTTTGTCACACCCCCAAATTTATTTACTTATTAAATAAATACAGGTTGCAACGATTGGTTCATTACACGATAGCGGAAGCTGTAATAGTGATTTCTAAGACTTGATTACATATACAATTACTAAAACTAAGTAATACTATGATCTAAGTTCTTCTAGATCAACGATAGACTTGAGACTTGATATTCTACGTCCTTCCAGCTACTAGGAATTGATCCAACATAGCTAGCCTATTCCAACCGTGCCATGGCTATGAATTACCTGAAAAACATACTTAAAAATGTCAACACAAAGGTTGGTGAGTTCACAGGTTTGAATGTTGCAATGTAAAGTGATTTTCCTTGAAAACATTGATATTGTGTACATGGCCATGATACGAAACTGTTTTCCTCGAAAACATTGAAAATATGTACACGGGTTTAATGTAAGGTTGTTTTCCTCGAAAACATGTGATGACTTCATAGTCATAAAACGAGTAGTTTTCTCAATGAAAACATGTGATGACTTCATAGTCATAAAACGAGTAGTTTTCTCAATGAAAACATGTGATGACTTCATAGTCATAAAACGAGTAGTTTTCTCAATGAAAACATGTGATGACTTCATAGTCATAAAATAAATCATTTTTCCTGAAAACATTGATAAAAACATTTCCACGTAAACGAATGGCAAAACCATTTGTGTATAAGTGATTGGCAGATCCATCTGCACGAAAACGTTTCAATGAATATGATAAACAAAACAAGTAATGTTGACCCATTTGTAGACTAGCTAGGAATACAAATAATATGTACATACATGAGGCATAACCAAACCAAGACCAGGTGTTTTGCCCCTCACTCGTACCTCACAAGCAATATTAGAACACTATGCGGTCATTTGGCCAGAGGGACCCATGGTTAGCGCGACTAACCATGACCGGGGGTGTCAGACCCAATAGTACTATCCATAGAATCCCAGGCTATCCTTAGCTAATGGTTATAAAATATGATGGTCAGGGGACTTTACGAGCTCCTAACGTGTTCGCTCATGCAAACATAAAGGTCGGGTCTTGTTTTCTTGTTACCATATGAAAATGTTTATATGTACGTGTTCCATGTTTTCTAAGATGTATCAAGTAATGATGTTTCGTGTTTTCAAACGTGTTATGCAAGTATGTTTCTCCCCCGATGTTTCTAAAACATTAAAAGTTAAAAGGGGACAGTGAACTCACCTTGAGTTTGTGTATACTTGTAATGATACTTGTTGTAGTCAAACTTGACTATTCGTACCCTAGATACCAAAGGGTAAATTATGTTAAGACCGAACGTCTCATATTGCAAATTGTTCACCGACTTAGTAAATCTAGTTGTTTTTGTTTAAATGTCTTCTTAGATTTTCAACACTTGTTTTGCTATAAAAACAGTTCTAAGTTACTGCCCAATGTGACTGATGAACAGGTGTCGAAACTACCTAGTTTCGATTGAGTAGTTGGGTATCGAAACTACCTAGTTTCGATTGAGTATGACAGTTGTCGAAACTTCCTAGTTTCGATTGCGCAAATTAGATATCGAAACCTCCTAGTTTCGATTGAATAAAAACTGGTATCGAAACTACCTGGTTTCGATTGGCAAGAAGGGTATCGAAACTACCTAGTTTCGATTGAGCAATATGTATCGAAACTATCTAGTTTCGATTGAACAACTAGTATCGAAACTCCTAGTTTCGATTGAGTAAACTGGTATCGAAACTATAGTTTCGATTACTGGACTTTTGTTTGACAGAATTAGTCCTGCATATTTTTATGTTTTAATCTTGAATTCGACACACTTTTCTTGTTATCTTACTTGCGTTTGAATATTTTGTATGTTTAGCTACGGTTTTAAAGAAAATATTGTAGATAGTATTGAGTTTTTACCTAAAACAGAGAATGACGATTTTGAGAGAAACAGAGAATGATCTTGAGCTCCTTAGCTTGATTCTTGAGAAAAACACTTGGAACTCTTCTTATAGCACCGAATTATGGTGGATTTTGCCTTAAACTGGACTTTGACTTGAAGAAAAATGGGGAATATTGCCGTAAGAAAATGAGGAAGGCAAAAGAAATTGTGACATTTTGATTGAGGGGAGTATGGTTCATATCTGCATTCTCGCAGGTATGGCATGGGTTTAAAGATAAGGAAGATGAGAGAGAAGAAAACAGTAGTGTGAAAAAGGGGGTCTTCTCTGGCTTCGGCCGAGAAAGTCAAGGAAAATGGGTTGGGGTTAAATAAATCAAACAATTAGATTTAAGTGTAAATTTAACCACAAGTGTTCGTATTTAGTCGGGTTATCCTGGTACGTGAACCGGTAACTCCTAGAATTACCAAATATGAAATGAGACCATGTACGGTTTTTGTTAGACCTTAATATCCTTGTTTGTGAAATTAGGTAAATCACAAAAACAATTATAATGTAAACTCGTTTATAACATATACGGATGTTGACCTGAAATGTCGGGTGTCACACGGTTCATTGTAGAGAGCTCCCGGGGTTCAAGTACCGACACGACTTGGTTAGGGATGTTCTTTTTGACATATTTAGGCGTGCCGGGGTTTCTACTAAGAAAGAGGCACCAGTGAATTTCTTGACGGACCCATTGGAAGGAAGATCAACACTTAGACCCGCTGTCATTTTGGTCTTTGGGTGGATAGGTGGGAAACATGCGTGTGTAGATCTAACAGGGGTCTCCCCTCTGGTGGGCTTGGGAGTTAGTGCTTTCACGGTGAGTCAGGCTGCTCTAAAAGCTGCTTCGAGCAAAGTGACCAAACACGAGAAAGCGTGTCTTGACAACCAACACGTGTTTATACCATTTGCTTTTGACACCTTCGGTTTCCTTGCACCAGAGGCCGTGGAGTTACTTAACCGAGTACAGCGGGTCATGCATAGTAATGTTATGACCCCAAGATCTGTAGATGTAGTTTTTAAAAGATTTGGTTTTGCTATTCAAAAAGGGTTGGCGGCGCAGCTTGTTGCCCGTTTGCCTTCTATCTCTATGTAATTTCCCTTTGGGAGTTGTGTTTATAAATATAACATCGTAAAGTAAATAGAATTGATGTATATTATAATAATCTATATTACACGATAGTATATAATAAAGGAACTTTGCAGGGGATAATTAATTAATGACAAATTTAAACGCATAAACTCAGATTAAGATACCCAATAAACACAAGAAATCTCTGATTTAATGGTTACATATGTAGGTTTTCATGACTGTTTGGGAAAGATTTAGTTTTATCGTATTAGTTTTAGTTGTTGCTTTTACTATATGTAGTGGATCACACTTCAACATCTGTTTATTCTGTTTTCATCTTATCCGTCTTGTTAACTGCTATGAATAAGATTCTACATACATCTTATATATGATCTGTTTGTTTTGTTTCGTGAAAATCATAAATCTTTGATTTAGTTTTCTTGTTTGTTACTATTTTTGTATGATTATGCATTATCAATAATTAGACTTGCTTAAATGGGTATTGATTTGGACTTATGTTACCTTACATTTATTTGTTTTTTAATATATTATTTTATATCCACTTATTAGACTTACTTGACAGATCGTTTACCTTACATTTAATAATTACGTTTATCATTTGATCCACTAATTTGAGATCTGGGTTGTGATGCCCGAGCAACTATGTCTATCGGGGTTCCGTACACTTGTCATTGTGACATCAGTGACTATACATTATTCGTGACGGTGTGATTAGACCACGACGTCTTCGTTATATCTCTTACGTGTTTGGAGTAGCACGTGACTAGATATGTTTTTTGTTATGAGGTGTATATATCAATCCTAGGATATTCATGTATCTCGTGGATGATGAGTGTATGCCAACACCTCATCATACACATATTGTACTTAGGGTCTACAGCCCTTTCTACACCATGGTTGTTATTACTATTCTATTATTTGGTTCATTGGGTATATCCTATAATCTATATGCACTAATTTGCCTGAAATATGATAATTTGAATTCTAATAATCTGAAAACTAATAATTTGAAATCTCATAATCTAAAATCTGATAAATGTGATATATGTTAACATTTAAGATGATTATGTTAATGGGTTATATTAAACGGTGCAGAAAACCTCACATGTGAAATAAGTAATGTGTTGTTCTAACACGTTAATATGAAATGTGAAACATGTAATCAATAATATGTTATTTTGTAAATTTGTGTGTAGTTTGAAATTCTAAAATTAACCGGTGTAATATGGTTTGTCTAAATCGATTAATGTGTTCATGTGTAGTATGTTTATCTAAAATCTGTTATGAGATTTGTTAAGTAATCTACAAATCTGATCTACAATCATATCTCAACAAAAAAACATGTATACTGACCTCTAATCGGAAATTCATCCTGTAGAAATACTCAACTGAGTAATGTGTGTAAAGTATATATATTTTAGTTTAGAAAGTAATTACGCAATTAATATTTAAAAAGGTTTTTCATCAAAGAACTAAATTACACACGTTAGGCAAGTGTACCTATCGATATGCAGTATAATATAAGCAAGAACCGGATACCAATCCGTGGACACAGTATCAACCGATAATAAACCGTTGTTAATATTAACCGATGTAATTAATATATGTGATTATGATTAGTGATTAAAACTAATGAAACATCACCTAGGCTTTGAATCCTCGTAACAATGTAAAGACTCCTCAAAAGACTCTTGGTAATGGAACTTAATATTTGATCACACAAAAATTCTCTAAATAGACTTTGACTTTTAGTCTTGAAAAACATAGATTTCCACACTAAACCGCCGGCTAATTTTAGCCTGCCAAAAATCAGCGAAGAGCAGGGGTATGCACCAATGAAATGTTGACACATGGCAAAAACCACCGGTTATAGCCTACCCGTCTAGGCTATTTAGGCGTGAGCCTGAGGTTTCTGCACTTAGCCGACCGTTGTAAGGCCCTTAGCTAGCCGTTGGTTTCTGGCCCTTTAGCCGGGAAAACACGGCTATTTGGTCGGGAAAAGACTGGCCAACTATTTAGCCTAGATGGGTCGGTTATCTAGCCGGGATTTATGCCACGTGTCGACATTTAATTGGTGCAGAACCCTGTTCTTCGCTTACTTTTTTGCCGGTTAAATTAGCCGGCTTAACCGACGGTTCAGTATGGAAGTCAATATATTTTTAGGCTAAAATTCAATATATATTTTAAGAATTTTCTTTGGTCAAATTTTCTCATAATTAAAAAGATTTCACCCATGAGCTTAACATATAGCTTTCGTGACACGATCTTAATATTTTATGCGTTAATAATTAATTAAATTCGAGTAATATAATTAAATATCACAGAACGAAAATGAGATCCACTACTATATATAGTTCTTCCATGAGGCTTTAATTAGTGCACAACAAGTCCATAAATTTGCTAGCTAGTAAAATCATGGAAGTTTTTTCATCCTTTCAAACTCTCCTCCTATCTTTGTTTTCATGCATCATTTTAGTTGTTTTTATTTATGTCATTCCAAGGAAACTTCCAATAATCGGAAACTTCCACCAACTAGGCCCAAGCCCTAATCGCAGCCTCCAAATATTGTCCCAAAAATACGGTCCAATCATGCTCCTTCACTTTGGGTTCAGGCTCTGCTAAAGCAGCCCAAGAGATCATGAAAACACGAGATCTCTCATTTTGTAGTCGACCTAGCTTAACCATGCCTAACATACTGATCTATGGCTCTAAGGGCGTAGCGTTTTCTCCTTATGGGGAATACTGGAGGCAGTTGAAGAGCGTTATGGTACTCAAGCTTCTAAGTAATACACGAGTTAAGTCATACCAAAAAGTGAGAGAAAACGAGATAGGTCATATGATTCGGGTGCTTGGAGAAAGTCGTGGGACTACGGTTGATATGGGATCGATGTTTGTTTCACTAACAAATAACGTAATTTGTAGGGCTGCCCTCGGAAAGAAATTTGATGCATTATGGCACACCGAACTCTTGAAAAGGTACATGGATATGTTTAAGGTCTTCACTATTGGTAGTTATTTTCCATGGTTATCATGGGTAGATCAAATAAGTGGTTGCATAGGAAGAGCAGAAAAAGTAGCTAAAGAATTTGATGAGTTTCTTGAAGGAGTTATTGAAGAACATGTAAACAAGAAAAAAAGGGAGGATGGTAAAAGTGATGAAGGTGAAAACTTCGTTGATATTTTACTAGATCTCCAAAAATATGACACACCCGGCTTTACCCTTGATAGAGATGCTCTTAAAGTTCTCATCTTGGTATGATTTCTCCGTCTTTCTTTAATATGCTTCAAGAGCTATTATTAAACCATACTGTCATATTTTCATTATATATTTACCTAACTTGTATTATTTAAAGTCAACTGATAAACAATAACTAATTCTTATATTTTTGGATGACAATGATTGGGTTTCTTCTTCGAATTCTCATGTAGAATTACGTAAAATATAATATACATTGACTAATACGGATATATATTTGTACGATTTATAAATCGATAAATCTGACTGAATCAACAAAACTAACGCAAATTAATATTCCACGGGTTTAACATTTATACTGTTTAGTTTACTATTTGAAAAACCAATTTATCAATTTGGTTCATTGTTTGAAACTTTGGACTGTACTGTTTACCATTATCATATTATTATTTCTATTTATTTGGAACTTGTAGCTGTGCATATGTATAATATTCATATATTGTCGTTTTCATGAATCCTGTAAGAGAATGAATATTAAAAATTCTTAAGATTTAAAAGACGAAGAATTCATTTTATTATGTGCGTTCTCACAATATTTAATGATATTCATGAACCCTTCTCTCACTAAATATATATATATATACACACACATATATATAGAGGAGGGATCAAGAGAAAACCACAAAGTTAGGATAGAATTCATTTAATGTTCTAGTACCATGATGAACACGTGGTGTAGATTTAGAGTGTATGAGAGTTTGTCGTTAAAAAAAATGTATTTGCTAATTAATGATGATGATTATTGTTAAAGTTGATCATGATTTTCGATATTGATTGAATTGATTATTAACGGGAGTGAAAAGGGGGATTATTTATAAGTTTAGAAGCCCACAAATCCCACCTCCTTCTTTCACATAGACTTGTAACATCCCGTATTTCGAAAGCGTGAGATCGGACACGGGATTTACATTTAACCAAGGAAGGGGAATGAAGTAGGCCACGGGCCTTGGACATGGGACGCTTGGGCTGGAATAAGGAAGGAAATTGGGCTCCTTAAAACCCTGAATTCATCCCCTCCACCCACACTTTCCACCATTTCCACATTTGCTCAAGTTCTAGAATGAGAGAGAAGTTAGAGAGAGAAGGTGTCGGTTTTGCTCCAAGATCGAACCAAACTTCTTCTGCAGTGATAACACGAAGCTTTGCTGAAGAATCGAGCCGATTTAAGGTAAGAAACTAGCTCTGATCTGAGTTTTTTGTTAAAAATGGGGTTTCATGGAGTTTCTAACTTAAATGTCAGATTTTTACGTATAAAAAGATGTTTTAAACTTGGATCTAGCTTCATGATTAAGATTAGAACGTTTTGGAACGTAAAAGTTATGATTTTGGATCGAAACGAGTCTGATTGGATTGTGTGTTCTTGAGCCGACTCTTGAGAGTCGCTACCTGCAAGTAGCGACACTCAACGAAGGAGATGAAGAGAGAATCGGCCAAGTAAGAATCGGCTAGGTAAGAATCGGCCAAGTGAGAATCGGCCCTTATAGCACGACACAATTCCTAAATGCAAGTTCAGCCGACTCTTGAGAGTATCGGCCAACTCTATCAGCCGACTCTCCAGTGTATTAGCCGACTCTAGCAAGTTTAACAGATTTCATGTATTGTACTCTCACGGATCACGTAGCACTCGTAAAGCCCAGACTTTTACTTTCAGTACACAATATCCGTGGTGAGTTCTAATCCCTTTTTTGCCTGTTTTAGGGATGGTTTGTGATGTCGTCCAGACGGTCTATATAAAAACTAACAAAACCTAACCTAGACTCCTAAGTAATAAATGGAAAACCTATGAACTAGACCGCACTGACAGGCAAGTGTACCTATCGAGTGTAGCACAGCTTAATGGTAAACCGAGTTATCGAACCCTAGAGACACTACGAATAACAAAACTAGACTCGGACTAAAGATTTAATTGGTTTGGGGAGGGGGGTTGACTACACTAAAGGTTAACTAAGAATGCAGCAAACTAATGTCGACTCAACTATCAAGACAAGTACTAAGATGAAATCAGAAGATGGGAAGAATACTACCAAGGTCGGAATCCTACTTGCAAAGCACAACTTATACCGGTTCTGGAAACTATGATGGATCTGGGTTTCTAAAGATGACAACTAAAGACTACCTAGTGGATCCCTAACCACTCTCAGGGTGTCACCAACTAAGCTACCTAAAGCGTACTAAACTCACCAGATGGTTGGGTCACCTTTCTGGTATTTCCAACTATGATAAAGTACCCGAATAGACAGATTACCTCTCAGTCTCACTGTCCACCAATACATTCAAATAATGCATGGGGTAATCTTAGGATAACAACTATGACTCAGAATAGCAACAATCACTAGACACCTACACCAACTTCCTCTCAGACAGTTAACACTCGGATTCCTAATGACGAAGACTAAACGATTACCTCTCACCTTTCGGGTATCGAGATAAGAAGAACACTCAACCTAGCAAAGGATCAACTAACACTCCTATGGATCACTACGTCTAGCAATACCACCACGGTCACAAACAATTAAGCAAGTAACCTAAACATGCATCTATAACTGAAAGACATTCAACAAGATAACACGCGGAGTAATAATTAACACAAAACCAGAATTAAGCATGCATAATCATCATAATAATCAACCCAATATCTTTACAAAACCAATAATCCATTCAAACGAATCCAAAAACCGATAAAAATCATAACTTTAGTAAATAATCATCATAAACCTAGGTAGCATCAATGATCTAGCCAAGAATCTTACTCCAAACAACCAAAACAGAAGTAAAAGTGTCACTCATGGTTCAATCAACGCAATTCAGTGATAAAGATTCAAGCTTGATAACCGAATACGTAAATCTAACAAACCCGGATCTCAAAGCCCTCGACTTTGCACTTGATTTGGCTTCCTAACTCCCAAAATCGCCTCTCAAAACTCCTCTGGACGGCTAGAAATCGATAAGATTAATAATGGGAGAGTCCTAGACCTTTAATCCTTTAAATTAGGTCAAAATTCGCGTTCCTGGGGTCTCTTGCGTACCGCGGGAGGTTACTAGCAAGTCTCTCGCGTACCTCCAGAGACAAAATAGTCGAACAGGAATTCTTGTCCCTCGCGTACCGCGAGAAAACTCCCCCAATCTCTCGCGTACCGCAAGGGAATACTGAATTTTTGAATTCTTCTCGTCGAGCTACCCCAAATCCATATATTATGGACCCCGTAACTAATTTTCTAGCTCAAGATATGCCCTTTCTAAGGTTGGACTCTTTACCGACTTTTCCCGTTGTCTCGTGTGCTCGTTTCCTTCACACGTCTTGATCATTTAGGCTCCAATTCTTCCCGAATACCTACCATATACAACATTACTTAGTACAAACCATAAATGACTCAAAAACCATATGAAAACGCTATGAAATACAAGGGAAATGCATGTGTGCTTTGCAACACATCAAACATCCCCACACTTAACCTTTTTTCGTCCTCGAAAAAGTCTACAATGGAATCAGAACTGAGATCTAACTAATCAAACATCAATTACCAATTAGCAAAATATACTCACGCGTTAAAAAGCAACAATCAATATTTCTATCCGATCAAACCCAACCACCAACTTTTAAGCCCCGGTTTAGTGTTCCAATTCATTTTATACAACCATCAATCAATCTATGTGACTCACACTTAAAAGTTACAGCTCTACCTAATCCCGTCTCACGGTCATGTCTAGGCACAGATCAAACCATATAGATTTACCCTACCACGTTAAACTAAAATTTACAGGTTTCCAAAATTAGATGAAATATGGAATGAATGGATGATAAATGAGCATTAATAAGAAAATTAAACTTCATCTAGAGGCGTTTCAACCAAGTCACTATCCCGAAAGGTAACACATAGACTAAGTTATAATCGATAAAGCACATAAGAATCACTATGGGTGTTTTCTCCAAGTGGCAATCTCGGGGGGTAACACAAAAGCAAAACTCAGTATTCTAACAAATAAGCTCATGAATTATGGAATTATGGATGCAGGCGCCACCAAACTCGGATTTATTCTCATAAAAAGATAATGGTATGCCAAAAATTTCAAAAACCTCTAAATTTTAACTTAACATGGTACCTATCACCCTATGTTGACGGTTTCAGTATTACCGATTACCCTAAAGATGAATACCCAGAAGATATCATGATTTAATTCAATTAACTCCTATACAACACAAATAGGATATTTAAGCTTTACTAGCTAGCTGAGTCTACCAAAACATCACTAATTAGACGCGTTTTCTATTATTTAACCATTTAAACTCACAAATAGATCCAGTTATACTATCATTTTCCAAGTATAAGCAGTTATTTCCAAGGACATTTTTTTCAAATTTTTCAATTTTTTTTATTTTTATAAACAATACAAACTAACTAAACTAGACACTAACATCCCCACATTTGAAAGACACATTGTCCTCAATGTGAAGGAAAACACAACTAAAAAAAATGCAAAAATAAAAGCAAATAGGAAGTGACTTAGTTGGTAATGTAGATGTGAATATATCCAGCTTCATTCATCCTTATGTGCATCGTATAGCATTTCGGTCGCGGTTGCACATCAGCTACCGGGTTGCCTTTACAACTAGATATAAGAGATAATCAATCCCGCCCGAATGGAGATTGAGTACGGGCGGGATGATAAAACCTACAAAATAAACCTCACAACAAACCCGCAGCATTAAACTGACTCAGATAAAATAAAATAAAAACTCGACTAACTGAAACTAACTCACTAAAATTTAAAGACTCAAAATAGATAGATATAGAGAAACATACTCAATGGGTGGCAAACACATAGACATGACTGCCACAGCAAGGTAGGTCATCGGTCGCGAAACGGATTCAAATTTCCCATGGTAATGGTGGTAGTCGATGATGATAAAGGTGTGGTGGTAGCAGGATGATGGATGAGGGATGGAAGGTGAATGATGGTGAGTATGGTGGTGATGAAGTATAATGGTAGTGGTGGATGGTGAATGGTGGCGGGTATGGGACACCATGGGAAACAAAGGAAATGGGCATGAACCAGAAAAACCTCGCATACCGCGAAAGGAAAGGTAGCACTCCTCGCGTACCGCGAGGAGGCACTTTAAACCGGCCCGGGAGTTTTTGTCCTTCACGTACCGCGAAAGCTGGACTCCAAAATCTCGTGTACCGTGAGGAGTTTCGAAAATGTTTCAATTTTATACTTAGAAAATTTTAGACCACCTAAAATCCTTCTTCACCCTAATTCCTTAAAATCCCATCCCAAACATAAAAACATATGTAAACATACCTGGAACTTCATTCTCGGCGATTTTCCTCCCCGAATCAAGCATGAATCCCTGCAAACATGACACCAACAAAAACACACACACCGAAAAATACAAAAAAAAATTACACAGACTCAAACCAACTAATGCACACAAACTCTACATCCCACGCACTTGCCCGAGACTCAAACAAGCCTATCAGGAGGCTTCTCCTTAATTCTAACCGGCACCGCCTTCATCATTCGCGGCCTACTGGTCCTCCACATCAGCAGCAAACAACTACTTCTCTCAAACATCAAACTCATATTACATGTAGCACTCGAATCCTTCCACCACATCTTAAACCTACCCGGTCCGAAGCTAATATGACTCAAATAACCAATTAGCTTATCACTCGTAAACCTCCCCACACTTGGGGGTTGCAGCAACTTAAAATCAGATAACTCTATGCCGGTACGGGTTCTCTTACGAGGTGGCCTAGACCTAGGGTATTCAGAACTAGGGGTCGGCTCGGCAGCTCTCCCCTCAGAAAACACAATAGTGATGGGTAACGGTTCAGGAATGGGATTTTCTATATGTGGGACCTCTAAATCTTCCCCCGGATTTCCAGGATCCTCTACAACCTCCACCAATTTCCCCACACTTGGGGTTTTAACTGGATCTAAGTAATAATGTGCTTCATTCCCTATGATCTCTTCAAAATCCGCCATCATCTCCAGCAGATCATCAGGCACCTCATCGTCGTAATCGTCCGGCTGTTCCAGCAACTTCTCTAGTTCCACCGCCCAATCAGGTGGTTCTTCTATATTACGGGCGGGTTCACCTACTTCTATCTCTAGATCAGAGTCCCAATGGTTGTCCGTGAAGGCCTCAAGCATGCACACGGAGTGGCTATGCTTGCCAACATCCCTCTCAGACTTAGCAGTATCGAATGTGATCATCTCATCCCCCACACGGAGTGTGAGTTTCCCATCAAAGACATCGATCATCGCCTTGGCGGTACGTAGGAACGGGCGTCCTAGGATGAGTGGAAATATCCACTTCCATGTCCAGAATGACGAAATCCACGGGGAAGACAAACTTACCTACTTTCACTAACAGATTCTCCACAATTCCCCATGGATACTTGACTGAGCGGTCAGCCAAGGAAATGCTCATACTCGTCGGATGCAGTTCACCTAGGTCCAACTATCTATAGATAGAATATGGCATCAGATTGATGCTACCACCTAGGTCGGCCAACGCGTGGTGCGAGGGCAAACTGCCTAGAAGACACGGGATCGTGAAACGACCCGAATCTCCCAATTTCTCGGGCAGCTTGTTCTGCACCACAGCAGAACATTTCTCACTAAGTGAGGCCTCAGAGATCCCTCCTAGTTTCTTCTTGTTGGAAAGAAGATCTTTGAGGAACTTGTCATACTTAGGCATATGGTGGAGGACCTCTATGAATGGGAAATTGACCTTGAGTTGTCTAAACATATCAAGGAAAGTACCGTGTTCCCTAGCATTCTTATATGGCAGTACGCGCGCTGGGTAAGCAATACGACTCAAGTCAACCCCAGGGGACTTCATCTCCACCCCTTTCTTCTTCTCCACTGCCCTCTCGGTAGGCATCTCAACTACTTCCTCCTCTTCCACCTGCTCCTCTGCCATCTTAGCATCGATCTCAGCAAATCGAGCTCTCCAGTCAATCTTCTTGACTTCCTCAGGTGACGGAATGTTATACGTACTCGAGTGGGATTCATCCTCTACAACCTCTTTCTTATCCACACTCTTAACTGACACAGCCATCACTGAAGCGTTGGAGCTTGAAGATGGACCTCCTTGTCAGTCTTTCAAGCTCTGAGCGATGTCTCCTACCGTGCGTTGCAGATCCTGGAATGCCGACTGTTGATTCTTCAAGAGAGTGTCATGGCTATCCAATCTCTGCCTAGCATCCCTGTCATTTTGCACTAACTGAGCAAGCAATTGTGTCTGATTCTCTATCGTCTCTTCGATCTTCCTTGTGTTGACACTGCTTCCTGAACTCGCTCCAGCCTCTCCTCCATACTGCTGCTGGCGACCATTAAACCCAGGCGGGTTATTTCCAAATCTCCATCCCGAGCCATAAGTGTTGTTGTTATTATACCCTCGGTTCTGGTACTGGTTGCTAGCATAGCTCACATACTCCTGATTATTTACGGGGCAATCTCGGGTGTCGTGGCCTCCCCTGCACACTTGACACCGCTGAGCACTGAGTTTCAGCTCCTTAATCTCGTTATCCATTGAGGCGAGTGAAGCAACCACGCTAGTCTCAGGAGTGACCTGATGCACACCTCTAGGAGAAGAGACGGGTGCTCTAGCAGTAGGAATGGAATTCCTAACAGAATGTGGATGCTGCTGTGCGGCTTGAGCGAAGCTCTCGAACATTTCCTCGCACTCATCAGGCTCCAGCCTCTCCATGATATGACCTCCCGCAGCTGTGTTGAACATTTGCTGCTTCTCGAAAGTGAGGCCATTATAGAACTTCTTCACCAGCGCCCAGTTGGAAAGACCGTGTTGAGGGCATCAGCTCAATGGCGCGTTGAACCGCTCCCAGACCATGTGATAGAGCTCGGCGGGGTCCATCCGGAATGAATGGATTTGGTCCCTAAGGTGAGCGGCCCTGGAAGGTGGATAGTACTTCTTGAAGAACTTGGCTTCGAGATCCTCCCATGTGGTGATAGAATTGTCTGGGAGAGTGTCGAGCCAAGTAGATGCACGCCCCGAGAGGGAGAATGGGAAGAGACGCATGTAGATAGCGTCCTTAGACACACCCGTGATATTGAATGTATCACATATCCGCGCGAAGGGGGACAAATGTCCCGGTGCATCCTCATCCTCGAGGCCATGGAATTGGGTGGCATGAGTGATCGTACTCATGACATGTGATGGGATCTGCCAAGAATTGGTGTTCGGTATAGTGGGGCGTGTGATCAAAGATCTCGCGCCCGTAACCCCATCACTGGCCCTCTGGTGCACAGTACGTCTCGATGGTGGGTCAGTGTCGCCCATAGTAGGAAATGGGATTGGTCTAGTAGAACGTACCTGGGATTTGCACAGCTCCTTTAAACGCTCCCGAAAGTCGCGGGTGCGCTTGTGAAGCTCTTGTTCGGGCTCTGGACAAGCTGAATAAGGTGGTGATCCCTGCGAACGAGTATGGTGCATAAACAGAAAGACTCTAGAAGGAAACAGAACAAAGACTCAAAGACACACAGAAAGACTCGATTCTAAATTAGACACTCGGATAAGACTTATTAGTAGCACATAAGACAAGTAGCACTCAAGACTCAAAAGAGAACAAAACAAACCAAAAACCACTAAAAGAACTAGTCAGAGTTAATATTGCTATTTCCAAGTGTCCCCGGCAACGGCACCAAAACCTTGATGTCGTCCGGACGGTCTATATAAAAACTAACAAAACCTAACCTATACTCCTAAGTAATAAATGGAAAACCTATGAACTAGACCGCATTGACAGGCAAGTGTACCTATCGAGTGTAGCACAGCTTAATGGTAAACCGATTTATCGAACCCTAGAGACACTATGAATAACAAAACTAGACTCTACCTCGGACTAAAGATTTAATTGGTTTGGGGGGTTGACTACACTAAAGGTTAACTAAGAATGCAGCAAACTAATGTCGACTCAACTATCAAGACAAGTACAAAGATGAAATCAGAAGATGGGAAGAATACTATCTAGGTCGGAATCCTACTTGCAAAGCACAACTTCTACCGGTTCTGGAAACTATGATGGATCTGGGTTTCAAAAGATGACAACTAAAGACTACCTAGTGGATCCCTAACCACTCTCAGGGTGTCACCAACTAAGCTACCTAAAGCGTACTAAACTCATGATGTCGTCCAGACGGTCTATAAAAAACTATCAAATAAAACCTAATCTAGACTCTCTAGCTTTAAATTTATAAAACCTAGACTCGACCTAAAACTAGACCACACAACCGGCAAGTGTACCGATCAATGCAATATAGCCTAACGAAGTCCGGATATCGAACCCAAAAGACACTGAATAACTAAATTAGACTCAACTAGGACTTAAGTATGATTTGATTGGGGGGTTTACTACACTAAAGATTAACTAAGAATGCAATAAACTAAGGACAATTCAAGCTATCAAGAGTAAACTAAAGATGAAATCAAGAATGGAGAAGTCACTACCTAGGTCGGAATCCTATGTGTAAAGCTCAACTTCTATCGGTTTTGGAACTAGGTTGGATCTGGGTTTCTAAAGATATAACACCTAAAAGATATCTAGTGGATTCCCGATCACTCTCGGTCTCGGGATGTCACCAGAAGACAACCTAAGGATATTAACTCACCAGATAATCGGATCACCTCTCGGGTATTTCCTACTATGACAAGTACCCTAATAAACGGATTACCTCTCAGTCTCACCGCTTACCATACACTCAAGGAATGCATGGGGTAGTTCTAGAATGGATACTATGATTCGGATAGCAACTATCACTAGACATCTAATACCAACTTCCTCTCAGACAGCTGACACTCGGATTCCTAATGACGAAGACTAAATGACTAATTCTCACCTCTCGGGTATTGAACTAGGACACACATTCACTTCTAATCAGTAATTAAATAGGTTTTCTATGGCTACTACGTCTAGACACCACTCTAACTCACAAACCCTAAAGTCTATGAACCAGAAACGAAGATCAAACTGGCAGACAACCACAATCAACGCAGAAAAGCATAATCAACCACATAATCAGAATTAAACATGCACTAACATCACACATAAACAAACTCAAACCTTTACTAAATCATAAATCCAACATTCAAATCCAAAAACCGAATAAAAATCGAAACTTTAACACATAATCATCATATTGACCTAGGTAGATCAAGGATCTAGCCTAGAATCATACTAAGAACATCTACACAGAAGCAAATAGCAAGATCCATAGGTTCAAAACATAAAATCAAAGATAAAGTTTGAATCTTTAAACCCTAGAATGCAACTACACAAACCCGGAATCCAAAAGCTTCAATCTTCAGCTTCAATTGACTTCCAAGCTCAAAATCGCCTCTTTTTCTTTCCTGGAACGGCTTGGAATCGAACTTTTTCCCTAATGGTCGTTTAAATCTTTTTAATTTAGAAAATTAGGGTTTTGCGGAAAACGGCCCTCTCGCGTACCGCGAGAGGATGTAGACTGGATCCTCGCGTACCGCGAGGACCAAAATAGTCGGGCGGATTCCTGGGTTTCTCGCGTACCGCGAGGATCTTCAAGCACCTCCCTCGCGTACCGCGAGGGACCTAATATTCAGAAAATTAAAGTTCAATCCTTGGACTTTTCCGGGCTTCGTTTCTTTGCTCGTATTCTTCACGTATTCTTCATTAATATTCCCGAGCTCCTACAAATAAGACCAACGACTCAAATGTACATAAAATTGACTCAAAACTAATATAAAACTACTTAGAACACATTAAAACAAAGGAATAAAGACGTGTGCTTTCGCACCCTATCAAATATCCCCACACTTAACCTTTTTTCGTCCTCGAAAAATCTGCAAATGGAATCATAACTGGCATCTAACTCAACAAACATAAATTTCAATTTTCAAAACATACTCACGTGTTAAAAAGCAACAATTAGTATTTCTGTCCGATTAAACCCAAGCACTAACTTTCAAGCCCCCGTTACGTGTTCTAAATCCATTTTATACAACATATCAATCAATCTATGTGACTCACACTTAGAAGTTACAGCTCTACCTAATCCCGTCTCAAGGTCATGTTTAGGCACGGATTAAACCATATAGATTTACCCTACCACGTTAAATTACTATTTACAGGTTTTTAGAAATCAGATGAAATCATGAATGAATGGATGATAATGAGCATAATAAGCAAAAGAACTTTCGTCTAGAGGTGTTTCAACCAAGTCACTATCCCGGAGGGTAACACATAGACTACATTCTATCAATGAAGCACATAAATCTTACTTAGGGGTGTATCCTCCAAGTCGCTATCCCAGAGGGTAACACATAAGCAAAACTCAGTATAGCTCATAAATTATGGAATAACATGGATTATGGAATGCGGGCGCCACCGAAACTCGGATTTATTCTCATAAAAAGAGAATGGTGTGCCATAAAAAATTTCAAAAACCTTTAAATTTTAACTTAATCGTGGTACCTATCACCCTATATTGACAGTTTCAGTATTACCATTACTCTAAGATGAATACCCACAAGATATCATGATTTTATTCCGTGATTAATCCTAAATAACACAAACAGGCTATTTAAGCTCTACTAGTTAGCTGGGTCTACCAAAACATCACTAATTAGACACGTTTTCAATTATTTAATCATTTAAAATCACAAATAGATCCAGTTCTACTATCATTTTCCAAATATATGCATTTATTTCCAAGAACATTTTTCAAATTTTTCAAATTTTTTTTTTTTTTTGTATTTTTGAATTTTTAAAGACACAAACTAAACAAACTAGACACTCACATCCCCACACTTGAAAGACACATTGTCCTCAATGTGAAGCAAAACACAACTAAAAAAAAAATGCAAAAATAAAAACAAAACAGAACAGGAAGCGACTTAGCTGGTAATGTAGATGCAAACTAATATGCAGCTTCGTTCTTCCTTGTGTGTGCACCGTATAGCATTTCGGTCGCGGTTACACATCAGCTGTTGGGTTGCCTTTACAAGATAGTAATGGTGACCATCAATTCCGCCCGAATGGAGATTGAGTACGGGTGGAATGATAAACCTGCAAAATAAGACTAAACATACAAACCCACAGCATTAAACTGACTCAAATAAAATATAGAGACTAGACAGACTCAAGAAAACTAAAAGACTCAAGATAGATAGATGCAGAGAAAACATACTCGACATGTTGCAAACACAAAGACATGAATACCACAGCAAGTTCGAACATCGGTCATAAACGGTTTCTAGTTTCCCATGGTCACGGTGGTCGGATGGTGGTAGGTGGGTGAATTAATGTGATGGATGATGGTGGTTAAAGGTGATGCTTCATGGTAGTGGTGGTACGAAGGTAGGTGATGAGTAGTGGTGGTGAGTGAAAACGGGGACAGAAACGGGTACGGGAAACCATGGGAAACAAAGGAAATAGGGTGACACCAGCAGTCCCTCGCGTACCGCGTAAGTCGAAGGGTATATTCTTCGCGTACCGCGAAGGCCAAAAAGTTAGGCCGGCCGAGACTTTTGTCTCTCGCGTACCGCGAGAGATTTCCATATCCTTCTTCGCGTACCGCGGGAGGGTGCCGTTAACAGAAAGTTTTGAAGAATTTTCAAGTTTTATACTTAGAATATTTTTGGTCATTTAAGAAAAAATTTTCACCCAACTTCCTTAAAACCTTGTCCCAAGGATAAAAACACATGTAACCATACCTGGGGCTTCATTCCCGACGATTTTCCTTACCGAATCGAGCATGGATTCCTGCAAAACTTGACACAACCAAAACACAAACCGAAAAACAAAGAAAAAGACATGGACTCATATCAATGAACGCACACAAATTTTACATCCCGGGCACTTGCCCAGGACTCAAGCAAACCTATCAGGAGGCTTCTCCTTGATCCTAACCGGTACCCGCCTTCATCCTGCGCGGCCTCCGGGTCCTCCACAGCCTCAGCAAACAACTACTCCTACCGCACCATGGATTTCTATCCTTCATCTCCTTCCACCACAACTTAAATCTACCCGGTCCGAAGATAATACGCATTAAATAACCAAGTAGTTTGTCACTCCTCGATATCCCCACACTTGGGGTTAGCACTCTATCTACGTTGCCTAAGTCAATTAACTCTCGAGTCCTCTTACGAGGCGGCCTAGACCTAGGGGGTGACTCGATCTTTCTCCCCAAAGCACAAACAGTGGTGAAGATATGTAGGGGTTTAGGAATGGGCACTTCTAAAGGAATGACCTCCACAATCTCACCAGGATCCTCGGGATCCTCAACAACCTCCACCAACTTCCCCACACTTGGGGTTTTGCCTATGACCTCTTCAAACTCTGCCATCATCTCCAGCAAATCATCAGGCACCTCATCTCCATAATCGTCCGGCTCATCTAGCAATCCTTCTAACTCCAACGCCCAATCATATGGTTCTTCTATATTCGGGGCGGGTTCACCTACTTCTATCACCGGATCGGGGTCCCAATGGTGGTCCATGAAAGAATCGAGCATGCACACGGAGTGGCTGTGCTCGCCAACATCCTTCCCGGACTCTACAGCATTGAATGTAAGGACCTCATCTCCCACACGAAGTGTGAGCTTCCCGTCAAAGACATCAATCATCGCCTTTGCGGTTCGTAGGAACGGGCGTCCTAAGATGAGTGGGACCTTGTCATCCACCTCCATATCTAGAATCACAAAATCCACGGGGAAAACAAAATTGCCCACTTTCACTAATAGATTTTCCACTATTCCCCGTGGATACTTGACTGAGCGGTCAGCCAAGGAAATGCTCATGCGCGTTGGTTGTGGTTCACCTAGGTCCAGCTGCTTGTACAATGAATAGGGCATCAAATTGATGCTAGCACCTAGGTCGGCCAACGCGTGGTGTAATGGTAGGTTGCCCAACAAGCACGGGATCGTGAACCGACCCGAATCAGACAACTTTTCTGGCAAATGATTTTGCACCACAGCCGAGCACTGCTCACCAAGTGAGACTCCAGAGACCTCCTCAAGTTTCTTCTTGTTGGAAAGAAGGCCTTTTAAGAACTTGGCATATTTGGGCATATGCTGGAGGACCTCTACAAACGGGAGATTGACCTTGAGTTGTTTGAACATATCAAGGAAGTGACCGTATTCCTTAGCATGTTTATGTGGCAACACACGTGTTGGATAAGGGATACGGGTCAGGTCAATCTCGGGGGACTTCATCTCCACCCCCTTCTTCTTCTCCTCTACCCTCTTGGTAGGTATCTCAACTACTACTTCCTCCTCCACCGGCTCTTCTTCTTCTACTACCGGTGGGCTCTCATCTTCCTTCTCTCCCATGCTCCTCGTCGAAACAGCATTCGACTCGGTCTCTTTTAGCATCCTAGCGTCGATTTCAGCAAATCGAGCTGCCCAATCAATCTTATTCACCTCCTCCACCGAGGGAATATTATGCTCCTTAGAGTGGGAGTCAACCTCTTCAACCACTTTACTCTCCACACTCTCTATAGACACGGCCATCACTGAAGCGTTCGGGCCCGTAGAAGGGCTTCCTTGTCTATTATGTATGCTCCTAGCAATGTCTCCTACCGTGCGTTGCAAATCCTGGAACGCCGATTGCTGATTCTTCATCAAAGTGTCATGGCTATCCAGTCTTTGCCGAGCATCCTTGTTATTCTGCACCAGCTGGGCAAGCAACTGTGTCTGAGTCTCCATCATCTCCTCAATCCTTCGTGACCCAACAGTGCTCCCAGAACTCGCTCCTTCTTCTGCTCCTCCATACTGTTGCTGACGACCAGTGAATCCAGATCTCCATCCTGAACCAAAAGTATTAGAATTGTTGTAATTTCGGTTCTGGTATTGGTTGCCAGCATAGCTCACGTGCTCTTGATTATGAACAGGGCAATCTCGGGTGTTGTGTCCTCCCCTGCACACCTGACACCTCAAAGCACTGAGCTTGAGCTCCTTTATCTCATTCGCCATCGAGGTGAGGGCAGCAGCCACGCTAGTATCAGGAGTGACCTGATGCACACCTCTAGGAGAAGAGGCGTGTGACCTAGCAGTAGGGATGGAATCCCTAACAGAACGTGGGTGCTGCTGTTCGGCTTGAGCGAAGCTCTCGAACATATCCTCGCACTCCTCAGGCTCGAGTCTATCCATGATATGGCCTCCTGCAGCTGTGTTGAACATTTGCTGCGTCTCGAAGGTGAGGCCATTATAGAACTTCTCCACTAGTGCCCAGTCGGGGAGACCGTGCTGGGGACATCGGCTCAACAGCGCGTTGAACCGCTCCCAGGCCATATGGTAAGGCTCGTCGGGATCCATCCGAAACGAATGGATCTGGTCCCGAAGGCGAGCGGCCCTGGAAGGTGGAAAGTATTTCTTGAAGAACTTGGCTTCGAGATCCTCCCATGTGGTGATAGAATTGTCGGGAAGAGTGTCGAGCCAAGTAGATGCACGCCCAGAAAGAGAGAATGGAAAGAGACGCAAGTAGATTGCGTCCTTAGATACACCCGTGATATTAAATGTATCACATATCCGCGCGAAGCGGGACAAATGTCCGGGTGCATCCTCATCCTCGAGGCCATGGAATTGAGTGGCATGAGTGATCGTACTCATGACATGTGATGGGATCTGCCAAGAATTGGTGTTCGGTATAGTGGGGCGTGTGATCGAAGATCTCGCGCCCGTGACCCCCTCACTGGCCCTCTGGTGCACCGTACGCCTCGCTGGAGGATCAGCGTCGCCCATGATAGAAATTGGAACTGGGCTAGTAGAACGTACCTTTGGTTTAACCAACTCCTCTAAACGCTCCCGAAAGTCGCGGGTGCGCTCGTGAAGCTCTCGTTCGGGCTCTTGAAAAGATGCAAAAGATGGTGATCCTTGCAAACGAGTATTGGGCATAAACAGAAAGACTCTAAGAAGGAAACAGAATAAAGACTCACAAGTAGCACACAAGACTCAAAAGAAAACAAAAGACTCAAATAAACCAAAAATCAAACAAAGAACTAGTCAAAGCTAATATTGCTATTGCCAAGTGTCCCCGGCAACGGCGCCAAAAACTTGATGTCGTCCAGACGGTCTATAAAAAACTATCAAATAAAACCTAATCTAGACTCTCTAGCTTTAAATTTATAAAACCTAGACTCGACCTAAAACTAGACCACACAACCGGCAAGTGTACCGATCAATGCAATATAGCCTAACGAAGTCCGGATATCGAACCCAAAAGACACTGAATAACTAAATTAGACTCAACTAGGACTTAAGTATGATTTGATTGGGGGGTTTACTACACTAAAGATTAACTAAGAATGCAATAAACTAAGGACAATTCAAGCTATCAAGAGTAAACTAAAGATGAAATCAAGAATGGAGAAGTCACTACCTAGGTCGGAATCCTATGTGTAAAGCTCAACTTCTATCGGTTTTGGAACTAGGTTGGATCTGGGTTTCTAAAGATATAACACCTAAAAGATATCTAGTGGATTCCCGATCACTCTCGGTCTCGGGATGTCACCAGAAGACAACCTAAGGATATTAACTCACCAGATAATCGGATCACCTCTCGGGTATTTCCTACTATGACAAGTACCCTAATAAACGGATTACCTCTCAGTCTCACCGCTTACCATACACTCAAGGAATGCATGGGGTAGTTCTAGAATGGATACTATGATTCGGATAGCAACTATCACTAGACATCTAATACCAACTTCCTCTCAGACAGCTGACACTCGGATTCCTAATGACGAAGACTAAATGACTAATTCTCACCTCTCGGGTATTGAACTAGGACACACATTCACTTCTAATCAGTAATTAAATAGGTTTTCTATGGCTACTACGTCTAGACACCACTCTAACTCACAAACCCTAAAGTCTATGAACCAGAAACGAAGATCAAACTGGCAGACAACCACAATCAACGCAGAAAAGCATAATCAACCACATAATCAGAATTAAACATGCACTAACATCACACATAAACAAACTCAAACCTTTACTAAATCATAAATCCAACATTCAAATCCAAAAACCGAATAAAAATCGAAACTTTAACACATAATCATCATATTGACCTAGGTAGATCAAGGATCTAGCCTAGAATCATACTAAGAACATCTACACAGAAGCAAATAGCAAGATCCATAGGTTCAAAACATAAAATCAAAGATAAAGTTTGAATCTTTAAACCCTAGAATGCAACTACACAAACCCGGAATCCAAAAGCTTCAATCTTCAGCTTCAATTGACTTCCAAGCTCAAAATCGCCTCTTTTTCTTTCCTGGAACGGCTTGGAATCGAACTTTTTCCCTAATGGTCGTTTAAATCTTTTTAATTTAGAAAATTAGGGTTTTGCGGAAAACGGCCCTCTCGCGTACCGCGAGAGGATGTAGACTGGATCCTCGCGTACCGCGAGGACCAAAATAGTCGGGCGGATTCCTGGGTTTCTCGCGTACCGCGAGGATCTTCAAGCACCTCCCTCGCGTACCGCGAGGGACCTAATATTCAGAAAATTAAAGTTCAATCCTTGGACTTTTCCGGGCTTCGTTTCTTTGCTCGTATTCTTCACGTATTCTTCATTAATATTCCCGAGCTCCTACAAATAAGACCAACGACTCAAATGTACATAAAATTGACTCAAAACTAATATAAAACTACTTAGAACACATTAAAACAAAGGAATAAAGACGTGTGCTTTCGCACCCTATCAACTCACCAGATGGTTAGGTCACCTTTCGGGTATTTCCAACTATGATAAAGTACCCGAATAGACAGATTATCTCTCAGTCTCACTGTCCACTAATACATTCAAAGAATGCACGGGGTAATCTTAGGATAACAACTATGACTCAGAATAGAAACAATCACTAGACACCTATACCAACTTCCTCTCAAACAGTTGACACTCGGATTCCTAATGACGAAGACTAAACGATTACCTCTCACCTTTCGGGTATCGAGATAAGAAGAACACTCAACCTAGCAAAGGATCAACAAACACTCCTATGGATTACTAAGTCTAGCAATACCACCACGGTCACAAACAATTAAGCAAGTAACCTAAACATGCGTCTATAAATGAAAGACATTCAACAAGATAACACGTGGAGTAATAATTAACACAAAACCAGAATTAAGCATGTATAATCATCATAATGATCAACCCAAGATCTTTACAAAACCAATAATCCATTCAAACGAATCCAAAAACCGATAAAAATCATAACTTTAGCAAATAATCATCATAAACCTAAGTAGTATCAATGATCTAGCCAAGAATCATACTCAAAACAACCAAAACAGAAGTAAAAGTATCACACATGGTTCAATCAACGCAATTCAGAGATAAAGATTCAAGCTTGATAACCGAATACGTAAATCTAACAAACCCGGATCTCAAAGCCTTCGACTTTGCACTTGATTTGGCTTCCTAACTCCTAAAATAGCCTCTCAAAACTCCTCTGGATGGCTAGAAATCAATAAGATTAATAATGGGAGAGTCCTAGACCTTTAATCCATTAAATTATGTCAAAATTCGCGTTCCTAGGGTCTCTCGCCTACCTCCAGAGACAAAATAGTTGCGCAGGAATTCTGGTCCCTCGCGTTCCGCTAGAAAACTCCCCCAATCTCTCGCGTATCGTGAGGGAATACTGAATTTTTGAATTCTTCTCGTCGAGCTACCCCAAATCGATATATTATGGGCCCCGTAACTAATTTTCTAGCTCAAGATATGCCCTTTTTAGATTGGACTCTTTCCCGACTTTTCCCGTTCTCATCCCGTTGTCTCGTGTGCTCGTTTCCTTTACAGGTCTTGGTCATTTAAGCTTCAATTCTTCCCGAATACCTACCATATACAACATTACTTAGTACAAACCATAAATGACTAAAAAACCATACGAAAACGCTATGAAATACAAGGGAAATGCATGTGTGCTTTGCAACACATTAGTGTGCATACTTAGTGTAAAGTGTTTGTTACATATTTAGTATTTTTAAACAAAGTGAAAAGCTATGTTCTAGTGTAAAGTTTAAAACAAGCAAATGTACGTTTTGAGTAAAGTATAGTTATATTATGGCAAGCTTTTACTACATTTCTATATACATAAACAAAGGCATAATATATGTGCTAGTATGTTTTCAAGTAAAGTAAGATATATCATTTGGTAAGCGTTTACTATATTTCAATATACATAAATAAAGACATGATATATGTGTTGAGCTATGATTCAGTAAAAGCAAAGGTATTATTGGCAAGCGTTTACTATATTTTCATATACATACACAAAGACATAATACATGTTAAAGTTATGATCAAGTTAAAGAAAGTTGTACGAACAGAAAGTGAATAGATTTCTTACGGGAATGTGTACCAGCTGTAAAGTTCCTTGGGACATATGTTACTTGTACAAGATGTCAGATATGGGTTCTATCCATTAGTAAGAACCTTTGGGTTCACTAACGGTTGTACAATTGGTATGAGTGACGGCGGTTGCTCGGGAGAACCACGCAACTCTCCTTAGCGTAAAGCGGTAGAATCGATTCATGGTGCTAGCCATGAGGGCATTGACCAGGTACTCGTCGGTTCATGGTGTAAGCCATGAGGGCGGTACAGTAGTGATAAGTGAATTGACGGTTAAGCAGTAGTATCGGTTCATGGTGCTAGCCATGAGGGCATTGACCAGATACTTATCAATTCATGGTCGTGAGCCATAAGGGCAGTACAGTGTAAAGGAATTGACGATTTATTATATATTTTAAACTGTTTTGAAAAGTAAAGTATGTAAAGTTTTGCCTTAAGGGCAGTATGTACGTAATGGTAAATCTTTTGATTATTTGATTTAAAGTAAATGTTATAACACACTCAGCGTTGCTAATTTTTAGTATGCATACCAGTTAAGTGTAGGTGGCTATGGATGGATGTGGATGCTTAGCTTGGCAAGATGAGTTACCCGAATATCAGCATCTTGCATGCCGTTTATGTTATGTTTATGTTTCAGTTGTTTAAAACAAGACATGTTATGTATTTCCGCTGCGTATGTTAAAGTTTTAAAATGTTTCCACTGTTAGTGATGAATGTTTTATGATTAAGTGTATGTGTTGATGAGTAAATCCAATAAGTGAGGTCTTTCGAGTTTTGGGCCTTACAAGTTAGTATCAGAGCCCTAGTTTGAGAGATTTTGACATCCCCGATGTTCAGACTTAAAATGAGAATGGGACCAAGTAGCGGATGCCAGTAACGGGTAACTCAAGCCAAAGCATCAGAAGAGTATAGTAAGTAAAGTTTATTTCCCTGTTTAGAGTGTCAAGATAAGAGTAGAGGCTTTAGTGGAATGATGAAAGTGAATAATTAGAAAATAAGAAGTGATGTAATGGTTAATTGCATATGGCTAATGTATATTAACATCTTACCTTACTTATTGCATTCTACGTATTCCCTATCATGATTAAGCTAAATCCCTTTGTTCTCTATCTTTCAGTTAGAAATGGCTAGACGTGGAGGAGCTAGAAGAGGTGGAGGAGGAAGACGTGGTGGGCGTACAGGCCACCGCGATGGAGCTAGTACAAACCCAGAGATTGAGGGGAGTGTTCACACTACCCATACTGAGACGGAGGTTAGTCAACACAATGCGGAATATGCGGAAGGAGATGACCTGCCACTTGAGTTTGAACTAGCCGTATAAGCAGCTCTCGATCGGGAATTCACCCGACTACTGAAAGAAACCTTACCGGTCATACTAGACGAAGTGTAACAGCCCAAGCAAACCGTACCAAGATATTGTCCGCTTTGCCCCCGATGGGTTGCCCATCCAGGAACTCACGGTTTTGTTTTTCACCCGACGAGTTGCTCGCCCAGGCAAAACGCGTCTTGATAGAGAAGGTATCCACCCACTTATAAGGAAGGCTTCGTTCTCCCCCTCAACTGATGTGGGATATTATAATCCACCCCCCTTACAGAGCCCAGCGTCCTCGCTGGCACACCAGTCCGGCCCTGGCTCTGATACTATCTGTAACAGCCCAAGCAAACCGTACCAAGATATTGTCCGCTTTGCCCCGATTGGTTGCCCATCCAGGAACTCACGGTTTTGTTTTCACCCGACGAGTTGCTCGCCCAGGCAAAATGCGTCTTGATAGAGAAGGTATCCACCCACTTATAAGGAAGACTTCGTTCTCCCCCTCAACCGATGTGGGATATTACAATCCACCCCCCTTACGGTAGGGGTGTGCAAAAAACCGAAATAACCGAACCGAAACCGAAATAACCGAAAAAACCGACCCAAACTAAAACCGACCGTTTTGGTTTTGTATTTTTTGAAAAATGAAAATTACGGTTTGGTTTCTGTTTTGTATTTTTTGAAAACCGAAAAAACCTAACCGAACCGAACGTATACAATTATATATTGTGTGCATGCACGTTTCATAATATATATTATATTGTGTTGTGTGCTTGTATGTTAAAAGTGTATACATATTTGTGTTACACGTATTTGCATTAATAGTGGTTATTATTTATATTTATTGAATTTATAAATTATAAAGTTTATTTTTTATGTTGAGTATTTTTTTAAGAAAACTAATAATTTTTGTAGCCCAAAATATTTAGGCCAAAATATGTGATAATTATTATTTAATAAAAAAATATTAGGCCCAAAATTTAAAACCCAATTTCATTATTTTGGAACATTTTTCTTTTACCCCGAAAAATTCAAGCCCAATCGGTTTTAAAACCGAACCGAAACCATTGTCAAAACCGAAAACCAAAAACCGAAAAAACCGAAACCGAACGGTTTTAAAAAAACCAAAAACCAAACTTTCGGTTTTGGTTTTACCCCAAAACCGACCCATGCACACCCCTACCTCACGGAGCCCAGCGTCCTCGCTGGCACACCAGTCCGGCCCCTGGCTCTGATACCATCTGTAACAGCCCAAGCAAACCATACCAAGATATTGTCCGCTTTGCCCCTGATGGGTTGCCCATCCAGGAATTCACGGTTTTGTTTTTCACCGGACGAGTTGCTCGTCCAGGCAAAACGCGTCTTGATAGAGAAGGTATCCACCCCCTTATAATGAAGGCTTCGTTCTCCCCCTCAACCGATGTGGGATATTACACGAAGCCTTGAGGAAAGCCAAGGAGAACCCCAACACAACCCCAGTCACGGAAGCGCCCGTGGTGCTTCCAACTATGGGAAGACCAATTCCGGTAGAGAACGTTGCACCGCCTGCTCGCGGCTGCGACTACAAAGCATTTCGAGGTTGTGATCCACATGTGCTTACTTGGGAGAAAGAAGCAGCAGATACTTTAGATTGGATTAACGGTATGGAGTCGACCATTCGTCTTAATGAATACCGACCGGAACAAGCGGTCATGTTCGCTGCAAAGTCATTAAAAGGAGAAGCATCACACTGGTGGGAAACTATGAAATAAGCTAAAGGTGACCAAGCGGTCAAGTTGATGAGGTGGAACGATATGAAAGCATTGGTAATTGAGAAGTTTTGTCCTAAGAATGAGGTCCACAAGGTGGAAAGGGAGTTCTTGAATCTGCAAGTCGGACTCATGACTCACCGGCAGTATACTTCAAAGTACAATGAGTTGGCACGTATGGTGCCCATCTTGTGACAACCGAAGAGAGGAGAATCCATTATTATGTTCAAGGGTTGCCTCCAAAGATCCGTACTTTCGTCAAAGCCAACACACCGAGTACCTTTGAGTCGGTGGTTGTTCTTAGCGGCGTTGTGTATGATGACATCGCTTCTACTGAAGTCATCCCCGAGGTGCCTAAGAGACAAACGGTAAAGCATGCTGGTGAGGAACTCCAAGGTGCTGGTGAAAGGAGAGCAAAAGTAGAAGCTGAGGGCGGCAAGTGTGGGAAGAGGCACAGAGGCGAACGTAGAGCTGGTCATGTGGAATGCTTCAAATGTGGAAAATTCGGACACCAGTCACGTGACTGTCCAGACAGGCCTAGATGCCACAACTATGGAGATCTGGGACATTTAAGCCGAGATTGTAGGAAGCCCAAAGAACCGGAAACTGGGGGATCCGGAAAAGGAAAAGGTGCTGAGAAAGAACCCTATATCAACAAGGCCAAAGCAAGGGCCTACCAGATAACTCGGTAAGGTATGTTGCAAGCTCTTATATGTTACAGCAAGTTCATATTATTGATTCCTTATATGATTAGTTAGCCCCATTAGATTAGATGCCTTAGAACCAGAGTTCTGCCCCGGTAAGACTCTCAGTGGTAGTTAATCACAATGGCCTTCATGACCAAGTGTCACACCCCGACCGACGGCGGATTATACGTCGGGGCGGACACGGTTGTTCAAAAGCACAAGGTTGACTATTAAAATTGAAATATTTCATTAATAACTTTCAAGGGTTCAAATAAAAGAAAAAGGAAACATAATGCTCAACAAAACAAAACAAGAATACAAGATTAAATTGATAAATTCTCTAAGTCCAAAGCATCATATATGATCACAAGAGAACCTCAAGCTTGAGCACCTGAAACATGTTAAGTAATTGTCAACTAAAAATAGTTGGTGAGATACAAAGGTTTTGACACTGTTTAACAAAGTCTTTGAAAGTTTTACAATTCACTATGTACATGCATCTAAGGTATAAGTGTGAGAAACAAACAAGTTTAAACATTATGCATATCAATCCTTCCAACCAAGGTTAGGTATAACCCGAAGGTTACCCTTAAAGAATAGGTCCAGTAACAATCACCATGGGCTCCCCCCGAATGGTCAATCAATCTAGGTGGATTGGTCAAATACAATAGATCTAGTATTGTCACTGTAGGCTCGATCAAAGTTAATGAGTATGCTAGAGTTAAGTTTTAATTTAAGCATGCAAGTCTCAAGACACATAACGCAAAGAAAAGCATATAGACATAGTTGTTTATGAATTGTGTAAGTCTAAAAGTTTCATACATGTTCCACCCCGATTTTATAAACAAAAACAAAACAAAAGGGGCTAAGTATACTCACATGGAATGATGAAAGAGTTCCCAACAAAGATTAAGTGTAGCAAAGCCTCGAGAAAGAATATCCTCACAACAAGCCTAAATATCAAAGCCTAAAGTTTAAAGTTCGATTCTAAAAGTCTATGTCAAAGGATCTAGGTTCTAAGATTAACTAGGTTTCTAATGGAAAGCGGGAATGATTGTTTTATTTAAATATATTTTATAAAGTTTAATTAAAATCCGAAATAAAACTTTAAATAAGTAATATAAGTATTGAATTATTAAAGTTTATTAAGTTTAAAGTTTAAAATAATTATTAATCAAAATAATTGTTTAAAATAAATTATAATTATTATTTACACATGAAAGACAATAATAACTTAAAATAGTTTCTAAGTATTTAAAAGTAAAGATGAAATAATAAACAAGTAAAAGAATAAATAATATAAATAGTTAATAAGAATAAATAATAACTATTTAAAGGAATTAAAATTAATTACTTTATCTAATTAAAATAATTAATATAAATTATTTACGATTAATTTAAAGTATTTATTCATTAAGTATTTGTTTTACAAAAGTAAACTTTTATTTATAGTTTTTATTTACTTTAAATAATATCTAGAAGGTTTTTAAAAGTTTATATAAATGATGTAAAAGTATAAGTTTATAAATATTAAATAAATTTCTGTCTTATTTTATGAAAATTATAAGTTTATAAAATTTTTCTGATTTTAAATAAAAAAATGCATATTTATTTTCTGTTTTAAATAAATAAATAAATTTTCAATTTTAAATAAAATATGAATTTTATAAAATATATCAGTTTATAAGTTTTCTGATTCCTAAATATAAGTTTTATAACTTCTCTGATTTTATAAAAATAATATAAGTTTTCTGTTTTATTATAAGTTTATAAAATAATATTAAAGTTAAAAACAAAAGAATTTATTTATTTCAGAAAATAAATAGCTAATTAAGTTTTCTGTTTTTATAAAATACCTTCAGTTTATTTTATAAGTTTTATAAAATTTTATAGCGTTGTTATAGCTTTTAAGCATTTAAAACTAATATTAAAGATTTATTTCTTTTATAAGTTTTTAACTAAGTTTATTTAAATAAAAAGGTTTCTGGAAATAAAAGTGTAAATAAAAATCAGTTTTAAGTTTATATAAATGTAATTGATTTTATAAAAATAATTAAAAACATTAAAACTGATTAGAAATACATAAAAAAAAATAACAGAAGCAAAACTCAGGCCATTCGAACCCAGGCCGCCTGAGTCCACACACACACACGAACAAACCACCCGGCTACGGGCCTAGCTGTGTATTAATACAAAAAAGAAAATAGTTACACATCAACCCAAATCGTCCCTAATTCCCTTATGAACCCTAGAATCAAAATCCCCCAAATACGACTCGATTAACCCTCTGTCAGTGTAAATTGACAAAGGGTTATTGGTCTATGAATGAAGACGAAGGTTTTGGCTTTTCGAATTACCTGATATGATGACGAATCGAAGGAGAACAGGTTTGAGCTTCAAAACGGTTGTCCACATAATCAAATCGAGCAATGTAGGTACAGATCGATGGAATTGAGAGTTTAAAGAGTTAAAGAGAGGATTCGCCGAAGTGTTTAGGTCGGTATTTATAATCAATTTCAAAGTTAAATGCTCGAACGGTTGGGAAGTGTATTGTGGGGTGTAATTCAAAGTTAAATGCTCGAACGGTTGGGAAGTATATCGGGGGTGTAAACGTATTTGAATTTTTATCTCGCGGGTGTTAGAATTTAATTCGAGCATTGAAGGATCTTGGGTTATGGTCGCATGCTCGATGAGAGGCTCGAGATGTATTGAATTCGACCGAACACGCGATTTTTGATAATTCGAGCCCAAAATCGGCCCCCGTGGGAGTCGAACCCCAGATCGATTTTCAGATTTTGAAGTTTAGCCAAATTGCGCTTTGGCCCCTGATTTTTCATAAGTTTTCATTTCCAGTTTAAACTCGGTTTTTCAGATTTAATCAAGTGTCAGAAAAAGACAGTTTAGTCGCCGAACTTTATAAAAATAATTAATATCTTTTATTAAAATCAAATAAGTTTTTATAAGTTTTACACTTTATTATTTTATAGTTTTATAAAATAATTTATAGGTTTATAATTTACAAGTTTAAGTATTTGATAATAATTATATTATTAATACCAATTATAAGGGTTTTAAGAATTAGACATAAATATATTTTATAAAATACTAATAAATATATCTCTAAATAAGTCTTATATATGTTTTAAGGATTTTGTATAAAATTCCCAAATAAACTGATTTTCTTAAATATATAAATCAAATTTATTATTAAGAAAATAAACTTTAATAAGTTTTAGGTTTTACACTAAATCAAGGACACGTGTAAAAGATTATGAAAAGATACGCTCATGGAATTTCAATGGATAGGTTACAACGGGAAATAGAATTTCAATACGATAAACGGAAAAATGATACATCGGAAAATCCCGGATATTACACCAAGCTACCTCGCATAGCTACGGTTTATGACACCCATTCTATGATTTGCTAGCAGCATAGCTTATGCCAGGTTTCGTCGAAACCTGTTGTAAGGAGGATAGACTTGTAACATCCCGTATTTCAAAAGCGTGAGATCGGACACGGGATTTACATTTAACCAAGGAAGGGGAATGAAGTAGGCCACGGGCATTGGACTTGGGATGCTTGGGCCGAAATAAGGAAGGAATTTGGGCTCCTTAAAACCCTGAATTCATCCCCTCCACCCACACTTTACACCATTTCCACATTTGCTCAAGTTCTAGAGTGAGAGAGAAGTTAGAGAGAGAAGGTGTCAGTTTTGCTCCAAGATCGAACCAAACTTCTTCTCCAGTGATAACACGAAGCTTTGCTGAAGAATCGAGCCGATTTAAGGTAAGAAACTAGCCCAGATCTGAGTTTTTGTAAAAATGGGGTTTTAGGGTTTCATGGATTTTCTAACTTAAATGTCATATTTTTACGTATAAAAAGAGGTTTTAAACTTGGATCTAGCTTCATGGTTAAGATTAGAACGTTTTGGAATGTAAAAGTCATGATTCTGGATCGAAAACGAGTCCGATTGGATTGTGTGTTCTTGAGCCGATTCTTGAGAGTCGCTACCTACAAGTAGCGACACTCAACGAAGGAGATAAAGAGAGAATTGGCCAAGTAAGAATCGGCCGTTATAGCACGACACAAGTCCTGAACACAAGTTCAGGCGACTCTCCAGGGTATCAGCCGACTCTTGAGAGTACCGGCCGACTCTATCAGCCGACTCTTGAGAGTATGTGACAACCTGACTTTTCAGGTTAACTCAGTTAGCAATTCCGTTAAAAATCCTATAGAAAACTTAACCCCGTTAACCAACCCAGTTAAATCTAACCACAGGGTTGATTCTGTCAATATCTGAACAAAAATTGTTAGGGTAAAATCTGTAATTTAACTAAAGTTGATTTAGTTAACTCAAAAAGTAAAAATCGAAAGTTTCAAGTTCTGTTTGACTTTGTAAAGTCAAACCCCTTGATTTTAAACTCAAATTCGCGGCTTTAACGGGAAATCATTACGAATTCGTAACCGAATTAAACGATTATGGCAATTACGTACATTATTGCGACGTTAATTCCGTCATTGATTCGAGTTTAATCCCAATTATGGGAGTCCTAGTTGTAACCGTAGACGATCACGTTATACACCTCAAATTCGTTGATTCCGATCAACATTTTCACAAATCAAGCATAGACGCACCTTAGCCGCACCTCTATAGTTGTTCTACGTGCTCCAATTCAATCGGATTCAAGCCCGGAGTCGCCGGAAGCTAAACCGCAAGCCGTCAGCACTTAGTTTAGTCGATCACCATCAACTCGTCAACGTTTCTGGTAACTAATCGCACCCTTAGCTTCGTTCTTACTCCCTGTATGAAAGTCCTATGATTATCGGGGCTCATATCACCGAATTAATCGAAACCCAGAATCTAGGGTTCATATGAAACCGATTTGGGGCTTTTAATTCTAGACCCGTTTTTAATTCAATTAAATTATATCGTTAGCTTCGTAATTCTTTGTCTAATAAAAACCCTATGTTAATCGAACCAAACAACACTCAATTTTACAGGATCCGGAAACTAGGGTTCTTCATAATTCGATTTGGGGTTTTTAACCTTAATCTTAATCTAAATGAAATTAAAGTGTATAGATAGACTCGCAATGATCAGTATAGTAAAAGCCCCATGTTTTCGTTAAGATTTATCATCCAATTTAATCGATTTGATTCTGAGTTTATATTCTAGGGTTAGATTCTGAAAAACGTGACTTAACGATTTGAAACTTGTTGATTCTGAAATTAAACACACACAAACATTCTCAATGACCCGATTAACAAAACCCCTGCATAATCGAATCAAGCCAGAGTCGAAATCAATGGGATTTGGGTGAAGATCAATCGCGGCTTGTATGGGGGGGAGGTATCACAGAAATCGTATTGTTAAAACTATTTTATCTCGGGTCTGTTTGCGAAACCCTAGCGGGCGGGACTGGTTAGAGTGTGTGGCTGTGGTGGGAGAGACCCGGGTTCGAGTCTCTCCACCCACACTTATTTTTAAATCCGATTTTTAATATTATTTTAACTACTAAATAAATTGTTGTATTAATATAATATTATATTAAAGTGTTTTAACCCGGAAAACAACCCGTAGGCTCGGGTTTGATTTTATAATTATAATTGCTAATAATCCCACTTTAGAAATAATATATTTATATTATTTTCAACCCCGACTTCGTATGAAATAATATGCCAACATTACTTTTAACTCGTGAATCCTATTACTAAATAATATATATTTATATTATTTCGCTTTGTTTAAATATCTCGTGTGATGTTTTAAACTATTTAATAATATAAATTGTTATATTATTTACTTACGTTATTTGCTCGAATAAAAATTATTATTTTTGCCAATGATTAATTATTAATCTTACGAAACTAAAATAATATATTAAATTATATTATTTTCCTAACTTTTGTAAACGACTATAACGTACGAATATATTTATTTGTTTATTTATTTATTAGTCGTTATTAACGCACGACACGTAACGTTTTTCCCTTAATAATTATATTAAGAAATTTATATATTTCCGTAGACACGTTCGTCTACTCTTAAATCCTTAGAAAGCGTTAAGATGTTCTAAATTCCGTGTCGTCGTCACAAATCCCAACTTGTCCCTAATTTATGTGTTTATAATTTTAGGGCATACGTAAGTCGTCTGAGACTTATACTCATGGTTCCAACTTTTCTCTTGTGTGATCCAAATCTCTACTTAAGCTCAGGTGAGTTTTCACGGCCCCTTTTTACTGTTTTAACTTGGGGGAGAAAACATGATCAACTATTTTAAGATTTCGATATTCATATGTTATCAATGTTAATACTAAGCGTAAGTCACTATCACTGAAAGTCCTCATCATACATCGGACCGTTAATATGGATCTTAGCGAGGTAATGTTTAGTAGTACTACTGGGTTTGACAAATCCCACCCGCGTTAGTCGCGCTAACTCGATCGGAGATCGAACGGGTGAAATGTTAGCCTATTCACTTTGCCAAAGTTGATAGACTTGGCAGGAGGCAAATAAACACAGTCAGCTTCGGTTGCGAGCGCTTAAGTTGAACATGAACATAGGTTAGCTACCTATTGATGCATTTTGAATGATTGTAAATCTGGTGAACGCTTACTTATTTATATAAACCTGTGAACTCACCAACCTCGTGTTGACATCTTTACTTACGTGTTTTCTCTGGTCGCTAAGTTAAGACACAGGTGTACAGCTAGGATCATGTATGGGATGCTTTTCATTTAAAAAGATGTTTTATAACTTTGTTTGTCTTACTTTGTTATTGTGTTGGACTTGGACGTTTGGACTTTATTTTTGGGGCGCGTGTATTTTGCGCATTTATTTTTTTTACGCTTCCGTATTTAAACTCTGAACTTTGATTATATTACACTTATGTCCCATGTAGAGTCGTTCAATGTAACTAATGTCTGAGATCCTGGTGTATCACGTCCCAAAACGGTAAAACTCCGTTAGTTGAAATTGGGGGTGTGACAGATTGGTATCAGAGCCATTGGTTATAGAGAAATAGGATTGCATATTAGACTATAACTTCACACATTAGTTACATGTCATAAGCGTTTGTATGGTTGGCACTTATGTACTATATTACAGGATTATGTCGTCAACTCCGCCACCATCACCTAAGGGATCTATCTTATCGTCCCCGGAGCCCAAAAGGCGTCGGACTAGTTCTAGTGACAACTCGGTGGAGCAGGGGGAACCGAGTAATGTGCAGGCAAGGAACGTCTCGCTAAATTGGAATGCATACCCGAAGATGATCCAAAGGTGGATCAAACTAGGAAATGTTCCATCGCCTTACTTTGGTTCTACTTCCTCATCCGCTACCTTTCCAAGCTTGCCATGCACCATGGAGCAAGCTTTTGCATCCTTTGTATTTATCATAACTAAGGAATTAAAGGAGATGAAGGAATCTACCGATGAGATAGGCATTCTGAAACGGGAATCACTAGTGGAGGAAAACAAGGCGGGAATTGAACTCTTGACTGCTGAGTTAGCACTAACTGATCAGGTCCATAACATTTTGGTGGATCGTGTTGCACATTTAGAGACGAGGGCGGACACCTCGGAACAGGACACATGAGAAATTTTGGAGAGAGTGGCTAACCTGGAAGGCCAACTCCAAGTAGCAAACCATGCCAATGAAGGACTCCAGGAGAGGGTGACTCACTTGGAGGCCCAACTGCAAGCGGCCCTATTTCCGGAAGACATTCCAGTATCTGACGATGAAGAGGAGCACTTTGAGGATGAGCCCTTTGAAGAGGATCCCTTCGAGGAGGAGCCCTTAGAGGGGGAGCCAGCTGAGGAGGAGCCAGTGGAGATCGATGATGCACAGTCATACGTCTCTTCTGATGACGAAGATGTTTGAGGATCTTCTATTCTATCTTTCCCTTTATTTATGTTTAAGTTTATGTTATCTCTCTTTTCAAACCTAGATGGGTAAGGTCGTTCCCATTCAATAAAAGCATGAGAAGTTTAATGTTTGAGTTATTTATTTTGTAGCCTTACAATTTATTTAATTTTCAAAATATTAGATATTGTATTGACTTACTTGTACATAAATAATGTTTAATATGCGATATATTTCTCATTGTTTTGTATTTGTGAATGTGAAGAATCATGTCAGGAAGAGGACGTGGAGGTCGTGCTGGTGGACGAGGCACCATCAACATGACAGCGGCGGAGCTAGCAGCACTAATTAACGACAGTGTGGCTGAGGCTCTAGCAGCACAGAATGCTGCAGGTAAATGTGTAACATCCCAAAAATAATAAAACGAATAAATATAGCGAGACCGGTGATTTAGTCAGAATATTTAAACAAAAGGGAGCGGGCTTGGGCTCGGCTTCAATGGGCCGAGGGAAGCCCAGGTATATAAGAGGCAGGGCAGCCATCTTCTCTGCTCATTCCCCCACACACGCAACTTCTAGAGAGAGAAAGGAGAGCTCGGGTCTAGAGAGAAAGTTGACGGATTGTCCCGGAATTGAGGAAACACGTTACTGCTAAGCTCGTGAGAAGAACCTCCGGATCAGAATCTCGATACAGGTAATGATCTTGCCTAAATCTGAGTTTTTGTTCGTTTTTGGGATTTTCGGGTCTTGGCTAAAAAGGTAACGATTTTGCGGATGGAACTTGAAAATGAGCTTAGGTATAGCGTCTAGAATGAAAATCGAACGTTTTGATCTAAGAAAAATTGAGATACTGACTCGATCAGACTCGCATGCAAAAACTTCAGATTTTTGGGAAGACGATATGTGCAGGCCCATCGAAACTACCTAGTTTCGATATGTGCAGACCCATCGAAACTACCCAGTTTCGATATGTGCAGACCCATCGAAACTACCCAGTTTCGATATGTGCAGACCCATCGAAACTACCCAGTTTCGATATATGCAGACCCATCGAAACTAACATAGTTTCGATAGGAGCCCACTATCCGAAGTTAAGATTTACACCTAAGTTACTTATCGAAACTACCAAGTTTCTACATAAACAACCTATCGAAACTATCAAGTTTCGATATAAGCAAATCCATCTAAACTACTAGGTTTAAGCATAGGGATGTCTAGTGTCATCTAGGAGCACTCCCTTACAAGTATGGCTTTATTATAACAGATCGTGAGTGACATTAGTGACGCTCAGTAGCCAGCTAAGAGTATTTCAGAAATTGCTTATCAGGTGAGTTCTAGAGCCCTCTTTTAAATGTTTTGTTAAATGTTTTGGGCTGGTGTGCATACTTACGAAATGATGTTTTAACGAAATGATGTTTTAACGAAATGATGTTTTAACGAAACGATGTTTACGAAAGGAAAGGTTATGAAGTGTTTTTGCCAAAAAAAAAAAGGTTTACGAATGTTATGAACGGTCTAAATGAGGAAATGTTTAATGAAAAGGGAAAGAGGTAAAGGTTTAAAGAAGTCATTATAAATCTAATCTGTCGAATGAATGAAATTGACGAATGAAGTCTGGGAATGTGATTCCCAGCCTTGTGGTAGATTATGGACAGCGAGCCATAGTTACCATAAGAACAACAGGGCAGTGTCTTGGTGGCCTGTCGATGGTTTTGATGTTGTACAACTGGTAAGGGAGTAACGACGGTTACTCGGGTGATGACGATCATCCTAAGTGAATAAGGTAAGGGAAATCAATGACGGCGATACGTAACGGTTGATTCCCAAAGGAAAGATGCGTGTTGGGCAATGACGGCGATACGTAACGGTTGACCCCACGTAGTGAATGGTTGGGCAATGACGGCGATACGTAACGGTTGACCCCACGTAGTGAATGGTTGGGCAATGACGGCGATACGTAACGGTTGACCCCACGTAGTGTATGGATGTGGCAATGACGGCGATACGTAGCGGTTGCTCACAACACCAAAGGTTCCTTCGGGGACACTGTGACGCGTAAAGTAAGATACAGAATTAGATAACGATAATGTATGACTTAAATGAATGTTAAAAGTTTTAACGAACGATCCGTTCAACGGTGTTTATGATAATGATGTTGATGATGATATGGGTACGAAACCTTTTTAAAGATGTTAGATTATTACATGCTTTTGTGAAAGGTTTTACTAAATGAATGAATGATATGTTTTTGGCAAATGTTGATGTTAAAGTTTTTATGAAATGCTAGAACTCACCAGCGTAGCTGACTTTTTAGTGTGCACATTCAGGTTAAGGCAGGTTATGAGGATGTACTGTGATGCTTGGCTAGCGAGAGGAGTTACCCGGCTGACTATGAAGACGGGCATCCTGTTATGTTTTAGTTATGATGTATTTACGTTTTAAACAATGTTTACGCTTCCGCATGTATGAACAATGATGACGTTATGTTTGAATGAAATTTTTCGCTGCGTTATTTGATATTCATGTTTAAGAACTGTTTGTGAATGAGTAAATCCAACAAGTGGGGCCTCCTGGGTTTGGGGCCTTACAAGTTGGTATCAGAGCAATAGTTTGAGAGATTCGGACACTCCTAGTGTCTGAACTTAAACTGTGAATGGGACCGAAGGCGGATGCCAGTACGGGTAACTCGAGCCACAGCATCAGGTATGAAGGTAGTATATGTTTACGTACATAGTATGCCTTAGAAAGGGTTAGGTAAGGACTTGTGTTCTGATGGAATCACAAAGGTGGTCAAATAGAAATCGAAAGGTAGTGTAATGGTTAGTTACAGATGGCCAGTGTATATTAACATCTTACAGTACTTATTGAATTTTATTTGTTAACTAGCGTGATAACATTGGATTTCTTGTCTTATAGAACGAAATGGCGAGGAGAGGGAACGGAAGGCGTGGTGGCCGTACCGGTGGTCGTACCGGCGGCCGAAATGGTGGGCGTGGCAGGATTCCTACGCGCCAAGAGCACAGTGAAGAAGGAAGTGTTCACACTGAACCGGAGGTTAGTGTGCATGGAACTGAGCAGACACAAGTTGCAGAACAACCTTTCACTTTTGAACCAGAAGTGAGAGCAGCCATAGCTCGAGAGTTCTCCGAGTTGATGAAGAATTCTCTGCCAAGTCTGTTGGCTGAAGCATTAAAGAAAGTTAGTGGGGAAGGCGGATCTAGTACGGCAACTGGTGCCCAGAACAACGAGACCGACAACGCACCGCCTGCTCCCGGGTGCGACTATAAGTCATTTAAGGCATGTGACCCGCCGGTCCTGACTGGGAAGAAGGACGCGGTGGCTACTTTTAATTGGGTGATACGTATGGAAGCCGCCATCCGTCTGAGCGAGTGTCGAGCAAATCAAGTAGTGAAGTTTGCTGCTAACTCCTTGAGGGAGGAAGCATCCCACTGGTGGGAAGGTGTACGTCAGGCTAAGGGGGATGAGGTTGTTGACTCGATGATGTGGAATGACTTGAAAACTCTGGTAATCAAGAACTTCTGTCCAAGGAACGAGATTGAGAAGGTAGAGAGGGAATTTCTGGGTTTGAAGGCCGGGAGCATGACGCACCGGCAGTACACAACCCAATTCAATGAACTGGAACGTCTGGTGCCACATCTTGTCACTACTGAAGAGAGAAAGATTGCCTGCTATATTCAAGGGTTGTCGGACCAGGTCCGCACCTATGTTAAGGCAAACGCCCCTACTACCTATGATTCGGCAGTAGAGCTAAGTGGCGTGGTATTTGACGATCTGGCACTGAATGTTGTTGCCGTTGAAGAGCAAAAGAAGAGACCGAGCTTCTCAAACAAGCGAACTGGGGGAAAGATGTTTGGGGCTCGTGATAAGAGGGCTCGGGTGGATGAGCCAACCGTTTGTAAGAAATGTGGAAGGGAGCACACAGGTGAATGTAAACTGGGATCTAACTTGTGTTTCAAATGTGGCAAGACCGGGCACTACGCCCGTGAGTGCACAGAACACTACAAGTGCTACAACTGTGGGAATGTCGGTCATCTGAGTAGGGACTGCCCGAAGCCCAGGATGGGGGAAACCGGGAAGGGAAAGGGCCCGGAAAAGAAGGGAGAGGGATCTCGTGCGAAGACGCGAGCGTACGCACTGACGCAGGATCATGCTAGGAAGGATCTCGATGTGGCGTCAGGTACGTTCATCCTTGACAACACTTTTGTTTCTGTGTTATTTGATTCGGGTGCCAGTAAGAGTTTTATATCTGCGACTTTTTGTAAACGAGTGAAGTACAACGTGAGTAAGCTAGAAAGGGCCTTTAGCGTAGAAACCGCTGAGGGTAGAACCGCGAGAGTGACCGATGTAGTTGACAACTCCACGATAAAGATAGAAGGTCATAGATTCCCTGTCAGATTGTTTGCTATGGTTTTGGGAGGGTTTGATGTTGTGTTGGGTATGGATTGGCTAACTGCCAACGAAGCACAAATCATATGTAAACGAAAGATAATCCAACTCAAGGCTCCGGATGGTAGCAAAGTCGAGGTATTTAGAGATCGTGACGCCCCGATGCCAAACGTCATCTCGATGATTAAGGAAACAAATTACTTGAGGCGCGGATGCGAGGCTTATCTGGTGTACGTAATTGACAAGTGTAAGGAAGTGAAGGAACTAGACGATGTACCCGTGGTACGCGAGTACCTGGAGGTGTTTCCCGAGGACTTGCCTGGGATACCACCCGACAGAGAAATTGAGTTCCGAATTGACTTAGTACCAGTTGCCCAGCCCGTGGCTAAGGCTCCATATCGACTAGCACCAGTTGAGATGAAAGAGTTAATGGTACAACTAGACGAGTTACTTGAGAAAGGATTTATCTAACCGAGCATCTCGCCATGGGGTGCTCCGGTGTTGTTTGTGAAGAAGAAAGACGGTTCGATGAGAATGTGTATTGATTATCGCGAGTTGAATAAACGTACGGTGAAGAACAAGTACCCTTTACCAAGGATCGATGACCTGTTCGATCAATTGCAAGGCGCAAGTTGGTTCTCAAAAATCGACCTTCGGTCCGGGTACCATCAGTTGAAGGTAAGGGAAGAAGACATACCGAAAACTGCATTTCGCACGCGTTACGGACATTTCGAGTTCCGCGTAATGTCTTTCGGATTGACGAACGCCCCCGCAGCGTTCATGGATTTGATGAATAGAGTGTGTCGACCGATGCTGGATCGATCGGTAATCGTGTTCATCGATGATATCCTCATCTACTCCAAGAATGAGGGTGATCACGCGTGTCACTTGAAGGAAGTATTGGAAGCTCTGAATAAGGAAAAGTTGTATGCTAAGTTCTCCAAATGCGCGTTCTGGCTTAGGGAAGTCCAATTCCTAGGTCACGTCATTAACCCGAACAGCATTATGGTTGACCCAGCAAAGATAATGACGGTAAAGGAATGGGATATTCCTAAGACGCCAACTGAAATCCGTAGCTTCTTGGGATTGGCAGGCTACTATCGGAGATTCATCCAGGATTTCTCGAAAATAGCTTCGTCGTTGACAAAGTTGACTCGGAAGGAGGTAAAGTACGAATGGGGTTCAACCCAGGATGAGGCGTTTAAGGAATTGAAAGAGAAACTAACCCAAGCTCCAGTCTTGGCCCTTCCCGAGGGTAATGAAGACTTGGTGGTATACTCTGACGCGTCGGGTCAGGGATTAGGGTGTGTGTTGATGCAACGCGGTAGAGTGATTGCATATGCGTCGCGGCAGTTGAAAGTTCACGAAGTCAACTATCCGACTCATGATTTGGAACTTGCTGCTATCATATTTGCATTGAAAATCTGGAGGCACTCCCTTTACGGGGTGAAGTTTACTATTTACTCCGACCACAAAAGTTTGAAATACTTCTTCGAACAAAAGGAACTTAATATGAGGCAGAGGCGATGGTTGGAACTGTTGAAAGACTATGACTGTGAAATAATATACCATCCTGGAAAGGCAAACGTGGTGGCTGACGCTCTAAGCCGAAAGGATGTGCCTACTCCTATTAGAGTGAAAGCTTGCCAGTTGGTGGTAACATCGAACGTGATGAGAGAAATTGAAAAGGCTCAAAATGAGGCACTTAAGGAAGAAAACATAAAGAAGGAAAGGATGGTTGGCCAACAGGACAAGTTGGAATATAACACTCTTGGTGTTAGGACACGTTTTGGGTGGGTATGGATACCTATGAGTGGCGAGCTTAGAACCAAAATCTTGGATGAGGCTCATAAGTCTCGATACTCTATCCATCCTGGTACCAATAAAATGTACCAAGATCTGAGGAAGGAATATTGGTGGCCTGGAATGAAACACGAAGTAACAAGGTACGTAAGCAAGTGCTTGACTTGCTCTCAAGTAAAGGCTGAACACCAGAAACCGTATGGAAAGATTCAACCACTTGATATACCGGAATGGAAGTGGGAACACATTACCATGGACTTCATAACTAAGCTACCTCGCACAGCTAAAGGTCATGACACAATTTGGGTAATTGTGGACCGTTTAACGAAGAGTGCTCATTTCCTACCTATTCGCGAGACATTCTCGTCGGAAAGGTTAGCAGAAGTGTTTATTAACGAAGTAGTAGCGCGGCATGGGATGCCTTTGACGATCGTATCTGACCGGGACACACGATTCACATCGAGGTTCTGGAAAAGATTTCACGAGGTGATGGGCACAAGGCTTAATATCAGCAAGGCATACCACCCACAAACGGATGGTCAGTCTGAAAGGACCATTCAAACATTGGAGGATATGCTTCGTGCTTGTATTATCGATTTTGGCGGCAGTTGGGACAGTCATCTGCCGTTAGCCGAATTCTCCTACAACAATAGTCATCACACGACGATAGGCATGCCGCCTTACGAAATGTTGTATGGGAGAAGATGTAGGACCCCGGTTTGTTGGGGTGAGATTGGACAAAAGGAATTAGGAAGTCTTGAAGTCGTAAAAGAAACGTCGGAAAGGTTTGATCAAACCAAAGCACGGATGAAGGCCGCACAAGATCGTCAGAAGTCCTATGCGGACAGACGACGAAGGCCTATCGAGTTTGATGTTGGGGACAGAGTAATGTTGAAAGTGTCGCCCTGGAAGGGGATCATACGATTCAGGAAGAGAGGAAAGTTAAGTCCGAGGTTTGTCGGACCGTTCAGGATAATGGCACGGGTTGGTGAGGTCGCTTATCGGTTAGAGTTTCCTGATGAGTTAAGTGGGATTCATCCTAACTTCCATGTATCACACTTGCGAAAGTGTTTGGCAGATGAATCGGCTCACGTACCACTTACTGACATCGAGGTCGACAATAGCCTGAACTACATCGAAGAACCTGTGGCCATCCTAGATCGAAAGGAGAGACGTTTACGTAATAAAGTTATCCAATTGGTTAAAGTCCAATGAAAACATCGAAAGGGATCGGAAGCCACTTGGGAAACGGAGACAGAAATGAGGGAGTCGTACCCTAAACTATTTGACTTATGATAGGTTTCGGGGACGAAACCTATTGTAAGGGGGGTAGACTTGTAACATCCCAAAAATAATAAAATGAATAAATATAACGAGACCGGTGATTTAGTCGGAATATTTAAACAAAAGGGAGCGGGGTTGGGCTCGGCTTCAATGAGCCGAGGGAAGCCCAGGTATATAAGAGGCAGGGCAGCCCTCTTCTCTGCTCATTCCCCCACTCATGCAACTTCTAGAGAGAGAAAGGAGAGCTCGGGTCTAGAGAGAAAGTTGACGGATTGTCCCGGAATTGAGGAAACACGTTACTGCTAAGCTCGTGAGAAGAACCTCCGGATCAGAATCTCGATACAGGTAATGATCTTGCCTAAATCTGAGTTTTTGTTCGTTTTTGGGATTTTCGGGTCTTGGCTAAAAAGGTAACGATTTTGCGGATGGAACTTGAAAATGAGCTTAGGTATAGCGTCTAGAATGAAAACCGAACGTTTTGATCTAAGAAAAATTGAGATACTGACTCGATCAGACTCGCATGCAAAAACTTCAGATTTTTTGGAAGACGATATGTGCAGGCCCATCGAAACTACCTAGTTTCGATATGTGCAGACCCATCGAAACTACCTAGTTTCGATATGTGCAGACCCATCGAAACTACCTAGTTTCGATATGTGCAGACCCATCGAAACTACCCAGTTTCGATATGTGCAGACCCATCGAAACTACCCAGTTTCGATATGTGCAGACCCATCGAAACTAACATAGTTTCGATAGGAGCCCACGATCCGAAGTTAAGATTTACACCTAAGTTACTTATCGAAACTACCAAGTTTCGACATAAACAACCTATCGAAACTATCAAGTTTCGATATACGCAAATCCATCGAAACTACTAGGTTTAAGCATAGGGATGTCTAGTGTCATCTAGGAGCACTACCTTACAAGTATGGCTTTATTATAACAGATCGTGAGTGACATTAGTAACGCTCAGTAGCCAGCTAAGAGTATTTCAGAAATTGCTTATCAGGTGAGTTCTAGAGTCCTCTTTTAAATGTTTTGTTAAATGTTTTGGGCTGGTGTGCATACTTACGAAATGATGTTTTAACGAAATGATGTTTTAACGAAACGATGTTTACGAAAGGAAAGGTTATGAAGTGTTTTTGCCAAAAAAAAAAAGGTTTACGAATGTTTATGAACGGTCTAAATGAAGAAATGTTTAATGAAAAGGGAAAGAGGTAAAGGTTTAAAGAAGTCATTATAAATCTAATCTGTCGAATGAATGGAATTGACTAATGAAGTCTGGGAATGTGATTCCCAGCCTTGTGGTAGATTATGGACAGCGAGCCATAGTTACCATAAGAACAACAGGGCAGTGTCTTGGTGGCCTGTCGATGGTTTTGATGTTGTACAACTGGTAAGGGAGTAACGACGGTTACTCGGGTGATGACGATCATCCTAAGTGAATAAGGTAAGGGAAATCAATGACGGCGATACGTAACGGTTGATTCCTAAAGGAAAGATGCGTGTTGGGCAATGACGACGATACGTAACGGTTGACCCCACGTAGTGAATGGTTGGGCAATGACGGCGATACGTAACGGTTGACCCCACGTAGTGAATGGTTGGGCAATGACGGCGATACGTAACGGTTGACCCCACGTAGTGTATGGCTATGGCAATGACGGCGATACGTAGCGGTTGCCCACAACACCAAAGGTTCCTTCGGGGACACTGTGACGCGTAAAGTAAGATACAGAATTAGATAACGATAATGTATGACTTAAATGAATGTTAAAAGTTTTAACGAACGATCCGTTCAACGGTGTTTATGATAATGATGTTGATGATGATATGGGTACGAAACCTTTTTAAAGATGTTAGATTATTACATGCTTTTGTGAAAGGTTTTACTAAATGAATGAATGATATGTTTTTGGCAAATGTTGATGTTAATGTTTTTATGAAATGCTAGAACTCACCAGCGTAGCTGACTTTTTAGTGTGCACATTCAGGTTAAGGCAGGTTATGAGGATGGACTGTGATGCTTGGCTAGCGAGAGGAGTTACCCGGCTGACTATGAAGACTGGCATCCTGTTATGTTTTAGTTATGATGTTTTTACGTTTTAAACAATGTTTACGCTTCCGCATGTATGAACAATGATGACGTTATGTTTGAATGAAATTTTTCGCTGCGTTATTTAATATTCATGTTTAAGAACTGTTTGTGAATGAGTAAATCCAACAAGTGGGGCCTCCTGGGTTTGGGGCCTTACAAAATGCTATTCTTATTGACTAGTGAGGTCAATTCATCTCTTATAGCATTTTTCCTAAGCTTTAAAAATTCCGACCCGATATTATGTTTCTAAATCCAGGCCAACAAAATCAGCATAATCAGCAACCAGCCTGTACGTTCATGGACTGCCAGCCTCACTCTTTTAGCGGGTCTGAAGGAGCTGTCGGACTACTCCGGTGGTTCGAGAAAGTAGAATCAGTGATTGCCATGTGCAACTGTCCAGTGGCCAATCAAGTCAAGTTTGCTGCTGGAACCTTAGAGGGCCCGGCCCTCACCTGGTGGAACGCTCAAGTCCAGATGTTGGGCTTAGCTATGGCAAATGGACTTCCGTGGGAGGAGTTTAAAGTGATGATGAAGGAGGAGTATTGTCCTCGCGATGATATCCAAAAGTTGGAAGGGGAATTTTGGAACCTAAAAATGGAGGGTTCCGAAATTGAATTGTATACCACTCGCTCCCATGAGCTTGCTATTATGTGCCCGCACATGGTAACTCCGGATTACAAAAGAATCGAATTATACATTGGAGGTTTGGTACCTCAGATCCAAAGCATGGTGACCTCATCCAACCCAACCACCATCCATCAAACCATTAGGCTTGCCCATAAACTAACTGATCAGGCCGTGGCACAAGGAACTTTATCTCCGAGAGGTTCAGCTTCCAAACCCACCGATAGCAATAAGCGTAAGTTTGACAATCATTCCAACTCCCACCCAAACTCCAAAGGACCCCAGTCCAACCAACCTCAGCAACAGCAGCAGTGTAAGTTTAAGCCTGCTAGAAATTTTAATCAGGCGACCTCTTTAGGTCAAAACCAGGGAGGTTATACGGGGAAATCCCCTAAGTGTAACAAGTGCAACTTTCATCACTTTGGATTTTGCAACCGTTGTCAGCGGTGTGGCAAGATAGGCCATGCTGCCAAGGATTGTAGGGTGAATTGCAAGTCAAACAGCCTTTCCAACAGCCTGGGTCTACCAGGGGTTGTTTCGAGTGTTGAAAAGAGGGACATATCCGTAAGAATTGTCCTCAGCTCAAGAAGGGAGGAAATGGAAACCACAATCCTAACCAGAACAACAATGGTGGAAATAACGGTAATAACGGTGGTAACGGGGGGAATGGAGCGAAGGGAAGAGCTTTTGTGCTAGGGTCTGGAGAAGCTCGCTACGATCATAACGTGGTCACCGGTAAGTTTCTCTTAAATAATTACTTTGCTTCTGTCCTTTTTGAGGTGCTGATAGGAGTTTTATATCTAAGAAACTTAGTGATACGATAAAAGGAACTCCAACTCTGTTAGAAGCTAAGTATGTAATAGAGATAGCTGATGGCCAAATAATTGAAGCAACCCACATTCTTAAGGGTTGTAAGCTTGATCTAGCTAGTCATATACTTGATATCGACCTTATGCCGGTCAAACTTGGTAGTTTTGATGTAATCGTCGGCATGGATTGGTTATCTAAAAACCAAGCTGAAATCATTTGTCATGAGAAAATTGTTCGCATTCCCCTCCCGAGTGGAGAAATCCTTTCTGTTTAGGGCGAAAGGGTTGGTACCGTCATGGGTATCATATCCTTCATGAAAGCATAAAAATGCCTTCGGAAAGGACATACCGCTATCTTAGCTCTCGTCGCCGAGCAGCCATCTGAAGAGAAGAAGATTGAAGATATTCCAATTGTACGAGAATTCCTGGAAGTATTTCCCGAAGATTTACCCGGTTTACCACCGCAACGTCAGGTTGAATTCCAAATTGATTTAACACCAGAAGCGGCGCCGATCGCTCGGGCACCTTATCGATTAGCACTTAGTGAATTGCAAGAACTATCTACTCAGTTACAGGAATTGTTAGATAAAGGCTTCATTCGACGTAGCTCATCACCATGGGGAGCTCCAGTCCTGTTTGTTTAAAAGAAGGACGGCACTTTCCGTATGTGCATTGATTACAGGGAATTAAACAAGGTAACAATCAAGAATCGTTATCCTTTGCCTCGTATTGATGACCTCTTCGATCAACTCCAAGGGTCAAGTTTCTATTCCAAAATAGATCTTAGATCTGGTTACCATCAGCTGAGAGTCCGAGATGAGGATATCTCTAAAACTGCTTTCAGGACAAGGTACGGCCACTATGAGTTTATGGTTATGCCTTTCGGGTTAACCAATGCACCCGCGGTATTCATGGACCTCATGAACCGTGTGTGTAAACCTTATCTTGATCAGTTTGTCATCGTTTTCATCGACGATATTTTAATCTACTCCAAAAGTGAAGAGGAACATGAAGAACATCTTCGATTAATTCTGGAGCTGCTTAAGAATGAACAGCTTTATGCCAAGTTTTCCAAGTGTGAATTTTGGATTCGGGAAGTTCAATTCTTAGGGCATGTAGTTAACGAGAAAGGGATACATGCCGATCCATCGAAGATAGAAGCCATCAAGAATTGGGCAGCACCGTCAACTCCGACTGAGGTGCGACTTTCTGGGATTGGCTGGTTACTACCGTCGTTTCATCGAAGGATTTTCTAAGATCGCACAACCCCTTACTGCTTTGACTCAAAAGGGTAAAGCCTCTATCTGGAGTGATAAACAAGAGTCAGCATTTCAACTCCTTAAACAGAAACTTTGCAGTGCACCTATACTAGCCCTTCCGGAAGGAACGGACGACTTCGTAGTATATTGTGATGCGTCTATCCAAGGTTTAGGTTGTGTGTTGATGCAGCGGGAGAAAGTGAACGCATATGCATAGCGTCAGTTAAAAATTCATGAGAAAAACTACACCACTCATGACCTAGAGTTGGGAGCCATGGTTTTTGCACTTAAGATATGGAGACATTACTTGTACGGTACCAAGTGCACCATCTACACCGATCACAAGAGTCTTCAGCATATCTTCGAACAGAAAGAGCTGAACATGAGACAACGTCGTTGGGTTAAACTCTTGAATGATTACGACTGTGCGATCCGATATCATCCCGGTAAAGCAAATGTTGTAGCTGATGCTCTAAGTCGAAAGGAAACCAAACCCAAACGAGTTCGAGCATTACAGCTTACTATTCACCCCGGATTACCTGACAAAATTCAAAGTGCACAACTTGAAGCTCTAAAAGAGGAAAACCTACCGTTGGAAGGTACACGCAGTATGAAAGCGCAGCTCGAGGTAAAATCAGATGGTATTCGCTACTTTGCTGAACGAATATGGGTTCCAGTATTCGGAAACTTAAGGGAACTAGTCATGGATAAGTCTCATAAGTCTCGTTACTCTATTCATCCAGGCTCGGACAAGATGTACCACGATTTAAAGGTACTGTATTGGTGGCCAAAGATGAAAGCCGATATAGCTACTTATGTGAGCAAGTGCCTGACTTGCGCGAAGGTCAAAGTTGAATATCAAAAACCTTCCGGTCTTCTCCAGCAACCAGAAATCCCCATGTGGAAATTGGAACATATATCTATGGACTTCATCACGAAATTACCACGAACTCCTACGGGATGTGATACCATTTGGGTGATCGTAGACCGTTTAACAAAATCTGCTCACTTCTTAGCCATCAAGAAAACTGATAAGATGGAAAAACTTACACGTATTTACTTGAAAGAAGTAGTCTCCAGGCACGGGGTGCCAATCTCTATCATTTCGGATCGTGATGCACGATTCACCTCTCGTTTCTGGCAGTCATTACATAAAGCTTTAGGCACGCGTCTAGATATGAGCACAGCTTACCATCCTCAAACCGATGGCCAAACAGAACGTACTATTCAAACTTTGGAGGACATGCTACGAGCTTGCGTGATTGATTTTAATAACACTTGGGAGTCTCACCTACCGTTGGTGGAGTTCTCCTACAACAACAGTTATCACAGTAGCATCAAAGCAGCTCCATTTGAAGCACTGTATAGACAGAAATGACGTTCTCCTATTTGTTGGGCTGAAGTTGGGGATAGTCAACTTACAGGTCCTGAACTCGTACTTTAAACTTCTGAGAAAATCATACAGATTAGAAACCGTATGGCAGCAGCTCGTGATCGTCAAAAGAGCTATGCCGATAAGCTTCGTAAACCGTTAGAATTCCAAGTAGGGGATATGGTCTTGTTAAAAGTCTCACCTTGGAAGGGTGTCATTCGTTTTGGGAAACGAGGCAAGCTGAATCCTCGTTATGTTGGACCATTCAAGATCTTGAAGAGAATCGGGCCAGTGGCGTATCAGCTGGACCTACCCGAAAGACTTAGTGGTGTACACAACGTCTTTCACATCTCAAACTTGAAGAAATGTCTAGCAGACGAATCGCTCGCAGTTCCTCTTGAGGAACTACACATTGATGAACAGTTGCGTTTCATCGAAGAACTTGTTGAAATTATGGATAGGGAGGTCAAAACGCTTAAGCGTAGTAAAATCCCTATTGTTAGAGTCCGTTGGAACTCGAAACGCGGACCGGAATTCACGTGGGAGCGCGAGGATCAGATAATGCGTAAATATCCTAATATGTTCAAGCACTCCGCGTCAAACTCTTAAGGTACTATTCTAATTTTCGGGACGAAAGATGTGACATCCGGAAAAAAAAAATTTTGTTTAATTTTCGGGACGAAAATTCTTTTAACTAGGGGATGATGTGACAACCTGACTTTTCAGGTTAACTCAGTTAGCAATTCCGTTAAAAATCCTATAGAAAACTTAACCCTGTTAACCAACCCAGTTAAATCTAACCGCAGGGTTGATTCTGTCAATATCTGAACAAAAATTGTTAGGGTAAAATCTGTAATTTAACCAAAGTTGATTTAGTTAACTCAAAAAGTAAAAATCGAAAGTTTCAAGTTCTGTTTGACTTTGTAAAGTCAAACCCCTTGATTTTAAACTCAAATTCGCGGCTTTAACAGGAAATCATTACGAATTCGTAACCGAATTAAACGATTATGGCAATTACGTACATTATTGCGACGTTAATTCCGTCATTGATTCGAGTTTAATCCCAATTATGGGAGTCCTAGTTGTAACCGTCGACGATCATGTTATACACCTCAAATTCGTTGATTCCGATCAACATTTTCACAAATCAAGCATAGACGCACCTTAGCCGCACCTCTATAGTTGTTCTGTGTGCTCCAATTCAATCGGATTCAAGCCCGGAGTCGCCGGAAGCTAAACCGCAAGCCGTCGGCACTTGGTTTAGTCGATCACCATCAACTCGTCAACGTTTTTGGTAACTAATCGCACCCTTAGCTTCGTTCTTACTCCCTGTATGAAAGCCCTATGATTATCGGGGCTCATATCACCGAATTAATCGAAACCCATAATCTAGGGTTCATATGAAACCGATTTGGGGCCTTTGATTCTAGACCCGTTTTAAATTCGATTAAATTATATCGTTAGCTTCGTAATTCTTTGTCTAATAAAAACCTTATGTTAATCGAACCAAACAACACTCAATTTTACAGGATCCGGAAACTAGGGTTCTTCATAATTCGATTTGGGGGTTTTAACCTTAATCTTAGTCTCAATGAAATTAAAGTGTATAGATAGACTCGCAATGATCAGTATAGTAAAAGCCCCATGTTTTCGTTAAGATTTATCATCCAATTTAATCGATTTGATTCTGAGTTTAATTCTAGGGTTCGATTCTTAAAACGTGACTTAACGATTTGAAACTTGTTGATTCTGAAATTAAACACACACAAACATTCTCAATGACCCGATTAACAAAACCCCTGCATAATCGAATCAAGCCAGAGTCGAAATCAATGGGATTTGGGTGAAGATCGATCGCGGCTTGTATGGGGGGAGGTATCACAGAAATCGTATTGTTAAAACTATTTTATCTCGGGTCTGTTTGCGAAACCCTAGCGGGCGGGACTGGTTAGAGTGTGTGGCTGTGGTGGTAGAGACCCGGGTTCGAGTCTCTCCACCCACACTTATTTTTAAATCCGATTTTTAATATTATTTTAATTACTAAATAAATTGTTGTATTAATATAATATTATATTAAAGTGTTTTAACCCGGAAAACAACCCGTAGGCTCGGGTTTGATTTTATAACTTATAATTGCTAATAATCGCATTTTAGAAATAATATATTTATATTATTTTCAACCCCGATTTCGTATGAAATAATATGCCAACATTACTTTTAACTCGTGAATCCTATTACTAAATAATATATATTTATATTATTTCGCTTTGTTCAAATATCTCGTGTGATGTTTTAAACTATTTAATAATATAAATTGTTATATTATTTACTTACGTTATTTGCTTGAATAAAAATTATTATTTTTGCCAATGATTAATTATTAATCTTACGAATCTAAAATAATATATTAAATTATATTATTTTCCTAACTTTTGTAAACGACTATAACGTACGAATATATTTATTTGTTTATTTATTTATTAGTCGTTATTAACGCACGACACGTAACGCTTTTCCCTTAATAATTATATTAAGAAATTTATATATTTCCGTAGACACGTTCGTCTACTCTTAAATCCATAGAAAGCGTTAAGATGTTCTAAATTCCGTGTCGTCGTCACAAATCTCAACTTGTCCCTAATTTATGTGTTTATAATTTTAGGGCATATGTAAGTCGTCTGAGACTTACACTCGTGGTTCCAACTTTTCTCTTGTGTGATCCAAATCTCTACTTAAGCTCAGATGAGTTTTCACGGCCTCTTTTTACTGTTTTAACTTGGGGGAGAAAACATGAACAATTATTTTAAGATTTCGATATTCATATGTTATCAATGTTAATACTAAGCGTAAGTCACTATCACTGAAAGTCCTCATCATACATCGGACCGTTAATATGGATCTTAGCGAGGTAATGTTTAGTAGTACTACTGGGTTTGACAAATCTCACCCGCGTTAGTCGCGCTAACTCGATTGGAGATCGAACGGGTGAAATGTTAGCCTATTCACTTTGCCAAAGTTGATAGACTTGGCAGGAGGCAAATAAACACAGTCAGCTTCGGTTGCGAGCGCTTAAGTTGAACATGAACATAGGTTAGCTACCTATTGATGCATTTTGAATGATTGTAAATCTGGTAAACGATTACTTATTTATATAAACCTGTGAACTCACCAACCTCGTGTTGACATCTTTACTTACGTGTTTTCTCAGGTCGCTAAGTTAAGACACAGGTGCACAGCTAGGATCATGCATGGGATGCTTTTCATTTAAAAAGATGTTTTATAACTTTGTTTGTCTTACTTTGTTATTGTGTTGGACTTGGACGTTTGGACTTTCTTTTTGGGGCGCGTGTATTTTGCGCATTTATTTTCTTTACGCTTCCGTATTTAAACTCTGAACTTTGATTATATTACACTTATGTCCCATGTAGAGTCGTTCAATGTAACTAATGTCTGAGATCCTGGTGTCTCACGTCCCAAAACGGTAAAACTCCGTTAGTTGAAATTGGGGGTGTGACAGAGTAGCGGCCGACTCTCAAGTGTATTAGCCGACTCTAGCAACTTTAACCGATTTCATGTATTGTATTTGCACAGATCACATAGCACTCGTATAGCCCAGGCTTTTAGTTTCAGTATACAATATCCCAGGTGAGTTCTAATCCCCTTTTTGTCTGCTTTAGGGGTGGTGTACATACTTAGTGTAAAGTGTTTGTTACATATTTAGTATTAGTAAACAAAGTGAAAAGCTATGTTCTAGTGTAAAGTATAAAAGAGGCAAAAGTACTTTTTGAGTAAAGTATAGTTATATTTTGGCAAGCGTTTACTATATTTCTATATACATAAACAAAGGCATAATATATGTGCTAGTATGTTTTCAAGTAAAGCAAGATATATCATTTGGCAAGCGTTTACTATATTTTCATATACATAAACAAAGGCATAATACATGTTAAAGTTATGATCAAGTTAAAGAAAGTTGTATGAACAGAAAGTGAATAGATTTCCTACGGGAATGTGTACCAGCTGTAAAGGCCCTTGGGACAGATGTTACTTGTACAAGATGTCAGATATGGGTTCTACCCATTAGTAAAAACATTTGGGTTCGCTAACGGTTGTACAATTGGTATGAGTGACGGCGGTTGCTCTGAAGAACCACGCAATTCCCCTTAGCGTAAAGCGGTAGTGTCGGTTCATGGTGCTAGCCATGAGGGCATTGACCAGGTACTTATCGGCTCATGGTGTAAGCCATAGGGGCGGTATAGTAGTGATAAGTGAATTGACGGTTAAGCGGTAGTGCCGGTTCATGGTGCTAGCCATGAGGACATTGACCAGGTACTTGTCAGTTCATGGCCGTGAGCCATGAGGGCAGTACAGTGTATAGGAATTGACGGTTTATTATATATTTTAAATTGTTTTGAAAAGTAAAGTATGTAAAGTTTTGCCTTAAGGGCAGTATGTACGTACTGGTAAATCTTTTGATTATTTGATTTAAATTAAACGTTAGAACTCACTCAGCGTTGCTGATTTTTAGTATGCATATCAGTTAAGTGTAGGAGGCTATGGATGGATGTGGATGCTTGGCTTGGCAAGATGAGTTACCCGAAGATCAGCATCTGGCATCCCGTTTATGTTATGTTTATGTTTCAGTTGTTTAAGACAAGTTTCAATTCGTATCAGACAATCTATGTATAGACATGTTATGTATTTCCGCTGCGTATGTTAAAGTTTTAAAACGTTTCCGCTGTTAGTGATGAATGTTTTATGTTTAAGTGCTATTCGTTGATGAGTAAATCCAATAAGTGAGGCCTCCCAGGTTTGGAACCTTACATTTATAAATCGATAAATCTGACTGAATCAACAAAACTAACGCAAATTAATATTCCACATTTAACATTTATACTGTTTAGTTTACTATTTGAAAAATTGTATTGTTTCTAAATTTTTGGACTGTACTGTTTACCATTGTCATATTATTATTTCTAAATTTTTGGAACGTGTAGTTGTGCATATGTATAATATTCATATATTGTCGTTTTGAAAACATAATAAAAACTAAAGATTTTGGGAAAATAAAAACTAAATAACCTATTTTTATTATTTTTAAAATTCAGTACAAACTAATGAGTTTAGAACTGTTTTAGCCGGTTTGAGTGGCCCCACCTACCCAACCAACCTAGAAGTTAATGGTTTGGCATATAACTTTTTACAAAATTGTTCGAACCGGACTCTACTATTTAGTTCAAGAACTCACAAGGGCATGCCCCTTCTTTACATCTAAGAATTTACTTGGGTTCAAACGTATTAGAACGAAAAATCTTTAATAGGTTTCCACCTCTAAGTCTCCTCCTTGCCTCTAGGATTTCGATCTAACATTCTCACATTCTCATGTTATACATGTTCAAAAATAATATGTAGATATTCTGGTGAGTTTGTGAAACTTGTAATTTACCAAACGTAACATAAGATATCTTCAAATATACAAAGACATTGCTTGAAAATTAAATTTACATAATACATATTTATGACATACTAATAGTTTTTAATACAAATTCTAGAAACGTTATATAGTTATTTTTTAAAAATGTTTTATAAATAGAATGAAAGAAATGTTTAATTTATAAAAATGTTTTATAAACAAACATATTTTTTTAAATAAAAAATGTTTTATAAAAAGAATTGTAGAAATTATTATTATTTAATAGGAGAGAGAAATGAAACAAAAAATTATTAAAACAATTAAATAAATTTGTATAATTAATAAGACAGAGAGGCCAGAAAAAAGGTTGAGAATGCACAGAAGAGTGACAAGTGTCACACAAAAAAATTTATTTATTATAGAGTATATAAATATATATTACGTAACACTAAATTAATATGAAAACAAAAATAATAAACCTAAGTCATTTAATTTTTTGATTGATCTATTGTTTATATTTTTAAAATTTTGTAAATCTTACAAACATATAAGTATGCTTATTTACATTAAAAAAAAATTAAATTAATTTTTTCATATATTTTTATATATTTTAACATTTACCTACACATAAATTACACATGCGTAGATATATACGTAAATAAAATTTGTTCATTTCATGAATCTTGTAAGAAAATGAATAAATATTGCATTTCTATCGGTTTGTTATATTTTAAAAATTCTTAAGATTGAAAAGACGAAGAATTCATTTTATTCTGTGCGTTCTCACAATATTTAATGATATTCATGAACCCATCTCTCACTAAATATATATACACACACACACACATATATATATATATAGGGGAGAGATAAAGAGAAAACCACAAAGTTAGGCGAAAATCGAGAAAACCACTAAAAGCCAATCAAATAATTTATAGATTTTATTATTTTTTAATTTATTTCTAAGTGTATTAATATAATATTACACAATTTACCAAAAAATTCATTTTACGTATTGTGTTTTACATATACGTAACCGTAATATTTTTGTTTTCTGTTTACGTATACGTAAGCCAATACTTAAATGATTTTTTGGTAAAAATGTGTAATACTACACTGATACTCTTAAAAATAAATAAAATAAAAAATAAATATTATTATATGATTTGTTAAAATTGGTTTTTTAGTGGTTTTCTCGGTTTTCGTTTAACTATGTGGTTTTCTCTGGAACCCTTCCCTATATATACATATATGTATATATGTAATGCGAAATAATGTACATAGTCGTTTTTTCGTGCAAAGCGTATGAAACCATTAGAATAAGATGCGTGTCTTGGAAGGAGAGGTATTTGCGTCAAATACAAATTTGTGCAATAAACACGCTAAAGTTATACACTTAAAAATAAAATAACATCTAATGTTGGTAACAAGCCAACTCTCTAGCCAAACATACATGCTAAGCAAATACTCACTTTAAGTGAATACCCTAAGCAAATACGCTCACGCCAAAGATACACACTAAGCCAATATGCTCACACCACACAAATATGCTAACTCTTAGGAAAAACAATTTATTTTTTTTATAAAGGTTATATGGCACTATACTCAAATTAAAGATAATAAAATTCTCGATTTTATGTTGCAATTTTTTTTTAAAAAAAAAAGCAATGAAGTGTATAAAAGTGATTTGGGCTTAAAACATGGTGAACTAGATAAAAGTAAAAAAAACAAAAAAAAAGGTGGCCCTTCTGTATTCCCCATCCCAACCTTTTTATACGATTTCTTATTTACACATGGCACCACAATCATCTCTACCATTGATTTCCCTTGATCAAGGGTGCAAATCAGCTCCTACAGTTAGCAACAATTTTTCACTATGTATTTGATTCTCAATATATGTGTGTGTGTTCAGCTTTCAAACTTCTAAGCGAACTGTTTTAGCCAGACTTGATGGCTCTACCAACCAAACTAACCTAGCAAGTTTAGGGTGGTTATTGAAATCAAAGTTAGCAAGACCTAAAAAAAGTTTCAAAACTGTCAAAACCGGAGTCTACTATCTTGTTCAAGAAGTCACAAGAACATGCCCGCTCTTTTACCTCTCATAATTTACTTTGGTTTAAATGTGTTATTTTTAAATTACCAAAAGTATATGAGATTTATGCTTTCATTTTGAAGTTATATAATACACATTCAAGAAGCACTTGCAATCTTGAAACTTCAAGTCGGTATGTGTTCCTTGTAGGAGGTGTTTGTAGATGCAACAGAAACTACATCTACAAGTCTAGAGTGGGCAATTAGTGAGCCGACAAAAAACCCAAGAGTAATGAAAAAGCTCCAACAAGAAGTAACAGAAATAGCACAAGGAAGATCCTTGCTTTCCGAGGAGGATTTAGAGAAAATGCTATATATTAAAGTTGTACTAAAAGAGACTTTGCGATTGCATGCTCCACTCCCAAGTCTTATACCCCGAAAATCAATGCAAGATGTAAAACTAATGGGGTATGATATTTTAGCAGGCACACAAGTGATTATCAATGCTTGGGCAATAGGAAGAGATCCTGCCTTGTGGGAAGAATCAAATCAGTTTAGGCCAGAGAGGTTCTTGAACAATTCCTTTCACTATCATGGGTTGCACTTTGAATGGCTTCCATTTGGTGTTGGCCGAAGATCATGCACTGGTCTTAATTTTAGTGTACCTGTTATGGAGCTTGCATTAGCAAATATCGTCTATAAGTTTGATATGGTTTTGCTAAACGGAACAACAAATGAGGATTTGGACATGAGTGATGAAAATGGTATACCAATATATAGGAAGTCCTCTCTACTGGTTTTGGCTAGTCCTCGGTTCTAGTGGTTTCCCTTACTATGTATACTTTCATAATGTTGAACTTATGATGTTCGTTATCAATTTAAAAAGTAAAAGTTTATATTATCATATATTTGACTTATATATGTTGATGCAATCACTGACATTAAGTTACATATTACTGCAGTAGACTTTAAACCAAGAATCAAATTGTATATAATAATGACGGTTTGTTAGACTCGGATATGATTTTTGATTGGATTCTTCTTTTTCAGTAGTTTTTGTTTGTATTTGGATCTAAATTTGATGGCTTAGATGATAAAGAATGATATTAGATGATTATGGCATTGGTTTTTAGATCGTGTGTATTAAAGGTACATTCAGGAGAATGTACCCTTGGGAGAAGGTGAGTAAAAGGAAGAATCTTAATTGTCAGGAGAAGGTATTATCGAAAGAAATGTTTCTATCTGAGTTGTACTTTGAAACATGGAAATACAATACTAGTTAAAGATTGTTGAGATGCTATGATATGCTTTTAAAAGTGTTTATGGGATGGCATGCTTGATTATTATTCCAATAGGATACCCTTTAAATAGGTTTAAGAATTACAGTAAAGAATACAATGGGCCTAACAGACTATTTGGGTATAACCCATATATACATATACAAAAATATGTAATAATAATAATAATGTTTGCTAATATTCCCCCGCGGTTGGAGCGGTCGCAGAGCATACGCTCAAATTGGATCGAAACGTCTGAAATAGCTGTCAAGGTAGACCCTTGGTAAAAATATCCGCATATTGTGACGAAGAGGGAACATGCAACACTCGGGTGTAGCCGATACGGATTTTGACTAAGTATGTTTACATATAATTGAGTAAAAATGACCATAATTGAGAATCTTATATCAAGATTAATAACCATTAACCATCATGATGCATGATTGACGAACATTGATCCAAATGGTAAATGGGTTACCAAATAGGACAATTGAGTGATAGCGGTCTTTATGAGTCATATTAGGTCATAATAAGTCTTCATGACCTATAATGGCTCATTTCTCTCTATGTATGGCCAATAATCGTGATCGCCTAATAGTGTCTATGTTTGAACATCATTTACTCGTTTGATCATCATTGATAATGATTGACTATGATTGCCCTGAGACAGTTTAGGCTTTGCCTTAACAGGTCACTTATGTCTTAGTATGACCAGTGGCGGATCTAAGAAAAAAATCCAGGGGTATCTAAAATTTCGTTCAGGGGTATCTGGATTGTAAGGCCCCGAACCCGGGAGGCCTCACTTATTAGATTTACTCATCAACACATAGCACTTTAAACATAAGACATTCATTAACACAGCGGAAACGACTTAAAATCTCAACATACGCAGCGGAAACATAAACATGTCTAATACAATTTGTCTTTAACAACATCAAATTAGAATATAACATAAACATAATCGGGATGCCAGACACTGATCTTCGGGTAACTCTTCTCGCCAAGCCAAGCATCCACATCCATCAACTACACCTGCACTTAACTGATATGCATACTAAAAATCAGCAACGCTGAGTGAGTTCTAACGTTTACTTTAAATCAATTGTTACAAAAGATTTACTAATACATACATACTGCCCTTAAGGCAAAACTTTACATACTTCACTTTTCAAAAATAGTTTAAAACATTCATAAGGTATCCGTCAATCCTTGTCACTGTTGGTACTGCCCTCGTGATCAATACCACTTAACCGTCAATTCTTATCACTGCTGGTATTGTCCTCGTGATCAGTACCGTTTAACCGTCAATTCCTTGTCACTACTGGCATTGTCCTCGTGATCAATACCGCTTAGCATGTTGTTGTCCTCGTGATCAACAACTGGTATTGTCCTCGTGATCAATACCGCTTAGCATAGTTGGGTCCTCATGACCCATTGATGTTGTCCTCGTGATCAACACCACATGACACGATGTTTTCCTCGTGATCAACACCGGGTATTGTCCTCGTGATCAATACCGCTTAACTGGTACATGGGGGATTGCGTAGTCCCCTGAGCAACCGCTGTCACTCATCCCAATTGTACAACTGTTAACGAGCCATCAAGACTCTTACTAATGGGTAGAACCCATACTTGACATCTTGTACAAGTAACATCTGTCCCAAGGACCTTTACAAACTGGTACACATTCCCGAAGGAAAGCTGTTCACTGACTGTTCATAAAACTTTCTGTAAATCTTGTTCATAACTTTTATATATAATATGTCTTTGTTTATGTATATAAAATATAGTAAACGCTTGCCATAAAATATAACTTGCTTACTGAAAACATACTAGTACATATATCATGCCTTTGTTTATGTATATAAAATATAGTAAACGCTTACCATAATATATAAATACTTTCCTCAAAACGTACTTTTGCCTCTTTTAAACTTTTCACTAAAACATAGCTTTTTCTTTCAGTTTATAATATATAAAATATAATAAACGCTTTACACTAAGTATGCACACCACCCCTAAAGCAGGCAAAAAGGGGATTAGAACTCACCTGGTATCTTAGCTGCAATGGTCTACTGGATCTAACACAATCATAACAATTGACATGTATCAGACTTAACTCAACGCTAAATGGTTTCACCATTTCTCGCTAAGCGAACATACTGACTTCACTAACCAGCCTGCTGCCTGCGCACTTAGTAAGTGCGCAGGGCCTTGCTCATGCGTACTTGACAAGTACGCAGAGCATTCTTCTTGCGTACTTGGTAAGTACGCAGGATCTTCCTCCTGCGTACTTGGTAAGTACGCAGGACGTCCTCCTTGCGTACTTGATAAGTATGTAATACCTGTTTCCTGGACAAAAATCCAAAATTCCTACATGCTAACCCGATCATGCCAATCTTAGAATTTTCTTTGATCAAAACGTGCGGTTTTCATTCTAGATGCTAGTTCTAAGCTTATTATCAGGTTTCATCCATAAAAACGTCTCCTATTTAGCTAAAACCCGAGAAACCTCCAAAACGAACAAAAACTCAGATTATGGTCGGATCGTTACCTGCAAACGCTTCTTCTTCACAGCTACTCGTTCCAGATATGTATGCCTACGGTCCTATGTGCTCGGATTCGAAAATCGGGACTTTCTCTCTCTAGACTCTCTCTCACTTTCTCTCTCTAGAAATTCGGGAATGCTGTTGGAAGTGAGGCTTTAGGGCTATCTTGAGGCTTATAAGGGCCCAATCCCTTGCCCCTTTCGGCCCATACACCCCGGCCCAAGCCCGCTTCCCCTTTTTCTTATTTAAGTTTTTAATTCTCGTGAATTCTTTCGCGCTCTAAAACTCGGGCTGTTACAAGTCTACCCTCCTTACAATAGGTTTCGTCCTCGAAACCTGCCATAAGCTAAACTGATTGCTAATCACAGAATGGGTGGCATAAACCGTAGCTATGCAAGGTAGCTTGGTCATGAAGGCCATTGTGATTAACTACCGCTGAGGGTCTAATCAAGGAAATATCTAGTTCTAAGGCTTCTAAGCTGATGGGGCTAACTAATCATTTAAGGAAATAATAACATAAACTTGGCATATCATGAATAAGAGTTTGCAACGTACCTTACTGAGTCATCTGGTAAGCCCTTGCTGTGGCCTTGTTGATGTAAGGTTCCTTCTCTGCACCCTTACCCTTTCCGGATCCTCCCGCTTCTGACTCTTTGTGCTTTCTACAGTCTCTGCTCAAATGCCCCGGCTCCCCACAGTTGTGGCACCTAGGCTTCACCGGGCACTCACGTGATTGGTGTCCAAACTTGCCACACTTAAAGCATCCCGCCTGCCCAGCTCTGCACTCTCCTCCATGCCTTTTCCCACATTTTCCACACAGACCCTCTGCTTCTAACCTTGACCTCCTATCACTAGGACCCTGAAGGTCCTCCCCAGTCCGTTTAGCCGCTTGTTTCTTAGGTGCTTCAGAAATGACTTCAGAGGCAATGTCATCATAGACAACTCCGCTCAGAACAACCACCGACTCAAAGGTACTCGGTGTGTTGGCCTTTACAAAGGTACGTATCTTTGGAGGCAACCCTTGAACATAATAATGAATCCTCCTCTCCTCTGTGGTTACAAGATGAGGCTCCAGGCGTGCCAGTTCGTTATACTTGGAAGTATATTGTCTGTGACTCATGAGTCCGGCTTGCAACGTCAGGAACTCTCTCTCCACCTTGTAGACTTCGTTCTTGGGGCAGAACTTCTCAATCACTAACGCTTTCAGATCACTCCACTTCATTAGCTCGACTGTTTGGTCACCCTTAGCCTGTTTCACAGTCTCCCACCAGTGTGCTGCCTCTCCTTTCAGTGACTTAGCTGCGAACATGACCGCCTGATCCGGTCGGCAGTCACTAAGGCGGATGGTGGATTCCATGCCATTGATCCAATCTAAAGTATCAGCTGCTTCTTTCTCCCCAGTTAGCTCAGGGGATCACAACCACGAAATGCCTTGTAATCGCATCCGCGAGTAGGCGGTGCAACATTCTCCACCAGAACTGGTCCTCCCATGGCTGGAAGCACCACTGGCCCTTCAGTGGCTGGGATTACGTTGGGGTTTTCCTTGGCCTTCCTTAATGCTTCGTCTAGTATGGCTGGTAAGATTTCCTTCAGCGGCCGGGTAAACTCACGGCCAAGAGCTGCTTGTACGACTGGTTCAAACTCAAACGGTTGGTCATCTCCTTCTGCATGCTCAACATTGTGCTGACTGACTACCGTATCAGTATGGGTAGTGTGAACACTCCCCTCAATCACTTGGTTTGTGCTAGCTCCACCGTGGCGAGCTGTACGCCCACCACGTCTTCCTCCTCCACCCCCTCTAGTTCCTCCACGCCTAGCCATTTCTAACTGAAAGATAGAGAACAAAAGGATTTAATTTCATCATGCTAGGGAATATGTAGAACACAATAAGTAAGGTAAGATGTTAATATACACTGGCCATCTGCAATTAACCATTACATCACATCTTGTTTTCTATTTATTCGCTTTCATGGTTCCACTAAAGCCTCTATTCTTATCTTGACACTCTAAAAGGTAAACTTTACTTACTATACGCTTCTGATGCTTTGGCTTGAGTTACCTGTACTGGTATCCGCTACTTGGTCTCATTCTCAGTTTAAGTTTAGACAACGGGGATGTCCAAATCTCTCAAACCTCGGCTCTGATGCCAACTTGTAAGGCCCCGAACCCGGGAGGCCTCACTTATTGGATTTACTCATCAACACATAGCACTTTAAACATAAGACATTCATTAACACAGCGGAAACGACTTAAAATCTCAACATACGCAGCGAAAACATAAACATGTCTAATACAATTTGTCTTTAACAACATCAAATTAGAATATAACATAAACATAATCGGGATGCCAGACACTGATCTTCGGGTAACTCTTCTCGCCAAGCCAAGCATCCACATCCATCAACTACACCTGCACTTAACTGATATGCATACTAAAAATCAGCAACACTGAGTGAGTTCTAACGTTTACTTTAAATCAATTGTTACAAAAGATTTACTAATACATACATACTGCCCTTAAGGCAAAACTTTACATACTTCACTTTTCAAAAATAGTTTAAAACATTCATAAGGTATCCGTCAATTCCTTGTCACTGTTGGTACTGCCCTCGTGATCAATACCACTTAACCGTCAATTCTTATCACTACTGGTATTGTCCTCGTGATCAGTACCACTTAACCGTCAATTCCTTGTCACTAATGGCATTGTCCTCGTGATCAATACCGTTTAGCATGTTGTTGTCCTCGTGATCAACAGCTGGTATTGTCCTCGTGATCAATACCGCTTAGCATAGTTGGGTCCTCTTGACCCATTGATGTTGTCCTCGTGATCAACACCACATGACACGATGTTGTCCTCGTGATCAACACCGGGTATTATCCTCGTGATCAATACCGCTTAACTGGTACATGGGGGATTACGTAGTCCCCCGAGCAACCGCCGTCACTCATCCCAATTGTACAACTGTTAACGAGCCATCAAGACTCTTACTATTGGGTAGAACCCATACTTGACATCTTGTACAAGTAACATCTGTCCCAAGGACCTTTACAAACTGGTACACATTCCCGAAGGAAAGCTGTTCACTGACTGTTCATAAAACTTTCTGTAAATCTTGTTCATAACTTTTATATATAATATGCCTTTGTTTATGTATATAAAATATAGTAAACGCTTGCCATAAAATATAACTTGCTTACTGAAAACATACTAGCACATATATCATGCCTTTGTTTATGTATATAAAATATAGTAAACGCTTGCCATAATATATAAATACTTTCCTCAAAACGTACTTTTGCCTCTTTTAAACTTTTCACTAAAACATAGCTTTTCCTTTCAGTTTATAATATATAAAATATAATAAACGCTTTACACTAAGTATGCACACCACCCCTAAAGCAGGCAAAAAGGGGATTAGAACTCACCTGGTATCTTAGCTGTAATGGTCTACTGGATCTAACACAATCTGAACAATCATAACAATTGACACGTATCAGACTTAACTTAACGCTAAATGGTTTCACCATTTCTTGCTAGGCGAACATACTGACTTCACTAACCAGCCTGCTGCCTGCGCACTTAGTAAGTGCGCAGGGCCTTGCTCATGCGTACTTGACAAGTACGCAGAGCATTCTTCTTGTGTACTTGGTAAGTACGCAGGATCTTCCTCCTGCGTACTTGGTAAGTACGCAGGACGTCCTCCTTGCGTACTTGATAAGTACGCAATACCTGTTTCCTGGACAAAAATCCGAAATTCCTGCATGCTAACCCGATCATGCCAATCTTAGAATTTTCTTTTATCAAATCGTGCGGTTTTCATTCTAGATGCTAGTTCTAAGCTTATTATCAGGTTTCATCCATAAAAACGTCTCTTATTTAGCTAAAACCCGAGAAACCTCCAAAACGAACAAAAACTCAGATTATGGTCGGATCGTTACCTGTAAACGCTTCTTCTTCACAGCTACTCGTTCCAGATTTGTATGCCTACGGTCCTATGAGCTCGGATTCGAAAACCGGGACTTTCTCTCTCTAGACTCTCTCTCACTTTCTCTCTCTAGAAATTCGGGAATGCTGTTGGAAGTGAGGCTTTAGGGCTGTCTTGAGGCTTATAAGGGCCCAATCCCTTGCCTCTTTCGGCCCATACACCCCGGCTCAAACCCGCTTCCCCTTTTTCTTATTTAAGTTTTTAATTCTCGTGAATTCTTTCGCGCTCTAAAACTCGAGCTGTTACATGGATACATAAAACGGTAAAAAAAAAATTCCCCGCTGCGCGTCGAAAGTTGAGGGGTACCATCAGGTACCCCTCGCCTCTTAATAGATCCGCCCCTAAGTATGACGGATATTTGCCAAGATTGACAATGGTTTACCTAATGAGACATTTAAGTCCTAGTAAGTTTTAACGAGTCATATTATGTCGTAATAAGTCTTAGTAAGATAATGGGTCACTTATGTGTTTCAACATACCGTGTTATATGGTCTTGGCAGTGTGGTTTTACTATCACAAATGTATAGAAAAAAGTAGGTTATTGTTATAGGTTGACCCGAACAACACCATTTTCAAATCAAACAGTTAAAAAGTTAGGATAGGGTACGGTTAGATTGGATACAAAACACCACCAAATGAACGGTAGGGCTACGATGTTGAAACCAAAGATACATATTCACCATTATTAGGGGTGTGCATGGTTCGGTTCGGTTCGGTTCGGTTCGGTTTTGACCTCTCACCGAACCGAAACCGAAAATTTCGGTTAATGAAAAATATTAACCGATCGGTTTTCGGTTAATCGGTGTTTTGGGTGGATTCGGTTCGGTTAACCAATCCAAATACAAAAAAAAATTACCCAGAAAGAGTTGGATCCCATTCGAACAGACCAACAAATTGAAAACTGATGTTAAAAACTAATTCCAACTGAAAGCAATCACATGTCAATTTCAACCATACTTAATTAGCTACATGCTACTGATTTATTTGACCCATTTTGATTTCATCCACACTTAATTAGCTATCACATGAAAAAGAACTTCACCCACTTATATACCCATCTCTCACAACGCAAATCATCAACCTCCAAAACTTTGTAGTCGAACCATAAAGTCGGTGGGTTCTATAAACATAAAATTGGCCAAACCCATTTATAATGTGAAAATAGTATTTAAGAAATGAAAACTAATAATACTAGAAAAAACATCGAAGGTAAGTTCCTCAACATCATCACTTGGCTGATTAACTTGACTACATAAACCACAAGAATAACTGAAACATTACCTTGATCAAAGGTATGTTCCTCGACAAACATGTATCAGTTATTCATGAAAAATAAAACATAACTAGTGAAAAGTGCATCTATATGGCTAATCGGTTCGGTTCGGTTAATTCGGTTATGCCACACATCAAAACGGAAACCGAACCACAATTTTCGGTTAATCGGTTATGGCTTAACCAAACCATCGGTTATGGCTTAACCAAACCATCGGTTAATTGTTCGGTTCGGTTCGGTTAATTCGGTTACGCTTCGGTTAATTTGGTTATTTACTCACCCCTAACCACTATGGTTACGATATCAGGTCTAAGATCACCACCCAACGCTCCATGGTTGAGCTAGCAAAAATACAGATACTTCTACGGTTAACTCGAGATACATATTCACCGTTCGGGATACCTCGTAGGTGTAACATCCCAAATTGCAAGGCTCGAGAAACAAGAACGACCAATAACACAAAGTCCAGGGTTAAAAATGAAAATTTGGAAATTCGAGCTATAACGGACCATCATGAACGGTAACGTCCGTTACGAGCCGTGACGGACCGTAACGAGGGATAACGGTCCGTTACGGGTTGACTAAGGACTTGACCGGGGAATGACACGTGTCCTGTGACTCATCATTGTGATCTGAAAGCATGTAAACCCTCTGACGGACCGTCACGATGGGTAATCGTCCGTTCCGAGGCATGACAGACCGTCATGGGAGATAACGGTCCGTTACGTGGTCTCAAGTGCATAGCCACCAAGAAAACGGTGACGGACCGTCACCGGTGGTAACGGTTCGTCACGGCACCCAGGGGTGGCGCCTATAAATAGTTGAAGGTGGTCGTTCACTTTTGCACAACAAACACACAAATAATAAACACACATACATTGGGAAACGTGCAAGAGGACCCGGTGCGGTGCATTTAAGTGCAAGTGCGGTATGTTGCGAGTGCGGTTCGGATCAGGAGAGACGTTTAAGCGAGGAACGAGCGTAAGAAACAACCCAATACTATCGTAAGTACACTGGACCCATACCTTAGTAAATGTTTACATGTTTATGTGATTATGTGGTATGTGTAAATTAAGGTACGGGGAAATAATGGGAATAAGGGATTAGTCTAAACACTAAACTAGAATAATGGAGTAATCACGGGATATCAAAGGGGTGGTGGAATGCTGCGGAGGACCCTATATATAAACCTCTTTGATACATCGGGGTGTAACCATTACAAAGGTTTAGGGGTACAGACTAAGAATAAATAGCATGACACGAACCCATGCTAAACAAACATGAATACATGATGAATGCTTAATTCTAAATAAAGTAATATTCATGGAATACTAAAGGGGTGGTGGGAATGCTACGAAGGACCCTATATATAAACCTCTTTAATATAAAATGGAGAAACCTTTACGAGGAATTAGAGCAGGGATGGAATGAAAGCATGATAAAAGATCATGCTATGCGTGACGAGTAATCTTGCAATATGTGACAAATGTGAACACGTGAATACATGACAAGAGTCATGCTATACGTGATATATGTGAATGTATGATGGAACGAGTCTAAACCTAAAATGGAGTAATGTAGTATTCACGAAGTATTAAAGGGGTGGTGGGAATGCTGCGGAGGACCCTATATTTAAACCTCTTTAATACATCGTGGAGAAACCATTATCAAGTTTTAAGGTGAGGACTGGTTGGGATTAAATCAAGCATAAACATGCATGATAAAAATAAATGTTTGATAACTTGGGAGGCTATGAGTCAATGACACTCAAAGTCCCAATGGGAAACAAGGTGTCGAGCCTACGGGGTGAAAGAGCCTTGTAAATGAATAACCTATGTGTTAATGGAAAAAGGGTGCCGAGTCTACGGGACGGAAGGCCCTATGAATAAAAAGGTGTCGAGCCTACGGGCGGAAGGGCCTTGTGAATGGGGATGAAAAGGTGTCGAGCCTAAGGGCGGAAGGGCCTAAGAAAAAGGTGCCGAGTCTAAAGGCGGAAGGGTGTGGTTAAGGTGCCGAGTCTATGAGGTGGAAGGGCCTAAAATAAATAATAAAATAAGAGACGCAGTGTACTTACTTAGCGTAAGCTAATGTAAAAAATGTTTTTCAAACACTATAGGAAAAAAGGCATATGGAATGAAGCTTCTTGAGAACGTGCCCGTCGGAGTTGAAAAAACAAATCCCTATATCATGTTTAATATAATATTGTATGTAAAACAATATTTAAAAATAAAATATACTTGTATCACTTTAGTGACAAGGTTTTAAAAAAATCTGGGACCAAATTCCGCATAATAACTCTGATAAAATAATAAGATAAAATAGAATGTTTCAGGTTGGTATCAGAGCACGGTTTGAGAGATTTGAGGATCGGAAGGTGTCACACCCCCGCCAAGGCGGAAACACGAGGGGCGACGAAATTGAATCATTACACATGGAATAAATAAAGTACTAAGGAATTTATTGAAAACCGATAGTCATTACATCAAGTTTAATTCAAATAAAGCAAATAACCAAATAGTTTCATTTTCAATTTAAGTCTATGCTAGGTCCACTAAGCCTTATCCTTGAATCCTAGCGTGAGCACGACAGCAAACTAGTTTCCATTACCTGAAAAACATGCTAAAATAGGTCAACTAAAAAGTTGGTGAGAACATAGGATTTGATAGATATAATACAATAGATAACCAGAAGCAAATCAAAAACAAGTTTCAAATTCCAAGTAATTTAAACTATCATACATGAGTTCACAACCAACCCTAGTGATCGATAGCTCTCCCGCCCAACACCTTGTCAGGGTGTTAGACTATAGTATAAGTGTCAAGAATGCAGTTTCTAAACACCCAGCTCCTTCCAAGTTGATCAGAATCCACAACTTGAAGGACGCTCGGAATTGATTGGCATGCATCAACCCGAGAACTGAATGGGCTAGTCAGGCCAATAGATCTATTTACGTACTCCCGTGGCTTCCTCGAAGTTAATGGTTGTGTAGTTTTAGAAATAAGAGAGACTTTGTAGTAAAAATGACATTTGCAACATGTATAAATCAGTTTAATGTTACTAGAATTAGAAGTTTGTTATTGAATGCAAAGTATAGTTTTGACTCAAGACTTGGTTTCAGTTTTGATATAAGAGCATGTTTTCCACCCCAAAATAGAAAGCAAAAAGGGGCTATGAACTCACCTTGCAGCAGGTGGGTAGATCTTGATTACTGAAGTAACTTGCTTTAGGAAAAGTCCTTAAAAATTCCCTAAGTAAGTTTGAGTTTGAGTTAGTTTATAGAATTATGGAAAGATGAGGGGTTATTTTGTAAATAGAGGAAAATAGTTGTCGTATACTAGAGTGGTTATCGTACTAGAGTAGTACCTCCAACAGCAAAGTTCCCAGGAAAGAGTTGGCCGGATCAGAACCCCGTCTTTCCTAGCCAGAACCTTACTATTTGTCAGATAGCTACATACCAGTTTGAAGTTTACTCTATTTGTACACTTTAACCGAGTTTAGGACGTGTCTCGTAAGTTTGAGAAAAGATAAGGACTAAAGTGCAGTTGTGTACTTAATAAGGATTGAAAATAGATAAGTTAATATTAGAGGGTTTTAATAATAAGTTAAGAGTTAAAATAACAATATAATTCTAAAAGTAAAAATAAGTTAAGAAAGATATAATTTGTTAACAAAACGTTTGAATAAGTTTTAAAGGGTTTATAAAATCTATTTTGTAATTCTTGTGTTTTAAAGTAGAAAATGCGATATTAAATAATGCTAAAAATAAATAGTTTCTCATTTACACAACATTATTAGTTTTAAACATAACTTTAAATGGTTTCTTGCAAAATCTTTTATAAAAATAAAAAAATATACAAAATTCCTTTGTGTTAAATTTAAAGAAAATACATAATTTATTTATGCTATTTTAAAAGAAAGGAATACCTTTTATTTATTTATTATTTTTTTTTAACCAATATATATAATAATATAGGAATTTAGAAATTCTAAAGGGTAAAATAGGTTTAATAACATTTATTTGCTCAAAACATAATGATATATGTATTTATGAATGTGCTTGTGTAAGTGCTAAAAAAATAACAAAAACAGAAAAAGAAAGAAAAAGAAACAGCCCCAGGTCTCGAACCCATGACCTGTGGGTTGTCTTCGTGTGAACTGCTTTAACCACTAGACCAGCTGCACCATTTGATTATGTTTCAGAAAAATGTAATATTAGAACTGTGATTAAGCCTCATCATCTTCCCCAACCATACAAGCTTTAACCAGACTTCAATCCTAAACCCTACAATCGATTCTTGCACAACCAGAAACGAACAAGGAGGATACGATTAGGGGGAAAACGATTACCTGGAGTCGAAAACTACACGGATGGAATCCAAAAGCCAACGATCTCGCGTCGAGGGGGGGATTGCGTCGCTCGGAACAGGAAGGAAAAAAAGACGAATTTTTATGGTAGCTTCGTTTTAGGTATCGACGTGGGTATATATAGGGTGAGTAGCTCCACCGAAAACGTATTTGCAGTTGGAAACGAACGAGATTTGTGGGTTTCGAAACTTGGGTTATCAATAACGCGGGTTTTAGATTTGGGTCCTCAAAATTCGAAATTGATAACTATCTCAGCGAATTACTTGCTCCTTTCGATTGCTAATGCGTTGAAACGAGATTAGAAGGTTTTAAACATTTCAAATTTTTATGGATTTGAACGATTGGATGCTTATGGAAATGATTTTGACTTTTCGAAAGTCAAAGTTTTTTTTTTTTTTTCAGAGATGTCACAGTCTCCCCTAGTTAGAAGAATTTCGTCCCGAAATTCCACTAGTAGAGTCTGTGGTAGCATGAAAAAGGTGAGGGTACTTGAGCTTCATCTGGTCTTCACGTTCCCAGGTGAACTCATGACCTCGCTTAGAGTTCCATCTGACTTTAACTACCGGAATGCGACTTTGCCTTAGCCTTTTGACATCACGATCCATGATCTCAACTGGTTTTTCAACAAAGCGTAACTTGTCGTCAATCTGAATCTCATCCAAGGGGATAGGTAAAGGGTCATCGGCTAAGCACTTCTTAAGATTAGACACATGGAAAGTGTCATGGATACCGCTGAGTCCTTGAGGTAGTCGAAGTTTGTAGGCAACTGGACCAATCCTTTCCAGGATCTCGAATGGCCCAACATACCTAGGTGCAAGTTTACCCTTCTTCCCGAAACGGACAACTCCTTTCCAGGGGGAAACTTTAAGTAAGACTCTGTCACCGATTTGAAACTCGAGGGGCTTTCTTCGATTATCAGCGTAACTTTTCTGACGATCTCGGGCGGCCTTGAGTCTCTCTTGAATCTTGAACACTTTGTCTGAGGTTTCTTGAATGAGCTCAGGACCAGTTATCTGATTATCACCAATTTCAGTCCAACACACAAGTGATCGGCATTTCCTTCCGTACAAGGCTTCGAAAGGTGCACACTTGATGCTGGTGTGATAACTATTATTGTACGAGAACTCAATGAGAGGTAAGTGTGTGTCCCAGTTTCCACCAAAGTCGATTACACAAGCTCTTAGCATGTCCTCTAGGGTTTGTATGGTCCTTTCGCTTTGGCCATCGGTTTGAGGGTGATAAGCCATGCTAAGATCCACACGCGTCCCTAAGGATTTCTGTAGGGATTTCCAGAATCTGGATGTGAAGCGACTATCACGGTCAGAAATGATGGATACGGGTACACCATGACGAGTAATAACTTCGTTCATGTAGAGCTTGGCTAGTTTTTCCATTTTGTAGTCCTCACGGATAGGGAGGAAATGAGCAGACTTAGTCAAACGATCGACTATGACCCAGATTGAGTCGTGTCCGCTAGAGGTTCTAGGGAGTTTGGTGATGAAATCCATGGAAATTTGCTCCCATTTCCATTGAGGGATTTCAGGTTGCTGGAGTAATCCTGAGGGTTTCTGGTGCTCAGCTTTGACTTTCAGACAAGTAAGACACTTCCCAACGTACAGAGCTATGTCTTTCTTCATTCCGGGCCACCAATAAAAATCTCGAAGGTCTTGGTACATTTTATCGGAACCAGGATGAACTGAGTAGTGGGACTTGTGGGCTTCATCCAAAATGAGTCCTCTAAGGTTATTAAAACTGGGAATCCATAATCGGTCCATAAAGTAGAGAACTTCATCGGACTTGGGCTCTAATTGATTTTCAGATATGCTTGCGAGTTCAGTCTTCAAATCAGTCCTGACAAGAGCTTGTCTTTGGGCTTGAAGGATTTGGGCTTGAATGCTAGTTTGAACAATCATTCCCAATGCACGAATGCGTGAGGGTTTGATTCTTTCCTTCCGGCTGAGTGCGTCTGCTACTACATTTGCTTTACCAGGGTGGTAACGGATCTCGCAATCATAGTCACTCAGTAGTTCAACCCAACGTCTTTGTCTCATGTTGAGTTCCTTCTGGTCAAAGATATGATGTAGGCTCTTGTGATCTGTATAAATAACACACTTGGTACCGTACAAGTAGTGTCTCCAAATTTTTAGAGCAAATACCACAGCACCTAACTCAAGATCATGAGTGGTGTAGTTCTTTTCATGCACCTTGAGCTGTCTAGACGCATAGGCAATGACTTTATCTCGTTGCATGAGTACGCAACCGAGACCTTGGTTGGAAGCGTCGCAATATACGACAAAGTTGTCGTTGCCATCGGGAAGGGTTAGGATAGGTGCATTGCATAACTTCTCTTTGAGCAACTGGAACGCGTCTTCTTGTTTCTGTTCCCAAATGAAAGGTTTGTTTTTTCTGAGTCAAGGAAGTGAGTGGCAGAGCAATTCTCGAGAAATTCGAGATGAACCTTCGATAGTACCCTGCTAAACCCAGAAAAGAACGGATCTCTGAAGGGGTTTTAGGTGCATTCCATTTCATGACTGCTTCAACCTTGGATGGGTCGACATGTATACCCTTGTCGTTGATAACATGACCCAGGAATTGAACTTCTCTTAGCCAGAATTCACATTTAGAGAATTTAGCATAGAGTTGTTCCTTTTTGAGAAGTTCTAGGATAAGTTTTAGGTGTTTCTCGTGATCTGCTTTGGTTCGTGAATAGATCAAGATGTCATCAATGAAGACAATGACAAATTGGTCTAGGTAAGGCCTACAGACACGATTAATGAGGTCCATGAATACTGCGGGTGCGTTTGTTAACCCAAAGGGCATGACCACGAACTCGTAGTGTCCATAGCGGGTTCGGAAAGCGGTTTTAGGGATGTCTTCTTCTAGAACTCTGAGTTGGTGATATCCAGATCGGAGATCAATCTTTGAAAAGCAAGTGGCTCCTTGTAGTTGGTCAAACAGATCATCAATTCTCGGAAGTGGATACCGATTCTTGACGGTCAGTTTGTTCAACTCTCTATAGTCGATACACATGCGAAACGAACCATCTTTCTTCTTGACAAACAGGATTGGAGCTCCCCAGGGTGAGAAGCTTGGTTGAATAAATCCTTTGTCGAGAAGTTCTTGTAGCTGGCTGGATAGTTCCTTCATCTCAGATGGGGCTAAACGGTAGGGTGATTTGGCAATAGGGGTTGCTCCGGGTACAAGGTCAATCCGGAACTCAACTTGTCGGATCGGAGGTAATCCGGGCAAATCATCAGGGAACACTTCTGGGTAGTCTTTGATAATGGGAACATCTTGTATCTTCTTTCCCTCAGATTTCTTCTCGACTATAAGAGCTAAGAAAGCCACAGTATCATGCTTTTTAAGATAGTTACGAGCCTTCATACATGAAACAATCTTCAGGTTTTTACCGGGTTTCTCTCCATGAATGTTTAGAGTATCACCAGATGCTAAAGGGATACGAACCACTTTGTCGGCACAAATGATTTCGGCATGATTGTTGGATAGCCAGTCCATTCCAACAACTACGTCGAAGCTGTCGAGTTCCATGGGGATAAGATCAATAGGGAAGGAGTGATCTTCGAGTGTTAGTGAACAACCTCGGACAACAGTACGAGCACGAATCAGTTTACCGTTAGCTAACTCAATAGTATAAGCAGAATCTAGCTTAGTAGGTCTCAAATTAAGCATGGGCTCGAAATCAGTGGAGACAAAACTTTTGTCCGCACCGGTATCGAACAAAATAGAAACAAAATGATTGTCTAAGAGAAATGTACCCGTGACGACGGCTGGATCTTGACGAGCTTCAGGTGCTCCAATAACGAAAGCTCGACCATTTGCCGCTGGAGTGTTGTTGTTATTGCCTCGGTTCAACCTAGGACAACGGTCTCTAAAGTGATCCATACCACCACACTCGTAACAAGCCCTGGCAGTGTTGTTCCCAGGGGAAACGGTTACCACAACAGCATTGTTGGCATTAGCTGCGGCAGGAGACTCTTTGCAGAAACGGTTCGTGTGGCCAAGTTTGCCGCATTTGTTGCATTTGCGACACTCACCATGGTGGTGAAATGGGCATCGGGGGCACTTGGGTAGGTTACCGGTGTAGGGCTTCCGGGCAGTGGACTGAGGGGTTGGAGCAACTGCATTCACTGGTATAGCAGGAGTTGCCATAGCAAAGTTCTTAGCTGTCTTTTGCTTCTTAGCTGGTCTCTTACTATAGTCCTCCTTAGCTTTCTTTGATCCTTTTCTTGATAGCACCCCTGACTTGACCAGATCATCAGTTAAAGAGGCAGACAGAAGAATTGCAGCCTCGAGAGTAGCAGGAGAAGCTGACATAGTGTGGCCTCTAACTTGAGGGACCAATCCTCCAACATAACGGTCTATCATGCGACTCAGGGGAGTTACCATGTGTGGCACGAGAGTGCATAACTCATGGAACCGAGTAGTGTATTCCATGTGTTCACCTCCATCCATAACATGGTTCCAGAATTCAACTTCAATCTTTTAGAGTTCATTCTTTGGGCAGAACTCAGAGATCATTAACTCCTTAAAGTCGTTCCAAGGCATAGCCAGAGCAGGCTCCCTTCCTCTAGTTCTCACCTGGGCGTTCCACCAAGTAAGGGCTCTTTTCTGGAAGGCACTGGAAGCATATTTGACCTTCAGATTTTCGAGGCAATCACACATGTTAAGGGTGGACTCCATCTTTTCAAACCACTGAAGCAGACCAGTGGAACCTTCACTGCCGAAGAACTCAACAGGCTTGCAGGCTAGAAAAGTCTTGTAGGAGGCATTGTTGATGTTGCCACCTGTAGTCCCAGCATTGCGGAGTGCTTCACTCACTTGAGTGACCATACCGGGTAAGACATTAGCAAGTTGGTTGGTGATGATGGTAGCAATTTCATTAACTTGGGTGGTGTCACGTCGAGGAGGCATTCTAGCGAAGATCAAAATGAATGGTAATGTTAGATATGATAAGATGACAAATGATAGATAGAATTATAAAGCAACCAAAGATAGAATTTCATTCATAATTAAATAGTTCCAAATTACAAACGAGGAAAGATAGATACATAATGTCTAGATTTTGAACTAAAATAGGAAAATAAAATGACTAATCAAACTCCGGGTCCATATGATAGATGCTAGAAAGATGTGTTTTAGCCTATAAGCGATACTCACATCAAAGATTCCCAGGAAGATATGACGGGTCCAAGAGGGATTTATACACCACATCTTTCCTAGACAGAATCTTTAATGTACAGGTACCTACTCTTCCAGATTACACATGTTCCTATCATCCACCATTAGGGCACTTAGTTTTGATGAGAGTAATTAAGGAATCGTCTCAGCACCGTCTTCTACTTGTCGTATCTTCGGGGGTCGGCTAGCAGAAGAGCGGGTAGCTCCAATTCTTCTTTTCTTGAAGCTGATCTCGGGAAGTATAGGATTGATCATTCGGGTGATAAGGACAATCTCTGGGCGATAGGGGCTCGTTGCATCGGATCGCAGCTCAGGGTCTTCCATGTCTCGGGCTAGTTGGCTCAAATTGATTGAGCTAACTAATTTTCCAAAAGAGGGTAGTTCTGAACTATCACGCGTATTGCCGGAAACGTCAGCAGAATAGGACGACATGTCTAGAAGAGAAAAGTTAGCGCGTTAGTACATGTGTGCATGAAATTTCTAATGTGGGGGATTCCTAGGGTTATAGTCTAGGTCTTATGCTATGTGGCCTAATTCTCTATAACCAAGGCTCTGATACCAATCTGTCACACCCCCGCCAAGGCGGAAACACGAGGGGCGACGAAATTGAATCATTACACATGGAATAAATAAAGTACTAAGGAATTTATTGAAAACCGATAGTCATTACATCAAGTTTAATTCAAATAAAGCAAATAACCAAATAGTTTCATTTTCAATTTAAGTCTATGTTAGGTCCACTAAGCCTTATCCTTGAATCCTAGCGTGAGCACGACAGCAAACTAGTTTCCATTACCTGAAAAACATGCTAAAATAGGTCAACTAAAAAGTTGGTGAGAACATAGGATTTGATAGATATAATACAATAGATAACCAGAAGCAAATCAAAAACAAGTTTCAAATTCCAAGTAATTTAAACTATCATACATGAGTTCACAACCAACCCTAGTGATCGATAGCTCTCCCGCCCAACACCTTGTCAGGGTGTTAGACTATAGTATAAGTGTCAAGAAAGCAGTTTCTGAACACCCAGCTCCTTCCAAGTTGATCAGAATCCACAACTTGAAGGACGCTCGGAATTGATTGGCATGCATCAACCCGAGAACTGAATGGGCTAGTCAGGCCAATAGATCTATTTACGTACTCCCGTGGCTTCCCCGAAGTTAATGGTTGTGTAGTTTTAGAAATAAGAGAGACTTTGTAGTAAAAATGACATTTGCAACATGTATAAATCAGTTTAATGTTACTAAAATTAGAAGTTTGTTATTGAATGCAAAGTATAGTTTTGACTCAAGACTTGGTTTCAGTTTTGATATAAGAGCATGTTTTCCACCCCCAAAATAGAAAGCAAAAAGGGGCTATGAACTCACCTTGCAGCAGGTGGGTAGATCTTGATTACTGAAGTAACTTTCTTTAGGAAAAGCCCTTAAGAATTCCCTAAGTAAGTTTGAGTTTGAGTTAGTTTATAGAATTATGGAAAGATGAGGGATTATTTTGTAAATAGAGGAAAATAGTTGTCGTATACTAGAGTGGTTATCGTACTAGAGTAGTACCTCCAACCGCAAAGTTCCAAGGAAAGAGTTGGCCGGATCAGAACCCCGTATTTCCTAGCCAGAACCTTACTATTTGTCAGATAGCTACATACCAGTTTGAAGTTTACTCTATTTGTACACTTTAACCGAGTTTAGGACGTGTCTCGTAAGTTTGAGAAAAGATAAGGACTAAAGTGCAGTTGTGTACTTAATAAGGATTGAAAATAGATAAGTTAATATTAGAGGGTTTTAATAATAAGTTAAGAGTTAAAATAACAATATAATTCTAAAAGTAAAAATAAGTTAAGAAAGATATAATTTGTTAACAAAACGTTTGAATAAGTTTTAAAGGGTTTATAAAATCTATTTTGTAATTCTTGTGTTTTAAAGTAGAAAATACGATATTAAATAATGCTAAAAATAAATAGTTTCTCATTTACACAACATTATTAGTTTTAAACATAACTTTAAATGGTTTCTTGCAAAATCTTTTATAAAAATAAAAAAATATACAAAATTCCTTTGTGTTAAATTTAAAGAAAATACATAATTTATTTATGCTATTTTAAAAGAAAGGAATACCTTTTATTTATTTATTATTTTTTTTAACCAATATATATAATAATATAGGAATTTAGAAATTCTAAAGGGAAGAATAGGTTTAATAACATTTATTTGCTCAAAACATAATGATATATGTATTTATGAATGTGCTTGTGTAAGTGCTAAAAAAAATAACAAAAACAGAAAAAGAAACAGCCCCAGGTCTCGAACCCATGACCTGTGGGTTGTCTTCGTGTGAACTGCTTTAACCACTAGACCAGCTGCACCATTTGATTATGTTTCAGAAAAATATAATATTAGAACTGTGATTAAGCCTCATCATCTTCCCCAACCATACAAGCTTTAACCAGACTTCAATCCTAAACCCTATAATCGATTCTTGCACAACCAGAAACGAACAAGGAGGATACGATTAGGGGAAAAACGATTACCTGGAGTCGAAAACTACACGGATGGAATCCAAAAGCCAACGATCTCTCGTCGAGGGGGGGGATTGCGTCGCTCGGAACAGGAAGGAAAAAAAGACGAATTTTTATGGTAGCTTCGTTTTAGGTATCGACGTGGGTATATATAGGGTGAGTAGCTCCACCGAAAACGTATTTGCAGTTGGAAACGAACGAGATTTGTGGGTTTCGAAACTTGGGTTATCAATAACGCGGGTTTTAGATTTGGGTCCTCAAAATTCGAAATTGATAACTATCTCAGCGAATTACTTGCTCCTTTCGATTGCTAATGCGTTGAAACGAGATTAGAAGGTTTTAAACATTTCAAATTTTTATGGATTTGAACGATTGGATGCTTATGGAAATGATTTTGACTTTTCGAAAGTCAAAGTTTTTTTTTTTTTTTTCAGAGATGTCACAGAAGGATACTTAAACTTAAACCATAAGTACTCGTCATATAAATAGGGATTCAATCTAAGGCCGTCCAAGGAAGCATGTATGTTTAAAACTCCAGTGTTAGAAATAAAGGTATGAGTATACGTGGGCTGAGTTTTGTGTGGTATAAGCTCCATGTGATAGTTGGGAGTATCATGACGTGTAACATATATTGCCTCATACCTGGCCGGTATGAGAGTTAATGTATGGGACCATCATGATATCATAAACATCATATGATAACTTATGTCAGCTGATAGTAAGCCGGGAATGTGATTATGAATGATTAAGGTGCATAAATGTATATGCATATGTGTAAAATGCATTATGAGGCCTGTAATATAAAACCCTAGACTATGATTAGGGTAAGCGAGTGAGAAATTAAACGAATTCGTATCTCAGCAAACGATGGCTGAAAATCAGAGCGTAGAGATGTGTGACGAAGGGAGTCATGGGAGAGCTGCGTCTCCACCTCCCGATGAAAACGAAGTCGAACAAGTCCCGAAAAATATCCAGAGACAAATAGCTTTTGAAGTAGGAAAGACATTCGACGCAAATCTTCCGATTATGCAAGCTGAATTACAAAGTTCGTTTGAAAGCTGGTTCGAGAACCACAAAGAGGTCGAGAAACCTCATAATAGAGAAGGTGAGAATCTGAAGGGTGATGTAAAGTCAACCGGTTGCACATACAAGGACTTTATGACATGCAAACCAATAGAATTCAAGGGAGCTGTAAATCCCTCAGATAGCCAAAGATGGATTGCCGCAATGGAAACGGTCTTTGATACATGCCATTGCGAGAAGAAGAGCGAAGTGACTTTCGTCACCAACCAATTAAAGGAAAGAGTCGAAGATTGGTAGGGAGTGGTGAAGAGAGTGAAAGAGAGATATAGAATTAGAGAAATGGGATGGGAAGAATTCAAAGATATCTTCCTAAAGCACTATTGTCCGCGAGCGGCAATATAAAGAATCACAGAGGAATTTCTACAACTCCGTCAGACGAAGGAATCTGTGGACGACATTACTGGGATTTTCTTTGATAAAGCTAGATTCTGTCCTGCATTATTAACAACTCCCGAGATATGGATGACTCGATACCATCTCATTCTAAAAACGGATATTAGGGAGTTTATTTATCCATCCAAGTGTGCGAACTTTGAGGAAATAATCGATTGGGCTGGAGAACGAGAGTCGGAGCTCAAGAGACAAGAGGAAAGAGACGGCAATAGGAAAGGAGAAAATTTTCCATATCCTATGCCTCTTAAGAAATTCAAAATCAAGAAACATGGAAGCAATCCCTTTCTAAGGAAAGATGTGAGGGATTGTAGAAATTGTGGAAGGAAACATCGATTAGAGTGCCGGCTTAGGCCTCTTAACTATGCAAAGTGTGGAAAGACTGGACATCCAACACATCAATGCATGAGTTCAGTGAGGCTATGTTATAACTGTTATAAGCCCAGACATTTTAGTAGAGAATGTCCTGAGCTACGATCTCAAACGGAGAAGACATGAGAAAGATCAAGAGTGGTAGATAATGAAATTAAACGAATTTAAGCTTCGAAACCAAGGGGTTGGGCTTTTTAGATCACGGCCGAGGAAGCTAAAGAGATCCCAGACGTCGTATCATGTACCTTCCTCTTGAATTCCTACTTGCTTGTGTTTTATTCGATACGGGAGCTAGTAGATCCTTCATTGCTTTAAAGTTTGCAAACTCTGAAAACTTTAATAGAAGTAAGTTGGCTAAGTCATTAGAGGTTGAAATTGCAAGTGACAGAAATTGCATAGTAGCCGAGATTTCCGACTATTTATCAAATGGGAGGAATATCTTGTCGACTTAATTCCGATAGCAATGCAGAATTCGACGTACCAGCTTGTTAAGGTTCCTTTGAGGACAGATGTTACTTGTACAAGATGTCAATTATGGGTTATGCCCTTTTTTATAAGAACCTTTGTGGTTCACTAACGGTTGTACAACCGGGATGGGTGACGGCGGTTGCTCCGGGGTCTACGCAACCTCCATGTACCTGTTAAGCGGTATTGATCACGAGGACAATACCATGTCAAGCCGTGTGGATCACGAGGACCATACCATGTTAAGCGGTATTGATCACAAGGACAATAAAAGGTATTGATCACGAGGACAATACCAGATGTGACAAGGAATTGACGGTTAAGCGGTACTGATCATGAGGATAATACCGGATGCGACAAGGAATTGACGGTTAAGGAATTGATGGCTATCTTATCTTTTAATTCGTTTGTAAAAGTAAAGTAATTAAAGTAAAGTATGTAAAGTTTTGCCTTAAGGGCGTCAAGTACGTTTTGGTAAATCTTTTTATAAGTTTTAGTTTGTAACTGACAATTATGTTTTAGACATGTTTTGTATTTCCGCTGCGTATGTCAAAGTTTAAATCGTTTCCGCTGCAATGTGTTGAATGTCTCATGTTTATATGCTACGTGTTGATAAGTAAATCCAACGAGTTAGGCCTCCCGGGTTAGGGCCTTACAAATGTATTTCTCTTGGGAGAGTGTCACAGATCTGTCTTTGTTGTTCCTCGTGATACTCATCCCGGGTATCTGTTTGATAACACCGAGATGTGGAAAGATGCCATTATCATATCACATGACAACCACCTCAATGTCGGGATTAAAGTATCAAAATTGTGTATTTGGACAAGAGACTTTACATACTAACCATTATGAACCCCTTGATTTGATTCTATCTCCTCAAAGGAAATGACAATGTATAACGTCAAGTCCTTAGAATATCAAGTCACCGTATACGGAAAAGCAAGAATCTTTACAAACTGAATTCACAATTCACAACTTCTAGCAACCCTTTCAGCATGCTAACATACAGACTCTACATAGACATAAAAGTATGAATACTTGAATCAACAAAGCATGAAGTTGGTGAATTGCTTCAAAGGTTGCAAAGATTCACTTTCAATGTTAAAAGATCACATTTTGAAGTCACTAACACAAACCAATGTTGAATCCATTATAGATGCTAATTACTCATTGGTAGTTCATCTTCCCAAAGTGATTCAAAGAACTTAGCCAAGAATGGTCATACAAATAACAAAGATTAAACTTGTATAAATACAATCAAGCATCATTACAAGATTTCAAATTTTTTATATTGTTCTAGAACCTTGGAAATGAACTAAACTGCTAAAACTACAAAAATTACATAATAGAAATGTGGAGAATTCTTCTACTTGGCTATCTTGATGGCTCTCTCAAATGGTGCAACAATGGCCTATTTATAGGCTGTCTGCAAGGTTGGGCACGACCTGTGTCTCATCAGGCACCGCCCCGTGTGTACCTGAATCCTGCTCCAGTAAGTTGGTCGAAACAGAATCAGACGTGGTAGTGCGCACGGGGGTGTGTGGGGTTTAGACATGTATTGACTCCATAACATACCATAAGGCTGGGGACGTACATCCCCGGGCTTCGTTCGTCAATTCGTTCGTTTAATATATTAGACATGTATTGACTCCATTTAAAACCTTTACCCATTTCTTTTCGTAAAACATTTCTTTCATTTATAAACCCTTTCTTTCATTTACAAACCATTCCATTAATAACATTCCTTTCATAAACCTTTTACTTCATAAACGTTCTTGTTTCATAAATTGTTTCTTTCATAAAACGTTCATTCATAACGTTCATTTTCATAAACATCTTTCTTTCGTAACACATTCATTTTGTAAACGTTCATTCATAATCATTTCATTTTATACGTTCGTCATTTCATAAACATTTGCTAAGTATGCACATCACCCTAGAAACAAGTAAATAGGGATTCTTGACTCACCTGTTCGTTCGTAATTAAACCAGAGTCAGACGTCTAGTTGTGCTAATGTGTTAGCCGATCTGCATATAAGTCAACAACGTGAATTCTATCATACTTTGCTAGTGTCGCCTGAGACAAGATTAGTGTCGCCAGGCTTAGTGTCGTCAGCACATGATCAGTGTCGCCAGTCATACTATCAGTGTTGCCAGGCACACTATCAGTGTCGCTTGAACTTTCGTTTTGGACTTAGTGTCGTGAGAATTAGTGTCTTCCTTGTAGTGTCGCCAAATAACATTGGCGACACTCCTTAGTGTCGTGCACATGCATGGCGACACTACTTAGTGTCGTCTAAATAGTGTCGTCGAATGGATGACACGTGTCCCAATCATTGGCGAACCTTGGGAGACGTGTATCGTCATCTCGACTAGTTTCATCTGAAGAAATAGTGTTGCCGCTTGAAGATCTTCATTTACAGGCCCGTTTTCGACCCAAGTTTGTAACTTTTTACGTCCAAATCGTTTGTTTAACTTCCATAAGCCCAGATCTGGGCTTTATACCCCTTTTTACATGTAAAAACCTTGTCTTTTAAGATCAAAACCCTAGTTTTACCCCAAAACCCATTTAGACTAAAAATAGAGGTTTTAGGTTAGATTCTTACCTCAAAGACGACGTTTCCTTCTTCACCAACACCGGAGAGAAGCTTTGGAGCATATCTTGGAGCAAAATATCCAACTTCTTGACTTTCTCTCTTTATCCTAATTTTGTGTGCAAGTATGGAATGAGGCTAGTCAGGGGCTGCATTAGGGTTTATCCCTTCCCCATGAACTCTCTTGGGCCAAGCTCATTGATATGAAGTAAATTATACATGTTTTGCACGCATAATTATCCCCGAATTCATCACAATTAGAAACAATATGATAATAATTGATACTTAATCTATTCATATTGTTTCGTAACAGGATAATTACCCTTGATATACAAAAACATGAAGAAATCACCCAAAATTAAGAAGAAATAAGCATTCGGAAGTCAATTGAACGAAACCTGATGCAGAAAGTCAAAGTTGGAAGGCAAAAAGTCAACAGGGAGCAAAACTGCCCAATGCACGGGCGTGCATTCCAATGCACGGCCGTGCATTTGGGGTTTTGCCTCCCTGTACCTCCTAAAGCTGCCAAGATTCCTCAGGTGCAAGAAAATAGTACTTTGCCTCCCCGTGCAATCCAATGCATGGTCGTGCATTGCCAAAATCTTAGCCTATAAATAGTAAGCTCATTCTAGTGTTTTAGGTGTCCAAGACCATGGATTGTGAAGGCCCTAGTACTCTGCTAGAGCCGAAACTCCCTCGGTTTTGGTCCATTTTTGCTTTTCTTTGTTTATTTTCCTTTTCCAAGTGTTGTAATATGAAATGACTCTTCTCATTCGAGTAACAAGAGGCAACCTATACCCACTGTCCCTTGGTGTTGGAATACTTCCACACAATGTCTAAGGGTTAGTGGAGTCACTTGTATGGTCATTTATGACTAGTCCTCTTGTGTTGCTCGGGTTAGTTGAAATTTAATTAATTAATGAAGTATTTTTAGTAAGTTATGTTCTTGAAGTCTTTCTTATAGTTTATCTTAAAAAGACCAGAATAAGTGATCTTTAAACGAACTTAATAATCTTAAATCTTGTAAGTTACTTAAGTAAGTCCTCTTGTTTGAGAAGCTTATTCAGGTTTGTATGGTCTATATACAATCTTGGTGCTAGCAACGATCGAGTTAGTATTGGTTTATTATTATGGGTTGATTGGAGGTTTGGGTATCCAACATGTCATTCGAGTCCTGACTGGATCTTATGAAATGTGTCGGTATTTCTTTGCTTCTCTTGTGTTAGATTACAGAGGACTTCTAGCGGGAGCCATGGGGCTTGATCTTGAGAATGAAAGTTATATTTATTTAAAATATTATTATAAGTAAAGACAACTATTTTAAGAATATAATTTGTTAGGTCCGAGCGTTCATAAAGTATCTTTGGAGGAAGTTGCGCATTCCGACTTTCCGGAAGAAGTTACAAGACATGACGTACGTCAGTCAAAGGATAACCTTAGTCCGAATAATGAATCACGGGATCGTCGACGGACTTGAGACCCCGTTTAGGGTCCCGAGATTTATTAGGAATAGTTGGCCGACCGTATCCACTGTTCTGTTACGAAATACTAGCTCCCCCATCGAAAGGGTTAGTATTAGTAACTATGACCAACCTTACTAAAATACGACATTAATTAACAAGTGATGACAACCGGAGTAACACCTTAAATGAGATAATCCTTCTCATTACATTCCTTATCCTTTTTACTATCTTTTTAACAAAACCTCTTTTTCAACTTATTATCCTAGTCAGACAATAGCAAGGGTTGAGTATGGGATCCGTGTCTATGGTTTGATACTTGGTTCTTACCCAGACTATACTACGTTGCGATAGGTACACTTGCCTATTTTTTGTGTGTTTAGTTGAAGTATTTATCATTTTAATTTATAAATTTAAAACCTGATTTGTATAACTCTAAATAGAATATATTTTACACAAAAACACGCCATCACCCATCCCTTCACAAGCCCACTCTCATTTCCTTTCTTTCCTCCGACCCATTTTAGAAGTGTCGGGTTTTCGGGATGTTACACTATTCTAGTATATATATATATATAAGGAAAGGTTCAAATAATAAGTAGTTTTTCACTAACAAATCTAATAAATGACAAAAACTTTAAGAAACGATATCAAATGAACTCTGATTGAGCTAATTTCAGCGGTGTTGGAACCGTCTCGTCGAACTCTACTATCTTAGCTTTTAGGGTTTAGCTTTTAATTTTTAGATTTTACGTTTGAATTTTAGGGTTTTAGCCTTAGGGTTTAGATTTTATGGTTTAAGTTTTTTTAGGGTGGGGGTGGGGGGGTTTAGGTTTTTTTTAGGGTGGGGGTGGGTTTAGGTTTTTTGGTGGGTGGGGTGGGGGGGTTAGGTTTTTGGGGGTTGGGGGTGGTGGTTTTAGGCTTTTCGGGGTGGGGTTGGAGGGAGGGTTTGGGTTTTTGAGGGTGAGGGTGGAGGGGTTTAGGTTTTTGGGTCCGGGTTAGGGTTCGATGAGACGGTTCCAACGCCGCTGGAATGAGCTCAATCGGAGTTCGTTTGACCCATTTCTTATGATTTCTTAGCGAAAAACCACTTCTTAGTGGAACCGTCCCCTATATATATTTATATTTATACATATTTTCAGTTCATAGTTTGTGTTTGCGTTTCATTCTTTTTTTGAACGGCTAACACCTAGACATGTGGTGGGTACTGGCAAAATCCCTCTCGTCAGGATCCCTTGTCGAGATTCGAACCCATGACCTTCACATGAGGAAACCCTTTTACAGGAAAACCTCCTGACTAGAAGCCTGATGGCTAGCGTTTCATTTAAATTAATACTTTTGCATTTGCTTTCTAATTTAGGGTTGTAGGTTTTGTTCTGTATTTTAAGGTTTTTTAGCCTTCGTGGTTAGTATTGTGTTCATTTTTAGGTTTGATCTAGACTTTTTTTTAGGGTTTTGGTTTGGTATTTATTTTTAAATTTAGGTTTAATATGGGTGTAGGATTTTTTGGATTTGTGGATGTAGGTTTGGTTTGATTTGATTTTAAGTTTCTTTTAGGATTTTTTTACTTCCATTTTTGTCCAATTTTGATTTATAAGTTATATTTATTTCGACATAGATTTTACTTTAGGCTTTATAGTTTAATTTTGATTGTTAGATTTAGGGTTTGTGAGTTTTGTATTCTAATTTACAACTTAGGTTAGGCTAGATTTGTCATGAACTTTTTTAAGGTATGTGGTAAACAAGTGGTTGATGAACAAAGTTTTTAAAACATGAATATTCTAGATAGATTAAATCACATGCAACATTCATGTGCTTTGTTAAAATTTTACCTTTTGTTTCTAGATTCGAGAAATTACGGATATTGTCCTTACTGTTTTTTTGGACGATTTCATCCCTGGGAGTTAAAAAAAAGAGCAAATTACAAATTACGTCATTTAAGTATTACCCAAATTTCAGAATACGTCCTTTAACTAAGGAAACTACAGAAAACGTCCTTTATGTTTAAAAACCTTGCACGTTACGTTCTTTAGACTAACGAGCGTTAGATTTCGCTGTTAAGTCAGGTCATGTGCAAGACACATGAGGGCAAATGTGTCATTTTACATATCCAGGGACTAAATGTGTAATTAACTTAAAGATGAGGGCAAATGTCTCTCTCTCTCTCTTCTCTCTACTCCATCCCCTTTCTTCTATTTCACCCTCACAAAGCCACCACCCAAACCAGATTTCGACGACTCTTGCCAGTGAAGACGAACCCAACCGGTGAATACCCTATCCATCTCGCTTTTCACAGAAGATTTTCTCAATGAAAAATTAGGGTTCTAAGTTTGAATCTTGTGAAACATACATATATGATCGGCTATGTATACTAAACAACAATTAATAAATATAAAATTAACGTTTATGATGTATTAATTGTGTAAGTACCAGTATCGAACCACTTTACATCTGGAGCACTGCTTCTTCGTCAACCTATAACAAACAATGCACGAATCACCGGTCGAAACGAGGCCTGGCATCGAGGAGGAAGGAGATAAAACAACGCCGGAGGAAGGAGTAGAAGACCGAGAACTGGAATCGAAACGCAAGTCGTTGTCAACGAAAAAGTACTTTACAGCAGTGTTCTTGACCAGGTAAATCAATCCGACAATAATAGCGAAAGCTAGGGGTGTTCACGGTTCGGTTTCAAACCGCGAAACCGTCCAGACCGGTCATCGGTTTGGTTTCATGGTCAGTTTTTCTTTAACTTTCAGTCGGTCGGTTTCAAAAATTATAAAACGTAGTGAACAGTTTGGTTTATGGTTTATACTGAAAACCGGACCGGACCGTTGGACTAAGATATATTTCAGTTTTTTAAATATTGTATATTATAGCTACTTTAATTGTTTATATTAGATACATTTAAATGTTTGTTATGAGGCTTAGATGAAAACATTGGTTAAGTGGACTGCTCATAAGTAAAACATGGACTGCACATAAGTAAATTTGGGCTACATATGAAGTAAAATTATGGTTAAGTGAACGTATCCAGTATCCCTCCAGCTCAACCCTCCCTAACTCCCTCAATCATAATGATAAAATCTTGGTTAAGGGAACCTAATTTTTGACATGTGATTTTACTTCTTATTATTTAGACTTTACACTCCGTCCAAATCGTGAAACAAAACCGGAAGCAAACCGTTAGTGACGGTTCGGTTTTGGTTTTTGATAATAAAAAACCGTTGTTAACGGTTTGGCTCACGATTTGACCTTAAAACAGTTAAAACCGGACCATGAACACCCCTAGCGAAAGCTGTGATGCCGACCCGCAGATACCAATTGAGATCTACAGAATTGTATTCGTGCATCGACAACCACTCTACTGATTCTTGTTGGAATTATTAGGGTTTTTCATGGATGATTTGTGGAAATTACGGCGGAACAAAGATTCGTTGCCCTAATAGATTACTGATAAGAATTAGGTAACTCTTTAGGCTTTGTGAGGGTGAAATAGAAGAAAGGGGATGGAGTAGAGAGAAGAAAGAGAGAGAGAGACATTTGCTCTCATCTTTAAGTTAATTACACATTTAGTCCCTGGATATGTGAAATGACACATTTGCCCTCATGTGCCTTGAACATGACCTGACTTAACGGTGAAATTTAACGCCCGTTAGTGTAAAGGACGTAACGTGCCAGTTTTTTAAATATAAATGACATTTTCTGTAATTTTTTTTAGTTAAAGAACATATTCTGAAATTTTGGTAATACTTAAAAACGTAATTTGTAATTTGCTTTAAAAAAAAATCTGGTAAGTGGGTGCCAAATTACATTCTTATCCTTGAATTAAAAACAAATAATAAAAAGCCACACACACTCTTCTGGTCGTTCTCACCACACCAAGAAGCCCTAACGTCTGTTTTCTTGTCGTTCTCATCCCCGTGGGCCAGAATCAGTATCACGACGAAACTGATTCACTTCTCTTAAAACCCTAAACCCTAGACATCCTCACCATCTCTGCAACCACGATGAACAGAAATTTAGGGCAAGAAACCGCGCTCTCATTCACGAAGCAACCGTATATCGAAGATGTTGGACCACGGAGAATGTAAGATTTTTTCATACAATTTTAATTCGTAACAGTGTGTTCGATCGCTTATAATTCTGCTCGATTGTTTGATTTGAAAACAGAAAGAGTATTAAATTCTCAATGTTATCTGACGCGGATGTGCTCAAAATGGGGGAAGTTCAAGTGTCTGTTTCCAAATATTACGGCGGTGATGATGGTAAAAGCCCTGCTGCGAATGGCTTGTTGGATCCGCACATGGTAATTTGTTTTGCTTTGCATGTAATTCGAAATTTGGAGTCTATCTTTCATAGGATAGGACATGTTATCAGTTTTGAGTGTTTGGATGGAGCTGATTATGTGATTTTGAAAGGGAGATACTCAGTTTTGATGATCAAATTGTGATAGTTACTCAATCGGTTTAGACAAACAAGAGATAGTTAGGGCAATTTTCTGGATATTCATTTGTTAAAGGATGCATAAAACATAACATGATTGGCCTATTTATAGGGTTAACCTGAACGACCCACTTCTACCGCTAACTAGTGACTCAAAACTAACCCTCTAATTATCAATATACTTGATCCTAATAACTAGCAACACGCATAAGGAAATGCATGAGATCAAAGAGCTCACCTTGCCACTATGAATGGTACATAGATTGCGTGGGAATGGGGCCAAGGTAGGGCGTAAATCAAATTGGAAGTAGCTTATCCATATATGTTATTTCTTAACGCATAATCACTTCAACTGCAATCCCAAACACCTCTTTAGTGGTCAACAGGTGGCTATTAGACACATTACTATTATAACATCTACTTGCCAGACACATGGGAAATTATTCTTTTGTACAAGGGAGAACCAAAACTGAATCATTGTAACACCCATAATTTTAGGACAATTTCTTTTATTATGCTTTGATGTAAAGTCAAATACATAGCAAAAGAGTTTGGTCTTTATTTATAATAAACATTTTTTTACGTTGTGCCACGTTGCTTAAACTCTAAACAACTCCATCAGCTCCAATTTTCTAAGAATTTCAATTTCTCCTTTAAACACCCTTTCAGATTTAAACTTTGCAACATGACACAAGTGGTCCTTCATTTAGCCAAATTTTACCGGGGCACAATTTCTTATCCACTGCTATGTAAACTATTTCACATAGCCATGCACTTCAACAAAATTCCTTTCCTTAATTTTACAGAATATCACATGACTACATAAATGAAAATCACATAGCCTTGTACTTTGCTATTCTTAAATTTTAATCTTTGTATATTAAATTGCATGACTAGTTGACTAAGAACTTAGAATTCACACATCCATATACTTTGGATATTTCAAGTTACAACTTTATTCAAATCACACGACTATGTGCATACTTTACATCCATGCATCAAGTTTTTGGGATGTTACAATCGAACATTTACATCTCTTATTCTTCTGATGCATACAAGTGATTTTGGTTGAAAGTTGAATTGAATAAGTGGTATGGATATATCTTTGCTTCCCAACTTATGCTACATCTTTTTGGCTTGCTTGGTTTAATGCATTAACTAATTTCTTTTTCTTATCAAATTGTTTTTTAGCACAAAGTTCTGAAAGCCATGTTTTTATTGGTATTTCAGGGTCCTCCAAACAAGTTTGGCACTTGTGAGACATGTCATGGTAAATTTGAAAACTGCCCTGGTCACTTCGGTTACATGAAACTTGCGCTGCCGGTTTATAATGTTGGATATCTATCTCATATTGTGGACATTTTGAAGTGCATATGCAAGGTACCATAGCTTTGATTTATGTTCATTTTGCAATCATTGCTTGATATGTAGAAGCATTTTTGGCCCAAGATAAGACGTTGGGTGTGGAATTATGTATAAAAAAGCTTTATTTGGTTGGATGTCTACATTTTCCATCTTTCATAGTATAAGTATATCAAAGTTGTAATTTTTACATTTGCCTTCTGTCTTTAAATTTCCATTTGTTTTTCTTTCTCAGTTTTGTTCCCGTATATTGTTGTCTGAGGAAGAACGTGTAGACAATTTAAAGAAGATGAGAAATCCAAAAATGGATCATCTGAAGAAGAATGAAATTTTTAAAAGGGTAGTTAAAAGGTGCACTGCTATAGCAACTAGTAAGAAGGCTGTAACATGCTCCAGATGTGGTTATATAAATGGTTCAACGCTTACCCTTTTTTTATATCTTTATAATTTTCTGTTCCTTGTTTACTTCAAGTAAAAAAATTAATGAAATTTTTGTTTCACTGATATTTATTAATAAATTTACAGGTATAGTGAAAAAAGCTGTTGGAACAGTGGGAGTCATACATGATCGAAGCAAGCTTCAAGATAGTACCTCAAAGGAATCAAGTGATGCTATTTTTAACAAGAAGGAGACGAAGACACCTGCCAGTTTATTTCCAATGTTAAACCCTGACAAAGTTCTTAAACTTTTTAAGAATATGCTGGATGTGGTATAGTTGACTTCTGTTTCATCTTAGAGTTAACTTTATGTGTTTATGTCATGAACAATTGAATTGAACTAGAACTAGAGTTTGATCTTATAAATTGTGTAGCATTTAAAAAAAATACATAATTCAAGTTTTTTTATATAGCTAAACGTATAAGTTGGTATATATTAAGATAACACAGCATTAGCACACTTAGTGAATTATAAGTTACTATTACATTATTAATATATGCTGTAAATACTTTATGTACATACATACATGATAAAAAAACGCACACGCATGTAAATGTACAATTAAGATATTTAATAAACTATGAACTCAATTCTATTTGATTAAACAATAACAACTCTGTACCCTAGTTTTACTTGTTTCAGTGTCCCTACTGCCAATACTGAACTTTACTCATAATGTTGTTTTCTTTGTGGGTTCAACACTTGAAATGCAATGTATATCCTTTATTTTTGGCCATATATTAGATGTTTTGTGATATGCTGCACTTTTGACATATGTTTTTGGATATTTGCTTATGAAGAATTTAAGTTTTTCATTATGTTACAGGATTGTGATTTGCTTTATCTTGCTGATAGACCTGAGAAACTCATTATATCAGCCATTCCTGTTCCTCCAATACCTATTCGTCCTTCTGTCAGAATTGACGGGACAGCAACAAGGTTAACTTCACTTACAAATTTCTTGCCGTGCTCTATTGCTAATGCATGATTTAGTAAAAAAGGAAAAACTATATACTAAAATGAAATAATTTTCAATTACCGTGTTTTATTGGTAATGCATAATTATGAAAATCTACATTCAAGCCAAACAAGTTTTGCCTTCTTGGATCACAAGAGAGTTGTGATTTTTTAAAGCCAAGTTTCACTTGGTTCTTGTTCCAAAATATATTTCTTCACTAAATGAGATAAATAGAATTTTCATTATTTCTATACATGGATAATATTCTGTCAGTTTATATGAAGCTTGAAGTATAGACATATTTAGAAGTTAGAACTATAGAGATAAATGAATAATATTCTGTGAAATTTACAACTAGTCTAATGTGTTATAGTGGAAACTAAGATTTTTAATGAACACATGTTTTCTTATATTAAACAAGTTTTGTCTTTTGTTTTTTGTTTTTACTATTTTTGTTCCTAAGTTTTCAAAAAACCAAATATATATGCTCCATTTTTACCATGTTTCTCCATTTCCATTTCCATTTCCATTTTTGTAGATCTTGTCTTTATATCTTTTCCTATCAAGTACATGGGCTCACAAAATTAAAATGATGTAAAAACAAAACTAACCTAGCCTAAGAGTTCAGATTTCAGCACTTGATTTTTATATCTCACAAACAGCCACTTAACTGAGTTTTAGTCATTGAGTTGGCATCTTGTTAGCTTACCGTGTATATTATATCCTGCAGCAATGAGAATGACGTTACCATAAAACTGGGAGAAATTATAAAACATAATGCTTCCGTTCAGCAAGTGTTATCGGAAGCAAGTGTTAATAACAAAAACCTGGTATGGTTTTGTTCTAATTCTATTTGATTTTTTCAACTTGAATATCCTGACCCTTTTTCTACAAGAGCAAAACTTCAGGTGTTTATAAAACATTACTTTACTCAAGATGATATTTCTCCTTTTTATCTTCTCTTTAGGCCATGTTTGGTTTACATTCAGGAATCATTATGGGTACAGATGTGGGTTTCATAACATGATGGGTCAGGAATGGGTATGGATTTATAAACACAATCTGTTTAGTGGGTATGGAGGATTACCATTTCTATGGGTATCATCACCACAATTCTCTTGTACTTTAACACTATTAAATCCATACCCTCAAAGGAAACACTCCTTATTTTGGATACTGTTATATTTTATTATGATGATGATGTTGATATTGATGATGATGTTGTAGTGTGTTTGGGAGCATCTGCAATTTACAGTTGCACAGTATATAAACAGTGATGTCCGTTTACCATCGTCATTTATTTTAACGCAAAACTCAAAGAAACCAACCACTGGTCTTGTTCAACGTATGAAAGGAAAACAAGGACGTTTTCGTGGGAATTTATCCGGGAAACGAGTTGAGTATACTGGCAGGACTGTTATTTCTCCCGACCCGAATCTAAAGATTACAGAGGTATGGAAATTTCAACTCGTTTATGAGAACATATCATTTTGGGTTGCATTTCTTTGATGATGGGTCAAATGCGTAAAGAACAAAAAATAGCTAAACATAAAACTTGTCAAACGGGCAAACAGGTCAAACATTGTTTAACACATGCGTAATTGTTTCAAAAAGTAGTTATTTTAATCATATTTAGTATATTCAGTTAATTACGAAATTCAAAAGGTTGGACAAACAGATGTTGGCAAGGTGATGTAGGCCTATTTGAGCTGCAGATTAAGTTACCTTTTGACCCATACCTATTTATATGAAATTGGGTTCATTCGGGTTGCATTTGATTGATAGGCCATAACCTGTTAAATAGGTCAAATATAAAAAGAGTGGCTAAAATTGAAATGGGGTGAACATGTCAAAAGTCATTTAGTATGTTATTCAAATGCTTACAACATCCTAAGTCGTTTTATACAATAGAGGTTGTATCATTATTTAATCATATAATTATTTTAATCATGTTTATTATATAGTTTCTTTAAAAAAAATGGACTGAAATTTTGGCAGGTCGGCCCAACTTGTTTTTACCGGCAAACTGAATTACTTGTTTTGACCTGTTATCCAACCTGCCATCTCTAGTGTGGACAAATGTCTCTTATGATTTTTGATCTTAGAATACTTTTATGAGACTATTGATTTCTTACGATGAGATTATTGGTCCAGGTGGCCATTCCTATCTTAATGGCTCGGATTTTAACTTATCCTGAGCGTGTTTCACATCACAATATCGAGAGACTGAGGCATGCAGTGCGTAATGGTACCTCTAAATACCCTGGTGCAAAGCATATCAGAAAGCCAGATGGTACCATGATGTAAGAATTGTTGGTGCTCTGGTGTTGTGAGTTCTGAATTCTGATTAGTGGGTGGGGTGGGTTGGGAAACGAGTCAAAATAGGTTCGTGTGGGAATGGGTCATATTTTAGTACAGTTTGGAACAGGCGGGGCTGTGTTGAGTTGCCCCGCTAACATTTTATCCTTACATTTTTATAAATAACTAATGCATTAATTATGATTGTTAAATACAATATTATTACAATATTAATCTGAGTCTTTAAATAGAAAGATTTAGGAGGTTGTCTCCATTGAAAATAGACTTTGGGCGATTTTCAACTCGGTGCCCTTTTAGCTAAACCTTTTGATTGACTCATTTGAACCATTTTAGAGATGTAACACAACTAAAATTGGCCCGTTTGTAAGTAAATGGATTGAATTTCCACCTCTAGGTATGATGAATGAACGTCTATTAATAAAGTGTGCTGCCACAGGTCCTTGAGTATCAATGCTAGAAAACGTTTGGCCGATGAGTTGAAATTTGGTGACGTAGTTGACCGTCATTTAATAGATGGTGATGTTGTCCTCTTCAACAGGCAACCCAGTTTGCATCGTATGTCAATCATGAGTCACAGGGTGAGTTTGATGAATTTTATTTTCAATGAAAGCTGTAATTTTGTGTTTTTTTTTATTTTTGAATTTGATAATTTTGTTATTTGGTGTGTGTAGGCAAGAATTATGCCTTGGAGGACATTGAGATTCAATGAGTCTGTTTGTAATCCATACAATGCTGATTTTGATGGTGATGAGATGAATATGCATGTTCCACAAACTGAAGAGGCCCGAACAGAGGCTCTAATGCTAATGGGGGTAATCAGCTCTACAAACTCCTTATACGTATTTGCCTTTCCAAATTTCATAATATCATATTCAACCTGCAAAGTGCAAGTAGTCTCATATTTGTCTGATGTAAATTTAAAATATATCAAATATACCTAAATGAGCAGTCTAATCGTAATTAAGACTCAAACTATATAAATACCAAATGACAAGTTATCTGATCATTATACTCATGGAACTTCTTTTTGACTCTGCAGTGTACTATTTTTAAAACGATTGCCACTGAAGGAGTAATATAGGAAAACAACTTTATATTTGTGAACCATTTCAAAGCACAGTGTTCTTTTCGTTTATTCAGTGTAACAAGCTCTTATAAGTAACTTACTTTGGTTTATTTACTATCAAGTGTAAAGTGGGAATTTGTTGCTCTATTTTTGGTTTTAGTGGATTGAGTGAGTATGAAACTTCTAGTGTTTTGAAAGGTTAAATATGATATTATGAGATTGGAGGTGAAACTAAGTAATTTTGAACTTTTGGAAGGATATAAATGAACTCTAGGAAGATTATTTGTGATATCATGCATTATTATTATTGTTATTATTTATATTATTATTGCCATTTAATTTTTTGTTTTAATCATGCAGGTGCAAAACAATTTATGCACGCCAAAAAATGGGGAGATTTTGGTTGCATCCACTCAAGATTTTTTGACATCTTCATTTCTTATAACAAGAAAAGACACATTTTATGATCGTGCTTCATTTTCACTCATGTGTTGTTATATGGGCGATGCAATGGATACACTTGATTTGCCAACTCCTGCTATTATTAAGGCAAGATATGTGAATTGGCATCATATGTTTTTAAGTTCTATCATCTTCATTCCATCACAGTGATTATTATAGTAATTGGTATGATGGAAGCAGAGAATGAATGGAAATGGTTCATTCCATCGGAATGTAAAAAAAAACTTTGTTTTGTCATACGGAATGGAATAAACCATCCATTTTATTGGCTTTCATTCAATGCCTGTTGGGGGGGGGGGGGGGAAATATATTTCATTTCATCATGCAATGGAATGACAAATTACCGTATAAGTCGGTTTTTATTTTTTATAAACTTTAATAACTGAGTTCTTCTAAAAAAATGGAGGACTTCAACCAACTGGCCTTTTCGTTTTTCAAAAATGACTAGAAATATATCATTTTGTATGAGGTTAGACTTTGGACATGGAAAGTTTAATAGCTTATATCAAATAATGTATAAAATAGGGACTAAATTAGGCACTATCTCGATATATAATATAAAAAGTTCATATGAAAAACTCATTTCATTATTAAAGCCAACCAAACATGATAATATTATCATCCACTACCAAACAAACCCTTTGAAATACTGATTTTGAATTTCATATGCATGTATGCAGTTGTGTTCTTTAATGTAAGTTCATTTACTATTTGTTTTGCAGCCAATAGAGCTTTGGACTGGAAAACAATTATTTAGTGTGCTGTTGCGACCACATGCAAATATGAATGTTTATTTGAACCTCACTCTTACTGAAAAGAGTTACACCAAACCGAGTGGAAAAAGGGTCAAGCCTTATGAGACTATGTGCCCTAATGATGGATATGTCTACATTCACAACAGTGAACTTATTAGTGGCCAGCTTGGAAAGGCTACTTTAGGTCTGTTTTCTGTCTCTTCCAATATTGTAATGGTTCAAAACAGGCACTTGTTGGTACAGGCTAAGACAGGTCGAGTTGGATTGACGCCAGACACACATTGTCCAGTTTTTTTGTATCAACAACAGTTTGGTTTTCTAAACAAAAATGATTTAGGTGGTTTCATGCACTAGAAACACACTTTGGCAACTTTTCACCCGTTCAACCCAATTGACCCGGGATTGTGAATTCGTGCATAGACCTTGATTCAAGGGGCCTTTTAGTTATTTTCTAGATGTATATAGTAGAGTTGCAAAATGAGTTGGTTGGGTAACAAGTCGAGATGGTAACTTTTTTTATGGATCGGGGTTGGGCTGACTGTTGTCCATTTTTCTGAAAGTTTTATATGACTGCTACAGGGAATGGAAACAAGGATGGACTTTACTCAGTTCTTCTTAGGGACTACAACTCACATGCTGCAGCTGCTTGTATGAATCGCTTAGCAAAACTAAGGTATGTTTTAGCACCATGTGACTACGATTCTCTATGCTCTTTAATTCCGATGTAGCTTAAAAGGTATTTACGTATTTTTATACTCGTGTACTTTATACTGTCTCTCTTTGTTTCTTTTAAGCATATACTCTTTGATTTCAAATATTTGATTACTTGAAAATTTGCTTGTTGATTGTGCAATGTTTTAGTATATCTTTGCATAATTGCATCAGTTATTAGAAAGCATTATGATTTATGTCAAGTTTCTCCATATAGAGGTGGCAAAATGAGCAGATTGGGCAGGTTGTATCACGGTAAATTTTAATACACATTGGGTTGAGCTCACATGCAAACACGTTTTTGTCCGTATAGTTAGTTGTTATAAATACTTAATGCATTAAGTTTTATTATGTAAAACTGTTTTGTTACAATGATATTTCTAACTCTTGAATATAAGCGATTTAGGAGGTTGTATGCATTAAAAAATGCACTCTAGGTGTCTTACGACACCTGTCAGCTGTGATGATAAATTCTACTCTTTATTTCTGACGATATTGTTACATGATTGTTTATTAGCATTATTTAAACTCCAATATCTAATAGTCATATATGAGAACCCTTTAATTTCTTTAATGGCCATACCAGCATCGGACTTTGCAATCTCTGCGTTTTCTCAGGGGACACAGTTTCTTCTCTCTCTCTCTCTATATATATATATACACACATACATACATATACATACATACATATATATATGCGTGCGCACACACACACACATATATATATATATTTATATTTTTCAAGTGAGAGATATGGTATTGATAATATTATTTTGATGTAGTGCTCGGTGGATTGGAAATCATGGATTTTCAATTGGAATTGATGATGTTCAACCTGGGGATAATTTAAATGACAATACAGTTAGAATCATTTCTGAAGGGAATAAAAAGTGTGATAATTTCATACTCGATTTTAATAAAGGAAAGCTGAAGTTGCAGCCTGGTTGTAATGCGGCTCAGACCCTTGAATCTGAGATAACAGGTGTCCTAAATAAAATCAGAGATGAAACTGGAAAGGTAATTCACCATTGGTTTTTTAATCAGTTATTAATGTTTAAAGATTTTAACTCTTAATTATTTTCTTCCAATGTTGTATTGACCGGATATTTGAAACTAAATGATAATATTATTATTTATAAGGTGAACACTATGGCAAACAATTTCATAGTTACTATTTGTTGATTTTAGATTTTTAGGGATACTTTATTGTATATTGTTAAGGTTGAGTAGATGTGGCAAAATGGCAGATCATGTTAGGTAACGGGTCAAAATCCGCACCGGTCAAAATGGGTCATATTTTGAACCAGGTGGAATTGGTTTTTGGTAAAATGGATTTGGATTGAAAAGTGTTCATTTTTTGAACAGGATGTAGTTTGGATCAAATTGAGTATGGTCAAACCCGTTAGACCCTTTTAACCACTTTAATTTTTAAAAATGAACAGAAGTTAGATTATTTAATTGTTATGTTTTTTTGAATGATTATTTAATTACTTTAATTGTTTGGAAATAATTTATTACCATCATCAAGTAATGGGACAAAATGGGGCTGTTCAAGCATGCGTTGAACCGTGTTGATCTGGTTCGGGCCAAGTTGACTCGTTAGTTTTTCTTGGGTCACAGCGAATCAGGTTAAGTTTGACCTGTTAGTTGTCAATCGTCTTAAAACCACCAATATTGTGTAGGCTGCTACAGAATTTTTTCTTTAGTTTTGTAACTATTTGAAATTGTTTTTTTAAGTGTTTAATGATAACCTTGAAGTAGTGAAAATGCTTAATTTCTTTTACAGGTTTGTATGGAAAAACTACATTGGAGGAACAGTCCCTTAATTATGTCTCAGTGTGGGTCCAAAGGATCTCCTATCAATATTAGTCAAATGATTGCATGTGTTGGTCAACAATCAGTTGGAGGTCAACGTGCTCCAAATGGATTTATGGACCGAAGTCTTCCACATTTTCCCAGGAAGTCAAAGACACCTGCTGTATGTTTTCTGCTTTCATATTCTTTAAGGGTTCCTTCTGAACTTTCGTTAGTCACAAGGGTCAAGTAATTAACTGTAAATTAGATAAATAGTTTGTAACTTTTTCTTATTTGTAATTGAATGGAGCATCAGTTCCATATTAAGTTAGCTCATTGTGTTTTTTTCCCTCAATGCAGGCAAAAGGGTTTGTAGCAAATTCTTTTTATAGTGGTTTAACTGCTACTGAGTTTTTCTTCCACACTATGGGAGGACGAGAAGGTCTTGTGGATACAGCGGTAAGCTTCTAAATATAAAACAAACTAAAATTCAGAACTCATGAAATTGAGGATAAAATCTTGATATTGTGCATTTTATATTACTTGATGATATTAGACATACATCCTTTTAGACGTTCATCAATGTTAGTGCATGTGGTTGTGGATTTTGTTATAAGAGCTAGAGGTTGAAGATCGACACATTTTAGATGTGACGATTGCAACCTATTTTTGGCTAAACGGGTTGATTTGGGTCAAAATTCAAACAGTGTATTGAAAATGTATTAAACCTCTTAAATGATTATATTTAAAAAATTAGGGATTTATCATTGTAGTAATTGTTTTATGTAGTCATATTTAACACAAGGCAACTACAGAATTCAAGTAAAGAAAAGACAAAAAGGTTCATGGGTTGGCCTGGCCGACCGGTTTTGACCCAAACTCGTTTTTACCCATTACCAAGCTTATCAGCTCCACCCACTATCTAATGCTTAGATTGCTGCTATTATGACAGGTTAAGACAGCTGACACTGGTTATATGTCCCGAAAACTGATAAAGGGATTGGAGGACTTGTCTGTTTACTATGACAACACAGTAAGGGATTCTAGTGCATGTATTGTTCAATTTACATATGGTGGGGATGGACGGGACCCGTCTCAGATGGAAGGAAAGGCAGGATTTCCGCTGAACTTTGATCGGTTATTGATGAAAGCCAAGGTTTGACCCTAATTTCATTTCTATCATATCAACTCTTTCTGCTACATTTGATTCCTATCACCTATGTAATAAGTAGTGGCGGAACTTTAAGTTGGTAATCTGAAAATAGGTTGGTTTTGGCTTTATTTTTATGCTACGGGGTCAAACGAGTAAAATTATGACTTACTAAAAGGGAAACATGTCAAAAAGGTTAAACGTAGCCCATGATGTAATCAGGTGTTGATAACCTTTTAATTCTTTTAAAGATAGTTGGATCATCATTATCATTATTATTATTATTATAGATTTTTTAATCATATTTTATATATTCATTATTTGTGAGGGCTAATGTTGAAAAAACCTGTAATCTTAGGTAGGTAATAGAGAGAAGAAACGATTAATTTATTAAATCTTTCACTGAATTATACAACCGCTATTTATACTAGAGTACACAACCTATTCTAGGAAAGTGTTTACAAGTAAGTATTTTAAATTACACCGAATTAAGAGTTGTAATCACAATCTATAATTATGATTATACTACTATGTAATATCTAGCAAAAACCCTATAGAATTTCATTGAACTCGCACATAAATCCTGAACTTATAAAACTCAACAAAAAAGGTCCCTCGACTTTATTTTCAACAAAAAGATTCCTTATTTTTGCATTATTAAATCCTTTTAACTTTTAAAATTGAGTAAATTGTCATTTTCGTCACTGTGGTTTGGTCACTTTTGCCACTTTCATCCAAAAGGTTTATTTTTCTCTTGCGTATCCTCGTGCTTTCCAGATTTTTCCATTTTCATCCACTTGGTTAACCCCATCCATTTTTTTAACGTTAAATGAAGGACATTTTTGTCTTTTTATATATTTGTTTATTTTATTCATGTTTAAACAAATATATAAAAAGACAAAATACCCCTCATTTAACGTTAAAAATGGATGGGGCTAACCAATTGGATGAAAATGGTAAGTTTTGAAAAACACGAGGATACGCAGGAGAAAAATAATCCTTTTGGATGAAAGTGACAAAAGTGACCAAACCACAGGGACAAAAATTACAGTTTACTCTTTAAAATTTAACAAAAAAGATCCTTTTTTGCATGATTAAGTCCCTTAACTTTATAAACAAGAACGTTTTCACTAATTTTTGCAAGTTAGAGATGAAATGACAAAAGTGAAGTCCAGAGACGGATGTGAAAGTTCAGCAAAAGGTCCATTGGGTTTTTTTTCCGACATTTTCCTTGTTTATAAATTCAGAACAACTAAACAAAGACAAATAATGTTAGCGTGCCAACCCGACCCTTGACCTTTCTCAAATTTGACCGTTACTCAACTCGTTTGTGCGGCCTGTTTTGCCACCCATGCTAATGTGGTTTTATATGATAGGCTACATGTCCTGCTGGGCAACATAAAGGCATTTCTTCTTCAGAGATTCGTGAAGAGGTTGATGAACGTTTTTCAATGCATGATATGACTCCAGAAGGGGGTTGCTCTGAGGACTTCAGGAAGAAATTAAAACAATTTATTGAAAAATATGCCGCAACACTAGAAGTCACTAAAAGAGCACTTCTATCACATGATGGACAAGTAAATGATGAGCAATCTGGAATTATAGAAAGTGTTGCCCAAAGCATTTGTGGCATCACTTCTCAGCAGCTGCAGGTATATGAAATAATTATCAAAAGTGTTGGTTGTTTAATACTTTAAATTCTTTATCTTATTTATGCAAATTTAGCTATTTTGCGTTCTTATTTAGGATTGTATGGACTACTTGACTCCATTTTTTACACATCAAAGTGAGGTGGTAATTTCGAGGGTATATTTGGCTTGTTTTTTTATCTCTAACAAGTCAAACGAGTTAGCTAAAAGATCCAACAAAAACTAAAGCTGTTCAAATGGGTTGAAAATCTTCAAAAGGCATTTAAATGCATTGAATCTCTTAATTTTACTTATTTAAGTACATTATCATTGTAATAATATGATTTTTGTAAGAGACATTCACGAAAGTAGCCATTTTCTTGGGTGTGTTATTCTTGTTTGGTCATGTCAGAATAATTTCACACCTATAACCATGCAACGTAGATCTATATTCTAGTTTTCATGAATTTCTACTTTTATTCACTTATACGACTTCACGTACGATAATAGTACACTCACCCGCATCCGTCTCCACACAACATAGATCTATATTCTAGTTTTCATGAATTTCGGATTTATATCTAATATTTTGGTGGACCCTAATTTTCATTCTGTTCTACAACCTAATTCATTTTTTGTTGTTGTTTGTCATATTAAAATCTGCATAAAAATATAGGTATTCTTAAACACATGCATCTCTCGTTACCATCAAAAAAAGATTGATGCCGGAACAAATATCGGTGCAATTGGTGCTCAAAGTATTGGAGAACCAGGAACACAAATGACATTAAAAACCTTCCATTTTGCTGGAGTTGCAAGCATGAGTATCCTTTTTTTGTTGTCATTTTTTTGTTTAATCATAGTACATATTTTTGTTAATGCTTGTAGTGTATGGAGTAGTGTGCTACTTAACTCTTTGACAGATGTCACTCTGGGGGTTCCTCGTATCAAGGAAATCTTAAATGCAGCCAAGAAAATCAGCACGCCTGTCATTACTGCAAAACTCAGAACTAATGATAACATATCATTTGCTAAGCTTGTCAAAGGTCAAATGGAGAGAACTCTTTTGGGGCAGGTTTGATGTTTTTTTTTCCAAGTATTTACAAAATTTGAAGATGGTTTTCAATTTGAGATTTTTTGTCGGTGCTTTCTTAGTGGTGGGCAATTTTGATCCATCTACTTGTGAGCAAGTCAAAACTAGTCAAATATAATGAAGTTAGCTATAAGGGAAATGGGTCAAATGGGTAGAAAGATGCCTAAAGTCTGTTTTTGATGCACACACCTCTTAAGTTGTTTTGTTCAAATGTTTTGATTGTTACTGTAAAAATATTGTTTTTAATTATTTTTATCACATTGATTAGTTTAAAAAAATGGACAAACAAAGTGTTTTCTGGACAACCGATCCGCGCCCGTTTTGACCCGTACAAAATTGACCCATTGCCCAACCCACCGATCTTGCCACATCTAGTTATGTTGGTACTATGTGTCATATTGTACAAATGTAGTGACAAATTGACTTGGATTTTTTTCTATTTTTATTGTAGGTTGCAAAGAGTATAAAGCTTGTACTGGGATTAAGATCTGCTTCTATTGTTATAAGTCTTGACAAGTCAATGATTCAAGCTCTGCAACTCTCTGTAGATGCATATACTGTAAAAGAATCAATTCTAAAGACTCCTAAAATCAAACTGAAAGAACCTGTAAGATTTGTTTATATTTTTTTTCGGGATTTGTCAAAGCGTTTTATGTAATTATGAAACTATTTGATGTATGCAGCATATCAAGGTTTTGGATGCTAGGAAACTTGAAATTAATCCTCCATCTGATAGGAATAAACTTTATTTTGATCTGCATTGGCTCAGAAATAGGCTTCCAACAGTTGTTGTGAAGGTAAGAGATTCAAACTGACCTTGTAACTCTACGATGGTTTGTAGAGGTGGCAATTTTGATTCGTTTACTTATGAGGTGTTATTTATAATGGGTAGAATGAGTTAAGTCAAAAGAATGAGCTTAAAAAGAGACCGGACAAATGAGTTGAAAGAAGCCTAACGTGTATTTTTAATGCTTAAAACCTCATAAGTCATTTTATTCAAACAACTACATTCTTCTTGAAAAACTATAATTTCTGTAATCATTTTTGACACGCTGATTGTGTAAAAGTAATGGACAAAAAGTGTCTTGGTTCAACCCAGCACGACCCATTTTGACTAGTATTGAAAGTGGTTATTTTAACCTAACAATGTTTGACCTGTTACCCACCCAACCTGCCTTACCCTTCATTTATGCAAATATCTAATGACTTCATATGATAGGAAGACTTGAATTTTCATCTGCATTTGGACCTGCTAATTTAATTTTGTAATATTTTTTTTGACAGGGCATTGATACCATTGAACGTGCTGTGATAAACAAAAAGAAAGAGCAGGACAAGTTTAACTTGCTTGTGGAAGGGTAAGTTTGTAATTAGTTACATTATGATCATAGTTTGTCGAATTAAACATTGCATCTATTTGGGTTGAAAGGTGTATCGTTTTATGTTGTTCTTAAGCTATCATGACCTCTTATTGACAAGTTGGGTATCAGGTCAAAAAAGTAATTTGTAAGTGCAGATCTATATGGATTGAGTTAGGTTAAGTTGACTTGCAAACACTTTATGTCCATTTTGAAATTTTGATTTGTGAATAATTGACGTGGTAGATATTATTACAATAATAAATTAATTCTTCTGAATAAAGCAAGTTAGAAGATTGCAACTTGTATGTATTAAAATTACACACTCAGAATTTTCACGTGTTTGATTAGTTCAACCTGTTTGACCCTTCCCCTTTCGGTTAAGTTTGTGCATTATTTTGTTTGTCAAATTGAATTTACTTGCTTGACAAATTAAAGTTGATGTATATTTGAACTACTTTTGATTGTGGGATTTTCAGAACGGGCCTCCAAGCAGTTATGGGCATGGAAGGAATTAATGGACATGAAACCACAAGTAATCATATTTTAGAGGTACAAGGCACACTTGGCATTGAAGCTGCCAGAAGGTCAATTATTAAAGAGATCCAATACACTATGGAAAGTCATGGAATGAGTATAGATATTCGCCATATGATGCTTTTAGCTGATGTCATGACATATAAGGTACATTCCTCGAATACCCTCTTTTTTCTTATACTTTTTATTATAATAAAATTTTGATCAAACCATGAATAAAAAGAACGGGGAATGTTATAGTCTTACAAATATACAGGAAGCTAGTAACTGTAGTTATTAGATGTGAGGATTTGAATTAGGGGTTCTAAACGGGTCTTGTTCATGGGGTTGGCGGGGTCTAAAGCCGACACGAACCCGAAGTTTGACACGAACCCAAAAATCATGTCAGACAAATGAACCCAAACACGGTGCGAAATTTTGTGGGTTGACACGAACACGACCCATTTAATCCTTGTATTAATACTTTAAAATTATACATTTACAACAAAAAAATACAATTGGGTATAACATAATTATGTTTAAATTGTAAAACATTGTCCATTTGTTTTTTAACTTTTAAATTTTGGCATGTAATACCCAACCAAGTTAATTTATGTCATAAGACACATTTTGAAAAAAAAGTTAAATTAAATGGGTTAAACGGGTCAACACGTGAACCCGACAGGTTGACCTGAACACGACCCATTTAGCTAAACGCCTAAACGTGTTCGCTGGTTCGACACATGGACCTGTTTATACTAAACTCAAACTCGCATATTTCATGTTAGGTCTTTGTCGTGTTTGAAATTCACACCCTTAATTTCAACCCATTTACTTCAGATTGGATCATTTTTTTAATCTCTACCCGTCTAACCGGCAAAACATGTAAATTTAAGAAATAAGGCAGTCTAAAAAGGAAAAGGGTGGGAAGTCCTCCAAAGTGTTTTAATCATACAAACTCGTAAATCAATTTGCTCTATAGGGTGTGGTTCAAATGATAACCAAGTTTTATGTGAAAACCACATCTCAACCATTGATTCAGTTTGATCAATGGTTGATTTCATTTAATGGCAAATCTGTAATTATTAAAAGAAAAAAATTAGTTATATTTAATGCAAAAGGGTAATTTGGGTAAACCAACACATTTAATTTAAGCAGAGAAGAATAAACTAAATGGATAGAAAATATAAACAGAAAAATAGATATATGCATGTGTTACATATACGTACCAAGTTGAAAAAATTGATTCAGGCCTGTGTTACATATACGTACCATTAAGGAACTCAAATATATTTGTTGTATGATGTTAGCTATCATCAAATCTCTATAAAAAGTTAAATATCCCAAATTCCATTTAACACAAAATCAAAATTAAAGATAAAAAATACCATTTAATTTCTCATGTAAACAGAAAAACACAAACCTTACGGTGTTCGTGCGACCTCCGACCATATCGGTGGCGTCACCATAGACAGAGATTCCGACCATATAGGTGGCGTCATCCTTGGTTTAAAAAGGCGCGCCTGAGGCGTCACCATAGACAGAGATTCCGACCATATAGGTGGCGTCATCCTTGGTTTAAAAAGGCGCGCCTAGGCGCGATGCGACCCAAGGCGCAGGGTCTTGGGCTTTAGGTTACATAAGGCGTGCCTAGGTACAAGAAGCGCGCGCTTCTGCGCTCTTAGGCGCTTTTCTGCGCTTAAGGGCTTTTTTTTGGTATGTTTTGTTTCTGTTTTGGACTTTTGCAAGTGGTAGTAACTAGTAGTTTTGGACTTTTGGTGGACTAATGGTTGGGTTATACTCTCTTTTGGATGTTTTAGATGTTTAATATCAAGTAATGTGTTTTAACATTATTGGGAATTTAGATGTTTAATATCAGTTAGTGTGTATATACATAATTTACATGTTTTTATAGTATGTGCGCCTCGTGTACGAAAAGCCCTGCGCTTTTGCGATTTGCGCCTCGGATTTAGACCTCGTCGCCTCGGTGCGCTTTCCGCTTTTTAAAACCAAGGCGTCATCACCCTCATCTTCTGTTTGCTAGACCTCCGACCATATCAGTGGTGTCTCCATAGACAGAGATTCCAACCACCGCCCTCTCCTTCGCCATCCTCGGTTTCTTTTATGGATTTTTGATGAACAAGGTTTTCTCGTGATTTTTGGGAGGATGAATCGATTTCTGGATTCTTGATATCAAATGAATTCTGGATTCATGATGTATCAGAGGAGGAGTTTGAATTTAGAGAGAGAGAGAGAGGAATTAAAAAAAATAGATAACTACCAAATTTAAAGGAGTGTAGAAATTACATAATTAACCTTCTATTTAAAAAAATATAAATAAAAAAGAAAAAAATCTGATTGGTTGAGAGTGGTTATCATGGTTTTCGTATAAAACTTGTTTATCATTTGAACCCTTCCCTATATATATATATATATATTTGTCACGTTTCAGACCATAAGAAAACAATATCCCTATTCACCCAAACCTGTTTATTAAATTTTTTTGATTATTTGCCATTAGGCGTCTAGCACTTATATTTCATCCTAGATTATGATTCTAACTTATATTTGATTATTATTTGCTATGAACAGGGGGAAGTTTTGGGTATCACCAGATTTGGGATTCAAAAAATGAAAGAAAGCGTGTTGATGTTGGCTTCATTTGAGAAAACATCAGATCATCTTTTTAATGCTTCTGTGAATGGTCGAGTAGACAAGATAGAAGGTGTTAGTGAATGTATTATCATGGGCATACCAATGCAGACAGGCACAGGAATCATTGGAGTTAAACAAAGGTACGCTCGCAAATGGGCGGGTCGGGTGGGATGGGTCAACTTTTTTTTGTTTTTTTAACATTGAGTGGGATGGATATATTATTAAGATATTAATCTGACTTCTTTTTGTTAAGAGAATTAATAGGCTGTAAGCTTATAAATACACTTTAATCACCTTCCACCTTTTCATTTTTAACTTTAATTTTAAAAATTACCCGTTTGACCCGTCAAATATTAAATAGACTAAGTTTCAGTTTTTGTCCATTTGGTATACAAAAGACTATCGAATCCGTCACTTAATAAACATGACCATTTTCCTCTCTATTTTCTTAAAATATTGTGCCTTTGGTCCTCCTGTTATAACCCAAATAGAACCCATTACTAATTAAACGGGTCAAAACGAATCAGCTTTGAATTGCTTCGGTGAATGTGGCTCATATCTATATGATGTTTGATGGCAGGGTTCCTCAACTTCAGCTGTGCAAGGGATCAGATGCGATCTTATCTTGAGCTCATGAAGCAAAAACCTATCAAGCTACAATTGATCGTCAAAAATGGCGTAAACAGTTTTGATCAAAAAGATGTTTGCTTGTAACTCGAGTTATATAGAAACTTTGGTACATGAAAGATCGGAGAACTTGCAACTTTTGGGAATTTATGCTGTTACGAGATTGCTATGGTAAAAATCCAAGGAACGACATGCAAGTGTTAACCAAAATAGCCGAGGTTGATAACAAACAACCATTAGACAATTACCTAGCCTTGATGACTAGTAGATCACATGTTTTAGACATAACCAAACTGGAAAATGGTATTAACAGACTCGAACCAGGCTCACCAAGGGGAGGGTATTTGCGCGCTACCATCTCATCTCAACCAAATGCCGCCTTGGTTTAAACTTTACACAAGTATGTATTTATGAAGGGGAAAAAACGAAATCTTAAGAAAAAAACTTAACCAATAGTAACGTGTCACGTGGCATTGCGGTCCAGTAGAAGGAAAACTCCTAAGGAGTTCCCTTTTAAACAGGTTATATAATGGTAAAATATGATTATTGAAACTAAATAATAATAAAAATAATAATCTCTATCTATATCTTATCTTACTACCTAATAAATAAAAATCGTAGATGACCCATGACATAGTTTTAGGCCATATGAAATTTTATTCTACGCCTCTTATCTATTAAATAATGATGATATTAAAAAATATATATTTTTAGATACTTAATATAAATTTAATTATGAATACTTATTATTTAATTATAGATAGTTATTGTATTATTAGCCAAATAAATTTATTATAAAATTAATTATGAATAGTTATAATTTCTGACTTTTCATATCAATTTAAAATTATGTTCGTTAAAATATTAAAAAAGGCAGATTAATGATAAATAATTGTTTTTTACAAATGTTTTCTTAAACTTTTATAAAATTTAATGTGGTTGGATGGTTTGAATCGTAAAAATACAATATGGCAAATAGTTAAAAAAAATAGGCGGTGTTAAAAAAACCAAGTTTTATTTTTTATTTTTAATATGTATTTATAATTATGATTAAAGTTAACCTGCTAAAAGGATATTTAAAGAACTAAGTAAACTTTAACTGAATTAATATTTATCAATTATGTAAAAGAATTAATACACAGTTTATATTAATATTACTATTGATATTAATATTAATATTGACAAGGTAAAAAAATACTTAAAATTATATCTTTGAATGATAACGATGGATAGATACATTGCATAATAATCTGTGATCTGGAGTGTAAATCAGCCTAGTCTAGCCGCCTTGAGCTATTCAACATTGGCTAGTTAAAAGTTTGAATAGGCCGAATTTAAATGAGTTCGACTCTAAATTGAAGCTCGTTTTTATATACTCGGGCTTAGCTCGCTGTAAAGCCTAGATTTTTGTTTTCCGCTTCTCACCTATTAAATAATAATGATTTTAAATACTAAAATTTATTTTAATATTTTATTAAAACTTACTAAATCATAAGAAGATTTAAATTATATCTTATCTTAAAATATAATTTTTAAATATTCATTATTTTATACTTATAATTCTTAAATCTTCATTTATTGTTAAATATAACTTTTAAATCTTTAATATTTCTTATTTCACCAATTTTTCATCACATCCAACATACAAATCTGCATAGAAACTGCTGGTTTATAACAAGTTATATTTATTCAATCCGTGTAATATATGGATTCATATTTGATCATTTTCCTATATATATAGGTTTTACCACAGTGGCCTTCAGGTGGTGGATTTTCTCGGGAATGGTGGGTGGGTTGGGTCATCAGTGATGTCTGCGTTCGCGTGCGTGAGTGGCCTTTCGTCAATGGATTTACCCGGGTGATCGAGATTATAGTATTCGTTAAAAAAAACATATTTACATTACATAAATGCACATTAAATATTCAACATATCTAATACGTTTCATATATTATATAGTTGGTCAAAACAATATGATTCCGTACAATTAATTACATTAATTTATTTGTTAGGAAAGTAATTATATGCTTGTGTATATATATGCACACTTGTGTAAAATTTTGTTCTGTTCATGTTGATTGCCCTCATTTCATCTGGTAAATCTCTTTCTACTCTTTTTTTTATTTATACTTCTATATGCCTTGTTATATTTCATCTAATATTTGGTTTATTCAAATTATTTGTCAAGGGATGTGGGTGGAAACAACCGTGGTTCGACCTAGTGCTCTACCACACTGCACTAAAATTTTCGACTGTGCACCACTTTGCAAAGGGTGTAGGTTTTGTGCTTGTTTAGGCGGAATTTGTGTTCGTAAGTGTCCTGGCCCCCCGGGTCAAGAACTCGTAAAGGAACCTGGTTTTAAGGGGGGATCGGACCGTGTATAAGGCTTTTTTGCGATTACTATATTTATAAAGTTATGACTGAAATCGTCTATTTTTACAAGATGAATGCAAATGTTTTTTCTTACTAAAACAATATAAGGTTACTATATATGAATTACTAATTTACGCTAAAAAACGACCGTAGATGCATTTTATGAGTTCAAGTGTGGGTTTTATAGTTACATATTTTTAAATGTATAAATAAATTAACACAATATAATATAAAGAAATTCAATATAAATCAATTCACAATCAGCTGCATCAAATAAAGGAAGAATTTCATGTATTATCCTTTAAATCATTTTATTTCCTCGATTAAACTTGAAAATATCAAAAATAATATTTTTTAATATATTTTTACTTAATGAAAATTATACCCTTTGCTTCTTTCTCAAAACCATCTTATATTCTTCTCTCGCAAATAAATTATCACCCAAATAAAGTGTTACTGTTGACAATAAAATAACATCTAAATGTGATAACAATTTCTCTATTATCTCTTTTTTAATCAACATCAGCTACAAGAAACACTCTGGGTTAACACGGATGTGCAACTAGTGGCTCATTCAAGAATCAAACCACCAACGGTCGGCGACGACGACATAGTGTGATTTTGTTTAAACCCCGATTTTTAATGTTGAATTGAAACGTGAACACGAAGAAGAAAGGTGGATGGAGGTTTTTAAACTTATATACCTATTCCTTAAATGTTTTTTATAAAGAAAATGTTTAAATGGTCATACATCAAATTATTCTTAACAACAAGAAGACGAAAATTACACCTTTCATTAACTTCAGTAATTACACTTATTGTCCTTTAACTTCAGTAACGTCCATTACATTCAATGTTTGTTATAGATTCCGTCCTTTTGATAGACACGTTAAAATGAAACGTTAAGTGCACTCATGTGCAAGATATATGAGAGCAATTTGTTTTTTTTTTAATTACTACATCGAGCTCTAATGAAGTTCCATTACTCTCAAATCTCCAATTTTAGTTCCCCCTTGTAGAAATCCGTGGATGTTATTGAAAGAATTAAGATTTAGGAATAAATTAGCTCAACCCATTGCTTGGTTTGTTGAAGAACGAATATATTTATTTTTCTTCTTTTGATCTTAATACCCACATAAAATCATATGTTAGTTCTCAAATTCGTTGATGTTTATTCTTGATTTTGGTCATGTAGGCATGAAACCCCCCTTTAATATCTTTGTTTTGACTCAAAAATGATGATTTTAAGCGAAATAGAGAAATCTACAAGTGAAATCGAGTGTAAATGGAGCGTAAATTATGATAATTATGTTATTGAGTCTGTTATTGACAACAAAAGTGAAAGTTATGACTGTCACTTACCAAATTGATAGTATTAATTAATATCAGCCAATAGGTTATAGTTTGGATTATTAAAATCCAATCTGTCTATTATTTATAACATAATCCAATTTTAAATCCGGCTCGACTGGTGAACCTTTAGGACGGTTGATTCATTGTCCGGTTCGTTTCTAAAAACATTATGTAAGTATATTAGCATAAGTTCCTTAAAGAAACTTGAAATATGATTAAAATGAAAAAAGAACAACATAACCTCAAAATCTTATTAAAATGAATCTTACGAATGAGAAAAGTCTCACATCATATGCATCACACCAAAACAATAAAATAAATTTCCAACAAACTATGCTCGATCTCAATCATAGGTAGATAAGAAGAGGAGTGTGTTATGCAATGTGTGTACTTGATATGCGAGAGGTGGGTGTATTTAATTATTTAATATCTTGGTAATATTATTTTGTGTAATTTTTTTGTTAATATTATTATTATCGACTAGTATTTAAGAGTATAGAATATGTGAAGAGAATAATATTAAGCCCTTAAACTTTGTCATAGAAAAGCTCCATTTATAAAAACTGGTATAAGAAATTGTTATAAAATGGTATAAAATATTATTTAAAAATTTTCGTACAAAGATTTGTATAAAAGTAAAGAGCCAAAATAGTTACGAAAAAGTTTAGGGATTAAATTGTTTTATGAAAAGTTACGAAAAAGTCAAGGTTCGAGTCCCGTCTGTAATGGGTTGAAGTAAATTATTAAGAGTAGATTAGTGAGTCCTAAAATGGGTATTGATGTTAAAAAATGTTAAAATATTACATTTTCTATATTGATGATTAGGTCTGTTTGACTTGTCTCATGTCTGTGTTCATTTCTTCGAGTTCTTGTACAGATTTTGGGTATAAGAAAAAAACTTAACCAATAGTAACGTGTGTCACGTGACAATGCGGTCCAATAGAAGGAAAAATTTGGTTCCTAAGGAGTTCCCTTTTAAACAAGTTATATAATGGTAAAATATGATTATTAAAACTAAATAATAATAATAATAAGAGTAAAGTGTCATTTTCGTCCCTGTGGTTTGATCATTTTAACCACTTTCATTCAAAAACTTTTTTTAGCTTTTCCGTCCCTGACTTTTCAAAATTTAGTCATTTTCATCCAATTGACTAACTTCATTAAAATTTTAACGTTAATTCAGGGACAATTTGGTCTTTTCAAAAATCATTTTTTTAACACTTTTTTTTAAAACAGGGGCAATATATATATATATATATATATATATATATATATATATATATACATATATATATCCCAGCCCTTGTCCATGTTACTTCTTCTTCACCACCACCAGCAAACTTAAACACCACCACCTGCAACCACCGCCGCCCCTTTTCTCCGGTGACAAATCGATCTCCCCTAAATTCATCCCTTGTTGCTCCTCGCTCACTATTAGTCCTCAATCAGCATCTTCGTGTTGCTATTCATCTAGCTTCAATTTCTCGAAAAAAAACCCTAGGTTTTCTCTCCGATTATTGCCGGCATGCCGTACTGAATACTCGTCGATTCGCCGTCAGAGCGGAGTCCACCAATGGCGCGGAGCCACGTCACTATGACTTCCGACTTGTTTACAATTGGCGCTGGCAGCGGCGGCGTTAGGGCTTCTCGTTTTGCCGCGAATTTCGGTGCCTCATTAGCTGTTTGTGAGCTTCCGTTTGCCACCATTTCTTCGGAGACTACCGGAGGAGTAGGCGGAACGTAAGTTTCTAATTTTGTTAATTGAATTTGAGTTACAGCTAATTGAGCAGCACTCAGAGTGGAGGCTTACTTCGATTACATTAAAACTAATATGTGGTAACTTGCAAATTTTTTATTTGGTCGATTCCCATGAATCAAATTTCCAATTTAGTGATGACCTGCAAATTTTTTTGTTTGATCCTTCAATTCTATGTGAGTTTCTGGTGACGGTGGAGGTGAAGATTTTTGTCAAGTGAAAGGGGACACGCAGTGGAGATGGGCGATTGAGTTGAGGGAGTGGTGTTGGCGGTGGGAAAGAGAGGATGACGGTGGCGATGGTGGTTTGACTGATAATCGGCAACGAGAAATAGATGGGTGGAAGATGGCCGGCTTATCTGAGAGGGGGATGGGATTTATAAAAAGGTTAAAAAAGGATTTTTGAAAAGACCAATATACCCCTGATTTAACGTTAAAATTTTAACGGAGTTAGTTAATTGGATGAAAATGGCTAGATTTTGAAAAGTTAGAGACGGAAAAGATAAAAAAAAAATTTTTGGATAAAAGTGGCTAAAATGGTCAAACCACAAGGACGAAAATGACACTTTACTCTAATAATAATTATTTTTATTCATCTATATCTTATCTTATCTTATCTTAATACCTAATAAATAAAAATCGTAGATGACCCATGGCATAGTTTTAGGCCGATCTAAAATTTTATTTTATGACTCTCTGTTCTATTAAATAATAATGATATTAAAATAATACATTTTTAGATATACTTAATATAAATTTAATTATGAATACTTATTATTTAATTATGGATAGTTATTGTATTATTAGTCAAATAAGTTTACTATAAAATTAATTATGAATAGTTATAATTTCTGACTTTCCATATCAATTTAAAATTATGTTCACAAAAATATTAAAAAAGGAAGATTAATGATAAATAATTGTTTTTTATAAATGTTTTCTTAAACTTTTATAAAATTTAACGTGGTTGGATGGTTTGAATGGTAAAAATACAATATGCCAAATAATTATAAAAAAATAGGTGGTGTTAAAAAAAACCAAGTTTTATTTTTTATTTTTAATATGTATTTATAATTGTAATTTAAGTCTGCTAAAAGGATATTTAAAGAACTAAGTAAACTTTAACTGAATTAACATTTATCAATTATGTAAAAAAACTAATACCAGTTGAAAAAAAAATGTTATAAAAATTAACTTAGCAGAATTCATAATTGTAATGCAAAGTTCATTTTTAAAGACATTTCTTGACGATTGTATGTGTTAATTTATTACATTATATTTTATTCAACTTGTGTAATACACATGTTTATTTAATCCGTACAATATACGTGTTTTTTTTAACCTTTTTAATACTAAATATATAACATTACATCTATTCAAGCAGTGTATACACGAGATTCTAACCTAGTAATAATAATATATTAATATTACTATTGACAAGGTAAAAAATACTTAAATTTATATCTTTGAATGATAACGATGGATAGATACATTGCATTGTTGATCAATTCTTGAACATGATAATGGAAAACAATAATGTAAAACAAACCCGGTAAGCTAACCGATGAGAGAGAATACGTCATGATCTCGAATATGGACCGGGTTCCCGTTTAGGGTGTACAGTTAGGATGGTTAGGTGAGTTCAGGTGATTTTAAGCACATTACAACTTACCCTAACACCCACCAAACTCCCGGTGGATGGCATCAAGGTTCTTAACCTAACACCCACCAAACTCCCGGTGACACGTTTTGATTGTTAAAAACTTTACATCTTAAAACTTTTCCCTCATGACATCTTATTAAACAATGTTTAAAACACTAATTAAATATTATTTTAAGCGCCACATTTTGTGTTAACTATCGACCAACCTTGTGGTTTGTTATGTCTGGCTCGTTGTCAACATGAGGCGTCACACATTATAGACTTTTAACACTTTGCCGCCTCACATGGACTTTAGCACCTTCCTCAAACTCATCCCACACCCTTTATGGGGTGTTTGGGATTACTTATTGAAACTACTTATTAACTTATTAATTTTTATAAGTTAAAAAGGTGTTTGGAAAAGGTGACTTTTGTTACTACTTTTAACTTTTTAAAAGGAGAAAAAAGAGTTTTTGAGAAGTAAGGAGAACTTACTTTTCAAAACTCGTTATAACTTTTTACAAAAATCAATAAGTAGCATAAAATAAGCAATCCCAAACATGCCCTTAGTCAAACACCACCCAAAATTCAGATCCAAACTTTAATAAATCATTTAGTGGAAAACTCACTTCTCCATTTCACCCCTTTTTTTAAAACATTCTTTTTAGTTATATCATGTTTATAAACCACCATTAACTATTTTAGTGATTACCCCAATCCATTAACCGCCCCATGAACTTACTAATACAAATTCATATACGTAAGATTCTTTATATAAATTCACATGAACTCCTTTATATAAATGCTCTCATGTGAACTCACTCGTATAAACTTATTAACATGAAACTGTTCATACAAACTAATTCACATAAAATCATCCCAATCATTCTTTAAAATAAACTTGACATTCATACAACTCACGTATATGAACATCTGCATAGATATAACAAGTAATTCAACATATTAAAGCATACAACCTCAATATGAATAACAACATAACTTCAATCCACATCCACCATCTTAACACATTTAATTAACACTAACACACCAATCAATTAATGCGTTTAAAGCTCGTCTTATATGATTCAATCAAAACATCCCTGAACCCACCAATTCGGTTCCACCCTGTTCAACACCTTTAAACGTTTATCACTATTTTGAAAAGTTTTAATCTTTGTATGCGAATCAACCCAAAACAACTTAAAAGTGTTAAGATAGGGCATATATAACTCACCTGATCAAATTGTAGCTTTCGAATACATATTAACGCCCTTAGAACGAGTGTTACATTCACCCGCAACCACCATATAAATCTATCTTGGGATGTCTATAGATTTATTAAAAAAAGATTATAAATAAAATAGCATAAACGAATATGAAGAAGTACCGGGACCAAATGATGATTTTAAATCAGAATTCTTTGGCATCTGCACAGAAGCATTTATAGAAGCATTTTGAGGAATAAACCAGTAAGAAGAGTGAAGCTCCCTTTGTTTCTCATCTTGAATGAGAAAATCATAAGCCTAATTGATTGAGGGAAGAGGCTTTGTCATGATAATATTCCCTCGAATCATGTCATAACACGAGTTGAGACCCATCAGAAATTGCATCAAACATTGGTCTGCTTCACATTTGACCAAGAGATTGGCATTGCTACAAGTGCACATAGGAATGGGCTCAAGAGAATTCAGCTCATCCCAAGTAGATTTGAGTTTAGTGAAATAAGAAGCAATATCGTCATTGCCTTGTGAGATATCAAAAAGACTTTTCTGAAGGTGATAGTACTTCGCCTTATTGACCATATCTATCACTCAATTCACCCCATAGTTAAGAAGCAGTTTCCACACATAGAACACTCTCACTGATGTCTTTTGACAGAGTGTTGAGGATCAAATAAATAACCATATCATTACACCTCCTCCATAATTCAAGATTGGGAGAGGTGGGTGGCCTGGAAATAGAACCATTCACAAAATCGATCTTGTTCTTAGCAGACAAAGCAATCGACATAGCCCGCTTCCAAGACCCAAAACCAGTCCCATCAAAAGTCTTAGAAACCAACAATAACCCGGGGAGATATGAAGGGTGTAGATACAAAGGAGCAGAAGAATCCATAGACACAGAACCAGAAGAAACTGAAGCGTCTGTCATGACAAGAAGAAACAAAGAAACGAAACTAACAAAGAATACTGAAACAAGCGAACTTAATCAAGTTCGCTAAGATAATATAGGAAGCGAACTTAACAAGTTCACCAGAAAGCTGAAAGAAACAAAGAAGCGAACTTAAAGAAACAAGCGAACTTAACAAGTTCGCAATGATGAACTGAAAAACGTGAAATCGATCCAGAAGTCCTCATAACTCGAAATTAGAAACGAATATGAAGAAATCCAACTATAGGAATGATGAGAAACACAAAAGAAGTGTTTTTAACGGATCAAAACATCAAAATAACCCCAATTTACATGAGAAAACAAGAAAATGAAGGAAAAACGAATCACGAATGCGGAACAAAGACCGAAAGAGGAAGAAATCACATAATCGAGCATATAAGCTCTGATACCATGTTATGATATCGAGGATGAACGCTAAAACAAGCGAGAATGATAAACGAGAGAATGAAGAAGAGAGAGAATGATTTGATTGATAACTCAATAATGATTACAAAGAGACTATTTATATACAATTAAATAAGCTAACAAAACTATCCAACTAACTAAGCGGGCGAACTTGTCAGGCGCATATGACAAGTTCGCCAACAAAACGAGCCTAGTCTAGTTGCCCTTGAGCTATTCAACATTGGCTTGCTAAAAGTTTGAATAGGGCCGAACTTAAATGAGCTCAAATCTAATTTGGAGCTCATTTAATAAACAGAGCCTAGCTTTATATACTCGAGAAGTAACAGGGCCTAGAGTCGGGTTGGATCTACTAAAAAAAATTTGTTTTTCTATAAGTAACTAACTAGTTGAGATAAGCTCATCTAGGCTCAAGCTCGACTCGTTTAACTTAAGAAAGATTGTGGGTTTGACTTTTTTTGAGTTTTATGTCTAAAGCTCGAGCTTGTCTCGTGTATAATTTAAAAGTTCGGGTTCGGCTTATTGTTATTAATTACTGTTTACATATTTATTTAAGTACCATTTTACATATAAATATAACTAGTTGATTACAAGCCCGCGTGCTGGGACGAGATCATATTGTCTCAGTCCCGGCGCGCATTGCAGCGTGAATTTCGTCACGATCCCAAATATCAAAACGCGTATACGAATAACCTAAGTTTCCCATGCAAAACAAAAAAAGGTTCAAAATAGTTAAAAAAAATGCAAAACACCGCGCTACCATCTCAAACAAATGCCTTTACGGTTTAAACTTTACAGAAGTATATATTTATGAAGGGAAAAAAATCAAAATCTAAAAAAAAAAACTTAACCAATAGTAATGTGTCACGTTGTAATGCGGTCCAATAGAAGGAAAACATTGAGTTCTCTTTTAAACAAGTTATATAATGGTAAAATATGATTATTAAAACTAAATACTAATTAAAAATAATAATATGTTAATATTACTATTGACAAGGTAAAAAATACTTGGAAAAATATCTTTGAATGATAATGATGAATAGATACGTTGCATAATAATCAATTAATCATGTTACAATCTTGTGATTAGGAGTGTAAACGAGCCTAGTCTAGTCGTCCTTGAGCTATTCAACATTGGCTTGCTAAAAGTTTCAATAGGACCGAACTTAAATGAGCTCGAGTTTAAATTGGAGCTCGTTTAATAAACAGGGGCCTAGCTTTATATACTCGGGCTCAACTCGTCTGCCTAGTTAAACCTGCACTTGTTATACTATTAGACTAGGAATGTTTTGTAAACGTTTCTATATATTTATATAGTCTAGAGTAGTCAACCGTAAATATTGTATCTATAAATATTACATCAATAATATTGAAGGGCATGATTTTGAGCCGTATTGAATTCTATCATGGTATCAAGAGTCTAAAGATCTACCTTCTTTCCGGCCGGCACTACCTTTTCCTTCTTCCCTACCCTAATCGGCCCTCCACTTGGCCGCCTGCCACCCTCTTCCTTCCTGACCAGCGCCGATCATCACCCTCATCTTCCTTCAATTTCTAATGGCTTCATTACACCCTGTAGTGATTGTCTCCAACATCCGCAATTTTAGCCCCATTGTTTTGGAGATGGAAAACGAGTAATATACATCTTGGGTTGAACTATTCAAGATACACTGTTGTGCATTCAAAGTTCTTCAACACATCATCCCTCCTACACCCTCTCCTTTTTCATCCAAAGGCAAAGAAACGGAGGCAGAAGCTGCTGTTGCCGAGAAACTTTGGCCTCGCCTTGCGCCATAGTTTTGCAATGGATTTATTGGACAATCTCTAATGAGTAATGACCTTCTACATACTATATTCAAACCTGGTGCCACCGCTGCCCAAGCATGGCAAGCCTTGGAAAACATCTTTATTGATAACCGCTCTACCCGAGCTCTTTATCTAGAAAGTCGAAAACAGGTATTCTAACACCAAACTCGACTCGTTCTCGAACGTGTCTGCTTATTGTCAAGAACTCAAATCCATCTTAGATTAACTTGCAATTGTAGAAGCACCCGTCTCAAACCAGCGTTTGGTGTTGCAACTTATAGCCGGTCTCAACAACAACTTCGAGAACATGGCTTCACTACTCCAATAGTCTTCTCCCCTTCTAGATTTCAACACCGCCCGATCCAAGTTAGTTCTGGAGGAGACCCGTAAAGCTAGTCAATCCAGCAATGCTTCTACTACTACCCTACACACTTCAGCCCCCGGATCCAGTACTCAACCCATAGCCGCTGCACCACCTGCTCCATCCAACCCTCCTACATCAGATTCTCGAGGGTACAACAGTCGTGATTATAATCATTTTTCTCAGCGCGGTAAGGGTAGCGGGCAACAGAAATTGTTGGATATTTTAGTGTAATTGGATTAACTTGTTTGATCAATACATATTATCATAAATATCAAATAAGTTAGGAGGTGCGGAGTGCACGCTTATTTGAGTTTATCATGATATAACGGGGGTCCGGGGGCAGCGCCCTTGGAAGCGGGGTCTAAGGGGCGGCAATCCCTGGCGGGGTCCAAGGGACAGAGCCCCTGGCTGGGATTTGTTGTTAAATTTGTTTTCAAAAGATTAGGCTGGGATTTGTTGTCAAAAGATTTGTTATAAAATTTGTTGTCAAAAGATTAGGCGGAATTAATTAAATTCGAATTCGAATTTGAAATTAAAAGAGATAACTACCTTTGGTTATCTGATTTCCCAGTTTTTAATCTTCCTTTTGATCATACGAATTTTCTCTGGTTCATAGAACATTCATCACAATTCTCCATATTGGTGTTCTTTAAAACTCTGATTTGTATCCGATCAAACATTTGGGTGAACCACCAAATAGTTTTGATCTGAAAGTGATCACACGCCTTTCAGAGTATCCAAGAATTTCAATCCGTTTTCTGCAATTTCAAAAACAAAGATCAAAGCTATTTCTGAAGATGATGAACGGAGAATCTGCGAAAGATATGACGAACAATTTTGCAAAGTTGGACAAGTTTGCTGGACAGGATTTCAGGCGCTGGCAGAAGATGATGCACTTCATGTTGACCACTCTGAAGGTTGTGTATGTTCTGAGTACCCCCATGCCTAAAGTCGTGGAGAATGAACCATTGGACAAGACCAGAAGGCGCTGCAAATGGGAGAACGATGACTACATATGTCGTGGACATATTCTCAATGGTATGGCTGATTCCCTTTTCGATGTGTATCAAAATATTGAATCTGCAAAAGAACTGTGGGATTATCTTGAATCCAAATATATGGCAAAGGATGCCTCTAGCAAGAAATTTCTTGTGGGTAATTTTATAAATTATAAAATGGTGGATTCAAGTCCAGTCATGGAACAGTATAATGAACTGTTGAGGATATTGGGACAGTTTACCCAATACAATATGAAAATGGATGAATCCATTTCTGTTTCTAGCATAATTGACAAACTGCCTTCTTCTTGGAAAAACTTCAAGCATGATTTGAATCATTATAAGGAGGAATTAACCCTGGTTGAACTTGGAAGTACTTTCCAAATTGAACAATCCATAAGAGATATGGAAAAAGTTTGGGTTAATGATGATAAAACTATGGATGTACCCTCTACTGTGAACATGGTGGAAGAGGGTGGATCATCTAAGGCTGATCAGAATGCTAAAGGGAAATGAAAGTTTCAAGGGAATAACAACAAGGCTCCAAATAAGAAGCCTAAGATGACATGTTGGAAGTGTGGTAAAGTTGGGCACTTCAAGAAGGATTGTCGTGTTGGTAAAGGTGGAGGTAAAGGCAAGAATGAAGCTGGTCCAAGTGGAACTAAGGATCCAGTGAAGCAACAAGGTTAGATTTTAGTACCTAATAATAATTCGGTTGAGAATTATTTATCACTAATATCTAAATCATTTTATATGCAGGATGATGAGATTGCTTGGTGGGTTGATTCAGGTGCAACTAGCCACACATGCAAAAATCTTCAATGGTTTAAAGACTTTAAAGCAATTGAAGATGGGAAATGTTGCAACTGAACCAATCAAGGGATTAGGAAATGTTAAACTAGTTTTTACTTCTGGAAAGTCTTTACTTTTGAACAATGTTTTGTATGTTCCTGGGATTCGAAATAATCTTTTATCTGATATCGTTTTGAATAATTGTGGCTACAAGCAGGTCTTAGAAAGTGACAAGTTTATCTTGTCAAGACATGGTTCTTTTGTGGGATGTGGCTATCTATGTAATGGTATGTTTAAGTTAAATTTGGATGTTTCTTTTAGTGATGATTTTGTTTGCATGGCATCTAGTAGTTCTAGTAGTAATTTGAACAAATCCGATTTATGACATGCTAGACTAGGACATGTTCATTTTAAAAGGCTAAAATGAGTTTAATTCCTGCTTTTGAAATGGTTAATGATAAATGCAACACGTATGCTTTAACTAAGATTACTAGACAACCATTCAAAGATGTTAATAGAGAAACAAAAGCATTAGAATTGATACATAGCGATTTATGTGATTTACATGCTACACCTTCACTAGGAAACAAAAATTATGTTATCACGTTTATTGAAGATGCACCTAGATTCTGTTATGTTTATTTGTTGCATGCTAAGGATGAAGCTCTTGATAAATTTAAAATATATAAACAAGAGGTAGAGCTACATCAAAATGGGTTAATTAAAACTCTTCGTACTGATAGAGGAGGTGAGTATTATGATCCAGTGTATTTTCAATCTACTGGTATAATACATCAGACCACGGCTCCTTATACACCACAACAAAATGGTGTAGATGAAAGGAAGAATAGGTCTTTAAAAGAAATGGTTAATTCCATGTTATCCTATTCGGGTTTGAGTGATGGATTTTGGGGTGAGGCTATGTTAACAGCCTGTTATCTATTGAATAGAGTTCATAGTAAAAGGAACAAGACTACCCCATATGAGCTTTGGTACAAAAAGCCACCAAACTTGAGTTATCTTAAAGTTTGGGGGTGTAGAGCTATTGTTAGACTCACTGAACCAAAGAGGAAAACTTTGGGTGAAAGAGGTATAAATTGTATATTCATTGGTTATGCTGAGCGTTCCAAGGCTTATAGGTTCTATGTATTAGAATCTAATGACTCTGTGTCTGTTAACACTGTTATAGAGTCAAGAGATGCAATCTTTGATGAAGAAAGATTTACATCTATACCTAGACCAAAGGACATGAGTCATAGTTTGAAGGTTTCTCAAACAGCTAACACTTCAGTTAATCCTGAAGATGTACCATCCACCAGCTCTGAATCCAAAAAAAGTACAAGAGCAGGAAAACCCAATAATTTTGGTGATGATTTTCAACTTTATTTAGTTGAAGGGTCAAGAAATGAGATTGAATCTCAATATCAGTATTGTTTTAATATTGAGGAGGACCCAAGGACTTACAGTGAAGCTATGGCTTCCAGGGATGTTGCTTTCTAGAAAGAAGCAATCCAAGATGAGATTGATTCTATAATGCAGAATAAAACTTGGAAATTGACTGATTTACCCCCTGGATGTAAGCCATTGGGAAGTAAATGGATCTTCAAAAGGAAAATAAAGGTGGATGGTAGCATAGATAAGTTTAAAGACATATTGGTTATCCAAGGCTTTAGGCAAAAGAAGGGTATTGATTTCTTTGATACATATGCTCCTGTTGCTAGGATATCCACTATAAGGTTGTTATTGGCACTTGCTGCCATACGTAACCTTGTAATTCACCACATGGATGTGAAAACAGCATTTTTGAATGGTGAATTGGATGAGGAGATCTATATGAAACAACCCGAGGGCTTTGTTTTTCCTGGCAATGAAAACAAAGTTTGTAAGTTGATAAAATCATTATATGGTCTTAAGCAAGCACCAAAACAGTGGCATAAAAAGTTTGATGATGTGGTATTGTCTAATGGTTTTGTGTTAAACCAAGCAGACAAGTGTGTATGTAGAAAATTTGATACTTCAGGTAGAGGAGTAATCATTTGCTTATATGTAGACGACATGTTGATCTTTGGCACTAACCAAGATCAAGTTGATAAAACTAAAGAATTTGTGTCATCTAAGTTTGTTATGAAATACATGGGGGAGGATGAAGTGATTCTTGGTATAAAGATCACACGTGGAGAACATGGTATTTCTATTTCTCAATCTCACTATATTGAGAAGATGTTGAATAAGTTTAACTTAAAATATTGTTCTCCTGTGAGTACTCCTATAGATTCTAATGTTAAGCTCTTACATAATAAAGGTGTTGCAGTATCTCAACTTGAATACTCAAGAGCTATTGGATCTCTTATGTATGCCATGATTAGTACTAGGCCTGATATAGCCTTTGCAGTTGGAAAATTGAGTAGATATACTCACAATCCAGGTTCACATCATTGACAAGCAATTAGCCGAGTATTTAGATACTTGAAAGGAACCATGGATTATGGTTTGACTTATACTAGATTTCCTTCTGCTCTTGAAGGATATTCAGATGCGAGTTGGATTACTAACATGGAAGATCATTCTTCCATAAGTGGATGGGTTTTCCTTCTTGGAGGTGGTGCAATATCTTGGGCATCAAAGAAACAAACTTGTATCACCAATTCAACAGTGGAGTCTGACTTGTAGCATTAGTAGTAGCTGGTAAGGAAGTTGAATGGCTAAGAAACTTAATATATTAGATTCCATTGTGGGCTAAACCGATATCACCTATATCTATCAGATGTGATAGTGAAGCTACCTTGGCTAAGGCATATAGTCAAGTATACAATGGGAAGTCTAGACACTTAGGTGTTAGACATAGTATGATACGTGAGCTTATCATGAATGGTGTGATATCCGTGGAGTTTGTAAAAACTCAACAAAACTTAGCCGATCATTTAACCAAAGGGTTAAGTAGACATCTTGTGCACAAGTTGGCTATAGGGATGGGATTAAAGTCTACCTAAAATCTCTCATGTTAAGATACCCAATTCCCACATAGTATAACATTAGGTGCTGAATTCAATGTGGAAAGCTTAACATCTAGAGATTGAAACACATTAGAAGCATCATCCCAAGGTATGTGTTTAGACCTGCAAGTTAAGGAGGTTGAATTTTAAATTCTTAATAGTTCTTTTGGAAAATTGCATATGCAGGTGCAAGAGTAAAAGAGCTACCTATGTGAGCATGAAGTTTAGCTGCTTCAAGAAGCTGAGACTTGGCTTTGATATGCTTATGAAGGATAAGGGCTCAGACTAGTAAAAGATAGTGTCAAGATAGGACATATAAATATGTAAACTTTTGTGTGTATTATCTTCGTGTATTCACTTTGAATAGCAAGGGTTCAATCCGTAGTGACACCCTGATATTCGAATATATGGAATGTATAATATACTAAGATGAAATTCAATCGTCATGATATTTCATTTATACATTAGTTTGTATGTTTTGTGATGATGTGATTTTAGTTAATCAAGGATTGCACTAAAATAGGGGAGGATTTTTGGATATTTTAGTGTAATTGGATTAACTTGTTTGATCAATACATATTATCATAAATATCAAATAAGTTAAGAGGTGAGGAGTGCACGCTTATTTGAGTTTATAATGATATAACAGGGGTCCGACTGCAGCACCCCTGGAAGCGGGGTCCAAGGGGCAGAGCCCCTGGCTGGGATTTGTTGTTAAATTTGTTGTCAAAAGATTAGGCTGGGATTTGTTGTCAAAAGATTTGTTATAAAATTTGTTGTCAAAAGATTAGGCGGAATTAACTAAATTCGAATTCGAATTTGAAACTAAAAAAGGCAGTTATCTGATTTCCCAGTTTTTAATCTTCCTTTTGATCATACAAATTCTCTTTGGTTCATAGAACATTCATCACAATTCTCCATATTGGTATTCTTTAAAACTCTGATTTGTATCCGATCAAACATTTGGGTGAACCACCAAATAGTTTTGATCTGAAAGTAATCACACGTCTTTCAGAGTATCCAAGAATTTCAATTCGTTTTCTGCAATTTCAACAACAGAAATAACTGCCTTCAAGTGCCAATCAGTGATTTGTTACTATGCAGTCTGCACACTTACCTCAATGATTTCTACACAAAGGGAAAACACCACAGAATAGTAACCAAGTTCTAAAATGTTCTAATTAGGCCACTCACCATAGTATACCCGAGGGTGTATACCGTGTAAAATGCGTATTTAGTGACCTAATTAGAACACTTTTAAAACCTGGTTACTATTTTACAAAGTTACCCCTTCTACAAATCTTAACATCGGTGTCAAATTTGTCCTTCCTAGAAAGATTCATGGTACAACACCAAATGCATATACAACCACTACAACCAATAGATCATATGTGATGCTAAAGACGATACTAGAATGCAATCACTATCAACAAAGTCGGTTTTGAGAGAAAATTATCAGATTTGGTACTTCAATAAACGTTAAGGTTTTAATCAAACATATTACTATTTACATAAGGCTTGGATCCACAACCAAACACTATTAAAAAATGCTTTAAAAATTGGACCAGGAAAGTATTCACATAATATAATTAGAAAAACATAAATACATAATTGAGAAAACCATTTATTGAGAGAGCATTTTGCTAATATTTAAACTTTAAAGTTGTGATGAAAACTGAAGAAGGAAAAGTTGAACAAAGAGTTTAGAGGTTATCCCATATCGATGGGGAGAGTAAAGGCAAAGAGGGAGTGGGGTGTATAAAAAAGAAGAGGGGTAATCGGTTTACTTACTTACCTGGACGGGGTCAATGGATGATCAAGAAGGTCCATGGCCTAGGTTGGTGACCTCCATTGCACTTAGGAGGGGTGCCGGTCTAAGGTCGGCCCAAGTGGTCGAGCCTACGTCATAATTTGTGACAGTGGAGGCCTGCGTTCGCGCGGCCTCTCCCTAAAACTCGGTTTAAAGTTGGTTAATATGTAAGTTATATAGTCTTACATATTTTATCACATTGCTGGTAGCTTCAAGTCTCAACTTACCAACTGAAAGTCAGATTCATGGTTTGACCAACTAATACAGATATTTTATTTATGAGTAGATCACGAAAGTAGTCATTTTATGTGATAATTTCAGATGTGAATACTTGAGACAAGAAAAGACTTCTAATTTTTGAATTTTTACCGATCTTTTTAATCCAGTCCATATAATGTCTTTTTCGGGAGCCAGAGGAAATGCATCTCAGGTACATCAATTAGTAGGTATGAGAGGATTAATGTCGGATCCCCAAGGACAAGCCTTATTCAAATATCTGCAATTTTATCCCAAATATCTTATTCAACAGTTTCAAGCCTTACCTCAAAGCCATAGTAGTTCACTGGGATTGACTAATATGGTTGTTGATTGAAGATGTTGATACCTTAATAACGACATACCCTGTCAATGCTCACTAAGACTCACCTTGAAACACGTACTAAAAACTATCAACTTACGCCTGTGAGTCTATAGTTTAAGCTTTCAAAAACTTAGTCTGAAATAAACATTTCAATTCACCACAAAACTCTTTCACAAACATTGATTAATGACACCAACTTATCATCGTTATATCTCATGGAAACATTCTAAACAGTTAACATTTCCATCAAACTCCCAGTGACACGTTTTGATTGTTAAAAACTTTACATCCCAAAACTTTGCCCTCACGACATCTTATTAAACAATGTTTAAAACACTAATTAAGCAAATACTTCATGCATTTTAAACACCTCAATATATCACCATAATTCAACATGTTAAAACATACAATCTCAACATAACTTCAATCCACCACCTTAACAGATTTAATTAACACTAACACACCAACTAATTAACGCGTTTAAAGCTCGTCTTATATGAATCAATCAAAACATCCCTGAACCCACAAATTCGGTTCCACCCTGTTCAACACCTTTAAACGTTTATCACTGTTTTGAAAAATCTTTAATCTATGTATGTAAATCAACCCAAAACAACTTAAAAACGTTAAGATAGGGAATATATAACTCACCGGATCAAATTGTAGCTTTCGAATACATATTAACGCCCTTAGAACGAGTGTTACATTCACCCGCAACCACCAGATAAATCTATCTTGGGATGTCTATAAATTTATTAAAAAAAAAGATTATAAATAAAATAGCATAAACGAATATGATTATATGAAGAAATACTGGGACCAAATGATGTTTTCATATAAAGTATTGGATTTGGTAATTCATCCATCAAAAATTTATAATTAAGAAAACTATTTATTACATTTTGTTAAAATATATAGTTGTGGTGAAAAACAAGGAATGAAAGATAGAATTATTGGTTTGGAGGATATCCCACATCTCTGGGAAGTGTAAAGGCAAAGAGAGAGTGGGAGTGTATACAAAAGGAGAGGGGCCATTTGATTATTATTTACTTATTATAGGTTGGTGATCTCCATTGCACTTGGGAGGGGTGCCAGTCTAAGGTCGACCCAAGTGGTCTAGCCTACGTCATAATTTGTGGCAACGGAGGCCTGATCCCAGCCTAAAAATTCAGTTTAAAGTTTGGTTTTTGCTCTTGATAGTCCACTCAACAGCAATAACCTATATATATATATATATATATATATATATATATATATATATATATATATATGATATAGACCGAAAGAAAGCTTAGTATTTTACATGAAAGTATCAATATACTAGATTGAATTGCATATACGAAAGCATAGGTTAAGTATCTGGAACGGTATTGACAACATATGATCTTATTACCATGCTCACCTTCCTTCAATACACTATGTCCGGGTAACTTCTTGTGATCATGAGCAGAATTACGGTTTGGTTTGTTTGACTTTGATGGTTAGTTAAACACCTTTGGTTCTTAACCAGAAAGACAAGAACCAAATGGTTCAGAGACCGATTTGCTTCTTTCTTGTGTGTTTTCAAAGAGAGAAACAAGACCTCCATATAATCCAACGGACGGGAGCAATAACCGGACCCAAGAAAGGAAACACGGAGCGCCATCATGGAGATGGAAATCTCTTGCAGAAGGAAAGAAGCACCTTCCCATGTTGAGAGAAATGGAGGACAAGCGGCCCAACAGATCCTTGACCTGCAGACTTCACTGGAGAGAAATGTGCCAAAGATAAATGGACTGAATTTTAGCCCAACCTGCAAATAGAAAAAAAGGTAAGAAAACAAAGTCCACTTGAATTGAATAGTTTTAACGCCCCACCTAAGATAGGCAAGATTTGCATAAGGAATCGTGTTGTTTACCAATAAACCTTTAGTAAAGATGTCTACTAATTGATTTTTTGATTCCATTGAGAAAATTTTTATAGCTTCAAAGGAAATTTTTTCTCTAAGAAAGAAGAGATTAATTTCAAAATGTTTTGTCCTGTCATGAAAGACAAGATTTGCAGAAATTGATATGGCAGCATTGTTATCGTACATTAAAGGTACGGGAAGGGTGATTTCAACTTTTAATTCTTTTAAAACGTTCATGAGCCATAACAACTCACAAGTAGTAGAACATATGGCATGATATTCTGCTTCGACAGATGATCGTGACACTGTTCCATGTTTTTTACTTTTCCAAGAAATAAGGTTATTGCCTAAGAAGTTGCAATAGCCCGTGACAGATCTTCTAGATCCGACACACTTACCCCAATCTGAGTCGGAGTAAGCAACAAGGTTAAAATTCGTACCTTTTGAGAATAAGATGCCCTTACCCGGAGAGTTCTTGAGATATCTTAATAATCATAAAGCAATTTGAAGTTGACACTTAAACGGATTATGCATAAATTGACTCAAATATTGAACATAATAAGATATATCAAGTCTTGTATGGGGTAAATAACTTAATTTTCCTATTAGTCTTTGATATAATAAGATATATCAAGTCTTGTATGGGGTAAATAACTTAATTTTCCTATTAGTCTTTGATATCCGGTTATATCAGATAGAGTCTCACTATCTTTGTAAGATCTAACAAGATTATAAGAGCATTCACATCAGTTTCTACATATGTTTGTGAGTGGATTTTGCATATTTTATGGAGTGGTTTAAAGTGGTTGTGAGTGGAGGAGAGAGAAAATGTATAAATTTTTTGTATATTTGGGGAAAACATTGTTCACCTCTATTAATTTTTTAATATTTTTTAAAGTGGTTGTGAGTGGAGGAGAGAGAAAAAGGTAATGATAAAGGTATAAAAAGTATTATTTAATTGAAAAGAAGAGAGAAATGTAGTGATTTTTAGTGTAATTATAGAGCTGGCGATAAAGAAACTGATGGGAATGCCCTAATTAAGTTCAATGCTAGTAGAGACTGTAAGCCCGTATTTAGCTAATAATTCAATACAATATTTTCTTTGAGACAAACAAATACCATACTCAGATCTAATGACTTCAATTCCTAAGAAGTATTTTTAGAGTAATACCCTTCTAGGAGAGACATAAACATCTTCATTTATCACCATATAAGAATGCATTATTAGTATCAAGTTGGTAAAGATGTCAATTTTTTTTTTGTACAACAAGGTTGATAATGCATCTTATTGTAACCATTTTAGCCACAGGAGAGAATGTTTCATCAAAGTCAATCCCTTTTTTTAGTGTATCCCTTAGGAACTAGCCTAGCCTTAAATCGTTCTATTTCACCTATTGATTTATATTTTATTTTATAGACTCATTTACACCCTATTGGTTTTCTACTTGCAGGTAACTCAACTAACTCCCAGATATTATTTCTAAATAAGGCTTCCATTTCTTCATTCATGGCCCGGACCCAATTGGGGTCTACGGCAACCTCACTATAGGTTCTAGGTTCAATGCTTTTGTTTAACGCAGATGAAAAACATAGGTTTTCAGTGGATAGTCTCGAGTAGTTTACTACTTTTTCAAGGTCGTACTTGACTTTCCCTTCTACCACATAATCTTGTAACTTTTTTGGAACGGACACATTTCTAGTAGACCTCCTAGTTATAGTGGGTTCATCCCTGCCCTCAGAGGGTGTGACTTCTTCATTAGCGATACTGGACGTGCCAGTTCCTCCAGAGCTTTGACTTGAACTATTTGGTTGGTGTCCACTAGCATTACCCTCGGTTCTTTCTAGCTCTAGATTTTGCTGATCATTTCCAGTATTGTCACTCGTAATCCTCCCATCATCATAAGGTCTTTCATCTTCATGCTCTTCGGTTTCATAAAGATTAAAAAAGTTTCAAGTATTTAAGTTTGGATTTGAAATAAGGTCATTTTTGTATAAATCTTTATTTTCTTTGAAAGGAAAAATATTTTCATAAAATTTTACATCTCTTGAAAATACTATTTGCTTATTGTCAATATTCCATAGTTTAAAACCCTATTTTTTAGTATTCCAAAAAAACACATTTTTCGGCTCGACTTTCAAATTTATTTGTGTTATTCAAGATGGTGCTAAAATAGAGACATCCGAAGTTACTCAGATGATTAAGAGAGGGTTTACAACTATGAACCAACTCATACAAAGACTTACCATCTAGAAATGAGGAGGGTGTCATGTTAACAAGATAAGTGGCAGTTAGGATACATACAGACCATAATCAAATGGGAAGACCCCCTTGGAAAAGTAAGGACCCATGTGACGGGAGGGTGCGACGTCACAACATTCAATGTTCGCCGTTCAAAAAAAAAAAAGAAACGAAAATATATTAAAAATAATTTTAAGTAATAGAATATTAGGTTTTTGTCAGATTGGGCTAAATATTAAAAATAAGAATAAATTACTATTTGCGTCCTGAGTTTTGTCAGTTTTAACTATTTAATTCCCTGCTCTTTTTTGTTGCTTTGTGGCCCGACTTTTGTTTTTTATAACAATTTGAGTCCAGATTACTAACTCTGTTAGATTTTCTGTTAAAATTTCTCTAAAAAGACTAGAATACCCCTCAGAGACTCAAATGGTTAACCACCACCGCCACCGCCGTCGCCGTCGCCTCCTCCACCGCCTCCATCACCACCACCAAGTAAAAAAAAAGAATTTAGAATCCCATTTGTTCATCTTCTCTCTCTCACCAGTTCCCCCTTCTTCAAATCTTGGGTTTGTTCATCTTCAAGAAGTGATCATGAATCTAGGGTTTGATTTGTTGTCTTGATCTTAGTGGTGGTGGTGGTGGTGGTGAAATAGTTTTTTAACTATTTGAGTCCCTTAGGGGTATTTTAGTATTTTTAGAAAAAAATTAATAGATAATCTAACAGAGTTAGTCATTTGAACTCAAATGGTTATGAAAAAACAAAAGTCAGGAAACAAAGCTATGAAAAAATAGCAGGGACTCAAATAGTCAAAACTGTCAAACCTCAGGGACTCAAATGGTAATTGACTCTAAAAATAATTTTAGGTAATAGAATATTAGGTTTTTGTCAAATGGGCTAAATATTAAAAATAAACCTAACCTAAAAAAAGACCTTTAAGCATCTTCTTCTTCTGTTCGTATGAAGATAAAATAGCAGCGACAAAGCCACTCGCCGGAAAATCTCAATATTTATTCTTTCTCTCTTCACATCTCAAAATACATGACTATTGGCTCCTATGTCAAGGTACCATGTTGTGCCAGAGATGGAGTTGGTATCCGCGGTGTTAGCTACATGACGGGACTTGATAGTTCATAGGTTAATGGTAAACCGAGTATCGAACCCTAGATTCATGAGTGTAGCACAACTTGAGTGTAGCACTGCTTAATGGTAAACCGAGTATAGCACAGCTTAATGGTAAACCGAGTATAGCACAGCTTAATGGTAAACTAAGTGTACCTATTGAGTGTAGCACAGCTTAATGGTAAACCGAGTATCGAACCCTAGAGACACTATGTAACAATACTACACTCTGACTCGGACTAAAGATTGATGATTGGGGGGTTTACTACACTAATGACTTAAACTAGTGAACTCCTAAACATCGACACCAACTATCAAACAGACGAAACAGATGAGATCAATAAAGGATAAAGCACTATCTAGGTAGCGAATCCTGTATGACAAACATGAACTTCTCTCGGCTATGACATTTATGATGGAACCGGGATCTTTGAATACGAAACTGTAAGATAACCTAAGGATCCCAGATCATTCTCCAGGTGTGACCGAATAGGAAACCTTAAAGAACGTGTAAACTCACTGATTGGTTGGATCACTTCCCCGCTATTTCCAATGATACTAAAGTACCCTAAAGATATATTACCTCTCAGTCTCAATATCTCTATATGCCCTAAGACATACGGGGTAACCTGGAATCTCTCAGTACGACACGGAATATCAATAATGCTAAGAAACCCTAAAAACCCTCCTTTCAGAGTAATCTACCTAAGAACCCTAACATTAAAGAATACCCGACAACCTCTCACCTTTTAGCTATTGAAGTAGGAAGAACATTTAATCCTACAGCACTCTCAATTTGCGTTTCTATGGATGATGATAACAATTATCCACAACTAGTTACAAACACAAAGTAGGTAACCTAACATGCATCTAGTATTTGAAAGACATTCAAACAAACACATGTGAAACACAAATCAATTGTAAATCAGAATTAAACATGTATAAACATCATACTAAGTGAAATCAGATTCTTTACTTTAACATCAACCCATCAAAATCCAACATAACCGAAAGAAATCCACGAATTAATCAAACATTCATCAAATACCTAGATAGTTACTAAAGTCTAGCCAAGATACATGTTTAAACTCTGAAAACAAATATTAAAAGCCATACACATCATTCAAGTTAAACCAAAGTAATTAAGAACAAAGATCGGAACCCTACGAGCAAGAATTAACCAACCCGATTGATAAAGATCCGAACTTTAGCTCCCGTTGCTTCTTCTCCTCTCAAAATCGCCACTTTCTGGTCTCTAAACGGCTGGGAATTGATTATAATGATAATGGGAGAGTCCTAATCTATTTAGCCTTGAAATTAAGTCAAAATTCGTGTTTCTGGGGCCCCTCGCCTACCGCGAGGCCCCTTTGTCAATTATCTCGCGTACCGCCGGAGAAAACAACTCGCGTAGATTTCCCGGTCCCTCGCGTACCACGAGGGAATGAGCCCCCATCTCTCGCGTACCGCGAGAGATTTCTGGATTTTTGTATTCTTCTTGTCGAGCTACCCCAAATCGATATATTATGGGCCCCGTAACTAATTTTCTAGCCCGAGATATGCCTCTTCTAAGGTTTGACTCTTTCCCAACTTTTTCCATCTATCATCTCAGGTTCTCGTGCTCGTTTCTTTCGCACTTCTTGATCATTTAAGCTCTAAAGTGACCCGATTACCTATAAAACAAGACATAAGTAAATACTAACTATAAATGACTCAATACGACTCTAAAACTATATGAAAACGCTACGAAATATAAAGGAAATCGAGGTGTGTTTTGCAACACATCACTATGGTGCTTTGAACATGAGAAAATGAGGCTTCAAGTATTGTGGAGATTATAATCATTCGAACAAGAGCATCATTGTGGACCCATGTAGAGTAGTTGGGATTGACAGTTACGACTGTTATATCATCAAAACTAGTGGCAATGGATTTTTCTGGATAGAGAATGGAACCGTCAACATATCCAAAGCGAATGTTTGTAATAAGAAAGGGTTCAATCATTATTTTCTAATAACCATAATTTGTAAGTGATAGGGTAAAAGAAAATTTGTAGGAGTTGTGACATGCTTTTTCTTGTAGTGTAATAATAGGAATGGTGGCCATTGACAAGAGTTTGTGGTTTCGTTCAACAAAAGGTGGAAGTTTCGTCCTTATTTGCGGACAAAAGTTTAGGAAGTTTCGTCCAAGACGAAAGTTTGGGTACTTTCGTCTAAGAAAGGGAACTTTTGATCGTGTAACTTTCGTCCAAGATGAAAGTTTGTATACTTTCGTCCGAGTTAAAACTTTTGTCCGAAGCAAGAAAGTTTTGGCTGAAGAGGGTTTGAAACACAGTGTTTCGTTTGTCAAGGATTCCAACAAAGAGAGAACAAACAAGATGAAACACACCACTTTTAAAAACTATACTTTAACGCGCGGAAGTCTTAATCCCAGATTTTTTTTTTTTTTTTTTACCTCTCGCGTACCGCGAGAGTTATTGGTCACCTCCCTCGCGCCCCGCGAGGGACCTGTTTTCACAGAAAGTTTGCAGGCTTCTGCAGGTTTTCATACTTAGCCATTTTTCCAACTTTTTCCAAAATACAAGACAACAAATTTGCCTAACACATGGGTTTTAACCAAAAACCCCTTCAACAACATGATCACAACCCAAAAACATGTTTTATTTATCAAATTACAATCAAAAAGGGGGAATTCCACCAAATCATCAAAACTTGAAAATATGCATACGAGGATCCGCCAACGCCTTGGACTTGACTTTGACTACCTCGGAGCTTTTCCTACATTCACCACACATATCACCATTAGTAATGAAGATAAATTCATAACAAACAAGTAAATTTCCTACTTGTTTCACCCATTCACCCATTTGACCCGTTTCCACCCAAATTGTCATTTAGGCTACATATTCTTGCACCCTTACTACAAGTTTCAATTATGATCAACACATGATCTATTTCCATTATGGCACAAAGGCCATAACTCCATAACAAACAAGTAAATTCCTACTTGTTTCACCCATTCACCCATTTGACCCGTTTCCACTCAAATTATCATTTATGCTATATATTCTTGCACCCTTACTACAAGTTTCAATTATGATCAACACATGATCCATTTCCATTATGGCACAAAGGCCATAACTCCATAACAAACAAGTAAATTCCTACTTGTTTCACCCATTCACCCATTTGACCCGTTAACACCCATTTGGCCAATTAAGGATTTCATACACTTGTATATCACCTACAAGTTACTTTCATCATTTCATTATCACTTTTCCATTTCCATTATGGCACGTAGGCCATAACTTCATATCCCAAAGGATACGAGATCATAACTCCATAACTAATCTATCCATTATGGTACTTAGACCATAACTCCATATCCATTCTATCCATTATGGTTCATAGACCATAACTCCGTATCCATTCTATCCATTATGGTTCATAGACCATAACTCCATATCCATTCTATCCATTATGGTTCATAGACCATAACTCCGTATCCATTCTATCCATTATGGTTCATAGACCATAACTCCATATCCATTATAGTGTAAATACTATAACTACATTCCTTCAATTATGCATACCATTTTATACTCATTCACACCACATAACAAATTATGCAACTTTACACATTATACATACAACATTGCATAAAACTCATTTATCATCAAAACTAAGTAAGTGCAAAAGCACTTACCTTTCGGGTTAGAAGATCCCGCTCCGCCTTCTAGACCCACAATTTGATTACCTAAACATACACACCTAGTTTAGTAATCTAACATATACCAAAATTTCATTACAATTGAGTTCACAACTCAATTTCCCAATTCCAACCCAAATTGACCCGTTTGGGTTATCCTCATAACCAAACACCCTCTTTCACCACAAACTCACCTACTTGAGTTTCATTAACTTAATCTTAACACTAATTCTTCTTTCAAAAATTATTATTAAGTTAATTTGGTGTTTGTTCAAGTGTCTAACATCTTAAAAACAATTAATCTTCATTAATTCAACATTCTAGCATTATGATCCAAACACCCCCAATTTTCACCATATGAACCCTAACTTCTCATAATCAAAATCAAAGGGTTCTAAGATGTTAATCATCATTCTTTAACTTTAGTTTAGCTAGATTATTAATAATCTAACACTATTTCACCACATGCATACATAAATTCGAGTTTCTATCAAAACCCACCAAGAACACCTCAAGAATGAGAGGAAAGGGATGATCAACACTTACTTGATGTTAGAGAGGTGATGTGTGAGCCAACACCTTCAAGTTTCAAGCTTCAAATGCACGATTTTGGCTTCAATCCCGTTTTCTCCCCTCTTCCTCTTGAACGACCCAACAACTCAAAATGAGTTCAATTTTGACTTCTATAGTCAAATATGGCAGATTTACCATATTACATATTCAGTCCCTCAACTTTCCTTTTCTCCCTTTTCATTCCAAAACTAGCTAAAACTAGTGTAACCCCGATACTAACTTGAAACCCACTTGTTTCAACTTATTTCTAAATATTATTTTCACCATAATATTAATTAGAAATATTTGTTTATATAAAACGAAACCCGAAATTTGGTTCGTTACACAAGACTTTTGAGGGTTTAGAAGCCGAAAAATCGAAGAAGCAAGAGGTGACGATTTTATGGTTTCAAGAGAACGAATCTGAGTTGTTTGAGCAGCTGTAAACGACTCAAGGTGCCTCTTGTGTGGCGATGAAGATGACAGCAAGGATAAGCCGATTGTGCGGTCTTCAGTGGTGGGGGCCAAGGCTTTAACAGCGGCGGCGAGGCGGGGGCGGTTTGGCTCTAATTCCAAATTGAGCCAAACAATGAGAAAATTTGTTTAATTGGATTGATTGTTGTGACCCTAAATGGGTTTACAAGAGATATAAATACAAAGGGATATTTACACAATTTATCCTTAACTATGACTAAATACAATATGGTCCAATATAAAAAAATAGTCAAACTAACTTATATTTTATAAAAAGTAAGTAAATAAAAGGTAAAATTACACATATTTTCGTATTTTCAACCCTAATTACATATATACTCAACCCAAAACTTAAATTACATATATCTCTCTCTTTTATAAAATTACTTTTTTAACGTTACAAGAAATACAACTATTATTTTTCCATCGATCCAAACCATAACCTTCTAATTCTCTTTTCCGATCAATCCAACATCCATGGGCACTTCTGATCAATTTCATCATACAGTTGAGTATATATGTAATTAATGAATGGGATATACATAAATAAATTTTTAAGATATGTATATATATATAATTAGTAAAGTTTTTTGTGGATATATGTAAAATAAAAATTCAACCTTCGTCTTTTGTTTTGGTCAAACAAGAAAGTAATGACAGTATTTATTTAAGAAGAAAAACATATTATTGGCTAAAGGCCTTTGATGGGTAACCTTATCTTTGTTACTTTAAATCTTAATAAAGCAAGTTTGAAACTACTTCAAATCTTCACCAATTTGGATCAGTCCAAAGAAATTTTTTTGGATACATTAAATTAGTTATTTTAAGGTGAAATTGAGTGTGAGTGTAGATCTAAACAAATAGCAACGTCTTTTTTAAAGATCAAAAAAGCATATTTGGAGAGGACTAGTTTTTATTTATTTATCAGCAATACCTTATTTTAGACTCTCTAAACAACTCCTAATAATTTTTACAAATCCGTTATATACGAGGCTCGAACTCTTAATCAGTGACGGAACTTAAACAATTAAATTAGGGGGTGGGGGGTTAGGGGCGAAAATATTACACATAAAAAACCAAAATTTTTAACCAAATAAAGACCATAAATCTAAAGGGGGGGCGAAAATATTACAAATAAAAAACCAAATTTTTTAACCAAATAAAGACCATAAATTTAGGGGGGCGAAAATATTATACATAAAAAAACCAAATTTTTTAACCAAATAAAGACCATAAATCTAAAAATACCAGTTCTTACAGAAGGTCACGTGCGTTGCGTCGTAACGAGAAACAGAAGGTCGTGAGAATTAATTGATACCGTATTGCCGTATGAATTATGATGTGATTGTCTGGATTCGTGGAACAGATTTGAGCTTTTAATTGGATTAAGAATGGCTTAAACACTATAAATAATATAAATAAACCTAGTAGACAGAAATCAATACTCTTGAGTAAAAAAATGTAAAGCGGTGTTGGCCCCCTCTGGCCCTTAAATGTTCCGCCTCTGCCCTTAACCTGAATGGAAGCTTCACCAATCTAACTCTAAATGACTTTGTCATTAGACCTCACCCCCTCAAGAGGACTAGTTAACCATGGATCGACTATAAGCTTCTGCCCAATGTTACTAAACTAGTCAAAGTTAACCCGCGCGTTGCGGCCGTGGACATTAAATCATGAAAAAAGTTAACGTCGTAAAGTTGACACAAACTCACGTGTCATAAATGGGACGTTGATACTTGATAATATTCAAATATTCAAAACTTAAAAATCAAGAAACAAATCAAAAAAAAGGAAAAAAAAAGAACCTAGTAAAAAAGAAAAAGTAATCAGTGACTTAAAGTACAAAAATACAAATTAAAATATAAAAACAAATAAAAAGTAGAAAAAAAATCGAAGATTCTAAGGTAAAAAAAATTAAGAACAAATAAAAGATAATAAAGAATTGAAGTCCAAAACAAAATAATAAAAGAAAGTTAAAAAAGTATTGATAGAATAAAATAGAAGCAAAAGTTAACAAAATATAACTTAAATAAAAAGTAGAGTAAAAAAAATCAAAGAAAAAAAAAGAAAAGCATAAAAAGTAAGGGAGAAAAAAACAAAAGCTCTGGATAGAATTTGAATTTGAATACGTAGGTTGAAGGGGTGCGCGTCCCAATCAATGCTCCAAAACAAAGTTCTTTAACTACGAAATAAAGATTATATTGAAGAGTGTCTGGTGGTGGTGGAGACCAACACTCGAGTTGCAAGTTGCAACCACCGACCTTTTACCGGACGAGTTCCCACTTGGTAGGGTCATTTGTTGACCAAGGATTATCCTCCCCTCATTTCACACGTAGCATTTGATCCCAATATCTTTATTTCAAATTTAAAAAAAAAAAAACTTGGGGTTTTCTTTTTCTTTGGGTAATTTTTTTCTAAAACATTTCAATTACTTACCTTTTCAAAATAAAAGTCAAAATATTTTTATTTTACTTTCACTCATTACATGATACTTTTTGCATTTGGCCTACCAACAAAGTGTATTTGATAGGATATGACCTTTTGTGAGTCCGCGATTGAACGACATGTGAACTAGACAAGTAGGGAAGGAGCTCGATTCCTACCTCGTACTTTGATGCCCTTTGTTTTCTCGGTTAGTATTTTATGACTCAGTTTTGGTTTGTATTTGTGAATGTTTATGGTTTGGTTGACTTCTCATACTCGATTGATTCCAATCTGTGATTTGATGTTTTGTTGTTTCTGTTTCAATCTAGGGGCTCGATTTCCAAATCGATTTATGATCAGTGCTTCATTTTTTGTTGTTTCTAATTCAGTTTACGGTTTGGTTTTCAAATAAATTTATGATCGTTTAGTGCTTCAATTTTAGTTGTATCTAGTATAGCTTTTTTGTTTCATATTCTCATGTAGGATTAAGTTTGAGGCTCGACAGTCCACCACGACCCAAGAGGGTGCTCTATGTAGAACGGGTCCAATTTAAGCTCACGAGTATAAATATTTTAATTGGTTTTATAAAATGAGACCGGATATACATTTTTAAATTAATATAAAATTTTAAACTAAAATCAAAATAAAATAATTAGTTACAATAAAATAAATAAATCTAAAAGAAGTGAGCTTGTAATTTTATAATTTCCCTCAAAGTTCATTTAATTGTAGCACACCATTGACCCACTTACTCTCTTCAAGTCCAAGACCAAAAAAGTTTCTATATTCAATGTAATTTATAAATATCGCTGGCTATTTGGTGCAATGGTAGCACCAAGGCTTCCCATAGTGGAGGTTTTGGGTTCGAATCCTGGTCACAACAAAATAGGTGTCTGTGGCCAGGTCAGGGGGTTTACCCAGTTGGGGGTTCCTCCTAGGGTGGGCGGCCCTGAATGTTCTAGGTGTTGCCCCGGGAAACCCAATTATCCTAGAATATCTAGGTGTTGTCGTTCAAAAAAAATATACATAAAATTTATAAATTACAAAGACCAAACCGGATTAATCAATGGCGCGCGAGGAATTTATCAAGAAGTTTCAAAGCAATTGCTAAAATATAAAATATATTGAATTAAAACAAAAAACCATCAGTGGGCTTTAATTTCCGATCCGATTGCATCAGAAGAGTTATGATTCATTCTTAAATAAGTGGGTTAATACTTAATTTGAACAATTTTTTAAAGGTAACCGGTTAATTTAGACTACTTAAATTATACCAAAGGTTAAAACATGTCACTTGTTTAAAAATTAAAACTAGCTAACTTAGAACAGCCAAAAAGGCTTATGAAAGAGTCAGATATGTTTGAAGAAAAGATAAAGTGTTTAAGATTTGGTTAGAGTTTGATTCTAGTATTTATGAGTTGTTTGTTTTAATTGAGCTTGTATTAGAATATGTTTGATTTAATAGTTTATTTAATTGAAGTTGAGTTAGGTTATGATTAATTTATGTGTACTATAAATAGTCGGTTAATGTAATTGTTTGGGTGTGTCGAGTTGAGTTTATAATAATAAGAGAGTCGAAGCCGGTCATTGACATCAAGTCCTTTTTTTTCTTTCTTGTGGGATTGTTTATTGAACACGGCCAATATATTTATTCATATAAGAAACAACAACCATAACATGGACATAATTAAAATCATGTAACCCGAACACGACTCGTTTAATCAATTTATCTAAACATGTCAAAGAGGTTGGTGGGTAGTAATTAAGTTGTAAACTTGTTAATTGGGTTGGTGGGATGTAATAAAACGGGTTGACGAGTCGACCTATTTAGTTAAAAGTTTTGGTGAATCGACCCGTTTAATTAAAAGGGTTGGCATGTCGACTTGTTTAATGAAAAAGTTTGACGGGTCTACATGCTTAATTAAAAGGGGTGGTGGGTCAACATGTTTAATTAAATGTATTAAACATATCAAAATGAATATGACCTATTTAATTAAACATGTCAAACCAAACACGAATTGTTTATCAAACAAATGATATATTGTTGGACTAGTATACCCAATTAATGACATAAAACAATATTAACATTAAATTACGATCCAAATAGTTACACAACGAGCAACAATAATAAATTTTTTTTTGTAAAAACATTTAAAACACGAAAAGGTGATGAGAATAAATTATTTATGACATAATATGGGTAATTAATTAATTTATTTTGAATGAATTAGTAAAAAGATTATTAATTAATTATAAATTTATTAACTAAATCATCTAGTTAGTAGATAAATAATATTTAAATATTTGATTTAAATGTTAAATTTGAATTTGAAATTGAAATTTAAACCTTAACTTGTTTCCTAAGATTTTTGAGAGAACTATAGATAGGAGACAGATTTGGGAGAATAAAGAAACATATAACAAAACCCTAATCTCCCACCTCTCTCTCTCCCCCTTGCGTCGCTGCCGCCGGCGCAATTATCGGCCACCGCCACAATCACCCCTTGTGGGTTGTTCGGTTTTTTGTGATACGGATCTAGCAACCAGATTGTTGAGATCAAGGTGTTCAAACTTGGTTAGCTGTCAACTCATAAGGTACGTCTATCTAATCTAATCTATGGTTGATTTTCTATTTTATTTAGTTTGCATCTGGACTCTTGGAGGGCAAATCAAAGATTGGGTTGATCTGGTTTATATGTGCGCTTCCGCTTTTGTTCCCTAAAATATTAAAACCTGTATACGAAACTCAAAAGTGGTATCAGAGCCAATTTTGCAAACAATTAGAATAGTTTTTTTTTGCAATAAGGTTTTATTTTGTCAAAACTTTTTATTTGACAAAAGATTGCATCCTTTACGTTTGCTTTGTGCATTGTCTTGTTGGTTGTGAATAAAGCCCTAGACTCGTGGTTGTGATTATTGTTGGTTGTATTCTTTATCATGTATTTTTTTGTCTGTTTAAGAAGCCTTGTTGTAACAGATTAGCCTTTTCAAATTTTTATTTGTATTGTAATTTAATAAGACATGACAATATTTGAATATCTGAAGACCATGATAACCGAGAGGTAAAAGATGGAGATCTTGAAGCAAGTGGGAACATTCAAAACCAAAGAGTTGCGTTTTAGAATTTCGTCCGTTTTGATCCGTTTGGTTCTTGCTGGTTGGCTCTAGCAAAACCGAACAAATTAGTGGCTTGATTTACTTTTGTGATTGTTTAATTTTAGGTTAATTTTTTTTAAACAAACAATCAAAATGTTTTAAAAGAGTTAAAAAAAACAACACAGTTAAACGGCGAAACTATAATATAGAGATTTTATTATCTCGTTAAGTGTTTATTAAAATTAAGGGTGCTCCAATACTAATGATCAAGGAAGGAAGAGTCACTAAACCTAAAGCCAGGAGTAAGAGCATGAGAGGCAAAAGGAAACTAGATACCAAGGGAAAATCCATTGCCAGCATGCTTGGTGTCAAGAAACTTCCCAATGACGCCAAATGTTATCATTGTGATGAAGTGGGGCACTTGAAGAGGATCTACCTCAAATATCTAGCCATGTTAAAGAAGGGCAAAGCCTTAGAGGCTAGCACTTCAGAAATATTTGTCACAAAGCTATATTTTTCTTCTCATAAGTCATGGGTGATCGACACCGGATGAGGTTTTCACATATGCAATAATTTGTAAGGATTGAGAAGGGCTAGAGAACTGAAAACTAGACGACTTGGAACTCCATGTTGAAAATGGAGCTAATATTGCAGTCAAGGAAATGGGTATGTATCAGATACTTCTAACGAGTGGTCTTTATTTAAATTGAGACAATGAACATTATTTTGGTTTCTCGTCTACGTGAACAAAGGTTTTAATTATGTTTTCAATGGTGATGACATTATGGTTACATGAATATTATATTTTATTTTGAAGTTAAACTTCATAATGGAATATATGGTTTCAATGTAAACAGTTCATGTAATAATGACAATATATACCCCTTAAACACCAAAACAATGAAGTCAGACTTCAATCTTAATTATATATGACATTGTCATCTTGGACACATTACCAAGAAACGCTTATTGAAACTCCATACAAATGGAATCCTAGAAACCACAAGTTCGGAGACATTCGAGGTATGCCAGTTATGCTTAAGCAGAAATATGACTAAAGCACCATTTACCAGTATTGGTGAAAGAGCTTCAGACCTACTCGGACTAATACATAATGATGTATGCGGACCTTTTAGGATGATGCCTAGATTTGGTGAAAAGTACTTCATCGCATTTACCGATGATTACAGTATATACGGCTATGTTTACCTATTGAAACATAAGCATGAAGCTTTTGAAATCTTCAAGGTCTTCGAGAATGAAGTACACAATTAACTTGGTAAAACGATAAAAGTCATTCGATCAGGTCGAAGTGGTGAGTATCTGAGTTTCGAATTCGACGAACATCTAAAGAAGTGTGGAATTGTTTCACAACTCACTCCACACCACAACACAATGGGGTTTCAAAGAGGAGAAATCAAACTTTGTTAGACATTGTTTGTGACATCCGGCTATTTAGGGTTAACTCCGTTAATCAATTTCAGTTAAATCCTAACTTATTTAACCTACCTCAAACCCCAGGGACTAATCCTACCAATATTCAAACTTATATACATAATACATAAGGGACTAAACTTGTAATTAACTTATAATTGTTTCCTGTTGACTTTGATAATCAAACTAACAAAACCCTAACTTTGATTAACCAAATCTAAACCTTAGGGACCATTCCTACTCTTTTCTAAACTTTAAAACAGGAAAACAGAGGGACCAATCCTGTAATTGGTCAGATCGTGATTTCATTGACTTTAGAAAGTCAACCCACCCATTTCTAAGCCTAATTCGCACGCCAAAAATCGATTTTTGGTTGAAATTATAACTGATTTGCACGAGCATTATCATTAACGCTCATCATTAACTCATTTAAACCCGACATTGATTTGAATTAAACACAATAATGGACAATTATCTCGTAAGTGTCGGCTTCATGAACAAACAACCTCAAATTCGTCGAATTCATACACCAAACCACGAGAAGACACCCAACGCACCTAAATCGAACCTCAGTAAATATTTTGCACGCGTTAATTCAATCGGAGAAACAACAGAAGTCGTTGGAGGCCAACTGGTTCACTGTCGGATCTGCATTTACCCGATCACCATCAATTCGTCGTCTAATCTGGTAATTAATCCCACCCTTAGCTTCGTTGCAACATCTAAATTAAAAGCCCTAACCTAATTGGGACTTACATTATCGGAATTATCATGATCCGATATCTAGGGTTCATACCTTTCCAATTTAATCGAACCCTGATAATTCGATATCAAATAATGAAATTGGATACGTCCTTAGATTCGTCTCTATGCCTAGATTGAAAGCCCTATGAAATCTGGGGCTTATATCATCAAACTGAAACCGGATCGAATCTAGGGTTCATATGAATTCTTGTTCAATCGAATTTCTACCTACACTTAATCTTAATGAAATTAAACTATGCCTACAGTTTCGCAATGTCTTAATCTATAAAAGACCTATGAATTCAGCGATTTCTAAAATCAGATTTGTTCAATTCAATTTCCACATTCAAAGCACGGGTTCGGCTTTTCAATCAAATGATTCATCAACCAAAACTCGATGATTTTGCAATTTATTACATCCACAGGATCGCCATACGTAGATTTACAAAACCCCTATGATTGGCCTTCAAATCGTAATCAAATTCTGTGGATTGGGGACTAGACTTGTGTTCGTTTACATGGGAGGAGGAACACATGGGCTTATATGTTAAACACAATCTAATCCGGTTGATATCGCGATACCCTAGCGGGCAGGACCGGTTAAGTGCGTGTGCTCGTGTGGGAGAGACTCGGGTTCGAGTCTCTCCACACGTTTTCTTTCTAAATCAATTTTTTTAATATTATTTTAATATGTAAACTTTTCCCATGTTATTATATTAATATATTATAAAGCGTTTTAACCCCGGAAACCATCCGTAGGCTCGGGTTTGAGTTTATAACCCATTTTTATGTTATTTCCCCACTTTTTAAAATAATATATTTATATTATTTTCAAACCACGACTCCGAATAAATTATATATTTATATTGCTTTCAACCCGTGAATCCAATTAAAAATAATATATATTTATATATATTTTTTCGCCATGTTTATAAACTTTATGAGACGATTCAAACTACTAAATAGTATAATTACTTATATTATTTACCCTCGGTTTTTATCCTCAATTAAAAATAATATATTTATTATTTTCCACACAAATGATTATTTTAATCCTACGAATTTAAAAATAACATATTGAGTTATATTATTCTTCTAGACCATTTTAAATGGTACAAACACACGAATATATATATTTATGTATTTTTATTCGTTGCTAAAAACGTTCGACACAAAACGTATTTATCTTAATTATTAAGTTAGGAAATCCCTAATTTCGTGGACGCGTTCGTCTACTCGTTAGTCCTAAGTTTGTTTTAGTATCTTCAAATCTTCCGTGTCGTCGTCACAAAAATCCCATTGTATCCCTAACTGTTATGCTTATAATTTTAGGGCATATGTAGGCAGTTCACAGGCAAACTCTCGTGTTTCCTACTTACATCCTTGTGTGGTACTATCTACTACTCGTACATAACTCAGGTGAGTTTCACGGCCCCTTTTTACTTGTTTTCCTATTGGGGGAGAAACATGCTTACACACAAACATCATTTTACTTGTTTTCCTGTTGAGGAGAAACATACAAACATTATTTTACTTGTTTTCCCGTTGGGGAGAAACATGCATACACACAAACGGTATTTTACTTGTTTTCCCATTAGGGAGAAACATACATACAAACGAATATCATTTTACTTGTTTTCCCGTGGGGGAGAAACATGCGTACAAACAAACATCGTTTTACTTGTTTTCCCGTTAGGGAGAAACATGCATACGAACAGACATTCGTTACTTGTCTTCCAGCCAGGGAGAGACACACACAAACGGACATGGATCACATAGTATTTCACTACCACTTGTGTACTTAAGCGTAAACTCTATCATGAAAGTCATCACATTGAACCGTTTAAATAAGAAGAATAGCGAGGTATGTTAAGTAGTACTATTGGGTTTGACAAACCCCACCCACGTTAATCGCGCTAACTCGATTGGAGGTCGAACGGGTGTAATATTGACCTAAAACATGCACCATGGTTGATAGACCTGGTGGGAGGCATTCTAACATAAACTGCCAGTCTACGGTTGCGAGCGCTTAGAGTAACTTGTACATTATCTAGCTAGCAATAGGTGTGACTTACGCATGTGGATCCAACAACACTCAAACAGTTTATTTACATACAAACCTGTGAACTCACCAACCTCGTGTTGACACTTTTTCTTACATGTTTCTCAGGTCGCTTTGGCACAGGTTGCACACTTAGGACATGCATGGAGTCCTACTGTCATATCATTCATTTCAAACATTTTAAACAGTGTTACTTATTTACATTACTTGACGCTTGTTGCGTGTAATTACTTTTGATTTCATTCTAACATTTACGCTTCCCCATTTAACTCTGAACTTTTATGTTATGACATTTTAAGTCCCATATAGTGTCGTTTGATGTAACTAATGACTGAGATCCCGGTTTGTCACACGCCAAACGATAAACTCCGTTAGTGGAATTTGGGGGTGTGACATTGTTCGATCAATGATGAGTCGTGTAACATTCCTGATTTTCCGACCCTATTTGAATTTATTTTAATTAATAAAATAACAATACGACATTAAATCATATACTTGTTCAAACCTACGCCTCATTAATTGTTAGCCGATTGTATTCAATTCGAATATATAGAACTCTTAATCATGTGGTAACACCTCCTAGAGTTAATACAGTTAGTAATCCCGTTAATTTTCCGTTAAATCCTAACCAAGCTAATTCTGTCAAAGTTGAAGTTGCAAGGGCTGAATCTGTAAATAACCAGAAACCCTAGTAGGCACGGTCGCGCCACGTGTTGGCACGGTCGCGCCTCGTCTGGCACGGTCGCGTCTATTATTGGCACGGTCGCGCCTGAGTAACAGTCAAAACGTAAATGCAGTTTCAAAACGCTTGGTCGTTCGAATTCGAATCCTATGTGCGTTTCATTTCCTGTATCAAAGAAAATAATCGTCTATTTCGATTACTATCATCCAATTGCAAATTCTCTCAAGAAAAGCCATCCAATATTTCTCCCACGCCTCGAATCATTATTTTCGATCCCGTTGCTACCAAATAATCAAGAAACTCAATCCTCCAATCATCTCTAAGGTTGCTGAAGGAGTTGGAACAGCCGGAATAGCAGCAGAAGCCGCCGGAAGCCACTTTCTCCGTCGCCGGAACTCCCTTCTACCGATCGCTATCAATTCCTTTCTGTTTTAGGTAATTGAATCATTCCTCTTGTTTGTTTCAATCCATATATCAAAAGCCCCATATTAATTTGGGCTTCCATTATAGAAATCATTCCGAATCAGAATCTATGTTTCATTCAAAAATGGTTTAATCGAATATGACTTTAAACATGTTTTAAAAGCAATTAATCTACACCAAAAGACTCGTAATAATCTTGTGAATGAAAGCCCTATCAATCCCGACTCCATCAATATAAGGATCAACCAATTCGTGTCTGTTTTGAAAGAGACACGGTCGCGCTAATCATCTAGCGCGGTCGTGCCTCGGGAGACGCGGTCGTGTCGACTTCTAGCGCGGTCGTGCCTCCTGCTCAGACACAGTCATGCTCGTTGGCTAGACTTGGTCGTGCCCCAGAAGCATAGACACGGGCGTGCCTGTCCAAGGCACGGTCGTGCCTAGTGGTTTACTTAACTATGTCCTCTGTTGATCAACACGGTCGCGCCCTGGCTAGCGCGATCGCACCCGTGGTCCGAGCACGGTCGTGCCCTGTCTAGGCGCGGTCGTGTGTGTTGACAGAATATTTATAATTTTTATTTCTTTTTACAAATAGTATTTCAGATTTATTTTTAAAATAAAAATGATTGAAATTATAAAAATCTGTATTATTGTTTATCTAGAAAAGATCAAATATTTAATCTTAAAATAAATAGAAATTATTTAAAGTTCAACATTTAATTCATAAACTCTACTCTTAAATAATATTTTTATGTTTAAGTTACATTTTATAAATAAATGAATAAGTTAATAATTATTTATTTGATTTATAACTAAACAAAAACATTTATTTAATTATACTAAATTACATATAATACCTACGTTATTTCCATAAACTATAATTATTTAATTTACTTAAGTAATTATCCCAAAATCAAACCTTATTTAAAATGTTCTAAAAATATTCATTTCGAATCTTCTATTTTACTTTCAAGTACCAAATCACTAACTCCATCCAATTCAACCATAGACTTAGACTTAGACTATTGTGCATTATTAATGCAATATATTACACTTTAGGTTATCTTGTGCATCTCGAGGATCATTATACTATTTAGTATTTGTGCTAGCTACGCCTTCGAAACAAGTGAGTATTCACAACCCCTTTTTACTCTTTTACATTTTTGGGGTGAAACATGAACATTATTCAACTTACATGTTTACATTTACGCAAACAACACAAGTACAAATCCTATTTACATTCATGTGTGCAATTTGAGCTTTATGCCCGAGTGCTAGGTGTGTTAACCTCTTGTATGCTATTATGTGCAATCATTAACTTTTCAAGCCGACGGTTTTCAATGATGGATCTATTGAGTCTGACAAACCCACCCATGGTACGCGGTGATTGAAACCGACAACACATTTTGTTTTGCATGCTAGTTACAAAGGTTTGATTGTACGTTTGGTTACACAATAGCTGCTCCCCATAAATGCCTTATTTATCATGTTATGTAAAGGATTTGGTTTACAAACTATATGCTATCTATGTACAAACTTGTGTTATACTCACCAACTTTTTAGTTGACCTTATTTTATTCATGTTTCAGGTGCTTTCATTTGAGTTTGATCAAGACATGCTACACATAGGCTTTGGACCTAGTTAATATTAAATCAAAGACAAATTGTATTTCATTATGTACTTTGAACTTGTTTCGTGTTTGTTTGAATGGGAATGGATTTAATATATTACAATCTAGTCAACCTTGTGCTCATGAACAGTCTTACATGTCCCGCCCCGATGATTCCGCCATCGGTCGGGGTGTGACAGATTGGTATCAGAGCCTTGGTTATAGGGAACTAGGTTATTAGACACTCTTGACCTAGACTATAACTTTAGGACACCCATACAATGCTATACTACTACATGTTACATTATCAATTCATGTGTGATTATTATTATTTTTTTCCTTACATGCCAACCTAAGTACTCACACTACATACAATACATAATGACTTATGTGTCACACTACTTGATAACTCTTGTGCCTACACTCATTACTACCTACATGCTATATGAATATTTCCTATGTGAATATCTTCATATGTTATACTAAATGATTACATTACATTATACAATATTCAATAGTTTATGTGTCAACTTTTCCTTCTATTCATAGCTACCTACTTAAATTATTTAAACACTATCCTAAGTTGACACACACACATACTCACCAAATTGTTCATACACATTTAGACTCCCATACATGATACCATCACCTTTATGAGCAAAGACTTAAATTATTGGGCCTAATGTCCACCAATAATAAACCAAGAAGCCCATCTATCCTTCAAGAAGAAGAAGCCCACTTAAATGTATAAATCTTACCTTGGGCCTCAAAGCCCAGTCCACAACAATTCTCATCTTAACCATGAGCCCAACAATAGTATTATTAATACATGATGGCTGGAAGAGTGTGTAAACCCAAGAGGAATTCTGGCTAAGGAAAGATAGGGTACTTAAGTGTGTCTTAGTGACCCACCCCTCTTTCCTGGGAATTCTCCTTAGGGATACATTACTTATAGGTCAAGTGTATTTCTAAAATACTATCGTGAAGGTTCGGCGTTATGACTAGTCAAACTCTAAAACCCATAAGAACTTCTATATTTGACACTTCATATTTCATTATCACTTACAACTTTTTCATTGTTTTTCTGTTAGACATGGACTCCTACGCTCCTCCCTCCCCGGTTTACCGTCCTGGATCAGAATCTGATTGGGAAGAAGACACGGAGACACCCGTTTATCGATCACTAACACCCCCACCCGCTAGGCCAAGGTTCGATGTAAGGGCGTATGGGATTGGGAACACCGACCCGAGACTTCGAACACCTGGATCAACCGTACCCATAAACCCATATCATACACCACACCTCCACAATCAATTGCCACCCCCACTAAGAGACCCATACCTAATGCCCGACCCATACCATCCTAACCCTTGGGTAAGACAAACCATAGCACCCACTGGTGTTATGGGGATTCCAACCCATGACCTCCATCAATATGTAAGAACCTCAGAATTTGAGTGGCAAAGGTTAGAGCAGGGGATAATACACGATTTACAAGGACAAAGAATTGATAGTCTAGCAAACCAATTAGGGTACCAAAAGGAGTTGATCTCCATCCTCAAAAAGGAAGTTCAAGAACATCGCACGAAGACCGCCAGGGCTGAAGCCAGATCTACTACTAGAGTAACCATAGCGGTGTTCATCTTAGCGATTATTTTCTTCCTAGTGGAAAGCTACCTGAGACGTTAGAAGAAGCTTCTACTGATTTCCTTTAAATTTTCAATTTGAAAACCATTACCCTATGTTTTGAATAATGTTTAACATTTCAGTATTCAGTCAATTCCATATATTTCAACTCTACAGTTATTTTTCATTGATTTGACCCATGGAACGTAAATTACACCTGTTATATTTTCATCAAACCTTCTCAAATATTACTTCTTTCATTCAACATGATTTAGTACATTACCAACAATCTCTTTCATTAAATAAATCATCCTATTTTTTTTTATTTAAACAAAACCTCATTATCTTGTTTAAATAAAATGTTTAACGAAATTTTAGATAATACCAAAAACATAAATTTTCCATAAAACTTTTTACCTAATAGGAAAGGTTAATGCAACCATTTTTATAAAAATATTAATTTCTTTCTACTGATAAATAATTTTGATTTTTCTTCATTAAAGTAAATATTTCTAAAGTTGGCTAAATTAATATACTACAACTTATTTAGCCAATAGTTGAAAATTTAAAAAAAAAATATATTTTCTCATAAATTGCATATCCATTTAAAATATGCGATTCAATGATCTCACTACTTTATATATCTTCAACCAAAGACATTTTCCCACTTTATACATTCAAACAAAGGCCCGTATTGGTAAACATAATTCCCGAATAATTCCAAAACCTCCTCACTATCTTTCACTTGACGCTTCAAGAGACGATCTATACCGCGTAAACGTTAACCTTTTCCCACCAACATCAATGAGATTTGAGGACTTGAACCTAACTACCACATGATCAAGGACGCCAAACAACACGTTTGTCCGCAGCACTCGATCACATGCAAAACCCGTTAGTACACATCGCACGCGAAGTTCAAAACTCATGTATGCCCGTTTACAATATACCCAACGCAACCACATGATACATGAAACTAGTTGCCTACAAATTACAATTTGCTCGATTGATCACGTAATGCACGAAACATGTTTATTTGCAATACATATGCTATTGGATCGAGCACATGATACACGGAACTTAGATTGTTTGCAATCTACGTGATACATAAGAATTGCTTCATTGATACATAATTCTAGATTGACCACACTGTACATGAAACTTGTTTGATTACAAAGTACTTTATACTAAACGGTGTACACTATACAAGATACATGATGCTACGTTGCTAACACTATACATGAGGTCCATTTCCTTCGATACACATAATACTATGTTGTTTACATTACACGTTATGGTTTACTGATTACAAAATACAAGATGCTAAATTGTTTACTTTACATACATGAGACTTATGTGCTTACTATATACTCGAAACAAAATTTGCTTACAATTATTACAATGGATCGATTTCATTATACACAAGACATGGTCATGCACTTTGTACACCAAAGTTGAAGACCATGATACATTTAGACGCCTCGGGGTTTGACGTATTCTAGTTCAAACACGAGCAAGCTAAGAAACTTTCAGTGTTAATACTTTACTACTCTTTGGTTGCAAACTTATCTGATTTGATGCATAATTAATTGTTAGCGACTTTTATGTGTAAACAATAGACGTGATAATAGTGAAATTGTGCCCTTACCCGCACACAATGGAATGATCTATACGGACCATACGATGATTTGAATAATTACGGGTGCACACGGAATTATAAAAATCAGCGCATGGAAACTATAGTGAAATTTTGTAGTGTGTTGTGACCTAAAACTTATCATGATATGTAACGACGAGACTGATGTGATATGACGAGGGTATGGTGGATACGCCTATGGTACTTCCTATATATAAGTGTCCTATCATATTATCAAAAGTAGCGTTGTTCGTGTCACGTGAAGTTTTGACCTAGACCAATGTTTGTGAAATCTTTTACCCTTTAACAATTTTGAGCACATTAGTCTACATCTTACACGAACTCAAAATTTTAAAATTCCCCCCATTTCCATTTCAAATAATACCTCTCACCTTCATTTTATTATTCGTCCAATCTTCTTCTTAAACAATGTCAACCATTACACCCCTTTGAAATCCAACAATCAAAATTCAGCGAGAATCAAAAACTCCCTCCTCCTTCTTGATCTTAGCAGCCTCCATTAATTAAATTTCAGGACGAAATTCCCTTAACATGGGGAGACTGTAACATTCCTGATTTTCCGAACCTATTTGAATTTATTTTAATTAATAAAATAACAATACGACATTAAATCATATACTTGTTCAAACCTACGCCTCATTAATTGTTAGCCGATTGTATTCAATTCGAAGATATAGAACTCTTAATCATGTGGTAACACCTCCTAGAGTTAATACAGTTAGTAATCCCGTTAATTTTCCGTTAAATCCTAACCAAGCTAATTCTGTCAAAGTTGAAGTTGCAAGGGCTGAATCTGTAAATAACCAGAAACCCTAGTAGGCACGGTCGCGCCACGTGTTGGCACGGTCGCGCCTCGTCCGGCACGGTCGCGTCTATTATTGGCACGGTCGCGCCTGAGTAACAGTCAAAACGTAAATGCAGTTTCAAAACGCTTGGTCGTTCGAATTCGAATCCTATGTGCGTTTCATTTCCTGTATCAAAGAAAATAATCGTCTATTTCGATTACTATCATCCAATTGCAAATTCTCTCAAGAAAAGCCATCCAATATTTCTCCCACGCCTCGAATCATTATTTTCGATCCCGTTGCTACCAAATAATCAAGAAACTCAATCCTCCAATCATCTCTAAGGTTGCTGAAGGAGTTGGAACAGCCGGAATAGCAGCAGAAGCCGCCGGAAGCCACTTTCTCCGTCGCCGGAACTCCCTTCTACCGATCGCTATCAATTCCTTTCTGTTTTAGGTAATTGAATCATTCCTCTTGTTCGTTTCAATCCATATATCAAAAGCCCCATATTAATTTGGGCTTCCATTATAGAAATCATTCCGAATCAAAATCTATGTTTCATTCAAAAATGGTTTAATCGAATATGACTTTAAACATGTTTTAAAAGCAATTAATCTACACCAAAAGACTCGTAATAATCTTGTGAATGAAAGCCCTATCAATCCCGACTCCATCAATATAAGGATCAACCAATTCGTGTCTGTTTTGAAAGAGACACGGTCGCGCTAATCATCTAGCGCGGTCGTGCCTCGGGAGACGCGGTCGTGTCGACTTCTAGCGCGGTCGTGCCTCCTGCTCAGACACAGTCATGCTCGTTGGCTAGACTTGGTCGTGCCCCAGAAGCATAGACACGGGCGTGCCTAGTGGTTTACTTAACTATGTCCTCTGTTGATCAACACGGTCGCGCCCTGGCTAGCGCGATCGCACCCGTGGTCCGAGCACGGTCGTGCCCTGTCTAGGCGCGGTCGTGTGTGTTGACAGAATATTTATAATTTTTATTTCTTTTTACAAATAGTATTTCAGATTTATTTTTAAAATAAAAATGATTGAAATTATAAAAATCTGTATTATTGTTTATCTAGAAAAGATCAAATATTTAATCTTAAAATAAATAGAAATTATTTAAAGTTCAACATTTAATTCATAAACTCTACTCTTAAATAATATTTTTATGTTTAAGTTACATTTTATAAATAAATGAATAAGTTAATAATTATTTATTTGATTTATAACTAAACAAAAACATTTATTTAATTATACTAAATTACATATAATACCTACGTTATTTCCATAAACTATAATTATTTAATTTACTTAAGTAATTATCCCAAAATCAAACCTTATTTAAAATGTTCTAAAAATATTCATTTCGAATCTTCTATTTTACTTTCAAGTACCAAATCACTAACTCCATCCAATTCAACCATAGACTTAGACTTAGACTATTGTGCATTATTAATGCAATATATTACACTTTAGGTTATCTTGTGCATCTCGAGGATCATTATACTATTTAGTATTTGTGCTAGCTACGCCTTCGAAACAAGTGAGTATTCACAACCCCTTTTTACTCTTTTACATTTTTGGGGTGAAACATGAACATTATTCAACTTACATGTTTACATTTACGCAAACAACACAAGTACAAATCCTATTTACATTCATGTGTGTAATTTGAGCTTTATGCCCGAGTGCTAGGTGTGTTAACCTCTTGTATGCTATTATGTGCAATCATTAACTTTTCAAGCCGACGGTTTTCAATGATGGATCTATTGAGTCTGACAAACCCACCCATGGTACGCGGTGATTGAAACCGACAACACACTTTGTTTTGCATGCTAGTTACAAAGGTTTGATTGTACGTTTGGTTACACAATAGCTGCTCCCCATAAATGCCTTATTTATCATGTTATGTAAAGGATTTGGTTTACAAACTATATGCTATCTATGTACAAACTTGTGTTATACTCACCAACTTTTTAGTTAACCTTATTTTATTCATGTTTCAGGTGCTTTCATTTGAGTTTGATCAAGACATGCTACACATAGGCTTTGGACCTAGTTAATATTAAATCAAAGACAAATTGTATTTCATTATGTACTTTGAACTTGTTTCGTGTTTGTTTGAATGGGAATGGATTTAATATATTACAATCTAGTCAACCTTGTGCTCATGAACAGTCTTACATGTCCCGCCCCGATGATTCCGCCATCGGTCGGGGTGTGACAAGTCGAACAAACTTGCCTCATTTCTTCTGGAGTTATGCTCTTGAAACTACTACTCGAATTATCAATCTGGTTCCAACCAAGAAAGTAGATAAGAGATGTGGCATGGGAAGAGTCTCATACTGTCCAACTTAAGGGTCTGGGGTTGTGAAGCATACGTTAAATGTGAGACTTCCTACAGGTTAGAACCTAGAGGCGAAAAGGTTGTTTTCGTCGGTTACCCAAAAGAAACCAGGGGTTATTATTTCTACCACCCAAGTGAAAACCGGATTTTCATAAATCGTAGAGGCCATTTCCTTGTGAAGGAATTTCTCACGAAGGGACCAACCGGAAATATTGCAGACCTAGAAGAAATTCACGAACCACAAATAACCAAACCTGAGGTTGAAACCACCGAACAATAAAGAGTTGTTGTATCTGAAACAGGAGTAGTTCAGGAGTCGGTTGTAACACCAAGCGTGCGTAGAAGTACTAGAGATCGTCATGAGCCTGAGAGATATGGATTTCTTATACAAAACGGCGTTGTCTATCTAGTAGATCAAGTTGAGCCCACTAACTATACTTCTATTATTTCAGATTCAAAACCTTATGAATGGCTCGAAACCAAAGTTGCAGAGATGCAATCCATGTATGACAATCAAGTGTGGGACTTAGTTTTCCTACTTCATGAAAGCAAAGATGTATGCAGAAAATGGGTTTTCAAGAAGAAAACTGACATGGATGGTAATGCGCATACCTTTAAGGCAAGGCTTGTCATAAGAGGATTTACTCAGACTCAAGTAACTGATTATGAGGAAACTTTTTCACCAGTGGCTATGACTAAATCAATCAGAATTTTGATTGTCATAGCCGTGTATATGACTACGAAATATAGCAAATGGATGTCAAAACGACTTTATTTAATTGATGACCGATCTATCAGTTTTGCTAGGCTTAGACTGAATTGTTGTCCCAAAATTCAACTCGTATGTTTATTCATATTAAACACATCAACCTTAACCAACACATTTAAGGTTGTCTAACTTCAATACGACCAATGTAATTCCTTTATCTATATAACAATTTGTAAACAAGCCGACCTTGTAAAACATTTTTTATTCCATTTTTAAATGAATTGACAAACCAAATTTTTTAACTAGACAACTTCTATAACTAGACGAGTTAAACAAATCAACCCAAACCAAACCAGTTTAAACGAAAAAAAACTATATACCTTATTTTATGGTTTTTTCCATTATGATAACAACAAAATTAACACAACAAAACTATGACTACCTTAGTTTAACGGTAATCATTGCTAATTAACAACTAAACATTAAGTAACTTGATGAACAGTTCTGTACAACTCTTGAGGCTGGTTGTACAACCAAGGGCCACAGGTCTCATAATGCCGCTTCTTGCTTCTCCACGTTCACAAAGCACCAATTCCACCTCCTATTTGCCGTCTTCTTTTCTTTCCCCCCGACGCTTCTTCTTTTCATTTTCTTTTATATGAATCGGTACCTTCGTGGGTTATCTTCTCTCCATCGACACAACTTTTTCGAATCCATAATCCGTGGTTATGCGATTTCTGTTTGTATTCAGAAATCGAAGCATCAAAATTCTCTATGTTGTTGGGTCTTCAAGGCTTTCGCATGTAAGGATTTCTCCTCCTTGTCGTCGTCATGTAGGTTTCCGCTACTTTAGACGGGAACGAATATGAGCGACAGCGGTGGTTCAAGTGTATGCGACGGCAGCTAGGTCTTGGCTTTCTTGGTCTAGACAATGGCTTCTTCTAGGTTTTATGTTTCTTCTACTTAATTTTTGTGAGTTTTTGTCCAACTTAATCTGACCATATGATTTAGTTGTAGGGTTCGTTGGTTTAGGAACGAACCTTTCATGCTTTTGCTATTTGATTTTAGGTTTCAATCACAGATGTATGTTTTAATGATTTGCTTTTAGTTATGTTTATTTTGGGACTTTGAAATTCCATTCGGTCTTGAGGATTATATATGTGATTTCATTCATTTACTTTCAATCATGGTTGTACCATTTCATTTGTATTCAGAATTTAATCAGCTCTGACTTGGTTTATTTGTTCGATTTTTCCATCTAATATGTGTATTAATGTTTTCTTTAGGCTGCCTTCAAAGAGCTTAATTACTTATAAATTGAAATCTACAAAAACAAAACCAAAGGTATGCCTTTAGTTGTTAAAAATAAAACTCAATGTTGGGATCCTAAACATGCTGATTTGATTACCACTGTATTAGGTGACAAAAGCGTTCAAGTAAGGGAAAAATGTAAGGATGTTCTCAGTAAGTAAGTCTTTGTTTCCAGGTATCAAATTTTTAATCTAAAGTAAATCTTTTATATATGAAAATTTCTCCTCATGTTTCACCTTATATGTTGACCATAGCTTGCACGCTTTTTGCAATTAATCCTTATGCACATGTGTTAATATTGCAGGTGAAAAATGTTCACAACACGCAGCATGTAGTGGAGGGAACACTAATTTCACCTACAAACGAGATGTGACTCATACATGGTGCATTTTGCTTTCTAATTTTGAGTTCTTTCATTTACCTAAATTTACTTATGTTTAGGTCCTGCTAATTTTACAAGGTTATCTTCAATGGCTAATTTTTAATACTATTATATTTTATAGGCCAATGAACTCGCACCACTGGATGTTAGAAAATTCAGGGGCATTTATAAGCACAAATTCAACTATGAGGTAAGTAGTCCTCTTATATGATGTTATTTGGCAATGAAGATTCTGTAATCTTTGTGCGTCGCCCACCTTTTACATCGGCTGAATGAGTCATGAAATTGAAAATCTTTTCTAACTGCTTTTGATACCAATGAACTATCAACAATAATATTGCTCACGTTTTTGGGGTGTTAGGTTCTTGAATTAAGTCTATAGTTATTAAAGCAGTCTCGATTTTTTTTTTGGTGTTTCGGCTACCAAGACCATCACATTTCCTTGGGTGTGGTCACCTGTTCTATCCACCCTTTATACACTTTCTTTCCCTTTTCGATGCTTACAACAGAACCCATTTGATTAAATGAGGTGACAATTTTTCATTTAATCAAGTAAAATGGGGTTGCATATGCTGGAATATCTTCATAGGATGTTAATGGTGTGCAGGTTGGTGTCTTCTGTTTGCATTTTTATTATCCAACTGCAGCGACCCCTTGATACGTATCTCTATTAGCATTTCTTTTCACACGAAATTTCAACCCATTATAAATGGGTCGATTCGGGTTAAGTTTATTTCTCAAACGGGTCAAATAAAAACGTACCTTAGAAGGTTGAATGTGTTGAAACCCGACTATCAATTTATTCTAAAAGACCTCTTCTCAAATCTCAGATGAATAATTTATTATAGAATTCTGGATGTTTGATTCAAGATTATGTATTTAACAGGAAGAGAATTGTGTCTGAGTCAAGAGGTTATTAATTTATGTACTTGGCTCTTTCTCGATTTTTTTATTTATACAAGTTAGGATTTTTTTTCAAGTTGGGGTTTTTAATTTTAATACATCTCAATATTTTTATGCAAGCTGGGCTGTTTTTTCACCAAAACTCAACAATATATAATCAAGTTGCTACTCAGAAGAATGACAACAAATTCAAATCAAATTCTTAGCTTTGTTTTTTTAGAAAGCTGGTTTTTTTTTCAAGTGGGTGTGTTTTAAGAGAATCCCAAGAGAAAGGGACGGAAAACTATAACCCTCGCAGTCATACTATTGTCAACGATATTGGTTTTTTTAATACACTTTCTTTTATTGTTTAATTTCCATATCTCAGTCCATATCTCAGGTATAAATTTCTCGGACACTACCTTATCCTTTTCTATGAAATAATGAAATGAGATAATTTGGTATAAGAAAGGGAACACATTCGTACATCCCTTTTTTGGTTTTAATATAGTTGAAATTTAAGGGATTATAATTGATAAAAATGATATACCTTTGCAAGATATCATTATTCCAGTTTTAATTTTGTGCAACAGACACGACCCATGAGAGTTCAACATGTTTTGCATGGTATCCTCCGTTGGAACCTTTGAAGAGCAGTTGATCAAGCTTTAAAGTTTTGCAAGACATTTCATTTACTATTAATCTAGCTAGATTTTATGGTTCTAATATGGGGTTTTCCCGCTTTGTTTTATACGAGTTATTGTTTTCAATTGGGTTTCAATTTATTAATTCTAGGGTTCTAACAGGTTTAGTATACTCATTGAACACATGATATGAATGCATGGTTGTTTTCAATTGGGTTTCGGTTTTCAGATTTCTCGCCGCAAAGCGCCAGAGGGAAAATCACTAGTGTAACACAAAAGTCAAACACGAGTCTAGATCTACACCTTTTGGGTCAAGTTACACCACTTATAAAACAAACTATGTACTTTATTTTATGCCTTTTTTTCATTATTATAACAACCAATTACCATCCTATCCAAACGACCAAAAAAACAATGATAAACGAAAAATCATCTCCATCGAAATCTCAATAAAGGGTTGCACACAATCATCAACTATTACCACAAAGTACAACATTTAAAGCCAAAAGTACAACACGTAAAGCATGAAAGTACAACAACAATCAAGAGCAAATCACATACGGTCTCTTCTTCAATATTTGAAGAGATCAAACACATACGTATGTTAATAGTGTAATATCCTCATGAAATCACTCGGATGGAATATTAAATGACTAAAAAGCCCTCCCATCTCCACCATAAGTCTTGGTGGTATCCGGTGGTGCTGCAGGGGCAGAATCGTCATCTTTCTTGATGAGACCCAAGAAATTACCAGCTCTCGAGGCTGCAGAAGCTACTGTTTCTGCAATCCCTCCAAAAATCTGAGCTTTGATTTTCCCCCTTCTCGCCGGAAAAGCCGACGTCGGTTTGTTCACCGGCGGCGTTGGAAAAGAGGCCGCCATGGGTGAATCAATTAAAACCAAAATTAAAACCAGAAACTCCAAATTGATGAAATTTTACACAAAAAAGATGAAAATAACTGAAAAATTATGCAAATTAGATGAAACGTAATTGAAGATGAAAACAGAGGATCAAATTCAAACCTTAAAATTCACAAAATTAAGGAACTTTTTCGACCAAAAAGAGGACAGAGAGGGTTACAGGGGTCATGGTGTGAATTGTGAAATTGGTTTTGGGGACGATGGATTGAGTTGGTGGAATGGTGGTGTTTTATAGGGAAATGATGATAGGGGTAAATGAGGAAATTTTGAAACTAAAGGGGCTGATATAAATGAAAAAGAAATGTAGCCTTGCGGTGCAAGGTAAAGTGGTATGAAACCTCCACACTCAAACTCTCTACAAGTGTGTTGTCATAAATGTATAAGAAATTATACCGGTAGGGAATTCGCACGATTTGTGGTCACGACAAATTAATTATGTGTAAATATTTGACTAACTAAAGTAATTTTTTTTATAAATTACATCTCATTTGTAAACGCACATTCAAATTGCTTATAAAATATTTATGTGAGGTACGACCACACGTAAAAGGTATCACGCACGTTGCCGTGGAGAATTGAACGTATTTAATTGATTTTCTCTATTTAATATAGTGCCAATTTAATCATAGTTAAATTATAGACATTGTTTAATAGGTAATTGTAAACAATTGAGACATTCTAATTTATACACTATGCAAAAAAAATTGTGCTAGATGTCTTAATCTTTTGAGTAAATGAGAAAATTAATTGTATGGGTTAGTAATGAGAGAATTAAGTGTATGGGTTAAAAGGTAATTATTATAATTTAATTATAAACATGGGTTAGAAGATAAATATACACATTTGAGGCATTGCTAATTTTTACACTATGCAAAAAATATTGTGTTAAGAAGTTTTAATTTTTTAAGTAAATTACAACAATATCCTTCAAATCCATACTATATAATAAATAAAAATAATTTATGGCACGTGTCGCGTCCACATCTCTTCTTATCATTTTTTTCCCGTCTCCCTCTCTTATTAAACGCACCTCTCTTTTTTAATAATGATTTATATTTAAAGAAAAATATTAATTATACTAATAAAACACATTTATTTTAAATTATCTTTTATTTTAAGAAATTTTAAAATTTAATTATGTTTTTTCTAACTAAATAGTGATGTAAGTCAAATTATATTAAGTAGAATTTAATGTATTCAAACCATGTAATATACGGGTTTTTAAAGATGTAAACTTTTTATTACTAAATATATAACATTACATTTTATCAACTAGTGTAATACACAGGTTTTTTAAAAAACATATTTTTATTACTAAGTATATAATATTATATTTTATCAACCCGTGTAATACACGGGATTTTAACCTAGTATGTATTATATAGTAGTATAGATATATATAACTATGTCTAAATACTTTTTATTTATATTTATGATTTAATTATTTATTATAATATGTATAATAATGATGCATTGTCATTAAACTAATTCCATATCAGGAAATAAATAATCGAACAATAAATCATACAGACATGTGAGTTACAAATACAACGGGTCGGTCTCCAACGCCTGCAGTAATTAGTTTTTCCAGTAGCATGGAGCTCACTTCCTGAAGAGGCAAGCTTGATCCAGACCAGTTGTTCCATTGACACCATTGGACCAGTCGCCTTTAACATCACATGCTTCTATCAAATTTTTGCAAGAAATAACAGAGAAAACAACCAAATCGATTGATTTTCTGTAAAATCACAGGCTTAACATGTCGTCTTTAACATCACTGGCTTCTATCAAATTTTCGGAGCAACAGCTTTCTGTAAAACCCCCCACAAATCTCCGGTATGTTTCAATAATTCGCAATCGCATTCAAAGCCAAAAACAACATAATCGATTAATTGAAAGATTAAACAGTGAAATCGATTGAAATAAATATACCTGACGAAATCGATTGAAACAGACGCGAATTTGAAAGGATCCAACGATTATGCGGATTGAATCAGCGTGAAGAGATTGAGGAGATAATTCCAGATGTGAAAAATGTGGCGATAGAATTAGGGTTAGAAGGTGTTGTAGTTTAAGTAAAATTCAACAATAGTCAATGAAATTAGTCAATTGTATTGTGGGTCAACATAGTTCTTATTTCATTGTTTTAGCAAGTTCTCTAAAGTTCAAGGGGTTTTCTGTATCAACTAATAGTTGAGAGGGTTTAGTTGCAAATTAGTTGTTAATGGTTTGTTAATAGCCGATTAGATAAATTGGGGAAAAGTGGCTTTCTGTTTTAGTTAGTTCAGATCTTGATTTTCATGATCGTGTTGTAATTCGTTCAATTTCTTGTTTGTAATCTCAAATCGATTGGAATAGAATGAAGTAATCGTTTGAGGAGTTGAATTCCTTTGTGTTTTAATCAACAATTGGTATCAGAGCCTCGTGCTCGTGAATCAGAAGGAATCTATCGATATAGAAGTTGAAGTTGAATTGAACGGTGGAAGAGATGGTCTCTACGAAGTTTGATCTTGAGAAATTTGACGGGAAGAATGATTTTGGCTTGTGGCGATTGAAGATGCGTGCACTATTGGTGCATCAGGGCGTAGTAGATGCACTTGCAGGTGAAGCAAATTTGCCGGTCACGATGACTGACAAAGAAAAAAAGGATGTCATGGAGAAAGCACACAGTGCTTTGATTCTTTGCCTTGGAGATCGTGTTTTGCGAGAAGTGTCTAAAGAATCCACTGCGGCTAGGATATGGTCAAAGCTTGAAAGTCTCTATATGACCAAATCTTTGGCAAACAGACTGTATTTGAAGAAACGGTTATACACTTTCCATATGGTGGCTGGTAAGACTCTTGACGATCACACAGATGATTTTAATAAATTGGTCCTAGATTTAGAAAACATTGATGTATCTCTTGATGATGAGGATCAGGCAATTATTTTTCTTACATCATTGCCTCCATCATATGAGCATTTTGTCGATACTCTAATGTATGGTAGAGAGTCGTTATCAATGGAGGAAGTGTTGGCTGCCATGAACTCTAAAGAGTTAAAGAAGAGAGGGAATGTGGGAGATGACATTGCTGATGGTCTGTTTGTTAGGGGTAGGTCAGAACAAAGAGGTTTTAAGCAGAAAGAAAGGCCCAGTCATTCAAGGTCCAAATCCAAGTTCAAAAGAAGGTGTTTCTTGTGTAATTCTGAGAAACATTTTAAGAGAGATTGTCCAGAAAACAAGAAGAAGAAGTTTGATTCAAATGCTTCAAAGAGTCAAGGTAACTATCAAACTTATGGGTCAACAGATGGTTATGAATCTGCTGATGTATTGATGGTTGCAAAGGGGCTGAAATGTGGGGATTGGGTCATGGACTCTGGGTGTTCTTAACACATGACACCCCACAAAGAATTCTTTAAAGAATTGGTTATGGAAGATTTGGTAACAGTCAAGTTGGGAGATGATAGAGACTGCAGTATACAAGGATATGGAACTGTAATTCTAAAGCTAGAAAGTGTGTCAGAAACAACTCTAGACAAGGTGAGGTACATTCCTGATTTGACTAGAAACTTGATTTCTTTGGGGACTTATGAAAGGGATGGGTATGTGGTTAGCTTGAAGAATGGTAAAGCTAAAGTAATAAAGGGTTCAATGGTGATGTTATCTGGTACTAGAAGGGACAACAATATTTATATATTGAATGGCCAAGTAGTACTAGGTACTGCTATGATTGCTCAAGATAATGAATCAAATAAAGCTGAGATTTGGCATAAAAGGCTAGGTCATATAAGTGACCAGGGTTTATGTGAATTAAAGAAGCAGGGTTTGATTAAAGACATCACAGATTGTAAGTTGGGGCTGTGTGAACATTGTGTAATGGGAAAGGCTCACAGGGTAAAATTTGAAAGAAGTATACATAGGTCTAAGGAGATTTTAGACTATGTTCATTCAGACATGTGGGGGCCTGCTAGAACACAGTCACTAGGTGGAGCTCTTTATTACTTATCATTAGTTGATGACTACTCAAGAAGGGTATGGTTGTATGTGGTTAAGCATAAGAGTGAGGTTTTTGAGAAGTTCAAAGAATGGAAGGTTCTAGTAGAAAATCAAACAGGAAAGAAATTGAAAAAGTTGAGGACTGATAATGGTCTGGAGTTCTGTAGTAGGCAGTTCAATGACTTTTGTAAGAAAGAAGGTATAGCTAGACATTTGACAATTCCTGGAACACCACAGCAAAATGGCTTGGTGGAGAGGATGAATAGGACTATACTTGAGAAAGTTAGGTGCATGTTGAGTGAATCAGGGCTACCTCAGAAGTTCTGGGCAGAGGCTGCCACTACAGCTGTATACTTGATTAACAGATCCCCTTCTTCTGCTATTGATATGTTAACTCCTTTGGAGAAATGGTCTGGGCATAAGACTGATTACAGCAATTTGAAGGTATTTGGGGCCTTGGCTTATGCACATATAAGTCAAGGAAAACTAGAACCTAGGTCTCAAAAGTGTGTAATGCTTGGATATCCTGAAGGAGTTAAGGGATATAGACTGTGGAGAATGGATAAAGTCAGTCCAAAGGTGATACTAAGCAGGGATGTGGTTTTTAAAGAAGACATTATGTATAAAGATTTAGTTGGTGAAAAGACTGATCAGAAGTCAATTAATGAAGATCATGATGGTATTCATCTTGAGGTGGAGCCTATTGTAAGTGAATGTCCAACTGAATCTAATGATCAAGGTTCAGAAATAGATAACAGAAATTACAGTTTGGCAAAAGAGAGACCAAGGAGAAACATTCAAATACCAGCAAGATATAGAGATAATGAAGACATTTCAGCTTTTGTCTTCATAACAGCTGAGGAAGAGTGCACACAAGAACCTCTTACTTATACTGAAGCAGTTAACTCGGTGCATAAAGAAAAATGGTTCTCTGCAATAGAAGAAGAAATGGATTCTCTTTACAAGAATGAAACCTGGATACTTGTAGATAAACCTGTGAATCAGAAGCTTGTAGACTGCAAGTGGATATTCAAATTGAAGGAGGGAATACAAGGGGTTGAAAAACCAAGGTTCAAAGCCAGACTAGTTGCTAAGGGATTCACTCAAAAGGCTGGGATTGACTATAATGAAATTTTTTCTCCTATGGTAAAGCATTCCTCAATCAGAATCATGTTGTCTTTAACAGCTTCAAATGATTATGAATTGGAGCAATTGGATGTCAAAACAGCTTTCTTACATGGGAACTTAGAAGAAAGCATTTATATGAGGCAACCTACTGGTTTTGAGGTAACTGGAGAGGAAGAGAAAGTATGTTTGTTGCAGAAATCTCTCTATGGTCTCAAACAATCTCCTAGGCAGTGGTATAGGAGATTTGATGATCATATGATTGGGAATGGTTTTAACAAAAGCAGTTATGACAGCTGTGTGTATTACATGGAGTATGCAAAGGGTGAGTTTGTCTATTTGTTACTTTATGTTGATGATATGCTCATTGCTTGCAAAGATAAGGGTCAGGTTCAAGCTACTAAAGATATGCTAATGAGGGAATTTGAAATGAAAGAGTTAGGAGATGCAAGGAAAATACTTGGGATGGAGATTACAAGGAACAGAGAACAAGGGCTGTTAAGATTAACTCAGAGTTCCTACATACTAAAGGTATTAAATAACTTTGGTATGGCTGAGTGTAAACCTGTTGTAACTCCATTAGCTCAACATTTCAAACTGTCCATGAAGGACTGTCCTAATTCAGAAGCAGAAAAAGCCAGAATGGAAAATGTTCCTTATGCAAATGTAGTGGGAAGTCTGATGTACCTGCTGGTATGTACTAGGCCTGATCTGGGGTATGCAGTGAGTTTAGTTAGTAGGTACTTATCAAATCCAGGTAAAAATCACTGGGTTGCAGTGAAATGGATTTTAAGATACCTAAGTGGTTCTAAAGAACTGGGTTTAACCTTTGGTGAAAGTAAAGATGAGCTTGGGTTAGTGTTGGGATTTGTGGATGCAGACTATGCCAAAGATTTGGATAGGGGCAGGTCCTTAACTGGTTATGTGTTTAAGGTTTTGGGCAGTTTGGTAAGCTGGAAGGCATCACTTCAGCATGTGGTAGCCTTATCTACCACAGAAGCTGAGTACATAGCTCTAACAGAAGCTGTAAAAGAGGCTTTATGGATCAAAGGGTTCATCACAGAACTGAGAGTTGAGGTTCTGGATACCTTGGTAATGTGTGACAATCAAGGGGCAGTGAAGTTGTCTAAAAATAGTGTATTCCATGAAAGGACCAAGCATATCAATGTGAAATTGCATTTCATTAGGGATGTAATAAGTTCTAAGGAGGTCAAAGTGGAAGAAATTAATTCGGAAGACAATCCTGCAGATATGTTGACAAAGTCATTGCCTGGATCTTCATTTGAACGGTGCTTGAAGGTTTTGGGCGTTGATTGATTGGTTGGGTTGTTGATTTTGCTTAAAAGGTGGAGATTGTTGTAGTTTAAGTAAAAGTCAACAATAGTCAATGAAATTAGTCAATTGTATTGTGGGTCAACATAGTTCTTATTTCATTGTTTTAACAAGTTCTCTAAAGTTCAGGGGGGTTTTCTGTATCAACTAATAGTTGAGAGGGTTTAGTTGCAAATTAGTTGTTAATGGTTTGTTAATAGCCGATTAGATAAATTGGGGAAAAGTGGCTTTCTGTTTTAGTTAGTTCAGATCTTGATTTTCATGATCGTGTTGTAATTCGTTCAATTTCTTGTTTGTAATCTCAAATCGATTGGAATAGAATGAAGTAATCGTTTGAGGAGTTGAATTCCTTTGTGTTTTAATCAACAGAAGGCAATAGGGACGAAACAGAAATAGTGGGTCGGGTTATAAGATCCGCACGTGGTTAAAATTAGGTGGAAGTAGAAGCCCATTAAGTGAAATTGTTTATTAGGAGTAGAATTTGGAGGAATAGTGACTTTCCTCCTTTGCTATGCTGCCATGTCAATTTTTTTATCTTTTAAGTTTTTAATTTTAACTTTTATAATATATATATAATATACGTTTTTAGCATTTTCATTTTTTATTAATTTCAATTTCCTTTAATAACTTTCGTTTGTTAACTTTTTTTAAAATACGGAGTACGCAACTATTTGTAATTTTTTTATCAATTTTTTTTAAAAAGAAGTTTCTTTATTCACCATTTGGAGGAATAGTGACTTTCCCCAATACTATGCTCCCATGTTAATTTTTTTTTCTTTTATATTTTCATTTTTAACCCTTATACTATATATAATATACGTTTTTAGTCTGTTTTATTTTCTAATAATTTCATTTTCCTTCAATAACTTTCGTTCGTTAACTTTTTTTAAAATACGGAGTGCGCAGCTGTTTGTAATTTTTTTTTCGTCAAATTTTAAAACAGAGTTGTATTCAAAATCAAGTTTTTTTTATCGTTGCCTATAACGAGTGCAGTTACCGTTGTGGTACCGTGACGAGCCGAACCTATTATGGGCGAACAATATCATTGTCGATATTGGTACTATCGGAACCGTATCGATATTCGCCTTATTAGTTTTATGCTTCTTTTTATTAACATTATTTTTACCGTTGCGCCTACGTTTTCGTTTATGTTTTATTAACGATGGGCTCGACACCGTTCTCTATGATAACTTTCGTTCATTAGTTTTTAAAAAAACAGAATGCGCGGTTTTCTTAAATTTTTTTGTCAACGTTCTGATTTAAATTTTATTGAAGACGGAGTTGTTTTCAAATTCGAATGTATTTTTTCGGTATCGTACGCTATAACGAGTCTGCGATTCGATGTAAGTTTTATCCACGCAAACGAGTCAAAACAATAACGACCAGACTCCCGCCGCGAAGCGTGGGAGGTAAAAACTAGTTAGATTAAAAGAAGGAAAAGAAAGTTGTGTTGAACAGTTTCGACACGTAATTTTTTTTTATATTTTTATTTTCAGCCCTTATAGTATATATAATATACATTTTTAGTCCGTTTAATTTTCTATTAATTTCGTTTTCCTTTAATAACGTTCATTCGTTAACTTTTTTTTCAAAATACGGAGTACGCAGTTGTTTTTAGTTATTTTTTGTCAACATTCGGATATAATTTTTTTTGAAAACGGAGTTGTATTCAGAATCGAGTTTTTTTTATTCGCTGCCTATAGCGAGTGTCGTTACCGTTGTGGTACCGTGACGAGCTGAACCTATTATGAGCGAACAAAATCATTGTCCGTATTGGTATTATCGTAACCCGTATCGGTATTCGCTTTTATGGTTTTTGACGACCCGAACCACTAAATTTTTGTTCTTCCTTTTTTGTTATTTAGTTTTATGTTTCTTTTTAATAAACATTATTTTTACTTATTCGACTACATTTTCATTTAAATTTTATTAATGATGAGCCCGACACCCGTCGCGAAACGCGGGATAACCATCTATTTTTTTAAAAGTAGGAAATGATATATATATATAATAAACAATTCCTTTTATATCCAACAAAGCCGAACGACCTTAACTCTATATCGAGGATGATAACTAGTTGTTCGGTTTATTTTATTTTATTATTATTTTTTTGTGTGGAGGGGGGGGGTTGGTGGGGGTGGGGGGTGGGTTGGTGGGTGGTTAAAGGAGTAACATGAGCCCGAATTTGTTAGTTTAAGTTCGACTTGTTTAACATATGAGAGCTCGAGTTTCAGCTCAACTCCTTTATTATTTATTAATTACTGAATTATTTTATTGATAGTATTTTATATTATATAATATAGAAAAAAGTTCAAATAAAAAAGTGTTTTTAAACTAAAAAGGGTGAGAATGATTTACGTTGTATTTCCGAGTCTCATTTAAAGAGGGAAAAGAAAGGAAAGGGGAAAGAAACTTTGTTCTAGAGTTTTTTTAAGGGGGGGGGGGAAGAAAGGAAATGAGAGGAAGAGTGTTCTAAAGTTTTTTTTAAGAAGAGAAATTGAGGGAAATGAAGGAAAAACATGGCTTATCTCCATTCTTTCAAATTGAAGAGATTTGGAGAAAAAAGGAAAGAAGGAAAAGAAAAGAAGGGGAAGGAATTCTTTCTTTTCTCCCCTTTAGTAAACTCGGTAACACAGTGTTAGGGCTATTAGACCAAATTAAGAAAGATTTAATGGTTGATATCAAATTGTAGGAGAAAAAGTTGTTGGAATGGTATTTTGGTCATGACCACTTTTGTTGATTTTTTATCAAGTTCCTCCCTTTTTTTAAACGTTCATAACTTTTACATACGACATTATTTAAAAAAAAAATACACCATAAAAACAAGCGTTATTTTATATTTAAAACGAGTATAGTGTCGTTATATACAAAAACGAAAAAAAAATACGTTTTCCATCTCATTGTGTAATTTGCTCGTCATTGTGTCTAATGCCAGGTCATTGTGTCTAATGTTAGGTCATTGTGTCTTATGTCAAATTATTGTGTCAAATATTTTTCATCATTGTGTTTAATGTCAAATATTTTTCGAATGTTAGGTCATTGTGTCAAATATTTCCATCATTTTGTTATATATAATACATAAAAAGCAGTGACAAAAATAACACGAAACAATGATGAATACATATAACACAATGATGAGAAATATTTGACACAATAACCAAACCTGACATTTGACACCATAAAAACGAGCGTTTTTTTATCTTTAAAACAGGTATAGTGTCGTTATATACAAAAACGAAAAAAATAACGTTTTCCAGCTCATTGTGTAATTTGCTCGTCATTGTGTATAATGTCAAGTAATCGTGTCAAATATTTTTCATTATTGTATTTAATGTCAATTATTTATTAATATCAGGTCATTGTGTCTAATGTCAATTTATTGTGTTAAATATTTTTCATCACTGAGTTATATATAATACATAAAAAGCAATGACAAAAATAACACGAAATTATCTAAAACGTAAAACGAGTATAGTGTCGTTATATATACAAAAACGGAAAAAAAAATTATGTTTTCCAGCACATTGTGTAATTTGCTCGTCATTGTGTAATTTCAGGTCTGGTTATTGTGTAATGTCAAGTCTAGTTATTGTGTCTAATGTCAGGTAATTATGTCAAATATTTTTTATCACTATGTTATATATTTTGAGTTTGGACATATATGTCAAACTACACCATAAAATTGTCTATGATATTTTTGTTATGGTTTAATTGAGATAGTAATGCATATTAACAACAATTGTAGTGTTTGAAACGTTGATGCTACAAGCTTAATAAAACATGCATAGAAAACATACAAAGGTAGCATTATTTTACTAAAAACAATAATGGTTATATTTGAGTATAAAAAAGGTTACATTTTTGTAAATAAAACTATAATAAAGGTTGCATTAAGTATATAAAAAGTTGTATTTTAAAGTAAAAAAAAGTTGCATTTGCATCTAAAAAGGTTCATTTTAATAATTCATGCAACTCTCTAAAAAAAGGTTGCATTAGCTAACAAAAAAGTTGATTTAGGTCTAATGCAACTGCTTCTAATGCAGCCCTCGATAAAAGATTGCAGTAAGCATAATATAACTTTTTGAAGGGCTAATGCAGCATGTTACCGGGGTTGCATTAGCTTTATTTTCTTGTAGTGATAATACATAAAAAATAGTGACAAAAATAACACAAAATTATATAAAACGTAAAACACAATGATGAATACATATAACACAATGATGAAAAATATTTGGCACAATGACCTGACATTAAACACAATGACCAGACCTGACATTACGCAATGACCAGACATATTTGACACAATGACCAATATGCCCTCCCTTCAAAAACAATAAAAGGACACATGTCAAGCCCATAATCATTCTTACCCTTTTTATTTTTAAAACCCTTTTTATCATATCCTAACCCTATATATATATTACATATAACATAATATATATATCATTTAATTATTTGTATCATAAATTTATATATAATAATTATAGGTGACGTTCATGAGAATATCAAAAAAACTAATTATAATCATTGATATTGTTTGATCAATGGTTTAAATCAAACAATACCAGTTATGTAAATAAATGGTAATCAATTGACTAAATCAAAGCTTATAAAGATATTTTGGGGACCATGCATATTTTAACTTAGGAAACCGTAATAATGATTAACCAAATCTTGGATTTATTTTATTTTCTCTCTCCGACCTAATCCAAAATAAAACCTGGTTGCAAAATCAAATTCTAGAAGAACTATTTGTTCCAATAATCGACAAATCTGAAGGTAGAATTGAGAGGAAGAAGATCTGCTCTTCATCTAGTACCGGTTTTTACCATTTGGGAGTTAAAATACTTATAAATGAGTTACTATTTTGTATCCCTCTCTATAGTATATACTCTAAAGTACGCTTTATTTGGTTCTTCACCAAGCTTTTCCTGTGTTCTCGAGTTAACTTAAGGAAAAAAAAGAAGGGAATCCCTCCCTTTCTTTTCTCTTCTCTTACTTTTCTTTCCATTCCCTCCATTTCTTTCCAATTTAAAGGATGAATTTTAGCTTTAAAACTCCTCCCTTTCTCTTCTCTTCCTTTCTCTCCATAAAAAAGCCCTCGAACACCAATGTTCCCTACTTCCTTTCAAATCCTTTCTCTTCTCTCCTTAAATAAAACTCGGGAACACAACGTTAGTTCCAAACTTAAAAAGCATAATAATTCGAAAGAATTGAAACTTCTTTTCATAACCAGAATGGCCACAAAAAGTACAACTCTACTTAAAAATCAGAACCATTATGGGTTTAAAACTATACAACACACAAAAGATGAAGAACAAAGATGATTAAGAAACCAATTATATAGTTTACCAACGTAGTTGAAACAGTTTTAAAAACCAAAATCATACCTTCTTGTTACGTATATGAACACTTAGAATTATATGTAAGCGGTGTTACATTGATATAACACTATGTGCTACGTATATGTAATTAGCAATGAATCTGAAGAGAATAGCAACACACTTGTATTTATCAAGTATCCTGAGTGGAGAAAGTAATTTACATATTCGATTTTTTATGAACGGGAAGAATCCTAAATGAGTTGAAGCTGAATCCGTCGCCGTTGAAACGTATGGTTTTCTTAGTCTTCACACCGCACACCCTCGCCGACGACGCTGGTAGTGTTTCACCGTTAGCAACTAGGGCCGAAGTTATATCCGACGGTCCTTATCTTCATAAATCCGTCTCATCTTCTTCCTCTCCAACTGCACACCGGTAATCGCTGGTGGGACTCGAATGTAGGGACTTTCCGAACCGGAATTTTGACTTTGACTCCAGAGACGACGATGATGACTCGAATCAGTGGCTCGACATTCTTGGGACTTCATTAATATCATATTATTTATATTAGGTTTCATAATACATACGAATGATCATTAGAGAAAAACAAGGAATTGTAAATTAATAATATATAATTAACTAAAATAAAGGTGTGCAAGTTTACAAATACCATTTTAACAATTAAAGAAAAAAATTAAATTATAAATTTTATGATTGGCTTATAGTGATTTTCTTGGTTTTTTTTTCCATAAAATCACGGTTTTCATTTGATCCATACCCTAATAATTACTACTATGTAAATATACATTTATACATTATATAAAAGTTATAAAAATAAAATGCTCGTATAGACTCATGAACCCGCTCGAGCCAGAGCTTGACATGTGAAGTTCGGGCTATAGCTCGTTTAAGCTCGGCTCAATTCTAGTTTTTAGTAAACAGATTTCAAGTAGCTCACGAGTGGCTCTGTTTACACCTATAGAGATTCATTATGCAACTCAAAATAGATAAGTATCATGTATGAATATAATTAGAATTTAGTTTCTTTTAACCTATGTATGAACATAATTAGAATTTGAGTTGATTTTAATCTATTCAATATGCAAACCCTGTTTGAATTGACATGTTTAACTTGTTTCATTAAACGGCTATTGTTCGGGTTGACATGTTTAACACGTTTTATTAAATTGTCGACATATCAACTTGTCAACCTATGTAATCCATTTATTGCAACTCATTTACAATCTTACAACTTGTTTATAACTTGATTACACTCATTACAATTATCTACTCCTTTACTACCAGTCAACCTGTTTAACTTGTAAAAATAAATAATTGTACAAGTCATGTTTGAGTTATACGATTTTACACGTATAAAATGTTATGATGGAGACATATTTAGATTCATCAATTCAACCTCTTTCCCGAACCTGTCTAACTTCATAAGGGGACATCCTGATGCTTAAGTGGTGTGCTTTATAACCAAAATGTTGGGGGTTTAAATCCTATAAGGCGTAGTTTATGATGTATTTATCTTTAAAAAATATAGTTGTTAGTGTTAAAAAATAATACAACATATATAAATAAAATTAAGCTACAAAACAATCAGTTTATAAACTGATATTGAATAATATAAAAGAAAGGGGTAACTTTGTAGAATAGTAACCAAGTTTCAAAAGTGTTCCAATTAGGTCACTCAATACGTATTTTACACGGTATACACCCTCATGTATACTATGATGAGTGACCTAATTAGAACACTTTTAAAACTTGGTTATTATTCTGTGGTGTTTTCTCTAAAAGAAATACATACTAAGAAATTATAACCACTATCAAGCCATTAATTACTTCAATCTCTTCTCCAAATATCGAAGAGATAAAACATAAATATTTTTATGAGATAGATTAATGACTGAAGACCCTTTACATCTCCGCCATCAGCCACCATTGAAGGTAGTGAACAGCGAATTAGAAGAAATATGAAGAATTTGAGCAAGAGAGAGTAGTAAAAAGGTGAAACTTATATTTTCAGGGGTGTGAATTGAACAAATTGTTAAAGTAAAAGGAGCTAAATTGTAAAATTAGTTTTATGTAGGGCCAAAAAGTGAAAGCGCATGACAACCGGATATTCAAGATTCCAGAAGTTGGTGTTAAATTTGGGCCGCCGCCCCAAATCCCCACAAGTCATTTTTTTCTTAACCAACCTACTTTTTTACGCTATTGGGTCACTTTGATTACAAGTGTAATTTGTTTTTTGGAGCAACATAATTTTAACGGCCTTTTCTGACCTAAATAGTATGGATAAATAATAAAAACATAATTTTATTACCAAGAAAAAACTAAAAGCATCTCCAACGTGGGTATCCGCGTGAGACGGACGACGAAGCGGATGTTCGACAGCGTTGGAGGCATGTGTTCGCGAGAAGTGGACGAGCTTCTCATCTGGTTTTCCAGATGGAAGTGGATGGAGAGGGTGGGCCCTTTAATTAGAAATGGTTTTCTAAATTAATTAAAAATGGTTTTTTATTCAATTATAAAATATTTCAATTTTAAAAATTTATTTTATAATTAAAAATGTTTTTTAAATCAGAAAATGATTTAATTTTAAAATATTATTTTTCAAATTTAGATTTTAAATATTAATTTATTGTAACGGCTAGTTTCTACGGATAGTAAAACTACCCTATAAATACCAAAATGTATTTGTTTTTCATTCACCATCTTCAATTTTCACTCCAAAAATTATATTTTTCTTTCTCAAATATGGGTGGAGGGTATTCATTTTCAACAAACTCTTCGCATCCGGTATAACCTTTACATCTTTAAAACCCTTATCGTTCAGTTGATGAACCATTGACGATTTTTTATTTTTAGGTTATGTAATTTTTTATTTTTAGGTTATGTAATTTTTAAATTTTAGGTTATGTAATTTTAATATGGCAAATTGGTTTTTAATAATTCAAACTATGACTTATTGGCTGATAATAATCCAAACTAACAGTTTGGCTGGTGATAATCTCAACTTTCACTTTTGTTGTAATGGCAGTTCCAGTATCATAATCATCATATATTTACATTCGATTTACACTCGATTTCGCTTGTACGTTTCTCTATTTCATTTAAAATCGTCACTTTGAGAGAAAATAAGTGTAAATCTATGATGATTAAGCTACTGGGACTGCTATTGACAACAAAAGTGAAAGTTGAGATTTTCACCAGCCAAACTCTTAGTTTGGATTATTGTCAACCAATAAGTCATAGTTTAAATTATTAAAAACCAATTTGCCTTTTTATATTTTAGTTTATCTAATTTTTAATTATTAGTTTATTTTTACTTTTTTGGTATATTATATTATTTTAAAAAATACAAGATATAAAAAATAAGATTATAATAAATAAGTTTTTTGGTATATAGAATATAAATGTAAAAATAGGTGATGGTTTGGAAATATATGAGTGTTTGAAAGTGGATGTATGGTTGGAGTAAAAAAAAGGTTTTTAAAGTATGAGTGAAAATCTGATATGACAGCTGATGTGACGCGTTTGGTTTAATGGATGACATCCACCATTGTGGGTGCTCTAAGTGCAGCTAGTATAATGCTAGAGTTAATTATTTGTATCCACACAAGTGTTATTTGTTAAAAAAGATATTATTTGTTTTGTAATATATAATAATAGTAATAATAATAAAAAAAGGACAACTCATAAATAACACCATAATCAATCAATTTGCAATACATGTTACTAATGTTTAAAAGTTTTAGAGTTAATTGCACGGTTAGTTCCTATGGTTTGTTAAAAGTAACAAGTATAGGTCTAAGGGAGAAATTACTAGTCTACAAATAACTAGGAATTTTCCCTCTCGTGACGCAATAGAAAATCTGTATATTATAAAATAATAAAGTTTATCTTACATAAATATTAAGTTTAACTACACAAAAGATGAATCATGTAACTAAAAGATAAAGGAACATTATTATGGAAACGGGTGTCTAGTTTGTCATTCCATTGATCTCTGAAAGATAGTTGTGGCTTTCATCGACGACGACGACGACAACAACAACAACAATGTACGGTCAAACACTAAAGGCTAATGTTCACAAGTTCACATGCTCCGGAACAGTCCAAGTGCCACTCCGAAAGAACAAGTTTACTACGTAGGAAAGAGTACTACGGAAGTATAAATGTGAATAAAATGTACAAGGTCTACTCCGGTAGAGTAAGTTTACTCCGGAGAGAGAGCTACTCCTGAGAGGAGACATAGTCCTCATATACATTGTTACTCCGGATGAAAGAAGAACATGAAGACTAGAGTGCTATCAAGTACTCCGGAGGGTCTATCTACTCCGGAAGAACAAATTGTTTCTCCATGGTAGAAGGCATACTATCCATACCAGTTTGTGTTTCTTCATCAAGCAGCTACTCCGGAGGGCAACTACCAACTTAGAGTTAGTTATGCCAGCCTGGATTCTAGAAGAGTCTAGAAGGTTAGGTAGTTACGGTCAGTTCTATTTTGCACTATAAATTGACTGTAATAGTTTAATTGTTAGGTACGCTTTGTAATTGTCAAGTTTTCTATGTATTGAACTTAATCATCAATACAATTGCCCGTTGAGTTTATACTTGTGTTCCTGATTCAATTTCTTGATTCGATTTTTGTGTATTGATCTTAGATTGTTGTTTCTGCCTTCAATCTAAGAATATATTTGCTGTTCTTGCTAGTATATTGATCCTACAAGTGGTATCAGAACTTGAGTGCTCTAATTTTCTGATTTATGAGGAATTCAGAGGACTTTGTTTTCAAATCTGTTAAGTTCATGTTCAAAGGAACATTTTTATCCAATTAAAAGTAATTTGATCATTTTTGCTATGGAAATCAATGGCAATTGTCATCAAAACCATTGATACTGACATAGGCACCACCAACAAGCCTCTTAGACTCCAATCTGCATCGGATTTAGGAACTGGAAGTAAAGAATGCAAAATTTCCTATTTGTTACTGATTATAATATATATAGAAATCAATTGTTAATGGTCCTTCCATTCCAATGGTACCTACAACAGAAGCATGTGGAGTTGCTATTCCGAAGGATTCATCCAGGTTCACTGATGTAGAGTTAAAGCTTAGAGACAGAGATATAAGAGCTCTTGGATTGCTTACTATGGCCTTACCTAGTGAGATTTATTACAACTTCAACACATACATCTGCCAAAGATCTCTGGAATGCCTTATCCAAAATGTATGAACGTAAAACTGAAATGAAAAACAACAGGAAGAAGATGTTAAAGAGACAATATGATACATTTGACCATATTTCTGATGAAGATCTTACAACACAATTCAACTAGTATGTGAGGCTTGTATGTGAACTGATGTCTGCAGAGGTGGATGGCCCGAGAGCCATAGCCCCGAGAGCACTCTGGCGTTCAAGTCAGTTGAGAGGTCATCAAATCATCATCACATGTAATAATGTAATAGCATAGATATAGGTAAAGAGGGAGGAGAATGTCTTGGTAGATGTTGAGTAGGAGATTCCTATTTATATGAAGTTTATGAGGTTAACCCTACTGGGCAGCCTCATCCTGAGCCCATGAGGAATGGATCCACTTGGATTGGGCTAACACATTTGGCTTTGATCTTATTGGGATATACACATACCTCTACATGAACAATATATTTATAAAATGATATTAACATGCTTTACTTGTTTTACTTTTCAATTTACTGAACTTTGTATTTGTACTTGTATGTTAGCATGGATGATTGGGCGTATGTTCGTATGGATGATTGAGCATGTCATTGGGTGAGGACTAGGTAGACGCACTATATAAATCGTCTACTGTATTTATTATAAACCAGACGATATGGAATAAAAATAATCGATGTAACTTAAATTTTTTTTTAAAATGTAGATCACCTGGTGTATTTAGTTCTATTTCTCACCCTAGTCCACACAAGAAAACGTGGTTTAAGAATTTAAAAGATTTAACTGTTTGTTACCAACATCAATAGTTGAAAAGTCATGAAACATTAAGCAAGACCTGAATGTTTTAACGTGTTGAAGAGAATTACTCCAACGATCACCATATAAGAAGATAAAATCGCCTACAAGACCTCGCTGGTTGGCTCAAGAATATTGCCAAGTTTCTTGCATGCCTGCAGGATATTAGACCCCAAAGATTGTTGTAACAAGAACCTGATGACAACATAATCACATGAAATTATTGGTAGAGCAAACTCATAGACTCTATAAGGGAACACTACTAGAAAATAGATATTTAATGACACACAAACTATGACGTGCAACAGTGTGTGTCATCGTTTTAGTGTCATTCTAGCAAAACTGAGATTTAATGACACGCGAGCTATGACATGCAAAAACGTGTCATCTTTTATTGCCATATTAAAAAAAATCACGGACTACACTTTTTCAATACGTGTGTCTTCCAAAACTGTGTATCTTTTAATTTAACATACGTATACCTTAAGCTTTGCGCGCTCTCCTTTCTGCAAACCCTAACACCAGAGGGCAAAACTCAAAAGTAGGCGATTTCCTCTGAAAACCCTAACACCAGAGGGCAAAAGGAGGCGTTTTCCGAGCAAAAGGAGGCGATTTCCGAGCATAACACCAGAGGGCAAAAGGTAGACCTATTCCGAGCATAACACCAGAGGGCCGGGCAAGCATCCAACTCCACCTGAGGGCAAGCGACAACACTCCTCCGACGGAAACCGACTGTTAGCGATAACACACTGCTGTTTACTTTGATTTAGGTTTATGCTTTTGCGATTAATTGATTTTGAGCTCACTCCTTGTGTTAGGGTTTATTTCTGGTGTGTTATTTGGTGATTTTTGTAATGCTTTTTGTTAAAAAGCTTCCTAGGGTTTATAGTTTTGCATATGCATAAATAAGTGACATACTGACATTCCTGAAAGTTTGCTCACTCAATCCTTCTGCAAAAAGATATCAACTGATCATCCTAATATATCAAACTCCCAAGTTACCTGCAGAAGTTAATGTATTATTTCAGTATCGGTTGATTTCATTCATTAATGGGACTATATAAGGAAGCTATACGTTTAGCTTTATTCTATGCTGAAGAAACAAGTCAGTTTTCCAGTTCAGTTTAAATTCATACAATCTAACAATCATCTATGTTAGTTCATATAAAGGTTAACTTGAATCGAGTCATTACTAGGACTAGAAAATGGAATGATTCAGCTTTGACGTTGATGTTCATATAAAGGTTAACTGATTAATCTTGTAAATGTCTTGTGTATTGATAAAAGGAGAATACAATACAATATATAGGAAAGATAATAAAGACAGATATTAAACACAAGACCCCTCAACTACTGCATTGACTAATATTCCCCCTCAAGCTAAGGTCGGGAAGCGACCTGTAGCTTGGACCGTAAAAAGAGAAACCGTTGTGAAGATAGAGGCTTAGTGAACACATCAGCGATCTGGTCATTTGTAGAGATAAATTGGACCAACAACTTCTTTTGAGCAACTTTTTCTCTAACAAAGTGAAAGTCAACTTCTATGTGCTTTGTGCGTGCGTGGAACACCGGATTGGCAGACAAATACGTGGCTCCCAAGTTGTCACACCACAATGTTGGAGCAGATTTTACTGGAACACGAAGTTCTTGAAGTAATGCCTCAAGCCAAGTCAATTCGGCAACTGTATCAGCTAAGGCCTTGTACTCGGACTCAGTAGATGATCGTGATACGGTCTTTTGTTTGCGTGCAGACCATGAGACCAAGTTAGAACCAAGGTATATTGCATACCCCCCGTGGATCGGCGATCATCTGGGCACCCAGCCCAATCCGCATCAGAAAAGGCATTCACAGAATTGAACGCAGCATCTGTGTAGGCATGTAAAGTTGAGGACGAGGACCGAGAGAGAAGAAGACCATGATCTGCAGTCCCCTGGAGGTATCTGAGAATGCGTTTAACCGCTGGCCAGTGATTCACAGTTGGGGATTGCATAAATTGGCATACTTTATTAACGGCAAAGGTGATGTCGGGTCGGGAGAGTGTCACATATTGTAGGCCCCAACTACCTAACGATATCTAACTGGGTCTTCAAACGGGGCGCTGTCACCAAGAGCTAACTTGGCGGTGGAGGTACACGGAGAGGGAACCGGTTTTGAGTGAGATAATTTGTTCCGAGACAGCAGATCATGAATGTATTTGCGCTGTGAAAGAACAATGTTTTCTCCTTTGTGAGCAACTTCAATTCCTAAAAAGTATGATAGGGGACCCATGTCCTGAACAGCAAAGGACTGACTTAAACACTGTACAACCCGGTCAATAGCGGTGGTGTTGTTACCTGTCAAGATTATGTCATCGACATATACAAGCATATAAAGCAAAGTACCATTAGCTGAGTAGATAAATAAGGATGGATCTGTCTTAGAGCCTGTAAAACCCAATTGCAGCAGAGCTTGGGATAATCGCTGGAACCAGGCCCGTGGAGCCTGTTTAAGGCCATAAAGTGATTTGTGAAGTAAACAAACATGATCAGGCTTAGTGGTATCAACAAAACCTGGGGGCTGCTGTAGATAAACAGTTTCCTTCAAGTCACCATGTAGGAAAGCGTTTTGGACATCCAACTGTCGGAGAGGCCAATGTCTAGTAACTGCCAAAGAGAGAACAACGCGAATAGTGGTGGACTTCACCACTGGATTGAATGTTTCTGTGTAATCAATATCGGGTTGCTGGTTAAAACCTTTTGCAACCAAACGCGCCTTGTAGCGCTTAATAGCACCTGATTGATCCCGTTTCAGTTTGTAAACCCATTTACAGTTGACAACATTGGTTCCAGAAACACGAGGGACAAGTGTCCAGGTACCGTTCCTGGTAAGTGCTGAAAATTCTTCTTCCATAGCCGTACGCCAATGATGGTCTTTGTTGGCAATGGCAAAGGTGGCTGGTTCGGTGATGTGGGTGGTGTGGAATGAGGTGGGTTGGTAAGGCTGTGTTTGTTTGGGATTTGGACGTAGGTTGGAAGGGCGGGAGCGCTGTGAAGGAGCAGGAGGCTGTTGGGCAGCCGATGGTTAGGATGGTTGCTGTGAGAACCGGTCAAAGGCTGAGGTGGGAGCAGCCGATGAGAGGGGTGTAGAGGTAGGTTGGCGGCTGTAGGTTAGGGTGATAGGTGGAGGTGTTGGTGGTGGTAGATGGTTGTTTTCAGTGGTAGCAGGTGGAGGAGTGGCATTGGGAATAATAGGGGTTGGATAGGTGGAGACATAAGGGTTCGGAGTGGAGGGCGAAAGAATAGGTTCTGGTGTAGTTTTAAAAGGGAAAAGGGTTTCATTGAACCGAACATGTCGGGCGATATACATACGTTCGGTGATGGGATCGAAGCACCGATACCCATGATGGGATGTGCTATACCCAAGAAAAATGCACGGAGTGGAACGAAAGTCCATTTTGTGGGGATTGTACGGCCTTAAGTGAGGATAACATTGGCACCCAAAAACCCTCAAAAAGAAAAAAATCGGGTTTGTGTTTGAATACAAGTTCAAATGGAGAGATGGCAGAGTTGGCTCGGGATGGCATCCGGTTAATAAGATAAGTCGCCGTTTCAAAGGCAAAGTGCCAAAAATGTTGTGGGATATCGGATTGGGCCATAAGAGTGAGCCCGGTTTCAACAACGTGTCGATGACGTCTTTCAACTATGCCGTTTTGTTCACTAGTGTGGGGACAAGAAAGACGATGAATGATGCCAATGGAGGAGAAAAACTGGGATAGATTTATGAATTCTCCTCCCCAATCAGTTTGGACACATTTTATTTGTGTGGTAAATTGGCGTTCAGCCATTGTAACAAAACGTTTGAATACTTCAAATACATCAGATTTGCGTTTTAAGGGAAACAACCACATGAATTTGGAAAAGTGATCAACACATAACAGGAAATAATTGTGGCCATCGAATGAGGTGACCGGTGCGGGTCCCCAAACATCACAAAAAATTAAGTCTAGAATATGAGAACTTTTGTATTCAGAAGACAATAGGTGGAGTTTTGATGATTTCCCAATTAAACAGGAATTACAATGCAAATCAAGTGTTTTATTAGAAATAGGTAAACAGTACTTGGATAACATAGTATTAAAGAGTTGATGGTGTGGATGCCCTAAGCGTTGATGCCATGCAGCAGCAGATGCACGAGAGGTTGAAAAAACAACTTTGGGTACTGGTAGAGCTGTAGGAAGGGTGATTGAGTAGAGTCCATCTTCACTTGGACCCGTGAGGAGGGTATTGTGGGTGCACTCGTCCTTCATAGAAAAAAAGTTTGAATGAAATTCAAAATAGACATTGTTATCATGACAAAACCTTTGAACAGAAAGAAGGTTCCGTTTAATTTAGGGGACATGTAGGATATTGGTTAAGGAAAAAGTTTTATTAGGTGAGTAATGATGAGAGGAACCAATATGTAAAATGGGTAAGCCTGTACTATTACCAACATGAAGACTGTCATCACCGTAGTAGGGTTCGGCACTGTCAAATCCAGACATATCCTATTGGACATGGTTGTTTGAACCGGTGTCAGAGATCCAAGAGGATGTTTGTGAACGGTGATCAGCATAATTGGCGGATGGTTGTCTCACCCGAATTGTGACCGGGTCACGGTTCGGACATTGTGACGGGAGATGGCCAATTCCACACCTGTTACATGACCCATAAACAACATTCTGATTTGAGGCCCAACTAAACTGACCTGTGTGTCGGTTTCTTCCTTGGTTACGGTTGTTAAAACTGCTGTTGAATCGTTCGCCACGGCCACGGTTGTTGTATCCCCCACGGCCACGATTGTTGTGATTGGTGCGGGTAGTGTAATGTGCCTGTGGTGACTGTTGGATCGATGTAGAAGTGGGCTGCAATTGTAAACCAAGTTTAGTGACTAACTGTTGAAGAGTACTCATGACTTCTGGTTGGACAGCAGTGGGACTAGGGGCCATATGTCCTGAAAAAGCCTGTGTAGGGGCAAGGCTAGATGGGGCAACGTTATGGATCAGAAAGTCATGATCAGCAAGTAGCCCATGAAGCTCGTTGAATGCTGTTGGGAATTGTCTAGCCAATACGGTTGACTTGAGGGGATTATATTCTTCACGAAGTCCGGCGAGAACGAGCATAACAATATCCTTGTCTGGCATTGGTTGTCCGATATTTGCCAGGGCATCAGCATACTCGTGGGCCCTGGTGAGATAGGCAGTAGATGTTTCTGTTTCCTTCATCAGGATCTTTAGAAGTTGTGTTCTCAAAGTGAATTATCGTGAAGAGGTATGTGGTGTTCAAGAGATAACCAAAGGTCACGAGAGGTAGTCCCTTGAACATGCTGAAACGAAGATTCAGAAATTGTTGACATCAGCAGCATGCGGACGTGCGCATCATTGGATATCCAAGCAGTATGGTTAGGGTTCGGGATTTCGGAAATAGCGGTATCATCCTTGCCAGAGGCGTGTGGAGATTGAATGACAGGAGGCGGACAAGGAACTGTATCATCAATATAGCCGAACAGACCATTGGTAACCAAAAAAGGGTGGATCATGGCTTTCCAGTAACCATAGTTGGTTGGGGTCAATGTGAAACCAAACTTGTGGGAGTTGTGGACTGTTTTCTCAGCAGAGGTGAAAGGAGGAATTGTGGGTGGTGCCATGAAAGGAAGCCGGAGATCGATCGGGGGGGGGGGGTAGAAGAGCAGGGAAAAACCCTAAGCTCTGATACCAGATTAATCTTGTAAATGTCTTGTGTATTGATAAAAGGAGAATACAATACAATATATAGGAAAGATAATAAAGACAGATATTAAACACAAGACCCCTCAACTACTGCATTGACTAATATAACTTGAATCAAGTTGATCTTGACAAGGTAAAAGATAGTTTCAGCAATTGGGATTTCAAGCTTTTCAGGTCCCGCTGGTCAATTTGACGTTGATGTTTTTGACTCATCAAGTGACTGCAAAATTGATGAAGTATGTTCGCTTTCACAAAAAAAAAAGTGAATTAGACATCAATGTTGCATTCCACTAATGGTTTAGTGAATTCTTTCCAGTCCATCAAAAAGCTAATTACATCTCCATAGTTTACTTTCTGTTTCTATATTATTTGTTGTATCCGCACTACTTGACATTTTTATTTGTATTTGTCCACTTGTGATTTTGGGGCTTAATTGACAAGAATTAGTTTAGTTTTTTGCTTTAGCCAATTACGCACACCACATGTTTGATAAAATGTCCAAGTGAGTTTTCAGTCCCTAACTCTTTTGTTGATTATTTTTTATTGTATTTAATAACATCTTGAGTTGATGTGTGTTAATTTTAGGGTTTGTTGAAGTTAATAACTTTTTTCTTACAAATTATGGTTATTTTTATTTGATAGACTTTTGGGTGCTTGAATCAATAGTTTTCACCTTATAGATGTGCATTATGTATCTAACACTTTGATTTTATTTTTCCTTTTTCAGGATTTAGAGTTAAAACCAGTAAGTAAAAGACATTCACTAGGAAGCATAAAACAACTTAAACGTGTTATTTTCTTTACTACCTCTTAGCTCAATTTTTCAATGTATAACTAGATAAATAGCATAAAATTTGGTGGAATTTGTATCAGCTGGTCCAATTGATGGTATTTAGAAGCTTCACATTCGCTCAATCCCTCTTGGTGAACATGCAAGGCGTATTTGCCATCAAGAAAAGTCGCGTACATTTGCTCTCTATAGTTTAAAGTACAACCAGTAAAGCACAAAGGATTCTAAATGAACCATCAAGAAAAGTCGCGTACATTTGCTCTCTGTAGTTTAAAGTACAACCAGTAAAGCACAAAGGATTCTAAATGCATTTCATTCGGTTGTTAGATGATCAAACATTTTATTTCATATCATGATCAATTTGAGTATGGTTGTTCAATACACATATGCTCTTTCTCGAATGATAGACTTATGTTATGTCAGAGGAGAATGAACCAACAAAGGTATGATTCCCTTAATATGTTTATACATTTTACAGATTTTTTAATATTTTTTTTATATATAATTATGTTGATGTTTTATACTGATGAACGAGTGCAGGGGCGCATTTTGGTTTTTTGGTTGAAGATGGTAAGCTGGGATCTTCCAGAAACAGAACAAGCCTGAATTAAGTGTATTTCGTATGTGCTTTAGCCTGAGCTCTTATCTCTATTTTCATGTAAAAAACAAATCATCGAGACTTGAGGTGTGTATGATTCTTACCATTCTTATGTCCATGCCAATCAGAGAGATAAGAGCTCATGCTAATCTGTTTTCTTCCTTCCAACAGATTAGTCCTTCACAGTTTGAAGCTCATGCTGGATGGGCTGCCAAACATCAACCGTGAGTTGTGTCTGGAAGAAAATTCTAATAGGATTATTGTGCACCATGGTTGTAAAAATCGCTAGGCGCTAGTCGGGCGGTGAGGTAGGGCCTCGGCCTAGGCGGGATTAATCGGATTGGAATTTTTATATGTAATTTTCAGTTTTTTATATATATACACACATTTTTATATGTAATTTTTATAAAAATGTTCATTTTTAAACCACACCAAAGGTTTTCGCCGGAATTTGCCCGGATATTTCAGGTTTTCGCCAGAAATTTCAGCTTTTTGGCGGAATTTGGTCGGAAATTTCAGGTTTTCGCCGGAATGTTCGCCGGAATCTGGCCGCCTAGGCACGATTTGGACCGTCTAGCGATTTTTGGACTGACTAGGCCAAAATTAGTCGTTAACGAGCCGCCTAGCGACTAATCGGCGTCTAGGCGCGATTTTTACAACACTGTTGTGCACTTCTATTAAGCGTTTTCATTTGCAGTGTTGGTTCTGGTAGAAAAGCTGCCGCAGAGTCCAGACTGATTGTTATCCGACTGACCCGGGTTGTTAAAGTCAGAGAATATTGTGACATTTCTGATTTTTTTTTTTCTATCTTATTTTCAGTTCAATGTAACGCTTTTCGAATCCAATTCTAGTACAACGCTTTAAATTCATTCGTGCCAATAACTAAAACCTAATTAGCGATACAAATTTCATTTTTTTTTCTTTTTATACATATATACAAATACATGCATATATACATTGATTCATCACACAAATGCATACACATATGCAACCACACACTTGACAAACAATTCGATACAATAGTTTGGAACCTTAACACCTTAGTTGAACCTTGAAATCGCGATCTTTGGGCCAAGACAAAAATAAAAATCACCTGTTTGACTTTTAAAAGTCAAACAGGGCCGAATTCTTAAATCCAAGTCCCTGGATCAACCCAATCGATTGCTACGGGTTCCTATGTCGTGTATAAACAATAGACAACCCAATCTCGGCCCAAACAGCAACTCAATTCGACCGATTAAGCGGATGATTCAAAATTTGAACAAATTGACTTTAGATAGTCAAATCCGTATCAATCTGCAATTAATTCGTGAAATCAACGCGTCCAAATCCCTCAAATCACTCGCAAGCCAATTCCGAGTGTACCTGGACCTGTATCAAGACTCAATTCAACTCCAATTCGGCTAATTAACGTGAAATCAAACCCCGCAAACCTCACGGTCAAACCAAAACCGGATCGATTAATACGGATGAAATTAGACAAATTAAATCACTCAAACACCCTCGTATACGTCCACACAAACTCTCCCAGCCTGTAGACAAACCGCATTCCACCTCTGAAGTCTCGTCGATCACGAGGAACAGCCGAAGCAAACCCGTAGCCGTCCGAGTTCGTGCCTCAATTATTTCGAGTAAGAATGGTATCATTAGACTCGTAATCAAGCCCTGAACGATAACCCTTATCAATTCGAGTTAACATAACCCATCGAAATCGATCGGGATTAGGGTTCTTGACCGTTGCTCGAGGTTTGATTTGGGGAAATCGGGTGATTCGATTTTGTGTATTTACTTTTCCTTGTTCCCGTTTAGACCAGCGAACCACCCGGTCCGAATGGTTAAGTCTATGCTCCATCGGACCCGGTGGCATGGGTTCGAAACCCACGGCTCACACGACCGGCCGGTCTTTTTGCACCTATTTGTAAATCCAACTCAGGTCCCAACTCGGCCGCATGTTAAACCCATTCCTGGAGCGATTCCCTCACAAGTTCCGGCCGTAGCCCAGTGGTAGCACACTTACCGGACTCCAGAGCAGACCCGGGTTCGAGTCCCTGTGGCCTGCTTGTTTTTTTTAAACCGTTTCTAAAACCCTAAAATTTATATAAAAATAATTTTTATAAACCATATAATATTTTTAACAGAATAAAAGCAGATTCATAAATTTTCTATATGAATTCATTTTGTTATGAATTTATGGCTAAAAAAAATTGCATATTAAATATTTAAAACAAAAAATTAGATATTTAAATTAATCTCCAAATAAACACAATTGATTTTATAAAATTTATAAAATGTCAATTTTATTTAAATCTATCAAGTTCTTACTTTAAAAATAATAAATGGATAAAATTTATTTATTATAATTTACACTAAAAGGTTAAACGCAAATTTCTTGATTTTTATACATAAATATTAATTACAAAATTTTATATTACACATCCTTATACATAAATAAATAAAGTAAAAATTATTTATTTAATTTATACATCAATATTTGTACACATCTTTATAAACAAATAATTAAAGAAAAATTATTTATTTAATTTATACTTAATATAATTCCCGCTATTTTCATAATTAAATAAATGAATAACAACTATTGAATTTTATTTAGTTATTCAAACACAAACCCTAACTTCAATCATTTTAAACTTTTCATTTCAAACATTCGTTTTATAAAAATACACATTCAAGTACAAACACAATAACCTATACATTTCCTTTCAAATTACAACTCAAACCCTTTGTACACACATCCAATTAAATCCTAGACTTAGACATAGACTTTTGTACAAGCTATTAATTTCATATGCATTACACACTAGGTTAACGTGGTGAGTTACAAGGATCACTTTGCTATCTAGCCTCGCGTGTTATCTACACCTTTGACACAGGTGAGTTTTACATAGCCCCTTTTTCACTGTTTTTACATTTTGGGGTGAAACATGATCACAATTTACAATGATTTACATAAGCTACACAATACAAATCCACTTTACAATTTGTGTGCAATTTGAGCTTTATGTTTGAGTGCTAGGTGTGTTAACTACTTATGTGCAATTACATGTACAATCATTAACTAATCAAGCCGACGGTAAACAATGATAGATCTATTGAGTCTGACAAACTCACCCAGATTGGGGTGATTGTTACCGACAACACAATTTTGCATGCTAGTTACAAAGGTTTGATTGTACTTTTGGTTACACAATAGTTGCTCCCCATAATTGCCTTATTAATCATGACTTGTATGGATTTGTTTACACACGACACTTCGATGCTATTTAGAGTCAAAACCTATGTATGCTCACCAACTATTTATAGTTGACCCTCTCATTTTATCATGTTTCAGGTACTAACTCTTGAGATCATTTACAAGATGCTACACATAGGATTAAGGACTTAGTTAAATAATGAATCGAACATTTATAGTGTACCTTATTTTTTCCTTTTGTATAATTTTACATGTTTTGTTGAACAAGTGTTATGAAAATTTGGATTCAATTAATATATGAAACTTTAGTTTGACCATGTGCTATTGAACAGTCTACATGTCCCGCCCTGACGTATTCCGCCGTCGGTTGGGGTGTGACAGATTGGTATCAGAGCCTTGGTTATAGGGAATTAGGTTAGTAGACACTCTTGACCTAGACTATAACCTTAGGACACCCATACTATACCATGCTACTACATGCTATATGATTATTTCTTATGCGAATAATTTTACATGTTATACTTTATAATTTCATCATATGATACAATACTTAATAGTTTATGTGTCACACTACATGATAACTCTTGTGCTTACATACATTATTACCTACATGCTACCTATGTGTTTCATTAAGTGCTCTCCTAAGTTTAACACACACACATGCACACCAAATTCATCATACACCTTTGAACTTACATACATGATACCATCACCTCTTGTGATCAAAGACTTAAACTATTGGACCTAATTGGGCCTAATGCCCATTAATAATAAACAAGAAACCCATTCACCCTCCAAGAAGAATAAGCCCACTACAATAAATAAATCTCACTTTTGGGCCTCAAAGCCCAGTCCACAACAATTCTCATCATGACCATGAGCCCAACAATAGTGTTATTAATACATGATGGCTGGAAGAGTGTGTAGGCCCATGAGGGATTCTGGCTAAGGAAAGATAGGGTACTTAAGTGTGTCTTAGTGACCCACCCCTCTTTCCTGGGAATCTTCCTCAAGGATGCATTGCTTATAGGTCAAGTGTAATTCTAAAATACTATTGAGGTTCGGTGTTATGACTAGTCAAACTCTAAACTGATGAGAACTCCCATGTCTAATACTCAATCACTTACAACCTTTTCATTATTTCTCTACTAGATATGGACTCCTACACTCCTTCCTCCCCAGTATACCGTCCTGGAGTAGAATCTGATTGGGAAGAAGACACTGGGTCACCTGTGTATCGGTCACCAACACCCGCAGCTGCTAGGCAAAGGCTTAATGTAAGGAACACTGGCCCAAGAATTCGAGGCCCATATCTAATGCCCGACCCGTATCATCCTAACCCTTGGGCAAGGCGTACCATGGCACCTGCTAGTGCTATGGGAATTCCAATCGATGATGTTCACCAATATGTGAGGACCTCAGAGTTCGAGAGGAAAAGGATGGAGCATGAGATAAGGCACGACTTGCAAGGACAAAGAATGGATAGCCTAGCAAACCAATTAGGGTACCACAAGGAGTTAATCTCCATTCTCGAAAAAGAAGTACTGGAGAATCGCATGGAAACAGCTAGAGCTGAAACCAGATCGGCTACCCGAGTGACCATAGCGGTGCTCGTCTTGGTGATTATCTTCTTCCTAGTGGAAAGCTACCAGAGACGTTAGAAGAAGCTTCCACTGATTTCCTTTAAAATTTTCAATTTGAGAACCATTTCCCTATGTTTTGATTAATGTTTAACATTTCAGCATTTAATCAATTCCATATATTTCAACTCTACAGTTATTGTTCATTGATTTGACCCGTGGGGCGTAAATTACACCTGTTATATTCCCATCAAATTTTCCCAAATATCACTTCTTTCATTCAACATGATTTAGTACATTACCAACAATTTCTTTCATAAATAAATCATCCTATTTTGTGATTTAAACAAAACATCGCTATCTTGTTTAACAAAATATTTAATAAATTTTTTTTAGATAATATCAAAAACATAAATTTTCCATAAAACTTTTTCAGCTAATAAGGAAAGTAATACAATCAATTTTATAAAAATATTTTTTTTAAAAACTGATAAATAATTATGATTTTTATTCATTAAAGTAAATAATTCCAAACTTTGTCTAAATTAACTACTTGTTTAGCCAAAAGTGGAAATTTTAAATTAAAAATACTTTCTCATAAATTGCATATTCATTTAAAATATGCGATTCAATGATTTCACTACTTTATATATTTGCAACCAAGAACAATTTACCACTTTCTATGTTCAAACAAAGACCCGTAATTGTAAACACAATTCCTGAATATTTCCAAAACCTCCTCGTTACCTTTCACTTGACGCTTCAAGAGACGATCCATACCGCGTAAACGTTAACCCTTCCCACCAACCTCAATGAGATTTGAGGACTTGAACCTAACTACCACATTATGCAAGAACGCCAAACAACACGTTTGTCCGCATCACTCGATCACATGCAAAACTCATTAGTACACATCGCACGCGAAGTTCAATACTCACATATACACGTTCACAATATATCCAATGCAGCCACATGGTACATGAAACTCAAATACTCTCAATATATCCAATGCTACACAAATTATGTAATACATGATAATAGTTTGCCTACAAATCACAATTTACTCGATTGATCACGTAATGCACGCAACATGTTTATTTGCAATACACATGCTACTGGATTGAACACATGATACACGAAACTTAGTCGTTTGCAATATACGTGATACATAAGAATTGCTTCATTGATACACAATTCTAGATTGACCACACTATACATGAAACTCATTTGGTTACAAAGTACATCATACTAGGCTGTTCACATTGTACAATATACATGATGCTAAGTTGCCAACACCCTGCATGACATTCATTTCCTACTATACACAAAATACTATGTTGTTTACACTACACATCCGAATTTATTGACTTACAAAATACAAGACGCTAAATTATTTACGCTATATATGAGACCTATTTGATTACGAACTACGTGACATTAGATCATACATGAGACTTACGTGCTTACTATATACTCGAAACAAAATTTGCTTACAATTGTTGCAATGGATTGATTACATTATACACAAGACATGGTCATGCACTTTGTACACCAAAGTTGAAGACCATAATACATTGAAACGACTCGGGGTTTGACGTATTCTTGTTCAAACACGAGCAAACTAAGAAACTTTAAGTGTTACTACTTTACTACTCTTTAGTTGCGAACTGGCCTGATTAGGGACATAGTTACTTGTTAGCGACTTTTATGTGTAAACAATAGACGTGATCATAGTGAAATTGTGCCCCCCCCTTACCCGCACACAACGAAACGATGTATACGGACCATACGATAATTCGAGTAATTACGGGTGCACACGGAATTATAAGAATCAGCGCATGGAAAACATAGTGAATTTTGTCGTGTGTTGTGACCTAAAACTTATCATGATATGTAACAACGAAACTGATGTGATATGACAAGGGCATGGTGGATACGCCGATGGTACTTCCTATATATAAGTGTTATGTCATATTATCAGAAGTAGCGTTGTTCGTGTCACGTGAAGTTTTGACCTAGACCAATGACTGTGAAATATTGACAATTCTTGAACATGTTATACTACATCTTAAACAAAACCTAATTATCAAGTTCCCGTCAAATCCATTTCAAGTAATGCATTTCACCTATAGAAACCAAATTATTATTGGATAGTTTTCCTCCTCAAATCCATTTCAAAAAACTAAATTCATTATCATCATCCATACCTGACTGTGAGAAACCGACCTGAACCTTGTCACCAATTATACTCCCTAAACCAACCGTAATAACACATTGAGAACCCAAAACTCTCACCTCTTTGCTGATTCAGTCGCCTCAGCTAGCTAAATTTTGGGACGAAATTCCCTCAACATGGGGATACTGTGACATTTCTGATTTTTTTTTTCTATCTTATTTTCAGTTCAATGTAACGCTTTTCGAATCCAATTCTAGTACAACGCTTTAAATTCATTCGTGCCAATAACTAAAACCTAATTAGCAATACAAATTTCATTTTTTTTTCTTTGTATACATATATACAAATACATGCATATATACATTGATTCATCACACAAGTGCATACACATATGCAACCACACACTTGACAAACAATTCGATACAATAGTTTGGAACCTTAACACCTTAGTTGAACCTTGAAATCGCGATCTTTGGGCCAAGACAAAAATAAAAATCACCTGTTTGACTTTTAAAAGTCAAACAGGGTCGAATTCTTAAATCCAAGTCCCTGGATCAACCCAATCGATTGCTACGGGTTCCTATGTCGTGTATAAACAATAGACAACCCAATCTCGGCCCAAACAGCAACTCAATTCGACCGATTAAGCGGATGATTCAAAATTTGAACAAATTGACTTTAGATAGTCAAATCCGTATCAATCTGCAATTAATTCGTGAAATCAACGCGTCCAAATCCCTCAAATCACTCGCAAGCCAATTCCGAGTGTACCTGGACCTGTATCAAGACTCAATTCAACTCCAATTCGGCTAATTAACGCGAAATCAAACCCCGCAAACCTCACGGTCAAACCAAAACCGGATCGATTAATACGGATGAAATTAGACAAATTAAATCACTCAAACACCCTCGTATACGTCCACACAAACTCTCCCAGCCTGTAGACAAACCGCATTCCACCTCTGAAGTCTCGTCGATCACGAGGAACAGCCGAAGCAAACCCGTAGCCGTCCGAGTTCGTGCCTCAATTATTTCGAGTAAGAATGGTATCATTAGACTCGTAATCAAGCCCTGAACGATAACCCTTATCAATTCGAGTTAACATAACCCATCGAAATCGATCGGGATTAGGGTTCTTGACCGTTGCTCGAGGTTTGATTTGGGGAAATCGGGTGATTCGATTTTGTGTATTTACTTTTCCTTGTTCCCGTTTAGACCAGCGAACCACCCGGTCCGACTGGTTAAGTCTATGCTCCATCGGACCCGGTGGCATGGGTTCGAAACCCACGGCTCACACGACCGGCCGGACTTTTTGCACCTATTTGTAAATCCAACTCAGGTCCCAACTCGGCCGCATGTTAAACCCATTCCTGGAGCGATTCCCTCACAAGTTCCGGCCGTAGCCCAGTGGTAGCACACTTACCGGACTCCAGAGCAGACCCGGGTTCGAGTCCCTGTGGCCTGCTTGTTTTTTTTAAACCGTTTCTAAAACCCTAAAATTTATATAAAAATAATTTTTATAAACCATATAATATTTTTAACAGAATAAAAGCAGATTCATAAATTTTCTATATGAATTCATTTTGTTATGAATTTATGGCTAAAAAAAATTGCATATTAAATATTTAAAACAAAAAATTAGATATTTAAATTAATCTCCAAATAAACACAATTGATTTTATAAAATTTATAAAATGTCAATTTTATTTAAATCTATCAAGTTCTTACTTTAAAAATAATAAATGGATAAAATTTATTTATTATAATTTACACTAAAAGGTTAAACGCAAATTTCTTGATTTTTATACATAAATATTAATTACAAAATTTTATATTACACATCCTTATACATAAATAAATAAAGTAAAAATTATTTATTTAATTTATACATCAATATTTGTACACATCTTTATAAACAAATAATTAAAGAAAAATTATTTATTTAATTTATACTTAATATAATTCCCGCTATTTTCATAATTAAATAAATGAATAACAACTATTGAATTTTATTTAGTTATTCAAACACAAACCCTAACTTCAATCATTTTAAACTTTTCATTTCAAACGTTCGTTTTATAAAAATACACATTCAAGTACAAACACAATAACCTATACATTTCCTTTCAAATTACAACTCAAACCCTTTGTACACACATCCAATTAAATCCTAGACTTAGACATAGACTTTTGTACAAGCTATTAATTTCATATGCATTACACACTAGGTTAACGTGGTGAGTTACAAGGATCACTTTGCTATCTAGCCTCGCGTGTTATCTACACCTTTGACACATGTGAGTTTTACATAGCCCATTTTTCACTGTTTTTACATTTTGGGGTGAAACATGATCACAATTTACAATGATTTACATAAGCTACACAATACAAATCCACTTTACAATTTGTGTGCAATTTGAGCTTTATGTTTGAGTGCTAGGTGTGTTAACTACTTATGTGCAATTACATGTACAATCATTAACTAATCAAGCCGACGGTAAACAATGATAGATCTATTGAGTCTGACAAACTCACCCAGATTGGGGTGATTGTTACCGACAACACAATTTTGCATGCTAGTTACAAAGGTTTGATTGTACTTTTGGTTACACAATAGTTGCTCCCCATAATTGCCTTATTAATCATGACTTGTATGGATTTGTTTACACACGACACTTCGATGCTATTTAGAGTCAAAACCTATGTATGCTCACCAACTATTTATAGTTGACCCTCTCATTTTATCATGTTTCAGGTACTAACTCTTGAGATCATTTACAAGATGCTACACATAGGATTAAGGACTTAGTTAAATAATGAATCGAACATTTATAGTGTACCTTATTTTTTCCTTTTGTATAATTGTACATGTTTTGTTGAACAAGTGTTATGAAAATTTGGATTCAATTAATATATGAAACTTTAGTTTGACCATGTGCTATTGAACAGTCTACATGTCCCGCCCCGACGTATTCCGCCGTCGGTTGGGGTGTGACAAATATGAAACTGGTGGTTGTGTTATTTGCAGGTGTGTGGGTGTCAGCTCAAATCCATCTTTTTTATGTGGTCAATTGGTCATAGTTTTTTTTATATGTGAACGAGCTAGGTTTCTTCGTTGATTAACATTTCTTTTTTCTTACACATTCGCCACATATGTTATGTGGGCATGAGTGACAGTAACTATCTTGCTTTTCCAAATACTTCACATCTTTGCTAATAACATTTGGTCATATCAAAAGAGAATTAGATGGGTGTTTTTGTACAAGAAACCAACTTTATGAAAATGGGGTGGCTTCAGAATTTTTATTGATTGATTATGAGGTAATGCTTTTTTCGTGCCATCCATTTGTTACATATATTGCTTCCACCTTTGTTTCTAACTTATTTTTAAATTTTGTTTAGCTAAAATTATGTAGTATCCGTTTTGATCCCATTGTAGCAAAATCCGGGTGTGATATGAAAACATTCTCCTCCTTATTGAAAAACCATTAAACTATTGGAAATGAATAGTAACTTTCTGCATCTTTTTCAGCTTTATATTTTACGAGGTTAAAATCTCGTATATTACACTGGTTGATAAAATATAATATTATATACTTAGTAATAAAAAATTTATATTTTAAAAAACCCGTGCATGACACGGGTTGATAAAATGTAATGTTATATACTCAGTAATAAAAAGTTTATATTTTTAAAAACATGTATATTATACGGTTTGAATATATTAATTTCTATTTAATATTTAATATAATTTGACTTGCATCACTATTAAGTTAAAAACAAAAGTTACATAATTAAATTTTAAAATTTCTTAAAATAAGAGATAATTTAAAATAAATGTGTTTTATTAGTATAATTAATATTTTTCTTTAAATATATATCATTATTAAAAAAAGAGAAGTGTATTTAATAAGAGAGAGAAGCGGGAAAAAAATGGTGAGAAAAGTTGTGGACGAAACACGTGACATAAATAATTTTCATTTATTATATAGTATAGATAGACGATTGTATAAGAATGAAAGATTGACATTGTGGTAAGTGTAAAAATATATACACTTCTAAAACAAAAGAAATACAATATATATGGTAATAATAATATAACTATTGTAGGAGATAAAAATTGATGAGAAAAATAATTAATTCATGATAAATAAAATTTTGAATTCAAAAATTCGTATATAAAAATTTAAACGAATTATTAATCTAGTTAAAATAACAGGGTTGATTAAAATGTAAAAACAGTTTTGATGATATAATAATTATACATAATACAAATTTATTTTTCAAAAATTGATAAGTAACCTCAGAAATTATTATTATCCAGAATTAATTTATATTAAATTCATTTAATTAAAGATATAATAACTATCCATAATTACATTTATATTAAATAACGGACGCACCAGAGACACGTGTCTCCTCATTTAATAGGAGAGAGGCGGTAAAATAAGGATTAGGAGCCACCAGAAAGTGACACGTGTCCTTGATTATTTTCATTTATTAGAATAGATAGATTTGTTTGATTATATACTCAATGTAAAAGCTAGACAAGTGGTTATGCAGCCTTTCTTTCACAAAGAAGACTCGGGCTCGATCCCAGGGTATTGCAATTTTTTTTTTGCTCATACTACCCTTCTTTTGATTTTTTTTCTTAGTTATTGAAATATTTATGATTAATTTTAGGTTATAACATTTTAAATACTTTACACGTTTTGACTTTTAAAGAAAACCGAACCACAATAACTTTTTCTTTCTACTTTTCAATATGAACGGACAAAACCCACGTGTCAAATATGATGTCTTGAAATTTGTTTTTCAAAACAACGTAATATTTTTTAAAATACAGTATATACCATTGCGACATGATTGTTTCTACTTACGATACGACTTGATGCTCACAACCGGGTCGTCGTCCCAGTGTGCCCCCGTCACAACGCGCATTTTTTTTACTCAACCGTTTAGGTTCAGCTTCCTGCCGTATAAATTCAACGCCGTCGCAACGCTAGGCGGGCAAAATTCCTAGTTAATATTGAAGAAACATTGTTTAAAAGGTATTTTGTATGAAGAACATTAGATATTTCAGCAACCACACTTTTTCTTAATGGACAACAAATGCTATAAGCCCGGCTATCCGGGCAAGTCCATTGACGAAATGCCACCCACGCCCGCGAACACAGAAATCGCTGGTAACCCGACCCACCCACCTTTCTAGAGGAAACCCACCACCCAAAAAAGGCCCACAAATGGCCCCCACAAGATACAAATTTAAAATAAAAAAAATCATTATTAAAACAAAAAACCATATTTATCTAAGGGGGTGTTTGGGATTGCTTATTGAAACTACTTATTAACTTTTATATGTTAAAAATGTGTTTGAGGAAGATGACTTTTGCTACTCATTTTAACTCTTTAAAGAGGGAAAAGGAGTTTTTGAGAATTAAGAGGAAACTTACTTTTCAAAACTTCTTATAACTTTTTATAAAATTCATTAAGGAGTTTAAAATAAGCTATCCCAAAAATGCCCTAAATGGAGTAAAAAAAATTATATATAATATATATAAAAACAAATTAAAATTTCGGCCCCCAGAAGAGCGGGTCCTGGGCGGTCGCCCACCCTGTCCATGGTTAGCTCCAGCCCTGATTACACTAGGTGAGACTCAAACTAATAACCTTCAAATCGAAAGGCCACGAGGGTGCTTCTCCCAAACCGGTACATCTTTTGCTTTCATTCCCTCGCAACAAGGAAAACGTTGAAGGTCAAAAGAGTAAGTTTGACTAAAAAGTAAAAAGCACAACTGATCTATGATAAAAGCAGAGGACAATTCAGAAATTAGGGTTTGGGGGAAGCAAAGAGGGTGTTTGGGATTGCTTATTTAACTTCAAAAGTTTTTATTGACTTATGACTTTCTAAAATGACTTTTTAAAAAAATATTTGGATTAGCTTTTGTGATGTCAAAAAACAAATAAGTTAATAAGTTGTTTTTTAAAAAGTGTTTCTTGAAAAAGTCAATAAGTCATTTTCAAACTCAATCCCAAACACCCCTAACACTCGGACAAAGGAGGAGGCAGCAGAGGGGAGGGTTGGTGTTGCCCCCACTCCGTAGCCCATGACCTTCGATTTGCCCCCAAAATCCGAAAACCCTTCTGTTAGTAGAACTTCAATCTGATTTTCCTTACTTACAGAGTAAATTACATTTTCCTTCTTTAGACTGGTGCTTGTTGACTGTTTATTTTCTTTCTTTTTTTTGGAAGACCATATCGATACTACTTTCGGTCTTGTTCTTCGAGGAGGAAACATGCTCGATTCCAAACACCCCTATATCAAAATACTAGGAAAAACAGCAATGATTAGAGGCAGGCAATGATGATGAATTTCTTGTTATCTTGGCGGGGTAATATCCGGAGGTTTCTGTAGTTGAAGCAGCCAGCCATGGCGGTTTGTTCTGATTATTTACAGATCTGAGCCTCTCTCAATTCCATCTTCTTTTCTGATCATTTGATCCTATACATAGCCTGCCTCGTTTGCTTTTACCTACGAGGCAGTGATGATAGAATATACTCTGAGAAAAATCGGAGTTTGTAGAGCGGATCTGTATCTTGGCTCCAGATACCAATTGTTGTCTCTCTCTAGATTTTGATATTCAATTGCAACTGCGATTGCCGCCATGGTAGATCTGGACTAAAAAAGTTCTATTGCATTATTTTGTTTTGTCCATGTTTAGATGTTAATCGAGTAGCTTTTGTAGTGTATAAACTTTTTTTTAATTAAAATGTCTTTGATTAAGGAACTAATTATATAAATTATTTTTCTAACGATAATGCCATTCTGAGAATTAAGACTTGTCATTACTTGACAATAACAAGGTGCTACATTTCTTACTAGCATCACATTGGTTCATCATGCGTGATACAACCCGTTGTATGGTAGCAAACATGGACGCAACTTTCTTTGCCCCCCCCCCCCCAATTTTTTCGCTAAGTAGTGTTAATTTATACGTATTCAACTGAAAATTTTATAGTTCTGGCCCTCCCTGAAAGGGAAAAAAATTTTGACCCCTCTGCGTTTTTCTTCAAGCTTCGCCACCGGTAGCAAATACCAGGGTGTGAGCGCAATCCTGATCATTACCCAAATTACATACTTAATTGGTCATATATGTAATTAGTCAAAAGTTATATATTTTAGTCAGTTATGTAACATTAGTAAAGTAAAGGGGTCTTAGTGTAGAAGTTGGAATCCAGAAACCATCGACCTAAAGGTTGCGGCTTTTCCAAACATGTGTCGATCCCTGTTAGAGTTATAAAGTCAACGATAGAGTTTGTAATCATGTTAGGTTCATTATCAAAATTTAAGTTCAAGAAATATTGTTATTTGTCGGTTCTTCTTATCATTCCGTGCAACAATTGGTATCAGAACCTAGGGCTCATGAAGATTCGTTTGGTTAAAATCGTCGTTGAAGGTCAAGTCCACACACTGGTAAATCACGACTGTAAATTGATCACAAAGGGGTGATCATTTTTGTTTTTTTGTTATCTACAAGTTCTAAACATAAAAAAGGAATCGGTGTTGGGGTGAACTCGTGAATTCAAAGAAACAAGAAACAAAAGGCTCGTTTCTTGTTGTCTGTTGCCAAGCAGAATCAAGAATCAAGGGAAGATACTTATCGGTCCAAGAAATTAACGTTCATCATTGAGCCATTAAACATCACAATTACGAGCAACCAATCCCAATTATGAGTAATCATGTCATAACCGTCGACACCTCTAACTAAACCATCAAATCCGACCAATTCGTGTATCACCATTGCGATTGAAAATACTGCACACTTCATTCGAACTCCTCTGAAGCTTTTGCACACTCTAATCTAGCCGGAGTTGAAGCCTGTGTCGCCGGAGATCAAACCACTCGAAGTCGGAACCTGTTTTAGTCGAGCACCTCTAATTCGAATCTCAATCTGGTAATTTCTTACATCCCCGTCTTTGTTTCAATACCTAGATCAAAAGCCCTATCATTATTCGAGCATACAACATCGAATCAATCATGAACCAGATTATAGGGTTCATACGAAACCGGTTTAATCGAACTCTAACCTAGACACAATTTTAATCAAATTAAACTATATGGTTAGCATCGCCATCACCCACTCATTGAAAGCCCTATGATAATTCAGTCTTAAAACATCGAATTGGTTAAGAACAAGAATCTAGGGTTCTTCGTATGAACTGTTTAGTTGAACCCTAACCTACAATCATTTTCAATCCAATTAAACCCAAGGGGTAGTTTCGCAATGCCCTAATCTGTAAAAGCCCTATGATTTGAACCGTTTTTATTATCAGATTTAGCCTAATCGATTCTATGTACAAAACCTAGGGTTTTCGGTTTCTAAAACACAAATTAAACGAACCTAAACCTAATGTTTTTGCAATTAATTCCACCCACAGGTTCGCCATTCACCATTGAACAAAACCCCTATACTTCTGGGTTCAATCGATATCGATTTCGATGGTTTTGGCATGGATCTTGGCTTCGGCTTCGATAGGGAGTAGGAACCCAGGGGAGATTTGCGTTAAAACATTATGGATCCGGAACTTGTTGCGATTGCCCTAGCGGGTGGGATGATTAATACGGTGTGTTGGTGGAGAGGGGACCCGGGTTCAAGTCCCTCCACCCACATTTTGTTTTTAAATTTGATTTTATTATTATTTTAGTTATAAAATCACTCCCCATATTACTTTATTAATATATTAATATGTTTTAGCCCCGGGAACCACCCGTAGGCTCTGGTTTGGTTTGACAACCCATTTTTAATGATTTTTCCCACTTTTAAAAATAATATATTTATATTATTTTCAACCCATTACTCCAATTTAAAATAATATATTTGTATATTATTTTCGCCACGTTAATAAACCTTGTGTAACGTTTCAAACTAATAAATAATATAATTATTTATATTATTACCCACGTTGTTATGTTCTGAATAAAATAATAGATTTATTATTTTTGTCACGCAATTAAATTTCGTATTATTCTCTAAACTTAAAAAATAATATAATAATCTATATTATTTTTCTAGACCATTATTAAATGGTGCAAACACACGAATAATTATTTAAATATTATATTCGTAATTAGAGACGTTTGACACGAAACATATTTACCTTAATTATTATATTAAGAAATCCTTATTCTCGTGGACAAGTTCGTCTACTCGTTGATCCTAAGTATGTTCTAGGACGTTCAAATCTTCCGTGTCGTCGTCACAGAACCCCATTTATCCCTAACTATTATGCTTATAATTCTAGGGTATACATAAGCAGTTCATAGACAAACTCTCGAGTTTTCTACTTGCATCCTTGTGTGGTGCTATCCACTACTCGTACATAGCTCAGGTGAGTTTACATAGCCCTTTTTTCACTTTTACATTCTTTGGGGTGAAACATGATTACATACAAACTATTTGCAATTATTACAATTCAAACATTATGATCATGTGTGCAATTTGTGCCTTATGCTTGAACACTATTTGTTGAAACAATATTTACCTACTTTTTGTGCAAAGAGCAAATGCAATTATTAACTCAGTACAAGCTGACTGTATACAATGATAGATTTATTGAGTCTGACCAACCCAACCCGATTAGGGTGATTGTTTTCGAAAACACTTAAGGATAACTGTTATGTTATGCCTAACATTTAAGGATAAATGTTTTGTTATGCCTATCAGTCACAAGGTTTGATTGTACGCCCCAGTTTAAACTATAGTGATTCTCTATAATTACCTTATTAAACTATGCATCATATGAATTGTATACCAACTCTTGATATTACTTGTGGTGTCAAAATCTATGTATGCTCACCAACTATTTTTAGTTGACCCTGTTTTCATCATGTTTCGGGTACTAGTGTTTGAGATCATATGCAAGATACTATATATAGGGTTTGGACTTAGTGAACAAAGAATTTTGAACATATTGATGTATTGGATTTTTGGTTGTTGATTGAACTTATGTAATGAAACCATGATTTAATGAACATATGAAATTATAGTTGATCATGTGCTTATGAAAAGTCCACACGTCCGCCCCGACGTATTCCACCACCGGTTGGGGTGTGATATATTGGTATTAGAGCCATGGTTATAGGGAATTAGGTTATTAGAAAATCAATGACGTAGACTATAATCTTAGGATGCCCCTTTTATGATTATCCTACATGACATGTTATGTGATATATATCATGCTACAATATTAGTTATCTTATGAGCCATGTTATTTGACATCTTAGGTGTTTTACATTGATTGCTACATATGTGATACCTTACTTGCTACACTATTTGGTTAATATGCATATTGTCTATTTGACTCCACTAAATGCTATCTCAAGTCTTACCATACACTTATTCATATCCAAGTCCTTACACACCCTCATCCTTACACATTGAGCATTATGTTATCACCATCGTCACTTGTGCAAAATTTAAACTCTTAGGCCTAAAGCCTATTAAATTTTTAAAAAAATTCCGTCAAAGTTTTGAGTTCTGAAAATTAGTAAGGAACATGTGCAATCCGGAAGGGTGAATGCATGTACTTTGGGTCTTCTGTCAAGGAAAGCATTTCATATAAATCCAAATCAACCAAAGGATCCGTATGCTTTCTTGGGAATTCCGGAAGTGAGTGTTCACCTATAGGTTAAAGCATGTCTTCTTGAAAGTATAAGAATTTGAATCACTTTGATTTGTCAAAGTATCCATTTGGTTATGATACCAAATGAGTACAATCTAAACACCATCATCTTATTTATTGTAATTTAGTACACATACCTAAACCTTTCTTTGTAAACTAACTATTTTATTAACATCATTTTCTCGTTCAATCAAAACCTTTGTCAAACCCTTATTTTATAAATATTATCTCGAATATAAATTTTTTATAAACCTTTTCACCTTTTAAGGAAACTTAATACAACTTGTTTTATAAAAACATTATCTTAATAATTAATTATGACTTTTAATTCGTTAAATTAATTATTATTAAATCTTGGCTCAATTATTAAATGATTTAGCCATTATTTTCCTTTGAAACATTCTCTTTATGATAATTAAAATTAAAAGATTTTATTTACTCATCCGTTTATCTAGTTATCCAACTTATTATTTTCACTATTTTATTAAATTACAAACAATAATAAGTTACAATTACTTGCCTATTTTTAAACAAAAAGTACAAATCAGTTATTCGTAAGCACATCACTCTAAATACCTGCAAAACCTTCTCGTTATCTTGCACCTTCAGGAATATATGAACATAATAGGCACTTCAAGTAGATGAATCATTTCGCGTAGGCGTTAACCATCCATATAAAACTCAAGAAGATTGAAAATTAAAACCCAACTACCCACATTATACATGAACGCCAAGCAACACACTTGTCCACAACACCCGACCACCTACAAAATCTGATAGTTTACGTTACTCGTGAGATTCAATAACTTACATATGAGCATTCACATGATACATGAAACTTGTTTGTTTGTAATATACATAATACTAGATTTAACACATGATACATAATACTAGATTGATCACATAATACATGAAAATTGGTTGTTACAATATACATAATACTAGATTTGTCACATGATGCATGAGACCTGGTTGTTTACAATATACAAGGTACTAAATTGATCACATTATACATGAAACTTATCTGTTTACAATATACATGATACTAAGTTGTACACATTATACGTGAAACTTATTTGTTTGCAAGATACATGACACTAAATTGTTCACATTATACCTGAAACTTATTTGTTTACAATGTACATGATACTAGATTAAACATGAAACTTGGACGTTTACATTATACACGGAACTAGATTGGGTACAATTGTTGTAATTGATGGATCACAAGGCATGATAATTCACTTTATCTATGAAAGTTGAAAGCTATAAACTTTTAAGCTACTCGGGGTTTGACGTATTCTTGTTCAAACACGAGAAAGCTATGGAACTATAAGTTATACCACATTATTACTCTTTAGTTTTCTGATTGACCTTACTATCAAGGGGCACGGTTATTTATTAGCAACTCATACGTGAAAACAATAGATGTGAACTAAATAATTTTGTGTCCTCTCTTGACCCACACACAATGGGATGATCTATACGGACCATGCGATAAATTGAGTAATTACGGGTGCACACTGGTGTGACGCGAACTATACGCAAAAACCTACAAGTTCTAATATTTATAATAAAACGGACAAACCTAAACTAACGCGCACAATACGGCAAGTGTACCGATCGTTTGCAGAATAGATAGATAAAACCGAGTATCGAACCTACGGACACTGTATGTACAGCGAAATACTGACTCAGATGCAGGATAACTAATTACAAAAAGGGGGGTTTCTTTTATTTAAGAGAGAAATAAACTAGAGAAAATAAAGGAAAAGACGAGGACAAACAAATTAGCGTGAGAATAACTACGGAACAAAAACAGATAGGGTGAAAGCACTACCTAGGCCCGAATCCTACACATGCTTGACAAAGGTTCTATCAATAAGGGAACTGACGTGATACCGGGATCTTAAAATACTAAACTCAAAGGAAACCTAGAGCACCCTCGACCCTTCTCAAGGATTGTCAACCAAGAAACCTAAAAGCTGTTAAACCACCGGTTGGATGGATTTCCTTCACAGGTCCTCCAATTTACTCAAGAAGTATCCGCTAGACAATCTACCTCACAGCGCGAAAGTCTCAATACACCTAAGTGCAAGGGATAACTAGGATTTTCCTATTGGATTCGGTAAACACAGATATGAGACAAACTAGCAAGATCTTCTCAAAAAGCCTCTAAACTAGCAATCAGACACCCTAGACAAACCGACAATCTCTCACCTCACAGCTATCGAGATTGGTTGCACATCTAAACTATCTATATCAAGAAGATTACACTATGGTGAACTCGTACGCAGTTAACACCCACTAATCAAAGACACACAGTAATTGATCTAGCATGCACCTATTACATGAAAGACATTCACCAAGGCACACGAGGAGTAAATCATCAATCCATAAACAATCATAGACACACATAAAACATCCAATAATCCAAACCAAGTTTGTTACATCATGAGTTCTTCACATTCAAAAGTTCCAAAAACCAATGTTAAACATGTGCAATCATCTTAACCTAGGTAGACAACAAGAATCTAGCTAAGAAACATGTTCAAAATTATAAAACAATAAGTAACTAGGCTGTTCATCATGTTAGAATTGACAAGAAAACAAGAACGAATCAAAAATATGTAACCCGAGGTGAATCCGGCTTCAATTCTTCGATCCCAACGCTTGTTCTTGATCAATATCCACTTCTCCTCCTCCTTTTCGTCTTTTGCCGTCACTTTTCGTCGCCTCCAGCCGCTCCAGGCTCGTTCTCCCCCGTGTCTCTACTAGGGTTTCTAATTTTTGGGGTTTTAAAACAATTTCTGTGAAAAACCACCAGTCGCGTAGCGCGACGGGATCTTGCACATTCCTCGCGTAGCGCGAGGGCCCCAGAAAAGACAAAACAGTCGGGCAATCATTAAAAGGGCAATTCTGTCATTTTGCAATCCTCGCGTAGCGCGACGAAATTCCAAGACCTGTCGCGCTACGCGGAGGGGTAAAAATCCAGAAAGTTTCTTCTTTCTTATCCACAGCTCTCTCGCACGAACCGGAAACTCGTTCTTCTTCGTTTTCAATCATATCCGCTTCCTTTGTGACCTAACAACCAAAATATATAGAAATATTAAGTACGAGCAGTTATAGAAGAAAACCGACGCAAAACAAACACAAAGTGGGAATAAAATAGACAGTAAAACGGATGTATTTTACAATACATCACATCCCCACACTTAACTCTTTTTCGTCCCTGAAAAAGATTAGAATAAAGAGATCAAAGATTAGCGAGCTCGAATTAAATCATTTCATATTAACAAGGGGAAATACCGACATAGAAACCGTGATTGCTGGTATACTGGTCCAATTTAAATCTAGGAAACTAAACAAGCCAAAAATATTTTATATATTTACCCAATTAACCGTGACCCACATCCTCTTGTCACTAAGCTACCTATTTTCGGGCTTGGCAAGGATTAGTTATGATAAGCTATTTTAACGAATTAACTCGTGAATATAAAATACTCTTATGTTTTTTTCATCAGATCACTTGCAATAATTTACAGCTGGCCCATATTTATTATTTTATTTATTTATTTATTTTTTATTTTTTATTTTTATTTTTTTTTCTTCCGCGTAGCGCGATGGGGGACGAGCAAATCGTCGCGTAGCGCGAGGGGTGGAATTTGACAGAAAGTTTCGAAATTTTCCAACACTTAGTCAAATTTCTCACCCCTTATTTCCCAAACCTTCCAACCACCATTTACAAAAACAAACATACCTGGGGACCCTCATTCTGCTACTAAAAGCTCTTCCAAAAATCAATTATAATCCCTGCATGCAAACATCAAAACACAAAACCTGCAAAACAAAAACAAGCAAAACCCGAGCAGCATAACACTGACACAAATAATAGAATAAAAATAAAACTAAACTAAACAGATAATGTACAAAATACAAGCAGCCATAATAATGAGGACGAATCACAGAACAGGAGAAGCAACAAACACAATGACAGCTAAAATAAAGCAAATAAATAACTAAAGCGAAAATCTGGGTTGCCTCCCAGTAGCGCTAAGTTTACAGAAGAGTCTTTAGCCAGACTCGTGCCTCACAAGTAAACTCAATCAGGAGGCCTCTCCTTAATCCTCTTCCCATCATTTTTACTCAATCTCATTCTCTTGTCGTTGGACGGGAAGAATCCAACAACCAGGACCCAGAAGACTCGAAACAGACTCGAGTCGGGCCACCAAGACTTGAATTTTCATGGACCGAACTGTATGCCATGCATGTAATGAGGAGCATGGTCGTCTCTGCAGTCTGGAACAACTGCAGGACCTCTAATCGACCAGGTTTGTTTCCTTGAAATGCGCCGGTCCAGGCGCTCTCTCACCCTATCCCGCGGCACGTTGGATCTGGGTGGCGATCCATAATCATCGTCGTCATCCACGAGCTGGCTATCATCATCAGCAATCCCCACACTTGGGGTTTGCTCATCCTCAACAAGAAGTGGTCGCTCCATCTCCATCACTTCTTCTTCATCCTCTCGGTTTGGTGACTGCTCGATAACCGCTGCTGGCTCTCCATAAAGTAATGTCTCGAGAGTGGTAATGTCACCAACAGGGTCAAACACCTCATCAGCCTCTTGAGTTGTAAAACCAACCAACTCGTCACCAAACTCAAACTCCCAGGATAGTACATGCTCCTCCTCCTTCGTCATGTCATCCTGCTGAACCAGAGGTGGGACTGACTCGTCCATTAACATCTCTGGTCCTGGTGTGTCGAATACTTCACCTTCCTCTGCCCACCGGGCCTCCATCTCAGCAAACCGGGCACTCCAATCAATCTGCCTGACTTCTTCTGCTGATGGGATGTGAAGACTCTCCTCCTGCGCTCGGAAGTGAGCAACTACAGCCTCATCTACACTCGGAACAAGTGTATCCTCTACAGCAAAAATCACGTCTCTCTCCACATCAGCTGGTCTGTCCGCCTGCAGATCGTGCCTCAAATAAGCTTGGATGTGTTCTTCTACATCCGGATCCTCAAAATCAAATATATGCCGAGCCGGAGGTGGGACTTGGGAAGAACTATCGGAAATAGCAAAAACTCCGCTGTCCGTTCTCGTCTCTGGCTCTAATGAATCATCAATCACAGGATCCTCTATCTGCTTCATAGATGTAGCCACTGCAAGTTTAAGAGCTTCAATTTGACTTGTCAGAAGATCCATCTCAGCTCTCCATTTGATGTCTTCGGCTCTCGCTTCCTTTTCCATCAGCTCCATCAAATGGTACGATCTCGCCAACGCATCATCCTCCTAATATCTTTCATCGTACCGGTGCGCAGAATACCCATATGAATAAAAATGCTGACATTGCTGCGTCCAATGGGGTCCACCACAATTCTCGCACCACATCTTCCTCTTCTTTCAAAAATAATAATAAATAAAAATAAAGAGAAAAATAAATAAATACAACCTAATCTAAAACACCCAAATAAAAGAAAGTATACACAAATCCTAAAATCAAAGTAAATTTCGCTATTGCCAAGTGTCCCCGGCAACGGCGCCAAAAACTTGGTGTGACGCGAACTATACGCAAAAACCTACAAGTTCTAATATTTATAATAAAACGGACAAACCTAAACTAACGCGCACAATACGGCAAGTGTACCGATCGTTTGCAGAATAGATAGATAAAACCGAGTATCGAACCTACGGACACTGTATGTACAGCGAAATACTGACTCAGATGCAGGATAACTAATTACAAAAAGGGGGGTTTCTTTTATTTAAGAGAGAAATAAACTAGAGAAAATAAAGGAAAAGACGAGGACAAACAAATTAGCGTGAGAATAACTACGGAACAAAAACAGATAGGGTGAAAGCACTACCTAGGCCCGAATCCTACACATGCTTGACAAAGGTTCTATCAATAAGGGAACTGACGTGATACCGGGATCTTAAAATACTAAACTCAAAGGAAACCTAGAGCACCCTCGACCCTTCTCAAGGATTGTCAACCAAGAAACCTAAAAGCTGTTAAACCACCGGTTGGATGGATTTCCTTCACAGGTCCTCCAATTTACTCAAGAAGTATCCGCTAGACAATCTACCTCACAGCGCGAAAGTCTCAATACACCTAAGTGCAAGGGATAACTAGGATTTTCCTATTGGATTCGGTAAACACAGATATGAGACAAACTAGCAAGATCTTCTCAAAAAGCCTCTAAACTAGCAATCAGACACCCTAGACAAACCGACAATCTCTCACCTCACAGCTATCGAGATTGGTTGCACATCTAAACTATCTATATCAAGAAGATTACACTATGGTGAACTCGTACGCAGTTAACACCCACTAATCAAAGACACACAGTAATTGATCTAGCATGCACCTATTACATGAAAGACATTCACCAAGGCACACGAGGAGTAAATCATCAATCCATAAACAATCATAGACACACATAAAACATCCAATAATCCAAACCAAGTTTGTTACATCATGAGTTCTTCACATTCAAAAGTTCCAAAAACCAATGTTAAACATGTGCAATCATCTTAACCTAGGTAGACAACAAGAATCTAGCTAAGAAACATGTTCAAAATTATAAAACAATAAGTAACTAGGCTGTTCATCATGTTAGAATTGACAAGAAAACAAGAACGAATCAAAAATATGTAACCCGAGGTGAATCCGGCTTCAATTCTTCGATCCCAACGCTTGTTCTTGATCAATATCCACTTCTCCTCCTCCTTTTCGTCTTTTGCCGTCACTTTTCGTCGCCTCCAGCCGCTCCAGGCTCGTTCTCCCCCGTGTCTCTACTAGGGTTTCTAATTTTTGGGGTTTTAAAACAATTTCTGTGAAAAACCACCAGTCGCGTAGCGCGACGGGATCTTGCACATTCCTCGCGTAGCGCGAGGGCCCCAGAAAAGACAAAACAGTCGGGCAATCATTAAAAGGGCAATTCTGTCATTTTGCAATCCTCGCGTAGGGCGACGAAATTCCAAGACCTGTCGCGCTACGCGACATGGGTAAAAATCCAGAAAGTTTCTTCTTTCTTATCCACAGCCCTCTCGCACAAACCGGAAACTTGTTCTTCTTCGTTTTCAATCATATCCGCTTCCTTTGTGACCTAACAACCAAAATATATAGAAATATTAAGTACGAGCAGTTATAGAAGAAAACCGACGCAAAACAAACACAAAGTGGGAATAAAATAGACAGTAAAACGGATGTATTTTGCAATACATCACACACGTAATTATAAAAGTCAGCGCATGGAAAACATAGTGAATTCTGTCGTGCGTTATGACATAAAACCTATCGTGATATATAATAACGAAACTGATGCGATATGATAAGGGCATGGTGGATACGCCGCTGGTACTTCCTATATATAAGTGTTCCTGTCATAAGAAGTAGCATTGTTCGTGTCACATGACCTTTTTATGTTATTTTGACCTTGACCAATGTTTGTGAAACCTCTTATCAAATGACATTTCTTGAACATGTTAGACTACATCCTAAACAAGTTTTTATCATCAAATTCTCATCGTTCTCATTTCAAATGATGCATTCCATCTTTGAAGTTCAAAATATTTCTCGACAGTTTTCTCCTCAATTCTCTTCAAACTAAATCCACTATCATAATTCATGCCTGACTTTGAGTATCAGACCTAAATCTTGTTATCAATCGTACTCTCCAAACGTTGTAAATCTAAACGTGACCCCGAGTTTACTTGGGAAACGAGGCAAACTAAACCCTCGTTATGTTAGACCGTTCAAGATAGTGAAGAGAATTTGCCCAGTAGCATACCAACTGGACCTACCTGAAGGACTTAGTGGTGTACATAACATCTTTCATGTCTCAAACTTGAAGAAATGTCTAACAGACAAGACACTCACGGTCTCTTGAGGAACTACAAATCGATGAACAATTACGCTTCGTTGAAGAACCGGTCGAAATCATGTATGGGGAAGTCAAAGCGCTCTAACACAGTAAAATCCTTATTGTTAGGGGTTCGTTGGAACTCAAAACGCGGACCGAAATTCACATAGGAGCATGAGGACCAGATGATGCGAAAGTATCCTCATCTGTTCAAGCACTCCACGTCAAACACTTAAGGTACTATTTAAGTTTCCGGACAAAAATTCTGTCAAGCGGGGGATGATGTGACACCCATTTTTTTATCCTAATTTTCGGGACGAAAATTCTTTCAACTAGGGGATGATGTGACATCCAGCCTTTTTGAGTAAACTTCGTTAACAAACTCCGTTATCTCTCACAAACTCAGTTAGTCCAGTTAACTCTGTTGCAAACCTCAGGGACTATTTCTGTCATAATCCAACCTCTATTTCACATAAAACTCTGGGACCATTCCTGTAATTACCCAAAAGTCAATTTTGTTGACTTTCAAAAGTCAAACCAATTGTTCTTGAGCCAAATTCGAATTCCATAACTGATTTATGTTCGAATTTGTAACTGTTATGCACGTCCAAGCCATTAACGTTCATCATTGAGCCATTAAACATCACAATTACGAGCAATCAATCCCAATTATGAGTAATCATGTCATAACCGTCGACACCTCTAACTAAACCATCAAATCCGACCAATTCGTGTATCACCATTGCGATTGAAAATACTGCACACTTCATTCGAACTCCTCTGAAGCTTTTGAACACTCTAATCTAGCCGGAGTTGAAGCCTGTGTCGCCGGAGATCAAACCACTCGAAGTCGGAACCTGTTTAGTCGAGCACCTCTAATTCGAATCTCAATCTGGTAATTTCTTACATCCCCAGCTTCGTTTCAATACCTAGATCAAAATCCCTATCATTATTCGAGCATACAACATCGAATCGATCATGAACCAGATTCTAGGGTTCATATGAAACCGGTTTAATCGAACTCTAACCTAGACACGATTTTAATCAAATTAAACTATATGGTTAGCATCGCCATCACCCACTCATTGAAAGCACTATGATAATTCAGTCTTAAAACATCGAATTGGTTAAGAACAAGAATCTAGGGTTCTTCGTATGAACTGTTTAGTTGAACCCTCACCTACAATCGTTTTCAATCCAATTAAACCCCAGGGGTAGTTTCGCAATGCCCTAATCTGTAAAAGCCCTATGACTTGAACCGTTTTTATTATCAGATTTAGCCTAATCGATTCTATGTACAAAACCTAGGGTTTTCGGTTTCTAAAACAGAAATTAAACGAACCTAAACCTAATGTTTTTGCAATTAATTCCACCCACAGGTTCGCCATTCACCATTGAACAAAACCCCTATACTTCTGGGTTCAATCGATATCGATTTCGATGGTTTTGGCATGGATCTTAGCTTCGGCTTCGATAGGGAGTAGGAACCAGGAGAGATTTACGTTAAAACATTAGGGATCCGGAACTTGTTGCGATTGCCCTAGCGGGTGGGATGGTTAATACGGTGTGTTGGTGGAGAGGGGACCCGGGTTCAAGTCCCTCCACCCACATTTTGTTTTTAAATTTGATTTTATTATTATTTTAGTTATAAAATCACTCCCCATATTACTTTATTAATATATTAATATGTTTTAGCCCCGGGAACCACCCGTAGGCTCGGGTTTGGTTTGACAACCCATTTTTAATGATTTTTCCCACTTTTAAAAATAATATATTTATATTATTTTCAACCATTACTCCAATTTAAAATAATATATTTGTATATTATTTTTGCCACGTTAATAAACCTTGTGTAACGTTTCAAACTAATAAATAATATAACTATTTATATTATTAACCACGTTGTTATGTTCCGAATAAAATAATAGATTTATTATTTTTGTCACGCAATTTAATTTCGTATTATTCTCTAAACTTAAAAAATAATATAATAATCTATATTATTTTCCTAGACCATTATTAAATGGTGCAAACACAAGAATAATTATTTAAATATTATATTCGTAATTAGAGACGTTCGACACGAAACATATTTTCCTTAATTATTATATTAAGAAATCCTTATTCCCGTGGACAAGTTCGTCTACTCGTTGATCCTAAGTATGTTCTAGGACGTTCAAATATTCTGTGTCGTCGTCACAGAACCCCCATTGTATCCCTAACTATTATGCTTATAATTCTAGGGCATACGTAAGCAGTTCAAAGACAAACTCTCGTGTTTTCTACTTGCATCCTTATGTGGTGCTATCCACTACTCGTACACAACTCAGGTGAGTTTACATAGCCCGTTTTTCACTTTTACATTCTTTGGGGTGAAACATGATTACCTACAAACTATTTGCAATTATTACAATTCAAACATTATGATCATTTGTGCAATTTGTGCCTTATGCTTGAACACTATTTGTGCAAACAACATTTAGCTACTTTTTATGCATAGTGCAAGTGCAATCATTAACTCAGTACAAGCCGACGGTATACAATGATAGATCTATTGAGTCTGACCAACCCACCCGGTTAGGGTGATTGTTGCCGAAAACACTTAAGGATAACTGTTATGTTATGCCTAACATTTAAAGATAACTGTTGTGTTATGCCTATTAGTCACAAGGTTTGAATGTACGCTCCAGTTTAAACTATAGTGATTCTCCATAATTGCGTTATTAAACCATGCATCATATGAATTGTACACAAACTCTTGATATTACTTGTGGTGTCAAAATCTATGTATGCTCACCAACTATTTTTAGTTGACCTATTTTCATCATGTTTGAGGTACTAGTGTTTGAGATCATATGCAAGATACTACATATAGGGTTTGGATTTAGTGAACAAAGAATTTTAAACATGTTGATGTATTGGATTTTTGGTTGTTGATTGAACTTATGTAATGAAACCATGATTTAATGAACATATGAAATTATAGTTGATTATGTGCTTACAAACAGTCCACACGCCTGCCCCGACGTATTCTGCCGCCGGTTGGGGTGTGACAACTGTTCTTTTGGTTTGTTCGATAAAGAATAGGGACACAGGTTTTTCTTTCGGTTCGTCAAAGGCAGAAAAATACAAGGTCGAGAGAAGGTGTTTCAGAAAACAAGATCGTGGTTCAAATCTCCTAAGAATACCACAAAATAAGTCTACAAAATTCTAGGTTTTGCATTTTCATTTTTTGGATATGGAATTTACATTGAATTTCTATACCTATATTCGATTAGGTTTAGAATTAATTTTTGATTCTCGTAGAAAGTTAGCATTGAACGTTGTAATCATATTCTAGTTTTAGAAGAAAACCTAAAGTCACGATGTCTGAAAAATCATCGTCAGATACAAACACTAAAGAGAATGTAATACATAAAGAAGTAGGTGCGAGTTAAGAACACATCATTACAACTCATCTCAACTACAATTATATATATTGACTTGACGGAGTCATAGATAATGGTTTTGGATCCAACAAACCAATGGTTGATGAGAGATGGAGTTGTGGAATGATACTAAAGCCCTTGAAAGATGGTACTTGAAGGAAACCTAACTTAGTTGACTGGAGATCCTAAGATCCAAATTCAATAGGACAACTGACTCATATATCTAAGGGTGGTCACTGTGGGGGCATAACTAATGTGTAAGTTGATATATAAGCTAATACATTGTTTATATATATACTCCTAAATTGTAAAGGGAGTTTAATCACCTCCTAGTCCATTCTTATAACAATCATACGTGACGTATTGTGAGGATAAGCATAATATGTGGTGAATATTTGTGTAAATCACGGTAACCATAATGTTTTTAATGATTTGAGACAAATCACCTATGTGAAAGAGAAGTGAGGTCGCTTCAAATGAAATTGTGGGGTGCGCAATTCCTAGAGCTTTTCACAGAACCAGGCTAGTGTTCCAGGACCATAATGGACACGACTATGAAGGCATGTGCCCGACTAAGGATAGTATTGTGTGAACGTGTATTGTCGTCTACGTAAACGGTGGTTGGTTCAAGGACATCACGTCTACCGAACTACTAGTAAGCTAAATATGTTTCACAATGGAAGGTTCAAAACTAACATCTACCTATCCTATGCAAGAATCAACTATTGAGGTCTCATTGGAGATTTTGTGTGTTTTGATCGATCTCCATTCATGTGGGGGATTGTTGGAAATTTTTTTAGTGAAAATTGATTTTTCACCATATTTGGACACAAATAATTATATTTATATATTAGTTATATAATTAATAATATGTGGGTTGTGTTCTATTATGTGATAGCTTCACAACGAAACAAATCATGTCCAAACAGGAGCTAGTATAAATAGGATATCGATGTTCGAACCTGAATTGTTGAAATAAACATTTCTAATCTTGGGTAACTCTGGTATAATTTGTTGCATCTTTTGATTAGATGCTAACAAATTTTATCATAATGCAATATGGGTCTTTTGGTTCCTGTCTCATAAATCTATCATTATGAAGGTTTGATTATGCCTTTTAATTTCTTTTAATTTGACATTAACTTGTGGTTTTGGTTTGTCTTCCAAATTAAATATAATAAAGAATGATATTAGATGATTATGTTTTGGTTTGTCTTCCAAATTAATTTCTTTTTCAGTAGTGTTCTGTTTGTATTTGGATCTAAATTTGATGGGTGTTAGATAATAAAGAATGATATTAGATGATTATGACATTGCTTTTTAGATCGTGTGTATTAAAGGTACCTTCAAGAGAAGGTACCCTTGGGAGAAGCCCTTAAGGTCAGTAGAAGGAAGAAGCTTATCGGGGAAGGTATTATCCAAAGAAAATGTTTCGATTTGAATTGTACTTTGAAACTTGGAAATACAATGAGTCAAATATTGTTGAGATGCTATGATATGCTTTTAAAAGTGTATATAGTATGCAATGTTTGATTATTATTCCAATAGAGATGCCCTTTAAATAGGGTTGGGTTAAGGATAATATGGGCCTAACAGACTAATTGGGTATAGCCGACATACAAACATATACAAAATACAATAATAATGTTTGCTAATATTCTCCCATAGTTGGAGCGGTGATAGAGTAGACGCTCAAACTGGATCGAGATGTTTGAAGCAACTGTCGTGGTGGACCCTTGGTAAAAGTATATGCATATTGTGGCGAAGTGGGAACATGCAACACTTGGAGGTGACCGATACGGACTTTTTCTCTTACAAAATGGATATCGATCTCCACGTGCTTAGTATGTTGATGCTGAATTGGATTATCCGACAGATACACTACAGACACATTATCACAATAAGGCAAAGGTGGCCTTCTGTAAAGGGACATGTAATTCGAGCAGCAAGTTTCGTAACCCCATGTATTCTGCTTCAGCACTGAAGCGTGATACCGTATTCTACCGCATCAAAGACCAAGAAATTAAGTTGTCCTTGAGATAAACACAATATCCTGATGTGGATCGCGTGGAGTTAGGGCACCCACCTAGTCTGCATTGGAATAAGCAGTCAAATAATAAGCATGAGAGGGTGTAATGTGGAGACCGTAGTCTAGGGTACCCTGAAGGTAACACATGACGTGTTTCATAAATGCAAAATTTGGCTCTCGAGGGGCGTGCATGAACATGACGACATAAGAATATCTGGACTAGAAGAACGTCAAATACTGTAGGGCACAGCTAGCCTGCGATATAATGTACCATCGTGAAGAGGAGGGCCATTTGTAGCACTAAGTTTGGATGATAAACAGTAGAGCAACGCTTGTATGTGGTTGACCAAGTGGGACATTTAGGTCATAATAAGTCTTAACGAGTCATATGTCTTGGTAGTAAGGCTCAATGAGTTAATAGGTTACTAATTATGTCTTTTAACATACCAAGTTATATGCTATTATTGTGGCCTTAGTGTGGCATTACTATCAGAAATGTATAGAAATATACTACCTTAGCTTTGGCCACAAAGGCATGTTAATTAAAAAAAATCCCTTAGCTATTTTGCTTCTTTACATATAAAAAAACTAAGGCTATAAATTATGATATAGTTTTTTTTATCCCAAGACGGTGACATGTTTAAAAAGTCAACCACTAATGGATGCATATTCTTCGTGATGTTAAGATACATACATACAAATAAATCCTAACTTTATTCAGATGTATATAAAATCTTTATTAATTTCCCTTAATTTAATTTTTTCAAATAAAATAAAACTTTTTCTTGATTTAACTGTAACAAAATTAAGAGACTTAAAAGTTGGCTGGTTAGGTTTCATATAAACCATAAAATGTTATTCTCGAAGTCATGGAGAAGAAGGTAACAGGGTTTGACATTTATTTGGTATGCATTTATTACTAACAGGTTTAGATTGTTGAGGGCACCCTTCGGGTAAGGCCACAGGTTGCAGGCAGTATCTATACTAATAAATAAGTGACACGTGTCATGCTTTTTTATATATATATATATGTTTCTTTGAGGGTGAAAAGGTCAAAAAGATATAATGTTGGAGTTGAAGGCCACTATCTATACCAATGTTTTTAAAACCGGACCGGGAACCGTGACCTTCACCGGTTTGGTTACATGCTCTGAAACCGTTTGCTGGTTGAACCGGACGATTCAAGCGATTCAGCGGTCGAACCGCGAACCGGTGGTTGAACCGGGTAGTTTAATTTAAAAAAAAAAATTTACTATTTTTTTATCTTTTTTATCCTATAGTCCTCCTACTTACTTCTATTTACAATTTTAACTCAATTTGGCTCTTTCCTTTTAACTTATACGCTGCCACAGGTCCTCCAAAACCCTGATCAAAATTAAAATTGAAGATTCAAAAGAATTAAAATTCCTACAGACCAACAACCCTCGTCCTTGACTCAAAATTGTTTAAATGGTTGTATATGTAGTATTTGGAATTTTTATATTTTTCTATATATTTTTATGAATATTTATATTATTTATTGCGTCATCCGGTTCTTGAATCCGGTCCGACCAGTGAACCTCTAAGACGTTCGGTTCGTTGTCCGGTCCGGTTCTGAAAACATTGATCTATACTAATAAATAACGATTCAAGGGACACGTGTCACCCTCTAATATCCTCTCAATCTTATTTTCCTATATTTCTCTCTCTTCTTCACTCTCTTCTCTTTCTCTCTCCTCTCACCTGCTTCCCAATCACAAAGCTCATCCGATGGTGTCCGGATTTCCAAACACAATGCATCTCTCCACCTATTCTCCACATCAGAAACGGATGGGGATGACTAGAAAACTATGCATTGGAGCTTACTAAAGTATATTTTTGATTTTCTTCAATAGTTTTTGTATTGTTTTGCTTTGTTTTTTCATTTATATTTAACCTTGAGGGTGAAAAATATATGATGTTGGAGTTGAAGGCAGTACTATTTTCAAATAAAAGATGGCATGACTAGTTTTCTTTATTCTTTTTACTTAATTGGTAATGAAACTTTATGAAAAAAATATGATGTTGGAGTTTGATATATTTTTGTGAGTGAGTTTTGTATATTTTAAAGAGTGGTTTAAAATAGTTGTGAGTGGATGAGAGAGAAAAGGTATAAATTTTTTGTATATTTGTGAAAACACTGTTCACCTGTATAAATTTTTTAATATTTTTTTAAAGTGGTTGTGAGTGAAGGAGAGAAAAAAGATAATGATAAAGGTATAAAAAAATATATTTAATTAAAAATAAGAGAGAAAAGATAGTGATTTTCAACGTATTATAAGGATAAAAATACAAAACCGGCTGCGAAAATAATACTTTTCGTGACACAACATTAATATTTTATGCATTAATAATTAATCAAATATTAGAGAATTATATATTATCCTTCCATGAAGCGGTATTTAGTGCACAACAAATCCAGAAACTTGCTAGCTAGTAAAATCATGGAAATCTTTTCATCCTTACAAACTCTTCTCCTCTCTTTGTTTATATGCATCATTGTTTTGATTTTTAGTGGTTTCAAATGGATTTCATTTGATTCAAAGAATAGGAAAAACATATCACCATCTCCACGAAAACTTCCACCAACTCGGCTCAAGCCCTAATCGCAGCCTCCAAAGATTGTCCCAAAAATATGGTCCAATCATGCTCCTTCACCTTGGTAGCATGCCTACACTTGTAGCATCCTCTGCTGAAGCAGCCCAAGAGATCATGAAAACACACGATCTCTCATTTTGTAGTCGACCTACCTTAACTATGCCTAACATACTGATCTATGGCTCTAAGGACGTAGCGTTTTCTCCTTATGGGTGAAGACTTTGTTGACGTTTTACTATATCTGCAAAAAGATAACACAACCGGCTTTACACTTCACAGAGATTCCCTTAAAGTTCTCATCTTGGTATGATTTCTCCATCTTTCTTTGAATACGAGAGAAAGACGGAAAACAAAAATCTAGCCTTTACCGAGAGTCGACACGTGGCAGATAAATTATTCATTTATTATAAAAATGATTAACTTTTTTTTATTGAAAGGCAAATTTATTTAATCCAATGGGAGTACCGGAACTTGAACCCATGACCTTCTCAACTTTTAGTGTTCCAAAAGGATTTACCTCTACCATTAGACCACCAACCCCAATGGCTAAAAAGGATTAACTAATACAAAAGATAAATGCAAATTATATTTCAAGGTTGTAAATATATTCCATCAAATACTAAGAAACGATATCAAACGAACTCCGATTGAGCTAATTTCAGCGGTGTTGGAACCGTCTTGTCGATCTCTACCATCTTAGTTTTTAGGGTTTAGATTTTACGTTTGAATTTTAGGGTTTTAGCCTTATGGTTTAGCCTTAAGGTTTAGCTTTTAGGTTTATATTTTATGGTTTAGGTTTTTTTAGGGGTGGGGGTTTAGGGTTTTTTTTTTGGGGGGGGGGGGTGGGGTGGGGGGTTTAAGCTTTTGGGGGTAGGGTTGGAGGGGGGTTTAGGTTTTTGGGGGTGCAGGTGGAGGGGGTTTAGGTTTTTGGGTCCGGGTTAGGGTTCGATAAGAAGGTTTCAACGCCGCAGGAATGAGCTCAATCGGAGTTCGTTTGACCCACTTCTTAATATTTTTTAGCGAAAACCTAAACCCCCCTCCACCCACCCCCCAAAAACCTAAAACCCCCTCCTTCAACCCTACCCCGAAATGCCTAAAACCACCCCCCCCACCCCACACCCCTAAAAACATAAACCGACCACCACCCACCCCCAAAAACCTAAACCCCGACCCCCACAAAAAAAAATCTTAAATCATAAAATCTAAACCCTAAAAGCAAAACACTAAGGCTAAAACCATAAAATTCAAACGTAAAATCTAAACCTTAAAAGCTAAACCCTAAAAGCTAAGATGGTAGAGTTCGACGAGACGGTTCCAACGCCGCTGAAATTAGCTCAATCGGAGTTCGTTTGATATCGTTTCTTAAGGTTTTTGTCATTTCTTAGATTTTTTAGCGAAAAACTACATTTTATTTGATACTCCCCATATATATATATATAATGTAGTTATTATAAAAGCTTTGATTCATTTAACACAAAATGAGATTGTGATTTATTGATAAAAATTGTATGTTTTTGCAAAGGAGACGTTGGCTCGAATCTTTTTTACTAGATTTTTCATTTTTATTTTTTATTTTTATTTACATTTAGGGCTTAGGGGAAGGTTTCTTTGAATGAAGAGGGGCCCACCAAATCCAGTCCACTGCAGTTTTTTAAGCCCACTACACAATAACTCCATTGTTAATTTCTCATTAACTAAATCAAGTAGAGATGCACAAAACTGTTTGTGCTCAAAAACCGGGTCGCTTTAAAACCGATTCAGTTGTAAGTAAATGGGGTCAAAACCGGTTCATCTAATTATCTTTTTGTTGTTAAAACAAAACACATAAAGTTATTAGTTTTAAATTTATTAAAGTTTTAATTTAGTCGATTTTTTTTCTTTTTGTAATTATTAGCATATTTTTTTTGGAAATTGGATTTTAATAATCCCACATTTTATCAATTGGTCAATAATAATACTAACTGAGAATATTCTTACCATCAGTGTCTACTTCCAAACTATTTTCTTACATTGGACCCCCCGTTAAAAAAACTTAACGCCGTTAGATTTTATATGACGTGGACATCTGCAAACCGTCGGAAAGTCGAGTCAAGCTAGTAGTGTTCTCGTGGTGGGTTTTGACATTGTCTCTGGTGGTGTTTAGCGGGTCTCGTTTTTCCGGTAAGTCCAAACGGAGACAACGGTGGTGTTTAACGGTGAAGACGGTGACAGACTAGGGTTTGCAGACCACCCCTCCGGCGAAGGCGGTGGCTAGGGTTCTGGCTTGGCTCAACTTTCTGACGGTTTGCAGATGTCCACGTCATATAAAATCTAACGGCGTTAAGTTTTTTTAACGGGGGTCCAATATAAGAAAATAGTTTGAAAGTAGGGACTGGTGGTAAGAATATTCTCAGTTGGGATTATTATTGACTAATTGGTAAAAGATGAGATTATTAAAATCCAATAATTCAATTTTTTTATATTGATTTTCTTGCACATTCATATACAAGGGTTTGGTATTGCTATGGAACTTCTAGCTTGTGGCAGTTAAGATCCATCGAGTGGTATTGCCAAGGTGAGTATACATGGAACTTCTAGAATACATGTTATATCCCTTTTTTTCCCTAAGTTAATTGTTTAATTTAGGAATGATTTAAATGGTTCCTTATATAAGTTTTTCTATGAACCCAAAACTTTTTGAAAATAAACGCCAGATTTTTACTTTGTTTTAGACCCCAAAATAATTAAACCGTCCCATTTAAGAGCACATGGCTCCTCCGGTTATTCATCATCTGATCTAGAAGTACCTGTTGACCATAAAAAAAGTAATTTTAAATAGATGTGCTAGATATTTGAACAACGCTCTAGTTTGTGTGATCGAAAGAGAAACATTTGATAAAGTGACGGATGACGATGTAATGGCTCGATTTCAAGTTATCAAATGTCGAAAAGGACAGATATGAGATCATCTATTAGGTATTTCTTTACCATCATGTAATATCATGTTTTTTTTTTGTTTCATTTACTTGAATGTAAGGAAAAAAAATTTGGACTGATACCTCTAAATTTTTTTCGTAAATCCCTATCATTGACTTGTTATAAATGACATATGGGTTGGACAGGTGGTGCTTTGATTTGCGGTCTATAATCAGTAACAGACAAATAAATTCCTGGAATTATCCTCAAACTCCATTGTTGTGCATGTCCTTAAATAACGTGACTGGTGCTGGGTTTAGAAGCAGGGGCGGATGTAGTGAAGCGAGGGGGGGTGCACAGGAACCCCCCGAGTTTTGAAATTTTAGTGTAACGGTAGGTAAAAAAACTAGGGTGAACCCCCTAAAATATTATAGGGTGAACCCCCTTACGACGGCGCCCACTGCTGCTCGGTTGATCCGGTTGTGAAGCTATAAAACTAAGAACTCTTTCTTGAACTAAATGTGTGTTCTTGAGCATTCATATGATTAGAGGTAAAAAATTGATAGAAACAAATGAGTAGATGACTCTTAAATACAAATTAGTTGATTTTGTGAACATTTGAAGCATAATTTTCATGTTTTTTTCTTTGCTTTAGACCTCCAAAAATGGTTGAGCCGCCCCTGCCCGACCCGACCCGACCCGACCAATCGAACCGAACCGAAAATTTTTATGTCCGGCCCTATGAAATTGGATCATCTAAAAACAGTGAACCCCCTGAAAAAAAATTCTGGATCCGCCACTGTTTAGAAGTATGTTTTGTCTTTCATGATTTACTGTCTGGGATGACTATTTTTAAAACACTTAATTCTTGGGTTGTGTTAAATGTACCATCTTATTTTTAGTTGTTCTAAATATTAATTAAAAAAGCAGTTAAAAATGAAATAGGTAAAACATGGTAAATGGGTCAATAAGTCATCCAACTTGTATTCAAATGTTTGTAATGTCTAAAACTTTTAACTATGTAGTTCTTTTAATATATTTAATGCATTGTTTATATACAAAATCCATAAAAATGGACAAAAAAAATGTCGGTGGAACGACCCGTCTCGTTTTATACTGACATAGAAACTACCTAAGCCCATTTTAACCTTTTTTATTCTCTAGTTTCATCATCACATCAATGTACAAATATGGCTAGAATTGTTCTTTGTTTTAAATGATTTTATGTTCCTTATTTAATTAGAGGTCTGATTCAAATAGAATTATAAATGATGATATAAGTGGTATTACTTAGACCAAGATTATGTTTCATTTATGAAAGTTCCTTTCAATACCCAAAAGTAGATTTTTTTTTGAACGGTCTGGGTTTAACTGACACGTCCCACCAGGGGATGCTCGTACATTAGTCTACCCAAACAACCTTCAAGGAATTCGAAATCTGCAGATGATGTTGCTAGTTTTTATGAAGTGCAGCTTACAAGATTCGAACTCATAACCTCCATAGAGGGGAAACCCTTTCAGAAAACCCTATTGACCACCAACGCAGAACCTTGATGGCAATACCCAAAAGTAGATATGACTTTACTTTTGAGATGGGTCAAATTTAGAACATTGTCAATGGACACCCATGAGGGGCGTCCTTGGCATACGTGTACCCGTCCTTGGGAAGGACTGCATTGGAGGGCATCATGCCCGTTGTGAAGGGCGAAGAAATGCGTAGCTGTGGGTCCCATTTACTTAAAAGGGATTTTTTTTTCAAACTTTGCAAACAGCGGCTACAATTAATAAAATATTTTAAAAAAGCCCAACAACTACTTGTAATTAAAAAAAATTCAAAAAATCCAAATGGCTACATTTAATAAAAAAAATAAACAAACACTATAAATACAATCAAACACCTCTCGAGAATAAGGCGAAGGCTACGGATAAGGCGGAGGAAAGACGAATGAGTACACTACTAGAAAACTGGACTTTCATCGACGGACGATTCCGTCGAAAATCCGTCGATGGTAGCCATACCGATAGGTTTACTTCGGTGATGCTCTGTCGGCAAAGTGCTCGTGGGTAATCCGTTTTCTTATGGAATATTGTCGGTAATCTTGTGACGGATTACCGGCGAGCCAATTACCGACGCGCCATTTGTCGACGGATCTTTCTCCGACAAGTTCAACATTTCTCCGGCCAGTTTTCACATTTGCGACATATTACCACCGGATTTCCGTCACTGATTTTGTTTAATTTTATTAAAAAAATACTTTAATTTCCAGGAATACAAATATCACAAATTTATATTTTTATTATTAAAAATAAATAAACAAATAAACCATAGATCAAAAGTTTTTATTAAAAACAAAAATAAATATAATATTTGTTTTAAAAAAAAAACAATTAATCGCGAGGAACGGGATCGAGTTCCATGAAGCTCATGTACCTCTGTCGTCAAACTAGCGATGATTTGAGGGAGCTCGGCGAACCGGCATCTACGGCGGGATTCTACACACGTTAAACAAATGAAGGGATTCTACACACGTTAAACAAATGAATAACACGTTATTTATTAGTACATATTTATTTCTAAATAGAACAAATTAATAACGATAGTATACATACCTGGCGTGGAGTGGGGATGTATGATCTCCCGGTGCTAGGCGTCCCGGGCAATCCCGTAAAGGTATAATAGGGATCGGTGGTGGTCCAGACTCCAAATATACGGCCTTTGTGGACGCCCCCGATATTCTCCGACCATAGGGTCAACTTGTGTGCCGGAAGACGACGCCTGGTCCGAATTACTATATTATTATTATTACGATAACTATTCTTATTCTTGTTATTAATATAATTATTAACAAATAAACTAAATATGTAAATTACATGAATTACATTTAATTTCAAAATCTTACAAATATATTACATTACAATATTCCCTGATTTCCATGTATTAATGTAAACCACTAATATTGTTTAGTTACACATTCTCTGATCTCACATATAGATTACATTATAATATTCCCTAATCTCACAGATAGATTATATTACCATATATATTCTACATGTGTGAACATGCTGATTGTGAGCATCACGTCTTATATATTCTCTGATCTACGTGTGTGCACGAAAGATCAGGGTCTCGCTTTACATTCATTAATCTCCTTATGTGATTTACCATGCATCAATGGGTAAGCCACATAGAAAGACGAAGATTCCAAGACGACCTCAACATTTCGTCTTCACTATCCAAGGTTACTTAGAATGTGAGCCCATGAGACCCTATTGTTGGCTCGGGGCATCACATCTTAATAAGAACCACTACATGTGCGCATAATATATAAAGGTCTCGCTCTACATTCTAAGCCCACCAATTCCCTCCCAATCTACTATGCTCAGGCCAGGCTAGACACACATGACGAAGTATTTAAATTTTGAGACCACCAATTCCAGCTGCATCACTAACAATGATCTTCAACTCGTTGACGTGTCCTTGGGAGATAATGTACGAACGATGCCCAAACAACTATCTTCTATAGTTTGAAATACGGAGACATTGCAATTTAAAGGTTTGAGAGACAGACAGGTACAACGTAGGCTATTTGCAGTAAATTTTCACCGGTGTCTGTTTTTCTATTCTTGGTGTATATAAGTAGAATGTTCGACGAATTGTCCGGATATCTGTCGGAAAGCTCCACCAGACAAATTGGGAATTATTTTCTGGAAAATCCTGTTTGATTATGGGGAACTAGTTTTTTTTTGGAAAATAGTTCCGCCTGATTTTCGTCAGAAAGCACTACCGAACAACTCACCGTGAATCAAACCTAAAATCTACTCTGACCGGAAATCTGTCACTGATGGATTTTGTAACCGTCGGTAAATTTGTGCCGGTTTACCGACCGGCTTTATTTTAAAAAATTGTAAAAGTTGTTTTGTGACGACATCCGTCGGAATTCTGTTGGAAAGTTTTCCAACTGCGTTTTCCATCGGTGAAAGTCTTGTTTTCTTGTAGTGGTAATCATCTCTTGAGAAAAGCAAAATTGAGCTTGTCGAATAATTAACAATACCTTCAAACTAAAGTCACAGATGATCATGAACTACGATAATCGAATGAATGCTTTCATAGAACTAGAAGAAAAGAAGGTGCTCTTCCTCATCACACGGGCATATTATGAAGAAATGTGTGCTATTATTAGGGCTAAATTTAACATGAATAGGAACTAATGTTTAGGATTATGTAGTGTTTAAATTTTAATTTTAAAATATATTTTAAGTATTTTTATTATATTTATTTATTTTATTATATTTCATTATTTTTTATATTTAATTGTACTTCATCATAAAAACATTTTGAATGTGAAAAATAAATGTAAAAAGAGGTGATGACGTGAAATATATGGATATTTGTAGGGTTAGAGAAAAAATGAGTGTTTTTATAGGATTAGTGGAAATCTAATGTAACAACTAACCGACCAAGTTGGTGGGTGTTTCTCAAGCTTTGACTTTATTTTTTTAAGATAGGTCAACTTTATAGTCAATACAAAACAAATCATAATATATTTTAAACCACTTTCCCCTAAGAACCCTCAGTCTAAAACAAATAAAATGATCTAAAAAAATTCAAAAAAATCCTCCAAATCCTTTGAAAGCTAAGGAAAGAATTAATCTTTTCAAGAATTTTTCTCTATTGACAACCTGCATTCCTTCCTGGACCTCCATAATAAATATAATTCCCCCAAACATTATTTTTTCCAGCCTTTATACTATAACAATGTGGATGATCAGCCAATAAATGTAGATTTGTTAAAGGAAGCAAACTATTGCCCCAATCAACAACCTGCAAATTCCTAAAGTATGCAGCTTTCCCATAACCTTCATGTGCAAAATGACCACTACCCATTTGTGTATTTGTGTGGTGACCCCTTGATCTTGAGTTCACTATTTCCCCACCAAATTGTATCATACTTGCATGTTTTTGCAAATGACTAAATAAGAAAGATGGCCAATAGCCTATTAACATCCCTGATCCAAATTGGAGCCACCAGTGTCCATGTTTAGGGTCCTACACAAAAAAATAAAAAAATTGTTCCAGTTTAGTTGTGACAAGATGGTTAGGTCTGTAGTGAGTCAAAACACGCTCGGGCTGAAATGGGTCATTTTTTAATATGGGTTGAAACGGGCTTAGTCAGGTTGGGTTGAACATCATATTCTTTTTTTTTTTTAACTTTGTTTTATAAAATATTCGGTTGTTAATAATGATCACAAAAACAATACTATTACAATACTAATCTGAATCTTTAAATAAAATGATTCAGGGGCAACGGGTCACACAAGTTGAAAGTTTCCAAAGCTGTATTTTTAATGCAAGATTCTGTTATTTAAAAAATTAGACTTATTTTAAAAACGGGCAATTTCATATATACCTTGCATGTCATCACATTTACCCGACCAAAAAAATTAATATCAGATATATCCATTCAAAATATATAATATTATATATAGGATTTTAATAGTATTAACAGATTAGTTATTTATAAAAAATATAAAATGAACAGAAAAGTATTTCATGTGACCAGCCCTGTTTGTTTCAACCTGTACTAAAATGATATGTTTCAACATTAACCTATTTTGACCCGTTATCCAACCCAACCTCTATTTGGGAAACAGTTGCACTATAGCTCCATAAGCTTCTATTTTGTTTGTATTTCTTCCAAGTAACAGTAGAAAACCAACAAAAATTAAGAAGAAAAAGGACATGAGAAAAAAACAATAAAGTCTTTTCATAACAAGTCCAAAACCAGATGGTATCAAATTAGTTATAGTCTATATAATAATTTAATTACTTGAGTAACAGTTAAAAGGGAGGTCTACACATGGGAGACACTTCATTGAAATGAAGAAAAGAATCTTGAAATATAATATTCCATCAATTCACTTTGAAGTTTTTCTTTATCCTCAAAAACAGTCACAATTTTAAAGTCTAACAACAAAAATAACTCTTGATGTTCCTAAATTGCCCTTCCTTTTTCAAAGATCAGACAAAGATTCTAGCTAATTTGTATTTTATTTGTGTGTTAAGTTGTCCAAAAGAACAAATTAGCATCTCATTAAATAAATTCAAAGACTTCATTCTTCATTAAATAGGATTAAATTAAAATTGCATCTAGCATTTACCTTCCATATCATCACACCGATGTCGAATTGTCTGCCTTTGTAAGATGATCTAGGAGAGATTGCTGCACCTATAGCAATCCTGTTGTTTGTTTGAACAAATCCTGAGCATAGCAAGTTATAGCACCCTGTTGTTTGGTATGCATCAGTCTGTAAATATTAACATAAATTAGCCCTTTCTTGTGTGTATATATGTAAAGAGTCTGCGCGCGCGTAGAGAGTTGGGATCAAACAAAAAAGGGTGGTTTTTTCTGTAAGTTATCTGAGAAGCATAGAAACCGAAGGGCATTATTGGTATTTCACACATTTTGAAACGGGTTGACTGTCATCCAAAGTGTATTTTCAATGTGTCGTTTTATTCAAATATTAAAATGAATTTTTTGATAGTAATTAATGCATTTTAAAAACTATAATGGAAAATAATTTTAAGGCTCAACCCAACTTGATATGTTTATATATGTGCTTAAAAATAACAAGCTTCAACCCGAATCTGTTTTGACCTCTTATCCAACCCGCACATCATGCCACCTTTTAGTCTCAAATTTGTAACAAAAAAAAGCATGTTGATATTACTTACAGTCCAGTAAGTGAAAAATCTAGGATAACCATCTCCATATAACACCGGGCTAACCTGAAGAATTATGAATGTACAGGCAAACAAGTCATTAAAACCAAAATTGTGAATATATTCGAATGAAATAATATTTTTATTAATTCTAAACTTCAAAAGATAGAAATTTTACCTGCCAACCGGCTTCTATGGTATTAAGATCATGGCCAAATGAGCCGGATATGACCCATAACTGTGACAGACTAAACTCATATGGTTCTGTAACTGCAGGTGACCATACATTCATGCTGGCCTTTGCTCCATAGTACCGATCTCCATTTACAAAACCAACTGCATGCTACAATTCAAGATTATTGCGGTTTCAAGTCACAATAATTTGATAATCAGTATCAAAACACACACCCAAACGCGTTCCAACTGCGAGTGTTACTTGTAAAAAGACTAAACTAACCTCATGACCATCATTCATGGTATCATGTCTCACACCTCTAATTTTTCTCCCAAATCTTTTTAGCGAATTCGCGCGTAAAATATCTTTTTCAGTAGTCCTTCTAATGGGGATAGTGCCATCTGGACATAATTCATTAGATTCTTCCCATAGTTGAATGCTTTCAAATATTTCATCACTTGAGTTGTGCCCCTTTGGCCTCTCAGATGGTGGTTCCTGTAATTTAACAAAAAAATTAAAATTAAATCCATCAATTTTCATGAAATCAAGAAATCCATGTACATGTCAAAAAAAAATAAAAAATAAATAAATAAATAAATTTTGGGTGGAAGACTCTTGCCAGTACCTCTATTGTGAGTGGGATCTTATCTTGTATTTTTTTTTTACAAAATCAATCATGAAATCTTAGTACTTTATAAAACTGAATTTGAAAGTTATAAAATTGAAATCTTAGTATTTTATAAAAAAATATACCAATGGTCTTTGTCCTCTAAGCTTAGGATGATCAAATGCTGGTTGAAGATGAGAAACAACACAATCTATCAAATCACCATCAGGGCTCTGCTTCCACATCAAACAAAACAAACCCAAATTGTCAAAACTCAAAAAAAAGTCAAGATATCAAAAAGTCAAAAGTCAAACCTGAATGGTCTTGACTGAAGGTTTGTTGATCTTCTTCAAATGGGCTCTAACTCTTCTGAGCTTCTTCAACTCTTCCATTGGCTTGAATCTTGTTTCATTAATCAGTACAGATTCCCCAACAGAAACAAACAAGAACATGGTACAAACAAATGTGAAAATAAATAAAGATTTGGAAGAAATAGAAGAAGAAGAAGAAGAAGAAGAAGACATGTTTGGATTGGTATTTAAGAAAGAATATCTGTGTTTGGTTTTATTGTGAGTTAACATGATGTTTTCTGGGATGCAGATTTTCAGTTGTCTGTTTGCAAGTGAGATATTGTGATCAACAAGACAACAAGAACAAGAAACAACTGGTTTGTTCCAATTTTTGGTGCATTTCTTCAAAGACAAGATTTGGTGAGTTTTAAATTTGAGCCACCATTTTCAGACCGCTTCCTAGAGCATTCACAACCCGTTCTTTAAAATTATGTGATTGAGTTTTGTATATTTTATACAGCGGTTTAAAGTAGTTGTGAGTGGAGAAGAGAAAAAATATAAGGTTTTTATAAATATAAGGATAAAAGTAGTGGTTTTTAGTATAATTATAAGGATAAGGAGAGAGAAAAGTAGAGATAAAAGGTAAAAAAATAATGTTTTTTAATGTAATTATAATAAATAAAGATATGAAATATAAAAAACGGGCTGAGAATGCTCTTAATATAAAGATAAATGATAAATACATATAAAGATAAATGATAAATACACACTGATACTCTCTCTTTCTCTTTCTCTTTCTCTTTCTCTCTCTATATAGATCACTCTCTCTCTCTATGTATATATATGTATATATAAATCAAGATTCCTTGGTTTTGTGCACTGACACACAGAACCAGCCTATATTTACATTAAAGATGTGGGGCTATAAACCCATTAACACCCCAGTGGTCAATTTTTAGTTAAATTATTTTGCTTATACTTTTTTTCTTTTCTTAATGACTAAATTATTTTGCTTATACTTTTTTTCTTTTCTTAATGACACCCACGGTGTGTTAATGAGTGGCAGAGATTTCGCTTTGGTTTTCGATGTAAACAAACCGAACGAATATGAATGCGGCTTGTTCGTGTTCGTTCATTTAAATTTAACCATAGAATTAAACGAACGGATTTTCTTGTTCGTTTTTTTTCATTAAGAAAGTGAACGTGTTAATGTACGTTCGTTTATGTTCGTTCATTAATATTCTAAATGAAAGGTTCATGAACATAAATAAACATAAACGAACACAAATTAAAAGTAAACGTGAATATCTAAATTAAAGCTTAAAATATCATAATCCTTACATCCAATATTTCAAAACTAAATAAAGATATCAAATCGATTTTATATTAGGCTTAAGGGTTTTAAAATGTGAAAATCAAATTGATTTTAAATTAATATTAGTAATAAACAATTTTGAAGGAATATTTAAACAAACGTAAACAAATGAACATAAGTGAATGAGTATGAACTAACGTAAATGAAAGAACGAGACATATGTTCATGTTCGTTCGTTTACTTAAATGAAAAAATTCGTGGTCGTGTTCGTTCGTTTATTAAATGAACGAACATAAACGAACTTCCTGTGGAACGGTTCACGAATAGTTTACTGAAAGTTCGGTTCGTTTTCCGGCATACTCCGAACACTGCTGGCGGTGAAGAGCATTTCCGACGCGAGATGCGGATGGAGAACGAAAGCCACAGTGATGTTTGATATCGGATGAAGCATCGGAGGAGACAAAAGTGGGAGTGTTTGTTTGTGGCCATCTGAAATTCCGAACACAAACGGATGTAGGATGGTGGGCCCCTCTCACAAACAACCAATGAATAAAATATATATATTCTTTTAACCTTTTTAAATGATATTTGAAAAAGGATATAACGATGTAGGAAAAAATAAGTGTGAGTTAAATCTGATGTGGTTTTCATTCGAGTTTTTTTTTCTAAAAGAGTATTGTGTAAAAACTTATTTATCAAAATGGTGTTGTTGAAATTTTTTTTACCAAAATAGTGTTTTTATAAAACTTGATTCTCTCACTCCTAATTTTATTGGATAAACCTAATTCATTAATGACTAAATAAAAAAAAATGAAGTATTATTATTTACTAATTATTATCAGGCTTGTATAAAAGAAGAAATCGTATTTTATATAATTTTTTTTCTAAAAAGATTTTAGTAAACGTAAAAAAATGATTTTTTTACTAACAGCAAAAAAAATTAATTAATTTAGGAACTGTTCGTTTCTTTAATTATTTTTCTTACAAAGATTATTTTTGATAAATGTTTTAAGAAATGATTATTTAAAAACCTTTCTAAATCTTAATCCATTTCTGTTTGTTTTTTACTTTCTTTTTAAAATAGTTTATATGTGTGTGCAGTTAAAAAAAAAAAAAGATTCGATAAAATAAAAATGAAATAATAATAATACAAAAAATATACAATAAATATATAATGAAATAATAATAATGCACATAGTAATACAGTTTCAACCTCGATTATTATTAAATTTACTTTTTAAATTTTTCTAGATTTTCCCTTTATTCCTTTATTATTATTAGACTTATTTATTTATTTATTATTCTTTTTAAATCTTTAAAACAATCATAACTTTATTATACGACATTACTTTTTAAAAAAAATTACACCATAAAATCGAACATTTTATTCTCTTTAATTTTAGTATAATCTTGCTATACTTTTATTAAAAACGACTTTTTTTTTAAATGTCGATGTGCTGTGCGTATACCATGCGTGATTACGTGATTATTGTCATGTGTATAGTATGCGTGATTACGCGATTACGTGATTATGGTCATGTGTATAACATGCGTGATTACGTGATTATGGTCATGTGTATAATATTTGTGAATACGTGATTATGGTCATGCGTTATTATTAACCATGTGTTATTATAACGCGGACGCATTTACCACTCGCCCTCTGAACACGTGTCGCATGCTGGTGCCTTCGTACGCTTCGACGCTAAAACCCTTTGTGTAATAACCGGCCCATATATATATATATATAAGTATATATATAGGGGCATGTTCTTTTGAGAACCAACTATATGTTGAGAACCGAAAGAACCGCACAAAACGTGTACATATCGCTTTAGTAAAAAAAGTAAAATTCAACAACAATGTTTTATTTATCTCTTCCCACTCTTAGTTTGAGTTTATCTCCTCTCTCCTGAATTTTTTTAAGAAAAGTATAAAAATATGCATATATGCATTCATTTGTGCATATAGTGTGAGTGCATATATGCATTTAAAAAAACGACTATAAATTCGAGGTCTTTTAAAACCAAACCTTAAACATATTGAAATGTACATGAATTCTAGTCAATTTATATTATAAATAGAGGAAGAGTTAATGCGGTTCTCACGGTTCTTAACATATTGTTGGTTCTCAAAAGAACATACCCCTATATATATATATAAGTGTATATATATATATATATATATATATATATATATATATGGGTATGTTCTTTTGAGAACCAAACACATGTTGAGAACCGAAAGAACCGTATAAAACGTGTACATATCGCTTTGGTGAAAAAAGTAAAATGGAACAATTATATTTTATTTATCTCTTCTCACTTTTAGTTTGAGTTTATCTCCTTTCTCCTGAATTTTTTTTAAAAAAGTATAAAAATATGCATATATGCATTCATTTGTGCATATAGTGTGAGTGCATATATGCATTTAAAAAAATACTATAAATTCCAGGTCTTTTAAAACCAAACCTTAAACATATTAAAATCTACATAAATTCTTGTCAATTTATATTATAAATAGTGCAAGAGTTGATACAGTTCTCACGGTTCTGAACATATTGTTGGTTCTTAAAAGAATGTCTCCCTATATATATATATATATATATATATATATATATATATATATATATATATATAGGGGTATATTCTTTTGAGAACCAACAATATGTTAAGAACCGTGAGAACCGCATTAACTCTTTCTCTATTTATAATATAAATTGACTAGAATTCATGTACATTTCAATATGTTTAAGGTTTGCTTTTAAAAGACCTCGAATTTATAGTCGTTTTTTTAAATGCATATATGCACTCACACTATATGCACAAATGAATGCATATATGCATATTTTTATACTTTTCTTAAAAAAATTCAGGAGAGAGGAGATAAACTCAAACTAAGAGTGTGAAGAGATAAATAAAACATTGTTGTTGAATTTTACTTTTTTCACTAAAGTGATATGTACACGTTTTGTGCGGTTCTTTCGGTTCTCAACATATAGTTGGTTCTCAAAAGAACATGCCCCCATATATATATATATATATATGTGTGTGTGTGTGTGTGTGTAGAACCAAAGACTGATTGCTACCAAATTATTCTAAGTACAAATACTGCTGATAGGCTTATCAGCAGCATTCAACACATGTTGCTGCTGATAGGCTTATCAGCAGCATTCAACACTTGTTGCTGCTGATAGGCTTATCAACAGCATTCAACACAAGTTGCTGCTGATAGGCTTATCAACAACATTATTCTCATCTCTGCTGCTGATAGCTTTATTCTCTGAAGATCAAACGTTGCAGCTGACTATCCATGCAAAGCGCCTCTGACACCTTTCTGCAAAAGCAACTGCCACACTCCAAGCAGAAGGAACCTCACTGGTGCAACCAATAAAGGATAATGACGCGCTTCTCCAAGCATGCAAACAATGATGCCTAAGAAGACGTTTCAGTAAAGTTAACTAGATTAGCCTTTGCGTGTAATTTAGATTAATAAACAAGATCAACAGCTTGTGTTAGATCTGATCCTTAGAATCAAGGGTCTGTCTTGATTCTAAGTTACTATATATATCTTGTAAACACTTCAAACAAAGCGTGCTTGCCGTGCTTGCTGTGCCTTGAAAGTGCTTCTTGATAGTGTTTTACTTGTAAACTTGTAATCTCAGAAGTCTAATACAACAGTGCATTTATCAGTATTCTTGCTGTTTACTTGTTTACTTTGTTGGTTGCTATTGTTTTCGCCAATATCAACTAGAACAGAATCACCTTGTAATCTTACGATCCTACAAGTGGTATCAGAGCTTTGGCTCAAGATTAAACAAACTAACATTTGTTTAATCACTTTCTGATTCTATTCAAAACTCTATTCTTGATCAAGTCACACAAAACAAAATGGCACAAAACAACGAGCTTGAAGACATCCTGAAGCAGCAATACGAAAACTTTGTCTGCAATGAAGGTGAGTCACTAACCAGTGTGTATAACAGGTACACTTACTTGGTAGGAGAGCTGTAGTGCTCTAAGGTGAAACTGGAGAATGAAGACATTCTCAAAAGGTTCATCAGATCTCTTCCTAGTTGCTGGACACTTTACACAGTGTCAATAAGAAGAACTGAGAATCTGAAGACTTTGCAGATGACCGAGCTCTTTTGTAAGCTAAAAGCCTATGAATTAGAAATAATTCAAGCTAAAGAAAGAAGCTCAAGCCATCAATCAGCCTCTTCCACCACCTCTCCCGCGCTTCACTCTGACCACTCAGGTCCTAGTTCAAGCGACTACTATCCTACCAGACAAGCACACCAAGCTCAGCAAAGACACCAGCAGCAGCAGCAGCAAGGAACTCCTCCAGCACAAACTGCAGCCTGTGCAAATGTTGGAACTACAAAATTTGACTGGAGTTTTCAATATGAAGATGTTCCTGCCTCCAACCAAGCTCTTATGGCAGACAATGCAGAGATACCACCTCAGGTATTTGAACATCTTTGCTCTCAAGCTTGCATTGACAAAGTTTTAGGTTATAGAAAGCATAACCAAAATCTGATAGATCAAAATGAAGAGTTTCATCAGATGAAATCTGAGTTCAAAAAGGTCGAAGACACTTATAAAGAAAAGACTAACTGCCTTAAGAAAGAGATTTCATCACTAAAACACGAACAAACTAATCTGGAAACTCAGATTGATGATCTATTAGTAAAACTTAAAGCTACCAGAGCTGAACTGGCTGAACAGAAAGTTCATGTTGAAAAATATGAATTTTCATCTAAAAAGTTACAAAGAATGTTAGATATTCAAGTCCATGAAAGGGTAAAAACTGGACTTGGATATCATAATGACGAGTACAAGACAATTCCTCCTCCTGCTGACTATGTTGCCATTCACGAACCAAGCTTCAATACTGCAAATCTTGACACGGCAAACCGAAACCTTGATCCTTCAATGGATGCATGTTTTGTGGAAGACTACTCCACCTCATCGGAATCTGAGTCAACCTACTCAGACCATGATGAAACCAGTACAGCCCCATCTGAATCCGTTCTGAATAGAGTTACAGTTCCTGCTGTTCTCCCAGCTGTTCCAGCCCCTGTACCATTCAAACAGATCAAGATCAGCTATCCTCCAGGTGGAAGAAAGCTAAACATTGAAAAGGGACAGACATCAGGACCCACAAACTCCAAGCCTCAGTTCATGCCAATCACAAAGAGAAAGGTATCTGATGTATGTTGTAAACCTGAAGAAAAGGTTCCATATGTTCAAAGGACCCTATAAGAAGCCACCTTTGAACATAACAAAGCCCATCCATGGAACTTCAAGGATCTGATCCAAATAAAGGACTATGTCTACCTTTCAAAAGACAAACTGGCAAAATCATGCTTTGTGTGTGGCAGATATAACCACACTGCCAGCACCTGCTTCTACTACCTACAGCAGCAAAGAAACCTCAAGCAACACGCTTTTGAGAAGACAAAGAAGAACAAGCAGGTAAGAATGTTTGAAGCTAAGACAACTCAATTCAGAAACTCTCTTTCTCCATCAAGGGAGCAGTTGTCAAAACCTCTACAATCTTGCATCATTTGTGGTGAATCTGACCACTTTGCTGCAAACTGTAAGTTTAACCCTTTCAACCAGATCCTTCATCAAGCTCCCCAAAGACAAAGGGTAAAGAAGGATCATCATACATCGGTTGTTAGTCCAGCTAAGCCCAAGAAAACAAAGCAGAAGCTTTCAGCGGCAACCAAGTCTGCTGCTGATAAGCAAAAATCCTCCGCAGCAAAATCTGCTGCTGATAAGGCAAAGCTATCAGCAGCAAAAGTGTCCACTGCTGTTAAGACAAAATCCAAGGCAAGGCCTTCAGCAGCAAAGTCAGGAGCTGCTCAAGTAAAACCATCAGAAGCAACACAATCTGCTTCTGATCAGTCAAAGCCCTCAGATGCAGCTTCCACTGCTAAAAAGGAAAAGAGAGCTGGAAAATCACCAACTCAACAATGGAAGGTAAAGAAAACACCAAGAATCATCATCGGTTAAGCTGAATGCATCTATCCTTTGATGTAAATATGTCTGTCTTATGTTGTAAATAAAAATTATAAGTCAGCAGCATTTTGCCTCTCAGCTACTGATAGGTTTAAAGCTTCAGCAGCAAAGTCTTTGCCACTGATCGCTTTAAGTTATCAGCAGGAACAAGTTTCCTGCGGACAGCTTTAAGGCGGTCAGCAGCAACCTTTTTGCTGCAGAATGAATACAACAGTCAGCAGCACCCAAGTCTGCTGCTGAAAGACTTCACTATCCGCAGCAACCAAGTTTGCAGCGGATAGCTCACCATCGGCAGCAACCAAGTTTGCTGCTGATGGGTAAAACAAGTCTACATTAACTTTTACCCGAGGTAAAAACTACTCTCAGTCTTTACCATGACTGCTAGAGTGCTTTACAACTGTAACAATGAAAAGTGAAACAGGTTGTACTGTACAAGTAAAGTTGCTTTTTCTTCGTCTGCCGTTATATCACAATCTCAAACGTTCCCACAACCTCTTCATATTCAATTTCAAACCTATCTCCCATCACTTTCTCTCCCGTCCCCACAGCATTCAAAGCCCTCGATAATCAACCACCATTCAAACACCCTCCTCTCTTCCCTCCAAATCCATAACAATGGCAGGCGCAGACATAAACAACCCCAACGACAAGTTTTCCCCATATCACAACCTCACTGCATGCCTAATAAAGGGCAAGAAATCCAAAGGTTTCGATGATATGATCGACTTCCTTTGTCGGTCCAAAATCCACCATGCCCTAACAGTCAACCCAACCATCTATACTTCCCACATGGAAGAGTTTTGGAGCTCAGCCGTGTATTCTACTGACCAGGGCACTCCCCAAATCAGTGGCACAGTAGACGGCAAGGAGATGATTATCACTGAAGCAAAGCTCCGCCAACACCTCAAGCTTCAAGATGAAGGGGACGCCATCTCTTACCCAAGAGACGTATACATGAGGACCTTTGTATCCATAGGGTACACTGGGAATCAAACAGAGTATACAATAGAGAAGGCACTCATGGGTCCCAAATGGAAGTATCTCTGCCACACTCTTCTCCAATGCATATCCCAGAAGAGGAGTGGCTGGAACCAACTTAGCTCCGGACTTGCGTCGGCAATTCACGGTATGATAACTGGGGAGGGTTTCAATTTTTCCCACCTCATTCTTGAAGGTTTGAGATACAACCTTCAAGAAGGGGTGAAATCTCAGTTCTTCATGTACCCAAGATTCTTGCAGGAAGTGTTCAATTTTGAGCACCAAGATCTTTCAAAAACTGCAAGAATCTACGTGATGCTGGGACATAAGAACAACATTTTTCAAAGCATGAGAACAGTTTCATCAAAGTTCTCAGGGGCCGATGTTCCATTGTTATCTACAATGTTGAACACGCAAAGTGCCCAGGGTGAAAGTTCAGCAAACCCAGCTGATATTGATCCCACACCCTCCACCTCACTGCCACAAACTCAAACTGCTGCTTCCCTTGATCGAACCCCTGTGCATTCTACTGAGGATGTACAGGCACATAATTTACTCACCCATAGTTTGATTGCTCAACCGGAACACAGGGCCCCGGTTGCAGCCAAATATACAAGGAAGAGGGGCAAGAGAACTCCTTCTTCTCTTGCCTCCAAGTCCCAAACCCAAGCCAACATCCCTCACTCAGAATCACAACATTCTAGTGAGAATATCATAAGGGAAAGCCACACTGTTAGGGAGACTCCTTCGGAAGTCTCTCTATTAGGATTAGGATCACTTCCTGGATCCATAGAACAGCCCTTTGAGCCATTCCTATCTTCTTTGGACTTAAGTGTTGAGGAACCTGACCAAAGTGATGTACCTTCTCCAACTACCACTATCAAGGAGGTACTGATTGGTCTTGATTCTGAAACACCCGACCCAAGTTCTTCACCCTTGAAGGTCCACTCTAGGAGTAATGAAAGAGTGGATGTGGAAGAGGCTGTCACTACTGCTGGTCCATCAAATGACCAGGAGGACAGTGACAACATCTTTAAGACCTCAACCACGGCAACTCATGGTGAGGGTGTTTCCTTGGAAACTCCCCTCACTGAGAGGAATCCCAGGCGCCAAGAAACCACGGGTGATGGGGATGCTGAGGCTCGGCCTACGGCCCCATCTGGGTCCAAGGATTCCACAACTGTGGATGAGGACAGACTGAAACTTCATAACTTGGAATTGACGGCCAGGGTGGCTATGCTAGAGGTTGAAGTGTCCAAACTAAGACACCAAGTCTCTATGCATGAAGCCCATCAATGCCCAACTTTATCCACTCCCTCCCTTGTATCAGTAGGCACCCAAACTGATGCTTACCTGTCTACTGATGCAACCAAAAAGGGGGAGATGGTCTCTATGGAAGAAGACACAAACAGTCTTGACGACTAGATTCAAGAGCAGGTTGTAATTCAAAGCTCACTATTCAAGCCGGCTTTTGTACAAGTTCATGACTTGCCAGTCTCAGATAACGAAGAAGAAGAGACATCTGAAGACTGGAAGTTGGTCGTCAGGGCTGTTGATGAAATGCTGAATGATGATGAAGACACAGAACAAACAAATACATCATTCAACATCCTTCCTGAAGCAGCAGCCATCATTGGTCAATCCTCTACCCCCCAACTATTCAGATCATCAAAGAAGCTAGAATTTGACTTCATTCTAGCTTGGGGGTATGATGGATCAGCTGAGAGGTTTTGGATTGGATGGGAGTTCAGCGGAGTAGAAGAGCTGAACTGGAACTCTCTCAATGCCCTCCAAGTCCTACAGCTATACTTATCAAACTACATCAACAACTCAGCAGATCTCTCAGCAGAACTTGCCATTGGCAGGTTCCATGACTTGATGGAGGATAATCTACCCCACTTCGAAAGACTAATTCAAAAAGCAAATCGGGTAGCTTATCCTGAATCCTCGGCGGCCGCAGAAAGGAGACTGACTCCTAGCAATCTTGAAATAACAAGGAGCAGTCTTCTCACTGAAGAAGAAGTTCTGGGCCTTCGAAGATTCCTGTATGCCTTCCTGGTCAAGGACTTGGACGTGCTAGGTTGGGTGAGCACTAAGTCCCTTGACCACACTCTTCTTCTCAGCAACGGATTCTCTCTCATCATCAACACCAGGAACATCCTTCAGCTGCCCTCAGACTTCCTATTCAAGATTTTTCAGCTCAGAGCCAACATCTGCAATATTAACTCATTGGAGAGCCAGGCAATGATGGTCACCATCAAAGCCCATCTTGAAGAAGAAGGACTGATTCCTCAGGAAGAGTCTGTGTCAACTTCTGATGCTGACTCCAACTCAGATACTCCACAAGTTGAAGCCACATCTGTAGCATCTGGCACAAGATCTTCACTTAGGGATCAACTGAGGGAAATAGAAGGTCCTGAGTATCAACTTGATGAAGACAGTGACCGTCCCTTGTCAGTTTCTCAACTTGCCAATGAAGTCGAGGCAGAGATCCCAACAGCACAACAATCAGCTGTTGCTGTGATCAGTGAAGCCAGAGCAGAGGCATCCAATGTTAATAAAGGGAAGGACATTATGACAGAAGAGGATGAAGAGAAGTTGCGAAAAGAAAAGAAGGAGAAAGAAGAGAAAAGAAGAAGAAGAGAAGAAGAGGAGATGGCTGACATGAAAAAGGCTCAAGAAAGAAAAACAACCATTCTCCTAAGAGAACAAACCATCCAGCTGTATGCTAAACAGCTGGATGAACTGAAAAGAAAGATTCCTGCAGTTGACCGGATTGAAGAAGATGCAGCTCTTGCTCTTCAACTGCAGGAACAGTTCAATAGAGAAGAGGAAGAATTGGAGAAGAAGAAGAAAGAAGAAGCTAAGTTCAGAATAACTGATTCTGAACTAGCTAAAGAAATGAGGGAGGAGTGGGTAAAGACTCTAGTCTCTCAAGGGGAGGATGCAGACTACCTTGAGAAACTATAAACTAAAGAGATTTACAGAGCCTTCATGGGTCAGCAGGGTCAATTGGCTAGCAAGAAAAAGGCTGAAGAAGAAGAAAAAGCCAAGCTACAGTCCAAGAAGACCATTGCACTGAATAAAAGAACCCATGAAGAAAGGAAGGTCATGATTGACTTCCTTAAGGCTAGAGGAGATAGTGGAAAGAGGCTAGGTCCCATGAATTTCATGAACCTGCAAGCCCTCTACTTCAAAGTTAAAAAGGATGAGGAAGAAAGACTAGGGAAGAAGGGCTCCAAGAAAAGGGTACTTATCAAAGAAGAAGAAAAACCAAAGACAAAGAAACCCAAGCCTTCTCCCTCACCTACCTCTTCCTCAGTCCATCATCCTTCCACTCTCCTCCCCAAACCTTCCACTCCTCCACCCAACAAGTCCAAATCATCCCACCCAGCTCCCACTCATCAACAGCCTCCCCTGAAGAAATCCAAAACCTCATCTGAACCTGAAGACTCAAGAAACATAGTTGAATGGGTCTACAATCCACAGGATCAAAGGTTTAAGATCTTCAGGGGGAGAACTGAAAGAAGAAGATCTACATACAGGTCTGTTGATGAGGTTCTGCAACTACCAGATTCAGACCTAAGAAGAATTTTGGAGCTGGGTGAAGCTCATGAGCCTGCAAATGAGAGAGGGAAACATCTTATGCTAGCAATCAGACATTACTTCAACCCTAGCAAAGATGTGGTCATAGATATCAAACCACTCAAGTCCCACTCTCCATTTGTATCTTGGTCCTACAATGCTGATTTGGATGAGTTCACTCTGATTGATGTAAAGAAGCAGCAGATGAGATGTTCAAGCAAAGCAATCTACAAAATGCCACACAAAGACATCAAGACTCTGTCTGAACTTCCACTGAACAATCCCAGCAAGGATCCAAGAGGCTATGAGGTTGAAAGGATAGTCAGCCACATACAAAAGCTTCAGCAGTAAAGAGATTAGAAGAATTTTGGTTGCATCAGTCTAGGTGGAGTTTGTAGAACCAAAGACTGATTGCTACCAAATTATTCTAAGTACAAATACTGTTGATAGGCTTATCAGCAGCATTCAACACATGTTGCTGCTGATAGGCTTATCAGCAGCATTCAACACTTGTTGCTGCTGATAGGCTTATCAGCAGCATTCAACACAAGTTGCTGCTGATAGGCTTATCAACAACATTATTCTCATCTCTGCTGCTGATAGCTTTATTCTCTGAAGATCAAACGTTGCAGCTGACTATCCATGCAAAGCGCCTCTGACACCTTTCTGCAAAAGCAACTGCCACACTCCAAGCAGAAGGAACCTCACTGGTGCAACCAATAAAGGACAATGACGCGCTTCTCCAAGCATGCAAACAATGATGCCTAAGAAGACGTTTCAGTAAAGTTAACTAGATTAGCCTTTGCGTGTAATTTAGATTAATAAACAAGATCAACGGCTTGTGTTAGATCTGATCCTTAGAATCAAGGGTCTGTCTTGATTCTAAGTTACTATATATATCTTGTAAACACTTCAAACAAAGCGTGCTTGCCGTGCTTGCTATGCCTTGAAAGTGCTTCTTGATAGTGTTTTACTTGTAAACTTGTAATCTCAGAAGTCTAATACAACAGTGCATTTATCAGTATTCTTACTGTTTACTTGTTTACTTTGTTGGTTGCTATTGTTTCCGCCAATATCAACTAGAACAGAATCACCTTGTAATCTTACGATCCTACAATATGGGAGTGTTCATATCAAAACCCTCCCTTCATGAGAAAACCCTAAAACCCATCCTAACCAATTAGAGCTTGACACCTAGCACAAGACTTTTTCTCCTCTTAAGCGTAATTTCGACCTTTAACACTCTATCCTTGTACCGATTGTCATGATCCACTGATGTACTTTCATCATCTTTCCTAATGTTTCTTTTCTATATCTTCTTCCTTAAACCAAAAACATTCAACCACATTTCATCATTTGTAAGACCCCTTTCCGTGGTCACCTCACTTGTTGGATTTACTCATAAACATAGTCATCGATACTGAATTATAAATTTAAAACATCCAAAGCACAGCAGAAACATTCATCATTCAAGTACATAACATCGGAAGTCTTAGAATTTAAAAACATAAACATTATCTTAACATAAATTAAAGTGGGATGTCAGTCTCATGTCGGGTAGCCTTCAAGCCTTCGCACATCCTTTCTTCTTTTTACCTGAAGTGCATACTAAAAGTCAGCTAACGCTGGTGAGTTCTAGTTTAAAGCAAGTAGGTATAAACATCATTTCTTTTATAGGTATATGTATAAATACCTACATAATTACACATTAGCACATTCTTTGCTTTCCTTTATCTTTCATATGCGAGTACATTAAACATGTATTCACCTTTACTTTCATTAAACATTCATTGGTCATACACATAAGGGTGATCAACCCGTCGTTTACAACGTATATCACAAAGATATACGTCATTGAGCTACCGTCGTAACCCTTTTACTTAACTGTCCGGCCCTAGAAACCGTTCGTCATATCATAAAACCGTCTGGAAAACCTTCGGTCGTCCGTCTAAACCGTCCTACCGTCGTAGTCCGTCATATTCGCCCGTCTGCCCTAAGGCATCCGTTTTCCACTTAAATTAACTATATAGCCGTGCATCGATTGAGGGACTTACTCCACCGTAGTGGTCATTCTTTAGTATACCTTTCTAGACTTTCATTTCTGGCTGCATAATAGTCAGGTGGTCGTCCGTCTACCGTAGTAGCCGTTAGCTTCGTTTCCATCCATAATGTTCATTCATACTTAGCAAACAATATATACATGGATATAAAGCAAGATTTCATTCTTACATGTTATGTCATACATTTCATACTTGGCAAGCAATATATACGTGGATACGAAGCAAGATTTCATTCTTATATGTTATGTCATTCTTTCATTTCATAGCTTCATAAATACTTGTCATTTATTGTATTCACAAAGCATCATCACATAACACATAAGTCTACATATAGTATTTGTATCTTTTATTTAATTCATGTATACACTTCAGCCCCAAAACATTTAAAATGATTTGCAAGTAACATATATGGGACACATAGAACTCACCTGATGAGTAGTTCCCGTAGGATACTTAGGGGCTCCTGAGTTAAGCGAGTGCTAATGGATCTGTCAAAGGTCACAAATGAACAAGGTTATAACCTACATGTTTCCTCCGAAATCTATTGGTCCGAAATATTTTTCGACCGAAATATTTTTCGACCGAAATCTTTCCCGGTCGAAATCTCTTTTCGACCTAAAACTATATAATTAGAATACATCTTTTATTAGTTAAATATTTCGTTCGAAATCTTTTGTCCGAGAAATATTTCGTTCGAGATCTTTTGTCCGATATCACGCCGTCCGAAAATACTTTTCGGACGGGAATAGTTTTCGGACCATTCATTTGACTTTTCGGACGATTCATCCGATCAAGATCTCCTTCTTCGTTTTTGATCCAACCTTCAATCTTTTTACGTCCAAAAGTTGTATCTAGCTTCCATGAAGCTAGATACATACTTTTTATGCGATTCCATACGTAAAAATCTCATCTTTATGTGAAAAACCCATATAAACCCTAAAAACCCATTTCTTAACTAAAACTCAGATTCGAGCCAAATGGTTACCTGTTTTCGTCTCCTTTTCATTGCTAGATGCTGCTGGAATGTGGAGTGATGATTCCCGAGCTTTTGATCCGTTTCATTTGCTTTCTCTCTCTAGACCCGGTTCTCTCTCTCTCGCTCTCTCTACAACCTTGCGAAAATGGTGGGAGTGAGGGAAGGCTGTGGTGTTGTAGCTGACTTTGAGGCTTCCCTCCTTTGCTCGCGGCCCATGGGCTAAGCCCACACGTTTTCTTTCCCCTTGCTTTATTAATCTCGAATGCTATCTCGTTTATTTGGGTTTATTTAATTTAGGGATGTTACATCTTTCTTCCATTTCCCCTCTACAATGGACGAGTTTCCTTGTATGGATGAAATACTAAATCCAGTGATCGAAGATAACTCACCAGATGAAGGAGATGGGTCTCCTGTTTTCGATGATACCGTTGATGTTTTGTTTGGCAATTCTCCATTGCGTTATGTCTCTTGTTTTCGATTACACTTTCTCTAACTGCGTGGCTGTAATTTAAATAAAAAAAAACAACATCAACACAATATATCAAATTAACAATAAATTAAATTTTTTTAAAAACTAATGAAAAAAAATAATAAAATTACCACCATCGTATCCTCCAAGTCTATCCCCTTCTTCAATTTCACGAGTTTTTGCTAATATTCCGACTTCCATGCAAATGTCCATGATTGTTGCATTAATATCGGTGTCATTTGATCCACTTACATTCTTACTACACTCTGCGTCATGCTTACTACATCGAACATTATTTTCTTCCAAACTAATGGGGCTCTCTTTGAAAAGACTCTCAAATTTAAAAACAAATCCTTTAATTTCTAAATTTGTTGGGTTTTCTTGGAAAAGTAAGCCTATTGTCTTTGCCAAATATTGCTTATGACTTCCAAAGACAGCCAAAATGTCTTCAACTTTTTTTAATTTTCAACTAGGGGGTAAAATAATATTTTAGTGTTTGCATTTAGAAATAAAATACAAGTAAAATATTTTAGTGTTTGCATTTTAGCCAAAATGTCTTGAACAAATTATAAGAAAAGCAAGTAAAAAAAATATATCTATAGTTGAAGGCCATATGTTTCGAACCCGTGAGCACAACGTGCTTAACCAAGAGCTCTTACCACCTACACTACACAAATTTTAGTGTTTGCATTTAGAAATAAAATACATAACAACAAAAGCATGTTGGTGGGGGTGGGAACCCACCGACACTTGCTTTTAAGTGTTATTATAATATAATGTGAAGTAGATAAAAATATTTTTTTGTTAAATAAATAAACTTAAAAATTAGAAACTGTTTCAATCGAAAGAAGGAAAAAAATATCAATTAATTAATAAAACTTTTAAATTAAATTGATTATCATTAAAGAGATGAAGTTTAAGTAAGTAAATAATATTTATTTATTGAGTCACCGTCAATTTAGAACCACATAAATCTATTTTAGTCAAAGGACATAGCTTAACGGTGGTCATAAAAGTTAGTAAATAATAGAGTAAACTGTCATTTTCGTCCCTGTGGTTTGGTCAAAATTGCCACTTTCATCCAATAGTTTGTTTTTTTGTATCTGGGTCCTCGTGGTTTTAAAATATTGCCATTTTCATCCTCGTGGTTTTAAAATATTGCCACTTTCATCCAGTCAGCTAACACCGTCCGTTTTTCTCAATTAAATGAGGGGTATTTCAGTCCTTTTACATATTTGTTTTATTTTTTCATCTTTGTTTATTGAGTCACCGTCAATTTAGAACCACATAAATCTATTTTAGCTAAAGGTTAGCTAAAGGACACTTTAAAGCTATCCGTAAAGGTTTCACGCCTCTTCACGTCAACGTCACATCACAACAGAGGTTTTCACTGCTCATAATCACTAAGGTGCGTAGTGGTTTCACGCCTCACATTTAATTAATAATAATAATAATAATAAAACTAATAATAATAATAAATATAATAAAACTAATAATAATATTAATAATAATAATAAAACTAATAATAATAATAAAACTAAAACATATAATAATAAAACTAATAATAATAATAATAAAATTAATAATAATAATATAGAACTAATAATAATAATAATAAAACTAATAACAATAATAATATTAAAATAAATAATAATAACAATCTGACTCAAAAGTAAAACAAAATACAAGCTCAGCGCCCGTGAAATGCCCCACACCCCCCCTTTTCACGCACCTTTCACGCCTATGGGGCGGTGTTCCTAGGTGTGAAAATCCTATGTGGCTCACGCCACCCCCGTCTCACGCTCCCAGTACGGATACTCTAATGGTATCTGAGTATGTATATGTGGTGCCCCTCCTTATGAGGTTGAAAGTTCGAGTTCTATTTGGAGAATTACCGGTCACACACGAACGTTGGTGATATCTAAGACAGATAGCTAAAAGTATGATTTAGAATATAAAAAATTATACGTAACACTGTGTATTAATATTTCAAGTCAAAAATAAAAGTTTGAGAATTTTTAACGAACGTTTTATTTTAAACACAGTCCGGATAACACTGTATTTAACTAATGCATACAAAATAATATTATTTATGACCAATTATTAAAAATTAATTATAAAAATTAAATTTTCTAAATATCTTTTAATAATCCAACATAATCATTACCATCTTTCTAGAAAATCTTCAAAGTATCTTTTCTCACATTCCACCTCCCTACACAACCAATCCACTTCCATCCACCACCCCACATTAAATAATTATTTTCTTTTTTATTTATTTAAAATCCTTCATTTTTCTCTCCTACCACACTATAAATACCCCCTCACCCTCACTTCATTTCCACACTATTTCTTCTTCCTACTCAAGAGCAAAGCTCTCTTCTCTGTCCCTCTTTGCCATTTTCGGCCACCAACACACACACAACCAACATTTTATTTCAAAGATTCAAGTGTTCAAGCATCATTTGTTGATTTCTCAAGTGCTAGGATCAAGTCTTCATATTTTTCGGTTTCTCTAAGTAGAAAAACCTAAACTATTAACTCCTTATATATTTATTTTGAGTCTATTATTCTTGAATCATAACACCCAACAAAACTTGCGTTCTTTTATAAAAAGAAATCTAAATATGTAACACGCATCATGTAAAAATTAGTTTATATACTTTCTTTTATAACTTATTGCTTCTATATATCTTAGATGATACATGCATGTTGCTGTATCATCATTTTGATCACATACATATTGATAAATCATATTTCGAATAGTAGCAACTTTGTTGTTTAAAAAAAATGGGTTTTATACTAGATATGGATCTTTTGTTATTTGAATTTACAAAGAGTATTTCTATGAAAAATATAAGTATATTTGTTGTTTATATCATCATTTTACAACATGCAAGGCATGGGAATCACTCTCTATTTGAAGGAAACATTATTGAGTCAAAAACCGGGTTTTTATCTTCACATAAATATTTATGATGAAACCATTTTTATTAACATTCATACACATCTATTTTTAACTCTTGGATGATTTAAAAATACTTTATTTATTTGCATGCATGTGTCTTTAGACATGACTAAATAACACTTGGATATTTATATAATTTTTCAATCGTTAAAATATATATATTTTGATATATCAAAAGCATATTTTATGACATGCATGATTTCCATCATACGATCTATTATTAATATTTATTTTTGGAAAATAAATATATTTTTATCTATTTTAACGAGTCACCAACGTGTCGTCAAGCTAAACATCGTCAAGCCAAACAATGGTGGTGGTGGTGGTGCTAATCCGCCCCAATGCACCTTCAAGCACTACAATTCCTGCAATCCCTTCAAGTTTTATGGCACCGAGAGAGCTACCGGCCTTCTCCAATGGTTTGAAAGCATTGAGAATACCTTTCTTAATAGTGATTGCCACAACAATCTTCGGGTCCATTATGATGCGATCGTCTTTCGAAAGCGAGCGATCACTTGGTGGAACGGTGAAAAACGAACTCGGGGTGTTGATGTGGAAATAGCCTTGCCATGGGATGAGGTGAAAAGGCTGATGACCGAGGAGTTTTGCCCTCTGAATGAGAGGAAAAAGTTGGAAGCTGAGTTTTGGATCTTGCCCAAGATAGTGGTGAAAACCTAGTTTGCACAACTCGTTTTCATGAGTTGAGTCTTCTCGTGCCACACATGGTTACACCACTATCCCGTTGCATTGAGAAGTATGTAGGTGGTCTACCAATGAAGATTTAAGACACGATGTTGGGAAGAAATCCCACAACTCTTGAGGACGCCATACGCGTAGCCACCACTAGGGGTGTTCAAAAAAATCCGAATCCGAAACCGAATCCGAACTATCCGAAATTTCGAAAATTCGGATATCCGAATTTTCGGATTCGGATAGTAATATTGGAAAATTTCGGATATTTCGGATATCCGAATCCGAAGTATTTTATTTTTTTAATTATTTATTATATTTAAATATATATACATATAACACACTCAACCTAAAAAACCCTAATTGTTCTACAGCACTATCATCTCATCCCTGCCGTGAGCCATCCCAACTCCAAATCCGGAAATCCGTCCCACGTACATACGCACTCACGACCGGCTCTACGACCGGAGACAGGATCTACAACCGGGGACCGGCAACCTGCAACCTGCACATACCGCCTCCTGCTCCTGCTCTACGACCGACGACCGCCCCTTTTTCTACTTTCCGTTCTTCCACGATTGAAACTTGAAAGGTACGGATAATTTTAACATGATGCTCCTTCTTTTCATCTCCAAACTCGGTAAACGTACTGCAATTGACAAGGTATGGATTGAAGCTGAAACAGAGGTTTAATTTAGAGTTAATGGAGGTTTTGGTAAAGAAATAAATAGGAGGCTGTATGGTGTTTTTGAGTACTTAGCTGAAACTTACTGTCTTTATTAATTAGTATACTTCTTTTTTTGAATGGCTATTGTTAAGTATACTAATTTTCTTAGTTATAATATATATGGTTAATGATTGGTATGTTTATTCAGAATTCAAACAAAACTCTACAATTTTTTTTTTCAGATTTCGGATATCCGGTCTACTATCCGAATCCGTATCCGAAATTTTGGATATCCGAAATTTCGGATACGGATTCGGATAGTAGAATCCACTATCCGAAATTTTCGGATATCCGAAATTTCAGATATCCGGTTTTGAACACCGCTAGCCTCCATGTTGACCGAAAATCACGTGAAGGCAGACACGTTAACAAGGAAGGGTGCAAAGAAAATCGATGACAAGACAACTCCGACCGAAACGACTACAGAGGACAAGCTCAAACCTTCTCACAACAATAAGAAGCATAAGGCAAGTAACTTTGCTGTCGTTACCCTTGCTGCACCAATAAACCAAGTTGCTCCGATGGCCTGGTCATATGTGGGCAACAATCCTCAATGCAACACTTGCATATACCATCATTTCCCAAATGTACCATGTCGTCTATGCGCGAGTTGTGGAAGATATGGTCATTCGGCAAATACCTGTCGATCTAGGCCTCCCGTTAACCAAGTCAACCGAGGAAACCGAGCCATTCAGCAAGTTGTTAACCAAGCTCCACTGGCTATCACTAATGGGCGTGCTTGCTATGAGTGTGGTGACTCAAACCACTTTCGGAACCAATGCCTAAGATTGGCTAATGCAAACCAAGGTGGTGCGCGTGGGCGTGCTTTCAACATAAACACCAACGAAACTCAAGTCAATACCGAGACAGTGAATGAGACCGTTTGAAGCAAGTGCAAGATGGAGTCGAATGGAGATTTAATCTAGAATATATTATGCATTGTAATCATTTACGTTATCTTATCGTTGTTTGAACTATTTACACCTACTAGGGTTTGTCACCATCACTAAAAAAAAGAGTTTGATCTTGCTAGCCAACTTCGATAAGATGAATCATTTCACATGAGCGCTAACCATTTCTTTAAACACCGACGAATTAAAAAATTTAAAACTCGACTACCCACATTGTACATGAACATTGAACAACACAATTGTCCACGAAGCTCGACCACCTACGAAATTCGATAGTTTACATTACTCATGAGATTCGATTACTTACATTTGATTGTTCGCGTTATCCAAAAGACTCGATTGTTTACATTTATACACAAAACTTGATTATTTGAAAAATTGATTGTTTACATTATACATGAAACTCGATTGTTTGCAATGGATTGTCTACATTATACTCGAGGCATGATTATTCATTTTATCCATGAAAGTGGAGTGCTATAAGAACTACTCGGGGTTTGACGTATTCTTGTTCAAACACGAGGGAGCTATAAACTTTGTGGGTAGTCTTGAGGATTATGACATTTATCTAGGACAACCATAGGGTTGTGCCACATTGTTATTCTTTTATTCCTTGATTGATTTTATTATCTATGAACATAGTTATTTGTTAGCAACACATATGTGAAAACAATAGTTACGAATTAAGTGATCTTATATTCCCTCTTGACCCACACACAATGGGATGATCTATACGGACCATGCGACGATTTGAGTAATTACGGGTGCACACGTAATTATAAAAGTCAGCGCATGGAAAAACATAGTAAATTCTGTCGTGCGTTATGACATAAAACCTATCGTGATATGTAGTAACAAAACTGAGATGATATGATACGGGCATGGTGGATACGCCACTGGTACTTCCTATATATAAGTGTTCCTGTCACATTGTCAGAAGTAACGTTGTTCGTATCACGTGAAGTTTTATGTTATTATGACCTTGACCAATGTTTGTGAAATCTCTTATCCAATGATACTCCTTGAACATGTTAGACTACGTCCTAAACGAGTTTTGATCAACAAAATTCTCATCGTTCCCATTTCAAGTGATGCATTCCATCTTTGGAGTCCAAAATATTCTTCGACAATTTTCTTCTTAAACTAAATCCACTATCATCATTCATGCCTGACACAATGACCAGACCTGAGTTTGACTATCAGACCTAAATCTTGATATCGATTGTACTCCTCAAACCGACAGTCAAAGCTCGTTGAAAAATCCAAACCCACATCTCTTTCCTGATTCAGTAGCCTCCACCAGTTGAATTTCGGGACAAATTCCCTCAACTTGAGGATACTGTAACATCCATGATTTTCCGGCCTTATTTTATTTTATTTTATACAATAATAGCATTACATTTAAAACCTGTAATTGTCCAACACAATATGACACACTAATTATTATTTCAATAAGTATTAAATTCAGAGTTCCAATCTTTGCAATTACATATATATTTTTTTCCTGGTATATATGTATATATATATTTATACCTGGTTATAATAAATAAATAAAAAATAAAGCTTATGAATTTTTAATTATGTACAACTTGTGCATATCATACTTAATTTAGAGTAATTAAGTTCATTTGTTGCATATCAAAGTTCGATCAATTCATATCATGCATCGGTAATTTGGAGAATTACCGGGTCACACACCAGTCCGGTCACACACGAACGTTGGTGATATCTAAAACAGATAACTAAAACTATGATTTAGAATATAAAAAATTATACGTAACACTATGAATTAATATTTCAAGTCAAAAATTATACTGAGTACTGTAAATGGACCTGCTAGTATTTTCCATTTTAAGCCATGAGGCCGTAGCTGTGTGTTTCACGATAGCTGCAACCCTTCAAACCCTTTAAAATTCCCTAAAAATCCAAAAAGATTTTCATTTTCACCCTTTATTTTTTACTTTAGTCACATTACAACCCTTTAAAGTACTCTTGATTCATGCATACTATTTAGTTAATTGATGGAGACTTGATTTGCATGCAAGCTTATGAGCATTGCATAATTTGATTCGAACTTGAGTGTTCCACTTAACTTACATTATCCATACATATATAACCCTAAGAGTTGAGTGAACATTGTGAGGAGTGATAGGTTATTCACCCTAGTAGGCTTGTCATGGATTCTATCATCTTGAAACAGAAAAATACAAAAATAGAATAAGCAACTTAAGAGTTATCCCGGAGCTTCGACTTGTTTGGAGTTCCATTACCTTTGTAACGTTTTTAGTTATGGGTATGATCATGCATGCGTTTGCTTGAGGACATGCAAAGTTTAAGTGTAGGGTATTATGATATGCCCTAAATTATACATGTTTTGCATGCATAATAATCTCCATATTACGGTACTAATTGGTTAAAAGCCTTGCAATTGATACTTAAAAATTTAATATTTCATAATTGCATGTTATTCGGTGTTCCAAGATAAACTGAGCAAAAATCAGCCTAAAACATGAAGAAATCAAGCTTTTGGAGGACCAAACTCGAGCATTGACCCCCCAAGAAGTCAAACCAGGTCAACATAAGTCAAACCGGTAGCTAAAAGACGAACCTGGGAGGCAGTGGGGCATTGCACGGTCGTGCAATGCCATGCACGACCGTGTAAATGCTTTCCTGGTCTCCCAGACCCCGGTGCACTGTCCTTTGTACCTGTTTGATTATCGAGGTGTTTGCATGCCCGTGCAATCCAATGCACGGCCGTGCATTGCTCATTTTGATGCCTATAAATATATGGCTTGAGTTATTCATTTAGATATCCCTTACATAATAGGGGAGCAGAGAAAGCTTATTTCGTAGTTAGATAGTAGTAGTAGTAAGTAGAGGGGCTCTTCCTCCTTGTTCCGCAATAGGGGAGCCTACGAAACTCAGCGTTATGCTAGTTAGTATGGCCATTCATGGCTAGACTCTTTGTATTGCTAGGGTGAAGATGAAGTTTGGTGCATGTTATTGTTTAACGTATTAATACAAGTGATTTGTTTATGTCTTTAATCATTCGTCCTTAAAACCACCATTTCGGTGGGCTTTTATTATTGTCTAAATCCGTCTTTATATTTGTGAGTGTTCTTGATTTTAAAGTGTAAGATCGTAAAACCTTTTTAATCAAACTTCTCTTGAAGCTTGTACGTCTTTATACAAGTAGAGATTGATAAGTCAAGGCTTGGTCAACACTATTAAGGTCGTACGTCTTTATACGAACTTATTATGCTACCAAGAATTGGTGAACTCATTTTGGGAACGGTACGTATTTATACTTGGTCCCATTGTTGCACCGTCATCCGGTGAATAAAATATAATCACCTATTTAACTCTAACATAAAGCATTTTAAGTTCGATGTCTTAAACCAACCCGGAGATGACCATTCGAAGGGTTGAGGGTAATTGTTGTACTTAACGGGAGGCACTACCATTTGCTAAAGATTATAATTTGCAAATCAAATTTTTTAACTCTTGAATGATTTAAAAATACTTTATTTATTTTCATGCATGTGTCTTTAGACATGACTAAATAACACATGGATATTTGTATAGTTTTTCAATCGTCAAAATATATATATTTTGATATATTAAAAGCATATTTTATGATATGCATGATTTCCATCATACGATTTATTGTTAATATTTATTTTTGGTAAATAAATATATTTTTATCTATTTTAACGAGCCACCAATGTGTCGTCAAGCCAAACATGGTCAAACCCAAAAAGATAGACACATTTTACAAATGGATTGATCGAATAATCAAGCACAACATTTCATAGAACTTATGTCCTTAAATATTTTAGGACACATGTAGTTCGGGCATTTTCACGTATCTAGTACTTACACTACTCATACTAGGTGAGTTTACATAGCCCCTTTTACATTTTTATACTTTTAGGGTGGAACATGATTTCATTTAAAACTATTTGCAATTTATATAATTCAAACATTTTGAACATGCGTGTAATTTGTGCCTTATGCTTGAACACTATGAGTGCAAACTACAATTACATACATGTGTGCATAGTGCAAGTGCAATCATTAACTCTGTACAAGCCGACGGTAACAATGATAGATCTATTGTGTCTGACAAACCCACCCAGGTAAGGTGATTGTTGTCCGTATTACATTTGGGATAACATTGTGTGTAGTCACAAGATTTGATTGTACGCCCCGGTTTAACTATAGTGGTTCTCCATAATTGCCTTATTAAACCATGGTTCATATGAATTGTACACAAACTCTTGATATTACTTGTAGTGTCAAAACCTATGTATGCTCACCAACTATATTTAGTTGACCTCGTTTTCATTATGTTTCAGGTATTAATATTTGAGATCATTTACAAGACGCTACACATAGGATTGAGGACTTAGTTAATTAAACAAATGAACTCTGTGGTAATACTTTATTTCTTGTATGTTTGACTTGGTTTGATTGAACATATGTAATGAAATATTGATTTAATAAACAATATGAACTTTAGTTGATCATGTGCTTATGAACAGTCTCCATGTCCGCCCAACGTATTCCGCCGTCGGTTGGGGTGTGACAGATTGGTATCAGAGCCATGGTTATAGGGAATTAGGTTATTAGAAACCAATAACCTATACTATAACCTTAGGATGCCCATTTTGTGCTATGTTACATGCTACTTGTTATCTTTTACGTTATGTGCTAAATTACTTGATGCCTTACTTGTTAGACTATATGACTTACTAATTCCAACCCTAAATAATAACTAAATAATTATATAATAATACTCCTATACTAAGTCTTTTATCCTTCTTTTCCCTACTATGCCTTCAATATCTTCACATGTGGAACATCATACTCATAGACTCAAGCCTATTAAAAATTCTGAAAACCCCGTCAAGGTTTTAAATTCTGTTAATTAGTAGAGAACATGTGCAATCTGGAAGGGTGACACCTATACTCTAGGTTTTCTGTCTAGGAAAGCATTTCATATAAATCCAAATCAACCGAAGGATCCATATGCTTTCCTGGGAATTCCCGGGTTGAGTGTTTACTTATAGGCTAAGGCATGTCTTCTCGAACGTTATACGATTTTAAGTAACTTTGATATGTCAAAGTATTCAATTGGTTATGCTACCAAGTGAGTGCAATCCAAATATGATTCATTTTACATGTTACATAACGTGACATATGTTTGTTTCATCCTTATCAATATCCAAAGTCTCATAATTCTTATCCTTGTATTGTCTTTTTCTATAGCATGCCTTCCCGTCGTGACAACAACACCAACAATAACAACAACAATGATCTTGCTACCCTCATCACACAACTTGTAACCCAACTTACTCAAGCAAACAATGGGTGGTGGTGCTAATCCGCCCCAATGCACCTTCAAGCACTACAATTCCTTCAATCCCTTCAAGTTTTATGGCACTGGGGGAGCTACCTGCCTTCTCCAATGGTTTGAAAGCATTAATAGTACCTTTCTCAAAAGTGATTGCCACAACAATCTTCGGGTCCGTTATGCTGCGAGCGTCTTCCGAAAGCGAGCGCTCACTTGGTGGAATGGTGAAAAATGGACTCTGGGTGTTGATGTGGAAATGGCCTTGCCATGAGATGAGGTGAAAAGGCTGATGACCGAGGAGTTTTGCCCTCTGAATGAGATGAAGAAGTTGGAAGCTGAGTTTTGGGATCTTGCCCAAGATAGTGGTGAAAACCTAGTTTGCACAACTCATTTCCATGAGTTGAGTCTTCTCGTGCCACACATGGTTACACCACTATCCCGTTGCATTGAGAAGTATGTAGGTGGTCTACCTATGAAGATTCAAGACACGGTGCTGGCAAGAAATCCCACAACTCTTGAGGACGCCATACGCGTAGCCGCCGCGTTGACCGACAATCACGTGAAGGCAGACACGTTAACAAGGAAGGGTGCAAAGAAAATCGATGACAAGACAACTCCGACTGAAATGACTACAGAGGACAAGCTCGAACCTTCTCACAACAATAAGAAGCGTAAGGCAAGTAACTTTGCTGTCGTTACCCTTGCTGCACCAATCAACCAAGTTGCTCTGATGGCCCGGTCATATGTGGGCAACAATCCTCAATGCAACACTTGCAAATACCATCATTTCCCAAATGTACCATGTCGTCTATGCGCGAGTTGTGGAAGATATGGTCATTCGGCAAATACCTGTCGATCTAGGCTTCCAGTTAACCAAGTCAACCGAGGAAACCGAGCCAATCAGCAAGCTGTTAACCAAGCTCCACTGGCTATCACTAATGGGCGTGCTTGCTATGAGTGTGGTGACCCAAACCACTTTCGGAACCAATGCCCAAGATTGGCTAATGCAAACTATGGTGGTGCTTGTGGGCGTGCTTTCAACATAAACACCAACGAAACTCAAGTCAATACCGAGACAGTGAATGAGACCGTTTGAAGCAAATGCAAGATGGAGTCGAATGGAGATTTAATCTAGAATATATTATGCATTGTAATTATTTACGTTATCTTATCGTTGTTTGAACTATTTACACCTACTAGGGTTTGTCACCATCACTAAAAAAAGAGTTTGAACTTGCTAGCCAACTTCGATAAGATGAATCATTTCGCATGAGCACTAACCATTTCTTTAAACACCGACGAATTAAAAAATTTAAAACTCGACTACCCACATTGTACATGAACGTTGAACAACACAGTTGTCCACGAAGCTCGACCACCTACGAAATTCGATAGTTTACATTACTCATGAGATTCGATTACTTACATTTGATTGTTCGCGTTATCCAAAAGACTCGATTGTTTACATTTATACACGAAACTTGATTATTTGAAAAATTGATTGTTTACTTTATACATGAAACTCGATTGTTTGCAATGGATTGTCTACATTATACTCGAGGCATGATTATTCATTTTATCCATGAAAGTGGAGTGCTATAAGAACTACTCGGGGTTTGACGTATTCTTGTTCAAACACGAGAGAGCTATAAACTTTGTGGGTAGTCTTGAGGATTATGACATTTATCTAGGACAACCATAGGGTTGTGCCACATTGTTATTCTTTTATTCCTTGATTGATTTTATTATCTATGAACATAGTTATTTGTTAGCAACACATATGTGAAAACAATAGTTACGAATTAAGTGATCTTATATTCCCTCTTGACCCACACACAATGGGATGATCTATACGGACCATGCGACGATTTGAGTAATTACGGGTGCACACGTAATTATAAAAGTCAGCGCATGGAAAAACATAGTAAATTCTGTCGTGCGTTATGACATAAAACCTATCGTGATATGTAGTAACAAAACTGAGATGATATGATACGGGCATGGTGGATACGCCACTGGTACTTCCTATATATAAGTGTTCCTGTCACATTGTCAGAAGTAACGTTGTTCGTATCACGTGAAGTTTTATGTTATTATGACCTTGACCAATGTTTGTGAAATCTCTTATCCAATGATACTCCTTGAACATGTTAGACTACGTCCTAAACGAGTTTTGATCAACAAAATTCTCATCGTTCCCATTTCAAGTGATGCATTCCATCTTTGGAGTCCAAAATATTCTTCGACAATTTTCTTCTTAAACTAAATCCACTATCATCATTCATGCCTGACACAATGACCAGACCTGAGTTTGACTATCAGACCTAAATCTTGATATCGATTGTACTCCTCAAACCGACAGTCAAAGCTCGTTGAAAAATCCAAACCCACATCTCTTTCCTGATTCAGTAGCCTCCACCAGTTGAATTTCGGGACAAATTCCCTCAACTTGAGGATACTGTAACATCCATGATTTTCCGGCCTTATTTTATTTTATTTTATACAATAATAGCATTACATTTAAAACCTGTAATTGTCCAACACAATATGACACACTAATTATTATTTCAATAAGTATTAAATTCAGAGTTCCAATCTTTGCAATTACATATATATTTTTTTCCTGGTATATATGTATATATATATTTATACCTGGTTATAATAAATAAATAAAAAATAAAGCTTATGAATTTTTAATTATGTACAACTTGTGCATATCATACTTAATTTAGAGTAATTAACTTCATTTGTTGCATATCAAAGTTCGATCGATTCATATCTTGCATTGGTAATTTGGAGAATTACCGGGTCACACACCAGTCCGGTCACACACGAACGTTGGTGATATCTAATACAAATAACTAAAACTATGATTTAGAATATAAAAAATTATACGTAACACTACGAATTAATATTTCAAGTTAAAAATTATACTGAGTACTGTGTTTTTCATTTCCACACTACAAATACCCCCTCACCCTCACTTCATTTCCACGCCATTTTTTCCTTCTACTCAAAAGCAAAGCTCTCTTCTCCCTCCCTCTTTGCCATTTTCGGTCACCAACACACACACACATAACCACCATTTTATCTCAAAGATTCAAGTGTTCAAGCCTCATTTGGTGAATTTTTAAATGCTATCATCAAGCCTTCATCTTTTTTGGTTTCTATAAGTAAGAAAACCTAAACTATTAACTTCTTATATATTTATTTGCATGCATGTGTCTTTTGACATGACTAAATAACACTTGGACATTTGTATAGTTTTTCAATCGTCAAAATATATATATATATTGATATATTAAAATCATATTTTATGATATACATGATTTCTATCATACGATCTATTGTTAATATTTATTTGTGGGAAATAAATATATTTTTATCTATTTTAACGAGTCACCAACGTGTCGTCAAGCCAAACATGGTCAACTCAAAAAGATAAACACATTTTACAAAGAGTCGAGTTGGATGGATTGATCGCATAATCAAGCACAACATTTCATAGAACTTACGTCCTTACATATTTTAGGACATGTGTAGTTCGGGCATTTTCACGTATCTAGTACTTACACTACTCATAATAGGTGAGTTTACATAGCCCATTTTACATTTTTATACTTTTGGGGTGGAACATGATTTCATTTGAAACTATTTGCAATTTATACAATTCAAACATTTTGAACATGCGTGCAATTTGTGCCTTATGATTTAACACTATGAGTGCAAACTACAATTACATACATGTGTGCATAGTGCAAGTGCAATTATTAACTCTGTACAAGCCGAAGGTAACAATAATAGATCTATTGTGTCTGACAAACCCACCCAGGTAGGGTGATTGTTGTCCGTATTACATTTGGGATAACATTTTGTGCTGTCACAAGGTTTGATTGGACGCACCGGTTTAACGATAGTGGTTCACCATAATTGCCTTATTAAACCATGGTTCATATGAATTGTACACAAACTCTTGATATTACTTGTGGTGTCAAAACATATGTATGCTCACCAACTATTTTTAGTTGACTTCGTTTTCATCATGTTTCAGGTATTAATATTTGAGATCATTACAAGACGCTACACATAAGATTGAGGACTTAGTTAATTAAATAAATGAACTCTATGGGAATACTTTATTTCTTGTATGTTTGACTTGGTTTGATTGAACATATGTAATGAAATCTTGATTTAATAAACAATATGAAATTTAGTTGATCATGTGCTTATGAACAGTCTCCATGTCCGCCCCAACGTATTCCGCCGTCGGTTGGGGTGTGACATCGAGAAACAAGAACGGAAAATAAAACAAGCAAAATAAAGTCCAAGGTTTAAAATGAAAATTTGAAGTTTCGAGCCATAACGGACCGTCATGGACGGTAATGGTCCGTTACGAGCCGTGACGGAGATACACAGAACGTTAACGGTCCGTTACAGGTTGAGCAAGGGTTTAAACTGGAGAATGACACGTGTCATGTGACTCATCTTGGTGAAGTGACGCGTGTAAACCCTATGAAGGACCGTCATGAAGGGTAATGGCCCGTTACGGGTCATGACAGATCGTCACGAAAGGATAACGGTCCGTTACGTATTGGCGAAGGACTTGGCGGCTAAGGAACAAACGGTGACGGACCGTCACCGTTCGTAACGGTCCGTCACGGACCCATGAGCCAACCTATAAATAGATGAAGTTTTCCATGCACTTTTCTCACAACAAAACACACAATCTTACACACACACGAAATTGTGAAGAAGCAAGGGACCCGATGCGGTGCGTTTGAGTATGAGTACGATACGCTGTGAGTGCGGTTCGAGTCCGGAGAACGTTTAATGCGAGGAACGAACTTATGGTTTACCCGAAGATAATGTAAGTACACTGGACCTTACCCTAGAAACGATTATGTGAATTACGTGCTTAAATGATATGTATTATGTGATATGTATATGACAAGGGTACGGGGTAATGAAGGGTTAATGTAAACACTAAACAGGAATAATGGAGTAGCCACGACGTATCCAAGGGGTGGTGGAGAAGCCGCTGGTACTCCCTGTATATAAATATCTTTGATACTTCGTGGTAAAACCATTATGAATGTTTAGGGGTATAGACTAAAAGACAGCAATGAAATTATAGTAAACGTACGGGAGGACTTCCAACCGGTATGTAGTTATCTGACAAACGAAATGTTTTGTCTAAGGAAAGAATGGTGTATAAATCTCTCCTAGACCCGTCACTCTTTCCTAGGAACATCTCTGTTAGAGGTACTGCTCTGGAAGGATAATCGCTCCAGTTTACAATATATGATGAATATAAATATGTGATGAAAATGAATGCATGAACACATGAATATGTGATTCATGATAAAGATGAATACGTGAATGCATGATGATACGTGCAAGTATGAATGAGTATGATGGAACGAGTCTAAACCCTAAAATGGAATAACGGAGTATTCACGAAGTGTTAAAGGGGTGGTGGATACGCCGCTGGTACTTCCTATATATAAACCCTTTTAATGTATCGTGGAGAAACCGTTACGAAGTTTTAAGGTAAGGACTGGTTGGGAAATAAATCAAGCATATACAAGAAATGAAAACAAATGTTTGATACATTTGGGAGGCTGTGAGTCTAAGATACTCAAGGTCCCAAATGAAATGAGATACCATACCTGTAAGGTGGATCTCAATAATAAAGAAGAAAACTAAAAAGATTCCAAGCCTTTGGGGCTGAGGAAAAAGAGAGTCCAAGCCATCGGAGCTGAGGAGGAAAAGATTCCAAGCCTACAGGGCTGGGGAATGAATGAGTTTTCATGACAAATGCAAGGGGTCTAAACTGACGAGTATAAGAACCTTACCAATACTCGGACCGGAGGTACGGCCTAAGATGGTTGCAAGGGGGTTAGCACACCCATAAAATATACGAATGACGTGACCGGAGGTACGTCCGGAGATGGTCACGGGGGCGCCGAGAGCCTGGAAAACTTGAACAATAATAAAAACCTAAATGGTTGATAAGAAAATGAAAAGATGCAGTGTACTTGCTTTGCAAAAGATTATTCAAAAACGTTTTCTAAACACTGCAGGAAAGAAGCACGTGAAATAGAGCTTCCTATGTATGAGGCCGGACAGAATGAAGAATCTCTAGATTATTTAATAAGATATTGTACATGTAAAACAATATTTATAAATGAAAAATATACCTTAGTCATTTAATGGTAAGATTTTGATAAACTGGCACCGTTTTTCGCACTAAACTTTGATAAAATAATAAAGAAATAAGTATGGTGTTTTATAAACATGACACTAAATTTGCTTATTGCGTTTGTTATTAAATCTATTTATTGACTAGCACTAAGCGTGGCGTTGAATTTATTTACTGAATTTGTTATTGAACGTGGTACTAAATATGGCACTGAATGTGATACTGAAGTTGCTATACTTCATATATGTTTATTAAATATTGTTAGCAATATATTTATTTGTATATACATCATATTTGTTACTACTCACTGAGCAAATAGAAATTTGCTCGGGCGTACTTGTGTTTCTACGTTATGTTATCAGGGCTTTGGGGAAGACATCAAGAGTGCTCGAGAGCTTAAAATGGACATTTGATTTTGATAAATGTAATCAAGTAGATTTTGTATTTTAAGTTAACCTAGCTTGTATAATGTTTCTGGAATTATTGTTTGACTTCTGATTTGTGTAATAGCGACACGTTAGCCCTGGCTGGGTTGAGGTGTTACATGATCCCATACCCAAATACCCACCACAGATGTTTCCCGTTTGGGTATTTTTGCCATCCCTATTCAACATTATGTGCCACTTCAGCTTCACATCATCACCCTCCTTCATATTTCACACCATCTTTCAACTATGGAAATACCCATCATTCAACATTTTTTAACTTTTCAAAATATATTAAAGAGAGAGAGAAGAGAGACCCAACCTTTACACCGATCGACACCGCCATCTTGAGAAAGGACACCAGTCGCGACACCTCAATGGGCAGCAAGGTGTACCCCACAATCCTACATGTCCAACTCACACTTCTAAGCTTGCGACCTATGTATACTACATGGCCTTAGTTTCGGGTTGGGTTCACCGATAATTTGTGAAACATTCGCTTGAAATCATCGGTCTAATCTTTCCTTGTGGAGCAAGTGACTCTTCACGATGAATGGAGATGATAATGAGGGATAGTGTGGTTGGTAAGAGGAAATAAATCAGATTTAAGGCCACTACAACTAGATAACGACCAAATGGGGGTGGCTTGTGGCAAACTCGGTGAAGAGTCGTTGACATCGCAGAAGGGTTGTGTCTTTTTGCCCTCTTAACAAATTTAAAACTACGTCATCTCTTTGTTATGACGTGTACACATTGTTAACTTTTGCAGAGATAGTGGAGACCGGTGGCCAAACATTGTGTTAATTTTCACTTTATCACCATAATGGGAAATTGATAACACTCCAATCTAACCATATAAATTTCTAACGTTTTATCTATTTTCAACCTTTTTACGCTTACCATGTTGTTAGCGTTCATACCTTGTCATCTTTTGCTAAGTTAAGAGGGTCTAGAAGTTGTCATGACCTTAATAATTTAGCGACAAATGTTAACACTATAATGCAACCTTATGGTGCTTAATACATTTTTCCTCTTATATAGAGGCACTGGATAGAAGAATGGAATAATCACTTTGGTTGGAGTTAAAGTGCTTACGGTGGGTCTCAACACCTCTTTCTTTCACTGAAACATGCAATAAATTCAACCCCTTTTGCTACCAAGATCTCTATATTTTTTTAAAACCGACTGTTAAACTATTAACTATTAAGGCGAAACCAACTTGTTGACACTCTCAACTTAACATAAAGCGAGGATGTCGGCGTTAAAAACATGTTCAACATAAAATGTCGTTAGTGTCTGCTTAGTAATACAGTTAACTTGTCGGTGTAATTATAACAAAGATAACTTATGATGAAAGAAAATTTTATATAATGTTCGGTAGTTCTTATATCCTCCGACATAAAGAAATTATATATAAATCAATGCAAATAATAGTGAAGATATATTATCTTCATTTAAGTTTTCTTGTTGTAATTAATATTTTAAATAGATATACGATTGTGTACGTATAAATTATTAGATGTATCTTTATTATTTATTTAGTTATTAAGTATTTTAACTCATATAAGCAATTACATACATAGGTTTAGTTTGGGTGTATAAAGTTATCTCTCGTGTTCTATAAATAAAATTTTCCTATATTGAGTTGATTAGCTATGATTTTCTATTTAACCAATAAGTTATGATTTTTTTCGAAAAAAAGGTAGAAAAAGGTATGATCATTACGCTTCAACCGGGTTATTTTATTCCACCTCTTACAAAGAAAAGAACTTAAATCAAAATACTTAATAACATGGCAATACATTTATACAAAACTTCTACTCCGGGCACACGCAATGGAACCGTAGACAGTCAAGTGAAAACCAATACATGAAATAATTTGATCTATGGACAACATCATTGTGGTAAAGGTCGTAATGACAGAGGAATCATTACCGCAGGGCATATAAGGGTAGGTCATAAGCGTCTATACCGTAAAATAGATTTTCGACGAAATGAAAAGACATATTTGGTAGAATCATAACCATAGAATACGACCCGAAATGAACCATATAGAAGATGCATTTTAGAATAGAAAATTTACAATATGTTAATGATAGGTTGTACACGACTCTAGATTCGTGTATGATATAGTGAATATAATTCATGTAGAACATAATTAAGCATGCATTTAATGGGATTTAAATCTGCTAAGTGAGCAAAAGTATATACATGATCAAAGAGTCATATATCACATTGCTAGAGGCGTGAAATTGTTCTAAAACCGCTATAAAGTTATAACAAACCCGAGAAAGTAACTACTTTAGAAGTTTTCTCTGATGATTAGTATCTTTGTATATTTTAGAAATTTCTTGTGGTGTAGAGATATGACGTACTTTTTAATAAAACTAAAATAAAATAGATGCATAAAAGAATACATGAAAATATAGATAAGCGAAAAAAGCAAATTTTTGACAAATTTCACGTATAAATAAAAGTTGTCAGTTTTATACGCATCTATGACGATACGTGAAATGAATTCGCTTATTTAATGACTAAAGAGGTAAAGCTTGTGTGACATGATTAGTAACGTATAAACAGTGGCAGATCTATAACAAAAGTTCAGGGGTAACGAAATTTTTTTTTTACCGTGCTTTCATGTAAATGAAACAAAAAAATTTTGACGGTACTTTCATGTAAACAAATTTTTTTTACCGTACTTTCATTTAAATGAATCAAAACTTTTTTTTACCGTACTTTCATATAAACAAATTTTTTTTTGACGGTAACATGCGACTGGCGAGGCGGATAGCAGAGCCGTAGAGGGGTGGACTGTGGAGGACTGGGGTTTGGCGGAGGCGGCGCCGGGCAGTGGTCTCAGCTCAGGTCGAGCGGCTGTTCGAGTGGTCGGTCTCTGGCTCTCACAGTCTCACAGTTCCCACTCTCTCTGTCTTTCTTCTTAGCCAGTCGCTTGGGTAAGTTGGGCAAGCAACTCCAGAACCAGAGACGTTAACGGAAGAGATGCAACTCACGAGTCCACAATACTCTGTACCAGGCCCACCTTCGATTTATACACCACGAAGCTGCGGGCCAAAGCCCATCGAGGATGACGTCTTCAGTGATGATGATGAAGCAGAGGTAGTAGAGTCCTTGGATGACACTGTGGGTGATGGTCCAGGTAAGTATTCGAAACCCGTTCTAATTGAGCACACTTTTGATAATCTTAAATTTCCGGGTAACGAGCTTAACCCTTCTAATGCCCTTAAAACTTTACGCTTGTTCTTTGAGAATAATTTGATACAGGAACTAGAAAACGAAGACGAGTGTTTCGAAGAGGGATAATAGCGGTGAATTACAGCTAGATGAATCCAAGGACGAGTTAGAATAGGAGCAGGTCCCATCCTGGGAGATTGAGTTGGAGATCTAAGGCTCCTTGAAGATCTACTGTATCAAGAGCCAAGTGTGGGGATCAAGAAAGAGCAACCTCAGGATAGCCGATCTGAGAAGAATTTGAGGTTGGAGAAAGTGTCCAAAGAGAGAAAGAAGCAAGAGCCTGTGGAGTTATTAGATGGTGGATCACCACCCAAATCAGCACAACCACGAGACAGGGCACAGAGACGTATGGACCGGCATGTTTTGAGGGTCCTGGGATGGTCACACAAGGGCATTAGGATGCAATACACCGAAGATGACCGATCCCTACAGTACGTGCCACATATCAGGTTTGGTCCGAGTAAGTTTAAATTTTGGTGATCCGACCCGTTTGAATTCTTTAAATCAGTTTTAAAATCTACCATCGAAGTGTGTCAAATCGATGGTAGACCAATCATATTGAACGGGCCGGATGGAGGCGGCATAAAGGAGAAGCCTCCTGATTAGGTTTGTTTCTCGGGTGAGAACCTGAGTGTATAGTTTGTATAAAGTTTGTTTTGAGTCTGTACTTTGAGTCAGTTTAATACTGTTTGGGTTTGCTGTGAGTTTAATGTTGCAGGTATTGATCGCACCGCCCGTACTCAATCTCCATTCGGGCGGGGTCGATGAAAATCTTATATTTGTGTAAAGGGCAACCCAGCAGAGTGTATATGCAGTCACGAATGAAATGTTATACGGTTGCACAAGTGGAAGAACAAAGCTGGACATAATCATGTTATCATTACCAGCTAAATCGTTTCCACTTTATTATTTTTGTTTATTTTTGAGTCTGCATTTTTAATTTTCGTTGTTTCTTGGTTCACATTAAGGACAATGTGTCGTTCAAGTGTGAGGATGGGAAACTTCTTGAGTCTAGTTGTTTAGGTTTGTTTTTCTTTTATAAAAAAGTCAAAAATTCAAAAAAAAGAAATATAAAAAATTTCAAAAATGTCCTTTGAATTAGAGTATCTGCAAACAAAATAGAAGATGATAGGTATAAATGGAAATATTGTAGAGTTTAAATGTAAATAAATGATAGAAAATGCGTCTAATCTGTGATGTTTTGGTACACCCAGCCAATTTGATAGCTTAAATATTCTGTGCGTGTTAATTATGGTTTAAATGAATTAAATCATGAAATCTTGTGGGTATTCATCTTAGGGGTGTCGGTAATACTGAAACTGTCAACATATGGTGATAGGTACCACGTTAAGCTAAAATCTATTTGTTTTTGAAATTAATCGGCACACCACTCTATTTTTAGGAGAATAAATCTAAGTTTCGGTGGCGCTCGCCTCCATAAATCCATAATTCCATAATTTATGAGCTTAATTATTTAGAACTCTAATTTTTGCTTATGTGTTACCCTCTAGGATGGTAACCTCGAGAAAACACCACTAAGTGATTCTTATGTGCTTTATTGTTAGAGCTGTAGTCTAATTATTTAACTTGAAATCACTGATTTGATCGATTACACACACACACAGGCGGAAACTGTGTGTATGGTGGTGAAACAGATGATAGAAACAATGTTGGTGAAGATAACCGGCTAACCACACTATGAATCAACACGCAAATGGTATGAAAATGTAAGAACACAGTGCATAAACAACTGCAAATTGTATTGATTCAAGAACAATGTGAAAGAAAAGGTTCAGGGTTACAGCCGCTACTCACACCCTAAACATTCTCAAACTAGGCTATTTATAGTAGTGACAGGTATCGAAACTATGTTCAATCGAAACTACTAGTTTCGATTAACCATTTACAAGTGATACACAGAACTGTCAAAACTACCATCTTTCGAAACTACTAGTTTCGATTGAACAAACTCAATCGAAACTAAGTAGTTTCGATGGCCCAGACTTGGCTAATAAAGCAGTAAATTACAGAAAACTAAAATTACATTTAATGAAATGACATAAAGTAAACTAGTCTAAAACTGTTTAAACATACAATAAATGACAACAACTTATACATAAGATAAGACTCTACAATCTCCCCCTAAGCTGTTGCATTACTGTCTTCAACTCTTCATCAAGCAGCTGGTCCTTCAGTTATCCTTGGGATGAATGGTTTAACATGGAGAGATACAACTCTTTGGTAGGCCTTGGCATCAGCTTCATCTTCATCACTGTATGCCTGAATGTGATTCTGGAATAGTACCTCCAGATCTTCAGGCTGAAATTTCAACGACTCCATAGGCTCAAAGATAGTGATGTCTTCCTTACCCTCACACTCTATTACTGCACTGCCAATGATTGGGTCATAGTACCACTTTCTGAAAGTTTGCAGATGGACAGGTACAGATTTTGGAATGGTGATGGTCTTGTGAGTTTGGGCAGGCTTGTACCTCAAAAACACATATGGCTTGTTAGTCTTAGGATGAAACCTTGTCTTTGAGATTTTCTTTTGAGTTTTCCTAGGCTTCATTCCCTTGAAATCATTATTGACTTGAGAATGCAGAAATTTCTCAAAGTCATAAGCCATCATAACCTTCCCAGGGTTTTGAAGGGGAAGTTTGGCTAAATCCTCGAGGTCATAGAAAGGAAGGGTCTGGAAGTCAGTCATATTTTTAAAGTGCTGAACTCCCCCTCTATATCTTCTGATAATAAAGAGCTTCCTTTCAGCATCATACTTCCAGCCAACTGGAGGCCTCTTTAGTTCCTGATGCTCAGCTATCCATTCATATGTTTTAGGAGTTTCTTCCTGAATGATTTTCCTAAACCAAGACTTTCTTGAAATTGGAGGTTCAGGTGCAACAGAAGGTGGATCTTATGCTGGACTGGATTCAGAGACTGTAGTGGTTGGTTCAGGAGTGACTGTCTTGATAAGATTAACTTGAACATCTTCTTCGCCTTTTTCTTCATCAGACAAGGTTTGAATTTCCTCTCCTTCTTCTGTGAAGTATCTGGTTCTCTCAGTCTCTTTTTCCTCGGTGCTCAGAATTTCTGGATAAAGATCATTATACCTATAGTTTTCAATTTCATTTAAAAGGGCATTCAGCTTGTCATCAGATGGGATGTCTTCTTCATCCAGAATCACGTTCTCTATCTTAGTAGAAGTCCCTTTCCCTTTCTTCCTAGCATCTCTTCTCTCACTTGCTGAGGGAAGGTCTAATTCTGGTTCTTCAACCTTGACTTCAACTGCCTCCTTTGTCTTCTCAGCATGGCCAGTAAAGATAGTTAGTGCAGACTCTGGATTAGTCACAAGGGCAGGTGATAAGGGTTCAACTACAAATGTGGTCTCCCCTTGAGCTGTTGAAGTGGTTGGTTGTTGTTGCACATGTTTTATTATTGATGCTTTGAGCTGTTCCACCGCTTCAGCTAAAGCCTTGAATTCTTCTTTTTGCTTTGAGATTAGTCTCTGTTGTGTTTCAAGTTGAGTTTGTTGAATCTCAATCTGGGTATGTAAACCCCCAACTTCCAGCTTCAGGTCTTTAACCTCTTCCTGGACATCATGCAAATTAGATTTTAAGCCTTCAATTTCTTCATCTTTCTTTTGAATCTTATCCTGCATTTTCTTCAGTTCAAGGCTTAAAGTTTTAACTCTTGGTACAGGAGAGGTTGAATCATGAGGTGGTGATGTGGGAGTCGTATGGATGGGTGATTGTTGTGGAGATGGTAGTGGAGTGGGTTGTGGAGTGGGTTGTGGAGTGGGCTATGGAGTGGGTTGTGGAGTAGCTAATAGAGAATCTGACGAGGATGACAAATCTTCTAATCCAGTCTTGATTTTCTTTGCCCTAGGCTCTTCTTCCTCAAAATCAGAACCTGACTCAACTTGCCGTTTGGAGGAAGATGCAAGATGCTTTGTTCTATCATCTGAATCAGACTTGTAGTAGTCAGATCCATAGATTTCTCCATCCAGAGTTCCACTTGATTCTGCAACTTCCTCCTCAGCTTCATGCATACCAGCTTCAACATTAACTGCTGGCTCTTGAATTATCTGTATTTGTTCAACAAAAGGAGCCTCTATCATAGGCTCAATGATGGGTTATTCTTCTTCTTGAACATTAGGGACGTTTATCTCAATCTCAACTTCATCAATAGGTTGATTACCTTGATCTTGTTCAACTTCCATCTCTTCTTCATCAGATGATAAGATCTCTTCTTCTAGATCGGGGTCAATATCAGGAATGAATTCTTCTTCTTCACCAATAATATGACCAAACAGGGGAACGTCAGCTATAGCCCTGTTAGTTCTCTTGTTTGTACTTCTCATATAGCTGAGAGTCTTGGCAACCATATGGTCGAACACAAAGGTGTTCCCAACTTGTTGCAGCTCAGGATGAAGATGATTGATGATAATCTGTAGAAATCTTGGATATGCCAGAAATTTCTCCTTCACGGCTCCTGTTAGGTTGTCCTTTAACTGTCAGAAGATGAAGCCAGAAAAATTGTAATCTCTTCCCTTGACTAACCCCAAAATTGCTGAGCCCAGAGTGCTGTTTGCTGAATCAAAACCTCCTTTTCTGATTGATAGGCAGTGAATAAACACGTGCACTACGTATCTCCAGTGGCTTGGTAAGGAGTTCTTGATTATCTGACCACTTTTGAATTCTTCTGGATGACCCAATCTTCTGAAGCATTCTTTAACATAGAAGATTGGAAATTCAATGGGTGCATCTGGATTGTCATTAAACTGCAGCACCTCTCTAACTGTAGCTTCAGAAAATAAGACTTCTTGGCCAAGCACAATTGCTCTGATGTGCTCCACATTTTCAACTGTGATGATCTCTACAGTCTCCCAAAATTCTCTTATAGATGTCTCAAACACCGGCAGGTTGTAGCTGATGGCAAAGCTGATGTTGGAGTTTGCCAGGAAGTTTAAGACACGAATGAACTCTGCAGCTTTTGGATCATTGGCATTAAGGAATGCACAGACATTGTGTCTCTTTACGAATAAGAGATCCATACCTGTAAAATTCATCAATTTTGCACAAGAAGTAAAGTTTCTGAAAATACTTGACCGAAACAAGATATATCAACACTTAGAAAAAATCTGAAATCCTTACTGTCGAAACAACTAGTTTCGATTGAGATGAACTTGGTTAATTTAACAAACAACTTTATCGAAACAAGTAGTTTCGATAGAGGCAATAAACTTTGATCAATACTTAGAAAATTTTGAAATCAATACTGTCGAAACAACTAGTTTCGTTGGAGATGAACTTATCGAAACTAACTAGTTTCGATCAGAGATACTAGGGCAAGTTTGGGTGTTGAAACTAGTAGTTTCGATTGAAAACCTTTTGAGAAATTTTGAAAGAGTTGAACCCCTTTATCGAAACTACTTGGTTTTGAAACCCAAACCCCTTTGATTCACGATACTCAGACTAATATAAACAATTTAATGAAGGGTTTAGAGTGGCCTGTAAGTGACGGAACTTCATCTTACCGAATGTGAGACTGTTATCTGCAAGAATACACATTAATCGTGAGTTCAAAGATGATAGAGATGTATGCAAACACGGATAAGCACAAAAACGACTGTTATTATGAAGATTTAGTCGAACAAGTTTTAAGCTTTGAAACCCTAGGTCTGCCGATTTGCAAAAATCATCCAAAATGACGTAGTGAGACGTTACCTGATGATGGAGACGATGGTGACAACGGGGGAAAATCAGGTGATTAACGCTGATATCTTCTAACTCAGACCAATGGCTTGAGAGATTTTACGTATGACAGAGAAGGTGAAGAGGGTTTGAAAATGACGAGTGAAACTCAGTATGAAGGAAGGGATAGATTATGAAGGCATTCAATTTGCGTAAGACAGATGACCAAAGTGTCACTGTCGAAACAACTAGTTTCGATAGTTTAAAGTAGTTTCGATATGTACAACTAGTTTCGATAGTTCAAAGAAGTTTCGATATGTACAACTAGTTTCGATAGTTCAAAGTAGTTTCGATATGTACAACTAGTTTCGATAGTTCAAATAGCAGAAACAAGACTAACATATATACACTGTAAAAACAGACTTAACAATAGAAATGAAATTATACACAAGATATTTACACTTATCTTCTTGAAAAAGATCCAACATGAGATCAGATATGGTCAGTCTCTTAAAACACTTCCTTTTGCAATTAACTACTGTGAGTCCCTGAAGATAGCTGGTATTTGAGCAAAGTAAACCCGAACATTTGTTTGTACAAAGATTTCATGTGATTAAAAGGTACCATTTAAGCAATATACAAGGTGTACCCCACATATTGAAATAAAATGATTTTGAAAACCTATCAATCCTCAAGAAGTACCCATCTTCATCCTATCATCTCTTTCTGATTAACCAAGGTACCGTCTTAGTAATGTCAAAGTACCACCAAAACAAAATAAGATATCCAAGTGAATCGAGAAAATTTAAAATAAAATATATCCAAGTAGATATTAAAAAGGTACGAACATTCTAGATCTTTGCGTAAGCAAAACAGAAGAAGTCGTAAAATTATCCAAGCGGATAGAAAAATGTTGAACACCCGAGATCTTTGCGTAAGCAAAACAGACGGGGTCAAATCATCCAAGTGGATGGGAAAAGGATGAGCACCCGAGATCTTTGCGTAAGCAAAACATACGGGGTCATCGGTGGTAAATATCGTTATTTTGACGGTCACTTGGCGTATGAATAGGAATCCAATACGTAAGCCTGTATCTGATTGAATTGGTTTTCGTAGATATAAAAATGGGTTAGATGTTTCAATAATGGGTTCAAACACACAAGTATGAGATATATATATTAGGTTTTCACACTACTTACAAGTTTTAACCATATGCCGGGCCTACCAGCTATACCTCAGTAAACACCATCGCTTTTGGTCCATTCCATGTCCAAGAGAAGAGATCAGACACTATCATTTCTCAAAGGTCAGATTCAATTTGTTTTTTTTTTTTTGTTTGTTTTTGTTTTTTTTTTTGCAATTCAAAACCACTTGAAGATTATATACACAACAATTCTTTTCAACATAAAAATATTATATTTCTCCCCCAAAAGATTTGCGTAGAAACTGTACATAAAAATAAAATCTTTTTGGAATTTTCTTTGTCAATTAATCAAAATTTAGAAAATAAACTACTATTCACACAATTTACTGAAAGCTAACCATTCCAAGCATCTCCACCAGTTGGGCAAATCTGGTAGAGTCAAAAGCCTCTGTGAAGATGTCTACGGTTTGTTTGTCTGTTTTGACTTCAACGATTTGAATATGTTTCTTTTCAACACAGTCACGAATAAAATGATGTTTAATTTCAATGTGTTTTGTTTTGGAATGCTAAACGGGGTTTTTGGTGATATGGGGAACGGCAGTGTTGTCACACAGAATGGGTGTCTCATGGAATGTGATCCCATAGTCAAGCATCTGATGGTGTATCCATCTAACTTGTGAACAACAGAGGGCTGCAGCAATGTATTCGGCTTCGACGGTGGATTGAGAAACGGTGGATTGTTTCTTACATTGCCATGAGACAAGGCGGTTGCCAAGGAATTGACAACCTCCAGAAGTGGATTTTCGGTCTAAGTTGCAACCCCCGTAGTCTGAATCTGAATAAGCCACAAGATCAAACAATTCAGTTTTAGGATACCACATACCCAATTTTGGCTTATACCTTAAATATCTTAAAATACGTTTGACAGCAGATAAATGAGAGAGTTTATGTGACACCTGCAAAATTTCAGAATCCAAAACCCAGTTGTTGGGCTAAAACCCAACTAGGCCCAATAAGGCCCAATAGGAAGTCAAGTCCATTTGAGGCCCGGTAGGGATCCAAGCCCGTTAGAAATCCAAATTTACACAATCCGAATATCATATTAGTCACACGATTTCATTTAATGACTCGTTACGCGATTCTGAGAATTTAAGAAAAGATATAAGAACGTACGCGGTTCAGAAATTCTAAACGTTAAACGTGTTAAACAACGGTTTTTACCGGGTATTCGACAGAACGATTAAATGAATTAATGAATTATTAATATTAAGTATTAATATTCATTTGAAAAGACTGTTCGGATAAATACACGTGTAGTACGTGTATACGAATGTTAAACCACTTTAGATCCTCGTAAAACTAACGATAGCGGTACGGTTATTACCGATACGACAAATATTATAAATATTTGTTTATGATAAAAATGTTATTAATAACTGGAGAGTGAAACGATAAATCCGACGAACAGACTCACACACGCGTTGTCAGCTCATACCGACTCGAATATTCTCCGGTAATAAGCTAACAAAATAAATTATTTGAATATTTATTTTAGTATTAATATTTATATTAGGAACGACAAATATTAATCGGGAACTAAATACATGACGATATTTTGGGTTTGACACGCGTTACTGGTAGGTAGCCTATCCACTTAAAACTCTAGATATATATATATATAATCTTCTTATCTTTTTCCTCATTTGCACAACAATCACACACACTTGTGTGTGTTTCTAGAGAGAGAACCGAGAGGAAGAAGGGGAATGGAGGGGCCGGCCACCCTTCCGGCGGACGAAGACGACAACACAGCGGCGAGCATGACGGAGGCGCAGTCCGGCCAAGCAGCCGGCGGCGCGCAGCGGCGGATCACAGCGGACCGGCGAGTGGCGGCAAGTGCACCACCTCATCTGATAGATCTCGACGTCCTGAGTCCGATGGTGGTGGTGGTTTGCACTAGATCGCGACGGTGGTGGAGATTCCGGCCAAAAACACTTTTCCGGCGACCTCGACAAATGGGTCTTTTGCTAGAAAAGGGTTCCTAAAGGTCCGATCTACGCATACGAAGAAGTTTGGGTCGAAAAAGTGAAGTTTTCCCGCCAAAACCACCAAATCCGGCCACTGTCCGGTTTTCCGGCGAAGGCGGCGGCGGCGGCCGGCGGCAGAGACCGGCGACGCTGGTGGGGCTTGGCGAGACGAGTTCATGGCCGCTTGAATCACCTCAATCGGAGTTCGTATGACCAAGTTATGAGCGAAACAAGTTTCTTCTCGCGTCGTGCTCAGTTTTTCGTACAAAACCGCTTAGAGCGGCTTGTAGGCTAAGGTATGACCCGAAACACATATATATCTATTGTCGGGTAGTAGCACGAGACCTATAAATTTTGTCGGGGACGTCTTTTGAGAACGTTTTTCGGACACGTTAAATTGTATTATAATTATATAGTTTTTATATATTTATCAAATAATTGTCGAATTGAAGTATGACTTTAGTATTAGGATCTAAAGTGCGGTTTATTGGATTATTGGTGTAAGTTGATGTTGTAATTTGGACAATTGGATATTGTCAGGTTTAGCCAAAAACAAACGGGACTCTGCCCAATTTTCGTTAAAAATAAAGAATTTGGTTTCTACAACTTAGATGTCCTCAACATGGGTTGGGTTTAGATTTGAAACCGTAATGTTAGGGCACGATCCTAGTTATATTGTTATTGATATTGACAACACTTGTTTGAACAATAGGAACCGTTTAGGATCGTTGCGCTCACTTGTTGTCAGTTGAGCTTGTGATCGCATTAGCTGGACTTGAGGTGAGTTTCACGACCCCATTTTAGCTTTTTAATGTTTTGTAAACATCGGGGGAGAAACATGCTTATACGACATATTTGAAAGAATGAAACATATTTGTTTACACTCTGGATAACATGAACATTTTGGTTTAACTCCTTGTGAGTTTCACGGCCCCCTTTTAGCTTTTTAATGTTTTGTAAACATCGGGGGAGAAAAATGCTTATACGACATATTTGAAAGAATGAAACATATTTGTTTACACTCTGGATAACATGAACATTTTGGTTTAACTCCTTGTGAGTTTCACGGCCCCTTTTAACTGTTTTCTATATTTGGGGGAAAAACATGTTAATTTCAAATGGTATGATAACTAGAAAACGAGAAACAAGCATCTGATTCCCTTGTGAGCATGAGTTAACACTAAAAGGTCGTCGGTATTTCGAACTATAACCATTAGCTATGGACTTAGCCGTAGATCGATATGAATAGTACTATTCGGGTTGACACCCCCAATCATGGTTAGTCGCGCTAACCACGACCAGCAGGGTCAAATGATTGCATATTAGGTCTTGTTTTTCTCATTGTTTAAAGGGACAATGGGCTGGGGCAAATTTCGAGAATTCGTTAAAGGTTTGGTTATAGGCTTATGCATCACATAATTCGTAAGTGCTAGCTAGACTTTGATGAATCAACCGCTAACTTGTTTTGTTTGTCATATGCATAAAGTAAATTTCGTGCAAATGGTTTTTGTCAAAGGATTTCGCATAAATGGTTTTTGCCAATGGTATACGTACCAATGGTTTTGCCAGTCAATTTCGAGAAAAGGGTTCTGCCAATGGTATACGTACCAATGGTTTTGCCAGTAAAATTCGAGCAAAGGCTTCTGCCAATGGTATACGTACCAATGGTTTTGCCAGTAAATTTCGAGCAAAGGATTTTGCCAATGGTACCCGTACAAACAGTTTCTTCAAACGTTTTCGTGCAAATGGTTTTTGCCGAAGGATTTCGTATAAATGGTTTTTTGTCAAACAGTTTCATACATATGGTTTTGACAAATGTATTCATTTAAAACCTGTGAACTCACCAACATTGCGTTGACATTTTTGAGCATGTTTCTCAGGTAATATATATACGGGCGGTTGGAATAGGTTAAACATTTGGATTAAGCCCTTAGAAGATGAAGACGCAGGGTGTTCGACATATTTAGAAGTCTTTGTTTAGCTTCCGCTGTTGTGTAATGTTACCAATTGTTACAACCTTAATTTATTTATTTATTTAATAAGTAAATAAATTTGGGGGTGTGACAGATTGGTATCAGAGCCAATGGTTTTAGCGAATTAGGTTTTCTTAGTGACACTTAGGCTCTAACCAGACTCATTTAGGGATCAAGATTTCTAAGACCTGCATCACACTAAGTACACCCAAGACCTGAGTATAGATATTCCAACCGTTGCCGAATAACTTGAGTTGACCATTAGTGTATGTAGTTACACTAGCAGTATTATTAGTTATATTAATACGAAGTATAATTATGTGGCATACGTAATAAACACCTACATCTACTCCAGCCGTGGAGTCAGTTTTCTTTTCCGACATATGTCGTCTTCATTCGGTATGGTATATATATACCCCCTTTTATGATTTGCTGGCTTGGATGACAAAAACCTTTGCCATGAGATATGGCAGACGGAACTACCCGATCTGATGGGAACCTGAGGTGGAGGAGCAGGGCCAAACGAGAGAGAACTATAAGGGTCAGGGGACCCATAGACTCATTGGGATCATGTGGATCCACACGTACAAACAAACTTGGAGCATGAGTTGCTCGACACTGATTTGAGGGTCTCTACCCTGACATAGTCCGTGACTTCCATCGCACACGTCCTGATATTAGAAGACACCGGTTGTGTCTCTCTACCATTAACACCATCCAACAACAGCTTTAGTCGGCAGATCCATGGGTGCTAATACCATGACTATGAGTAATCCGATAGAACATAGACACTCTTACGCAAGAGTGCAACACGATGACACAAACTAATGAACATTACAGATTCCTTTTAGTTGAGAGCTTGAGATAGAGAAAATACTAGAGGGACCATGCGAAATAAATTATCATTACGGGTGCACACGTAATCATAATTTGCGGCGCATGAGAAGTCTGGTGAGTCTTACTATCCGAGTTAATGTTCATGATTAATCTGTATTCCTAATCTCAATTCACAGTCACTCGATTAATGATCGAAATTACAATAACCAAAGGGTTTAGCCTAAAGGCATAGGAGGATGCGATAGGCTATCACAAGTGATTGGAAGTATACATCATCTCCTTCATCTTCGAATCCTAATGGATCTAAAATTCTTATCAAGACTTCATGGGCATGTCGATCTTGACTGAGGCACTGAAGATGTCTATTCTCAGTTAATTTGATCTCAATACTCGGATCGAATTTAGAAATTCTTTGTAAAGAATTGTTTCACCTTTTGAGGTTCAGCTATAAAAATTTTCTCCTTTCGATCTCATTACTTATCTACCAACGCTTGTGGCTGATCTTCGGTCTAGCTTGAGTCAGACCTTAACATTTTTGAGTTCCCTATTGAATTTTCATGTAACATTCTCGCAGTTCTGGAAGAACGGGAGAAATTCAATTGGATCTAACCAACTCTTAGTGGATCTTGAGCGACGAAGATTTTCACTTATCCATTTTTACTTGCTAATTCATGTCCTTTGAGATCTTACTTGCCACGAAAACCCCATGTTGACCCTTACAACGATCAACACTTGCAGTAATTGCACAACTATTATCGTAAAACACGGCATAATCTCAGGGTCTGTCTTACAATTAAGTATCACACTTACTGAAATTTACATCGGAAGTGCTATGCACTAACTCCTGTAATGGGATGGAAATTTATTCTGACTCTCTTACGCGTGACACCTATAGGGTATTGTGGAAACCCGACTTGAGACTAATGGATAATCTTACTAACTTTTGTGCTTGTATTTTTCCAGGAATCATTTTGTTAGCTGAATCTCTGACTTCATACCGCAAGAGAGACGTATCCACATCTCTTACTCTCAGCCTTCTATAGTTAGAGAGCTCTAGAGCGCCTACTCTTAGGAAACGACTTCTTAACACATACTGAGGGAAAATACAAAGCTTTGACATTTAACACTCATTACCTCAATTTTATAGCTTAAACCCTTGGACTAGGGACTTAAAGGCTATAACCGATATGAGTGAAATACGTACTGGTAAGTCGTGACAATACCATTCGAATGCCAGGGAAGTTGCAGACAAACTGTAGTATCAGTTGTTAGCAAATTCTGAAACTCCGTGATCCATTCCGACCAACTTTGATAGGAAATAAAGAACCTAAGTCAAAATCCGAGGATTTAATTCTGTGTACGCTACCAGGAAGATGAACAAAGGACGAATCAATTCCGGAAGTTTTACTTGACTGTCGTCTATTTCCTAACATCCGCTTAATGAGAAGTCAAGCCTTTGATTAAACAAACCATGATTTCACATCGCAGTCTACCAATTTAGTGGGTTAGCAAGCGCTGAATCAGTTTCGGGGAAACACCATTCTTATGAGGCTACTTCCACGATGCGACTGTTTACCTTCTCATCTAGACGAACCGCGACTTTTCCAAGCAAACATAGAACTTCTTAAGACTTATCTATTTCGTGGACATGATAGTCAGGTCATGAGTTCACAAATCAAGATATTACAGCCTAAATACCAGACTACAGTAGAAGTGCAGTGCAAACGATGGTAATGAGGTATTAAACTAAAACTTCGCCAGTGAAACCATACGAGAAATCTTGAAACCTTTAATCCGTTGTGACCAATGTTGATGGAAAAATCTCATATGGCACAGAACCTAATATGAGAGTATAACTTTAAGTCCCAGAAAATGCCTTCGTGGAGTATAAGGGAACAATCATAACGTTTCGTTTATGAATTCTGTCACTACTATCCGAGTACAAGAAGGTGATGGATATGCAGTTAGAAAACGAATAAGTGAAACTATGTCACTAACACTTAGCAACTGTTTGAGAGCCATTCTCACTTTTCCTTGAACCCCATGAAGATTATTAATCTTTAGTATTTGTTGAGCCTAGCCAACTAAAATATTCTCAAATACTTTGATATTCTCTTTCTTCTTCATCTAGATTCACCTTCATCTTTAGATGAACCTTAAAAAAAAAAAATCTATATGATTCAATGAGACTACGAGAATTTATTGTGGCGAGTTTGTTAATCGATATCCGTTTCGTTTAGATTTCAATCTAAATCAAATTACGGATAACATACGTGATGATGTTATCAGTAATGGAATTTGATAAAAACTAGGATCAATCTCAGGAGATCATGTCTCCGTAAAATTTTATCCCATATATAGTTGTTTAATTCGTTAACTAGACAACTACTGACGTTCCATTAAACCATTCCAGCTCCTTTGTGAGAAATTGTATACACTGACATTATTGTCTTGAACTCAATTGAATCAGTTTAACCTACATACTGATTAGACAGACAAAATGTCAAAATTAAAATCTTTCATTCTAGAAGATTGAATGCACCAAGATGTTGGCTCGTCGCGATGAACGGTCGATTACCTGATTTGGACTAACACATGGACATCTCATTAAAGAATCTGACCTATCTTTACCAAATGCTTGATAATTTTCTTTTAGATTCTAGCACTATTTGGTTTTCTGGAGAGAAAACCCGAATATGAATAATGAAGTATGTACCTATATACTTTCGGAAATCCGTGTGCATGAACGCACTTTTGTCTTTCATTATGAATGATAATGATCATACAGTTCCACTCTGATGAGAATGATCACATAATGAAATGCTTCGTCATCTGATCCTTGATTGTTTATTTTGGTGTGTGAGTTGTTCACTTGGTTAGTGAAAACTCATTATTATAATTCACATTGACCAGGCAATTCTCTTGATGACTTACTCATTACATGAAAGTGACCCCACTGATTGTAATCCCTTTGTTCATGGGACTCTAGTAATGAGTTTATCACTTCAGGGTATAGCCAACGCCGTTCCCTTGACGATATATTCAAAGAAAATTCCTAAATCTACTCATTCGATTTAAGGTATACTCAACAGTAACGTTATACTGTTACATTATAAGAGAATATCTCAAATCCGTACACATCCAATATCGTTAATTGGTGAGATATCCACCTTATCTTCGTATACCAACTGCTATTTGGAATTAGTCGACATTCTTCGTAAGAATCCAAAATTGGAAAAGGATACGAAATCCTAATCCATGTGTTAATATCAAATTTCGAGGACGAAATTTCTTTAAGGATGGGAGAATGTGACACCTACAAAATTTCAGAATCCAAAACCCAGTTGTTGGGCTAAAACCCAACTAGGCCCAATAAGGCCCAATAGGAAGTCAAGTCCATTTGAGGCCCGGTAAGGATCCAAGCCCGTTAGAAATCCAAATTTACACAATCCGAATATCATATTAGTCACACGATTTCATTTAATGACTCGTTACGCGATTCTGAGAATTTAAGAAAAGATATAAGAACGTACGCGGTTCAGAAATTCTAAACGTTAAACGTGTTAAACAACGGTTTTTACCGGGTATTCGACAGAACGATTAAATGAATTAATGAATTATTAATATTAAGTATTAATATTCATTTGAAAAGACTGTTCGGATAAATACACGTGTAGTACGTGTATACGAATGTTAAACCACTTTAGATCCTCGTAAAACTAACGATAGCGGTACGGTTATTACCGATACGACAAATATTATAAATATTTGTTTATGATAAAAATGTTATTAATAACTGGAGAGTGAAACGATAAATCCGACGAACAGACTCACACACGCGTTGTCAGCTCATACCGACTCGAATATTCTCCGGTAATAAGCTAACAAAATAAATTATTTGAATATTTATTTTAGTATTAATATTTATATTAGGAACGACAAATATTAATCGGGAACTAAATACATGACGATATTTTGGGTTTGACACGCGTTACTGGTAGGTAGCCTACCCACTTAAAACTCTAGATATATATATATATAATCTTCTTATCTTTTTCCTCATTTGCACAACAATCACACACACTTGTGTGTGTTTCTAGAGAGAGAACCGAGAGGAAGAAGGGGAATGGAGGGGCCGGCCACCCTTCCGGCGGACGAAGACGACAACACAACGGCGAGCATTACGGAGGCGGAGTCCGGCCGAGCAGCCGGCGGCGCGCAGCGGCGGATCACAGCGGACCGACGAGTGGCGGCAAATGCACCACCTCATCTGATAGATCTCGACGTCCTGAGTCCGATGGTGGTGGTGGTTTGCACTAGATCGCGACGGTGGTGGAGATTCCGGCCAAAAACACTTTTTCCGGCGACCTCGAAAAATGGGGATTTTGCTAGAAAAGGGTTCCTAAAGGTCCGATCTACGCATACGAAGAAGTTTGGGTCGAAAAAGTGAAGTTTTCCGGCCAAAACCACCAAATCCGGCCACTGTCCGGTTTTCCGGCGAAGGCGGCGGCGGCCGGCGGCGGAGACCGGCGCGCGCTGGTGGGGCTTGGCGAGACGAGTTCATGGCCGCTTGAATCACCTCAATCGGAGTTCGTATGACGAAGTTATGAGCGAAACAAGTTTCTTCTCGCGTCGTGCTCAGTTTTTCGTACAAAACCGCTTAGAGCGGCTTGTAGGCTAAGGTATGACCCGAAACACTTATATATCTATTGTCGGGTTATAGCACGGGACCTATAAATTTTGTCGGGGACGTCTTTTGAGAACGTTTTTCGGACACGTTAAATTGTATTATAATTATATAGTTTTTATATATTTATCAAATAATTGTCGAATTGAAGTATGACTTTAGTATTAGGATCTAAAGTGCGGTTTATTGGATTATTGGTGTAAGTTGATGTTGTAATTTGGACAATTGGATATTGTCGGGTTTAGCCAAAAACAAACGGGACTCTGCCCAATTTTCGTTAAAAATAAAGAATTTGGTTTCTACAACTTAGATGTCCTCAACATGGGTTGGGTTTAGATTTGAAACCGTAATGTTAGGGCACGATCCTAGTTATATTGTTGTTGATATTGACAACACTTGTTTGAACAATAGGAACCGTTTAGGATCGTTGCGCTCACTTGTTGTCAATTGAGCTTGTGATCGCATTAGCTGGACTTGAGGTGAGTTTCACGACCCCATTTTAGCTTTTTAATGTTTTGTAAACATCGGGGGAGAAACATTCTTATACGACATATTTGAAAGAATGAAACATATTTGTTTACACTCTGGATAACATGAACATTTTGGTTTAACTCCTTGTGAGTTTCACGGCCCCCTTTTAGCTTTTTAATGTTTTGTAAACATCGGGGGAGGAACATGCTTATACGACATATTTGAAAGAATGAAACATATTTGTTTACACTCTGGATAACATGAACATTTTGGTTTAACTCCTTGTGAGTTTCACGGCCCCTTTTAACTGTTTTCTCTATTTGGGGGAAAAAATGTTAATTTCAAATGGTATGATAACTAGAAAACGAGAAACAAGCATCTGATTCCCTTGTGAGCATGAGTTAACACTAAAAGGTCCTCGGTATTTCGAACTATAACCATTAGCTATGGACTTAGCCGTAGATCGATATGAATAGTACTATTCGGGTTGACACCCCCAATCATGGTTAGTCGCGCTAACCACGACCAGCAGGGTCAAATGATTGCATATTAGGTCTTGTTTTTCTCATTGTTTAAAGGGACAATGGGCTGGGGCAAATTTCGAGAATTCGTTAAAGGTTTGGTTATAGGCTTATGCATCACATAAATCGTAAGTGCTAGCTAGACTTCGATGAATCAACCGCTAACTTGTTTTGTTTGTCATATGCATAAAGTAAATTTCGTGCAAATGGTTTTTGTCAAAGGATTTCGCATAAATGGTTTTTGCCAATGGTATACGTACCAATGGTTTTGCCAGTCAATTTCGAGAAAAGGGTTCTGCCAATGGTATACGTACCAATGGTTTTGCCAGTAAAATTCGAGCAAAGGCTTCTGCCAATGGTATACGTACCAATGGTTTTGCCAGTAAATTTCGAGCAAAGGATTTTGCCAATGGTACCCGTACAAACAGTTTCGTCAAACGTTTTCGTGCAAATGGTTTTTGCCGAAGGATTTCGTATAAATGGTTTTTTGTCAAACAGTTTCATACATATGGTTTTGACAAATGTATTCATTTAAAACCTGTGAACTCACCAACATTGCGTTGACATTTTTGAGCATGTTTCTCAGGTAATATATATACGGCACGGTTGGAATAGGTTAAACATTTGGATTAAGCCCTTAGAAGATGAAGACGCAGGGTGTTCGACATATTTAGAAGTCTTTGTTTAGCTTCCGCTGTTGTGTAATGTTACCAATTGTTACAACCTTAATTTATTTATTTATTTAATAAGTAAATAAATTTGGGGGTGTGACAGATTGGTATCAGAGCCAATGGTTTTAGCGAATTAGGTTTCCTTAGTGACACTTTGTTTGTACGTGTGGATCCACATGATCCCAATGAGTCTATGGGTCCCCTGACCCTTATAGTTCTCTCCCGTTTGGCCCTGCTCCTCCACCTCAGGTTCCCATCAGATCGGGTAGTTCCGTCTGCCATATCTCATGGCAAAGGTTTTTGTCATCCAAGCCAGCAAATCATAAAAGGGGGTATATATATACCATACCGAATGAAGATGACATATGTCGGAAAAGAAAACTGACTCCACGGCTGGAGTAGATGTAGGTGTTTATTACGTATGCCACATAATTATACTTCGTATTAATATAACTAATAATACTGCTAGTGTAACTACATACACTAATGGTCAACTCAAGTTATTCGGCAACGGTTGGAATATCTATACTCAGGTCTTGGGTGTACTTAGTGTGATGCAGGTCTTAGAAATCTTGGTCCCTAAATGAGTCTGGTTAACTTGGAGCATGAGTTGCTCGACACTGATTTGAGGGTCTCTACCCTGACATAGTCCATGACTTCCACCGCACACGTCCTGATATTAGAAGACACCGGTTGTGTCTCTCTACCATTAACACCATCCAACAACAGCTTTAGTCGGCAGATCCATGGGTGCTGATACCATGACTATGAGTAATCCGATAGAACATAGACACTCTTACGCAAGAGTGCAACACGATGACACAAACTAATGAACATTACAGATTCCTTTTAGTTGAGAGCTTGAGATAGAGAAAACACTAGAGGGACCATGCGAAATAAATTATCATTACGGGTGCACACGTAATCATAATTTACGGCGCATGAGAAGTCTGGTGAGTCTTACTATCCGAGTTAATGTTCATGATTAATCTGTATTCCTAATCTCAATTCACAGTCACTCGATTAATGATCGAAATTACCATAACCAAAGGGTTTAGCCTAAAGGCATAGGAGGATGCGATAGGCTATCACAAGTGATTGGAAGTATACATCATCTCCTTCATCTTCGAATCCTAATGGATCTAAAATTCTTATCGAGACTTCATGGGCATGTCGATCTTGACTGAGGCACTGAAGATGTCTATTCTCAGTTAATTTGATCTCAATACTCGGATCGAATTTAGAAATTCCTTGTAAAGAATTGTTTCACCTTCTGAGGTTCAGCTATAAAAATTTTCTCCTTTCGATCTCATTACTTATCTACCAACGCTTGTGGCTGATCTTCGGTCTAGCTTGAGTCAGACCTTAACATTTTTGAGTTCCCTATTGAATTTTCATGTAACATTCTCGCAGTTCTGGAAGAACGAGAGAAATTCAATTGGATCTAACCAACTCTTAGTGGATCTTGAGCGACAAAGATTTTCACTTATCCATTTTTACTTGTTAATTCATGTCCTTTTAGATCTTACTTGCCACGAAAACCCCATGTTGACCCTTACAACGATCAACACTTGCAGTAATTGCACAACTATTATCGTAAAACACGGCATAATCTCAGGGTCTGTCTTACAATTAAGTATCACACTTACTGAAATTTACATCGGAAGTGCTATGCACTAACTCCTGTAATGGGATGGAAATTTATTCTGACTCTCTTACGCGTGACACCTATAGGGTATTGTGGAAACCCGACTTGAGACTAATGGATAATCTTACAAACTTGTGTGCTTGTATTTTTCCAGGAATCATTTTGTTGGCTGAATCTCTGACTTCATACCGCAAGAGAGACGTATCCACATCTCTTACTCTCAGCCTTCTATAGTTAGATAGCTCTAGAGCGCCTACTCTTAGGAAACGACTTCTTAACACATACTGAGGGAAAATACAAAGCTTTGGCATTTAACACTCATTACCTCAATTTTATAGCTTAAACCCTTGGACTAGGGACTTAAAGGCTATAACCGATATGAGTGAAATACGTACTGGTAAGTCGTGACAATACCATTCGAATGCCAGGGAAGTTGCAGACAAACTGTAGTATCAGTTGTTAGCAAATTCTGAAACTCCGTGATCCATTCCGACCAACTTTGATAGGAAATAAAGAACCTAAGTCAAAATCCGAGGATTTAATTCTGTGTACGCTACCAGGAAGATGAACAAAGGACGAATCAATTCCGGAAGTTTTACTTGACTGTCGTCTATTTCCTAACATCCGCTTAATGAGAAGTCAAGCCTTTGATTAAACAAACCATGATTTCACATCGCAGTCTACCAATTTAGTGGGTTAGCAAGCGCTGAATCAGTTTCGGGGAAACACCATTCTTATGAGGCTACTTCCTTGATGCGACTGTTTACCTTCTCATCTAGACGAACCGCGACTTTTCCAAGCAAACATAGAACTTCTTAAGACTTATCTATTTCGTGGACATGATAGTCAGGTCATGAGTTCACAAATCAAGATATTACAGCCTAAATACCAGACTACAGTAGAAGTGCAGTGCAAACGATGGTAATGAGGTATTAAACTAAAACTTCGCCAGTGAAACCATACGAGAAATCTTGAAACCTTTAATCCGTTGTGACCAATGTTGATGGAAAAATCTCATATGGCACAGAACCTAATATGAGAGTATAACTTTAAGTCCCAGAAAATGCCTTCGTGGAGTATAAGGGAACAATCATAACGTTTCGTTTATGAATTATGTCACTACTATCCGAGTACAAGAAGGTGATGGATATGCAGTTAGAAAACGAATAAGTGAAACTATGTCACTAATACTTAGCAACTGTTTGAGAGCCATTCTCACTTTTCCTTGAACCCCATGAAGATTATTAATCTTTAGTATTTGTTGAGCCTAGCCAACTAAAATATTCTCAAATACTTTGATATTCTCTTTCTTCTTCATCTAGATTCACCTTCATCTTTAGATGAACCTTAAAAAAAAAATCTAGATGATTCAATGAGACTACGAGAATTTATTGTGGCGAGTTTGTTAATCGATATCCGTTTCGTTTAGATTTCAATCTAAATCAAATTACGGATAACATACGTGATGATGTTATCAGTAATGGAATTTGATAAAAACTAGGATCAATCTCAGGAGATCATGTCTCCGTAAAATTTTATCCCATATATAGTTGTTTAATTCGTTAACTAGACAACTACTGACGTTCCATTAAACCATTCCAGCTCCTTTGTGAGAAATTGTATACACTGACATTATTGTCTTGAACTCAATTGAATCAGTTTAACCTACATACTGATTAGACAGACAAAATGTCAAAATTAAAATCTTTCATTCTAGAAGATTGAATGCACCAAGATGTTGGCCGGTCGCGATGAACGGTCGATTACCTGATTTGGACTAACACATGGACATCTCATTAAAGAATCTGACCTATCTTTACCAAATGCTTGATAATTTTCTTTTAGATTCTAGCACGATTTGGTTTTCTGGAGAGAAAACCCGAATATGAATAATGAAGTATGTACCTATATACTTTCGGAAATCCGTGTGCATGAACGCACTTTTGTCATTCATTATGAATGATAATGATCATACAGTTCCACTCTGATGAGAATGATCACATAATGAAATGCTTCGTCAACTGATCCTTGATTGTTTATTTTGGTGTGTGAGTTGTTCACTTGGTTAGTGAAAACTCATTATTATAATTCACATCGACCAGGCAATTCTCTTGATGACTTACTCATTACATGAAAGTGACCCCACTGATTGTAATCCCTTTGTTCATGGGACTCTAGTAATGAGTTTATCACTTCAGGTTATAGCCAACGCCGTTCCCTTGACGATATATTCAAAGAAAATTCCTAAATCTACTCATTCGATTTAAGGTATACTCAACAGTAACGTTATACTGTTACATTATAAGAGAATATCTCAAATCCGTACACATCCAATATCGTTAATTGGTGAGATATCCACCTTATCTTCGTATACCAACTGCTATTTGGAATTAGTCGACATTCTTCGTAAGAATCCAAAATTGGAAAAGGATACGAAATCCTAATCCATGTGTTAATATCAAATTTCGAGGACGAAATTTCTTTAAGGATGGGAGAATGTGACACCTGCAAAATTTCATAATCCAAAACCCAGTTGTTGGGCTAAAACCCAACTAGGCCCAATAAGGCCTAATAAGAAGTCAAGTCCATTTGAGGCCCGGTAAGGATCCAAGCCCGTTAGAAATCCAAATTTACACAATCCGAATATCATATTAGTCACACGATTTCATTTAATGACTCGTTACGCGATTCTGAGAATTTAAGAAAAGATATAAGAACGTACGCGGTTCAGAAATTCTAAACGTTAAACGTGTTAAACAACGGTTTTTACCGGGTATTCGACAGAACGATTAAATGAATTAATGAATTATTAATATTAAGTATTAATATTCATTTGAAAAGACTGTTCGGATAAATACACGTGTAGTACGTGTATACGAATGTTAAACCACTTTAGATCCTCGTAAAACTAACGATAGCGGTACGGTTATTACCGATACGACAAATATTATAAATATTTGCTTATAATAAAAATGTTATTAATAACCGGAGAGTGAAACGATAAATCCGACGAACAGACTCACATACGCGTTGTCAGCTCATACCGACTCGAATATTCTCCGGTAATAAGCTAACAAAATAAATTATTTGAATATTTATTTTAGTATTAATATTTATATTAGGAACGACAAATATTAATCGGGAACTAAATACATGACGATATTTTGGGTTTGACACGCGTTACTGGTAGGTAGCCTACCCACTTAAAACTCTAGATATATATATATAATCTTCTTATCTTTTTCCTCATTTGCACAACAATCACACACACTTGTGTATGTTTCTAGAGAGAGAACCGAGAGGAAGAAGGGGAATGGAGGGGCCGGCCATCCTTCCGGCGGACGAAGACGACAACACAGCGGCGAGCATGACGGAGGCGGAGTCCGGCCGAGCAGCCGGCGGCGCGCAGCGGCGTATCACAGCGGACCGGCGAGTGGCGGCAAGTGCACCACCTCATCTGATAGATCTCGACGTCCTGAGTCCGATGGTGGTGGTGGTTTGCACTAGATCGCGACGGTGGTGGAGATTCCGGCCAAAAACACTTTTCCGGCGACCTCGACAAATGGGGCTTTTGCTAGAAAAGGGTTCCTAAAGGTCCGATCTACGCATACGAAGAAGTTTGGGTCGAAAAAGTGAAGTTTTCCGGCCAAAACCACCAAATCCGGCAACTGTCCGGTTTTCCGGCGAAGGCGGAGGCGGCGGCCGGCGACGGAGACCGGCGCGCGCTGGTGGGGCTTGGCGAGACGAGTTCATGGCCGCTTGAATCACCTCAATCGGAGTTCGTATGACCAAGTTATGAGCGAAACAAGTTTCTTCTCACGTCGTGCTCAGTTTTTCGTACAAAACCGCTTAGAGCGGCTTGTAGGCTAAGGTATGACCCGAAACACTTATATATCTATTGTCGGGTAGTAGCACGGGACCTATAAATTTTGTCGGGGACGTCTTTTGCGAACGTTTTTCGGACACGTTAAATTGTATTATAATTATATAGTTTTTATATATTTATCAAATAATTGTCGAATTGAAGTATGACTTTAGTATTAGGATCTAAAGTGCGGTTTATTGGATTATTGGTGTAAGTTGATGTTGTAATTTGGACAATTGGATATTGTCGGGTTTAGCCAAAAACAAACGGGACTCTGCCCAATTTTCGTTAAAAATAAAGAATTTGGTTTCTACAACTTAGATGTCATCAACATGGGTTGGGTTTAGATTTGAAACCGTAATGTTAGGGCACGATCCTAGTCATATTGTTGTTGATATTGACAACACTTGTTTGAACAATAGGAACCGTTTAGGATCGTTGCGCTCACTTGTTGTCAGTTGAGCTTGTGATCGCATTAGCTGGACTTGAGGTGAGTTTCACGACCCCATTTTAGCTTTTTAATGTTTTGTAAACATCGGGGGAGAAACATGCTTATACGACATATTTGAAAGAATGAAACATATTTGTTTACACTCTGGATAACATGAACATTTTGGTTTAACTCCTTGTGAGTTTCACGGCCCCCTTTTAGCTTTTTAATGTTTTGTAAACATCGGGGGAGGAACATGCTTATACGACATATTTGAAAGAATGAAACATATTTGTTTACACTCTGGATAACATTAACATTTTGGTTTAACTCCTTGTGAGTTTCACGGCCCCTTTTAACTGTTTTCTATATTTGGGGGAAAAACATGTTAATTTCAAATGGTATGATAACTAGAAAACGAGAAACAAGCATCTGATTCCCTTGTGAGCATGAGTTAACACTAAAAGGTCCTCGGTATTTCGAACTATAACCATTAGCTATGGACTTAGCCGTAGATCGATATGAATAGTACTATTCGGGTTGACACCCCCAATCATGGTTAGTCGCGCTAACCACGACCAGCAGGGTCAAATGATTGCATATTAGGTCTTGTTTTTCTCATTGTTTAAAGGGACAATGGGCTGGGGCAAATTTCGAGAATTCGTTAAAGGTTTGGTTATAGGCTTATGCATCACATAATTCGTAAGTGCTAGCTAGACTTCGATGAATCAACCGCTAACTTGTTTTGTTTGTCATATGCATAAAGTAAATTTCGTGCAAATGGTTTTTGTCAAAGGATTTCGCATAAATGGTTTTTGCCAATGGTATACGTACCAATGATTTTGCCAGTCAATTTCGAGAAAAGGGTTCTGCCAATGGTATACGTACCAATGGTTTTGCCAGTAAAATTCGAGCAAAGGCTTCTGCCAATGGTATACGTACCAATGGTTTTTCCAGTAAATTTCGAGCAAAGGATTTTGCCAATGGTACCCGTACAAACAGTTTCGTCAAACGTTTTCGTGCAAATGGTTTTTGCCGAAGGATTTCGTATAAATGGTTTTTTGTCAAACAGTTTCATACATATGGTTTTGACAAATGTATTCATTTAAAACCTGTGAACTCACCAACATTGCGTTGACATTTTTGAGCATGTTTCTCAGGTAATATATATACGGCACGGTTGGAATAGGTTAAACATTTGGATTAAGCCCTTAGAAGATGAAGACGCAGGGTGTTCGACATATTTAGAAGTCTTTGTTTAGCTTCCGCTGTTGTGTAATGTTACCAATTGTTACAACCTTAATTTATTTATTTATTTAATAAGTAAATAAATTTGGGGGTGTGACAGATTGGTATCAGAGCCAATGGTTTTAGCGAATTAGGTTTCCTTAGTGACACTTAGGCTCTAACCAGACTCATTTAGGGACCAAGATTTCTAAGACCTGCATCACACTAAGTACACCCAAGACCTGAGTATAGATATTCCAACCGTTTCCGAATAACTTGAGTTGACCATTAGTGTATGTAGTTACACTAGCAGTATTATTAGTTATATTAATACGAAGTATAATTATGTGGCATACGTAATAAACACCTACATCTACTCCAGCCGTGGAGTCAGTTTTCTTTTCCGACATATGTCGTCTTCATTCGGTATGGTATATATATACCCCCTTTTATGATTTGCTGGCTTGGATGACAAAAACCTTTGCCATGAGATATGGCAGACGGAACTACCCGATCTGATGGGAACCTGAGGTGGAGGAGCAGGGCCAAACGGGAGAGAACTATAAGGGTCAGGGGACCCATAGACTCATTGGGATCATGTGGATCCACACGTACAAACAAACTTGGAGCATGAGTTGCTCGACACTGATTTGAGGGTCTCTACCCTGACATAGTCCATGACTTCCACCGCACACGTCCTGATATTAGAAGACACCGGTTGTGTCTCTCTACCATTAACACCATCCAACAACAGCTTTAGTCGGCAGATCCATGGGTGCTGATACCATGACTATGAGTAATCCGATAGAACATAGACACTCTTACGCAAGAGTGCAACACGATGACACAAACTAATGAACATTACAGATTCCTTTTAGTTGAGAGCTTGAGATAGAGAAAACACTAGAGGGACCATGCGAAATAAATTATCATTACGGGTGCACACGTAATCATAATTTACGGCGCATGAGAAGTCTGGTGAGTCTTACTATCCGAGTTAATGTTCATGATTAATCTGTATTCCTAATCTCAATTCACAGTCACTCGATTAATGATCGAAATTACCATAACCAAAGGGTTTAGCCTAAAGGCATAGGAGGATGCGATAGGCTATCACAAGTGATTGGAAGTATACATCATCTCCTTCATCTTCGAATCCTAATGGATCTAAAATTCTTATCGAGACTTCATGGGCATGTCGATCTTGACTGAGGCACTGAAGATGTCTATTCTCAGTTAATTTGATCTCAATACTCGGATCGAATTTAGAAATTCCTTGTAAAGAATTGTTTCACCTTTTGAGGTTCAACTATAAAAATTTTCTCCTTTCGATCTCATTACTTATCTACCAACGCTTGTGGCTGATCTTCGGTCTAGCTTGAGTCAGACCTTAACATTTTTGAGTTCCCTATTGAATTTTCATGTAACATTCTCGCAGTTCTGGAAGAACGAGAGAAATTCAATTGGATCTAACCAACTCTTAGTGGATCTTGAGCGACAAAGATTTTCACTTATCCATTTTTACTTGCTAATTCATGTCCTTTGAGATCTTACTTGCCACGAAAATCCCATGTTGACCCTTACAACGATCAACACTTGCAGTAATTGCACAACTATTATCATAAAACACGGCATAATCTCAGGGTCTGTCTTACAATTAAGTATCACACTTACTGAAATTTACATCGGAAGTGCTATGCACTAACTCCTGTAATGGGATGGAAATTTATTCTGACTCTCTTACGCGTGACACCTATAGGGTATTGTGGAAACCCGACTTGAGACTAATGGATAATCTTACAAACTTTTGTGCTTGTATTTTTCCAGGAATCATTTTGTTGGCTGAATCTCTGACTTCATACCGCAAGAGAGACGTATCCACATCTCTTACTCTCAGCCTTCTATAGTTAGAGAGCTCTAGAGCGCCTACTCTTAGGAAACGACTTCTTAACACATACTGAGGGAAAATACAAAGCTTTGGCATTTAACACTCATTACCTCAATTTTATAGCTTAAACCCTTGGACTAGGGACTTAAAGGCTATAACCGATATGAGTGAAATACGTACCGGTAAGTCGTGACAATACCATTCGAATGCCAGGGAAGTTGCAGACAAACTGTAGTATCAGTTGTTAGCAAATTCTGAAACTCCGTGATCCATTCCGACCAACTTTGATAGGAAATAAAGAACCTAAGTCAAAATCCGAGGATTTAATTCTGTGTACGCTACCAGGAAGATGAACAAAGGACGAATCAATTCCGGAAGTTTTACTTGACTGTCGTCTATTTCCTAACATCCGCTTAATGAGAAGTCAAGCCTTTGATTAAACAAACCATGATTTCACATCGCAGTCTACCAATTTAGTGGGTTAGCAAGCGCTGAATCAGTTTCGGGGAAACACCATTCTTATGAGGCTACTTCCACGATGCGACTGTTTAACTTCTCATCTAGACGAACCGCGACTTTTCCAAGCAAACATAGAACTTCTTAAGACTTATCTATTTCGTGGACATGATAGTCAGGTCATGAGTTCACAAATCAAGATATTACAGCCTAAATACCAGACTACAGTAGAAGTGCAGTGCAAACGATGGTAATGAGGTATTAAACTAAAACTTCGCCAGTGAAACCATACGAGAAATCTTGAAACCTTTAATCCGTTGTGACCAATGTTGATGGAAAAATCTCATATGGCACAGAACCTAATATGAGAGTATAACTTTAAGTCCCAGAAAATGCCTTCGTGGAGTATAAGGGAACAATCATAACGTTTCGTTTATGAATTCTGTCACTACTATCCGAGTACAAGAAGGTGATGGATATGCAGTTAGAAAACGAATAAGTGAAACTATGTCACTAACACTTAGCAACTGTTTGAGAGCCATTCTCACTTTTCCTTGAACCCCATTAAGATTATTAATCTTTAGTATTTGTTGAGCCTAGCCAACTAAAATATTCTCAAATACTTTGATATTCTCTTTCTTCTTCATCTAGATTCACCTTCATCTTTAGATGAACCTAAAAAAAAAATCTAGATGATTCAATGAGACTACGAGAATTTATTGTGGCGAGTTTGTTAATCGATATCCGTTTCGTTTAGATTTCAATCTAAATCAAATTACGGATAACATACGTGATGATGTTATCAGTAATGGAATTTGATAAAAACTAGGATCAATCTCAGGAGATCATGTCTCCGTAAAATTTTATCCCATATATAGTTGTTTAATTCGTTAACTAGACAACTACTGACGTTCCATTAAACCATTCCAGCTCCTTTGTGAGAAATTGTATACACTGACATTATTGTCTTGAACTCAATTGAATCAGTTTAACCTACATACTGATTAGACAGACAAAATGTCAAAATTAAAATCTTTCATTCTAGAAGATTGAATGCACCAAGATGTTGGCCGGTCGCGATGAACGGTCGATTACCTGATTTGGACTAACACATGGACATCTCATTAAAGAATCTGACCTATCTTTACCAAATGCTTGATAATTTTCTTTTAGATTCTAGCACGATTTGGTTTTCTGGAGAGAAAACCCGAATATGAATAATGAAGTATGTACCTATATACTTTCGGAAATCCGTGTGCATGAACGCACTTTTGTCTTTCATTATGAATGATAATGATCATACAGTTCCACTCTGATGAGAATGATCACATAATGAAATGCTTCGTCATCTGATCCTTGATTGTTTATTTTGGTGTGTGAGTTGTTCACTTGGTTAGTGAAAACTCATTATTATAATTCACATCGACCAGGCAATTCTCTTGATGACTTACTCATTACATGAAAGTGACCCCACTGATTGTAATCCCTTTGTTCATGGGACTCTAGTAATGAGTTTATCACTTCAGGTTATAGCCAACGCCGTTCCCTTGACGATATATTCAAAGAAAATTCCTAAATCTACTCATTCGATTTAAGGTATACTCAACAGTAACGTTATACTGTTACATTATAAGAGAATATCTCAAATCCGTACACATCCAATATCGTTAATTGGTGAGATATCCACCTTATCTTCGTATACCAACTGCTATTTGGAATTAGTCGACATTCTTCGTAAGAATCCAAAATTGGAAAAGGATACGAAATCCTAATCCATGTGTTAATATCAAATTTCGAGGACGAAATTTCTTTAAGGATGGGAGAATGTGACACCTGCAAAATTTCAGAATCCAAAACCCAGTTGTTGGGCTAAAACCCAACTAGGCCCAATAAGGCCTAATAGGAAGTCAAGTCCATTTGAGGCCCGGTAAGAATCCAAGCCCGTTAGAAATCCAAATTTACACAATCCGAATATCATATTAGTCACACGATTTCATTTAATGACTCGTTACGCGATTCTGAGAATTTAAGAAAAGATATAAGAACGTACGCGGTTCAGAAATTCTAAACGTTAAACGTGTTAAACAACGGTTTTTACCGGGTATTCGACAGAACGATTAAATGAATTAATGAATTATTAATATTAAGTATTAATATTCATTTGAAAAGACTGTTCGGATAAATACACGTGTAGTACGTGTATACGAATGTTAAACCACTTTAGATCCTCGTAAAACTAACGATAGCGGTACGGTTATTACCGATACGACAAATATTATAAATATTTGTTTATAATAAAAATTTATTAATAACCGGAGAGTGAAACGATAAATCCGACGAACAGACTCACACACGCGTTGTCAGCTAATACCGACTCGAATATTCTCCGGTAATAAGCTAACAAAATAAATTATTTGAATATTTATTTTAGGAACGACAAATATTAATCGGGAACTAAATACATGACGATATTTTAGGTTTGACACGCGTTACTGGTAGGTAGCCTACCCACTTAAAACTCTAGATATATATATATAATCTTCTTATCTTTTTCCTCATTTGCACAACAATCACACACACTTGTGTGTGTTTCTAGAGAGAGAACCGAGAGGAAGAAGGGGAATGGAGGGGCCGGCCACCCTTCCGGCGGCCTCCTCCGGCGGACGAAGACGACAACACAGCGGCGAGCATGACGGAGGCGGAGTCCGGCCGAGCAGCCGGCGGCGCGCAGCGGCGGATCACAGCGGACCGGCGAGTGGCGGCAAGTGCACCACCTCATCTGATAGATCTCGACGTCCTGAGTCCGATGGTGGTGGTGGTTTGCACTAGATCACGACGGTGGTGGAGATTCCGGCCAAAAACACTTTTCCGGCGACCTCGACAAATGGGGCTTTTGCTAGAAAAGGGTTCCTAAAGGTCCGATCTACGCATACGAAGAAGTTTGGGTCGAAAAAGTGAAGTTTTCCGGCCAAAACCACCAAATCCGGCCACTGTCCGGTTTTCCGGCGAAGGCGGCGGCGGCGGCCGGCGACGGAGACCGGCGCGCGCTGGTGGGGCTTGGCGAGACGAGTTCATGGCCGCTTGAATCACCTCAATCGGAGTTCGTATGACCAAGTTATGAGCGAAACAAGTTTCTTCTCGCGTCGTGCTCAGTTTTTCGTACAAAACCGCTTAGAGCGGCTTGTAGGCTAAGGTATGACCCGAAACACTTATATATCTGTTGTCGGGTAGTAGCACGGGACCTATAAATTTTGTCGGGGACGTCTTTTGAGAACGTTTTTCGGACACGTTAAATTGTATTATAATTATATAGTTTTTATATATTTATCAAATAATTGTCGAATTGAAGTATGACTTTAGTATTAGGATCTAAAGTGCGGTTTATTGGATTATTGGTGTAAGTTGATGTTGTAATTTGGACAATTGGATATTGTCGGGTTTAGCCAAAAACAAACGGGACTCTGCCCAATTTTCGTTAAAAATAAAGAATTTGGTTTCTACAACTTAGATGCCATCAACATGGGTTGGGTTTAGATTTGAAACCGTAATGTTAGGGCACGATCCTAGTTATATTGTTGTTGATATTGACAACACTTGTTTGAACAATAGGAACCGTTTAGGATCGTTGCGCTCACTTGTTGTCAGTTGAGCTTGTGATCGCATTAGCTGGACTTGAGGTGAGTTTCACGACCCCATTTTAGCTTTTTAATGTTTTGTAAACATCGGGGGAGAAACACGCTTATACGACATATTTGAAAGAATGAAACATATTTGTTTACACTCTGGATAACATGAACATTTTGGTTTAACTCCTTGTGAGTTTCACGGCCCTCTTTTAGCTTTTTAATGTTTTGTAAACATCGGGGGAGGAACATGCTTATACGACATATTTGAAAGAATGAAACATATTTGTTTACACTCTGGATAACATGAACATTTTGGTTTAACTCCTTGTGAGTTTCACGGCCCCTTTTAACTGTTTTCTATATTTGGGGGAAAAACATGTTAATTTCAAATGGTATGATAACTAGAAAACGAGAAACAAGCATCTGATTCCCTTGTGAGCATGAGTTAACACTAAAAGGTCCTCGGTATTTCAAACTATAACCATTAGCTATGGACTTAGCCGTAGATCGATATGAATAGTACTATTCGGGTTGACACCCCCAATCATGGTTAGTCACGCTAACCACGACCAGCAGGGTCAAATGATTGCATATTAGGTCTTGTTTTTCTCATTGTTTAAAGGGACAATGGGCTGGGGCAAATTTCGAGAATTCGTTAAAGGTTTGGTTATAGGCTTATGCATCACATAATTCGTAAGTGCTAGGTAGACTTCGATGAATCAACCGCTAACTTGTTTTGTTTGTCATATGCATAAAGTAAATTTCGTGCAAATGGTTTTTGTCGAAGGATTTCGCATAAATGGTTTTTGCCAATGGTATACGTACCAATGGTTTTGCCAGTCAATTTCGAGAAAAGGGTTCTGCCAATGGTATACGTACCAATGGTTTTGCCAGTAAAATTCGAGCAAAGGCTTCTGCCAATGGTATACGTACCAATGGTTTTGCCAGTAAATTTCGAGCAAAGGATTTTGCCAATGGTACCCGTACAAACAGTTTCGTCAAACGTTTTCGTGCAAATGGTTTTTGCCGAAGGATTTCGTATAAATGGTTTTTTGTCAAACAGTTTCATACATATGGTTTTGACAAATGTATTCATTTAAAACCTGTGAACTCACCAACATTGCGTTGACATTTTTGAGCATGTTTCTCAGGTAATATATATACGGCACGGTTGGAATAGGTTAAACATTTGGATTAAGCCCTTAGAAGATGAAGACGCAGGGTGTTCGACATATTTAGAAGTCTTTGTTTAGCTTCCGCTGTTGTGTAATGTTACCAATTGTTACAACCTTAATTTATTTATTTATTTAATAAGTAAATAAATTTGGGGGTGTGACAGATTGGTATCAGAGCCAATGGTTTTAGCGAATTAGGTTTCCTTAGTGACACTTAGGCTCTAACCAGACTCATTTAGGGACCAAGATTTCTAAGACCTGCATCACACTAAGTACACCCAAGACCTGAGTATAGATATTCCAACCGTTGCCGAATAACTTGAGTTGACCATTAGTGTATGTAGTTACACTAGCAGTATTATTAGTTATATTAATACGAAGTATAATTATGTGGCATACGTAATAAACACCTACATCTACTCCAGCCGTGGAGTCAGTTTTCTTTTCCGACATATGTCGTCTTCATTCGGTATGGTATATATATACCCCCTTTTATGATTTGCTGGCTTGGATGACAAAAACCTTTGCCATGAGATATGGCAGACGGAACTACCCGATCTGATGGGAACCTGAGGTGGAGGAGCAGGGCCAAACGGGAGAGAACTATAAGGGTCAGGGGACCCATAGACTCATTGGGATCATGTGGATCCACACGTACAAACAAACTTGGAGCATGAGTTGCTCGACACTGATTTGAGGGTCTCTACCCTGACATAGTCCATGACTTCCACCGCACACGTCCTGATATTAGAAGACACCGGTTGTGTCTCTCTACCATTAACACCATCCAACAACAGCTTTAGTCGGCAGATCCATGGGTGCTGATACCATGACTATGAGTAATCCGATAGAACATAGACACTCTTACGCAAGAGTGCAACACGATGACACAAACTAATGAACATTACAGATTCCTTTTAGTTGAGAGCTTGAGATAGAGAAAACACTAGAGGGACCATGCGAAATAAATTATCATTACGGGTGCACACGTAATCATAATTTACGGCGCATGAGAAGTCTGGTGAGTCTTACTATCCGAGTTAATGTTCATGATTAATCTGTATTCCTAATCTCAATTCACAGTCACTCGATTAATGATCGAAATTACCATAACCAAAGGGTTTAGCCTAAAGGCATAGGAGGATGCGATAGGCTATCACAAGTGATTGGAAGTATACATCATCTCCTTCATCTTCGAATCCTAATGGATCTAAAATTCTTATCGAGACTTCATGGGCATGTCGATCTTGACTGAGGCACTGAAGATGTCTATTCTCAGTTAATTTGATCTCAATACTCGGATCGAATTTAGAAATTCCTTGTAAAGAATTGTTTCACCTTTTGAGGTTCAGCTATAAAAATTTTCTCCTTTCGATCTCATTACTTATCTACCCACGCTTCTGGCTGATCTTCGGTCTAGCTTGAGTCAGACCTTAACATTTTTGAGTTCCCTATTGAATTTTCATGTAACATTCTCGCAGTTCTGGAAGAACGGGAGAAATTCAATTGGATCTAACCAACTCTTAGTGGATCTTGAGCGACGAAGATTTTCACTTATCCATTTTTACTTGCTAATTCATGTCCTTTGAGATCTTACTTGCCACGAAAACCCCATGTTGACCCTTACAACGATCAACACTTGCAGTAATTGCACAACTATTATCGTAAAACACGGCATAATCTCAGGGTCTGTCTTACAATTAAGTATCACACTTACTGAAATTTACATCGGAAGTGCTATGTACTAACTCCTGTAATGGGATGGAAATTTATTCTGACTCTCTTACGCGTGACACCTATAGGGTATTGTGGAAACCCGACTTGAGACTAATGGATAATCTTACAAACTTTTGTGCTTGTATTTTTCCCGGAATCATTTTGTTGGCTGAATCTCTGACTTCATACCGCAAGAGAGACGTATCCACATCTCTTACTCTCAGCCTTCTATAGTTAGAGAGCTCTAGAGCGCCTACTCTTAGGAAACGACTTCTTAACACATACTGAGGGAAAATACAAAGCTTTGACATTTAACACTCATTACCTCAATTTTATAGCTTAAACCCTTGGACTAGGGACTTAAAGGCTATAACCGATATGAGTGAAATACGTACTGGTAAGTCGTGACAATACCATTCGAATGCCAGGGAAGTTGCAGACAAACTGTAGTATCAGTTGTTAGCAAATTCTGAAACTCCGTGATCCATTCCGACCAACTTTGATAGGAAATAAAGAACCTAAGTCAAAATCCGAGGATTTAATTCTGTGTACGCTACCAGGAAGATGAACAAAGGACGAATCAATTCCGGAAGTTTTACTTGACAGTCGTCTATTTCCTAACATCCGCTTAATGAGAAGTCAAGCCTTTGATTAAACAAACCATGATTTCACATCGCAGTCTACCAATTTAGTGGGTTAGCAAGCGCTGAATCAGTTTCGGGGAAACACCATTCTTATGAGGCTACTTCCACGATGCCACTGTTTACCTTCTCATCTAGACGAACCGCGACTTTTCCAAGCAAACATAGAACTTCTTAAGACTTATCTATTTCGTGGACATGATAGTCAGGTCATGAGTTCACAAATCAAGATATTACAGCCTAAATACCAGACTACAGTAGAAGTGCAGTGCAAACGATGGTAATGAGGTATTAAACTAAAACTTCGCCAGTGAAACCATACGAGAAATCTTGAAACCTTTAATCCGTTGTGACCAATGTTGATGGAAAAATCTCATATGGCACAGAACCTAATATGAGAGTATAACTTTAAGTCCCAGAAAATGCCTTCGTGGAGTATAAGGGAACAATCATAACGTTTCGTTTATGAATTCTGTCACTACTATCCGAGTACAAGAAGGTGATGGATATGCAGTTAGAAAACGAATAAGTGAAACTATGTCACTAACACTTAGCAACTGTTTGAGAGCCATTCTCACTTTTCCTTGAACCCCATGAAGATTATTAATCTTTAGTATTTGTTGAGCCTAGCCAACTAAAATATTCTCAAATACTTTGATATTCTCTTTCTTCTTCATCTAGATTCACCTTCATCTTTAGATGAACCTTAAAAAAAAATCTAGATGATTCAATGAGACTACGAGAATTTATTGTGGCGAGTTTGTTAATCGATATCCGTTTCGTTTAGATTTCAATCTAAATCAAATTACGGATAACATACGTGATGATGTTATCAGTAATGGAATTTGATAAAAACTAGGATCAATCTCAGGAGATCATGTCTCCGTAAAATTTTATCCCATATATAGTTGTTTAATTCGTTAACTAGACAACTACTGACGTTCCATTAAACCATTCCAGCTCCTTTGTGAGAAATTGTATACACTGACATTATTGTCTTGAACTCAATTGAATCAGTTTAACCTACATACTGATTAGACAGACAAAATGTCAAAATTAAAATCTTTCATTCTAGAAGATTGAATGCACCAAGATGTTGGCCGGTCGCGATGAACGGTCGATTACCTGATTTGGACTAACACATGGACATCTCATTAAAGAATCTGACCTATCTTTACCAAATGCTTGATAATTTTCTTTTAGATTCTAGCACGATTTGGTTTTCTGGAGAGAAAACCCGAATATGAATAATGAAGTATGTACCTATATACTTTCGGAAATCCGTGTGCATGAACGCACTTTTGTCTTTCATTATGAATGATAATGATCATACAGTTTCACTCTGATGAGAATGATCACATAATGAAATGCTTCGTCATCTGATCCTTGATTGTTTATTTTGGTGTGTGAGTTGTTCACTTGGTTAGTGAAAACTCATTATTATAATTCACATCGACCAGGCAATTCTCTTGATGACTTACTCATTACATGAAAGTGACCCCACTGATTGTAATCCCTTTGTTCATGGGACTCTAGTAATGAGTTTATCACTTCAGGTTATAGCCAACGCCGTTCCCTTGACGATATATTCAAAGAAAATTCCTAAATCTACTCATTCGATTTAAGGTATACTCAACAGTAACGTTATACTGTTACATTATAAGAGAATATCTCAAATCCGTACACATCCAATATCGTTAATTGGTGAGATATCCACCTTATCTTCGTATACCAACTGCTATTTGGAATTAGTCGACATTCTTCGTAAGAATCCAAAATTGGAAAAGGATACGAAATCCTAATCCATGTGTTAATATCAAATTTCGAGGACGAAATTTCTTTAAGGATGGGAGAATGTGACACCTGCAAAATTTCAGAATCCAAAACCCAGTTGTTGGGCTAAAACCCAACTAGGCCCAATAAGGCCTAATAGGAAGTCAAGTCCATTTGAGGCCCGGTAAGGATCCAAGCCCGTTAGAAATCCAAATTTACACAATCCGAATATCATATTAGTCACACGATTTCATTTAATGACTCGTTACGCGATTCTGAGAATTTAAGAAAAGATATAAGAACGTACGCGGTTCAGAAATTCTAAACGTTAAACGTGTTAAACAACGGTTTTTACCGGGTATTCGACAGAACGATTAAATGAATTAATGAATTATTAATATTAAGTATTAATATTCATTTGAAAAGACTGTTCGGATAAATACACGTGTAGTACGTGTATACGAATGTTAAACCACTTTAGATCCTCGTAAAACTAACGATAGCGGTACGGTTATTACCGATACGACAAATATTATAAATATTTGTTTATAATAAAAATGTTATTAATAACCGGAGAGTGAAACGATAAATCCGACGAACAGACTCACACACGCGTTGTCAGCTCATACCGACTCGAATATTCTCCGGTAATAAGCTAACAAAATAAATTATTTGAATATTTATTTTAGTATTAATATTTATATTAGGAACGACAAATATTAATCGGGAACTAAATACATGACGATATTTTGGGTTTGACACGCGTTACTGGTAGGTAGCCTACCCACTTAAAACTCTAGATATATATATATAATCTTCTTATCTTTTTCCTCATTTGCACAACAATCACACACACTTGTGTGTGTTTCTAGAGAGAGAACCGAGAGGAAGAAGGGGAATGGAGGGGCCGGCCACCCTTCCGGCGGACGAAGACGACAACACAGCGGCGAGCATGACGGAGGCGGAGTCCGGCCGAGCAGCCGGCGGCGCGCAGCGGCGGATCACAGCGGACCGGCGAGTGGCGGCAAGTGCACCACCTCATCTGATAGATCTCGACGTCCTGAGTCCGATGGTGGTGGTGGTTTGCACTAGATCGCGACGGTGGTGGAGATTCCGGCCAAAAACTCTTTTCCGGCGACCTCGACAAATGGGGCTTTTGCTAGAAAAGGGTTTCTAAAGGTCCGATCTACGCATACGAAGAAGTTTGGGTCGAAAAAGTGAAGTTTTCCGGCCAAAACCACCAAATCCGGCCACTGTCCGGTTTTCCGGCGAAGGCGGCGGCGGCGGCCGGCGGCGGAGACCGGTGCGCGCTGGTGGGGCTTGGCGAGACGAGTTCATGGCCGCTTGAATCACCTCAATCGGAGTTCGTATGACCAAGTTATGAGCGAAACAAGTTTCTTCTCGCGTCGTGCTCAGTTTTTCGTACAAAACCGCTTAGAGCGGCTTGTAGGCTAAGGTATGACCCGAAACACTTATATATCTATTGTCGGGTTGTAGCACGGGACCTATAAATTTTGTCGGGGACGTCTTTTGAGAACGTTTTTCGGACACGTTAAATTGTATTATAATTATATAGTTTTTATATATTTATCAAATAATTGTCGAATTGAAGTATGACTTTAGTATTAGGATCTAAAGTGCGGTTTATTGGATTATTGGTGTAAGTTGATGTTGTAATTTGGACAATTGGATATTGTCGGGTTTAGCCAAAAACAAACGGGACTCTGCCCAATTTTCGTTAAAAATAAAGAATTTGGTTTCTACAACTTAGATGTCCTCAACATGGGTTGGGTTTAGATTTGAAACCGTAATGTTAGGGCACGATCCTAGTTATATTGTTGTTGATATTGACAACACTTGTTTGAACAATAGGAACCGTTTAGGATCGTTGCGCTCACTTGTTGTCAGTTGAGCTTGTGATCGCATTAGCTGGACTTGAGGTGAGTTTCACGACCCCATTTTAGCTTTTTAATGTTTTGTAAACATCGGGGGAGAAACATGCTTATACGACATATTTGAAAGAATGAAACATATTTGTTTACACTCTGGATAACATGAACATTTTGGTTTAACTCCTTGTGAGTTTCACGGCCCCCTTTTAGCTTTTTAATGTTTTGTAAACATCGGGGGAGGAACATGCTTATACGACATATTTGAAAGAATGAAACATATTTGTTTACACTCTGGATAACATGAACATTTTGGTTTAACTCCTTGTGAGTTTCACGGCCCCTTTTAACTGTTTTCTATATTTGGGGGAAAAACATGTTAATTTCAAATGGTATGATAACTAGAAAACGAGAAACAAGCATCTGATTCCCTTGTGAGCATGAGTTAACACTAAAAGGTCCTCGGTATTTCGAACTATAACCATTAGCTATGGACTTAGCCGTAGATCGATATGAATAGTACTATTCGGGTTGACACCCCCAATCATGGTTAGTCGCGCTAACCACGACCAGCAGGGTCAAATGATTGCATATTAGGTCTTGTTTTTCTCATTGTTTAAAGGGACAATGGGCTGGGGCAAATTTCGAGAATTCGTTAAAGGTTTGGTTATAGGCTTATGCATCACATAATTCGTAAGTGCTAGCTAGACTTCGATGAATCAACCGCTAACTTGTTTTGTTTGTCATATGCATAAAGTAAATTTCGTGCAAATGGTTTTTGTCAAAGGATTTCGCATAAATGGTTTTTGCCAATGGTATACGTACCAATGGTTTTGCCAGTCAATTTCGAGAAAAGGGTTCTGCCAATGGTATACGTACCAATGGTTTTGCCAGTAAAATTCGAGCAAAGGCTTCTGCTAATGGTATACGTACCAATGGTTTTGCCAGTAAATTTCGAGCAAAGGATTTTGCCAATGGTACCCGTACAAACAGTTTCGTCAAACGTTTTCGTGCAAATGGTTTTTGCCGAAGGATTTCGTATAAATGGTTTTTTGTCAAACAGTTTCATACATATGGTTTTGACAAATGTATTCATTTAAAACCTGTGAACTCACCAACATTGCGTTGACATTTTTGAGCATGTTTCTCAGGTAATATATATACGGCACGGTTGGAATAGGTTAAACATTTGGATTAAGCCCTTAGAAGATGAAGACGCAGGGTGTTCGACATATTTAGAAGTCTTTGTTTAGCTTCCGCTGTTGTGTAATGTTACCAATTGTTACAACCTTAATTTATTTATTTATTTAATAAGTAAATAAATTTGGGGGTGTGACAGTTTAGGATTAGCCTGAAAACGTGCACACAAGCACACTGCAAACATGATGTCGGGTCTGCTGGCCGTGAGATACATGAGAGATCCTATCATAGATCGATAGAGATGCTGATCAACGCTTTCACCATCCACATCAGGAGTCAAACAATGTCGAACTTCCATAGGAGTTTTTACTGGATGGGAATCAGCCATTTTGAACTTGGTCAAGATTTCTTTTACGTATTTTTCTTGATGGATAAGGATTCCTGACTCAGACTGATCAACTTGTAGTCCCAAAAAGAACTTCATTTCCCCAATGGAGCTCATTTCAAACTTAGATCGCATCACTTCTTCAAATTCTTTGCAGAGACGGGGATTTGTAGATCCAAAAATGATATCATCCACATAAATTTGCACCATAATTGTATCCTTTTCATCCTTCCGTTTGAACAAAGTTTGGTCAATTGCTCCTCGTGTGAAACGATTCTCAAGCAGATGCTTTGATAAAGTTTCATACCACGCACGAGGTGCTTGGTGAAGACCGTACAATGCTTTGTCTAACTTGTAAACACGGTCTGGAAAATTAGGATCAATGAAACCCGGCGGCTGCTTGACATATACTTCCTCTTGAACTTTTCCATACAAAAATGCGCTTTTGACATCCATTTGATGGACGGTGAAGTCCATGTAGGCTGCATAGGCGAGAAACATTCTGATGGCTTCCAAGCGAGCCACTGGTGCAAAGACTTCCTCATAGTCAATCCCTTCTTCTTGATAGAAACCTTGAACCACCAGACGAGCTTTATTTCGAATCACAGTGCCGCCTTCATCCTTTTTGTTGCAAAAAACCCAACGAGTGCCGATTGGAACTTTGTTCTTGGGAAGATCTACCAAGTTCCATACATGCAGCTTTGAGAATTGCTGTAGCTTTTCCTGCATTGCTTCCACCCAGCTGTTTTCTAGTAGAGCTGCTTTGATGTTCTTTGGTTCAGCTTGAGAAATGCAACAAGAAAACATGCTGTTTTCAAATGCTTCACAGGCACTCCGGGTACTAACACCCACATTGAGTGGTCCAATGATGTTATTAGTGGGATGAATCTTGTGAATTCGCAGTTGAGGAATTTCATCTTCTTCCACGACTTCTTCCAAATTGGTAAGATTTTCAGCAGGAGGATCGGCAATATCATTAATAGGATCTTCAGCAGGTGATTGTGGTGCAACATCTACTATTGGAATGGAGTTGTCTTCAACAGTTTCACTTGTTGCACCAGAACCGGAAGACTCCATATCAGATTCAGCATTAGCAACCACAGGAATTTCAACCTGAGCAGATGAGGAAGAGCCTTGATCATTTATGTTCCCTAGATTGTTCACAGAGAAGTAAGGATTAGCATGATTTGATTCAATAGAGAAATCAGGAAGATTAAATGACTTAAAAACTGAATCGACGTCAAAGAGCCAATTGGGACCGTCTCCTGCGTCTGTATGATTGTTTTCATGCCAATTGATATCAATGGACTCCATCACTATCCTTTTCTTCTTATGGTAGACACGAAAAGCACGTTGATTGGATGAATAACCAACAAAATAGCATTCATCAGCTTTGGCTTCAAACTTGTTGAGCTGATCTGAAGTGTTCAGCATTGTGCACACACACCCAAATTTTCTGAAGAAATCGATAACTGGCTTGCGCTTGTACATGATCTCATAAGGTGTCTTGTTGAAACTTTTAGTGATAAGAACCCGATTTTGCACAAAACATGCAGTGTTAACCGCCTCAGCCCAGAAAGTCACGGGAAGCTTAGAGTCAACAATCATAGTTTGTGCAGCTTCAATTAAAGTGCGGTTTCTTCTTTCAGCTACACCGTTTTGTTGAGGAGTACGAGGTGCACTAAATTGTCGAGAAATTCCTTTGCTTTCACAGAAGGAATCAAGAGTTGCATTTTTGAATTCTGTTCCATGATCGCTGCGCATAGTCTTCACACTTAGATTGAAGAGGTTCTCAATTTGAAGCAGATAGTTTTTAAAATCTCTGGCGTCTCATCTTTCTTGGCTAGGAAAAACACTCAAGTGAATCGAGAGAAATCATCTGTTACCACCAGACAGTATGACTTTCGTCCAAGACTCATGACACTCACTGGACCAAAAAGATCCATGTGAAGCAATTGGAGAGGAGAGTCAATGGAATTGGTGGTTTTAGGCTTATGTGAAGATTTGTGCTGTTTTCCCTTGGAACATGAGATACAGTGTTCCATAGAAGTGAAATCTTTGAGAGGTAATCCAGTGACTAGGTTGCCTCGAACCAGTCGGTTCATTGTTTTGAAATTGACATGTCCCAACCTTTTATGCCACAGGAAAGATTCATCTTCGGAAGCCTTTGAGAGAAAACACGATTCAATGCCCGATGGGTTGTTCATATCAAAGCTATATGTGTTGTATCTTCTGGGAGCACGCATGAGAATAAGTTCTTTCGAAATCACCACTCCCGGCTTCAAGATAAGACATTCTTTTGAATTGAATAAAGCACAAAAGTCCTTGTCACAAATCTGTGAAACACTCATCAGATTGTATTTCAAATGTGGAACAAAGTTGACAAATTCCAGACTATTTACTCCATTTGATACTGTTCCTTGTCCTTCAATCTTTCCTCCTCTTGGGTTTCCAGCAAAAGCAACATACTCTCCATCAATTTGATGATAATATTGCAGCAAGTTAAAGTGCTCAATCATATGTCTTGAATATCCACTATCTACATGCCAGATGTTATCGCCGGTTCTTCTTGATTGACCCTATACACAACGAACCATTTATATGTTTTGACCAAAATTGTTTCAATCAAGTGACTTTAGTGTCAGGATATGACATCTCATTGGAATCAGAATTACAACCATCCTTTGATGAAGCACGATCATCAAATAGAACATTATTTTTAATTTTCCAAGTTCGTTTTAAATAATTTTTAGCATTTTTAATTCTTTTACGCCTAGATTTCCTACTGTGAGAAGACTTAGGCAACACATATGAATTTAATGAACTTTTGGAAGGCGATTCTTCATTAGAATTTGTGGTTGTCAATTTACAACTTTTTGAAACATGATTTGAGGCACCACAACTAAAACAAACGTTTTCACAAGATATCTTAGCCTGATAATAGTCATCACAAGATGAAGATGATTGTGATGTTGAGGAATCTGAACATGAGACGGTTCTCTCATCAATAACTTTGTCTTGAAAACGATGTGCTTCCTTTAATCTGAAAAAGTCCATGTTGCTCATGGTTTCACGTGGTACATCATTCACAATAATTCCTGTACTTTTAAACTTGGTAACACATGGCATAACATTCAAAGATTTAGGAACAAAAGGCAAAGCATTTTTAAATTTAGAAACATCACATCCCAAACCCGTATGCTTAGCAGGCATAGAATCAAAATACAAGTTTTCAACATGTTCATAATATTTAGTTTAGACACGGACATATTATTACATTCATCCGACTCAAGTTCTTTTAAAATAGTTCTGTCATTGGTACTCTCATCACAATCATCTTCGGAATTTACACAATTTAATTCTGCACAAGAAGCAAAACTGTCAGAATCAGAGGACGTAATATAATTATCAGGAGATAATGTGCAAACAAAAGGTGTGGAAACATGTGGAGTTGGCATATCAGCAAATCTCCCTGATTTAGAATAAGGAGGTGGATGAGAGTTATACCCAAGATCCATATCCATGTGGTCAACCTGTAATTTGGCTTTTTATGCCTTTTGGACTCTTTCAGTTAAAATCGTATTGTTAATAGTTTGAGTATTGAGTTGCACAATTAAAGAACGATTTTCACCAGATATGTCACGAATTTTCTTTAAGTAAAGTTTCTCATTTTTGGCAACAGAGTTATACATCACCTTAATGTGATCTCGTTCATCAATCAAGGCTTGATTGATGAATCTGTATTTTTGAATTTCATTTAAACAAGATCTGGAATTACAAAGTTTAGAAATAACCTTAGCAGGCACAGCAGTGAGATCCTCAGTAGGTTCAATCATGACACACTTGCTCGTGTCCTCCACATCAGCCATCAAGGCTTTATCAGCAGCTTCCTCAACTTGTTCTCCCCAATGATAGTGTCCATCAGCTTGACACACAAGAGTTGTGGAACTTGAAGATGTGTTTGTCTTTGGAGGATTGGCAGCTTGTTTTCCAGAGGAAATCTTCTTTTCTTGCTGATCCTTGGAGGACGGCTCCTTGCAGTTTCTGGCAAAGTGACCCAGCTGATCACAATTGTAGCATCTCACCTTCTTGATATCAAACCCAAGTGTCTTTCCTTGCTTGAATCTGTCTATGCCAGTCCTTTTGATGAATCTTTTGGCTCTTAAGGTCAACATGGCCATGCACCAATCAATGTCCATTTTCTCCAAATCATCAGGATTAATCTGCTCCAAGTCACCAGGTTGAAAGCTAACCGGTGTTAGATTTCCAGAAATCAGTGCATCATAGCACGACATGAAAGCAGTCATGATTGGGACATAATCACCAGGAATCATGGTGACAGTCTTTTGAGGAGCAGAGGAGCTGGTAGAATTAATTGCAACAACTGAAGGAGGGACATCAGTCTGAAAGTATGGGCTACCGGATGAGCTTGATCCAGCAATAAGAGCTGTGTTTCCAGATTGATTTGACGGGGTGACTGCTCCCTTCTTAATCTCAATTTCATAAGATTCAAGAATGCTATAGACTTCCTGTTGAGACAGAGCACTCAGATTCTCAGTCTTTTTGATCATGATTCGATACATATTCCATTCCTCAGGAAGAGAATTTAGGAGTTTCTTGTTTAGATCAAGAGTAGGGTACTCAACTCCCATTACTTTCAACCTTGATACAATGCTTGAGAAACGGTTGATCAAATCAGATATTGATTCTCCCCTTACACTGCTGAACATCGCATATTGTTTCTTGATCAGATCTCTTTTGCTTTCCCTGACATCCTCACTTCCCTCATATCTTGTGCACAATGCAGCCCATAAGTCTTTGGCAGTTGTGTACTCAGCAAAGATGTTGAAAATATCCATAGGAAGAGCCATGGCAATATTCCCGTAGGCCTTGTTGTCTCGGGCAATCAAGGCAAGATCTTTCTCATCATACTCAGATACTAACTTAGGACGTTGAACATCAGCAGTGGTAGTTACGGGCTTGTGGGGACCATCGGTGATAGAACTCAACAATGTATAATCGTGAAATTGAAAGAAAAGCTTCATCTTCTTAGTCCAATCATCAAATTCTCTTGTGGACACAAGAGCAGGTGGTCTATTTCCCCCAGAATGTTCTGTTGAACTTGAAGTGGCCATAATATTCGGAATCAAAACTAAAACAGTAACTAGTTTCGATAGGACAACTTCTATCGAAACAACTAGTTTAGATAGGACAACTTTTATCGAAACAACTAGTTTCGATAGGACAACTTTTATCGAAACAACTAGTTTCGATACTGAAAATTTCACAGGCAAGTTTCGATAACCACAGTTTCTATAGAGATAAGACAAACATCTAGTTTCGATAGTACCTTTTCCCGACAAAATGTAGACAAGAAGTTTCGATAATCAACAAAAATCAGAAACTGTCCCCAATAGTTTCGATGCCTTCTTCTCCAAGCTCAGAAATACTCCATTGATGATAAGCTCCATAAATCAATAGTGCAGAAATGACAAAACAATCCAGCGAAAACCTTCGTCTAACACTCCTAATCACTAATCCAACCTCCGATTCTTGAAATCACGAACAAAAATCCTTGAAAAATGATGAAACAGTACGTTTGAGATGTTATGTGCAGATTCCAACAAAAACCTCAAAATACCTCACAAATCACCTAGAATCGATCACAAAACCTGATAACACTCAAAAACACTAAAGCATATTGCTCTGATACCAATTGTAGGTCTAGATTTAACTTGAAATCACTGATTTGATCGATTACACACACACACACACACGCGGAAACTGTGTGTATGGTGGTGAAACAGATGATAGAAACCGTGTTGGTGAAGATAACCGGCTAACCACACTATGAATCAACACGCAAATGGTATGAAAATGTAAGAACATAGTGCATAAACAACTGCAAATTGTATTGATTCAAGAACAATGTGAAAGAAAAGGTTCAGGGTTACAGCCGCTACTCACACCCTAAACATTCTCAAACTAGGCTATTTATAGTAGTGACAGGTATCGAAACTATGTTCAATCGAAACTACTAGTTTCGATTGACCATTTACAAGTGATACACAGAACTGTCGAAACTACCATCTATCGAAACTACTAGTTTCGATTGAACAAACTCAATCGAAACTAAGTAGTTTCGATGGCCCAGACTTGGCTAATAAAGCAGTAAATTACAGAAAACTGAAATTACATTTAATGAAATGACATAAAATAAACTAGTCTAAAACTGTTTAAACATACAATAAATGACAACAGCTTATACATAAGATAAGACTCTACAAGTGACTTGGTTGAAACGCCTCTAGACAAAGGTTCATTTGCTTAATTTAATGCTCATTCATTCATTCATTAATCATCTTAATTTCTAACACAAGTAAATTTTAGTTTATCGTGGTGGGAAATCTACATGGTTTAACCCGTGCCTAGACATGACCTTGAGACGGGAGTAGGTAGAGATGTAGCTCTTGAGTATGAGTTACATAGATTAAATGATAGTTGTATAAAATGGAATTAGAACACAATCGGGGGATTGATAGTTGGTGTTTGGGTTTAGTCGGAAAGAAATATCGATTGTTGCAAATAACGCGTGATTATATTTGGCTAATGAATTTATAAGATTGTTAAAGTATGTTTTCCAGTTGTGATTCCATTACAGAGTCTTTTCAAGGACGAAAAAAGGTTAAGTGTGGGGATGTTTGATGTGTTGCAAAGCAAACATCTTATTCCTTGTATTTGCGTAGGGTTTTCTTATGTTTTTATAGTCATTTAGAGTCTATTATAGTTAGTACTTAGTATTGTGATGGTTTGTAGGTAATCGGGGGAGTTTGGAGCTAAAACGAGCAAGATAGGTGATGGCACGAGCAAACAAGGGAAATCGATCAAGGCTGGAAACTTATTGTCAAGGTATCTCTCTCGCACTACGCGAGATATGGAACCCTCTCCCTCGCGATATGCACGGATGTGCTTTTAGGAAATTTTTTAGGTTGACTTATCTCTCGAGGTACGCGAATGGCTTGGTCCTTGGTCCTCGCGGTACGCAAGAACACCAGTTACGGGTCTTTTTGCTTATTTTCAAGGTATAAAAGGTTGAGGTCGATCCTAGGGTTAATTAATCTATTCCATACATAAAGTTGAGAGATTTTTGCTCTTAAAAATGCATATGCTACCTATCAAAGGCTAGTGAACATTATGTTCAAAGAAAAACTGGGGGACACAATGGAGGTATACATAGATGACATGGAGGTCAAGTCAAAGAAAGTCGAGGATCATCTAAGGGATCTCAAAGAAGCATTCGACATTTTGGACAAGTACAACATGAAACTCATCCCTTCGAAATGCCATTTTGGAGTGGGAGCAGGAAAATTTCTAGGATATGTGGTAACCAAGAGAGGGATAGAAGCAAGCTCAGAAAAAATCAAAGCAATCTTGAACCGAAAATCACCATCAAATACTAAAGATATTCAAAGATTGGCAGGAAGGATAGCAGCACCCAACAAGTTTATTTCAAGATTCTCAGAGAGATGCAAAGAGTTCTATGATATCCTGAAGCAAAATAAGAGGTTTGAATGGGACGAAAAACACGAAGAAGCATTCCAAGCCTTAAAGAAATACTTATCATCAGCACCCCTATTGGTGAAACTGGAAGATAATGAGCCATTATCTCTATATTTGGTAGTATCCGGAAACGCTGTAAGTGCTGTGCTAGCCAAGGATCATGAAGGGCAACAGTATCCCGTCTACTATGTAAGTAAAAGTCTACTAGATGCAGAAACCAGGTATTCACATCTTGAAAAATTAATTTGGGCACTAGTTATAGCATCTACTAAACTTAGACATTATTTCGAAACACATCATATTCATGTTAAAACTAACTATCATATAAAGTGTGTTTTGAGAAAACTAGAAATGTCAGGAAGAATGGCAAAGTGGTATGTTAAGCTAAGTACCTACAACCTGATATATAAGCCTAGGACTGCGACCAAATCCCAAGCACTAGCGAAATTTGTGTCAGATTTCAGCAATGATATTCAACATGAAGCAGACATAGAAGTCCAACAACTAGAAGAAACACAAGAAAAATGGACACTGTTCACTGATGGTGCATCTAATGTAAAAGGTTCATGATTAGGTATCATACTAAAATCGCCACAGGGGGACATTATACGTCAATCCATTAGTTGTGGATTCCAAGCAATAAACAATGAAGTAGATTACAAAGCCTTGATAGCAGGGTTATAACTGGCCTAAGATATGAAGATCAGGTATCTATAGGTATACGTTGACTCGTTATTAATTACTAATCACTTTAATGGCTCTTATGCAATAAAATGCGAAAAGCTGGCCCAATACCTTGAAATAGTTAAAAATTTAGCATAGGTCTTTGAAATCTTCAGCATTGAAAAGGTTCCTAGAGAGGAGAATGCCGAAGGTGATGCCTTGGAAAGCCTCAGTTCGGCTCTCAAGATACCATTGGATGATAAGATCCCGATTGTACACATCATGAGCTCAACAATTGATCTGCTGGAATACAAGGGAAAAGAAGTGTCAATTTCGGATAGCCTCGAAATCCATGATTGATGTGTTGCAAAGCACACCTCTTATTCCTTGTATTTTCATAGAGTTTTCTTGTTAGGAAATCTTCATGTGTAGATTTAAAACTTTTAAGCAACGGAAGCAATTTTTACACATGTCCTTTAAAACATTTTATAAGTTCCCACCAAGGATCCAAATGCAAGTTGATGAAACCAAAAATAAAACTTCCATAGTGGGTTTAGAACCACAACCTTTGAAGAGAAGTGGTTGCTAAACAACTTGAAATTTGTGGATGAAGAGATCAAAATAGAAACTCCTCCAAAGTGTTTCCACACCGAGCAAGATCTTCAGAGTTGGTGCTAGCCAAAGTAAACCCGAGAGTATGTCAAGATTTGATGTAAATAACTGAAGAACACCTTCTTGAATGGACCTCCAAAAGTGTATAAATATGAAGGATTGAAACACCAGAACACTTTGAGATCAACAAACAAATTAACTCTAACACTTAAGTGAGTTTTTGTCTAGTTCTGATCCCTCCTTTTCTTTATTATTATCTCGATTTTTCTAAACAACCACGAGCCATTGGCTGCCATGAATGATACAAGAAAAAAGGCAAGAAAAAGATGTATAGAAAAGTCTACCCCAATGACATTAAATCACGCGGATATCAATGAACCATTTTCATTCCTTTTCTCATTTATTTGCTGGATTTTTCTGGGTATTAGGCCATTCAAAACTACCGAGAGTGCAGCAATAAAAAGTATAAGAAAAGGTGTTTTCTTGGTCTTATCTATTCACCCATATGTTGTGGGTATGTATATATAATTTCTACACAAAACCACCTCATTTAATCATTACTTTTGGAGTTCTTTATATGTTCAAAGGCCATGCTTATGCTGTCCAAGACAGTCTCATTCGAGACTTGCACAAGCAAAGCAACAATGATTACCTTTTGTATAAATTACATCCAAGTTGCCAACTTGTAATGTGTAATAGCAATCTAGTTTGTCCATATAAACTAGATGTTGTATTCTAAATAATTAGTAACAAAAGGATAGTCATTATGTCATACATAAATATGTTTGAGCATCGACAACCCCTAAAATTGTTATGACGAGTAGTTAGAATAAATTACACATGTAATTCTTTTTGATCATTTATTTGTATATATACGTAAATATATATATATATATATATATATATAATATGATCCCCTTCTATTAATTATTACATCTAATAGTTAATGAGTACATCTTGACTAGGTTAAAACGTTCAAACATATTTGTACGTGTCCTTGATAATTGCTCAGTGTGTGACCCTTTATGATCACATATCAATAGTAACATTATTGGATTTGTTCCTTAGGCATGCGAGTCCAACATTTCTTATGTTTTTGTAGTCGTTTAGAGTCTATTGTAGTTAGTACTTAGTATTGTGTTGGTTTATAGGTAATCGGGTGAGTTTGGAGCTAAAACGAGCAAGATAGGTGATGGCACGAGCAAACCAGGGAAATCGATCAAGGCTGGAAACTTATTGTCAAGGTATCTCTCTCGCACTACGCGAGATATGGAACCGTCTCCCTCGCGATACGTGAGGGATGTGCTTTCAGAAAATTTTTGAGGTTGGCTTATCTCTCGAGGTACGCGAAGGGCTTGGTTCTTGGGCCTCACGGTACGCGAGAACACATAGTTACGGGTCTTTTTGCCTATTTTCAAGGTATAAAAGGTTGAGTTCGATCCTAGGGTTAATTAATAGATTCAAGACGTAAAATTGAGAGCTTATTGGTGATTCCAAATGGAAGTAAGCTTCTAGGATCAATTAGAAGTGTGGATTGAAGTTGGAGATCATAGATCGGGTCGTTTTCGTCTTCCGGTTTACGTTATCTTTCTTTGCTTTACTTTTCCAGAATTTAAACCATGTTATCTATGTTTGATTTTTCTGTTTTGATGCTCTTAAACATGATGATTGGTTAGACTTTCATAGCTACCTAGATCTTGATGATTATGTTATGTTAATTGGTTTTCTTTCGGATTTTGGTTTCTTGTTGATGGATTAACAATAAAGTAAAGAACTTGTATTCAATTGATTTGATGTGTATGCGTATTTAATCTTGATTGATGATTTGTTGAATGTTCCATATGCTACTTTGTGAATGTCTTTCATGTATGGTTGCATATTAGGTCACTAGTTGTGTGCATGTGATTTGTTTATGGTTTACTAACGTCGTATCCATAGGAACATTGATTAAGAGTCTTTGAGGGTTAGGTATTCTTCCTATTTTGATAGCTAAGAGGTGAGAAATAGTCGGGTAATCTTAGGTGTTAGGGACTTTAGGTCAATTGCTCTGAAAGGATGGTTTCTTAGCATTGTTGTTATTCCGTGTCTTGTCGAGGGATTTCAGGTTACTCCTTGCACTGAAAGGTGTATTGAGATAGTGAGACTGAGAGGTAATCTGTCTAGCGAGTACTTTAGTGTTGTTGGAGATAGCTGAGAGGTGATTCGACTAACCGGTGAGTTTTACACGTCCCTTAGGGATCCACTCGGTTCTCTAAGTGTGTCGTATTTCAAGAGCCCGTTTCTATCATAGATTCCGTATCCGAGAGAGTTCCAATGTACATGCATAAGATTCAAAGTCTAGGTAGTGCTTTCCCTATTTGTGAGTTTGCTTGAGTCTCTTTATTTCTATTTGGTTTTCGTTAGTTAGAAGTTCCATTAGTTTAATCATATTCAACACAAATCCCCCTTTTAAATCAGTTCAGTTAGTTGAGTCAGAGTCTAGGTATAGTTGTCACTAGTGTCTCGTGGGTTCGATATCCGGACTTACATTATACTTCACTGCATTGATATGTACATTTGTCTGTTGTGTGGTCTAGTATTAGGTTGAGTCTAGGTTTATAAATTTAAAGCTAGAGTGTCTAGGTTAGGTTTTTATATTAGTTTTTATAGACCGTCCAAGCTACATCAATGATCCTGAAAAAACTAATGAATCATTGATCCTGCCCATCAAGAGATATCTGCAGAATGGGGAAATCCCGACAGAGGAAAAGAATCACAGAGCCTTCCGCATGAAGGTATCACGTTTTATTATTTTTCATGATACTTTGTACCGAAAATCTATGGCAGGTCCATACTTGAAGTGTCTGGAAGATCATGAAGCACAAGAAGTCCTAAAGGACATACACGAAGGAGACTGTGGCAACCATACTGAGGGCAGGGCACTCTTCTCCAAAATCCTAAGAACAGAGCCTTGGGCATTACGGCACGTGAGAACACCAATTACGGGTCTTTATGCCTATTTTCAAGGTATAAAAGGTTGAGGTATATCCTAGGGTTAATTAATCTATCGTAGACGTAAAGTTGAGAGATTTTTGGTCTTAAAAATGTAGGTGCTACCTATCAAAGGCTAGTGAACATGATGTTTAAAGACAAACTGGGGGACACAATGGAGGTATACATAGAAGACATGGTGGTCAAGTCAAAGAAAGCCGAGGATCATCTAAGGGATCTCAAAAGAAGCATTCGACATTTTGGACAAGTACAACATGAAGCTCAACCCTTCGAAACGCCATTTTGGAGTGGGGGAAGGAAAATTTCTGGGATATATGGTAAACAAGAGAGGGATAGAAGCAAGCCCAGAAAAAATCAAAGCAATCTTGAACCTAAAATCACCATCAAATACTAAAGATGTTCAAAGACTGACAGGAAGGATAGCAGCACTCAATAGGTTTATTTCAAGATCCTCAGAGATATGCAAAGAGTTCTATGATATCCTGAAGAAAAATACGAGGTTTGAATGGGACGAAAAACATGAAGAAGCATTCCAAGCCTTAAAGAAATACTTATCATCAGCACCCCTATTGGTGAAACCGGAAGATAATGAGCCATTATCTCTATATTTGGTAGTATCCGGAAACGCTGTAAGTGTTGTGCTAGCCAAGGATCTTGAAGGGAAACAGTATCCCGTCTACTATGTAAGTAAAAGTCTACTAGATGCAGTATTCACATCTTGAAAAATTAATTTGGGCACTAGTTATGGCCTCTACTAAACTTAGACATTATTTCGAAACACATCATATTCATGTTAAAACTAACTATCATATAAAGTGTGTTTTGAGAAAACTAGAAATGTCAGGAAGAATGGCAAAGTGGTATGTTAAGCTAAGTACCTACAACATGATATATGAGCCTAGGACTGCGATCAAATCCCAAGCACTAGCGAAATTTGTGCCAGATTTCAGTAATGATATTCAACATGAAGCAGACATAGAAGTCCAACAACTAGAAGAAACATAAGAAAAATGGACATTGTTCACTGATGGTGCATTTAATGTAAGAGGCACATGATTAGGTATCATACTAAAATCGTCATAGGGGGACATTATACCCCAATCCATTAGTTGTGGATTCCAAGCAATAAACAATGAAGTGGAATACAAAGCCTTGATAGCAGGGTTACAACTGGCCAAAGAAATGAAAATCAGGTATCTACAGGTATACGTTGACTCGTTATTAATTACTAACCACTTTAATGGCTCGTATGTAGTAAAATGCGAAAAGCTGGCCCAATACCTTAAAATAGTTAAAAATTTAGCACACGTCTTCAAAATCTTCAGCATTGAAAAGGTTCCTAGAGAGGAGAATGCTGAAGCTGATGCCTTAGCAAGCCTCGGATCAGCTCTCAAGATACCATCGGATGACAAGATCCCGATTGTACACATCATGAGCTCAGCAATTGATCTGCTGGAATACAAGGGAAAAGAAGTGTCAATTTCGGATAGCCTCGAAATCCATGATTGATGTGTTGCAAATCACACCTCTTATTCCTTGTATTTTCGTAGAGTTTTCTTGTTGGGAAATCTTCATGTGTAGGTTTAAAACTTTTAAGCAACGGAAGCAATTTTTACACATGACCTTTAAAACATTTTATAAGTCCCACCAAGGATCCAAATGCAAGGTGATGAAACCAAAAATAAAACATCCATAGTGGATTTAGAACTACAACCTTTGAAAAGAAGTGGTTGCTAAACAACTTGTTATTTGTGGATGAAGAGATCAAGATAGAAACTCCTCCAAAGTGTTTCAACACCGAGCAAGATCTTCAGAGTTGGTGCTAGCCAAAGTAAACCCGAGAGTATGTCAAGATTTGATGTAAATAACTGAAGAACACCTTCTTGAATGGACCTCCAAAAGTGTATAAATATGAAGGATTGAAACACCAGAACACTTTGAGATCAACAAACAAATTAACTCTAACACTTAAGTGAGTTTTTGTCTAGTTCTGATCCCTCCTTTTCTTTATTATTATCTCGATTTTTCTATACAACCACGAGCCATAGGCTGCCATGAATGATACAAGAAAAAAGGCAAGAAAAAGATGTATAGAAAAGTCTACCCCAATGACATTAAATCACGTGGATATCAATAAACCATTTTCATTCCTTTTCTCATTTATTTGCTGGATTTTTCTGGGTATTAGGCCATTCAAAACTACCGAGAGTGCAGCAATAAAAAGTATAAGAAAAGGTGTTTTCTTGGTCTTATCTATTCACCCATATGTTGTGGGTATGTATAGATAATTTCTACACAAAACCACCTCATTTAATCATTACTTTTGGAGTTCTTTATATGTTCAAAGGCCATGCTTATGCTGTCCAAGACAGTCTCATTCGAGACTTGCACAAGCAAAGCAACAATCATTACCTTTTGTATAAATTACATCCAAGTTGCCAACTTGTAATGTGTAATAGCAATCTAGTTTGTCCATATAAACTAGATGTTGTATTCTAAATAATTAGTAACAAAAGGATAGTCATTATGTCATACATAAATATGTTTGAGCATCGACAACCCCTAAAATTGTTATGACGAGTAGTTAGAATAAATTACACATGTAATTCTTTTTGATCATTTATTTGTATATATACGTAAATATATATATAAAATGATCCCCTTCTATTAATTATTACATCTAATATTTAACGAGTACATCTTGACTGGGTTAAAACGTTCAAACATATTTGTACGTGTCCTTGATAATTGCTCAGTGTGTGACCCTTTAGGATCACATATCAATAGTAACATTATTGGATTTGTTCCTCGGGCATACGAGTCCAACATTTCTTACGTTTTTATAGTCGTTTAGAGTCTATTATAGTTAGTACTTAGTATTGTGTTGGTTTGTAGGTAATCGGGTGAGTTTGGAGCAAAAACGAGCAAGATAGGTGATGGCACGAGCAAACCAGGGAAACCAATCAAGGCTGGAAACTTTCTATCAATGTATCTCTCTCGCGCTACGCGAGATATGGAACCCTCTCCCTCGCGATACGCGAGGGATTTGCTCTCAGGAAAGGTTTGAGGTTGACTTATCTCTCGAGGTACGCGAAGGGCTTGGTCCTTGGGCCTCGCGGTACGCGAGAACACCCAGTTAGGGGTCTTTTTGCCTATTTTCAAGGTATAAAAGATTGAGATCGATCCTGGGGTTAATTAATCGATTCCAGATGTAAAGTTGAGAGCTTTTTGGTGATTCCAAGTGGGAGAAGCTTCTAGGATCAATTGGAAGTGTGGATTGAAGTTGGAGATCATAGATTTCGTCTTCCGGTTTATGTTATCTTTCTTTGCTTTACTTTTCCAGAATTGAAACCATGTTATCTATGTTTGATTCTTCTGTTTTGATGCTTTTAAACATGATGATTGGCTAGACTTTCATAGCTACCTAGATCTTGATGATTATGTTATGTTAATTAGTTTTCTTTCGGATTTCGGTTTCTTGTTGATGGATTAACAATAAAGTAAAGAACTTGTTTTCAATTGATTTGATGTGTATGCGTATTTAATCTTTATTGATGATTTGTTGAATGTTTCATATGCTACTTTATGAAGGTCTTTCATATATGGTTGCATATTAGGTCACTAGCTGTGTGCATGTGATTTGTTTATGGTTTACTAACGTCGTATCCATAGAAACATTGATTAAGAGTCTTTGAGGGTTAGGTATTCTTCCTATTTCGATAGCTGAGAGGTGAGAAATAGTCGGGTAATCTTATGTGTTAGGGTCTTTAGGTCAATTGCTCTGAAAGGAGGGTTTCTTAGCATTGTTGTTATTCTGTGTCTTGTCGAGGGATTTCAGGTTACTCCTTGCACTGAAAGGTGTATTGAGATAGTGAGACTAAGAGGTAATATGTCTAGCGAGTACTTTAGTGTTGTTGGAGATAGCTAAGAGGTGATCCGACTAACCGGTGAGTTTTACACGTCCCTTAGGGTTTCCTTGTTGGTCATAGCCGAAGAATGATCTTGGATCCACTCGGTTCTCTAAGTGTGTCGTATTCCAAGATCCCGTTTCTATCATAGATTCCGTATCCGAGAGTGTTCCAAGGTACATGCATAGGTTTCAGAGTCTAGGTAGTGCTTTCCCTATTTGTGAGTTCGTCTTAAATCTCTTGCTTTCTATTTGGTTTTCGTTAGTTAGAAGTTCCATTAGTTTAATCATATTTAACACAAATCCCCCCCCTTTAAATCGGTTCAGTTAGTTAAGTCAGAGTCTAGGTATAATTGTCACTAGTGTCTCGTGGGTTCAATATCCGGACTTACGTTAGACTTTACTGCATTGATATGTACAATTGCCTGTTGTGTGGGCTAGTATTAGGTTGAGTTTAGGTTTATAAATTTAAAGCTAGAGTGTCTAGGTTAGGTTTTTATATTAGTTTTTATAGACCGTTCAATCTACATCAATGACCCTGAACAAACAAATGAATCATTGATCCTGCCCATCAAGAGATATCAGCAGAATGGCGAAATCCTGACAGAGAAAAAGAATCACAGAGCCTTCCGCCTGAAGGTATCATGTTTTATTATTTTGCATGATACTTTGTACCGAAAATCTATGGCAGGTCCATACTTGAAGTGTCTTGAAGATCATGAAGCACAAGAAGTCCTAAAGTGTGACAACCGACAATATCAGATCAATACCCATCCCCGTATCAATCATAAATTACATACATTATATTTATGTTAGACTTAATTATGGTTAATTAAGGTCTGTTCATAATTAGCAAATCTCATTCATAACATTTCACGCATCGGTAATTCGGTAAATTATCGGGTCACACGCAGTATAGCTGGCGCACACGAACGTTGGTGATAATTAATATTTATGTTTTAATTAATATTTCGAAGTGTTACAACTTTATTCTATAACCTAAATATATGCGTGTGTTTATTTATATCAACTTAGTACTTTAAGCGCACATTCACTGTTTCACCGGTATATCTTATTTTAATTTGCTACTCCGCGGTATTAATTTACTAAACATATATTTACATGTTAGTAAACCAATAAGTATATAATGTATAATTTTTATTAAGGTCGGTTTATTATGTGATTAATCGAAATCAATTAAAACATTTTAAAAATCAACACATTTTTCCTCTTCTTTGTAATCTGCCGAAAATACACACACATGCACATATATATATATATTTTTTTGAATTCATGCCTTTCCTTTGATGAGTCAACACACCAAGAGATACCAACCCACACACACAAACCCAACCCATATAAATCCCGAAATTTAATAAAATAATTGAGAAAAAGAAAATATGACGTAAAAAATAAAACTAGGTATAAACATTGTGGATGAGGAAAAATGTTTATGTCCATAATGATTTCCACTTATTATCCCACCCCACACACAAACATCACATCTCCACTGCTGTTTTTGACTTTTACCAAAACAAAAGAATTCATATTAGACTTTTCACCACATTTGATCCCATGCCTCCTTCACTCTTTGGACCATAGGTTCGAACCCACCACCACCAATATTCAAATTGGTACTATAAATTGAACTAACTATCATTCATTCTACCAAACAAAAATTTACAACACCAACTCCTGTCTTCTCCTTGTTACGGCTCCAACCACATCTCCCACCAACATCCATTTTTCAAGCATTCAAGGTATTTCAAGCCTCTCTAGGAAAGTTCAAATGATCTTTGGTGATTGCTAGCAACCTACAACTTTCATCCACATTCCTTGTTTGTTTATAGTGAGAATTCTCATACCCTTCATGTTATTTATTTATTTCTATATTTCACAACCCACTAGTTTTATGTAAACATTTTTCTTCCAACAAAGTGTTACTTATTAAATATGACGCTTTTACACACTAATAATTACAAGAGTTATGTTTTTTTACATAAACATACTAATATTTACTAAATGGTGGTTAAATTAAATATATGTGTTGGTGATTTGAGTTTTTGCTTGATTATTTCACTAATTGGAAATTACTACTAAGGGAAAACTAAGCTTATGTTTAAACTTGAAATTTTCGTCAAGTGGGTTTATTTATGTCCATGAGTATTATTAAACATTAGTAGTTGTTAATATGCATGTGCTAGGGTTCCTACAAGTTTATGGATTATTTGCTTATTTATGTCGAGTTGACGGATCTTTGAAAGAAAATACTTTGATAAATTGGATACTTGGATTATTTTGGAATTTTGCTTAATACATTTATATTATATATTTTGGTCATATAAAATTTGGATTTAACCTCTAGTCTTGGTTTTTAGAAAAGTATATATATTATTTTACAAATATATATCAATAGTTGTATTTATATAAAAAGGGATACTTGTAAGTTGGTTGTTTTCAAAAGGATTTTTTTATAAGTATAAATTTATATCTATTATTTTCAAGACTAAAAACTAACTTTATAAATATATATACATGTATATATATATATTTTGGTCAAGTACGTAAACCGACATTATTTTTTTTAGTGTTAATATTTCTCGAAGTATATTTGGTAGAAATAATATAAATATTATTTTTAGGTATGTGTTGTGTTTCGAAAATATTACTTAGAATAAATATATATAAAATATATTTATCTTTCGTTTGTAACGAGTTACGACTCGAGTCGAGTCAAAATATTATTTTACAAACTGAATCCTAAGTCATTACTAACTTTGCAAGTATTCATGGACACACTTGAGGGAAAATATAATTTATATTTATTTCATATAAATATATATTTTGGGTAACAAATACATATCACCAATGGGTCGTCGAGTCAAACGGAATTTCATAACGAAATTAAATTGGGTGAAACGGTTACATAACCCACTTACAACGGATACATTACTTAGACCTTAAGGTGTCCTAATTACATTTTAGGGCATGCGTAGGTCAGATATCACTCGGACGTTGCTACTTATACATTTCTGTACTCACGCGTCAGGTGAGTCTCACGGCCCCGCTTTACTTACTTTTTTTTCCTTTGAGGGAGATACATGCTAAAAACTTATTTTCATAGTCGTATGACTTCACTTCTTGATTTCGCTTTAATATATAAGTGGGTGCATTTACCGCACATGAAAGTCCTCTCATAATTGAACCGTTAATTATATTACCAAGCGAGGTGATCATGAATAGTACTATTGGGTTTAACCACCCCCACCCGGGTTAGTCGCGCTAACTTTGACTGGAGGTCTAACAGGTGCATCATTGACCTAATCCAATGCGTGCTGGGCACGTAAGAGGCAAGAAATGCAAGTTTCTGCATCCTTTTCGTTGAGCTTCGGTTTCGGTGAATTGCTTATATTATTATTGTATATTGTCTGATCAACAATCGAATCATTAGTAGAAATAGATATTGTTACATTGTTTCATTTCTTTTATGTTACTTCAAACCTGTGAACTCACCAACATTATTGTTGACCCGTTTAAGTATGTTTTCTCAGGTCGTTAAGCTTACATGGAATTAGGTTTCAAATCATGCACGAAGTATTTTGCTGTTCTCAGGACAATGAACTTTTGAATGTCTTTTGCTTGGCATTGTAATTTAAAATAATTTATTTTCCTTCCGCATTAACTTTGTAAAACAATGTTACATTTTGGAACGACTTGGAATGCATGATTTTTAAAACCATACAGAGGTCGTTCTATGTAATCAGTGACAATGATCCATGACCATCGCGCCCCACGGGAAACTGCTGTGGTTGGGCCTTGGAGTGTGACATAAAGGATATACACGAAGGAGACTGTGGCAACCATACTGATGCCTGCCAAAGACATGGCAATGTACGTCATCATCCAGCAGAGCGCATGCATTCAATCATCTCCCACTGCCATTCAATCATCTCCCACAGATCCATTTATGAAATGGGGAATGGATATAGTTGGCAAACTACCCAAAGCTCCAGGAGGAAAAGTGTTTATGCTAGCAATGACTGACTATTTCTCCAAGTCGATTGAAGCAGAAACCTTCGTCCAATTCAGATACAAGGAAGTGGTATCTTTCATAAAACGCAATATCCTGACTAGATTCGGGATCCCAGCAGAAATAGTGTGTGACAACGGATCCCAATTCATCAGCAAAAGAACAACTAACTTCTGTGCCATTTGGGGAATAAAGATGACAACCTCAACTCCTGTCCACCCTCAGGCTAACGGACAAGCGGAATCCAACAACAAAATCATTGTCAACAACCTCAAAAAGAGGTTGGATACCAAGAAAGGAAGATGGGTAGAAGAGGTACCTTTTGTCCTTTGGGCAGATATAACGACCGTGAAGAATGCAACAGGGGAAACCCCATTCTCATTAGTAATTCTCACAGAGGTCATGATTCCTACGGAGATGGTTATCCCTACAACAAGATCCAGCCTTCAAACTCCTGGAAATAATGACGAAGCCCTCGCTCAAGATCTTGACACCATCGACGAGATTAGGGATCATGCTAAGATCCGGATTGCAGCATACCAGCAAAGGATAGCGAAGTCTTATAACAAGAACCTGAGAATGAGAAGATTCCAAGTGGGTAACTTAGTACTCAGAAAGACTTTCCAAAATATTGTTAACCCTAATGAGGGAAAGCTAGCACCCAAGTGGGAAGGACCATATTTGATAGACTCGGAGGCTGACAAAGGAGCCTACTAGCTGGCAACTATGGAAGGAGAAGTCCTCCCAAGATCCTGAAATGTCATTCATCTAAAGCCATACTTCATGTAAGTTAGAATCCAAATTCTAAATCAGGCTAGTATGTTTCCTATCCTTACTTATTTCAGTTTTTACTCATTATTTTATCAAGTTACTAACTTAAGCATCGGAGGGTTGTTAGCCTAGCTAACGTCCATGTTCACCAAGGTTTAAAGGTTTTGCTATTTAGACTCCTAAAGACAATAAGCAAAGTAATTGAGACTGACCATCTCTCTAATTAAAAGGTATTCCAAAACCCTTCTAAGGTTTAAAGGTTTTCACCTTTCTAAGCAACTGGGTTTATACACTCCACTTGAACGCACGAGATCCAAATGTAGTTCGAGATAGTGGGATCGGAATATGTTACAGAAGCTGGCAATTTCACTATTGTTGGCTATATTTTGGACCCTACGAATACTATCAATGGAATAACATGGACATGTTATACATCGGGCATGACCCAAGCATTTAACATTGACATGTTGAACATAAGGTTTTTGACACATACATGTCACATCGGGTACAACCCACACATCTAAACAAAAGCTTTTGGCATAACCCAAGTGTTTTGACCAAAAACTAACAAAGATAATTAAGTAGCCAAACTTTGTATGTGAGGTAGTGTGCTTGTATAAACTCGTGTAAAATGCAATGTAAATGAAAATGACACGATGAGTTACGAGGAAAGCCCTTGATCTCCAGGGATCTCCGGCATAAAACCTCGGGAGCCGACTAAAGTCGGGCTGCCTCATTTATTTTATTGAATCAAGTAAAAAATACAAAGTGAGAGAGCAAAGTGATCATGTCTAAGTGTTACAAAGAGTTTCGAGAGTCTAGTGTTTATGCCATAAATGTTGTGTCCCATGATGATCATCTTATGCTCTTTATATACATTACATGTCATTAAATGAAAGGATCAGGGATACCGATATTTATCTGAGGTGTTACCTGCATGACCAAGTTAAAGACAAACACATAATATTAACTATTACAACAGTCGGTTAATCAGGATACTGAAACATAGTAAGGATCAGGGATACCGATACTTATTTGAGGATCCGAGATACCAGAGTTGTCCCCAAGTTTTTGACAGTTGTGAAGGTCATTCGAACAGCTATAAAAAACTTTAAAATTCAAAATTTAAAAAGTTTTGACCGATGTGACTTGATGGGCACGTAGATCTAGGTAAAATGGCTCCCATATTTGACGGTTTTCTCTTTTTATTTCAATGTAATCTCACTTTATTTTCTCCCTTGTGTTCTTTGTTCGATTCCGGCTATTTTCTCTCAGGTATGAATTTCTCCATCTTTTTCTATTTGTTTCGTAATTCTCTCCATCAACATGTCTCGTCTTCGATCCTCGGATGCTGTTGAGACGGACGGGAATTTTTCTGATAAGGGAATCCTTGATTTTTCTAAACAAGAGATTTGTACTTTCACTGATCATGACATCGATCTTCTGAAAAGCAGCGATGCTTTCCCAGGAAATACTGAGTTTAGGGCCTTTGATACTAGGGTTAAGGCTGATTTCCGGTCGGAGACTTGGGTGTGTTTCTTGTTTTACCCGTTTACCTTGGGTCTTCGCTTCCCCTTTCCTTCGTTAATCACCGATTTCTTTCAATCCACCGGTTTGTCCTTCTCTCAGGAGATGCCTATGGTACGGAGGATTTTGTTCTCCATCTTTTTCTATTTGTTTCGTAATTCTCTCCAACAACATGTCTCGTCTTCGATCCTCGAATGCTGTTGAGACGGTCGAGGATTTTTCGGATAAGGGAATCCTTGATTTTTCTAAACAAGAGATTTGTACTTTCACTGATCATGACATCGATCTTCTAAAAAGCAGCGATGTTTTCCCAGGAAATACCGAGTTTAGGGCCTTTGATACTAGGGTAAGGCTGATTTCCGGTCGGAGACTTAGGTGTGTTTCTTGTTTTACCCGTTTACCTTGGGTCTTCGCTTCCCCTTTCCTTCGTTAATCACCGATTTCTTTCAATCCACCGGTTTGTCCTTCTCTCAGGAGATGCCTATGGTACGGAGGATTTTGTTCTCTTTAGATAAATTGAACCATAGCCATTCCTTGACTATCGGTATCCCTGAGATTGCTAGTGTGTACAATCTGAGAACCCATGGGTATTCCCGCTTTGTTCTTCAACTTAAGTCTGGTAAAACTCTTTTATTCCAAAAGCTACCCAATATGACAGTGATTGGAGGGGGAAATACTTTTTTTGTGAAGAGAACATCCATCCCTGGTGGGGATCTCTTGCCACTCCAGTGGGTTTAGAAGGGTAGGATGTAGTCAGGATCCCTATGTATTAGTAGGTATATATATTTGTAACTTGTTTTGATGATCCTCGTGTTTTGTGCAGCCCCAAAGTTTGAGAAGCTCGTTCCTACAAGAAGTGACACGGATAAGAGGATCGAAGCTTTGTTGGAGATACCTGTTGGTGAGAGATCTTTCCACTTTGAGTCTGTTGTTAGTGAAGCTAGTTTTGCAACCGAGTATTCTGAAGCCACCATGTCATCAAGTAAGAATTTGCTTCACTTGTTTACTGAGTTTTATTGACTCTAATTATTTTTTCTGCTTTTGTAGAGATTCAAAGATATGGTTCTCATTTTTCTTTGGATGATCTTGATAGCATTCTCTCTGGAGGAGCCATTATTAAGCAAGAGGCTCCCACACTTGTTACTGCCAAGCCCAGGATCCCGACCCTTCGTTCCAAGACTTCAGGAAAAAAGAGGAAAACCTTTGATGTAACACCTTTAATTTCCCATAGAAATTAAGGACTAAAAATGTAGAAAATTTAAACTCTAAGGGTTAAGTGGAAATTATTTCAAAGTTGGATGATTAAAAATATAAATTTTTTGAAAAGTGGCTGGTAGCGGACCGCTACCAAGGTCCTGACGGTCCGCTACGTGTAGAGAAAGGCAATCATGAGGAAATGCCGCATCATCAGACGCGTGTCTGATGACTCAGACCTACGGCGGACCGCTAAGCCTTAGGCTAACGGTCCGCTAGCCGCAATTTGGAACCGACCACGAGGAGCAAACACGTGTCCAATGACTCACTGAAACCAGTTGGGTAGCGGACCGCTACCACCCTGGATAACGGTCCACTACGGGTCAGAGGCTGCCCTATTAATAGATTTCGATGGCCAGAGCTGTGAAGACACAATTCACACACAAAAACACTTTCCTACACACGCACTAAGCCTATGGATTCGTGCCAAGGTTCTGATATGCCTTTAAAATTCAGAAGATAGTACTGAGGTAAGGTTCCATCAACTTTGTTACTTATTATTAAGTGTGTATTATATATTACTAAGTCTATGATAGATTTTAATTAAGAAATATTAGCAGTTAAATATACGTCAAGGTGTTGTCCGAGGTGTTTAACATATTATCAATACAATAAGCTGAAATATTGCCCAAGTGACTTCCTCTGAACTTAATGTGTATTGTTACACAGTTGTTATTTGAAATAGTCACCCTATTCCATGTATATATAATGCGTAATAAGTACTTTATACGTTTTGCTGTGGGATGGAACCTATTGGTGGATTATCTCATTTTACTGGTGTGGGAGGACTAGTAGGGTGGGATAGTTTATTCAGTTTATACTGGTGTGGGAGGACCAGTCGTGAAAAGGTTGCCAATTATATATATACCAAAAAGCTCACAAGAAATGTGGCATGTGGGTGGGATGTGGGAAAACTGATGATTAAATAACAACCATTTGTGGTAAAGGTTCATGAACTCACCAACTTATGTTGACTCGGTGAATTTTAAAGATGTTACAGGTGGATCTGTTAGGGGCATTCCAGGTAGCTAATAGATGTGGATAGTCGTCTGGTTGGTCAGAGAATTGTGATGGTTGGAGGCATGCTGAGTAGAGATGTCTGGTGGAGATTTTAAATTCTATGAACGTTTATCATTTGGTTAGTCTGTAATAGAGGTTTGGTTTATGATGTAAAACAATTTAGTTATGAATGAATAAAGTTCTATGGCTTAGCTTCCACTATGTGTTTTTGGTATCAACTTCACAGTAACTAGAAGGCGACCTTCTAGCCGGTATGTAGTTATCTGACAAACGAAAAGTTCTGTCTAAGGAAAGAGCGGTGTATAAATCTCTTCTAGACCCTTTGTTCTTTCCCGGGAACATATCTGTTGGATGTACTACTCTGGTTAGACGACTGTCCTGTGTTACGAGTGTGACATTTGACATGGATCTTGAGGTGTTTGAGGGCATGGATCATGTTGAGGCTGCAAAGAAAGTGTGATCCCTGACGATCGTGGTAAGCGAATATTTTTGGTATCCTGCAAATAATTGTTAGTATCCTTGTGAATAATTTTTAGTTTCCATGTTTAACATTTTCAAATATTGTAGGGTCTAGACAAGATGAGCGTTGATCTTGAGGCAGCGGAGAAGAAGGCTAGCGTGGCCGAAGGGAAGATCGAAGACATGAAGAAGATTGTCGCCGCCAAGTCTAAGCTGATGGAGAAGGATCGCCAGGATATTATCGACCTTAAGAAGGAGCTGGAGGATTTCAAGGTCTTGCACCAGCAGGAGATGGACACAATCGTGGAGGAGACCAAGAAATCTGCTGCCCTGAGCATTCTCCAGTCTAGGATCAAGATGGCTGAAGAGGCTTCTACCGAGGGCTTTGATGTGAAGGCTTGGGATGTTGAAGGATGGCGTAGGATCATGGCGGGTCTAACAGGTGAGAAGGTGGAGACTAGCAAGGCCGGTGAGTATGCTGGTGGTTAAGGTGAGAAGGAGGTTCCACAAGGCGATGAGGGTAATGATGCCTAGGCCTGAGCCCTGTTTCTTAATTGTGATGGTTATGGTAGTTGGTAATCAAAACAATTTACTTTTGTGTTTGGGGATCCCCACATAGGATAGACAATTTAATTTTCTGACTAATGGTTAAGGATTCGGGTGGATGGGTCCAATTTTTAGATGAAGCCCGAATTCTTGATCCTCCTGCACTTTTAATAATAATTAGTAGCTTATGACTATTTGCCATGATTGTTATGCATTTGGTTTGCTTTGACATGTTCTAGAAAATCAGGATTCTTAGGCAGTTAAGCCTTGGGATATTTAGAAAAATAGGCTTAGGTATATTTTCAGGATACCGGATCCTCAATGCTTATTTATAAATAACATCTTAGGTTTTTATCAAACTTTGACTTAGAAAAATATAGTTTGATTTTGATAAATGGTATGGAAGAATACCAATTACAAACATATCATGTCTTAGTCATTCAATTTTTGAATCTACCCTTAATTGAAAATTAACGAGTAGTCTCAAATACATACCTCTATTGGAAAATTAGATTGGATAGATACACATACCAGATATTGATAGGAAATTCAAAATATGACAACTTTTAGTTGTCCCCTTTGTATAGTCATTAAACACGTCGTAGACTTAGTAATTGTATTTAAGGATCTTCATAAGTCTTTAATCCGTTTAAGGATCTTGAGTCAGCATATTGATGCTAAGTTCTTGGGTTAACACATAAGTGTTAAATACCTGTGACAAGTTAAAATCGTGGGCCAAGCCAGAATACGTGGGCCAAGCCTGAAAAACGTGGGCCAAGCCAGAATAACGTGGGACAAGCCAGAATACGTGGGCCAAGCCAGACTTGAGTTAGCATGAAAATGCTAAAAACCTTAGAAGTAACACGTCTGTTACTATTGTAGGATCCAAGATATAGCCAACAGTGATGAAATTATCAGCCACTGTTACATGGACTGGTCGCACCACCTTGAACTATACTTGAATATCGTGTACTATAGGCGGAGTGTTCAAACTCAATTCTTAGAAAGGTGAAAACCTTTAAACCTTAGAAGGTATTTAGAATACCTAAAACTTAGGAGAGATGGACAATCTCTATCTTCTGTGAGGATCCTTGAGAATCCTTCCTGCAAAACATGAAACTTGGTGAAGGTGGGTGTTAGCTTGGCTAACACCCCTCTGATGCTCAAGTCAGTAACTTTATAAAGGAGTAATAAATATAAAATAATTAGGAATAGAAGACATACCAGTCTTAGTTAGAATTTAAGTTCTAACTCACATGAAATAAGCCTTAAGATGAATAGCATTCCAGGATCTTGGTAGTATATCTCCTTCCATAGTAGCCAACCGATAGGCACCCTTGCCTGCTTCTGAGTCAATCAAGTATGGGCCTTCCCATTTTGGTGCAAGTTTTCCATCACTGGGATTGGTAGTATTTTGCAATGCCTTTCTTAATACCAAGTTACCTACTTGGAATCTTCTGATCCCTACGCTTTTGTTATATGAATTTGCTATTCTCTGCTGATAAGCTGCAATACGAACTTTGGCAAGATCCCTGAACTCATCCACAATGTCAAGATCATGAGCATGAGCTTCATCATTGGTCTCTAGAGTTTGGAGATTGGTTCTGGCAGTAGGGATAGCCATCTCTGTAGGGATCATGGCTTCAGTACCAAACACCAATGAGAATGGAGTTTAACCTGTTCATTCTTTGTCGTTGTCCTATCTGCCCAAAGTGAAAATGGTAATTCTTCAGCTCATCTTCCTTTCTTAGCCCCGAATCTCTTCTTGAGGTTTTTGATGATGATCTTGTTGCTGGATTCCACCTGTCCATTGGCTTGAGGATGCACAGGGGTGGAGGTTATTATTTTAATTCCCCAACTGGCAAAGAAGTTGGTTGTTCTCTTGCCAATGAACTGAGATCCATTATCACATTTTCTCTGACTTGGACAAATGCTTCAGCTTCAATCCACTTGGAGAAGTAATCTGTCATTGCCAACATAAAAACTTTTCCTACTGGTGCCTTGGGAAGTTTGCCGACTATATCCATTCCCCATTTCACGAATGGACATGGAGAGATGATTGGATATAAAGGTTCTGCTGGTTGGTGAAGTATGTTGTTGTGTCTTTGGCAAGCATCACATTTTTGGGAATAAGTCATAGCATCTTTCCTCATGGTAGGCCAGTAGTATCCTGTCCTCAGGATTTTCGAGAATAATGCTCTGCCCCTAGTGTGATTACCACAGTCACCTTCATGTATGTCTTTCAGGACTTCATGTGCTTCAGGATCCTCCAAGCATCTTAAGTATGGACTTGCAATAGACTTTCTATACAAGACATTGTGCAATATTATAAAACGTTATGCCCTCATGCGAAAAGCCTTGTGTTTTCATCACTTATCCTTGGATTCTTCAAGGTCTGCTTCATGTTGAATGTCACTACTAAAATCAGCCACAAAGTCCGCAAGTGCCTGAGACTTTATTGTTGTTCTAGATTCATATATGAGGTCATGGGCGTTGAGCTTGACCGACCACTTAGAAATCTGTCACACCCCAACCGACGGCGGAATACGTCGGGGCGGGACATGTAGACTGTCCAAAAGCTCAAGGTTTACTAAAGTTTAAATATTTAAACAACCAAATTCATATCATAGATAAACATCAATCCAACAATACAAAGAAAAATAGAAAATACATAAATAGTTTCTTTAAATTAGATTCTAGGTCCTCGGTCCTAAGTGAAGCAACATGTACTTATTCTCAAGCATTAGTACCTGAAATATGATGAAAACAAGGTCAACTAAAAAGTTGGTGAGCATACATAGGTTTTGACACACAACCAAGTTTAAAGTGTTTTATACAATTCATACGATACACGTGTATAAGGCATTTATGAAGAATCTATAGTTAAACTAAATGTGTACAATCAAACCTTGTGACTGAGGCATAACACGCAGGTTACCCTAATGTAAAGTCGGTAACAAACACCCTAACAAGGTGGGTTTGTCAGACACAATAGATCTATCAATGTTAACCGTTGGCTTGTACGGAGTTAATGATTGCACTAATGTCATGTATATGTAGTCTTAACTCATAGCATTCAAGCATAAAGCACATAACACTTAATATCATATTATTGAATTGTATTTAAGTCTATGCAAAAAGGTTTCAAAAAGTAAATCATGTTTCACCCCAAAAGTACAAAATGAAAAAGGGGCTATATAAACTCACCTGATTCAAAGGTGTAGCTAACACGAGACTAGGTAGTAACGTGATCCTTGTACGCACAACGTTAACCTAAAGTGTATTTTGTGTGAACATGAATTAATAAAATGTCTAAATCAAGTCTAGGGTTTCAATGGATGTGAGTATAAGAAATTATATAATGAGTTCGTGTCGAATTATGAAAAAGGGTTGTGTAGGTGTTGAATAAAAATGAAAACAATTTGAAATGAATAGTTTAAAATATTTTTAAATTAGGGTTTGGATTTGAATTATTAAATCAAATAATTATTATTCAATTATTCTAGTTACAAAATAATGTAGTTATTCGGTTTATTTAATTATAGTCTAAATAACCAATTTTGTTTAAATATAAATTAAATAAATAATTGTTACTTTATTTATTTATTTATAAAGGTATGTAAGTATGAAGTTGTGTAAATAATATTTATGTGTCGGGTTTAAATGATAAATATACATTTAACTTTGTAGGTTATAATAAATAAATTTTATTTATTTATTTATCCTTTAGAAATAAGTATCTTGATTGTTTAAATAAAGTTAATATTTTATAACTTTTATAAAATCAATTGTTTTTATTTGGAAATTAATTTAAATATTTAGATTTTTGTTTTAAAAATTTAATATACAAGTTTAACAACTAATTTCGAAATAAAACTGAATTTATATTGAAAGTTAAAATATATGGTTTTATTCTGTTATAGATATTGCAAGGTTTATAAAAATATTTTTTATAAAATTTTTGGAGTTTTAAAAACTGATTTTAAAAATAAATGGGGCTGGCCCGGATCGAACCCGGGTCTGCCTGGTGAAGGTTACAAGCGTAAACCACTGGACCAGGGGCGCATCCCTGATACAAATTTGGTTTGAAATACTTTTAATATAAATTTGGGAAGGAGCCGGGTCTAGGTTTGATACGCACGCAAAAAGGTCGGGGTTGTGGGTTTCGAACCCACGCCACCGGGTCCTATGGCGCATTGGCTTAACCAGTCGGACCGGCGGTTTCGCCGGTCATATATGGATTCCACAAATTTAAAAACGTTAATTAAATTAAAACCAAATTCAAATCCCGTATGAACAGGTCATAAATCCGTCTCGAATTCGAATCCGATACGACCGGTCACGAAGAAATGACATGGGGCTAATGATGTGCATACAAAAATGAATCGAATGACACAAGTATTACCTGATATTGTGGATTGTTAAGGGCTGCCGGCTAAACCGTCAGAGGCCGGCTTCTTGGGGTTCGATCGACGCACAGAGGTGATGTGGGGTGCGATTTTGGTTGCAGAGAGTTTGAAATGGGGTTGGTGAAGGTGGGTATGTACTTTAATTCATTTAATTTCATCCTGAGTACAGGATTTGATTTTTGATTTGGAGGTAACGGTTGTCGGTGTGATTAACGCGTGAATTCGATCAATTGGGAGTGAATTGGGTAATGTTATGATACCAGGTACATGCGAGATGTATTAGAGCGTGATTTACGGGTGCTAATTCCGTCTGGTTACTAGATTGAAGGTTGATTTGAACGCGTTTTGACTTCTAAGAAGTCAAAATATTCGAAATTTGAATTTCAGTCGCGGTTTGATCAAATTGTAACTATATTTGGGGTTGGGTGAGGTCTATAAGCGTTTGCACCTGAATGGGAAGTCCATAGTAATGGCTTTTTTTTGGCAATTCTTAATGCGCGAATTCCTTGATTTGGGCCTTGTTGACTTTTAAAGTCAAAACTGACAAATGGGGGTCCAAATTGAGTCATATGGGTTCTGATCTAAGCCAAAGGTTCACTTGTAAGGGTGGGGCTCGAGTTGAGGGTTCAACACCTATTTATTAATTTATTTTTGTTACTAACAAAATTGATTTAAATAAAACTTATAAAGTTTTAAATATTGAATCCAATATATAAATGACTGCATATATTTTATAAATAGATACATATATATATATATATATATATGATAAAAGTTGTAACTATAGGATTAAAACTCGCAAATTATATATATTGATTTGTTTATTAAAACACACATGTATATATACATAGTTGTACATATATTTGTTTATTTAAGTCTAACTAGTAGTATAATATGTTTATGTAAGGTTGGAACTCCAAGTTGCCACATGTAAAAAATAAATAAATAAATAAAATAATTAGTGTTACATATGTTGTCAGGCAAAACAAGTTTGAAATAATGCTCCATTATTGTATAAAATATCTTAAAATAGTATTAGAAAATCATGGATGTTACAGTCTCCCCATGTTAAGGGAATTTCGTCCCGAAATTTAACTGTTGAGAGCTACTACAACAGGGAGAAAATGAGTTTGGAGTTTTGATCGTCGATTTGAGTAGTCCATTTGATAATGAGGTTTAGTCCTACAGATCATGTTAAGTATGTATGATATCAGTGGTTTCTAGTTTCAGGAGAGTCAAGGAGATATCTGTCGAAATAAATCCGAAAGTGATGTGCGTTACTGGGAAAAGAGTGGGGGGGAGTTTGATAGGAACTTTGATAATTGGGGTTCGTGTAAGATGTAGTCTAGTATGCTCGAAATTGTCAGTGTATAAGAGATTTCACAACTGTTGGTCTAGGTCAAAACGACATAAAACTTCACGTGACACGAACAGCACTACTTCTGATAATATGATAGGACACTTATATATAGGAAGTACCATCGACGTATCCACCATGCTCTTATCATATCACATCAGTTTCGTTGTCACATATCATGATAAGTTTTAGGTCACAACACACGACAAAATTCACTATGTTTTCCATGCGCTGATTTTTATAATTCCGTGTGCACCCGTAATTACTCAATTCACCGCATGGTCCATATAGATCATCCCATTGTGTGCGAGTCAAGAGGGGCACAATTTCACTCTGTTCATGTCTATTTATTTCACATATGAGTTGCTAATAAGTAACTATGTCCCTAGATAGGCAGGTTAGTTAGCAGCTAAAGAGTAATAAGGTAGTATAACTTAAAGTTTCATAGCTTACTCATGTTTGAACAAGAATACGTCAAACACCAAGTTGTTTAAAGTGTTACAGCTTCCTTGGGTTTGATCAAGAATACGTCAAACCCTGAGTAGCTTCGATGTGTTATACCTTACAACTTTGGGGAACAAAGTGTATGATCGTTATTTGTGTGTAATGTGATCAATCAATTGCAACAATTGTAAGCAACTTAATTTCGTGTATAATGTAAACACACAAGTCTCATGTATGATCTAGTGTCACGTAGCTTGTAATCAAATAGGTTTCATGTGTAGCGCGAACAACTTAGCATCATGTATTTTGTAAATCAAAAGCTTTCATGTGTATTGTAAACAATGTGGTTGTAACATCCCAAAAATAAAACGACAGTTATAATAACGGAATAAACGAACGAGGCATGACGGGTCGGGTCGGATGGGTCAGCTGGCTATAAATAGCCTATGCCACCCTTTTTCTCTCATTTGCAACTTTTAGAGAGAGAAACCGTAGAGAGAGAAAGTTGGCGGATCGACCCGAGACTTCAGCAAAGTGTTACTCCATAACTCGTGAGAAGAACCTCCGGATCAGAAACTCGATTCAGGTAACGATCTGACCTAAATCTGAGTTTTAGTTCGTTTTCGGGTTTTTCGGGTTTTGGGTGAAAAGGTAAGGTTTGAACGGATGAAACTGAAAGATAATCATGGATTTGAGTTCCTTAATGGAAAACGAACGTTTTGAATGCAACAGGTTCGGGATCTTGACATGATCAGACCCGAATGCGAAAGTTAGGGTTTTTCACGAAGAACAGGTCGTGCGCACTTGCTAAGTGCGCACGGAGCAGGTCCTGCGCACTTGCTAAGTGCGCAGGAGGAGGGACCTGCGCACTTGCTAAGTGCGTAGGAGGAAGGACCTGCGCACTTGCTAAGTGCGCAGGAAGCATGGTTTGCGCACTTGCTAAGTGCGCAGGCAGCAGGGTCTGCGCACTTGCCAAGTGCGCAGACATCAGAACTGATTAAGTGAAGTCAGTATGTTAGAATGGTTAAACCGTTAGAGTCGGGATTGGTCTGATGTGTATTTAACTAATCAATTCAGATCGGAAGTGACGTTGTTGGACCTTCGTTTAGGACAACCCATATTAGCGTATCAGGTGAGTTCTAGAGCCCTCTTTTAAATGTTTTGTTAAATGTTTTGGGCTGGTGTGCATACTTACGAAATGATGTTTTAACGAAATGATGTTTTAACGAAACAATGTTTACGAAAGGAAAGGTTATGAAGTGTTTTTGCCAAAAAGGTTTACGAATGTTTATGAACGGTCTAAATGAGGAAATGTTTAATGAAAAGGGAAAGAGGTAAAGGTTTAAAGAAGTCATTACAAATCTAATCTGTCGAATGAATGGAATTGACGAACGAAGTCTGGGAATGTGATTCCCAGCCTTGTGGTAGATTATGGACAGCGAGCCATAGTTTCCATAAGAACAACAGGGGTAGTGTCTTAGTGTCCTGCCAATGGTTTTGATGTTGTACAACTGGTAAGGGAGTAACGACGGTTACGCGGGTGATGACAATCATCCTAAGTGAATGAGGTATGGGAAATCAATGACGGCGATACGTAACGATTGATTCCCAAAGGAAAGATGTGTGTTGGGCAATGACGGCGATACGTAACGGTTGACCCCACGTAGTGAATGGTTGGGCAATGACGGCGATACGTAACGGTTGACCCATGTAGTGTATGGTTGTGGCAATGAAGGCGATACGTAACGGTTGCCCACAACACCAAAGGTTCCTTCGGGGACACTGTGACGCGTAAAATAAGATACAGAATTAGATAACGATAATGTATGACTTAAATGAATGTTAAAAGTTTTAATGAACGATCCGTTTAACGGTGTTTATGATTATGATGTTGATGATGATATGGGTACAAAACCTTTTTAAAGATGTTATTATTACATGCTTTTGTGAAAGGTTTTACTAAATGAATGAATGATATGTTTTTGGCAAATGTTGATGTTAAAGTTTTTATGAAATACTAGAACTCACCAGCGTAGCTGACTTTTTAGTATGCACATTCAGGTTAAGGCAGGTATGGACGATGGACGGTGATGTTTGGCAAGCGAGAAGAGTTACCCGGTCGATCATGAAGACTGGCATCCCGTTATGAGTTGTTTATGTTAAGTTTATGTATTTGATAATGTACGCTTCCGCATGTATGAACAAGTTTTTAGTTATGTTGAATGATTCCGCTGCGTTATTCGATATTCATGTTTAAGAACTGTTTGTGAATGAGTAAATCCAATAAGTGAGGCCTCTCGGGTTTGGGGCCTTACAGTGGTATCATGTATATTGCACGAAATTAATTTCACGTATAATGTTACCAACTTAGTATCATGTATTTGTAACCAAATGAGCCTCATGTTCAAGGCGGTCAATCCAGTATTATGTACCAAACAAACGATTGTTATGTATCATGTGATCAAATTAGTATATGTATATTACAAACAACTATGGTTCATGCATTACGTAATCAATCCAGTAGAACATGTATTGCAAATAATCAAGTTTCATGTATTATGTAATCAGTGTAGCATTGGGTATATTGAAAATAATTAAGTTTCATGTATTATGTGGTCGTGTTGGGTATATTGTGAACGTGCATACGTAAGTTATTGAACTTCGTGTGTGATGTATACTAACGAGTTTTGTGTGTGATCGAGTGTCGCGGACAAGCGTGTTGTTTGGCGTTCATGTATAATGTGGTAATTAGGTTCTAGCTTTTAAATCTCGTTGAGGTTTGTAGGGATGGTTAATGTCTACGCGAAGTGGGTCGTCTCTTGATGTGGCAAGTACACTCATGCATTATTGAAGGTGTAGGGTAACGAGGAGGTTCTGAAAATATTCTGGTTAAATGTGTTTATGAATATTTGTTTGTAATTAAGAAATGGTTCGTAGATGGATAGGAGGGTGAAAGTAATGAGTTGAATAATAGATAATTACACGAAAGCCTTTTTACAAAAATCTTTAAGGAAATGGTGGTTAAATAACTTAATCCATGATTTACAATGGATAAACAAGTAGTTGTATATTAATTTAACCAAGGTTTAGAAATAACGAGAAAAGTCATAATTATTTATCAATTTGAAATATTGCTTTTATAAGACAAGTCGTATTAAGTTTTCTTATAAGGTGAAAAGGTTTATGGAAAATTTATATTTTTGATACTATCTAAAAGTTTGATAAACATTTTGTTTGAACAAGATAACGAGGTTTGTTTAAATCAAATATTAAGATGATTTCTTTACAAAGGAGATTGTTGGTAGTGTACTAAATTGTATTGAATGAAGAAGGTGATACTTAGGAAATTTTGATGAAAATATGATGGGTGTAATTTACACTTAACGTGTCAAATCAATGAATAATAACTTTAGAGTTGGAATATATAAAATTTATTAAATGCTGAAATGTTAAACATTACTCAAAACATAGGGAAATGGTTCTCAAACTGAAAATTTAAAGACAATAAATAAAAAAAAAATTTGTTAACGTCTCTGGTAGCTTTCCACTAGAAGGAAGATAATCACCAAGATGAGAACCGCTATGGTCATTCGGGTAGCCGATCTGGCTTCAGCTCTAGTTGTTTCCATGCGATTCTCAAGCATTTCTTTTTCGAGGACGGAAATTAACTCCTTTTGGTACCCTAATTGGTTCGTTAGGCTATCCATTCTTTGTCCTTGCAAGTTGTGCCTTATCTCGTGCTCCATCCTTTGCCTCCCAAACTCTGAGGTCCTTACATATTGGTGAATGTCATTGGTTGGAATTCCCATAGCACTAATGGGTGCCATGGTACGCCTTACCCAAGGGTTAGAATGATACGGGTCGGGCACCAGATACGGGTCTCTTTGTGGGGGTGGTAACTGAGTGTGTAAATGGGGTGTCTGATACTGGTTTCTGAGTGGGGGTGATCCAGGTGTTCGAAGTCTTGGGCCGGTGTTCCTAATCCCATCTGCCCTTACGTCAAACCTTGGTCTAGCAGCTGGGGGTATTGGTGACCGATACACGGGTGTCCCGATGTCTTCTTCCCTATCAGATTCTGCTCCAGGACGGTAAACCGGGGAGGAAGGAGGGTAGGAGTCCATGTCTAGCAGAAAACAATAAAAGGGTTGTAAGTGATAATGAAATATTGAGTGTTAGACATAGGAGTTCTCATAAGTTTAGAGTTTGACTTGTCATAACACCGAGTCTTCACAATAGTATTTTAGAAGTACACTTGACTTATAAGTAGTGTATCCTTGAGGAGAATTCCCAGGAAAGAGGGGTGGGTCACTAAGACACACTTAAGTACCCTGTCTTTTTCCTTAGCCAGAATCCCTCATGGGCCTACACACTCTTCCAGCCATCGTATATTAATAACACTATTGTTGGGCTCATAGTCATGATGAGAATTGTTGTGGACTGGGCTTTGAGGCCCGAAAGTGAGGCTTATATGTTGTAGTAGGCTTCTTCTTCTTGGAGGGTAAGTGGGCTTCTAGTTTATTATTAATGGGCTGTAGGCCCAATAGTTTAGATTTAGATCACAAGAGGTGGTGACATTATATGTGTGAGTTTAAGGGTGCATGAAGAACTAAGTCTGTATGAGTGTGTGTGGAAACTTAGGATAGCACTTTAAATAAATCAAATAGGTAGCAATGAATAGGAGACAAAAGTTGGCAGGTAATGTGACACATAGACTATTAAGTATTGCATCATATGATGTAATTATATAGTATAACATGTAAAAATATTCACATAAGGAATAATCATGTAGCATGTAGTAGCATGGCATAGTATGGGTGTCCTAAGGTTATAGTCTAGGTCAAGAGTATCTAATAACCTAATTCCCTATAACCAAGGCTCTGATACCAATCTGTCACACCCCAACCGACGGCGAAATACGTTGGGGCGGGACATGTAGACTGTTCAAAAGCTCAAGGTTTACTAAAGTTTAAATATTTAAACAACCAAATTCATATCATAGATAAACATCAATCCAACAATACAAAGAAAAATAGAGAATACATAAATAGTTTCTTTAAATTAGATTCTAGGTCCTTGGTCCTAAGTGAAGCAACTTGTACTTATTCTAAAGCATTAGTACCTGAAACATGATGAAAACAAGGTCAACTAAAAAGTTGGTGAGCATACATAGGTTTTGACACACAACCAAGTTTAAAGTGTTTTATACAATTCATAAGATACACGTGTATAAGGCATTTATGGAGAATCTATAGTTAAACTAAGTGTGTACAATCAAACCTTGTGACTGAGGCATAACACGCAGGTTACCCTAATGTAAAGTCGGTAACAAACACCCTAACCGGGTGGGTTTGTCAGACACAATAGATATATCAATGTTAACTGTTGGCTTGTACGGAGTTAATGATTGCACTAATGTCATGTATATGTAGTCTTAACTCATAGCATTCAAGCATAAAGCACATAACACTTAATAACATATTATTGAATTGTATTTAAGTCTATGCAAAAAGGTTTCAAAAAGTAAATCATGTTTCACCCCAAAAGTACAAAATGAAAAAGGGGCTATGTAAACTCACCTGATTCAAAGGTATAGCTAACACGAGAGACTAGGTAGTAACGTGATCCTTGTACGCACAACGTTAACCTAAAGTGTATTTCGTGTGAACATGAATTAATAAAATGTCTAAATCAAGTCTAGGGTTTCAATGGATGTGAGTATAAGAAATTATATAATGAGTTCGTGTAGAATTATGAAAAAGGGTTGTGTAGGTGTTGAATAAAAATGAAAATAATTTGAAATGAATAGTTTAAAATATTTTTAAATTAGGGTTTGGATTTGAATAATTAAATCAAATAATTATTATTCAATTATTCTAGTTACAAAATAATGTAGTTATTCGGTTTATTTAAGTATAGTCTAAATAACCAATTTTGTTTGAATATAAATTAAATAAATAATTGTTACTTTATTTATTTATTTATAAAGGTATGTAAGTATGAAGTTGTGTAAATAATATTTATGTGTCGAGTTTAAATGATAAATATACATTTAACTTTGTAGGTTATAATAAATAAATTTTATGTATTTATTTATCCTTTAGAAATAAGTATCTTGATTTTTTTAAATTAAGTTAATATTTTATAACTTTTATAAAATCAATTGTTTTTATTTAGAAATTAATTTAAATATTTAGATTTTTGTTTTAAAAATTTAATATACAAGTTTAACAACTAATTTCGAAATAAAACTGAATTTATATTGAAAGTTAATAAATCTGGTTTTATTCTGTTATAGATATTACAAGTTTTATAAAAATATTTTTTATAAAATTTTTGGAGTTTTAAAAACTGATTTTAAAAATAAATGGGGCTGGCCCGAATCGAACCCGGGTCTGCCCGGTGAAGGTTACAAGCGTAAACCACTGGACCAGGGGCGCATCCCTGATACAAATTTGGTTCGAAATACTTTTAATATAAATTTGGGAAGGAGCCGGGTCTAGGTTTGATGCGCACGCAAAAAGGTCGGGGTTGTGGGTTTCGAACCCACGCCACCGGGTCCGATGGCGCAGTGGCTTAACCAGTCGGACCGACGGTTTCGCTGGTCATATATGGATTCCACAAATTTAAAAACGTTAATTAAATTAAAACCAAATTCAAATCCCGTATGAACAGGTCATGAATCCGTCTCGAATTCGAATCTGATACAACCGGTCACGATGAAATGACATGGGGCTAATGATGTGCATACAAAAACGGATCGAATGACACAAGTATTACCTGATATGGAGGATTGTCAAGGGCTGCCGGCTAAACCGTCAGAGGCCGGCTTCTTGGGGTTCGATCGACGCACAGAGGTGATGTGGGGTGCGATTTTGGTTGCAGAGAGTTTGAAATGGGGTTGGCGAAGGTGGGTATGTACTTTAATTCGTTTAATTTCATCCTGAGTACACGATTTGATTTTTGATTTGGAGGTAACGGCCGTTGGAGTGATTAACGCGTGAATTCGATCAATTGGGAGTGAATTGGGTCACGTTATGATACCAGGTACATGCGAGATGTATTAGAGCGTGATTTACGGGTGCTAATTCCTTCTGGTTACTAGATTGAAGGTTGATTTGAACGCGTTTTGACTTCTAAGAAGTCAAACTATTCGAAATTTGAATTTCAGTCGCGGTTTGATCAAATTGTAACTATATTTGGGGTTGGGTGTGATCTATAAGCGTTTGCACCTAAATGGGAAGTCCATAGTAATGGTTTTTTTTTTGGAGATTCTTAATGCGGGAATTCCTTGATTTGGGCCTTGTTGACTTTTAAAGTCAAAACTAACAAATGGGGGTCCAAATTGAGTCATATGGGTTCTGATCTAAGCCAAAGGTTCACTTGTAAGGGTGGGGTTTGAGTTGAGGGTTCAAGTCCTACTTATTAATTTATTTTAGTTACTAACAAAATTGATTTAAATAAAACTTATAATGTTTTAAATATTGAATCCAATATATAAATGATTGCATTTATTTTATAAATAGATACATATATATATATATGATAAAAGTTGTAACTATAGGATTAAAACTCGCAAATTATATATATTGATTTGTTTATTAAAACACACATGTATATATACATAGTTGTACATATATTTGTTTATTTAAGTCTAACTAGGAGTATAATATGTTTATGTAAGGTTGGAACTCCAAGTTGCCACGTGTAAAAAAAATAAAAAAAATAATTAGTGTTACATATGTTGTCAGGCAAAACAAGTTTGAAATAATGCTCCATTATTGTATAAAATATCTTAAAATAGTATTAGAAAATTTTGGATGTTACACCATCCTTCCTGACATCTCTGGTTTTCTCAAGACACACTTAATAGGATAGTTAGTTTTAACATGAATAGCATGAGTTTGAAAATAATGTCTGAGTTTAGTAGATGGCATTATTAAATCTAATATTAACTTTTCTAAATGAGAGTACTTGGTTTCAGCCGTGAGGAGACTTTTACTTACATAGTATATTGGATGCTGCTGACTTTCATGATCCTTGACTAGGACGGCACTTACAGAATTACCGGATACCGCCAAGTACAGGGATAATGGTTCGCCATCTTCTGGTTTCATCAATAGAGGAGCTGATGATAAGTATTCCTTTAATGATTGGAGTGCTTGTTCATGCTTCTCTTACTATTCGGATCTCTTGTTCTTCTTTAGGATGTCGTAGAACTCTTTGCACCTTTCTGAGGATCTTGATACGAATCGGTTGAGTGCTGCTATTCTGTCGGTTAGCCTCTGGACATCCTTAGTGTTTTCTGGGGATTTCAGACTGATGATTGCTTTAATTTGCTCTGGACTGGCTTCTATTCCTCTTTTGGTTACCATATAGCCTAAGAATTTTCCTGCCTCCACTCCAAAGTGGCATTTAGAAGGATTCAGCTTCATGTTATACTGGTCCAGGATATCGAATGCATCTCTGATATCCCTGAGATGATCCTCAGCTTTCTTTGATTTTACCATCATGTCATCTATGTAGACCTCCATGGTGTCCCCTAGTTTGTCTTTGAACATCATGTTCACCAGTCTTTGGTATGTAGCACCTGCATTTTTTAAACCAAAGGGCATAGCAATATAACAATAAATACATGTTGGGGTCATGAAGGCGGTATCATCCTGGTCTGAGGGTTCCATCTGAATTTGTTGGAATCCTGATGAAGCATCCATGAATGTGAGCATTTCGTGGCCTGCTGTGGCGTCGACCATTGAGTCAATGTGTGGTAGTGGAAAAGGATCTTTGGGACATGCTTTGTTCAAGTCAGTGAAGTCTACACAGACTCTCCATTTCCCGTTTCTCTTCTGGACCACAACCACATTAGCTAGCCACCTTGGGAATTTCACTTCCCTTATCATTCCCGCATTCAACAGCCTTTCAACCTCTTCCTGGATAATTACATTCCTTTCTGGTGCAAATTTCCTTCTTTTTTGGTGTATTGGCCTGAAACTATTATCAATACCCAATTTATGTGTAATAATATCTTTAGAGATACATGTCATGTCTTCATGTTTCCAGGCGAAGGTTGAGATTTTGCTTTTTAGTAACTCTACAATATTTTGTTCAATATCCATGGGGATATTGGTTCCAACAAGCACCTTGACGTCAGGATCCTCCGTACTTAGGGAAACCACTTTAACATCTTGCTCTTTGGTCTCTAAGACGTCTCGGGCTAGTTTCTTTAATTGCTATGCTTGCCTATTTTTAGCGGAGGCCTTCATTGAAGAAGTGTAGCAGTCCTTGGCCTCTTGTTGATCATTGTTAATCTTCACTACCTCCAAGGGGTTGGCATCTTGACACACTGATGGTATGTTGAGGGTACTGCCTTCAGGTCGTGTATCCAAGGCCTTCCTAAAATGATATTATAGCAAGACAAAGAATCTATTACACAAAACTTTTGTATAGCATTTACACCTTCGATGTATATCGATGGTTTTATTTCTCTGACTGTGTTTTTAACTTCTCCGCTGAATCCCACCAGCACTGAAGATTTTGAGATAATTTCAGAATCTGGGATCCCCATTCTCTTCAGGACTTCATGCTGAATGATATTTACCGAACTCCCTCCGTCAATTAGTATCCTACGGATGAAGTGGTTTGCAATATACAGAGTGATCACCAAGCCGTCGTGATGAGGATCATGTACGTCATTTCGGTCCCCTTCATCAAAAGATATGACTTTCTCTTCAGTTAGGCTAGAGGTCTTGGTAGGCTTGTCCCCTTTCTCTGTCTTTGCTTCCTTGGCATTCCTCTTTGTTGTAGAGTAAGAAGTACCACAAATGTCAGATCCACCAGATATAAAACTTATTACCTTGGCATCCGGTGGCGGGGATGTTGCTCTCTTCAGGATCCTGTCATGATCCTTAGCCTTATTCTTTCCTTTGCCTAGAAATTCTTTGAGATGTCCTTTGTTTAAGAGATAGCTTATCTCTTTTCACAGAGCAATACAATCTTCGGTTACATGGCCGAATTCCTCGTGGAATGCACACCACTTGGATTTATCCTTCCATCATGTGTTCTTCTCAAATTTGTGAGGCCACCTGGCTTTTTCACCAAGATCTTGCATAGCAAATAATAAACATGTTGTATCAAGAGAAAAACAGTATTCAGATGGTCTAGGATACTCTTCTTCGTCTTCGCCATCCTCCACAACATTAATCCTGTGATTGTCAGGCTTAGAATAAGGCTTGGATCTATAAGGCTTGAAGGGTGCAGATTCAGTCTTCCGGTTGGGTTGATTGTAACTGGTTGGAGCATCCATCCTTTTCTAGATCTTCTTATCATCCTCGATCCTTACGAACCTCAATGCCCGATTCCTGACTTCATCAAGATTCCTACAAGGATTCATGACAAGGTCTTCGTAGAATTGGGAGTCCTTCTTCAGACCCATCTTGAATGCCTGGACTGTTGTGGCAACATCAAGGTTCGGAATATCTAGGGATTCCCGGTCGAACTTGCTGACATAATCTCGGAGAGATACTCCGAGATTCTGAGTTATCTTGTAAAAGTCACTTGTTAATCTTTCAAACATTCTGCTGCAAGAGAACTGGTTACTAAACAAATTTATTAAATAAGCGAATGAAGTAATCGAATAAGGTGGAACATTAAGTAGCCATTTCAGGGCTAATCATGTTAAGGTGGAACCAAAACCCTTGCATAAGCACGCCTCTTTCAAATCTAAGGGAATGGGATTAATCTCCATTCTTTCTCTTTACTGTGCGACGTGTTCCTTAGGATCCGTAGTTCCATCGTACAACTTCATGTTAGGAGTTTGGAAGCGCTTTGGGATCTCAGCATCACATATTAGTGGAGCGAATCTCGAGATCCTGTGACTGCTTGAAGACATCTCCGATATAAGTTGGACTATACCTGGTGCACTGGAGATCATCTCCCTTAGCTTCTTTAGTTCCTTGGCCATGGACGGAGTGATTCCTGTATCCTGCACAGATTCGTTAGTGTTTGAAAATTGATTAAAAGTGTTACCGTTGTCAGGATTCCGGAATGATAATCCCAGAGCAAACCCAGGATCCTGATTCATGGTAACTCTGACAGCCGGAGTCGGCCCAACAATAGTGGTTCCGGTCCGCATGGGTAAGAAATCTCCCTTATGAATTCCTGAGGATCCCGAATAATTGAAATCTAAGATCCTTGGTTGCAGCGGGGTCGTTACTTCCACTGGATTCTTTGAATTTTTCAAGTTCCCTAAAAAACATCAGGTTAGTCTTTTTCTTCTGCTCCATATGTTGCTTCATTTCTGAGAACATATTAAGGTTCACATCATTTGAAACTAGCACAGGTCCCCTAGCCGGTATCCCAGATCTTGAAAATCTGGCAGAAACAGGTTTCTTTGGTAGATTTTCACTCTTCTTCTGGAATGGAGGAGGTGGAAGAGGGTTGCTTAACCCAGAGCTTGAAGATGGAGTAGAAACAGAAACACTTTTGGATTGGGATGATATTTTTTAAATCAGTTTGAAAAAATAGTGATTGAACACAAATTTTAGCAAAGATTTTAAGATGAAAAGCACCACTTTACCCACGATGGGCTTCAAATTGTTTTGACCAAAAACTAACAAAGATAATTAAGTAGCCAAACTTTGTATGTGAGGTAGTGTGCTTGTATAAACTCGTGTAAAATGCAATGTAAATGAAAATGACACGATGAGTTACGAGGAAAGCCCTTGATCTCCAGGGATCTCTGGCATAAAACCTCGGGAGCCGACTAAAGTCGGGCTGCCTTGTTTATCTTATTGAATCAAGTAAAAAATACAAAGTGGGAGAGAAAAGTGATTGTGTATAAGTGTTCCAAAGCGTTTCGAGAGTCTAGTGTTTGTGCCATGAATGTTGTGTCCCCTAATGATCATCTTATGCTCTTTATATACATTGCATGTCATTAAATGAAAGGCTAATATCCCGGAATTGTCTTAATTGACCGTTACAAGTCTTCTTTGATGAATATAGCCGTTGTATTCAATGATATTCCGTGTCTTCATCTAGTAGTAATGTTAAGTAGGGTGTTACCTGCATGACCAAGTCGAAGACAAACGCATAATATTAATTATTACAACGGTCAGTTAATCAGGATACTGAAACATAGTAAGAATCAGGGATACCGAAACTTATCTGAGGATCCGGGATACCAGAGGTAAAAACTGACCCCTAACACCAAGTACTTAGTATTTGCATGCTAACCAAGACTTACTTCGGAATGGGGACATCCCCGAAAATCCTAAGATATAACTATTGAAGAAAGACTAAGTGGATGATTTGCTTGTCAGCAATACACAGGAAATAGCCAAAGGAATGTAACCTACCGTTACTCAAGCTGAATTGATCTGGTATGTATACTCATTCAAGATTTCTCAATCTCAGAATATGTACTTTTATCTCAGTTGATATCTTAATTTCTTAGTACAGAGTCTAATTCTAATGTTTTCATGAAATGCCTTTTCAAAAAAGTTTTTGACCTAGAATTACTATCCTAATATATATATATATATATATATATATATATATATATTATCCAAATCTCTTTTTTAAGGTAATAAGTCTCACTTTTCTGGAGTAATCATTTCAAATTAAAGCATTTAATAAAACATGTCAAGCATAGAACAAAGGTTGTTAAAACCTAAATCATCCAAAAAGCATTCAAACTATCCCCAATCCAGGGATACCAAGTAGAAACTGTTTTAAAGCAAATAAACGAGAAAACTCCCAAAACACTGGAGACCAAAAGATAAATTGTTTTAAAACAGAAACCAGAGAAATTGTTTCACCACCACAAGTCAAACCATTGAAAACAAAGCTCAGGCCTCAACATATTTGCCCTCATTGCCTTGTACCGCATCCACATCCACGCCTACTTCCTTTTCACCATCCTTGCCAACCTCTGCCTCACGCCTCATGCCTCTTGCTTGCCTCAGTCGCCTCGCCACCTAGAGCCACCAAAGCCTTACGCCACCCCTAAAGGTCCCAAGCTGCAACATCAAAAGCCTTATCACCAGCTTATTCTGCCATCTGGATCCTAGCTTGGACAACGGTCATAGCGGCAGACTTCTTGGCATCATTCAAGATCCCCTCAAGTTCTTGGGCGTGTTAAGCTTTGATCTCCTCCAGCTCTTGGGCATTTTAGGTCCTTGGCCTATTCCAGTAAGCTCTTTAACCTCCCTCTCCAACACCTTGCTCTTGTCGCTGCAATCTTCTTCAAGTCTTCCACCATCCTCTCAGCATCATTGGCACTTTTCTCCTCGGCATCAAAGTAGGTTTGCATCTGTTCCAAAAAATACATGTAAGTTTTCAAGATACTGGTGCAAGATCGGCGATGCTAGAATCTACTTACCGAGCGCAGGACCAGATTTAGCTTCTTGTTCAATTCAGGGAAACCCATCTCCTTGGGGGATTCAACATCAACTAAATCAGTATTTTTCCTCTCCTTGCTCCCAGATGACTTTGAGCGAAGAACAGGGGCAGAAGACCTAGGGATCATAGGAGCAGGTTTCTCCTGCTTGATTACTGCACCTCCCCCGGAGATCAGACTGTCGATGTCGGCAAGAGCAAAGCTAGAACCTGATTTGTGAATGCTTATAAAAGTCTAACATGTTAGGATCACGTGTACTAAGAGAAAAAAGAAAAAGTTACCTACCGCTAGACATTTTGGATTCTAGGCACTGAGTGTCAAAACTTCCCTCGGCGGTAGGGACTTTGAATTGAAATGTCCTCTCTTCAACAGGTAGTTCCGGAAAACACTTCACTCTCTTGACTGTATCGGCTCTTGCAGGTGCTATCTAGGAAAACTTGGATGCTGCATAAAGATAGTTATTGTTTAGGTTAGTCTCGGAGATATTGGGATAATACAAGATCCTACAAACTAAGCCCTACCCTTCTTAATCCACTCAAGCGGCAGAAGATCCTCACCATGGATAGAGCTGCGCTTCACGAAAAAGAATTTCCTTTTCCGGTTATTGTCATTTTGGGTGGCTTTGAGGACAATATGAGTTTGGCCAGATTTGATTTGGAACAATAAACGATTGGAACAATAAACGATGGGAACCATGGCTTCTCAGGTTATAAACGCTGGCTAACTCAGAAAATTGATGTCAAGAGCATGGGTTTGGATCAGATTCTCCATAACAAACAAGGTCCTCCAAACTATTGGCATTGTCTGGGCATAACTTAAACCAGTGAGCTTAAAGAACTCTGTGGTCAGTGGTGGAAAAGGATAGCTCATACCCAGAGTGAAAGGAAATGCAGGGAAACAAATCCAGGTTTTTGACACAAAATCATATTTAACTTTGGGGTCAAAAGCCCTAAAAACGGTGTTTTTGGGAAACGCGCGGCTAGCTTTTAAAAGAGCAATGTCTTAATCAAAGAAAGAATAACTCTCCTGATCAGGATGCTCGATGAATCCCTGATCTATGAAACCCTCAGCGTAATCATCAGAATGAGTTCGAGATCGAGTCATTTTCATACCCGTGGTCTTAAGTGAACGAAATTTATGAGAAGAAAGAACAAAGCTTGAAAAGAAAGAGATTTTACCTCTGATACTCTGCGGAGAAGAAGGATGAAGGCAATGAGAAATTAACTAAAACTGAGAATAATAGGGGATAATTATAACCTAAGGAAACGGTGTCGTTTCATGACCTAAATCCTCGCGCCACAATGGCTCACGTCGCATCACGTTCATATCGTGTTTAAATTTTTTTGCAGTTATCGATGAAGCATCTCCAGCTGTCAAAATTTGGGGACAATTGTTACGGGTTAATTTTATGACTCAGGATCTTGGATCTCAAGTAATTTTAGTATCCTGAATGCTTACGGTACTAATAAAATTTTCTTCTTGTCTTTGACTTGTTTTCGTAGGCATTCAATAAGTGACTTACTCCGCCCTTAGAAGTCGGAGATTGACTAGAGAAAACATGCGTTAAAGATCCTCTAACGGTCACAAGTGGAGGCCGAGTTCTTCCCAAGATAATCGGGAAATTAGTTACTTTATTTTTCTTATTTAATTGAGCATGATGATCGTAATAGAACACACAACACACTCTCGAATACTCTTTGTAACACTTAGCTACGATCATCTATTGCTCCAATCTTGTAATTTTTGTTATCATCAATAAGAAGAACAAGAGGTAGCGTGACTTTAGTCACCTCCCAGGGTTTTATGCCGGAGATTTCCAAGGATCAAGGGCTTTCCTCGTAATCACCTGTGTCATTTTATTGCTTTCAATCTTACATTTGCCACAAGAATCATACAAGCACACTACCTCACTTACTAATTTGATTAAGGAATTATCCTTGTTAATTTTTGGTCAAAACAGTTAGAACAGTTTGGAATTATAAGAAATGTGGTAAATCGTAAAAGGTTGTATTTATGACCTGTAGCTTCGATCTTTGTCAGTCAACAAGCACACAGCAACCCACAACTACTGAAAAGCTGGCAATCACGTGATGCATTTTGTTTCCGTATAATAGATGACTTCCACCACTCGTTTTCTAACAAATCTAGAGCTTTATGTGAAAACTTACCGTGTAGGTTATCAAACAATTCAATAGCTTTGTGGTTGTCCATTTTCCTTATCGGGCTTGTTCCAAACCCATGTTGTAATTCTATGTACTGAGATGTTACAGTTTCATCGACAAACCCCAAAAGTCTATCTAGCGAGCTGTTAGCATTTCTAAGATAGCTCTTTAGGAGCGCATACTGGCTTTCGACTCTGTTAGTTGTACGTTGACCAAAGTTAAGGTTTATGTTGGACCAGGCTGATACAAACTTTTCTTTATATGGGTCCAACCAATTTTTAGTCTCATAGTCTATAACTCCTGGAAAAATAATATAAACCCGAATAAATATTATAAATTAAAAATAATATATATGAAAAAAATAAAAACTTACTTCGTCGTCTGGCTGCATATAGTCGTTCATAAAGTTGGTTGAAGTTGTACTGGTATATATCTGACGTGGGAGACTCACACAATACCGCCCCTGAATACTTGAATTTTGTCTGGTCTTCGTCTGTCATCGATGTTTTGCAATGTTTTGAGATATTCTTGTGGATGTGTCACCTGCATAGGTACTTGGAAGTGTTCGAGAATATTTTATCACACGCGTTTATAAGAGCTTGGTCCCTGTCTGTTATTATCATACGCAGCTCCATACACTTTTGCAACATACCTTTGATATTTAATAGCACCCATATGAAGTTTTCCTCTCGTTCTTTGGATATAAATGCATGAGTGACACAAAACGACTGGTGTGTGGAGGTCACACCGACAACTTAAACAAATGGAAGTATGTACATGTTCGTTTTGGACGTCGCGTCGATCATCAACTTGTGCGGGAAAGCACGCCACATCTCGTATGATTTAGGATGAACAAAGAAAACCTCCTCCACGACATTTGTGGTGGGATCCTCCCGAGTATAATAGACATACTTTTTAGATGAAAGCAGGTTTTTCAAAACCTGCATTAGAGTTTCACCAACTGTCATTTCATTTTTTATCTTATGTATCGCATTGTAAATGTCTTTTTTAATACACCTGCTCTCTAGGTTTTGTTCCCTTATGGATGCCATAGTGTTACGTGGCAACATGTTTTGCAAATACAGCTTCGCCACCAAAAGGTATTCCGACTGAGACAGTCTCCTGGGAAACGAGTGCGCTTCAAGATGTTGAGTAGGATCGTGGTTATGATTGTCATCCATCACCGTTAACTTCCAAGCACGACTATTTTCTTCATACTCTCCTTCCAATTTAAAAGGACAACTTGTTTTCTTGCTACCGACACGTCTATCCATGGCTGTAGACTTGCGTTTGCCGTGACGGTCACACACAAGCCATAACTTGATAACCGGTGCCGACAGGTCGTTGCCTTTTTTCGTCGATCGTCGAGTGACAATGACGTAACCATTCTCACGTTTTCTGTGGACAACTCAATCCACCAACTCTTCACGAGACTGAAAATTCTGCAACAACGTTACAGTTAAAGTTCTGCAACAACAAACTATATATAAGTATATATATATATAGGAACATGTTCAATTGAGAACCATCATTTTGGCGAGAACCAAAAAAACCATACATTTTTACACAAATGCATACATGCATCCTTACTTTATATATGCACAAATGCATATATGCATCCTTATATTTGTGTAGAAATGTATGGTTTTTTTGGTTCTTGCCAAAATGATGGTTCTTAATTGAATATATCCCTATATATATATATATATATATATATATATATATATATATATAGGGGTATGTTCTTTTGAGAACCAACAATATGTTAAGAACCGTGAGAACCACATTAACTCTTCCTCTATTTATAATATAAATTGACTAAAATTCATGTACATTTCAATATGTTTAAGGTTTGGTTTTAAAAGACCTCGAATTTATGGTCGTTTTTTTAAAATGCATATATGAACTCACACTATATGCACAAATGAATGCATATATGCATATTTTTATACTTTTCTTAAAAAAATTCAGGAGAGAGAAGATAAACTCAAACTAAGAGTGGGAAGAGATAAATAAAACATTGTTGTTGAATTTTACTTTTTTCACTAAAGCGATATGTACACGTTTTGTGCGGTTCTTTCGGTTCTCAACATATGGTTGGTTCTCAAAAGAACATGCCCCTATATATATATATATATATATATATATATATATATATATATATATATATATATGTGTGTGTGTGTGTGTGTGTGTGTGTGTGTGTGTGTAGGAATGTTATACCTAGTCAGTTTCATACGAAACGGTTGTATTGGTTTGTTCCTCGTACGAATGTTCACCGTATATGAACTCGTTAGTCGGTTGTGTCGAGTAACCATATACGAAATTGTTAGTGCGTTATGTCGGGTAAGAGGGGTCAACGTATACGAAATCATTAGTGAGTTGTGTCAGGTAAGAGGGTTCAACGTATACGAACTCGTTAGTGTGTTGTGTCGGGTAAGAGGGTTCATCGTGTACGAACTCAGAATTACTTAGTGACTCATTCAAATCTGGAAGCCTTACCGTGCGTGGACCACGCCTGTGAGAATTTTTCATGGAGGATTCCACTCTAGTGGACCCCGAGGCTTCTCTTGCATCTGCAAATGGCCTATTGCAAACTTCTTTTTTCCCATTTTAATATTTTATGTTAATACATTTTATTATAAAAATATGTTTGAATTATATTAACTTTGCTCTTTTTGGTTTCTTTATATTGAAATTATCACAAGAAAAAATATTGTTTTTAACTATCATGGGCACATTTTATTTTCTTATGTTTAGTAATAACTAATAAAAGCAAATATATTCAATAATGTAATATATCGTTTAAGATGAGTAATATAAACTAGTTTTTTTCTACTCGCGGTTCGCAGCGGGAGGTTATTTGGAAAAAAAAGTTAACGAACGAAAGTTAATAAAGAAAAATGAAATTAATAGAAAATTAAACGGGTTATACCAGCGTTAGGATGCGGGTGTCGGGCCGATCGTTAATAAAATTTAAGCGAAAACGTAGGCGCAACGGTAAAAATAATGGTAATAAAAAAGACATTTAAAGGTAAATAATAAAAAAGAAAAAAAGTTCGGGTAGTCGAAAACCATAAAAGCGAAGACCGACACCGGTTCCGATAATACCGACACCGGCGATGATGTTGTCTGCACATAATAGGTTCAGTTCGTCACGAGACCACAACGGTAACGACACTCGCTAAAGATTGCAATACAAAAAGAAAACTCGATTTTTAATACAACTTCGTTTTCAAAACAATTTATATCGTAACGTTGACAAAAAAACTAAAAACAGTCGCGCACCTCTTTTTAAAAAATAAAAAAAAATAACGAACGGAAGTTATTAAAGAAAAACAAAATTATTAGAATATTGAGCTGGTTAAAAGTGTAATGCATATACAGCACGATGGTTAAAAATGAAAAATTAAAAAAAAAATTGTCAAAAATTTAAATGGGATAGTCAGTTTTGCCGAAGGTTTCATTTTAATCTATTAGGTAATTATGGAGAAAATGAATACTTTTTAAATCTATTTATAGTTTACTGACGTATCAGAAAAGTTTATATAATTACAAAATAGGTGAAATTTTCATATATATACATATATTTTACATTTGCGTATTTCATAAATGTCTTAAAAATTCTGTTTTTCATTTTTATAAAAAAAAATATATGACGTGTGAGAGTGGACATGTGAAATCATTTCCCTCAAATGTGGAGAAATATGAAAAAAATTGTGAAATTTGATGTGACGCTGATATGACAGTGTGGATGAGTGTGAAAATGTAGAGTATACCCCTTAGCCTTACATCAGTCTTTGATTCCAAACTTTGTACTAGAATACCCTACATGCATTTAAACCGGTTGGTGTGAAAATTTAAGACCTTTCAATGAAATATAACAAGAGGAAAGAAATGATAGCGATCTCCCATTTCAAGATGAATATTAGATCTATTGGTGTTAGATTTTTTGGGTACGTTACAATTAATAGTACTATTTGGTAGTGAATCATAGAAGTCATAAATAAGTGTGGGGGTAGAGATTTATTTGATTTCAAAGTGAAAATTCCAACCTAACACACCCATATGCAATGGTACTTATACTCGTTTATTTTTAGTTGCAAGCTTGCATCCTTTTTATTATAGAATGTTTTATGGTCCCTTCATTTGGAAATATAACTCACAAAAGTATATAATTCTAGAAATTAAAATTAATGAGATACATAGAAACAATGTGGCCGAACAATGTTCTAAAGTTATAAATTTACAAAAAAAAAATATAAAAGTACATAAAATAATTATATTTAAAATATTAAACTTGATGCTCATATCTCTTTTATGTTTTAAATTTTGACATAATATAGTTAATCGGTTTAAGTTACGAATTATGATGCAAAACAAAACTTAAAAAGTAAGTATAAAATTAAACGGGTCAAGCTAGCAACCCATCATGTCGTTCCGAACACGAACCATTTAGCTAAATGTGTCTTTTTTAATGACAATATATTATTAAACCATACCTAGCAAGATACTAGGCAGCCGTGAACCTTACATGTACAATAGAAGGTTTTTGAGTCACTCGATCCAATTAACATTACATTTACGCATTCTAGAACTAATCCAAAAAAGAAAAAGAAAAATGTAAAACGTCTTCAAATAGTGTGTTTTTTCTTTGGACATTTTTCATGAAAAGTTTTTCATTATGGTGCCTCCAAATAGCTCACCAAGCCACACAAATCACTGATCCAACCACCTGTTTCTTCTCGTATTTTAAGTTCAAATTCTCCATCAAATCAATCAATGGCGACGGGTCTCTAAACGAGGGCATAGGCAACCCCAACCAAGTTGCGATTAAAGACCACAATCGATCTACCAAAAGACAAGAACCAAATAGATGTTTATTCAACTCCGGAAATTCATTGAAAGTAGGGCATAAAACACTTGGAATATAAATCCCTTTGCGAACCAAATTTGTATGAGTAGGAAGTCTATTTATTAACACTCTCTAAGCACATAAATTTACCTTCCTAGGAATACTTTTAAACCATACCGTTTGTCGTGAGCCCGTAGGAAGCAAGAAATCATCAATAACCTCATGAACCCCTTTAACCGAGAAATTATCCATATCATCAAGATTCCAAACCCATTTGTCCGACTGATGAGACAACACAGTCTGGACAAGAGTCTCCACCAAATCATCGAGTTGGCTCTGTTCAGCACCACCTTGAATAGATCTCCTACAATTCCAATTATTTGCATCCATCCTGTTTGAGACCCCAATCGATGGTAAGTCAAGGTGCAATCCATGCACAGAAGAAATTACCTTGACCCACAAACTATCCACTTCATTAACAAACCGCCACCACCACTTTTGAATAAGAGCTTTGTTAAAAGCCTCTAAAGTCCCAATACCAATACCAATACCAATACCACTTTTCTTTTTTGAAGCCATTACAAGTTTCCATGACACCCAATGAAGACTTTTCCCCTCTCCCATTTCACCCCAAAAAAAATTCGAACGCAACCGTTCAAGGATGTTCAAAACCGAGGGTGGAACAACAAACAAAGACATATAATACACTCCCAATAAGCCAAGCACCGAAGTTGTCAATAATGATCGAGCAACAATGGATAGGAGATTCGATTTCCACGTCGATAATCGCGCCTTGAACCTCTTAATTATAACCTTCCAATCATCTGGGTTTTTCATATAAGAACCAACCGGAAGGCCTAAATATATAAATGAGAGCTTTCCAGGAAGACAACACGTCAAAACAGCGAGATTCTCCACGTCTCCAACCTCAATCCCAACACCATATAGATTGGATTTATGAATATTTATCTTCAAACCGGAAGCAATTTAGAAGCAAGTAAGAATACAAACAACAGCATTCACATTAGTTTCCGACAATTCGCTAACAAAAATAGCAGCATTCACATAAAAAAAGATGAGAAAGAGAAATGCCATGTTTACCTATTCGGGCATCTTTAAAGAGTCCCGCTTGAACCGAATCTTCTACCGCCACATGTAACTACTCCATAGCAATAATAAACAAGAACAGAGATAATGGATCACCTTGTCTCAAACCCCTATGCATATCAAATTCTTGAGTAGGACTTCCTTAACCAAAATAGATAATCTTGCCGACTCAATACAAGCCTTAATCCAATTTATCCATTTGTTACGAAATCCCATAAACTCCATCACCTTGACTACGTATTCCCAAGAAAGTGAATCATAGGCTTTCGCGAAGTCAACTTTAAATAACATAAGCTTATTTTTCTTCTTTTTATATCATTCGACCAACTCGTTTAAAATCTAAGGACCATCCAAAATCTGATGGCCCTTAACAAATGCAGATTGCTCAATGCTAACAACCGATCCAATAACCTTCATCAACTTGTTAGCTAAAACTTTGGCAACAATTTTATATCGTAGACCAGTAAGACTGATAGGCTGAAAATCGTTAAGAAGCACAGGGCTTTGGACCTTTGTGATCAACGTCACAAAAGAGGAATTATACCATTTTATAAAAACGGACTCATTAAAAAATTGTTTAACCGCCTCAAAAATGCCATCCTTTAGAATTTCCCAAAATTGCTTAAGGAAAGCAAAAGTGAACCCATCCGGGACTGGCGATTTATCAATGCCACAAGACCAAACAGTCGTTCTCACCTCCTCCATCGACACATCAACTTCCGATAAATCGCGAGCATCCGGATGAAGAGATTTATAATTACCACTTCGATCATTCACGATAGCACCATGAAACGGTTTAAAGTAGTCTGAATAAAAATCAAAAAATACCTTTTTACACGAGACGTTTCAGATATCCATTCCCCATCCTGTTTCACCCCAGAAATCGCCATTTGTCTTCTTTTTTCTTTAACAACCCGTTAAAAATTTTTATACTTTTCATCTCCTTGAAAAGACCATTTTAGCTTTAGTTTTTGGGTCATATCACTAAGATCTCTTTTCTCTAATTCCGCAGTGTCGTCCAGAGCCTCCTTGCAATCAGCTAAGGTAGCATCAGAAGATGAACCTGAGTCAATCTTGGTATCACATGTCGCAAGCATGGAGAACCACTCTAATTTTTAGCCACCGCCAGTTACTTAGATTCTTTAGCCCTAAGGTTTAATATTTTCTTTAAGCCTTTTCATTTTCATCTTTAGCTAATACATCCAACCACCTCTTCACTCCAAGAGTCTTCAACCAATTTTTTCAATCCATCCAAAGTAAGCCATGACTTGTAGAATTTAAAAGGAATAGGACCATAATCATGTTCTTTGTCTTAAAATAATCGGCATATGATCTGACAGGGATGAGTTCAACAACGTAGCCTCAAGAGACGAAACAAGATCAACGAACTCCTCACAAATTAAAAAACGGTCAAGTTTATTAAGTTTTTTGCATGACAAAGCGACTCGGATAAATTTGAAACCACCCATAGCCACCTCCATGTCGATCAATAAAAGAATTAAAGTTATTAGCATTTACACGAGAGAAAATCCTCCCAAGCCTTTCTTCTGGAGCCCGAACCAATCACCAAAAATACAAAACAAACCAGGATGAGAAGCCATAAAGGAGCAAATAAAATCCCAAATCTTTTTCTTCTCATTCTCCTCTTGATTAATCATATAACATTTCACATTCACACATCTCAATTCCCCTTCCACAATAACCAAAATTTCCATACAAAGAATGCTATTTTTCACAAAAATCGAAGGATTCCAAATAGATAAAATACCACCCGACTTACCTCTAGCATTAGCTGAAGCAAAATCAAACTGTGTTTCGCCAGACCGATCTAAGACAGACCAAATCAATCCCCCATGAGACTCATCATCAGAATCATTCTTATCTTCCATGAAATCTTCCATATCCACACCAATGATATCACAAGAATCCATTATAATCCACAGGAATCATCCTTACACAACCATATCAAAGAAATCAATAATCGAACCAACAGGAACAAGTAATAACACAAACGATTTTTTGATTATAACTAGGTTAGAATCCTGTGTATTACACGGATTGAATAAATGTAATGATATATACTTATTAATAAAAAACTTACGTCTTAAAAACCCGTGAATTACACGAGTTGAATAAAATTTTACGTGACAGTTATCTGTTAAGTTAATATTTAAAACATTTTTTAGCTAAGTATTAATTTTTTGTATGTAACTGATAAATGTTAATTCATGTTAAACTTCAGAAACCCGGTGTATTACATGGGTTAAATAGATGTAATGTTATATATACTTTGTAATAAAGATTTACATATTACATGTTTATGAAAAACGTTTTATAAAAATAATTATAGAAATCACTATTATTTAATAGGAGAGAGAGGCGGGAAACAAAAGATTATAAAAACAATTAAAAATTTTTGTATAATTAATAGGAGAGAGAGGCGGGAAAAAAAGTTAAGGATGCATGAGAGTGTGACAAGTGTAACTTCAAAACCTTTATTTATTATATAGTATAGATATAGATTTCTGTGTAGTTTGCAATCTGTCTGGTCGCATCTATATATACAAATTGAACCATCGTGACTTTTCATCAAGCGGTTTCTAGGGTTACAATCTACACATTAGGACCCTCTAACTTATTATAATTACATAAATGACTCTAAACCTTAACTTTTGTCTAATTACACTTTTGACCCGTTAGCATTCAAACTTGGGTTGAACAATTATTTCTAACATCCATATTTTCACGGGTTCCAGTAGAAACTCATCCAAACATGTTCACACTTAAACTCGTGAATTTTATGTCAGACTCATATCATGTTACGAGTCTAAGATTAACGACATTCATGTAATTTGGTACTTCATGTATTGATAAGAAAAATGGTACTTAAGTATCAAGAGTTCTAAATTTCTTGTTTCTTACATGAAAAACTTCTATGAGTTAGAGTTTTGGAGTTACAAGTATCAGGAATGTGCGAACCGGCAAGGCCAACCATCATTCACCTCCAACTTCCTAAAATCTCAAAACCGGGTTTGGGTGAAAGGAGCTAAATTCATGTTTTCATCCCTTTCATCTAGCGTATTCAACACATGGTGGAGAACATTAAAAGGTCAAAATTACGGTGGTCCATGATGATTAATAAGAGCTTTCATGATGCTTTTTATTGTATACCTTTCCTTGGTCCATATCTATTATGAACCAGTGGCTTACACCCGCATTTTGTGGCGGGGCCGATTTTTAACAAAATTTAAATGCAAATGTACACACAATGTTAAAAACTATAATATTTTAAAAGTTATTGCTCAAAAATAATATGAACTTTTGTTATTATATATAATATGAAACATTGTCTTTATTCATTGTAGTAATACTTTGAATCAATATGAAGAAGTTTCCTAAAAAATAATATGATTTAAGGCTTTGTTTCTTATAATGTTCTTCATCAAGAAAATGGCTAAAATGGCTAAACCACGGTAACAAAAATGACACTTTACTCTGAAATTTATCATAAACATCACGAATAACGGCGAAGCATGAAAGATAGTTAATCTAATCATACGTAATCCTTTAAAAATCTATGTATGTTATTAAATATATATTTACACAATAATAACTATTATATATAAAATTGTGATAGAAATAATTAAATAATATACTTGTATTAAAAAATTATATATAAAAATAATTATAAATATATAAATAAAATAATTAAATAGTTCATAAATAATAAACGAGTCAAACTCGAGTTTGAATCACCGGTTGAGCTCAAGCTCATGCTCTCTTAATTTAAAGAGTAAACTTCGTTTTTGTTCCCTGTGGTTTGTTCATTTTAACCCTTTTTGCTCCAATAGTTTGAAAATGGCCAAAATACTCATTGAGGTTACCATTTTGTTGCCAATTTGCTCCCTGGCACTAACTCCGTTAAATATTTCAGTTAAAATTAAGGGTATTTTGGTGTATATATATAATCTTACATCGTGAAATTACCAAAATTCTCTTAATTTTAACTGATATATTTAACAGGGTTAGTGTCAGGGAGCAAAATGACAACAAAATGGTAACCTCAAACAGTGTTTTGGCCATTTTCAAACTATTTAAGTAAAAAGGTTAAAATGGTCAAATCACCGTGAGCAAAAACAAAGTTTACTCTAATTTAAACAAGTGAAGCTCAAACTCGATTCATTTACCCCTAATTCTTAACAAATTATAAGTCGTCTTATCCACTAATTTAACCATGTTTAGATATAATATTATTTTTAGTATTTTTGAATATTAAGAAAATAAAAAGTGCAATTTTAAAATTTTTGTATCATAATTTGTAACTTAAACCGAAACATAAAAGAGAGATGCGGCTTACAATTTTGAAATACTCATTATTGTTATTTGTCTTCGACTATCATGACGTCATTGGCAGCAAGTGTAGCATATCATGGTCAACATACGTCAGACCTCTTTCTATTGTCAGTAAACAACACAACACAATTGTTCGTTGTTACTGTTGTGGTCCACATTTCTGTAACTTAAAAATAACAGTTTTTATTTTAGTGTATAGTTAATATTTTTTTAGTAAAAAGTTTTCTGTTCTCTCTTTATATTTATTGTTTTCTTTTTATTGTTTGTTGATGTATGATTTAGATTTGAGTTAGATCCCATGTTTATTTTCTACTTTTTAATAATGATGTTTCTTTCATTTATAAATCTCAGGTGACCATGATTCAACACATTCAATCAACAAACAATAAGATGAAGAACAAAATGGGATGAAATAGAACAATAAACTTTTAATTGATCGACTTGATTTGGGGTTTATATAACCCTAATTTGGAATGAAACGATACGTATGCATGTAAACGTCGCACCCTTTACAAACCATATACAGTTTCTAACTTAGGTTTTGAAACCATTGACCCTTCTACTAAATACAATTACGATAAGACATCATAAACTATTTTTAGACTAATTATATTCTTGACCCGTTAACTTTCATCCAAGCTTGTATCACACAATTATTACCAACATCATTACTATTTAAGATAAAATATATTAAATTTGACACGCATGGAATATCATACCAAAATTTTTATCTTTTAATATATAACAACTGTATTTTTATCATTTTATAGACGTCGGCGGACTTTGTTTTATTGTTATTTTAATTTTATTTTGAAAAGAAGAAACCATTTGATTCTTCAACTATTCCATATCTCCTATGTTCCGATCTTTTTCTCACCTTGATTTAATTCTCTAACATTTCCGATGGTTTAGTTCTAGAGTTTGGGTTACAGGGTCGGACCACGACACACAGATGATGTGGATTGGTGGGAGGGGGGAAGGGTGAAAGGACTGACAATGGGAGACAATAAAAACCATATGAATGTTAGTTTGAAGAGGAATAGATTTGAACTAGAAGAGGGAGAGTCGATATGAGTGCAAAGACAGGAAACAAAATGAGTGGTTTTGTGAAGATTATTATGGTTTTTGATTTTTGGGTTAGATTTGGTGGCTGATCAGGGTCGAAGAAGGAAGAATGAGGGAGTATGAGAGGGGGTTTAAGGTGGAGAGTCAATAACTCAATAAGTGTCAAATTCGTTACATTTAGTTACGTTATCGATATCTTATAGACAGCGAGCGACAACCGACAAAGGTGGTAACTTAGATAATTTATAAACATTAACTAGTTAATAAATGATAACACATAAAATTTATTACAATAAAAAAATCCAAATCTTATTAGTTATGTAGAGTCAAGTAAAAAAAACAGTGTCACATCATTAATCAAACAATTTCAGGTCATTTGGTATATTAAACGGTAATTTTAATTTAAAATTCTATTAAAACTGATCGAATCGGACCATAAACATCTTATCTAAAGCTGTTTGAGTTAGCTTATTTACAAGATTATTACGTATTGTGCATTAGCTATTTAAATAAAAAAGAAAAAGAACTTATTAAGAGTAATAAGTTGATAAGCTTAAAGCCCCTTTTGAGGATATCCTAACCTATATCAATAAAACAATAAGTTATATAAATAAACTAACTCAACACTCGGTTAAAGTAATCCTCTTGTTTGTTTGGTATCTTATTCTTTTCACAAAGACCTCTTTGCTTCAAGAAGAGACCGTGCCCTTTGAGATATTTGACCCATAAAAAGTGTCACTCACACATGCTTTTTGTAAAGGTTTATTGCTCTTTGCTAGAATTGATTCTCACACTACAAAGAAATACGTGTATAATGTATATTTTAGTCTTAGGACACTACAAATGTACAACTTTTATTGCACAAGATAATCTTGTTAGAACATTATCTCATTTGATTTGATCACCTCCACATGCAAATTTTGTTGCTTTTTAGGTTTATAACTTGGGCATCATGTGGTGAGACTTGTATATTGTTTCACATCGTAGAACTTTGTTCTAGGAACAGAACTACATAGAATATATTGATGTCACGTGACATGGATAATATATATATATATATATATATATCTGAAACTCAAGTGACACTGACCTACCGAACATTTTCAAAAGTGATATTATTTAAAAGGCCTTGAATCCACTACCGGAGAATGTGTTGCAACTTCAAATGTAAGTCTGTGTAGGACTAGAGGGGAGTTCAGGTGTTCTGTTGACTCTCCATCTGGTCAACTTTTCTATTAATAGGGGTACTTAGTGACATCGTTTTCTTATAGTTTGACCTTTTAAATTATCAGTTTTAAAAAATTCATTTCTTTAAAGAACTTTTGGTTGAAGTAGTTGACAGTGACACATTGACGAACTCCTTACAATCACAACACCGGTGAAAGAACAAGATGTCGCTTATTCAGCATCTCTCCAATCCGATAAAAAAATCTAGCATTTTAAACAAATATGGAGTCTTTCCAATTAATTTCGGATTAGGGTTTAATGAAACAAAATATACATACATGTAACATGATATTTTGGGCGAATGACCCACAAAGATTAAGCACTTTATCAATGCTCTAAGGGTGAAGGGAGTGCCTCCCTCCCATCCCTGAGTCTCGTCAGCGGTACATTGGATTCTCCCTCCCTTTCCAATCCATCCCTAAAGGTTAAAGGGGAATGCTTCCCTCTCCATCCCTAAACCATATTTTAACAAAATTTAAATAAAACTATATAATTAACTCAAATAAAAAAAACACATTTCATTAATTTTTTTAAAAAATATAAGAATAAATAAAAAACAAAAAAAATACAAGAATAATTAGTAAACAAAATAAAAATACTAGAATAAATAAAAAAACATAAAAAAACAACCACCCCTAAATTAGAACTCGCATCCCCCAACATATTGGTTGAGAATGTGAGTTGGGTGGAGATTGGGGTTGACTTTGTGATGATTTAACTATTTTTCTGGATTTGTTTCGACTCGAACCGGCCTTCTTTGCGTTACGAGACCTTGAATGCATTGAAAGCAAGCAAAAACAGTAACAATCTGAGAGAAGATATGTTGAGATTTGTGTGAGTAAAAATAGAGAGTTAAGTTGGTATTTATAGTATTAAAAATGAAATTTTTGTTAATTTTTATAACTAGCCGTTTGGGGTAGGGGTGAGGGTGGATATAGCCGTTAAAAGTGAAACGTTCGAGGGAGATAGCCGTTGGACTCGGTGATTGATCGTCATGAGTTAGCCGATTTTGATGCATTTTTGTAGTACCGAGCCGGGTAGGAATGATGTTCCTAGTGATGCCGCACGGTAACCGAGCCTTCCCGAGTGTATTCCCACCTCCCTAAGAGGAGGTAACGTGATAAATATGTGAAATGTTACAACAATTAAATTGGTAAAATTGGCATTCTATCAACTGAAAGTTGTATTAATAGCAAATATCTTAATTTTATTTTTTGTTTGTGGACAGTAATTTTGAGACTAAAATTTCTATGCTTTGATGTTTTTTCATAGCACCATAAAAACACCAATTAAAAATCATTTTGTTATTTGAAAAAAGTTCCTCATTTGTTTAATGTATCTTATCATTATATCTCATTCAAAAAAAAAACCAAAAACAATTTCTATCTTCAACTGAAATTCATGCCATCACTTCAACATTCTGCAAATACATCAAGGGTCAATGCAAATTAGTTTTATCTGTAACGGGTCAAAAGTTGACCAAAATGTGTATTTTTAATGAATAAACCTCCTAAACCATTTTATTCAAAAAATCATACTATAGTTATTATTGAAAGAAAAATCTGGGCCAAAAGTGTTTTGAGCCAAACCGACCCGTTTCAATACGTACCAAAACTTACCCTTTTTGACCCGTTACACAACCCCACCTGCCCGACCCACCCATATTGCCAACTCTAAAGAACCACAATGGCTTACCATGGATTTGTTGGAGATATCTATCCATGAATCAAGGGTTTTGATCGCCTTTCCAGATTCTAACGTCTCACAGGCCACAACCACTCCCTCTCCTAGGCTGCCTACACATCCGCTGACCAATAGGGCTGCAGCCGCATTGAGTGCCTGAAAAACAAACTTCTTGTTAAAATATAGTCAAAGTCAAATGTTGACTTTTTTAGATAGAGGTGGTATGAGAAAAGAAGTTGATTTTGCTTACTAATGAAAGCTGGTTAAACTATTTATGATATGTGTAACCCCTAATAAAAAGACTTACAAATGCATCAGCAATAGATCCTTTTTCTCCCGCTAATACGCGCCTTAAGATTTCGGCATTGTATTTAGAATCACCACCACGCAAGTCGTCTACCGTGCAACGTGGCATCCCGAAATCCACTGTGTAATGAAAATCCTGAGTTTATTAAAGCATGGAAGAACATAGAAGAGGAACAAAAAGATCATTTAAGAGGAGGCACCATGAGTAATAAATGTTGATTAACTACATTGTATCATAAAGTTAGCCCTAGTTTCCAACTTAATACCAATTGGCATAATATGAAAATGACTAAGATGCAATCATAAAATCATATATAAATAAGAAGTGGGACGGTTCCACTAAGAAGTGGTTTTTCGCTAAGAAATACTAAGAAGTGGGTCAAACGAACTCCGATTGAGCTCATTCCAGCGGCGTTGGAACCGTCTCATCGAACCCTAACCCAGACCCAAAAACCTAAACCCCCTCCACCCGCACCCCCAAAAGCCTAAACCCCCCCCCCCCTCCAACCCTACCCCAAAAAGCCTAAAACCACCACCCCCACCCCACCCCCCCAAAAACCTAAACCCACCCCCAAAAACCTAAACCCCCCACCCCAAAAAAAAAACCTAAACCATAAAATCTAAAACTTAAAAGCTAAACCCTAAGGCTAAACCATAAGGCTAAAACCCTAAAATTTAAACGTAAAATCTAAACCTTAAAAGCTAAACCCTAAAAGCTAAGATGGTAGAGTTCGACGAGACGGTTCCAATGCCGCTGAAATTAGCTCAATCAGAGTTCGCTTGATATCGTTTCTTAATGTTTTTGTCATTTCTTAGATTTCTTAGCAAAAAGCTACTTCTTATTTGATCCTCCCCCTATATATATATATATATTTAGGGTGTATTCTTTTCAAAACTAATAATATGTTGATAACCACGAGAACATCATAAGACGTGTACATATCGCTTAAATGAAAATAGTAAAAATAAAAAACAGTGGTTTATTTATCTCTCTCCACTATTTCTTTGATTTTATCTCCTCTCTCCTAGATTTCTTTTGAAAAGATATAAAAACGTGCACATATGCATATACATGTGCATATAGTGTACATGTATTCTTGTCCCATGGGTCATGATTCAATTATTCAATCAAGAAACAAGCAATCAAAAAGAATAACTAAAACGAATTTTTATTCACCGATCGATCCGATCTGTTTGTTTACAAACCTGCGTTTCATATATACAGACATGAACCATACGTCGAAACGTTTTAAGGAAGCGTCATGACTTCTAACCTAATACGGTTTCTACTTTACAACTATTACACAAAGACCCCTTGACTTATAGCAAATACATAAAATACACTAAACATACTTTCTAATATTTACGTATCTTACCCGTTAACTTTGTATCCAAACTAGATCACTAATTAAGGCCAACATGTATATGTGCATTTAGATAAAAGACTATCAATACCGTAGTTTTTAAACATAAATCTTAAACATATTGAAATCTACATGCATTCTAGTCAATTTATAAAATAAATAATACAAGGGTTAATGTGGTTCTCGCAGTTCTCAACATACTATTGGTTCTGAAACAATGCCCCACTATGTGTGTGTGTGTGTGTGTATTATCACATAAGTTGTACTTCCCTGTAGGTAAGAAACTTACATGGATCGAATGAGAACTTCTCGATTGAATCTTGGGTGACATCAAGGACCAATCCTGGGCCTAGAATTGTGAATAGATTTAAAATCAAAATGTGGCTTTAGAACAAAAAAGGAAAATTTGATTGGCATTTCAAAACATTGTAATCGGTAGTTCATTTTTAACAAACAAACATGTTTGAAAATGCAATAAGAAGGCAAATTGCATATAAAGGAAATGAACATTGGCTGGATCTCTATATGGGAGCTAAAGTTTGTTTGCAGCCACAAAAAGGATTAAACTTTCAAAAAAAATTCATATTTGGTAATCTTGTAAATTAATCGGTTTCATATGACACATAACCGCCATTCGTCAGATGAGCACCACATAAAAAAGGTCAACATGGTCAAAGTTACATGTCATGATTGACCAGTAACCGGGTCAATTCTCCAAAGTTGAAAATTTTGAAACTTTGAACCTATTTATCAAAAATTTGAATTTTTTTTATTCAAACTTCAAAAAAAAATTTGAAAAGCTGAGCCTTTTGTGGATGCAAAAAGAAGATTGTTACCCCAAATAGAAATCCTACCAAAATTTACTACCCTAATATGCAATTACCCCTAAAAACCGCTCCATTTAACAGAAAATGATGAAACAACACTCAAGCACCAACTAGAGTTTTTGAGGCCAACTACGGCGTTTCTCCTAAAAATGTTTTTTTGAAAATTTTAGTAAGTTCTCTTTTTTTGCAATTTTGGAAGTTTATTGGCAGAAAAATGAAAGTTCCCACTCTAACGGTTCAAAATGCTAATAACTGTATAAAAAAAGAAGCATAGAGCAGGTCTTACCAAGAGGACTCATTTCATCCAAGCCTTCAGAGTGGACAACAAGCGCTCTTTTCATGCCAAACCGTTGAAGTGCCTTTGCCATTTTATGAACCTATGCAACATAAAACTATGCTCAAAAACATGAACACAAATTGAATCATAAAAGTTACCAACCAAAAGATATTATATGTGAATGAAGGCTATTATTCTCCTTACACTAACAGGAAACACATGTTCCCTTTTGTGGACCACTAAAAGTTGGCAATTTAGACCTATTAACTTATGAATGGGTCAATAGCGGTTGTGTTTTTATCTCAAACGGGTCAAATCAAAAAATTTATATAAAAGTGGAACATGTTAAACAGGTTGAAAGCCAAGTCAATTTTTAATGTATACAACCTCCTAAAACTAATTCAAGTAATATGTATTCAAAGATTTAGATTATTACTAAAAGGTAAATGCTAACCATGGTCCTAAGGCCTACAGTTAACATCCAACTTACAGTTATTTTTGGAAGTTTTTAAGGTTATGGAGAATAACCAAGCTCAACTATTTTTTTGTAAAAATAAAGTTAGTCATCATAAGGGTGTTTTGTTGTCATAATTAACACACTTAGTATTCATAAAGATCTTTAAAAATTGAATAAAAGAGTACTAAAAAATGGCCCTTGACATGTTTTGACCCATTACTCAACCACCCCGACCTGCCCATCGATCACCTCTATATCCATAATTGTAGAGGCACTTAACTAGATCTTCCTTGTAGACACCAACAACTGCAAAAGGCACACGTGCTGGATTTAACATAGGACCTAGGATGTTGAATACGGTTTTCACTTTGAGTTGTTTCCTCACGGGCCTAACAATTTGCATAGCAGGATGGTATACGGGGGACATCATAAAACCAATTCCTGCCTTGTTCACGCACCTTCTCACCCCCTAATACAATTACATAACAAATTAGAACAAATATGTCAAAGAAATTTAATAACTTTATTTAAAATAAGGAGATCAACAAACCTCAGGGTCTAACTCAATTGCAACACCCAATTCTTCCAATACATCAGCACTTCCACATGCAGATGAGCTTGACCTATTCCCTTGCTGCAACACAATAACTTGGATTACAGGTGGCAAAATGGGTGAGTTGACCCGAAACACTTTTTGTCCAAAACTTTTAAAGTTTTTATAGATAAATAGTGTCAAATATGATTGCAAAGACTATATTAGTTCAACGATAATATAATTTTTTGAGTAAAATGAATTGTAAGGTTATATGAATTAAGAATACACTTTCAACCTCTTTGACCCGACTGACCCATTTCCTTTGAAGCTAACTTTTTTTTTGGCCAACTTGAACTATGAGATAAAACAAAATTTGAAACGGCCCGATAAAAAGTAACTAGGTTGAAATTGCCACCTTTAATTTGGATCATTATAACATAATGTGACAAAATCTTCCAAGAAAAGCTTCAAGATAAATAGAAAATGGTTTGACTATAATTCACTAATGCAACCTTTGCAACTCTTGCTCCACAGGCGGCTGCTAATATTGATGATCCGGTTGAGATATTTACGGTGTTTGCACCATCACCACCCGTTCCAACTATGTCCACTGCATCACCTAACCCTTCTACCTTTTTACAATGTTTGATCATGGCTCGAGCCAATCCCACCACCTGCACACTCATGATTCCAAGATTTCAATCAATCAATGAGCCTGTCACAAAGTTAATAAGACTAGGCCCGTTTTAAGAAATTACTATGGTAGTTCATATCAGGATGAAAATCCTCAACCTGCCATTAGGTGATGAATCACAATCTTCGTCTAATTTCTTTCTTCTTTTCGTTAAATATTAGTTGCATTGGATACACATTGATCCAAAACAACACTACAAATATACACATGGGCAAAATGCCAAAAAAAAAATGAAAAAGAAAAAATCATCTACGCCCTTGAAACATTGGTGAATTTTATATAACTTTCAGTAAAATCATTTAGTTCAAAACTGGCGAATTTGACATTTTTGAAAGAAAACACAAATCAAGAGCTAGCAAGATTTTTGTGCTAAATTATAAACAAAGCTTCAATCTTCAAAATAAACAAAACTATAAAAGCCAGTTTCATTTCAAAAGTAAAACTATCACAAATTTTGGCATTGGATACATTCAAACAACAATCTAAACATATACATGCGGAAAAAATATCATCTACACACTTGCACTAATGGTGATTTGATATAAGATTCATAAACCCCTAAGCTCAAACTTGGGTGTAAGTTGACTTCCCATGCTCAAACAAGACATTCTTGATAGAAAAACACAAAAGGCGCACCCCTAGGCGCTCAGGAGAGGTGAGGCGAGGATAGGGCTGTTACGAGCCGAACCGAGCAGAGCCAATTAAGATATAAATTAAAATATATGTAACTATTGCTTTTATGAAGTGACGAGTAGACCAGTGAAAAGCATCAACTACTCGCAAACAGTTGTGTGTGTACATATAATAAATCAAAAATAAAATAATTCGAGCCAAACTGAGCCAAGCTGGCTCAGTTTGTAAATGAGCTGATTTCGAGCTCTTTCCGAGCGAGCTACGAGTTAATTGAACAGCCCTGGGCGAGGCCAAACCGCCTTGCGGCCATCTAGGTGCTTAGGCAAAGTTCCGGCTCTGAGTAGCTAAAATTGGTCTAAAACATCCCAAAAAGGCCCAGAACCCGCCTAAACATGTGTAAAACCCCTAAAAATAATAAGTTTATACTATGCGCCTTACTTAGCGCCACGCGGCTAGGCGCAAGGCTAACCCTTTACGCCTTTGACAACTATGTGCAAAACTATACAACAACAAACCTCTAATCATCAAAAAAAACATAAACAAATGCTGGATTCAAATCATCACTAATTTCCAATTTGACCACAAAAGTCAAACAAATCATCTAAACAACAATTAAACTTACCTCTTCATAAGTTTCACCTTTGGCTCTCAAAAGAACAAGAAAAGCACTTATCAATGATTCATTTGCATCATGAAGCAGATAATCAAGAGACTCCTCTGCCTCAACCTCTGTCAAATTCTTTCTATCAATCAACGACTCAATCAACTACAACCCACAAAATTACACAATTACCACAACAATTAATCAAAGAAAACACCAACCCAGAAACAAAATCACAAAACCCAAATCAGAACCTGTGGGAACGACGTCGTTTTGGGATGAGCAGCAGGGATGAGATTCTTGAATGAACAGTTTCTCTGAATCTTGGGTTTTAGAAAAGGGGGTGAAATAGAAGAGGTGAGAAATTGATTGTGAAATCGGAGAGTAGCCATTGATGTTGAATTGCAATGTGGAGATTGGTGAATTGTGTTAAACGCCATTGAAATGAAGGAAGATTGTATGATGCTTTGAAAGTCAAAGTGAAGGTGTTTATATGTTCAAAATAGCATTGAATTTTTCATGATCATTTATGAGTTCCCTTTATGATCAAGATGTGTTCTTTTGTAATTAAGAATGACAAAACATGGAAAATATAATTTTAGAAAAAAAGTTAATTTTTTAAAGAATAATATTTAAAAATAAATTTAGAACCTTTAGAGTAAAATATATAAATATTATTTACCTTGGTAATTTCATATTATCATCCTTTAAATTATATTAATTTAGACAAAAGAAAATAGATAATAGAGAAAGAGGAAAAGGTTAAATATTGCTGCAAGAACGCGTTTAAGAGATGAGGATCCAGGTAGTGAAGTCACCCTCAGGGGAAGAATCATTCCGTTCACTTCTGAAACTGCTAAGAAGAATAGATTTTCTCTGAATCCACCACTTACTCTTTTTCGGGTAGGGTTAACAAGAAAGTCAAAGCAATCTCCTTAACCTTGTTGTTTTTGATCATTTTTTTGTAAAATGAGACCAATTCTAAAGAATGAAACTCATGGGACTAAAGGAATAGAGTTAATTAGAGAGATGGTCATGTAGTAAACCCAATACCCATATTGCAAAGGTGGCCTAAACTTCAAGAAATTACAAAGTTGGCTCTTAACTGTTTACTTTTGGTAATGCAGGTGCTTCCTGGTGTTGATGGAATTTAATTTTTGGTGTTAAAATTTTCTAAACAACCATTGTACCCTTATCTTAAAAAAAAGAAAAATAAAAAACTTTAAAATAAAAATATTTATACAAATAAATAAATCATACGAGGACACGTGTCACTTTTTTATTCATCATCATCATGTTTTTACCGTATATCTCTCCTATTAAATAATGACATTAAAAAAATATATATTTTTAAATATTTAATATAAATCTATTATGGATACTTATTATTTAATTATGGATAGTTATTATATAAATAACCAAATAAATTTAATATGAGTTAGCATTTATCAATTACATAAAAAGATTGATACACGGTTGAAAAAACCGTGTTTTAAAAATTAATTTAACAGAATTTATAAATATCACGTCAAAGTACATTTTTAAATACATATTTTAACAAGTGTATGTGTTAACAGATTACATTATTCAACATGTGTAATACAAGGGTTTTAAAAAAAATTCTTTTATTACTAAGTACATAACATTATATTTATTCAACTCGTGTAATACACGGGAAATCAACCTACTAAAATAATATCCTTATAATAATAAATGAATAACTTTATCTGTCACGTGTCGACTTCTGTTGAACTCTAGTTTTTTGTGTCCCGTCTCTCTTTCCTATTAAATAATTTTCTCTCATATTAAATAATAATTATTTTAAATAATTAAATTACTAAATTTTATTCTAATATTTTATTTAAACTTACTAAATCATAAGACGATTTCAATTATATCTTATCTTAAAATATAATTTTATAATTTTTAAATTTTTTTATTTTTTTATTATTTATAATTCTTAAATCTTCATTATTACTTATTTTACAAATGACTGATGACATCCAACATACAAATATTTATAAAAACCGCTATTTTACAACAAATTCCCAAAAAGTTTTAAAGAAGAACTTCTTAGTAATAGTATAGTTTAATTGGATCGTATTTGGTTTTACCTATGTATAAATATGTCAACCCGTCAACCCATTTAATTAAACAAGTCAACCCATTTACGACCTGTTCAACTTACAACCATCCAGCCTATTTAACACATTTACAATTTGATTATAACTCATTTACAACTCGATAAACCATTAACTAGTTTGGCCTCATGTAGATAAATGGGCTAAATGATTCATGTTCAATTTACACTATTTTAAGTGTGTTCGGGTTCGATTTAATGTACATGACACAAAAAAAATGCACGGGTTGTATTCGGGTTTAACGATTCAACCCGTTAATCCGACACTATTAACACCCATGTAATAATTGTCTAAACATCTGATACACCATCATCCTCCGCCATGATTTCAGTTCACATTTATACGTGGAAGTAAGTCTAAATATAATGTTTTGCTTCACCCTTCAGTTCTTGGCACGATGTCATGTGACATGTATAACTCTCATAAAGTCATACGACCTTCCATTTCTTGCCATCTAAACGAGTTTAAGGCTCGAGCTAGAGATTTACATATCAAACGTGACGAGGCTCGCGAGTCTAAACGAACTTGTTAATTATATAAACCGAATGTAATATATTAGAATTTAGTTACAAATATTATAGAATAGATTAAAGGATAGTCACTTGGAATAGTGACTCTTCCATTTAAAAGTTGTCACGTCGTGGTTTGATTTTTTTTTTTCATTTTCACCCATCATACTATACATAATATACGCGTTTAATTTTCTTATAATTTCGTTTTTCTTTAATAACTTATGTTCGTTAACTTGATTCAAAAAACGGAGTGCGCGACTGGTTTATATTTTTTTCAACGTTCCGATAAAATTTTTTTGAAAGCGGAGTTGTATTCAAAATGGAGTTTTTTTTTGTATCGTGGCCTATAACGAGTGCAGCTACCGTTGTGGTTCCGGGACGAACCGAATCTATTATGAGCAAACAACATTACTGCCGGTATTTGTATTATCGGAACCGCTTTCGGTCTTCGTTTTTATGGTTTTCGACGCCTCGAACTTTATTTTCTTTTTTTATTATTTACTTTTAGGTTTCTTTTTAATTAACATTGTTTTTACCCGTGCGCCTAAGTTTCGCTTGGCGTGATACTCGCCGCGGACCGCGAGTATAACTAGTTTAATTTTCTATTAATTTCTTTTTTCTTTATTAGCTTTCGTTTGTTAACTTTTTTCAAAGAACGGAGTGCGAAGTTGTTTTTTTTCAACATTCTGATATAAATTAATTTGAAACCGCAATTGTATCGTATCGTAGCCTATATCGAGTGTCGTTACATGTTTTTTTCGTTTCATATCCTATATCAAGTACTGTTACCGTTACCGTTGTGGTACTGTGACGAACCGAGCCTATTATGAGCGAATTAGGCGACTTCACACCCGCTGTCAAGCGCGGGTATTCAACTAGTTGTATATAAAATTATGGTAAAATAATTAAATAATATATATTATGATATATATATAATTATGATAAAATAATTAAATAATATATATTATGATATATATAAAATTATAATTACAAATATATATATATATATAGAGAGAGAGAGAGAGATAAAATAACTACATAATTAGTAAAACGAATTGAGCCAGAGCCAGAGCCGAGCTGAGCTTGAAAAGCTACTCACGAGTTGGCTTGGGCTATGAAAAACTACTTACGAGCTCGACCTTATCGAGCTTAGAAATAGAGCTTTAAACGAGTCAAACTTAAGCTCGAGCTCTAATAAATTAAACGATCCGAGCTCGTGCTTGACAAAGAGTTTGAAACGAGCTCGAACTCAAGCTCTTTTGAATGCAATGTCAAGCTTAGTAGGCCTTGGAGACTTAACCGGGTTCATACCCACCCCTAATGTGATTAGTAATCTTATAAATGAACCGAACGATTACAAACGATGTTTATTCATGTTTATTTGTTTAATTTTAAATGAACAAACTGATTGTTGTTATTTAGGTGAATGATAACCCGGGTTGAGCCAATGATTATGTTTCTATTTCAGCCCATTATACTCGTTTCGGAAAGATGCATCATTACATCATACATGAACCAAATAAATCCACAAGCTTATAACTTATAAGCTATAACAATAGCCATGTTGACCCAATTTTGTGAATTTGGGTCTAAATAGTCACTGAAACTAGAGGTGCACATAAAAACCGGTTTGAAAATCCAAACCAGTTCGTAACCGGAACCCAACCCGAGATCAAACCGGTTTAGGCTAAAATTATTTTTAACATGCACAATTATCTGGGCCTATTTTTAAGTTCGTAACCGAAACGGATAATAGGCCCAGATAATTGCCAAGATTTTAGCCATACTTCAAACTTAAAAATATTTTTAACCTGCATGCTTTGATACTATTGGCTAGACTAGTATTGTTTTCCTAAAAATGAGAATAAAAAAATAAAGATGTTTATAAGTGCATATTGTCACTTACACTAAAACCGACTCGTGTTGAAAAAAAAAACATACTCATTTTGATACCGAAGAATAAAATACATGATTTTCTTAAAACATGAGATTTTAGCTATATTATTAAATTTATATATATAAATAGGGGAGAGATATTATATAACCTTACAAAGTGTAGCAAGTCATTATATAGTGACATGTGTCTAAGAAAAATTCCAAGAAAAAATGACAAAAACGTAAAAAGAGCATCTGCAAGTCACATGCATATTCCTCATCTTTTTAAACGTTCATAACTTTTTTATGCGTTATTATTTTTTTTAAATTACACCATAATAACGAGCGTTTTTTATCTTTAATATAAGTACAATACTGTTATATAATTTTTTTTTTAAAAATTTACGTGTTAACTGGGTTTTTTAATTCATGGTGTTTTTTAACTGGGTTGTACAAACTTTATTAAAAAAACAACATAAAAATCATCATACAAGCACCATAAGAAAACGCCATTAAATAAAAACATCGTAAAATTGCCTAGCTCAAAATTTTTATGGTGTTTTTGAATTAGTTACACACACCATAAAATTGCCTAGTTCAAAAACAATACAAAATTGCCCAGTTTGAAACACACTATATCAAAAGGTTTATATATTGAAACACCAGACACACCAAAAGGTTACCAAGCCCTTAAAAAGACAAATTTTAAAAAAAAATCGTCGTTTTATGTTGTTTTTGAACTAGGCAACTTTATAGTGTTTTTGAACCGGGGGAGTTTATGGTGTTTTTAAAAGAGCTTGTTTCAACAAAAAAAAAAAAAAAAAAACATCATAACTATATAACACCATTATCATTTGTTTTGCAGAATGCATACACTAGTGAACAGGCTTTTATATACACCTGATATAATAGTAACTAATGACATGGGTTTGCTTCTGTTCTGGATTTAACATTCATATTTTTATGTAATTATGCATACTCTTGTTTGTTTTACCTTAATTTGAGGCATTTAGAATCAATTGACAACTGCTTCAATTCGTACTTCTTTAATATAAACTAAAAAGACACTATAGTGGCTTAATAAAAGAAAACACCATAAAGAAAACACTTAAAACACCGTAAAAACGTCCAGGTCAAAAACACCATAACACGCCCATGTAAAAAACACCATAAAAACCTCAGTTCAAAAACACCATAATACCACAACACGCTCAGTTTAAAAACACCATAACAGGCCCAGGTAAAAAACATCATAAAAACACACAGTTCTCGTCCAAGCAATCTAATTTTGTACTTCTCGTCCTATCTCAGACCAATACAAACATAAAACGCCATAAACATAAAACACAATAAACATGTAAACATCATGTGTAGATTAACGTTTAAGTGTAAAACACCATGTGTAAAATGTTAAAACACCGTGAACATTAGCGTTTTATGGTGTAAATAGTGTTTTATGTATAGTAGCGTTTTATTGTGCAAATGTTTAAAATTTTGTTGTGTGGTAGCGAAAAGAAAAAAAAACGCTTTATATCGTTTGGTATTTGGTTGGGCAGCAGCGGAAAAGGAAAAGAACAATTTTTCAAACACCCTAAAACTCCATAAAAACACCATGTACACCATAAAAATGCCCAGTTTCATGCAACATTCGGTTCATCAGTTTTTTTTAATATGTTAATACTATACTCGTTGGAAACATAAAAAACACTCAATTTTATGGTATAATTTTTAAAAAAAATAATGACATATAAAAAAGTTATGAACGTTAAAAAAATGGGAGAAATGACATGTGACTAGCATGTGCAATTTTTTGGTTGGATAAACTCTTTTTACCCCTCCTGATGGAATCTAATTTGCAAATGTTTACAATTATGCCACCGCATCAATCTCAACCACAAAACTCAATTATCTTGTGGCTCAAGTTCCTTTCTAGATTTTATAGAGTAACTTTATAATATATATATATACATGTATAAATATATATATATATATATATGTGTGAGAGATGTATCAAATAAAATCCCTATCTTATTATGAAAACCTATAAACTTTTCGTGAGCCATTCATTGTATTTCCATTCTTTTTGTTTTTTTTACGCTTGAGGGTCGATTTGATAATTTTTATCCTCTCCCTCTCTCTTAAAATGCAGATCTAAATATATGCTTAAAGTGCAGATCTAATTTTTATGCTTGAAAAAATCGTCGCCCCTCTCTCTCTCTAAATATTTGAATCTCTCTCTTAAATTGCAGATCTAAACATGCTTAAAGTGCAGATCTAAATTCCCTTCTTTCTCCCTCTCTCAATTCAAACAAGCAAATGATAAAATCCATGAAATCTAAGGTCGGAAGCTTTGGTTCGTTGTTTAATAGAAGACTGAAGACCACCACCGTGAGATCTCCACATCCGCCAGCCACCACCACAGTCGGTGAAACTGGGAAGTACCCGAGATCTTTGGTGGTGAAACTGGGAAGTACCCGACATACGTTGTTGGTGGGTGATGGCTTGGTGGTGCGAGCAGCGGTGGTGGCTAGCGGTGTTCGACGGTCTAATCGGTCAGAAAGAGAGGAAGCTGAGATGATTTTCAGATCAGAATGAGAGGAAGCCGAGGTGTTCGGTGGTGGCGGCATCAGATCTGTAAATGATTCGAGGCATCAGATCTGTAGATGGTTTTCCTCCTCTTCATCAGAAAAGCCCATCCCTTTTTTCAAACCCTAAATCGCTACATGACAAGGTAATCGATTTCTATTTGTTTCATTGTCTGTTTTTGACTTTTAAAGAAAAAAAATTACTTTCTTGAAATCCTAATTTATATTGATTTGTTTAATAATTAGGATTCTAACATTTCCTAGAATAAAACTATAATAACCTGATTCTAACTTTTAAGACAAACTTTTATTTTTAAAGAATATGTTTCTTTCAATTGTGTTAACTTTCTGATTCTAACATTTTCAAGAATAATACTATAATAACCTGTTTGAATGGGTCTTTAAACTTCATTTAGCTAAAGTTACTTTTTAATCATCAACTTAATCTACAAAAACCAGATTTGTTGTTTGATATCTTTTTTCTTGAATTTGTTACTCAAATCTGTTAGTATGCTCGAATGAAAAATTTTGGGTTCAAGATGTGGTTTTAAGTTCTAGTTTCAAGATGTCGATTCACGATTTGGTTTCAAGTTTTGGAAAACTAGATTTGTTTTTTACACATGTGTATTTAATTATTACACGTTTGTATTTAATCTTTACACATTTGTAATAAAGATGTGTAAACTTAATTTACACATGTGTATTTGTTTTACACAATTTTTTGCTTATTTTGAGGTTTTTTCCATCGATTTTTGGGTTCGATCCATCGATTAATCACACCTCGTTTATGTTGTTCTCGAGCATTTTCAGTTAAATTTAGACTGGAGGATTATTTAGATACTTTACAGTTACAGGAACCAGTTTTCAGTTAAAAAGTGAATGAAGGGTGTATGTAATGAAGGCTAGCCCATGTTAGATTTAAAGTAGCTATCACTTTAGTTGTAACCAATATTTCTTGTGTATGCAGGTACCCACAGGATGGGATAAGCTTACATTGTCTCTCATATCCATAGAAACAGATAAAACTGTTACCAAAACAGGTAAAGCATCTGTATATATAATGGAAATTGTCGATGGACCGAAACCCTATCAGAAAGAATCAATTTGGATCTCTCAGGATGACTCATCAAAAGAACTTCAACAATGCCTGTATAAACTTCTAATTTCAAAGGTATATCTCGACTTGTTATACTCGCAATTTTAATTTAGAATTAAATATATGGTACCCTGTAGGATCAAGAAGCCATAGCCCTTTGCCACACGGTAAGATCTCGTTTTTGTTTTCCTTTTTGAAGGTGAGTCCGATTTCATCGTAAAAACCTAAATTCTACCCACTCCCTTGCCTGCTAAAACTGTATTTTAAACTGTTTTGTTATTTGATTTTTTCAAGCCCAATGTGCTCAAGGACTTTGAACCATCAATGGTCACGTGAGTTTTTTTTACTTTAAAGTAATGTTTTTTTGTCGTAAATTAAACTAGATGTTAACTACCTTTTTTTTATTCAATACAAGTTTGACACCTGAATTTGCTAACTGTCTTTTTTTTATTCAATACAAGTTCTACACATGTGTATTTTGTAATAAAATTTCAATTTCTTAGATTTCTTTTGTAAAAGTTTACTGAATTCACATTAGTATAAATTGAATTTACACAAGTGTAAACTGAATTTACAAAAGTGTAAACTAAATTTATAAAAGTGTAAACTGAATTTACACAAATGTACACATACCTGGAGAGAATTAAAATCATGCAGCGTGTAATAAATGTATACAAGGTTTTTTGATTCGTACACATGTGTATTTTGATTTTACATGTGTGTTTTTACACATGGAGTGTGTAATAAGGGATCGAGGTATGAGAAGATCTGGGTTCAAGACAGTGTAAAAATATATATTTTTTCTTCTGATTTGTGTATGTTTTTTGTAAACATATTTGGGTATTTGGATGTATAATTGTTTTTTTTAATTTGTGTATATGTTTTTAATCATTTTATTTGATTTTTTCATATGTGTATTTGATTTTTACACATATGTAAGAGAACATGTTCTTCAAATTCTATCAAAACTCCATATTCTCAAATCTTGATTCAATTAAAAAAGAAAAAAGGAAAAAATGTGAAATTATCATTCTAGCCTCTTAATTATTCCTAGTTACACAATTTGTTTAAAAAATAATAAAAAATCTACAATTAATATTGACCATAAGTTAAAATATATATAAATTGAATGTGTGGCTCAGGTAGAGTTTATGAATTTTCACAATAACATAGGGTTTTTATTTGATACGTCTCATATATATATATATATATATATATATATATCATTTTTATTTTTTTGAACAGAAAAGGTCCGGACACCCGGGATCGCCCTGGCAAACGGATTAACCTTCCGCCTGAAGAACAGAAGTGTGGTGACCCTACCCCACACCACTTAAGAGAAAACCTACAACTAGGAAAACCCTTGGCTCAAAATGGAACATTTTTGTCTTAAGCTAGACTCAAACCCATGACCTCCCATTTGAAAATTGATGAGGACACCACTCAACCAGAAGGCTCGGTAGTTATTTATATTATTTTAAATTTTGAAAATATTTCTTCGTCTATATTAGACTACAAGGTTAGAAACCCGTGTTTTACACGGGCTGAATAAAAGAATTATTAAATAGTTAGTAATAAAAGTTTATGAATTATAAAAGATATATTAAATAGTAATGAAGATTTAACAATTAATAAAGAAACTATTAAATATTTAGTAAGGAAATATTAAATATTAAATAATTAGTAACAAAGGAAAAATAAGTGGGAAAAAAATATTCAGCTCACAGAATTGTCACACGTGACACAACTAGTTACTTATTTATTAGGTATAGATGTGGTTTAGAATCCATTACATGGCGATATAGGTGGTAATCATGACCCATTATTTAAAAAATAAGTTGATTTGGGTAAAAATAAATTGTACATGAGTTAATTTGGGTCTTCTTAAATTAGTGAACGGATCAAGATGGGTCTGCTCAAATTAGTCAACGGGTCAATAAGGGTAACTATTATAAAACTTGTTAATTAAAAATGGTCCAAATGGGTTAGCATCACCCATGATCATTGTTTATCTCCACGACCCCTTCACCAACATCGTCGGCCCGTCCGCCGCCTCCCTCCTTCCACCACCGTCGCAACTGACACGCCCACCACCACCACTCCCCACCACCTTCGTCTCCATATCCGTCTCCGCCTCCACTGACACCACCTACTCGTCGTCGCCGACATCACCACCACCCGCCGTCACCGTCTCAATCGAAACCCGTTTTAACCGTTACCTGACGCGCACGTTTTACCATGCTTAATAATTATAGAGAATTTCCAAAACTATTAAATGACTAAAATTGGTAAAAATGGGTGATAATCAGCAAACTATATTCAAATATTATCCAACAAATTTACAAACTTGAGAGCAAAAAAAAAGAAGATATACACGACTGTAATACGTAAATGGCACATTACGTATGGTACACTGAACCTCCTTTATAATCTGTCTCGAATTATCAACATTTTGAAAATGTTACATGATTAATCCAAAAAATACTGACATCATGTAATATGTAAATCCAAATAAATCCATATCCGACACTGCCGCCACCGCAACGCCACAATCACGTCTTCTTCACCGCCGTAACTGACACCATCACAACGCGACCTCCGTTTGTCGCCACAAGCCACCATAAAAAAATATATAGCGGGTGAACCTATATTTCAAAACGTCTTATTTCAACCTGAGTCCATTTAGATACTTTTTCTTAAAACGACTCGTTTGACCCAAACTCATTTTGCTCAGAACCTGTTCAGACCCAAACCCATTCTGACCCGAACCCATTCTGACCCGTTACCCAAACCCGCCTGACCCGCCTGGTTTGCCAAGCTTACCCGTCGACTTAAATTTATCATTTATAACTGTGAGTATATTGTTCCAAAAAAATTGATAAAAAAATGTCAAAAGGGGGAAGGAAATTAAAAGGTATGGCTGGTTATGAAAATTAAAGTTTTCCACCGCTACACAAACTAGAAAGTTTAAAGAATTTAATTCGTCGATAGTGAAAGGAGTTGCTAGTAAATTGGTGGAGTGGCCAACCGAAGTCCGAACCATGGCTAGCCACGGATTCGAAGAATAATTGTTCGAATTATTAGATATAATCTTAACCGGTCTACCCTTTGATTGTAAGGCTAAGGGGTACTATTTCATATTCCACCCTCCATAATGTCACATCAGTTTTCATAGATTTCACACTTTTATATCATATTTAATTTTTAATTACAAATTAATAATATTTTGTAACAATTATTTACTATTATGTAAAGTTACCCCAACAAACAAAATGTTGAAAGAGCTGAAGAAAACACCTCAAATAGGGGCAAAAAGGAAGGATATGTTAATGGTGAACCAGCCATCATGCAACGCGGGTCTGAAACGGGCCAACGACCACATGGAACCATGGATGGAGCAAGAGATCAGTTTCCCCCCAATCAGGGGCGGAGACTTTGCTAGTGGTCCGCTAAATGTAACAGCCAACATTGTTGGTCACCAGGTACGAAGGGTTTATGTTGACAGTGGGAGTGTATCCGAAATCATGTATGAACATTGTTTCATGCAATTGGTTGAAGAAGTACGAAAAGGCCTTACCACGCAAGTCCAACTAACAAGCTTTTTCAGGGGAGGTGGTGTAACCACTTGGTATAATACAACTTCACGTCACAATGGGGAACGCAACGGGAAGCCACACTGTCACTAATACAAAGAAATATGATTAGAACTCGGTAACAGAGTGATATCATCATTGTGATGATAAACCCTAATACAGAGACAAAGAGCTGGCCACGAGAAGAACTGGAACTGAGAGAATGCTAGTGTGTTGACGATCTGACGAGTGTGTTAAAACCCTAGACAATAAGACTAAGATGATGACGTGATTAGGAGTTGTGTTGCATACTTTCTCCCCTCATTTTCATTTATACATAAGATAGCAGCCGAGAGAAGAAGCCCAAACACACTAAGCCCAATGACTCGCATAAGCCTAAAAAGCCTTTAACTCCGCTGCACTCTTCTGCTACAAGCCCAGCAACACTCCAACAATCCACAATAGCTCAGCAACAAATATAAGCAGCCCAACATGAAACAATACAAATATAAGCAACCCAAGTAGAAAATATTTGTATAACCATATGTTTGACATTGAATTAAAACCACACATATATTCCAACAGTTAATTACAACTTACACAGATTGCTTATATGACACTGTAAAGAGTATCTCCAGCCACACACTCAGTGGGTAACTGTGTGAAGCGTGTCGTGATAATCGTAGTCTTTATATTCTTCTTCCATACACCCGTCTCGAGCACTAACTCCACAGGTAAATTACCATAATACCCTTCTCGCAATAAATCGAAATTTGACATTTTTATAATAACCGTTGATACATTTTGTTTAGGCACTGGAGTATTCTTGTAGTCGCAGGTGAATCGAATCAAGTCGAAAACTACATGAAGTTTTTCTAACTTGTAACGTACATTTATGTTTTATAATAAGTTCTAACCATTGTTTTAGTTGATTTGAAATATGTATCCAGATTCATTTATACCAGGTTAAAAACATGTTAGAATATTATAAAATGTCAAAAACCTTAGTTTTTTTTACACCGAATCACCACATATTGGTAGCTTGATATATTTGTTTTCTTGTCTTACCAAAAATTTTAATGGCGCATTTGGCATTAGGTATGTTTTTTTGTTAGAGTTGATATAAACAAAACTTACTAACATAAGTAGTTTCAATATAATATAATTTTTAATGAAAAAAAGTTGAATACAAGGGTGATGCGATTATACATTAAAACTTACATTATACATTATCTATAAAACTTACAAAAAATTATAATGTTGAGTTTGATCATTGATATGACTTGATTGCTTGCTTGGTATCTATATTAGCATAGATGCTATTTGGGTTGTTAGCCGAGTGGTAAGAGTCAGACTCTTTAAAGATCACCCAAATTTGTTACATGTAACACGTTTCGTTACTAACACTAACATAGGTGAAAAATAATTGTTAAGCTGATATAAAGTAAAGATTTTATTGTTTACTTAGAAAAGTAAAATAAAATCATTTTCCATGTCTCCTCGGTCGTCTACAACTCTACCGTTACACCACCATCCTCTAATTCTATTTGTCCCTCAGTCTAATTAATGTTTCACAACGTTCAGTTAATGACAGAAGCTCGAAACCAGACCTTCTTAGTTGTGTTTTCTTTACGAAACGAAGGTCCAACGTTTCCTTTCCATATAAAAAAGTAAGATATTATATATACACACACATATATAAATATAATTAAAAATCCTACAAATTAAAAAAAAAATAAAAAAATTATTCACTATTATTAGGTTAACTTTAATAGACGAATCAATTGAGGGCATTTGGTCTAGTGGTATGATTCTCGCTTTGGGTGCGAGAGGTCCCGAGTTCGATTCTCGGAATGCCCCTTTTGTTCTTTTTTTCTTAAAAGAAAAGTCAAATGGGTCAAAAACATCAGACAATTGCAATCATATATATAACTTACTATTGTAGTTATATACTACATAAATTTTACTGAATAAAGTGTGTTTCAGATAAATTTTACTCTCTCTCTATATATATGCTTAATCACATATTTTCTATATTTTACATTCTTAATCATTTATATATAAGTTAAGATATAACCTACTGTATACTACTTAGTTTGTCCTATCAGATATCGATAAAGTACGGTTGTTACCTAAAAATAGGTTTTCTTTATCAAAAAGATTTCAATTTAAATTCCGCTTTAGGTCTCGAAATATGTTGAGCCACCCCTAAGCCCTTGTCGATGCAGTTTTAGTTTCAAGACAAACCCAACAGTACGAGGCAAAACCATGTTCATGGGCAGTGGCGGATCTAGAACAAAAGTTCAGGGGTAACGAAAAAAAAAATTAACTGTACTTTCATGTAAATGAAACAAAAAAAATTTTTGACCGTACTTTCATGTAAACATATTTTTTTTACAGTAATATGCGACTGTCGAGGTGGAGGACTAGGGTTTTTTATAAAGTATTAGGTTTTTTTATAAAATTTTGGACTTTTTATGAAGTGATTTTTTTATAAAGTATTAGGTTTTTTATAAAATTTTGGACTTTTTATGAAGTGTTTAGCTTTTAAAAAAATTTGAGGGGCAACATATTTTTTTCTCAGGGGTAACCGGATACATAAAAGTATGAAATTTTTTTTTTTTGCACTGCACGTAAAAATTAAGGGGTAGCGGGGGCTACCCCTACCTATAAGGTAGGTCCGCCCCTGTTCATGGGTTGTCCAATCATAATTGCCTTTTCCATAACCAAAAAGAGCTATAAGCATGTTTTTTCCATGCGAATAAATGAGATCGGGTAAAACACAGCTTGTGTCGAACATGTGACATTAAATGAGTTAAAGACGAAAAACTATTGAAAGCTGGATTTGAACTTAAGAGCTCTGCTAGGACTTATGGAGTGTGAATCTAACACTTGGAGTGTGAATCTAACACTTGAAGGTTAGAGTAATCAAAACTTTTTAAAACACTAACTAGACTAATTTCTAAATTTATGCACAGAAGGCAATTTAATGTATAAAGTTGAGATGAGAGTAAATAATTAAAGAACATTTGAAAAATAAAATAATGAAAATATAAAGGTAGAAAATATTATTAGTTTTTGACCGTAGACCTACCATGGTCACATATTCGAGGCACCATAACACTTTTTTTTAACGCTAACACCTAGATATTCTAGGATAATTGGGTTTCCCGAGACAACACCTAAAACATCCAGGGCAGCCTGTTATAGGAGGAACCCCCCAACTGGGTAAACCCCCTGACATGGCCACAGAGCCTTTTTTTCTGTTGCCAGGATTCGAACCCAAGACCTCCACTATGAAAGTAATGGGGCTACCATTGCACCAAATGACCAACGGTCACCATAACGCTTAATATGATTTTCCAACTATAAATCATTATGTAAAATAGTAACTAAAAAGAAACATAAACGGTTTAAAAGGGTGACTGTACTTATACACAAAAAATATTACACGATATAAAAGTAACCTGGTTTGTTTGAGTTTTGGTTTAACTTTAATCCGGTTCAAGTCATAAACGGCTCGACTCTATGTAACATGTTTAATAACAACTTGTATTCGGTAACCCGTTTAAAATTAAAATTAAAAAGCCTATAAGAAAATATACAAAATTTTAAATTCTAACCAGTTATCACCTCTCATTAAAAGTCACTTGCGCCATTATAAATTCTAGTAAAGCCTCAAAATTTGTTTTATGAACAACAAATTGCCATTTTTTTATAATAATTTTTGTAGTTATATTTAATATATTATAATTTTTCAACAAGAAATAAAATATCCATTTTACTCATCCTATTTGTTTTAATTGGTTGTAGCTTGAACAAATTTCATTTCATTACTGTCGGTTAGAAGTAGAGATGGCCTTTGCCACCGTATTTCCCCCCCCCCCCCCCCTTCGGTCAAATGGCAACACTTACCTTTTTACTTTGTAAAATTTAATTTTGACCTCTTAAGTTTTTCAAGTTTCGAGTTTACCCTCTTAGTATATAATCTGATTTTTCCTCAATAACTTTCGCGTTTGTTTGTTTATTTTTTTGGTTAATATCCCGGTGTAAATTTTATTAAAAATTGAGTCGTATTCAAAATATAGTATTTTTTAGGTATCGTGGGTTGTATCGACTGACAACCGTGAAGAATGAGACCGAGACCGACTGAAAAACATATGTACCGTTATTTAATTGCCTTTTATCTATGTTTCGACCTCCAGAACCGAGTCGCCGTAATTTCGTACGTTTCTTTTTGTGCTTAGTCACGTTAGTGTGACCATCTCAACCGTTTAAAGTCCTCCTCATGTCGCGGAGAGCGGAGCAAAATTTATTTAACCACGTTTTTTTTGTGATTAGCCAAATTAATGTAACCGCCTTAACCATTTAAGGTCCGATTCACGCTGTGAAGTTCGGGGTGTAATTTCTAGTTACATAGTATTCAAAGATACATTAGTTTTATGATTTATTGTTATCACTATATTATGCATGCAGTTACAAACCTCTTTTTTATTTGGATTTTGTTTTATTAGGAGCTTCTAGATATTGGTAATATTGCGTTGTAAATATATTAATAATTAGACTAAGTGTAGCCGATTCATGCCCACGGGGCGTTAAACACCGAATCAGCTTGCAGGGTTTGGAGTGTCAAGGGCGTTAAATACCGCATCGGAGTGGGCGTTAAGGGGCATGAAGGGTACATCGTTGCCCGGCTAACGCCCAAAGGGGCGGAGGGTGCGGTGTGAAGGATTTAGTCGATATGGCTCCGACGTGGTGGAGGGGGCGTAAAGGGCGCCAGCCCACTACGAATAGTCTTAGTACATGAAAACTAAGTTGACATGTAACATGATACAAGACAAAATTTCCTTCTATTTAAATGACTTGTGCACGGATGCACGGTCATGCCTTGGTATGCAAAAAAATCTAAACGAATCGTATCTGTAACAAAAAAAAAAACTGAACTGTATTGTGGCTTCGGTTTTAGGTTCGGTTCCTAACTGTCTTCGAATTGTGAATTTGGTTTTCGGTTCGGTTAACGGATATATACATTCTTTTAAAATCATTTTATTCGGTTAACCGAATAAGTGATAACTATATATGTAATTAATAATATGTTTAGAGAATTAAGATTAAATTAACCTATATATGATACTATACGCACAAGACTTTCTTTGCAACCCCACTCTCCTCTCGTCGCTGCCTCCTAAACCCTCAAGTCCCTCCTTTCGTTGTCGTCTCACCAAGAAACGAAAATTAGACAAAAATGTTATTCGGTTGAATTCGGTTTGTTTTGGTTTTAACCGGAACCGAACATAATGAACATAATTGAATTCCGTTCGGTTAGACAAATTCCAAATACGGTTCGGTTTACGGATAGGCCTAAAAAAATTAAAAACCGAATAAATAGCACAAACTGAAAACCAAACCGTTGAACACCCCTTATGCACACCTACTATTGTAATGTAACACTCTAATTTCAAACACCGATTATTTAATCAATAAAACACGTGAAAACATTCGTCCCAAGAAAATATTTTTTTTATAACCTCGCGTGGCGCGAGGACTAGGGCCCCTCCCTTCGCGTGTCGCGAGGGAATCCAAAATGTCTGCCCGAGAACCAGGTCTTTCGCGTGTCGCGAAAGACCCTTCTCCGGTTTTTTTGCATGCCGCGAAGGCCCCGTTTTAAAATTTCTGCAGCTTTCAACACTTAGCCACTTTTTCCAACATTAACAGATTTTGCCATAAAATTTTCCCAACACTTAGATTTGGGTTCTTACATTCAAAACAACATACTTTTGTACCAAAAACTATAATTTCATGCATCGGTTTACACCCATTTGATGGACACCTAATAACATCCATAAACACTCAAAAGACACACTCAAAAGAATACACATACGAGAATCCATCCTACGCCATGAACTTGACCTTGATCATACCGGAGCTTTTCCTACATGTCACCACATATAAATCACCATTAGTAATGAAGACAAATCATAACAACAAGGTAAAGTATTACCATATTCACCCATTCACCCATTTGACCAATTTTCACCCAATTACTCCTTAGGCAACATGTCACTAGCATAACACCATACAAGTTACTATCTTTCCTTATAATCATCCTGTATTTACAACATTACATTTCCATTATGGCAAAAGACCATAACTCCTTCAAAAATTCAACATGGTACTTAGACCATAATTTTATCACATTTCCATTATGATACTACGACCATAAATTCAACGCATTTCGATTATGATTCTTAAACCATAACTTCACCACATTTTCATTATAGTATTTTAACTATAACTACATTCATTCACATATTTATGCACATTAATACTCTTTATACCACATAACTTAATATGCAAACATACACACAAGTTTTTACATTTTATCAACATTACTAAGTAAGCGCAAGAGCACTTACCTATTAGATTCGAAGATCCCGCTTCCCTTTCTCGATGGGTAATTTGATTACCTAAACACATACACCTAGTTTAGTAATTTATCATACTTCAAAATTTCATTTATTTGGGTTCTCAACCCATTCACCAAATTTCAACCCAAACTGACCCGTTTGAGTTATACTCATATCCAAACACCCTTTTCCACCCAAATTCACCTATTTGAGTTTCATTACTATTTCTTAACACTAGCTTTTCATTCTATCTTAATACTGTAACACACCACTTTCAATAACAAAAGTTTAACGCGCGGAAGACTAAATCCCAGAAATTTTTTTTTTTTTTTACTCCTCGCGTACCGCGAGACAAACTAGCCACCTCCCTCGCGTACCGCGAGGGAGTCTCAGAAACGCAAACCCGGAAACCCGGTCTCTCGCGTACCGCGAGAGAATCCTCTAAGGGCTCTCGCGTACCGCGAGGGACTCAAAACTCAGAGAGTTTCAGTTTCCTGCAGGTTTTCATACTTAACCATTTTTCCAACTTTTTCACTTCACTTGACAACCAAAAATTCCCATATCACTTGGGTTTTGACAAAAAGCATTCATACTACATATTTTAACATAAACAACATTGTTTATGAACCAAAATACACGTCAAAAAAACGGATTTCAAACAAAAACCCATAATCACCATAAAGCATACGAGAATCCTCTTTTCGCCAATGAACTTGACCTTGACCTACTTCGGAGCTTTCCCTACATAACCACATTAACATAACACCATTAGTAATGAAATAACCAAAACAAACAAGTATATAAAACTTGTTTTCACCACTTTCACCCATTTGACCCGTTTACACACAATAAGTCAATTAAGGGTTTCATTATCACATTATCATTTCCATTATGGCACGTAGGCCATAACTTCATATCCATTTAGGATACGAGATCATAACTCCATAACCGTTCTATCCATTATGGTACTTAGACCATAACTCCATATCCATTCTATCCATTATGGTTCATAGACCATAACTCCATATCCATTCTATCCATTATGGTTCGTAGACCATAACTCCATATCCATTCTATCCATTATGGTACTTAGACCATAACTCCATATTCACATATCCATTATAGTACACATACTATAACTACATACATTCTATCATTTACACACTTCCATATACGTTCATACCACATATCAAATTATGCAACTATATACATCATACATACAACATTGCATACAAACACCATATCATCAAAACTAAGTAAGTGCTAAAGCACTTACCTTTCGGGTTAGAAGGTCCCGCACCGGCTTTTAGCTTTGCAACTTGATTACCTAAACACATTCACCTAGTTTAGTAATCTAACATACACCAAAATCATATTACAATTGGGTTCACAACCCAATTTCCCATTTCCAACCCAAATTGACCCGTTTTGGGTTATCCTCATAACCAAACACCCTCTTTCACCACAAACTCACCTACTTGAGTTTCATTATCTTAACCTTAACACTAATCTTTCTTTCAAAAATTATTATAAAGTTAATTTGGTGTTTGTTCAAGTGTCTAACATCCCAAAAACACTTAATCATCACTAGATCACCATTCTATCTTCATTTTACAAAAACCCCCAATTTTTCTCATATGAACCCTAACTTCTCATAATCAAAATCAAGGGTTCTAGGATGTTAATCATCACTCTTTAACTTTAGTTAAGTTAGATTATCAACAATCTAACACCAATTTACCACATGCATCCAAATTTTCGGATTTCACCCAACACCCACCAAGAACACATCAAAAGTGAAATCAAAAGGATGTTTAACACTTACTTGATGTTAGAAGGTTGATGTGCAAGCCAACACCTTCTCAAAACGAGCCTAAAACGCAAGATTTGGCTTCAAATTGGATTTTCTCCTTTTTCTCCTCTCTTGCTCAAGAACGACCCAAGCATGCAAAATGACCAATTTTGACTTCTCCAAGTCAATATGGCAGATTTTGCCCATTTACACAATTAGTCCTTCAACTTCCATTTCACCATTTCCTTTCCAAAACTAGTTAAAAACTAGCCTAACCCCATTACTAACTTGAAACCCGCTTGTTTCAATTTATTTCAAAATATTATTTTCAACATAATATTTATTTAGAAATATATTTATTTATAACGAGACCCGGATTTTGGTTCGTTACAAATCACCTCCCCTTATTTGGGTTTCGTCCCCGAAACCCGTCTTCACATAAAAAGGTTTGGGTAAAACTTGAGCATTTCTTCCTCGGTTTCCCAAGTCATTTCCGCTCCCTTTCTATGTTTCCACTTCACCAATACTTGGCTAATCTCTTTATTACGTAAACGCTTCACTTTTCTATCCAAGATTGCCACCGGTTCTTCAACATAATTTAACTTTTCATCCAATTCGATATCATCTAATGGAACAAAAGTAGACTCGTCCGCTAAACATTTTCGCAAATGTGACACGTGAAACGTGTTATGAAGTCTACTTAACTCCTCCGGTAGCTCCAAGCGATAAGCTACCGTACCCACCTTTGCTATCACCTCAAACGGCCCGATGAAACGAGGACTTAACTTCCCCCGTTTTCTAAACCGTATCACACCTTTCCAAGGAGAGACTTTCAAAAGTACAAAGTCCCCCACTTGAAACTCAATCGCCCGCTTCCTATTATCCGCATAGGACTTTTGGCGATCTTGAGCCGCCTTCAAGCGTGCTCTAATTTGGTCAATACTATCATTAGTTTCCAAGACCACCTCTTTACTACCTAGTTCCCGTTGACCGATTTCACCCCAACACACGGGTGTTCGACACTTTCTCCCGTACAATGCCTCAAAAGGCGGCATACCAATACTAGAATGATAACTATTGTTATACGAAAATTCCGCCAACGGTAAATGGTCATCCCAACTACCACCAAAATCTAAAGCACACGCTCGCAACATATCTTCGAGCGTTTGAATCGTTCGCTCGCTTTGACCATCCGTTTGTGGATGATAAGCAGTGCTAAGATTCAATCTAGTCCCCATATCCTCATGGAATTTCTTCCAAAATGGAGAAGTAAATCTCGTATCACGATCCGATATAATCGACACCGGCACACCATGACGTGACACAATTTCCTTCACATACATTTCCGCCAATCTATCCGAAGAGTATGTTTCCTTTATAGGTAGGAAATGTGCACTCTTCGTCAACCGATCCACTACTACCCATATCGCATCATAACCCTTTCGAGTCTTTGGTAGTTTAGTGATCAAATCCATAGCTATATTCTCCCATTTCCAAAGCGGTATTTCAAGCGGTTGGAGCTTTCCATACGGCTTTTGGTGTTCCGCCTTCACCTTTAAGCATGTGAGACACCTCTCAACATACTTAACAACATCACGCCTCATACCCGGCCACCAAAAATGACACCTCAAATCGTAAAACATCTTTGTGGCCCCCGGATGGATAGAATATTTGGATTTATGCGCCTCATCTAAAATAGTTGTCAAAATACTTGACAACCTAGGAATCCAAATCCTACCAAAGCATGTCTTCAAGCCCATGCTATTTTCACCAAGTTTATCAACATAAGCAACCATCCGCTCTTTCTTCAAGTCACCACCAAGTGCTAACACTTGAGCCTCCCGGATTTCATCAATTAGGGATGATGAAATTGTCATCTTGAATGACTTCACCTTGATAGGTGCATGACTTGACTTCCTACTAAGCGCATCCGCCACAACATTCGCTTTACCCGGATGATAAAGTATGTCACAATCATAATCCTTGACCAATTCAAGCCACCGCCTTTGCCTCATGTTGAGGTCCTTTTGGTCAAAGAAGTACTTGAGACTTTTGTGATCCGTGTAGATCGTACACTTAACCCCATACAAATAATGCCTCCAAATCTTGAGTGCGAAAACCACGGCCGCAAGCTCTAGATCATGGGTAGGGTAATTCACCTCGTGAACCTTCAATTGCCTAGACGCGTAGGCAATTACTTTCCCCCTTTGCATCAAAACACACCCCAACCCCGAATGCGAGGCATCCGAATACACAACAAAATCTTCGGTCCCGTCCGGCAAGGATAAAACAGGCGCCTTTGTCAACTTTTCTTTCAAGAGTTGAAAGGCAGATTCTTGCTCGGAACCCCAAACAAACTTAGTCTCTTTACGGGTCAACTTCGTCATCGGTAAGGCAATCCGAGAGAAGTTTTCAATAAACCGCCGGTAATAACCCGCCAACCCCAAGAAACTTCTAATCTCCGAAGGCGTCTTCGGTGGAAACCAATCTTTAACCGCCACTATCTTGGATGGGTCGACAGTAATCCCTTTATCATTAATCACATGACCCAAGAATTGAATTTCGCGTAACCAAAAGGCACACTTGGAGAATTTAGCATAAAGTTTCTCCTTTTGCAAGACTTCGAGAATTTCACGCAAATGGCAAGCGTGATCACCTTCGCTCCTTGAATAGATGAGAAGATCGTCAATGAAAACAATGACCGAGCGGTCGAGGAACGGTCTACACACCCGGTTCATAAGATCCATGAAAACCGCGGGTGCGTTGGTTAAGCCGAAAGGCATAACTGTAAATTCATAGTGACCGTAACGAGTGCGAAAAGCGGTTTTAGGAATGTCATCTTCTTTCACTTTCAGTTGATGGTACCCGGATTTCAAATCAATCTTAGAGAACCACGACGCCCCTTGTAATTGATCGAAAAGATCATCAATCCTAGGTAAAGGGTACCTATTCTTCACCGTCAACTTATTCAACTCTCGATAATCCATACACATCCTCATGCTCCCATCCTTCTTTTTAACGAAGAGAATGGGCGCACCCCAAGGTGAGACACTTGGGCGTATGAAACCTTTATCAAGCAATTCTTGTAATTGCTCCATCAACTCTTTCATTTCTGGCGGTGCCAATCTATAAGGCGCTTTAGCTACCGGTTTAGCACCCGGCATCAAGTCGATCCCAAACTCAATCTCCCTATCAGGCGGAACCCCCGGTAACTCGTCAGGAAACACATCCGCAAACTGATTCACGACCGGCACGTCGTGAATCTCTTTTACCTTTCCATCCACATCCGTAACACATGCCATGAACGCCTTGCACCCACGCGCCATGTACTTGGTTGCCTTCACAAAGGAGCACAACCTCACCTTACCTTTCTTATCACCTTCAATGTAGATGGACTCTCCCGACGGGGAATCAAGTTGGATCGCCTTTGGTCCACATAATATACTCGCCTTATTCTTTGACAACCAATCCATCCCCACAATAACATCAAAATCCCCCAATGACATAGGAATTAAATCAATATGGAACGTTTCACCCCCCGCCTTTAATTTGCAATTCCTATAAACATCAAACACTAGGAAGCTCTTATCGTTTGCCGCCTCAATTTCTAAGGGTTCGTCTAACTTGCTACTTATAAAAGAAGAATGCTTAACAAATTTCAAAGACACAAACGAACGACTAGCCCCCGAATCGAAAAGAACTAGTGCAGGTAAAGAGTTAATCCTGAATGTACCTGACACCACCTCCGAGTCGTTCTTTGCTTCCTCCGCAGATATGTGGAAGGCTCTACCCTTAGGCCTGGGTATCTCAACTTTTCTTTCGCTTCCACCTTGCTTCAAATCCGGGCAATCCGCCCTAAGGTGTCCTGGCTTGTAACAATTATAGCATATACGAATCTGGCTTGGACACTGATTTGCCATATGCCCCGGCTTTCCACACTTGTAACAATTTGACGTTCCCTTCTTACAATCCCCATAGTGCTCCTTCCCACAAACTTTGCATCCTTGAGAAGAGAACTTGGTAAAAGGCTTCTTACTAGGGCTCCCGCCCTTTATCTTGCTCACCACTTGATCCACAATTTCCCTTTTTCTCTTCTCTCCCCTAGCCTCTTGTCTCCTCAACTCCACTTCCCTTTCCCGACACCTGTTTATTAAATCCACAAGTGTGGTGAAAGAAGATGGAGATATGCTATCTCTGAATTCCACAGTCAACATAGCATAAAATCTGTCAATCTTCGCCTTCTCGGTCGACACCACGTCCGGACAGAACTTGGCGCGATCAAAGAAAGCTCCAGCCAATTCATCTATTGACTCATTCTTTTGCCTCATGAGGAGAAACTCCTCAGTCATTCTATCAACTGCGGCTTGCGGGCAATGATACTTCAGAAAAGCCGCCTTAAACTCCTCCCAAGTCATGGAGGTCACACCCAAATCACCTCTCTCCTTGCGGAGATTCAACAACCACTCTTTCGCCCTTCCAGTCAATAAAGGCACACTGAACATCACCCTATCCTCAGGCTTACATTTAGTAGTCTCGAAATTAGACTCCATATCCACCACCCACCTGTGGCTCAGAATCGGGTCCACTTGCCCGTTATACTCCTTGGGTTTAATTACCATAAACTCCTTTAGAGTACAACCCTGTGGCACCCTTTCCTTCTCTTTTAACACGTCTTCGAGGGTAAGCTTGATAGCCCCTCTCATTTCTTCCATTAACAAGGTTGTGGCTTGCTCGAAGGCCTTAGCCACTTCCTCTTTTATCATATCTTGGATTCTTGGATCCAATGGTTCATTACTTGCATCTTCTGCCATCTCTAAACTGAGAAAATGAACCACAAACACTTTAATACCCTTTCACTTTCAATACCCTAGGTATCCATTACACATTCACTATTATATGTATTAAGTATATATATACCTACCTATATACATACATACATATATAACCACCTTCACCTAATCCTTGCAAATGTTCATTGTTATATGGTTATCATAAAGTCTCTTGCACATTTCATCTTATTAAACATATTGGCCAGACATGTTTAATAGTACGCCATGCCCAATTGTAATTACCATCTCCATATAACAAGTCACAAAACAAGTTTCGGCACACATAACACCTTAACAACATTCATCATACATATATACATACACCATATATATATATATTATCATTTTATCAAATCATTACTAACCTTTCATTTCAGCAAGCTCCGAGTCTTAGTCAAGTCCTACTTGGATTCTCGTATCATCCCCCCATATCAAGAGCATCCGGTTTGAGTTTAGTGTCTCGCACACCAAATCCCTCAAACCATTGCTCTGATACCAAGTTGTAACACACCACTTTCAATAACAAAAGTTTAACGCGCGGAAGACTAAATCCCAGAAATTTTTTTTTTTTTTTTTACTCCTCGCGTACCGCGAGACAAACTAGCCACTTCCCTCGCGTACCGCGAGGGAGTCTCAGAAACGCAAACCCGGAAACCCGGTCTCTCGCGTACCGCGAGAGAATCCTCTAAGGGCTCTCGCGTACCGCGAGGGACTCAAAACTCAGAGAGTTTCAGTTTCCTGCAGGTTTTCATACTTAACCATTTTTCCAACTTTTTCACTTCACTTGACAACCAAAAATTCCCATATCACTTGGGTTTTGACAAAAAGCATTCATACTACATATTTTAACATAAACAACATTGTTTATGAACCAAAATACACGTCAAAAAAACGGATTTCAAACAAAAACCCATAATCACCATAAAGCATACGAGAATCCTCTTTTCGCCAATGAACTTGACCTTGACCTACTTCGGAGCTTTCCCTACATAACCACATTAACATAACACCATTAGTAATGAAATAACCAAAACAAACAAGTATATAAAACTTGTTTTCACCACTTTCACCCATTTGACCCGTTTACACACAATAAGTCAATTAAGGGTTTCATTATCACATTATCATTTCCATTATGGCACGTAGGCCATAACTTCATATCCATTTAGGATACGAGATCATAACTCCATAACCGTTCTATCCATTATGGTACTTAGACCATAACTCCATATCCATTCTATCCATTATGGTTCATAGACCATAACTCCATATCCATTCTATCCATTATGGTTCGTAGACCATAACTCCATATCCATTCTATCCATTATGGTACTTAGACCATAACTCCATATTCACATATCCATTATAGTACACATACTATAACTACATACATTCTATCATTTACACACTTCCATATACGTTCATACCACATATCAAATTATGCAACTATATACATCATACATACAACATTGCATACAAACACCATATCATCAAAACTAAGTAAGTGCTAAAGCACTTACCTTTCGGGTTAGAAGGTCCCGCACCGGCTTTTAGCTTTGCAACTTGATTACCTAAACACATTCACCTAGTTTAGTAATCTAACATACACCAAAATCATATTACAATTGGGTTCACAACCCAATTTCCCATTTCCAACCCAAATTGACCCGTTTTGGGTTATCCTCATAACCAAACACCCTCTTTCACCACAAACTCACCTACTTGAGTTTCATTATCTTAACCTTAACACTAATCTTTCTTTCAAAAATTATTATAAAGTTAATTTGGTGTTTGTTCAAGTGTCTAACATCCCAAAAACACTTAATCATCACTAGATCACCATTCTATCTTCATTTTACAAAAACCCCCAATTTTTCTCATATGAACCCTAACTTCTCATAATCAAAATCAAGGGTTCTAGGATGTTAATCATCACTCTTTAACTTTAGTTAAGTTAGATTATCAACAATCTAACACCAATTTACCACATGCATCCAAATTTTCGGATTTCACCCAACACCCACCAAGAACACATCAAAAGTGAAATCAAAAGGATGTTTAACACTTACTTGATGTTAGAAGGTTGATGTGCAAGCCAACACCTTCTCAAAACGAGCCTAAAACGCAAGATTTGGCTTCAAATTGGATTTTCTCCTTTTTCTCCTCTCTTGCTCAAGAACGACCCAAGCATGCAAAATGACCAATTTTGACTTCTCCAAGTCAATATGGCAGATTTTGCCCATTTACACAATTAGTCCTTCAACTTCCATTTCACCATTTCCTTTCCAAAACTAGTTAAAAACTAGCCTAACCCCATTACTAACTTGAAACCCGCTTGTTTCAATTTATTTCAAAATATTATTTTCAACATAATATTTATTTAGAAATATATTTATTTATAACGAGACCCGGATTTTGGTTCGTTACAAATACTTAGATTAATTTGGTGTTCTTTAAAGTGTATAACATAAATTAAACACTTATTCATTATTAATTTAGCATCCTATCATCATAATTCAAAACCCCCCAATTCATTCCATATGAACCCTAGTTTTTCATAATCTAAATTAAAAGGTTATAGGATGTTATTCACCACCATTTACCTTTAGTTTAGTTAGATTATCTACAATCTAACACCAATTTAACCCCATGCATCATAAATTTCGGATTTCTATAAAACCCATCTATTAACCCCACAATGGTGAACTAATATGGATGATTACACTTACTTGATGTTAGGAAGATAATGTGTAAGCCAACACCTTCACAAATCAAGCCTCAATTGCAGAGATTTGCTTCAACACTCTTGTTCTCCTTTTTCTCTTGAAAGCATCGACCCCCACATCAAAATAAAATCTGAATTTTGACTTCATATAAGTCAAATATGGCAGATTTTCCATATTTGCAATTTAAGTCCCTCAACTTTAATATCGTCCATTTTCATGCCCAAAACTAGTTAAAAACTAACATAAACCCCAAAATTAACTTAAAACCGACTTGTTTCAACTTATTTCTAAAATATTATTTCCGCCATAATATTAAATAGAAATATTTAATTATTTGAAACGAAACCCGGATTTTGGTTTGTTACAAATCACCTCCCCTTATTTGGGTTTCGTCCCCGAAACCCGACTTCACATAAAGTGGTTCGGATAATACTTGATCATCTCCTCCTCGGTTTCCCAAGTCATTTCCGCTCCCTTTTTGTGTTTCCACCGCACCAAAACTTGGCTAAATTCTTTATTGCGCAAACGCTTCACCTTTATATCCAAGATTGCCACCGGTTCTTATACATAATTCAACTTCTCATCCAATTCAATGTCATCCAGTGGAACAAAAGTAGACTCATCCGCTAAATATTTTCGTAAATGTGACACAAGAAAAGTGTTATGAAGTCTACTTAGTTCCTCTGGTAGCTCCAAACGATAGGCTACCGCACCCACCCTTGCTATCACCTTAAACGGTCCGATAAAATGTGGACTCAACTTCCCCCGTTTCCTAAACCATATTACCCCTTTCCAATGTGTCACACCCCCAAATTCCACTAACGGAGTTTTACCGTTTGGGACGTGACAAACCAGGATCTCAGACATTAGCTACTTCAAACGACTCTATATGAGACTCAAAATAACATTTCATTAAAGTATAAGGTTCAGAGTAAATATGCGAAAGCGTTAAACGAAAGTAAATGTGCAAAACAACGTGCCAAAGTTTAGTTTAATAAAAGTATGTGAATTGCTTTAACGATTTGCTTATGAGTGAAATGAAAGTAGGACTCCATGCATGTCCTAGTTGTGCAACCTGTGCCTTAGCGACCTGAGAAAACATGTACGAAAAGTGTCAACACAAGGTTGGTGAGTTCACAGGTTTCACTAACAAAGTAAAGCGTTTGCAGATTATGTACATTCCAATATGCATATCTATAGGTAGCTAACCTACATTCCTGTCTTGCTAAAGCGTTCGTAACCGAAGCTGACATGAGTTTGTTTGTTTGCCTCCAACCAGGTCTATCAACTCTGACTAATGTGATTAGGCTAATATTTCACACGTTCGACCTCCAATCGAGTTAGCGCGACTAACGCGGGTGGGGCTTGTCAAGCACCAGTAGTACTACTAAACATTACCACGCTAAGATCCATATTAACGGTACGATGTGAGTGTGAGGACTTTCAATGATAGTTGCAATACGCTTAGCCCCAACAGTAATATCATATGAAGTACCATAATCAAAATAGTTTGCGTCATGCTTTCTCTCCCAACGGGAAAAACATGTAAAATGATGTTTGTTTGCGTACCTGTTTCTCTCCCACGGGAAAACAAGTAAAGGTATGATGGCTTGTGTACATGTTTCTCCCCTAACAGGAAAATGAGTAAAAAGGGGCCGTGAAACTCACCTGAGTTGTGTACGAGTAGTAGATAGCACCACATAAGGATGCAAGCAGGAAACACAAGAGTTTGCCTGTGAACTGCTTACGTATGTCCTAAAATTATAAGCATAATAGTTAGGGATACAATGGGGTTTTGTGACGACGACACGGAAGATTTGAACGTCTTAAGACATTCCAAGGATCAATGAGTAGACGAACATGTCTACGGGAATATAGGTTTCTTAATATAATTATTAAGATAAAAGCGTTTCGTGTCGAACGTTAACAACGAATAACATTAATTAATAATTAAATATATTCGTGCGTTAGTACCATTAAAATAATGGCTAGGAAAATAATATAATTAATATATTATTTTTGAACTCGTAGAAAATATACGATAATCACATAAGTGGCAAAAATAATAAATATATTATTTTTATTCGAGGATATAAACGTGAGTAAATAATATAAATAATTATATTATTAATTAGTTTGAATCGTTATACGAGGTGAGAATAATATCTAAATATATATTATTTTTAATTGGAGTCACGGGTTGAAAATAATATAAATATATTATTTATTCGAAGTCGGGGTTTAAAAATAATATAAATATGTTATTTTAAAAGTTGGTATTTTTAATGAAAAAGAGTTATAAACCAAACCCGAGCCTACGAGTGGTTTTACGAGGCTAGAACACGCTAATATATTAATATAATATTATAGGGGTGGGTTTTATATTAAAATAATAGTTAAAAATAATTAAAACCTAAAAACAGGGGAGGGAGACTCGAACCCAGGTCCCCTCCCTATAATCACAAGTGTTTAGCCAGTTCAGCCCGCTAGGGTTTCGCAAGGATAACCGGTTTTGGTTAGATATAACACAAGGGTTCTTGGTGTTCTTACCCCCCATCGCGATCCGATCGAACACTCCTCCAAAAACCTCTGATTTTGATTTCGATAGAGCCAGGTAACATGGGGGTTTTGTTAATTGGGTGTTAGCGAATCTGTGCATGTGTTTAATTTGAAAAACATCAAATCTGAGATTGTTTAATTTTAGGTTTAGAAACTGAAACCCTAGTTTAAGAACATGGAATTAATTCGATCAAATCTTGTAATAAAAGTTATTGAATTCATGGGGCTTTCAATAAAAGTTGGTTTGCGGTACTAATCATGTAGGGTAATTGGATTTAGGTCAAGCCTGGGTTGGTGTTCGATTAAACCCCGAATATGATGAACCCTAGAACTGGTGCATCACTGATTTGAGGTCATAAGTTGAAATTAGTATAGGGCTTTCATTGAGTAAGAGATTGCGAAGCTAACTATATGATTTAATTGGATTAAAACGGGGTTTAAGGTGAAGTTCGACCAAACCGGTTTCACATGAACCCTAGAATTTGGCTCATATTAAATTCGGTAATATAAGCCTACAATATGATAGGGCTTTTATTCTAGAGGTAAAAACGAATCAATTGGTGGGTTTAATTACCTGAAACGATATAGGAATGGCAGTGATCGACTAGAATGGTTTGCGGCTTCGTATTAACAACTCTCTGGCGTCCCCGACTGCGTCTCCGGCCAATTTGATCAGAGCAAAAGCTTCACAGGGGTTCGCCAAGCGTGCACAGGTGTTTAATTAATAGAAAACATGAGAATCAAACCAATTGATAATGGTCGATGATGGCATCGACAGTTACAACTTTAATGGAATTAATTCCTAATCATATTCGACTAATAATGCTTGGAAAACGGTTTAGACACGATTGGCAACATCAATACCATTTACTACAGTCGCGAATCCGAACAATTTGGGCATTACGGGTTAGAATTTGGATCAAATGTGGAGGTTTGACTTTCTAAAGTCAAACAGTGTTCACACTTTTCCTGATTTTGACTTTGAGAGTCAAAGGATCAAGTTTTGGGACTCGACAGATTTAGTCCCTGTAGTTTCATGTGGATTAGGGTTTTAGAGTTTGACAGAGTTAGTCCCTAGGGTTTGAATTGGGTTTAGAACTTGTTAGTTTGACCTCAAAAGTCAACAAGAAAACAATTATAGATAAAATACAAGTTTAGTCCCTCTAAATTTATATATACAAGTTTGAATATAGATAGGATTAGTCCCCAGAGTTTGAGATAGAGTTAACTAGGTTAACTTTAACTGGATTTGGTCAACGAAGTTAACCTGAAAGTATGGATTGTCACATAAGGAGAGACTTTCAAAAGCACAAAGTCTCTCACTTGAAACTCAATCGCCAGCTTCCTATTATCCGCATAGGATTTTTGGCGATCCTGAGCCGCCTTTAAGCGTGCCCTTATCTGGTCAATACTACTAATAGTTTCCTTGACCACTTCTTTGCTACCAAGTTCCCGTTGACCAATTTCACCCCAACACACGAGTGTTCGACAACTCCTCCCATACAACGCCTCAAAAGGCGGCATACCAATACTAGAATGGTAGCTATTGTTGTAACAAAATTCTGCTAACGGTAAATGGTCGTCCCAACTACCCCCTGCACACGCTCGTAACATATTCTCGAGCGTTTGAATCGTTCGTTCGCTTTGTCCATCCGTTTGTGGATGATAGGCGATACTAAGATTCAATCTAGTCCCCATATTCTCATGCAATTTCTTCCAAAAACGAGAAGTAAATCGTGTATCACGATCCGATACAATCGTCACCGGTACACCATGTCGTGACACAATTTCCTTCACATAGATTCCGCCAATCTATCCGATGTATATGTTTCCTTTATAGGAAGGAAATGTGCACTCTTTGTCAACCGATCTACTACTACCCAAATTGCATCATAACTATTTCGTGTCTTAGGTAGTTTAGTAATTAGATCCATGGTTATATTCTCCCATTTCCAAAGTTGTATTTCAAGCGGTTGAAGCTTTCCATACGGCTTTTGGTGTTCCGCCTTTACTCTTAAGCATGTGAGACATCTCTCCACATACTTAAAAATATCACGTCTCATGCCCGGCCACCAAAAATGACACCTCAAATCATAGAACATTTTTGTGGCCCCTGGATGAATAGAATATTTGGATTTATGCGGCTCATCAAAAATAGTTGTCAAAACACTTGACAACCTAGGTATCCAAATCCTATCGAAACATGTTTTTAACCCTGAACTATTTTCTTCAAGCTTGTCAACATAAGTAACCATCCGTTCCTTCTTCAAATCCCCACCAAGTGCTAACACTTGAGCCTCTCGCATTTCGTCAATAAGAGACGATGAAATTGTCATCTTAAATGACTTCACCTTAATAGGTGCATGTCTCGTCTTCCGGCTAAGAGCATCCGCCACTACATTCGCTTTACCGAGATGATAAAGTATCTCACAATCATTGTACTTAACTAATTCAAGCCACCGCCTTTGCCTCATATTAAGGTCCTTTTGGTCGAAGAAATATTTGAGGCTTTTGTGATCCGTGTATATCGTACATTTCGCCCCGTAGAAGTAATGCATCCAGATTTTGAGCGCGAATACCACCGCCGCAAGCTCTAAATCGTGGGTAGGGTAATTCACCTCGTGAGTCTTCAATTGCCTAGGCGCGTAGGCAATCACTTTCCCCCTTTGCATTAAAACACACCCCAATCCTGAAAGTGAGGCATCCGAATACACAACGAAATCTTCGGTCCCGTCTAGCAAGAACAAAATAGGTGCCTTAGTCAACTTTTCTTTTAAGAGTTGAAATGCGGATTCTTGCTCGGAATCCCAAACAAACTTAGTCTCCTTACGCATTAACTTCGTCATCGACAAGGCAATCTGAGAGAAGTTTTCAATAAATCGCCGATAATAGCCCGCCAACCCGAAGGAACTTCTAATCTCCGAGGGCGTTTTCGGCGATGACCAATCTTTTACCGCCACTACCTTGGATGGGTCGACTGTAATTCCTTTCTCGTTAATCAAATGGCCCAAGAATTGAATTTCGCGCAACCAAAATGCGCATTTGGAAAATTTTGCATAAAGCTTCTCCTTTAGCAAAACTTCAAGGATTTCTCGAAGATGAAAGGCATGATCACCTTCACTCCGCGAATAGATGAGGAGGTCATCAATAAAAACAATGACAGAACGGTCGAGGAATGGTCTACACACCCGGTTCATAAGATCCATGAAAATCGCGGGCTCGTTAGTTAATCCGAAAGGCATAACCGTAAACTCGTAGTGACCGTAACGAGTGCGGAAAGCTGTTTTAGGAACGTCGTCTTCTTTCACTTTTAACTGATGGTACCTGGATCTCAAATCAATCTTAGAGAACCATGACGCCCCTTGCAATTGATCGAAAATGTCGTCAATCCGAGGTAACGGGTACCGATTTTTCACCGTCAACTTGTTCAACTCCCGATAATCCATACACATCCTCATGCTTCCGTCCTTCTTTTTAACGAAGAGAACGGGTGCACCCCAAGGCGAAACTCTTGGGCGTATGAAACCTTTATCGAGTAGTTCTTGCAATTGCTCCAATAGCTCTTTCATCTCCGGCGGTGCCAACCGATAAGGTGCTTTGGCTACCGGCTTAGCACCCGGTATCAAATCGATCCCAAACACTAATTCCCTCTCTGGTGGAACCCCCGGTAACTCGTCCGAAAACACATCCACAAACTGATTCACAACCGTAACATCATGAATTTCTTTCACCCTCTCGATCACATCCGCAACACAAGCCATGTATGCCTTGCACCCACGCATCATATACCTTGTTGCCTTCACAAAAGAACACAATCTTACTTTACCTTTCTTCTCACCTTCTATGTAAATGGACTCACCCGACGGGGAGTCGAGTTGTATCACTTTAGATCCACATAGAATATTCGCTTTGGTCTTCGATAACCAATCCATACCCACTGTCACATCGAAATCCCCCATGGTCATAGGAATTAGGTCTATAAGGAACGTTTCACCCCCCGCCCTTAACTTGCAATTTTTATAAACACCGAAAACTAGGAAGCTCTTATCATTTTCCGCCTCGATTTCTAAGGGTTCGTCTAACTTGCTACTTTGAAAAGAAGAATGCTTAACAAATTTCAAGGAAACAAAAGAATGACTAGCCTCCGTATCAAATAGAACTAGTGCAGGTAATGAGTTAATCTTGAATGTACCTGACACGACTTCCTGGTTAGTCTTTGCCTCCTCCGTCGAAATGTGGAAAGCCCTACCCTTCGGCTTTGGCATCTCTATCCTCTTTTCGCCCCCACCTTGGTGCTTTAACTCGGGACAATCCGCCCTGTTGTGCCCGAGCTTATAGCAATTGTAGCATAAATGAATTTGGCTCGAGCATTGATTGGCCATATGCCCCGGTTTCCCACATTTGTAGCAGTTCGACGTCCCCTTCCTACATTCCCCAAAGTGTTCCTTTCCACAGTTCTTGCACCCCCGTGAAGTGAACTTGCTAAACGGCTTTTTGCTAGGGCTCCCACCCTTTATCTTCTTTACCATCGAATCCACTATTTCAGCTTTCTCTTTTCACCCTTGGCTTCTTGCTTTCTCAACTCCACATCCCTTTCCCGACACCTATTTATCAAGTCAACAAGTGTGGTAAAAGAGGAAGGAGATATGCTATCTCTAAACTTCACTGACAACATTGCATAAAACCTATCAATCTTCGCTTTCTCAGTCGACACCACGTCCGGACAGAACTGGGCGCGATCAAAGAAGGTCCCTGCCAATACATCAATCGTCTCTGTCGTTTGCCTCATGAGTAGGTACTCCTCAGTCATCCTATAAACCGCGGCTTGTGGGCAATGATACTTCAGAAAATCCGCCTTAAACTCCTCCCAAGCCACGGAGGTAACACCCAACTCACCCCTCTCCTTTCGGAGATTCAACAACCATTCCTTTGCCATCCCGATCAACAGTGGCACACTGAACATCACCATGTCCTCGGGCTTACATTTAGTTGTTTCGAAATTTGATTCCATGTCTACCACCCACTTGTGGCTAAGGATCGAGTCCACCTGCCCGTCATACTCTTTTGACTTGATTACCATGAACTCCTTAAGAGTACAACCTTGTGGTTCCTTCTCCTTCTCCTTCGATAACTCTTCGAAAGTGAGTTTAATAGCCCCTCTCATTTCTTCCATCAACAGATGTAATAACCGAAAATTTTATGAAATAAAACTAATTTTTATATGTTACATAAATATGATATTAACATAAGTATCAAGAAAATATGACTTTCAAGAAATGTAATTAAAGCGACGAGAAATCTAAATTAAATAGAACAAAAGAAAATATATACAAAAAAAATATATAAAATAAATTAAATATAAAATTTTACAAATATATAACAAGTGGGTTTTTATTTACAAATATATAACATGATTTTATATATACGTTGAAAGTTATTTTACAAAAATATATAAACTTTGGATCTCATCAAACTAATAAATTAAATATAAAATTTTACAAATATATAACAAGTGGGTCTAAGACTGCCCGCAACGCTAACAATCATCCATCCCACAAACAGTCCTAGTCAGCATGTCACATCAGCTTTTCTCTCATCCTTCCCACAAACTCATTTTATTCCCAACACTATCATACTCATCCTTCCCACAAACAATCTCATTATTTCCACATCATCTTTTTTTTATTTTCATTTATTTATTTAAATTACTATTAAATAACTTAAATTAATTAATAAATAATTAAATAAGTAAATAATAATAAAACAAAAATTAAAATTACATTAAATTAAATAAAAACAACAACTTAAAACAATTAGATTTGAATTTCTAACGGCTAGTTACCAACGACTATTTTTTTTTCAAACAGATAGTTTCAAATGCATATAAATACCACAATGTCTTTATCTCATTCACCAACTTCAATTTTCAGTCCAAAGATTATATTTTACTTCTCAAATATGGGTGGAGGGTATCTCTTTCCGATTGAACCTGTACGCCCAGCAAACCCATTGTCTCCGGTTGAACCTATACGCCCAGCAAACCCACCGCCTCCCATTAAACCTGTACTTCTCAAATATGGGTGGAGGGTATGCCTTTTTCATGTTTAATAATGTAATTTTGTAAGATTTAAATTATGTTTATGTTTTAAATTAGGTTTTAAATATGTTTAAACCATAAGTTAAATAACAAACTAATTAAATAAAAAAAAATACTTAAATGTTACCGTTGAAAAGAAAAAGAATAATAAAAGTTTGCATGGCCCCCACTAAAAGCAAACAAACTTGCATCCATCGGGAAGGGCGGCTGGCCACGGGCAGGGACTCCTCAACGCATGCCCTTGAGACGGACGGCCCCGTGGTTTGACGGGCGACGTCACGGATATTGCGTTGCAGACAGTCTTACATCAAATACGTGTACATATATTAAAAGTTAATAACTAAAATCTATAAGTAAAATATAATTTCTAGATAAGTTTAAAAAAAAAGAGAAAAAAAAGGAAACTAATGAGACAAAAACCATTAATGGTGGAAGAAAGTCTTTGCTAACAGAGTGAACTTCGGGAAAAAAATTGAGCGCTGGTTTCCAGTCACCGGCCACCATCGAATTCAACCAATAACCCGTCACACGAAACAAATAACCCCTCTACTCATCTCCACCTTTTTAGAAATAACTGATCATATTCCGGTGTTCAGAAACAACTGGAACGACTGAAAATGTTTCTCCGGCGAAGCCCACGCTGTGCCGGCGAACGTGTTGGAGAAGAAGACGTCGGTAATGTAAGGTACTGTTCAAATTCAATTATTTCTGAAAAAAAAATAATAAATAAACAAACGTAAATGAAATCATAGCTCAGTTAGTTGAGCTTTTTGTTGATTGGGGTGAGCACTTAAATCTTAAACTATACCTAGTCAAGTTAATTTAGTATGAATTCAATTATTCAGTTTATTATTACATAATTTAATACATTTCTTTTTAATAAATTAGCAAATCTAAACATCAACTTAAATGTCATGAAAGTAAATTGAATATGGTTTTTATAAAATCTTTTCAGAAGGTTAAACGTGGAAATTCGGACCAGAAGCAAAAATAGACAATCTTTGAGAATTATAAATTTTAATTGTTTTCATGTTGTCTTATGATTAATGAATCCATATATAAGTTAATATATATATATATATATATATATATATATATTTTGTTTAAAATACTAAATAAATTACATAACTTTATTCCGGTAGAAAAATAAGTACGTCTAAATAAAATATACCTCATAACATATAACTCGTATGTAGATTATTACGAACGCTCAAACAAGTTGGCTTCGCTTTGGAACGTTTAAGGTACGGATATCTGACTATGCTATTTGTATATTATGAGTTTCCTAAAGATTATTTTAAATATCTCAAAATGTTTAACTCCATTAAGTTCATTGAAAATTCCTTTACGTACTAAAATCAAGTACATGTTTAAATTTGTTTATTCGCCTACATATTTCGAGTATGAAACGAAGTTTGAAAACATGTTAACATACGATATTATTTGGTTTTATTTAAAGCACTCGTTATCGTATGTTCTGATTAAATATGTTCGTTTTAAAAAGCAAATGTTAAATATTTTTACTCTGATACCCGAGCACGCCCTTACTTGTGGGGGTGACCACAAGCATGTCATTGCGGCATCGATGGCGTGGCACCGACCGTGACAGTGAGCCTAAATCACGGCGTCTCGCCTGTTTATCTGATAAATACCGATTATATGTTTCGAGGTGTAAGGATCGATCCTAGGATATTATTATTTCTAGTGATTGGATTGTATGATGCCAATACACCTTCTCACATCGGTTCAGGACTAGCTAGCCCGTTCCGCCTGTTTCGGTTTACGTTATGTATCGGGCTCGATGGGTATTTATGGTGATGTGATAAGTATTTAAAAAGTTATCTCTGAGATTTCAAGTATCTGTCTACAAGCTGATATGGTTACAAGTTCTGAAATCTGTTATTTATATGTTTACGAGTTTACATGTTTGTGAGTTTACCTGTAGATGACTTTATAAGTTTACGAGTTGCATGTTTACTGGATTACATGTCACACCCCCAATTTCAACTAACGAGGTTTTACCGTTAGAGATGTGACACACCAGGATCTCAGTCATTAGTTACATCAAACGACACTATATGGGACTTGAAATGTCATAACATAAAAGTTCTGAGTTAATTGCGGAAGCGTAAACATTAATAGAAAATCAAAAGTAATTACATACATCAAGCGTCAATTAATGTAAATTAGTAAACTGTTTAAAATGAATGATATGATAGTAAGACTCCATGCATGCCCTAAGTGTGCGACCTGTGCCAAAGCGACATGAGAAACATGTAAGAAAAAGTGTCAACACGAGGTTGGTGAGTTCACAGGTTTCAAGTTAGCAATAAGAGAGTGTTTGCTAGATTATGTACATTCAATATGCATATCTATAGGTAGCTAGCCTATGTTCATGTCTTACTAAAGCGCTCGCAACCGAAGCTGACTGTTTGTGTATTTGCCTCCTGCCAGGTCTATCAACTCTGGCAAATGTGAGTAGGCTAACATTTCACCCGTTCGATCTCCAATCGAGTTAGCGCGGCTAACCCGGGTGGGATTTGTCAAACCCAGTAGTACTACTAAATATTACCTCGCTAAGTTCCATATTAACGGTTCGATGTATGATGAGGACTTTCTGTGATAGTGTGTCACGCTTAGCCTCAACAGTAATAACATATGAATTACAATAATCTAAAATAATTGTGTCATGTTTTCTCCCCCAACGGGAAAAACATGTAAAATAATGTTTGCCTGCGTACCTGTTTCTCCCCCACGGGAAAAACAAGTAAAAGTATGATAGTTTGTTTACATGTTTGTTAACAAGTAAAATGTGTTTGTGTGTAAGCATGTTTCTCTCCTAATAGTAAAACAAGTAAAAGGGGCCGTGAAACTCACCTGAACGGCGCAGGTAGTAATCACACAAGTACGAGAGTAATATCTCAAGCGGTAACCTGATACGGCTAACAAATGTCCTAGTATTACAACATAACAGTTAGTGACTCAATGGGAATATGTGACGACGACACGAAAATGAGGAACATTCTGAAAGAAACGTTCTAATGATTAATGTTGGGTATAATTTTGAGACTGATGCTGTCAATCGAAATTACAGTATCGAAACTACTAGTTTCGATTGAACTTTTGTTCACTCGAAACTACTAGTTTCGAGTGAACTTTTGTTCACTCGAAACTACTAGTTTCGATCGAACTTTTGTTCACTCAAAACTACTAGTTTCGGTTGAACTTTTGTTCAATCGAAACTAGGTAGTTTCGATACCTGTTTTTCAGGCCCATTGGCGGTGGCTTGGAAAACAAGGCACATGGTTCTCCTATATATATTAGAAAACCTTGTTAGGTTTGGGTGTGTCTGTAAGAGGGAATCACCACCCCAGGGGGAGCTCACCCTGGGGTGAGACTAATTGTTAGTGTATGATCGAGCTTTTAAATTTCATATCAATCAAAGTATCATACGTTTTTATGCTTTCAATTAGCTGTTCTTTTTCATTTTCATATGTTTCTGTTCGTGTTTGTGATTCCCGCACCCGTCTCTACCATTTCTGATTCGAGAGTGATACCGGATCCAGAGATTCCGCCTCTCGATCCGGGCTGTTTCGTGTATTTCTTTTCAGATCTGTTGTTTCAGGTCTGATTAGACGAGCGTGTCCATGGAACAAGGATTCTTTATATGCCTATTAAGATGGATACGTTTCGTGACGAATGATAAAATATAATAATTATATTAGAGCAATTTCGTTATTACATAATGGCCTACGAAAATAATATAATACATATAGTAATTTTAGATCTATAAAGTATTACAATAATTAATTATGCGATAAAATAATAAATTCGTTATTTTATTCGAATATAACAACGAGTGTAAAATATTATAAATAACTACATTATTTGTTATTTTAAATCGTTACACGAGATTTTATAACCGAACAATATTATAATATATTATTTTTAATCGTGATACGGTTATAATATATATGTAAATGCAATTTAATTAAAAATACAAGGTACGAGGCTAAACCCGAGCCGATGGGGTATTTTCTGGTTTAAAACATTTTAATATATTCACATAATAATATACCATTTTATTTTAAAATACAATAAAGGCTAGAAAACCATTAAAAATCAAAACGGGGGTGAGGAGACTCGAACCCGGGTCTCCTCCCCACCAGCACACAACCTTAACCAACTCCGCCCGCTAGGGTGTCGCGATTAACCTGCTTCCGAATTGGTTTTAATGATTCCAAACCCTCCTCCCCTCTATTCTTAGTCGCGACCTGAAGCAACCCACTCCAAATTCCAACGATTTCGATCACGATTGATCCAAACCAGAGAGGGGTTTTGTTAATCGCATTATTTTGAGTTTGTGGGTTCAATTAATTGCAAAATCGTTAGGTTTAGGTTAGCTAATATCCTGTTCGTTCATTAGAAACCCTAGGTTATGAACACAGGATCGAATATGTCGAATTTGATATTAAAGTTGGTTGAGATCATGGGGCTTTCAACAAGCAAGGCATTGCGAGTTTAATCATGTGATTTAATTTGATTAAGGTGGTGTTTGGATTAGGGTTCGATCGAACCGAAAACATAAGAACCCTAGGTATAGGTTTGTGTTTAAATCAGTGTTATGAATCCAAATTAGATTAGGGCTTTCATTGAGTATGGGATTACGAAACTAACCATATGATTTAATTGGATTTAAACTGAATCTAAGATCAAAACCCCCAAACCGGTTTTGAACGAACCCTAGGTTCTAGATTTTGATCGATTTGATGTTGTAAGTTTGAATTAGCATAGGGCTTTTACATATTAGAGTATTGCGAATCTTTTGATATAGATTAATTTCATTTAGGTTGAGTATAGGGTAGTGCTCGATCAAATTGGTTCCTTATGAACCCTAGAGTTGGGTTCATCTTCGATTCGATGTTATTAGCCTCTAAAAGGATAGGGCTTTCAATGTACAGGTAAAAACGAAGGTAAGGATGTAAACGTTTACCAAATTGGTGTTCGAATTGACCGAGATCGGCTAGAACCGATGCCGAGGATGGCATCTTTGATTCCCGATCACTTCGGTTGGGATTTCGATGAAGTTGATGCTTACAGAAGCTTCACAAAGTCTCGATTATCGAGTGCAGATGATCAAGTCGTGAATTGGTACACGAATTCGACGAATTCGATAGTATATGCTCATGAAGTCGACGGGTACGGGTTTAATTCCCATTATTGAGTTTTAATTAGATAATGATAGTGTTTTATTCGGTAGTTAAGGGCCGTTAATGTCATAATTCCTGTGAATTCAGTTACAATTTCACATAGAAACGATCGCGGGGCTTGATTTTGAGTAAAGTCATACGGTTTGACTTTCAAAAGTCAAACACAATCAAGAATGGGTTAAAATCAGGTTTAGTCCCTGTGGTTTTATGTTTTTATGTTTAGAACTTGGCAGGAATAGTCCCTAAAGTTTGAATTGGGTTAACTAGGTTGCGGACTTGTTAGTTTGACTAACAAAAAGTCAACAGAATGGGTTTTGACTAATTTTACTACTAGTCCTTGTAGTTTTAAGTTTAGATAATGACGTAATTAGTCCCTAAGGTTTGAGTTAAGTTAACTAGGTTAACTTTAACTGGATTTGGTTAACGGGGTTAACCTGAAAAATTCGGATTGTCACATCATCCCCTAGTTGAAAGAATTTTCGTCCCGAAAATTAGAATAATAAAAAAAATTTATAGGGTGTCACATCATCCCCTAGTTGAAAGAATTTTCGTCCCGAAAATTAGAATAGTACCTTAAGTGTATGACGTAGAGTGCTTAAACAGATGAAGATGCTTGCGTATCATCTGGTCCTCGCACTCCCATGTGAGTTTTGGTCCACGATTCGAGTTTCAACGAACTCTGACAATAGGGATTTTACTGCGTTTGAGCGTTTTGACTTCCCTATCTATGACTTCTACCAGTTCTTCGATGAAACGTAATTTCTCATCGATGTGCAGTTTCTCAAGGGGAACCGCGAGAGACTCGTCTGCTAGACATTTATTCAAATTTAAGATGTGAAAGACGTCGTGTACACCACTAAGTCCTTCCGGCAGGTCCAGTTGGTACGCTACTGGACCGACTCTCTTCATTATCTTGAATGGTCCAACATAACGAGGATTCAGTTTGCCTCGTTTTCCGAAACGAATGACGCCTTTCCAAGGTGAGAGTTTGAGTAAGACCATGTCACCTATTTGAAACTCTAAGGGTTTACGACGCCTGTCAGCATAGCTCTTTTGACGATCACGAGCTGCCGCCATACGGTTTCTAATTTGAACGATCTTTTTGGAAGTTTCAAATACAAGTTCAGGACCTGTGAGTTGGCTATCCCCAACCTCGGTCCAACAAATAGGATAACGGCATTTCCGTCCATAAAGTGCTTCAAATGGAGCTGCCTTGATGCTAGTGTGATAACTGTTGTTGTAGGAGAACTCCACCAACGGTAGGTGAGACTCCCAAGTGTTGCCGAAATCAATCACACAAGCTCGTAGCATGTCCTCCAGAGTTTGGATAGTACGTTCTGTCTGGCCATCAGTTTGAGGATGGTATGCTGTGTTCATATCTAGACGCGTGCCTAAGGCTTTATGTAACGACTTCCAGAAACGAGAAGTGAATCGTGCATCACGATCCGAAACGATAGAGATTGGCACCCCGTGCCGAGAGACTATTTCTTTCAAGTAAGTACGAGTAAGCTTATCCATTTTGTCGGTCTCCTTGATTGCTAAGAAGTGAGCGGACTTTGTTAACCGATCAACAATTACCCAAATGGTATCACATTCGGTAGGAGTTCGTGGTAATTTGGTGATGAAGTCCATGGATATTTGTTCCCATTTCCACATGGGAATTTCTGGTTGTTGCAGAAGATCGGATGGTTTTTGATATTCAACTTTGACCTTTGCGCAAGTCAAACACTTACTAACATAGGTGGCTATATCGGCCTTCATCTTTGGCCACCAATATAGCACCTTTAGATCATGGTACATTTTTTCGGAACCTGTATGTATCGAGTAACGAGATTTATGAGCCTCATCCATAACTAGTTCCCTTAGGTTTCCGAATACTGGAACCCATATTCACTCGGCAAGGTAGCGAATACCGTCAGATTTGACTTCAAATTGTGCTTCCACACCGCGTGTACCTTCTAGTGGTAGGTTTTCCTCTTTCATAGCTTCGAGTTAAGCACTACGGATTTTGTCAGGTAATCCGGGGTGAATAGTAAGCTGTAATGCTTGAACTCGTTTGGGTTTTGTTTCTATTCGACTTAGGGCATCAGCTACAACATTAGCTTTACCCGGGTGGTACCGGATCGCACAGTCATAATCATTCAAAAGTTCGACCCAACGATGCTGTCGCATATTCAACTCTTTCTGCTCAAAGATATGCTGAAGACTCTTGTGATCGGTATAGATGGTGCATTTGGTACCGTACAAGTAATGTCTCCATATCTTAAGTGCGAAGGCTATGGCTCCCAACTCTAGGTCATGGGTAGTTAGTTTTTCTTATAAATTTAAATTGACGGGAGGCATATGCGATAACCTTTTCGCGTTGCATCAACACACAACCTAGACCCTGAATAGACGCGTCACAATACACCACAAAATCATCCGTTCCTTCCGGAAGAGCTAGAATGGGTGTACTGCAAAGTTTCTGTTTAAGATGTTGGAATGCTGATTCCCGAGTTTCACTCTAGTTATAGGGTTTACCCTTTTTTGAGTTAGAGTAGTGGGAGGTTGAGCAATCTTTTGAGATTCCATCAATGAATTGATGGTAGCAGCCAGCCATTCCTAGTAATTGTCGCACCTCTGTTGGAGTCATCGGTGCTGTCTGATTCTTGATGGCTTCTACTTTAGATGGATCGACATGTATTCCTTTCTCGTTGACTACATGTCCTAGAAGTTGAATCTTCGTGAATCCAGAATTCGCACTTAGAGAAATTGGGCATACAATTGCTCTTGTTTCAGCAATCTAAGGATTAAGCGTAAATGCTCCTCATGTCCTTCCTTGTTCTTAGAATAGATGAATATGTCATCAATAAAAACGATGATGAACTGATCGAGGTAGGGTTTACACGCGCGGTTCTTGAGGTCCGTGAACACCGCGGGTGCGTTGGTTAATCCGAAAGGCATGACTATGAACTCATAGTTGTCGTACTTAGCTCTAAAGGCAGTCTTAGAGATATCCTCATCTCGGACTCTCAGTTTATGGTAACCAGACTTAAGGTCTATTTTGGAATAGAAACTTGATCCTTGGAGTTGGTTAAACAGATCATCTATGCAGGGTGGAGGATGATGATTCTTGATAGTTACTTTGTTCAGCTCACGGTAATCGATGCACATACCGAAAGTTCCATCTTTCTTCCCGACGAATCAGATCGGAGCTCCCCATGGCGATGAGCTAAGTCTGATAAATCTCTCATCTAACAACCCTGGCAGTTGTGTAGATAACTATTGTAACTCACTAGGTACAAGTATGTACGGTGCCCGAGCAATCGGCGCTGCTCCGGGTGCTAGGTCGATTTGGAATTCTATTTGACGGTGAGGTGAAAGACCAGGCAGGTATTCAGGAATTACTTCCGGGAAGTTACAAATGATCGGAATGTCATCGATCTTCTTTTCTTCGGATGGTTGCCCGGTGACAAGAGCCAGAATAGCAGTATGCCCTTTACGTAAGTACTTATGTGCTTTCATGAAGGATACGATGCCTATGACAGCACCAATCCTTTCGCCTTGGACAGATGGGTTCCTCCACTCGGGAGAGGAATGCGAACGATTTTGTCACGATAAATGATTTCGGCTAGTTCTTAGATAACCAATCCATACCGACAATCACGTCAGAACTGCCAAGTGTGACTGACATGGGGTCAATGTCAAGCTTATGACTAGCTAATCCGAGTTTATATCCTATAAGAACGTGAGTCGCTTCGATTATCTGACCGTCTGCTATCTCTATGGTATACCTAAATTATGATAGAGTTGGAGTACGACCGCACCATCATGAAGTTTGTGAAGTCATGCTGAGACTTCTAGTGAGACCTGCGCTTATAAGGTAAGCATCGGTCAACGCACAGGCTAAAAGAAAAGGTTCACATGCAAGGAAGAAAATTTCCATGAAGTATAGATTCTAGTAGTATAAGGAATAGGATATCCGTTTAAGTAATCGCGTTCAACTGATGGTCAGTTAGATTAAATACCCGTTTTCCAATGTCATTGGAATAACTGGATATGCTGGGGTATGAATCAAATTGGACCAAGGATTAGTCACTGGATGAGTTAACAAGGTCAATGGAATCTATTGTTGGATTGTAAGGAATAACGTGTTAGTTTTGGAAGGACTTCCCAAATTCCGCTCACATAGTTGGAGTCGGTGAATTTACCATGAAGTTCTACTAGAGTTTCAATCGAAATGGTTTCATTGATCAAGTCTGGATGAGAGTCTTAAGTTCCCTAAGGCTCTTACATGAGTGAAATCAAATGATGGATCCTATGGATGATAGTTCAGTGTGTTCGTAAATACCTTCAACCTGATAGTCGCGTCTATCAGCTGTTAAACGAGTTTAACGATACCAACTAGTCGTTGAGTGGGTTATGAGAGTCTCTACAGATAGTGGAAACTTAAGTCTGTAAATCACTAATTAGGACCATTTATCCACACACTAGGTTTCACCAGGACCTACATGCACCTCAAATTACTATTACGTGTGCACCCGTAATGGTAATTTGCCTTGCATGCTCACCCTAGTTCTCCCTGTCCTGTGTCAACATGTCCTTTAGTTTGTATTGCCAAGTATAGAGTGTTTTCAGATATGATAAGTCATTGAAAAGAGTAGTCATCAACCATAAGTTGATCGACTAGGACTCATATCAGTATGAGTAGTCGGGAATTGTTTGATACGAGTATTCACCCGAGTTGAAACACAATACGATAGTCCAATCCAGCGGATTGTAGGTGAGAACATGGAACAAACATGTACATGGAGTGCGACTTTGAGAAATGAAACTAATTCATGAATACAAGTTATAGGAAGCAGCAAAGTAACCGTCCTTTCAACTGAGTCAAGATAGGGTTTGAATATGCGTTCTCAACTTTGTGGTCAATCTATTCTCAACAGAATATTGACCAAAGACGCGAGCCCATGGCTCGAGAAAGTGATGACATCTACGTGTCAATAGATTCTGCAATAATGCGTGTAACGGTCTGCCTTCAGTCGGCGTATTGTTGCTAGTGGTTACAGTAGGGACTCGCCTCCGAAGATCCCAATTCCCAAAGAGATATGTGTTAGTGCTGAGTGTCGTCCATAACATGGACCTGAGAAAGCCCACCATACCCAACGGGTGATGGTGATGTAAGTGACTCCTCCGAAGGCTCCGTCTCGTTGCCTTCGGACGGGAGTGGATGCTGTTCTGATGATCCCCCGAGTGTTGCCACTTGGAATGATGATGCAATACAAATGATGTGTCCCTTGCCAACTGAGGGTGATACGGATGGTATTAACATGCCTGCACTGCAATGTATGTATATGTGTTATATGTATCAGGTATAAGTGTCCGTGCCGAGTAACTAATGTGTAAGGTTATAGTCTAGTATGCGATCCTAGTTCTCTATAACCAATGTCTCTGATACCAATCTGTTACACCCCCAATTTCAACTAACGGGGTTTTACCGTTAGAGATGTGACACACCAGGATCTCAGTCATTAGTTACATCAAACGACACTATATGGGACTTGAAATGTCATAACATAAAAGTTCAGAGTTAATTGCGGAAGCGTAAACATTAATAGAAAATCAAAAGTAATTACATACATCAAGCGTCAATAAATGTAAATTAGTAAAACTGTTTAAAATGAATGATATGATAGTAGGACTCCATGCATGCCCTAAGTGTGCGACCTGTGCCAAAGCGACATGAGAAGCATGTAAGAAAAAGTGTCAACACGAGGTTGGTTTCAAGTTAGCAATAAGAGAGTGTTTGCCAGATTATGTACATTTAATATGCATATCTATAGGTAGCTAGCCTATGTTCATGTCTTACTAAAGCGCTCGCAACCGAAGCTGACTGTTTGTGTATTTGCCTCCTGCCAGGTCTATCAACTCTGGCAAATGTGAGTAGGCTAACATTTCACCCGTTCGATCTCCAATCGAGTTAGCGCGGCTAACCCGGGTGGGATTTGTCAAACCGAGTAGTACTACTAAATATTACCTCGCTAAGTTCCATATTAACGGTTCGATGTATGATGAGGACTTTCTATGATAGTATGTCACGCTTAGCCTCAACAGTAATAACATATGAATTACAATAATCTAAAATAGTTGTGTTATGTTTTCTCCCCCAACGGGAAAAACATGTAAAATAATGTTTGTCTGCGTACCTGTTTCTCCCCCACGGGGAAAACAAGTAAAAGTAGGATAGTTTGTATACATGTTTGTTTCTCCTCAACAGGAAAACAAGTAAAATGTGTTTGTGTGTAAGCATGTTTCTCCCCCAATAGTAAAACAAGTAAAAAGGGGCCGTGAAACTCACCTGAACGGCGTAGGTAGTAATCACACAAGTACGAGAGTAAGATCTCAAGCGGTAGCCTGATACAGCTCACAAATGTCCTAGTATTACAACATAACAGTTAGGGACTTAATGAGAATATGTGACGACGACACGAAAATGAGGAACGTTCTGAAAGAAACGTTCTAATGATTAAGGAATAGACGAGCGTGTCCACGGAACAAGGATTCTTTATATGCCTATTAAGATGGTTACGTTTCGTGACGAATGATAAAATATAATAATTATATTCGAGCGATTTCGTCATTACATAATGGCCTACGAAAATAATATAATACATATAGTATTTTTAGATCTATAAAGTATTACAATAATTAATTATGCGATAAAATAATAAATTCGTTATTTTATTCGAATATAACAACGAGTGTAAAATATTATAAATAACTACATTATTTGTTATTTTAAATCGTTACACGAGATTTTATAACCGAACAATATTATAATATATTATTTTTAATCGTGATACGGTTATAATATATATGTAAATGCAATTTAATTAAAAATACAAGGTACGAGGCTAAACCCGAGCCGATGGGGTATTTTCTGGTTTAAAACATTTTAATATATTCACATAATAATATACCATTTTATTTTAAAATACAATAAAGGCTAGAAAACCATTAAAAATCAAAACGGGGGTGAGGAGACTCGAACCCGGGTCTCCTCCCCACCAGCACACAACCTTAACCAACTCCGCCCGCTAGGGTGTCGCGATTAACCTGCTTCCGAATTGGTTTTAATGATTCCAAACCCTCCTCCCCTCTATTCTTAGTCGCGACGTGAAGCAACCCACTCCAAATTCCAACGATTTCGATCACGATTGATCCAAACCAGAGAGGGGTTTTGTTAATCGCATTATTTCGAGTATGTGGGTTCAATTAATTGCAAAATCGTTAGGTTTAGGTTAGCTAATATCCTGTTCGTTCATTAGAAACCCTAGGTTATGAACACAGGATCGAATATGTCGAATTTGATATTAAAGTTGGTTGAGATCATGGGGCTTTCAACAAGCAAGGCATTGCGAGTTTAATCCTGTGATTTAATTTGATTAAGGTGGTGTTTGGATTAGGGTTCGATCGAACCGAAAACATAAGAACCCTAGGTATAGGTTTGTTTTTAAATCAGTGTTATGAATCCAAATTAGATTAGGGCTTTCATTGAGTATGGGATTACGAAACTAACCATATGATTTAATTGGATTTAAACTGAATCTAAGATCAAAACCCCCAAATCGGTTTTGAACGAACCCTATGTTCTAGATTTTGATCGATTTGATGTTATAAGTTTGAATTAGCATAGGGCTTTTACATATTAGAGTATTGCGAATCTTTTGATATAGATTAATTTCATTTAGGTTGAGTATAGGGTAGTGCTCGATCAAATTGGTTCCGTATGAACCCTAGAGTTGGGTTCATCTCCGATTCGATGTTATTAGCCTCTAAAAGGTTAGGGCTTTCAATGTACAGGTAAAAACGAATCTAAGGATGTAAACGTTTACCAAATTGGTGTTCGAATTGACCGAGATCGGCTAGAACCGATGCCGAGGATGGCAGCTTTGATTCCCGATCACTTCGGCTGGGATTTCGATGAAGTTGATGCTTACAGAAGCTTCACAAAGTCTCGATTATCGAGTGCAGATGATCAAGTCGTGAATTGGTACACGAATTCGATAGTATATGCTCATGAAGTCGACGAGTACGGGTTTAATTCCCATTATTGAGTTTTAATTAGATAATGATAGTGTTTTATTCGGTAGTTAAGGGCCATTAATGTCATAATTCCTGTGAATTCAGTTACAATTTCACATAGAAACGATCGAGGGGCTTGATTTTGAGCAAAGTCACACGGTTTGACTTTCAAAAGTCAAACACAATCAAGAATGGGTTAAAATCAGGTTGAGTCCCTGTGGCTTTATGTTTTTAAGTTTAGAACTTAGCAGGAATAGTCCCTAAAGTTTGAATTGGGTTAACTAGGTTGCGGACTTGGTAGTTTGACTAACAAAAGGTCAACATAATGGGTTTTGACTAATTTTACTACTAGTCCTTGTAGTTTTAAGTTTAGATAATGACGTAATTTGTCCCTAAGGTTTGAGTTAAGTTAACTAGGTTAACTTTAACTGGATTTGGTTAACGGGGTTAACCTGAAAAGTTCGGATTGTCACATTACATGCGTACGAGTTTACAAGTTTATGAAATTACAAGTATACGAAGTTAGATGTTTACAAGTTATAAGTTTTAAATACTCTGGAAATTACGTGTTTAAAAATCTTGTTATATATGTAAATATAGATATATTATTATAATTATCCTTTCATAAAACCTATATGTTTGTGGCATTTTGCTCTCTCGCTTTTCTTTCTTTTTAACCGGTTCGCAAGGATAAAGGGAAAGTGTGGAGAGAGTTAAAAATTAACTTAGCTGGCAACATAGCTTTTGAGCTTTAATAATGTATGTAATTACTAAAATTATTAGGATTAAATCTTCTGTAAACTCCTTCAAAGATTTATAGAATTATGTTTTTGTCTCTGACTCCTGTAAAGGTGACACGACGGCCCTATAACCGGTTCGGGGTGTGACAACAGAGTTGTGGCTTGCTCAAAAGTCTTGGCCACTTCTTCCTTTATTGTATCATGGATTCTAGGATCCAACGGCTCTTCATTCTCGTCTGTCATCTCTTAGCTGAGAAATTAGAATAAAACACCTTAATACTCTTATACTTTCCATACCTTAAGTATCCATCTTACATTTTTCTCTTATATGTATTTAGTATATATATATCTACCTATATACATACATACGTATATAATCACCTTCGCCTAATACTTGCAAATGTTCATTGTTATATGGTTATCATAAAGACTCTTACACATATTGTCTTATTAATCATATTGGCCAGACATGTTTAATAATACAATATGCCCAATTGTAATTATCATATCCATACAACAAATCACAAAACAAGTTTCGGCACACATAACACCTTGACATTCATAAATATACATATACATAACCACATTATTCATAAGATTACTAACCTTTCACTTCCAAAAGCTTCGAGTCTCGGTCAAGTCCTTCTTGGATTATCGTATTATTCCCCCATATCAAGAGCATCCGGTTTTATTTAATCAATAAAACACGCGGAAGCATTCGTCCCAAGAAAAGATTTTTTTATAACCTCACGTGGCGCGAGGATCAAGGCCCCTCCCTTCGCGTGTCGCGAGGGAATCCAAAATGTCTGCCCGTAAACCAGGTCTTTCGCGTGTCGCGAAAGACCCTTCTCCGGTTTTTTGCGTGGCGCGAAGGCCCCGGGATGATAGAAAGTTTCAAAATTTCTGCTGCTTTCAACATTTAGCCAATTTTTTCAATATTAACCCATTTTGCCATAAAATGTTTCCAACACTTAGATTTGGGTTCTAACATTCAAAACAACATACTTTTGTAGCAAAAACTACAATTTCATGTGTCGGTTTACACCCATTTGATGGACACCTAATAACACCCATAAACACTCAAAAGAATACGCATACGAGAATCCATCCTACGCCATGAACTTGACCTTGATCATACCGGGGCTTTTCCTACATGTCACCACATATAAATCACCATTACTAATGAAGACAAATCATAACAACAAAGTAAAGTATTACCATATTCACCCATTCACCCATTTGACCAATTTCTACCCAATTACCCCTTAGGCAACATGTCACTAGCATAACACCACACAAGTTACTATCTTTCCTTATAATCATCCCGTATTTTACAACATTACATTTTCATTATGGCAAAAGACCATAACTCCTTTAAAAATTCAACATGGTACTTAGACCATAATTTCACCACATTTCCATTATGATACTACGACCATAAATTCACCGCATTTTCATTATGATTCTTAGACCATAACTTCACCACATTTCCATTATAGTATTTTAACTATAACTACATTCCTTCACATATTTATGCACATTAATACGCTTTATACCACATAACTTATATGCAAACATACACACAAGTTTTTACATTTTATTAACATTACTAAATAAGCGCAAAAGCATTTACCTATTAGATTCGAAGATCCCGCTTCCCTTTCTCAATGGGTAATTTGATTACCTAAACACATACACCTAGTTTAGTAATTTATCATACTTCAAAATTGCATTTATTTGGGTTTTCGACCCATTCACCAAATTCCAACCCAAACTGATCTGTTTGAGTTATACTTAGGATTGTAAACGAACCGAACGAACACGAACGGGGCTTGTTCGTGTTCGTTCGTTTAACTTTAACCGAACAAATGAACGAACACGAACACTTAAATGAACATATTTTCTTGTTCGTGTTCGTTCACTAAGAAAATGAGCGTGTTCATGCTCGTTTATGTTCGTTCATTTATATTCTAAACGGACGGTTCACGAACATAAACGAACGAACGTAAATGAACACAAATTAAAAGTACACGTGGCTAAATTAAAGTTTAAAGTAGCATCATCTTTGTATCCAACATTTGAAAAGTAAACAAAGATATTAAATTGATTTTAATCTATGCTTAAAGGTTTTAAAATATTAAAATCAAATTGATTTTAAATTAATATTAGTAATAAATAAATTTGAATGAATATTTAAACAAACGTAAACAGACGAACATAAGTGAACAAATATAAACGAACGAGCATATACAAACGTAAATGAACAAATATAAACGAACGTTCACGATCGTAAATGAACGAACGGGACACGTGTTCATGTTTGTTCGTTTAATTAAATAAACAAAAAATTGTGTTCATATTCGTTCGTTTATTTAATGAACTAACATAAACGAACTTCCCGTCGAACAGTTCATGAACGGTTCACTGAATGTTTGGTTCGTTTACAAGCCTAGTTATTCTCATATCCAAACACCTTTTTTCCACCCAAATTCACCTATTTGAGTTTCATTACCATTTCTTAACACTAGCTTTTCATTCTATCTTTATCCTTAGATTAATTTGGTGTTCTTTCAAATGTATAACATCATTTAAACACTTGTTCATTATTAATTTAGCATCCTATCATCATAATTCAAAAACCCCCAATTCATTCCATATGAACCCTAATTTTTCTTAATCTAAATTAAAAGGTTCTAGGATGTTATTCACCACCCTTTAGCTTTAGTTTAGTTAGATTATCAACAATCTAACACCAATTTAACTCATGCATCCTAAATTTTGGATTTCTACAAAACCCATCTATTAACCCAACAATGGTGAACTAATATGGATGATTACACTTACTTGATGTTAGGAAGATGACGTGCAAGCCAACACCTTCACAAATCAAGCCTCAATTGCAGAGATTTGCTTCAATACTCTTGTTCTCCTTTTTCTCTTTAAAGCATGGACCCCCACATCAAAATAAAATCTTAATTTTGACTTCATATAAGTCAAATATGACAGATTTTTTATATTTACAGTTTCAGTCCCTCAACTTTTATATCGTCCATTTTCATGCCCAAAACTAGTTAAAAACTAACATAAACCCCAAAATTAACTTGAAACCCACTTGTTTCAACTTATTTCTAAAATATTATTTTCGTCATAATATTAAATAGAAATATTTAATTATTTGAAATGAAACCCGGATTTTAGTTCGTTACATGTAATTGATTTAAACGCATGTAATTGGATAACTCAAACACACAGTTATAACCCGTTTAGATATGATTTTATAATCAACAATGCAGCAACAATTTAGAACTTGTTTTCTTAAATATAACATTAAATACTCAAATCTATCTATACTAATAAATAAAGATATAAGGTGACACGTGTCACTCTCTGGTTATTTCTCACCTTTATTTTTTCGTTTCTCTTCTATTAAATATTAATTTTTTCGCTTCTCTCTCCTATTAAATAATGATATTATATAATAATCTTTGTATTATTAATAAATAAAAATCCTAGACACGTGTCACTTTCTGGTTTATTTTTATCAGTTTTTTCCTGTCTCTCTCCTATTGAATAATAATATTAAAATATTTTTTTTTAGATTTTTAATATAAATCTAAATACAGATACTTATTATTTAATTATAAATATTTGTTATATCATCAATCTGCCATCATGCCTTTGATCTGGTGGTCAGGGGGTTTTGCCATAAAGCTTTTCTTCTGTGAAGGTCTCAGGTTCAATTCTCACAAGGTGCACTTTATAATTTCAGGAACACCCTATGTAGCAGGACTTGAACTCTGGGCTAGGTGGGGTTAGCGACATCCTAACCGACATGCCGTTCTAAAAAAAATTATATCATCAATCAAATGAATTTAATATGAATTAACATTTATCAATTAAATAAAAATATTAATACTCAGTTGAAAAAAATGTTTTAAAAACTAACTTAACGAAGCTTATAACTGTCACCACAAATTACATTTTTTAAAGACTTATTTTGATGAGTGTGTGTGATAACAAATTATATTATATTTTATTCAACCGATGTAATACACCGGTTTATTCCCATGTATTACACGAGTTTTTAAAAATATAAATTTTTTATTATTAAATATATTACACGGGATTTTAACCTAGTTAAAGATAATAAAGTTCTTTATTGTATCATATAAATTTAAAAAGATAACAAAATATATAAAAATTATTTGAAATTTATAAAAATTGATCAAACTATATTTAAATAGAAAGGTTAAGGATTGAGTCTGATTATTTTTGTTTTTCAGCCTTTTATAATTTTTTTTTTCAATTATTTACTGTACCTCAATATTAACAATTAAAATATTGAGATCCATTAGCCACATCTCAACGCTTAAGACTTAAAAATCACTTTTTTTTATTTAATCTGATTTATATACACACTCTCAACCCTCTTTTCAAGATTCATGCATATTATAATAAGTACACTTAAATAGAAGTGTCGGTGGGGTTTCCGTTGACATTTCTATTAAAAACTTTGTTGTTAAATAAGTTTATTTCCATTTCTTAACACAAAGAATGTGTTAAAGGAGATGGTAAGCACTTGGCCTTTGTAGTTGGTTGTCATGGGCTCAAACCCCATTGCCTGCAATTACTTATTTTGTTTGTTTTTATTTTTTTTCCTTTTACTTTTCTTATAATTTTTTCTATTAAATTACTTTTTTTTAAATTCTTATACCGCAACGTTCGGGACATGATAATATTTTCTACATATGTTTCAATCTCCATAACCGATCCGCCGTAACTTCATACGTTTCCTTTAATCATATTGCGACGCGTAGGTGTCGTGAAGAATGAGACTGACACAGACTGAAAAACATCGGTACAATTATACAACTGTCTTTTATCTATGTTTCGATTTCCACAACAGAGTCGTCGTAACTTCATTCTTTTATGCATTTAACCACGTTTTTATTTGTTTGGCCACGTTAATATCACAACATCAACCGTTTAAGGTCCACATTCCACCGCGAAGCACGGGGCACAATTTCTAGTTGAACCAAAAAGATTAAAAGTTCATGTGAAATAAAATATTCTAGAAGCATAAAATTTGTTGCAACCCCAAAAAGAAAGAGCCAGCTTTTGTTATATTATAATTATAAATATATAAATATACTTTTGTTATCAAAAGTTATAAATAATTTCTACCACATTTCCCATAAATTTTATTTAATGACAAATTTTATAACTTTTAAGGTGCCCACAAGTAATGACATCTTCCAAGCAAATGAACAAACCGCTTCAAATGGCCCACAGGCTTGAGACTTGAGAGTTTACGTTTTTTTAGTTTTTACCCACTTTATATTTAACTAGAAATTAAGTTTGCGCGATACGGCGCGTTTACGAATCTAAATACGTGTGCTGCAGCAGTTACATTAACGTGGTTAAGTAAATAAAAGAAAACTACGAAGTTGCGACGGTTCGGTGTAAATAGAAAAGAGTATAGCATAAAGAGGATGTAAAATCGCTCAAGAAAAAAAAACTATTAAGAAAAAAAAATAAAAATAAAAAATGGAGTCCATGAGATTTGAACCCAGAATAACAACCTGAAAACATATTCCACACCAACTTTAGAATTTCATATTGAAAACAACACATTTAAACATTACACTTGAATTGAGTTGGTGACTTCATATCAATGTTTTAAAACCCGGATCAAACTGACTGGTTGGACCGGGAACTGGTACCTCCGACGGTCCGGTTACATAACGGGTGGTTCTTATGATTAACCGGTCAGACCGTGAACCGTGAATCGGGGGGGGGGGGGTCGAACCGGGTCTCTAATTTGCTTTTTTTTTTTTGAGTTTTTTTAACAAATAAATAGTCACAAAACAACCAATTGCTATTAAACTTCCTTGTATACAACTGCTAAACAGAAGGTATACTAACCAATTGCCATTAAACTTCAATGTTTACAACTTGTACATAATTTATGTTTCTCTTGGCTAATGAACGGGAAGGAAATTGTTTATATGTACATAATGTACCTATTTATCTTTGCTAATTTATGTTTCTGATGCAAAAGGTACATAATTTATGTTTTTACTTTTTATGAATATTTATATTATTTATTACGTCATCCGGTTCTTGAATCCGGTCCTACCAATGAACCTCTGATTCGTTCGGTTCGTTGTCCGATCCAGTTATAAAAACATTGCTTTTAAGGGTTAGTAAATTCGAGCTAACTATCTAATTTTGATATCAATTCTTATATATAATTACTAGACAATATATTTATTTATCTTTATTAGTCATTACCTTTAGGATATACTTGGTATTCTTGATTAGTTTCCAATTCAATATATTGGCTTAGCTTTTATGGGTAGGAGATCTCGTCAAAGAATGAAATTCAAATAAAATATTGTAACAATATTATTAGTTAACTAAAATTACAAGTATAATGTTATATTAAGAAACGCTAATGGATGCTAGGTCTATCTATACAATCAGGGCAGGTCCCGAGAATCCTCAAAACGTTTTGGGTCCTGGACATTTAAAAAAAAGCGGACCCCATAATATAAACTCATAATGGCATAATAAAAAACTACAACAAACGAATAACGATTAACGAATCATACATAACGATTAATGAATCATGATGCATACCTCGAATAGTCGATTCGACGATTCCCGATCGGCTCCCTGCTCGGTCCAGCCCCAGCCCACTTATTTTGTTATTTTTTAGTAAATTTGAAAATCTAGTGAGCCTTTTTTAATTTCTAAGTGGGTTAATAGGATAAATGGATGATACAAGTAGTGAGCCTTTTTTAATTTCTAAGTGGTTTAATAGAATAAATGGATAATACAAGTTGGACCTTATATATATATATATATATATATATATATATATAATATAAAAAAATTAAAAACTACGGGCCACTTAAGAGACTGGGCCCCGGACGGTCGCCCTCCCCGCCCCTAAGGGCCTCCCTTGTACACAATCGATTTGACCAACTTTACTAAAACCAAAGTTTTTTTTAATACTCCTATGCAGTCGGAGTAAGAGCAGGACGATACTCAGATCAAAACAATAAATAGATTGACAAAGGAGGAGTGAAAAAACTTGGCATAAAAACTCGAAGAGTAATAAAACTAGGTGATGGGAAAGACGATGACGGATCTACAACCATAACGGTTCTAGGATTGTTGTGGCAAGAGGCATGGAAACGAGGGTGTTGTGTATAAAAGGCTGATGCATACAAAAACCGGATCAAAGATTGAAGACGGAAACAACTTTTGTGCAAAACTTTCTCCAACGAAAGTTTTGGCGAAACTTTGGTTCCGGCGAAACTTTTGTTTTGCTGGAAACTTTTGCCAAACTGTTTCTGGCGAAAGTTCCTTCAAACGTATTGTTGAAATATAATTCAATTAGCTTCTTCTTTATCTTTTTTGTTCTAATTTTGTGTTTCCCTTTTTTGTTGAGGGGTTGTGATGTTATTCCCAAATATTGGAGGGTCAAGAAGATATTTTCTTTTATTGGAGTAGCCCTAAATTGTAGCCATCTTCGCTGTCTTCCTGCTGTCTATTTGCTGTGAAATCATCTCAAGAAGGAAATGATCATCTTCCTTTTTTCTCCCCTGCAATCGCGTTCTAAAGCCCCTATATAAGGAGTTGGTGGCTGCTCAAGGAAAACACACAAAAATTACCATTCAATTGTCTATATTTAGTCTGTTCATTAGTTTGTCTGGTTGTCTACTTCATATCCCGATTCACAGCAAATCGGGCCGTCTAAGAGTGGATTTCTGTCATTTTCGGTTTGATATTGTGTATTTTTACATGGTATCAGAGCCCTAGGCTCGTCTGGATTCTTCGTTCCGCTGCTGTAATCTTTATCGGGGGTTAGAGGTTGCTCTTCGCTCGCTAGGGTTTTGCATCTGAAACCCTAAGTCTAGTTCGCTGCTTGTTTGTTGAAGGTGACTCGTTATACTGTTTTTTTTTACTTCGATCTGCATCCATACATCACTGTAAGTCCTCTAATTTGTTTTGCCTACTGGAGTACTTTGTAAGGTTTTTTTTTTCTCCCTATTTTTTTTTATTTTTTATTTTTGCATCATATGTGCTGCAATTTTGGTGGTTGTTTTCTGAATTAATTCTTGGTCTTCATATTCTGTTGATTTGTGCTTGACTTATTTGTCCTGTCTGAATCTTCCAATATGTCTGAATCTGCTAATAAGGATAAGGATAAAGTAACTTTGATAAGTGATCTTGATTTTAGTAACCCTCTTTATCTGCATCCAAGTGATACTGCTAACGTGTCTATCGTTAGTATAAAGTTAACAGGAACTGAAAATTATGTGATTTGGTCCAATGCTATGAGTCTTGCTTTACAAGTAAAAAACAAATTAGGATTTGTAGATGGAAAATGTGTGAGACCCATTAGTAATGAAACATTAGCTCTTCAATGGGATAGATGTAACTCAATTGTTTTGTCTTGGATTTTAAACTCTATCTCTGAAGAGTTATATCAAGGTCTATTTTTTTCAAAAAATCCCGCTGAAGTGTGGACAGAGTTAAAAGAAACTTATAACAAACTTGATGGATCCGTGATTTATAATATGCATCAAAAAATCAATTCTGTGACTCAATCTGGTTTACCTGTTTCAGAGTATTGTCACAAGTTGACTTCTATGTGGCGTCAATTTGATGCTTTAGTTAAATTACCTGTTTGTTCTTGTGCAGCTTCAAAAGAATTCACAGATTTTTCTGACCTAATGAAATTAATGCAATTTTTAATGGGGTTAGATAGCAGTTATCAATCCATAAGGTCCAATCTATTAATGAGAGATCCTTTGCCAACTGTTAAAAATGCTTTTGCAATTATTTCACAAGAAGAATCACACAGGGGGATCACTTCTAATAGTAAAAATTCAACTGTTGCTTTCAACTCTAAATTTTCTGAAAATAAAAAGAAAATTGGAAGAAATCCAAATTTAAAATGTACTCACTGTAACATGATTGGACATACGGTTGATAGGTGTTATGAACTTGTTGGCTATCCTCCTGTTTTTAAAAAGACTCAATATGATTCAAAACAAGGTGGTCAAAATTTCTCTAAAGTCAATAATAATAGTCAAAATAATACAAAAAATTATGTGAATCAAAATAAGTCAAGTGGGATGAATGCTAATTCAAATTTCCCTTTTTCAAATGAACAAATTACTAAGTTATTGGCTCTTGTTAGTGAAAAAGCTGCTCCAGAAAACTCAAGGTCAAATATGGCAGGTGTGTTTCAAATGAACTGGTTCTCTTCATCTAGCGTGTCTAACATTGTTGAAAGTCATGGTTGGATAGTAGATTCAGGTGCTAACCAACACATGACAATGTCTGATAACAATTTAATAAATGTGATTGATATGTCTGAATTTAATATGAGTGTTAAACATCCAAATGGTTCTTCTGAAAAAGTAACTAAAATTGGTGATATCAAGTTAAATGAAAACATAACATTGCTTGATGTGTTGGTTATACCTGGATACAGTGTGAATCTTTTGTCTGTTAACAAGTTACTTAGAGACAACAAATTGATTGCCTCATTTGATGAATTTAAATGCTACATTCAGGATTTGAAGCAAAAGAATGTTTTGATGATTGGTAATGAAGTAGATGGTCTGTATGTTATTGAGGATAAATCTAGACCCTTCAAGGTGTGTAATAGTAGTAGTTCAAGTGGAAGTCCTAGTGATTTGTGGCATTCTAGGCTAGGACACCCGTCTGATCAAGTATTGAATATTTTAAAATCGACTTTAAATTTAAATGCATCTGATTCTTCTGCTGTTCCGTGTGAGATTTGTCATAGGTCTAAACAAACCAGAAACCCATTTCCTTTGAGTGATCATAAATCTAAAGAAATGGGTGAATTGGTTCATTTAGACCTATGGGGACCATACAAAGTAACAAGCAGAGAAGGATACAAATATTTTCTCACCGTTGTAGATGATTTTTCAAGATCTGTTTGGACTTTTATGTTGAAATTTAAAGATGAGGTTCTAAGTAATATTAAAACCTTTTGTAGTTTGATGAAAAATCAGTTTAACAAAAATGTTAAAATCTTTAGGAGTGACAACGGAACAGAATTTGTGAATAAAAGTCTTACATCATTCATGAATGAAAATGGTATTCTTCATCAGACGTCTTGTTCTTATACTCCTCAACAAAATGGAGTAGTAGAACGCAAGCACCGACACTTATTGAATGTTGCTAGGGCTTTAATATTTCAAGGTAGTATTCCTCTTAATATGTGGTGTGAATGTGTCTTAACTGCTACCTATTTGATCAACAGGACTCCTTCATCTGTTTTGCTTGGAAAATCACCTTATGAGATCGTATATGGAATTAAACCTTCTCTTAACCATCTTAGAAGTTTTGGATGTCTCTGTTTTTCTACAGTTTTAAATAATCATAACAAATTTCATAGTAGGGCAGAAAAATGTGTTTTCCTTGGTTATTCAAATCAAAAGAAAGGGTATAAATTGTGGAGCTTGGACAATAAACTAATTTTTTATTCAAGGGATGTGAAGTTTTATGAATCAATTTTTCCATTTAAATCTATTCCTGATTATAAAAATTTGCATACCAATTCTAAAATAAATCATTTAAATTTCTTTGACTTTGAAAATAGTTTTAACTCAGAGACTTCTAAGAATGGTTCAATACCCAATGATGATGAGAAGGAGATTGATAGTAATATTTTACAGTGTGATGACAACAGTAATGGGTCGCCGGTTGACTTCAGAAATATCACCGAGAACCTGGCAGATTCAGATACTACTTCAGGTTCAGATACTACCTCAGGTCTCGGTGAATCTTCAGGTGTCAACAGTGGTGGCCAAACTGTTGCAACACCTGTGAATGAAAATGAAATAAACAATACTCCTCCTGAGGGTCAGTCTCACGATTCAAGTGAACAAGTTGATGCTAGGAAGTCTACTAGAAAGTCTAACATGCCTAGAAAATTTACTGATTATGTGGTAGAAGGAAAGGTAAAGTATGGGGTTGAAAAGGTGGTTAATTATTCAAGGCTGTCACATGACAATCTTTGCTTTATAAGTAAACTTGATAAAAGTTTTGAACCTAAAACATTTAAAGAAGCTGTTAAAAATCCAAATTGGGTGGTAGCCATGAATGAAGAAATGGAGGCGTTAAATAGAAATGGTACTTGGGTTTTGTCTGATCTTCCTCCCGGTAGAAAACCGATAGGATGTAAATGGATTTATAAAATTAAATATAAATCAAATGGTCAAATTGATAGGTTCAAGGCAAGACTGGTTGCCAAGGGTTATAGTCAACGGGAGGGAATAGATTTCGATGAGACATTTTCTCCTGTAGTTAAGATGGTCACTGTTCGATGCTTGATAAGTTTGGCTGTTAGTAAGGGTTGGAATCTTTATCAATTAGATGTTAATAATGCTTTTTTGTATGGAAATTTAACGGAAGAAGTCTATATGTCATTGCCTGAGGTTATTTTTCTGCTAATGAAACAAAAGTGTGTAAGTTGGTAAAGTCTTTATATGGTCTAAAGCAGGCTCCAAGAAAATGGTATGAAAAATTGTCTGGTACCTTGTTAGAAATAGGGTTCGTGCAAAGTGTCAGTGATTATTCTTTGTTTGTTAAATCAGATTCAAAATTGTTTATTGCTCTCCTAGTATATGTTGATGATATTGTAATAACCGGGAGTGATACTAATGAAATCGAGTCTATTAAGTCTTTCCTGAACTCAAAATTTTTAATTAAAGATCTTGGATTGCAAAAGTTTTTCTTGGGTATTGAAGTGTTACAAGACCAGTCTGGTTTATTTTTGTCTCAAAGGAAATATTGTCTTGACTTATTGTCTGAATTTGGAATGTTAGGATCAAAACCAATTGCCACCCCTCTTGAACAAAATGTCGTAGTTTATAATAAGGATAATGCTTTACCTGGAGATGATTTGATAGAAAATATAACTGAGTATCAAAAGTTGGTTGGAAAGTTAATTTATATTACCTTAACAAGACCTGATCTGTCATATGTGGTTCATTTGTTGAGTCAATATATGCATTGTCCTTTAAAATCACACATGCAGCTTGCATTTCGAGTTCTCAGATATCTCAAACAATCTCCCGGTAAGGGCTTGTCTTTTACAAAGGGTAACACCTCTGATTTATATTGCTATGTGGATTCTGATTGGGCAAAATGTAAGTTAAATCGGAGGTCTGTTTCTGGCTTTTCTATATTCTGGGGTGGTAACTTAGTTTGCTGGAAAAGTAAAAACCAATCTGTAGTGTCCCGTTCAACAGCAGAAGCTGAATACAGAGCTCTTTGTAACGTTACATGTGAAGTTATGTGGCTTCTAAATGTGTTAAATGAGTTGAAGGTTGACATAAATTTACCAGTAAAACTATTTTGCGACAATTCAGCTGCATTATCAATATCTGCTAATCCTGTGTTTCATGATAGGACTAAACATTTTGAAATTGACTTGCATTTTATTCGTGAAAAAATACAAGCAGGTATAGTTAAAACTGAAAAAGTTGACTCAGCATCACAAATTGTTGATATCTTTACTAAGGGTCTAGGTGCTGAGCAACACAAATTTTTGTGTAAAGAACTTGGACTTATAGACATGTTTGCTACTTGAATTATGGGGGGATGTTGAAATATAATTCAATTAGCTTCTTCTTTATCTTTTTTGTTCTAATTTTGTGTTTCTCTTTTTTGTTGAGGGGCTGTGATGTTATTCCCAAATATTGGAGGGTCAAGAAGATATTTTCTTTTATTGGAGTAGCCTTAAATTGTAGCCATCTTCGCTGTCTTCCTGCTGTCTATTTGCTGTGAAATCCTCTCAAGAAGGAAATGATCATCTTCCTTTTTTATCCCCTGCAATCGCGTTCTAAAGCCCCTATATAAGGAGTTGGTGGCTGCTCAAGGAAAACACACAAAAATTACCATTCAATTGTCTATATTTAGTCTGTTCATTAGTTTGTCTCGTTGTCTACTTCATATCCCGATTCACAGCAAATCGGGCCGTCTAAGAGTGGATTTCTGTCATTTTCGGTTTGATATTGTGTATTTTTACATGGTATCAGAGCCCTAGGCTCGTCTGGATTCTTCGTTCCGCTGCTGTATTCTTTATCGGGGGTTAGAGGTTGCTCTTCGCTCGCTAGGGTTTCGCATCTGAAACCCTAAGTCTAGTTCGCTGCTTGTTTGCTGAAGGTGACTCGTTATACTGTTTTTTTTACTTCGATCTGCATCCATACATCACTGTAAGTCCTCTAATTTGTTTTGCCTGCTGGAGTACTTTGTAAGGTTTTTTTTTTCTCCCTATTTTTTTTTTTATTTTTTATTTTTGCATCATATGTGCTGCAATTTTGGTGGTTGTTTTCTGAATTAATTCTTGGTCCTCACATTCTGTTGATTTGTGCTTGACTTATTTGTCCTGTCTGAATCTTCCAATATGTCTGAATCTGCTAATAAGGATAAGGATAAAGTAACTTTGATAAGTGATCTTGATTTTAGTAACCCTCTTTATCTGCATCCAAGTGATACTGCTAACGTGTCTATCGTTAGTATAAAGTTAACAGGAACTGAAAATTATGTGATTTGGTCCAATGCTATGAGTCTTGCTTTACAAGTAAAAAACAAATTAGGATTTGTAGATGGAAAATGTGTTAGACCCATTAGTAATGAAACATTAGCTCTTCAATGGGATAGATGTAACTCAATTGTTTTGTCTTGGATTTTAAACTCTATCTCTGAAGAGTTATATCAAGGTCAAATTTTTTCAAAAAATCCCGCTGAAGTGTGGACAGAGTTAAAGAAACTTATAACAAACTTGATGGATCCGTGATTTATAATATGCATCAAAAAATCAATTCTGTGACTCAATCTGGTTTACCTGTTTCAGAGTATTATCACAAGTTGACTTCTATGTGGCGTCAATTTGATGCTTTAGTTAAATTACCTGTTTGTTCTTGTGCAGCTTCAAAAGAATTCACAGATTTTTCTGACCTAATGAAATTAATGCAATTTTTAATGGGGTTAGATAGCAGTTATCAATCCATAAGGTCCAATCTATTAATGAGAGATCCTTTGCCAACTGTTAAAAATTCTTTTGCAATTATTTCACAAGAAGAATCACACAGGGGGATCACTTCTAATAGTAAAAATTCAACTGTTGCTTTCAACTCTAAATTTTCTGAAAATAAAAAGAAAATTGGAAGAAATCCAAATTTAAAATGTACTCACTGTAACATGATTGGACATACGGTTGATAGGTGTTATGAACTTGTTGGCTATCCTCCTGTTTTTAAAAAGACTCAATATGATTCAAAACAAGGTGGTCAAAATTTCTCTAAAGTCAATAATAATAGTCAAAATAATACAAAAAATTATGTGAATCAAAATAAGTCAAGTGGGATGAATGCTAATTCAAATTTCCCTTTTTCAAATGAACAAATTACTAAGTTATTGGCTCTTGTTAGTGAAAAAGCTGCTCCAGAACACTCAAGGTCAAATATGGCAGGTGTGTTTCAAATGAACTGGTTCTCTTCATCTAGCGTGTCTAACATTGTTGAAAGTCATGGTTGGATAGTAGATTCAGGTGCTAACCAACACATGACAATGTCTGATAACAATTTAATAAATGTGATTGATATGTCTGAATTTAATATGAGGGTTAAACATCCAAATGGTTCTTCTGAAAAAGTAACTAAAATTGGTGATATCAAGTTAAATGAAAACATAACATTGCTTGATGTGTTGGTTATACCTGGATACAGTGTGAATCTTTTGTCTGTTAACAAGTTACTTAGAGACAACAAATTGATTGCCTCATTTGATAAATTTAAATGCTACATTCAGGATTTGAAGCAAAAGAATGTTTTGACGATTGGTAATGAAGTAGATGGTCTGTATGTTATTGAGGATAAATCTAGACCCTTCAAGGTGTGTAATAGTAGTAGTTCAAGTGGAAGTCCTAGTGATTTGTGGCATTCTAGGCTAGGACACCCGTCTGATCAAGTATTGAATATTTTAAAATCGACTTTAAATTTAAATGCATCTGATTCTTCTGCTGTTCCGTGTGAGATTTGTCATAGGTCTAAACAAACCAGAAACCCATTTCCTTTGAGTGATCATAAATCTAAAGAAATGGGTGAATTGGTTCATTTAGACCTATGGGGACCATACAAAGTAACAAGCAGAGAAGGATACACATATTTTCTCACCGTTGTAGATGATTTTTCAAGATCTGTTTGGACTTTTATGTTGAAATTTAAAGATGAGGTTCTAAGTAATATTAAAACCTTTTGTAGTTTGATGAAAAATCAGTTTAACAAAAATGTTAAAATCTTTAGGAGTGACAACGGAACAGAATTTGTGAATAAAAGTCTTACATCATTTATGAATGAAAATGGTATTCTTCATCAGACGTCTTGTTCTTATACTCCTCAACAAAATGGAGTAGTAGAACGCAAGCACCGACACTTATTGAATGTTGCTAGGGCTTTAATATTTCAAGGTAGTATTCCTCTTAATATGTGGTGTGAATGTGTCTTAACTGCTACCTATTTGATCAACAGGACTCCTTCATCTGTTTTGCTTGGAAAATCACCTTATGAGATCGTATATGGAATTAAACCTTCTCTTAACCATCTTAGAAGTTTTGGATGTCTATGTTTTTCTACAGTTTTAAATAATCATAACAAATTTCATAGTAGGGCAGAAAAATGTGTTTTCCTTGGTTATTCAAATCAAAAGAAAGGATATAAATTGTGGAGCTTGGACAATAAACTAATTTTTTATTCAAGGGATGTGAAGTTTTATGAATCAATTTTTCCATTTAAATCTATTCCTGATTATAAAAATTTGCATACCAATTCTAAAATAAATCATTTAAATTTCTTTGACTTTGAAAATAGTTTTAACTCAGAGACTTTTAAGAATGGTTCAATACCCAATGATGATGAGAAGGAGATTGATAGTAATATTTTACAGTGTGATGACAACAGTAATGAGTCGCCGGTTGACTTCAGAAATATCACCGAGAACCTGGCAGATTCAGATACTACTTCAGGTTCAGATACTACCTCAGGTCTCGGTGAATCTTCAGGTGTCAACAGTGGTGGCCAAACTGTTGCAACACCTGTGAATGAAAATGAAATAAACAATACTCCTCCTGAGGGTCAGTCTCACGATTCAAGTGAACAAGTTGATGCTAGGAAGTCTACTAGAAAGTCTAACATGCCTAGAAAATTTACTGATTATGTGGTAGAAGGAAAGGTAAAGTATGGGGTTGAAAAGGTGGTTAATTATTCAAGGCTGTCACATGACAATCTTTGCTTTATAAGTAAACTTGATAAAAGTTTTGAACCTAAAACATTTAAAGAAGCTGTTAAAAATCCAAATTGGGTGGTAGCCATGAATGAAGAAATGGAGGCGTTAAATAGAAATGGTACTTGGGTTTTGTCTGATCTTCCTCCCGGTAGAAAACCAATAGGATGTAAATGGATTTATAAAATTAAATATAAATCAAATGGTCAAATTGATAGGTTCAAGGCAAGACTGGTTACCAAGGGTTATAGTCAACGGGAGGGAATAGATTTCGATGAGACATTTTCTCCTGTAGTTAAGATGGTCACTGTTCGATGCTTGATAAGTTTGGCTGTTAGTAAGGGTTGGAATCTTTATCAATTAGATGTTAATAATGCTTTTTTGTATGGAAATTTAACGGAAGAAGTCTATATGTCATTGCCTGAGGGTTATTTTTCTGCTAATGAAACAAAAGTGTGTAAGTTGGTAAAGTCTTTATATGGTCTAAAGCAAGCTCCAAGAAAATGGTATGAAAAATTGTCTGGTACCTTGTTAGAAATAGGGTTCGTGCAAAGTGTCAGTGATTATTCTTTGTTTGTTAAATCAGATTCAAAAATGTTTATTGCTCTCCTAGTATATGTTGATGATATTGTAATAACCGGGAGTGATACTAATGAAATCGAGTCTATTAAGTCTTTCCTGAACTCAAAATTTTTAATTAAAGATCTTGGATTGCTAAAGTTTTTCTTGGGTATTGAAGTGTTACAAGACCAGTCTGGTTTATTTTTGTCTCAAAGGAAATATTGTCTTGACTTATTGTCTGAATTTGGAATGTTAGGATCAAAACCAATTGCCACCCCTCTTGAACAAAATGTCGTAGTTTATAATAAGGATAATGCTTTACCTGGAGATGATTTGATAGAAAATATAACTGAGTATCAAAAGTTGGTTGGAAAGTTAATTTATATTACCTTAACAAGACAACTATTTTTACATCCTATCGGTTTGATATTGTGTATTTTTACACGTATAAGTAGTTGTTTTGTTTCTTGTTGTTTAAATTTTCTCGAATTCATTTTTTTCTTAGAAAAATTAAGTCTGTAATTAGTGACAAGTTCTGGTGACTGCAACAACATAAAGTAAAAGGGAGGGTGATTGTGGTGCCAACAAATAGTGATCCAAATTGTTGTTTAAAAAAAAAAATCTTCGACTATGATATCACTTAAAATAAAGAAAAGTTATAAAAGATATCTTATTTTATTGGTTATCGATAAATAGTATAATGATAAATTAAGAAACTGTAATAGATTCAAAACTTGTACATATTATCAAAGTTGAGCCTCCCGCACCAATATTCTATCTAATACATTATTAGGGGAGTGTTCTATATAGAACATGAAAAACTAATTTGGACCACTAATTTTTATTTAATCTTAAAAAATAATAATTAAATGATAAGGGTATAATAGTAAACATTAAAATCTATCTCTGTAATTAATTATTTATAACTTCTCTTCATTTAATTACTTTGTATATCTTCTTTCCAATTAATTAATTGAGACAAATATTATTATATAAAATAATCATTTTTCTCTCTTTTTTTCAATTAATTAGTTCAAATTAATTCTATACTACCGAAATTCATACTACACATACCGAAACTCATCCTACACATACCGAAATTCATCATACACTACCGAAACTCATCTTACACATACCGAAACTCATCCTACACATACAAAATGTGTGTATGTTGAAACTTTTATAGAGCTACAAACTTTATATGTAGGTTAAAACTCCATATGTGTAGGTCGAAAATCAATACGTGTAGGTTGAAACTCCATATATGTATATAAGTACGTGTATGTGTAGGTACCTACGCATGTATATATGTAGTTACCTACGCTTCGATATGTGTAAAATAATATTTTTTTAACTAGTTAATTTTAAATAGTAGATAAAAATTAATTAAATAAGGAATGAGAGAGAAATTATTAATTATATAAAATTTAATTAATTAGATAGAGAAACTCTTTAATTCTAAATGTCAATACTACCATTAGACAATTAATTAGTATCATTAATGTTGTAATTAATTAAGATAATATCATTGTTGAATTTTAGCCATTGATTAAATGATCTAATGGTCAAGATTAGTTCTTTTTGTTCTTGCATTTATTTAGTGTTCTGAAATGAACCTTCCTTTACATTATTATTGTATTTAAATTAAACTAGGAATGTCGCGCGCTGCGACGGTGGCACCATCTCGATTATCAAAGCTGATATATCAAAACACGTTGCAGCGGCTGTCACTATGTCAGAAAATTCTAAAAAGTACCCCATCGTAAAAGCGAGCGTCACTCCGTCGTAAAACCTGAAAGCATAGTGTCAAGTAACCTGAACGGAAACATAGATATAAAAACACGTTGCAACGACCGTCACTCAAACGTAAAACTCTAAAGCGTAGCTCGTTGTAAGGCGAACGTCACTACATCGTAAAACCTGAAAATGTAACGTCAATAAACCCGAACGCAAATGTAGACGCAACGATTAGAAATATAAAGCCAAAACATTAAAAACCCAAAAAAGAAAAAAAAACAAAAAAAAAAAATTATAAGATAAAATAGACACTATTACCCTTCATACTTTTAAAATAATAGTATAATGTTGTTCTTTACATGTTGAATCCAAATCTTGGTTATTGATAAAAAAAAATAATCCATACTATATAATAAATAAGTGTTTTTCTTGTCACGTGTCGTCTTCACATTCATTGTCATCATTTTTTTCTTACATCTCTCTCTTATTAAATACACCTATATATTTTAATAATAAAATATATTTTTAAAGAAAATACTAATCTTTATATTAATAAATCTCCTGACATATTTTGACGAGTGTATGTATTAACAGATTATATTGTATTCCACGAGTTTATTCAACCTGTGTAAAACACGAGTTTTTAAAAAATAAATTTTTTATTACTTAGTATATAATATTATATTTATTCAACCCGTGTAATACACGAAATTTTAACATAGTGATAAATAAATAAACGATTAGTAAGATGGTGGTGACAAAGAAAATATCTTTATTAACTTTTTAACCAAACAACTATTTCAATTATTTTATTTTTTGTCTTAATATTTATATATATATATTTTTTTAACGACAAATTTGGATCACTAACGGATCACTGGAGTATCATCGTGCCACCAGTGGTACCACCCGATCATATTCCAACACCAAGTCACCAATTCAGGAGTAAACCCAATTTTTCTGAAAAAACCCTCTTGTGAGATTCGAAGCTATTATGCCTTTTGGCAATATTTATATTTTATTATAAATGAAAATGATGTTATGATAAAAAAACACAACTTAACAAGTAAATACAACGGCGGACGAATAGACAGAGATATTTATTGTTATATGCTGCCCTGGAAATAAACAAATAAAAAGGACAATTATGCGTTAATTTACATCTGGCAATCGAGAAACCATGGAGTAGATAAGACGGCAAGAAGCCACATCTTGTATTCCGACGTATCATTTCTTTCCTTCTAGAAGCATCCTTTTTCCTATTTCTATTTAATATTTAAATTTTATTTATATAAAAGTTAAGAATATTTATGTATAAATTATTTTTAACCCAACTTACACTACAAGAAAACATCAGTATCATCGACGGACGGTTCTGTCAGAAATCCGTCGGTGATAGCCTTCTCCTATAAGCTTCCGTTGGTTATGGTCCGTAGACAAATTGCTAGTGGGAAATCCCTTTTCGGACATAATACCGTCAATAATCTTGTGAGGGATTTCCGACGGACCTATTATCGACAGTATTACCGACGGATAAATCTCCGTCCAAATTTTATATTTGCGACGGATTACAGACGGATCTATCTCCGACCAATTTTGACATTTGTGATGGGTTTCCGTCGCTGATTCATTTTAATCTTTAAAGCAAATAAAATTTATTATTATTATTAAAAATAAAAAAACAAATAAATCATAGATCAAAATGTTTTATTAATAACAAAAATTATTACATTACTTTTTTTTACAAAAAATAAACTATTCGCGAGGACCGGGATTTGATCCATCATCATTCACGCAAGCTCCACGAACCCGTATCTATTCCGCATGTTAGCGATGACCTGACGCAGCTCAACGAACTGGGCGTCTACGACGGGATCCTACACATGTTAAATAAATTAATGGTACATTATTAATTAGTATATATTTTATTTCTAAATCGAACAAATTAATAACGATAGCATACATACGTGACATGTAGTAATAATGTATGATCTCTAGGTGATGGGTGTCCCGGGTGAGTCCATAAGGGTAAAATAGGGATCAGTAGTGGTCCCGACCCCAAATATACATCCCGTGCGGACGCCGTCGGTTGTCTCCAACCATATGGACCTGTGACCCCGAAGCCGACGCCTGCTCCTTTTGTTTGTTAAAGTCCTATTGCAGTTTAATGAAAAAACAGAAATGTTAGTTTATAAAAAGAAACACATAATGTTATATATATATATATATATATATATATATATATATATTAGTTAAGGAAAACTTGCCCGATAATCTGTTACCATATCATAAGGCCAGACCAACTCACCAGTTACCATATCTATTTTGGAGTGGGTCTTCACGTAGATGACGCTCATATGGGGATCCACTCCCGACTTCTCACGCTACAACAATATGATAGTTAATTAATATTAGTTATTAAACAAACACATTATGTAATTGAGTTAAATTAAAAAATAAATGCGAACAAGTCTCTTCCGATGCCTTTAAAAACGATATCGATCCCCCGTGTGTCGGGAAAATGTTCTCCCATGCTTCTTGTTTTGGTTTGTGTGAGCAGCCCTAGCCTTGTTATTCCACTCTTCGGTGTTCCACACCTTTCATAAAAAAAAATATATAATAGTATAACAATATAACACAATCGTATTGAATTAGATTAAAACTAATATGTACCTGGTCGATCATGCGGAACCAATCTACCTCCCTAATCCACGCTGGATGGAATTGGTGAATGATCTCAAACTCATAATGTCACACCCCGGCCGACGACGGATTATACGCCGGGGCTGACGCGGTTGTTCATAAGCACACGAACATCTATTAAATGTGACAATATTTATTCATTAAAATTAAATGCATCAGTTACAAGTAGAAATGAAAAACAAAGCGTTCAAACATAACATAAGTTTATATTAAAGCTAGGTCCGAACTTCTAAGTGATCATGTAGTGTCCTCAAACCGGTGCACCTGAAACATATGAGTAAATGTCAACTATAAGTAGTTGGTGAGTAACATAGGTTTTGACACTGAACAAAAGTTAAGTATAGGTTTACAATTCAATATGTTCAAAGCATGTCTAAAGCATAAATGTGAAAACACACAAGGTTCCAAGCGTACAATCAAGCCGTGTAAATGGAAAACTAGTTACGCAATCCCATTGATTGCCATTTTGAAAAAGTAGTAAGATGTATACACAAAAACCCGCCAAGGTTCTGTGTTATGTATGAATCGGATTCCCCTATAAATGATCATGTTAGGTACTACCTTAGGCCTGGGTAGCAGGTCAATGATTGCACTGACATGAACACATACAATGGTCACCAAGTAGTTTAAGACATAAAGCATAAAGACCATAGCATAAAAACAAAGGTATTACATTGTGTAAGTAAAGTATTTGTAGACATGTTTCACCCCAAAAGTAAAAATAGTAAAAAGGGGCTACATAAACTCACCTGAGTTGTGTATGAGTAGCACCACACAAGGATGCAATAGATAACACAAGAGTTTGCCTGTGAATCGCCTATGTATGCCCTAGAATTATAAGCATAATAATTAGGGATACAATGGGGTTCTGTGACAACGACACGGAAGATTTAGACGTCTTAAAACATTCTAAGGATCAACGAGTAGACGAACTTGTCCACATGAATAAGGTTTTCTTAATATAATTATTAAGATAAATACATTTCGTGTCGAATGTTTCTAATTACGAATAATAATATATAGTAAATATATTCGTACGTTTGTACTATTTTAAAAATGATCTAAGAAAATAATATAGATTATTATATTATTTCAAATTTAGAGAAATAATACGATCATTAAATGTGTGACAAAAATAATAATAAAACCATTATTTTTATTCGGATCATAACAACGTGGTTAATAATATAAATAAATATATTATTTATTAGTTTGAAACGTTACACAGTGTTTATTAATGTGGCGAAAATTATGAAAACATATTATTTTTAATAGGAGTAAAGGATCGAAAATAATATAAATATATTATTTTAAAAGTGGGGAATAATAATAATTATGGGTTATAAAATCAAACCCGAGCCTATGAGTGTTTTACGAGGCTAGAACACATTAATATATTAATATAATAATATAGGGTATGGATTTTATATTAAAATAATAATAGAAAAATATTTTAAAAATAAAAACTGGTGGAGAGACTCGAACCCGGGTCTCTCCCACACACGCACACACACCTAACCAATCCACCCGCTAGGGCTATCGCACAAGAACCCGATTCCATTTGGTTTTATCAAAGAAGTCTCTGAGGCATCCCTCCCATAAACACCTGCGATCGATTCCCGTCCCAAAAACCCACAATTTCGACTTCGATCAAACACATGAGCATAGGGGTTTTGTAAATCAGGTGAGAGCGAATCTATGGTCGTTTTTAATTGCAAAACCAACGAGTTTAAGATCGTTAAATTACAGAAATGAGGGCCGAAAACCCTAGTTATGAACACAGAATCAAATCGATCGACTCTGATATTAAAACTTGTTGAAAGCATAGGGCTTTTACTTATTAGGTTATTGCAAATCTACTAGTATAGTTTAATTGAATTATGGTTGAGTCTAGGATCAAAACCCCCCACATCGTTTTATGAACGAACCCTAGTTACTGGGTCTTGATTAAATCGATGATATGAGACTGAATTGGCTTAGGGCTACCAATTAATAAAGGATTGCGAATCTACTGGTATGAATTAATTGGATTTAAACAGAGTCGGGGGTAGGGTTCGATTAAATCTGAAGATGTTAAGAACCCTAGAATCAGATCATGTTTGATTCGATAATGTAAGCCCTAATAAGCAAAGGGCTTTTAATCTATAGATAAAAACAAGGCTAATGATAGTTTTAATTACCAGAATGAAGTTCGATTTGACTGTGCTTGACTAAGCGGATGCCGACTGTGACTGGATTTGTTTTTCGGCGACTCTGCTTCCTTCTTCGATGCAATTGGATGGTGTGACAGGTTCAAGGGGGCTCATTTGAGATGCGTAGGTGATCAATTTCAGTGTGAACGATCAAGATTGTGCGAATTGGTGAGTAATAAGAGTGAGGTCGACGATTATGGTTTGATTACTCATAATTGGGATTAATTCGAGTAATGATGACGCTGTTAATTGGTCTATAATGGTCGTTAATGACACCGAGGTGAATAACGGTTACGGATTGCAACGATTTTCGGGTGTGGAGTTCGAATCTGAGTCAAGAACAACAATTTGACTTTCTGAAGTCAACACCAAATCAAGAATGGGTTACTTATAGATTTTGTCACACCCCCAAATTCCACTAACGGAGTTTTACCGTTTTGGAAGGTGACAAACCAGGATCTCAGACATCAGTTACTTCAAACGACACTATATGGGACTTGAAATGTAATAACATAAAAGATCAAGGTTCAGAGTGTGTATGCGGAAGCGTTAAACGAAAGTAAATGCGCAAAACAACGCGCCCAAGTCCAATTACAAACAAAACATAAATATTATTCAATAGATAATTATTTCAATTGGAGTCCAAGACACATGCATGACTTAACGTGATCCTGAGTGCCAACCTGAGAAAACATGTAAGAAAACGAGTCAACACTAGGTTGGTGAGTTCACAGGTTTCAATCATTTAAAGTAAAGCGTTTACGGATTATGTACATTCAATATGTATATCAATAGGTTGCATGTCTATATTCATGTTTTGCTAAAACGCTCGCAACCGAAACTGACAGTGTGTTTGTTTGTTTGCCTCCAGCCAGGTCTATCAACTCTGACTAATGTGTTAAGGTCAATATAACACCCATTTGACCTCCAATCGAGTTAGCGTGACTAACACGGGTGGGGTTTGTCAAACCCAGTAGTACTACCAAAATTACCTAGTTCATACCATATTAACGGTCCGATGTGTGTGAGGACTTTTCATGATAGTGTGTTACGCTTAGCCTCAACAGTGATATCTTATGAATTACAATAAACCAAAAAAGTTGTGACATGTCTTCTCCCCCAAATAAAAACAGTAAAAGGGGCCGTGAAACTCATCTGCGTTGCGTAGTAGGTAGTATCACACAAGTATGAGATTTATAATCTCAAGTGTTAGCCTGCACGACTTACGTATGCCCTATAATTATAACACATAAGTTAGGGACATATGAGATTTGTGACGACGACACGGAAGTTAGAACATCTTAACGCTTTCTAAGGATTTAAGAGTAGACAAACGTGTCTACGGAATTATATAAATTTCTTAATATAATCATTAAGGGAAAAGCGTTACGTGTCGTACGTTAATAACGAATAATAAATAAATAAATACATTCGTACGTTAAAGTCGTTTACAAAAGTTAGAAAAATAATATAATTAAATATATTATTTTTAGGTTCGAAGGATTTACTAAAATAGTCATTTGTGTGGAAAAATAATAAATGTATTATTTTTAATCGAGTATATAAACGTGGGTAAATAATATAACAATTATATTATTAATCTGATTTGAAACGTCACACGAGGTATAAAACGATTCGAAATAATATATATATATATATATATATATATATATATATATATATTATTTAATAATACGGGTCATGGGTTGAAAATAATATAAACATATATTTTATACAAAGTTATGGTTTGCAAATAGTGTAAATACATTATTTTTAAGAGTAGGAAATAATAATAAAAATGGTTTAATAATTCAAACTCGAGCCTACGGGATGTTTCCCGGGCTAAAACACATTTATACAATATTACAATAATATAGAGTTTGATTTTTATTAATTAAATATAACAGAAAAAATCCTAAAAAAGATTGAAGGAGACCGGATTCGAACCCGGGTCTCCTGCCTAAGAGTCACATGCATTACCAAGTCCGCCCGCTAGGGTATCGCACAAGATACCGGTTTCAATTGCTTAAAACATACAAGTCAAAAGAATCCCCTCCCCATATGAACGCACGATCGAACCCTGCCCAACACCCACGATTTCGATTTTGATTGCACCAGACAACATGGGGGTTTTGTTAATCAAAGACCTGCGTTCCTGTGGGTGGTTTTGATTTGAAAATCATCGAGCCTAGGTTCGTTTAATTACAGAAAAAAAGGCCGTAACCCTAGATATGAACTTGAAATCAATTCGACGAATTCTGATATTAGAATTTGTTAGGATAATAGGGCTTTTAATAAAAATGGAATTGCGAATCTGTAGGTAGTTTTAATTTGATTTAAAACAAGTTTGGATTAGGATTCGATTAAACAGAAAAGTTCAAGAACCCTAGGTACGATCCACGTTCAATTCGATGATATGAGCCATGGATTTCATAGGGCTTTCACTCAGTAGATGGTTACGAGTCTACAGGTGTGAATTAATTGAATTAAGAACGTGTTTAGATTAGGGTTCGATTAAATCGGTTTAACATGAACCCTAGAATCTGGCTTGCGTCGAATTCGATAATGTAAGCCCTAATTAGGTTAGGGCTTTCATATAAGAGATGGAAATGAAGCTGTAGGTGTAATCAATTATCTGAAATGATATAGGATTGATGGAGCTTGACTAAAACAGGTGCCGACCTTGAATAACTTGATCTCCGGCGACCTGAATTGCTTCTCCGATGGAAATAACGCGTGCAACAGCTTCAAGTAGATTCGAACAGAGCGTGTGCAGTGTGTTTGCTTGTGAGAATTATGATCGAATTTCTCGAATTCGTTGGATACATGATGTTGGTCGGCGGTTACGAAGTAATTAGCCATTATTTGGTTTAATTTGACAATTGATGATGATTAATTGGATGGTTATGACCGTTAATGCAGATTACGTGTGAGATCAGTTACAAATTTCAGTAGAAATTTGTTATGGCTTGCGAATTTGGATCAAAGGTGTCCGGTTTGACTCTTGAAAGTCAACCAAATCGAAATTGTGTAATTTACAGAACTAGTCCTTGTGGTTTCATGTCTTAGGGTTTGAAACTTGGCAGAATTGATCCCTGAGATTTGAACTAGGTTACTTAGGTTATGAATTGGTTAAGTTTGACTATTAAAAGTCAACAGAATAGTTTAGGGGTATTACACAACTAGTCCCTAGAGTTTAAGTTTGGGTTATTGGCAGAATTAATCCCTGAAGTTATAGGTAGGGTTAACTAGGTTAACTTTAACTAGATTTAATTAACGGGGTTAAGTTTTTAACATAAAATTTAACGGGATTATTAACGGAGTTAACATGAAAAGTCGGATTGTCACATCATCCCTTAGTTGAAAGAATTTTCGTCCCGAAAATTAAATAAAAAAAAAAATTTCCCAGGTGTCACATCATCCCTTAATTGAAAGAATTTTCGTCCCGAAAATTAGAATAATACCTTAAGAGTTTGAAGTGGATTGCTTGAACAGATGCGGATATTTGCGTATCATCTGATCCTCGCGCTCCCACGTGAATTCCGGTCCGCGTTTCGAATTCCAACGAACTCTGACAATAGGGATTTTACTGCGTTTCAACGTTTTGATTTCCCTATCCATGATTTCCACCGGTTCTTCAACGAACCGCAGTTGTTCATCGATGTGTAGTTCCTCAAGAGGAACCGCGAGTGTTTCGTCTGCTAGACATTTCTTCAAGTTCGAGACATGAAAGACATCGTGTACACCACTAATTCCTTCAGGTAGGTCCAGTTGATACGCTACTGGGCCAATTCTCTTCACTATCTTGAATGGTCCAACATAACGGGCATTCAGTTTGCCTCGTTTCCCGAAGCGAATTACACCTTTTCAAGGTGAGACTTTGAATAGAAACATGTTGCCTATTTGAAATTCTAACGGTTTACGACACTTATCGGTGTAGCTCTTCTAACGATCACGAGTTGCCGCCATACGGTTTCGGATTTGAACGATCTTTTCAGAGGTTTCGAATACAAGTTCGGGACTTGGTAAGTTGGCTATCCCCAACTCCAGTCCAACAGATAGAGGATCGACATTTACGTCCGTACAATGCTTCGAATGGTGCCGCCTTGATAATAGTGTGATAACCATTAATGTAGGAGGACTCCACTAGAGGTAAGTGAGACTATTATTTGTGCCTTCATGAAGGATATGATGCCCATAACAGCACCACTCCTTTCGCCGTGGACGGAGAGGGTTTCTCCATTAGGAAGAGGAAGGCGAACGATTTTCTCGCGACAGATAATCTCAGCTTGGATTTTTAGATAATCAGTCCATTCCGACAATCACGTCGAAACTACCGAGTGTGACCGGTATGAGATCAAAGTCACATTTATGACTAGTCAGTTCAAGTTTACAACCCTTAAGAACATAGGTCGCTTCTATTATTTATCCGTCGGCTATTTCTATGGTGTATTTGTCCTCTAAAAGGGTTGGGATTTTTCTTAGTAGGTTACAAAGTTTATTAGTCATAAAACTCCTATCAGCACTAGTGTCAAATAGTACAGAAGCAAAATAGTTGTTTAATAAGGAATTTACCGGTAACCACGTTGTGGTCATAACGAGCTTCTCCGGATCCTAGCACAAAGGCTCGCCCCTTTGCACCATTCCCTGCACTATTGCCTTGGTTGTTATTATTGCTTTGGTGGTTGTTGTTGTTGTCAATGTCACCCTTCTTTAATTGTGGACAATCCTTCCGGAAGTGTCCCTCTTTTCCACATTCAAAACAACCTTTGGTAAAACCCGGTTGTTGGAAGGGCTGCTTGGCTTGTAATTCCCCTCTGCAGTCTTTGGCAGCATGGCCCACCTTGCCACATCGCTGACAACAGTTTTTGTCACAAGAACCGAGGTGGTGGTAATTACATTTGTTACACCTGGGGTGTCTCCCAATATAACCACTTTGATGCTGACCCGAAGAGGTCGACTGGTTGAAGTTCTTCGTAGGTTCAAACCTACGATGTTGTTGTTGCTGTGGCTGATTTGACTGAAATCCCATGTTGTTATTGCTACTGTCAAACTTCCTCTTGTTGTTGTCAGTAGACTTGGATGCTGACTTCCTGGGAGGTAGTGTCCCTTGGGTAACGGCTTGGTCCGTCAGTTTGTGAGCAAGACGGATGGTTTGTTGAATGGTAGTGGGGTTGGATGAAGTAACCATGCTCTGGATTTGTGGTACTAATCCACTGATGGACATTTCAATTCTCTTGTAGGGTGGTGTGACCATGTGAGGACACATCCCCGCTAATTCATGCGAGCGAGTGGTGTAGAGTTCTATTTCAGAACCCTCCATTTTCAGATTCCAGAATTCTCCCTCGAGTTTCTGAATCTCATCCCTGGGACAGTACTCTTCCTTCATCAGGATCTTGAAATCTTCCCATGGTGATGCATTGGCCATGTCCAGACCTAGCATCTGGACTAGTGCATTCCACCATGTGAGGGTAGGACCCTCTAGAGTTCCCGATGCAAATTTGACTCGGTCAGCCACAGGGCAGTTACACATGGAGAACACAGATTCAATCTTTTCAAACCATCGGAGTAATCCGACAGCTCCCTCAGCTCCACTGAATGTGTGGGGCTTACAGTCCATAAATGTCTTGAAGGTACAGACATGCTGATTGTTCTGTGGATTGTTCGCTTGCCCTGGAATAGAAAGAGTAGGTTGGGTTTAGGAAAGAGTGGAATAAAAGTGTACAGTTGGTTGTCTAGAATTAACGGTTAACAGGTTTACCTGCAACGTGTGCTGCTAAGGCTTCAGCAACACTGTCATTAATTAACGCAGCCAGTTCGGCTGGTGTCAGGTTTATATTTCCACGACCACCGTTGCGACCGCCACGTCCACGTCCGGCCATGATTCTTCATATTCACAAACACAATAAATGAGTAAATACATCGCATATTGACATCACTTAAGTGTAAGCAAACAGAAGGAGATGTGTAAAGACATGCAGGTTTATGATTTCAGTATAAGGCTAACTTAAATCATAAGGCCATAGAATAAATAGTTCAACTCAAACAGTTCACTAAGATTTTATTGGAATGGTAACATCCTTACCCATTTAGGTTTTTATTTGAAACATAAAGAAATGACAAAATAAGATAAGATAGAATAGAATGGAATATCAAGCTCCACTGCCGGCGGATGAGATGACTGATTCAGCATCATCCTCCTCTACTTCCTCGGGCTCATCATCAGGCTCAAAATCGGGTACTTCAGCTGGCTCTAGAGCTGCTGCAAGTTGTATCTCTAACTCTCCAATTCTTTCCTGAGATTCTACTTCAGCCTCCTCGAGTGCATTCACTCTAGCCTGCAACGCCCTTACCTCGTCCACTAATGCATTATGCAAGCGGTCAGTGCCTGCCAGTTCTGCTACTAGCAGATCTATCCTATGATCCGTTTGTTTCTCTCCTCTTAACAGACCTGTGATCGCTCCTGCTGCGTCTCTCATATTCCGGATCTCTCGATCCATAGTTGCTACAAATGTTGTAAAGGCTTGCTCCAAGTGGCAAGGTAGTAATGGTAAACGTGGTCCCGATGATGATGAAGCTCCAAAGTACGGTGATGGAACTCGTTCCTGTCTAACCCATTTGCTCAGTAAACCGGGGTACCAATCCCAGTCACTCCCATTTCGGATATGCATGGGCTCTCCATACACAATAGAGTTATCAATTGGCTCAAGCCTACGCCTCTTGGGCTCCGGTGATGCAATGGCAGGAATGTCATTCTCCTGATTGGTAGGTGGTGAAGATGGTGGTGTAGACATAATTCCTGAAACATAAGGAGTAAGTGTCTATGCCAAGTAACTAATGTGTGTGGCTATAGTCTAGAATGCAGTCCTAGTTCTCTATAACCAATGGCTCTGATACCAATCTGTCACACCCCCAAATTCCACTAACGGAGTTTTACCGTTTTGGAAGGTGACAAACCAGGATCTCAGACATCAGTTACTTCAAACGACACTATATGGGACTTGAAATGTAATAACATAAAAGATCAAGGTTCAGTGTGTGTATGCGGAAGCGTTAAACGAAAGTAAATGCGCAAAACAACGAGCCCAAGTCCAATTACAAACAAAACATAAATATTATTCAATAGATAATTATTTCAATTGGAGTCCAAGACACATGCACGACTTAACGTGATCCTGAGTGCCAACCTGAGAAAACATGTAAGAAAACGAGTCAACACTAGGTTGGTGAGTTCACAGGTTTCAATCATTTAAAGTAAAGCGTTTACGGATTATGTACATTCAACATGTATATCAATAGGTTGCATGCCTATATTCATGTTTTGCTAAAGCGCTCGCAACCGAAACCGACAATGTGTTTGTTTGTTTGCCTCCAGCCAGGTCTATCAACTCTGACTAATGTGTTAAGGTCAATATAACACCCGTTTGACCTCCAATCGAGTTAGCGCGACTAACACGGGTGGGGTTTGTCAAACCCAGTAGTACTACCAAAATTACCTCGTTCATACCATATTAACGGTCCGATGTGTGTGAGGACTTTTCATGATAGTGTGTTACGCTTAGCCTCAACAGTGATATCTTATGAATTACAATAAACAAAAAAAGTTGTGACATGTTTTCTCCCCCAAATAAAAACAGTAAAAGGGGCCGTGAAACTCACCTGCGTTGCGTAGTAGGTAGTATCACACAAGTATGAGATTTATAATCTCAAGTGTTAGCCTGCACGGCCTACGCATGCCCTATAATTATAACACATAAGTTAGGGACATATGGGATTTGTGACGACGACACGGAAGTTAGAACATCTTAACGCTTTCTAAGGATTTAAGAGTAGACAAACGTGTCTACGGAATTATATAAATTTCTTAATATAATCATTAAGGGAAAAGCGTTACGTGTCGTACGTTAATAACGAATAATAAATAAATAAATACATTCGTACGTTAAAGTCGTTTACAAAAGTTAGGAAAATAATATAATTAAATATATTATTTTTAGGTTCGAAGGATTTACTAAAATAGTCATTTGTGTGGAAAATAATAAATGTATTATTTTTAATCGAGTATATAAACGTGGGTAAATAATATAACAATTATATTATTAATCTGATTTGAAACGTCACACGAGGTATAAAACGATTCGAAATAATATATATATATATATATATATATATATTATTTAATAATACGGGTCATGGGTTGAAAATAATATAAACATATATTTTATACAAAGTTATGGTTTGCAAATAGTGTAAATACATTATTTTTAAGAGTAGGAAATAATAATAAAAATGGTTTAATAATTCAAACTCGAGCCTACGGGATGTTTCTCGGGCTAAAACACATTTATACAATATTACAATAATATAGAGTTTGATTTTTATTAATTAAATATAACAGAAAAAATCCCAAAAAAGATTGAAGGAGACCGGATTCGAACCCGGGTCTCCTGCCTAAGAGTCACATGCATTACCAAGTCCGCCCGCTAGGGTATCGCAAAAGATACCGGTTTCAATTGCTTAAAACATACAAGTCAAAAGAATCCCCTCCCCATATGAACGCACGATCGAACCCTGCCCAACACCCACGATTTCGATTTTGATTGCACCAGACAACATGGGGGTTTTGTTAATCAAAGACCTGCGTTCCTGTGGGTGGTTTTGATTTGAAAATCATCGAGCCTAGGATCGTTTAATTTCAAAAAAAAGGCCGTAACCCTAGATATGAACTTGAAATCAATTCGACGAATTCTGATATTAGAATTTGTTAGGATAATAGGGCTTTTAATAAAAATGGAATTGCGAATCTGTAGGTAGTTTTAATTTGATTTAAAACAAGTTTGGATTAGGATTCGATTAAACAGAAAAGTTCAAGAACCCTAGGTACGATCCACGTTCAATTCGATGATATGAGCCATGGATTTCATAGGGCTTTCACTCAGTAGATGGTTACGAGTCTACAGGTGTGAATTAATTGAATTAAGAACGTGTTTAGATTAGGGTTCGATTAAATCGGTTTAACATGAACCCTAGAATCTGGCTTGCGTCGAATTCGATAATGTAAGCCCTAATTAGGTTAGGGCTTTCATATAAGAGATGGAAATGAAGCTGTAGGTGTAATCAATTATCTGAAATGATATAGGATTGATGGAGCTTGACTAAAACAGGTGCCGACCTTGAATAAATTGATCTCCGGCGACCTGAATTGCTTCTCCGATGGAAATACCGCGTGCAACAGCTTCAAGTAGATTCGAACAGAGCGTGCAGTGTGTTTGCTTGTGAGAATTATGATCGAATTTCTCGAATTCGTTGGATACATGATGTTGGTCGGCGGTTACGAAGTAATTAGCCATTATTTGGTTTAATTTGACAATTGATGATGATTAATTGGATGGTTATGACCGTTAATGCAGATTACGTGTGAGATCAGTTACAAATTTCAGTAGAAATTGGTTATGGCTTGCGAATTTGGATCAAAGGTGTCCGGTTTGACTCTTGAAAGTCAACCAAATCGAAATTGTGTAATTTACAGAACTAGTCCTTGTGGTTTCATGTCTTAGGGTTTGAAACTTGGCAGAATTGATCCCTGAGATTTGAACTAGGTTACTTAGGTTATGAATTGGTTAAGTTTGACTATTAAAAGTCAACAGGACAAAGTCAACAGAATAGTTTAGGGGTATTACATAACTAGTCCCTGGAGTTTAAGTTTGGGTTATTGACAGAATTAGTCCCTGAAGTTATAGGTAGGGTTAACTCTGTTAACTTTAACTGGATTTAATTAACGGGGTTAAGTTTTTAACAGAAAATTTAATGGGATTGTTAACGGAGTTAACATGAAAAGTCGGATTGTCACAGATTTAATCCCTATAGTTTCATGTTTCAGGGTTTTGAACTTGGCAGAACTGGTCCCTAGGGTTTGAGTTGAGTTAACTTGGTTAAGGGCTTGTTAGTTTGACTTATTAAAAGTCAACATGAACCGAACTCTTCAATTTTTGACTTTCAAAGTCAATCAGAATTAGATTTGACTAATTACACAACTAGTCCTTGTAGTCTGAGTTTGAATAATGACAAAAACAGTCCCTAGAGTTAAAGATAAGCAAACTAAGTTAGGATTTAACTGGATCTTGATAACGGAGTTAACCCTAAATAGCCGGATTATCACACATAATCCGGGTTACCAAATATCCGCTCGGTCTTCACATGTGTCGCCGCCGCCGCTTTCTCACGGCCCTCCCTGAGCACGTCGCGAAAACAATCGATAGGGACACGATCCCATCGGGCGTGGATCGCCACATCGAGCTCAATATCCCAATAGTAATATTGCTACACACGTATACACTTAACCCGTCAACATTATTTATATAAAATACAAACTCATAAATAAAGTTACTTACCGCAAACCGCTCAAACAAGATCTGACGGTGGGAGGCCGATACATCATTACAGTAACACCAAGGGCCATGAAACGCACCCTTCAAAATAACCATACATTTACGGCTTGCCTCGAAAATAGAAAACTGCAAAAATAACACAAATTTTGAGTTTTGCAAGAAAATAAAATAAAATAAATTTATTAAGTAAGTTTTAATTCTTACATGCCATCAACATCAATGGACAGCTTCTCACGACGGGCGAGATCTACGGGAAGCGACGATGGATATGCATCCCCACGTAGAGGTGAACAAAAAAACCGAAACCGAAACCGCCTAAGGAACCGGAACCGACCCTCTGGATAGGTTCCAATATTTCTATTCAAAATCGGTTCTACCCAAAACCGGTTCTTTCCAAAACCGATTCCTACAAAACCGGTTCTCTCCCAAACGCGGTTCTACCAAAACTGAAACACCCTACTTATTTCTTATTATATCAGAGTATTATATTGTGAAAAACGGTCCCAGTTTAACAAAAACCTTGTCATTGAATGACACAAGTATATTTTTCATTTATAAATATTGTTTTACATGTACAATATTCTATTACAAAAGTCTAGGGATTCTTTACTTCATCCGGCTTTATCCACAGGAAGCTCTATTCCACATGCTTCTTTCCTGCAGTGTTTGAAAACATTTTTGAATTAGCTTTCGCTAAATAGGTACACTGCATCCTTCGTTTTATTATGAACCCTTTAGGTTGTTATTATTGTTCAAGTTTCCCAGGCTCTCGGCGCCCCCGTGACCATCTCCGGACGTACCTCCGGTCATGTCATTCGTATATTTTATGGGTGTGCTAACCCCCTCATGACCATCTTCGAACGTACCTCCGGTCATAGTATTCTTTTCATTCATGGTTGTGCTAACCCCCTCATGACCATCTTCGGACGTATCTCCGGTCATAGTATTGGCAAGGTCCTTATACTCGTCAGTATAGACCCCTCGAATTTGTCACGAACACTCATTTGCCACGAAGGCTCATTCATTTCTTAGCCTCGTAGGCTTTATTCTTTAATTCTCTTCTTTTTTATTGAGATCCACCTTACAGGCTCGGTATCTCTTTTCATTTGGGATCTTGAGTATCTTAGACTCACAGCCTCCCAAATGTATCAAGCATTTGTTCATTTCATGTATATGCTTGATTTATTCCCAACCAGTCCTTACCTTAAAACTTCGTAACGGTTTCTCCACGAGGTACTAAAAGGGTTTATATATAAGAAGTACCAGCGGCGTATCCACCACCCTTTTAACGCTTCGTGAGTACTCCGTTATTCCATTTTAGGGTTTAGACTAGTTCCATCATACTCATTCATACTTGCACGTATCATCATGCATTCAAGTATTCATATTCATCATGCATTCACATGTTCATCTCACACATTCATACTCGTCATATATTTTAAACTAGGGTGATTATCCTTCCAGATAAGTACCTCCAATAGAGATGTTCCGAGGAAAGAGTGACGGGTCCAGGAGGGAATTATACACCACTCTTTCCTTAGACAGAATATTCCGTTTGTTAGATAACAACATACCGGTCGGAAGTTCTCCCGTTTGTTTACTATATTTTCATTACTTTTTAGTCTATACGCCTTAACATTCATAATGGTTTCACCACGAAGCATCAAAGAGATTTATATATAGGAAGTACCAGCGGCGTGTCCACCATCCCTTGGATACATCGTGGCTACTCCATTATTCCCGTTTAGTGTTTAGACTAACCTTTCATTTCTTTTTATTTTCCCCGTACCTTAGTTCCACACAAATAGCACGTAGAACATAATCATATAATCATTATCTAGGGTACGGGTCCAGTTTACTTACATTATCCTCGGGTAGTTTCCTAAGTCCGTTCCTTGCTAAAAAATCTCTCTGTTCCTTACTCGTAACTTTTACGCTCTGCACACGTAACCGTCGTGCTAGCCTTGCCTCGGTATTTGTGTGTGTAATAGTGGTGGTGGTTTGTGTTTGATGTTTCAAAATGATCGGTCAGGGCCATCTATTTACAGGCTGAGTTCGAACCTATAGCGAACCGTTATGTTGGGTGATAGCGGTCCGCTATCGCCCACTAGACAGCTGTCTGGCGTGCGCCCTACATAACAGACCGTTTGCGGCGGGGGTAGCGGTCCGCTATCCATGTGGTGGCATGTCGGACCATTATGGACCTCATAGCAGTCCGACATAGGGCTGAGTCATCAGACACGTATCCACCACGTGTCATTCTCTCATCATTTCCTCAATCAACACATAGCGGACCGAGTTGATGTCTGATAGCGGTCCGCTATCTGTCTAAATTTCATTTTTTTTTTGCATTTTTAGCCCTTGAACTTTGGGATATTTGCATCTTGGTCCTTGTACTTATATTTTCTTTGAAAAATTGGGATGTTACAAAAACCGGTTCATCCAAAACCGGTTCTAAAATCGGCTCTCTCCCGAAAAACGTGATGGAACCTTTTTAACCGTTTTATAACGGTAATATAGCCGTTATAGCCTCTTTTTAAGCATTTTTTTTACCTAATAGTTGGCAGATGTTTAGTTTAAGTTACCACACTCGAAACGATCAAAATCTCAAAAAAACGATAAAAATGGCTTTTGAATCGGCTACCGCTTCCGCCAGTAGCAAACCAAACGTGATGGAAGTTATTCCCACAACGAGAAACCCAAGTCTTTTTGTTCATTTAGAGTTATGTAAATTGTCTTTCGGTCTTAACAAAGCTCGTTGCGTTCATTGTGTTACTATGTTGAAGATAGATTTTGAGTTATTTATATGTTTAATTAATGTATTCATATGTTTAATTAATGTATTTATATGTTTAACCAAATTTTTCGAATACCCGGAAATAGGTCCTTGAATTACCGGAAGTGGTAAGAACCGAAACCGGTAAGAACCGGAACCGATACATAGTGTCACGATCCGCCTAAAACGCAGATCGCTACTCCAAGATTCCAAAATTTTCTACGGCACTCAAGAGACATCAAGGGTTGTTGGAACTCTCTGGAAACAACTCCAAAATTCTGGTCTAGAGTGGGCTCCCTAGAAGGCTTTAGACCAGCCTTGAACTAGCATATAAAACCAAGATATTTCCAAGGAAGATGCTAGAAAATATGGACCAAAGAGGGCTGCAATGGAAGCATCTAGATCAACCTTGAAAAGACTTGAAAGACTAGATATTGTCTTAGAACTTTCTAAATACTAGCTTGTAATTATTATGTATAGAATAGCCTAGAACAAGAACCATCTAGATTTTCCCCAAATAGTATAAATAGGTGATATGGGGCTCATTTGTAATCACCTAGCCACTTCACATCTCTACTTGTGTACTTGTAAAAAATTGTCAAGTAATACAAGCGTTTCTTTGTAAACTCACAATCTTTGCATTCTCTCTTTAATGTTTCCGCTACACACCAAATTTGATCACTATAATCGAGCATCAAAGGCTTAACTTAGATCAATCTAAGTGCCGCACGAGAGCTGAAATAATCACTCTGTGACACATGGTATCAGAGCACGACTATTTATCGGGATGACATCCGACACAACAAAGATTGTGAGCACTAATGCTGGAGATGAAACCCGTGTATGGGACGACACTCGTCAAAGTGTCAAGAAGACTCGAAGTATGTCCAAAGACATAGTCGTTGGAATGGAAAAACGAGTGGAAGACATAGAGATAATCATCAATGAGTTCAAGGCTAAATTCGACATATTCAAGATCAATGTAGATGCTTCGCTACAACAAGTGGAGCCACTAAGCAATGCGTTCGTCGAACTTAGAAATGATTGCAAACTCGTTATTTCAATCATACGAGATGAATTGAAGGAAAACTTCGAGAAGGAGCTGGTTCAAATGAAAGAAAATTTTGAGGGAGTCATCAAGGACTTGCAAACTGAGCTGAGTATTTGCAAGTAAGCATTAGCTAATAGAAGCAACGACGCAACATGCTATACTCCCTCCAAGGTTGACGTTCCTAAACCAACACCCTTTGTTGGAAAACGAGAGGTGAGGGTTGTGGACGATTTCCTTTGGGAAGTGGAGCAATACTTCGAGGCCATCGACATTGTTGATGATGCTAAGAAGATCAAGACGATGACCCTATACTTAAAGGACACTGCGGCTTTATGGTGGCGACACAAACATATAGAGATTGGAAGAGGTATGTGCCCATAAGAACTTGGGCTGATTTCGTAAAAGAAATCAAGAAACAACTTTATCCGAAAAATGATGAACATGAAGCGAAGATTCGTCTTCGTAATCTTAAACAAAAGGGCACAATTAAATATTACATTACTGAATTTACAACACTTGTGCTCGAAATTCCGGATCTATCGTCCAAGGACTCTCTCATTTACTTCATCGATGGCTTGCAACCTTAGGCTAAAACCGAGCTTAAACGGAGAAACATCAAAGATCTCTCATCAGCCATCGTTGTTGCTGAAAGTTTGATCGATCATAACGAAAGACGATCATACAAGCCCATAGATGTGGAAAGTAACAATGAAATAGGTGGGGGAGCGAGACCCACCAATGCTTATCATTTATAGAAAGATACCCGGCAACCGCCAAGATATGGCAAGGAACAAGTTGTAAATAAAGGATGTTTCTTATGCGATGGACCTCACGATGCTCATGATTGTCCAAAGAAGTCAAAATTAACGGCCCTAATAAGGACCGATGATGATGAAGCCAATGAACACGAGGAAGCTCGTTTAGGAGCAATGCAACTTCAAGTGTTAAATGCCTTAACCAGACAAGAAGGCAAACCTTTGACGATGGCGAACCAAACCAACCTAACAGAGATCGTGGGCGATGCAAACAAAAAGTCCCAAGGACTTCGATTCGTAAACGTAGAGATCAAAGGGCAACATGTTAAAGCATTGGTAGATACCGGGGCCAATCACAACTTCATCTCCCCAAATGAAGCAAGAAGACTCGGTTTAAGAATCACTACGTAGGACGGATGGATCAAGGCTGCTGATGGGGACCCCAAACCAATCGAAGGAGTAGCATGGGGCGTAAAGTTCAAGATCGGAACATGGACAGGAAATATACACTTCTAAGTTTTGCCCATTGATAACTACGACATCGTGCTTGGAATGGACTTCTTTCGAGGAGCAAAATCCATTACAGTAACATTCATAAACACTCTTTACATTGCCAAAGGAGACCAAGTGCATACAACAACCTTGGAGCTGGATACTAGGCGACGATGCAAAACAATATCCGTCATGAAACTTATAAGGGCAAGTTACAGACCGTTAAAGAAACACGACAAGGACGTCGTGGCTGTAGGTGGGGGAGAATGTCACGACCTGCCTAAAACGCAGATCACTGCTCCAAGATTCCAGAATTTTCTACGTCACTCAAGAGACATCAAGGGTTGTTGAAACTCTCTAGAAACAACTCCAAAATTCTGGTCAAGAGTGGGCTCCATAGAAGGCTCTAGACTAGCCTTGAACTAGCATATAAAACCAAGATATTTCCAAGGAAGATGCTAGAAAACATGGACCAAAGAGGGCTACAATGGAAGCATCTAGATCAGCCTTGAAAAGGCTTGAAAGACTAGATATTGTCTTGGAACTTTCTAGATATTAGCTTGTAATTATTATGTATAGAATCATGGGCGGCTTAGAGGGTGGTGCAGGTGGTGCCGCTGCACCGGGGCATGTACGAGTGGGGCATATTTTTTTAAAATTTATTATATATATATTATAAAATGCTAGGAGAGCCTCCCGACTCATGCAATATGAAGATTTGATCAACAACTTAGGTATGTAACTACTAACTAGGTACTTGATCAACAACTTTGCCTCGCAAAATGCTAGGAGAGCCTCCCGACTCATTTAGGTATGTAAGTACTAACTAGATACTTTTCTATGGTAGTTTTATTTTCTTTATTATTGTAATTACAATTGTCGTCGTATTATTGAATTTTTTTTATATACGTGCATATTGAGGGGGAATGGGGGCATTTTTCTTATATCGAGTCGGATACTTAATTTCTCGGGGATAGCCCTGTATAGAATAGCCTAGAACAAGAACCATCTAGATCTGCCGCAAATAGTATAAATAGGTGATATGAGGCTCATTTGTAATCACTTAGACACTTCACATCTCTACTTGTGTACTTGTAAAACATTGTCAAGTAATACAAGCGTTTCTTTGTAAACTCGCAATCTTTGCATTCTCTCTTCAATGTTTCCGCTACACACCAACTTTGATCACTATAATCGAGCATCAAAGGCTTAACTTAGATCAATCTAAGTGTCGCGCGAGAGCTGAAATAATCACTCCGTGACAATACGGTCCGGTTTTTCAACCAAGAACCGGACCTGGAACCGAACTGCTTCTTGAGAATACCCGATTTGTGCACCTCTATCCCCACGCCTAAATTAATGGGCCGCATTGAACCCGATTATCTACATCAACCAGGCCCTCACTGATGAAGTTGTTGACACCGATATTGATGTCTTCGAGGTTCATCTCGTCCTACTGATAAGTGACAACATTGTTGTTGACCCACCCCCCGCGACCTCCAAATGAGAAAACACGTCCGCTAGCAGATATGGAATGGCATTAAGCTGTTGAAGTGGCGGGCCGCTAGGGCCACCGGTCAAGCTACCCCCTCCCCTTGACGGCGTACGTTGACATGATACTGTACCACCCCTGGCTTTTGCCATCTATATAATCAAAGTAGTCAAAGTCAAACAGATTATATACATATATATATATATATATATATATATATATATATATATATACGTATACATACATATACACAGATTATATATCTATACATATTAGTAAATAAAGGTTTGGTGAAGCCACGTGTCCAAATTCTGGAGCCTTGCAATTGGTTTTTCCCGCCTAAAGTGATGGGTCACAAAGTTTTATACGTGGGTCAAAAATACCCGATTTGCTCCACAAATATACCTGCATACTTAAGCCACATCTCCTTAAACCCTAAAATTGGACCTCGCCAAAAATGATTCAACCTTCTTTGCAAAGCATTCATCAATCTGCTTCGCCAATTGGGTCTGTGGGTCGATGCACATCAATCTTCGCCGCTAATCGTCTCACAAAATCGTCGATTGGGTCGCTGGGTCGCTTCACATCAATCAAAGAAACTTGGGTCGTTGCACTTCAATCTCCGCCGCTCACCGTCTCATATTTTGTTCATCTCAAATTCTTAACTTTTTTTGTAGGTTGGTTTGTTTTTGTTACCTAAATCTGTGATCTTTTCCTTTTAGATTATCGAAAATGTAACGATTACCCAAATGTTCTACTTTTGTGATCATCACTGGTTAACAATCCCTCTTCACTCGTGTAAAATTGTGGCATAGTATAATTTGGACTCTTTGCATCACTTGTTCACAATCCCTCTTCTTTCGGGTACTGTACCTTTGTGTATGTTCGCCATTGGCATTTCCATAGCCGCAACCTTCAATCTTCTTCGCTGCTGACTTTCAATCTATTCTCCTGAAACCCTAAATCTTCTTCGCCAGGTACTTAATCTTCTTAACTTTCTCTTTGTAGTCCGATTTTATGTTATTAAAAGTAAATCAAAGTGTACTGATCTGTTGTGGATGGAAGTTCAAGTATCTCCATGTTTTCCTTTTGCATATTGAAATCATGTTTCCTTTTGCAAAAATATCAAATCTTGATAATTCAAAGACAATAAAATGCAATATATTTACAAGAATGAACCATTTTGTATAATTCCAAAACATTTTATTATTAATAGTAATGCATTCATGTTTAGTTAAAGTTTAAACCTATTAATTCTATGTGTGGGAATTTGGTTTTAAACTGTTATAGAGGTATATGTCTCCTTTGATCTTAGAAAGTTATAGATATCTATGCATGCGATGATGAAAATCGGCTTGCAGTGGTTGAGTATGCTGAAGATCTTTATGCTAATTATAGAAGGATGGAGGTATATGTCTCCTTTGATCTTAGAAAGTCAAACCTTGCTCATTACTTAACTTTGTGTTGCTAAAGGTTGAATGTTTTAATTTCTTTAAAATGATTTTAGAGGCGTTGTAGCTTGCTTTCAATGCTATTATGAAAATAAATTTGGGAACTTTGTGCCCTTTTAATATGTTATATTGCATAAGGTCAAATTATATGAATTGGTTGATTTTCTTACTGCTAAAAAAGGAAAGTTATTGTTTCACAAATTTGATATCCATAAACAATGAAATGTACAGTTCACTGATTTAGGTTCTTCATTGAACTGTAGATTGTGTCGCTAGCTATCATTTTAGGGCATGATAAATTGAGAAACTTGACCCTCTTTTTATTTTAATACTCAATTTATGCACATTAAATGAAGTTCTTGGTTTGGGTTGTTTGGAGAGATCTACTGAGGTGTTCTCTAGCAAAAGGAATGGTAAATATTAAATCTTAATGACACTTTTACTCTATTTGTGACAAATCCACAAGATACAACAAGATAAAGATTAACCTTTTAAGTGATACTTGCAGGATCTTGATGACCCGTATGAAATAATCGAAGAGAATCCTCAATTCACGCGTGCACCTACATCTTTTAAGTGATACTTGCAGGATCTTGATGACCCATATGCAATTTGTTTTTACCCAGATCAAGCCAAACCTAAATTATTAACAATGAAAATTTTAATCATGTTATACTTTTTTGTTTTGGGAATATGTAGGTTGTAAGCTCTAGGAAATGGTCGTTTGTTTCTCGCTACAGGGCATTTCTCGCTCAAAGTCTTCAAGAGTTGAAATAATCGAAGAGAATCCTCAATTCATGCGTGCTCCTACACCTTTTAAGTGATACTTGCAGGATCTTGATGACCCATATGCAATTTTTTTTACCCAAATCAAGCCAAACCTAAATTATTAACAATGAAAATTTTAATCATGTTATACTTTTTTGTTTTGGGAATATGTTGGTTGTAAGCTCGAGGAAATGGTCGTTTGTTTCTCGCTACAGGGCATCTCTCGCTCAAAGTCTTCAAGAGTTGAAATGACCGATGGCCTATTTAAACCTGTTGCACCTAATGAATATGAAGGGATGATCAGGTTTAAATTACATACATTATTTTTAATATTTTTAAATTTTCTAGTTTTCGAAACTAAATTGTAATGTTATTGTGATGTCAGTAAATTGTTGGAAGATTTCTATCTATCTACTTCTACACTGAAGACGGAAAATATAATAATTTTCGTCGATTCAATCTTAACAAATGTTGTATTCAAAGGAAATATATAGAGATTTATGAAAAAAAATTGTCAATGACATTGTAATTTTCTTTTTTTCCATATGTAAAGTAAACTACTATTTTATTGATAAATTGTTTTAGACACTTATGAATGATATATGTTTCTTTTCATCAACCGTGTAGTACATGGGTACTAACCTAGTGTATGTATATATACATACATATACACACAGATTATATATATATATATATATATATATATATATATATATATATATAAACTCACACAAATTATATATATATATATACACATACATATACACACTGATTATATATATATATATATATATAGACATACATATACACACAACCACACAGATTATATATATACATACATACACACACATATTATATATATATACAAATATATATACACACAGATTATATGTACATACACACATCACATATTATATATATACACATACACACTGATTATATATGCAATAACCTTAATATGTGTGAACATGACAGATACGAGTCTTGCTCGGCATTCCAAGACCACCAATTCCCGTCCAATATGCTACTCCCATGCCAGGAAAGACACATATGATAAAGTATTTAAATTCTAGGATGATCAATCCTGCTGCATCACTAAAAATGATCTTCAACTTGTTGACGTGTCCTCGAGAGATAATTTACATATGACACCCAAACAAATATCTTTTATATTTTGAAATATCGAGACATTGTAGTTTAAAGGTTTAAGGGACCAATACAACATAGGTTATTTGTAGTAATTTTTCACCCGTGTGTGTTTTGCAGTTCTTAAAAACATCAAAAGTTAGAATATATAGGTTCTGTTTCCGATGGATTTGTGACGGAATTCCGTCGAAAAGCTTGACCAGACAATTTACTGGGAAAGCTTGTTATATGGGAAACTGGCTTTTGTGGGAAAGGTCAGCGTTTTTGATGGAAACAATACCGTACAAACGGCCACACATCAAACCTGAAAAGCTGGACAGTGATCGGAAAGTTGTTACCAATGGATTTCCATCCTTCGATAAGTTTGTGACGGATTACCAACGGCTGTGGATTTAATTTAAAATGAAAAATAATAAAAGGGTCTACCCACGAAATTCCATCACCAATATATCGGAAATAATCCAACGACCGCGTCCATTGTAAACAATCTGTCGATTATAGTGTTGTTTTCTTATAGTGTTAAATATATTTATTAAGACAAGGAAAACAGGAATAGCCGTCACAACTATCTAATCACATCATATACAAACTCATTAACAATAGACGTTTTGAGAGTACATAACGCTCAGATTTTTTTTGAACGACAATAAATTTAGTCATTAAACAGAGCCAACGGGTAGCTGGACAAAATCCAGTTCAATTCACCGTTATATATTTCACCAAATTTACAAACAGAAAAGACACTTGAAAGAACATATCAAGGCTTCAAATTTGAGGCAGTTTTGAAAATTCCTCGAGATTGCTTCTTGATTACAACATCAAGATATTACTCTCCACTTGTTGTAGGCATCTTATTTCTGGGTTGAACCACAATAGGGTAGCAAAAATGATCCATCCATCGTGTTAGTAACCAGGTATCCGAACCGCTCAAGTGCTAAGGACTGAACTTTTTGAATAAACGGGCAGCCATGTACACCAAACTGCCCAATGTTGAGGACATAACACTCGGTTATAATTTATTGTCACATCCTTTAGTAAATATGTATTATTTTGCTATAACTAGCAATTTACTGTGGAAATCTATATCGTACATATCAAGAGATAGAATGAATGAATCGGGTTATGCTTCTAGTGTGATTAAGTGTTCGTCTCGAGCAATTTCACAAATAGTGCCTTTGTACTCAAGGGCGACTTAGCGTCGAATTCTAAAATCGATGTCTTTTAGAGAGAATGTGCGTATATATACATGTAAATAAAGAACAATTAATATAAACTATAAATAATTAATTAAAGAAATAAACTAGAATATAAACAACCAATGTATATTTTAACCAATCCTATCCTATTGACAAAAGCCTTTTAACTAAAACCTAATTTATTTCACAACAATGTAAACATGAAAAAATGAGTTATTACATCTTCCGTTAGAAAATACATGAAATAAGGAACCAAAAGATATAACAATGATTAGCCTAAAGCTCTAGCTTATTATTTATCATTGATGAGCCGATCCTTTTATAGTTAACACTAGTGATAAATATAATATGAGTTAGGGGATGCAATATACCACTATGAGTGGCTTGCGTGAGCCTATGTGGCACCCTCACACCATGAAAACACCGCCCCCTTTTCAAGTGAGAGACGTGAGCGTGAGATTTTATGTGTTTGGCGTAAGTTTAACTAAAGTGGGGCACGTATGGGACAAACAGGGGGCACGCTTCTGTTGAAGAGGTGCCCACAGCCCAACATAAATTCAATTTTAGTTTTACATTTTCTTTTTTAGTTAAAAATTGAAATTTCTAAACCCATGAATCCCTGCTGCATTTAATGTTAACCTTTACAAAAATGAAGTTCCAAAATTTAATTAATTCTCAAGAGTTCTTAACCTCTAATGAAAATTTAGCCGCTCCACTAGGTTAGTAGTCTTTTAGATTTGTATGTTTTCTTTTTTTTCTTTTCAAATTCTCAGTTTCTTGATATTCTATATTTCTATTTTTATTACTAGTTTGTAAATTTATATTAATTTATTTGTTATGCTTTCTTTTGTTTGTTTATATTAACTTGTTTATTTATGTTTCATTTTTATTTTTTTATGTTAATTTTTTGTTTCATCATGTTATTTTTTTTATTAATTAATATTCTATTAAGAGCTATGAATTTTTTTGAAAAGATAGACTTGTAATTAATTTTGTTTGTTTATATTAACTTGTTTATTTATGTTTCATTTTTATTTTTTTATGTTAATTTTTTTGTTTCATCATGTTATTTTTTTTATTAATTAATATTCTATTAAGAGCTATGGATTTTTTTTGAAAAGATAGACTTGTAATGAATTTTGTTTGTTTATATTAACTTGTTTATTTATGTTTCATTTTTATTTTTTTATGTTAAATTTTTTGTTTCATCATGTTATTTTTTTATTAATTAATATTCTATTAAGAACTATGGATTTTTTTGAAAAGATAGACTTGTAATGAATATATAACTATGTTTTTTCAAAAAACTTGAACACGTAGAAGACAATTGTGATATATAAATGACCCGACCCATTTTGACCCGCCTTAAATTTTGCACCCCGTACCAAAAATTTATGTATCCGTCACTGGGCGTGAGAGGTCTCACGGGAGAGGAGGTATACCGGATACCCTTAGGGAGGACGGAGTGGAGACACGGGTTGGCCACAGGTTGGACGGGTAACACCGCCGCAACGAATGCGGGCTTCGCACAGGTATAGGGTCACGGGTATTAAAGCCCGTTGGTAAATGTAGCCGTTTGAGGAAATTTTGACCGTTGGAGGGGACCGTTGGGGGGGGGGGGGGTTGGGGTATTTAAATAAAAAAAATCAATTTTACATATTCTCTCAATTAGTTTTTCACCTATATATATATATATACATTTTTACACAATATTATTTTACATATTCTCTCATAAATAAATGTCAAAATGTTTAAGCGCGCTATTTACATCCCGGAATCATCTAATAGTTCGTCGTCGTCCGACTCGAGTAGTATTGAATTTTTAAACCTCGTTGTTCAAGCAGCCGAGGTTGAAGACACTGCAAGATCGGCTCGCCAACATGTGGAATGTGATCGTGTCCAAGCATATAAAGTTCTAATGGAAGATTAGTTTGTTGATAATCCGAAATTCAGCGAGAACGTTTTTAGAAATAGATTCCGCATGTCGAAGATACTATTTTTAAAAATAGTTGACGACATTAACGCAAATTTCGAATACTTTCAAGTTAGTCAAGATGCACGGAACAAACAAAGTTTCACTCCACTTCAAAAATGCACAGGTAATTTCCCGATTCATACGACGAATATTCATGTGTGTCCGCAAGAACCTCTAGGGAATGTCTTGAGTATTTTTGCAATGCTATTGTTATTCTATATGGTCATGAATACTTACGTGCAGCGACTAGTCAAGATATTTCACTTTTATACCAAACACACGGTGATAAGCACGGGCTTCCCGGGATGCTTGGTAGCATCGATGTACTCATTGAGTTTGGAGAAATTGTCCCACTACTTTAAGGGGTCAATATCACAGAGGTGATCACAAGTACCTAACGGTCATACTTGAAGCAGTTGCGTCAAATGATTTGTGGTTTTGACACGCATATTTTGGTATTTTCGGGTCGAACAATGACATAAACGTCCTCAATCAATCTCTATTGTTCACAAATGAGTTGTATGGAACCGCTCCTAGGTGCCTATTTTTTGTTAATGGCCATCAATACCCTTCTTGGTACACGTTTGTGAAATCATATTCTTATCCAACCGACGTGAACCAAAAAAAGTTCAAGAAAACGCAAGAGGGGGCAAGGAAAGACGTCGAACGAGCATTCGACGTATTGAAGGCTAAATGGGCCAACTGCAAGACCGGCACGTCAAATGAAGATAGAAAAGTTGAAGAACATAATGTACGCGTGTATCATATTACACAATATGATATTAAAAGATGAAGGAAATGCAATATCACCGGTTCACATGTTGTTTCTAATAATATCATAATGGAATTGCGGAACGAAACCACACATTTTCATTTGAAGTTTGATCTTACGACACATGTTGCCACAAACTTGGACATCCATCTTACGAACGACGAAGACGAGTAATATTTTTATTTTTTATTGATTGTAGTTTTTTTATTAATTGTATTTTAATTTTATGTTTATTTAATGAGATGTGATTTTTTTTAATGAAATATTGTTTTAATAAAAAAAAATTCAAGGGCTTATTGATTTCACACCCTTCTCTTAGGGTTGAAAAGGGTTCAAAAGGGTAAAAATGACATGTCACATTTTAATTGGGTAAAATGAAAGGGTTATATGGGTTCCATGGGTACCAATCCCTCCACCCTTAAAAAAAAAAGAATCACCTTGCCTTGACAATTACGCCACATAAATCCCAACCTCGATTAGCCATTACAACGCAATAGTGCAATGTTATAATTGAAGTTAAATACTTAATTACCATAAAGATAGGGGTTGTCAAAGATCTCGCATAGTGAGGCCTCATGAGACATATGTTATTAGACTACTAATGCATTATACTAGAGATTCTAATGAATTGGAATTGATTTATCTACAAGTTTATTTTATTTAATTTTCTTATTTAGTCATAGTTTTATATACAAATTAAGGTGGTTACATTATAATCAAATAAATACTAGTTCTTCCAATCTTACATTAACACAAAATATGATGCATACCAATAAACCCTAAAGAGAAACCTTAGCTTCAACTAGGGATGTTTGGTTGATTTTCAACATGCGATTCTCATTCAAAGTGAAATGAACTACAAACTGAGATATAAATAGAAGATTGAAACTAACCTAACAAACTAACTAGTTACATGTAGCAAAACTAATGAAGAAGAAGACATGCGAAACTAATTGAAACAAATCAAACTACAGAACCTAATTCTGAAACGAAACTAATATCTGGATGAACAACAACTTCGTTGCCTTAGTTTCTCCGGAACAGTGTCGCCAGAACTGGATGAACACCAACACCCCCCACGCAAGTTGGAGGCGCTTCAAGCTCCAACTTGAGAACTTGATAACTGAAATTTGAACACGAATAATTTGATTGAATCTTGAACTTCAAACCATAACTAGAACTTGAGACTTGAGCTTGAATACATAACTTGAACCGGAGCTGAAAGCCATAATTGGAACTGCTCAAGAACAGGTTCGCTCTCGAACTAGCGAAACAGAGCATAGCGAATGAAAATGAGCAAAACAGAGCATAGAGAATGAAAACGAGCAAAACTGTAATGAGAGAATGAAGATGAAAGATGAGAGTGATTAAGAAACAAATAGGAACACGAAAAAGAAAACCAGATGTAGAACAGAGGATGTGAGTCAATGAACAAACAACAATCAATGAAATCGATTTAATACAAAACCGAAAGAAACTGAAACGGAGAATGAAAAATGAGAAGAGTGAATTCAATTTCAAAAAACAAAATCGAAGAAATTCTAACAACAATCAGAATGAAATCGATCAAGAGATCGATGATGAGGATAAATGATCGATCAAGAGATCGCAATACGATTGAGAAGTGATCAAACGAGTACAAAACTTGATTGTAATCGAGTGGAACGAGAATCTGGATCGAAGAGCATAGCTCTAATACCATGTTGATTTTCAATATGCGATTCTCATTCAAAGTGAAATGAATTACAAACTGAGATATAAATAGAAGATTGAAACTAACCTAACAAACTAACTAGTTGCAGGTAGCGAAACTAATGAAGAAGAAGACATAAGCGAAACTAATTCAAACAAACGAAACTAGAGAACCTAATTCTGAAACGAAACTAATATCTGGATGAACAACAACTTCGCTGCCTTAGTTTCGCCGGAAAAGTGTCGCCGGAACTGGATGAACACCAACATGTTCAAGGTTCAAGTCGACTGATTTTGATAAAAGCTTTCGGTCGAATAGTTAACTATGGTTTCGAAAAATGACAAACCAAACGACTAGGTTGTTTAGATCGATTGGACGGTCAAACTATCCAAAACGGTTCATTTTGAGGATATGAACTTGTTTTTTTTTACAATGTCGTTAGTTTGTTTTAATATAATATAGATGGTTCATAGAACTATAAATAGAAGTAACTGCATACTCAAAAAATTAAAAAGGTAATACAGATTACAGTCATTACACGACTGACTTTGAGGTTCAAACAGTCGGTTGACCATTAAACCCGGTTTTTCAAAACATAGACCATGAACTAAGCCATATAATCTTAATCCGGTTAACCGGCCGATTTACTTCGGGTTAAGTGTTTCGGTCAATTTCAACGTTCTCTGAACACTCATAACTTCAACTAGACTCCAATAAGTACAACTGTAATTAATAGTTGTCATAACCGTAGATACTCGTTGATAATTAGCAATCATAATCCTCATAGTCCTAGTTAGTTTAATTGTACTTATTCATTATTAAGCCTTTGATCAACGTCGGCATTTGGCAAACTGACGACGATCTATTTTAAGGCTTCATCACAGATTTTAATTAGGGAGAAATATCAGTAGACCAACAAAAAAAGATTATAATCGTTGCTCAAAATACAAGACATCTTTCCTTAAAATAAGAAAATAGCCATTGTTTTTTACAAAACATTTTGGCCATTATCACCATTTGATTAAACATGTCTTTTTTATTTGGTTTCAAATCTAAATTTTCTTCTTAATAAATCCTTCCTAAATTTTTCTTTTACATATTTTTATAAATATTCAATAATTTTTGTAAAAATTTTCCACTGCTTTATAAAATTATTCAATGTCTTAAAGTCTGTTTTATAAATATTTTGCTTTTAAAAAAATAGTTTGAAGAAATTATCTCCAAGTGTTTATTTTTTCAACTAAGCTAAGTCCAACTTTCAAGACATATCACCTATATATTGGATGGACATATGGGAGGGAAAAAGAAGAAAATCTCACACGTATAGGATAAGGTGTAGTATACCATTCATATCTAGACTTCTTATATCCTTTTTATAAACTGTAAACTCCAATATCTCCGGTAAGTCGGGTTCTTCTAGAGTCTCCAGAAGGATTATACTTAGCTTAACCTAGCAAAACAGGAACACCGTTAGTCTCGTCATAGCGAGGACCCCGAGGGGTGTCGCTGTGACCAACCTCCAGCGTGAGAGTAAGTATAGGGTTTGAATGAGAAAATGTGAATATGGAGTAAGCGTGAGGAATGAATGAGAACATGGACATTACCTTGGGTTTGACGGGGTATTTATACCTCCAACGTGAGAGTAAGTATAGGGTTTGAATGAGAAAATGTGAATATGGAGTAAGCGTGAGGAATGAATGAGAACATGAACATTACCTTGGGTTTGACGGGGTATTTATACCTGGTGAATATTTGTCTTTAGCCTGGAACGTATCTTTGTCTTATTGGCCTGGATTGTAATGCCTGAGCCATTGTTTAAGGTTGTTAGTAATGGTTTTTGTATTGTCGAGTCTCCTCTTATTTATTGGTTCGTACTCTGATATGTGGATTCTGGTCTCCTTTTTACCGTTAACTTTTTGTCTTTTTCTCCTGAACACGTCCGGGTTTCGCCCATCTGCCGGACCTTCGACTAAAGCCCGACTTTTGGGTTTATAGGCCCAGCCTTAGGTTACTATATCTTTGCAAGTGTTTGTCTGGACTTGGGTTCTGGGATATGTCCGGTCTTCTTTCCGGACCATATCCCAACAAGTCCCCCCTAGTGTATTAGTTGCTTTGGTCATGCCGGAGCAGGTGATAGACTAATTTTCTTTTCTCTACTTTCGGGGATCTGAAGTGTCTGTTTAAGTTGTTGGTGGAAGACAACTGTATTTGTAGGTACTTGAGTTCTTTTTAGACTCAGATATCCAATGGCTTCTGAGGTAGGGGTCCGCCACGTGTTGATCATCTGTTCCTTTCCAACGTTTTAAATTCAAATTACCTTTTTAACCGACTTACTTTTTTCCCTTTATAACTGTTGCAATCTTTTATCCTTTTTTTACGCGTCTTTTTCTTTCAGATATTCGCTCTGCCCCTTCTCTTTCCCCCTTGTTTTCTTCACTTAACCTTCATCGTCCTTCCCCGTCTTATGGAGCCAGATGCGTTTGTTTCTCTTTTGACTCTCCTTCTTCCCTTCTTTTCTGTTTTTCGTCATGAGTGAGCGTCATAATCTTGGTATGACTCCGTCCGTTCTGTCCGCTTAGGAACTTAGGGTTTTTTGTGAAAAATATAATATTCCCCAATGATTGAATCCTACCCTGCCTGTTCCTGTTCAGACTGTCATTGCCTCGGATGGGATGATAACTTTATATACCGAGAGTTTTGAATTTCCTAACTGTCGTTATCCTCTTACTTCCTTCCTCCTAGAATTGCTGCTATTTTATGGTGTTCGTTTTGACCATATTAGCCCCTTAGGTCTTTGCAAAGTATCCCATTTTGAGGTTGCCTGCCGTGCTTGTGGGGGGTAGCCCTCCGTGAACTTGTTCCGTGTTTTCTATCATCTTGGCACTGCCGACGATTGGTTCACCTTTATTAAGAGAATGAGACCTAGCCCGTCAATGGCTCTTAAAGTCCCCAATTCTTTAAAGAATTGGAAAGATCACTTATTTTATGTTTCTTCTGCTTTTCTCCCCGTTACCCTGCCTCGTCGGGACATTAGTACTCCCATTGAAGATCCTTCTCCTGCCGAGGGTACTTACGAGGATGGGTTGTGCACCCTGTTGACTTCTCGTTCTTCTTCCATCGTTGTTTTTGATGAGCCAGCCCTAGCTGGCGTTAGTCAGAATTGGGATACGCCTCTTCTCCGTCCCGTCCCTGTTCGTAATGGTGTTGGTGAGTGGGGAGAATTATTTCTGTTTGACTGTCTTTTTTATCAAGGTGTAATTCTGTTCTTCTTTTTCCTTTGTAGGGGTGGATTTGTTGGATATTGTAATGGGAGGTGACCTTGGTGTCACATGGAAGACTGTTGATGTTGTTCCCGGGGCTGTGTCTAGCCCTGTTCAAGCTTCGTCGGCTAACAGTGTTTCTACCGCTCAGGGGATCACTATTAGTCCCCTGGAGTCAGAAGACGAGAATGAGGAGGTGCTCTTGGTTCGTCGGGGCAAGAGCAAGATCGAGGAACCTTCCAGTGGGTCATCCCCGAAACGTCTCAACATACGGGTGATATTTATTCCTCCCTCTCATTCTCCGGCCGTTACCGAACCCTTGACTGCTGTTGCCCTGCCTTCGACCATTCTTTCTCTCCGTTCTTTTCCGGTGCAACTTGACCTGCCTGTTGGTTCCCCTGTTGACCGGACTACCGACCTCTCTCCTCCTCCCCAGGGTGCTTCGCCCCTATCTCCCATTATTCCCGGGGGTGAGGGTTCTAGCTTACGCCCCTTTGATGACCATTTTCCTTACGAGCTAGGTCATGGAGATGAGATCCCTATTTTACCCTAGGAGGATCAAGCCGGGCCTTTTTTTTCCTAACTGGTCGTTGGCCACAGGTGCTGTACTTGACTCGGTCGAAGTGAGTCATGACCTTTTGGAACATGTTCTTCCTTACGGGGAGAGGGTTTTCAATAGGGGTCTTACCACTGCTCAGCTTAGTCAGGATCACAGTTTTTACATGGCCAACCGGCTGTCTCGCTCCATTGAGATGCATCATAGGATTTTTTACTTTGAGAGTCGGTACCATGCTCTTTTATCCCGACACAATGATTTTGGTGTTTACATGGAGAAGGTTATGGCGGAGAAGCGGGCCCTCCTAAAGGAAGTGGAGGAAAAGGGGCGACAATTGTAAAGGGTGGAATTGGAATTAGAGGGATCCAAGTTTGAGCTCCAGAAAGTGGACTCTATCATTCAGGGTGCTAAGGTTCAGGAGGCCGAGATTGTCCGTCTCCGGGAAGAGATTTCTGGCTTATCTCAGCTGGTATCGGATAAGGAAGCGGAGTGCGTCAAGACGTCCTCCGAAATGAATCTTTTGCAGGTGGACTTGGATCATGTCCGTGGTGAAGTCCGAACATTGGAGGTAATTTTACCTTGTATATTTCTTGTAAATTTTCTTTAGGTTTTACTTCCTACTTATGTTGTACCTTTTGTAGGAGGGTGAGAGAGGGTTAAAGGCCTAGTTGGCCCGTCTGGATGAAGACAGGCAGCACATGGAGACCCTATTAGCTGATAAGGAGGATGCTTGGTCTTTGGAGGGGGATACTCTGTTGGCAGAAAGAGATGGACTGAAGGCGGATCTGGCTGCTGTGTCGGATTAGAAGGAAACTTTGGTTCTAGATAACCTTCGTTTGTCCTTTGAGCGTGATTGGCTTATCGGTACCGGCTTTCGGTTTTTTTATGAGCGTCTTAGGGGTAGCCGGGAATGGCTCTTATTGGTAGGTGCTATTAACAAGGCTGCCAAGGGTGTAGGTTTTCATGAAGGGTTGGCGGCGGGTTATGCGGGAAGTAAGGCACATGTTCCGTTGGAATCTGTGGAGGGATATGATTCAGATTGCTTTTCAAAGGCTCCATGACAGCACTACAGTTTTGCAAACCTCCAACCATTCCTTGGTAACCCGGTTGGCCAGCTTAACTGAAGCTTCTCTTGACGTTCTGAAGGCTATTTTTACTGTTTCCGCTACTCCTTCTTCCAGTGCCGCGCCCCCGTAGATTTCTTTATGCCGTTGGACTTGTAATTGAACTTATGAATGTATTTACTTTTGAATCTCACCTTTTAGTCTTTTGTGCTTTTGTCTTTCTTTAGTCTGGTTTGATGGCTTTTATGCTTTTGTTTGTTGTAAGAAGTATGAGTTATGTGGTGGTTTGCTTAGGGGCGGTCCGACCGGACAACCTTTTTATTTTTATTGAGTCTTATGCCCTTGGTCATAAGTTATTTTCAGTGACTTGTCCGGGGGTGATCGGGCCGGATAGCTTTTTCATTTCTTGTTGAGTCTTATGCCCTTGGCAAGGGGCATAAGTTATTTTTAGTGACTTGTCCGGGGGTGATCCGGCCGGGTAGTCTTTCCATTTTTATTGAGTCTTATGCCCTTGGCAAGGGGCATAAATTATTTTTAGTGACTTTTTCGGGGTGTTCCGGCCGGATAGCCTTTTTCCATTTTTATTGAGTCTTTTGCCCTTAGCTAGGGGCATAAGTTATTTTTAGTGACTTGTCCGGGGGTGATCCGGCCGGATAGCATTTTCATTTTTTATTGAGTTTTATGCCCTTGGCAATGGGCATAAGTTATTTTTAGTGACTTGTCCGGGGGTGATCCGGCCAGATAGCCTTTTCATTTCTTGTTGAGTCTTATGCCCTTGGCAAGGGGCATAAGTTATTTTTAGTGACTTGTCCGGGGGTGATCCGGCTGGGTAGTCTTTTCATTTTTTATTGAGTCTTATGCCCTTGGCAAGAGGCATAAGTTATTTTTAGTGACTTGTCCGGGGGTGATCCGGTGGGATAGCATTTTCATTTTTTATTAAGTCTTTTGCCCTTAGCAAGGGGCATAAGTTATTTTTAGTGACTTGTCCGGGGGTGATCCGGCCGGATAGTCTTACGAATTCGTTTGTCCTAGTTTTTTGGCATGTGATGTTTTTACGAAAAAACACAACTTTCATTAGATAAGGCTTCAACCCATTATAAGTAGACTGGAAATGACATTTGTTAGGGCGTTCATTCTTACATGAAGTATTTCTTTAGCTGCATTTCGTGCCAAGTGCGGGGGATAGGTGTGCCATCCGGCCTGGCTAACTTATACGATCCCCTAATGTTAGCTTCGATGACTTGATAGGGACTTTCCCACCTGGGTCCCAACATACCGGTGTCTTCTTGTAGGCTTGCTTCGTTGTCTCGCAATACCCACTCTCCGGGTTTAAAACTCTTTCCTCTAACACGGCTGTTGTAGTATTTTTCCACCTTATTCTTATATCTTGTTTCTCTGGCGATAGCCATTTCTCGACGCTCTTCCAGCAGGTTTAAGTGGAGCCTTAGGTCTTGTTCATTTCCTTCTTCTTCTGCCCGGGTTCGCCAGCTGGGCGATCCTATTTCCGTTGGGATCATTGCTTCGGTGCCGTATGTTAAGCTGAACGGCGTTTCTCCGTGGCTGGTCATTGGTGTGGTGTGGTAAGACCAAAGTACATGTGGGATTTCTTCCACCCAGCTGTGGTTCTTAGGTTCGAGGCGGTTTTTTATTCCTCTGCAATGCTCCTGTTGTTCCGCTCTATTTGGCCGTTGGACTGAGGGTGTTTAACGGAAGAGACTACCCGTGTAATCTGCAATTCGGCACACCAGCTTTGAACGGATTTTTCGTAAACTGCCTTCCGTTGTCACTTACTATCTCTTTTGGTATTCCGAATCTACACACTATGTTTTCCCATACGAAACGTTGTACTTGCTATCCCGTGATTGTTGCCAGTGGTTTTGCTTCGATCCACTTGGTAAAGTAATCGATTGCCACAATAAGGAATTTCACCCTTCCCGCTGCTTCTCGGAAGGTCCTACAATGTCTAGGGCCCATTTAAAGAAAGGCCATGCAGAGGTTACCGAGATTAAATTCATGCAAGGGCGACGACTTACCGGAGCATGTCTCTGGCAGTTATCACACCTTTGGATCTCGCCCACTGCTGTTTTGTACTTCCCGGGCCAATAGTATCCGGCTCTCATTGCCCGTGCGACTACCGCCTTTGGTCCCGAGTGCATACCACAGATGCCTTCGTGCAATTCTCTGATCACATAGTTGGCTTCATCTAGGTCCACTTATTTCAGCATGGGGCCTAAGTAGGACTTCCGGTGTAATTGTTTATCTTCTACTGCATAATTAAGGGCTTTGCATTGTATCTTTCGTGCCTCCTTCTGGTCTGATGGAAGGATCCCTTTATGTAGGAAATCTAGTAGCGGGGACATCCACGCTCTTTCTTCTTTTGTTTCTATTGCCTCGATGTTCTTCTCTGTCGTAGATGGCTCGGCTAGTACTTCCACCTGGATTTCTTTGGCTAGATGACTGAATGCTACCGAGGCTAGCTTACTGAGGGCATCTGCCTTTTTATTCTGGCTTCTTGGAATGTGCATTACCTTTCAATGCTTGAAACTGGTCGTCAATTCTTCTACTTTGGCTATGTATTGCTTCATTTCTTTGCCCTTGACTTCATAGACATTGTTGACTTGGTTTGCCACCAGCATGGAATCTACGTGTGCTTCTATCCGGGCTATTTTCATTTCCTTTGCCATACGGAGTCCTGCCAGAAGGGCTTCGTATTCTACCTCGTTTTTAGTGCTTTTGAAGTTTAGCCGGAGTTCATAAGTGAGTTCTATGCCTTCCGGGCTAATCAGTATTAAGCCTGCTCCACATCCTTCATCATGGGAAGCTCTATCCGTAAAGAGCTTCCATGGTTCATGTTCCTCAGTTTCTTCGTTTTTTCCTTTTGACACATCCATCTCATCCTTCTGGGTTCCCGGTAGTTCTGCTAGAAAGTCTGCAATTACTTGCCCTTTAAATTTTGTTCGTGGGCAGTAGGTGATTTGATGATCTCCTAACTCGATTGCCCATGTGGCCAGTCTTCCTGAATATTCGAGTTTCCTTAGAATCTTTTAGATGGGTTGATCCGTCAGTACCTTGATTGGGTGAGCCTGGAAGTATCGTCTAAGACGTCGGGATGCGTAAACTAGTGCCAGAGTTAATTTTTCCAGGTTCGGGTATCGAGTTTCCGGATCTTTAAGTGTTCTGCTAACAAAGTAGATTGGGGTCTGGGTTCCTTCTTTCTCTGTTATAAGCACTACACTGACAGCACTTGCGGATGCAGCTAGGTACATAATCAATGTCTCCCCTGACTTGGGTGCTGTTTGTGCCGGTAGGTTGCATAGGTGAGCCTTCATTTCTTGGAATGCCGCTTCTGCTTCCGTCGTTCATGCAAAGTCGTTCCTTTTTAGGCAATTTTTCAGTGTTTCCATAAATGGGAGTGACCTGTCAGCCATTCGGGATAGAAATCTATTCAGCGCCACCAGCCGCCCATTCAGTCTTTGCGCCTCTTTTAGCGTTTTTGGGGAGGGCATCTTGGCTATTGCTTCCACCTTTTCCGGGTTTGGACGAATTCCTTCTCTAGTCACCATCACCCCTAGGAATTTGCCTTCTGCTACCCCGAATGAACATTTCTTTGGATTGAGCTTCATGCCGGCCTCCCGGAGTGTTTTAAAAGTTTCCTCTACATCTTTGATCATTCCCTCTTCTGTTGTGCTTTTGATTACTAGGTCATCTACGTAGACTTCAAGATTCTTACCAATCTGTTTTGCAAAAGTCTGATCCATGAATCTTTGGTATGTGGCTCCTGCATTTTTCATGCCGAAGGGCATTTTGGTGTAACAAAACACTCCTTCGTCCGTGTAGAAAGTTGTTTTTTCTTCATCTTCTAGGGCCATCTATATCTGATGATATCCCTTTTATGCATCAAAAAACACCTTATTGGGAAGTCCGCCAGGGCTTCTACCTTCATTTCCATCTCTGGCAAGGGGTAACAATCTTTCGGAGTTGCTTTATTGAGGTCTTTGAAGTCTATGCACATCCTCCACGACCCGTCTCCTTTTACTACCATCACAGGGTTTGCTATCCAAGATGGGTACTTGACCTCCCTTACTATTCCTGCTTGAAGTAGTTTTCTGGTTTCCGTGCATGCAACTTTACAGTGTTCTGGGCCCATACTTCGCTTCTGTCGGATCGGAGCTGCCGTGGGATGTTGATGTATTGCAAAATACATCCGTTTTACTGTCTATTTTATTCCCACTTTGTGTTTGTTTTGCGTCGGTTTTCTTCTATAACTGCTCGTACTTAATATTTCTATATATTTTGGTTGTTAGGTCACAAAGGAAGCGGATATGATTGAAAACGAAGAAGAACGAGTTTCCGGTTCGTGCGAGAGGGCTGTGGATAAGAAAAAAAAAGAAACTTTCTGAATTTTTACCCCACGCGACAGGTCTTGGAATTTCGTCGCGCTACGCGAGGATTTCAAAATGACATAATTGCCCTTTTAATGATTGTCCGACTGTTTTGTCTTTTCTGGGGACCTCGCGCTATGTGAGGAGTGTGCAAGATCCCGTCGCGCTACGCGACGGGTGGTTTTTCGCAGACATCTCCTTTTAAACCAAAAATTAGAAAACCCTAAAGGGGGAGACCACCTTGTGACGGCAAAAGACGAAAAGGAGGAACATTCTAGCCTCAAGAAGGTGATTGTGGACTAAAATCGGAGGAGGAGAAGTGGATATTGATCAAGAACAAGCGTTGAGATCGAAGAATTGAAGCCGGATTCACCTCGTGTTACATATTTTTGATTCGTTCTTGTTTTCTTGTCAATTCTAACATGATGAACAACCTAGTTACTTATTGTTTTATAATTTTGAACATGTTTCTTGGCTAGATTCTTGTTGCCTACCTAGGTTTAGATGATTGCACATGTTTGACATTGGTTTTTGTTGGTTTTTGGAACTCTTGAATGTGAAGAACTCATGATGTAACAAACTTGGTTTTGATCATTGGATGTGTATGCGTATTTAGTATTATCAATTAAATGATTTTTCAGTCCTCATGTGCTTTGATGAATGTCTTTCATATAATAGGTGCATGCTAGATCAATTGCCGTGTGTTTTTTATTATTGGATGGTTTGCTAGACGTAGTATTCCATAGGAATGAAATTCGTGAATTGATAAATCTAAATATTCAACCAATCTTAATAGCTGTGAGGTGAGAGATTGTCGGTTTATCTCGTGTGTCTGATCGCTAGTTTAGAATCTTTGTGAGAAGGTCTGTCTAGTTCGTCGTTCGCATCTTGTTTACCGAGTCCAATAGGAAATTCTTAGTTATCCTTTGCACTTAGGTGTATTGAGACTTTCGCGCTGTTAGGTAGATTGTCTAGCGGATACTTCTTGAGTAGACTGGATGACCTGTGAGGGGAACCCGTCCAGCCGGTGGTTTAACGGCTTTTAGGTCTCTTAGTTGACAATCCTTGAGAAGGGTCGAGGGTGCTCTAGGTTCCCTTTGAGTTTAGTATTTTAAGATCCCGGTATCACATCAGTTCCATTACCGATAGAACCTTCTTCAGACACGTGTAGGATTTGGGCCTAGGTAGTGCTTTCACCCTATCTGTTTTCGTTCCGTAGTTATTCTCACGCTAGTTTGTTTGTCCTCGTCTTTTCCTTTATTTTCTATAGCTTATTTCTCTCTTAAATAAAAGAAACCCCCCTTTTTGTAATTAGTTATCCTGCATCTGAGTCAGTATTTCACTGTACATATAGTGTCTGTAGGTTCGATACTCGGTCTTATCTATCTATTCTGCAAACGATCGGTACACTTGCCGTATTGTGCGCGTTAGTTTAGGTTTGTCCGTTTTATTATAAATATTAGAACTTGTAGGTTTTTGCGTATAGTTCGTAGCACACCAGATGTATATTAAGCTTGTGTTCTACCAGATCCCTCGGGATGCCTTCCATATCTGCCTCTTCCCAGGCAAACACATTCATGTTACGGATGAGCAACTCCTTCAAATCTGTCTTTACTTTGTTGGATAACAATCGTGTAAAATACCGTTGTATAAAATTTTAAATTTACTAGGGTCGGTTGACCCCGACCCGAAGGTGGTAAAGAAATAAAAATAAAACTACACTAATTTTTTGAAAAAAAGAAAAATTAAAACTAACAGATGACAACAGTATATATTTTTTGAGTAAATTACACGAAAGGTTCATGTGGTATGTCAATATTTTGGATTGGCTCCCCAAGTATGAGAAACTACATCTTTGCTCCCCATGGCATGACAACGGGTAACAAAATAGGTCCCTAAAGTGGATGGATGTTAACTTTTTCTGTTAAGTGTATATAAAATGACAAAAATGCTCCTTATATATAAAAAGAAAATTAATTAAAGAAAAAACATATAAATGTGCGACCCACTTCATTGGAAAACCAATGACCTCGCCTCACCTTTCTTCTTCCCATACCAGACTTTCACCCACCGTCTTCCTCGTTTTTTCGGGGAAAAGTCCGGTGCACACCATCTCTGCAAACCCCCTACCCATCTCTTTCCACCGCCTCTCTCCACTCACGGTACAACTGAGTTTAATTCTTGTAACATCATATAATCACCGTGTATTTAGATATTTGTACATCATGATGATTTCTAAAATGCAGGTGTCAAATTTGTTATCCGCCTCTCTCCACCCATAGAAAATTTAGGGAAAAACTTGCAAACACATAACCCGTTCAAGGTTTTTCTTAGCAAAAACGTTCTAAAACGGAAACCACCACTCAAAAAATCGAACAATTTGTCATCTCGGTGGAAACTACGTATTGCAAACTTGAAACCGCTGATCACAAAATGGAAACCGCTATTCCAAAATGGTAACAGGGCAACCCCCATTCTCCATGCCATAGCCACCGGTCCACCGCTAGTCCCCATCGGAATTTTTCTGTATGAGTTTTGAATCTACGACCATCTCATTTAAGATCTATAACCGAATCAAAAATCCGTACCTCTTGGATTCCATGACCTGAAATCGTACCTCGCAGGTGAGTCTGCTACCCCCTCCCTTGAAGTAGTACCTCTTCATGTACAAATCATTAAATTTGCGATATGATTCTAGTTTTCATGACTTGTAATTGTAGTTTGAGATGAATATGATTCTCATTCAAAGAGTAAATGAAGTACAAGGAAAGATATAAATACAAGTTCAAGTTAATAAACAACCTGATCTAGTAACAGACTTAAGCAATTTAAGCGAACTAAACAAGTTCGCACACTTGTACTTGAGCAACAAAAGCAAACTAAATAAGTTCGGTGCCTAACGCCGGAGCATCTTCGCCGGAGCTGGATGAAGACCAACACCCCCCGCAAGTTGGAGGTGGTTGATGCTCCAACTTGAGAACTTGATCACCGGAGCATCATGTCATAACAAGAATTAAGACCCATCAGAAATTGCATCAATCGTTGATCTGCTTCGCGTTTAGCCATAAGTCTGGAATTACCACAGGTGTAAGGAGAAATAGGCTCGATGACATTAAGCTCATCCCAAACAGACTTGATTTTGGTAAAATAAATAGCAACATCATCATTCCCTTGAGAAAGATCAGAAAGAGACTTCTGCAATTGATAATACTTTGCCCCATTACTCTTTTCATACCGGTCAGTTAACTCGTTCCAAAGTTGACGATAAGTCTCAACATACAAAACACTCTCCCTGATATCACTAGACATAGTGTTAAGAATCCAAGAAATAACCATACCATCGCATCTTTTTCATAGCTCCAGTTTAGGAGAGGAAAGAGGTCTGACAACAATTCCATCAACAAAACCAATCTTGTTCTTTGCAGATAAAGCAATGGACATGGCACGTTTCCAAGATCTGAATGCAGAGCCGTCAAAAGTTTTAAAAACAAGTAAGAGACCCGAATGATCAGATGGGTGTAAGAACAAAGGATTAGAAGAATTCATAGGAACAATGATAGGGGGATCAGAAGTATTAGGCATGACAAGAGAAACAAAGAAACTAAACTGAGGAAAAGAACACCGAGGAAGGCGAACTTAATAAGTTTGCTAGAAAGCACAAGCAAAGAAGCGAACTTGAGACAAGTTCTCTGGAATCAAGAAGAAGCAAACGAACTTAGTAAGTTCGCTTGTAACAGAAATGATCAAGTTCGCCTGCATGAACAGAAAAACGTGAAAACGATCCAAAAATCATCATAACTTGAAATCAGAAACGTATATGAAGAAATCCAACCGTAGGAATGATCAGAAACATAAAAGGAATGTTTTGAATATATCAAAACATCAAACGACACGAATAACGAGAAAACGAATGAAAGAAAATGAAGAACGAGTGCGGAATAAGGACAGAAAAGAAAAGAAAATCACAGAATCGAGCATATAAGCTCTGTTACCATGTAGTTTGAGATGAATATGATTCTCATTCAAAGAGTAAATGAAGTACAAGGAAAGATATAAATACAAGTTCAAGCTAACAAACTAAGCTAACAAACAACCTAATCTAGTAACAGACATAAGCAATTTAAGCGAACTAAACAAGTTCGCACACTTGTACTTGAGCAACAGAAGCGAACTAAATAAGTTCGTTGCCTAACGCCGGAGCATCTTCGTCGGAGCTGGATGAAGACCAACAGTAATTTCTGGGTTCCAATTTGTGGTCTAGATAATGGGAATTTTTGGGTTGCAATTTTTTGGGTTCCACCCACCCATTCTGATTGAAACCCTCACTAAATTCATTTCCCGCAATTAACCTACTAAATGAAATTTAAACCTTTTTCGAGTTAGGGACGAATCTGTTCATCTCTATTTTAATTTAAGGTCATTCTGCCACTCGTTTCTTCATCTCCAAATGGTTTACGGTTATCATTCCGCCACTCTTTGCCCTTATGTTAAATAGTAACAATTCAAAAAATTGAAATTAACTTACCGGTATGTTTAAATTTGTTTGTTCTTGAACTTCTGATGATGAAGAAGCAACGTTCACGACGAAGTCCGGTGATTGAGTGTGCCGGAGAAGAACAAGGGGTAAGGTGGAGAAGTTTTGTGGTGCTGTTTTATATATATTAGTTTTACTATTAAAAAAATGGAGCATGACTCATGAAGATTTATTATTTTTAATTTTTTCTTTTATAATTGTAACACACATACATTTAACATAAAATGTTAATATCTATTCACTTCGGAACCTATTATGTTACCCGTTGTCATACCATAAAAAGCAAAAATATAGTTTCCCATATTTAAAGAATCAATCCAAAATATTAACATACCACCAGGTACCTTTCGTGTAATTCACTCATATTTTTTTAAAAAACACTTTTGAAATAAACTTAACAGATAACAAAATGTCGAACTGTCGACTTAAAAATCAGTTTCTAGAAGAATGGGACGTTTTATATTTTATATTTTATATCCACTTCAAGACCTTATATATTCTACACTCCTCCAGGCTCCAATTCAAACACTTGCAATTTCAACAAACCACAAAAATTGATCGGAAATCCAATCTCCGGCCGACAGGAACAAACATGCAGTCCAGTTCGAGAATTTACACATCTCCGAGCTTCAACACTCATTCTTCTAACAACATCGCGGATATCGCTGATAGAGTTGTCCAGGAACTCCGTACAGAGAATCGCTTCGACGACGATGAAGCCATCAGTTTCAGTGACGATGATAATCAGGCGCGTACCGTCGACGGAGACGACGATGAGGTAAACACGAATACTCATCCAGAAATTACGAATCAGACTGAGGAAGAGGCTCCGGATCATGAAGATGAACACGAGTTCGAGTTTTCTGTTATTTGTGATGATTCCGACTTCAATTTGTGTCAGATTTCAATTGAATTAGTCTCCGGCGATCAGATCTCGCCGCGATATCCGCTTTTTGATAGAAGCTTATTGACCGACGATCAGATCTCACCGACTCCGGCGACACGGTCTTCTCTGATGAAGCTCTTCAACGAAGATCGCGAAATTGACTCGACGTCGTCGTCGGAGGCGGAGGCGGAGGCGGACGAGTTAGTCGGAATTACCCCGGGAACGTACTGCGTCTGGGAACCTAAAACGGAGCCACATGGAAAGCACAAGAAGAGCAATTCGATTTCTATCGGTAATACATCGAACCGGTGGAAGGTTCGAGATCTACTCAAGCGGAGCTACAGTGACGACAGCTATTCCGCCGGCGGCAAGGAATCGCCGGTGTTCCTCTTCATTCCTCCGATTTCGCCTGAAAAGGTAAATAAGGTTGAAAAAAGTGGTAAAATAGGTTCTGTTAAGACGGAAAGGAAAATTCCGGCGTATAAATCGAAAATCGGAAATGTTCGTCTTCCGGCGTATCTTCCATACCGGGAAGATCAGCTTGCTGGTGCATTTGCAAACAAAAATCTGTACCGCTACTGAAACGTATGATTATATATATTTTTTTCTTGTTGCTCAAATAGTTTGTGAGGTTTGAAATAAATCTCATCTCGATTTGTAAATTTGTTTGTATTAGGAAAACCAAAAGAGGAAGTTACATAATTACATTGGATGTATGTTATTGAACTAGTCTATCTTAACATTAGTCTTAAAACCATCGACATTGTGAAGAGTTTAAAAATTAAACAAAATATATGTACTTTTATTTTGGTGTCAATTCACGTGTGACAAAATATAAACTTTTATTTGTGAGTTGGACCATTTAATTCGGAGTTTAACTTTTTACTCTTTCAAAATCTCATTAATTGATTTATTTATGTTTTTTTAAGGCGACTTTCTTAAACCTTTACTTAAAGAATTTTTACTCTTTCAAAAATTTTGCTTAGTAATTTCACTTAAATTGAACAATTATACATCTTTGTTATTATTTAAAGAATTTTTATTCTTCACAATTACCTACTACTTCAACTTAATTTAAATAAAAATAATCATTAAATAGTAACTAAGATTCATATATGTTCTACTTACGTCACTTAATTTTAAAAACTTTGAACATTTAATAAAAAAAATTCACATAATTGAAAAACTTAATTAAAGTTGAGTGTCTTTAAAAATACAATAAAATTTTGAACAACTTTAATGAAACATTTGAAAAGCTTGGTTATTATTATGTGAAGACTAGAATTTTCCTTTTTTTTCCCTTCAAACAACACTTAAAATGCTTTGTTCGCTAGATGTCTTGCTCGACATGCATCTAGCCCTCCTGAGTTCTAACCCAAGGATCATGCTCACGTACTACGAATAATGAGCATTTAATTATGTATAGTTCTCGGTCTAAAAAAGATGCATTTTAAACCGAGGCAAGAAGATAAATGTCATGAACATTTCTATATCTACTTGGTGTCAATCGTGAGTCTCGTATGATGACAATTGTGAACTCTTCTAACCCAATATTCAGGGGCAGAACTAAAGGATGGTCAAGTGGTTAGTAAAGAAGATAATTTTATGATAACCTCCCCGACGACTGACTAAGAGGTTCTGATTCCGTCAGTGACAACATTCCAACCATACTACTCAAGTGATCTTGTGTTTTGTTTTTGCTTTCTTAGGGCTGTGTTCAGGTATCATTATCTTGACGATGCTAATTATTTACGCTTATCATTATATTTTATGTTATGTTCAAGATGTTTTTCATGTGATGTGATATTTTGAGCCGAGACGAATTGTTTATCATAAAAGCATTATTTTGTCTAAACTCAATAAAAATTTAATAAAAATAATGATTAACTTTAGAAAAAATAAAGGCCACAGATAATTATAAAATAAGAAAGACAGCGAATTATTTGTTTCCACTTGATTTTAATGAATTTTATTTCATCACGCTGGTAATAAAGATTACTTACGTAGGTATCTTTGCATGCTCAAGTTCAATGATTTGGAATGTTGTTAAAGAAAAATACATAGATATATTTAATTGATATTTTTATTATATTATTATAAAAAAATTAGATTTGTGTAAACTATTTTAATAAAGGACGTGTTAAAGTTAATTTTTTAGTTATGATACTTCATATTAACTAATATTTTTTATCATTAGGTATAACTATAAAGCTCTCATCTTGTCTTGAATAAGAGCACCTTGAACTTGTTAATAATATTTGAGGTCATAGAGTTGATAGGGTCACAAAGAGGATGGTAGGAGATCCACCGAATCTGATCAAAACTGAGGAAATGAAAAAAGTACATTGAGGTTCGAACCGGATATGCCTTATTTAGTTCTTGTCGGTCGGTTTTCCCGGTTGGACCGAGAATGAATTCGTTTTGTAACTTAGAAATGATTTTTTGAGCTGTTACAACTTGTACTGGTTTTTGAGATGGTGTAACTTGGACAATTCTTAACACAAGAAGAAGATTTGTATCGAGGTTAGGAACCTAAGCATCTCAAGAAGAAGAACATGATGTCTCTAAAAGGTTGTACATTTCTCTTTGTCCAAAACAAACAATATACACGAATAGATTTAGAAAACCCTAATAAGCTTAACCGTAAAGTACAATATTTGTTAGTCTCAAGAAGATTAGAAGAAGCAATATGTTGCACAATTTAGTTTAGGGTTAATCGATAGGAAACTAAAACGTCAATTAAAGGAACCCGTGGATTAGGAATCTAAACGTCTCGAGCCAACCGATTGGTCTTGTGTTTTTTTTGTTTGTTTATGTGCTAAGAATATCACATATTTTTAGTATCAAATTAACTCTAATAAATAAATGTTTTTACTGTAAATTGATATTAGATGTGCTAAATTGTATCATCAGTGAATTTACAGGTCTACTTGGCTAATAGAAGAAATTATGAGGAAAAAACCAATAGATATCGAAAGTTCGAGGACTTGGAAGAAAAGAAGGAAATTCGCTAAAGAAACCTTACGAGCCGTAATACCTGTACGGGTCGTACAATTGACCAAGTTCCAATTTTGTAGTCGTGTCTGAAGACGTGCAACCGCATGACACTATATGGTTTGTACGAAGTACCCTATTCGAAGCCTATATAAATACAATTGCGGCAAGAAACAACTAACAATCCATAATTTTCTTTAGTTAATCACCCTAAACCATAGAGGATACCAATCCAAACCCTGATTCCAGATCTGAGGAGGGACGGAAATGCGTCATTCTGTTGGACATAGGATGTCCGATCGTCGATTAAGTCAACGTTACTATCGAGGTACAATCCAAATAGTTACACTTTGGGCAACGAGCAATTGATAATATTTAGTCGTAAATATTATAGTTCACGAAACACGGTTTTATTAAACAACGAATAAATATTTAGAGAAATATTTATTGGTGAATTCGATAATTAATTATTTAGAGAAATAATTAATTTGCAAAGGTTTAAATGTTTAAGTGTTAAACATTAAAAAGATTAAGTTTTACTCATTATACGTAATTAGTTAAACTGCGAGAATTAACAGTTATTAATAGTTAATTCTGGGGTGGAGTTTGTGAGTCAATAGGTTATAAATATAACCTTAAACTGAAACCCTAAACAGTTTTAATTGCCTCCACCTGAAACCTATGCTCCCCCCCACTCCATCCGGTTTCCATTCGCCGCCGTGAACCACTACCGGGACGCCGCCGCCGCCGATTGCCCGCCCGCCTCACGCCACCGTTATTTCCGTGAACCGTGAGACGGTTCACATCCTCATGCGGGTTTCGTGATTAGTCACTAGCGAGACGCTCGTTGAACCTATGTGTTTGATCTTTCGGTTTATCGTCAAATGTATAATTATTTACCCGCTATGGTTGGTTTATTTTTGTAAGGCCCCGAACTGGGTACCCTACAGTTGGTTCTCATAACTGGTTATTCTCTTATAAAAGTACTCATTTTATTAATTAAACTACAGTGGAAGTCTTTCTAAAAATAGTAATTACTATTTAATGTCGTTATTGTCATTAAACTTACCTCACGAATGCCTGCACACCAATCCGAGTAACACCGCTCCTAAGCCAAGATACGTCGACCCCAAAGCTCACCTACAACAATCTAACGTACACACAAAGTCAGCTACGCTGAGTGAGTTCTAATGGTTTAATTTAAACAAAAGCCAACTTGTCTCATTTAATATTTATTTCTGCTCAAGACTCTCTATTCTTTATAAAATAGTTATCAGTTAATAATAGATAGATAACCCTTGTTATCTTACAATTATCCCAAAGGATTCACCACCCCATACTCACCCCACTATTTAACTCAGTAAGTCTCTCTATCATGGATCGAACTTACCACTCCTGATAACTCAAGGTTTACCACACACTAGTTATCTCAACCACCCTCTAGACAACAGCTTAACCAACCCTAACCAAGACTCTCACAAATCAACTGGCATAACAGTTGTACACAACATACTCATCCTGACACAATGGTCAAAGTAACCCTACACATCACATTGATAACATCTATTCACCATATCATTATCATCTCATACACAATATATATATATATATATATATATATATATATATATAACTCAACAGTTGCATGCAATCTAACACATATATATGCACACAAACATATACCTCATCACTGCACCCTCGTCAGGGCGTTTGACACACCTCAAGCTCATCACTGTCCTGTTGGACATTGTCACCTTTGGTAACCTCCTGAAGGACTTCGTCCTTCACAATTCTGCTTGCCGTGTCATAAAGACAACAATGCAAACACAATACCCGCCGTGTCACAAGGACAACGACACAATACACACAAAACATGTATAAACACATAACATTGTACTCCATGTACATGACTCATTAACTGCACCTGCACTTCGCACATAGCACTAGGATAAGATATCCTACACATATTCATAAGCGTTTAGCTTATATCCCGACTCACCTCGACTAACTCATAACACAATACAGTGATAATATAGCAACACACATACAAATACTATGTCTCATTATCTAAGCACATACCACGTTCATGCACCCCCTTATGACACCTCCTAGTCGTACCCGTACGACCTGTAATTACAATCCCGACACACCCCTATTAGGTCACTATATGACCCACGACCATATACCCACCTCTAACCTACACATCTTAAGGACAACGCATAGTCCTTTACCCCCATATTTAAATCCTTAAATTTGTAAACTCATCGGGTTAGACCCCAAAGCTCGATACACATTTAATGTAATAAAACATGTCTCGAAAGTATGTATGATAGCCCCAAAGATATTAAAACATTTAAAAGAGGGGGGATTAGAAACTCACTAGTTATGCCGAGCCTCAGTCCTTGCTCTGCAACTCGTCTGTTCGCGCTCGAAACCCAAACGTGTCACACGTACGATCACATGATCAAAACAGATCCTAGACATACAATGGATACACATAAAGTAAAGTACATCTCGGAGCTCAATCCCATATGCTCATCATTCCTCCTCTACAAAGCTCTAGACTTAGCGTGTTTACGTAATATACAGATCCCGATCTGTTTAGGACTCGTGTACCCGAACCCTAGCTTCCATTCGCGCATGTAAGTACACCATGCAAGTCCTAACTCATGCGTACACGAGCGAAATCCCGTCATGCATGCACACCATGCAAAAGAAAGGGAAAAACCCTAACCGTCTCGTCCCCGTCGTCCTCCTCTAACCCGTGTACCACCACACCATGCCCCATCATCGTCTTCTTCATGGAACCAAGCCCTAACAGCCTCCATCTCCGCCATCTAGTACCGCTAACCGGACATCACCTCCGTCTTCCTCGCCATGAAAATCCTAATCGGCCATGCACCACCCTCCTCCACATAACCACCGTGTACCATTGCCTTCCGAGCCGTGACCGCCATTGCCGAGTTACCGTGTACTCGTTGGCGTCACACCGCCACAGTCACCCTCACTCTCCTCGTCGGCCCATCGTCATCCTCTCACCTTTCTCTGATCACCGTGAACACACCAAAACCCTAACCGGGTTCTTTACCTTACGATTGTGAATAAAAGCGTAAATGGAGAGTACGAGTATTACCTTAACGCGTAGCAAAGATTCCTTCCGATCGACGCCGTCGTAGGATTACCGCACCGGCACCACAGCCGTCGTCCTCCTCTCTCTCTCGTCTCTTTCTGCCGTCACAAGCCCTTTTGCCGAATGGCTTAGGGTTGCACACAAAAGTGGCTTTTAAACACCGACAAGTTTCGTTTCGGGTCCCTTTACTTCCTTCCCGCATGTATTGATATCGATCTTTTAACTAAACGACTATCTATGACATTCCTGGTAGTTAAACGCATCGCGTATGAGAATCCTTTAAATTCCTTCTCATTTAATATAGGTTCGGGTCGTCCATTAACCCGAACTACTAGTTTAAAAATTTCCGGGATGTTACAAGTCTACCCCCTTAAAAGAGGATTCGTCCTCGAATCCTGCATCGGTACAAACCAACACGACTTACCTTTCCGTTCTCACTCGTGCACCAAACCTATCTGGTTTCAAGCATTCCCCTTCACACTTATCAACTCTATCACTTGCCTTGCAATATGACCACCCCCTTGGTGTTCAAAGAAGTCTTTCCCATTGCCCGCTTTCAGCTTTGGGACTTGTAGGTTTCACCTACACATTTCCTCATTACTCGTCCTTCCAGATTTTACTTAGACGGCACCACACCGTCAGTTGCCCGATCACTTATCACCCTTCTCTGTTTAGCATATATACACATTGGTCCACGTCTCTAGTATAATCTGGATGATCTCGTCACTCTGACTGTCTTCTCCCTAAATAAGGCCTCTCGCCTTCCAGAATAGGATCATTCGTCATCCTTCTCACCTCGTACCCTAATCGCCATCATGCGATGATTTCTCAAAACTCAGGCACCAATGCCTTTCTTGTAAAGGTATTACATTGTCCCTCCCTAATGATCTCCAAGAGTTGTACAAGGCTCCTCTCATCTCTACAATCACGCGTTCCTCTACCGAGGTACTTCTCCAATTCTTTACCATGTGTCGAACGCACTCTTTTAAATAAGCACATAACTCTCAACATTAGAGTTATTATCATCAGCTCTCGGTGTTTCTCCAAAAGCTCACTTACCACCGCCAAGTCCGATTTAACAGCTAAACATTTGCTGCAATTGAATGCTCCACGGGGGTGTGCCTTAAACTAGTCACATGTTTACCAGCATAGGCATTCCCTTCCCAAGAACTTATGTGCAATCCTGCACTTGTCCTTCCTTTAATTCACTCTCCTCATCGCTTCTCTATCATTGCCGCGCGATTACCGACTACGTCTCATTCATCAAGTACGAACATGAAGTCCGTCTTATCACAGGCCTCAGCCACCCCTTGTCTCGTTCAGAGTAATCATTTCCACTCCTCTTGTATCTTACCTTGACAATATTCTCTATATGGAACGTATTCCATGGAGACCCTTCGTCACCTCGTTAACTCTGTGCTGAAATCTTCAACATCATCACCTTGATCTCATTATGGGTATCTCTGGTCTAGCGTCCACGTAATAGTTTTCATCATTAACTCTACAGCTCCGCCCATTGGCATCGTGCTCCGAATCCCCGAGATATAAGCATAGGCATCTCATAAGAGCACCTCACTGGTCGCCTAGAAGACGCCAAAACTCCTCGCACCACCTCGATGTATCAACGTCGAGAAAATCGTCAAGATAGAAATACTATACTTGAGCATACTGACCACCCGTCCTATGCACGACTAAGCGTGTACTACAAGGACACACACCGACACACATATCTACAGAACACACAATGTTCTACACATGTACTAGTAACCCCAAATTCTAAACACACATCACGTGCATACACAAAAATGCTAGATCTAAGTAAGGCTACATGCATACAATATGACCTCATCATTTATAGACACACAAACTCCTTAACCTTACCTCTTCTTCACTACAACGGTAGCCACTTCTACACGTCATCATATACTCATACAGAGTTTACTCGATCGTACCCATACGGGTCGTACCCATACTTCAAGACGACACACTACTCAGTCTAGACACAAAACATCCCTAAACATTCATACTCACAAGATATAAAAATATCTTATTTCCCCACAGGATCTGGTCCTGAACAAGCATACCTAGACATAAGGTATGTAGCTACAATTTCCCACAGGACCTCGTCCTGAACATTTATACATACTAAAGATGTATATTCAAGATTTCCCATAGGACCTCGTCCTGAACAATTACACAAGGTGCAACACACCCCTTAGACTTCAAACATCACCTAAACATAACACATAGGTAACACTACCTTAAGACCGTAGACACACACAAATAATCAAAACTCAGGTCTACTCATACAGTTTAATCAACCAAGTTCTAGCATCACATCAAAGATTACATTTAGTATGAACTCACGTTATTCAAAAGGTAATCACATAATCACACATAATTTACACTTCACCACCAATAGCAAGCTATCACACATACAACTATCATTCACTACGTTTTAAACCATCCCATGGTAAGATTCACTGTCAAGGTTAAAATCAAGCAATTGAAAAACCAAGAACAAGTATATTCCATCACAAAAGTGCCTGACGGCCACTACTCAAAATGCTCTAGTCCTCTCGTGGTAACCACCACTGCTCTAGTCACTGAACAAGTCAAAGTTATCACACACTTGTTCCTCGTCGTCAGATCCCTCCAGCCATCCATTTCCTGACTCCTGACTGCAATTGCGTGTCTTCCTCTCCAACCACCGCTCATGTAAAAGGAGCTACTGAGTCCACCTCGCATAGTTGCTATGGTAGTATTGGGAGCATTGGGTGCTGGAAGCGCCAAGATCACCTCGTGTGCTGGTAGCTGATGCTCATACTCAGCCACCGGTGGAACCACCGTCAATGGAACAGGTGCTAAGATCCGTCTTCTCCCAAAGATAACCATGCGAACAGCAGCCGCACGTCTAGCCCTCCGTTCTATCAATCTCCTGATAAGAGTTCCCCGCCTAATCCATCTAGTTCGAATCCTCATTGCCATCAGTACCTGCACAATATAGAACGTTGGAGTGATTACTATGGGCGTCAAATTCAGAATATGAGAGTAATCATAGACTTCCAAATCATGGTGATCAAATGCAATTTGGTGGTCCACATTACTGCTCGGATTCTAAACCTTCCCTATCGTATTCACACTAGCTTTCTATCTTTCACACACCTCGGATGCACATGCATCCCACACAGCTCACATAGCACCACACAATAATCTAGCAACTCATCGTCTTTATCACAATTTCACACCATCCAAGGTTACACACAAAATTACTAAATCTTATCGACGCACCAAACTATCTCACATAGTTACAATTAATTCTATTCCGTATTACTCAACTCACACGATAGTCTCTTTTAATCACCCCACATAACTACACGTAGTTCTACATACTACTATAGCACATATCACACATCATGATCCCACACGGAACCATAAATCACCATCTCACACCAATTACTTCACCTAGTGTAACACTACACAATTGGTAAATAATAATTGCTGCTCAACTTGAAAGACGTTCCTCTTGGCTCGCGGTTACTCGTGGTGGCATTCGTTTCACCCTCGTCCCATTTTCATTTTTTAAGTTAAGGCATTTTATTTGTTTAAAAACGCCAGTTTTCTCTTAAACCACGGCTCTGATACCAACTTGTAAGGCCCCGAACCAGACACCCTATATTTGGTTCTCATGACTGGTTATTCTCTTATAAAAGTACCCGTTTTTATTAATTAAACTACAACGAAAGTCTTTCTAAAAATAGTAATTACTATTTAATGTCGTCATTGTCATTAAATTTACCTCACGAATTCCTGCACACCAATCCGAGTAACACCGCTCCCAACCCAAGATACGTCGACCCCAAAGCTCACCTGCAACAATCTAACGTACACACAAAGTCAGCTACGCTGAGTGAGTTCTAATGGTTTAATTTAAACAAAAGCCAACTCATCTCATTTAATATTTATTTCTGCTCAAGACCCTCTGGTCTTTATAAAATAGTTATCATTTAATAATAGATAGATAACCCCCCAAAGGATTCACCACCCCAGACTCACCCCACCATTTAACCCAGTAAGTCTCTCTGTCATGGATCGAAGTTACCACTCTTGATAACTCAAGGTTTACCACACATATTGACCACACACTGGTTATCTCAACCACCCTCTAGACACCGGCTTAACCAGCCTTAGCTAAGACTCTCACAAACCAACTGGTATAACAGTTGTACACAACATACTCATCACGACACAATGGTCAAAGTAACCCTACACATCACATTGATAACATCTATTCACCATGTCATTATCATCTCATACATAATTTATATATATAACTCAACACTTGCATGCAATCTAACACATATATATGCACACAAACACATACCTCATCATTGCACCCTAGTAAGGGCGTTTTACTCACCTCGAGCTCATCACTGTCCTGTTGGACATTGTCACCTTTGGTGACCTCCCGAAGGACTTCTTCCTTCAAAATCCCGCTTGCCGTGTCATAAAGACAACAATGCAAACACAATACCCGCCGTGTCACAAGGACAACGACACAATACACACAAAACATGTATAAACACATAACATTGTACTCCATGTACATGACTCATTAACTGCACCTGCACTTCGCACATAGCACTAGGATAAGATATCCTACACATATTCATAAGCGTTTAGCTTATATCCCGACTCACCTCGACTAACTCATAACACAATACAGTGATAATATAGCAACACACATACAAATACTATGTCTCATTATCTAAGCACATACCACGTTCATGCACCCCCTTATGACACCTCCTAGTCGTACCCGTACGACCTGTAATTACAATCCCGACACACCCCTATTAGGTCACTATATGACCCACGACCATATACCCATCTTTAACCTACACATCTTAAGGATAACACATAGTCCTTTACCCTCATATTTAAATCCTTAAATTTGTAAACTCATCGGGTTAGACCCCAAAGCTCGATACACATTTAATGTAATAAAACATGTCTCGAAAGTATGTACGATAGCCTCAAAGATATTAAAACATTTAAAAGGGGGGGGGGGTTAGAAACTCACTGGTTATGTCGAGACTCAGTCCTTGCTCTACAACTCGTCTGTTCGCGCTCGAAATCCAAACCTGTCACACGTATGATCACATGATCAAAATAGATCCTAGACATACGTTGGATACGCATAAAGTAAACTTCATCTCGGAGCTCAATCCCATCTGCTCATCATTCCTCCTCTACAAAGCTATAGACTTCGCGTATTTACGTAATATACAGATCCCGATCCGTTTAGGACTTGTGTACCCGAACCCTAGCCTCCATGCACGCACGTAAGTACACCATGCAAGTCCTAACTCATGCGTACACGAGTGAAATCCCGTCATGCATGCACACCATGCAAAAGAAAGGGAAAAACCCTAACCGTCCCCTCCCCGTCGTCCTCCTCTAACCCGTGTACCACCACACCACGCCCCATCGTCGTCTTCTTCATGGAACCAAGCCCTAACGGCCTCCATCTCCGCCATCGAGTACCGCTAACCAGATATCACCTCCGTCTTCCTCGCCATGAAAACCATAATCGCCATGCACCACCCTGCTCCACACAACCACCATGTACCATTGCCTCCCGAGTCGTGACCGCCATTACTGAGTTACCGTGTACTCGTTGGCTTCACACCGCCACAGTCACCCTCAGTCTCCTCGTCGGCCCATCGTGGTCCTCTCACCCTTATCTGATCACCTTGAACACACCAAAACCCTAAACGGGTTCTTTACCTTACGATTGTGAATAAAAGCGTAAATGGAGAGTACGAGTATTGCCTTAACGCGTAGCAAATATTCCTTCCGCTCGACGCCGTCGTAGGACTGCCGCACCAGCACCACAGCCGTCGTCCTCCTCTCTCTCTCTCGTCTCTTTCTACCGTCGCAAGCCCTTTTGCCGAGTGGCTTAGGGTTGCACACAAACGTGGATTTTAAACACCCAAAAGTTTCGTTTCGGGTCCCTTTACTTCCTTCTCGCACGCATTGATATCGATCTTTTAACTAAACGACTATCTATGAAATTCCTGGTAGTTAAACGCACCGCGTATGAGAATCCTTTAAATTCCTTCTCATTTAATATAGGTTCGGGTCGTTCATTAACCTGAACTACTAGTTTAAATATTTCGGGATGTTTCAATTTTATTGTTTATACGCGTGTAATCGGATCACTTGCGGGATCCCGGTTTAGAACCGTTAACTTGTACACCCGCTTCCGCTCATTAAAACTGATTTATTTATTTAATAAGATTAAATTAATTTGTTTTAAAAGTTAAAACTGGTACAAGGATTCCCAACACATTCGAGTCAAGATCGATGTTGAGGAGAATCATTGAATACCGGAGCCCTTTAGTCGGTTATGTCTTTCTTGTTTATCATCTATGTTATCTTCTATTTGATTGTTTTGTCTTTTTACCCTATGAGTTGCTAACATCATTTGTGTCGTCTTGATGTAGATGAATTTTGACTTTGAATGTTTGATTAAGTTTATGAAACCTTTATGAGTTGATAAATCTTGTATCAGAGTCTTATTGTTACATATGTGCTTATGTCATTATTCAATTGAGCTTTGAACTAGGTGTTGGTTTTGTTCTAAGGTGTAAGTGTTGGTTTTGTTCTAAGGTGTAAGGCATGCTCTTTAAAATTATTATTCAACATTCTTAGGTTGTAGTCTTCAGACCTTAGCCTGGGTCTTGCTACGTAATCTAGCGAGAGCAAGGTAGGTCTAGGTTATCTTGGGTAGAATAAAAGCGATGTTAAATAACTAATTCTGAATAAAAGGAATCAAGTGTTGATTAGAGTTTTCCTTGTGTCCTGCAGGATTAGTAAAAACCTCTTGCGAGCGATACTTTTCCTGGATATGTCTTGGAGGTTCTAAGACATAAGATAGATGATTAAGATTTGCTTAGATTGATATGTATAGTCTATGATACAATCATTCCTAATATACCTAACAACCTTGGTGGGTGAGGATTCCTGTTATAAGCTCTATCATTAAGATGGTGGTTGATTCTTCATAGTAGTTACGCTAGGAGGACCGGTAGTGAGTCCGGAAATTTTAGATCGTCATTCGTCCGGTTTACTCTGGCGAGATTCTAGCTCTTTAAGGAACTACCTTCATAAACCAGTCATTCAATTATCAATTCTAGTATTCATCAAAATGATTCAAAGTCTAGATGATACAATTTTTTTAATCTGAATCAAAACTATCTTTTAGTTATTGTTTATTTACTTAAATGATCTCTTCCAAAAAACCCAAAATATTAGTTAACTAGATATTGATAGAAGGTCCACTACTAGGAGCTGTTGGTACATGTGTCCATGGATCAATACTTGGTTCTTACCATAACTATATTGTAGATACGATAGCTGCACTTGACTAACGTGTGTGTAGTAGTTATAATTAAAAACCATTTTTATAAATTTAAAATTTTGTAAAGCACTAGAGTCTTAGGATCTCTATACACGCACACAACACTGGTTCTTGAGCGAAACAAAAAATATCAAACCCACTAACCGGAACCAGATGTTTTACTCAAGCTCTAACCTATCCCGATTCGACTGATGAGTTTTTTAACCACCCTAGCTCATGCGTGTCTTATGAACCCAACACTTTTTCTGCCTACCTCCAATGTAAAATTCATTTAAGGCCATGTGTAATGGCTACATGATTGGGGGGTTGAACACGTGGCCTGTGAAGGGGCGTGAAACACCGCTTCCCTAGGGTGTGGTTGTAGACGTGAGGGGAACTGCAACAGCCGGCCCCTCGTACCACCAATATTGTCCGTTTTACCCACTAGGAGCTTATGGATTTGTTTTTGGTTGGCCGAGTGAAAACTTCCCATTGGATTACTCCCACCCGAGCACGCTTTACTATGGAGTTCTGATATGAGGGTGTCTAACTAGTGTTTATAATGTTTAAACACGTGGTTTTATGTGTTAATCCGTGTAGAACATGTTCACTTTGAGTGGTTTATGAAATGCAGGTACTTGGTAGCAATTGGGAGCAACTTGGAGTAGAAAAAGGCGGAAAAGAAGAGCTGTGAGAGACCCAACGCACATTGCGCTGGGACGGCGCATGTTGCGCTGGCAAGAACCCATTTCAGCGCATGGGGTAGCGCATAACAGGGAGTTTGGAGTTTGCTAAAGGACACAAGCGCATGTTGCGTTGGTAGGGGCGTAAATTGCGCTGATCGCCGGGTTGATTCCGAATTTTGTGGGTTTTGGCCTCTTTTTAAGTCAAATGTTTAGGGTTACGAATAACATCTTTTGACATGCGTTTTTGGGCATAGAGGGGGCACATTTTGAAGGAGAAAAACACAATTCCATCACCATCTTCAAGGTTTGGTCGGTTCCTCATCATTGTTGAAGATTCCATGACGTCCATGAGTGGTTAAACCACCCGTGATCATTCCTGGGTGGATGGTTAGTGTTAGTTGTCATGTTCGGCTCGATTTTATCACTGATTGGTTACAAAACTTGATAGCTATTTTGGTTGATTTTGTTTTATGAGTTTGATTCGTCTAATTAAACAAACGCTTTTTACTTTATTCAATTGAGAAACCTTTAGTCATTGGTTTAGTATCATTACTCATTGGTAATCGTTGGATTCTGTAATTGCGGGTTGGTAATTGCTTTGATTATACTTTGATTGTTTCATTATTCGGTTTCGTATCGTTAATCAATGCAGTCCAGTTCCTTAGTCTTGCAATTATGTATCTGTCGAGTCATTTAAGCGGTCCATGTCTATGTGGATTCCAGTTTGCTACTATCTAGTTACATGTCGTGCTTCATAAACCTGAAACCCGGGAACAATCCGTTTTCTCTAATTGTTAAAAAACCCAATTTACTTTTGTTTGTTCTTGCAAACAAGTTTACAACCAGTCACTTACAAAGTCAGTTTTACTTTTAATCATCTAGGTTATTAGTGTTTTCATAATTAACATTTTCCACGAATTCCCAGTGGATTCGACAACCCTACTCATTATACAACAGTCTAAGGTAGATAAGAACTGAGTTTTAAATATATTTTTTATTGGCCTTGACATTGCGATCAAGTTCCTCTCTCATCCACATCCAATACGCACAAACGCGTTATTAGTATTTGAGGCGGGACATTCCTTATGAACCAAGAATCTCTGCTGGCCACTATCGATTTGGGATTTTCCTAGGGTGTTACAATGAGCCATGCTAATCTTCTTTGTATCGTTACAGGAACAACGGACATGAGGGTTCAATGATACAAAAACTAGCCGTTGGCTAGTTTAAATAAAAAAAAATTAGTATTTTTTTCCTATAAATTCCACGACAATTTAAACTTTAGTGCACTTCAGTTTTTTGTTTAAACCGTAGAATATATTTAATACTGATCCATTCTTTTTCGTTTTACAACCAAAAATATTTAGATTTAATTGTTATTAAATATTATGGACGATTATCATACCAATTATTAAGTAGATATTTCTAAAATAAATTCTAGAAGAAGACTCTTCATATATATGGTTAGTCGTCATTTCTTAAGTCGTTGAAATTAATAAAATATTTATTTGAACGATTAATATAAAACAGTAAAGTAGAAGTTTATACTCCTCCCTCCCAAATAAAAATAATAATTAATTTATTAGTTGTGCATACATGTTACTGATTTTATGATTCCAAACGTATTTAGTAATGAGGCTCAAGATCATAATCTTGCAAAAGATGTCTAGATGGATTCATGGGTTAGAATATTCTGAATTATAGGATCGATAGAAGATATCGGTGTGCATAACTTGCTAACCACAACCTACCCTAGCTAGATGGATCTATCATTCTAAGAAAGAAGTTTGGTTTCAATCCCCGGTTCAAAAATGTGTACACCCATTTGATGGGCGTCATAATGGCAAAAAAAGAGTATTGGAAGGTCATAAAAAACACAATCAAATTGAACAAATTATACTAAACAAAAGGTAACGGGTGAACCAATGTTTTCATAACCGGACCGAACGTTGAACCGGTCGTCTTACCGGTCCACTGGTCGGACCGGTTCAACCCGTAGAACCGGAATTAATAACCGGATTATATAATAATCAATTTATTTTAAATAAATATACAAAATATATTTTATAGATATTTATAATATTACATGCGTTAAATAAAAGAATGGTATTTAATTATTTAAGTCTTAAAAAAATAGAATGAAAGAAATCTAATAAAAGCCCATTTTCTTTGTGATAAAACCCATTTTCTTTGTGAAACACGTACGTCTTATACCATCTCTACTCTATTTCTTGATTTAATGAAATTGAAACCCTAGCCATTTCGTCTTCTTTCTCACAGCTCACAGGCACACAACCATCGCCACCTGCAGCACCGTTCAACTTCGCCGGCGACCACATCTGATTCTCCCATCTCCATTCATGCTCTCCTCTTTGAATCTCACTTCACATGCTCTCCTCTTTGATTCTCCCATCTGATTCTCCCATCTCCATTCTTGATTTAATGAAAGTCGCTTTCGCCAAGTTCGGTCCGCTCCGACCATCGATCAAAAAGCAACCGGCGTAGACCTGAGGTTTTCTATCTTCAGTCCGGTCCAACCACCGGTTCCCGGTTCAACCATCGGTTTTCCGGTCCGACCGCCGTGTCTCTGCAGGACTGTTTCAGCATACAAAACCGGACCGCGCAGACCATCAGTTCGTGGTCTGACTGGCCGGTCTGGTCCGGGTTTCAAAACACTGGGGTGAACACTAAACAAAAGGTAACGGGTGAATAGTGAAGCAACCTACCAGGCTGCTAAAACAAGCAGGCAGCCTGGTGAAGTTTTTTATTTTTTTATTTTCACCCCTTATACTATATATAATCTACGCTTTTAACCCGTATAATTATATATTTAATTTCGTTTTTCTATAGCTACTTTTGTTCGGTAACTTAAAAAAATGGATTGCACGGCTGCTTTTTTTTGTTTTTTTTCAACATTCCGGTATAATTTTTTTTTAAACGGAATTGTATTCAAAAGCAGTTATTTTTTTTTGTATCGTAGCCTATAGCGATTGTGGTTACCGTTATGGTACTGTGACGACCCGAACCTATTATTGGTGAACATTCGCTTTTATCATTTTCGACCACCCGAACCGGTAACGACCAAACTCATGCCGCAAGGTTTTGGCGAAAAACGACCAGACTTCCGCGTCGAAGCGTGAGTATTCGTTTATACAAGCTTATTCAACTATTTTTTTTTTGTTCTACGTGGATACGTCCCGCTGCGAAGCGCGGGGGAACCAACTAGTTACAAACAAAATTAAGTTGAGAACTTGATGCCGATAATTTTATTCATAACCGCGTCGGATTAAAATCTACGTTTAAAAAAATATATTTACAAGTTGCGATCTATATTTTGTTTAAAACCCAGCTGTATTTTGTGTTTTTATGACAAATTATTCATTCACTTTTTTTATATTATTTTAATATTTAACTTTGCTTATTTTTATATATGTTGCGCACGGCTAAGCCGAAAAAGACGCGACGCTATGAATACCATGACCCATCACCATCACGAACCGAACAGATACCGACCGAACAACATCGTATCGATGTCTGTATTATCATAACTGATACCAGTATTCGTTTTTGTGTTTTTCGATCGATGTAAAACACGTATCGATATCCTTTTGAGCATATCACGACATTATTTTTTAGGTTTTCTCTTTCGGTTGCTCTAACGAGTGCCGGTACCGTAGTGGTACTGTAACAGACCGAACCGATACCGACCGAATTCCCGCTGCGTAACGCGGGGGAATCCTACTAGTCAGGGGCGGTTCTATTAAGGAGGGAGGGGTAGCACCCGCTACCCCTGAACTTCTCCGCCAAAGTAGAATTTTTTTTTTACGTTTTATGTATTACGTTACCTCTGAAAATATATTTGGCTACCCCTCAATATTTTTTTTAAAAGGCCAAAACTAATTATTGATTAAAACTCTAAAGCCCAAGTTTATAGAACTAAAAAGCCCAAGTTAATTAAAAGATTTAAACCCAAAAGCCCAAATTAATTAAAACCTAAATCCCAACCCCAAAATAAACCAATCTAACAATTAACAAAATAAAAAAAACCGGGACTTTCAATTCACTCCACAGGCCACAGCGCACGAACACTCCTACCCACTCACCCAGGGCTCCCGCCTCCCAGCCACCCACCCAGCTCCCGTCGCCACTCACCGCCGGAGTCGTCGGCCGCCCCTGCTCCCGTGCTCCAATCGGTCTCTACTCACTAATCTCTTACTTCTTAAGAAAATGTATTATTCTAATTTCTAAATTTCAAATTTCTAGAGTTTATGTGCAATTGATTATAAATTTATGGTTTAGTTTATAATTTTAGTTGTTAATTTGTTATTGTTTTTAGACTTTAGATTATGGATTTATGGTTTAGTATGTTAATTTGTTTTGACTTGAAACTTGGAAGATGAAACCACATGGTAAACAAGTTCTTATTAGCAATCTTTTTAAAAGAAAAACCAAGAAAATGATGATATTGGTTCAAGTCCAACTATTGCTAATGATATGGAAGAAAATGATGATATGGAAGAAAATGATGTATTGGTCCAAATATTTCTTCAATATCAAATACAATCGATTTGAAAGATTTTCCTTCGGATCCCACCGAAAGAATGTCATTACTAATCGACATCATTTTGAAGTTGAAAATTTTAATACGGTTTTGGATATGCAAGTTCAAGAATTTGGAAATCGATTCGACGATGTATCAACTACTTTGATAGAGAATATGTCTTATTTAAATCCTTGTGATTGGTTTTCTAAGTATGACATCTCTAAGATAGTGACATTTTCTGAGATGTATCCAAATGATTTTAGTACGAATGAAAGAGGGTGTCTTTCGGGTGATCTGAAGGTTCTTTTATCACACTGTAAAGGAAGATGATAGATTTGCAAAAGTAGATTGAATATGTGACTTTGCTCGGCTAATGGTGGAAACCAAAAAAGATCGTTCTTTTCCTTTGGTTTATCGGATGTTGAAGCGAGCATTGGTTTTACCGGTTGCAACCGCAACCGTTGAAAAATGTTTTTTTCTAAATTGAAGTTTATCAAGACGGATTTACGCAATCGAATGGACGAATAGTATTTGAACAATGCTCTAGTTTGTGCGGTCAAAAGAGAAACATTTGATAAAGTAACAGAAGACGATGTAATGGCTCGATTTCAAGCTTTTAAATGCCGGAAAGAAGAAATCTATTACGTACATGTTTTACTGTGTTTATTATCGTTTTTTTAATGTATGATAAAAAAATTGTGTTACCCCTGCAATTGTGTTCTAGATCCGCCACTGCCACTAGTATTAATAAAACTTTCATGAATGAAAGGAAGTTAACGAAAAAGAATGATGATGTTGAATATTACATAAATGATTGAAAACATCGTAGTCTGACTAGTCACCATTCGCTTTGTAGGGCACCCATTGTGTCCCACGTATGATTGAAAACTAACAAGGAGTTAGAAGGATACTTCTTAACTATAATACTTGAATCTAACTAGACAATAATTTAATTCAATACAAACCCTGGCGATTTAGACTGTTCACACAAACTCGTAGCGATCCTGGTGGCTTTTGCCTAACACTAGGCTAGACATTTATTATCAACTTAACATCTCTTTTATCCATACCGATGTAGAATTCTCCTTTACTAACAAACTCCTAAGAATTCCTCGTCCTTAACGGGATTTACCTCATCATCCCGACACAAAGATATGAGATTCGCCTAAAATAATACATTTATTTACTTCAATTTTCCTTTTAACCAAATAATTTAATTAACACAATATGTTCAATAAAAAGAAAATTAGATTTAGTTGACATTTTTTTTGAACAGCCAAATTATATAAAGCAAAACCGAACCAGACTAGAAAAATGACTAGCCGGGACAAAAAAAACAATTATATGACGAGGAGCGGATTTTTAAGCCACTCGACCCAACCAAAGTTCGCCTTTCGGTTCCGACCAGAAAACCATAAAAAAGAAACGTTTACAGTGTAATCAAAAATACTTTCTGATTTGGCACTGGTTTTGCCAAAAATTGCTTCATTCCAAGCCCTCCAAAGAACCCACTAAGTCGTAAAAATAATAGCTTCAATAACATCTTTCTTCCCCTTATTGAACCTACTCGATTCCAGCCACGAACACATCGACATCGGGGCATTAGACACAGGAAAACGGGAGATAGCCGCCCAAGATCTCTTCGTCGTCAGATACTCTCCCAAAATATGCTCTATCAACTCAACAGATTTAGTTGACATTAAATATATTTTTCAGGTTTTTAGAGAAATATTTTTTTATTAAAGGCGCATTTACTTGTATTCATTACTGATTAGGCATAAGAATTATTAAGTAGATATATATTTATAAAATAAAATCTAGAAGCTAGAATTTTCATGTTGTATGATTAAGTTTTCGAAAACTTAGGATATGATATAACTAGTTACTCGTTATTTCTTTAATATTTGTAATTAATCTTTGTTCAAAGTTTAATCTGAATCTTTTTAACGTTCTCAAATTTTGATCTTGTAATTTTGACACCACCGTAAAATTTGGATTTGTGTGTTTGATATGATTTTCGAGTTTGTGTCATGTTCGGATTCATCTATAATTTGTGAGTCTATGTCGGTTTTGTCCCACAGACCTACGAAAACAACTCGTTTAACACCCTAATTTCCAAATAGTGATGTGTTTTACAAACCACCTCCCATCACTAGGGTTTGACGCCACCCTTTAAGAGTGTTCATGGTTCAGTTTAAACCTGTAAAAACGTCAGGTCATCAGTTTGGTTAATTTCGCAGTCGGATTTTTAAGATTTTCATTGCTCGGTTTATAAATGTTCAAATTGTATCGGTTGGTTTGGCTTACGGCTTAGACCAAAATGCAGCCGTGCAAATTCGGATTGAATAATCCGTACTATTTTTATAAAGTTATTTTGAAATATTTTTTAATAATTTATATTTGACATAAAAAGTCTTACTATTTTACGTGTTTAACATATACTTACAAGACTTCACAATATAAACAACTAGCTTAGAACCCGTGTCTACACACGAGGTGAAAAATATCAATACATAAAATTCTTATATCTTTATGTATATATTTTACAGGTGTAAAAATGTATTACATATACTAAGGATAGAAAACAAAATTCAAAATATGTAAAAATTAATATATAATTTGGTTTTGTTCGAAAATACGTTAATTAATATTTAATGTAATTTGACTTTCATTACTATTTGATTGAAAATAAAAGTTATATAATTAGATTTCAAAGTTTCTTATAATAAGGGATAATTTAAAATAAATGTGTTTTATTAGTATAATTACTATTTTTTTTTAAAATATATTATTATTAAAAGATAGATGTGTATTTAAATAGAGAGAGAGACAAGAAAAAATGATGAGAAGTGAATATGGAGGCGATACGTGACATGAAAAAATATTTATTTATTATATAGTACAGATATAGATTAAACATTACACACATAAAAATTGGCAAAATCATTACACTTGACATAGCATGTATGTTAAGAAAATTGTTTGAATATACTGTCAAATATCAGATATATCTTCAATAAAGAATTTTACATAAATTGGCATCCTATACTCTCAAATATTAGAACTATTTTCGAAAATAATTGTTTGATTATACTGTCAAATACACTATTTTTTTAATCTTCCAAACATACAGAATCATGTTTGTAGCTAATAAGCTTTATCATCTTTCAATAACTTTAATCTAAAATTTGGTAATCTTATCAAATTTTAATCTTATATTTTTAGGTAATGTTGTCAACTTTTAAACTTATAGTATTGTAAAAAAGAGTATATAAACAGTGGTGGATCCAGAAATTTTTTCCAACTAATTCACTATTTTTAGATGCTTTAATTTCATAGGGCCGGACATAAAAATTTTCGGGTCGGCTCGATGGTTCGGGTCAGGTAAGGTTCATCATATAATAAATGTAACAAAGTAACAACACATCTTTTTTTATATCCATCTACAAATCAAATTCTAATTTCAACTTTCAATTATCTAACAATATAACAAAGTAACAAGTCAAACAATCAACTATAAATTACTAAATTCCTATCTTTTTTTAGAACGGTGACTAACAAATTCTCATTTAACACATCAATTATCAAAAAGCAAAAAATATATGAAACATGAAGCAAGAAATTGAGTTTACTACCTGAAATCGAACTAATCAATTCTCAGATTCTAAAATAACTAAATAACCAAGTTAACTAAATAATTAAATAAACCAAATTAATCTAACTTTCTAAATAATTCTCAGATTCAGCAAGTAAGCAATTGAATGTTCAAAGGGCAAAGTAAGCAACAATTCTAAAACTTAAAACATACCAGTGGAATGTTCGTCTGTTCAAACTCAAAGGGCAAAGTTCCAAACTTCCAATTGAATGTTCACTTTAAGTTCAGACAAAAGGCCAAAGTTCCAAATCATCAAGACTCCAATTTAATCTCCAAAGGGCAAAGTCCAAACTCCAGTTGAAGATGATGATTCAAGATTTGATGATACTCTATGGAAATATCTTTTAATATCTATAATACCTACAAAAGATGATGACTCAGGGCGTCAGGTGGTGGAAGAGGTAGGCGCAGGTCGAACTTCGAAGCCCTGTTTTGAATCTGATGTCTGATGATGGGTCGCTTACAAGAAAAAAAAAGGAACAGAAGGTAAGAAGCCATTTAATCCCAACAAGTGAAGCCCAACAAAATAACAATGAAACAATTAAAGGGCATGGCCCACCATGTGTAATCAGCTAATAAAAAGGTTTTAAAAAATGTATGTGAAGGGATTCGAACCACAAACTCCATATTATAATGAAAAACCTAAACCACTACACTAGTTGTGTAACTTTGTTAGGGGTTCACCCTATAATATTTTAGGGGGTTCACCTCAGTTTTTTTACCTACCGTTAAACCAAAATTTCGAAACTCGGGGGGTTCCTTTGAACCCCCCGTTACACTTAAGTCCGCCTCTATATATGAACTAGAGTTGCTATTTCATGGTAACTAGTAAGCTTCGCTACGCGTTTTGCGGCGAGCATGTATTATGGAAATATGTTTGGCATATGTTGTTTGTTTGTTCGGTTTCAAATATAAAAACGTTGAACAAAAAGTATCCAACGAAATGTAGAAATGAAAAAAAAGGAAAAAGAAAAAAAACGGTTTAACGAAAAGATAAAACCATGTCAAACGGTCGAGAACAAAAAGCATAAAAATAAAACCCAAATAAAAAACTAAAATTAAAAAACTACATGTATTTTACATCAATCGAAAAAAATAAAAACTGTGGGTTCGAAGACCCCCGATAGCGGCACCGATTTTGTCCATTTATTACCGTTTCAGTTCGTGAATGCACCATAATTTAATTTGTTATAGTTTACGATAGAAAAAAATTAATTTGCGATGGTTTTGTCACACAAATGTTGCACAATGTAGCCTAGAAAATAATGGCGTGCTTTACGTCAAACGAAAACCATAAAAACAAACACCGATACCGGTTCTGATAACACTAATACTGGCAACAATGTTGTTTGCTCATTATCGATTTGGCTCGTCACGGTACCATAACGGTTACGGTACTCGCTATAATATACGATAAAAGAAAAAAAACTTGATTTTTAATCCAACTCTGTTTTTGAAAAAAAAATTATATAGGAATGGCGACAAAAAAAACTAAAGAAAACTGCATATTCTGTTTTTTTTAATTAACAAACGGAAGTTATTACTGGAAAACGAAATTAATACAAAACTAAACGGGTTAAAAACATAAATTATATATATTATAAGGGTTGAAAATGAAGAAAAAAAATAAGCAACCTGCTATCTTGATTGACTACTCATTAGCGTTGGTGTTTAATAAGTATATATAATGTTGTATTTTTTAGGAATGTTAATAAAAACTTCATGAATGAAAGAAGGTTGATGAAAGAGATAACGATGGTGTTGATTATCAAAGAATGATTTTACGCTCTCACAAAATTATAAAATAGTAGAAGCTTCTAATCGACTTTATGAGTTTGTGTTAAATGATTTACATGTTCCATGACTACCGCCAACATCATAGTCGCTATCCGTCTTGTAGGGTACCCATTGTGTCCCACATATAGCCATATAAGTGAATACCAACAAGGAGTTAAAAGCACATGTTTTTATAAAAAATCATATGTTTTTACGTTGAATGAAAATAATAAAACGAACACAGATACCAGTTCTTATAACATCAATACCGGTAACAATGTTCGCTTATTATCGGTTCGGCTCGTCACGTTACCATAACGGTGTTGGTTACGGTACTCGCTATAGCATACGATAAAAGAAAAAGATTGATTTTTAATACAACTCTGTTTTCGGAAAAAAATATATCGGAATGACGACAAAAAAACTAAAGAAAACTGCGTATTCTTTTTTTTTAATTAACGAACGGAAGTTATTATATGAAAACAAAATTAATACAAAACTAAACGGGTTAAAAGCATAAATTATATAAGTATAAAGGTTGAAAAAGAAAAAAAAATCAACAGTCTGCTAGTTTGGTTGACTACTCATCAACGTTGGTGTTTAATAAGTATATATAATGTTGCATTTTTAGGAATATTAATAAAAACTTCATGAAAGAATGTTAGTGAAAGAGATAACGATGGTGTTGAATATCAAAGAATGATTTAACGCTCTCACAAAATTATAAAATAGTAGAAGCTTCTAATCGACTTTATGTTTGTGTTAGATGATTTACATGTATCATGACTACCGCCAACATCATAGTCGCTATCCATCTTGTAGGGTACCTATTGTGTCCCTCGTATAACCATATAATTGAATACCAACAAGGAGTTAAAAGGACATGTTTTCATAAAAAATCGAGTAAATTACATAAATCGTCATTTATGTTTATACCATTTTTCATATATTGTCCTTTAGCCTAAAAATTGTCAGAGATCGTCCTTTATGTTTACAAATCTTGCACGTTACGTTCTTTGGCCCTAACACAGTTAAATTTCTCAGTTAAGTTTGGTCATGTGCAAGACACGTGAAGGTACTTTTATAATTTTACTCATTTAATTTAAAAATATATACGTTAATTAAAATATCTATAAACTCCCTCTTTCTCTTTCTCTCTCCCCTCTTTATCCGTCTCTCATCTCTCTCTCCCTCCTCTCTCTCTCCTCTAGAGAGAGGGGAGAGAGAGATGAGAGAGTGGGGAGAGAGGGAGAGAAAGAGTAGGTTTATAGATATTTTAATTAACCTATTTTTTAATTAAATGAGTAAAATTATCAAAGTACCCTCATGTACTTTGCACATGACCAGACTTAACTGATAAATTTAATTGGGTTAAGGCCAAAGGACGTAACGTGCAAGATTTTTAAACATAAAGGACAATCTCTGACAATTTTGGGTTAAAAGACAATATCTGAAAAAATGTATAAACATAAAGAACGATTTCTGTAATTTACTCTAAAAATCATATGTTTATTTTAAAACTTGAATAATAAATAATAATTTAATTTAACACAAATACTCTTTAGATCGTTTACACAAACTCGTGATGATTGCTTACTCGACCGGTCTAGACCGGCTTATCCTCACAACTACCTCAAATATTCTTATGAATACGACATCTTTTCTGTCAACACTCATTTATCGGTTGTTACAAACACTCACCTAAGACTCAATATCCTCGATGATATTTGTACATCATGTCCAACACATAGATGTGAGATTAGTCTAAAAAGATACATTTATTTACTTCTAACTTTTTAAATAAGAATCGATCAACTTACAAATATATAAGAAGAAGGATGATTACAATAAAGTGACAGGTAAACGGGCAACAAGTTGCGCCGCAACCCCCTTTTGGATAGCAAAACCGATCCTACTAAAAACAAAGTTTTGGGTATTAGTGGCCGAAAAATTACCATGCATAACCCGCTGAACTGTGTTAAGTAATTACCATGCATAACCCGCTAAACTCTGTTAAACCAAAGAATGTTTTTATCACACATTATTGAACCCTTCTCGTTTTTACAGTCAAAAAGTTAGATTTAAAATATGTTTTTTCGTGTTTTAAAGAAAATAAATTTATTAAAGACACATTTAACATTTATTCATAATTAATTTTTATTTTTTTTAATAGCAATACCATATTTTGAGACACATAAACTACTCCTAATAATTTACGACAATTCGTCATAGATGGAGCTTAAACCATTGATCTTAAAGAAAGCTTCACCACTTAAACTCTAAATAATTATCCAATTGGACTCATAATTAATTAGACGTGTGAATTATTAAGTAGATATTTATAAGATAAATTCTAGAAGCTAGACTTTTCACATTGTATGAATGTATGATTAATTTTCCGGAAACTTAGCATCACCCTGATATAACTGGGTAGTCGTTATTCCTTTAATATATTTTTCAAGCCTTTTACAGATTTTAAGATTCTACAATTATTTAGGAAAAAGCCTAATATCATATAGATTCGTTCGATTAAAAAAAACTACCTAATAAATCATACTCATAGCAAAGCTATGAGAAGTCTGGAAATATAGGATGATGGCAAATCTTTCATCTTTTTTTGAACCACGAACACACACACCCCTTGAAATCTATCTATAACCCACTTTTTAAATCTGTATCACTTTGATGAGGATAAACACCATGTGCCACTAGACCAAGAGGTCATCAGCGGCTAGGGAATAGAGAGGTTACTCCCATTGAGACCCCCGACATCAAAACCTCTTTTTTTCAGGGACAGATAGTAATCCAAATAGCATACAATGAGATGACGTACAATGAAGCTAAGGGAATCAAAATGTCGGCACACGTGTAGGAACAAGCTAAGGTAAACAAAAGTGTAGGAAAAAGCTAAGGCAAACAAAAGTGTAGAAACAAGCTAAGGCACCAAGACAAATCTATACTTCCCTAAAAGTCTATAACCTTAATTCGACGTCTCCTATAACCTTAATTCGACGTCTCCAAGAACTCATATACCCGATCATGTCCTCAAAGAGGTGCAAGTCTAGCAAATTTTGACTAATCCGCTCATCCCAAGTTTGGGTCTACCTCTACTCTTCCTCCCCTCCACGGCGAGGGTTTCTACGATTCTAGCCGGAGTCATCACCTGTCTCCTCTTGATGTGTCCAAACCATCTCAATATCCCACCTCTGATCTTATCTGAGATACATGCCACCCTAGATTCTTTTAAAAAACTTCATTTCTTATTCGGTCCATCTTGTATGCATTACACATCTGCCTGAACATCCTTAATTATTCTACCTCCATTTTTCAAGATTGTGTCTTCTTAATGGCCCAGTAATCGGTTCCGTATAACATACCAGTCAAACCACAACCCCATAAAATTTCTCCTTTAATTTGATTGGGAACCTCTTGTTACACAATACCGTCGTGGCTGCTCTCCGCTTGCACCAACGTGCCTGAACGCGGTGGGCTACATCACTGACTATGTCCCTGTCACTCTGGATAAACGACCCTAAATACTTGAACTTGTTTGCCTGCGGGACCACTTGGCCTTCTTTGAGTGTCTTCCTCGTTGTTTACACCACTGAAGTTACAGTGGAGGTACTCGGTTTTATAACGAGTTATCTTGAAATCTTTGAGTTATAAGGCTGCTCGCCACTCTTTTATCCTCTCATTTACGCCTTGTTTAATCTCCGTTATTAATACAATATGATATGCGAAAAACATGCACCATGGGATAGTATCCTGGATCAACTTGATAACTCATCCAAGACTACTGCTAAAAGAAATGGGCTCAATGCAGATCCTTGGTGGAGGCCCACCTCCACAGGGAAGAAGTCTGTAACCCCACGGGCGCATGAACGCTTGCTTTAGACCCTTCATACATATTCTTAATTACCTATATATATATATATATATATATATATATATATATATATCTCCCAGGGACCCTTTTTTCCTCGAGACTATCCCAAATCACTCAACGTGGCACGCTGTCGTAAGCCTTTTCAAGGTCAATGAACACCAAATGCAAATCTTGTTTTTTCTCCATACACTTTTCCATTAATCTCCTTAGAATGTGTATCACCTCCATAGTAGACCGCTCTTGCATGAAACCAAATTGGTTTATCGTAACTTGAGTTTCCGGTCTACTTATAGTCTCGATTACCATTTCCCACAATTTCATAGTATGACTTAGTAGTTTGATTCCTTTGTAGTTAGCAAAACATTGGACGTCTCATTTGTTATTGTAGAAAGAAACTAAGACACTACTCTTCCATTGATTTGACATATTTCTGGTTTTGAAGATAGTATTGAATAAATTTGTTAACCACTGAACTCCATCCTCCCCCCCCCCCTCCCAAACACTTCCACACCTTAATTGATATGTTGTTCGGGTTAAGCGCTTTTGCTCTTCCCATCTTGCTAAGGGTGCTCACCACTCCTTCCTGTGTGATATTACAACAATCATATTTATTTCGTTGTCGGCGTTGGGTAGTGGAGTGCTCGCTTTCTTCTTGGTTGGGCCTACTACTGTTTAAAATCTTTTGTGGAAATATGTTTGTCATCTACAACATGAAAATGAGATATATAATTGTTTTAAATATTTTGTGGAAATATGTTTGTCATCTACAACATGAAAATGAGATATAAAATTGTAAGAAGTGTATAAACATTTAAGTCTAATGATTTAACTATAATAAATAAGACGGTTATGTAACCAGTTACCCACTCTCTTTCTAACATCCTTTATATCTTCCAAACACCATGTATAAATTCATCATGTAAAAATGATTTTCATGATTTCTACTTAAATATGAAATTCACCCCTTAGGTCATAATCATGCAGAAAATGTTTAACATGAATACATGGATATCATATTTTTTTAATTACTCATTTTAGAATTCTCTTATAAATATATAATATCATAAAAATATAAATCGTGTTGAAAGAATATTAAATGGGTCGTGTTAGGGTAGCACAATTCAACCTACTAACCCGTCAACCCGTAATTCGCCAACCCGATACGATTAGCCCCCTTAATTAAACCTACTTTTTTTATTTAAGTTACTCAATTTTTCATAAAAAAATATTAAACTTAGGTGCAAACTTAAATCACATTACAATTTTCTTTTAAATAAATTAATTCATCACAAAAATTTTATTATTCTTATATTTTTATTAATTTTAAAAAATTAATATGTACTTTTGGTAGTTTTGTCAAATTTTGTTCTAAAAGGACACTAGATTAAACAAGTGGATTACGAGCAGAAGTGTAACATCCTGAAAATCAAATACTTAATAGGTTGGGTTAATGGGTAAACCGAACCTCTAACGAAGGACATGGTTTATGCAGATTGTTGTGAGAGACTTGAGATGAAGAGAATTAAAAAGACCCGGTAAACCCTTTTTTGAATAACTGGACTAGGATCGTGCTAAACGAAATAGGAGAGGCCGGATGGAACTTCCAAGGGTGTTAAAACCCTTTATGCTAAAACCCTAGGCCATAATCGGCCTAGAGGGGAGCTGTGTGCGAGCGACGTCAGATACGCGAGAGGAAAAGAGAGACGCCGAAGACGGGAGGCCGCCAACGGTGGTTCGAAGGCGGTATCAAGAGGGGAACTTCAATCGTAGCTAAGGTAACCCTGATTACGTTTCTATCTAGTTCATTATCATGTTTTTGGTTATGCATGGAAACTCGTTTAGGGTTTGGTCCTTGTCTATGATGATCGGAGAAGGAGACGGAGACCGTGATGGCTAAAGGTTGTATCAGGCAACGGTGATGGCGTGGTAGTGGTACACGATGGTGGCAGGCAGTCAGGAGGAGCACGGGAGTGAACTGTTTGACGTTATGGTAGGCTGCCGAGAAGAGATAGAGAGGACGGGGAATGGTGGAGCAACGAAGAGGGAAGGCTACCGGTGACGGCTGTGGACGGGTGCAGTACGACAGCGAACAGTGGAGGACGATGGTGGTGGCAGATCCGACGTGTGACGAGACTCGGGGGAAGTACAAGGATGTTAGAGGGTGAGATAGCCGGCTAGGGTTTGGTCCCGGCCAGGTAGATGAAGACGGTGGAGCACGGTGGTGGAAATAGGAGACGGCAAGGCGGTCGGCTAAGTCTTGCATGGCGTAGTTTATGTGCGCGCATGGGATACCTGACTCGGGTGCACGCATTACGTGAAACTAGGGCTTACATGGTGACATTTTGGTGATTCGGGCATTTGCATGGCACACGAGCATGCGTTCATAAAACCCGGTTCGAGCCTTCAGTTCCTAAACGGGCCAAGGATGATCCGGTTCGGGTGAACATGGGAAATTAGGGTTCGTGAAGATGGGACGTTGAGCAGACGAAACGAGGGTCGGTGTGACAATTCGACTTTTTGGTTAACCCCGTTAACTATTCCGTTAAGTTTCCTATAAGAAAAACTTAACCCCGTTAACTAAACCCAGTTAAATCTAACCACAGGGTCAAATTCTGTCAATGTCTGAACTCAAACTGCAGGGATTAAAGTTTTAATAACCCTAAACTCCTTATGTTGACTCCAAAAAGTCAAAATTGATTAAGTTTGTTGCTATTTGACTTTTAAAAAGTCAAAACCGGAATGTTCTTGGCTTGAATTTGAAATCCTAACCGATTAGCTACCCAAATGTAACTGAAATACACAATCATCATCATAAACGTTCATCATTAAAACATTATTGTGCATTAATATGACTAATTAATCCAATTATTAAGTGTTAAACCATAAACCGTCAAGTATAATCACAAAACCATCGAATTCGTTAGGCCAAATCATTATTCTCTGAAATTGAACACTCTCACACTTTAATCACATCAAACCGAAACTGTTTCATACACCAATTCGATCAGTGAAGAATTCTGCGTACCGGAGATCAAACCAAGCAAGGTCGGAGGCCATTCTAGTCGTACACCGTTAATTCGATTCACATTCGGGTAACCAATCACATCCCTACTTTCGTTTTTATTCATAGATCGAAAACCCTATCCTAATTAAGGGTTATATCATCGATCCGATCAAGAACCAATTCTAGGGTTCTTAACATATACGGCTTAATCGAATCCCACCCTGGACTCGATCGAAATCCAATTAATTTTCATGGTTAGAATCACAAACAGTAACTCTGTAAAAGCCCCATATATATTTAAGCCTACAACATCAAATTGTTCACGATCTGGATCTAGGGTTTACTCATAAAAACGAATTAGGGATTTTGGTCTCAAACACTGTTTTAATCAAATTAAACCATACCACCAGATTCGCAACTTGTCACTCTTTGAAACCCCCATATAAATTGATTCAATCATCATCGAATTTAACATGATCATATAACTAGGGTTTGTTCATAATGGGATTTGGGGATTTCGATCTTAACAGCTGTATAAATCCAATTAAACCGCATGGTCAGATTCGACATCCTTCGTTTAATAAAAACCCTATATTTTCAACTAATTCTAATATACAAATTCATCGATTTGACTCGTATCCAAAAACTAGGGTTTCGACGGTTTCAAAGAGCAATTAAATGACCTAAAACTCGATATTTCTCAAATTAAACATCACCACAGATTAGTGGTTACTCGATTCACAAAACCCCTGTGTTAATTTGTTGGATCGCGACCGGATTCGAGGATCTTTGGACGGGTTTCGATCGCGAATGGATTGGGGAAGAAAACCACTTAGACCTGGGTGTTAAAAGCAATGGGTCTCGGGTTTGTTTGCGATAGCCTAGCGGCCGGGACCGGTTAGAGCTGTGTGCGTGTGTGGGAGAGACCCGGGTTCGAGGCCGGGCTCCCACAATTATTTTTAAACATTTTTCTGCTAATATTTAATTAATAAAAATCAAACCCTATAATATTATAATATTATACAAATGTGTTTTAGCCCGGAAAACAACCCGTAGGCTCGGGTTTGAATTATTAACATATTTTTATATATTATACCCACTTTATAAATAATTTATTGTTATTATCCTCAAGTAAAAATAATATGTTTATATTATTTTAAGCCACAAATTCGTATAAAATAATACGTTTATATTATTTTCAAAACGTGACTCGTATTATTAAATAATATATTTATATATATATATATATATATATATTATTTCGTATCGTTTTACAACCTCGTATAACGTTTGAAACTAAATAATAATATAATTAGTTATATTATTTACCCGTATTTGTTACGTTAATAAAAATAATATATTTATTATTTTGTACCACGAATGAGTAAATAAAATATTCTTTCGAATCTAAAAATAATATATTAAATTATATTATTTTTCTAATTTTTGTGAATGACAAAACACTCGATTATATTTATTATTATTTTTGTCATTCGTCGCGCAACGTATATACATATCTTAATTATAAATTAAGGAATTTCTACCCCGTGGACACGTTCGTTTACTTTTGAATATTAGAACGTTTCCTTAGGACGTTTCTCTTTCCGTGTCACTGTCACAATTCCCATTATCGTTCCTAATTTATATGTTTATAATTTTAGGACATTCGTAAGTCTTTTGAGACTTACACTCGTGGTTCCAATTTACTTCTAGTGTGAAACTACCTTCAACGCCAAGCAGGTGAGTTTTCACGGCCCCTTTTTACTGCTTTTAACTTGGGGGAGAAAACATGCTTAAACTGATTTTTAGATTTTGTATTTCATATGCTATCAATGTTAAAGCTAAGTGTAACATGCTATCATAGAAAGTCCTCATCTTATTTCGAACCGTTAATATGGATCTTAGCGAGGTGATGTTTAGGAGTACTACTGGGTTTGACAAATCCCACCCGCGTTAGTCACGCTAACTCGATTGGATATCGAACGGGTGAAATGTTAGCCTACTCACATGGCCAGTATTGATAGACCTGGCAGGAGGCAATAAACAAACAGTCAGTTTCGGTTGTGAGCACTTGAGCTAAAACATGAACATAGGTTAGCTACCTATAGATACATATTGAATGATCATAAATCTGGTAAACGCTTACTTATTTATTTGAAACCTGTGAACTCACCAACCTTGTGTTGACACTTTTTCTTACGTGTTTTCTCAGGACGCTAAGCTAAGACACAGGTGCATGTTAGGGCATGCATGGGATTCAACTGCTTTGCTTTGTGTCTATTTATGTTTGGTTGAATTATTTTATTTTACTTTGTTTGGTTTGGACGTTTGGACTTTTGAGACTTTTGGACTTTGGTTTTGGGCGCGTGTATTTTGCGCATTTACTTTCTTTACGCTTCCGCATTGATACTCTGATTTAAAAGATATTTTCATTTTGAGTCTCATGTAGAGTCGTTCAATGTAACTAGTGTCTGAGATCCTGGTTTGTCACTTCCCAAAACGGTAATACTCTGTTAGTTGAAATTGGGGGTGTGACAGATTGGTATCAGAGCCATTGGTTATAGAGAACTAGAATTGCATACTAGACTATAGCCTCACACATTAGTTACATGTCATTTGGATGTTTGGTACTTATACAAAATGTTGCAGGATTATGTCGTCAACCCCACCTCCATCACCTAACGCATCAGGGCATAAGGCACCTGTACTCTCATCCCCGGAGCCCAAAAGGCGCCGGACTACCTCAATTGACCAAGGCGAACCGAGTAACGCACGAGCATTGGATTATGCTCTCAATTGGGATGTAGACCCACATATGATCCAAAGGTGGATCGAAATGGGAGATGTTCCATCACCGTACTTTGGATCCGCATCTTCATCATCTACACTACCTAGCTTACCATGCACCATGGAACAAGCCTTCGCAGCATTCGTATCTTATATGTTGAAGGAGTTGAGTTTTGTACAAGATGCCACCGAGGAGATACCTAAACTTCTGGAGAATAGACCCCAAGTAGAGAAGAATAAGGTAGGAATAGAACATTTGACTACCGAACTAGCTGCAACGGACCATGTCCACAACCTTTTAGTGGATCGTGTGGCACATCTAGAGACGAGGGCTGACACTATGGATGATGATATGGAAGGAGTTCTGGAGAGATTAGCTGCTATGGAAGCTCAGCTACATGTGGCAAACCACACTGCTGAAGGCCTTCAAGAGAGGGTGACTCACTTGGAAGCCCAACTGCAAGCAGCCCTATTCCCGGAAGACATTCCAGTATCTGATGATGAAGAGGAACCCTTTGAGGAGGAGCCCTTAGAGGGGGAACCAGCTGAGGAAGAGCCAGTGGAGATCGATGAGGCACAGTCATACGTCTCTTCTGATGACGAGGATGTTTGAGGATCTTCCTAATCTATCTTCCTTCTCATGTTTGTTTTTGCTTATGTTATTTCTCTTTTCAAACCTAGATGGGTAAGGTTGTTCCCATCCAATAAAAGCATGAGAAGTTTAATATTTGAGTTATTTATTTTGTAGCCTTACAATTTATTTAATTTTCAAAATATTAGATGGTGTATCTCTTACTCGTACCTGAATAATGTTTAATATGCGATATATTTCTCATTACTTTTCATTTGTGATTGTGAAGAATCATGTCTGGGAGAGGACGAGGAGGCCGTGCCGGTGGTCGTGGTACCATTAACATGACGGCAGCAGAGTTAGCAGCTTTGATAAATAATAGTGTGGCAGAGGCCCTAGCAGCACAGAATGCTGCAGGTAAATGCTTTAACTATTGACTAATAGTGTCAATCCTTCTCCTAAGAACATCTTTCTAAACTCTATAATTCCAATTCAATTTGTATTTCTAAATCCAGGCTAGCAAAATCAACAGCCAGCCTGCACTTTCAAGGCATTCATGGACTGTAAGCCCCACACCTTTAGTGGAGCTGAAGGAGCCGTTGGATTACTCCGCTAGTTTGAGAAGGTTGAATCAGTAATAGCCATGTGCAACTGCCCCGTGGCTAACCAAGTGAAGTTTGCTGCTGGAACTTTAGAAGACCCGGCCCTAACATGGTGGAATGCCCAAGTTCAAATGTTGGGACTGGCAATGGCAAATGGACTCCCGTGGGAGGAATTTAAAACAATGATGAAGGAAGAATACTGCCCACGAGATGAAATTCAAAAGCTAGAGGGAGAGTTCTGGAACCTTAAGATGGAGGGTTCGGAAATTGAACTCTACACCACCCGTTCACACGAACTTGCTACCATATGCCCACACATGGTGACTCCGGATTACAAACGGATTGAATTATACATTGGAGGTTTGGTACCTCAGATTCAAAGCATGGTGACCTCATCCAACCCTACCACCATCCAATAGACCATCAGACTTGCTCACAAATTGACCGATCAGGTGGTGACGCAAGGAACTTTACCTCCAAGAGGTTCAGTTGCTAAACCCACCGACAGCCACAAACGCAAGTTCGATCACCATTCCAACACTCACAACCACTCTAACTCCCACTCCAAAGGACCTCAACCCAACCAGCCCCAGTTTAACCAATCACAACAACAGCAACAGCGTAGGTTTGAGCCTACCAAGAACTTCAATCAGTCGACCTCTTCTGGCCAAAACCAGGGTGGTTATGCGGGGAAGTCCCCGAAGTGTAACAAGTGTAACTTGCACCACTTTGGGTTCTGCAATCGTTGCCAGAGGTGCGGTAAAATAGGCCATGCTGCTAAGGACTGCAGGGGTGAATTACAAACTAAACAACCCTTTCAACAACCGGGGTCTACTAGGGCTTGCTTTGAGTGTGGAAAGGAAGGGCATATTCGGAAGAACCGCCCTCAGTTAAAGAAAGGGGGTAATGGAAATCACAACCCTAACCACAATAACAATGGTAATGGTGGTAATAATGGCAATGGGGGAGGAAATGGTGCGAAGGGACGAGCCTTCGTACTAGGATCTGGAGAAGCCCGTTACGACCATAATGTGGTTACCGGTAAGTTCCTCGTAAATAATTTCTTTGCTTCTGTCCTTTTTGACACCGGTGCTGATAGAAGTTTTATATCTAAGAAATTTAGTAATATGATAAAAGGAACTTCATCTCTATTAGAAGATAAGTATACAATAGAGATAGCTGACGGTCAAATAATTTAGGCAACTCACATACTTAAAGGATGTAAACTTGAGCTAGCTACACATACATTTGATATCGACCTTATGCCGGTCATACTTGGTAGTTTTGATATAATTTTTGGCATGGATTGGCTATTTATCTGTCGTGAGAAGATTGTACGTGTACCTCTCTCGAATGGAGAAACCCTTTCCATCCAAGGCGAAAGAGTTGGTGCAGTCATGGGCATTATATCCTTCATGAAAGCACAAAAATGTCTTCGAAAGGGGCATACGACTATTTTGGCCCTTGTTGCTGAGCATCCGTCAGAAGAGAAGAAGATCGAAGATATTCCAATTGTGCGTGAATTTTCGGAAGTATTTCCTGAGGATCTGCCCGGTTTGCCACCACGCCGTCATGTTGAGTTCCAAATTGATCAAGCACCCGGAGCAGCACCGATTGCTCGGGCACCTTACAGACTGGCACCCAGTGAATTGCAGGAACTCTCCACTCAATTGCAAGACTTATTGGATAAAGGTTTCATCCGACCTAGTTCATCACCGTGGGGAGCTCCGGTATTATTTGTCAAGAAGAAGGACGGTACGTTCCGTATGTGTATTGATTACCGGGAGTTGAATAAAGTCACAATCAAGAACCGCTACCCTTTACCTCGTATTGATGACCTTTTTGATCAACTCCAAGGATCAAGTTTCTATTCCAAAATAGATCTTAGGTCCGGCTATCATTAGTTAAGAGTCCGAGAAGAAGATATCTCTAAGACTGCATTCAGAACGAGGTACGGCCATTACGAATTTATGGTCATGCCTTTCGGTTTAACCAACGCACCCGCGGAATTCATGGACCTCATGAACCGTGTGTGTAAGCCTTACCTTGACCAGTTTGTTATCGTTTTCATCGACGACATCCTCATCTATTCCAAGAACAAGGATGAACATGAAGAACATCTACGCCTAATTTTAGAACTACTTAAGCGAGAACAACTGTATGCTAAGTTTTCCAAGTGTGAATTTTGGATCCGGGAAGTTCAGTTTCTAGGGCATGTGGTAAATGAAAAAGGGATACATGTCGACCCATCCAAAATAGAAGCCATCAAGAATTGGGCAGCACCGACGACTCCGACTGAGGTGCGACAATTTCTGGGATTGGCCGGATATTACCGTCGATTCATCGAAGGATTTTCCAAAATTGCTCAACCTCTCACCGCCCTAACTCAAAAAGGAAAAGCCTATAATTGGGGCGATAACCAAGAGTCAGCTTTCCAACACCTCAAACAGAAACTTTGCAGTGCACCTATTTTAGCTCTTCCGGAAGGAACCGATGATTTTGTGGTGTATTGTGATGCATCCATCCAAGGCCTGGGTTGTGTCTTAATGCAACGCGAAAAGGTAATCTCATATGCTTCACGTCAGTTAAAGATTCACGAGAAAAACTACACAACTCTTGACCTAGAGTTGGTAGCAGTAGTTTTTGCACTTAAGATATGGAGACATTACTTGTACGGTTCCAAATGCACCATCTACACCGATCACAAGAGCCTCCGGCGTATCTTCGAGCAGAAGGAGTTAAACATGCGACAACGTCGTTGGGTTGAACTTTTAAATGATTACGACTGTGCGATTCGGTATCATCCGGGTAAAGCTAACGTTGTGGCTGATGCACTAAGCCGAAAGGAAACGAAACCCAAACGAGTTCGAGCATTACAACTTACTATTCACCCTGGATTGCCTGACAGAATCCGTAGTGCTCAACTTGAAGCCTTGAAAGAAGATAACCTACCGTTAGAAGGTATTCGCGGCATGGAAGCACAACTTGAAGTAAAATCTGACGGAATTCGTTACTTTGTCGAACGAATATGGATTCCAGTGTTCGGAAATTTAAGGGAACTAATCATGGATTAAGCTCATAAATATCGTTACTCCATTAATCCGGGTTCCGATAAAATGTACCATGATCTAAAAGTACTATATTGGTGGCCGAAGATGAAGGCTGATATAGCCACCTATGTTAGTAAGTGTCTGACCTGCGCGAAGGTCAAAGTTGAATATCAAAAACCATCCGGTCTCCTACAACAACCAGAAATTTCTATGTGGAAATGGGAACAAATATCCATGGACTTCATCACCAAATTACCCCGAACCCCTACTGGATGCGATACCATTTGGGTAATCGTTGATCGTTTAACAAAATCCGCCCATTTCTTAGCCATCAAGGAAACCGATAAGATGGAAAAGCTTACTCGTATTTACCTAAAAGAAGTAGTATCTCGGCACGGGGTGCCAATCTCCATTATTTCGGATCGTGATGCACGATTCACTTCTCGCTTCTGGCAGTCATTACATAAGGCCTTAGGCACACGTCTAGATATGAGCACAGCATACCATCCTCAAACTGATGGTCAAACTGAACGTACTATCCAAACTCTGGAGGACATGCTACGAGCTTGTGTAATTGATTTCGGTAACACTTGGGAGTCTCACCTACCGTTGGTGGAGTTCTCCTACAACAACAGCTATCACACTAGCATCAAGGCAGCTCCATTTGAAGCACTTTATGGACGGAAATGCCGTTCACCCATTTGTTGGACTGAGATTGGAGATAGCCAACTCACAGGTCCTGAACTTGTATTTGAAACTTCCGAAAAGATCGTCCAAATTAGAAACCGTATGGCGGCAGCTCGTGATCGTCAAAAGAGCTATGCCGACAAACGTAAACCTTTAGAATTTCAAATAGGTGCATGGTCTTACTCAAAGTCTCACCTTGGAAAGGTGTCATTCGTTTCGGGAAACGAGGCAAACTGAATCCTCGTTATGTTGGACCTTTCAAAATATTAAAGAGAATCGGACCAGTCGCGTACCAACTGGACCTACCTGAAAGACTTAGTGGTGTGCACAACGTCTTTCACGTCTCAAATTTAAAGAAATGCCTGGCAGACGAATCACTCGCAGTTCCTCTGGAGGAACTACACGTTGATGAACAGTTACGCTTCGTCGAAGAACTTGTGAAAATTATGGATAGGGAAGTCAAATCGTTAAAGCACAGTAAGATCCCTATTGTCAGAGTTCGTTGGAACTCGAAACGCGGACCGGAATTCACGCGAGGATCAGATGATGCGCAAATATCCTAATCTGTTCAAGCACTCCGCGTCAAATTCTTAAGGTACTATTTTAATTTTCGGGACGAAAATTCTTTCAACTAAGGGATGATGTGACACCCCAAAAAAAAATTTATATATTTTAATTTTCGGGACGAAAATTTTTTCAACTATGGGATGATGTGACAATTCGACTTTTTGGTTAACCCCGTTAACTATTCCGTTAAGTTTCCTATAAGAAAAACTTAACCCCGTTAACTAAACCCAGTTAAATCTAACCACAGGGTCAAATTCTGTCAATGTCTGAACTCAAACTGCAGGGATCAAAGTTGTAGTAACCCTAAACTCCTTATGTTGACTCCAAAAAGTCAAAATTGATTAAGTTTGTTGCTATTTGACTTTTAAAAAGTCAAACCCGGAATGTTCTTGGCTTGAATTCGAAATCCTAACCGATTAGCTACCCAAATGTAACTGAAATACACAATCATCATCATAAACGTTCATCATTAAAACATTATTGTGTATTAATATGACTAATTAATCCAATTATTAAGTGTTAAACCATAAACCGTCGAGTATAATCACAAAACCATCGAATTCGTTAGGCCAAATCATTATTCTCTGAAATTGAACAATCTCACACTTTAATCACATCAAACCGAAACTGTTTCATACACCAATTCGATCAGTGAAGAATTCTGCGTGCCGGAGATCAAACCAAGCAAGGTCGGAGGCCATTCTAGTCGTACAGCGTTAATTCGATTCACATTCGGGTAACCAATCACATCCCTACTTTCGTTTTTATTCATAGATCGAAAACCCTATCCTAATTAAGGGTTATATCATCGATCCGATCAAGAACCAATTCTAGGGTTCTTAACATATACGGCTTAATCGAATCCCACCCTGGACTCGATCGAAATCCAATTAATTTTCATGGTTAGAATCGCAAACAGTAACTCTGTAAAAGCCCCATATATATTTAAGCCTACAACATCAAATTGTTCACGATCTGGATCTAGGGTTTACTCATAAAAACGAATTAGGGATTTTGGTCTCAAACACTGTTTTAATCAAATTAAACCATACCACCAGATTCGCAACTTGTCACTCTTTGAAACCCCCATATAAATTGATTCAATCATCATCGAATTTAACATGATCATATAACTAGGGTTTGTTCATAATGGGATTTGGGGATTTCGATCTTAACAGCTGTATAAATCCAATTAAACCGCATGGTCAGATTCGACATCCTTCGTTTAATAAAAACCCTATATTTTCAACTAATTCTAATATACAAATTCATCGATTTGACTCGTATCCAAAAACTAGGGTTTCGACGGTTTCAAAGAGGAATTAAATGACCTAAAACTCGATATTTCTCAAATTAAACATCACCACAGATTCGTGGTTACTCGATTCACAAAACCCCTGTGTTAATTTGTTGGATCGTGACCGGATTCGAGGGTCTTTGGACGGGTTTCGATCGCGAATGGATTGGTGAAGAAAACCACTTAGACCTGGGTGTTAAAAGCAATGGGTCTCGGGTTTGTTTGCGATAGCCTAGCGGCCGGGACTGGTTAGAGCTGTGTGCGTGTGTGGGAGAGACCCGGGTTCGAGGCCGGGCTCCCACAATTATTTTTAAACATTTTTCTGTTAATATTTAATTAATAAAAATCAAACCCTATAATATTATAATATTATACAAATGTGTTTTAGCCCGGAAAACAACCCGTAGGCTCGGGTTTGAATTATTAACATATTTTTGTATATTATACCCACTTTATAAATAATTTATTGTTATTATCCTCAAGTAAAAATAATATGTTTATATTATTTTAAGCCACAAATTAGTATAAAATAATACGTTTATATTATTTTCAAAACGTGACACGTATTATTAAATAATATATATATATATATATATTATTTCGTATCGTTTTACAACCTCGTATAACGTTTGAAACTAAATAATAATATAATTAGTTATATTATTTACCCGTATTTGTTACGTTAATAAAAATAATATATTTATTATTTTGTACCACGAATGAGTAAATAAAATATTCTTTCGAATCTAAAAATAATATATTAAATTATGTTATTTTTCTAATTTTTATGAATGACAAAACACTCGTTTATATTTATTATTATTTTTGTCATTCGTCACGCAACGTATATACATATCTTAGTTATAAATTAAGGAATTTCTACCCCGTGGACACGTTCGTTTACTTTTGAATATTAGAACGTTTCCTTAGGACGTTTCTCTTTCCGTGTCACTGTCACAATTCCCATTATCGTTCCTAATTTATATGTTTATAATTTTAGGACATTCGTAAGTCTTTTGAGACTTACACTCGTGGTTCCAATTTACTTCTAGTGTGAAACTACCTTCAACGCCAAGCAAGTGAGTTTTCACGGCCCCTTTTTACTGCTTTTAACTTGGGGGAGAAAACATGCTTAAACTGATTTTTAGATTTTGTATTTCATATGCTATCAATGTTAAAGCTAAGTGTAACATGCTATCACAGAAAGTCCTCATCTTATTTCGAACCGTTAATATGGATCTTAGCGAGGTGATGTTTAGTAGTACTACTGGGTTTGACAAATCCCACCCGCGTTAATCGCGCTAACTCGATTGGATATCGAACGGGTGAAATGTTAGCCTACTCACATGGCCAGTATTGATAGACCTGGCAGGAGGCAATAAACAAACAGTCAGTTTTGGTTGCGAGCACTTGAGCTAAAACATGAACATAGGTTAGCTACCAATAGATACATATTGAATGATCATAAATCTGGTAAACGCTTACTTATTTATTTGAAACCTGTGAACTCACCAACCTTGTGTTGACACTTTTTCTTACATGTTTTCTCAGGACGCTAAGCTAAGACACAGGTGCACGTTAGGGCATGCATGGGATTCAACTACTTTGCTTTGTGTCTATTTATGTTTGGTTGAATTATTTTATTGTACTTTGTTTGGTTTGGACGTTTGGACTTTTGGACTTTGTTTTTGGGCTCGTGTATTTTGCGCATTTACTTTCTTTACGCTTCCGCATTAATACTCTGATTTAAAAGATATTTTCATTTTGAGTCTCATGTAGAGTCGTTCAATGTAACTAGTGTCTGAGATCCTGGTTTGTCACTTCCCAAAACGGTAATACTCCGTTAGTTGAAATTGGGGGTGTGACAGTCGGGGTTTATTTTCATTTATGTGTATTCGACGTGTGTTTAGGACGTATTATGATCAGCTGATCATACGTTTGATAGGTTTGGGCTTCGAGCGTGAAGGGACGGGTTGCAGAGCAAGGATTTGGATTCCTGGAAACCGGTGAGTTTCTAATCCCGTCTTTACTAATTTTACTATTTTGGGGCTATCGTACATACTGCAGGAGTTGTTTTATAAGTTCAACGTGTTACGTGTGATGGTTTAATCTGGAGAGTTTTGCAAGTTAAATATTATATAACGAACTTAAGGGGCTATGTGGTGTCTTTAGGTCATGTGGGCTGGTAGTCGGTATGTGTCACACCCCGGTCGGCGGCGGATTATACGTTGGGGCTGACGCGGTTGTTAATAAGCACATGATCATCTATTAAATGTGTTGTAATATTTATTCATCAAATTAAAAGCATCCGTTACAAAGAGAAATAGAAAACATAGCGTTCGTAACCTAAACATAATTTAGATTCAGTCTTATTAATGCTAGGTCCATGGTCTTATGTGATCAAGCAATGCCCTCAAACTGGTGCACCTGAAACATGTAAGTAAATATCAACTACAAGTAGTTGGTGAGAAACATAGGTTTTGAACCAAACAAAAGTTGAATAAGGTTTAAAATTTAATATGTTCAAAGCAAGTCTAAAGCATAAATGTGAAAACATACAAGGTTTCAATGCATACAATCAAGCCATATAAAAGGAAAAATGTATACACAATCCATCTGATTGTGGTATGAAAGGTATCAAAATGTATACACAAAACCCGCCAAGGTTCTGTGTTAAGTAATGTATCGGATTCCCGTATAAATGATCATAAAAGGTACTACCTGAGGCTTGCCACACAAGTTAATGATTGTACTAACATGAACACATGTAACGGTCACCCAGTAGTTTAAGACATAAAGCATATAGACAGTTGCATAGGAACAAAGGTATTGAATTGTGTATGAAATATAGTTGTAGACATGTTTCACCCCAAAAGTATAAAAAGAAAAACAAATGCTATGTAAACTCACTTGTAATGAAGCTAGTAATGGTATGAGTTGATAAAGATGGATAGGCGTCGTGAGGATTTCTCACAATAAACCTACATGGGTAATTGTACTCCAAATTCAATGTACGTTTAATGGAAATAAGAAAATTCTAAGATTTAGGGTTTCATAGGGTTTTATAGGGTTTGAGATTGGATATGGGATTGTATAAATATTTTGTAGGAAAAATAGAAGTTCATGACTAGTATTGAAATAATAATAAGAGTAGTTTATAAAATTAGTTAGAATTAATTAAAATTTCTAATTAATTATATAGTAATTAGGTTTGAATTTATTTGTATAATTATTCTAAAGATAATTTATAAATAAAGTCATGGAATGAAATAAGTTAATACATTTGGATTTATTTATATAGTCATTCTAAAAATAATTTATAAATGAATTATGGAATGGAAAAGGTTTAATTAATTTATTTTATGTAAATAAAATGATTAATTAAACTATTAAATAATCTCTTTTATTTAAATAAATCATAAAAGAGTTATTAAATAAATAGACTTTAAATAAAATTAATTAAACTTGTATAATCATTTATTTAAAATAATTATTTAAGTATTTTTATAAGTTTAAAAGTTTTAAATCATAATCCTTGCCACAATAATTATTTATAAGTTTAAAAGAATTTAATAATGTTTAAACATTTAATTATAATTTGTTTAATAAACATTATTAATTTATAAATAACGTAATTAATTTGTCTAAACAAATAATTTATATTGTTTATTTAAGGATTTATAATATGTTTTTAATAAAATAAAATAGATAAAACACTAATTTATATTTTCTATTTTTAAAAAAATTACATAATATATTTATGTAATTTATAAAAATTAAATTGGAATTTTAAACATCAAATAATGTATTAAAAGATTAAAAAGAAATCGATTCCAAAAACTGGCCCTAACCGACCTCGAACCCGCACCTGCACCAGGTCACACATACACACGCGCACTAACCATCAGACCAGGGCTTATGCCTTGGTCTTAGTCTAGTCCGGTTAAGTTTTAACAACCAAGCCCAAGTCATCTCTTTCCCCAAATTACACCCGTAAACCCTAGCCCCCAAAGTGGTTGGATTACTCAGACGATTGGACCCCGAACCATGGAGATTTTGATCGTGGGACTGAGACGAGTTTAATGGTACAAGATTTACCTGAAATGGTTGCGTAAAAGGGGAGGATGACTGAGCGAAACAGAGTCGGGTTCTTCGGCTAATCAAGGTGATACAGGGGTGAAATCAAAAGCAATTGAGAGTGCGAGTAGTTTGTAGTGGGTTTCGTTAATAATTGTAGGTCCCTATTTATACTCGATTTGCATGGCATTGATCGATCGATTAAATGGTTGTTAATGGTTTATCGGTTACGAGTTATCCATGGAGATGATCATAAAAACGCGATTAAACACGCAAGGTGAATCGATTGAGCATCTACAACGTAATGCCGGTTTCAAATTCGCGTGAAAATATCGCAGAATCAAGTTCATGAAAATTGGTTCGAAGAACCGGCTTGAGTGGGATTCGAACTTGCGATCAAAAGGGGAGGGGGAAGTTCCGGATTTGGCAAAACAGGTCCCTCAAGTTTCAGGGTTTTATTATTTTATGAACAAACTTGGTTTTAATTGAAATTAAAGTTTCTGAAATTACATAATTAACCCAGAACTTTTATAAAACATAGATTTATTAAGTTTTACACATTTTTATATTATATTTAAATGTTTTAACATAAAAATATAATTTGTAATATAGAAATAGTTTTATTTCAATTAAAAATTATTTTATTTGAAATTAAATGATATATTCTTTGTAAACCCTAACCTTTATATAATTTAGTTTTTATAAGTTGCATATTTATATATATATATATATATATTTATATATATGTATGTATGTATATATAAGTTTAGAAATAACCTAGCACATATATATTTATTTCATTGAACATTAAACAATTATTTACATAATTCCTTACATAAATATTTGTTATTTTTGAAATAAAGAAATTTCACTCAATGTATGAAATGGATAAATAGGATAACTTTTATAGATGCAAATCATATAATAGTGGAATTACAAGTGCCGGAATAGTTAAAATACAGACCGGAAATTCTTGGGGATTACAGTATGATACTTGGGTATCGTGTAACGATTGATTTGGGGTGAGTCGGGTAATGAACTTAGACGTTAGAGGATACATCTAGAATGTGCTAGCATGAGAACACGTATGTGGTTCATGCTTAGTTAATGAATCATAGTAAATGCTAGTGTGCGGTTATGTATTACTTGCTTGATGTTATGTGTGCTTGCGTCGTTGTCATTGTGACACAGCAAATAAAGATGTGAAGGACGGGTTCCTTCGGGTGGCCACTAAAGGTGACAATGCCCTTTGGGGGCAGTGATGAGCTCGAAGCATGATGAAAACCCTGACGAGGGTCACCCTGCCGAGGGTGAACCCGACGAGGTAGGTAAAATCCTTAGAAGGTAATTGTTGTGTGCATTTATGTTTGATTTAATTGCATGTAAGTGATGATTGATATTTATTGGGCTGTGATGTTATTGCTTCGGTGTTAAGCATTTGATTGACTGTCGTGTTGGAACGATGTCGTGTTTACGACTGATGTGTAATGGCCCTTGTGAGAGTCATTGTTAGGGCTAGTCTGGTTATCTAACCGGATTTCGTGTTGATACGTGTGGTAAGTTTGGTCCATGTTGGGGAAACTTACGGGGCTATGGGTACGGGTTGAGTCTTGGGTGGTTGAACCCTTATGGGATATTGTAGATAACGTGGGTTATCAATATGTCAATAAACGTCACACCGTTTTATAAAGGACTGTAATGTCCTGAGTTCAATTAAATGATATTTATGGTGGAAACATATTTCTGGTTAATGTAAACTGTTAGAACTCACTCAGCGTGGCTGACTTTGTATGTACGCTAGATTGTTTTACAAGTGAGTTTACGTGATGAAGTCTTTTGGCTTGGGAACGGTACTACTCGGATTGGTGTGCATGCATTCGTAAGGTAAGGTTAAGATCGATAATGATTTAAAATAGGTAAAACTATTTTAATTAAGACTTCCGCTCATTGTTTATATAATAAGATAAGTGTTTTAATAAGAGAATACCCGGTGATGAGACCCAGCTATAGGATGCCCGGTTTGAGGTCTTATAAGAAGAAAGAAAATAAGATAAATAAGATAGAGAATGGATAGGGAAGAAAGATTATGGAGACTTCAAAGGAATAATAGAAGAGAGAAAGTGTGTATTTTTGTTATTTTGAAAATAAATAGATTACGTACTATAATGCATGTATACATTATAATGTTTATTATATTTTTTTAACAACAATGTTTTACTCTTAAATACAACCTAATCATCAATGCAGAGATTTGAACCCACAACATTTTTATGGTGGGCAATCATCAATATCATCAGGCCACAAGGCTATGGGCATAATGCTTATTAATTTCAAGCTCCAAGATTTTGATGGGTCTCGTACAATTGCTCATCGATCTTGGAGAACACTGAATGCTCTCTCCACATCGTTTCTTGCAAACTTATGTGAATTTTTAAATTCCATCCTTTTTGGGTCTTGTGGATATGTAAAACTTTTTATTAATGTAGTCCATTCATGATATATATCATACTATCCTTTCATGAATTGTGTCCCGTTTACTACAAAATTGCATGCAAGCACGCTACCATCTAAGACTTGGTTGAATACTGAAGATTGATTGAGCATGTTGTGTTATCGTTTGGGCTTGTTGCACCAAAATATGCATGTCAGGTCTAGAGGTCATGTGATGTATCTACCTCTAGCATAATGGTTGGATTTCCATGATCACCTCCCATATATTAACCTTTACATGCAACTAGCAATTTTTCCATGCCTAATGCATACAGTCCTTGCTTCCAAGCGTTCCAAGAAACCCATGACTGGTTGAATGTGTTTCTAGTAACCGTTGGATGTCACTATTGTTTGGCTTTCTTACATATTGTTTTGGAAAAACTTCAATAACAAATCTACAAAACTTATGTAGACATTTGGTAATAGTATTTTCACCGGTTCATATGAATTCATCTCACTGGTCAACTAATGTATGATACGTGTGCATTTTTGTATAAAGAAAATGTCTTTTTTATCCACCCATCTTTTCTTTGAATAGATAATTGCTCATCCGGAACGGTCTTATAAAATAATATTAGAAAAAATCGGGTCTAAAAAAAGTAGTCATTCCAAAGATGACAGTATAAATCTTCATGACCCCTCTCTATATATTCGTGTTTCCTTCTTGGACAACTAGAAATTACCCATCGCGGAGCTGGTGTTGTTGTATTTGCAGCTCCAATCAATTGTTTATATGTGTTTTCAATATCACCAAACATCAATTCATTGAAGCGCATTTGATCTAACTCCATAATCGATATTTTTGAGGGAAGTGAAGGAGACCGGATTTCATAATCACTTGAGCTCATGTCTATGTGAGGTTTGAAAGATGAAAGTTGTGAAAAGTTGAAGGTGTGAAGGAAAATGAAAGAAGAATATTATATTTATGAGTAAATTTCAAAAACAAACTTAATGTATATACCAAATTAAACTTGCGGACCTTAATTTTCATTAATTACGCTAAACACCCTTTTATGTATATGGTTTATATCAAATTATGTATATGGTTCGTATCAAATTATAACCTTTAGACTAACAGACGTTATAATTTGATACAAACCATATACATAAAGGGTGTCTAGCATAATTAGTGAAGATTAAGATCTGTAGGTGTAATTTGGTAATATACATAAAGGTTATTTTCTGTAATTTACTCTATATTTATAGCCATTTTTTAGGGGGGGAGTGGTGGGGGAAATATCTGTTAATTTAAACTTTATAAATTAATTTTTTAACAAATACATAAATATTTATAGATATAAAACATATAAGTTTATAAGTTTACCAATACATATATATTTATAAAATTATTTTTTTAAACTATAAAAAAATATAAAAAAATTCAAAACCCCAACCTAGCCCCACCCCCACCCTATCCGTGCCCACCCTTCACGGTAGTCGAGCTCCGTGGATTCACCCACGAATGCATCGCCCCCAATGGAGGTGTACGTCACGGACAACCAAAAACGTCTCCATTAAGGATGCTTTTAAGCAATATGTTGAGAAATATTAAGCAATATGTCGAGAAATGATAAAGTATTGCAAGTACAAACAAATATAACTACACAAATACTAATATGAATCCATAGCCGACGTAAACAAATTAAAATAAGCTATCATATCACAAGGATATGATATGATACCCGTTGCACATATATAATCATATTGTTGTTAATGTGTACATTAGGTATCTAGACCCAAGAGGTAAAAACTAATGTGTGATGGGGTATATACTCACACAAACATCCACAAAATCCAAACAATTTATGTTAGGACCGATTAATATGCATCCTTTTGAATAAACGACCTATGTGGTGTTTGAGCACGTATAGCGAGACGACGTGGACCGAACACACCATCACAGATGGTACGACACCATTTAAACTTTCCCACGACATGGTGTTTGAGCACGTATAGAGTTTTACGGGTGTTTTTAACTCAAGTGGGTTTTCATTTTATACTTTCCCAGTCACAATATATGGCAAATGTGATAATGTTTAAAACAATTAAATATATCGCATGGGAAACAAAGTCAGATTCCAAGTTGATAGCATAAGGCTATCTGTTATACTTCCATCGAATGTGCGTTGAGGGTGAAGATGATGCACATCGCTACAGGAGGGGGCAGTGTTGCTTCACCCAGCCGATGTTTTCACCTTGCCGATGTTTTCACCTCACCCTCACCGCACCAGGTGGCGGGGGTATAACACATAGCCTAATGACGTGATCAACTCATCAACATACCAAACTAACGAATAGGGATGGATCCAAATCAGACATGCAAAGTCATCGTATAATAAGAAAGCTTGAGAGAATATCAAAGATTACGTACAACCAACGAGAAGATTAAACATATCAATTAAAAAAGGAAATTCGTACAAGCAAGAAAAACACATATTCAAAGTTCAAGAATTTATACAAATAAGAAAGAGTTCAGAATTTTTGGATTCATATAAGTTATTCTTTATCATCTTAATGTTTTTTAGATTTTTTTAACATCAATTTTTTTACTCCTAAATATCACATAAACCTGTAGTAGCAGGATTTGAAACCATATCATTTGTGTGGGACGCAATCACCAATGGCATTAGGCTACAAGACCCTGGACTAATATCTATTGTTACTTGATATAGATTTAAAATGACACTACAAAATCAGACAGCTTAAAAAAATTACAAAATTACAATAATCTATGTAACTATTTTTTCATTCGCCGATAATAATCCATACCGGTAATTTGACCAATGTCACTCCTAAGTTTCAGTTTCGTTGCCAATGACAATCCCAGTAACATAATCAACAATAATTACACTTGATTTCTACTTGATTTCGCTCGCAGTGATAATTATGAACAAAAGGGGGAGACTTAGAAGCGAAATCGAGTGTAAACCTATGATGATTATGCTACGATGATTATATTTTGGATTATTAAAATTCAATTTGCGTATTTTAAACGAAAAGTTTTGATTATATAATAAAAAAAACCTGGACTTCAATATTCGTTTGTGCATGTGTGGCGGCCCAGAAGAGTATTTGTTAAAAGTAACAAAGTTATGGCCTATGGGCATGGTTTACTAGTTGGCCCAACCTTCATCACTGACAACTATGGGACATGGGTTCTAAATTATTTGCACTAATCAATTCATGTGAGTCAGTGTGTGGTTCCCAGAGATCACAAATGAACCCGAACCACCAGACGGTTAAACCTAAAACTTAAAATATTCGGAACGGGTATTCAAGGATGAGACTGGATATGAGATTATTTAAAAAATTTCTTGGTTATGGTATTAGGTGATACCCAGCCCGATTACTCAAACCATACATACCGTTTACCCAAACCAAACTCATCCCATTTCCATCCCTAATACTAGATGTGCACAAAACAGGTTTTTTAAACCAAACCGGTTCAACCCGAACCGGACCGGTTTGGTCAACGGAAGGTCAAAACCAGTTTGCCTCAAAACCGGGTAGGTTCAAACCGGGTTACAGGGCAGGAAAACCCAAACCCCCTAGACCGGTTAGGGTCGGTTCAAGACCGGTTTGTCACCTAAACCGGTTTAAACCGGTTTTTTATTTAAAAATCATAAAAAATCAATAAAATTCAATATAATTAAAAAAATCATTAAAAAATATATAACAAATATAAAACATAAAGTTCAACGTTTATTGATATTCGGGAAGTTCGGAAATTGCAAAACATTACAAGATAAAATTAGAAAATTGGAAAACATTACAAGTGACAATATATATTTTTATTTTTTAGACTTTTTATTGTTTATTCTTGTATGTCATCTTCGGAACTGGAGCTTCGTAGCCTTGCATCTTCGGCTAGTTCTTCATCGGTGACTGGTTCGGATATTCCAAGATCATCCTCGTTGTCGTGTATGGTTTCTTCGGCTTGAATTTCGTCTTCGAGAGAAGTTTGGTCTTGTATCCTTTCCATCGCATCCAAATGGTCTTTCAAGCAATGCACATTTTCATCGCTACGGGAGTGAGTCTAGTCCTTCGTCTCGATAACACCCTGCCACTAAAAGAAAACGCAGATTCCGAAGCTACCGTGGAAGCTTGGACGGTTAGTAGACCACGGGCCATGGCGGAAAGAATAGGAAACGAAGCTTCGTTTGTTTTCCACCAAACCAAAATATCAAACTCTTCAAAAACGGACGGATGCATAAACGATAAAATGTTTGTGCCAATATACCTTCCGATTTCGCTACTCGTGGTGCTACCTCGAGCCCGTTTACTAAATTCATTTAGCATTTCGTTATATAAATTCAAGTTTACATCACTCGAACTACCACTTGATGATGTAGCACCCATTGTATCATGTGGAGTCGGAGTTGTACCATATTTTTGTAAATAAACATCAAACATATCTTGTAAACATTTGTTAAAATATGCTTGTGTTTTGTGCAAAATGGAAGTCTACACAATCAAAATTCAAAGCGTGAGTAATTTTATCAATCAAAGTTTCAACCCCGAAAACATTTATGGTAGGGTTTAACGCGGCGGCACAAGTTATAACGGGAGGCATTTCTTTAAAATATTTTACTAATTTTTCTTTCATCAGTTTTATCATTTTTTGTAAAAATAGTGCTTTTATTTTCAAGATCCGACAACTTGTTAGCCATTAAAAATATTTGTTTAAGAGTTAATGGACCTGTGGGATAATAAACACCGGATAAAAAAGTGGTGACGGATTTGAAAACCTCAAGTAATTCGGTTACGTTTTTTAAAATGTCCCAACTTGTAGACGGAAACTTTAGAATTCTACGACGAGGCTTTGAGGAAAGCATTTCATGGAAAATTTCTAAAGTTTGTCTTTGTCTTTGTCTTAAAGCACTTTGAAACATTTTATGAGTTGAGTTCCATCTTGTCTCGACGTCCCAATTCGGACCTAAACAAAGATTATTCGTTTCACGACAAAATCTAATATAATCTTGGTATCTTTTTTTGCTACTAAAAATGTCTTTAAGCATTACTCTAAAAGCATTTGTTAAGGTTAAAACGTTTTGAATTGTAAGCCCGTCTTGCACCGCCAAGTTAATGATGTGTGCAATACATCGACTATGGAAAAAAGCGCCGTTGCAAATCGGTTTATATTTCATTTTTAGTTTTTGAACCGCATTTGTATTATTAGATGCGTTATCAAAAGACATTGAAAAAAGTTTATTTTGTAATTTAAATTCGGTTATAACACCATCTAATATATAAAATAAATTTTCGCGGTGTGTGGATATTCAAACAAGTCAAACACGATTGTACGTTTCATCATTCGCCACGTTTTGGGATCAACCCAATGCTCGGTAACGCAAAGGTACGAATCGGGTATACCATGTGTAGCCGACCAAACATCGGTGGTTAAGTTTACACCGGTTTCCGAATTTTTAAAACCCAAAATTAATTCATTTTTTGCTTTTTTCCACATTTTTATACAATCTCGTCGAAGGGTGGTACGACTTACTTGACGATAACGTGGTTGGAGTGTGTATTGAATCATCCTTGCCAAGCGTGGATTGTCAAAGTGGTTGAACGGCAAACCTTCTTGGATCACTAACTTCGCCATTTGATCTCGAACCATATGTGGATCAAAGTTCCAAATTCCTTCTTCGTTTGTCATCGAGCCTTGACCTTCACTTGGAATTCTCTTCAACGTCGGGCATGATTTTTCCATATGAGTTTTCAAACTAGTGTTTGAATCTTTGCCCAAAAGCGCACCACACATCTTGCACCGAGCACGTTCCTTCCCGTTTAACAACAAATATAAATCGTAATTGCACCAAATTACCGGATTTCTCGTTGTTGGTCGAATTTCCACATTGGTAACTTCGTTTGAGGAAGCACCAACACAACTTGCCATTTTTTTTAGAGAGTTTAGAGCGAGTTTAGATAGCGTTTTTGAGCGTTTAAAGAGCTGTTTTAGAGATTAGAGAGTATAAAGAGAGGTGAGACTAAACCTAAACACCCCCCACCTATTTATAGTGAATTAAGGGTGGAAAAAAGGCCAAAAAAAGGGTCAAATTCATGTCTAACGGCTATATAGCCGTTGAATAATGGCTATTTTTTTCATTCAGCGGTCGAAGCGGTTTAAACCGGTTTAAAAACCGGTTAAACTGAACCGGTTTAAAAGAACCTGTCTTGTCCCCTAAAAGTGTAAACCGATTTTACCATGAGAATTTTTAATTCTGAAGGTAGCGAGCCTAAGGTGACTTTCATTTTTGAATTAAGTTTGCATTATTGTTTAGGTTGCTTAAGCCCTAATAATTTTTGACACTTGAATGGTGTAGTATTGTCTGTTATAGATCATTATTTTGTGTGTTAAATTGGAACAAAAATTAAATTTCGTTTTGATGTCGGGGTACATTAAGTGTTTTTTAAGCTGAAATGATAATTAGATGCAAATGGACTAGTATGAATTACTAGAATATTATCACTTTCTACAATAGATAATTCCTCGGAATAGTGTTAATCTAACAAAGTTTGGATATCATATGAGTTACACATGACTCAAGTGTCATGAATTCATGGGAAGAAAAACATAGAGGATCTTTACTCATGAGATTGTGAAAAATGTTCTGATAATATATAGAAAGTGATAGATTAAAGTCAATTCATGCCACTTCACTTAAAAAAACTTAGGGAGTTGAATGCCTAAATAAGTGACATTATATTCAAAAAGAGTAATTCAACATAAATATTTCAACTTTTTGTTGGTTTCTCAAACCATTATGTATATACTAGAAAGTGAATTATATATCTTATTTCTCCCTCATATGTGTGGTAATGGAGTTCGTTGTTTTGCAAAATTTATATCAGATCTCAATAACTTAAAGGGAAGGCAAAGGTATGTTTTTTGTTCCATGCAAAGAATTGTCATGTTCTGTTGTGTCTTTAAAATGTTAGAATGACATATTTGGTCTTTCGATTTAAACTTTTTTTATATCATCTTGGTTCCATGTTTCTTGCTTGCTAATATATTTTTATTTTTTTCTGAATGTTGTATTGTGATGTTTTTTGTTTTTATGTTGTGCTTGTTTGTTAGGTTGCTTTTATGATGTGCTGATTTGTTGTTGTGTTGATTTTGATGTTGTGCTGTTTTTCTATTGTGTTGTTTTCCTTTGCTGATTTTGCTGTTATGTTGATCTAGATGTGCTAATTTTCTGCCGTGTTGTTTTCTTATGCTGATTTTGTTGTAGTGCTATTTTCTTGTGCTTAGAGTTACAAAAATATAGCACACAAATTCAGCACAATTACAAAAATTCAGCACAGAAAAATACAGCATATAAATTCAGCATAGAAAAATATAGCACAAATATTCAACCCAGTAAAATATAGCACAATTTTTAGAAATTTTTTAAATCGCCGTTTTTTATAGAGCAACATTATACTCAAATTAAAGAGAGAAAAATGCTCGATTTTATGATATAATTTTTTTTTAAAATAATGTCGTATGAAAAATTTATGAATATTTAAAAAAAAGTGGGGGAACTTGAAAAAATTCAACAAATGTGGCTATTCTTTAAATACCCTTGCACCCCTATTTTTTTCTACACTTTAATCTTAGCCCTTGATAATCAAATTTGATGGTCAAGATTACTTCTTTGACTACTTAGGCAAAATCCCCTTCTTAGAGGATCCTTCACATACATATGTATATATACATATATATAGGGGAAGCTTCCACTAAAAAGTGGTTTTTCGCTAATAAATGGGTCAAACGAACTCCGATTGAGCTCATTCCAGCGGCGTTGGAACCATCTCATCAAACCCTAACCCACCCCCAAAAACCTAAACCCCCTCCACCCGCACCACCAAAAACCTAAACCACCACTCCAACCCCACCCCGAAAAGCCTAAAACCACCACCCTCACCATCCAAAAACTTAAACCCCCCAACCCCCCAACCCCACACACACACACACAAAAAACCTAAACCTAAACCCCCAACCCCCAAAAAACTTAAACCCTAAAATCTAAACCTAAAAGTTAAACCTAAGGTTAAACCCTAAAATTCAACCCTAAAATCTAAACCTTAAAAGCTAAATCCTAAAAGCTAAGATGGTAGAGTTCAACGAGACGGTTCCAACGACGCTGAAATGAGCTCAATCGGAGTTCGTTTGATATCATTTTTTAAGATTTTTGTTATTTTTTAAGTTTTTTTAGCAAAAAACCACTAAATTGAAATAGAAACTTTCAAGTATGTTACAAATACTTAATTCCAAGTATCCAACCCAATTAACAAATAACTCAAGTATAAATCTATGATATTATCGGTATCAAGAAAAACATTGTTATTATTTGACTAGTTTAAATTGGTATTTAGAATCTTACAATTAGATTTTGGTCATTTGACATTTTAAGACTTTATTAGTTTCATAAACTTGTATTTGTTGATGCTCAAAAATTATTCAAGTTTGTATGAGTTTGAAATTAAATTAAATATTTTTTTTCTCCTGAATCAGAATCGAATCGTATCCACCTGAATTCGAATCGAATCAAATATGACATGTATTCGAATATCAAATTCGAATCTAATTCGAATTCAACTTCAAATATTTAATTTTTGAATAACTTGATTTAATGAACACACGTAGCCTCGTAAATTACACTATTACTTAAAGAGAAATGTCGATGGCAAATACCACCGACCACTTCAACCATCAGCTTTGGTGAAATGACAAAATTAGCCCCTCAACTTTATAAAATGTCATTTTGATCCCTTCAAGTTTTAAAGTTTCAAGTTTACCCCCTATAGCATATATAATCTGATTTTTCCTTAATTATTTTCGTTTGTTTGTTTAATCTTTTTTTTAACGTCCCGGTATAATTTTTGTTAAAAACGAAGTCGTATTCAAAATATGACAAATGCCACCGACCACTTCAACCCTCAACTTTGGTGAAATGACAAAAATAGCCCCTCAACTTTGTAAAATATCATTTTGATCCTCTCAAATTTCTAAAGTTTTAAGTTTACCCCTATAGTATATATAATCTGATTATTCCTTAATTATTTCTGTTTGTTTGTTTAATCTTTTTTTAATGTCCCGGTATACTTTTTGTTAAAAACGAAGTCGTATTCAAAATATAATATTTTTTTGGTATCGTGGGTTATATTGACTGACGGTGATGTGCTGGTACCGTGAAGAATGAGACGGACACCGACTGAAAAACATTGGTACCATTGTCTTTTATCTATGTTTCAATCTCCACGACCGAGTCGCTGTAACTTCATACGTTTCTTTTATGTATTTGACCACGTTCTTTTTGTGCTTTGCCACGTTAATGTCATCGTCTCAACCGTTTAAGATCCACCAACCGCCGCGGAGCGCGGGGCAACATTTCTAGTTATTTTATTTAAAAGTAAGATTCATGATACTTTCTTACAATCATTATTAATAAAATTGAAGAAAAACACAAGTATTAACAAACTAACCACACTTACCTCGAATTATAAAAAAAAAATTCCTTTTAACATCCTTCATTTTACCGGCTTACCAACTTAAAGATGTTTTTCGACCAACAAGGTTAATGAATTCATGAAATGCCCTTGGACATGAAGCAATGGTGTTGAAACAAAACATGGCAAAGCAAGTATATATATAAGTGAAGAAGAAGATAAAGCGATGCTAACCATGTGGCTAGTTTGTTAATATTTGAAAAGATACGATTCGCATTCAAATTGAAACAAAATTACAATGCAAGTATATATATAAGTGAAGAAGAAGATAAAGCGATGCTAACCATGTAATTTCGCCTAACAACAAACTAAGCGAATCTTATCTAAGCGAACCTAATCTAGCAAATCTACTAAATAGTTTCGCTCACTGAAAACATCAGTTTCGCTCTAACAGAGAACACCAAACACCCCCCCCCCCCCCCCCCCCCCGCGCAAGTTGGACGTGATGCAGCTCCAACTTGAGAAATCATGTTGAAAGCTGAAAACGAATAACCTGAGAAATGTTGAACTTGTGCTTGAATCCATAACTTGAACTTGATCTTGAAGCCATAAATTGAACTAAAAAAAATTGAATGTGAATTTGAAAAAAAAATGAAAGAATCAGATAAGCGAATTTAACTGAAAAACGAAACTAAGCAACAGCGAAACTAGCTAGTTTCGCCTGCTCAAGAGCAGTTTCACTCGAACCAGAAAAACAACAAAACAGAGCAAAACTGAATTTAAACTGAAAATGAGACTGGAGATGTTAATCATCCAAATGAAAACTAAAAGTGATGAGAAACTTCTTATGAAATGAGCAGAATGTGAAGGAGATGAATATGAAGAATGAATTTGAACAATTGAAATGAAATTTGAAAAAAAAATCGGAAAAACAGAGAATAAGGATGAAAGATGAGATTGATTGGATGGAAACAAATACGAACTTGAAAACGAAAAACAAATGTAGATGCAGAACAGAGGATGAAAGTGAATGAACAAATCAACAATCAACGGAATCGATTGATTGCAAAACCGTTTGAGAAAAAGAAAAACAAAAAAGAATGAAAACTAGAGAAGGATGAATTCGATTTCAAAAACGAAATCGAAGAAATTCTAAACAAAATTAGAATGAAATCGATCAAAAGATCGATGAAGGTGAAACTCATTTCCAGGAACGGAATTGAATGATCAATCAATCACAAAGATGATTGAGAAGTGATAAAACGATCACAAAAAAATTGATTGTAATTGAGTGGAACGAGAATCTGGAACGAAGAGCAAAGCTCTGCTACCATGTTGAATTTGAAAGATACGATTCTCATTCAAATTGAAACAGAATTACAAAGCAAGTATATATACAAGTGAAGAAGAAGATAAAGCGATACTAACCATCTAATTTCGCCTAACAAAAAACTAAGCGAATCTAATCTAAGCGAACCTAATCTAGCAAATCTACTAAATAGTTTCGCTCACTGAAAACATCAGTTTCGCTCTAACTAAAAACACCAACATAGATCAAACATATATACGAAAAATTGTAACTTTTGATTCGTTAAAACTATTTACTTTCATCCTGTTGAGCCCAAATGCAAGCGTGCACCTACCTGTAACTTGACACATCATAACCAATACAAAACATCTTAACAAGTTTTTCCCAAGTTTCAAGATAAATTGATAATCACAGCCTCTCTAGAATCCGCTAGACACTCTACACCGTTGTCTCTCACACAACATCTTTTCTTTAACGGCTAAATTTTATTAAAAAAAAACACGACTAGCAAGCAACTAATCGGGACGAAACAAATCAATTACAAGAACGATGAAAAAACTATGAACAACCCGGAACCATACTGACTAACGACACATAGAAAGGAACTAGACACACGAAAACTTATGAAAATGATCCAAAAAGAGAACTCACGCTACCATCTACTACGCAATCCTGAACCCACAAGACCAAAAGCTCGAAATATTGCACCTGAATGAATCCCACTTTCCGCTTCCACCGACTACTACACATTTGCTTATAAAATAATTCCAAACTCGTCAAACAGTTTCTCAAGAACTGTCTTAGTTTCTTCTATCTCGTAACCTAACGCACTTGTTACTTCGATACATCGTGTCATACCATTTATCAAAAAATACCAGTAGCAACCCTATCTATACCACTTTCCTCGGTATCATCTTTTGAATTACTTACCTCAGGCCCATCTGATCCTGAGACTTATTCGCATTCCTCCAGTTGGACCTTTACCTCCCGGTACCTTAAATTTTTTCCTCCACACGAGATTGTTGATTACCAACCAATCCACATCCATCATTGCCATTTTGATTAGTATTTGTCCCCATGTCTTCAAACCTTTGACCTCAAAATCCTGGAGATTTAGACAAGAAAGACTCATCCTCCCCATCCTCAATATCACCGTTCTTTGTATCAACTAAATTTATTTTCTAACTGTTCCTTCATATATACTATCATCTAGTTTGTTTTGTTGGGCATATTTAACTATAATCTTCTCCAAACTAAATGGATCAAAGTCACAAACCTCAAATTACGGCTGTTTTGCATGATTTAATGCCTCACTCCCTGTTTCAGATTCCATATCTGAAGAGTCCTCTAAATCTGAACATGATGCCTCCGTATTATCTTCCCTTTTGAATAGCTGGAGCCCAAGTGGAAAACTCTTTGATCCTCACTACATAAACAAACCAATCAACTTCCACCATTACCGTATATAAAATACATTCTTTTTTCTTAGTAAGAACTCAAACCCTACTGAAAGCTAAACCTTCATCTTTGTCTTCGTCCATGAACATACATTTTCCCGTATAAAACGTGCAATCTTTATGTACCTATTGACATACTAAGTAGATAATGGTAACCCATTAATCTCTAGTCATGTCATCCTCTCGCTGATCACAAAGTTTTTATCAATTTGTTTCGTCTCCTTAATGATCCATTCCATATCTTCATTAATCATGAACTTGTTACACCGTTTACTAGACTTGAATTCTAACCAAACCCAAAGTCCTCCTACATAACGAATCACAATATCATTAAAACCTTCCTTTAAACACACCCTATATAGATAGGGTATCAAGTTTACATCATTTACTCGACCTAGAATCACACATGAAGAATCATCTGATCCCAACATCGTATAAGTTTTCAGCCTAACCTTTCTTTGTGATCTGTCCTCGTGAACATTCTGACCCTTATCATAGTTAGTCGTGTTCCCTTGATTACCAGAAACAGCTGCCGCATAGGACTTCATTGTCCCTGCTGAGTACTTCGGTTTTCGTATCTCCTATTAATACTGAATTGTTTCTTTTCGTTGTTGAATGTTATCACTAATATTTTTACGAACAGATCAACCAAATCGAGTTATATCAGCAAACAAATGTTAAGACCTGAACCATATAGACCGTAATTGTTGAATGAGTCGATTGGAATCTTGTACACCAAGAAATCTCATGAAACCAAACCTTCTTCCATTTTTAATAAATTTACTAGCAATAAACCATCACAAACCCTTCTCCATTCCTCGCACCTTTTCCAAATGTCTTGTTTAATAATCGAAAAAGGAAAGTTTGTCATAAATACCGAAAGAGACACCTTTTATAAACTCTGAAAATTAGGGTTTATCCCCCCTAATATCGTTCTTGGTGTTTCCATTCATCATGTATGTTTCCTTCCACGCTTCCTTGGACAATTTTCTTCTGAAAAACCCATTGCCAGTCCTCCGGTTGTGAGGATCGACCTGCCATGAGGTCAACCCTAATAAAAAATCATTGCAATCAAAACCGACTTCGATCATTGTTGGGTTCTTCACATTTGTTCTTGCTTTATTCAATAAATGAGGTATGTGGTGGCTGTTGGACGTATATGACCGAGTAACGACATTCGTCAACACTATTAATGAAATACGATTCAAATAGTTAAACTTCGAGCAACAATCATTTAGACGCGAAAAATGGTGCCGTAAATAAATTATTTATGAAATAATTTAAAGAAAAAGTAAATATTTAAAAAAAATATATTAATAAATGGTTATTAATTAATTAATTTAATTATCTAGTTAGTGGATAATTTATATTTAAATATTAGATTTAAATATTGTTTTGAATTTTACATAATTGATTTGAAATTCAAAACCCTATAACTTGTGTCTAAAGTTTTGAAAAAATATAAATAGGAGGGGAAATGGAAAATCAAAGATACAGAATATTAGAAACCTTAATCTCTCCCTTCCTCCATTCTCTCTAGTGTCGTCTGCCATCGCCACACGCGGCCTCACTGTTGCCGACTGCCGGTCCAAGTCCATCCCCGCCATCACCAACGGCCGACCTCCACCGCCTCCCTGCAACGACGACGCCTGCGCCACTGCCGTTGTTCACCGCCGCCATGTGCAAGACAAACTGGTGATTGCCATCTTTGTTCCGGGAGAGCCGCGATTGGAATCCGAAGGGTACGGGTTCACGTGTTGTTAGATCTAGCGGTCTGATCGTTGATCTCGTAGTGTTTCAGACTTGTTTGGTTGTTTACTGAGAGGTACATTTTATCTTTAAAACACCCTATGGTTGTATTGTTTCTATTTGGTTTGCACTAGACTCCTAGTGAGCGATCCAAAGTTTGATTTGGATCGGTTTGTATACATGCTTCCGCTAATTTGTTTTACTAAATGTTTTAAACTAGTATATGAACCCCAACATAGCTTGCTTCAATCTCCACTTTTTTCTTCTCGATGGCTTGGTGGCTCCTCCCTAGGGTGTTTGTAAATTAGTTTTTGTTATGATCGTCCAAAACCACCAAAATCTCTCACACAACACCTTAGTTCCAACTAGAAGTTAATTCAGGGTGGTTGCCCAGGTTGACTTATCAAAAATTTGTTTCATTGATCTTAAAAAGTTTATTTCTTTTAATTGTCAAAATAATATTTTATATTATTATTATAATCTTAATTTATACAATAAATATTAAAAAAAGGTAATTAGTATTATTAGTTTTGTAATAGTTATCCTAGAAAAGATGACTGTATATGTGGTTGTCACTAGTTTTTGTTTGTTTAGTTTGACTTTAAAAAAAATATATTTACAGTAAAAAAGTTATGACAACTGTGGGATTTGAACCCACGCCCTTTCGGACCAGAGCCTAAATCAATCGGCTTAGACCAATAGGCCCAACTGTCGATGTTTAGTTATTTTTCCCATTTAAATGTATTATAAACTAATATTGTTTATATTTAGGATTTTCCGATATCTATACTATATAATAAATAAAGGTTTTTTCATGTTACATGTTGTCTCTATATTCATTCTTATCATTTTTTTTTCTTCTCTCTCTTATTAAATACACCTTTATCTTTTAATAATAATAATAATAATATATTTTTTTTAAAAACTAATAAAACACATTTATTTTAAATTATCCATTATTATAAAAATCTTTGAAATCTAATTATGTAACTTTTATTTTCAATTAAATAGTAAATGAAAGTCAAATTACATTAAATAGTAATTAACGTATTCTCGAAACACAATTATATATTAATTTTTACATATTTTGAATTTTATTTTTTATCCTTAATGTATGTAATATATTTTTACACATGTAAAATATATACATAAAGATTTAATAATTTTATATATTGATATTTTTCACCACGTGTGTATTACAGGGGTTCTAAGCCAGTTTAATATGAATTAACAGTTATCAGTTACATAAAAAAAATACTCAGTTGAAAAAAATATTTTAAAAATTAAACTAACATAATTTATAATTGTCATGTCAAAGTATATTTTCTTTAAAATACATATTTTGACGAGTGTATTTGTTAATATGTTATATTATATTTTATTCAACCCGTGTAATACACGAGATTCTAACCTATCTAAACTAATAAATAAATATTTGAGGTGACACGTGTCACTCTTTGGTTACTCCCCACCCTTATTTTCCCGCCTATCTCTCCTATTAAATATTATTTTTCCAGCTTATAACTGTCACGACAAATTATATTTTTTAAAGACATATTTTGACAAGTTTGTGTTAACAAACTACATTATATTTTATTCAAGCGATCTAATACACCGGTTTATTCAACCCGTGTATTACACGGGTTTTTAAAAATATAAATTTTTATTACTAAGTATATAACATTTTATTTATTCAACCCGTGTAATACACGGGATTTTAACCTAGTAATATATATTGATTGATTTGACATATAGGCTGTAAATCATCGAATGTGCATTAAAATCCTCAAAACTTTATAAATTATTTTATTAAAAACTAGACTATTATTGTAATATGATACGTTTTCAAAATCATACGGGAGAGCTAGTTAGTCTTCCTTCCTCGCCAGCTAGGTGCTTACGGAACTTCGAAAGGTGTTATGCTTTCCTTGTTCTATTGGGTTAGTGTTAAGTAGGTGATTTATCCGATCCATAATGACCGGCGAGTCGGAACATGTATGAATATAACCACGTGGAGCGCCGTACCAGCCTATCGAAGCGAAGAAAGAGATCATTGAGCCTATTTAGCCGAGTTAAGGTTTGGAACCTTTATAAAAAAGGTACGAAATTTATTATTTTGTCGGGGTAAAGTAAGCCAAGATGATAGATCCGTATTTCTTAAGTTTAAGTGTTGTTCAAAGCTGTCAAAGATGGCAAAAGGGGGCTTTTATAAAGAGTCCCCAGTTGTTTCCCTTAAGTCATTCAGGGCTGGGCCATATAAAAGCTCTTAGCTGAAGGCTTATCCATGAATCCGGACTTGAAGAACTTGAGGGCATAGGATTCAATCCAGCCACAGGTTCCCCTTATGGCTACCTTGTTGCGAACGAAAGACCGGATCTCTGTTCTTCTAGCAACCTTCTTTTGATGAGAAAAAAGAAGAAATAAAATAAGCAGGGGAGCCAAGAAGCTCAAAGAGAGTCTAAGAAGCTTAGCTTTCGTTGTCCAATCGGTCCTTGCTTCTTACCTAATTCCTATTACTTTAAAGCTGGGTAGCTTCGACGTTCCATCGAATTAGCTAGTTAATATTCGATATCCCCGGAACACTCAAATCATTCTGCTTTCCTTCACCTCGTCTTCTTTTCTTAGGTCGATTGATCGATGTCAATGGACCAAGAAATCTGTCCTTTGCTGAAAGCTCATAGGGCTTTGAAAGATAGGTTTTGTCAGTGATTAAATGGAAAGGTCAGCCGGAGCGAAAACCAATCAAACTCAGAAAGATAGGTAGATCGAGCGTGCTGAGGGAAATACGAGAGATCCGGAGACATGGCCAATACTGGCCTACGGTCCTTGCAGATTACATAGCACATGCTAAAAGGTTCCCGGAAGAGTTAATATCTCCATTAGCTAAACCCTTTCTTATTCTAACCTTGCCTTTCGACTCGTATTTTGTTCGTACACAATCAACGGAGGCCTCCCCGACATATCTTGCAACTTCTTCAATAGCATGCTCTTACTTCGTCTTTCCCTTAATAAGTCATCAAATTTGGTGCTTTTTGATCCCCAGTTCCTCTCCTTAACAGTCGAGCTATTTCTTTCCTCTCAAGGAGCATGAGCGGAACGGAACGGTATCAAGTCTTTTGATTCGTTTATTTTCATCCTTTTGAACCCAAATGTAAGTGTGCACTTACCTATAACTATACATACATCATAACTAATACAAAACAATTTATTAGGTTTTCCCAAGTTTCACGATAAATGGATAATCACTTCTCTATAATCCGCTAGACACTCTACCACGACTCGGTGACATTGTTCTTCTACTCAACACATCATATCTTTGTTCGAACACAGGTATAATTTTACTAATCGCGCCTCTACTATGTATATAACATGTTTCTTTTAACAGCTACTCCGGGATCAAAGTTTCTATATGGACATTAGTGCTAGCTCTCATATTACATATAATCTAGTTATTACTTTTTTTTCCTCTAACATCATATAAACAAACAAACAAATATACCTAGTAATATCTCACTCAGAGAACGATGGTTAAAAATGGTGTTATACTACCGGTCTCTCACACTTAGTATTCTTTCTTTCCTTACACATTTACCATTCTAACAAAACTCTAGTGCTTTGTATCTTATTCTCCCATCTTCCGTTCGAACTTCATATGATATGACATCGCCTATGATGTTTTTTCACCACCTGCATAGCACAAAAGTCTCCCAACAACTATCTCCATATAACAAAGCGGTCACTCGATTCATATGATATTAAATTAAAATCATGACAACATAATAAAAACACAAACTCTTAATACCATCAGCATAGTTAACTTTTTTTTAAATGCCAACTAGCCTGGTTAGCAGTGGCGAAGGTTGCCACCCCTGGCCCCCGTCGTTTTTTTCCGTTGGTAGTGTAAATTTTCGCTGTTTCGTCCGAAAAATTTTATACGTATTGAGTCGGGCCCCCCTTATTTTTTCCTCTAAAGAATTCTTGGCTCCCTCTAATTTTTTATCCCTAAAAATTTCTATTCAATGCTCTCTAATTGATTCGATAAGTTATGAGTACGAAATTAAAAATAAAAAAATAGATTGTGCATTTAAAAAATAAAAATATAAATTTAGGGGGGCAAATGAAAATTTCAAATTAATTACCCTAACAATCTAACATCATTTGCCTCCTGAGTCAAATTAATCGACCAGTCCCGTATTCCCCCCATCCCCAAATCGTTGAAGCTAAACTGCTCTGCTCCCTAATCGCCGCTGCTCGCCACCTCCTCTCCTACCGCAGTGGTGTTCCTTGTTCAGTTGTTCGGCTGTTGAACAGGGGCGAAGGTTAGAATTTACTCAATTAAGCAATTCTTGAGTTCTTGATTTCTTGTTAGTTTGTTAGTTGTTACTAGGATTATTGTATATTATTGATGAATGATTTCTTGATTTCTTAAATATTAGGGTCAGAAATTAGTGACATATTATTAATGCAAGTGATTTTTTATTATTGGTTTAACCAAAAGCGATGTGTGCATCGCTGACCGTTATGTAGTGAATCATCTATAGATAAAACCTCTTTATCTGTAAATTTGTGTCTTATGATGTTGGTATTTGGGTTCGGTTGATATTTGAGGTCGTGATGTATGTATCATAACTCATTCAATCTACCATGTTTGCTAAAGTGGTGACTGGTGAAAAATAGTTTTGCAAATATTGCATTTATCTGCTCTAATTGATTTTGAGGTTTAATGTTGAAGTTATATGTAGCGATAAATATTTTGGTTTTGCCCTTGCTATTTAGGCTACATTGGAGCTTCTAGAGCATGTGGGAGCTGCAACACGAACAAGAGTCCAGAATGTGTATGACATATGGATGAAGAAGGATCCAGCAGTTACAACATAGAGATGATTTTTCTTCAAGGTACTTACCATTTCTCTCGCATCATCATAGATAATTAGATATTTAAAGTTATTTATTGTTGATTTGTTTGACCCGACCCGAACATATAACCCGAAACATAGCGAAAGTAAAAAAAATTTGGGTCTCGTGACTTTCGACCCCCGCTACTTATTTTTTCATGCTCCGCCACTGCTGGTTAGATACTGTTACATTAATTTATTTATGCTTTATTATTGTTTTTAGTTTAAGGGTCTTTATGTTTAGTGTTGGATTGTTAGGGGGGTTTATTGTAATTGCTCACTCTATTTACCAGCCTCAATCGATGTCCAATCCAACATTCTCGGGGTCCATTAGAATGCACAAACTATTTTTTTATTTGAATTTTTTTATGTGAACTGAAACATGCTTAATGTCTCTAGACTTTATATTTAAATCCATCCATTTTATGAGAAAAACAATCAACCGTACAACCACAGCAAGAAGTTTGATGTCGGTTTGCAGTTATATACAAATAAAACAATTTAAAAAATAAAATCTATCTCGAAGTGAAATTTTCAAATAGGAGCTAATGCTCACCATCATCATCTTCAAAATCAGCATCGTCGTCTGTGGATTCAAAGTCAAAGTTCCGTGCTCGAAAAGTCTCTGCATTGGAGTCCCACCGGCGATTACCGGCATGCATCCGTAGAGGAAGAAGACATGAGGGGTTGACGGAGAAAGAGCTCGTCGGATATATCTTCGACGACTATGGAAACTAAGAGATGAGCGAGAAACATTTGAGGTGGGCTAGGGTTTGCATGTCATCAGAGCTTTGAAGTAAAACCGAAAACACGCAAGCCATTGAACATGATGAACACATGATTAAAACATTACATGTTGAAATCAAAATTTTAAGGGTAGAATAAAAATGCGATCAAAGGAGTGGAACGGGAGAGGAAGGGGTGGAGTGTGAGGCAGAATGAAAAAGCAATTAGGGTTTCTTCAAAAATAGAAAACAGGTCATAAGATAAGCGTGTGTTTATCAAATGGGTATAAAGACTTTGGGGAGGAAAAATTTTGTGAGGAGGACTCTGGTGTTGCCACGTGTCTTCAAAGATACACTACAACAATATCACTCTATACCGACGACTTTTTTTGACCCTATAGCGACGACATGTCGTCGGGATAGCGTATACCGACGACATGTCATCGGGATAGATGTCGTCGGTATTGAGTCGTACCAATAGCCAAGATTGTCGTCGGGATAGGTGTCGTCGGGATAGGTCAGACTATACCGACGACTTATCGTCGGTATAGGGTCTATTTAAATAATTCAAAAAGAAACCCTATACCGACGACATAGAGCAAGCTCTGTACGGACGACTTGTCGTTGGCATAGGGTCAACCTATACTGACGGCATGTCGTCGGTAAAGGGTTTTTTCATTTTTTTTAATAATTTTTAAAAAAGTCCTATCCCGACGACATGTCGTCGGTATAAGTCTTTCTGTTTTTTTTATATTTTTTAATTTTTAATATTTTTCCAGAAATATTAAATTTCTAAAAACATAAACCTGCAAATAATTATATATAAACCATACAAACATTCAAATATCCGAAACATAAAACAAACATATAAATTGTTCGACGCCACAACTTGTTCGATAAACTAAACATTCAAAACAAACAAATATGCAAATTGTTCAAGACAACCCAACAACTACAAAGGCTCAACGACTCCAAGCTAGTTATCATCGCTACTAGTTCGGCGCTCCCACATTCGACGCATTTCTTCCATTTTTCGTTGCATTTCAAGCATTTGTTGATTATGCACACGACGTTCTTCCTCTAGTTGTTGATTTTGCAGTCGCTGTTCTTCCTCTCGTTGGGCTTCGTGTTGTTGTTGTTCTTGAAATTGTTGTTGAAGACTAGCCAAACGTTGATCAACGTCTTGCCAATGTGGTTGTGGAGAGGGAGTATCGAACACATCCGGTGTGGGATTACTCACCACACGACCAACACCTCGAATATGGCCACGCCGATGACCCAATGCACGCTCCATGCATGCAAACTCATCGACAGTGGATGAGTCACCACCAGATTCAGCAGAGGATCTTGTATACTCCTCTTGGATTCGGTCCTACATTAAACAATGTAATAAGCAATCACTTTACTATTTTACTAAAATTCGACAGCATAACTGCTGTAAAATGGATAATCAACATTTTAAACTATAGGTCATAGACGACCCAAATTCACAAATTACAATCAACCAACACTAATAACAACAAATACTATTAATACTAGCAAACATATTCAACAATTGACCCGTTTAAAGTTACAGTTAGACATTCCAAGTATATTAAAGTGTGTTTGGGTCATTTTGACCCGTTAAAGTCAAACTTGGATATTTTAACAACAAAATCATTTAACTTACATAATCTGTTGGTACACTATCGTTGACCCATCCCGTCCCTTCTTTATAATGGGTCGATCTGAACACGTCAATAGGACCGGTCCCCTGTGAAAAACAAAAATAATATCACTAGAATTAATAAGCATGTTTGTATAATAATAACAACTATATTTCATACTTCCATATGTCGGCGTTGGGCGTATGATTTGCTGCCATGTAAACTTGGGTAGCGTTGTTTTGCTCGGTTTTGTTTGTTCTTCTCCGAGCGATTTTTATAGCCCGCACTTAAAAACAGCTGATTAATCAAAATATCCCAAGTTTCTTGATCAACATCTTTTGGTGGATTACTTCTCGCCGCCTCCACATCATCGTATCCCCCATTGTAGTCGAAATGAACTTTCAACTCTCCCTTGCGGTCTTTATAAGCCCTTTGACACTCGACGGTGATTCCGAGTTGAACGCCTCGCCACTTGTCAGTGTTTCTCCAGGCGTCCAGATTAAAATACACAAATATAATCAAAATTCCCAAATTACATACACAAACACAATTCCATACATAAACATAATCAAAATTCATACAAACACACATACACAAATATATACCTACATATTATATACAAACATACATATATAAATGCCTAAATTCTCAAATTACATACACAAACACAATTCCATACATAAACATAATACAAATACATACAAACACACATACACATATAAATGTCCAAATTACATACACAATTCCATACATAAACATACATACAAACATACATATATAAATGCCCAAATTACATACACAATTCGATAAATAAACATACATACACATACATAAACAATTGTCAAACAATTAGCTTCAAATAGCTTGAAATCCTCAAACAATTGTCAAATAATAAATGCCCAAATTTTCCAAATTTTCATCTAAACCTAATTTAATCCCAAATTTTCATCTAAACAATATACATACAAACATACATCCAAATTCCCAAATTTCATCTAAACCTAATTCACATCTAAACCTAATTTCATAATAAAATTTCATAAATATTTATAAAATCATACATCTAAATCATATATACATACATACAAAATAAACACAACAATATACATACAAACATAATCTAAACATAATTTATAAAAAAATTACTAACCAAGTTTGCAAATATCTTCGAATAGCTTGAAATCCTCAAACAATTGTCAAAGCTTCAAACACCTAACAAAAAACAAAGAAATGAACCAAAAAACCCAAAAATTTTGATTTTATTATTAAAATTGAAACATATATGTTAACTAACCTTAAAAACCGAGAGATTAGTGAAAATTGCTCCACAAAACACACCAAAACCTCGAAATCGCCACAGAAAGAAAATGAGAGAATTTTGAGAGATTTTGGGTGAAAATGCGAAGCAGAAAGCTGTCTTCTGTGTTAATTCACGCTGAGCCCTATTCCGACGGCATGTCATCGGTATAGGATCTAAAGTCGGCGCAATACGCTCCTGTGCCGACGACATGTCGTCGGTTCAGGTCTCCGTTTATTTTGACCGGTCAATAAAGTAAATGACCTATACCGACGACATGTCGTCGGTATAGATTTTTCCCAAAATTGTTTTTAATTAAAAAAAAAACCCACCGACGAAAAGTTATTAAATAAAAGAAAACGCAAAAATAAAATGGAATTTAATTATACCGACGACATGTCGTCGGTATAGGTTTTCCCCAATTTTTCATTGAGCGCCATGTTTTCCCTCCATCCGGCTCAACCCTGTGTCGACGACATGTCGTCGGTATAGGGTCTCCCTTCTCAAATTTTGGGATTAGCCTATACCGACGACATGTCGTCGGCACAGGGTGACCTATGCCGACGACAAGTGTCGTCGGTATAGGGTCCGTCGGCATATGGTTATTTTCTTGTAGTGATATTGCTTTATTAGGTTAGATAAGGATGATGGTTAGAATATGATTAAAACTAGTTAATTAGGTTTTTTTTTTCTTGGTAATAATCATATAACTTGATCCTCAATTTTCTAAAAGTATCTAATTCGTTTAGAATTCGACTAACTAATGAAATAAGATTCTAGAATTACAAAAATATAAGACATAATTCTTAATTTAAACGTTAGAAATACATTATCAAAAGAATGTAACAAAACCATAGGATTAAAAATTTATTTCGTGATTGTATTTAATAATACATCTAGTAGCTGCTACATATGACTAAGTCTTATGTCGAAAGTCCTAGAGCTCAAATCTCGTCGTTTCACAACCCGTTGAGAGTAACATGTGAACCTGCCGCAAAAAAGATTGTGGCCAAGCCTAGCGCCTATTGAGCAGATAAAGGCACAGGTAACAATAATAGAAAAGATAGCAAGATTAAGAGATAACAGAACACAAAATGATACGATACAAAGTGAGGCAAGTCAATAAAGTAAATCATATCGTATGGATGTACCTGTTGAACCGCATATCCTATGTACACAACAACCATTCACCAACAATTATATGCATTCTAGGACCCGTCCATCTGTCCCCTCAACATAATATGGAAATTTTACCTAGCTAGTACTAAATGGATATGTCCAGATCTCTGCTCGATGGCACAGTTGGTGTCACACCGTTGATGCCGCATTAACGTGCTTGTGATCACCCCGCAAGTAGGGACGTACTCGGGTAACATAATACAACAAACTGAAATAGTAACACAACACCATATCTCATATACGCCTCTCACTAAGCGTTTAACCAAATAAGAAATCATAAGATAACATCATAACATGCAATAAAAGATTGTGAGATTTCACATGTAATAAATCATAATGAAAAGTAAAATAATTATGGGTTATTATGTAACATACATTTCATCAAGGGGTGAACAGTTCTAGATGTTGATTAGTGGATTTGAGCGGTTTCGCCACGTGTCATCTTTTGGTTAGCCTTTTTTTATTTTATTTTATTTTTTTTAACCGAAATTGTTAATGTATTAAAGATTTATGTCTGGTGAATTACAAGATATGCTGGATGGCCTGGCGGTAACACCTCATGCGCCACAAGCATTCCATTCCCCCACAAACCAGGTTTGAATCCTTGGAGAGGTTTTTTTCAAGTTTTTTGTGTTTTAACATTTTAGATTTGAAGATTAACACTAGAAGGGGCTAGCCCAACTGGTCCAAGGACACAACTTCTTCCTTTCATGCCCTTACCACCCAGGTTCGAACCCTGTTTTTTTTTTTACCTTTTTTGTGGTTTTTTAATTTTTTTTCTTCATACGGTTTGTTTTAACGTTTTGTTTTAGTGTGTGGTACGTTATTTTTTTATTTTTATACTTTTTCCAACCTTTTTTTTGTTTTTAGGATAAATACGTGCCCCGTCGCGAAGCGCGAGCCCAGTGGTAAGTCAGCGCCTCCACTCTCCCATCCACTCGGGTCGATCCAAGGGGAGGGGAGATTTGATTTCAGCTTTTTTATCCAATTTTTGTTATTTCAATTTTTTTTGTTTTTAGTTTATTTTTGTTATTTATGAATTCAGTTTTTTTAGCTTCGTTTTCCCCAACTTTTTTCTATCATTTTTACGTTACAAGTTTTAATACTCATGTTCCATTAACGTTTTAAAATATACCACCACCAAATACGATTATAAGTATGAAAAAAAATTACTTGCCCTGTCGTGTAGCGCATCATTACCATGATTTACTGCACCGTCGCGGAGCGCGGGTTCCCTTAGTCTATTATATTATAAGAAAACACGACTTTCACCAACGGACGATTCCGTCGATAAAAGCCAGGACGGGTTTCCGTCGGTGATGTTCCGTCGGCCAGTGGGAAATCCATTTTCTGACGGAATACCGTTGGTAATCTTGTGACGGATTACCGACGTATCTTTTTCCGGCCAGTGATGATTTAAGAAAATAATAGTAAATGTCGTTTTGTGACGGCGTACGTCGTAGTTCCGTAGGAAATGTTCCGACGGCTGCATCCGTCGGAAAATTATCATCGATGAAGATCTAGTTTTCTTGTAGTGTTATGAAATGTTATTTAGTTATTTATTTCACACTTAAACCATACATAAAATAGTGAGATTTCGTATGACTTCATTTAGCACTTTTTAAAAGCAAATCCTATCATTAGCAAAGAGCTATTGGTAAGGTCTGGGGATGGTGGGATGTATGTAAACCATACATCTATCCCAAATGATATAAAAACTACTTCTAGAGAGACCAAAAACCTTAACATGACATGATAAGTATATCATAATCATATAGCTTTACACATAATATCTAAACAACAAACAACAAAAGACTCTAATAAAAAAGTATCAGTCAGCTATCAACAACGGAAAAATGGCGAAAGAGTGTAAGTAGTGAGAAGTGAAAATAGTACAGGTAACATCATAGGTACATTTAGTCAAGAAGGTAAGATGCATAGTCCACCACGAGTCTAGATAGAACTAAGCCCCTAAAATAGAGATAAAGTTAATACAAACAACCCCCCTCACTCTAAAAGTCCTTAACCTGAATCTTACGCCTCCACAAAGTCCTATCCTCGACCATGTCATAAGAGAGGTGCAAGTCTAGTAAATCATGCCTAATCCGCTCATCTCAAGTTAGTTTGGGTCGGCCTCTACCCTTCCTCCCCTCTATAATGAAGGTTTCCACTAATCTTACCAACGCCGTCATCGGTCTCCTCTTCACATACCTAAACCATCTCAAGCTCCCCTCCCTTATCTTATCCGATATACTAGCCATCCTAACATTTCCCTAAAAACCTGATTCCTTATCAAATCTAGCCTTATGTGCCCACAAATCCATCTCAACATCCTCATCTCGGCCACCTCTAGCTTATGTGTTTGTCTTCTTGATGGCAAAACAATCTGTTCCGTATAACATAGCCGGTCTAACTACAACCCTATAAAATCTCCCCTTTAATTTAGTGGGGAATCTCTCGTCGCACTATACGCATGTGGTTGCTCTCCATCGACCCCATCCCGCTTGGACTCGGTGGGGCCACATCACTATCTATGTCCCCATCGTCCTGTACATACAATCCTAAGTATTTAAACTTGGTTACCTGCGGGACTACTCGACCCTCGATGGTGATCTTGATGTCCTCAACTTCGTTCACACCACTGAAGTCACAATAAAGGTACTCGGTTTTATAGCGACTAATCCTTAAACCAATTTGATCTCTAAAGTTGCGTGCCACTCCTCTACCTTTCCATTCATACTCTATTTACTATCCGTAAATAGCACAATATCGCCAACAAATAGCATACACCATGGGACAACCTCTTGGATCAACTTTGACAACTCGTCTAGAACTATCGTAAAAAAAAAGCCTCAACTTTTACAGTTGCTCTTTCTTCCTAAATCAAAAATCAGATGCATCGATACAAGCTAGCAAAGTTTTAAAAACCGGTGATAAGACCAGATAAGAAACCGTGGTTCCTTTGGGATTTCAATTTTCATTATTTTAAGATATAATATATTAAACAAATTAGCTAATTATTTAAAGGGATACATATAACATCAGCTTCAAAGACACCGTACGGTCCAAAACTGAAAGGGTCATTTTTTGTAATTTTTGAGGTTATACAATAATCAGCCAATGTGAAAGGGCCACGTTGCAGTTTTCGTAAATACAATTTTTGTGGTTTCTAATATTTTTAGTCAGCATGTAATCCTGTAAAATTCTTTATTTTATATTTTTATTTATTCTTTAGCCACCACGTTCACTCAACTATAAAATAATAAAAAAAACCTCACAAACCATTATTATGTGCTTGTAAGGTCTCAAATCAGGCACCCTACAGTTGGTTCTCATAACTGGTTATATTATTTAAAAGTACTTTAGTTTTCATTTAATTAAACAGCGGAAGTCTTCTCGAAATAGTATTATCTTTAAACCGTTAATCTTCATAACGTTACCTGACGAATGCATGCGCACCAACCCGAGTAGCCCGCTCCCAAGCCAAGATACCTCGTCTAGCAGACTCACCTGCAAAACAATCTAACGTACATACAAAGTCAGCTACGCTGAGTAAGTTCTAATAGTTTAAACTAACAAAAGTCAACTCGTCTCATTTATTGTTTATCTCTAATCAAGACCCTCTAGTCATTAACAAATAGTTGTATAGATTTTCATCATATAAATAACCCCCATTATTTATAATATCTCAAAGGATTCATCACCTTAGACTCTACCCACCATTTTAACTCAGTAAGTCTCTCTGACATAGAACGAACTTACTATTCTGATAACTCACAATTTACCATATATATTAACCATACACTGGTTAACTCATCCAACCTCTAGACACCGACTTACCAGTCCTAATCAGGACTCTCATAAATCAACTGACTCAACAGTTGTACACAATGTACTCAGCCCGACACAACGGTCAATCAAAAACGACACACCACATTGATTCCATCTATTTATCACATCAATATCATCTCATACACAATTAATATAACTCATCACTTGCGTGCAATTTAACACATATATAAACACACAAATACATTCCTCATCACTGCACCCTCGTCAGGGTTACAAGCACATAAAATTGTAAGGCCCCAAACCAGGGCACACCACATAAACCCATGTACACACGATACCCGCCGTGTCACGAGGACAACGACACAATACACACAACATCAAACACATGACGCATGACAACATACTAACATCTACCCGACTCGTTAATGAACCACGTACGGGTTCCCATGCCAACTCTCCTTATATAACCATTATAGGTTTAACTAAATTCCCGACTCATCCCGACTAACTCATAAGATGACACACACAGATCATCACTGTCACACCCCAACCGACGGCGGAATACGTCGAGGCGGGACATGTAGACTGTTCAAAAGCTCAAGGTTTACTAAAGTTTAAATATTTAAACAACCAATTTCATATCACAAATAAACATGAATCCAACAATACAAGGAAAATAGAAATACATAATAGTCTCTTTAAATTAGATTCTAGGTCCTCGGTCCTAAGTGAAACAACTTGTACTTATTCTCAAGCATTAGTACCTGAAACATGATGAAAACAAGGTCAACTGAAAAGTTGGTGAGCATACATAGGTTTTGACACACAACAAAGTTTAAAGTGTTTTATACAATTCATACGATACACGTGTATAAGGCATTTATGGAGAATCTATAGTTAAACTAAGTGTGTACAATCAAACCTTGTGACTGAGGCATAACACGCAGGTTACCCTAATGTAAAGTCGGTAACAAACACCCTAACCGGGTGGGTTTGTCACACACAATAGATCTATCAATGTTAACCGTTGGCTTGTACGGAGTTAATGATTGTACTAATGTCAAGTATATGTAGTCTTAACTCATAGCATTCAAGCATAAAGCACATAACACATAATATCATATTATTGAATTGCATTTAAGTCTATGCAAAAAGTTTCAAAAAGTAAATCATGTTTCACCCCAAAAGTACAAAATAAAAAGGGGGCTATGTAAACTCACTTATAATAGTTGTTGTAGATAACTCGAGTAATAGGTAGCATAAGTGATTAGCTAACCACAGGGTTAACCTAAGATTGAATTGTATACATGTATCAATGGTATGTTCAAAAGACTAGAGGGAAATCCTATTGTACAAAGGAATTTGGGTGTGGGCTTGGTTGAGAAAGTGTGTACTTGTTTGAGTTACCAATAATAGTTTTGAATTTTCATGTAAAAGTATGTGTGCATGAACACATGTTTTCCTTTGTTTATAAGCAATTGAGTAGGTGTAAATATGAATAATTAGTTCGTTATTGATGTTAAATAAATAAAATAAATAATAGGTTTGAATAAGTTGTTAATTGGATAAATACATACACGCCTTTTATTCATTTAATTTACTTATTATAACAAACGTGTTTCATCATAAATAAATTGTCTAATTATTTAGGGATTAAACCAAGATTTAGATAAAACCAAGTCTTGGAAATCTATGCTCTAATTTGAATAATTGGTCCACCATGGTTTTTTTTTATTACTTAAATCGTATGTAAATATACTTTGAAATGATTTATATAAACTTTATCTTGCAAAAGTTTGTAAAGCAACTTGTGTTGTTAGATACACGATTTTATAAAATGATTAGAGTTTCTTTTCTTGATAAAATTTTATAAACCAAATTCCTCTTTTTTTTTTGTTTAAAAGAACGAAATTACTAATTAGTTGAATTTTATTAGGTTTTAACCCTAATAAGATTAAAAAAAAGATTATCTTGAACATTTAACATGTTAATTGGTTAAAAAGTTTCTGAATTTTATAGGATTTGTAAATTATTTCAGAATTAAGAATATGGCTTGAAAAATCAGATAAAAAGAAATGGGTACGCCCGGAATCGAACCCGGGTCTCCCCTGGAAACATACACACGCATTACCTCTGGACTGGGCTTAAAGCCTTGTCCAGAAATGGGTTGCTTAAACTTAAAACCACCAGGCCACACCCTCATCTTCCCCGATCGCGAACCCGTAACCCTAACCACCCGAATTAACCCGATCACTCGATCGGTCATCCCCGAATTCATAGGGCTTTTGTTCCTAGGATTAAGACGAAATTAAAGGCACTTGAATTACCTGAAACGGTTGTGTATAGAGGACGAACGACTGAAATTTCAGGTTCGGTGTTCCTCTGATCTTGTCAGGGCTTCAAAGGCGTAATGCTGGTTACGAGAGGGATTAGGAATTTTGTAATGGTTCTTGCGAAAGTGTGGGTATGGTTCGTGATGTTCAATTTTGTCTTAATTGTACAAATCGAATCAGGGTTTGAGGATGAAAACTGTCTCCGGTGATTACGCGTAAATTCGATTAATTATGGGTGAATTGGGTCACGATTAAGGACCAAATACATAAGAGGGGTGATCGAGCGTGATTAGCGGGCTGCAACGCGTCTAAATACCTTGATTGATGATCGAATTAGACACGGTTTGACTCTAGAAAGTCAATTCCGTTTGAATTGATTTGAATTTCAAAATTGGCCGCGCAAGGATTGAATTGAGATGTTATTTTGGCTTGAAAATAGTCAATATCCGTCCTAGTGTTCAAGGCAAGTCTAGATTGGTCGGGTTTGATCGGATTTGGTATAGAATCTTAGGTAATATGGGGTTATTTGACTTTTAAAAAGTCAAACTAGTTCAAATGGTTGGATTTGGTCAACGTTGGGGATTAGAGGGTTAAATTTCAAAAAGGGTTTAGGTTCAAATACCTAGAGGGTTCGAACTAGTTTATTAAGTTTGTAAATATTTATAGGTAGATGTTTATAAACTTTTTTTTTGTTTAAAATAAAAGTATTAAACTTTATAAAACTAGTTGTATTATGAAGTTTAAAATTTTAAATATTATTGGTTTAGTCATAAAGATTTTACAAAACAAAAGGGTTTCTAATATATATATATATATATATATATTTTAAGATTTGAATGTTTATATAAATGATTTATTCATGGAACGAAAATAAATAATGTACTTATATATATGTATAAATATGCATTTATAAAATACACATATATAAAAGGGAAAAATTTGTTATTGTAAAGTTGCAAGAAAAAAAAATTTGGATTTAATATTCATCAAAATAATGCGGTAAGTACGGCTTTGAAATGAATTGCTATTATTGTAAAAATGATATCAGAAAGTCATGGATGTTACAATCACCACTCTTGTTCGCCCACCCTAAGGACCCCATAACGACCCTTAACTTCATTATTACATAACGATCTCATAAAACAATTCAAGTTTAAATCATAACTCGTAATACGTTCGTTTAATAAAACATGCGAGTATGTACGATAGCCCCAAAACAGTAAAACGTTTAAAAGAGGGGATTAGAAACTCAAAGGTTATGCCGAGTCTCAGTCCTTGCTCTACAACTTGTCCGTCCACGCTCGAATCCCAAACCTGACAAACGTGTAATCACATGCTCAGGACACGTTCTAAACATACGATGCATAACGTATAAATAAATAACATTAACACTAGGCCTTGACTACCCGCCACCCAGCTTCTCAAATCCCTCCTACGAGTACACGTGATCCGGGCCACCCTTGAACCGCTCAGAAACTAAATATCCAAATCTCAAGTTCCCATGCATGCACGTACGCATGAATGCATGTGTGCGCAAAATCCTAATCGGGTGCAAACCCGACTTCACCCTCTCCCCCGTCATTCTCGTGAACCACCATCACCGTGATCATCACCAAGCCCCCCCCCCCCCCCCCCGGCCTGTTTCATCGTCCCCGTCAACTCCCGAGGTCACCGTCTCCGCTGCCGTATAGTCACAGCCATCATCGGCGTTGCCGGCGCCACGCCGTGCCACCACAGCCGCCGGAGCCACCACGGGTCCCCGCCATCCTCTCCTTGTCTCTCCTCGGCAACTCACCATCACGATAATCGGACACCACGGGTCCCGTACCTGTCGTTTTCCACAGCCACACGCACCACCTCTAACCATCACCGCCACCGCCACCATGCTGCAACACGCAACCACTCGCCGCCATGAACCCCTTTACGGTTATCGATGGCCCATACAAATCACCAACCCAAAACCCTAACAACCTACGCAAGAAAATGAATATTTGAGCGTGCATAATCGAAACGACGATTACCTCAATGATGTTTGGAAGCCGTTGGTTCGAATCCTTCGTCGACCCGCCGTCCGGTCGTCCCCCTGCCGTCGGCTCCCCACCTGTTCCCCTCTTCCAGACGTAAGCGCACCTAGGCCAATGGTGACCTAGGGTTTGCGTAAATATGGTTCATATACTCCCACTAGTTACGTTTCGGATCCTCTTTCTTTCGTTGATCGCGTTTCTAACTCCCCATGTCCGTTAAATGGCTAACTGGGTCATTTAACATTGTTAAAACGCCCCATGCACGACCAACCTTGCTCCTCATTACGGTTAATACGTATTCGGGTCGTTCACGAACCCGAACCACTAGTTTATGGGTTTTCGGGATGTTACAGTGATGTTCTAAAGAAAACTATTATCATGTGTTTAAAAAAATATATATATTACGTGTTGTTTAAAAAAACTATTATTATATATTATTAATCGAATATTTATATAAGTATAATGAGATAATCATAAAAGAAAACCTAATTAGACAGGGGTGGACCTACCTTATGGGTATGGGTAGCCCTCGCTACCCCTTAACTTTTACCTGCAGTGCAAAAAAAACTTTACGGTTTTATGTATCCGGTTACCCCTTACATTACCCCTGAGAAAAAATTACGTTACCCCTCAAATTTTTTTAAAAGCTCAACAATTCATAAAAAGTCCAAAATTTTATAAAAAACCTAATACTTTCACTTCATAAAAAGTCCAAAATTTTATAAAAAAACCTAATACTTTATAAAAAAAACCCAGTCCTCCGCCTCGCCAGTCACATGTTACTGTAAAAAAAATTGTTTACATGAAAGTACGGTCAAAAAAAATTTTCGTTACTCCCTGAACTTATGTTATAGATCCGCCACTATAATCAGACCACTTGTTTTATGAGTACTGACTAATCGAGTAATAGAGTAACTAGTATCCATCGAGTGTGATAGTAGGTATTATATACGGTTTTATAACCGGATATGATACTGAGAATATTGAAACTCATCCCGAATGAAATGTTTTGTTAAACTATTATAAATTAATTTAGAGTATTTGTCATATTTGAACCGAGAAGTCGAGAACCACTAAAATCTTAAACCTTACGTGTTAACGGGCCCCACCCTCGGGTTTCTTTATAAATACCTACCCGGACCTAACCATCGATCACATTCTAGCATCGGCCTGCAAGTGTGGTGAGCAAAAGCAAGAGAAACAATGGTGAAGGATGTGATGGTGAAGGGTTTGAATATGATGGTGATGATGCCATGGATGATGATGATGATGATGATGCCATGGATGATGATGATGATGGGATGGATCATGTTTCAAAGCTCTCCATTTTCATGGCCTTTAAAAGTTCTTGAACAAGCATGGGTGAGATTTGTCTTCATATTTCTCAAGTATGAAATGGGGACAATTAATGCAAGATATGTTATTCCTTTTGAGTACTACAAGGTTCAACTTCAACCTATTGATAAGTTGTAAGCTATCTACATTTGGTTTGCTTTTGCTACCATTGTAATTTGTACTTCATATTTTGTATAAAAATATTAATTTTTACTAGTATATATATAATCTCATAAACAGTGACGGACTCATAACTTTTTTTACCGCTTCACTCTTCGTATGTTATGGAAAACGAGAATCAGATATCGGATTAAAAAAATTCTCTAGAATCGATTGACCATGATACCCAACACTTGAGTTTACCCCTGCTCATGGAACACCGGTACACCACTATCAAACCACGAAGAGACGGGTATGACCTCAACTTTGAGAATCTCTTCCTAAGATCGAACATAACCTTCCCAATCACGGTAATCAACCTTAAAAAAAATAAACCAAGTTAAAGTGGAGATAATAACAATCGTTATATAAATAAATAAATATACCCAGTAAAATTCTCACTTATAAGTAGGGTCTGTGGAGTGTGAGATTATGACACAAACTTTATCTCTATCCCATAAGATAAAGTGGCTACTCCTAGGGGTGAGCAAAAAACAGTTCCGACCCTCAGGAACCACAAACCCGACCCTTGAAACCGTGGGTTAGAACCTTTCTAGTATAAAGGGTCAATTCAAGGCTCTAAGATTTCAGGTTTTAAAGGGTCCGGGTCGGTTCCGGGTAGAACCGTGGGTTAGAACCTTGGGAACCTTGAGATTTTAAATGAATAAAAAAAACCTAGATTTTGTAGGGATTAGGGAACCAATTAACCAAATGACGTTTACTCATATAATCGTGGGTTAGAACCTTAAGAAAGTCCTTTCATATTTTTTTATGATGTATGTAATGTTCATGTATGGTTATATTTTGTTAGCTTTTGTCCATAATAACATTATATTAAAAGGTGAAAATACATTCTATTTTATTATTTTTAATGTTCTTATTCTACGGTGTTTACATTAAAAAATATAAAGTATATTACATCGTTTTCAAACAATTAATTTTAATCCCTTTACAATAAGAAAATGATTATGAACCGTGAAATAATCTTCTATTTTTCCCGTCTTCTAAAGGAGGGGTTGGAACACTTGATGGAAGAAATTGTTGCAAAACCGAACCCACCTCATAATCCGTCGAACAAACACAAGCTTCCGAGGTTCATAATATGTCGGAAAAGGTAACAACCTTTTAGTCACGAAACACGTAAGCTAGTTTCGATTATTATCCTAATATATGGATTTTTATTGGTTTGGGTCAGAGGAGGAAAAGCATGATTAATGAGAAACAATTTCAGACTTAAGACCCTTTAGACCCTTATCCGGAGCCTCCTTATAGGGGTCGGTTTCCGGTTCCAGACTTTTCGATTTCAAGGTTCCGGGTCGGGTCGGTCCGGTTCCTGAAGGGTCGGACCCTTTGATCACCCCTAGCTGCTCCCAGAGAAACCTATGACTCAGAAAAACAATAACAATCGTTATCATAAATATAAAAAACATAAAAGAAAAACTAAACAAAAATGGAAATTTTAAGCCAAATTTACTTCGTATTTTAGGATCTATGTACGTACTCAAATAGATTTTGTAATGTATTGGATTATTTAATTATTATTTTGGATCGAAAACCATCTAATTAGCGACCAAAAGTAATACAAAAATGCACATTTAGCAACAGAATACAGGGCAATGGATTATCAACCGTAATCGGTTGGTTAAGATTTTTTTTTCTCTAATCTGTCTATACAGTTTGCTAGTTAATCGATCAGCAATCTCTTGCCAAAAAAGATAATAATAAATAAATAATTGTCGTAATTATGGTTGTAAACGGGTTGGGTTGCTCACAAGCTAAAGATTGGTTTGCTAAAATATCAAATTGTGCCAACTTAAACAAGTCTGAGCCTAAATTAAAATTTATTTATAAATAAGTCTAAACCTCAGTTTTACATACCGAACTTGACTAGACTCGCCAGATTAAACGAGTTTATTATTTATATAAATATAATAATATTTATTTGTATGATAAATATATAATTTCATAATAAATACTATTATTTATATAAGTATGATAAAAATACTAAAATAATAAATATTTTGTTATAGATAAAACTATATTTAAAAATATATATAAATAAATAAATATGTATTTAAATAAAATAATTAATATTTAATAAATATTAAATGAGCCAACTCAAGCATAAAGTTTTCTTAACCAGTCGAACTCGAGCTTTAGATATACAGCTCGAAATGAGCTAGAGCTTGGACTTAGCTTCACTTGTTTATACCCCTTTTGATCATTTTTCATTGAGCCGCTGATAAACTATTTTGTAAATTTTCTTTAACTAGTTTGCATTTGCCAACTATACCATCGTAAAGAATTCCGTCCGTTATTTGGTGACCTTGATTTTTTCGAAGAAAAAATTCTCAATTATTGCTAAGACCATGGGACATGGTTTTCACTTCTCACTCCCCAAGTGTCACATCGGCTCACGCGAGCCTTCCCAAATGTCACATCGGCTCACGCGAGCCTCCATGAGACTCATGCCTCATGGTTTAAGCCTATGTGTAGTGGAATTACTAAAAAGTGGGGAAAAAAAAACCCCGCCTTGTCACCGTCACTTCAGTAGGAGGACATTTGGAATTTGATATTTGCTTGGTTTGGAGTAGAGTATCCTTCTTGCTTTCAACCGATGCAGATCATGGATTGGTTCGACAATTATAGTGTTTCTTTGGGTAAGAAGCTTGTTTTGGGTTCGGTGATTTATGTGACTTGGAGGGTGATTTGAGAACTTCGAAACGATGCGGTTTTCCTCAAAAAGAATTACAAAAAGGAGCTTATGTTTGATGATATAGTTCAATACTCTTTTTTGTGGTATTCAAGTAAGAATCGAAAATGTAAGACTAATTGGACTGAGTGGATGATAAATCCACTGATGTATTTGTAATGCTTTCCCAGCTAACTTCTTACTACCCGTGGTTTTTAATTTATGATGTCGTTCCAAAAAAAAAAGCTAAACCGAATCACTAAGGTGTGTAATAGTTTCACTATCCACATATATATACACACATATACATATACATAACATACACAAGATTGCGCCCCACGCCCTGTGAATCTGTTCGCGGACTCGCCTCACGCCCATGGAGTTGGTGTTCCACGTCTATTCACAGGCCAGATGTACCACCCTCCCCATTACGGATCGACTACACATGATCTTAGAGAATTTTCAGTCCCACATCGAAGCCTATACTGTTGTAGCAAATATGTCACCTTAATTGCTTAAGTCTATATAGCCCAAAGCTTGTTGTACAAGTACCTAAAGATTTATCATATCTAAAAAAAACTAACCACTTGAAAAGGTTTATGAACAGGGCCAGCCCATAGATAGGCAGAGTGGGCTACCATTCCAGGCCCGACAACCCCGAGGCCTGAAATTTTCAAAAAAAATTATATATATATATGTGTGTTTTGTATTTTTTTTTATATGATTATTGACTTTTTATTTTAGAAGCCCGGATTTTTTTACATGTCCTTGGCCCAAAATGTTTTGAGAATTCTCGGGATCGAGCCTATTTATAAATAATTGAATAATATTTTGATATTATATTGTATCTTATTACATATATCGTTCTATAGTTCCGTCACTAAGTATTAACATATATTTTCTCAGAAGATAAATTTTCTGTTTTTCTTTTAATGTGAACCAAATATTAAAATTTTATAACAACCACAAAAGAAAACGTGTGTACTTTAAATACCATTTTATTCCACATAATCTTTTATGCATACAATAATTGAAGTTCGACAACAAAATCTTTTGGAACCTTCACCCTATTTTTAGAGCTAATCTAAATAACGATACATGTGAGTCTCATTACCTTTATTTGTTCACTCTCTCTCCTGTTAAATAAGGGGACACGTGTCAATCTCTGGTGCGGTGTCTTATCACCCTTATTTTTTATTTTCTCTCTCCTATTAAATAATCTATACTATATAATAAACAAGTAAAATATAAGGACACTTGTCATAATTCTAGACCTCCTCATTCTTATTTTCACGCATCTCTCTCCTATTAATAATCAACTCCACTATTTTAGTCAACTAAACTAATTATTTGTTTCAATTTGTATCTACACATTTTTTAATTTAAAATTATATTTATCATCAATTAATTTGTTCAATCATATTTTTATGAACTCTACAAACTGAAAACAATTTTATAACCGGCTAGGATTCAAATAAAAAACTTTTAATCATATATTTACATATTCACATTGTTTCATTTTGACGAGTGTATGTGTTAATAGATTAGATTATATTTTATTCAACTCGTGTAATGCACGAGTTTATTCAACACGGGTATTAAAAACATAATTTTTTTATTACTAAGTGTTTAATATTACATTTATTCAGTCTGTGTAATACACGGGATTCTAACCTAGTAATGATATTAAAAGAATATATTTTTAGGTATTTAATTATAGATAGTTATTATATCATTCAGTAAATAAATTTAATATGAAGTTAATTATGTATAGTTATAGTTTCGACGTTACTTATCAATTTCAAAAAATAAATTTGTATTATGGATAGTTATTTTATCATCAAGACTGTTTTTACATTTTAATCAACTCCGTTATTTTAGACAACTAGATTAATAATTCGTTTCAATTTTTATCTACAAATATTTTAATTCAAAATTTTGTTTATCATTAAATTGTTCAATCGTTTTATAATTTCTAAAGCATCATTACTAATTACTATTTAAATTTTTTTATATTCAACTCGTGTAATACACATGTTTTCTAACCTAATTTAATAAATAAAAAACCAAGAATATATATTAACATGTTTTCTAACCTAATTTAATAAATATAAAACCAAGAATATATATTAACAGCCAAATATTTAACAGCCCGGTGAACGACACATGTTTGTATTGCTTTACATTGAATCATAACTGTACACTTCGATTATTAGAAAATCATAACTGATCGGTTTCAGTTGAATCGGTTATCAATGTTCAAATATGGTTTGTTTTTTTTTATGTTAAATCCCTTGACCGATAATTTGAAGTTGTGGCCATTTTTTAATTTGTTAAATTGGTTTTTTGTTTGGTTAAGTTGGTTTGTTATTCGGTTAAATTGGTATCTTGTTTATATAAATCAGTTTATATATATATATATAGGGGCATGTTCTTTTGAGAACCAATCATATGTTGAGAACCGAAAGAACCGCACAAAACGTGTACATATCGCTTTAGTGAAAAAAGTAAAATTCAACAATAATGTTTTATTTATCTCTTCCCACTCTTAGTTTGAGTTTATCTCCTCTTTCCTGAATTTTTTTAAGAAAAGTATACAAATATGCATATATGCATTCATTTGTGCATATAGTGTGAGTGCATATATGCATTTAAAAAAACGACTATAAATTCGAGATCTTTTAAAACCAACCCTTAAACATATTGAAATGTAAATGAATTCTAGTCAACTTATATTATAAATAAGCAAGAGTTAATACGGTTCTCACGGTTCTTAACATATAGTTGGTTCTCAAAAGAACATACCCCTATATGTATACATATAGTAATGCGTATGTGAGAAAGGAGGATGAAATAAAAAATTATTTTTCTTGTAAAAGATGTAGGAAGCAATTTTCATTAGGAGTATGTAAAGTCGGTTATGGGTCGGTTTTACCCTTCCACCGTCACCGAAACCGAAACCGATCATTATGTTAATGCAAAATCTATTCCATAGCCGTTAACCGATTGATGGTTAACCATGACTCAGTTAACCGGCGGTTATGGTTCGGTTTCGGTTAAATTAGGTTAATCAAGTTCCAAGGGTTTTAAGCATAGTTTTAATTCGGTTTTGCACGTAATCAAGGCTTTTCAGATTAGTTTTCAACTTGTTATATATGTATATATGCTCAAAAAAAAGCTTTACCAAATCATGTATATTTGTAGAAAAAGTGAGGATGAAATACAAGATCAGTTCAGTTTCGGTTAAAGTCAATTAATGAGACACATTTAACCATAACCATATCCGATTTATCAGTTAATCACAAAACCTGAACCATAACCATTAGTTATATTGGTTTTCGGTTAAATAAAAACCTAAACCTTAACCATAAAGGAAAACCACACATGGGTCGTCGGATCTACAAGATTAAAAATTCACGTGTTTGCATTTTGTAAGGGAAACCATCACATCATCAAGTGCTGAAAATACATAAAAATCTTATGATTTGAGTATCCTAAATAAATAAAACTTCAATAGTATATTGCATGTATTGATGCATATATTACGAGATATAGAAATTTAACGCGGTGATAAAGTATTACTCGAGGGACTAAATTACATAATTACGCGGTATTTTTGTCATTTCACAAAAACTTTGACGATATTTAGTCATTCTGCAAAGCAACAGTCATTATTCTCTATATGAAAAATATGTGTTAATATAAGAATTATTGCTAACATGTATCACTAGAGGAGGAGAAATTTTAATAATTACATTGTTGTTGGTGTATGTTTTGGTTCTCATCAAAATCATGCAGCATGTCATTGATCTCCGGCTGCTGGTGCTTACTCCGGCAGTCTCAAGCGGTTAAACAGCACGAGAAAACTTTGTTCAGGGACAACATAGAGGAAACCAAGGTCTGCCCCTTTGACATATGGTCCCATGCCCTGTAGAAAGTTTTATAATCAAATAAACTGGTATACTTTTCGATATAAGTTAGCAAGATGGTAATGGGCCAAAACAGATCATTTTTTAACACGGGTCAAAACAAACCCGTTTGTGTCAGATTGACCCGGAATAATTTTTTGTTTGCTTTTAACAAAATATATAAAGAATTAATATTTTAACGGGCCAAAACGGGTCATTTTTTTAACACGAGTCAAAACAAACCCATTTGTGTCGGATTGACCCGGAACTACTTTTTGTTTGCTTTTAACAAAATATATAAAGAATTAATGTGTTAGCTATGATTCTAAAAACATATTATTACAATAATAATCCACATCTTTGAATAAAACGATTTACGAGGTAGTTTGATGATTTTAAACAGGTTTGACCTGTTTACCCACTTGACCCATCCAACTTTTAGCTTGCTCTGACCCGTTTGAGATGAAGCATAACTCAAATTAACCCATTCATAAATTTACAGGTTGAACTTGTGAGCTTATTATATATTAGTATTACCTTGCCATTGAGTTGGAGAAGTTCACCTTCAACCCACTTTGGATTTTTGAAACCGAATTCAGCAATCCTACCTTGACCTTTGTAACTACCAACCTAACAAAACATGTCACAAAATTAGATGCCGTTTGAATTACCAAGTTAAACTCAATGTGGTACCATACCACAATTACCAAAAATGATATGAGATTGCCTCCAAATAAAGGTGGCAAAACGGGTGGGTTGACCCGAAACACTTTTAGTCCAATGTCCTCGTAAAAAAATAGTGTTGCATATAATTTCAACAATGTAATTTTTTGAATAAAAAGATTCAGGAGGTTTTATGTTTAAAAAACACTTTAGACAACTTTCAACCCGTTTAACCGTTTGACGTATTTGTGACCCATTTGTAAGTACAATTACCACTCCCAATTCATCTGGATACAATCCACGGTTTGAAAAATGGCCCGCTTTTGCAATTTTAGCACGGAATGTCACCTAGAGATAAAAGAAGTCAGTTAGATTTGCCTTAAGATGTGCAATAGATGACAAAAAGTAAAAAAGAAAAAGAAAAAAAATATATTAATGATAGCAAGATACGTGGGTCCAGGGGTCAGGTTTGTGTTGAAAGTTTAAACCGGTCATTTTCCAGAACTAGTAGCCGAACCAGCAAATACTTATTTATTTTTCGTATTGTTTAAAAAAATAAAGCGTCAAGTATGATTAAAAGAACAATGTTGAACAATAAATCTTTGAGTAAAAGTAATTAAAAGGTTGTATGCATTGAAAAAATATACTTTTGAGCGATTTTGAACCCGTTTGACCTGTTCCCATTTAGATAATTCTTTATTTGACCCGTTTAAGATAAAACACAACCCAAATCGAGTTAATAAATAATTGGGTGTAAATTGCCACCTTTAAATTACATGCAAGTTGTTGAAAAGCCACTAACCTGGCCTGCAGGAACATTAAGATCGCCTGTCACTTTCACAGCTTCAACGTACTCAAAGAACTCCACATCATTCGAACTCCAGTTGCCATATTTACGCTTCAACTGTACCACCTCGGTACCATATGGACCAAACGCACCAACATAAAGGCCTGTAAAGAAACCAAATGATCATGATCATCATAATAAAGAATCTTTTGTTCTTTATAATTATTATTATTATCATTTAGGGGTTGGGGGTGGGTGGGGTAGATAAAGGGGCTGTTTGCAATTTGGAACATTTTTTAATGTCTAAATAAACATATTCTGCTTTTGATTATTGGGGCATTTACATGTCCTAAGCTCCTTTATTACATATTTACCCAACCCTAAAATTTAATTACATATTTCCCCTTCCTAAAACCTATATATTACATATTTATCCAATTCATATAAAATAACTTAATTTATTACCATTTTACCCTTAATGAACCAATTAAAGTACTATTTACATGTATCCTCTTCCTAAATATTTGTGAGGGGTAATTGGGTAATTTTAAGTTAATTGGGGAAATATGTAATTAAAGTTAGGGGTTGGGGATATATGTAATTTAGAAGTTTAATAGGGGGAAATATGTAAAAAAACCTTGATTATTTAGGGGTCAAATAATCAAGTATGGATGATCAATTTCATACCAGCTCTAACAAAACTGTTCTGAGAATGCACATCCAAACACCAAATAGACAAACAGAGACTCACCGTCAAATGGGTCTAAATCCCCCCTGGATGTAGTGATCCGACTAAAATTTGTATATTCTGACAATTTTTCCCGCTTCTTTGCTTGACTAACCGCAAACTTGACAATTTCACGAACATCCCTCGAGACCTAAATATTTTAGTAATAGACTCTTTTTGTTAATAACAACAGACAAAGTTCTGAAACATTTCAATAAAAACTTGCTAGGATTAATATTTTAAAGAATAGTAGATTAATATGTTTAAAGAATAGTAGTTGGATACAAATAGCATGTACCATGGCTTCAAAATTATGTGAACGTATTCTCAGCTAGTTCCCAAAATCAAGAGCCTTATGGATGGCACAACAGAAAACCACGATAAATCCTAGAGGTGAAAATAAGTTAATGGGTTGACTTGGGATATATTTTACCCTTAGTGGGAAAGTGGTCAAAATGAAAAACCAGCTAAAAGAAAATGGGACAAACTGTCACAACTCACCCGAATTGTAATTTTGACCTAAATAATTCTATTCACAAAAAGAAAAGTTAAAAAAAAAACTTTTGGACAGGATGCGTTTTGGGTTGAGCCCAACGTGACCTCTACAAAAGATTACCTGTCCTCACTTGGTCTTAGATTGTTTGACAGTTTGACTACGCCTTAGTTTGTTGTGTTTGATTCCTAGGTGGGATTCATTCAAATGCAATGATCCCTAGGTTGGTTTTTTGTTCGTGCTTCGGATTTTCCCCTACTTTACACTTCACCCCCAAACCGAAGATTACCTGTTTTGACCTATTATTCAACCCATCCGACCCGCCCATTTGCCAACTCTAATAGGACTAGAGGCGGCAAGATGGTCAAGTCAGGTGCATTGGTAATGGGTTGAGGTTAAACAGGGTCATTTTTAGTCTGAATTGAAACAGGCCCCGTAGGGTCGGATTGACCCACAAACAATTTATTGCCCGTTTATTATCAAAATAAATGTGCTACTTATGATTGAAAACATATTCCCACATAATAATCTACATCTTTTAATAAAATAATTTAAGAGGTTATATGCAACAATAATAAGATTCAAGCAACTTTCAACCCAATTGACACATTTTACTAGTTCTCCTTTTAGCTGACGGTTATCCCGTTTGATATAAAACACAACCCAAATCCACCGATTGATAGTAAGCAGGTCAAAATTACCACCTCTAAATAGAACTGATTGTAAAATTCTAATTCAGCCTTACCTTTCGAGAAACTTTATCAGAACTCCATAATGCCTTAGCCACATCAGGAGGCATCAATTCAGAAACACCTTGACTAGCAATGGCAGCTATTTTGACCTTAGATGCAATGCTTTCCTCACTATCATTATCATTTTGACTTTTAACAGGAACATGAAGGACAAAAGAGTCTTTTTCCACTTCTTCAATTTCAGCAGGAACACGCACAAATTCATCTTTCGTGGGGGTGTCCTCTCTACTGTGTAAAACCCCACCGACAAAAAGTTTCATTTCTAAACTATTACCATCTTCTGCTTCATCACTATTTGCTTCCAAATCGGTATTTTCATCTTCAGATTCTTCATCAGAATCGAAGTTGTTTTCTCATCATCTTCTTGCACCAGCTGATTCACAGTATCACTATCATCCATTACTTCTTCAACATCAACTTTCATAACCTTTAAATCTTTAATTTTTAGTTCGGGAATTTTGTCTTTTAGGAAATTAATCACGCTTTTTATCCCGTCCTCAGTGGACCCCTCAAAATTTATGCTTTTTTCATCATTTTTACCAGGTTTATCTTCATTTACTTTTACATCAATCACAGATGCATTCTCGATGTGAGTCATTGATGTCCCTTTTGTTGATGAAAAATTGGATGGACCTGTAGCTTTTGAGTTGCTTGCCTTAGCTCGCTGCATGAACACCACCTATCAAGAATTCAAGATAGAATATCAGTTTAAGTAACTATGGTAACAAGTCAAAACGGGCTAGGCCGGATTGACCTGGAACACTTTAGTAAGCTATTACAATAGTAACGTACACTGTTAATAAAGCGATATTGTAGGTTATATGCATTAAACTCTTTGTTTTGACTTTAAACCCATTTGGCATGTTTACATTTTAACTAAACTAGATGGTTATATCCGCGCTTCGCGGCGGGTGTCGTGTTCATTGTTACTAAAATTTAAATAAAGACGTAGACGTAATGATAAAAATAATGGTAATAAAAAAGAAACATAAAACTAAATAATAAAAAGGAAAAAAAACAAAATAAAAATTTACCGGTTCGGATCGTCGAAAACCATAAAATCGAATACCGATATGGGTTCCGATAATATCAATACCAACAATGATGTTGTTCGCTCATAATATGTTCGAATCGGCACGGTACCACAACGGTAACGGCACTCGCCATACACAACGATACGAAAAAACTCTATTTTGAATACAACTCCGTTTTTTAAAAAAATTATATCGGAATATTGACAAAAAAAATAAAAACAGCCGCGCACTCTGTATTCTGAAAAAAAATTAGCGAACGAAAGTTATTAAAGGAAAACGAAATTAATAGAAAATGAAACGGACTAAAAGCGTACATTATATATAGTATAAGGGTTGAAATTGAAAAAAAAAAAAACATTTAAATAAAGACGTAGACGTAATGATAAAAATAATGGTAAAAAAAAGAAACATAAAACTAAATAATAAAAAGGAAAAAAAACAAAATAAAAATTTACCGGTTCGGATCGTCGAAAACCATAAAATCGAATACCGATACGGGTTCCGATAGTATCAATACCAACAATGATGTTATTCGCTCATAATATGTTCGAATCGGCACGGTACAACAACGGTAACGGCACTCGCTATACACAACGATACCAAAAAACTCCATTTTGAATACAACTCCGTTTTAAAAAAAAATTATATCGGAACATTGACAAAAAAAACAGCCGCGCACTCTGTATTCTGAAAAAAAATTAACGAACGAAAGTTATTAAAGGAAAACGAAATTAATAGAAAATGAAACGGACTAAAATCGTATATTATATATAGTATAAGGGTTGAAATTGAAAAAAAAAAAAAAAAAAACATGCATTGCTTGCTTGTACTATGTGCTGTTATGCTTGTACATTTATGAATAGTGAATTTTGTGAGTAAACCTAAATTGCTAATTAATACGAAGTGAATAAATTGGTTTGCCCATTTGACCCGTTAGAAAGAAAACATAACAAGAATTAGCCCCTTTATAAGTAAACAGGTCTAATTGGTGACCTGTAATATAAATTTTTGAGATCAGTCCCTTCAATATGCAAGATCTTTGACCCAATATCCATTATCCTGACCAAGACAAAATTATGATTTGTAAGTTACCTGCATACTGTATGTTTCATCATTTTCTTTGACCACAAAAATTTCAAACAGAGGAGTTCCAGGAGATGCAGACACCAATTGTCTGTAACAAGCAAACATCACCACTGTTATTTGTAAATATTATGTGAACCAAATGCAATAAAAAATATATGGTGTTTTTTTCACCATTATACTATACCTTGGGTTATAACTTCTGCCAATAAATCTGCCTACACCCGGTGTTATGCGTATCAGTCTTCCAAACGGGTCATCGGAATCTTTTGAGTAGCCCACCCACCAACCAACCTGTAAGTATTATAACGCTCATTGATTCATGATGGAAAAAACGCATACTTTGAAAGAAAAATGTTTTAAGGAATACAGTAGAGGCAATTTCGACCCATTTACTTATGAATCGGTTTAGGTTTTTGTTTTATCCAAAAAGGAAAAATGGATCACTCATAAAAATTAGCTAACCGGGAACAGGTCAAATCAAAGTATATGTTTAATGCATACAATTTCCTATATCGTTTTATTTAATTATTTATTACTTTAAAAAAATTTATTTAAAAATCACAATTAACACATTAATTAATTATAAAAAATAGAAAGAAAAAAAGGTCAACCCAGCACATTTCGACCCATACTAAAGTTGACTTGATTCAACCTAAACCCTGCTTTGACCTGTTACCTAGCCTGCCCACCTTGACACCTCTGACCTCTAGAATATATCAATGAACAAATAAGCACTTTAGTGTGTGTGATAATATTACCAGCCCACTACCAGTACTTTTACACAATTTTGAAGCTTCATGATAACGCTCTTCATGTATTGCTTTCTGCAAAAGGTAAAACAAACAAACAAACAAACAAACCTGTTAGACAAGGATTCATAGACATCCACAACCTTGTTACCAATTCAAATCTGATCCTGACTCTGAAGTCTGACCTTCAACTCGGACATAATCTCAGCAACACTATCCTTTGATGTTGCTTCTGCGATAGCTGTTTTTAACTTTGAAGCTTCCTGAAAATCTTCTTTCTCTATTGCTTCTTCTACTTGAAACTGCCAACTCATTATAACAAATGAATTAGTAAATACTGAATCTTTGATGATGCAAATTCTTGTAACATATAAACTTCCAAAATTACCTAAATTTAGAAAGAAAAATCTATTAAATGAAGAGTATGTAGGTAATACAAATTTGCATTATATACTGATAGATCAACATGTGAGTTTTTGCATGTGCATATCATTATATCTGATTGTCTTCATATTTCACTAGTAAAGTATGTATGAACTATTTTGAGGGAAAAATGTTAATTGCATTAAATGTTATGTAAAAAACATGTGAGACACAAAATGATGGCGGTGGATTATAACAATAAAGAATCTATCATTTAAACGGATAAAGGTTTGAAACAGAAAAATCAAAGAGTTTATCTTCTTTTATGTGTAATTATTTATAGCATTCGTTAATCATGAGATAAGCTGATGCCAAAATTGGGTAAAAGTTACCAACCATGTGAAGAGAGATTTGTTACTCATATGACCTAGCATTTTTTAAGGTATTTCCATGCCAATTTCCTTGTTTTGGTACAGATTAGATGTAATCTACATTTGAATTGGCTTGAAATGGTAACATGAGTCCAATGAGTTAATCATCTATGTGTCTCTTTTCTTCATCTTGTTCCCTTAAAAGCATGTTACAAGAAATTGGCGAGACATGCCATTAGTCTACCTTCCTCCTACAACAATTTCCTCTTGTTTCTTCCATTTTTTTCTCGGAGACTTGGTTTTAAAAAAGAGCGAGGCGCTACGGGGCTTTTAGGTCCCAAATGCCAAGGCGCAAGTCGCACTCATCACTAACGCTAGGCGTAGGCGTTGCTCTATGTACAACCAAAAAAACTTTATTCACAACCAGAACCTACGCCTCTCATCTGTACTACATATCAACCTTTTTATCAAGTCAATCCTTCCACAATTCCTTCATCCCTTTCGTTGCTTTTACATATTAGCCTCCTATAAGTATAAACCCTAAATTTGACCAATTTTGACCCACCACACAAGGCGCCGCCTCAATCCCCTGCTGCGCCTTTTAACTTGAAGATACAGTCAGCAAACCCCTGGTAGTTCACTAAGTGATACACAACTATCCAAACAGTGAAATTAATCCCCCCTTACAAGGTACAACACATGATAAGTTAACTACAAATCAATCATAAATCCATAAAATAAAATATTCACCAGCAATCAACAAGTATTACGAGCATAACCGCATAGGACAATAGTACGATACCGAAACCCTACATCAAAATTAAAGTGCGTATGCGCATCAACAAACCTGAAGAAGAGAAACAGAACGTTCCGCGAGCTCAATTTCTGAAAAATAACGAGTCCACCTATTCCAATCCCAATCCAATGACGTGGCATGATCGGAATTAGTGCCGTTGTTGCTGCAACGGCAACTGGTATTAACCTGTGACGATTTGAGATGATTACTCGAACCAGAAACGAATTTCAATTTGTACGATTTCTTCGCAACAGACAAATCAAAACAGGAAGATGAAGTGGGTCTGATTTGGGGGATACATGGGACTGAAGTTCCAGTGGCCCAATAAGCGTTCGCAACCGCCATTTCTTCCTCCCAGTTGCAATTCGCCTGTGTTTAAAATCAATCAGTGTGTTCTTATTGTGCTTGATTATGATTTTGATTTCTAGGGTTTGTGGAGAGTGGGAGTGTGGATAATATCGCCGGATGATATACAAAAGTTCACATATCGCCACCGTGGGTTCCTCCTCCGTGTCTTTTAAGTATTAACACATTTGAACCCTCTACTTCTGTGTTTTAGAAAATAATCCCCATATCTTTTTTTCATGTTATAACTAGTGGGATTGCCCGTGCTACGCAGCGGGAATTCAGTCGGTAGCAGTTTGGTCTGATATGGTACCGGTACGGAACCGGCATACGCTATAGCAGGCATAAAAAACATAAAAGATAAAGTCGTTACATGCCCAAATGAATATCGGCACGTTTTTGCATCGATCGAAAACAAAAAAATACCGGTTCCGATGATACCGATGTCGGTCAGATGTTTTTCTGTCGGTATCGGTTAAGTGTTAAAATTCGTAAGCCTCGGTTTCGACGGCCCATACACTGGTATTCAGCCTGCGAAAAAAAATCAACTCGAAACGCTGATAAAAAAACATGTTGAAATGGCATATAAAGGTCGTAAGAGAAAACAAAAAAGACAAAGAAAAATGAAACCTTAAATCAGTTTTGACGACTTGTACCGTGCTTCGATAACTTGTACATTATAACAAAAATTCCGTTTTGAACGAAAATTATATCGAAACATATCGCAACGTTATACTCGGAATTTTGTAAAACATCAAATTTAAAAGTTATAAGAGAAAAACAAAATATGACCAAGATTAATTATAAAGATTAAAATATTATAAAATTTAAAATTTATATAAAACGTTAAGAAAAAAAAGGAAACCTCACTGTCACGTGACAGCCCTCAACTAGGGGGTTACTATTCATGATCTTCTAAACGTATGCATATACAATAAGAGTTGGAAAGTTACAAGTTTGGGTTCATTTGAAATCACAAAAAACCTTTGAGAACCACGAAACTAATGTTGGTCTTTGATTAGAAAAATGAAGGGTTAACCTTTTGAGTAATCGTATGTGAATAAAGATATCCGCATTTGCATATGTATGTTTACGTGAATGAAGGCGTCTACATGTGCATGGGCGTATCACGTCTGATTATTTAAAATCCTAGTCTTATTCTCAAGTTTTTTTTGGTTGTCAAGTGAACATTCTCTTCAATAACTTTCTTTCCACCCATATGTTGGTAATTATTTATTGGAACCTATCTTTGTTATTGTAATACGGGTTCATGTTTGAAAATATTTTTAGTACGACTCGGGTTGAGCCAACCACACACTTTTTTGCCTCTCTCTTATTGCTCTACAAATAACAAATCAAAGCATGTATATTTTTTTATGGTTCATATGAGTTAAAGACCGGTTAACCGAAACACTTTTGTAAAGAATTTGTGCACTAATGATAATAGTAGTAAAAAAAACATATTGTACTCTAATTATTTGAATAAAACGATTTATTAAATTGTATATATTGAAGATACATTTTAACAACTTGTAACCCATTTGACTCATTTCGTTTTGTCGATTTATTTTATTTTACTTCACCCATCTGTTTGAGATAAAACATTCACCAAATTGCTCGTTAACAATAGTATGTTATTAGTACTTTCAAAATCCCGTTAACAAAAGATACAGGTAAAGAGACACAATAAAACCCGAGCATATTCCAAAACCGATGAAACTCGAGCATATTGTAAGTCGTTTAAGCTTGATTTATCAAATAAGGTTTAACCTAAAACAAAACAGATAATAAATCTACAGCTTGTTTATAAGGCCGGGATGCCTACCAAAAATGGTCATTGTACACGCTCTCCACTTGTGTGTTAACCATACCTCTCAGATGGTTGACCTCCATTTTCTGCCATTTCCAAAGCGGCATCCGAATCATTAGTATTAGTCGTGGAGCTGGAGTTAGGGTTGGAGTTGGAACTGGAATTGGAATTAGAATTAGAATCAGAACCAGAGGATGCTACATTCTCTGTGCGTATTGGCATGAGAAAACTCTGCATTCTCGAAAGGTAACTTTGACTTTGACCATGATGAGATGTTGATGAAAGGTTGGGATCGGGCGGGATATTAGGAAGATCGTTTAGCTCGAGATTGGGAAATATAGAACACCGACATCTAGGGCATTTTATGTTTAATCTAAGCCATTTATCGATGCATGCCAAGTGGAAGTTATGAGCACACGGAAGGCCACGAACCTGAAAGTCATTTTAGAAAGGAAGGTGCAGTTTTAGTACGAGTCAAAACATATTGGGTCGGGTCAGGCCAATTCACAAATATTTTTTCCTTTTATTTTCTTGAACTTTATAGTAACATTATTGGTTAAATGTGATTTAAAAAACTCTCACTACAATGATAATCTAAGACTTATGAAATGAAATGATTTGAGGTTTTATACATTTTCAATACTTTTGTTTGACTTTTGACCTATTCGACATGTTTCAATTTTATTTATTTTCCATTTGGCCAATTTGAGACAGAAAAACCAAAATAACACATTTTACCGTGTGTTTTCTTGAAATTTATAACAATATTATGTCTTAAATGTTACCTCATCCCCGACACGGAACTCCTCCAAACAAATTGGACAGTCACTGCAGTCGGTTGGAACAGCTTTCAGTGAGAACAGTGGAAGTTCGTGAATTAACGCCTCCACTGCTTGCCTCTGCATTCCAAAATTAGAAACCACTCATAAAAAGGAGGTATAGAATTAATAAGAGGTGTTAAACTTGACCCATTTATAGGTCACCCATTTATAGGTCAACCGGCCGCTTTGGGTTACACTTTGTCTTGAACGGTAATAATTGTAATATATCTTTAAATGAAAACTGGATGAATGTTACCTAAAGTGTAATCACTATTGCATAAAACCTCCTAAATCATTTTATTCAAAAACTAGATAATCAACGTAAATTTGTAATAGTATATATATTTTTCGTTTCATATTTAAAACATTAACTGTTAAAAAATCAAGGAAAAAATTAAGTGATTATGGGTTAGGCCGACCCATTTTGACCCGTACTAATAATGGGTCGGCCCAACCCATTATATCTTTTCACATTAGTCAACCCGCCTAGTTTTTAATCTCTAGTATCAATAATAACAAGCGAGACGCTTTAGAAGAGAAAAAAAAAACAAACACAAATTTTGTAGAAGTTCAGTTTTACATGGTAGGACGTGTTGGCTGTCACCCGAGGTGTATTTCCAATGCATAAATAAAACCTCTTAAACCGCTTTATTTCAAAATTTTGATTATTGTTGTAATAGTAAAGTTTATAGTTTTTTAATCATATTTAGAACATTAAGTAGAAACCCAACCCGCCCCACACGTCCATTTCTTCACCTCTATTATTAAAAATAGGTGAGACCCTTTAGAAGTTAAAAATCAAATGCAAAATTTGTATAAATAATTAAATGCCAGTGTAAATTCCATTGCATACAACACCTAATTCGAACTTATAATTTATCTGCCAAGTGACTGCAGGCAAAATAAGACGTTTACCTGGTTTTCAGATAAGTAAAGTCCTGGATGATGTGGAATGGCATCATGTTCCATGACTCTCATCTCTTGAGCGGCACTTTCAAATACCCGATCTGGCAGACGAATCATGTCGACCAACACCTGCAACATCTTTACTCATTATCTCGGGAGTTCAAAAAGCATTTCCTTGTTAAATACATGGACAACAAATAAAAACTCAATAAAAGAACACGTAAAGGTTACCCCATATTCTGAAATCCTGGACACAGTGATCCCCAACTGAGCCCGTTCCAGATGAACTTTTCTTCTTGTTAACCACTGCATCAGAGGTCCATTAATGGAAGAAATTGAGAAGTTACATTTTAATAAAACCAACAGAACCAAGAACGAAGAGATCATATTACAGTATTACACCTTATTTACTAAATAAATGGCAAGACATATGAGTCCACCATAGCTGAAAATCAACCATACAAGAAAGCCCCATTTCTGATTCTTTTCAGGCAACTGCAAGAACTAAACACAATCACTAAACATTCTATTAAGAGAAAAATTCATTAAATAGTAACCAAGTTTCTCATCTGTTACACACTAGTCACTCAAAGTTTTTTTGTTTCTCTAGAGTCACTCAACTTCCATAAGGTGTTCCAATCTTGTGAAATTTTTTATAAGTATTAAAAAAAATTAAAATTAAATGACCTAAATGGAACATATATGAATCTTTGTTATATTATTGATTATTTTTTCCAATTTGACTTAAATTAAACAATTATAAAACTCGGTTATTATTTAGTACTTTTTCCTTCACTATTACCTCCTAGTTCAAGTTAAGTTTGAAAAACAAAATCACTAAATAGTAATAAAGATTCGTATATCTTACATTTATGTCACTTAATTTTAAAACCTTTTAATATTTATAAAAAAAATTCACAAGTTTGGAACACATAATGAAAGTTGAGTAACTTTAGAATTGAGCGACTTTAGTGAAACACTTAGGAAACTTGGTTACTATTGGGTGAATTTTTCCCTTCTATTGACGATAAAATGGTTCTAGTGGTTAATTACAATAAACCAAAATAACACACATACACAAGTGTGTGCACTGGTGAACCATACTGATCCTGTAATACTCCATGCCCATAAAAATGGATAGAGAACCACATAAAGAATGGATAGAACCACTAATCTTCCAAGAAAGTAAGCATCTCTTTGCCGCCGACCATAATCCCTGTATTGTTAAAAAAGACGTTAATATCATCAGTGCTTAATTATGAAATGATACTTAAGTAAATCTAATCTATACTAATCTAACCTAACCTAAACTAAACTAATCTATGGAGAGAATACTGAAACTTTGAAATTGGTTTGTATTTCTCTTGAATGATTCACTACAACTCACCACTTATTTATAGTAGTTAAGAAATCACTATTAACCAACTAACTAACTCACTAACTAATGTAACTAACTCTTATTTATTCTAACAGATACCATCTGATAAAGGCAAGGATGACTTACAATCCCATTTTATCTGCAAGACCACTGTCTACAAACATCAAGATCCGAAAAACAAAGACAGCACCATAATCAATCTAAATTCCAACGAAATAGACATAAATCAAGATATAAAAATGCACTAAAATAAGTGAAATCAAGCAGGATTTAACCAAATAACATCAAGTATAGTAGTATACTCACCACTATCCACATATGCAATGGGAATTTACAAAGATAGTATCGCTTCCAACTCAAGAGAACCATAACTCTGTGCAGTTACAATCTCAAAGAAAACAACACAATATCCTTGAAAATTGAAAGAATAATCAATGATTTTAACTAGGGCAGTAAACGAACCAAACCGAACGAGACGTTGTTCATGTTCGTTTGTTAAGCTTTTATTGGACAAACGAACGGTTCACGAACACATAACTGAACGAAATTTTGTGTTCGTGTTCCTTTGTTAAGAAAATGAATTTGTTTCTGTTCGTTTGTTAACATTATAAACGAACACAAACCAATACAAATGAACATAAACGAACATATAATAGATTAATTCTAATGGTAAAAAATTAAAAAAAATATTAAAAACTTGAAACAAACAAGCATAGACGAACAAACATTAGTTAACAAATTACCAGAAGTTCACGAACACTACTAAACGAACGCGGTCTTTGTTCGTGTTCGTTTATTTAATTAATCCAACTGAATTTTTTTTATTCGTGTTCGTTCATTTATTAAACAAACGAACGTAAACGAACTTCCTGCCAAACGGTTCATTTCGTTTACAGCCCTAATTTTAACATATATCACAAGAAGAATTAAATCAATTTTACAAATTACTGCTTCACAACTGATTGAATCAACACTCTATCACTAACTCACTATGCTACTTCACAAAATCGTATCACAAATCAAAAACAATAAATCAACCCTAAAACGATCACAATTTCAAATCAAACGCAAAAGGATACATACTGAACGCAAGCATTGATAGGAAAAATCCATCGTACCTGAACAGATTCGAAATTGAAACAAATTAAACACTGTTTCGCAAAATCGAAAGGAGAGTCTGAATGGAGCATGTATGAGATCAGATGTACGAAAAGATGAACAAACAAACCACTTGAAGTGTACGCCTCTGATCGCCATGGAAGAGGATAATTTAGCGGGAAAACCTAGGGTTCAGTGTCAGTAATCGATCAGAAACACTCATTTCTTTGGAAGGAGTGAAGAACTGAATCTGGGAAATGGAAAAAGATAATCGCGACTGAAATTCCAAAGAGGTGACGATCAAAGCTGAGTATGTAAAATCGGGAGAATATGCGGTTTTTTGGGTTTTATAAATTGCAAAACACGTCCCCTCTCTTTGGATGAAAATACAAAAATAGTCCCTCTGACTTCTTAACTCATTGTACGATGTTAAAAACCACTTTAAAGCGACCAAACCGACCTTAACCCTAATTTACTATTTAAAAAACTGGGTTTCACGGTTCGGTATATGGTTTACGGCTTGGAACCGTAATAAAAAAATATTTTTTTTCACTGTATATGTGACAACTGCGGTTTTTCAGGTCCTTACCGTTTCCCGACTTTTATACGTTAGATTTTTTTTTATTATAATTTTATATATTTTTAGTGTTTCTAGGAATACTACCTTAAACAAACACTAAAGTCCGAACTAGAAAACCCGGTTAAGTGCATACACTGCGTATACTGCGAACGCGTTAAATAATCGGTAAAAATTTAATTCTCGAAAATAATTTTTATATTTATATTTTAGTTAAGAATGATATTTTATAACATTATATGTGCTAACTTTTGTGATTCTTGATTTAACTAACGATCACAGGTGGTTCTTCCGTTAAAAACCCGGTGTTCACCCGGTATAACTTTTTGAAAATTTTTGAGTTTTTATGTTTTAAAAATTTTCAAAATTCATCATTTTAGATACTTAAGTTTTATATTTGATAAAAATGCTTATTTTTAGTGTTTAGGGGTGTAATTTTTATAAAAAATTGGTATTTTTTTTATAAAAATGGTCTTTTTAACCAAGAATTCAACCTCCCCTATAAATACCCAACCCCCCACCCCATTTTCTCTCTTCCTTCCTCTTCTTCTTGGCCGTAGACCCCCCCCTGCAACCAAACACCCCAAATCTTATTCCAATCTCATAAACAATCAATTCCAAGCTTTGATTCTTGGTTCCAATGGATTGATGAGCTTTGTTTTAGTGTTTTAAAGGTATTTTAATATGATTTCATCTTTAAAATTTCTGTTTTGATTCTTACATGTGTTCTCAAGAACACACACACTCACTTTGATTTTCAAGTTTTGTTGTTTTTAAAAGTTTTTAGCTTGAATCTTCAAATTCAGAAATATTGAAAAATTCTGGAAATTGGACAGCGATTATTATATGATTAACTAAGACTCCTGTACAAATTTTATAAAAATTGGAGTTGTTTAAGTATACGTTTAGTATTTATAAAGTTTAAACGAACGATTTAGGGTTTATATACTTCTGGATAAAATCAGGACTTGAAACTTGATATGGGATCTTATATTGACTTAACACTAATATGATAAAAATTTGGTAAAGTTTGGATGTGTTTAACTATTTTTCCCGAATTTGTAAAATTTTAATAATATTAAATAATCTGAATATTGGAAAAATATAAAAATTGGTCAGAAATTTTTATTTATATATATGATCAATTGGTATAAATTTGAAGCAGTAACTTTATGTCTAAGTATGTTTTTAGAATTATGGTCCATTTAAATTTTATAAAAGTTAATAATTTTGGAAGATTTTTATATAAAATTGATTTTATAAAAATTCTAAGGGATTTTGGACAGAAGTATAAACCCATTTAAAACATAAAATTTGACTTTTAAATTGGGTAATAATATCACATTAAAACCCTAATTTTGGACGAATCGTATTTAAACCGTAGACCGGACTTTACGCGCGTAATCGCGTTTTTGATCATACGAAACCGTGACATGAGATTTTATCAAATGTGATTTTTTTAACTACTGATGTTATTATTAAAAATCTAAAACTTAAAGTTTTAAAATTATTAATTCATATAAAAGCCGGTTTTACAATTCTTAACGGTTCGTACGCACGTGCACGGGTTTTGGCTATACAATCGACTGCATAGCCACTTTTGACTTTTGTTGACTTGGCCACACATATTAGGTTTCCTAAATACATTTTGTGTCTACTTATTAGTAGGACTCAGTTAGGATATCATCGTTGGCTGTTTCACTGTTATACCGCACTTTTTCGCGTTTCACTATCAAGTGAGTTTTCGCGGCCCCTTTTTACTTACTGTTTTACCGTTTTTGGGGGAAAGCTGTTTCGTTTTTATTTATTTAGTCATATGTTACATGATACAAGGATTACATGAGTTATTTTTATATTTATGCATTAAAGTCCCCAAATTTTTTTTGTTTGTAATCAATTAACTGAGCGTAGCCGTTGAGAATTTTGAGTAGTACTACTTGGGTTGACACCCCCGCTCATGGTTTGGTCGCGCCAACCAAACTTGTAGGGTCACGTGGGCGCAAAGTTAGCCAATTATTTTTTTAGACGGTTGTTGGCATAAGACTTCCGTATGGGGTACTTTATTTTTATTTTGTCTAGGCTTTGATTACGGCTCATGGTAATATGTTATCTAATACATGTGTACTGACTTTGGATTTTTATAAACTTTTATAGAGTCGTAAAACCTGCGATTCTCACCAACTATTTATATAGTTGACCCGTTTTTGAAACATGCTTTCAGGTAAACAGAAATGAAGATAAAGTTCATGGGGGCACGCTTTTGTTTAGATTTTGTGATTTCACTTTGGAACAAACTTAGTACCTATGACTTTGGTTGTTTATAAGACGTTCCTTTTATTGTATGACTTCTTTTAATTTTGGGTTTAGTAATGGTTCTTTTGTAAATTACGATGTACCCATTAGCATTCTCTTGCGCCTAAGTGTTCGATGCACCGTTCTCGTCTCACCTCCGTGTTTCCGCCTTCGGCGGGGTGTGACAGACTTGGTATCAGAGCACTGGTTAAAGAGAATTAGGTTTACCCCAGACTCGAACCTAGACTATGACCTTAAGAAACATTGCAAAGAACCTTAGGAACTATGTGTGCATTGCATATCATTTCGCAATTCTTATTCTTACCAGCTTTACATTCTCAGTCACAGCATGTCTACGTCTTCAGCATCTTCATTTCAGCACTACTTCTCAGACGATGAGGCTGATAGCTTCAACAGTTTCCCTTTTGTACCTGTCCCTACAGCATCAGGTGATTGGAGTGCGCCCGAGCCAAGTCATACGTCAGAGGAGGATCCGTCGGAGCACTATGTGCCCGGTGAGTCTAGCTACGCGACCAGCTCAGAGGATTTAGGGAGCCGTCTACCCTCACCTACTTCGGTCCTACCCCCTTCCAGGGTAGCACCGGTGACTGTTGTTCTACACCCTGCTACTCTCGCTGTTGGACGGTCACTATTTCCTGGATCAACCTTCGAAGTCGGAGGATCATCTTCTAGGACTGCACCTATTATTATAGAGTTATCATCAGATGAAGAGGAGGAGCCAGAGGACACCAGGACTAATAGGGAGGTACAGATGGATGAGTTAGTGGAGGATTATGCTGGACACGAGACGAGACTGAATCATCATCATACTATGTTGGAGGATGTTCTAGAGAGGATACCGGAGCTATATCAGTATGTTACTACTCTTCAGGCGTCCGAGCTGAACATGAACCAGTGCATGGAACGAATTGAGAAAAGGGTTTACTCCAGAATGGCTATTTTTGTGGCTTTCCTTGTTTTACGGGTTGCTGTTGTGTTAGGTTTCTATTTCAGACACTGAGCGACATGTGCTCAGGTCCTTTTGATGGGTTACAAAAACTTAATTTTTGGGGTATTGGCTTAGTTCTAACTAATGCCTAATTTTGTAAAATTATTACTAGCTCTTGTAAATCCTAGCTACTATCTATGATTTATGAAGCATTTTTATAAATCTTTTGATGATGGAATGAAACAATATTTTGGATGATTATTTGTATGTTATAAACTTCATTTGGTTATTGTTTGTGTATTGTTACCATCCTTATTTGTTACCTTGTGTACATGATTCGGTTAAAAAAATTTATTGTCATTCTCAAAAACATATCTTTTATATATGGTTTGTTTACTATGTTTTGAGTAATTTTTAATCAAGTATTCTCATTTACTCAAACTCTCATCAAATTCCTGTCCGTTTCCGTTTTTAGAAAATGCCACCGAGGAGGGATCCTCAGCATAATGAGACAGAGAATACTCAGCCAGATTTGGAACAGCTGATAAATCAAGGGATAGATGCAGCTATACCAAGAATAGTTGCACAGATCACCGCATGGTTAATCAGGAGTGCTGGCGGCACTAGTGGTGGTGCTTCTGGCAGTGGTGGAGCCGGTGGTGGCACAAATACTGGTAATACCAACCGTGGATGCACTTTTAAAGACTTCTCTGCAGGAAAACCTTTGGATTTTTATGGTAGTGAGGGAGCAGTTGGAATTGTTCGTTGGATAGAAAAGATGGAGTCTGTCATAAAAATCAGCAACTGCTTGGATAATCAGAAGGTTAAGTATGTTGCTTGCTCTCTACAGGGCGAAGCCCTAACATGGTGGAATTCTCAAGTTGACGCGTTAGGAGAACAGGTTACTGATAACCTGACTTGGGACAAATTTAAGAAAATGTTGATTAGGAATACTGTCCTCGAAATGAAATAAAGAAGATTGAAGTTGAGTTTTGGAACCTAGAAATGGAAGGAGCTGAAATCTTGGTTTACACAACTCGATTCCAAGAGTTGTCCCGTTTGGTGCCACATCTGGTGACACCCGAATCTAAAAGGATTGAAAGGTATATATGGGGATTGGTGCCCCAGATTCGGGGAATGGTTACTTCAGCCAAACCTTCTACTATGCAAAGTGCGATCCAATTGGCAAGTGAATTAACTGATGAGATGGTGAGAAATGGAATTTTGATTAAGAAAGGAACAATTAGAAAGAAACCAGAGGAGAAGGCTATGAAGAAATCTACTGGTGGTCCAAGTAAGAAGCGTAAGTTTGTGAAGAATTATGTGGCGGTGACACCGCAGAAAAGGGCAAACACTGGAAATCCACCTCTTTGCGCCAAGTGCAATTCTCAACACTTTGGGGCTTGTGAGCAGTTCGTGTATGCAATATGTAAATGAGTGGGGCATACAGCAAACTACTGCAGATTCGACCCTAATGCACCATGGGGTTGTTTTGAATGTGGGGCAACTGATCACTTCAGGAACAAATGTCCCAAATTGGGCAGAATTGGTGGGAACGCAGCAAATCAAGCTAAAGGTAGAGCTTTTGTGATTGGGGCTGCAGATGCACGTCAGGACCCAAATGTGACGACGGGTACGTTTCTTGTCAACGATCTTTATGCATCTATACTTTTTGATACAGGGGCTGATAGAAGCTTTATATCTTCTGAATTTAGATCATTGATTAAGTTAAAATCACAGAAATTGAAAGAGGCCTATACTATAGAACTAACTAATGGTAAGTTGATTAAAGCTAGTGACATTATCCGAGGTTGCTCTATGAACCTAAATAATCACCAATTTAATGTAGACCTTATCCCAATAGAGCTCGGTAGTTTTGATGTTGTTATTGGCATAGATTGGTTATCCGAAAACGAGCCGAAATTGTTTGCTCAGAAAAGATAGTTCGAATTCCGCTTTCAAACGGTGAAGTCCTGAATGTCCAAGGCGATAAGCCCGGGAGGAGTTTGAACATTGTGTCTTGCATGAAGGCATGGAAATACCTTAAAAAGGGAAGCTACGCGTTTCTTGCTAATGCCATTGAGAAGAAATCAAAGGAGGTTAAGATTCAGGTATTCCAGTTGTACGCAAGTACCCAGAAGTTTTTCCCGAATATTTGCCTGGATTACCCCCTCCACGACAAGTTGAGTTCCGGATTGACTTGATACCCGGTGCCGCACCTATTGTTAGATCCCCATACCGTCTGGCACCGTCTGAATTACAAGAGTTATCGAATCAGTTACAGGAACTTTTAGAGAAGGGATTTATAAGACCGAGTTTCTCACCTTGGAGAGCTCCGGTCTTGTTCGTGAAAAAGAAGGATGGATCATTTCGAATGTGTATTGACTACCGGGAGTTGAATAAATTGACGATTAAGAACCGATATCCACTCCCGAGGATTGATGATTTGTTTGACCAGTTACAAGGATCGACTCATTTTTCTAAGATCGATCCCAGATCTGGTTATCATCAATTAAGGGTCCAAGAGGATGACATACCAAAGACAGCGTTCAGAACTCGGTACGGTCATTACGAGTTTTTGGTTATGCCTTTCGGGCTAACTAATGCCCCGGCAGTGTTTATGGATCTGATGAATAGGGTGTGTAAACCTTATTTAGACAAATTCGTGATAGTCTTTATCGACGATATTCTGATATATTCTCGAAGTAAGGATGTGACAATCTGATATTTTAGGTTAACCCCGTTAACTATTCCGTTAAGTTTCCAATTAAAAACTTAACCCCGTTAACTATTCCGTTAAGTTTCCTATTAAAAACTTAACCCCGTTAACTAAATCTAACCCGAGGGACTGATTCGGTCACAAATTCAACTCAACACTACAAGGACTAATTGTGTAATTATGCCAAATTGAATAATTTGACTCCCCGAAGTCAAAATTGACAAATTGGTCTTCTGTTGACTTTTAGAAGTCAAAATCGAGACCCTTTGATTTCCAATCCGCGATTGATAACAGAAATGAATGGAATTCTGTAATTGATTATCACCTAAATGCCTTAATTGTTCATCATGGAACTTTAATCGTAATCATCAATCAAATTAAACTCAAATTATGACAATTATGCTCATAACCGTCGACCTCATCTTAATCGATCACCAAATTCGACTAATTCTTGTATTCTTCTCACAAATTATTCACCTGCAAACCTTGTACGAGTCACTCAGAAGAATTCCCATACACCAGCCGCGCCGGAGAAGAAACCAGAAGCGCCGAGGATCAACCCACAGCCGTCGAACCCCGTTTTACTCGTGCACTGTCAATCCGACATCCATCAGGGTAATTGAAACATTCGTTTGATTCGTTTTATGCTTTAGAATGAAAGCCCTATCCTAATCAGGGCTTACATTATCGATTTAGTCATAATCCGATTCTAGGGTTCTTAAGAAATCGGATTTGGGGATTTTGATTCTAGACTTATTCTTAACGCAATTAAAGCATACCAGTAGTTTCGCAATACTCAGTTTAATGAAAACCACATGTTAATTGAATCAAACAACATCCAATTTTACAAAATCGAATTCTAGGGTTCATTTGAAACCGGTTTAATCGAACTCTAACCTAGACACAGTTTTAATCCAATTAAACTATATAGTTAGAATCATCATCACCCAATCTTTGAAAACCCTATGACGATTCAGTCTTAAAACATCGAATTGGTTATGAACAAGAATCTAGGGTTCTTCGTACGAACTGCTTAGTTGAACCCTAATCTACAATCGTTTTCAATCCAATTAAACCCAGGGTTAGTTTCACAATGCTCTAATTTGTAAAAGCCCTATGAATTCAACCGTTTTTAATATTTGATTTAATCGATTTGATTCTAAATTAAACCTAGGGTTTTTCGGATCTTTGAAACAGAAATTAACGAACCTAAACTCGACCATTTTACAATTAAACTCACCTTCAAATTCGTCATACCCAGAATTACAAAACCCTTAAACTTGTTTTATCATTCGCGACTGAAATCGATGGTTTGGGGACATGTTTTGCATTCGGTTCGTTAAAGGGGGAAGAACACGATGAGGGCGAGGGTTAAAATCAAATGAATCGGGTATCTCATGCGATGACCCTAGCGGGCGTAATGGTTAGAGCAGTGTGTGTGTGTGGGAGAGACCCGGGTTCGAGACCGGGCTCCCACAATTATTTTTAAAACATTTTTCTGGATTATTAAATTAATAAAAATCAAACCTTTTAATATTGTATTATTATATATATGGGTTTTAACCCGGAAAACAACCCGTAGGCTCGGGTTTGAAATATTAGTTTGTTTTTATAAATTATACCCACTTTTATAATTTATACATTATTATTAATAAGTAAAAATAATATATTTATATAATTTTTAAGCCGTAAACTCGTGTAAAATAATATGTTTATATTATTCTCAAATTGTGACTCGTATTATTAAATAATATATATTTATATTATTTCAAATCATTTTATAACGCCGTAAATCAATCGTGACTAAATAATAATATAACTAATTATATTATCCACTAGAATATATATATTATTATTTATGTCAAAATCTTGTATTCATAACCGTCGACCTCATCTTATATTATCCACGAAAAGAATTACATAACTCATGACCTGGAGTTGGGTGATGTTGTCTTTGCACTCAAAATTTGGAGGCACTATCTTTATGGCACCAAATGCACTATTTTTACCGACCACAAAAGCCTTCAACATATATTTGATCAAAAGATGTTAAATATGAGACAAAGGCGATGGGTTGAGCTTCTGAATGACTATGACTGTGAGATCCGTTATCACCCTGGGAAAGCAAATGTAGTGGCAGATGCTTTGAGTAGAAAGGAAAGAATAAAACCTATTCGAGTTCGTGCTTTGGGGATGACAATCTAAACGAGTTTGAAAGCTCAAATTCTCGAGGCACAAAAGGAAACTCTACAGAGAAATAACTTGAAAGATGAACTTTTATGTGGTGCTAAGAGAAAATTCGAACAGAAAACTGATGAGTTGATTTATTATTTGGATCGAATGTGGATTCCGGATTCCCATAACTTGAGGGAACTGATTTTAAATGAAGCTCACAAGTCGAGGTATTCTGTGCATCCTGGAGCCGACAAGATGTACAAAGACTTGAAAGAATTTTATTGGTGGCCCGGAATGAAGAAAGATATTGCAAGTTATGCTTGATATGTTCTAAGGTCAAGGCGGAATACTAGAAACCGTCGGGACTTTTGCAGCAACCCGACATCCCTCAGTGGAAATGGGAGCAGATTGCTATGGATTTTGTCACCAAATTACCCCGAACTTCCAGTGGTTATGATTCAATTTGGGTCATTGTTGGCCGGTTGACAAAATCTGCTCACTTTATTCCCATCCGAGAGGATTATAAGATGGAAAAGTTAGCCCGTTTGTATATTGGTGAGATTGTTTCTAGGCATGGAGTGCCTGTTTCCATCATTTCGGATAGGGATAGTCGTTTTACTTCCCGATTTTGGCAGACACTACAACGAGCTTTGGGAACACGCTTGGATATGAGCACGACTTATCATCCTCAAACTGACGATCAAAGTGAATGGACAATTCAGACCATGGAGGATATGTTAAGGGCATGTGTAATAGATTTTGGTGGTAATTGGGATACACATCTACCGTTAATTGAATTTTATTATAATAATAGTTATCACGCTAGCCTCAGATGTGCACTATTTGAAGCTTTGTATGGACGTAAGTGTCGATCACCACTTTGTTGGGCCGAAGTTGGTGACAATCGTTTAACTGGCCCTGAAATAATTCAGGAAACTACGGACAAGATTGTTAAGATTCGTGATAGACTAAGAGCCACGCGGGACAGACAGAAAAGCTATGCCGATAATCGAAGAAAGCCCTTGGAATTTCAAATTGGAGACAAAGTGCTTTCAAAAGTTTCACCTTGGAAGGGCGTTATTCGGTTCGGAAAGAGGAGTAAACTCAATCCGAGGTATATTGGGCCATATAAAATTATTGATAGAATTGGTCCCGTGGTGTACAAATTGAAATTGCCTCAGGTACTCAGTGGTATACACGATACTTTTCATGTATCAAATCTCAAAAAGTGTTTAGCTGACGCGTCCTTAGTAATACCACCCGAGGAAGTCCGTATTGACAAGAAGCTTCATTTTATCGAGGAACCGGTTGAGATTTTGGATCGCGAGATCAAGACGCTTAAACGTATCCGTATCCCTATCGTGAAGGTCCGATGGAACTCGAAGCGTGGACCCGAATTCACATGGGAACACGAGGACCAAATGAAGCAAAAAATATCCCCATCTCTTTGAGAAGGAAGCGGTTACTACTATCACCAGTTGAATTTCGGGACGAAATTCCTTTCAACTGGGGGATAATGTGACAACTGCGGTTTTTCAGTTCCTTACCGTTTCCCGACTTTTAAAATTCACATAAGATTAATACATGGAAATTTGGGAATATACTTCTGAATATTGAAAAATTCTGGAAATTGGATAGTGATTATTATATGATTAAATAAGACTCATGTCCAAATTTTATAAAAATTGGAGTTGTTTAAGTATACGTTTAGTATTTATAAAGTTTAAACGGACGATTTAGGGTTTATATACTTCTGGATAAAATCAGGACTTGAAACTTGATATGGGATCTTATATTGACTTAAAACTAATATGATAAAATTTGGTAAAGTTTGGATGTGTTTAACTATTTTTCCCGAATTTGTAAAATTTTAATAATATTAAATTCATATTAAATAATCTGGATATTGAAAAAATATAAAAATTGGTCAGAAATTTTTATTTATATATATGATCAATTGGTATAAATTTGAAGAAGTAACTTTATGTCTAAATATGTTTTTGGAATTATGGTCCATTTAAATTTTATAAAAGTTAATAATTTTGGAAGATTTTTATATAAAATTGATTTTATAAAAATTCTAAGGGATTTTGGACAGAAGTATAAACCCATTTAAAACATAAAATTTGACTTTTAAATTGGATGCTAATATCACATTAAAACCCTAATTTTGGACGAATCGTATTTAAACCGTAGACCGGACTTTACGCGCGTAATCGCGTTTTTGATCATACGAAACCGTGACATGAGATTTTATCAAATGTGATTTTTTTAACTACTGATGTTATTATTAAAAATCTAAAACTTAAAGTTTTAAGATTATTAATTCATATAAAAGCCGGTTTTACAATTCTTAACGGTTCGTACGCACGTGCACGGGTTTTGGCTATACAATCGACTGCATAGCCACTTTTGACTTTTGTTGACTTAGCCACACATATTAGGTTTCCTAAATACATTTTGTGTCAACTTATTAGTAGGACTCAGTTAGGATACCACCGTTGGCTGTTTCACTATTATACCGCACTTTTTCGCGTTTCACTATCAGGTGAGTTTTCGCGGCCCCTTTTTACTTACTGTTTTACCTTTTTGGGGGAAAGCTGTTTCGTTTTTATTTATTTAGTCATATGTTACATGATACAAGGATTACATGAGTTATTTTTATATTTATGCATTAAATTCCCCAATTTTTTTTTTGTTTGTAATCAATTAGCTGAGCGTAGCCGTTGAGAATTTTGAGTAGTACTACTTGGGTTGACACCCCCGCTCATTGTTTGGTCGCGCCAACCAGACTTGTAGGGTCATGTGGGCGCAAAGTTAGCCAATTATTTTTTTAGACGGTTGTTGGCATAAGACTTCCGTATGGGGTACTTCATTTTTATTTTGTCTAGGCTTTGATTACGGCTCATGGTAATATGTTATCTAATACATGTGTACTGACTGTGGATTTTTATAAACTTTTATAGAGTCGTAAAACCTGCGATTCTCACCAACTATTTATATGGTTGACCCGTTTTTGAAACATGCTTTCAGGTAAACAGAAATGAAGATAAAGTTCATGGGGGCACGCTTTTGTTTAGATTTTGTGATTTCACTTTGGAACAAACTTAGTACCTATGACTTTGGTTGTTTATAAGACGTTCCTTTTATTGTTTGAATTCCGGATATTGTATGACTTCTTTTAATTTTGGGTTTAGTAATGGTTCTTTTGTAAATTGCGATGTACCCATTAGCATTCTCTTGCGCCTAAGTGTTTGATGCACCGTTCTCGTCTCACCTCCGTGTTTCCGCCTTCGGCGGGGTGTGACAGTATATAACAATACGAGGGTGTTTGGATTGCCTTTTCAAACTAACTTATTAACTTGTTAACTTCTTTAAAAAGTTAATAAGTCATAAGTTTGTTTGTTTAAGGAAAAGTTGGTGTGAAAGTAACTTTTTGAAAGGGTGATATAAGTTGATTTTGGGAAGTAGGTTGGTTCTTACTTTTGAAAGTAACTTATAACTTCTGCAGATCAGAATTACTAAAGTACCCTTCAGTGTTTGAAAACAAATTATTAACTTATAAAATAATGTCATTTTTAGTCATTTTACATGAATAAGTCAATCAAAACACTTTTTTAAAAACAACCTATTGACTTATTGACTTTCCTTACCAAATAAGCTAATCCAAACATTTTTTTAAGAACTACTTCTCCAAAAGTTATAAGTCAATAAGTCCTTCTCATAAAAAGAACTTTTAAGTTAAATAATAGATTATTAATTTAAACGAATACATGTTTTTTCACTTTTTCATAATTGTCTTGAAAAACTACAGGTACGATTTCGTGTTAAAAGAATCAGTGTAAACCGTCAAAAACCGAACTGTGTTAATCGGTTTATCTGTCCAACCCGGCCAACCCTACCAGTTTAGTTTAGTTTAGTTTCTCTAAAAATCGTAGTTACCGGTTTGGTATAGAAATCTCGTCAAAACTAACTGAAACGCACTGTAAACATCCGTAAGTCATTATACTACAAGGCTTTAGTTTTGACCTTTGAGCCTTTTAGGAATTCATGTTATCGAGTCAAATAAATTCTTTTTGAGAACTCTTCATGCAAAATAGATAATTGGTCTATCTAGGAGTGTGCAGCAACCGGGTCAAACTGACCCGCACCTACCGGATTATGAACCCATTAAAGGGAAAATTCCTAAAATATTTATTTTCCTCAAAATAAACATTGACTTTTGAACTTCCACTAAATGAACATTTCATATTCACCAAAATGTTCACCACAGACAAGTGGATAACCAAGGGAGGCGACACGTGTAATTTTTTTTTAGCGAAATGTCGCGGGGTCGGTCGGCGAAACGTCAACGAACGCACAAATATCCCGGCGAAACGCCATTGTCGGTGGTAAATTTTTTTCAAAAAATATATAATTAGAGTTTTAAATCGGCCTAAACATGTTCCACGCAAGATCTCTCAACACCATCACCTTCATTGGGTTCATCTTTCATATCTGATTGCAAACCTCAGAAAAATCTCGCCTGCCAGCGGGCTTAAGCGGCATAACGTGCCGTCAACGGAGACCTCACAACCGGACTTTACATCGCAGATCTCGGTTGATTCGTTCCGTTTCAAAGACATTGCAATCCTCGGTCGTTTCCGAGTCAAATGCAACTTTGACGCCTCGAGATACTTAGCCGCTCAACGATGTGATTCCATGCGCCACACACTGATTTTTTTTAAACAAAAAGTAATTATTTTTTTAGATTTAACCCGCCACGTGGTCGGCGAATTCGGACTCTAGGTTGGATGTTTTGCCAAAAATTTCATGTTTATTTTATGTAAGTTAAAAAGTTAATATTTTTATTTGAATAAAATTTACTGTTCATATGTTTTTTTTGAGAATTTTTCCTTAAAGTATACGTTTGTTGGAAATTTAGTGAAAATGTGGTTTTCACTAACTTATATGAATGAGATATCGAATGAATAGTTGGAATATAAAGTTCTATGTCACTAATCATGTCATGTCATACTAACTTGTTTTAATTAAAATGGATGTCACTTTTGACCACATTCATATGGATAGTTCATATGGCCTTTTAAGATGTTTCTTGAGATCTCAAGAGTCCATTTTATTAATATCAATTTAGTATGACATTTAACTCTTGATAAGTGCATGATTAATGGACATGAATGTTATAGTTTGTGTAATTAAAATAATGAACATGAAGGTTCATTGTGTTTTAGAGAGAAAAGTAGCAAAGATAGAAAAACTGGATATCTTTGTTGTAAAGTTCCATAGAATTGAGAGATTAGTTCTCTCTAACTTTTTCACCATTAAAATCTTCGTATTTTTCCTACATTTCTAAATACACAAATTACCCGGTGATACCTCGGGTGCATGGACATCTCCGGCAGTACACATACTGTTCCCATTGTTGTACCCTATGAGACAGACGTGTTCGTCTTAGAGGAGGCGCGAAATCTGTTTTAAGAGACTGTGGGGGATTGTTGGAAATTTAGTGAAAATGTGGTTTTCACTAACTTATATGAATGAGATATCGAATGAATAGTTGGAATATAAAGTTCTATGTCACTAATCACGTCATGTCATACTAACTTGTTTTAATTAAAATGGATGTCACTTTTGACCACATTCATATGGATAGTTCATATGGCCTTTTAAGATGTTTCTTGAGATCTCAAGAGTCCATTTTATTAATATCAATTTAGTATGACATTTAACTCTTGATTAGTGCATGATTAATAGACATGAATGTTATAGTTTGTATAATTAAAATAATGAACATGAAGGTTCATTGTGTTTTAGATAGAAAAGTAGCAAAGATATAAACATTGGATATCTTTGTTGTAAAGTTCCATAGAATTGAGATATTAGTTCTCTCTAACTTTTCCACCATTAACATCTTCGTATTTTTCCTACATTTCTAAATACACAAATTACCCGGTGATACCTCGGGTGCGTGGACATCTCCGGCAGTACACATACTGTTCCCGTTGTTGTACCCTAGGAGACAGACGCGTTCGTCTTAGAGGAGGCGCGAAATCTGTTTTAAGGGACCCGTGTTGAACACGAATCCTCAACCACAGCCGCTAACGTCGTTTTCTCAGTTTTGCAGTTAACGGAGTTGGAGTCAAGAACGCGGATCTTTAGCTCAAGGGAAAACAGAGACAAAACCAAGGAGACTGTAAGAAGCCCTTGTTCAAGAACAAAGTTAAAGACTCTACCTATTGAAGGTATTGGTTTGAATCAGTTTACATTTATGTAAAGTTTATTTCATAGTTTACATGTTTGTTTTGTTATTGTATCATGGTATTTGCTACTATTTATTTTCCCATGTTAATAACGAGAGTATCGTTATTATGTTTTATTTTATTTTAATAAAAAGTGACCCACTATTCCTACAATCTTCAAACAGACTAGCGTGAAATTGTTTGATACAATTTTAAAACCATTTATCAAGGATTTTGGGTTCACGAAAGATTAAAATAAAAAATATTTTAGAGATTTTTTGGTAAAATTGTGCAAATTTTTCTTGGGAAATCCGTGTGTAGTACAATGTTATGTTTGGATTTTTATAAAGATTGGTGTACAATTTCTAATCCTAATAACCGTGTTACAATTGGAATGATGTGATTTGTAAGGCCATCAAACCCGGGAGGCCTCACTTGTTGGATTTACTCATTCACAAACAGTTCTTAAACATGAATATCAAATAACGCAGCGGAAAATTTCATTTAAACATAACTTAATCGTTGTTAATACATGCGGAAGCGTAAATATTGATCAAAACATATTTACATCATAACTAAACATAACGGGATGCCAGTCTTCAAATGCAGTCGGGTAACTCTTCATCTCTAGCCAAGCATCACCGTCCATCCTCCTAACCTGCCTTAACCTGAATGTGCACACTAAAAAGGTCAGCTACGCTGGTGAGTTCTAGTTTTCGTTCGATTTAAGAAATGGTTCATCATTCAAACATTCATTAGGGTTTAACATCACGTATAAGAAAACAGGGCCTTTCATTCATAAACCTTCGCATATTTAAACACATTGAACGGATCATTTGTTTAAAACATTAACATTCATTTAAGTCATACATTTCTATCTAAAATTTGTATCGTTACGCGTCTCTATGTCCCCGGAGGAACCTTTAATGTTGTGGGCAACCGCTACGTATCGTCGTCATTGCCACAACCATTCATTACGTGGGGTCAACCGTTACGTATCGCCGTCATTGCCCAACACGCATCTTTCCTTTGGGAATCAACCGTTACGTATCGCCGTCATTGATTTCCCGCTACCCTTTCCCTTAGGATGATCGTCATCACCCGAGTAACCGTCGTTACTCCCTTACCAGTTGTACAACATCAAAACCATTGACATGCCACAGAGGCACTGCCCCTGTTGTTCTTGTGGCAACTATGGCTCGCTGTCCATAATCTACCACAAGGCTGGGAATCTCATTCCCAGACTTCATTCGTCAATTCCATTCATTCGACAGATTAGATTTATAATGACTTCTTTAAAACCTTTGCCCCTTTTTGTTTTCTTTTCATAAAACCTTTCCTTCACTTTCAAAACCCTTTACCTTTTCATTAAACCATTTCTTTATAACATTCGTTCGTAAACATTCCGTTCATAAACTTTCTTTCCATAAACCCTTCATTCCAAATCATTTCCTTTCGTAAACGTAGTTTCATAAACATCATTTTATAAAACAACATTTCATACGTGTACACACCAGCCCGAAAACATTATATAAAAACATTTAAAAGAGGGATTCTAGAACTCACCTTATACGCTAGTCTCGGTTGTCCTAATCAAGGGCCCAACCACGTCACTTCCGATCTGAATTGGTTACAAAACACGTATATCAGACCTAACCTCGATTCACACCCTACTCAGCTGATATAGGCGAACTTAATGCTAAGTTCGCCTCCCCTGGCTTAGGCAAACTTAATGATAAGTTCGCCTCCCCTGGCTTAGGCGAACTTAATCAGGCGAACGTAATAAGTTCGCTTACCTTGTGGCCAGGCGAACTTAACTCAAGCGAACTTGATAAGTTCGCTTACCTTGGCCAAGCGAACTTAACTCAAGCGAACTTGATAAGTTCGCTTACCTTGGCCAAGCGAACATAATCAGGCGAACTTGATAAGTTCGCCTCCACCAAGCGAACTTGACAGGCGAACTTGCTAAGTTCGCCTGCAACATCAGTCATCTTCCCCAAAAGTCCCGAAAATCACAGATTTGGGTTCGGTCATGTCAAAACTTCAACCTTCTTTGCTCAAAACAACCGTTTTTCATTGTAGATACTAAACCTAAGCTTATTCTTAAGTTTCATCCGTAAAAACGTCCGATTTTCACCCAAAACCCGAAAAAACCAAAAACGAACAAAAACTCAGATTTAGGTCGGATCGTTACCTGAATCGAGCTTCTGATCTGGAGGTTTCCTTCACGAGTGCAAGAGACACGTTCTGGTACAATCTTGTGCGATTCCAACACTTTCTCTCTCTACGGTTTTCTCTCTCTAGAATGTTAAAGAGCAGAAGAATAAGTGCCTTGGACTATTTATAGGGGAGACCTCCCCAAGCCCAGTTCGCGACTGACCCGGCCCGACTTCGGCCCGCTTGAACTCGTTAACTTTATTTTTCGTCATTTTGGGATGTTACAAGTCTACCCCCCTTATAATAGGTTTCGTCCCTGAAACCTATCACAAGCCAAATAATTGAGGGTACGACTCCCTCATTTCCGCCTCCGTTTCCCATGTAGCACTTAGCTTTACCTGTTCGGGACATTTGTGTCGTCGTTTACGGGTACTCAAACCTTTCAAGCACTCAACACTATCAGAATTTTCTTTAAGTTCTTTCAAAAATGGTAGATTAATTTTATGATTTTCAAATTTCTCCCATCTTTCATCTTGTGTTGGATCCCGTTCACTTAACACTGGTGGGAACACTGGTGGTAACAAAGCCGAAGGGAATGGAATTTTCAGAGATTTATTCACATTTTTATTTTTCAGATTATTTTGTGAAATTAAATCCTGATTATGATCAGATTCAGACTCACTATACTCCACCACTCTCTCTACTACCAGCGGTGGAGTATGTTCAACATCAGAAACATCAGATGAAGGTTGAAGACTTACATCATTTAGGTGTGCGCTGTTTATGGTTTGGGAACTTGAGGACTGATGTGAACAGCGAGGCTTACCTACTTCCTTGATGAGTGACCCGACAATCCCAGATAGGTTGGCAACTAGATCTACCAAAGCTTGATGAGCTTTGTCCTGGCTCTCCTGTTGCTGCACCACTGCTTGTATCACTTTAGACATCTCCTTCATATCTGACCTGATGACATCCAGTTCAGATTGATAGTTGTCTTGTTCAGGTGGCCTGCTTGGGTGGTAGTCTTGGTTGTAATCGTCCTGATAGTTTGGGTACTCAGGACCACCACCATATTGATTGTATCTTGGGCAATCTTGTGCCTAGTGGCCAGTGATGCCACAGTTGTTGCATGGTTTATAGTAGTCTTGGTCACCATAATAATTACTGTCCATGTCAACCTGCACAAATAGCACACCCAAGTAGTTCTGAACGATAAAAATAAAAAAAAATAAACAAAAAAATAAAAACAAAAGTAAAGAATATCTTTTTGGGTGTTTGATAAGAAGTTTGATAAGAATTAAAATCAACTAAAGACAATAAACTAAAGCAATAGAACTAAGCGCACCGATTCCCCGGCAACGGCGCCATTTTGATCGCGGTGTCAAGGTCAATCAAAAACATTTATAAAAACTACTACTTATCTACCTTAGACTGTAGACAGGGAAGTAGGGTTGTCGAATCCACAGGGAATCAGTGGAAAGTTCAATGGTTTAGATTAACAAATTAGAATAAAAACACACAGATCAAATAAAGATGCAACATCCTCCAAACTTCAGATTCTAGGTTTATGCAAAATTCAGTTGTTCAATTGGACACCACATAGACATAGTGTTGGAAAATTAGTTGAAACAGTAATTGAAGACAGATTCTTTGTCAGAAAACCTATACAACTAGTTTCGTCACAAACCAGTATAATTCAATCACCCAATTTATGAATACCAAGTTACCCCCTTTAGTCACCCAACCCTGCTACTAGGTTTTGTCATCAACCGAACAAGATCGTAAAGCAAGCAAACTCAAAGCATAATCATAAACTGTTTAAATCAACTAATACATCAATCTCTCAAGTTATTGTCAGAAACTAACAAGATCCAAACATGAATAAACTGAATCAAATACAAAAACCTATACGAACCGTCCGCCTGGAGGAAGCCACAAGTGAATCACCCGCTCATGGTGAGGGAGATCATCTTCAATCTTCAAGTGCGTCTGTGAATCCTCTCAAAATCGCCTAAAAGTGTGGTGTAAGAGATGGATTTCGATTTGGGGAAGAAACCCCCAATAAAACCTAAAAATCGGCTGTTTCCCCGAAGTTCCGCGTCTGAGACGCACCCGGCGTAGGCTTACGCTGGGAGGGCGTAGGCTTACGCCGGGCCCCTGATGCGGCTGTGAAGAAAATGCTCAGGCGTAGGCTTACGCTGATGGGGCGTAAGCTTACGCCGGTGGCGTAGGCTTACGCCATGTGGCGTAGGCTTACGACGGGCCTGTATTTTGCCCCGTTTTCTTCGTGTCTCTTCCGACTCTTGCATCTCTCGCCTAATATCTTCCAAACTCATACTTTAAGCGTCCAAAACCTGCACATGCATAGCTACACAAAACCTTTGTATTCCACATATTAATTTGCATAAATATAACATATTGCACCTTTTAATACATGAAACTTTGGCCACTTATCATAGCCCGCCAATCCCAAGAAACTGCGGATTTCAGTTGGCGTCTTAGGAATGTCCCATTCACTTACCGTTACTATCTTTGCTGGGTCAACCATAATGCCGTTCGGGCCAATGACGTGACCTAGGAATTGGACTTCCCTAAGCCAGAACGCACATTTGGAGAACTTAGCATACAGCTTCTCCTTTTTCAATGCTTCCAATACTTCCTTCAAGTGACACGCGTGATCACCCTCATTCTTGGAGTAGATAAGGATATCATCGATGAACACGATTACCGATCGATCCAGCATCGGTCGACACACCCTATTCATTAAATCCATGAACGCTGCGGGGGCGTTCGTCAATCCGAAAGACATTACGCGGAACTCGAAATGTCCATAACGCGTGCGAAATGCAGTTTTCGGTATGTCTTCTTCCCTTACCTTCAACTGATGGTACCCGGACCGAAGGTCGATTTTCGAAAACCAACTTGCGCCTTGCAACTGGTCGAACAGGTCATCAATCCTTGGTAAAGGGTACTTGTTCTTCACCGTTCGTTTATTCAACTCGCGGTAATCGATACACATTCTCATCGAACCATCTTTCTTCTTTACAAACAACACCGGAGCACCCCACGGCGAGATGCTCGGTTGGATAAATCCTTTCTCAAGTAACTCGTCTAGTTGGATCATAAGTTCCTTCATTTCCACTGGTGCTAGTCGATATGGAGCCTTAGCCACGGGCTGGGCATCTGGTACTAAGTCAATTCGGAACTCAATTTCTCTATCGGGTGGTATCCCAGGCAAATCCTCTGGAAACACCTCCGGGTACTCGCGTACCACGGGTACATCGTCTAGTTCCTTCACTTCCTTACACTTATCAATTACATATACCAGATAAGCCTCGCATCCGCGCCTCAAATAATTCGTTGCCTTAATCATTGAGATGACATTTGGCATCGGGGCGTCATGATCTCCAAAGACTTCGACTTTGCTACCATCCGGAGCCTTGAGTTGGATTATCTTTCGTTTACAAATAATTTGCGCTTCATTGGCAGTTAGCCAATCCATACCCAACACAACATCGAACCCTCCCAAAACCATAACGAACAATCTGACAGGGAATCTATGACCTTCTATCTTTATCGTAGAGTTGTCAACTACATCGGTTACTCTTGCAGTTCTACCCTCAGCGGTTTCTACGCTAAAGGCCCTTTCTAACTTACTGACAGTGTACTTCACGCGTTTACAAAAACTCGCAGATATAAAACTCTTACTGGCACCCGAATCAAATAACACAGAAACCAAAGTGTTGTCAAGGATGAATGTACCTGACGCCACACCGGGATCCGCCCTGGCTTGTTCTTGCGTCAGTGCGTACGGACGAGTCTTTGCACGAGATTCTTCTCCCTTCTTTTCCGGGCCCTTTCCCTTCCCGGTTTCCCCCGTCCTGGGCTTCGGGCAGTCCCTACTCATATGACCATTTTCCCCACAATTGTAACATTTGTAACCTTGCGGGCATTCTCGAGAGTAGTGCCCGGTCTTGCCACACTTAAAGCACAAGTTTGATCCCAGTCTGCATTCACCTACATGCTCCCTTCTACACTTCTTACAAACAGTCGGCTCATCCACCCGCGCCCTCTTATCACGAGCCCCAAACATCTTTCCCCCAGTTCGCTTGTTTGAGAAGCTCGGTCTCTTCTTTTGCTCTTCAACGACAACAACATTCAGTGCCAGATCGTCAAATACCACGCCGCTTAGCTCTACTTCCGAATCATAGGTAGTAGGGGCGTTTGCCTTAACATAAGTGCGGACCTGGTCCGGCAACCCTTGAATATAACAGGCAATCTTTCTCTCTTCAGTAGTGACAAGGTGTGGCACCAGACGTGCCAGTTCATTGAATCGGGTTGTGTATTGCCGGTGCGTCATGTTCCCGGTCTTCAAACCCAGAAATTCCCTCTCTACCTTCTCGATCTCGTTCCTTGGGCAGAAATTCTTGATCACCAAAGTTTTCAAGTCAGCCCACATCATTGCATCCACAATCTCGCTCCCTTTTGCCTGACGTACACCTTCCCACCAGTGGGATGCTTCCTCCCTCAAGGAGTTAGCAGCAAACTTCACTACTTGATTAGCTCGACACTCGCTCAGACGGATGGCGGCTTCCATACGTATTACCCAATCAAAAGTAGCCACCGCGTCCTTCTTCCCAGTCAGGACCGGCGGGTCACATGCCTTAAAGGACTTATAATCACACCCGCGAGCAGGCGGTGCATTGTCGGTCTCATTGTTCTGAGCACCAACTGCCGCGCTAGACCCACCCACCGCATTGACCTGCTTCAATGCTTCTGCCAACAGACCTGGCAGAGAAGTCTTCATCAACTCTGTAAACTCTCGAGCTATAGCTGCTCTCACTTCTGGTTCAAAGGTGAAAGGTTGTTCTTCAACCTGTGTCTGCTCGGCTTCATGCACACTAACCGCCGGTTCAGTGTGAACACTTCCTTCTTCACTATACTCTTGGCGCGCAGGGATCCTGCCACGCCCACCATTACGACCGCCGGTACGACCACCGGTACGGCCACCACGCCTTCCGTTTCCTCTTCTCGCCATTTCGTTCTATAAGACAAGAAATCCAATATCATCACGCTAGTTAACAAATAAAATTCAATAAGTACTGTAAGATGTTAATATACACTGGCCATCTGCAATTAACCATTACACTACCTTTCGATTCCTATTTAACCACCTTTGTGATTCCATCATAACACAAGTCCTTACTTAACCCTTTCTAAGGCATACTATATACGTAATATATATACTACCTTCATACCTGATGCTGTGTCTCGAGTTACCCGTGCAGGCATCCGCTTTTGGTCCCATTCAAAGTTTAAGTTCAGACACTGGGAGTGTCCGAATCTCTCAAACTATTGCTCTGATACCAACTTGTAAGGCCATCAAACCCGGGAGGCCTCACTTGTTGGATTTACTCATTCACAAACAGTTCTTAAACATGAATATCAAATAACGCAGCGGAAAATTTCATTTAAACATAACTTAATCGTTGTTAATACATGCGGAAGCGTAAATATTGATCAAAACATATTTACATCATAACTAAACATAACGGATGCCAGTCTTCAAATGCAGTCGGGTAACTCTTCATCTCTAGCCAAGCATCACCGTCCATCCTCATAACCTGCCTTAACCTGAATGTGCACACTAAAAAGGTCAGCTACGCTGGTGAGTTCTAGTTTTCGTTCGATTTAAGAAATGGTTCATCATTCAAACATTCATTAGGGTTTAACATCACGTATAAGAAAACAGGGCCTTTCATTCATAAACCTTCGCATATTTAAACACATTGAACGGATCATTTGTTTAAAACATTAACATTCATTTAAGTCATACATTACTATCTAAAATCTGTATCGTTATGCGTCTCTATGTCCCCGGAGGAACCTTTAATGTTGTGGGCAACCGCTACGTATCGCCGTCATTGCCACAACCATTCATTACGTGGGGTCAACCGTTACGTATCGCCGTCATTGCCCAACACGCATCTTTCCTTTGGGAATCAACCGTTACGTATCGCCGTCATTGATTTCCCGCTACCCTTTCCCTTAGGATGATCGTCATCACCAGAGTAACCGTCGTTACTCCCTTACCAGTTGTACAACATCAAAACCATTGACATGCCACAGAGGCACTGCCCCTGTTGTTCTTGTGGCAACTATGGCTCGCTGTCCATAATCTACCACAAGGCTGGGAATCTCATTCCCAGACTTCATTCGTCAATTCCATTCATTCGACAGATTAGATTTATAATGACTTCTTTAAAACCTTTGCCCCTTTTTGTTTTCTTTTCATAAAACCTTTCCTTCACTTTCAAAACCCTTTACCTTTTCATTAAACCATTTCTTTATAACATTCGTTCGTAAACATTCCGTTCATAAACTTTCTTTCCATAAACCCTTCATTCCAAATCATTTCCTTTCGTAAACGTAGTTTCATAAACATCATTTTATAAAACAACATTTCATACGTGTACACACCAGCCCGAAAACATTATATAAAAACATTTAAAAGAGGGATTCTAGAACTCACCTTATACGCTAGTCTCGGTTGTCCTAATCAAGGGCCCAACCACGTCACTTCCGATCTGAATTGGTTACAAAACACGTATATCAGACCTAACCTCGATTCACACCCTACTCAGCTGATATAGGCGAACTTAATGCTAAGTTCGCCTCCCCTGGCTTAGGCGAACTTAATGCTAAGTTCGCCTCCCCTGGCTTAGGCGAACTTAATCAGGCGAACATAATAAGTTCGCTTACCTTGTGGCCAGGCGAACTTAACTCAAGCGAACTTGATAAGTTCGCTTACCTTGGCCAAGCGAACTTAACTCAAGCGAACTTGATAAGTTCACTTACCTTGGCCAAGCGAACTTGCCAAGCGAACATAATCAGGCGAACTTGATAAGTTCGCCTCCACCAAGCGAACTTGACAGGCGAACTTCAACATCAGTCATCTTCCCCAAAAGTCCCGAAAATCACGGATTTGGGTTCGGTCATGTCAAAACTTCAACCTTCTTTGCTCAAAACAACCGTTTTTCATTGTAGATACTAAACCTAAGCTTATTCTTAAGTTTCATCCGTAAAAACGTCCGATTTTCACCCAAAACCCGAAAAAACCAAAAACGAACAAAAACTCAGATTTAGGTCGGATCGTTACCTGAATCGAGCTAGCTTCTGATCTGGAGGTTTCCTTCACGAGTGCAAGAGACACGTTCTGGTACAATCTTGTGCGATTCCGACACTTTCTCTCTCTACGGTTTTCTCTCTCTAGAATGTTAAAGAGCAGAAGAATAAGTGCCTTGGACTATTTATAGGGGAGACCTCCCCAAGCCCGGTTCGCGACTGACCCGGCCCGACTTCGGCCCGCTTGAACTCGTTAACTCGTTAACTTTATTTTTCGTCATTTTGGGATGTTACATGATTCAACCATTTTGGTTTTTAAAACGATTGCTAATCGTTTATTTCTACACAAGGGTGTTAGAAATGGTTTATGTTATAAACTATATTTTTAAAACCATATGTTTAAACGTTTTTAGTAAACGTTTAGTTTTCTAAACAACGCCTTAGAACTCGTTTAATTATTTAACTTGAGTGTTAGATATGATTTTAAAAAAATGGTTAAAAACGTTTTATGTAAACGTTCTTTCCAACATGTGTGTTAGTGATGACTATATTTATAAAACAATAAGTGTTTTGTGTAAACATTTATTTTGTGGCATGGGTATTAAAATTTGGTGAATTTTAAACTCAAACGTTTTAAAAACGTTTTTTTTGTAAACGTTTAACCATCTAACATGCGTGTTAGATATGGTTTATATTTCCATAATCATCTAGAAATATGAATTTTTGATAGTTTAAAACTATTTTGTTAATACCATGAATAATGGTTTGAGCAAAACTAGTATTGTTTTAAAAAATATTTAAACCATGTGTTTTGCAATAGAAAAAAAATGTTATATTGATTTATTTTATGCAAACCGACAAATTTAAAACGATTTTTGTAATTGTTTAATTTCTAACAAGAGCGTTTGAAACGGTTTGTTGCGATAAACCATATTAAAAAAATAAATGATTTCTATAATCGATTATTTTCTAACGTGCTTGTTAGAAACGGTTTGTAGCGATGAGTCACGTGTAAAAACAATTTTTGTAATCGTTTATTCTCTAAGAGGTGTGTTATACCAGATTTATTGGTATACACTAAAAGTTTTTCTTGTATAACGTTAAATTCTCTAACGTGCGTGTTTGACTGGGTTTTTTTTATAAACAATACGTTTTCTGTAAACGTTTCATTTCCTAACTTGCGTGTTAGAAATGATTTATTTTATAAATGTATTATGGTTCAAATGTTTGTATAAACGTTTTGTTTACTAACATGAGTGTTAGAATCAATTATTTTATAAATAATATAACATGTGTTTATTGTATAAACCAACGATCATAAATGCGTTTTGCTCAAACATGTTACTTTCTAACGAGCGTGTTAGAAGTGGTTTATTTTACATAATAAACCTTAAAAGATTTTGTTTAAAACGTTTTAATATTCTAACGAGTATGTTGGATACGATTTATTTATGAAACCAAATGTTGTAAAACGTTTGAAACAAATTGGTCTATAAACAACTTGGTGTTATTGTGAACATAAATAATTGTTCAAATGTTACTACTTGTTTGTAGTTTACTATATAGATAATTGTTGTTGTTTTGGACGGATTCGTGACTATTCAAATAAGAGTTTCAAGATGACAGGAGTACTTTGATATGAGTACATGAAGTCTATGGAGGGAGTACCTTAAGACATGCCACAAAACGAAATCATTGAGATGATTTCCGTTTGATGATTTTATAAATAATATAACATGTGTTTATTGTATAAACCAACGATCATAAATGCGTTTTGCTCAAACATGTTACTTTCTAACGAGCGTGTTAGAAGTGGTTTATTTTACATAATAAACCTTAAAAGATTTTGTTTAAAACGTTTTAATATTCTAACGAGTATGTTGGATACGATTTATTTATGAAACCAAATGTTGTAAAACGTTTGAAACAAATTGGTCTATAAACAACTTGGTGTTATTGTGAACATAAATAATTGTTCAAATGTTACTACTTGTTTGTAGTTTACTATATAGATAATTGTTGTTGTTTTGGACGGATTCGTGACTATTCAAATAAGAGTTTCAAGATGAAAGGAGTACTTTGATATGAGTACATGAAGTCTATGGAGGGAGTACCTTAAGACATGCCACAAAACGAAATCATTGAGATGATTTCCGTTTGATGATTTTATCATCGACATATCCATTTATATTATTATTAATAAAAGTCTTTGTGCAATTTTATTGATTTTATTTCAGATGTTATAATTTTGTTTGTGTTCAATATCTTCAGATAACACGTGCTTCGTTAAACAAATAAATAAATCAATAATGTTTGAGACGTGCGCAAAATATATATTTTGTGGAAAATATGAGTAAACCTTTCTTTTGAATATAATTTTAAACAGATAGTGCAAAAAGAGATTTGCACAAAGGAGACATCAAATGTCTAACCACATCATGAGAGAATCATGAGCGAATGTGGTAAGTGTATTGAGATGCAACTTGCAATACACAAAAAAACTAGATATGTCTTGTCATGTTGTAATTTATGAATAATGATAAGTGACACTTTAACATATGAAAGAAATATATGTTATTGTAAACGGCATTAATAAAGTTGGTGACATTTATTATAAGTGATGGAGGGCACGTAGATAAGTCTACCACCTTCAATGTTGTTTGAGCTAAAGGAGGATTTAGACTTCATTTGGAAGAGTATTCTAAACTAGCTTACCGTCTAAGCAACACAATAGGGGATTTAAGCATTATGTAAAGCAAAATTGTTGAATGTGATACTGTTAAGTTTCAACCTAATTGACTTCATCTCAATGTAAAAGTGATTTTACACTTGTACTATTCATCCCTTTTGTGGGTGATGAATATGTTCACCAAAATTACCTGGGTTAAACTTATGGTTAAGTGCTTATGAGTTAATGGTGAAGCCTTGGAGATAAAAAGGCAAACAAGTTATGTTTCTAACTTAAATAAAGAATAAGTTTCATGATTTTTCTAAACAATGGCATGAATGTTGACAAGGAATATTGTGATATCCCTTAAGGCTGTGAGAATCAAAATGATGCATCTTCTGTTCACATGTTTTAGTATTGTAGTATAAAGCATACTAGACTAGTACTTGATTAATTATGATGATCAGTGGAAACTAATTAACTCTAAACATTCAAATATGTATAAACACAAAATGAATTTGTATATAAACAAAGTTGAAAAAGAATTTTCATTCATTATACTGATCCTAAAGCTAACGAGGATAACTCATATTGACTTAGAATATTTCTAAGTGTGTGACTTATGAAAAGGCTAGCTAAAACACTTGTGAGTGTTGGAAGCTTTAACAAAGACATGTTTTGCTTTTGTTAGCTCAGAAACTATTGTGAGCAAATGTAATCTGAGCTGGGAGAATGATGAATTCATTATGTATGTTTTCTTGAGTGTCTAAATGGTGTCATAAGTGAAGTTACACAATTATTGATCAAACGGCAAGAAATGTATGGGAGGAGCCCTTTAAGGAACAACCCTTTAGGGTATGTAGAAATGGTCTTGTAGGAAGTTTTCTCAAATCTGTGTTAAAATGGAGAACCTTTGATTACCCCATCTGGATGTTATCCATTATACTTAAATGTGGGGGTGTCTTGCCTTTGAATCTGAAAAGTTTAGTAATAAAGATTTTTATAATCCAAATTGATACTACAAACACGTGACCAAGTAGAGTACAAAAAGGTCATAAGGAATGTAACTGGTTGCAAGAGTAGATGTCAATTGGTTAGAATCTTGCTAGATGTCTGATCCAAAGGCATAGTGGAGATGTGTTCGCCTTGAATTGAGAATTATGCTCTCCAAATAAAATCATTATAACAAGATGTTATAGTCTTTAAGAGCTTGACAATAGGCAATATTAACTTACCAGTTAAGAACACATCATAACAACCCATCTCAATTATAATTATCTTTATTGACTTGACGAAGTTATAGATAATGGTTTGGATCCAACAATCTGAGGGTTGAAAAGAGATGGAGTTGTGGAATGAGACTAAAGCCCATGGAAAAAGGGACATGAGGGAAACCTAACTTAGTTGACCGGAGATCCCAAGATCTAGGTTCAATAGGACAACTTAATCATGTACCTAAGGATGGTCACTTTGGGGGACTAGCTGATATAAGTTGATATACACGCTAATATATATGTTAACATATATCCTCCTAAATTGTAATGGGAGTGTTAAAACACTTCCTAGTCCATTCCTATGATATTCCGTGACAAATTATGAGGCTAAGCATAATATGTGGTAAATGATTTAGGTAAATCACGGTAACCATAATGCTTTTAATGATTTGAGGACAAATCACCTATATTAGAGAGAAGTGGGGTCGCTTAGAATGAAATTGGGGGGCACAATTCATAGAGCTCTCGCAGAACCAGGAAAGTGTTCCATAACCATTATTGGACACGACAGTGAGGGGAAGTGTCCGGCTAAGGAGAGTCATGTGTGAAGTATATTATCGTTTATACAAACAGCCGTAGGTTCAAGGACATCGAGTCTACCAACATCTAGTAAGCTAAGTATGCTTCACAAGAGAGGGTTCAAAGGGTAACTCCTACCTATCCTATGCATGACTCAAATGTCGAGGTGTCATTGGATAATTTGTGTGTTTTGATCGATCTCCATTCATATGGGGGATTGTTGGAAATTTAGTGAAAATGTGGTTTTCACTAACTTATATGAATGAGATATCGAATAAATAGTTGGAATATAAAGTTTTATGTCACTAATCATGTCATGTCATACTAACTTGTTTTAATTAAAATGGATGCACTTTTGACCACATTCATATGGATAGTTCATATGGCCTTTTAAGATGTTTCTTGAGATCTCAAGAGTCCATTTTATTAATATCAATTTAGTATGATATTTAACTCTTGATTAGTGCATGATTAATAGACATGAATGGTATAGTTTGTGTAATTAAAATAATGAACATGAAGGTTCATTGTGTTTTAGAGAGAAAAGTAGGAAAGATAGAAAAACTGGATATCTTTGTTGTAAAGTTCCACAGAATTGAGAGATTAGTTCTCTCTAACTTTTCCACCATTAACATCTTCGTATTTTTCCTACATTTCTAAATACACAAATTACCCGGTGATACCTTGGGTGCGTGGATATCTCCGACAGTACACATACTGTTCCTGTTGTTGTACCATGGGAGACAGACGCGTTCGTCTTAGAGGAGGCGCGAAATCTGTTTTAAGGGACCCGTGTTGAACACGAATCCTCAACCACAGCTACCAACGTCGTTTGCTCAGTTTTGCAGTTAACGAAGTTAGAGTCAAGAACGCGGATCTTTAGCTCAAGGGAAAACAGAGACAAAGCTAAGGAGACTGCAAGAAGACCTTGTTCAAGAACAAAGTTAAAGACTCTACCTATTGAAGGTATTGGTTTGAATCAATTTACATTTATGTAAAGTTTATTGATACTTTACATGTTTGTTTTGTTATTGTATCACGGTATTTGCTACTATTTATTTTCCCATGTTAATAATGAGAGTATCATTACTATGTTTTATTTTATTTTAATAAAAAGTGACCCACTATTTCTACAGTGTTCTTGTCCATGGGTTACAATTTTCAAGATTTTAGTTTGTATGTTACTACTAAGACATCATATGTTGTCCTGAATGAATATTATTAGATGATAAACTAGAAGAGCAATGGGGAAACATGAGATAGTTTAGTAAAAACAGAAATAAACAATTGGAAATTAGATTGTTACTTTTTTTTAGAGCGGCAACTTTTTTACTTCTGTGGAACTTTAACCCAAGACCTCCAAACCAAAGTATTTCAAGATGATTTGTGTCTACCACTGGGCTACCAACCCCGATGGTAGTTAAATTGTTACTACAAAAATTGTTTTATTTTTACTTTTTCTCTGCTTCTATGAGTCCATGGTTTAAAGCATCCCATCATAAAATCATCTTAAAAAGCAAGTTACATGTAGTAAATTTGTTAATAGGTAGGTACTTAAAGATAAAAAATTTCTAGGCGCTCTTAAAACCGAGAGCCGTACTCCAATGTATTGATGACATGAAATGATGAATCAACATTATTTTTGTCATAAAGATAAATTTCTAGGCACTCTTAAAACCGAGAACCATTACCCAATGTGATCCACTAATGAGGCAATCACACCTATCAGCTATCCAAATTGATAGGGGCACAACATAAACTACCCTAATACCCGAATTAGCCGTTGGACAACAGCTTCCCACTCTCCACACATGGGTACTTATACCCGATTTGCATACCAGTCACGGGTAGGCTTGCGACGATGTACCCGTGGTACCCGATATACCCGAACGTGATACCCGCAAGACGCCCCAGCACCCTTAGTTTTTTTTTTGAACGGCAATTTGGATCACTGACGGGACACTAACACACCCGATCATCTCCACCTCTCTTAGGAGGAAACCCACCATATGTGAGAAAACCTCTTGGCCCAACCTGGACCCTTTTTTTGTCACAAGTGTGACTTGAACCCAAGACCTCCCCATTTTAGTGAAGTCTTGGGTATACACCTTTACCACTAGGCTAAACTAGTGGTTGAGGACTTGAACCCAAGACCTCCCCAGCACCCTTAGTTAACCATATTGTATACAAACTTGTGAAGTCAAATTTTAGAGTAAACTGCAGTTTTCGTCCCTGAGATTCGTTGGTATTACCAGGTTCAGTACACCCTTATCAGTCTGAATCTCTGGCCCTAACGTCCGTCCAAAGTCCTGTTAGTTTCCCCCCACGTGCCCCTCACGTGAGGGGTATTTTCATCATTTCGCCTCTCATTAACCTTTAATAATTAGCTTATATCTAAACACTCCCAATCTTCTTATTTAACCTTTAATCCAAACACTCCCAATCTTCTTACCTTCTGAATTAAAACAACCCAAACACCCCCTGAATTTAACACAAATAAATCTCTCAAAACCCTAAAAATTAAATCAACTAAATTGAATGTAAAGCTTCTGGAAATCGTCGGAGATGATAAAGCTTCTGGAAATCGTAGGAGATGTGATGAAGAGGATGAGGAGTTCCAGTCGTTGAGATAGTTTAAAGAATCAACAATGGTGGATTTGATGGACAAAAGTGATGAAATTTCGTCACTGGAAAGAAGAGGGAGGAGGAGGATGGTAATGCACCCTTGGCTTAATCTGGGCCACCGTAGTTTTACTAGGCGGCTTCGCCATCACCATCAAGCAGACCGATTTATGGTTCACCATCATTTTTTTAATCGAAGGCACCAGGATCTTCAGCCGGAGCTAGACCGATTTCTGGTTCATCACCATCATCATCGACCCGTGGTGGAAGTTCCAGGCTCTATTAGTGGTGGAAGTTTCGGGATTTGACTGGGATTGACCTGTAGTGGAGAAAATATAAGCACAAGTGGTGGTAAGTGAAAGGAGTCCGGTGGATTGGTTCCGAAAGCCGGCGGTGAGAATGATGTTGGAACGAGTGGTGGAGGATTTATATCGCTAGTCGGCGGGGAAAACCAAATGGGTACCAATGGTAGGGCCTAAAAGGGATTATTAGGTGGCAGGTCAGGTACTATAGGAGGAAGGATGTAGTCTGGTGGTAGAGATGATACAACAGGTGGTGGAGGTGAAGCAACAAGTGGTGGTGGTGGTGGTGGTGGAGGTGAAGGTGGAGGAGAGGATGGGGGAGAAGGAGATGGTGGCGGCGGGGAAGGTGGTGGTGGATAATAAGGAGATGAAGACTGATTCAAAAAGAAGGAAGAATAATAATAGAGGCGAAATGACGAAAATACCCCTCACATGAGGGGCACGTGGGGGGAAACTAACTGTACTTTGGATGGACGTTAGGGCCAGGGATGGTAACTGTAACACCACACCCCGGAATGGAGTGACATGTCACTATATGGTATGGTAATCAAAACATAAGACACAATTCCATAATTTTAGATGTCAGAGTACATCACCAAAAGAGCATACAAGAGCCCTAGGGTTAAATGTTTATTACATATTATTAAAATGCCAAATCCTGATTAACTAGCATAAGCTACAAAATGGCTAACTTTCTCTTTTCAAGAATCCTAGAGCTCAATTCTTCTCTCTTCACACCCCACTCTAAGTACCATGTGGACTTGTAGTGAACAAAGATTTACGGAATGAGCCGAATGCCCAGTACAGATAAAGTCTCAAGCAACAACGATAGAAAACATAACAAAGTCAAAAGACAACATAATATATAATGATACAATGCAAAGTAGCAAGTAAATAAAGTAAATCGTATCACAACGGATGATACCCATGAGCCGAAAACATATAACATACCGGTGAGGCTACATAGGCTACAGACTATGCACCCAATAGTGCAATGGCATGTTGGCATACACAAACCATCCACAAACATACATACATATAACCTAGGATCGATCCATACGCCTCTTATATGGCCAAGTACCTCACTAGTACAAAAGGAGACGCCGCGAACCGATCTCACCGTCGCGGATAGTGCACACAACATCGATGCCGCAATGTTGTGCCTGTGGGACACTCCACAGGAAGCGTAGAACTCATGGTATCGGAGTACAAGTAAATCCAGGTCGTACATCACATATTAACAACGATGTCATAACGGCATAATAAATCCCAGAACATGCGATAATGAGTACAACTTAACATGAATTTTTATCGCATGTAATAAATATCAATTTCATATTTCGAGTCCAAATGATTATAACCGGATCATGAAACGAAGAACAGTCAAATGGACGCGACTATTATTCCAAATACGTTTAGGAGTTCCAAAGGATGTGGAATATCAAAGGGTTTTAACAATCGAGCACGATAATAATAAGTGGAGGGGTAAGAATCCATACCTTGAACGACAATTCACAACGGTGTCAAACTTGTTCTTTTTAGGGGGGTCGTTATAACCTACGAGTCATTTATATTTGATGAGATTAATGCTTTTAATGCTTTTAACTTTCAACGTTGTATGCTTACTCGTGCAAGTTACTTTAGTTGAACTTAAAAGTTAACTAATATGCACAATTACTTAGGATGGGTTAAAGCTATGGAATTTGTTACAATTCGTACCTTGATAATTTAGTTTATGTAAGTAACTGATTGTGGATTATTTATGATTAAATTTTTATCCAATTATGCAATTTCTAAAATTATACAGTAAGATGGTTCATGCGAGTACTTCCCTTAGTCCTTTTTAGGTTCATACTCTTATAAAATATGGGTGATTCTAACCGCACACGGAATATTGCTAATTGGACCCGCCGTCGCCCTATACGCCCTCGTATAGGTCAATACGAGGGCGTATAGAGTTCAGTCACTGCCAACAGAATGCCACGTGTCATTCTCTGTCTGGCGGCTGGTCCAATACGTGGCGTATTGACCTATACGCAGCGTATGAGGCACGGGTTATATTTTTGATTCAAAAGTTGGAAGATTTGGGAGTTTTATGAATCCTATACGTGGCGTATTGACCTATACGCCACGTATATGTATTTTTTATTTAATTATATTTTTTTTATTTTTTTTATATTTTGTTAATTTTTATTTTAATTTATATAATTTTGTTAATATAAGTTTGTTAATCAAACAAAATATTAAACATTACAAACCAAACAAAATATTAAACATTACAAACCAAACAAAATATTAAACATTACAACCAAAGAAATAAACTAAAATTATATACATTACATCAAAAAATTAAATATATACATCAAAATGTTTTACATACATAACAACGAAAGAAACAAAATACAAATAAAAGAACTAAACCTGACCGGTTCCGCCGTCACCCTGACCCGCCCCGCCCTCACCCTGAACGGGGTCGTCCCGATAATGACGCGGCGGTGGTAGTGGGGGTAGCTCGATGCCGGCAGCTCGTGACTGATTCACGAGCTGTCCAACCGCCCACATCATCAGGTCCTCCATGCGATCGAGTTGACGACCCTGTCGCCGTGAGTCGGCAACAAGGCCATCGAGCAATGCCTAGGTAGCCCTATCCAGCCTAACAGACTGACGTACGTGTCGGGGATGCTGTGGCGGATGCTCGTGGACCTGCTCGACGTGTGGCGGCTCGTCCTCAATCGCCACACCATGTAACGGCTGAGGCATAGGCGGGTCCCCCTGTCCAGGCATCTGCGGCAACGGCACCGGGACCCAAACCTGGTCCTGGACGGCCCCCACAAACCGAAGGCCGTGCGAGAATCGGTGCGTGATGCGCATGCCGCCCGCCGTGCGACGGTCTAATCGGACAGGGGGAATGGGCGGTAACATCGCAGGCTCATGATCGTCAAATGGTATGACCGACCGCATGATATGCGTGATGAAAGCACCGCCATATAAAAGTCCGCGCTTCTGTCGCATATAGGCAGAAGCAAAATAAAGCGCCATGCTCGTGGATAGGTCGCACCGCCTCCCAGTAAGCAGACAAAAAAGGAAGAAAAGATCTCTATCAGTGCACCACTCACGGCTTTTCAGACGCGGTGCGATCGACGTCGAAATAAGCCAGTGCATATATCTATACAAAGGGTCTCTAATACCCGAGACCCTCCCCTTGGTACCCAACCAAGGACTATCTGAAATTAAGCCCCAAAAAACCAGGAGTTCCTCCTTGTCCACCTCCGTCACCGCGTCGGTGAAAAGCGGCGTGACCGTCTCAGGCTCGTAGTATAAGCTCGTCGTGACGGCCCACTGACGGAGGGTCTGACGGTAAACGACCCCAAAAATAGAAAAAGAAATACGACCCGGATCAATATCCGGCGCCTCCCCGGGTAGAGGCTGCAGCCCAGTCTCTGAGTAGATGAACGTCGAAAGAAACTCGACGACCAGCTCTCGGTATGTCTCCTCAAAAGAAAGGTCAAAAAGACGCGACCATGGCGTGTCCTGACCGATGATGGCCCTCGCTCGCTCGGCCTCTTGCACCTCCTCGAGGAGGGCCCAATCCACCGCCGTACCTGGACTCATCTGCACCTCCCGGAGCTTCTGGCAACGGGAATAAGCCTCCGTATCGGGCGGAAAATCCAGAAAAGGGTAGTGCGCAAGATCGTCTAGCTGATCCATCTCAATATCATCATCATGATCCGCCATATCTGATAATAATTAATTGTTTTTAATTTTTTAATTTAAATAATAAATAATAATAATAATAATATATCGTTTAAATTTTAAATAATAAATAATAATATAATATTATTTAAATTTTAAATAATAAATAATAATAATAATATATTGTTTTTAATTTAAATAATAAATAATAATAATATATTGTTTTTAATTGAAATAATAAATAATAATAATATATTGTTTAAATTTTAAATAATAAATAATAATAATAATTAATTTTTTTTATTTTAAATATTAAATAATAAATAATAATTATTATTAATTTTTTAAAAACCTATACGCCACGTATAGGCTTATACGTGGCGTATAGGCGGTTGCCGGGCAAAATAAGTCATACGCAGGCTAATTAAGCCATACGCGGGCGAGTTGCCGGGTAAACCAAGCCATACGCGACCCAAACCAGGCCATACGCAGGCAAGTGACCGGGTAATCCTAGCCATACGCAGCGTATAGACTTATACGTGGCGTATGGCTTCATCGTCTTCCTAAGACGAACTATACGCCACGTATGGCCCTATACGTGGCGTATAGTTCTTAAGTTCAAACCTAAAAATCACTAATCTACCTAGTTTTACCCGCTAATATTCAATATAAACCTAACATTAATGATCGTTGGTGTAGAGACGTACCTTTTCGAAGTTTTTTGAGACGACAATCCTAATCAACGAACTTTTTTTCCGGATGCGTATGGGTGTGTGTTTGTTTGTTTTGGGTCGTTTGGTTCTGTCGTTTGGTTCTGTACGCTGCGTTTTCCTGGTATATCAAGTGGATATACGCCACGTATTGACCTATACGTGGCGTATAACCTTTAAAATATCTTGTTCTAGTCTATACACCACGTATGGCCCTATACGTGGCGAATAGAATATTAAATTAAAATTAGTTATATTTAATTAAAATTAATAAAAAAATAATAAAATATTACTTATAATTAACTTAAAATTAATTTAAAATAATTAAAATTACAAATAATTAAAATTTAAAATAATTAAATTGACCCTATACTTAAAATTAATAAAAAACTAATAAAGCATCATCCGTGAGTCGTGAAGTATTGTGGAAATGTAGATCCATTATTTTCTTAAATCGTTCAATACGATCACTGTATATATTTTCCCATTTTGTTGCATCATTATTTCGGTGCAAATTCCAAAGTGCATTCGGCGTGGGAATCGGAAAATCTCCGTCTAACTTGACGTGGATGAAATGAGCCTTGTTGACGTGAACTAATGATACAGTTTGATGTTGAGCGTGAACGTTTGGACCAAACCACAATGGAAAAATTGTTTGATTACCGGCGATGCTTAAAAGATGAACAATCACCCCAAATCTTTGAGCAATTAGGAGTCCTGTGTATGGCATCGACATCCAACGACTAACTGGTGCAACTTTCACATCCTGCCAATCTATTGTGTGACGTAGCATATCATACTCTTGAAAGGCGACTCAGTCAAAAACAGTTCTCCACCATTCCTCTTTATTGTCCATCTCCTGTAAAAGTTGTTGTCTGATAAAAAGCCACCGGTTTTCATTTAACCCTAAGCCCAAAGCTACCGATCAAAAACCACAGTTACCGTCGGGATTTACATCCTGTATATGTGAAATGTACGGATGAAAGACAGACGGTATCGAATCCTCAAAACAATTTATATTGTTAACCGCATCTTTCCCCATAATCAATGGAAAACCAAGATAGGCGTTATCATCTTGTGGTTGCTTTCCTTTACCCTTCATTGGACGACGGTGTTGAATGACCGAACTCGCTTGTATCGAGTCTTGTGACGCAATGTACGAGCTGTGTCTCGCAGGGTCACATTTGCTTTGTTGGGATCCTGTGAATGAGCTGTTTCTCGCGACATCCTGTTTCCTTTGTTGTTGTTTTTTCAAAGTTGGACGACTGCGAGTATCTTCTTGTGCCACAGGCGCTTTCTTGTTACTTTTGCTCGGAAAGACCACCCCTGCGATTCTCAACAGCATACTTCTTTTGACCTGATCAGGTTCTGAAATAATTTTGTTTCTCACTTGACCAAGTACTTTATCCACGTCTACATTTTCATCATCGACAAACGACGGTTTTAAATCAAGTTTCCTCCAGAAGACGTCCAACGCATCTAGCAGGATTCTGCCACCTGTATTAAAACGAATTAGTCAGAAAATTTTGAAAATTAAACATTCACAAATTCCAAAGTCAAAACAGTTTACATGTAGCTTCGATACTTGCCAGACGACAAGCACACGGCAACCCACAACTACTGAAAAGTTGGCAACCACACGTTGCATTTTGTTTCCGTATATGTGATAACTTGTACCACTCGTTTTCTAACAAATTTAGAGCTTTATGTGAAACCTTACCGTGCAGGTTATCAAACAATTCAATAGCTATGTGGCTATCCATTTTTCTTATGAGGCTTGTTCCAAACGCAAACTGTAATTGATAATATTTATCTGTTACAATTTCATCAACAAACCCAACAAGTCTATCTAGGGAGATGTTAGCATTTCTAAGATAACTCTTTAAAAGCGAATGCTGGCTCTCGACTCGGTTCGTTGTTTGTTGACCAAAATTGAGGTTTTTGTTAGACCAGGCGGATACAAACTTTTCTTTATACGGGTCCAACCAATTTTTAGTCACATAATGTATAACTCCTGAAAAAATATTGAATAAATATTTAAATATTTAATAATTATTCAATACTGAAAATATTAAATATTCAAAACTTACTTCCTCGTTTGGCAACATACAGTCGTTTGGCAGCATACAGTTGTTCGTAAAGCCGGTTGAAGTTGTACTGGTATATATCTGGCGTGGGAGACTCACATAATACCGACCATGAATACTTGAAATTTGCCCAGTCTTCGTCTGTAAATGATGCCCTGCAATGTTTTGCGATATTCTCGTGTATGTGCCACCGACATATGTTCTTCGAACAATCCGGAAATATTTTATCACATGCGTTCATAAGAGCTTTGTCCCTGTCTGTTACTATCACACGCGGCTCCATACACTTTTGCAACATTGCTTTTATTTGCAGTAGCACCCAGACAAAGTTTTCCTCTCGTTCTTTTGATATAAATGCATGAGTTGTGAGGCCCAAAACCCGGGAGGCCTCACTTGTTGGATTTACTCATTCACAAACAGTTCTTAAACATGAATATCAAATAACGCAGCGGAAAATTTCATTCATTCATCATAATTAAAACTTGTTCATACATGCGGAAGCGTAAACATTGTTAAAAACATAATTACATCATAACTAAACATACCGGGATGCCAGTCTTCAAAAGCAGTCGGGTAACTCTTCATCTCTAGCCAAGCATCACCGTCCATCCTCATAACCTGCCTTAACCTGAATGTGCACACTAAAAAGGTCAGCTACGCTGGTGAGTTCTAGTTTTCGTTAGATTTAAGAAATGGTTCATCATTCAAAACATTCATTAGGGTTTAACATCACGTATAAGAAAATATGGCCTTTCATTCATAAACCTTCCAACATTTAAACACATTGAACGGATCATTTGTTTAAAACATTTAACATTCATTTAAGTCATACATTACTATCTAAAATTTGTATCTTTCTTTACGCGTCTCTGTGTCCCCAAAGGAACCCTGCATGTCGTGGACAACCGTTACGTATCACCGTCGTTGCCACAACATTCCGTCAATTCCCTTTTTGGTATTGCCCCCAAGGCTAACTGCACGAGGACCGACAATACCCATTCAGTTGCCCCCCTATGGCTCTCAGCCATAGGCCAACAACCTCCATTGAAGGCTATGGCTCTCAGCCATTGACCGACAACTTCCATCGATGGTTATGACTCTCAGCCATAACATCGTCGGATCATAATTTAACCTCACGTAGGGTCACGTTAACCCCTGAGTAACCGTCGTTACTCCATACCAGTTGTACAACATCAAACCATTAGCAGGCCACTAAGACACTGCTCCTGTTGTTCTTATGGTAACTATGGCTCGCTGTCCATAATCTACCACAAGGCTGGGAATCTCATTCCCAGACTTCATTCGTCAATTCCATTCATTCGACAGATTAGATTTGTAATGACTTCTTTAAAACCTTTGCCCTTTTTCTTTTCTTTTCACAAAACCTTTCCTTCACTTTCAAAACCCTTTACCTTTACTTTAAACCATTTCTTTATAAACATTAGTTCGTAAACATTCCGTTCATAAAACTTTCTTTCCATAAACCGTTCATTCCAAATCATTTCATTTCGTAAACATAGTTTCATAAACATCATTTTATAAAACAACATTTCATACGTATACACACCAGCCCGAAAACATTATATAAAACATTTAAAAGAGGGCTTCTAGAACTCACCTTATAAGCTAGTCTCGGTTGTCCTAATCAAAGGCCCAACAACGTCACTTCCGATCTGAATTGGTTACAAAACACATATATTTACTCAGCTGATATAGGCGAACTTAATGCTAAGTTCGCTTCCTCTGGCCTAGGCGAACTTATAGGCGAACTTAATAAGTTCGCTTACCCTTGGCCAAGCGAACTTGCCAGGCGAACATAATCAGGCGAACTTGAAAAGTTCGCCTCCACCAAGCGAACTTAACAGGCGAACTTGCTAAGTTCGCCTGCACCAGCAGTCATCTTCCCAAACAGTCCCGAAATTCACGGATTTGGGTTCGATTATGTCAAAACTTCAACTTTCTTTGCTCAAAACAACCGATTTTCATTCCAGATACTAATCCTAAGCTTATTCTCAAGTTTCATCCGTAAAAACGTCCTATTTTCACCCGAAAACCCAACTTAAGCAAAAATCTCAATTTTAGCTCGAATGGTTACCTGGATGACGATTCTGATTTAGAGGTTTCCTTCACGAGTGCAAGAGACACGAGCGGGTGCGATCTTGTGCGATTCCGGCACTTTCTCTCTCTACGGGTTTTCTCTCTCTAGAATTGCAAAAGAGGAGAAGTGAGGGCCTTGGGCTATTTATAGGGGAGACCTCCCCAAGCCCGGTTCGCGACTGCCCCGGCCCGACTTCGGCCCGCTTGAACTCGCTAACTTTATTTCTCGCCATTTTAGGATGTTACATGAGCGACGCAAAACGACTGGTGTGTGGAGGTCACACCGACCACTTGGACAAATGGAAGTCTATACATGTTTGTTTTGTAAGTCGCGTCGATCATCAACACGTGCGGGAACGCACGCCACATCTCAAACGATTTCGGATGAACAAAGAATATCTCATCCACAATACTTGTGGCAGGATCTTCCCGAGTATAGTAGACGTATTTTTTAGAAGAAAGCAGATTTTCCAGAATATGCATTGGAGTTTCACCGACTCTCGTTTCGTTTTTTATCTTTTGTATCGCATTATAAATGTCATTTTTAATGCAACTACTCTCTGGGTTTTGTTCCCTTATAGTTGCCAGAATGTTTCGTGGCAACATGTTTTGCGAATACAACTTCGCCACCAAAAGTTGTTCCGACTGAGACAGTTTCCTCGCAAAGGAGTGCGCCTCAAGATGTTGACTAGGATCGTGGTTATGACTGTCATCCTTCACCGTTAATTTCCAATCACCAGTATTTTATTGGTACTCTCCTTCTAATTTAAAGGGACAACCTATTTTCTTGCTACCGGCACGTCTAACCGTGGCAGTAGACGCACGTTCGCCGTGACGGTCACACACAAGCCACACCTTGATAAACGGTTCCGTCGGATCGTCGCCTTTTCTCCTCGATCCTCGGGTGACAAGGACGTAACCATTCTCACGTCCTATCCTGACCGCCCAATCCACCAACTGTTCACGAGACTGAAAATTCTGGTCAGTTTTATACGACACGTTTTGATGGTTTTGTTCCTCGTCTTCGGACACGAAGTCGTCGGTTTGTTGTGTCGGGTATGAGACTTCACCGTATACGTAGTCGTCGGTTTGTTGTGTCGGGTATGAGACTTCACCGTATACGTAGTCGTTCGTGGGCTGTGTAAGGTAAGACGGTTCACCGTATACGAACTCGGGATTGCTCAGTGACTCGTTCAAATCCGGAAGCCTTACCCGTTGATGAGAATAAACGTCGGACGAGACCTCCTCCCGGTTCACCTCTTGAACGCCAGAACTTTGCGGGTTGTTTTCCACCGACTCGTTAGAATATACCTGAAAACCGTAGTTACCATCCCACCACCAAGACATGTTTATAATTTTTTTTTTTTGAAAGCATACGTTCGTTCGGTTCGAATGAGAATTATGCATTGTTAAATACACAAAATTTGGGCCCTATACGCATCGTATAGTCCAATACGATGCGTATAAGGTACGATGTGATGGGTTTAGTGGCAGAAGGAATCTCGTATCCTAAACTGCATCGTATTGACCTATACGATGCGTATACGAGGTTTGAATGACAGGTTGTAAGAAAATGTCGGGCACGAGAATTTGTGAAGGGCTATACGCATCGTATTGCCCTATACGATACGTATATGACCAAGTGCGATTAGCATTTCCCGTGTATGGTTAGTAGTCCCCTAAAATATAGTTTAACTTAACTTGTCCCATCATTTCATCAGATTTAGATTTTTTCTTGATTTAGTAAGATAAGGCAGTTAAGTAAGGAATCTTATTAAAAACATAGGTGTTATTTAGTATTTCTAGCTGCACATAAAGGTAATTATTTAATTGGATTTACCCTTTTCTAATTTCCATAGGTTTAAAATTTACGATGACGCTTTAAGTTATAAAAATATTTATTTGAGAATTAAAACAAAAGCTATTTATTATTTTGTTCATTTATAAACGTGATTATTATTATTTTATTTACTTGTATATTTTTCTTTCCAAAATAATTTAACTTAGCTTTCAAAAATAATGACCTGTCTATATTCCAAGTGAATTACATGGTTAAAATTGAGATATTAGAGTAAAAGAGTTTGGGACCGTATTATGTGTGGGTTATTATAGGAATATTATTATATTTAAAAGGAAGTGTAGAAACAAAGTATAATAGGATAAAATTTAAAATAATGGATCTTGCTGTCATGCAAAAAGGATATTATGTGTGGGTTATTATAGGAATATTATTATATTTAAAAAAAATCATGCTTCACGTATGTATAAAGAGAGTGTCATATTACATGCTTTCTTCCTTTATATATACTAGTTTTTTCCCCCCGCGCTACGCGTTGGGAGTTTGGTAGTTATCGGTTCGTCTCGTCCACGGTGATAAAAGTTAGGTCGAAGCATAGATTCACTATAGCGTACGATACAAAAAAAACTCGAATCACTCACAAAAAAATACTAAACAAAGCCGTTCATACCGTTTAAAAAAAATAACGAAAGTTGACTTAAAAAATAAACCGACTGAACTTTTGTTACAAATTTTAAAAAAAATCACACTTGAGAAAAAAAAACTAAAGTTTACCCTGTTGAAGTTTTGTAATCTAAAAAAAAGAACTTTGTTAAAAAAAGAAAAAAGCTAAAAGTTTTGTGCCATATCTATAAAAAAAACTTTTGGGGTAAAAAAAAATAAAAAATAAAATTTACTATTCAATCGCACGGCGATTAATAGTATTGTTTTTTTTTAAATCAAACTTGAGGAAAAAAAAACTAAAGTTTACTCTATTGAAGTTTTGTGACAAATCTAAAAAAAAACTTTCTTAAATAAAAAAGGCTAAAAGTTTTGTGCCATATCTATAAAAAAAACTTTTAGAGCAAAAAATAATAATAAAATTTACTATTCAATCGCACGACGATTAATAGTATTGTAATTGGTTTGTTTCTTGGTTGAGGCATCAAAGACTCATAAGCATACTAACAAGATTCATATATATATATATATATAGATAGATAGGACGGTTACATTAAAAAGTGGTTTTTCGTTAAGAACTCCTAAGAAGTGGGTCAAACAAACTCCGATTGATCTTATTCCAGCGGCGTTGGAATCCTAAGAAGTGGGTAAACCCTAAAAGCTAAGATGGTAGAGTTCGACGAGACGGTTCCAACGCCGCTGAAATTAGCTCAATCGGAGTTCGTTTGATATCGTTTCTTAAGGTTTTTATCATTTTTTATATTTTTTTAGCGAAAAACTACTTTTTATTTGATACTCCCCTATATATATATGTATGTATGTATATGCGTATATGTATGTATGTATTCTTTTATCAAGATTTAGCATGTACAAACATGTGTATACGTGAGTAATTTACTTGGCAGGTGTAAAGAATTGTCTAGAAAGATATGGAAGCTTGTTGCCCATCCTCCTTTGCTTGAAGAGATGGTGAAAATGATGATGTTGAAAAAATAACATACTCACAAAATTTGAGTTTGCAGGAAATTTGGCCAAAGAAGAAAAGACTATACCTACACATTATATATTTAATTCAATTAATAGTTTATATTTTTATTTTTTATTTATTTATACACATATATTATTTTATTGGAAAAAAAAACTTACGTACACCTATATTTATTTACTATTATTGCTATGTTTCTATTTATTATATATATATATAGATCTTTAAAAATTTATATATATTTAACGGTTATTTCAGTAACTGTTAAGAAATGTAACATCCGGGACTCAGACTGTTAAGGGCGTACTGAACCTGTTAATACCAACAAACCTCAGAGACGAAAACTACAGTTTACTCCAAAATTTAAATGAGTAATCCTGACATATTCAACACCGAGAAGAAGAGATTAATTTATTTGTATGTGACTAATATTAATAGAAATGTTAATTTAGTAAATGTTGGGGTCCACTTATGCTTCTTTGAAATTAACCACCACCACCATCAAAAAAATATTTTTTTTATCTTTTCTACGCACTCATAAAAATACAGAGATTTATGAAAATAGATCACTATATTTAGATTTTCTCTATTTACTAAACTATAAAATTTAAAGATAGAGATAGAAATAGAAATCCATGTTCAAAATAAAAGAAAACTATAAATTATAAAGTTAGAGATGAAAATAGAGATCTTGTGAATGCCGTTACATTATCCACCAGAAATTTCTCGAAAGAATATAATAGGTGAAGTACTATTGACTTTAATACACCACTTCATACACCATATTAATAAATATCCTACCTTGTCATATAAATAAATAAGCAATCTAATCACTAAAATTATTGTCAGTTGACCATTTTTCGAATCTCAACAATCTCCTTCTTCACAAATATTCAATTCCACTTTGAAAATTTATTTCCCCAATCTGAACAATTTTTTTTTCAGATTTCAACCGATTTCTTAATAATACTTTAAAAAACCAACAAATATTATTTTCTTTAGGAAAAATTATACAATTTAAAAATTACACTGTAATTATTTAAAATTTAAGTTGTTCTGTATAAAAGAAAAGAATTGCATTATATATAAATTTTCTTTTCCAATAAGATAAAAAAAATTAATATAATCCATACAATGTTTGTTAAATTTATTTTAGAGCTAGTGATATATTACCCGCGCGCTATTGCTAAAACTTGTAAGGCTCGATTTTGACGACCTTATTCACCCCCTAAAAAAACTTGACGTCGAAACGCTAAAAAATATTTTATGAACAAACCTAACTTTTTTTAAATAAAAACCGTTTTATAAAAAAAATTTATATAAATCATTATTGTTTAATAGTAGATAGGCAGGAAACAATAAATTATAAAAATAATTAAATAAATTTATATATTTAATATGAGAGTGATTCGGAAAAACACGAGTTGAGCAGACCTACAATCACGACATGTGTCCACTAAGATTTTTATTTATTAGGTAACTAGGTTAAAATCTCGTGTATTACACGGGGTTGGATCAATAAAATATTAAACAGTTATTAATAAACAGAAAAAACAAAAGAAATAGTTGAGAAAAGAAATATTAAGTAAATGAAATATTCACAACGAAGATAATAAATAATTGAGAAGAATAAGTGAATTTTTTTCTTCAATCCAATACTTATTTATTAGGTATAGCTTAGGCTCACGGAAAAATAAACGGTTTCTAGAATCGCATGACATTATTTCTAATAATTATATAATTATAACAATTATATTATACAATTTATTACATTAAATAGTTAAATATAAACATATAATTCCAACATGTATCACCTACCTTTGCTTCAGATTGTTGAATTAAATCAACAAACATGACCTTTTGTATAGCTTTTGCGTTCATAAATGTGATATGCTGGCACATGTCATAGTCACGGATAGAGATTTTGCTCCAATGGAGGCATGCCAATATGTCTTTCCGGAGGTAAGCCGGTTACTTTACAGATATCACATTTATGAGAATATCAGAAAGCACTGCAGGCCATCCTTTAGTCCCTAGACTGACTGGGATAAATTCACTTCTTGGTGGTATCACGTAGTTAATTCTCTAACTACCGACGAGTATGATCAAAATCGAACGTGGTTACGGTCAAAATTGATGGACAAGCAAAGTATTATTCTTATCTCTTAAATTCGTTCTTAAGTTTATCAAAATGTACATGTATTGAAACTAACATGTTTTTTCAACGTTTTAGATGTATTTACCTACTTGGATGCAAACTGGTTAGAAAAAATATAAAGAGAAGTTTGTGTCCGCTTGGATTGATCAACATCTCAATTTTGGAAAACGAACAACGAATAGGGTAGAGAGCCAACATGCTTCATTAAAAAAACATTTGGATAATGAAAAGTCACATTTAGATAAATTTGTAGGAATTATAGATGACATAGTTCGTAGACAACACACAGAAATAAAGGCAAGTTTCGGAAAAAGCATGAATAAGATAAAATATTTACACAGGAATAGAACATTTTCTTTATTACCAACAAAAGTTTCTATCGAAGCATTAGATGTATTAACAGGTGAGATGAAGCGGGTTAAAGATATAAAGCAAAAAAATAAATCATGTGACTGTCAAATTCGTACAAGTTGCGGTTTACCATGTGCATGTGAAATCTCTCAATATGTCGATGCAGGTGTATCGATTCCGTTGCATTTGATAAATGTCTTTTGGAAGAAGCTTGATTTATAACCGACATTGTTGAACCAACATGAATCAAATGAACCCGATGATCCAGATACTGACTTTCGTGAACAACTACATGCGTTTAAAGAGGCTTACAACAAAGAAAAAAGAGCAATGGTGAAAAAGAGCTGGATACAAAAGATAAAAGCTATATGGGATCCTAGCAGCACGATTTATGATGAGCCCGCGGTGCAAACAAAAGCTCGTGGAATGTCAAGTACAAAATCCAAACAACAAAAAAAGCGGACCTTGCAACAACTAAACCTCCCCTTTCACGAAGCTACTCCCATAAGCCTTCGTGGCACGGTTCATATGTGACCTCCCAAGAACGTGATTACGTCCAAGATCCTCCAAGACATAGTTCATTCGTGCACTCACAAGATCATCAAACACAAACTTCATTCAGGGACTATAACGCTTATCCATGTTACAAAAGTAACTACATGAACTACCAAATGCCTCGTGAACCAAGTCCATTCATGAACCAGGATACTTTCGGGTATCCAGAACCTGCTACACAAGGTTCACACGGGAACTACGATGATTATCCTGGTTACAAAAGTGCATATGTGAACTACCAGGTGCCTAGTGAACCGAGTCCGTTAATGAATCAAGACGTCGTCGGGCAAAGTTATTTCTCCAACCCTTTAACCGCACCGTCATATGATTTATTCGGGTTGAACGAGAATACTTCCAAACAAAATTATTTCACAAATGCTTCAGGTGCAACAGGATATGATTTCTTTGGGTTGAACGAATATAGTGACGAACAAACTTATTTAACCAACCCTTCAGGTGGCGGCCCTTTAAATCCGCTAGTCTACGATTTCCTGGGGTTGACCCATAATGTTACTAATAAAAAATAACAGGACTATCGCAAATATATTGATAAAATTCCAACAGTCTTTCAACCGTATGTGGAAGATATAAAAGATGTGTTAGGTGATGGAAATTGTGGGTTTCGGGCGACAGCTTCTGCTCTCATGTACGGTGAAGATGAATGGCTATTAATCCGGAGGCTACTAATTGATGAGATGATGTAGCTTGAAACACATTACAGAAAGGCTTTCCAGGACGAATACAATGAGGTGTTTTCATCCTTAGAGTGATCGGGACCTAGTTTTGCGCCACAAAAATACTGGATGATTATGCCAGAGACAGGGTTTTTGATTGCGAACAAGTTTAACGTAATTTTCCATTTCATATCTAAAGAAGGTAATAACAGTTCGACATTGTTTCCGCTTTGGAGAGGCCCTGACCAGTTCCCAGATAAAAAGATAATCACAATTGCACTGGTGAATAAAAATCATTATGTAATGGCCAAGACTACTAATGGCACACGGGAATTGCTATGTGGACTTGACCATATACGCATCGTATATGGCAATACGATGCGTATAACCCTTCACAATTTCCCATGCCCGACATCCTCGTACAACCTGGTCATTCCAACACTATACGCATCGTATAGTTCAATACGATGCGTATAGCGTTCGAGGTACTTTCTGCAACTAGTCAACCATCACATCGCTATACGCCCCGTATAGATCTATACGTGGCGTATAGCGATGTGATGGTTGATTAGTTGCAGAAAGTACCTCGTACGCTATACGCATCGTATTAAACTATACGATGCGTATACGAGGTTTGACCAGGTTTGACCCGAATCCTATACGCACCGTATTGCCCTATTCGATGCGTATAGGGCCCAAATTTTGTGTATTTAACCATGCAAAATTCTCATTCGAACGTATCGTTCAAAAAAATTTCAAACAATCTCTCAAAAATTATAAACATGTCTTGCTGGTGGGATGGTAACTACGGTTTTCAGGTATATTCTAACGAGTCGCTGGAAAATAACCCGCAAAGTTCTGGCGTTCAAGAGGTGAACTGGGAGGAGGTCTCGTCCGACGTTTATTCTAATCAACGGGTAAGGCTTCCAGATTTGAACGAGCCACTGAGCAATCCCGAGTTCGTATACGGTGAACCGTCTTACCTTACACAACCCACGAACGACTACGTATACGGTGAAGTCTCCTCCCCGACACAACAAACTAACAACTTCGTGTGCGGTGAAGTCTCTTACCCGACACAACAAACCGACGACTCCAAAGATAAAGAACAAAACCATCAAAATGTGTCATATAAAACTGACCAGAATTTTCAGTCTCGTGAACAGTTGGTGGATTGGGCTATCACAGGACTCCTAATTGCTCAAAGATGTCGATGTCATACACAGGACTCCTAATTGCTCAAAGATTTGGGGTGATTGTTCATCTTTTAAGCATCAGTGGTAATCAAACATTTTTTCCATTGTGGTTTGTTCCTAACGTTCACGCTCAACATCAAATCGTATCGTTAGTTCACGTAAAAAATGCTCATTTCATCCACGTCAAGTTAGACAGAGATTTTCCGATTCCCACGCCGAATGCACTTTGGAATTTGCACCAAAATGATGATGCAGCAAAATGAGAAAATATATACAGTGATCGTATTGAACGATTTAAAAAAATAATAGCTACTAATAGATCTAGATTTCCACAATACTTCACGAACTATGGATGATGTTTGTTAGTTTTAATTAATTATTATTTAAATATAATTAATTTTATTTGTCATTTTAATTATTTTATATTAATTTTACTTAATTATAATTAATTTTTTATTAGTTTTAATTAATTATTAATTAAATATAATTAATTTTAATAAAAAACAAAAGAATATACGCCACGTATAGATCTATATGTGGCGTATAGACTTGAATAAGAGGGAATTCAAACTTTTCAAATCTGAGATATTTTAAAGGCTATACGCATCGTATAGGTCAATACGTGGCGTATAGAATACCAAAGGTTGGAGGCTATACGCCACGTATTGATCTATACGAGGCGTATAGCCATTTGATATACCAAGTAAATGCATCGTATAGTGTCAAACGAACCAAAAAACCACACACAAAACCATACGTGACCTGGCAAGAAAACGCTCGTTCATGTTGATTGTCGTCTCAAAAAAACTTTGTAAAGGTACGTGTCTCAACCCGCGATCATTAATGTTAGGTTTATATTGAATATTAGCGGGTAAAACTGGGTAGATTAGCGATTTTTAGGTTGAAACTTAAGAACTATACGCCACGTATAGGGCCATACGTGGCGTATAGTTCGTCTGAGGAATACGATGAAGCCATACGCCACGTATAGATTTATACGTTGCGTATGGCTCAGGTTTCCGGCAACTTGGCCCGCGTGTGACAACCGCGGTTTTTCAGGTCCTTACCGTTTCTCGATTTTCTTTTTATACGTTATATTTTTAAATATTATGATTTTATATATTTTTTTTGTGTTTCTAAGAATTCTAGGAATACTACCTTAGACAAACACTAAGGTTCGAACTAGAAAACCCGGTTAAGTGCATACACTGCGTATACTGCGAACGCGTTAAATAAACGGTAAAAATTAAATTCTCAAAAATAATTTTTATATTTATATTTTAGTTAAGAATAATGTTTTATAATATTATATGTGCTAAATTTTGTGATTCTTGATTAAACTAACGATCACATGTGGTTCTTCCGTTAAAAACCCGGTATTTACCCGGTATAGCATTTTTGAAAAATTTTGAGTTTTTAGGTTTTAAAAAATTTCAAAATTCATTATTTTAGATACTAAATTTTTTATGTTTGATAAAAATGCTTATTTTTAGTGTTTAGGGTGTAATTTTTATAAAAAGTGATTATATTTTATAAAAATTTCTTTAAAATTTCAAGACTCCACTCCCCCCTATAAATACCCTTCTCCCCCACCCCATTTTGCTCTTCTTCTTCCAGCCCAAATTATTAAACCCCCTTCTTCATCCAAACACCCCCATTTTTCATCATCTAGCTCAAGAACAATCAAATTCCAAACTTGATTCTTGGTTCCAATGGATTCATAAGCTTGTTTTTAGTGTTTTAAAGGTATTTTAACATGATTTCATCTTTAAAATTTCTGTTTTGATTCTTGCATGTGTTCTCAAGAACACACACACTACACACACTCACTTTGATTTTCAAGTTTTGTTGTTTTTAGCTTGAATCTTATGATTTTAACAAGAATTTGTGTATAAAAACTAGTTGTAATCATCCACAATGAGTTATCTAGTGAAAAACTTGCAAGATTTGATGATCAAAGTGTATGAACACTTGGGTGTTCATACTTGCATCTTCTTGAATAAAAAAGAGCATTTTGTTGATTTTTGAGTCTTTGATCTTGGAATTGAACCACATTGTGATTGTAGGTTAAAAATCAAGGAAAACCCAGTAGCTTAGCATCAAATTTCATCATCATTTGTTGAATTTGGAAGGTATAATCCTTGATCAAACTTGTAGTTTAGCTTAAATGATCAAGAACAAGCATGTTCTTGGTGGATTTTAAAAAATGGTTGATTTAACACCCAAATTTGTTTTTATTCAGTATAATATGTTTTAAAATGAGGATCTGGAAAATTTGGTTATCTAACTTTTTATATATTATTTATTAAAATTCACACAAGTTTAATTCATGGAAAATTGGGAAAAATACTTATGAGTATTGAAAAATTCTAGAAATTGGTCAGTGATTGTTATATGATGAACTAAGACTCTTGTCCAAATTTTATGAATATTGGAGTTGTTTAAGTATACGTTTAGTATTTATAAAGTTTAAACGGATGATTTAGGGTTTGTATACTTCTGGATAAATCAGGACTTGAAACTTGGTACGGGATCTTATATTGACTTAAAACTAATATGGTAAAAATTTGGGGAAGTTTTGATGTGTTTAACTATTTTTACCGAATTTGTAAAGTTTTAATAATATTAAATTCATATTAAATAATCTAAATATTGGAAAACTATGAAAATTGGTCAGAAATTTTCATTTATATACATGATCAATTGGTATAAATTTTAAACAGTAAATTTATGTCTAAGTATGACTTTGAAATTATGGTCTATTTAAATTTTATAAAAAGTTATTAATTTTGGAAATTTTTATATAAATTTGATTTTATAAAAATTCTAGGGAATTTTGAACAGAAGTATAACGTCATTTAAAACATAAAATTTGACTTTTAAATTGGGTTCTAATATCACACTAAAACCCTAATTTCGGACGAATCTGATTTTCAAACCGTAAACCGGACTTTACGCGCGTAATCGCGTTTTTGATCAAACGAAACCGTGACATGAGATTTTATCAAATGTGACTTTTTAACTAATGATGTTATTTATTAAAATCTAAAACTAAAAGTTTTAAGGTTATTAATTCATATAAAAGCCGGTTTTACAATTCTTAACGGTTCATACGCACGCGCACGGGTTTTGGCTATACAATTGACTGCATAGCCACTTTTGACTTTTGTTGACTTAGCCACACATATTAGGTTTCCTAAATACATTTTGTGTCTACTTATTAGTTGGAATCGGTTAGGATACCACCGTTGGCTGTTTCACTGTTTTACTACACTTTTTCGCGTTTCACTCTCAGGTGAGTTTCACGGCCCCACTTTTAAATGTTTACTGTTTTACGGGAAAAAAGATATTTCACGACATGTTGTTACTTGGGATTAGGGTTACCTGGGTTTACTTTTAGATGCATTAAGTCCCCACTTTAACGCAATCAATTAGCTTGAATAGCCGATGGGAATTATGAATAGTACTATTTGGGTCGACACCCACGCCCAGGGTTGGTCGCGCCAACCAGACTTGTAGGGTTATTTGGGCGCATAATTAGCCATAGTAGGTGTTCGCATTTAACACCTGGATACAGGGGCAACAACTAGTCTGACGGTTTTGATTGTGGCTCAAGGTAACCAAAATCTTAACACATGTACTTTATCATCTGCGGATGGTTACTTTACATTTTTAAATTCATTTACTTATTTTATTGAGTCGTAAAACCTGCGTACTCACCAACTATTTTTATAGTTGACCGTTTTCGAAACATGCTTTTCAGGTAAACAGAATTGAAGCAAATGACTAGTTTGGTGAATCGCTTTTGGGGACTTTCTTTTGGATTATGACTTGGTTGTTGGTTTTGTATTCTGCATTTGGGATGTTTGGTTTATGTAGACAACCTGAATTTGTATTTTGGTTTTCGTGGTTTGTATGACACTTTACATTCTTGGGTATGTTTGTAGTGTTCTTTGAAATTTGCAGTGTACCCATTAGCATTCTCTTGTGCCTAAGTGTTCGATGCACCGCTCTCATCTCACCTCTGTGTTTCCGCCTTCGGCGGGGTGTGACACCGCGTATGGCCTGGTTGCCCGCGTATGGCTTAGTTTGCCCGGTGACTGGCCTGCGTATGGGTTGGGGGCCCTGCGTATGGCTTGGTTTACCCGGTAACAGCCTATACGCCACGTATAAATCTATACGTGGCGTATAGGTTTTTATAAAAACATTATTTTATAACTTAAAATAAAATATATTATTATTATTATTTAAAATAAAAATAATTAATTATTATTATTATTTAAAATAAAAACAATATATTATTATTTAAAATAAAAACAATATATTATTATTATTTAAAATAAAAACAATATATTAATAAAAAATTAAATACAATTAATTATTATCAGATATGGCGGATCATGATGATGATATTCAGATGGACCAGCTAGACGATCTTGCGCACTACCATTTTCTGGATTTTCCGGCCGATTCGGAGGCATATGCCCGGTGCCAGAAGCTGCGGGAGGTGCGGTTGGGCCCATGGACGACGGTGGATTAGGGGCTCCTCGAGCAGTTACAAGATGCCGAGCGAGCTAGGTCCATCATCGGCCAGGATACGCCATGGTCGCGTCTTTTTGATCTTTCGTTCGCGGAGACCTACCGAGAGGTGGTCGTCGAGTTTCTTTCGACGTTCATCTACTCAGAGGCAGAGCTGGAGCCTCTTCCAGGGGAGAAGCCGCATATGGATCCAGATCGTATTTCTTTTTCTATTTTTGTGGTCGTTTACCGTCAGACCTTCCGTCAGTGGGCCGTCACGACGGGCTTGTACTACGAGCCTGAGACGGTTACGCCACTTTTCACTGAGGCGGTGACGGAGGTGGACAAGGAGGAACTCCTTGTTTTTTGGGGCTTGATTTCAGATAGTCCTTGGTTGGGTACCAAGGGGAGGGTCTCGGGTATTAGAGACCCTTTGTATATATATCTGCACCGGCTTATTTCGACGTCGATCGCACCGCGTCTGAAAAGCCGTGAGTGTTGCACTGATAGAGACCTTTTCTTTCTTTATTGTCTGCTTACTGTGAGGCGGTGCGACCTATCCACGTGCATGGCGCATTATTTTGCATCTGCCTATATGCGACAGAAGCGCGGGCTTTTGTATGGCGGTGCTTTCATCACGCAGATCATGCGGTCGGTTACACCATTTGACGTGCATGAGCCTGCGATGTTACCGGCCATTCCCCCTGTCCGATTAGACCGTCGCACGGCGAGCGGTATGCGCATCACGCACCGATTCCCGCATGGCCTTCGGTTCGTAGGGGCCGTCCAGGACCAGGTTTGGGTCCTGGTGCCGTTGCCGCAGATGCCTGGACAGGGGGACCCGCCTATGCCACATCCACTACATGGTGTGGCGATGGAGGAAGGACCGCCGCACGTCGATCACATCCACGACCATCCGCCACAGCATCCCCGACATGTACGTCGGTCTGTTAGGCTGGTGAGGGCTACCCAGGCATTGCTTGATGGCCTTGTTTCCGACTCACGGCGACAGGGTCGTCAACTCGATCGCATGGAGGACCTAATGATGTGGGTGGTTGGACAGCTCGTGGATCTGTCAAGAGCCGCCCGCATCGAGCCACGCCCACTACCACCGCCACGTCATTATACGGACGACCCCGTTCATGATGAGGGTGGGGTGGGGCGGGTCAGGATGAGGGCGGAGCCGGTCAGGGTGACGGCGGAGCCGGTTAGGTTTAGTTCTTTTATTTGTATTTTGTTTCTTTCGTTGTTATGTGTGTAAAACATTTTGATGTATGTATTTTATTTTTTTATATAATGTATATAATGTTTAGTTTATTTGTTTGTTTGTAATGTTTAATATTTTGTTTGATTGTAATGTTTAATATTTTGTTTAGTTTGTAATGTTTAATATTTTGTTTGGTTATACTGTAAAAATATAATAAACGTTTAAAAAAATATAAAATATATAAAATTTATAAATAAATAACAAACTTATATTAACAAAATTATATAAATTAAAATAAAAATAAACAAAATATAAATAAAATAAAAAAATATATAATTAAATAAAAAATACCTATACGTGGCGTATAGGTCAATACGCCACGTATAGGATTCATAAACTCAAATTCTTCCAACTTTTGAATGAAAAATATAACCCGTGCCTCATACGCTGTGTATAGATCAATACGTCACGTATTGGACCAGCCGTCAGATAGAGAATGACATGTGCCATTCTGTTGTCAGTGACTACGCCCACGTGAAACGTATAGTGTGACGACGGGTCTAATTAACAATATTCCGTGTGTGGTTAGAATCACACTAAATAAATAAACAGTCTGATCACTAAAATTATTGTCAGTTGACCCATGACAAAAAGACAAGGGAATCATCTTGTGAATCTCTTTCTTTACAAATTTTCAATTCCACTTTGAAAATTTATTTCCCCAATCTCAACAAATTTTTTTTCAGAAATCAAGCGATTTCTTAATAATACTTTAAAAAACCAACAAATATTATTTTCTTTAGGAAAAATTATACAATTTAAAAATTACACTGTAATTATTTAAAATTTAAGTTGTTCTGTATAAAAGAAAAGAATTGCATATATATAAATTTTCTTTTCCAATAAGATAAAAAAATTAATATAATCCATAAAATGTTTGTTAAATTTATTTTAGAACTAGTGATATATTACCCGCGCGCAATTGCTAAAACTTGTAAGGCTCGATTTTGACGACCTTATTCACCCCCTAAAAAACATGACGTCGAAACGCTAAAAATATTTTATGAACAAACCTAACTTTTTTTAAATAAAAACCGATTTATAAAAAAGAAATTTATATAAATCATTATTGTTTAATAGGAGATAGGCAGGAAACAATAAATTATAAAAATAATTAAATAAATTTATATATTTAATATGAGAGTGATTCGGAAAAACACAAGTTGAGCAGACCTACAATCATGACATGTGAACACTAAGATTTTTATTTATTAGGTAACTAGGTTAAAATCTCGTGTATTACACGATGTTGGATCAATAAAATATTAAACATTTATTAATAAACGGAAAAAACAAAAGAAATAGTTGAGAAAATTTTTTTAAGTAAATGAAATATTCACAACAAAGATAATAAATAATTGAGAAATAATAAATGATTTTTTTTCCAATCAATTACTTATTTATTAGGTATAGCTTAGGCTTACGGAAAAATAAACGGTTTTTAGAATCGCATGACATTATTTCTAACAATTATATAATTATAACAATTATATTATACTATTTATTATATTAAATAGTTAAATATAAACATATAATTCCAACAGGTATCACCTACCTTTGCTTCAGATTGTTGAATTAAATCAACAAACATAACCTTTTGTATAGCTTTTGCGTTCATAAATGTGATATACAGCCACGTGTCATAGTCACGGATAGAGATTTTGCTCTAATGGAGGAATGCCAATATGTCTTTTCGAATGTAAGCCGGTTGCTTTGCAGATATCACATGTCACACCCCGACCGATGGCGGAATCATCGAGGCGGACAATGTGATGATTGTTCAAAAGCACATGATAACTAAAGGTTGCATAATTCATTAATTGAATTTAAAAGTAACAAGTTCCAAATACAATACATTTCAAATAATCTAGTCTAGTTTAAAACATTAATTTATTTAACTAGGTCCATAGTTCCTAAGCGGAGAGATCTTCGGCAAGCAATCACATATCCAAACCTGAAACATTATTTAAATCAAGTGTCAACTAAAAAGTTGGTGAGTACATAGGTTTAGTATTTCCTGTAAATAATAGTTGTAAATCGTTTTGCAACTCATTGTTTATATTGTTAAACATAGTATGTATGATGTATCATTTATTTAATCACAATTCAAACCGAGTTTGACACGCTTGAACAGAGCACAACAGCTAAGTCCGGTATGTTTGAATATAGTTACCCACTATATCCGATATGTTTGAATATAACACGCGGTCATATCCGAGTATGCAGTAATAAACACCCTAACCGGGTGGGCTGGTCAGGCACAATAGATCTACCAATATTACAGTTGGTTGTCTTGTGTTTAAATGTATGTACATCCAAAGAATAAGCATATAGTCTCATGTATAACACGTATAAACAATGTGAGTAGCATGTATAATGTTTCACTCCAAAATGTATGAAAATGTAAAATAGGAGCTATGTAACTCACCTGGCTAGCGGATATGTTAATCCACGAGTGCGGGTGATAAGGATGTTGAAACCTAGGCACGATGAAACCCTATGTGGATGGATAAGTATTATTGTATGTTTATGAGCGTATTCGTATTTAATGAGTATAGGTTTTATAATAATATCCTTAATAATTATTTGTATAAAATAGGGTAGAAAATGATAACGGTTTTGTAGAACTTTAACTCATAAATATATATATATATATATATATATATATATATATATATATTGTTTTAAACAAATATTTATTATGTTTAACGCATTTATATATAACAATAACAAATAAAAGAAAATTCTTTATTTGACTAATCATATATTATATATATATTAAAATTTGTTTTAACAAGTTTATTAAAAAATATTGCAAGACTTATAAAGGTGGGACATTGTATATGTGAAAAGGTATTTTGATAAGTTTTATAAAAATGTTACAAAGTTTATAAAAATAGGACATTTTGTATATTATAATGTATTTTAATAAGTTTATAAAAATATTACACGGTTTATAAAAATAGGACATTTTATATATTATAATGTATTTTAATAAGTTTATAAAAAATATTACAAAAAAATGGGATGGTTTATAAAAATATAGTTTAATCGATTTTAAAATAAACGAACGAGTAAACCGACTCGTTTTAGTATTTATTGTATAAAAATGATATTAAAATAAGTTAGGTTAATTAAATAAAATAAATAGAATGAAAACAGAAGTAGAAAAAATGGGCCGAAGGCCAACCGGATTCGAACCCGCGACCTGTAACTCGAACACTCACACGCATAACCAGTCGGGCTACTGCCCATCGCTGGTTATGTGTGTATCGAATAATTTAAGTACACAAAGGAAAAGTTGGTCGCTGGTCCTCGGTGTAACATCCCAAATAATGACAAGACAAATAGAAAAGGGAAATAAAGTGGGCTTGGCCAAAATTTCGGCCCATGGGCCGAAATGAAAAGGGGGAAACCCCATTACAAAACAGCAGCTTCAACCCAAACCCCTCTCATTTCATCTTCCTGCGCAAGAATACTAGAGAGAGAGAGAGAGAGCGATCGGCTTGTGAAGAAAACCGCAAGGAGAAGACTCAAGGGCTCGGGAATCATCCGACTCCACCATTTCAACGCATAGCAACAGAAATCGGGCCTGTTGAGGTAAGCATCGCCTCTGATTATGAGTCTTTGCATGTCTCGGGTTTAAATCAAATAAAGATACGATTTTTGCATACGAAACTTGAAACAAATCACGTATTTGAACTCAAGAACGATAAAGGAAGGTGTTTAACGTAAAATGCTCAAGGTTTAATCGATTGGAAATAAGTTGGCTGGAGCAAGGTTCTGGTCAGGGAAGATGCAGACCCATGACTCGAAACTATAGTTTCGATACATACAGACCCGTCGAAACTACTCTAGTTTCGATAGTCATGTTTGACTCGAAACTATCTAGTTTCGATAGCAGCCAATGACTCGAAACTACCATAGTTTCGATAGGAACTCAGGACTCGAAACTACCTAGTTTCGAGTGTCACCTTGAACCTAAACTAAGATTTTTCATAAGTTAATGACTCGAAACTACCATAGTTTCGATAGGATCTCATGACTCGAAACTACCTAGTTTCGATAGAAGGATTATGACTCGAAACTACCTAGTTTCGAGTGTAAGACCATAGCTCGAAACTACCATAGTTTTGATACGACCCACCTCCCGAAACTACTGAGTTCAAGCATAGTAATGTCTAGTGTCATCTAGGAGCACCATCTTATGTGTATGACTTTATTATACAGATCGTGAGTGACATTAGTGAAGCCCAGTAGCCAGCTTAGTGTATTACAGAAACTACTCATCAGGTGAGTTCTATGTGCCCCTTCTATGTTATGTGCAAATGTTTTCAAATGTTTTGGGGCTGAGATGTATACACTAAGTGAATAAATGTTATGAATGTCAATGTGATCATATGTGTTATGCAAGTATATATATATATACCTATACATGAAAGAGAAATTGTGAATAAAGAATGAAAAGCATGATTATCAAGAATGAATGAAAGTATAACACAATATGAATGAATGAAATCCTGCTTTATATCCATGTATATATTGCTTGCCAAGTACAGAAAATGTTATGGACGCTTCGATGATAACGGCTACTTCGGTAGACGGACGACCATGTGATTATTTTACAACCGGGACAAGTGCGTTCCTTCATCAGCTAGGACGTACGAATGTCATTAAAGGACGGTCGAAGCAATTGGCATATTATAGTAGAACGGTTGTATAAATAATAGTCGCATGGGAAACGGATACCTTCGGGTAGACGGGCGAATTACGGCCTACGACGGTAGGACGGTTGTAAGTCATGACGGACGGACAAAGATTGCCGGACGGTTGTAAGAATAAAATGACGGACGGCACTAGTTGCCGGACGGTTGTAAGTATAGGTGGGCCATGACGATGGACCACGGCGATTGTCTTTGTGACATTCGTAAGCAAATGACGGGTTGATCACCCTTATATAGTATGACCCATGAAATTAAAGAAAGAAAGAAAAGAAAAGAAAAGGGTGAATGCATATATATATATATGAAATCACAAAAATACAGAAAAGAGAGATGAAAAGAAAGACAAAAGTTATGAATACGTATTTATATGAATGACTATACAGTAATGCATACTTATAAAGTAAAGAATAGAATGTTTATATCAAATTGCATTAAACTAGAACTCACCAGCGTTAGCTGACTTTTAGTATACATTTCAGGTAAAGGAAGAAAAGGTCGTGCGATGGCGTGAAGGTTACCCGGCACAAGACTGACATCCCACTTTTGTTTGTTAAGACAATGTTGTGTTTTTAATTGTTAAGACTTCCGCTGTTATGTAATGTAATTGAATGATGAATGTTTTAAATTTAAGTTCAGTATTTATGGCTATGTTTATGAGTAAATCCAACAAGTGAGGTCACCCGGGAAAGGGGCCTTACAAGTTGGTATCAGAGCAATAGTTTGAGAGATTTAGACATCCCTAAATGTCTAGACTCAAACTGATTATGGGACCAACGCACGGATGTCAGTATGGGTAACCAACGCCAACGCTAGCACGGTAAGTAAGTTATAAAGTTAATACTCTTGCATAGGAATAGATACCTTAACTTAGAACAAATAGATGTTAATGCCACGACTGATTTGAAGAGTTTCGAACCCGAAAAGCAATGTAAATTAGTAATCACAAACCGGTCACTGTAATTAAGAATTTACCTTGCTCGTACTGTTCCAAACTATGATCTGAAGAAATGACATTGATGTATTCCCTTTTTAACTATCAGGAAATTAAGAACTATGGCTGGTGGAGGAAGAACAGGACCTCGAGGCGGTCGCACTGGCCGACGAGGTAGACCTCCGTTGAACCCAAGATTTGAAGAAGAAGAGAGTGTGCACGCAGAGCACACCGAAAGTGTGCACGAAACAGAAGTGACCCCAATTATGAATGACAGTCCAGGGCCTATACAGTTGGAACCTGAAGTCAGGGATGCTATTGCCCGTGAAGTTGTGCTCACTTTGAAAAAGGTATTGCCTGATCTACTATCCGAGGCAATAAAGAAAAGTAAGGAGGAGGATGAAGGAGACAATGAAGAGAAAGTATATGACAGTGATGGGGATGAAATAAAGATTGGATCGAGCAATCGTGGGTGCACTTACAAAGGTTTCAAGGACGGAGACCCACCCAAGTTCGATGGGAGCAAAGATTCAGTGGCAACGCTTGAATGGATTGAGAGGATGAGTGCTGTAATCAACATCAGCGAGTGTCGACCAGACCAGGCTGTTAAATATGTTGCTCATTCTTTCACTAACGAAGCCTTAGGTTGGTGGAGGAACATTCAGAGGACAAAGTCCCCAAACGCTCTTGCAAGAATGACATGGGAAGAACTGAAAAAGCTGGTAATTCAAAAGTTCTGTCCCCAGAACGAAATTGATCGAGTGGAAAATGAATTCCTAAACCTTAAAGCTGGCAACAAGACACACCGCCAGTATACTTCTAGATTCAATGAGTTGGCACAGCTGGTACCCCACCTGGTGGAGACAGAAGAGAGAATGATCAAGTATTATGTGAAGGGCCTACCTCAAAGGGTCCGTGTCCACGTGAAAGCCAACCTACCCTCGACCTTCGAGTCGGTAGTGAATCTGAGCGGAATCGTCTACGACGATTATGCCAATGAGGACCCACCAACAGAAACCCAAAAGAGAAAGTAGGAGAACCCGTCTAGAGGCACCGGAAGAGGGAACGTAATAACTGAAAATAAGAAACCAAGGTCGGACAAATATGAAACCTGCAAGAAATGCGGAAGGCAACATTTTGGCGAGTGCCGGGTCGGCTCCACCACATGTTACAGGTGTGGGAAGGCGGGGCACTACTCTCGTGACTGCTTGAGAGACACTAAATGCCAAGTATGTGGACTGTTTGGTCACCTGGCTAAGGATTGCAGAAAAGCCAGACAATCTGGTTCGGGAAAAGAAAAGGAACAGGAACAACCAAAGACTAGGACTCGAGCTTACGCCCTGACTGAGGAGGAAGCAAGGGGAAATCCTGATGTTGTGTCAGGTACGTTCCTAGTTAATGATGAACATGCGGCTATATTATTTGACTCGGGTGCTAGTAAAAGCTTTATATCAAATGCCTTTAGTCGAAAACTGAATTGCACTATCAACACAGTAGTAAAGGCCTTTAGTGTACAAACTGTCGTTGGTAAAAATTCGGCAGTATTCCAAGTAACAGAGGATTGCATAATAGAAATAGAGGGTCATAAATTTCCTTCTAGATTATTCCTTCTCACCTTAGGAGGATTCGATATAGTATTGGGTATGGATTGGCTAGCTGCCAACGAAGCTCAAATCATATGTAAACGTAAGAGGATACACCTCAAAGGTCCTAGCGGCAGTCCAATTACGGTTTATGGGGATTGGAATTGCACAATGCCGAACGTCATCTCGATGATTAAGGCCGAAAGTTACATGAGGCGCGGCTGCGAAGCTTATCTGGCATATGTTATAGATGATAGAATGAAAACGAAAGAACTCAAGAATGTACCCGTGGTGTGCAATTTTCCGGAAGTATTCCCTGAGGATCTACCTGGGTTGCCACCCGATCGGGAAATAGAATTTCAGATTGATTTACTGCCAGGAGCTGAGCCCGTTGCCAAAGCCCCCTACCGATTGGCTCCGTCAGAAATGAAGGAATTGATGTCCCAACTAGAGGAACTAACCGAGAAAGGATTTATTAGGCCGAGCATCTCACCATGGGGCGCTCCGGTACTATTTGTAAAGAAGAAGGATGGCAGTATGCGCATGTGTATCGACTACCGCGAATTGAACAAGAGAACAGTAAAGAACAAATACCCACTGCCTAGAATAGACGACCTTTTTGATCAACTGCAAGGCGCGAGTTGGTTCTCAAAGATTGATCTCAGGTCGGGTTACCATCAATTGAAAGTAAGAGAGAAGGATGTACCGAAAACTGCGTTTCGTACACGTTACGGGCATTATGAATTTCTTGTGATGTCCTTCGGACTAACCAACGCACCAGCAGCATTTATGGATTTAATGAACAGAGTATGCCGACCCATGTTGGATCGATCAGTAATAGTTTTTATAGATGACATCCTCATATATTCAAAGAATGAAGGTGATCACCACTGTCACCTAAGAGAAGTATTGGAGGTGCTAAAGCAGGAAAAGTTGTACGCAAAATTCTCCAAATGCGCGTTCTGGCTTAGGGAAGTCCAATTCCTAGGTCATGTAATAAACCCAAACGGCATCATGGTGGATCCTGCAAAGATCGAGACAGTAAAGGAATGGAACATCCCAAAGACACCAACAGAGATACGAAGCTTTCTAGGGTTGGCAGGCTACTATCGAAGGTTCATCCAAGATTTCTCAAGAATTGCCTCGCCGCTAACCAAACTGACACGGAAGGAAGTAAAGTATGAATGGGGTCCAACCCAAAACAACGCGTTTGAGGAACTTAAGACACGATTAACTCAAGCTCCAGTATTAACACTACCTGAGGGAAATGAAGACTTAGTAGTCTACTCTGACGCTTCAGGGCAAGGTTTAGGGTGCGTACTCATGCAACGAGGAAAGGTAATTGCTTATGCATCGCGGCAACTAAAGGTTCATGAAGTTAACTACCCAACACATGATCTAGAATTAGCAGCAGTAGTTTTCGCGTTGAAAATATGGAGACACTACTTGTATGGAGTTAAATGCACCATCTACTCCGATCACAAAAGCTTGAAATACTTTTTCGAACAAAAGGAACTAAACATGAGGCAAAGAAGATGGTTAGAGCTACTGAAAGACTATGACTGTGAGATATTGTACCATCCAGGCAAGGCAAACGTAGTGGCTGACGCTTTAAGTAGAAAGGAAGAATCGGCACCTATCCGGATCAAAGCGTGTCAGTTAATTATAACGCCAGACTTAATGGGTGAAATATCAAAGGCACAAGATGAAGCATTGTTAGAAAGAAATGTGAAACGGGAAAGAATAGTAGGACAACAAGGGAACTTAGATGCGAATGCATACGGAGTACGAACTAGGTTTGGCCGGATGTGGATACCTAAGATTGGTGAGCTTAGAGCCAAAATACTCGATGAGGCCCATAAGTCTCGCTATTCTATCCACCCCGGGACAAACAAAATGTATCAAGACTTGAAGAAAGAATACTGGTGGCCTGGCATGAAGAATGATGTGACAGAATACGTGAGCAAGTGCCTAACGTGTTCTCTAGTTAAGGCCGAGCACCAGAAACCATGCGGTAAAATGCAACCTTTACCAATACCGGAATGGAAGTGGGAAGAGATCACAATGGACTTCATTACCAAGCTACCGCGAACAGCTAAAGGCAATGATACCATTTGGGTGATCGTCGACCGCTTGACAAAGAGTGCTCACTTCTTGCCAATACGAGAAACTTCTTCTTCTGAAAAGCTAGCAGAAGTATTTATCAAGGAAATTGTGAGCAGACATGGTATGCCGCTGTCGATTGTGTCTGACAGGGATACTAGATTCACGTCAAGGTTTTGGAAGAAATTTAATGAAGCAATGGGCACTAGACTGAACATCAGCACCGCTTACCACCCCCAAACCGATGGACAATCGGAAAGGACCATTCAGACCTTGGAGGACATGCTCCGGGCCTGTATCATTGACTTCGGTGGGAGTTGGGACAGCCATCTACCATTGGCAGAATTTTCATATAACAACAGCTATCACTCGACTATTGGCATGCCGCCATTTGAAATGTTGTATGGGAGGAAATGTAGGACCCCGGTTTGTTGGGGGGAAATTGGACAGAAGGATTTTGCAAGTCTCGAAGTGGTCAAAGCTACTTCTGAGAAATTTGATCAAATCAAGGCTCGTATGAAAGCCGCAAAAGACAGACAGAAATCATACGCGGATAAGAGAAGGAGGGATTTAGAGTTTCAAGTAGGGGACATGGTACTGTTGAAAGTATCACCGTGGAAAGGAATCATTCGGTTCAGAAAGCGTGGCAAACTAAGTCCAAGGTTTGTCGGACCTTTCAAGATTGTAGCAAGAGTGGGTCAAGTTGCTTACAGACTCGACCTACCCGTCGAGCTTAGTGGAATACACCCTACGTTCCACGTGTCGCACTTACGCAAGTGCCTAGCTGACGACACAGCTCACATACCTTACGACGAGATCGAAGTGGATAACAGTCTAAATTATGTAGAGGAACCAATAGCCATTCTTGACCGAGCTGAGAAACGATTACGCAATAAGTCGATTCCTTTAGTCAAAATACAATGGAAACACAGAAAGGGGTCCGAGGCTACTTGGGAGAAAGAAGACGAGATGAAGGAACTGTATCCCCAGTTGTTTAACGTGTAACAGGTTTCGAGGACGAAACCTCATTAAGGAGGGTAGACTTGTAACATCCCAAATAATGACAAGACAAATAGAAAAGGGAAATAAAGTGGGCTTGGCCAAAATTTCGGCCCATGGGCCGAAATGAAAAGGGGGAAACCCCATTACAAAACAGCAGCTTCAACCCAAACCCCTCTCATTTCATCTTCCTACGCAAGAATACTAGAGAGAGAGAGAGAGAGCGATCGGCTTGTGAAGAAAACCGCAAGGAGAAGACTCAAGGGCTCGGGAATCATCCGACTCCACCATTTCAACGCATAGCAACAGAAATCGGGCCTGTTGAGGTAAGCATCGCCTCTGATTATGAGTCTTTGCATGTCTCGGGTTTAAATCAAATAAAGATACGATTTTTGCATACGAAACTTGAAACAAATCACGTATTTGAACTCAAGAACGATAAAGGAAGGTGTTTAACGTAAAATGCTCAAGGTTTAATCGATTGGAAATAAGTTGGCTGGAGCAAGGTTCTGGTCAGGGAAGATGCAGACCCATGACTCGAAACTATAGTTTCGATACATACAGACCCGTCGAAACTACTCTAGTTTCGATAGTCATGTTTGACTCGAAACTATCTAGTTTCGATAGCAGCCAATGACTCGAAACTACCATAGTTTCGATAGGAACTCAGGACTCGAAACTACCTAGTTTCGAGTGTCACCTTGAACCTAAACTAAGATTTTTCATAAGTTAATGACTCGAAACTACCATAGTTTCGATAGGATCTCATGACTCGAAACTACCTAGTTTCGATAGAAGGATTATGACTCGAAACTACCTAGTTTCGAGTGTAAGACCATAGCTCGAAACTACCATAGTTTTGATACGACCCACCTCCCGAAACTACTGAGTTCAAGCATAGTAATGTCTAGTGTCATCTAGGAGCACCATCTTATGTGTATGACTTTATTATACAGATCGTGAGTGACATTAGTGAAGCCCAGTAGCCAGCTTAGTGTATTACAGAAACTACTCATCAGGTGAGTTCTATGTGCCCCTTCTATGTTATGTGCAAATGTTTTCAAATGTTTTGGGGCTGAGATGTATACACTAAGTGAATAAATGTTATGAATGTCAATGTGATCATATGTGTTATGCAAGTATATATATATATACCTATACATGAAAGAGAAATTGTGAATAAAGAATGAAAAGCATGATTATCAAGAATGAATGAAAGTATAACACAATATGAATGAATGAAATCCTGCTTTATATCCATGTATATATTGCTTGCCAAGTACAGAAAATGTTATGGACGCTTCGATGATAACGGCTACTTCGGTAGACGGACGACCATGTGATTATTTTACAACCGGGACAAGTGCGTTCCTTCATCAGCTAGGACGTACGAATGTCATTAAAGGACGGTCGAAGCAATTGGCATATTATAGTAGAACGGTTGTATAAATAATAGTCGCATGGGAAACGGATACCTTCGGGTAGACGGGCGAATTACGGCCTACGACGGTAGGACGGTTGTAAGTCATGACGGACGGACAAAGATTGCCGGACGGTTGTAAGAATAAAATGACGGACGGCACTAGTTGCCGGACGGTTGTAAGTATAGGTGGGCCATGACGATGGACCACGGCGATTGTCTTTGTGACATTCGTAAGCAAATGACGGGTTGATCACCCTTATATAGTATGACCCATGAAATTAAAGAAAGAAAGAAAAGAAAAGAAAAGGGTGAATGCATATATATATATATGAAATCACAAAAATACAGAAAAGAGAGATGAAAAGAAAGACAAAAGTTATGAATACGTATTTATATGAATGACTATACAGTAATGCATACTTATAAAGTAAAGAATAGAATGTTTATATCAAATTGCATTAAACTAGAACTCACCAGCGTTAGCTGACTTTTAGTATACATTTCAGGTAAAGGAAGAAAAGGTCGTGCGATGGCGTGAAGGTTACCCGGCACAAGACTGACATCCCACTTTTGTTTGTTAAGACAATGTTGTGTTTTTAATTGTTAAGACTTCCGCTGTTATGTAATGTAATTGCATGATGAATGTTTTAAATTTAAGTTCAGTATTTATGGCTATGTTTATGAGTAAATCCAACAAGTGAGGTCACCCGGGAAAGGGGCCTTACACTCGGTGACCAGCAAACCGTGTCCGAGGACACTGGGTTTGCCCGGTAACTCTCGTGCGAATGCCGTGTTTTCGACTGGGATTGTTTACCTAATGATAACAGAAGCTAATGGAACCGAAATGAGGTTCGAACTTGGTCGCGAAGGGCCTGGACGGCAGAGCTTTGGAACTCGAAAAAGTCACAAGCGGGGATCGATTTCTGAGTGGAATTAGCTCTTGTAACCTTGGTCACAGCTTCACTCAGGGTCGACGAAGGTGATGGAGTCCTCAATTTGGAGTGAGAGTGTGTGGAAGGAGGGTAGCCAGTTCGTGCAGGGCCGACCATGGCCATTTATAGCCGGGCTTGATTCTTATGTTCAAACGTGCAATTGGGCACGTCCCGACATTAGTCTGGACGAGACGAAACTAATTAGACATTCAACAGGCGTGGAGGTGGCTTGTCGGGCACGAATTCGAACGTGGGTATCTCGGCCACCAACAGGATCAGACGATCCTTATGTTGGGGAGACCAATTGGTCGAGGGGTATTGTTCGCGTGGGGGAGACGAAGCCAGAGAAGCCTTTGTCGGCTGTTGAGGTGCAGGGAACAGTCCTGTCGGGCGTTCGCCGGAGAAAGCCTTGGACCGCCGGACTATTGTTGGGGGTGACCGGATAAACGAATTGGGTATTGACAGTTTTAGTCCCTGGAGTTTGATTTCGTTTTAATTAGGTCCCTGCGATAATTACGGATGGGTCCTTGTACTTTAACTTGTCTAGGAATGGTCCCTCGACAGATTTTAGTTTTTATAACCTTCTAGTTTGATTAATTACAAAATAACCCTTGAACTTTTATTTAACTAAATTAATTTAATTTCTTTTAAATAAAATTAATTTAAAAATGTTTTTATAAACTTATTTTATTTATTTTTATTATTATAAATAATTTTAATAAAAGTTATTTATCTTATTTAAATAGATTCTTTTATTAAATATGCAACTTTTTTTTTAAATTTAGATTTTATATAAAATTTTATATAAGTTTTTAAAACTTATAAAATTTTAATTAATTTATATCCGTGAAATAAAATACCTAATCGTATAAAACTAAATAAAACTCTTACACTTTATTAAAATAGGAGATGATTACACGATAAATATAACACAAGTGCGTGAATGAAAATCCGAAACGTCACAGTCTCCCCATGTTAGAGGAATTTCGCCCTGAAATTCAACTAGTGGAAGCTATGAAAAGAGATGCGGATACTTGGTCTTCACGTTCCCAAGTGAACTCGGGTCCACGTTTAGACTCCCAACGGACCTTGACAATGGGGATGCGGCTACGCTTGAGTTTCTTAACTTCTCGGTCCATGATTTCCACGGGTTTCTTAACAAAGTGTATTTTCTCGTCAATACGCACTTCGTCAAGGGGGATGTGGAGGTTCTCGTCGGATAGACACTTTTTCAAATTAGACACATGAAAAGTTGGATGAACGTTGCTGAGTTCTAAAGGAAGATCGAGTTTGTAGGCCACTTTTCCTATCCTTTCGAGTATCTTGAATGGACCCACATATCGAGGTGTAAATTTTTCTTTCTTTCCAAATCGGACTACGCCTTTCCAAGGTGATACCTTTAGAAGGACCATATCTCCAACTTGAAATTCCAAGGGTTTCCGTCGCTTGTCGGCATAGCTCTTTTGCCGACTTCTTGCTACCCGAATGTTGTCACGGATAAGAGAGACTTTATCGGTGGTTTCTTGGATAAGCTCGGGACCGGTGATTTGTGCTTCGCCAATTTCATTCCAACAAATTGGTGAACGACATTTTCGTCCATAAAGAGCTTCAAACGGTGCCATGTTAATACTTGTGTGATAGCTGTTGTTGTAGGAAAATTCAATCAGTGGTAGGTGAGAATCCCAATTGCCACCAAAGTCAATGACACAAGCTCTAAGCATATCCTCAAGAGTTTGGATTGTTCGTTCGGTTTGTCCATCAGTTTGAGGATGGTAAGCCGTACTTAAATCCAAACGAGTACCAAGTGCTGATTGTAATGATTGCCAAAATCGGGAAGTAAAACGCGAAGCACGATCGGAGATGATGTTCAAAGGGATTCCTTGACGACTTACAATCTCATCAATGTAAATCCGAGCCAATTTCTCGACTCGATAGTCCTCACGAATGGGTAAGAAATGAGCAGACTTTGTAAGTCGGTGGATAATAACCCAGATACTATCGTGCCCACTAGAAGTGCGTGATAGTTTGGTGATAAAATCCATAGCAAGGTTCTCCCACTTCCACATGGGAATTTCAGGTTGTTCGAGGAGTCCGGAAGGCTTTTGGTGTTCGGCCTTCACTTTAGAACAAGTTAGGCATTTTGCCACAAAGAGGGCAATATCCTTTTTATGCCGGGCCACCAATATTGCTGACGAAGACCCATGTACATCTTATCAGCTCCAGGATGTACCGAATATCGAGTCTTATGGGATTCATTCAACAAAAACATACGAAGATCGTCACGATCGGAAATCCAGATACGATCCAAGTAATACAATAGGCCGTTGGCTTTGGTTTCTAGCAAGAGTTCTACACCACATGCCATTTCTTGATACATGTTTCCCTCGGTAACCGAGGTGTGTTGTGCTTGGAGAATGCGGGCTTGGATATCATTATGAATACGAACACTATGAAGCATGATACGTTCTTTACGACTCAAAGCGTCGGCTACAACATTTGCTTTGCCGGGGTGGTAGCGAATCTCGCAGTCGTAGTCGTTAAGAAGTTCGACCCATCGTCGTTGCCTCATATTAACCTCTTTTTGATTGAAAATATGTTGGAGACTTTTGTGGTCGGTGAAAACCACGCATTTGGTACCATATAAATAATGTCTCCAAATTTTCAAGGCGAAGACGACAGCACCAAGCTCAAGATCATGGGTCGTATAGTTCTTCTCATGAATTTTGAGTTGACGTGATGCATATGCAATTACTTGGCCACGTTGCATAAGGACACAACCAAGACCTTGGTTGGATGCATCACAATAAACGACAAAGTCATCATTGCCATTAGGAAGTGTTAGAATAGGAGCATGGCAGAGCTTGTGCTTGAGAGCTTGAAAAGCTTCCTCTTGCTTGGGTCCCCACTCGTAAGGTTTAATTTTGTGAGTCAAGGCAGTGAGCGGAACCGCGATCTTGGAGAAATTTGAGATGAAACGACGATAGTAACCCGCTAGTCCGAGGAAGGAACGAATCTTGGTAGGAGTCTTAGGAGTACTCCAATTCTTTACCGCTTCGATTTTTGCCGGGTCCACATGAATTCCCTTATCGTTGACTATGTGTCCCAAAAATTGAACTTTCTTTAGCCAGAATTCACACTTGAAGAACTTGGCGTATAGTTGTTCTTTCTTCAAGAGTTCTAAAATCAAACGAAGATGTTGTTCATGCTCCGCTTTCGTCTTAGAATAGATAAGAATGTCGTCAATGAAAACGATCACGAACTTGTCCAAATAAGGTTTGCATACACGGTTCATGAGGTCCATGAAGACCGCAGGTGCATTAGTCAACCCGAAGGGCATGACCATGAACTCGTAGTGACCATATCTAGTCCGAAAGGCAGTCTTCGGAATGTCTTCATCGAGAACACGAAGTTGATGGTATCCGGAACGAAGGTCAATCTTGGAGAAACATGTTGAACCTTGAAGCTGATCGAAAAGATCGTCGATACAGGGTAAAGGATATCGGTTCTTAATTGTAAGCTTGTTGAGTTCACGATAATCAATGCACATTCGAAATGACCCATCCTTTTTCTTTACAAACAGTACGGGAGCACCCCAAGGTGAATGGCTCGGGCGGATGAATCCTTTGGATGAGAGTTCTTGTAATTGACTTGCAAGCTCTTGCATTTCGGAAGGTGCAAGACGATAGGGGGCTTTTGCCACGGGAGTTGCCCCGGGCACAAGGTCGATACGAAACTCCACTTGTCTAGTGGGAGGAAGACCAGGTAAATCCTCGGGGAATACCTCGGGAAAATCTCGGATGATTAGAATGTCTTGCAATTTCTTACCCTTGTCTTTTGTGTCAACTATGTGGGCCAAGAAGGCAACGTACTTTTTCCGCAAGTACTTTTGTGCCAATGTGCAAGACATGATTTGAAGACCACGGCACGGTTTTTCACCGAAAATAACTAACGTGTCGCCCGAAGAGAGAGGTATACGAATACACTTTTCGTAGCAAACAACCTCGGCATGGTGCTTGGATAGCCAGTCCATGCCAATTATAATATCGAAGCTTCCCAATTGCATTGGAAGGAGATCAACAGAGAATTCATGATTATTAAGCTCGAGATTGCAGTTGCGGATAACGGAGTTTATAGCAATAGTTTTCCCGTTTGCTATCTCCACGGAATAAGGATTGTCAAGTTTCGTTCTTTGTTTAGCAAGTCGAGATTCAAAGGTAAGAGACACGAAACTCCTATCGGCACCGGTATCAAATAAAATGGATGCATAATGATTGTTCACGAGAAACGTACCGTTTATCACGTCGTTGTTTGCTTGTGCCTCATTAGCGTTTATATTAAACGCTCGTCCTTGGGGACCACCTTGATGATGAAGTTTTGGGCATCGGTCACGGAAATGGTTTGGGTCTCCACACTCGTAACATGCCCGACCATTGAGAAGTGCCGGATAGTTCGGACGGTTGACTGGAGCAGCTTGGTGGACGGGAGGACGGGTACGACAGGTAGTGACCACGTGTCCATATCGTCCGCAGCTTGAACACAATCGGCATGGAAGGTTGGCAGGATGATGGTACTTGCAGGTCTGACATTGGGGATTTGGACCCAAATAAGGTTTCGGGTTTTGGCCCAAAGGGGCCACTTGAAGAGCAGGTACAGCGGGAGTTACGGCTGCGAAGTTTTGACCTTTTCGTTTCTTGTTGCGATTAGAAGACTCGGGTTTTACATCTTTGACAGTTGCAAGAGTGAAGACAACCTTCTTGGAACCCTTTCTTTTTAAGGTTCCGGCTTTGACGTGGTTGTCGGATAGTGTAGCGGATAGACGGATGGCAGCTTCAAGTGTAGGAGGATTGCTTCCTAACACAACATCTTGAATTTGCATAGGCAGGCCGCCTATGTATTTTTCAATTCCCCGAGCAAGGGGAGTGATCATATGAGGCACCAGCAGACTTAGCTCTTGAAACCGGGTGGTGTAAGCCAGATTATCCCCGCTGTCTTGGGCAAGATCCCAAAATTCAGCCTCGAGCTTCCTCATTTCATTCCGAGGACAGAATTCATCAGTCATGGCCTTCTTCAGATCATCCCATGATAAGGATGTAGCAACCTCAGCACCACGAGTGCGTTTCTCACCGTTCCACCAGGTGAGGGCTCTCTTTTGGAGTATACTTGTGGCATAACGAACCCGAAGATTATCGGGACAGTCGCTGTTTAGGAATGTGCTTTTCATGCTTTCAAACCATTGAAGTAGGCCGGTAGCACCTTCAGTCCCGAAGAATTTAGTAGGATTGCACGAGTTAAAGTGCTTAAATGTGCAATGAGGCGGGTTGGTACCACCGTTCCCTTGGATGTTGTGAGACCCGTCACTGTTGTTATTTGCTTGGATCATTTGCCCTACTAGCTGGGCAAGGAGAGTAGCAAGATCCGGGTTGGAAGTGCTAGAGTTTGCACGTCGAGGAGGCATTCTAACACCATAAGAAAAGACAATGATATTTTAGATAAGACGGATAAATATGAGTTATAGCGGGAAATAATGTAAGCAGAAATGCGAGATTTATCATGACGCGTACCAGTGCATGTGTATTTATTCTAAGTTGATAGGGGAAACTAAGTCATCTTTTCCGGGTAGGACATGATGTTATAGATCATTATTTGCATCGTTATTACGTGTGCACCCGTAATAATGATTTGTTTTGCATGTTTGTCTAGTTCTTCCTATCTTGCTATAATATTCCCAAATTTTAAGTTTAAGTTTGGATTGTATCCTTGCGAATACATTGACTTATCAACGTTAATTAATTTCCTGAAACTTTCAAAGAGACATGCTTTAGCCTATAGGTAAACACTCACTTCAGGAATTCCCAAGAAAGCATACGGGTCCGTTTATTTGGATTTATACGAAATGCTTTCCTAGACAGAAAACCCAATGTACAGGTGTCACCCTTCCAGATTGCACGTGTCCTTTACTGGTCTCAAGAAATTAAGTTGTTGACGAGATTTTCAAGATTTTAAGAGTCTATGAGCATAAAACGTGTAGGAATTGTTGCAATTAATACGGATTAGGAAAGAGTATAAATAGGGATGGGTAGTGTATTTGTTTGCATAAGTTTGTTTGCCAAATGTGTATGTAAAGTATGTATCATGTATCAAAGTCTTGCATGTATGTGTATAAGTCTCATGTACCAAACTTGGGAAAATTCAAATATTACCTAACTACAAATAATTCACATAGCATTTAATCATTTAGCACATAGCACATAAAAGGGAGTCCTAGGGTTATAGTCTAGGTCATTGTGTCTAATAACCTAATTCCCTATAACCATGGCTCTGATACCAATCTGTCACACCCCGACCGATGGCGGAATCATCGAGGCGGACAATGTGATGATTGTTCAAAAGCACATGATAACTAAAGGTTGCATAATTCATTAATTGAATTTAAAAGTAACAAGTTCCAAATACAATACATTTCAAATAACCTAGTCTAGTTCAAAACATTAATTTATTTAACTAGGTCCATAGTTCCTAAGTGGAGAGATCTTCGGCAAGCAATCACATATCCAAACCTGAAACATTATTTAAATCAAGTGTCAACTAAAAAGTTGGTGAGTACATAGGTTTAGTATTTCCTGTAAATAGTAGTTGTAAATCGTTTTGCAACTCATTGTTTATATTGTTAAACATAGTATGTATGATGTATCATTTATTTAATCACAATTCAAACCGAGTTTGACACGCTTGAACAGAGCACAACAGCTAAGTCCAGTATGTTTGAATATAGTTACCCACTATATCCGATATGTTTGAATATAACACGCGGTCATATCCGAGTATGCAGTAATAAACACCCTAACCGGGTGGGCTGGTCAGGCACAATAGATCTACCAATATTACAGTTGGTTGTCTTGTGTTTAAATTTATGTATATCCAAAGAATAAGCATATAGTCTCATGTATAACACGTATAAACAATGTGAGTAGCATGTATAATGTTTCACTCCAAAATGTATGAAAATGTAAAATAGGGGCTATGTAACTCACCTGGCTAGCGGATATGTTAATCCACGAGTGCGGGTGATAAGGATGTTGAAACCTAGGCACGATGAAACCCTATGTGGATGGATAAGTATTATTGTATGTTTATGAGCGTATTCGTATTTAATGAGTATATGTTTTATAATAATATCCTTAATAATTATTTGTATAAAATAGGGTAGAAAATGATAACGGTTTTGTAGAACTTTAACTCATAAATATATATATATATATATATATATATTGTTTTAAACAAATATTTATTATGTTTAACGCATTTATATATAACAATAACAAATAAAAGAAAATTCTTTATTTGACTAATCATATATTATATATATATTAAAATTTGTTTTAACAAGTTTATTAAAAAATATTGCAAGACTTATAAAGGTGGGACATTGTATATGTGAAAAGGTATTTTGATAAGTTTTATAAAAATGTTACAAAGTTTATAAAAATAGGACATTTTGTATATTAAAATGTATTTTAATAAGTTTATAAAAATATTACACGGTTTATAAAAATAGGACATTTTATATATTATAATGTATTTTAATAAGTTTATAAAAAATATTACAAAAAAAATGGGATGGTTTATAAAAATATAGTTTAATCGATTTTAAAATAAACGAACGAGTAAACCGACTCGTTTTAGTATTTATTGTATAAAAATGATATTAAAATAAGTTAGGTTAATTAAATAAAATAAATAGAATGAAAACAGAAGTAAAAAAAATGGGCCGAAGGCCAACCGGATTCGAACCCGCAACCTGTAACTCGAACACTCACACGCATAACCAGTCGGGCTACTGCCCATCGCTGGTTATGTGTGTATCGAATAATTTAAGTACACAAAGGAAAAGTTGGTCGCTGGTCCTCGGTGACCGGCAAACCGTGTCCGAGGACACTGGGTTTGCCCGGTAACTCTCGTGCGAATGCCGTGTTTTCGACTGGGATTGTTTACCTGATGATAACAGAAGCTAATGGAACCGAAATGAGGTTCGAACTTGGTCGCGAAGGGCCTGGACGGCAGAGCTTTGGAACTCGAAAAAGTCACAAGCGGGGATCGATTTCTGAGTGGAATTAGCTCTTGTAACCTTGGTCACAGCTTCACTCAGGGTCGACGAAGGTGATGGAGTCCTCAATTTGGAGTGAGAGTGTGTGGAAGGAGGGTAGCCAGTTCGTGCAGGGCCGACCATGGCCATTTATAGCCGGGCTTGATTCTTATGTTCAAACGTGCAATTAGGCACGTCCCGACATTAGTCTGGACGAGACGAAACTAATTAGACATTCAACAGGCGTGGAGGTGGCTTGTCGAGCACGAATTTGAACGTGGGTATCTCGGCCACCAACAGGATCAGACGATCCTTATGCTGGGGAGACCAATTGGTCAAGGGGTATTGTTCGCGTGGGGGAGATGAAGCCAGAGAAGCCTTTGTCGGCTGTTGAAGTGCAGGGAACAGTCCTGTCGGGCGTTCGCCGGAGAAAGCCTTGGACCTCCGGACTATTGTTGGGGGTGACCGGATAAACGAATTGGGTATTGACAGTTTTAGTCCCTGGAGTTTGATTTCGTTTTAATTAGGTCCCTGCGATAATTACGGATGTGTCCTTGTACTTTAACTTGTCTAGGAATGGTCCCTCGACATATTTTAGTTTTTATAACCTTCTAGTTTGATTAATTACAAAATAACCCTTGAACTTTTATTTAACTAAATTAATTTAATTTCTTTTAAATAAAATTAATTTAAAAATGTTTTTATAAACTTATTTTATTTATTTTTATTATTATAAATAATTTTTATAAAAGTTATTTATCTTATTTAAATAGATTCTTTTATTAAATATGCAACTTTTTTTTTAAAATTTAGATTTTATATAAAATTTTATATAAGTTTTTAAAACTTATAAAATTTTAATTAATTTATATCCGTGAAATAAAATACCTAATCGTATAAAACTAAATAAAACTCTTACACTTTATTAAAATAGGAGATGATTACACGATAAATATAACACAAGTGCGTGAATGAAAATCCGAAACGTCACATCACATTTATGAGAATATCAGAAAGCACTGCAGTCCATCCTTTGGTCCCTAGACTGACTGGGATAAATTCACTTCTTGGTGGTATCGCGTAGTTAATTCTCCAACTACCGACGAGTATGATCAAAATCGAACGTGGTTACGGTCAAAATTGATGGACAAGCAAAGTATTATTCTTATCTCTTAAATTCGTTCTTAAGTTTATCAAAATGTACATGTATTGAAACTAACATGTTTTTATCAACGTTTTAGATGTATTTACCTACTTGGATGCAAACTGGTTAGAAAAAATATAAAGAGAAGTTTGTGTCCGCTTGGATTGATCAACATCTCAATTTTGGAGAACGAACAACGAATAGGGTAGAGAGCCAACATGCTTCATTAAAAAAACATTTGGATAATGAAAAGTCACATTTAGATAAATTTGTAGGAATTATAGATGACATAGTTCGTAGACAACACACATAAATAAAGGCAAGTTTCGGAGAAAGCAAGAATAAGATAAAACATTTACACAGGAATAGAACATTTTCTTTATTACTAACAAAAGTTTCTATCGAAGCATTAGATGTATTAACAGGTGAGATGAAGCGGGTTAAAGATATAAAGCAAAAAAATAAATCATGTGGCTGTCAAATTCGTACAAGTTGCGGTTTACCATGTGCATGTGAAATCTCTCAATATGTCGATGCAGGTGTATCGATTCCGTTGCATTTGATAAATGTCTTTTGGAAGAAGCTTGATTTATAACCGACACTGTTGAACCAGCATGAATCAAATGAACCCGATGATCCAGATACTGACTTTCTTGAACAACTACACGCGTTTAAAGAGGCTTACAACAAAGAAAAAAGAGTCGTGATGAAAAAGAGTTGGCTACAAAAGATAAAAGCTATATGGGATCCTAGCAGCATGATTTATGATGAGCCCGCGGTGCAAACAAAAGCTCGTGGAATGCCAAGTACAAAATCCAAACAACAAAAAAAGCGGACCTTGCAACAACTAAACCTCCCATTTCGCGAAGCTACTTCCATAAGCCTTCGTGGAACAGTTCATATGTGACCTCCCAAGAACGTGATTACGTCCAAGATCCTCCAAGACATAGTTCATTCGTGCACTCACAAGAGCATCAAACACAAACTTCATTCAGGGACTATAACGCTTATCCCTGTTACAAAAGTAACTAAATGAACTACCAAATGCCTGGTGAACCGAGTCCATTCATGAACCAGGATACTTTCAGGTACCCAGAACCTGCTACACAAGGTTCACACGGGAATTACGATGATTATCCTGGTTACAAAAGTGCATACGTGAACTACCAGGTGCCTAGCGAACCGAGTCCGTTAATGAATCAAGATGTCACAGGGCAAAGTTATTTCTCCAACCCTTTAACCGCACCGTCATATGATTTATTCGGGTTGAACGAGAATACTGCCGAACAAACTTATTTCACAAATGCTTCAGGTGCAACAGGATATGATTTCTTTGTGTTGAACGAATATTGTGACGAACAAACTTATTTAACCAACCCTTCAGGTGGCGGCCCTTTAAATCCGCTAGTCTACGATTTCCTGGGGTTGACCCATAATGTTACTAATAAAAAATCACAGGACTATCACAAATATATTGATAAAATTTCAACAGTCTTTCAACCGTATGTGGGAGATATAAAAGATGTGTTAGGTGATGAAAATTGTGGGTTTCGGGCGACAACTTCTGCTCTCATGTACGGTGAAGATGAATGGCTATTAATCCGGAGGCTACTAATTGATGAGATGATGTAATTTGAAACACATTACAGAAAGGCTTTCCAGGACGAATACAATGAGGTGTTTTCATCCTTAGAGTGGTCGGGACGTAGTTTTGCGCCACAAAAATACTGGATGATTATGCCAGAGACGAGGTTTTTGATTGCGAACAAGTTTAACGTAATTTTCCATTTCATATCTAAAAAAAGTAATAACAGTTCGACATTGTTTTCGCTTTGGAGAGGCCCTGACCAGTTCCCAGATAAAAAGATAATCACAATTGCACTGGTGAATAAAAATCATTATATAATGGTAGAAATGCATGAAGAGTTTCCAATGGGTTTTACACAACTTATGGATACTAAGGAGTGAAAGTGACGCAGTTGAGTGAGAAAACGTATTTAAATCACGTCAAAAGCTTTATAAAGATTGGGTAGCAAAACCTCCTGAATATGTAGTTGTAAATTAATTTATTGATTTACTTATTTGTTAGTGAAATTTTTATTGTTGTTATTAATTTTCTTTTGATATTTAATTACTCATTTTAAAAAAAAAATAGTTAACTTAAATTAAAAAAAGAATAATAATTAACTTAAATTTTTAAAAAATATATATTAAGTTTATATACAAATTGATGTATTAAATTTATCTTTCAATAATAAAAATTTTATTTTTTTTTGAAATGTAAATTTTAATTAATAAACTATAATAATTTAATATGAATAAGGAATCTTTTCTTCATCATATCATTTGACTAAAAATTCTGACCATCATCATTCATTGTAAAGGCATTAGTTAAATAATTTTTAACTATGATTATAGTTATAATTGATTATCAAGGGTGAAGAAAAATAAGTCATATTAAATGATGTTAAATATTTAATAATAGGGTGTATGAATCATTATTTAGCGGAAGGAGTGATTTTTGTTCACAAAGGCATGTTGTTTGATGGTCGTGAAGTCGCCGTCAAAAGCTGTCACTCTATGATGAAAGGGTAGAATCTAGTTCTAGTAGTCAAATTAAATTTTTTTTTTTTCATTTTATGGGTGTTAGCCAATTATTATTCTACAGGCTACATTATATTATATTATAGAATAGATTAAAACACAACGTGAATGAATACTCTATCATTGGCCCACGTACGTTGTACTACGTGTGGTGTTATACCTTTCTCAAATTCCACGTGGGCTTTGGTCTAGTGGTTACGGCGATGAAGACTCAACCTGCCCACGCAGGTTTGAGTCCGAGCCAACCCGGGTTTTAGTCCGGAGTGCGTTACGCTAGCCGGGTTTGGCCCGTGTAGCGGCGCAACTGTTGTCAAGTGCCAGCAGGCTTCATGGTTTCCCGGTGATAGCCTAAGCCTTTCGTTCTGAACCCGCGGACCCGGTTCAGACAACGTAGTGGTCAGGTTGAGAGGTACGGATCTCCAATTTGGAGATATAACTGCCACTTAAAAATGAAAGTTACATATAAAAAAAAAATTCCACGTGTCTTCAAGATGACGATCCATTCTTCTTCTTGGTTCTCTGCTACGTGCCCAACTCCTCTTTCCTCTTTCCTCTTTCTTTCTTCCGTTTCAACAATTTTGCCCTAAATCGCATTCGTTGCCGTTTCAACGATCCGTCACCATTGTTGTTTCAGGCCAACTCAATGACTGCGGTGTTGCAGACTGGAGAACAACCACTGGCGATGCTTAGAGTGTCCCCGTCTTCATTACATTACAGTACGAAACAGGGCTGTTGGGAGGTGGAGTATTTGACGAATATATTGTCGTCTAATCGACTTTACGATGTAGCAACTGAATCGTCATGATAATCGTTTGTAGTCATCGAGGCAAGGTATGCGATTGAAACTTGCTGTTTCTGATTCTCAAATCACTCTGTTTATTGAACAAAAATTGTACTCTGATTTTTCATATACGATTACATCTGAGTGTTTAGTTCATATGGTGTTTGGAATTTCAATCCAAGAACCCTTTTTTAACCTATCTTCAGGTGTTTGGAATAACTATTTTTATCCTCTCAATTTGGAAATTACTCCATCACCTTTCAATTTTTGTAACGAAACAGGGCTGTTGGAATAACTATTTTTATCCTCTCAATTTGGGAGATCTAAAATGATAATTTTTTTTTTATCAGCAAACGGTTGCTGGGATCAGTCACATTTCATTTGGTGGTGAAGAACCAGTGTCTCCTAAAAAGGTACTTTCTGAAGCTAAGCAGTGGGAGTTAAATGGTACATTAGATAATGACTCAGATTCAAAGTCGAAAAAATAGTTTTCAAATGCGGAGAACAAGGAACTTAGTGGACATAACATATTTGCTCCACCTCCTGAAAATTCCATTGGCCGCCCGTGCATTGGCGTTGAGAGAAAGCATAAGCATCTGCGAATCTGCTCTAAATAATGTACATGGTTCTTTCATATTTACTTACATGTTTAGATTTATTATCATATAAAGCACACACAAATAACTCAGATTACTTTGGCACATTAATTTTTAGTTTCACTTTAGACAATTGGAATCGATGTGGTAAGATGCGCGGGGCAGACGGGTTGAGTAACAAACAGATTTATTTTAATCAAAACAGATTGTAAAAAGTACCGAGAATTAGAATCTAAAGCTATATAAAGTGCTTGATCGATTGCAGTGTAAAGGTTTATAGAAGGAGGTCTGCATATGATTCAAACTTATGTTTTCTGGAATGGGCATGAACCACGACCCGGTAAAGTAAGTATTTTTTTTTAATGTGTTTCTTTAAGGATCAGAATCTAAAGCTATATAAAGTGCTTGATTGATTGCAGTGTAAAGGTTTATAGAAGGATGTCTGGATGTGATTCGGACTTATGTTTTCTGGAATGGGCACGAACCACAACCCGGTAAAGTAAGTATTTTTTTTAAATGTGTTTCTTTAAGGGAAAGTAATGGAAATTGATCTTTTTATGAAAGTGTGTTTGTATCTTCAAAATCAAAGCTATGTGCGCTAAATTGGTCTTTTTATTAAAGCGGGTTGCTTACTGAATGATTGCGTAAGTGGTTCATGATTGTACAATACTAATACATGTTATGTTTCTTTCTAACAAGAACATTCGCTCTGTACATGGCTATGTGCGCTATGACCGTTGTTTTTGTGGGCCTTTTGGTGCCAGAAACCAAGGGGAAAACATTGGAGGACATTTAGTTTACCTGTTAGTGATGACTATCAACTCAAATCATATAAAGGTTTGTATCTTTAAGAGAAAGTAATGAAAATTGGTCTTTTTAAATGTGTTTACCTGGATTTAATTCAGACTTATGTATATATATATATATATATACTAGGTTAAAATCCCGTGTATTACACGGGTTGAATAAATATAATTATAATATTATATATTAAGTAATAAAAAATTCATTTTTTAAAAACTCGTGTTTTATACGGGTTGAATAAACCCGTGAAATATAATATAATCTGTTAACATATACACTCGTCAAAATATGTCAAAAGATTTATTAATACAAAGATTAATATTTTCTTTTAAAAAATATTATTATTAAAATATAGAGGTGCATTTAATAAGAGAGAGAGGCGGGAAAAAATGTTAAGAATGAATATGGTGGCGACACGTGGCATTGAAAAACCTTTATTATTATATAGTATAGATATTTTAAAATGTGTTTGTATCTTTCAAAAGTTGATTAATTTCTTGGTACGGGTCAAAACCGGTCGGCTTGACCCGAACCTCTTTTTTGTCAAAACTTATTATTTCTTCATGTTCAATCTGTTATTTGCTTTGTCTTTGACATTTAATATTTTTTTTTATTTTGTTATATAAATTATAGATTTTTGTTTCAGTTTAAATAACAAAAGAAACCTAGCAGAAGTGGTTTAGCAACTGTGCAGGCAAAGGCGGGTATGTGTTCTTGAGTGTGTGTTTTGCAGTTTTAATCATTTTTTTTATACTTTTGGTTCTTTTGAAATCTTTTCAAAAGTTGATTAATTTCTTGGGACGGGTCAAAACGGGTGGGGTTGACCTGAAACTCTTTTTGTCCTGACTTGTTAATTTTTTTTATAAATAGTTAGTGTTTCAAAATGTAATAACAGAAAAAGAATAATCTAATTCTTTAATAAGATGATTTAGGAAGTTTTATGCATTAATAATAGTGCAAATGTAAAAAAAGCCTATGGAATTTTGTTGACCACAAAAAGTCAATGAAAAATTCATCAGAAATCAGTTTCAACAAATGTCGTTTTCATGATTGAGTCCCTAAACTTTATATGGGCGTTTTTATTGAGTTTCTATAAGTTTTGTTTGTGTTTGGGATTACTTATTTGAAACTCCTTATGACTTATTCAAAAAGGTAATAAGTCATAAGTCATAAGTCACAATTTGTAACTTCTCAAAAACTTTGGGATTTTCTTTGAAAACTACTTATTGACTTATGCTATAAGTTAATAAGTTATAAGTAATAAGTAAGGATGGACTTACTTCTTGAAAAATGGTATAAGTAGGCTAAATAAGTAGCTTTCCCAAACACCTTATTAACTTATATAAGTTAATAAGTTAATAAGTAGAGTAAATAAGTAATCCCAAACACCAATGATTGCAATATCTGACTTTTACATGGATTTAGGGAAAGTCCATAGTGCTTTTTTTACATTTACTCTTGCTAATACACTTTGGGTGACTCTTGAAATGTTTAACCCATTAAACCAATCGTTTAAACTTTTTTATTTATCGTACGCATCTGACTCCTTAGAGATAAATCATGACCTGAATTGACCCATCCATAAGTAAATGTGTCGATATTGCCACATCTGACACATATAATGTTAAAGCATGACCCAAGCGAAAGTTATTGTTCTAAAACTAAGGTTGAAAAAATGGAGAGGTTGGGACTTAGGTAACAAATCAAAAGGCTCAAATGAGCATTTTTTTGGTGCAGTTTGAAACAGGTTGGGTCAGGTTGACCATGAACATTTTTTTTACCATTTTCTTGAATGTTTCTATCAATAGTTGAGATGTTAAATATAACTATAAAAACCATATTATTACAATTAAAGTTTTTATTTTAACATAACTCCATCTAGGAGGTTGTATGTGTTAAAACTACATTGTCGAGACTTTTAACCCGTTTGTGATGTGTTACATGGATTTATAATTTCCCATTATATGTACAGATGCCTGAACTTAGAGAGTTAAAATAGAAGGGTTTTGTAGAAACATTATAGCTTTTGAAATATATATATTTATTATTCTAAAATAAGGTTCTCTTCCAGAATGATTCTCCAGCTACTTTACATCTGCCCTTCTGATATCATTGGTTATAAGATGTTGGAGCTTGATGTTCCATTTGTCACTTACCAATGGTACAACACTTGAAACTTAATTTCATACATTAGCCTATTTTTTATTTAAGAAGATATGTATGTATGAAGAAAAGCAGTTCAAGAACGTTACGGTGATGACACTTTTATACGTTTTGCTGTTTAAGAACGTGACAGTGATGGAGCATTTATATGTTTCGCTGTTTAGTCGGTTGGTGGCTTTTGCAGATGTATCCCTCTCATATTAGTTGTAGCACAGATCTCCAGTTCTCATGTTTGGATGTTCACACTTTTACGACCACGTCTAAATTAGAAATCTAATCTTAAGTATGTTACAGTAGTCTTCTGCAGGGCAGTTTCATTTTGGATGCAGCAAATTTCTATTTTGATCTTCTCCAAGAAGTAAATAGTTTTAATATTTATGGTTGTGCAATATCCAAGTTCTTGAGGGTCTGTATATTTTGGTTTTGTTTTACTTTGTTTGACCTGATCCATTTTCCCATTATATCAACACTTAGAATATTGGTCATTTATTCCTGTGATTTGGTCATTTTGTTTATATCATTTTATCATTACAACACCACTTACGTCACAATTGATATTACTTGTAGCTTCAACAATGTTCTTTATTTTGTCAGTTACATGAAATAAAACCTGCCGCGAAGCGAAGGGTTATTTTACTAGTTACTAGGTTAGAAACCCGGTGTATAACACGGGTTAAATAAATATAATGTTATATACTTAGTAATAAAGATTATTTATGAAATATTACATAGTTTTTTAATATAAATTATAAAAACGTTATATACTTATTTTTTAAAAATGTTTTATAAAACTAAATGAAAGAAATGTTCAATTTATAAAATGTTTTATTAACAAATCTATTTTTTAAATAAAAACGTCTTATAAAAAGAATTATAGAAATCATTATTATTTAATAAGAGAGAGAAGCGGGAAATTTTTTTTATAAAAACAATTAAAGAAATTTGTATAATTAATAGGAGAGAGAGACGGGAAAAAAGGGTTAAGGATGCACACGAGAGTGACAAGTGTCTCACTAAAACCTTTATTTATTATATAGTATATATAAAATTATGATTATCATCCTATACTATATGATTATCTTATTGATAGTTATCATCCATGTATATAGTTATATGATATTTATTTGAATTCAATGATTAGATGGGTAGGGACCATTAATAAGTGGTTTTTCGCTAATAAATTTTAAGAAGTGGGTTAAACGAACTCCGATTGAGCTTATTCCAGCGGCGTTGGAACCGTCTTATCGAACCTTAACCTGGACCCAAAAACCTAACCCTCCCTCACCCCTAAAAACCTAAACCCCTCCTTCAACTCCACCCCGAAAAGCGTAAAACCACCCCCCCGAAAAAACCTAACCCCCACCCACCCCTCAAAAACCTAAACACACCTCCACCCACCCCTAAAAACCTAAACCCCCCACCCTCATAAAAAAAAACTTAAACCATAAAATTTAAACCCTAAAGGCTAAACCACAAGCCTAAAACCCTAAAATTAAAACGTAAAATCTAAACCTTAAAAACTAAACCCTAAAAGCTAAGATGGTAGAGTTCGACGAGACGGTTCCAACGCCGCTGGAATTAGCTCAATCGGAGTTCGTTTGATATCGTATATTAAGGTTTTTGTCATTTCTTAGATTTTTTAGCGAAAAACTACTTTTTATTTGAATCTCTCCCTAGATAGGTATACTAGTTTTATTTATGACTATATTCTATCATTGTAACACCTATATATTGATAGAATAATCCATCGCACCTAAATAGATTCAAAACTGAAACAAATTAAACAGATTGTATCCAAAAAAAAAAGGAAAAAAAGGAGAATGGAGCATGTATAAGATTAAATATAGGAAAAGATGAACAAGACGGGTCATTTTAAGAAATTACTATTTTGGTTCGGGTTAAAATGGGTTTTGACAAAAATAAGTGTTGATCTCACCTCACCAACTTCCCTTACAAGACATGCATACCTTGACCTGCCTGTATAACAAATCTGGACGGATTTAGACCGAATTCCTACTCTCGATTCTTTGAGCATGAGAAAGATTTTTGTTGGGGATTCCAGGTGTGTGTTATGTGGTGATGGTTCTGAATCTGCTGACCATGTATTTATTTGTTGCGGCATTGCTTTGGTGGTTTGGCAAAGTATTAGTAGGTGGTGTCGCGTTCCCCCTATTTTTGCTTTTTCGATTAGAGACTTGTTGGATCTTCATTCCAGCTGTGGGCTCAAGGATACGGCGCTAGAGGCATTCCACGGTATTATCCTTATTTCTATTTGGTTTTTGTGGCTCGCGAGGAACGGGAAGAGATTCTCTAATAAGGATTCCAAGATTGAAGATATTGTGTTAAACATCAAGTCTTCTGGGTTTCTTTGGTTTTCTAATAGGTCAAAGTATAAATGTATTTCTTGGTATAAATGGTGCAAATTTGATTTGATATAATTTTGTTTTCGTTATTGTAGCTCTTGCCCCGGTTTTTGGGTGGTCTCGTGTTTATAAAAGTTGTCTTTAAAAAAAAAAGAACAAATCTGGACTTCTTATATAGCATATGTTTATTCCCAAGAATTTAAGCTTTTTAGAGCTCTTGTTAGATTTAATCCATTGTTTTCTTCACGTTTAAAACTAGGCAATTTTTTTAAATATAAAAATATAGTAATAGAGTTTCTCTCCTTCTCTCTCAAACAAAATTGAAATAAATATAAAAATTGAAATATATTATATTTTCTTTAAATTTTTAGTTAATATAAAATTTAGTTTTTCTCTAATAAATTATAATCTATCCCTATTATAATAAAAGACTAAATATTGTGGCACTTGTCAACATCACATTCATCCTTACACCTATTTTCCCCCCAAAACTACATTTACATCCACTATTTAATATTTCTATATTTAGCTTAATTTTTTTAGAAAATTATATAAATAAACATTTTACCAAATCAATTCACCATTATTACCATTGACTTAATTTTTTTTAAACTATCATCAAAAGTGAGTATTTTAAAAAAATCAAGAATAAAAAAAAGGAGATTAAAAAAACGAGTTTTTAAAGTTTCATTATTAAAAAAGCGAGTTTTTAAAATTTTATTATTAAAAAAACAAGATTTTTTTTTAATTTTACATAAAAAATTGAAAATATTACTTTTGTATTTTAAAAATAAATACGTGTTAGAATAAAGTTTACTAATTTGTAGTTTTTTAATTAAGTTTGATATTTATAAATAAATTTTTTATTTTGATTTGTAAATTTTAATAGTTATTGTTTAATTAAAATTAAGAAATTGATAAATATTTATTTTTAAAAGTGTATTATATTTTAAACTTTAATTTTTAATTAAATGAGGAGATTTTTTTTAAAAAAAATATGTTTGGTTTCAATTCTAATTTATTAATTTTAACCTTTTTCATATTTAAATTTGGATTTTTAAATTTAAATTGTGGCGATATATTAAGGATTTAGATTTCTAAATTTTAGAGTTTTAAAAATTAAATTTAAAACACGATATATTGTTGAAATTTAAAGTTTATTTGTATTTTTATTTTATTTTATTTTAAATGAGAGATTAAATATTAAAATTTAGCGAGATTTTTCGTATAATAGGCGAGATTTAAAAATAATTAATTTAACTTTGATACGTAAATTTAATTACAAGTTAAATATTTATAAATATGTTACATCATCAAGGTTAAAGTTTCTACAAAAAAGTTGATAAAGTTTCAAAAACTAATAAAATTGAGAAACAACTTATACAAGGAAATCGTTGACCAATTTTATTATCTTCGATTTCTTTGACTCCCTACTGGCTTCAATCAGGTTCGCACCGTTTGTGACCTTTTTTTAGAACGGTTTTGACTATTTTGTGTTTTCATTGAGGAAAAGAATCTCTATTCTTTGTTGCATTTAGTGGATGCTAAACATGAAAAGTTACCAATACCACGTCAAATGTTGTATACAATGAAGTATTTTCAAATTTGTAAATTATCATTGTAAGGTTTCATTTGACATGTAATTTAATGTATTGTAAAAAGTACACCACTTATTAATTGTATTTTTATGTATTTTTTGATATTTTGATTACTCTCATCCATATAATCTTAACATTTAATAAAATGGAAAAATTATCAATACAATATCAAATTTGTATAAAAAGAGGTGTTAAAATATTTATCATTATAATTTTAATGTTTCACCATGTGTAACACATGAGGTTAAAGCTAGTCTATACTATATAATAAATAAAGGTTTTAAGTGCCACGTGTCTCCTCCATATTGATTCTCACAATTTTTTTCCCGGCTCTCTCTCTTATTTAATGACTTCTATCTTATTTAATGCACTTCTATCACTTATTATAAGAAACTTTAAAAATTAATTATGTAACTTTTATTTCAATCAAATAATAAATGAAAGTCAAATTACATTAAATATTAACGTATTTTTGAAACCCAATTATATATTAATTTTTACATATTTTGAGTTTGTTTCTATTCTTAGTATATGTAATATAATTTTACATCTGTAAAATATATACACAAAGATTTAAAAATTTTATATATTGATATTTTTTAATCCGTGTGTAGACACGGGATCTAAACTAGTATCCTAATAAATGAATAACTTTGAGGACACTTGGCGGCTCGTGGTTCAACCTCAGCTTTCTTTTCCCGCCCATTTTCACTAACCCGAATGATACTGACGCGGATCCTACTTGACCCTGTATAATCTCGCGGATCCTTTTTTGACCCATTACGACTTCCCATTTCTCATCCAAACCCTAGACACTATCAAGCACCGCTGCCGTCATTCGAACCGGATACATCTTACTTAGCATACGCACACCTCCGTCAACCCTCTCTTCCGGTTCTGAACATTTCATGTATGACTTTCGATCTTCCCCTCTTTTTTACGTTGTGTAGCTTTTAATTTAAGATTCTTATGGCACAACGTTATTCGATTTCATTATGTTCTTTGATACCTATTAAATAACACAAATCTTTGGTTTATAATTTTTTTCCCTTTCACTAAAGTTTTGTTATTCGAGATTTTCCATATAATAGGCGAGATTTAAAAATAATTGATTTAATTTTGATACGTAAATTTAATTACAAGTTAAATATTTGTAAATATGTTACAACATCAAAGTTAATGTTTCTACAAAAGAGTTGATAGAGTTTCAAAAACTAATAATTAATATCCAATATAATGTATGATGCCTAGTTGCTTTCAAATTTACGAATTATATAGCAGTTTCTCTGGTTTGTAAAAGTTATATGCTTATCATGATTTAGTCTTTGCTTAGATGGTATTTTGACTACATTATTTGTCATTTTTTTTGCTTAAAACATGACTCTACTTTTGGTTATTTATTAAATTATTCAATGTAAACTATATATATATATATATATATATATATATATTCATACATATATATATATATATGTCATATTTTTCAGGTATTATCACCAGTTTTTGAATGGATTATTGAGGAATACCAATTCCAACCTGGCCCAGTAACAATAGAAACCAATGGCGGCGGTCATGTATGATCAATATGAGAAAAGTAGTGTCTGAATACTATTTTACGAGTGGATGGAAAAATGTGGTTCAAAATTTGTGTTTGGGAATCATCAAGTGTATGCTTTTATTTGAGCATGTTGCTGATTCCACTTTTAAGATGACCTTCTTTCATCAGGACCAATCACTTCAAAAGGGTCATTCATTCTGCCATATAATGCTTCATACGGAAAACAATTATATTGGTATTATTCTTATTTACATATTTCTAATTGTTGTGCAATATTTCATATGATTTAACTATTTTTTGCATTTTGTGCAGCCATTGCCTTTGTCAGTAGGAATTTTCATAACAAGATCCCAAACCGTGATGTGGTTATATTTGCAAAGAAAGGTTATTCCTAGAAAGTCAAGGTACATAAAGTTGGAAACGAATACCGTTTCACAGATGGATGGAGTACAAGATAGTCCAATTCAATTTGGAGATTTCATTGTCTTTAATATTGTTGGTAAATTCACTTTTCACATGACCATATTTTGTCCTATTGCGCTGAGCTTCTTATACCCAACAAAGAAGATGATGAACAAGTGAATCATGTGGATGATAGTTCTGAAGATGATTCAACCTACAACAATCAGAAGCCGCTTTGTATATTTTGTGATCTGTATTTATTACTTTTGTATCATTTTTTTTTGCAAGATTAATATTTTTTTCTTTTATTGTAGCGCATTCCAATCGATATCGTTAGGTTGGCTGGAGTTGAGGATTCACTCAACTTGGTGATCAAAACAGCTGAACAGGAGGTTGAATGGCAGACGAGTGTTCGTGTTGAAAGATCTAATTCATACAAGAGGTATGTTTTGCTAGGATGGCGAGACTTCATGGCAGATAATAGATTATCTGAAGGTGATGTGTGCACTTTCAAGTTTCTAACAAAGAGGGTAAATTGTTACTAGCCAAGAAAAACTGACCGACAAAGAAGGGCCAAAAGTTTGATATTTTGAATTAGGGTTGTTAGTAATATTAGAAAACTTCAAGACATTTTGGGTGTGTTTATGTTTTGGGAACAATATGTGGTCTTAGCAAACAATCATATATGGTCTTTAGCAAACAATATGTTATTTTTTTTTGGGATATAAAAGTATTATTATCATTTTATTTTATTGATAAGTCAATTACATTGTTTTATTCTTTGAATCCAGAATTAATGTTATTCTTTATTTATGTTAGCAGCAACACATATTGTTCAATTTAGTCATGTTCTTGTGACATATTACATTGGTATAAATAATGATATTGTTTGCTGCTTGATTTTACAATTTGTCACATATTTACCTATACTGAATAAATTTAAACTGCTTTTACAATCTACAATTAGTTTTGTTTACCCCATTTTCACTGATGTTAAATATTAGTATGGTTTACTGCTTGAAACTTTGTATCCTTTATATACAAACAAACTATTTATTTTAGAAAACAAAAATTGATTGAATTTGGTAGTTTTGTACAAAAACAACACTAAGTGGGCCAAGTATAAACTAATTTGGGCTTTGGGTATACAAATATTCGACCCATTAAAGATGTCATGATTATCTTTTAACATACTATTTATATATTGTAGATTCACTAAAAAATTGAAGTCACTTACAAGTTAATGGTTCCAACGAATATAACTTTTCTGATGAGCTTCTATTTAGTGAATTATCTGATCCTATTTCTGATCTTATTAACTTTGTCTATCATTTTATTTTTCATAATTTCAAAAATTCAAATTATTTTCAAGATAGAGCAATACTTGCACCGACTAATGGAGTTGTACAGGAAGTTAATGATCGGTTGCTATCAATGTTACCAGGAGATGAAAACGAGTACCTCAGTTCAGACTGTATCTCCGAGTCAGAGTATCTTCATGATGATTTTGATTTAAGTTTATAATCACCTGATATTCTGAATGAACTTAAACTTTTTGGTTTTTCAAATCATAAATTAATATTAAAGGTCGGTGTTCCGGTGATGTTATTAAGAAATATTGATAGAAAATGGGTTCTGTAATGGAACTCGGCTAAAGGTCATTTCACTAGGAAATCGTGTAATATCTAGAAGTAATATCGGCACTCGAACTTTCATCCTAGACTTTGTTTAATACCTTCATACAAAAAGATTCCATTTAAATTTCAATGAACACAGTTCCCCCTCAATGTATGTTTCGCGATTACAATAAATAAAAGTCAAGGACATTCTTTATCCAAGGTCGTTTCATTTTTAAAACAACCAGTTTTCACACATGGCCAGCTGTACGTGACATTATACAGAGTTAAAAGTAGAGATGAACTTAAACTTTTAGTTGTTGATAAATATGGTAAAGTTACGAATAAAACATCAAATGTTGTATACAAATAATTATTTAGAGATTTATGAATTGTATTTTTAATTTAATTTTTAATTATCGTATTTTGTAATTGTGATGTAATTCGCAACTTCATGTATACATTTTATATATATATTTTATGTATATCAATTTAAAGAAGTATATATACATTTTATATTTTTATAGTTTTTTATTATTCAAACTCGTGTAGTACACGAGTCTCTAACCTAGTATTTAATATACATCTAAATACAACAATAACAATCAAACTCAGTAAAATCCCACCACTAGCAAACTATTGGTAGAGTCTGTGGAGGGTAAGATGTAGTCGAACAATACCTCTATCTCAAAGGATAGAGAGCCTGCTTCCAGGGAGACCTTAGCTTCAAAACTCTATCTGCACAGGAAAAGAACCATAGAGATCAATACATAGTAAAAGGAACACAAAAGATCTAATAAAATAGTATCAATAAGCTACAAATAACAGTGAATGATGAAAAAGTGTAAGTGGTGAAAAAGTACACATAGTACTTGTAACATAATAGATACATGAAGCCAAAAAGGTAACGTTCATATACCACCACCAGACAAGATAGAAAGTAAGCCCTTAAGGCAAAGGTTAGACAAAATTGTACCCTCACCACAATAACTATACCCAGTAAACTATCACTACTAGCAAAAATTGTACCCTCCCCTAAATGGCTAAATGTCCTTAACCTTAATCCTACATCTCAACAAAGTCCTATCCTCGACCATGTCCTCAGAGACATGCAAGTCTAAAATCCTGTCTGACACGCTCATCCCAAGTCAGTTTGGCTCTGCCTCTACCCCTCCTCTCCTCTAAAGTGAGGGTTTCCACTTATCTAACCGGTATCATCACATGTCTCCTTTTCACATGCCAAAACCATCTCAATCTCCCATCCCTTAACTTATCCGCTATACTAGCCACCCCTAATATTTCACGGAAACCTCACTTTTTATCCGATCCAGCCTTATGTGTCCACACATCCATCTCAACATCCTCATATCTGCTACCTACAGCTTACGTGTCTGTGTCTTCTTGATGGCCCAATAACTTGTTCCGTTTAGCAAAGCTAGTCTAACTACAACCCTATAAAATTTCCTCTTTAGTTTAGTCGGGGACATTTTGTCGCACAATACTCCTGTGGCTGCTCTCCACCGACACCATCTAGCCTGGATGCGGTGGGCAATGTCGTTATCTATGTCCTCATCTCTCTAAACAAACGATCCTAAATACTTAAATTTGGTTAACTGTGGGACCACTTGACCTCTGATGGTGATCTGGACGTCCTCAACTTCGTTTCCACCACTAAAGTCGTAATAGAGATACTCATTCTTAGAGTGACTAATCCTTAAACATTTTCTCTCTAAATCTGCTCGCCACTCCTCTATCCTCCCATTCAGACTCTTCTTACTCTCCGCGACTAGCACAACATCGTTAGAAAAAAGCATGCACCATTAGTCAGCCTCTTGGATCGACTTTGACAACTTGTCCAGGACTACTTCAAAAAGAAACAGACTCAGTGCAGATCCCTGATGGAGGCCTACCTCCACAGGGGTAGGAGTCAGTATTCCCCCAGGCGCACAAATGCTTGTTTCTGACCCAGAATACATATCCTTAAACAACTTTATATATTTCCCGAGGATCCCTCTGCCCTCAAGACAATCTCATATGAGTCCACGAGGCACACTGTCGTGTGTCTTTTCGAGGTCAGTGAACACCAAATGGAGACCTTGCTTCTTCTCCCTATACTTTTCCATCAATCTCCTAGGACGTGTATCATTTCCGTAGTGTATCGTCCTGCATGAATCCTTAATTGTTTATATACATCTAAATATAGAGTTTTATTACTATTTTATCCAATTCAATACAATTTTATCAAAAAATAACACAATCTTTTTTTGTGTTAACGTTTATAATTAATTGAGTAAACTGCCATTTTCGTCCCTGTGGTTTGGTCAAAATTGCCACTTTCATCCAATAGTTTGTTTTTTTGTATCTGGGTCCTCATGGTTTTAAAATATTGCCATTTTCATCCTCGTGGTTTTAAAATATTGCCACTTTCATCCAGTCAGCTAACACCGTCCGTTTTTCTCAGTTAAATGAGGGGTATTTCAGTCCTTTTACTTATTTGTTTTATTTTTTCATCTTTTTTACTCTCACTTTTTAATCATCCCCAATTTAACCTCTAATTTAATCATCCACCTGCTGGCCTTCTTCCTCTTTTCCTGACCAGTTTCCGACGAGCACCACTGGAACACCTCCGTCGCTTGTTTCTATGATTAAAAAGTGAGAGTAAAAAAGATGAAGAAATAAAACAAATATGTAAAAGGACTGAAATACCCCTCATTTAATTGAGAAAAACGGACGGTGTTAGCTAACTGGATGAAAGTGGCAATATTTTAAAACCACGAGGATGAAAATGGCAATATTTTAAAACCACGAGGACCCAGATACAAAAAAACAAACTATTGAATGAAAGTGGCAATTTTGACCAAACCACAGGGACGAAAATGACAGTTTACTCTAATTAATTTTAGGCATATTTTGCTTTTCTCTTATAACTTTTTAAATATGATGTTCTATAAATTCCGAATATACCTTTACGATGCACTTATTTTTATCTTATGTTTCGATATAAATTTCATTCAAAACCGACTTTTCTTGATAATGTACAAGTCATCGAAGAACGAACGTACAAGTCGTTGAAGCCGTTTCAATGTTACGTTTTCTTGATAGTTTTTTCCTCTTACAACCTTTAAAATATGATGTTTTACAAATTATGGATTTGCCGTTTTGACATGCTTATTTTTATTATCGTTTCGCTGTGAATTTTTTTCCACCAAGTGAATAACATTGTAAATGCCATTGAAATCGAGCCCTACAAATTTTAACACCCTTACTGCTACGTGCGGGTTTCTCCCACTAGTTTATCAATGATTAAAAAAATTTAACACCCCGCGCCCCCGCCACTAGTTTATCATTAATTACCAAAATTAGAGTGGCTTAAAAGTTATAACAGTAAAATACAAACATATGCAATTAACTTATAGTCTAAGGGACCATTTTGTAACTTCAGAGAAAACAACAAGTTATAGACCTCCTTGACTCCCTCACTTAAATCTTTTACCAGTTAGATATCGTGTAAACCGTTGGTATAAATGGGGGGAAATTAATAGCCGGAAAAACCTAATTGACCGCCGGAAATTGATCGGAAAACATGACGGAGAACAACAACAATGACGGATTTGTAAGAGCAGATCAGATTGATCTGAAAAGCTTAGACGAACAGCTTGAGAGACATCTTAATCGCGCCTGGACAATGGAAAAGAACAAGAAAAACCAGCCAGATTTTGAAGACTCCGCCGCCGCCGCTGCGTCCGCCGTCACACTACCGTCTAAGGCTACCGCAACCTCTAGCACGGAGAGGCAGGAGTGGGAGATCGATCCTTCGAAGCTCTTAATCAAGGGTGTACTTGCACGTGGTACATTCGGCACCGTCCACCGTGGCGTTTACGACGGCATCGACGTCGCCGGTCAGTCTTCCGTAATCCTAGTTTTCTGATTTCACCTCGCACTTATATTATTTCATCAATTTACTCAACTTTATACGGTGTAAATAAGCCGACCTCATTTGTTTAACTTAGAGTTGAGCTGGGCTTGTCAATGATTAGTTTTTTAAGCTCTTGTTTGGCTTGACCTTGGCACCATTATTATTTATTAATTATTTTATTTATATATTTTTATATAATTGATTTTATATATATTTATAATTATAACTTTTATATATAACATAATATATTTTTATTATAATTTTATATATAATTAGTAATTATTATATAAGTATATATAATTAGTAATTATTATATAAGTATATATTAAATAAAAGTTATATAAATGAAATACTCGTTTAAGCTAGAGAGCATGTTCGTTTAATATAAGAGTGCTCGAGCCTCGAGCTCAGCTATTGAGTACTTTTTCAAGCTAGGGCTCCGCTCGTTTCATTTATTAATTATTAATTATTTTATTATTATATATATATTTATATAATTGATTTTATATTTATTTATAATTATAGTTTTTACATATAACATAATATATATTATTTAATTATTTTTATAATAATTTTATATATAACAATAATTATTATATGGATTATTGGATTTTAATAATCCCACCTTTTACCAATTGGCCGATAATAATCCCAACTGAGAATATTCTTACCACTTGTCCCTACTTTCAAACTATTTTTTTACATTGGACCCCCCGTTAAAAAAACTTAACGCCGTTAGAGTTTATATGACGTGGACATCTGCAAACCGCCGGAAAGTCGAGCCAAGCTAGCAGTGGTCTCGTGGTGGCTTTTGAAATTGGCTCTGGTGGTGTTTAACTGGTCTCGTGGGTCCGGAAAGTCCAAACAGAGAAAACGGTGGTGTTTAACGAGACCAGTTAAACACCACCAAAGCCAATTTCAAAAGCCAACACGAGACCATTGCTAGCTTGGCTCGACTTTCCGGCGGTTTGCAGATGTCCATGTCATATAAACTCTAACGGCGTTAAGTTTTTTTAACGAGGAGTCCAATGTAAAAAAATAGTTTGAAAGTAGGGACCGGTGGTAAGAATATTCTCAGTTGGGATTATTATCGGCCAATTGGTAAAAGGTGGGATTATTAAAATACAATAATCCTTATTATATAAGTATGTATTTAATATATTAAATAAAAATTATATAAATAAAACGCTCATTTAGGCACGCGTGCCTGGTTGATCTTGATATGTGAAGCTCGGGTTTAAGCTCGTTTGATAAAAGAGCCTCAATAAAAGCTCGAGCTTTTTTTAGCTAGCGGTTCGACTCCTTTACACAAAATTTGTTTCCAAATTGGTGGTGGCTGCGTGGCCGAACAGGGCGGAGGAATGATGGTGGTGGGTGGTAGTTGATGGGTGTGTAATTGTACACTTGCAAAAGTGAAAATGTTGAACATGTAATCCGTGACCAACAATAATAAGATTTGAAAATTTCTGTTGGTAATTCCAGTAACTTCCATTGATGATGTTGTCTTCTTGACTTTCATGTGATCCAAAAAATGTTTTATATTGTATGAATTCACGCCTACAAATTAGGATCTCAGCCTCAACTTTATTAATTTCAATTTATTATAATAACCATCACTTTCTTATATCCTTTATCATTGTCTTTCCCTTTTAGCTTTTTTATAAAATGATTTGCAACTTAGGATCATTTTAAAGAAATAATTAATTGTTCAATCTGCTCCACTAAAGTCACTCAACTTTCATAAGATGTTCTAGTGAATTTTTTTTATAAATATTAGAGTAAACTGCCATTTTCGTCCCTCTGGTTTGGTCACTTTTGTCTCTTTCATCCAAAAGGTTTATTTTTCTCCTGCATATCCTCGTGCTTTCCAAAACTTCCCATTTTCATCCAATTGGTTAACCTTGTCCATTTTTTAACGTTAAATGAGAGATATTTTTTGCCTTTTTTTATATATTTGTTTATTTTATTCATTTTTAAACCCATAATTATTCCCCTCATTTAATGTTAAAAAAGACATAAATACCCCTTATTTCATGTTAAAAAATAGATGGGGTTAACCAATTGGATGAAAATGGCAAGTTTTGGAAAACACGGGGATACGCAGAAGAAAAATAAACCTTTTGGATGAAAGTGACAAAAGTGACCAAACCACGGGGACGAAAATTACAGTTTACTCTAAATATTATTATTTTTTAAAAGTAAATGACCTAAACGGAAAATATATGAATCTTTATTCCTGTTTGGTGATTATTTGATGGTTGTAATTATTAGTGAAACTGCTGGACTGGGGGGAAGAGGGTCACAGGACCGAAGCCGAAATACAATCTTTAAGGGCCGCGTTTACACAAGAGGTGGCGGTTTGGCATAAGCTTGATCATCCTAATGTCACAAAGGTCATGTTTTTAATATTTAATGTGCATTTTGTAATTGATTATTGTCTTTAAGAACCTGACTATGACTATCAAATATTTTGATAATTAGGTGCTTATAGTCATGGATAGTTAGGTTTTGCATACAACAATTCGTTACGTGTTTCTCCAGAAGACCTTAAAATAATTAAAAAAAAAAATCATAATCATTATTAGTTTTGCCAACAGTTATAACTGAAACCTTAAAGGGGTGGCATAGTGGTAAGCGTATGATTTTCAGGCTCAGGTTTGAATCCAGTTTCCTGCATTAACCCCTCGAAGGCCACCTGCTAATCGTAAGCTGCGTTTTATCTAGTCCCACCAGTTATGGCATTGGTGGTGCCCCGTGAGTTTTCCCTAATGGGTTCTCACGGTTAAAAAAAAACACCTTAATTGATTGTTAATGTCAAATACTTGATTAACAAATAAGACAGTGTTGCAAATGTAAGAAACGATTAGGATTTTGTATATGGAACTAAATTTAGGGTATAAGCACAACTTTGAGAATCCAAACTTTATTAAAAAAAAAAACTACTTACAAACAAGAATCAAGAGAGCTAGAATAACAATTTTCCGGTCTTATCCTTTTATAGTATAAGTTTTTGAGTTTTTCCTTTATAGCGCGACAACATACTTTTTTGTATGTAATGTTGAATTCACGGATTATATAATAAAGGCAAATTGGATTTTAATAATCCAAACTATGACCCATTGGTCGATAATAATCCATACTAAAAGTTTGGCTGGTGATAGTCCTAACTTTCACTTTTGTTGTTAATGGCAGTCCCAGTAGCATAATCATCATAGATTTACACTCGGTTCCCACTCTATTTCGCTTGTACGTTTCTCCATTTCATTCAAAATCACATTCGGAGCGAAATTAAGTGTAAATCTATTATGATTATGTTACTGGGGCTGCCCTTAACAACAAAAGTGAAAGTTGGGACTGCCACCAGCCAAATTGTTAGTATGGATTATTATCGGCCAATGAGTCATAGTTTGGATTATTAAAATCCAATTTGCCTATAATAAATATAAGTGATTGTGAATGTAGGAAAATTTCTCGGATTATATAATAAATAGTTAAATATCAATGATTGTGGATGTAGGAAAATTGGTAAGCTAGGTAAACATTTTGCAAAGATTGATGTATGCATATGATTAATTATGGTATTCTTGTGATGATATAAGATCCATTTAAGGAAAGTAACAACTTTCAAGTTTATATTTTTGAATTCAACTAAATGGACTTTTACTATAATATTGAAATGCAGTTCATAGGTGCAACAATGGGTTCTTCAGAGCTAAATATACAAACCGAAAATGGCCAAATCGGGATGCCAAGTAACATTTGTTGTGTTGTTGTGGAATATCTTCCCGGGGGCGCCTTGAAGAATTGCCTTATAAAAAACAGAAGAAAGAAGCTGGCCTTCAAAGTGGTTGTGCAGATGGCACTTGATCTTGCAAGAGGGTATGCTTTGTTCCTACATTTATACACTTTGATAATAGTTGACTTTAAGGTCAAACAAACTAGATTCGATACAAATTTTAGAACCTGAAACAAATTTAAGACAGAAAAAATTAAGAAAAAGGTAAAAATTAAGGCAAATTGGTTTTTAATAATCCAAGCTAACAGTTTGGCCGATGATAATCTCAACTTTCACTTTTGTTATCAATGACAATCCCATTAGCATAGTCATCATAAATTTACACTTATTTTCACTCAAAATGACGATTTTAAATGAAATGGAGAAACAACAAACGAAATCGAGCGGGAATCGAGTGTAAATATATGACGATTATGCTACTGGGACTGCCATTGATAACAAAAGTGAAAGTTGGATATCACCAGCCAAACTGTTAGTTTGAATTATTATCAGCCAATGAATCATAGTTTGGATTATTAAAAACCAATTTGCCTAAAATTAATGATGAAACAACACTTGGCACTTATCAAGTAATGGTTATTAAAAAACCAGAAGTTCAGTTAGTTTAATAGATAAGAGTTTAATTCGTATATATAATTTTGGATTTGTACATTATTCCGATTTATACATGTTAAATAAATACACTTAAAAAGTTGTTATAGTGTATTACTTATATTTAATTTTTAATTAGTTGATTATGTATAAAAAATTAAATTATAAAATAGTTTTACATGTTTTGTTTTGAAAAATAAATTCCATAAGATATAAAAAATTTCCAATCTTAGGTACGTTTTGAACGCGCTAAATAGATCTTTTTAGTGATTTAATTATTTAAAAGAAATACAATATATTTTCTAGTTTATCTAAGAAAACATAAAAACATAAGAAATATATGGAAAATGACATATGTATAGATTTGGATGGTTTTTGAACTTGTTTTTTGTTATTTACACATACCTAAGGAGTTTATGTATAGAATCTTAAGTCATGAATGGAATTGACTCAAATCAGGTCTCAATTAGCCAATAAGAATATGCCACATACTTGGTGTTAGGAAATACTGATTTGATGATGATTTTGGCTTAAGATTTATAAAGATTATTATGTTCAATTTAGCTATGTAAATCTATACAATTATTTAAATATTCATGTCAATTTAAATGTTGAAAATAAGTCTGTTTGACCTTGAGATGTCAAATTCTTTCATTTTCTTGATTTTACTTCATATCACTTACAAAATTCTTGTAATAAATGGAATTTTTTACCAGATTAAGCTACTTGCATTCCCAAAAGATTGTACACAGAGATGTGAAAACTGAAAACATGCTATTGGACAAAAGTAGAACTATTAAAATAGCTGATTTTGGAGTTGCTCGTGTTGAAGCCACGAACCCTAATGACATGACGGGTGAAACCGGGACTCTTGGATATATGGCCCCCGAGGTATGTCCTAAATTGTCATTTTGTTATACCTAAATAAAGTTGTATTGTTTTTGGTTGTTTTCTAAAATGGAAAAATTTTGCAGGTTCTTAATGGTAACCCGTATAATAGGAAATGCGACGTTTATAGCTTTGGCATATGTTTGTGGGAAATATATTGTTGTGATATGCCGTATCCTGACCTTAGTTTCTCAGAAGTCACTTCAGCTGTCGTTCGCCAGGTATAACAATAATTCAAGATTATTAATTAATTGCATGTTTTAGTTCAAGGGTATTTTAGACATTTTATAGTTGTCAAGTGCTTCCATTATCCGTGCAAGATTCTCCTATATTGTGGCTATCAAAAGGATATTTCAAACATTTGATAATTAGTCACGCGTTTTCAGACAGTATAGCCAAAGCTTATTATTAAAGGGTATTTAGACATTTATGATTGATAAAAATATGCAGAATCTGAGGCCTGAAATACCAAGATGTTGCCCGAGCTCTCTTGCCAACGTAATGAAACGATGTTGGGATGCAAACCCTGATAAACGGCCCGAGATGGATGAAGTTGTGACAATGTTAGAGGCCATTGACACATCAAAAGGTGGAGGGATGATCCCGGGCGATCAGCCTCAGGGTTGTCTTTGTTTCCGTAAGCATCGAGGTCCATGAAACTTCTAGAACTCGACCCGTTTTTATTATTATTATTTTTTTATTTTAGATATTTAAGACAATTAACTAGAAATTAGGGTTTCCTAAACTATATATTAGATGTGCCTGTGAGGCTGTGCTACATATTTCTTTCTTTGGATCATGTGAGGGTTTTTCTTTTAATTTTTTAAAATAGTTTACATCTTATAACCGGTATTAGTAGTGTATACCTTTATTAAATTAAATTTATATAAACGCTATTGTTATGAACAAAATCTGTACAAGGAATAAAGTTTCAAATCTATGTATGTGTATTTATATTCTTTGTCACACACGCATTGTATGATTGTACTATATAATATAACTAGGTTAGAAACCTGTGTATTCAGTAAAAAAAAAATTAAATAATTAGTAATAAACGGAAATAATAAAGGAAATAGTTGAGAAATAAAATATTAAATAGTTAAAAATTTATTAGAGTTAATTACACGGATGGTCCCTGTGATTTGTCCAAATTACGGATTTAGTCCCTAACTTTGAGAAATTACGAGTTTGGTCTCAAGAAAATTTCATTTTGTTTCACCGACGGTCCTTGGAGTGGGTGAGGGTTAAGTTTTTATGTTAAGAGGGTATGAAAAGACCAAAATACCTCTTCATTTAAAAAAAATAATAAAAACAAAAAAAAAATTAAATATTAAAAACATGGGACCCACATTTTAATATATTATTTTGATCTCCTAGTGATGATGATGAATATCAGTTGGTAATTCCAGAATCAAGCATAACATCATGGTTTGTACTTTGAATCTCATCTTCTTAAGACGAGCCACTCCCCAATCAGATACCTTCTTCAACTCATGAGGTAGCGGAGATAAAAGAATCAATCTCTTTGTTTGACTAGTCGGATCTTATAGTTTTCACCGGAAACCATGGCAGCTTTAGGTTGTCTCGAATGCAAAAATCTGGCCTAAAACATAAATCAACAGATGCAATTCTGATCTCTTCCATGTTGTGTACAATTATAATCTCCTAAACCACCTTCCAAACACGTAATAGTTATCAAGGATATGAAAAAATAAAAGTCAAACCATCAGTTTCAAATTCAAAAATATATTATTACTTTGACAACTTCTACAGAGTCCATGTCTTTGTCTTCCCCGTTGCACCACACACTCACTTATCAAAGCTTCTACAGTCCTTTTAGTTCATTAGTTATCTACTCAAATGTTCCATTAGTTCGTTATTTACTGAAATGAATTGGTGAGGTACAGTTATCTTCCATAATTCCATTATCTGAAGATAGTTGTGTAATCGATGATAAAGGTTTGTTGGTGTTTTTGGATCACAATAAGGTATAATTTACAACAATGTTTGTGGCTTTGATTTGATTTGATCCGTCCTAGCTTGTACCATTTTGATTTTTGACTTGACCCGTTCTAGCATTACCCATTTTTGACACTCAATGATGGAAAATGATAAGAAGTTGCGTTATCTAAAGTTACCTACAAAATACAATGTTGTGGTCCTTGCACCTAAGAAATCGTTACCATCAAAACGAATACTGCAAACTGGCTTGTTGTCAACAAAATCGAAGTTGCAAGTTGACCCGCTACCAATGAAGTAGCGTCTAACCCGTTATTTTATAATCAACAATCTGACCCTCCCTGGTGTACCTGTTCCATCACACAAAACAATATCAGATGAGCAGGAATTTAATTCATACCTATAAAAACAATCAAAACCAAGAGTTCTTGATGAAAATTGCATGAAAAACACTATAAAATTTGCCTGAAACCTCTTTTGTCAAGCTGCCTGAAATCCTTTTTCGCCAATTCTTCACATACAGATTTGAAAAAATTAAGGCTTTTTTATATTTCATGAACTTTGACATAACTACTTGAAATTTTGTAGACGAACACCGGTACAATCAGCTTGAAATTTTGCCAACAAAGGAACCATTAATAGGAAAGTCAAAAACAATCACTCTATCACTTGAAGAGTCAAAATCGAAGCCGATTGTATCAAAAGCTACGGAGATCAAAATGAGTCAAAATCGAAGGCGATGCAAATCAATTAACATAAACATACACATCATAATCATAATCATAATCGTAATCATAATCAAATTCGTTTTCGATCGATAGCCAATAACAACAATAGGAATCAAACCAAAGTGAGGGAAAATAATTTAATTCTACCTCATAACACCCCCTGCAACATATTATGTATGTGTGTGTAATCGATGCAGCGGAGACATACATACGACAAGATCGAGAAAGAAAAAGTAGGAGATTAACTGTGGTGGTACCGATCTAGTGACTACAAAGGGTTGAAGATGGCTTGATGTAAGGTTAAATATCCCGTGTTTAATGTGTCTGTTTGTAGTCTTAAGCGTTTAACTTTGTATCTCGAGTAGTTTTATGTGTGCTTTGTAGTTTTGAGTGTTACAGGTTTAATGTGCTAATTGAGCGGAGAAATACGAGTCATAAACAAGAAGGCATCAAAGCACGGAAAGTCAAGAAGTCAAGTCAAAGCTCAAAAGTCAAAAATCATGAAATTTGGAGTCTTCGCGCCATGCAAAGACTGAGGTGGAGACGTTCACGGCACGCGAGGAAACAGAAAAAGGGCCGCGCCGGACAGGAATGTTCGCGACACGCGAAGGAAGGGATTATGGCAAATTAAAACCTAATTCTAATTATATAGCTTTGAGGATTCTATTCTCGGATTACTTTGTTCCTGCCGTCCCAGAGGAGTCCTAAGGCGATTTTCATCATTCTTGGATCAATTGTTCATAGTTTTTCATGTTTGTAAGTTCTAGATCGAATACTTTGATGTTTGCTACAATCATGAGCGGCTAATCCACTTGTGATTGATTTCGGGTGGATAGTTCGTCTCGGTGCAACTTAGGTTTTGGTTCTTTTGTGTTTGATTTGTGTTCTTGATTGACAAACTTGAATACACACTTGTTTGATTAATTTAAATTGTTTACTTTTGTTTAAGTTATCTGAGTTGCCACTTTTTTCCGTTTCCTTGCATCGTGAGCTATTTGGTGGATTTGTATCTCTTTGCAATTGTGAATTGATGATTGGGCGGACGAACGAATCTTAAAAGATTGTCCCAAAATCATCACTTTAATTGAATTGTCAGTGTCACATTTAGTGGACTCGAATCAATTGAACCTAACTTTTATGAATCTGTTGAACTTGAACCCCGAAAGCGATTGCGTTTTTCTCTTATAGTTTTTACAACCTAAATTTAATTGCTTTTGATAATTACAAGTCTTTTGATTAATAAAGTTTGAATCTTTAGTAGTAACTGAATCGTTTTTCTAAATAGCGTTTTCCACGAGTTCCCTGTGGATTCGACAACCCTACTTTTATGTCTACAGTCTAAGTAGCTAAGGAGCAGTTTTTAATATAGTTTTTGACTAGCCCTGACACCGCGATAAAAAATGGCGCCGTTGCCGGGGAATTTGTGTGCAAAGTGCTATTTTTGATTTGTTAGTTCAATGCTACTAATCGTATGCTTATGTGTGCAGGGACAACTTTATGCATACTAGGCGTTCAGGCAGAGAATCACCATTGCTTTTTGATTATGAAATAGAGAAAACAACAAGAGCTAACCGAAAACTTCAAAGAACAGTTCAGACAACTCTAGAAAAGCTTGACAGTCCGAAGGTAAGGATGTCACAGAACCAACCAGAAAACCCAGATCCCAACCAAGGTGGGGGACCAAACCCACCTATTCCACCATTACCAAATCTCCTATTTCCAAACCAACGACAACAACCGCCCCAAAACCAACATCCACAAAATCCACCTCCTCCACAAAATCAACCACCACCGCCTTAGAACCAACAACACCAACAACCACCACTACCACTTTTCCATGATCATCAATACCATCCATATGACAGCTACCCAAGCTACTATGAATTTGGACATGATGAGCCTTTGTCACCAGGGGGCAGCCATCAGCCACAACATGGTTCTCAACATGAGAACTGGAACGAAGAAGAAGAGTGGTATGACCTAAACCATCAGGAGGCATTCCCTCCCAGGAACGAAAGACTTGATGGAGTTGAGGGTTGGGTCCAGCCACCACCTAGGGCAGAATATGGGTATCAACCGCAAAATAACTGTTAGGGGAATATGGGTAATGTTGAAAGAGAAAACATGTGCAAGCAACCTCAACTGAATCGACCAAACTTTAGAGAGGAACAACTTAGAAACAGAAACCCAGCTAGACAAGACCGACCCGCATTAGCTTTAAATGCTCCCCCCATCATACCACCACTAGATGCCTTGGGATCCTCCCACACTTCTTTGGGAGAGCTACTGAAGAGCCTTACACACATTTGTCAGAATATGAAGCTACATGTGGGACCATAGGTGGTTAAGGGTTCACCACAGATGAGGTGAAACTGGTAGTCTTCAAGTTTTCACTTAAGGACCGGGCAAAACAATGATTCTTATCACTACCATCTGCTAGTATTACCACCTGGGCAGAGCTGCTACAGCCGTTCCTTGGTGAGTACTCCCCACCTCACAAAACCAATGAGGCCAGAGCTGTAATTTAATACTTCAGGCAACAATCAGGGGAACCTTTCTATGAGGTATTTAAGCGGTTCAAAGAGTTGCTGAGAAACCTCCCACACCATGGTATAGAAAAGTGGGAGTTGATACAGGCCTTTTATGATGGGTTGATACCTGAGGATGTGAGAGATGTCAATTCAACCAGTAACGGGTCCTACTTTTCAAATCATGTGGACGATGACTGGGATATCTTATAAAGGATGGCGGTGACATCAAAAAGGCAAGCACATGCAGTAGGAGAGCAAAGAATGGAGCATCTACTAAGGCAATTGACTATGAGACACAAAAGCGTCTAGATGCCATGGAACTACAAATGGCAAGGCTTGGCAGGTCGGGTGGAAAGGATGTGGCTAATGTGTCACAAACGTATCTGGTTTGTGACAGATGTGGTGATTTGGGACATAATGTGGCAAGCTGTCCGAGGGAGCAGGGCAAGGCAGATGAAGTGAACCAGGTTGTGGGAGATAGGAAGCAGGACCTGAATGCAACCCACTATCATTCGGGACTCCGGAATCATCCAAATCTAAGGTGTGGAAATGCATCAAATAAATTAAACCCTAACTTTCAGGGTTCTGATGTGCAGGGTGGAAATCAACAACAGTATCAGAACCGCTAACAAGGCTATAATCAAGGCGGGTACCAAAGAAATCAAGGTGCTCAGGGGTACCAGCAGGGGGGCTATCAGCAGAGGAACTACCAGTAGAATCAAGCCCCACAGTTCCAACAATAAGGGAACCAACAAAACAGACCAGCTGCTGGTAGTGATCCCCAACTTACAGTTATCATAGAATCCTTAAAAAGGATCGAGCAGGATAGAGAGATCCAAGTCAAGACCAATGAGTCATTCTAAAGACAATTGGGTCAGTTGGCAGAGAAGATAGCCGAAGTGGCAGGGCGACAACCTGGGCAACTCCTGAGTGACACCAAGCTAAATCCATAACACCAAGGTGCCAGCTCCTCCGGCTCGAGGAATGCTCATGTCTCTCAGGTAAGTAACCTTAGAAGTGGTAAGGTGTACAATAATAATGTTTCCCCAACATCATAAGATGTTGAGGGAGTGGTAGTTGATTTGGGAGAAGATGGTGAGAGTGATAGCTATTCAGAACCTGTTTTTACTAAACCGGCTAAAAAAGTAACTTTTTCTGAACCAGTTAAATCTAAACCGAACACAGCTGCCACTCAGGGTGTAGGGGTGGAGAATAATACTATCCCTTATCCTTCTACTTTACTTAAACCATCTAAAAAGAGAGTCATGAATAAAAGGGGCCCACAACAAGATGAGTTGTGGGACATGTTTAAACAAGTGAAAATTAATTTACCTCTTTTAGATGCTATTAGACAAGTACCTCCTTATGCTAAGTACTTGGAGGATCTTTGCACCCAGAAACGGCACCTTAAAAAGCCCAAGAAACTTGATCTGACCGACAATGTGAGTGCCGTTTGTCGGGTGCATTGCCACCTAAGCTCCAAGATCCAGGAGCACATTTAATTTCGGAGCAAATTGGTGAACTAAAAATCAATAAGGTTCTTCTTGATCTAGGAGCTAGTGTCAGTATCCTTCCGGGAAGTTTGTATGACCAGTATGATTTTGGTCCTCTACAAAAGGCCGACACCACCATGGTGTTGGCAGATCTCACCCTTAAACTTCCCAGAGGGATACTGACCGATGTGATTGTGAAGGTGGAAGATTTTTACTACCCTCTCGATTTCTTGGTGCTTGATTATTCAGCTCCCTCTAGTGACAGGCACCCTAATGTGATATTGGGAAGACCTTTTTGTAGAACAGCTCAATGTGTGATCAATTGTGTGACAGGAACGGTTGACATAGCGTTCAATAATAGGAAGTTGAGATTGGATATTTTTTCTCGTATATTTAACGCTCCAATCATCGACGAATGCTTCATGGCAGACGTTGTTGATAGGTGTAACCCTCAGGAAAATGAAGGTGAAACCATGGAGCCGTGTGTTGTTTGTGACAGGAAATAGGCCGAACATGAGCAGGAGTTGAAGGAAGCTGAGGCACAAGGGGGGTGTGTGCTCTCAAGGAAAGAGTGCCCATTTGGACACACCAAGTAGAGAGTTTTCCAGAGTACATTGACACCCACTTGAAACCCTCCCTGGAATCACCGCCTAAGTTAGAGCTGAAAGAATTACCTAAACATTTGAAATATGCTTTTGTAGGTGAAAATGATACTCTACCTGTTAATATTGCTGTAGGTTTGACTGAAGAGCAGGAACAGACATTGATAAAGGTCCTGGTTACCCATAGGGCAGCAATTGGGTGGACCATTGCAGACCTAAAAGGGATCAGTCCGGCGATTGTGATGCATAAGATCGTAACGAATGAGGGAGTAAAACCATCCAGGGATGTGCAAAGGCGGTTGAATCCTAACATGAGGGAGGTAGTGAAGAAGGAGGTTCTGAACTGGCTAGATGCAGGTAGGGGTATTCAAAGTCGGATATCCGAAAATTTCGGATAGTGAAACGGATATCCGGTTTTTTTTTAAACTTAAATATTTTTTTAAATTAAAATCTAAATATATAAAATATACTAAATAAACATCATCTTTATGAAATAGTTAAAAAAACATTAAAAACGAATTTTTGAGTAATTTACGAAATTACGACGCAAATACGTTTTAGTTTTAAAAAAAAATAAAAAGGCTAAACACATAACATAAAAAGCCATATACTTCATATATATTGTATTTATAACACTTTCTAGGAAACAATACATAAATTTGGTCAAAAAAATATAATTTTCAAAATTACGACGCGAATACGTTTTATTTTTAAAAAAAATAAGAGAGCTAAACACATAACATAAAAACCATATACTTTATATATATTGTATTTATAACACTTTCTACAAAATATATCTTAAAAAAAAAACTATTTTTGGATATTCAGACATCCGAATATTTGAAAATTTTGAAAAATGCTATCCGAACTTGAATCCAAAAATTCGGATATCCGAATTTTGGATATCCGAATTTTCGGATAATTTGGATTTAAAATTTCGGATATTTCGGGTTCGGTTTCGGATACGGATACTTTTGAACACCCCTAGATGTAGGTATTGTGTACCCCATATCTGACAACACATGGGTAAGCCTGACACAGACTGTCCCAAAGAAAGCAGGTATCCAGATAGTCAAAGGTGAGAATGGTGAAGAGTTTGCCACCCGCCCGGTCGCATTTGTATTAACTACAGAAAGCTGAATGCTGCCACTTCAAAGGATCATTTTCCTTGGCCATTTATTGAACAGATTGTTGAGAAGCTGGCAGGTCAGAAGTACTATTGTTTCTTAGATGGATATTCAGGGTTTAATCAAATAGCTATACATCCAGAAAATCAATAGAAGACCACGTTCGCTTATCCGTATGGCACTTTCGCATTTGGGCGTATGCCATTCGGTTTGTGCAACGCCCCGACCACCTTCCAAAGGTGCATGATTAATATCTTTTCAGATATGATCAGGGAGTCTATGGAAATCTTCATGGATGACTTTTCCATATTTGGTCCATCTTTCGAGTCGTGTCTTGAACAGTTAACAAAGGTATTGAAAAGATGTGTCAAGACCAATTTAGTTTTAAGTTGGGAAAAGAACCATTTCATGGTTCAAGAGGGGATCGTGCTGGGGCATATGATTTCAAGCAAGGGCATTGAAGTGGATCATGCGAAAATCCGGGTAATTGGCACTCTACCTCCACCAAACAACATCAAAGGTGTCCGCTCATTTTTGGGACACACATGTTTTTATAGACGATTCATCAAAGGTTTTGGTGCAATAACAAAACCCTTGTGCAATTTATTGCTCAAGGATGGTCTTTTTGATTTCAATAATGAATGTCTAAAATCTTTTAATTTGATTAAGCAACAGTTGGTGGAGGCACCCATTTTAAAATCACCGGATTGGTAGCTGCCCTTTGAGATCATGTGCGATGTGAGTGATTATGCAGTTGGGTCGGTTTGGGTCAACCGGTAGACAAGAAACCCGTGGTGATTTATTATGCAAGTAGGACTCTTTCAGATGCTTAGTTAAATTACAAAACCATTGAGAAAGAGCTACTTGCAGTTGTCTATGCTTTAGACAAGCTCCGGTCTTATATTTGGGGTAGCAAAGTGATTATTTATTCTGATCATAGTATAGTCAGGTACCTAATGACGAAGAAGGATGCTAAGCCAAGGTTGATCAGGTGGATTTTACTCTTGTAGGAATTTAACTTGGAGATTCGGGATAAGAAAGGGTGTGAGAATGTTGTGGCAGATCACTTGTCACGAATCGTGCAGGAAGAGGAGAAGTCGTGTGACGACATAAATGAAGCTTTCCCATATGAACAACTCTTATCTGTTTCAAATGAACCATGGTTTGCTAACTTTGCAAATTACTTGGTTACAGGTACTGTCCCAGAATTTTGGACAAAGAAGAAATGGCAGGAATTTGCAGCCCAAGCAAAGCATTACATCTGGGAGGACCCAGATTTGTTCAAAGTGGGGGCGGACCAAATCATAAGGCGACGTGTCCTCGATTCAGAGATTCAAGCAGTGTTGACGCATGTGCATGCATGTGCATGTGGGGGCCACTTTAGTGGATAGAAAACGGGGCAGAAAGTTTAGCATGTGGCTTATATTAGCCAACAATCTTCAAGGATGCTTTCGAGTTTGCTAAAAGTTGTGTCAATTGCCAAAAGATGGGCATTATTTCAAAGAGGAATGAGATGCCCATGGAACCGATCCCGGTGGTAGACATCTTTGATGTTTGGGGGATTGATTTCATGGGACCATTCCCAAACTCTTTTGGTAATTTATACATTTTGGTGGGGGTTGATTATGTTTTGAAATGGGTTGAAGCAATCGCCACTAAACCAATGATCACAGTGTCGTTTGTCCAATCTAACATTTTTTCAAGATTTGGAATCCCTCGTGTGATCATAAGTGATGGGGGGGGGGGTCACATTTCAAAAACTTTCACTTTGGGAAACTTCTCAAACGATACGGCATAGACCATCGAATTGCCACATCGTACCACCCTCAAACTAGTAGGCAAGTCGAGGTATCCAATAGGCAGATCAAAGAGATTTTACAGAAAACTGTGTGTGCCGACCGCAAGGAATGGTCAACTAAATTAAACGATTCCTTGTGGGCATACCGCACTGCTTATAAAACGCCTATTGGTACCACGCCATATCGATTGGTTTATGGTAAAGGATGTCATCTTCCTGTGGAACTAGCTCACCGTTCTTTATGGCCTATAAAAATGTTAATGTTGACTATGACAATGTAGGTAAAGAAAGGAAGCTCAAATTTTGTGAGCTCGAAGAGCTAAGATATGAAGCGTATGAAAGTGCAGCTGCGTACAAGGCAAAGACTAAAGCAGTGCACGATGCCAAGCTTAAGAAGAAGACATTTGAAGTGGGCCAGAAGGTGTGGTTGTACATTTCCAGGATCAAACTCTTTCCTAGAAATTTGAAGAGCAAATGGATGGGTCCATATTTAGTCACCAGAGTTGGACAATATGGTGACGTGGAAATTGAGGATTTTGAAGACCATCTAAGGTAAGTGGTGAATAGTCATCGGTTAAAACCATACCTAGAGTTAACTGACATCAATGAACCATCAGTACAATTTGAGAGTTTCTTCCTAAGCACTATAGAAGAGGTTGGAACAACTTAACATCAGTAAGGTACACCGCGTCCGGCTGAAAACGTTAAACTTAGCGCTCTTGGGAGGCAACCTAAGGTTAGTTAGCTTTTATTTCTTGTCTAGTTAAATGAACGTCGTGGGTGTGTTATCTAGAAACCCTCACGAGACTAAACTCGTCCACTCGGGCTACCGAGGGGTTTAAAAGGCTTGTTGCATACGCTAAATGCATTCGTGATTCCTACGAAAGTGAGTTAGGATGTTATTTTCTTTATTTGTATCCAATTGGCCAAGTGTGGGGACGTCTCTGGGGAGATCATGGTTGGAATGATTGTAATTAAGAACAATACACAAGCCCGTGGAGGGTAGGATGCCGTTGTAGAGTTTGTAGAAGTTTTAAGTTTTTTGGTGTTTTCGGTATAGTTTTGTGTTTTTCTAAGTTTTTACAGGGATTCGTGGCTGTTTGGGTGAGAAAAATCATCAATATTGACATTCCAGGTATGTGTGCATATAATCTAAGTGTTGGAATGAGTTTTTGAAAGAGTTGGAAAAAATGAGTTTTTGAGGTGGAAAATTTTTCTAAGGCAAAAAGTCCAAAATTCGTCAAAACATTCAGTTACCAACACTTCTTCGCGCCACACGAAGGTTTCTTGGCCAGTCTTCGCGACACGCGAGAGACTGGCTTAAAGGGTCGGGTGTTTTTCAACTCTTCGCGGTATGCGAAGAGTGCTTGTCTGTAACGAACCAAATTTTGGGTTTGTCCCATAATATAATAATTATATTGTAAGGGGGTATATTTATATAAATTGAAGTTGGAGGCATTTTGTAAATGGTGGAAACTTGTAGTTTTGGAACAAAGAGTCAAAATTACAAGTGCAGGGACTAAAGGTGTAAAATCTAAAAACTCAGATTTGTTTAAGTGGGGATGGCACACACACACACACACACTCATTTGAGAGTGTGTGTGTCGTGAAAAGCAAAGGAGAAAAGGGAGGAAGGCCAAGAACAAGAAATTGATGTTTTGCAAGTGCAATCTGCTTGATTTGGAGTGTTCATCATCTTCTGGATTTCAAGTAAGTATCAATTACTTCCTTTGAACCTCCACGTTAAGTGTTTTTGGTGGATTTTAGAGAAATCCAAATTAGGGGCTGTTTTTGGGTGTGTTAATGGTTATTAACTTGATTTAAGTGATAACCTATCTTGTTGGAGGGTAAAGAGCGGTAGAAGTCAACATATAAACACCAAAAATATTGATTCAAGAATTAGGGTTCTTGAGGGAAATTTAGGGTTTTTTAATCTAATGTTGATTAAATGTTGAATTGGTGGTTATTAAGTGTCTAGGGTGTTGTTAGACACGTTTTATGATAAAAACTTCAATCAATTTGATGATTTCAAAATTAGGGTTCTTGAGAACCTAATTTGGGGGTTTTATAATTGGAGGTGTTTTAATGGCGAATTGAGTATGGATAAGTGTTTATGGTGTAATATAAACACATTTTCAAGTATAAAACTCAATTGAATTGGTGTATCATGAATTGTTGAACTTGTGGAAATTAGGTGAAATCCTTAACGGGTCAAAATGGGTAGAATTGGTTTAGTAATGGTTAAGCTTGTATGAAGCTTAATAAACCAAGGTTAGATGATAGTAATGATCATAAGATCTTGGGTGGGTGTCAAACCTCAAATTGGTGATTTAATAGGAGTTTACTAGATTACTAAACAAGTGGATTGTTTAGGTGATCAAGGTATGGAGTGGCTAGCTTGGAAGAAGAATTGGAATCTTCATTGGCAAAGGTAAGTGCTTTGTACTTACTTAGTAGTAGATAAGTAGTAGTTACATGTAAATAGATGTGTTGTTAATTCTATTTATGTGTTGTGTGTCGATTTTGACTTATGTGGTAAATTGTCAAAGTAAAGTATGAATGTGGTAGGATTGTTGTAGTTGACATAATGAGGAAATTAGTCAAACTAATGAATGACACTTAGTAAAAGTGGTGTAGTTGAACTATGTGGAATATAGTCAAACTAAATGTGGTGATTTGTTGTAAATTGACTTAGTGTGGTAGAACTCAAACCATTGTGGATAATGGTGAAATTGATATAAATTGACTTAATGTGGTATAAGTCAAACCATCGTGGATAATGATAAAATTGGTGTAATTTGACTTTAGATGTATAAGGTCAAACTATTATGTTGAAATTGGTGTGATTAGACTATGTGGTTAATAGTTAAACTTGATTGTGCAAATGTGGTAAATAAGTGTAATTTGACTTATGTGGTAAATAGTCAAACTAATATGTAAATGTGGTGAATTTGGTTCAATTTGACTTGTGTGGTAAAAGTCAAATTTGTGTGTATAATGTGGTTTGAATTTGGTGTAATGACTTATGTGGTAAAAGTCAAGGTAGTATGTACATTGTGGTTTAAAATTTTGGTGTAAGACTTATGTGGTAAAAGTCAAACTTATGCATAATGTGGTTGAAATTGGAGTAATGACTTTTATAGTAAAGTCAAACTTGTATGCATAATGTGGTTTAAATTGATGTAGTTGACTATGTGGTATAAAGTCAACAAATTGTTATAATTTGGTGAAATGGTGTATAAGAAGTGTGGAATACTTCAAAGGATGGACTTGGAGTCAAATAATCCAAGTACAGGTAAGACGAGTTGTGGCACTCGCACCGAGGGGTCGTAAACCCAATAAGAAGTGTGGAATATTTCAAAGGGTGGACTTGGAGTCAAATACTCCAAGTACGGGTAAGACGAGTTGTGGTTGTCGCACCAAGGCGTTGTTAGCCAACTAAAAGGTGATAAATGGGGGAGAGTAAATATGCGTGTGTGTTGTTGTTATACATGTTATATTGATGTCGTATTGCACAAAGATGCAAACGGGTCGGAATGGAAAACGAGTAGTGGTGCTTGTATTTGGGGTGGATAAACTAACAAATTAATGTTAGTTAATGTGGTAGACATTGCGTGGTCGAAAAACAAGTAAATATACTTTAGATACTTGTTATATGCAAAAAAATATAGAAATGGTGAGAATAGTAGATGCTGTCAGGGAACATGGTCGTGTTCATCTGAACACTACCATGACAGAAACCTTGTATTTTGCTGGTGCTGAAAGAGAACACGACCGTGTTCATTCAGATAACAACCGTGTTCAGGGGAACATGGTAGTGTTCAGAACACTGCCATGACATCAATTTTTATTTTAAAAAATGACTTTTTCTTGGGTTTTTATCCATGAGGGGACTTGTGGAGAGGTCCCTAGGGCTACTTATCTATACTAACCATATACAAATTAATGTTTTGTATGTAGGAAAGCTCCAGAGTGATTCTCGGGTCTCGCATCATGTGGATTGGATTCTCGTGGACGTGTTTTGTAAATGATTTTGTTAACCTTATCGTGGGGAGTCTTTACAAACTATTTGGGGTCGTAACAAGTTGTGGTTAACTTGTTTTATTAACCTTTGATTAAACTACTTTTGGAGGGAATATTGTAGTTTAATTCATGTTTGTAAAACTAAAACGTGTGGATACGTTAAATGTTGTATTTGGGACGGCTTTCGCGTCATATTTAAAAAGTTTAAATTGGTTCGTGTTTTTGGGTGTTACATTGTTTGGTCTTTGCGATACGCTAGGGACCCAAAATGGTCATTTTTCCCTACTTTTTAATTTTTTGTAATTTTGGGTCGTGTTCAGTCCGTCGAGTCTTTTATTTTTGTTTTGCGTCTTTAAATCGAGTCGATATGATGATGTTGGGTTTGTTTGGAGTTTAATTTTTGCAGGTTTTGATCGATCCACCCGTACTCAATCTCCATTCGGGTGGTGATTTCCGAACTTCGCTTGATTCGTGTGTACAAGGCAGCCCATTAGCATTCCTTATCGACGATCGCGAATGAAATGCTATACGATTGTCGGTTGAGCTAAGTATTCTTTAATTTTTGTATTTTCTTTTGAGTGTCGCTCTTCCTACATTGAGGGAAATGTAGAGTTCAAGTGTGGGGAGAGGAGACCTTAGTCCAGGTCTGTAATACGAGTCTGTAGTTTGAGTCATAAAATTTAAAAAATCCATAAAAATTTATAAATTTTCAAAAATGTCCCCGGATTAGAATTTTTGCAAATAAATGGAAGATGATAGGTAGAATCGGGGAACTTTGCGTGTTGAATTGAATAATAAAATAGAAAGCGTGTCTAATTTGTAACGTTTTGATAGGCCCAACCGACTTTAAAAGGCTTAAACATCATGATAGTGTATCTAGACTTAAATTGAATAATTAATTCAGGATGTCTTGTGGGTCCTCATCTTAGGGGTGTCGGTAAGGTCGAAACTGTCAACATAGGGTGATAGGTACCACTTTAAGCAAGAGTTTATAAGTTTTTAAAATCTTTGGCACTTCGCTTTCCTTTATGAGAATAAAGTCGAAAGTTGGTGGCACCTGCATTCCATAATCCATCATTACATGAGCTTAATTAATTGATTTGAGAGCTTGAGATCTGCCTACGTGTTACCTTCCGGGTTACAAGCTTGGTTGAAACGCCCATGGGCAGATTCTTAAGAGATCAATCATTGATGACTAAGTTTGACTTATGTGTTACCTTATGGGATGGCAACATGGTTGAAACGCCTCTAAGTTGATCTTGTGTTCTTCATTGCTAAAAACTGAAGCCTGTGTGTTACCCTCCGGGATAGTGACTTGGTTGAAACACTAACGGTCAAGGATTATTCATATGTAGTTAATAATAGCTCATATCATTCATCCATCGATCCATAATTCATCTGATTTTCAAAACTTATAAATTAGTGTTTATAGTGGTGGAAAAATCTATATGGTTTAACGCGGGCCTAAATATGACCTTGAGATGGGATTAGGCTGAGTTGTAGCATTCTGAGTGTGAGATCCATAGATAGATTGTTGCTTGGTAATGCATAATATATGGATCATAGAATTGTCGGTGGTTGGGTTTAATCGGATCAAAATACCGATTGTTACAATTAAAGCGTTAATATATTTGTGTTGTGTAAAATGAAAGTATAAAAAGCAAGTTTCCGATTATGATTCCATTGCAATATTCTTTTTCGGGACGCAAAAGGTTAAGTGTGGGGATGTGATGTAAGGTTAAATATCCCGTGTTTAATGTTTTAGTTCATATAATCTTAAGCGTTTAGCTTTGTATCTCGAGTAATTTTATGTGTGTTTTATAGTTTTGAGTGTTACATGTTTAATGTGCTTATTGAGCGGGGAAATACGAGTCATAAACAAGAAGGCATCAAAGCACGGAAAGTCAAGAAGTCAAGTCAAAGCTCAAAAGTCAAAAATCATGAAATTTGGAGTCTTCGCGACACGTGAAGACTGAGGTGGAGACGTTCGCGGTACGCGAGGAAACAGAAAAAAGGGTCGTGACTATTTTGGCCTTCGTGCCACGCGAAGGCCCGGCCAGGAATGTTCGTGACACGCGAAGGAAGGGATTACGGCAAATTAAAACCTAATTCTAATTATAAAGCTTTGAGGATTCTATTCTCGGATTACTTTTGTTCCAACCGTCCCAGAGGAGTCCTAAGGCGATTTTCATCATTCTTGGATCAGTTGTTCATAGTTTTTCATGTTTGCAAGTTCTAGATCGAATACTTTGATGTTTGCTACAATCATGAGTGGCTAATCCACTTGTGATTGCTTTCGGGTGGATAGTTCGTCTCAGTGCAGCTTAGGTTTTGGTTCTTTTGTGTTCTTGATTGACAAACTTGAATACACACTCGTTTGATTAATTTAAATTGTTTGCTTTTGTTTAAGTTATCTGAGTTACCATTTGTTTTCGGTTTCCTTGCATCGTAAGCTATTTGGTGGATTTGCATCTCTTTGCAATTGTGAATTGGTGATTGGGCGAACGAACGAATCTTAAAAGATTGTCCCACAATCATCACTTTAATTGAATTGTCAGTGTCACGTTTAGTGGACTCGAACCAATTGAACCTAACTTTTGTGAATCTGTTGAACTTGAACCCTGGAAGCGATTGCGTTTTTCTCTTATAGTTTTACAACCTAAATTCAATTGCTTTTGATAATTACAAGTCTTTTGATTGATAAAGTTTGAATCTTTAGTAGTAACTGAATCAGTTATTCTAAATAGCGTTTTCCATGAGTTCTCTGTGGATTCGACAACCCTACTTCTATGTCTACAGTCTAAGTAGCTAGGAGTAGTTTTTAATATAGTTTTTTACTAGCCCTGACACCGCGATCATGGCTGAATAAGGATTAGGGTTTAAGGAGTAAGAGAAAATCAAAGTAATCGTTTGAAGAAGGTGTTCGGCTGAAAATGTAAGGCCCCAAACCGGGCACCTAATAGTTGGGTCACATTACTGTGTATTCTTTTAAAAACACTTAACTCTTTATGAAAATCATTATTACGTTTTACCTTACCGTACGAATGCATGCACCCTAACCCGAGTAGCACCGTTCCCAAGCCAAGATACGTCGTTACCAGAACTTACCTGCAAAATAGTCTAACGTACATACAAAGTCAGCTACGCTGAGTGAGTACTAACAATTTATTTTAACACAGAAACCTTCTCGTCACAAATATCATTTATTTCAACTATGGACATTCTAGTCCTTTATAAAACGGTTTGTCGTTTATTAACATATCGGTAACCCATATTACCTACCATTTCCCATAAGGGTCCAACAACCCAAGACCCAACCCACAACCATAACCTAGTAAGTCTCACCGACATGGATCGAGCTTACTACACTACTAACTTGTATTCTACCATACGCATCAACACGAAATCCGGTTAACTCAACCAATCCTTAGACATAGACTTGACAAGCCCTAACCAAGACTCTCACAGGGTCTACTAACACCACCGTCGTAAACACAACATCATACCAACACAACAGTCAATCTAATGCTTAACATCGAAAACAATAACATCATAACGTAATGAATATCAATTAAGATTTGCATGCAATTAAACCAAGTATTATGCACACAACAATTACCTTTGAAGGATTTCACCGGTCTCATCACTGCCCCCAAAGGGCATTGTGACCCACAGTGACCACCCGAAGGACCTCGCCCTTCCCATCATCGTTTGTCGTACACAAGGACAACAACGCAAGCACACACAACAATACACAAGTAACACGTAAGTATTTACTATGACTCTTTACCTAAGCACGAACCACGTACGTGCTCCCATAATAACACATCCTAGTCGTACCCACACAACGTCTAAACTCATTACCCGACTCCTCCCGAATAAGTCATTATACGACACACAAGCATCATGCTGACTTCTAGCCCATACATCCTAAGGACACCACATAGACCCTTAGCTTCGTTATTGAATATTTAGCTCATAAATTCTTCGGGTTTAACCCAAAACTCGTAACACGTTTAATTTATAAAATAAAACATGCATGTATGTACGATAGCCCCAAAACAGTAAGAACAATAAATAGGGGATTATAAACTCACCGGTTGCGAAGATCCAAGTCCTGCTCTGCAACCCGTCCGTCCACGCACGAAACCCGAACCTGTCAAACGTATGATCCAAAGATCAGACACGTTCAAAACATACGTCAAATAACGCATAAACATAATAGAACCCCGACGCTCGTCTCATCAGCTCGTCAATCCGATTCCCCGAACTCTAGCTCCACGAATACACGGATCGAATCGTACCTGACCCGTTCTCTTCCCATGCTTGCACGTGTACATGCATACACATGCAAACCCTAATCTTTATTACCTTGCCATGCAAACCCTAAATATTTGCTCTTCCCATGCAAACCCTAATCTTTATTACAGGCATACACATGACCCGTTCTCTTCCCATGCATGCACGTGTACATGCATGTCATGGAGGGTACTTTAAATGATAGTTTGGTCAAGTGAGATGACATCTTCTAATTAGTCTATTTTGGGATGATACTTTGGGTTGAAGGGTACCACTCCCACCACCTAAATATTTGCTCCATTTTCAATTTTTTTGTTTTATACGCGAAAATTGTTGTGTACCCGGGTTCTGTTTTCGAGAATTTGAAATCTAAGTAAAGTAAAGTAAAACTAGGTGTATATTTATTTCTAACGATTCACAAATATAAAGGGGTTGCATGATAATTGTTAGCGTATTTTATAAATATATAGATAGAATATTATTTAAAATGAAAATGGACATATAAATGCACCTAAAATAGACATATTTGTTATCACTACAAAAATAAACGGAAAGTCGGAAATCTAAGTTTTATTAGAATTTTACATTTTAAATAGGTAGACTTACCTATATTCCTTTATTTTCAATCCTAATTACATACATACCTAATCCAAAACTTAAATTACATATATCCCCTTCCTTTATAAAAATAATCTTACAAGAAATATGACTATTTTTATTCCATCGATCCCAACCCTAACCTTCTAATTCCCGCTTCCGATCGATTCCAACATTCAACGTCGCTTCTGATCGATTCCATCATCCAGTTGGTTATATATGTAATTAATGAAGGAAATATACGTAAATAAAATTTTGAGCTGGTTATATATGTACTTAATGAAGTTTATAGAAGATATATGTAATTGCCCCTTTTAAATATGTCACAGATAATATTTAGTTTTTTGTTAAAAAATAAATTATTAATTTACTTTTATGAGATTCGACTATATGCCACACCACATAATGGGACATTACTCCTTTAGGATGAATGTATTGACAATTTAATTGAATTAGGATTTTTGCCACGGCGCGTTGCGGCAGAAACATGACGCTCCTGCGTATTAAACGACACAAAAGATCAAAATTTTCAAAACTAAAATCAGATAACTTTTTCTACTTTAATACCTAAATAATTAAAAGTTGAAATATAAAAAGAATAATCGAGAGAAAATAACTTGGAAAGATTTAACAAAGTTATATATGTTTTTAAACAATCAAACTGGTCTTTGTCCTCCTTTTCTGTTCAATCAGGAAAAAATGTCTCAATAATTAGAACAAAGACAAAAATAAAAAGGACCGTCTCCTCTTCCCAACCTTACTTTTTTCCATGGCCAGCATGCTCTCATCTCATGCTTTTGTGCTCACTGCTCATAAACATGAATGTTTTCAACTACAAATTCAAAACATTGAATCTTTTATATTTAAGTTTTATGTCCCACAAACTAATTTAATTAATTCATAAAATATAACATGTGAATTCAACGGTGGGAGTCTTTTTCACTAATTAATTTCTGTTATCCCATATGCGTAATCATCGATTTTAGTAAGAATATTAAAAGCACATCCAATCGTCGATCTGCAACTCATCGCTTGAAAAAATGCCGTTCAAGAGGTACGTTGAGATCGGAAGAATCGCCCTTGTTAACTACGGAAAGGATTATGGAAAGCTCGTAGTGATCGTTGATGTCATCGATCAAAACAGAGTATATTCTTTTTTCCTATGAACATCGATGCTTGAAGTTTTTCTTGATGGGTTTTGTTAAAGATTCTGTCTTTGTGACCTTCAATCAGAATTAAAAAAATACCAACCAAATAAAAAATCTGAGAGCGCCTAGGGTTTGTTTGGGGAAGAAGATGAACTGCAGCCTCCTGTTTAAAAAACGTTTTTCTGGTTAAATAAATCACACGATTAGCAACCGATTGGTTTAATTTCAAATTGGGATCTGTCACAGTTAGCGCACTCATGACGTAGCTCTTTCTTGGTGGGGTGTCTGGGAGGGTGAGCAAGTGTAGGTTGCTTTCCTCTCCTTCGTTTCTTGGGTGGGTTGATACATGGCCTCCTACTCACCTCGAGACGGCGGACTTGTTATCACTTCTTGGTTTTGTTTGTTTCCAATGGGCTCTGCCAAGGGTAGGAGCATGACATCCAGTGCCTCTGAAGGGGATGTTGGCTCCACCTCGTCCAATGGAGTGTGGCTATGCCCCTTTAGGAATTTCCACGAGTGTAAAGACGGCAAGCCTGAGTCCTCTGGGTATAACAGATTGGTCGCGCATTTTCAGCAATTTCATTTTAAAGATGATCGTAAAGAATCCCTTCAGGATGCACTATCCAAAGATTTAGACTTGTTTTCGAATGTTGGGGAAACCCTGCGAGTTTTTGGATATTGGTTGTGTGGGAGGTGCATGAAGACACACGCACTTAGTAGGGGGTGTCATCATCCAGATGGTGTTTTCACGTTCTCTAGGAAATCCGGGTCTGATGAGGATTTTGTCGTGGGGATCCCAAGGCCCCAAGATCCTGGGATGGTATTTGAGATTAGGACCCCGCAGGGAGTGATGGGAGATGTTGCTCTCCTTGAACGTGTTTTCTCCCTTCCGGTTAGAACTGTTAATAGCATCCCCCCAAGCTGTCGTTTGGCATTTGCACAAGCTTTGACAGGTGCCATCCGTAAAGTAGTAGCTTCCCCTGGGACTGTTGAAAACTGGGTCAAACTCTTGCTCTTACCCCGTTATACCCTTAAGGTGGTTAAGCCGTCTGCCAGGCAGGAGCGAAGGTCGGGTAATCGAAAGTCCTTGCAATGTGATAGTATTTTGCGGGCCTTAGCTATGTGGAAGGAGGGCTCTGGTTTTGAGGTTTTGGTCAATTCCCTCCTCGCCGATAGTGGAGAAGGGGTCGTGCGTGTGGGGGAGGCACACCGGGAGATAGCTGAGGAGGTTAGCCCCAACATCAAGCAATGTCTCAGGAAAGTGAGTGATGGTCACTTCAATGCTGCAGTTAAGGTGTTGTGTTCCAGTGGGGTTGCTCCCCGGGGGGAATCTACCATGCAAGCCCTTATCGACAAACATCCCTTCGCGCCGCCCCCGAACCTCCCTTCAATTCCTCTTTCCCGACCTGCGTTATCCGTGGATGAAGACTGCGTTCACAGGTGTGTGAAATCTTTCCCGAAAGGGACATCTTGTGGGCGTGATGGCCTCCGGGCCCAACACCTGTTGGACGCTCTTAGCGGCGAGGGGTCGGCGACTTCCTCGGGACTGCTTACTGCCATCACTGAAGTGGTAAACCTTTGGCTAGGGGGGTTATGTCCCAGGGTGCTCGTGGATTTTGTTGCTTCGGCCCCCCTAACCCCTTTGTTGAAGCCTGATAATGGAATTCGCCCCATTGCTGTGGGGGCAATTTGGAGAAGATTGGTCTCTAAAGTAGCCATGAAGAAAGTTGGGAAAGAAGCTGTTACGTACTTGGGGGACTATCAATTTGGGGTGGGGGTCCCCAATGGTGCGGAGGCGGTGCTTTCAACTTAGTTGACCGTTCGGTTTTGCTGCGCGAGGTCCATCGCCAATGCCCCTCCATATTCCCGTGGGTTCAATTTCTGTATGCCCAGCCTGCTAGGCTATACGTGGGGAATGACCGCATCGGGGCATTCACGGGGGTCCAGCAGGGGGATCCCTTGGGACCTTTGCTTTTTGCCCTAGCCTTACACCCCTTAGTGCTTCAGGTGCAGGAAAACTGAAAACTCCCCTTCCATGCTTGGTACTTGGATGACGGGACGGTTATCGGGGACGCTGTTCAGGTTGCTAAAGCTCTTGACATCATCGGTTCGGAGGGTCCAGCCTTGGGGCTACGGCTTAATATTAGAAAAACTGAGGTATTTTGGCCGACATGCAACGGGGTGAAGGTCCGGCCAGGGCTTTTCCCCAGTGAGATTGGGAGGCCGGAGAGGTGTCAAACTGCTAGGAGGGGCAGTCAGCTGTGATGCCAGTTTTATTAGTGGTCTAACGGCTAAGAGGGCAACGCGAGCTGTTGACATCATGGGACACCTTCCCTTGTTGCGGGATCCTCAAAGTGAACTCCTCTTGCTTAGATCTTGTATGGGGGTTGCAAAGTTGCTATTTGGTTTGCGAACTTGCCAACCCCCCTTTGTGGATGATGCGGTTTCATGTTTTGATAAAGGTCTTCGAGAGGCAATAGAAGACATTGTCGTATGTGGGGGCCCTTTTTTTGGTGAACTCCAGTGACGGATCGCGACCTTGCCGATGCGGCTAGGTGGGTTGGGCCTTCTGTCGGCCCGGGATGTGGCTGCCTATGCCTTTGTGGCTTCCAGGTCTCAATCTTGGGAGTTGCAGGACCACATCTTACGCAACAGTGGGGTTGTTACCACTGACCCGGATTATGCCAGCGCCCTGGATCGATTGCATGAATCTCTCCCTGATTTTGATCTCGACGGTTTCTCTAACAAGGACACCGCCCCCAAAAAACCACAGAAAACTTTGGCGAATGCCCTTTGTTGTCGAATCGCACAAAGTTTGGGAGAAGATTTCCTTTTGTCCCCTCGCCAGAAAGCCGTCATTGAATGCTTACAGAGGCCTCACGCCCAGGATTTCTTAACTGTTATTCATATTGAAGGTCTGGGTCAACGTATGTCAGCGGTGGAGTACCGGTCAATCCTTAAGTACCGTCTGATGATCTCCATGTTCCCGAATGATGAAACTTGCCCAGTCTGTCGTAAAGCATGCCTGGATAAATACGGGGAGCATGCGTTACACCGTAGAGAGCTGCCGGGGTTTAAGTATCGCCATGATTTTGTTCGAGACGCGTTAATGGATATTCTCAGACGAGCAGGGATCTCGGCAAAGAAAGAGGCACCGGTTAATTTTCTTACGGACCCGGCGGAAGGGAGGTCCACCCTACGCCCGACGGACGTGCTAGTTTTTGGCTGGGAGGGCGGGAAACATGCTTGTGTCGATCTCACAGGTGTATCCCCCCTAGCTGGGTTGCGGGAAAATGGGTTTGTGGCGGGGCAAGCGGTTATGAAAGCAGAATCAAAGAAGGTGAAAAAGCACGCGAAAGCTTGTGAGGATAATCAGCATGCCTTTGTCCCCCTGGCGTTTGACACGTTCAGCTCCTTGGCGCCGGAGGTGGTTCGGTTCTTGGCTAGAGTTCAGCATGTGGTCCACAGCAACTTTACGACTCCTCAGGGGCGAGGCTTTGTTTTTAGTAGATTAGGGTTTTCCATTCAGAAGGGGATGGCGGCGCAGTTTGTTGCCCGTCTACCTGCTATCCTTATGTAATTTGCCTTGATGATATATAATTAAACTATCTTTTAAAAAAATAATCATCAATTGGCAAAAAAGTATTGGTTTTTTGAAATTTGACAAAAAAAACATTGCATTTTATTTAAAAATTCCAGAAAAATTGTAACAATCTTGTGCAAAGTGCAATAGAACAAAGATGAAGTGATGTACCTTTTGCAAGATCTTGATTTCTTCACAGGCATTCCATTTCATCTTCTTGAATGAATAGCAATTCCCGTCAATATAACCGTTAAAAAGGGACCCTTGGATCACCCATCTTTCATCAAAACCATCTATTGCTTCATTCAACTCTTCAATTTTATAAACTTTACATTTATCCAAACAATCTGAAACATCAGCCATAAGACTAACTCCCACTTCAATTTTTTTGCTTTCTGGATCAATTTTAATTTTCCATGTCTTCTTCTTCCATAAAGATTTTCTATCTGCAAAAAAGGATAAACATATGAGTGGACCTTGATAAAATTGATCAATATTATTTTTTGGTTTCCTTGTTATTACTTTTCTAATTGCATTATTACATAAAAATATAGCAAAAAAACATCATTGGTAATCCATTTATAGAATCTAGCAGCATTATATGTATGTTGGCTCACCATCTCCATGCCTAAAAAACATAATTGTAGAATCATTTAATAAGCACTTATGAACCACCACCTGCTTATTATGTGCAGTTATAAAACAATTCTTAACCCAAAATTCAAAAGGTTCCATGAAACAGAAATCTTACAACTTTGTAAGGAACATAGATAGCAATTAATTAATTAAATGAGTAGCCAAAAAAAAATCATCTTCATCAACAAAATAATCATCCTACAGTTAAGAAAATAAATTCAATTTAGATTCATAGTTCAAACTTATTTGAAAGGATATTCCTTGATGCCCATCTTGTTGATCTTGGTGCCTGTTAGTGTATTTGATGGTTGAGATGTGGTTTTATTGAAGAATTTTGGCTTACAATCTATCTTAGTTATACAAATATTTTACCATCAACACATGATTCAAAAATGAAACATAAGTGTCCCTTCTATTTGGTACTTCAAGAAGGGGATGAGGTTAACAACCTTAATGGTGAAATCATTACAAGAAGCTGCATATGAATGTGAGGACTTATTCGCCATCAGCCGGTAATACCCAAATCATGAAACTGAGAAATTACCGTCTCTTTTTTTTTTTTTTGGGGGGGGGGGGGGTTTGCAACGCATAGCAATAGCAATATGAAACTGCTCATCAATAAAGGGAAGCATAAAAACTCGCCTTTCTGTTACGTGGAGAGAAAGGCAAAAAATCATACCACCGTTCATAAGCCCAGGTGTGATTGTGTAAGTTATTGATTCATAGCAGAAAACGATCCATCCACCGTTTACCTTTCCAATCTGAGATCTGATCTTGAACGATCAACGGCAAAACACTCAGATCTGACCGTCGGTGAAGCAATATCATCTATCAAAAATAGAGCATACGAATATACAACAAACATAGACGAAAGAGAAGTAAGATTACCGGTAACAATGGCAGTGAGACCAGTTCCGTCGATTGCACCATCATCGCCATTAGTGCATCCGTAATGGAAGCGTGGAAAGGGGCCGTGAATGTCACATCACCCTTTCACGCCCAGAAACACCACCCCCCTAGGCGTGAAAGGGGCGTGAAAAAGGGGGGGGGGGGGGCGTGGGGCAACTCACGTGCGTTATACCAATAATTCAACCATTTTCAAGATTAATATTAAAAATAATTCAACCATAAATATTACAATTAATATTAAAAAAAATCTATTATAAATACCAACCATTTTTAATCAATAATTCATCAAACATCTTCTCATTTTGTTCTCCAAACATCACATTTTTCCTTCACCCATTTTACTCAACAATCAATCATTCGAACCCAAATAATCCATTTTTTGCAAACATACGAAAAAAAAGGGGCGTGAAACCACTACGGATAGCCTTAGGAGAGGTCAATGGCGGAACAGAAAGATAGAAAGTGTGAGAAAAGGTTTGTGAGAGATCTCAGTTTCTCTCTCTGTAGTTTTTTTTTGAACAACAACCACTTTATATATAAATATAAAGGACCAGCAAGAAGCTACGAAAACAAACAGAAAAGGAAAACGATTTACAACATACCAGAAACATTAAACTCCACCCAATCCTCCCAAGACAAGGTGTTACAATTAGCCCTAAACTTAAGCCAAAGAAACGAGTCTTCTTTTATCAACTCCAACATTCTAAGCGAATGGGTAGAGGTCCCGAGAAAAATCTTTTCATTCCGGCCTAACCACAGTCTCCAAACAGCAGCAAAAATGGCAACAAAGACCAACTTTCTCCACCTCTTGGAGCCGAGCTGCTTGATCATCAACCTCAACACTTCATTTAGGGAACCAAATTGGATGGGGTTACTGATTTTTAACCATCGAAATACGTGCCACCAAACGCACCTAGCGAACAGACAACCCACAAAAATGTGCTCCGTCGATTCTTGTATAAATCCACAACTGCAACATAACGGGTCATCTAAAGCCACACCACGCTTAATCAGCTCAATTTTAGAAGCAACCCTTCCATGTTTGGCGAACCAGACTAAGAAGTTTGCTTTAAGAGGCGCCCAATTATTCCACTTGAAATTATCCTCACACGGATTGACCATCCCCCTTTGCATCAACTCTAGTCTTATCTCCCTAATAGAGAACTCGGAACCTTGAACATTAGACCAAACCCACCTATCCTTCGTCTGATTCAAAATCACTGAGTTCAAGGCAGTCATTAACTCTCCCAGTTGCCTCCACTCGCCATCAGTGGCTGGGTTTTTTGTCCAACCCCAGCTCCACCTAGTCGACCCCCTATAACGAAACAATTTTTCGAGAGCCAAGCATTTTTATTTTCTGCAAGCTTGTAGACAGCTGGGAATTTGTCTTTAAGGGGCCCAATGCTGTTCCACGAATCTTTCCAAAAAAGCATACCCCTCCCGTTCCCAACTTCCATCTTATCAACGAATCGCACACCTCTTCTCTCCATCTCTCCCTCAATAGCCACAATGTCCTTCCACATACCTGAAACCGATTTTTGAACCGGGACGAGGGAACAACAGCTGGGGTGCCTATGAATAGACCTGATCACCTAGGCCCACAGTTGAAACGGTTCAGCCTTATACCGCCACCACCATTTAGCTATCATAGCTAAATTGAAATCCTTGAGACCTCTCACCCCTAACCCACCACTAGCGTTGGGCTTAATAATTTTATCCCAAGCCACCCAACGAATTTTATTTCTCGACCTCGATTTACCCCACACAGACGAACTCCTGATACCATCAAGACATTGGATTACTTTCACCGGGGCTTTAAACACGGATAATCAATAGGACGGCAAGCTACCAAGGATAGCCTTGGCAAGAGTCACCCTACCCGCAAAGGACAAGGTCTTAGCTTTCCACAAGGAGGGCTTATTGTTAAACTTGTCAATCACCGGCTGCCAATTCTTAATCCTCTTCGTATTTGCACCAATAGGGAGCCCAAGGTAGGAGAAAGGGAAGCTACCTACATCACATTTTAAAACACTAGCCAACCGAGCGACCTCTTGATCCTCCACACCAACTCCAAAAAGACTACTTTTATCTAAGTTAACTTTCAGACCCGAAATCAGCTGGAAGCACCTCAGGAATCATTTAAGATTTAAAACGTTCCTAGCTGACCACATACCTAAAAAAATTACGTCATCCGCATAGCAAAGATAGGACACCAAAGGGCCCCCATGAGGAAGACGAATCCCATGAAACAGACCGATATCCACCGCCTTACCCATAAAAAAGTTTAAAGCTTCCAAGGCCAAGATGAACAGAAAAGGTGATAGAAGATCACCTTGTCTAAGCCCTCTTTTATAAGCGAATTACCCTGACGGAGACCCGCTTACAAGGATAGACCCTCTTCCCGATTTGAGGCACCCTTCCACCCACTTTCTCCACAATACTGGAAAACCCATGTTCTCCAAGACAGACAAGAGAAACTTCCAATTGAGGGAGTCGTACGCTTTTTCGAAGTCCACCTTGAAAATTAAAAACTCCATTTTAGATTTCTTAGCCCAAGAGACAATCTTGTTCACAATCAAAGGGCCGCCCAAGATGTTCCTACCTCCCACAAAGGCCGATTCGGAAGGAGAAACAAGCTAGTCAATGACAAATTTTAAGCGATTAGCAAGGACCTTGGCAATGATCTTATAGAGCATACCTATAAGGGAGATAGGCCTGAAATCATTGGGCTCCTGCGGGTCAGCAACTTTTGGGATGAGCGTAATAGAAGACGGATTGCACCCGAACCCCAACTCACCATTAGAACAAAAATCCTCCATCATTCGCATAATACTCGGTTTAAACTCATCCCAAAAAGTTCTTACCAGGCTAAAGGACATCCCATCCGACCCCGGAGCCTTGCGACCACTACAACCCCTCACAGCCAAACGAAATTCTTCTACCTCAACCGAACGGATTAACCTCTTTGCTTGCACGGGACAGAGACGAACCAGACCCTCAAACACGCAAGCATGTCTTCTACGGATAGGCTCAGAAAACTTCTTCTTAAAAAACAAACGAACACCTTCTTTAATCTTTACCGGATCCGATTCCCACACCTCATCTATCTTTAACAACCCGATTATGTTCGAAGCTTTTCGAGCGTTGAACATGCCGTGAAAATACACTGTGTTCTCATCTCCAAGCCGGATCCATTTACTACGAGCCTTTTGATGCAGGTCCTTAGCCTTTTGCACTTCAAGTTTTTTCAACTGAACCTTGAGCCCCGTTCTTTTAAGTTTTTCACCATAAGAGAGAGCTCTCTTTTCTGCCAAATTTTCTAACCCGCTGATCTCATTAGTCAGCGCACCCCGATTAACCTCTTCCTTATATTTCAGACTCTCTTGCCAATCCTTGATTCAAATTTTTAAAAACCGAAGTCTCTTAGCGAAGCTAATGATTCCCCTACCTAACTTAGTTCCAACCCCAAAACGTCTACCACAATCTCTTTTAACCCATTACAGCCAATCCAGCTGTTGAAAAATTTAAACGTGATGGGGCCAAAATCATGATTCGATCACACCAACACAATAGGGCAATGGTCCGAAAAGATCCGATCCAAAGCGACCAGAGTGGCCGACGGCCATCTCCCCATGATATCAGCACAAACAAGAAATCTATCCAATTTACTTAACTTACCACCATCCTCAGACATAAAGGTAAACTTCCTCCTAGCCATGGGGTATTCAAGGAGGCCCGCATCCTGATAAAGTTGTTAAAACGCCAAACATTGTTATAATCGAAAGTCGAGTTAAACCTTTCGCCTTCTACCCTGACATCATTGAAATCACCCATCTCAATCCAGCACTCAGTATCATTTTCCTTTAACTCGATGATCTCAGACCAAAGTTGCCTCCTACTAGGCTGGTCTATAGGCGCATAAACATTTAAAATATTAACCGGACCGTTCACACCAACCATACACCCCGAGATTAATAAGTAATGAAGCCCTTTAGTAACAAACACGAACTGAAAAACGGTCGGATCCTACACCGACAACAGACCACCAAATCTACCTCTCGCATCAACCGCATCGGCCATGAACGAGTGACCATACCAGAACTTAGCAAAATCACAATTCTCCAATCCGGACACCTGAGTTTCTTGCATCGCCAGGAACGAAACTTTGTTATCCCTGACCAGCCTTCTAATCCAAGTAGGTTTCTCCAACACACCAACCCCTCTAATATTAATGTACAAAAAATTCATCGAGACCTAAATAACTCCTTCTCACCCTGAACCATCTTGCGAACCTGATTATTGAAACCATCCATCACTATCTCGACACTTTCCCCAACCCTTATCGTCTCCTCCACTTCCCTTTCCACATCCCCATCCGGAGGGGCGCCTTTAGCATCATCAGCACTACCGGATCGGACCTCGTTCTCGGTTTCCCACCGAACCGGCGACATAGGCGGTGGTCTTTTCCTTTTACCTGGTTCCCCGTCCGAGACGGCGAAGGTGTTGGTGAAATCTGCAGTGAATCTTTTTCTCTTAGATTTCCTCAAAGAAGAAGTCTCCAAAATAATGCTATCCAGGTGGTCATCCGGCTTAGCATTTAAATCAAGCCCACTCGTCCTATGGGTATGGGCTACCGAATTAATTTTCTCGACTTTTCTGACTTGGGCTCGTTTAACAAATTCAAGCCCAACAAAAACTGGCTTTTTTGAGCCGCAAAGAAAAAAGCCTCAGACCTCAGGACGCTGCAAGCCTTCACCGAAATTGACTCCCCAATGTGGTCCCCCACAACCTCATCATTTCCTACCTTTGGAACTCCCACCACGTTGGTAACCTCACCCCCATGCAATCCATGCAGCCCATGCAAGATCTCCAAAGGCGACTCTTCGACTTTAGCCCCATCATCTTCCAAATCCTTGACGACCACCTCTTCCACCGGAGACGGGCAAGTACTTGCCGGAAACAGGATGGAAGGAGCCCAATCTTCCTCCACTTCATGAACCCAAACCCTAATCGGAGCTCCACCCCAAATCACCTTTATCTCCTCCGAAATAAAAGCACCATGTTTAACCAAAACTACAAGCTTCTCTTGGGAGATGTTACTGTCCTCCACACAAGCTTTCGACTTCGGGACCAGCCTGCCGAATCTCTCCCCAATCCTATCGAAAACATGCCTATCCCAAAGACAAGCCGGGATGCCTCTAACCACGATCCAAGCGAGCCTCTCGAATTCACCCGGGTCACCTTCCCACGCATACAATCTGGAAAACCACCGGGACCAAAGGTCAAATTGGGACCTCCTACATTCATCAGCCATTACGGGATCTTCAAAAGTCATCATGACCTTAAGACCCCCAACATACCGGACATAAGCTCCCAACATTTTAACGTCTACCAGTTCTTCCCGGAGCCTATCCATATGAACCAAATAAAAAACCTCACCTATAAGAGATTTACCACTCCAATCCTTAAGAGCCTTCGTCTCCATAGCTGGGAGGACAACAGAGATGTCACTACCAGTAGTGAACTTCGTCCCCATAAATTCTTGTTTAAAAGACCCTCCAAAACCTTCACCTTTCGATGGACGACCAGAGGGGGAGAGTCTCTCATGCTTTCTACCCCCTTCCTTCGACCATAAATGCTCTCTCCCCTTAGAATTCTCCAGGTATCTATACTCTACAGTCGCCGAGGAATGGGCTAGATTCACTCTACCGTCACGTCCATACTTCGCCACATTTACTCCAATAAAAGCACAGTCAACAGTAACTTCCTTCAGGGAAGAGATCCAACTCTCCACCCCAGAAATCCCCGAAAACCTAATGAACCCAAAGCCATTACTAACTCCATCCAATTTATGTGGAACATATGCATCTTCCAGATTGCCAAGGTGAACGAAAGCCCTCCATAACCGGTTACTAGAGCAACCAACCGGAAGGTTGGACATGAAAAATGAGGTGGTGTTTCTAAGTCTCCCCTCTCTTGACAACTTGGACTTATCTCTTTTCACGTTTCTTATGTACTGAACTCCCTCCCAATCGTCATCTCCTGACTTGTTTTTCAGCACCTCCGCCTTCCTCCTTCGGAGGTCCTGAAGCTGCTCGTCGTTGGCCTGCAGAATAGGCTGTCTTTTGGGCTCCCCTCTCCTCCTTTCCATGAGTTGATTTTTTTCTTTCTCTTTTGGGCGTTAAATGAAGCAATGTGCCCCTCACCAAAGACGTGGAATTGCTTCGACGATTCGATTTTTAGGTTTTAAGTAAACCGTCTTTTACCTGAGGAAATCGAAAGCAAACAAAAGGATTGTATTCTTCCCAATACCTAGAAACCCAATCAATGAAGGAAATCGAAACCCCCTTCTTATCTATTTCAAATGAGTTCACTTGAATGTTCAATCGAAACCATTTTTCCTTAACTATTTTCAATTGTAAGAGCAAATCGAAACCTCATTTTTATCTTATTGGAGACGTCGATGAAGGAGGTTGGCTGACAATTCAACATCTTTGGTGAGTGCACATGGCTTCATTTAACACCAAAATAGACTTACGTTAGTGTAAAGGACGAAATGTGCAAACAAGTTTAAACATAAAGGACGGTTTCTGGTATTACCTTAGTTTAATGACAGAATCTGAAATTTGGTATAAATGTAAAGGATGAAAAGTGTAATTTATTCTTTTATTAACGACACAAAGACGATTCTGCCTTCACGTGAGGGGCATGTGATCACACTTAACGTCTGAAATTAACGGACGTTAGTCCAAAGGATGAAAAGTGCAAACTTTTCTAAACATAAATGATGAAATCCGTAATTTACTTAGTTAAAGGACGTAAATTGAAATTTGGTAAATACCTAAATGACGTAAAATGTAATTTACTCGGGTTTAAAAGTAATTCAAAACAACCTAATTAAGAATTAAAAAGAAAATAATCTGCTTTGAACGTCTTCATTGCAATTTATTATGTTTAATTCCCAATATCGTAACTGCTGTTTTTTATTTGTTTCAGCTATCTGTGTAAACTGCAAATACAAAGCTGATGATGTCATTCAGACCAATCGATGGTCGTGCGTACCTGGTGGTCATCCAAACCAAACTTAGGTCGTGCGTATCAAGCCGAACCCATTCGTAGTGAGTCGATGACGTCACCCGTATCTGACTTCACACCAACCTTATAAAATACCAAGGTGGCTCTCAAGCAGATCGCGGCGATGTGAAGTGACAAGTGCGCCATCAAAACGGCACATTACGCCTAACCCCCACATCGCGCGCTAGTGCGAGTTAGGGTCCCCACAAGTCCACTTGTGTTTGCCTTTAAGGAAACAATTACCTTAGAAGGCTCACACTTATAAACCATTAAAGGTTTGGTTCTCCCAACTATGTAGGACAAGTTTCCCACTTTTTCTTCTAAATTTTTATAGTTTTACACAACTTCAAGCATCAGTATCTCATTTATTTTAGCTCTGTTTTGGATGTGGTTTGGTTCGTTGCGAAGCTCTCACAACATAGAACATAAATACAGAAAGAAATAGCCAAATCAACATTATTTGTATATATTTATTTCTGTCCAAAGTTTGTAAAAAAATGATTTTTGCAACTTGGTGAAAAAACTCATTTTCACCCAAATTTTCCAACAAGTTAATCGTTCGATACTTAGTCTCTACTAACTAGACTTACTTCGATCCTTGCAATGATTCAAGCAACAAAAGAAGAATGTAAGATAAGTGAAACGATAACACTTGTATATTCATTTGAAACGATAACTTAGAATGAAAGCTTCACAATTTGCTTTTGAGGTGGGTTTGTGACAAATGAGACTATATCTAATTATACTAATCCCACTACAAAATGGGTGGTTATGATGCATTTACATTGACGGTCTAGATCGTGTGTCTAGAACTTTCAAGTATTGTATACATACTAGAAACTATCTAGAATCTACAAGGAAAGTTCATGGATACGTCGATCAAGGAGTCTTTAAGGTTTTCCTCAAGGACTCAAGGTCTTTTATTATAAATTAATGTAGGACCTCCCAAATTCTAGTTTTTAAATGAAAAAGTTAGTTTTTAGTTTTCGCTGCATTTATTTCTTTGTTACCATGTGTTAATGAGTAAATCCAATATGTGATAACATCCTGTGGTCAAACCAGGATGTGGGCGTCACAAGAAGTTAGTCAAGAAATTAACACATATCCCCCGTCTACTTGAAAAACTTTGTCCATGTGTTTTGGCACTCATAGTGCATGTGTTTAATTTGGTAATCTAACAAGATGTAACACATAACATGATGCATCCTATATTGCAATTTGTGGTAATGAGTTAAGAACAACACAACCCAAAATAAAATATTGAGTAAATGGTGGATAAAAAAACCAAACTATTGTCTAGAGTGCTTAATAAAATCATTAGAGGCGTTTTAAAAGAATGAACCAACTACTGATATAGAAATTTTAGGGAAAAATACCAAAATGAACATTTAACCGGCTAACTAAAAAAGGCGCCGACCAAGCCAGCAAAATTGAAAGGCTTGGCCGGCAAAAACCAAAAACTTAGCCAGTGTAGTTCCAGCTAAATGTCCATTTTGGTATTTTTCCCTTAAGAAATTTATAAAAGTAGTCAATTTTGACCAAAATATAATTATGACCAAGTAGAGGGTTAGTTTGATTAGTTATAGTTTTAATTAGTTTATATGTAAAATTATAATTGATAACTTGATATATAAATCGAAATTTGATGAAAATTGATAGAAACAAGATCAATGACTTGAAAACCTAAAGGAAATTTTAAGTCATCAATATGAAGATTATCAACCCAAATATATGAATTGAAAAGGCGTTAATATATTACAATAAATATGTTGGTTACTCATGTACAGGAAAATGTGAACTACAAAGGGTGAACAAATTGAAGAATTGACCAAGCATTTAGTTGGTTAAGTTTGGATTTGAGAAAAGATGAGTATACCAAGCATTTAGTTGGTTATGTTATGAAAAAGAATTTGGACACAATTTCTGGTAGCCAAATTGAACAAACTACAAAAGCCAATTGACAAAGTCTTTTCAATAATGAGTATTCCAAACTTTTCAATAATCCACCTGTTTACAAAATACAAAGTTGTCTTCAAGATCCAACCAAATCCTTTTTCTGCACCTTTTTTCCTATATATTAACTTACTATATGAAACATAAAGACAAATTAATGTAAAACTAAATAAAATTGCATGATATAGAAGATTTGTTTTAAATACAATTGATGTTTATATCCTTAACGCTTATTTAAAAAAAAACTTAATGTTTTCTTAAATTCCGAATATACCTTTGTGACGCACTTAACTTTATCCACGCTTCGATATCAATTTTATTCAAAACTAAGCCGTCACACCGCGCGGGCATAAACCTTATTTTATTTTTTTTCTTTTAACTTTTAAAATATAATGTTTTTTTAAATTCTGAATATACCAAGTCGGGTCAAATATATTATATTTTTACTTTTTATATCTAATAACTCACTTTCGTATTCAGTGGCAAAGCTTGAAGAAAAACGCAAGGGGGCGCAGCGAGGGGGGGGGGGAGCTTAATAATACCTATAAAATTTCCAGGGGGGAACGGAACTTAATACCTATAAAATTTTCGACCGGACACATATAAATTAACACTTATAAGCGAAAAATCGGAGAGGGCCGGGGCCCCTAGGCCCTAATGAAGCTTCGCCCCTGTTCGTATTTCATAACGCTTATGTTCGGAAAAACGTAATTACTTGCGTCAAATCGTCAATATCCAATAATTTCTTTTCTTCTTTCTAAAGTTTCCAAATTTTCTATTTTAGTTTTTCATTCTAAAATTATTATTTTTATTTGTTTAAATAAACGCTTTCTATTTTTAAAATTTTTTTTTCCACTATTCCGGTCTTGTAAATAAATATTGTGTTTTTTATTCACTTTTCTAAAACTTCTTTTCTTTTGTTTTTATCTAGCTCTTATCTTTACTTTGTTTCGTATTTTAAAAAAGCATTTTATAATTTTAATTTTTTTGTTTATACTTTTTCTTATTAGTTTGTTATTATTACGGTTATTAGTTCATTTACATAGTAGCCCTTGATTTTTTTCTCTTTTTTTTACTAAATATTCAACGTTTTTTTTTACATATATGCAATGTGTGCGGGGTTATTCACGTAAGTGGTTAGTAGCTGGTGGTTCGCGCCTTGTTGCTTACCCGTGAGACGCAGGTTTCATTCCCAGCCCCCTTTTTTTATATTTCTTAGTTTAAATAAAAAGTAGTTTTCTTATTTTTTTTATAGTTTAAATCTTTAGATCATGTGGTATGGGTGCCGTGAGGCTTACCGTGAGCACCTTCATGGCGTGGAGGATGCAAACACCACCCCCTTGATCAGGGGCGAAGCTATGAAGGGGCCAGGGAGGACCCCGGCCCCTGCCGTTTTTTCCGTTAGTAGTGTTAATTTTTCCGTTTTAGTCCGAAATTTTTTTTACGTATAGAGCCGACCCCTGCTTATTTTTTTCGGCCACCGCTTCTTAGATTTTCAAGCTCCGCCAATGCCCTTGATGGCATGAGGGGGTGAGTGAGAGCTTGGCATGAGGTTCTTCACAGGAAGGAAGAGGTGTTGAGATCCACCAAGAAATTATTTTTTAACAGAAAATGTCTACCTCTTTCTTCAACCTTGTGCTTGGGAAGAACTTCAAATACAGGCATCATTTTACATATTTATCCCAAATTAAAAAAATGCTAGTAAAAAAGTTGGGGGCCTGTGAGTGTAAGAAAGGGAAAGAAAAAAACCAGATCTTGGAGATAGAAGAAGGGTTCATGGATATTAAAAAGAGGAGTAAGTAACAGCTGGTTTTGTTTGGATTGACCCCACTACTAATCTTTTTTTTAAAATATATTTATGTCTTTTTTTAATATTATTTTATTATTTAAATAAATATTAAATTAAAAATTGTTTTTAATGCTCACACCACCCTCACTCATTTAGGTATTTCCTTTGTTAAGTGAGAATGGAGTGAGACTTGGTGGAGATGACGTGAAACTATTAGATTTATTGAACCCAAACCCTAATCGGAGCTCCACCCCAAACCACCTTTATCTCCTCCGAAATAAAAGCACCATGTTTAACCAAAACTGCAAGCTTCTCTTGGGAGATATTACTGTCCTCCACACAAGCTTCCGACTTTTGGACCAGCCTGTTGAATCTTTCCCCAATCCTATCCAAAACATGCCTATCCCAAAGACAAGCCGGATGCCTCTAACCACGATCCAAGCGAGCCTCTCGAATTCACCCGGGTCACCTTCCCACGCATACAATCTGGAAAACCACCGGGACCAAAGGTCAAATTGGGACCTCCTAAATTCATCAGCCAATACGAGATCTTCAAAAGTCATCATGACCTTAAGACCCCCAACATACCGGACATAAGCTCCCAACGTTTTAACGTCTACCAGTTCTTCTCGGAGCCTATCCATATGAACCAAATCAAAAACCTCACCTATAAGAGATTTACCACTCCAATTCTTAAGAGCCTTCGTCTCCATAGCCGGGAGGAGAACAGAGACGTCACTACCAGTAGTGAACTTCGTCCCCATCAACACTTGTTTAAAAGACCCTCCAAAACCTTCACCTTTCGACGGACGACCAGAGGGGGAGAGTCTCTCCTGCTTTCTACCCCTTTCCTTCGACCAGAATTGCTCTCTCCCCTTAGAAGTCTCCAGGTATCTATACTCTACAGTCGCCGAGGAATGGGCTAGATTCACTCTACCGTCACGTCCATACTTCGCCACATTTACTCCAATAATAGCACCGTCAATAGTGACTTCCTTCAGGGAAGAGATCCAACTCTCCACCCCAGAAATCCCCAAAAACCTAATGAACCCAAAGCCATTACCAGCTCCATCCAATTTACGTGGAACATATGCATCTTCCAGATTGCCAAGGTGAGCGAAAGCCCTCCATAACCGGTTGCTAAAGCAAACAACCGGAAGGTTGGACACGAAAAAGGAGGTGGTGTTTCTAAGTCTCCCCTCTCTTGACAACTTGGACTTATCTCTTTTCACGTTTCTTCTATACCGAACTCCCTCCTAATCGTTATCTCCTGACTTGTTTTTCAGCACCTCCACCTTCCTCCTACGGAGGTCCTGAAGCTGCTTGTCTTTGGCCTGTGGAATAGGCTGTCTTTGGGGCTCCCCTCTCATCCTCTCCATGATTCGATTTTTTTTCTTTCTCTTTTGGGCATTAAATGAAGCAATGTGCCCCTCACCAAAGACGTGGAATTGCTTCGACAATTCGATTTTTAGGTTTTAAGTAAACCGTCTTTTACCTGAGGAAATCGAAAGCAAACAAAAGGATTGTATCTTCCTAATACATAGAAACCCAATCACTGAAGGAAATCAAAACCCCCTTCTTATCTATTTCAAATGAGTTCACTTGAATGTTCAATAGAAACCATTTTTCCTTAACTATTTTCAATTGTAGGAGCAAATCGAAACCTCCTTTTTATCTTACTAGAGACGTCGATGAAGGAGGTTGGCCGACAATTCAACATCTTTGGTGAGGGCACATGGCTTCATTTAACGCCAAAATAGACTTACGTTAGTGTAAAGGACGAAATGTGCAAACAAGTTTAAACATAAAGGACGGTTTCTGGTATTACCTTAGTTTAATGACGTAATCTGAAATTTGGTATAAATGTAAAGGACGAAAAGTGTAATTTATTATTTTATTAACGACACAAAGACGATTCTGCCCTCACATGAGGGGCACGTGACCACAATAAACATCTGAAATTAACGGACGTTAGTCCAAATGATGAAAAGCGCAAACTTTTCTAAACATAAAGGATGAAATCCATAATTTATTTAGTTAAATGACGTAAACTGAAATTTGATAAATACCTAAAGGACGTAAAATGTAATTTACTCGGGTTTAAAAGTAATTCAAAACAACCTAATTAAGAATTAAAAAGAAAATAATCTGCTTTGAACGTTTTCAATGCAATTTATTATGTTTAATTCCCAATATCGTAACTGCTGTTTTTTATTTGTTTCAGCTATCTGTGTAAACTGCAAATACAAAGTTGATAATGTCATTCGAACCAATCGATGGTCGTGCGTACCTGGTGGTCATCCAAACCAAACTCAGGTCGTGCGTATCAAGCCGAACCCATTCGTAGTGAGTCGATGACGTCACCCGTATCTGACTTCACACCAACCTTATAAAATACCAAGGTGGCTCTCAAGCAGATTGCGGTGATGTGAAGTGACAAGTGCGCCATCAAAACGGCACATTACGCCTAACCCCCACATCGCACGCTAGTGCGAGTTAGGGTCTCCACTAGTCCACTTGTGTTTGCCTTTAAGGAAACAATTACCTTAGAAGGCTCACACTTATAAACCATTAAAGGTTTGGTTCTCCCAACTATGTAGGACAAGTTTCTCACTTTTTCTTCTAAATTTTTATAGTTTTACACAACTTCGAGCATCAATATCTCATTCATCTTAGCTCTGTTTTGAATGTGGTTTGGATCGTTGCGAAGCTCTCACAACATAGAACACAAATACAAAAAGAAATAGCCAAATTAACATTATTTGTATATATTTATTTCTGTCCGAAGTTTGCAAAAAAATGATTTTTGCAACTTGGTGAAAAAACTCATTTTCACCCAAATTTTCCAACAAGTTAATCGTTCGATACTTAGTCTCTACTAACTAGACTTACTTCGATCCTTGCAATGATTCAAGCAACTAAAGAAGAATGTAAGATAAGTGAAACGATAACACTTGTATATTCATTTGAAACGATAACTTAGAATGAAAGCTTCACAATTGGCTTTTGAGGTGGGTTTGTGATAAATGAGACTATATCTAATTATACTAATTCCACTACAAAATGGGTGGTTATGATGCATTTACATTGACGGTCTAGATCGTGTGTCTAGAACTTTCAAGTATTGTGTACATACTAGAAACTATCTAGAATCTACAAGGAAAGTTCATGGATACGTCGATCAAGGAGTCTTAAAGGTTTTCCTCAAGGACTCAAGGTCTTTTATTATAAAGATTAATGTAGGACCTCCCGAATTCTAGTTTTTAAATGAAAAAGTTAGTTTTTAGTTTCCGCTACATTTATTTCTTTGTTACCATATGTTAATGAGTAAATTCAACATGTGACAGCATCCTGAGGTCAAGCCGGGATGTGGGCGCCACAAGAAGTTAGTCAAGAAATTAACACATATCCCCATTTACTTGAAAAACTTTGTCCATGTGTTTTGGCACTCATAGTGCATGTGTTTAATTTGGTAATCTAACAAGATGTAACACATAACAGGATGCATCCTATATTGCAATTTGTGGTAATGAGTTAAGAACAACACAACACAACCCAAAATAAAATATTGAGTAAATGGTGGATAAAAAAACCAAACTATTGTCTAGAGTGCTTAATAAAATCATTAGAGGCGTTTTGAAAGAATGAACCAACTACTGATATAGAAATTTTAGGGAAAAATACCAAAATGAACATTTAACCGGCTAACTAAAAAAGGCGCCGACTAAGCCGGCAAAATTGAAAGGCTTGGCCGGCAAAAACCAAAAACTTAGCCAGCGTAGTTCCGGCTAAATGTCCATTTTGGTATTTTTCCCTTAAGAAATTTGTAAAAGTGGTCAATTTTGACCAAAATATAATTATGACCAAGTAGAGGGTTAGTTTGATTAGTTATAGTTTTAATTAGTTTATATGTAAAATTATAATTGATAACTTGATATATAAATCGAAATTTGATGAAAATTGATAGAAACAAGATCAATGACTTGAAAACCTAAAGGAAATTTTAAGTCATCAATATGAAGATTATCAACCCAAATATATGAATTGAAAAGGCATTAATATATTACAATAAATATGTTGGTTACTCTTGTACAGGAAAATGTGAACTACAAAGGGTGAACAAATTGAAGAATTGACCAAGCATTTAGTTGGTTAAGTTTGGATTTGAGAAAAGATGAGTATACCAAGCATTTAGTTGGTTATGTTATGAAAAAGAATTTGGACACAATTTCTGGTAGCCAAATTGAACAAACTACAAAAGCCAATTGACAAAGTCTTTTCAATAATGAGTATTCCAAACTTTTCAATAATCCACCTGTTTACAAAATACAAAGTTGTCTTCAAGAGCCAACCAAATCCTTTTTCTGCACCTTTTTTCCTATATATTAACTTACTATATGAAACATAAAGACAAATTAATGTAAAACTAAATAAAATTGCATGATATAGAAGATTTGTTTTAAATACAATTGATGTTTATATCCTTAACGCTTATTTAAAAAAAAAACTTAATGTTTTCTTAAATTCCGAATATACCTTTGTGACGCACTTAACTTTATCCACGCTTCGATATCAATTTTATTCAAAACTAAGCCGTCACACCGCGCGGGCATAGACCTTATTTTATTTTTTTTCTTTTAACTTTTAAAATATAATGTTTTCTTAAATTCTGAATATACCAAGTCGGGTCAAATATATTACATTTTTACTTTTTATATCTAATAACTCACTTTCGTATTCAGTGGCAAAGCTTGAAGAAAAACGCAAGGGGGCCACGGCGGGGGGGGGGGGGAGCTTAATAATACCTATAAAATTTCCAGGGGGGAACGGAACTTAATACCTATAAAATTTTCGACCGGACACATATAAATTAACACTTATAAGCGAAAAATCGGAGAGGGCCGGGGCCCCTAGGCCCTAATGAAGCTTCGCCCCTGTTCGTATTTCATAACGCTTATGTTCGGAAAAACGTAATTACTTGCGTCAAATCGTCAATATCCAATAATTTCTTTTCTTCTTTCTAAAGTTTCCAAATTTTCTATTTTAGTTTTTCATTCTAAAATTATTATTTTTATTTGTTTAAATAAACGCTTTCTATTTTTAAATTTTTTTTTCCACTATTCCGGTCTTGTAAATAAATATTGTGTTTTTTATTCACTTTTCTAAAACTTCTTTTCTTTTGTTTTTATCTAGCTCTTATCTTTACTTTGTTTCGTATTTTAAAAAAGCATTTTATAATTTTAATTTTTTTGTTTATACTTTTTCTTATTAGTTTGTTATTATTACGGTTATTAGTTCATTTACATAGTAGCCCTTGATTTTTTTCTCTTTTTTTTACTAAATATTCAACGTTTTTTTTTACATATGCAATGTGTGCGGGGTTATTCACGTAAGTGGTTAGTAGCTGGTGGTTCGCGCCTTGTTGCTTACCCGTGAGACGCAGGTTTCATTCCCAGCCCCCTTTTTTTATATTTCTTAGTTTAAATAAAAAGTAGTTTTCTTATTTTTTTTTATAGTTTAAATCTTTAGATCATGTGGTATGGGTGCCGTGAGGCTTACCGTGAGCACCTTCATGGCGTGGAGGATGCAAACACCACCCCCTTGATCAGGGGCGAAGCTATGAAGGGGCCAGGGAGGGCCCCGGCCCCTGCCGTTTTTTCCGTTAGTAGTGTTAATTTTTCCGTTTTAGTCCGAAATTTTTTTTACGTATAGAGCCGACCCCTGCTTATTTTTTTCGGCCCCCGCTTAGATTTTCAAGCTCCGCCAATGCCCTTGATGGCGTGAGGGGGTGAGTGAGAACTTGGCATGAGGTTCTTCACGGGAAGGAAGAGGTGTTGAGATCCACCAAGAAATTATTTTTTAACAGAAAATGTCTACCTCTTTCTTCAACCTTGTGCTTGGGAAGAACTTCAAATACAGGCATCATTTTACATATTTATCCCAAATTAAAAAAATGCTAGTAAAAAAGTTGGGGGCCTGTGAGTGTAAGAAAGGGAAAGAAAAAAACCAGATCTTGGAGATAGAAGAAGGGTTCATGGATATTAAAAAGAGGAGTAAGTAACAGCTGGTTTTGTTTGGATTGACCCCACTACTAATCTTTTTTTTTAAATATATTTATGTCTTTTTTTAATATTATTTTATTATTTAAATAAATATTAATTTAAAAATTGTTTTTAATGCTCACACCACCCTCACTCATTTGGGTATTTCCTTTGTTAAGTGAGAATGGAGTGAGACTTGGTGGAGATGACGTGGCGTTACATGACAACCACTTTTTCTCTCACTAAAGGCTCACTCACTAGTGTATACCACATGCTAAATGTACCGTTGTAACATGTTTATTTTTATTTATATTGTTCAGAACCGAGCCGCCGCTATCCCGCTGCAGCGCGCGGGAATATTTTACTAGTTGCTTTTATTTGACAAATTTGTTGAAAAGTAACTTATATGATTAAATGATAATAAATAAGATATATCGTTGCGCTAAAATGTATAATATTATATAAATATATATATATATATATATATATATATATATATATATATATATATATAAAGATTGATGGCTACAAAATTCTCTAAGTACAACTGCTGTGGACCTCAGAGTTTGCTGCAGATCGACAAACTGCTGCATATAAGCTTATCTGCTACAGATACTTGTTCTTCTGCTGAAAAACAAATCTGTTGCGGACAGCCTTATCTGCTGAAGACCAAAGTTGCTGCTGATAGGCAAATGATCAGCAGCTGTGGACAGTTGTGTCTTGCTGCTGATAGCCATTCCCACAGAAGATCAAACGTTGCAGCTGACTGGCTTCGATAAAGCAACCATTACCACTGACAACTTTCTGCTGCAACACTGACACACTCCACGCAGAAAGAATGTTACTGGTGCAAGACAATAAAAGACAACGACGCTCTTCTTCCAAGGTCTCAAGCAATGATGTCTAAGAAGACGTTTGAGTAAAGATAACTTTTGTAGTATTTATTGTTGTTACATGTAGAATAGCTTCAATACAAGATCAACGGCTTGTGTTAGATCTGATCCTTAGAATCAAGGGTCTGTCTTGATTCTAAGTTACTATATAAGTAGTACTTAGAGTCATTGTATAAGAGGGCTTTTTCTTTAGAGTTTTCTCTGTAATCTTGTAATCTTTGAAGCTTAATACAAATTGCATTTATCAGTATTATTCTTGTTTACATTGCTTAATTGTGATTGTTTCCGCCAATCACAACTAGAATAGAACAATCTTGTATTCACGATCCTACAAGTTGTATCAGAGCTTTGGCTCACAGATTAAACAAACTCACACTTGTTTAATCATTCTCTGGTTCTATTCAAAACTATCCCTTTGCTAAAGTCACCCATTATCACAAATCAAAAATGGCACAAAACAATGGAGTTGAAGACATTAGAAGCATCAGCAGACCACCAAGACTGGTGTCTGGAGAAGACTATGATACGTGGAAGAACAGAATGGAAAGCGTCTTCTGCTATCAAGAATATGTGATGTGGAAATCCATTAAAGATGGACCATACATACTCATGGTGGCCTCCGCTGATTCCGGAGGTACACTGGTTCCCAAAGAATCCTCCAAATACTCTGATGAAGACATCAAGAAAATGGAGGTAGATTTCAAGGCCTTGGGAGCCATCCAGATGTGCTTACCAAATGAAGTTTTTCACAACTTCAGAGGATACAAAACTGCAAAGGAGCTATGGGAGGCTCTTGAGAAGATGTTTGCTGGTTCGGAGGAAGTAAAAGAAAACAGAAGAGACATCCTGAAGCAGCAATATGAAAAATTCGTCTGGAAGGAAGGTGAGTCTCTAACTGTTTATTTAACAGATATACTTATCTTGTAGGTGAGCTGCAGTGCTCAAAAGTGAAGCTGGAGAATGAAGATATTCTCAAGAAGTTCATCAGGTTTCTACCCAGTTGCTGGACACTCTACACAGTGTCCATCAGAAGAACTGAGAATCTGAAGACTCTACAAATGACTGAGCTTTTCGGTATGCTAAAGACCTATGAATTAGAGATGATTCAGGCCAAGGAAAGAAGCTTAAGCTATCAAACAACCTTAACATCCACCACCACCTCTTCTGCCCTCCACTCTGACCACTCAGGTCCTAGTTCAAGCAACTATTATCCTCCCATCGTCACCCATCCCCAAACTCCAACCTCTCAATCAAACATCTCACCATTTCTTCTTGAAGCCCCACCTCAAACATCAACCTCTCCTGCTTTTGTCTCTGAAAACTCAAGCAATATGTCATTTATCAAAGAAGATCTGGAATGTTTTCATCCAGATGATCTAGAAGAAATGGATATACAACACTCCTATGCCATGCTCTCTCTAAGAGCAAAAAGGTTCTACTCAAGAACAGGAAGACCCGTTCCAAGCAACAACTCTAACACCAAGGTTGGCTTGGACAAAAGCAAATTGAGGTGTTACAACTGTAACCAACTTGGGCATTTTGCTAGAGAATGCAAGGCACCAAAGGCAAACTCAGCTGTTGCTCATACCAGACAAGCTCACCAAGCTCAGCCAAGACAGCAACAACAGCAACAACAGCAACATGCCACTCCTCCTGCACAAACTGCAGCTTGTGCAGCTGTTGGAACTGCTGACTTTGACTAGAGCTTCCAGTATGAGGATATTCCTGCCAACAATCAACCTCTCATGGCAGACACATCGGAGGTACCACCTCAGGTATATGAAAATCTTTGTACTCAAGCTTGTATTGATAAGGTCCTTGGATACAGGAAACATAACCAGAATCTCATAGATCAAAATGAAGAATTTCACCAAATGAAATCTGAATTTAAAAAGGTTGAAAACAGTTACAAGGAAAAGATTGATTGTTTAAAGAAAGAAATTTCATCATTAAAACATGAACAAACAAACCTTGAAACTCAAATTGATGATCTTCTGGTTAAGTTAAAAGCTATAAGGGCCGAATTAGCAGACCAAAAGGTCCATGTGAAAAAATATGAGTTTGCATTCAAAAAGCTGCAAAGACTTTTGGATGCTCAAATTCATGAAAAGGTAACTGCTGGTCTTGGATTTCAAGCTGAACAACCCTACAATGTTGTTCCTCCACCCGCTGACTATGTAGCCATTCATGAACCAAGTTTCAATCTTTCCAACCTTGACATGGCCAACCGAAATCTTGACCCTGTTGTCCAAGAAACCCCTGTGTAAGAATGCACTACTTCATCCGAGTATGAGTCAACATGCTCAGACTCCACTGAAACCAATAAAGTTTCATCACCACCTACCTATGAAGTTATTAAAGCCAACAATCCAAGCCCTTTCATCCCTTAAAAAACAGTACCAGTATCTCAACTAACCAAACAAATCAGAATCAGCTATCCCCCAGAAGGAAGAAAGCTAACTGTTGAAAAGGGACAGTCTTCAACCTCAACCAACTCAAAGCCTCAATCCAAATCAATCCAACAAAGGAAGGTGTTTGACATATGTCATGCGCCTGGAGAGAGAGCTCCATATGTTCAAAATACATTGGAAGAAGCCACCTTTGAGCACAACAAAGCTCACCCCTGGAACTTCAAAGACTTGTTCAAAAAAAGGACTATGTGTACTTTCAAAGGGACAAACTGGCTAAATCATGCTTTCTGTGTGGGAAATACAATCATACTGCCAGCACTTGCTTCTATTACCTTCAACAACAAAGAAACCTAAAGCAACACGCTTTTGAGAAAACAAACAAGAACAAAAAGGTAAGAAGCTTTGAAGCCAAAGCATCCCAGTTCAGAAACTCTCTATCCCCACCAAGAAAGCATCTGCTAAAACCTCAACAATCTTGAATCATCTGTGGTGAATCAGACCACTTTGCTGCAAAGTGTAAGTTTAATCCTCTCAACCAGGTTCTTCATCAAATTCCTCTTCAACAAAAGCCTATCACTAAGATGAAGAAGGGTAGGCATACTTCCAAGATTAAACCATCAGCAGCAAACAAAGCTGCTGCTGATCAAGTAAGACTCAAGCAACCAAAGGAAAAGCCTTCATCAGCAACCAAGATTGCTGCTGCCCAAGTTAAACCATCAGCAGCCAACAAAAATGTTGTTGATCAATTAAAGCCCAAGCGACCCAAAGACAAGTCTTCAGCAGCAACCAAGATTGCTACTGCTCAAGTAAAACCATCAGCATCAACAAAATCTGCCGCTGATAAACCAAAGTCCTCAATTGCAACATCTGCTACTGACAAAGCAAATAGAGCTGGAAAACCACCAATTCAGCATTGGAAAGCCAAAATTCCTCCAAGAATCATCATTGGTTCCATTGAATGCACACATGCTGATACTGATAATCCGAGAACCCTTTTTTACAAGGATGCAAGCTCTTGGATTCCTCCCACTAACTAGATCTCTCTCATGTGCAGGGACAACCAGGTCACAAGAATAACACCTGGGTGGTAGACAGTGGTTGTTCCAGGCACATGACAGGCAACAGATCCATCCTCTCCAACTTCAGACATTTCAATGGAGGATATGTTGCTTTTGGAAGTGACTCAAAAGGAGGATCTAACTGGACAAGGAACTGTGTCAAATGAAAGAATGAGTATTGAAAAGGTAAACTATGTCAAAGAATTGGACTTCAGCCTCATGAGTGTTTCCCAGGTCTGTGATCAAAAGCATTTGATGCTCTTCACAGATAAAGAATGCTTTGTACTGTCTCCTGGCTTATCCAAACCTCCTCCAGAAAAGATTTTATTAACTGCTCAGAGAAAAGAAAATCTTTATGTGCTTAAGATGAATGAGGTCACTCCATCTGGCAGTGTATCCTGTTTTCTGTCAAAAGCTTCAGTTGATGAATCAGCTCTCTGGCAAAGGAGATTAAGCCATGTTAACATCAAAACCATCAACAAATTAGTTAAGGATAATCTTGTCAGAGGGCTTCCTGACAAAGAATTCCAGCTAGAAGATCATTGCATTGCTTGTTTGAAGGGGAAGCAACGCAAGAGTTCTGACAAGCCCAAGACTTTGAATACAAATGACACTCCACTACAGCTGCTTCATATGGATCTCTTTGGTCCTACAAATATTATGTCAATGGGTAAGAAGTCATACTGTCTGGCGATAACTGATGACTACACCAGATTCTCATGGGTATACTTCTTGAGAACTAAATATGAAACTGTTGAGATTCTCAAATCTTACATTCTTAGGATAGAGAATCAAAGCAATCAGAAGGTAAAGATCATAAGGTGTGATAAGGGCACAGAGTTTAAGAACCACACCTTGAACTGTTTCTGTGAAAGCAAGGGAATAGAAAGACAATACAGTGCTCCAAGAACTCCTCAACAAAATGGAGTTGCTGAAAGAAGAAACAGAACTCTAATTGAGTCAGCAAGATCTATGTTGGCTGACTCAAAACTGCCTCTCACATTCTGGGCAGAAGCAGTAAGCACAGCCTGCTATGTGCAAAATAGAGTTCTCATAGTCAAGCCTCTCAATAAGACACCTTATGAACTATGGTTCCAAAGAGTTCCCTACATTGGATTTCTAAAACCTTTTGGATGTCCATGCACAATTCTGATCACACATGGGGTTCTTCCTAAGTTTGGTGCCAAATCTGATGAAGGATATTTTGTGGGCTATTCCTCTCAATCCAAGGCCTATAGAGTATTCAATTCAAGAACAAGAATTGTGGAAGAATCAGCCAATGTGGAATGTAGAGAACACATTGTCTATGAACAGGGAAAAGGCCCAAACTGGCTCTTTGACATAGACTCCTTAACCCAAATATTTGAGCCTCTCATCTTCTCAAATATGGAATCTACCTCTTCACAAGCACCAGCTTCCTATTTCTCCTCTGACTACAGACTGGATTTTCCTAAATCTTCCATTAGTCTGCAAAGACCATCCATTGATCCTCCATCTGTTATGGAAGCCATTGAAGCAAGTAAAGCCGGAACCAGACACTCCAATGTCACCAGAAGCAGCCTGTCTGAAAATGAAAATTTGAATGAAGACTCTTCGGTAAATGTTGTAGATGCTGCAAATACTATTGTTGATAATACTGATGTAGCTGTTGATATTGAAGACTCTTCCACCATGAATGAAGAAATACCTGATCAAAATCAAAATAATATTGAGCAAGGGATACAGCTGGAGGTGGTACCAACACATAGGATCAACAAGGAACATCCTCTAGAAAATATTATTGGCCAAGTTCACCAAGGAGTTCTAACAAGAAGCAAATCTCATGAGGCCAATATATGTTTGTTTTCATGTTTTCTATCTCAGGTGGAACCCAATAAGATAGATGAAGCTCTGAAACACAGGAGTTGAATTGAGGCAATGTTGGAAGAGTTACTTCAATTCAAGAGACAGGATGTCTGGAAACTTGTTGATCTTCCACCTGGTCAATCTGCCATTGGCACAAGATGGGTATTCAGGAACAAGCAAGATGAGAGAGACATTGTAGTCAAGAACAAAGCCAGACTTGTAGCTTAAGGCTACACTCAGGAAGAGGGAATTGACTATGACGAAGTCTTTACTCCTGTTGCCAGACTGGAGGCCATCAGAATCTTCCTGACATATGCTGCATCCAAGAATTTCATGGTCTATCAAATGGATGCCAAGAGTGCCTTTCTGTATGGGAAGATTGGTGAAGAAGTATATGTCAAACAGCCTCCAGGCTTTGTAGATCCCGCACATCCTAACCAAGTGTTCAAACTAGACAAAGCTCTGTATGGCTTACATCAAGCCCCAAGAGCCTGGTATGAAACTTTGTCTGGATATCTACTAAGCAACAACTTCAGAAGAGGTGCCATTGACCAGACCTTGTTTATCAAAGACGAAGGGGGAGAAATCTTACTGGTACAAATCTACGTTGATGATATCATCTATGGATCAACAAGGAAGAAGTTGTGTAAAGACTTTGAGATCCTGATGCACTCAAAGTTTGAAATGAGTTCAATGGGTGAACTAAATTTCTTTCTGGGTCTTCAAGTCAAACAAGTTCCAAATGGAATCTTCATCAGACAATCCAAATATGTCAAGAGCATTTTGGAAAGATTCAAGATGGCTGACTGCTCCGCTGCAAGAACCCCTATGCAGGTGCACCATCAACTGACTCCAGAGAAAGATGGTCAAGACACTCATCAACATCAGTACCATGCAATGATAGGGTCTCTCATGTATCTCACTGCCTCAAGGCCAGATATCATGTTTGCAGTATGTCGCTGTGCAAGATTCCAAGCAGCTCAAAAGAATTCACATCTTCAAGCTGTCAAGAGAATTTTTAGATACCTAAAGGGAGCCCCAAGACTTGGGCTATGGTACTCTAAAAATGATAAGTTCAATCTGTATGCATACACTGAAAATGATTATGGGGGATGCAACTTGGACAAAAAGTCCACATCAAGGGGATGTCAGTTTATGGGAGGGAGACTGATTTCATGGCAGTGTAAGAAGTAAACATGTGTCTCAACTTCTACATCAGAAGCAGAATACATTGCAGCTTTAAATTGCTGTGCACAAGTCATCTGGATACAAAACCAAATGCTGGATTATGGGATGACTTTCATGGCAACGCCCATTCACATTGACAACATGAGTGCTATATCAATCACAAACAATCCGGTGCAGCACTCCAAGACAAAGCACATTGGAATCAAGTATCACTTCATATGAGATCAAGCTGAGAAAAAGAGAATTATTTTAACCAAAGTTCATACCAATGAGTAATATGCAGATTTGTTTACAAAACCTTTTGATGAAGCTAGATTTAGATATTTAGTTGAATCTATTGGTATGATGAACTTTGATTAAAATCTGTCTCTAAAATTTTGTTTTGTAAATGTGTTTGTCCTTTGTTGAAAATAAAAGTTATAAGTCAGCAGCAACTTTTTTCGCTGCTGACAGGTTTAATCATCAACAGCAAAGAATTTGCCACTGACTGCTTTAAGTTATCAGTAGGAACAAGTTTCATGCGGATAACTTTAAGGCTGTCAGCAGCAACATCCTTGCTGCGGATTATTGCATCCATCAGCATCAATTGAGTTTGCTGCTGACAGACTTAACCATCCATATCAACCAAGCTTGCAACGGATAGGCTTAACCATCCGCAGCAACCAAGTTTGCTGCTGATGGGTAAATCTAAGTCCAAATTAACCTTTACCCGCTAAAAATTACTTTCAGTCTTTACCATGACTACTTTAGTGTATTACAACTGTAACAGTAAAAAGTGAACAAGGTTGCATTATACAAGTATTTTTTCTTTTTCTCTCCCCTGCCGTTATAACACAAATCAAATTTCTTCACCACCTCTTCACATTCAATTTCACCCTAACTCCCATCACTTTCTATCAAGCCTCCACAACATTCAAAGCTTTCCATCCTTAACCACCTTTCAAAAACCTTCCTCTTTCCCTCTAAACCCAACAAAATGGCAGAGGTAGACATAAACCATCCCGATGATAAGTTCTCTCCATATCACAACCTCAAGGCATACTTAATCAAAGGAAAGAAGTCCGAGGGATTCAATGACATGATCGTCTTTCTCTGCCGATCAAAGATACACCATGCACTCACTGTAAACCCAACCATTTACATCCCTCACATGGAGGACTTCTGGAACTCTGCCGTCTACTCTACCTAACAGGGGATACCCCAAATCCAAGCCAAGGTAGATGGCAAAGACATTACCATCACTGAAGCTACTCTACGAAAACATCTCAAGCTTTAAGACGAGGGGCCGCCATTTTATACTCGAAGGAAGAATACATGAGGACCTTTGTATCCATAGGGTACACTGGAAATCAGAACGAGTACACAATCGAAAAGGCGCTGATGGGCCCTCCATGGAAGTTTCTATGCCACACTCTTCTACAATGCATATCCCAGAAGAGAAGTGGATGGCATCAAGTGAGCTCTGCACTTGCCTCTGCTGTTCATGGTATGGTTTCTGGCCAGGGTTTCAACTTTGCACATCTCATCTTTGAAGGTTTGAGATATAACCTTCAAGAAGGTGCAAAGCAATCATTTTTATGTACCCAAGATTCTTGCAAGAGGTTTTCAATAACGAATTAAAAGATCTTTCAAAATCTGCAAAAATCTATCTTATGCTGGGACATAAAAATAACTTTTTTCAAAGTATGAGAACTGTTTCCAAAAAGTTCTCAGGGGTCATTGTTCCATTGTTATCTACAATGATGAACATACAAAGCACCCAGGGTGACAGTTCAGCAATCCCAACTGATACTGATCCCACACCCTCCTCTTCACATCCTGAACAACAATCTGCTTCCACTGTTCGAACCCCTGTGTATACTACTAAGGATGCACAGGCACAGAAATTACTTACACCTGTTTTGGATGTTATCGTTCAACTTGAACTAAGGGCCCAAGTTGTGGCAAAATATACTAGAAAAAGGAGTAAGAAGAATCCTTCTCTTCTTGTCTCAAAGGCCCAATCCCAACCTAAAAGCCCTCATTCAGAATCCCAAAATTCTGATGAGAATATCAAAAGGGATAGCCACATCATTAGAGAGACTTCCTTGGAAGCTTCTCTATTAGGATCAGGATCACATCCCGGATCCATAGAACAACCCACTGAGCCATTCCATTATTTTTCTTCTCTGAACTTAAGTGCAGAGGCACCTTGTCAAGATGATATACCTTCTCAAACAACCACTATCTCGGAGGTATTGATTGACTTGGCTGCTAGTGCACCTAACCCAAGTTCATCACCCAAGAAGGTTCACTCTGGGAATACTGATAGAGTGAATGTGGAAAGGGCTGTCACTACTCCTGGTACATCAACTAACCAGGGGGACAGTGATAACATCACTAAGACCCTAACCACAGAAACTCACAGTGAGGATGTTTCCTTTGAAACACTCTTCACTGAGAGGAATCCAGGTGCCAAGAAAACCAGGGTGATGGGGATGCAGAGGCTAGGCCTAAGACCCCATCCAACTCCAAGGATTCCATAACTGTGGATGAGGACAGCCTGAAACTCAAAAATATGGAATTGACGGCCAGGTTGGCTATGCTAGAGGCTGAAGTGTCCAAACTAAGGCACCAAGTCTCTATGCATGTAGCCCATCAATGCCCAACTGTGCCTACTCTTTCCTTGTATCAGTGGGAACTCAAACAGATGCAACCCTTTACACTGATGCAACCAAAAAGGGGGAGATAGTTGCAATAGAAGATGATGCTGACAGCCTTGAGGACTGGATACAAAAGCAGGCTGCATTTCAAAGTTCCTTATTCAAACCTGCCTTTGTTCAAGTTCATGACTTTCCAGACTCAGTAGATGAAGAGGAAGAAATCACTGAGGATTGGAAGTTGGTTGTTCGAGCCTGTGATGAGGTGTTGACAAATACAAGTCACCATGAAGACACACCTCCATCAGTCAGCATTCTTCCTGAAGCAGCGGCCATAATAAGTCTAACCACTGACCCCAAATTCACACTGACTGCAGACAAGCTAGAGTTTGACTCCATACTAGCTTGGGGGTATGATGGTCAATCTGAGAGATTCTGGATTGGGAAAGAGTTCAGCGGAGTAGAAGAGCTGAACTGGGATGCACTAAATCCTCTTCAAGTGCTTGAACTGTATTTATCCAGCTGCATCAACACCTCTTCAGATTTGTCAGCAAAACTTGCAATCTGCAGGTTCCAAGACTTAATGGAGGAAAATCTGCCCTGGTTTGAAGCACTATTAGAAGAAGCAAACAGGGTGGCATATCCTAAAGACCGTGCATAATCTTCTACAGCAGCATCACAAAGACTGGCTCCAAGTAGCATTGACCTGATCAGGAGCAGTACTTTAACTGACGAAGAAACTATTTGCTGGAGAAGCTTCATACACAATGAGATGGTCAGGGGACTGGCAGTGCTAGGATGGTCGTGCACTGGGCTCTCTGGCTTCACCTTCTTTCTGAGTGATGGATCATCTGCCTTCTTCAACCACATCAATGAGATCCTACTCCTCAACTCAGACTTCCTATACAACATTTTTGAGCTCGGAACACATATCTGCAATTTCAACTCCTTAGAGAGACAAGCAATGATCAAGACTATCAAAGCTCGTCTTGAAAAGGAGGGACGCCTTGCAGAAGAGGCCTCCTCTGACTCAGATTTCTCTTTTCTCTCCTCACCAACCACCACTCTGAACACTACAACATAATCTAGAAGAACAGAGTTGGAGGATATAAGAAAAAGTTGGAAGGAAGTAACTGGGTGTGAATGGGAAGAAGATGAAGCAAGAAACCTTCCCCTATCCACACCCCAAACTGCCAATGAAGCTGAAGCAGAGATCCCAACAGTATCTAAAACATCTGCTGTTGTGATCCATGAAGCTGAAGCAGAGGCATCAACCAAAGACAAGGGGAAGGGAGTAATGACTGAAGAGGTGGAAGAGAGACTGATGAAAGAGCAAAGGGAAAGGGAGGAAAGAAGAAGAAGAAGAAGAAGAGAAGAAGAGGAGATGGCAGAGCTAAGAAAAATTCAAGAAAGAAAAGCTGTCATGCTCTTCAGAGAACAACAAATCCAGTTGTATACTAAACAACTGGATGATCTCAAAACCAGATTTCCTGCAACTTCTCAATTACAAGAATATGAAGCCCTAGCTCTTTAGCTGCAGGAACATTTCAATAAAGAAGAAGAAGAAAGGGAGAAGAAGAAAAGGGAAGAGGCTAAGTTCAGAATAATTGATTCTGAACTAGCCAAAGAAATGAGAGAAGAATGGATAGCGGCTCTGATTTCTCAAGGTGAGGATGCAGACTACCTTGAGAAACTATCAAATAAAGAAATCTACAGAGCCTTCATGGGTCATCAAGGTCAATTGACAAATAAGAAAAAGGATGAAAAAGAAGAAAAAGCCAAGCAAAAATCAACGAAGACCATTGCATTCAACATAAGGACCCATAAAGAAAGGAAGGTCATGACTGACTTCCTGAAGGCAAGAGGAGAAAGTGAAAAAAGGCTAGGCCCCATGAGTTTCATGAACTTGCAAGCCTTGTACTCCAAAGTCAAGAAGGAAGAGGAAGAAAGATTGGGAAAGACAGTCTCCAAGAAATGGGTGATAACTCAAACTGCTGAACACAAATCAAAGAAACCCAAGCCTTCTCCCTCATCCACTACTTCCTCCTCCCACCATACTTCCACTCTCCAGCCTAGACCTCATTCCTTTCTTCCCACAAAGTCCAAATCCCTCCACCCAGCTCCTCCTCATCAGCAGCCTTCCAAGAAGTAAAACCAAACCTACCATCACACCCGAAGACTCAAGAGAAATAGTTGTCTGGTTCTACAACACTCAAGACAAATGGTTTGAAGTCTTCAGGGGAAAGGAAGAACTGAAAAGATCTATCTATAAATCTGTTGATGAGGTACTGCAACTCCCAGACTCAGATCTAAGAAGAATATTGGAGTTGGGTAAAGCCCATAAACCAGAGAATGAAGGTGGGAGACATCTTTTGCTAGAAATCAAACATCATTTCAACCCTAGTAAAGATGTAATCATTGATGCCAAACCTCTTCAATCCCATTCTCTATTCACCAGTTGGTCCTTTAAGGCTGATACCAACGAGTTTATCTTGATTGATGTTAAAGGACAGAAGATGATATCTTCAAGCAAGGCCATCTTCAAAATGCCAAGCAAAGACATAAAGACTCTATCTGAGCTTCCTCTAAACAATCCCAGCCAGGACCCAAGAGGCTATGAGGTAGAAAGGATAGTCTGCAACATGGAAAAGCTTCAGCAGCAAAAGCACTAAGAGAGTTTTGGTAGCATCAGTCTAGGGGGAGTTTGTAGAAATAAAGACTGATGGCTACAAAATTCTCTAAGTACAACTGCTGTGGACCTCAGAGTTTGCTGCAGATCGACAAACTGCTGCAGATACTTGTTCTTCTGCTGAAGAACAAATCTGCTGCGGACAGCCTTATCTGCTGAAGACCAAAGTTGCTGCTAATAGGCAAATGATCAGCAGTTGTGGACAGTTGTGTCTTGCTGTTGATCAACAACATTGCTGCTGATAGCCATTCCCTCAGAAGATCAAACGTTGCAGCTGACTGACTTCGATAAAGCAACCATTACCACTGACAACTTTCTGCTGCAACACTGACACACTCCACGCAGAAAGAATGTACCGGTGCAAGACAATAAAATACAACGACGCTCTTCTTCCAAGGACTCAAGCAATGATGCCTAAGAATATGTTTGAGTAAAGATAACTTTTGTAGTATTTATTGTCGTTACATGTAGAATAGCTTCAATACAAGATCAACGACTTGTGTTAGATCTGATTCTTAGAATCAAAGGGTCTGTCTTGATTCTAAGTTACTATATAAGTAGTACTTAGAGTCATTGTATAAGAGGGCTTTGTCTTAAGAGTTTTCTCTGTAATCTTGTAATCTTTGAAGCTTAATACAAATTGCATTTATCAGTATTCTTCTTGTTTACTTGTTTACATTTCTTAGTTGTGATTGTTTCCGCCAATCTCAACTAGAATAGAACCATCTTGTATTCACCGTTCCTACAATATATATATATAGGGGAAGGATCATAAGAAAACTCATTGTTCATGAGAAAACCAAAAAACTATTTATTAAAGGTAAAAAAAAATCATAACTCAAAATATAAATCAAAAACTAAAAAACCGCTTTGGAGACCTTGTTCCCCACATCGTCCTCTTTCAAAAAAATAAAAATAAAAAATCAGCGCCCTGCTTCATATGTGTAGTAGGGTTAACTTTTGAGTTTAGTTTAGCTTTTAGGTTAGGTTTTTTTTTGGGGGGGGGGGGTGGGGTGAGGGTTTAGGTTTTTGGGGGGTGGGTGGGGGGGTTTAGGTTTTTGGGTGGGGGTGGGGTGGGGGGTTTAGGTTTTTGGGTGGGGGTGGGGTGGTTGGGTGTACTACACATATGCAGCACCTTTAATGAGGAGTTTTTTTGGTTTTTCTCATGAAAATGAGTTTTCTAGTGAACTCACCCCTCTATAAATATATTTTGTGTGTATTGATAACACTATACTACCCGGTGCAAAAAAGTAAAGGTTTATTATGTTAGGCTAAGGGGTGTATAATCCATTTCCCCGCAGAAGGAACGCCGTGGCCAGAGGGGCGACGGCAAACACTGGCCCTCCCTTTCAACTTGCCGCTAGAGTGGAGTAGCGCGTGGAGAAACCCACGCTCAAACCCACGCCGGCGTTGGTGAGTTTTGTTGATTTTTGTGAAGGTTTATTTGATTTTTTTGGAGCGAAACATATAGTGGAGTATTTCATTGATATAGTGGATGAGAGTGGAGTGGAAGGGTGTGTGACGTGGTGCTGACGTGGCATAGAGTGGTAGGAGACAAGGAGTGAAGTACACCTCTTAGGTCTTAGCCGTAGGGTGCTAGGAGAACCTTCAAGTAACGACATCGGGTTCATTGGGTAGCCCGGGTATACCGCCCCAAACCTTGCGGGTAAGGATATCGGTCTAATATACCCGTGTGTTCGGCAATGAGAATTGAACGGTGGAGCCGTTGGGGAACGGCTAGATAGCCGTTGAAATAAAAAATAATAATTAATTAATTTTAACCTATAAATACATATTTTCCATTAATATTTTTACACAAAAAACTACACTCTTTCTACTATATTTCTACACAAAAAATACACTCTTTTTACTCTCCATGGATTCCAAAAAATCAAATGCCGGTAATCGCAAAAAAGTGTCTAAATCGAGAGTCGAATCTAACCAAGATCAACCAATACAACAACCGTTTCAATACCAATATTATCCGTATTATCAAATGTCAACCATGCCTACTCAAATTACACCTGGTCAATACACATATCCCTTACAATATCAACTTACGTTTGACCCTTTTGCACCCGGCTACCAAAACCTACCATATTGTAACCCAACCCGTAATGAAGAACAACCACTCCCGATCTTTTATGACGAAATTGAAGAACAAAATGGTGAAGAACTAGAAGTTAAAGAAGAAGAAGTTGAAGAAGTAGAGGTTGAAGAAGACGGAGAACTAAGGTGGAAGAACAACCCGAAAAAAAAGGAAAATTCCTCACACGGGCGCCCCATCAACAGTGGACCGACAAACAAAATATTGTTTTGTGTAAGGCTTGGGTTCATATTTCCGAAGACCCGGTAATCGGAAATCAACAAAAGAAAGACGGGTTTTGGAATCGAGTGCTTAAGCATTACAACGAACAAGTTGGTGGAGGTAACCGAACTATTCACCAACTAAATACAAAATGGACGTCTTTAAATACTCAAATGTGTTGGTTCAACGGTTGTTGGGTTTAACGGTTGTTGGGTTCAAGCGGTATATTTCTATTACTTTTTATTTTATTTAAATTTTAAGTTCCTAACTTTATGTTTAAGTTTATATTACTAGTTTTTTTTATTATAACTATATATGACCGTCTACGTGCGAGTGGAGCCGCCAGTGTTGATGTAATGAAGAAAGCGTTAAAGGGCTATCAAAATAAGCACAAAAAACCTTTTGGCCACGAAGAGTGTTGGGAGATTGTACGGTTTCATGATAAATGGAACAAAGTCCCGTTGATAGGTGAGGATTTTTCGGGTCAATCCGAACATAAAAGAAAGTCTTTGGATTCCGGCAACTACACATGTTCAAATGACGACCCCTTCACTAGTTGGGCACCCAACTTTAACGAAGACGCAACCTCGACAAGAGCAACACGAAAAGCAAAGAAATCAGGCAAGTCGTCAAGCAAAGGTAGTTTGGCCGAAGCGGTTGCACACTATGCAACGATGAAGGAGGATATTTTGAAAGAGCTAGTGAAATCAAGAAAGAAAAAAGATAAACAAATTATTAACTTGGTAGATGATCAACGGGAGGCTATCCGGGAGGATTGTATGGACCGAGAGTTAAAGATGTTTACAGATCTGCACGGCCATATGACCGGACCGATGTTAGAAATAATTATTAAACGAAAACGTGAAATAACGAAGTGGTATGGATGGTCTTGTGATTTCTAGATTTATTTTTATGTATTTTTTTATTTATTTTAATGTAATTTATTTATTTATTGTTATGTAATTTTTTTAAATTAATGAAGTTAGTTTTAATAAAGAATTAATTAAAAAAATGAAAAAAAAAATATTTAAGGTATTTAGGGTACTAAGGGTGTTTCGATTAGATTTTAGTAAAAATAAGGTGACACTCGTTAGAATACTTAAGATAGTTAGGGTTGTGCCCCTATGTCGGTTCACCCTTCTCAAGTGGATAGGCGTTTATTTATTACCCTTAACCTTGAAATTCGATTCCTGCCAATTGCCGATGCCTCACCTTAAATTAAATTTTACAACTTATGTCTGTGTTCAAGAAAAATCTCATATAATTCTAATTAATTTTTCTTGTTGTTTAATTAAATTATTTTTATAAGCTATCAAAGTTTTAATATAGTTTAATAGTTAAGTTGATTTACGTAATACAATAACTATGGATATTAGTTGCTATTTAGTAATTAATTATTATTATCTTTAAATTTAACCTTAAATAACATGTAGCTAATTTATTTCTTTTATAAATAACAATTAAGTTTTATAATTGTGACAACAAAATTCATATAAAATAATGTTGAAATTGGAGTGATTTTAAAATTTAAAAATGTTTAAATGATTTTAGCGATTCAACAAGTCAAGACTTTAATATTATTTCATGATTTTATTTAATTACATTAGTACATTACCCTATAGAAAAATACATAATTTTAGTTATTATATACAAAATAACCATAATAAAAAATGCTTTAATATTTTTAATTTTCAATAAATATAACTATTAGTTTTTATTCAAAATTTTACTCATTATTTTAATATTAGAGTAGCATGGATCGTCAAATCCATCATATAAATACAATTCATCATATGTAATAATATTACATGCTAGACGTTATATAATATAATTATTTTAAGTTAGACTAAACACATAATTAAGTTTACTTAACAACATAATTCACTCTTTTAAAGTTTTAACTATTGAAACATTATCAGTTCTTTATTTTAATCGTCTTTTATACACTTTTTAGTATAAATAATCAATAAGCTCAAACCGTTAAACTAAGCGTCTAAGCCGAAGTTAAACTGATAGTAACGGTTTGGTTTGATTCGATTTTACTTTTCAACTGTTCAGTTTATATGGTCAAAAACCGTTATTAATAGTTTGACTCATCATTTGACCTGAAGACCGTCAAAACCGGATCATGACACGGATACCAAACCGACCATTGATTAGTGAAAAAAATTAAAAACAAATACCAACAATGTAACCATGCACGTGGTTTCTGAATTTCTAATTTAACAGTCACTATTTCCAATTACGAAAATACCCCTACACCTTCTTTATAAATATTACACCCACCTCCATCACACCACCTTCCGCCACCATAACTCAACCATGCCGGTTTCTTCACCTCCACATTTCCTCATCTTTCACTTCATGTCACAAGGCCACACCACCCCTCTCCTCTACCTATCCCGCCTCTTCTCCGACCGCCACATCTCCGTCACCCTCATCACCACCCCCGCCAACTACTCGGCCATCAAAGCAACCCTAAAAACCGACTCCATCTCCGTCATCGACATCCCGTTCCCGGATAACATCGCCGGCGTCCCTCCCGGAGTAGAAATCACCGACAACCACCCATCCATGTCGTCATTCGTCAACTTCGTACAAGCCACCCAACAACTCCAACCCCGGTTCGAACAACTCGTCCGGAGCCTCCCTCCGGTCACTTGCACAATCTCCGACGGCTTTTTAATCTGGACTCAAGACTCCGCCGATAAGCTCGGGATTCCCCGTTTAATCTTCTACGGGGCCAACATATTCTCCATGACTATGTGCAACATCATGGCACAGTTCAAGCCGCATGCGGCTGTCGGTTTGGATGACGAACCGTTTGCGGTGCCGGGCTTCCGTCGGTTCAAGTTAATGGCGAATGATTTTGAACCGCCGTTAAGTGAGCTTGAACCGAAAGGCCCGGCACTTGATTTTTTAATCAGGCAGCAGGAGGCTATGGCTAGGAGCCATGGCATGGTGGTTAATAGTTTTAACGAGCTCGAGCCTGAGTTTCAGGATTACTGGAACCGGAACTATGGACCTAAAGCTTGGTTGGTTGGGCCGTTTTGTGTCGCTAAACCGGCTGCACCGGTAGCGGCATCGAAAGGGTTTCCGGTCAAGGTATCCATCATTTTAACCAATTTATCACACCAACTTAAAAAAGGAAAATCACCAATACATATATTTTGATTAAACCACATTAAAATAAACATATCCAAATCAACAATCATAAAACGTCGCATAAGCTAACCGGCTAAGAAAGCTAAATTTTAATTGGCACGGAAAAAACATATGGAGTCCACAAAATGAACCAATTAAAACAAGACACGTCGCATAAGCTAACCTCCCATCCATAAACGCGTATATAACATTAAAAAAAATTCATGTTGATCGATTATAAAATTTTATAAGGACAATCGGCATTTTAACGCGTATATAACTCTAAAAGCTTATTTTTTCATGAAGGGCGGCTGCCCCCATGGGTTCACCATGGGTCCGCCACTGGACGGGTTAACTTACGTGACGTTATTGGTAGCTTTTAGATATTTTATTTTGGTGTGGGTTAAAAGTAATTGTATATTTTAATAAAAAAATTTAGTCAAAATGTTTATATATTTTTTTTTGTCTTAACACGTTTATTCTCATAATTTTTCCATTAAAAAATATCAAGAATTTATAAATTTTGTTAGTTCACAAATTTTCTGACCATGCACGCTACGTACTGACTTGCACCAAAACAGATGGTTGAGAAGTCAACATGGATCCAATGGCTCGACTCGAAGCTAGTAGCGAATAAGCCGGTGTTATACGTGTCGTTTGGATCGCAGGCAGAGGCGTCTACCGAGCAGTTACGTACGTGAAGTCTCCATTGGGTTGGAACAATCGAACGTACGCTTCATGTGGGTGGTGAAATCGAAGCAGTTGCGGTTGATCGGAGAAGGGTTCGAAGAGAGGGTAAAGGGGCGGGGGAAGGTGGTGGGGGAATGGGCTGACCAGATGGAGATCTTGAAACATGAGATTGTGTGCGGGTTTTTAAGTCATTGTGGGTGGAACTCGATGTTGGAGAGTATGTGCGTGGGTGTGGCGGTGCTGGCGATGCCGTTGATGGCAGAGCAACACCTGAATGCGAGGTTGGTGGTGGAGGAGATCGGGATGGGATTGCGGTTGTGGCCGAGGGATATGGTGGCACGTGGAGTAGTTGGGGCGGAGGAAGTGGCGAAGATGGTGGTTGAGTTGATGGAAGGGGAAGGTGGGAGGAGAGTGAGGAAGAGGGTGGAGGCGGTTAGGGAAGTCGCGTATGGTGCGATGAAGGATGGGGGGTCGTCGAGCACGACGTTAGACTCGCTAATTGGTCATGTTTGTGGAGCCGTGCATTCGGGCGGAACGTAGGGCCGATCAACGGAATTCATCGGTTTTTCTAATAAAATATAATTTTGTTTAAAAAATAAAATGTGTCTGTAGTTATAGCCGGTAGAGAAAAAAGTTTTATGTTATTTCCCCGATCAACAAGTTTTATATCTGTTAGTAGTATAAGGGAATTTGAAGGTGTGTTTTGGAGTGTAACAAGGTGATTAAGTTTTAGAATAAATAGATGAACTATAAGTTTTTTCAAGAGTTGTTAAGCATATGCTTGGGTAAGAAAATAATTAAGCGTCTCTCGGGGTGTTCTGGTGGTTTCTGGTGTTTTCTGGTGTATTTCATAACCAAAATTACAACTAAAAAGTTGAAAATTTAAATTATAAAATGTGGGTTGTGATGTATTTATTCTAAACAATCTAGAAATTACTATTAAAAATAATAATAATTAAATTCGTACAAGGAATTAAAGAATTATACATGAATGGGTGTATGCATTAACATTCGATAATAACAACAAAGTAAAATGGTTAAAAATATGAAATTTGATAAGTCTTGTAAACATTTAGCATTACTGATGGAAGGTGAAAATTTTTTTTATGAGGGGTCAAAATTTCTAGAGTCAGTTGACAAGCCATATATAAAACTAAAAATTTACATGGGGGCTATTACAAAATTTATGAGGGGTGATCGTGATTTTAACGCGCATATAACATTAAAAAAACTTTTTTATCGAGGGCGGCTCCCCCCTCCCCACCCCCATTCCCCCTTAGTAGGTCCGCCAATGTGTACTACATCAGATTTATCAGAGGTTGGGTCTTTTAGCAATTAGTAAGGTTACTGTTTTATGACCTTGAGGTCACGGGTTCAAGCCGTGGAAATAGCCTACTACACAAAGTGTAGGGTAAAGCTACGTATATCAGATCGCGAAACGATCCCGTCCCCTCCCCGGACTCTGCGCAAATGCGGAAGATAAGTCAAGCACCGAATACGCCATTTTTTATAAATTTTTTTATTTTTAAATGTATCAAATTATAAATTTTGTTATTTTATATAGCAGGTGTCAGATTATTTGTAAAAGGGGCAATTTACTACGTAGTTTTGTAATTTTTTTTCATTTTGAAAAATTATAAAATACAGAACTATTTTTATTACCAAAATTAATAGTTTCAGTTTTTATAGGTTTTTGCTTTTAGTTTATTAAAATATGGATATACATGGTTACAGTAGGGCCATTGGGGGTTGGTGACCCGGTGTCAAAGACAATGTATTTTATTCTCTTAAATCATTTAAGATCATGAGTTTAAGTCCCACTAAAAAAATTTACCGTTAAAAAAAAACATAGTTACAATAGGTGTCAAGTTCAGTATATTTTATTTTAAGTTACTTTTGTATTTCACAACTGTAAAAATTTCAAATTTAATGTAATGATCATAGATACACTCGGTAACAAATACATATAAACTTCAATAAATTTGATGTAATTAAAACCATATTTGAACATATAAACTTCAATAAATCTGATGTAATTAAAACCATATTTGATGTAAGTTGGTGCTCCAGTGACAGAGGCAAAGTCTTTGGAACATCTAGGTTTGGAGGTATTGAGTTCAAGTCCCACAAAAGTAAGGAAATTCGTCGTGTTCCCTATATATGTATGTATATATATATATATATATATATATATATAGAGAGAGAGAGAGAGAGAGGATCCATTGTTAACCCACTGCTATTGTGTTAACCCAATTAAATCTGCCAAAATCAATCCAAATCATTATATACTTTTTTTGAATAAGATTATTATACCAATACAACGTCATGTTTTTTTTTATATTTTTGTAAATTCCGAAGGGTAAGGGAAGTTTACACCAGTGTAAAGATTTGCTGAAAACAAAAAAATATATTTTTCAGCAAAATATTACGCTGGTGTAAACTCCCCTTACACTTGCGAATTTACGAAAATGCTAAAAAGAACATGACGTTTTATTGGTATAATAATGTTATTAAAAAATAATAATGATTTTGATTAATTTTTATAATTTTAATTGGGTTAACACAATAAGAGTGTTCCTGTTTTTCAAAGCTTTCATCTGTTTCTAATTTATAATTTTCATTCAACCAGCTTTGTTTATACATGTGTTACATTTTTAGGATTGCCTTGGATTCTTTATTTTTGAAAGGCGACTTTCATTTTTTAAGTGGCAGTCGCATCTCCGACAAGTCGGAGACCCGTTACCCCTCAACCTGACCACTACGTTGTCTGAACCGGGCCCGCGGGTTCAGAGCGAGAGGCTAGGCTTTCACCGGGAAACCATGGAGCCTGCTGCCACTTGACAGCAGTTGCGCCGCTACACGGGCCAAACCCCGCTAGCTTAACGCACTCCGGACTAAAACCCGGTTCGGCTCGGATTCGAACCTGCGTGGGCAGGTTGAATCTTCATCGCCTATACCAGTTAATTTAAGTGGATTTTGGTGCTCAGGAATCATCAAATCGTATCTGGAATCTTTATATGGAGACAGCTCCTGTGTTTACAAAGGTTTTACACCAAATAATTAAATATTAGATAAGCAAAGTAATTGTTGGTCATAACTTGAAGTGTCTTCAAATAATTCAACAATTTGCAAACTACTTCTGTCAACGGTGTTTGCATGGGTGACTCTACATTATAAGTAATTAAAGCGACCGTTTTAAGCCCTCAAATTTAAAGGGTCTAAAAAATTGAAAAACTACTTTAATTTGTATTATCAAGTTTTGTGTTTTCAGAAAAAAATGATAATTTCACAACTTTTATATCAATATTATACGTTTTGACGCTGCATTAAATTACATTTAATTTTTTTTATATATTTACAAAACTTTCATAGAATGTCACAATTTCAACGTTCGATTTAGGCCACAAAATATATTGAGCCGGCCCTGAGTGTTTGTTTGTGCTTCATATTTTGTTGTGTAACACCAAATTTGGTTATCTAATTGTTTTAGGGTCAAAATAATCTGAGTTTCGAAAGCATGTTAGCAGAAGTTGATGCAAACCCACAACATCTATTTTCTCTCAAACCACTCAAAAGAAGTTCTTTTTTAACTACAATGCAAATGGGTTGATTTGGATTATAATTTATCTTTAACTGGTCAAGGTTAAAACTGTTGTAATTTGGTTTTTGTAATCTTATTGAATGCATTAGTTGTAGAAAAGACAAGAAACAGACATAAATGGTTGCGGGTCAACCCAACCCGCCCGGACACATATTTTACCCGTAGTATAAATGTAAGACACCAAACCAGTCATCCTACAGTTGGTTCTCATAACTGGTTATACTCTTTAAAAACATCTAACTTTCATTTAAGTAAACAACATAAGTCTTTCTCAAAATAGTATTACCTATAAACTCGTTAATTTTCATAACGTTACCTGACGAATGAATGCGCACCAACCCGAGTAGCCCGTTCCCATGCCAAGGTACCCCGTCTAGCAGACTCACCTACAAAACAATCTAACGTACATAAAAAGTCAGCTACGCTGAGTGAGTTCTAATAGTTTAGTTTAATTAAAAGCCAACTCGTCTCAAAAGTTATTTAAGCTTCACTCAGGACCCACGGTCCTTATAAAATAGATCCACAATTCATTAACCATTAGATAACCGTTGTTAGCACCCGATATCCCATAATAACTTATTACCCAAGACTCATCTCATAATAATAATAATAATCCCACAGTCTTATCGACATAGGTCGAACTTACTACACTAATAACTCATTCTCAAGTACACGTATTAACTCGACGCTTGGTTAACACCACAAATCCCTAGACGTCAACTTACTCAGCCTTGACCAAGGCTCTTACAAATCAACTGGCATAACAGTTGTAAACATCACATCACAATCCCGACACAACTATCAATCTAACTCGACTCATCACCATAACACTATCTCATGCACAATAAAACATAACTCAACACTTGTATGCAATTTAACACAAATATGTAAGCACACAAACACATACCTCTTTGCTGCACCCTCGTCAGGGTTACCCTCGCCAGGGCATTCGACACACCCCGAGCTCATCACTGTCCTGTTGGACATCGTCACCCTTGGTGACCTCCCGAAGGACATAGTCCTCCACAATCCCGTTTGCCGTGTCATAATGACAACAATGCAAACACAATACCCGCCGTGTCACAAGGACAACGACACAATGCACACAACACATGTATAATCACATAACAATATACTCTATATACATGATTCATTAACTACACATGCACTTCACACATAGCACTAGGATAAGATATCCTACACGTATTCATAAGCGTTTAGCTTATATCCCGACTCACCCCGACTAACTCGTAACATAATACACTGCTAATATAGCAACACACATACAAATACTATATCTCATTATTTAAGCATATACCACGTACATACACACCCTGCGACACTTCCTAGACGTACCCGTACGACCCGTTTACTACAATCCTGACTAACCCCTGTTTGGTCACTATACGACACGTGACCATATAACCACCTTTAGACCTAGATCACATGATCTCATAAACACCCCTGTAGACCCTCCGACTCATTACTGAATGTTTTAGTTCATAAACACCTCAGGTTAAAACTCTAAACACGTTTAATACGTTAAACATCTCTGGTAAGTATGTACGATAGCCCCAAAAACGTTAAAAACATTTAAAAGAGGGGGATTAGAAACTCACCGGTTGCGATGATCCAACTCTTAAACTCCAACGATCTCTTAACACGAAACCTGAACCTATCCACGTGAGATCACACAATCAAAGTATGCCCTAGACATGTGTCAATTAAGTAAAAGTATAATTATTCCCGATACTCGTCTTACTCGCACATCCTTTCACACCCTAATCTGAGTGTCTACTCGATTCGCGTTACCATTGACCCGTTCAGGAGCCCGCATGCATGCATGCATGATTGTGCCCAAACAAACTATGACCCCACGTGAGAACGCGTACACGGACCGGGTCTTATACTCACCTGCAAGCCATGCACGTAAAAGTCTCGTACTCCACCCTCGTGTCTGCCATCGTCCTTCTTGTCTATCCCTAACCCAAATCGGGTTCCTTCTATCGTGGGAGCAACCCTACCTCATCACCTCGCCGTCCACCGCCGTGTAACACCACCACAGCCGGCTCTCATGGCCACCGAGTGCCACCGTTGTCTCCTCTGTCGTCTCCGACTATCCCCCGTAGCCACCACCATCTCCATTCCGGTTACTACCGCCATCCGCCATCAACGCCGGCGTAACCGGCTCCACGTCACTCGCCATCCCATCCTTCCCTAACCAGCCATCACCGTTACGCACCTCACCATCATCTACGATCACTAACCCATGACCAACACCTTCTCAGGTCCCTCCACGGCTCACGGCCGAGCACCCGACCAAAACCTTAATCAGGTTCATAGGTACACAAAGATAATAAACGAGTAAGTTGGAGGTTTACCTTACGCGTGACGTCCTCCGCTTGCTTGCCACCACCGTTGGACCACCGTGGGGCAACCTCCGTCCTCTCCTTCCCTTCGCCGGATTCCCTTTTCTGTCCCTGCCCTTGCCGTTGCAAGTCCTAGCCAAAAGTGGCTTAGGGTTTTTCGTTAGGTGGTATTTAAACCACCTCAAGTTCCACCCGGGTCCTTCTACTTTTGTTTTAAACAAAGTGACTCTAAACCGCTCCTATGTCGCCTAATCGAGTCTCTATATTTCTATGAGTAGCGTTTTACGTGAAACCCTCGTCAACGGTCTCATTTACAAGAGACTTTGGTCACCCGCTAGTTCAAATAATAAATACGGAAGTTTTCGGGATGTTACAATAAAGTTACCCGTTTCAACCCATTACCCGACCCGTCAGATCTGTCATCTTGTCAGCTCTGTCCCGAAACCATTTTAGCGTAAGATTTTTATTGCTATTGAAAATACTTTTATAATGGAGTAAATAGTTTGATTTAACTTTAAGGTCTAATTAATATTTTTCTTGATATTTATTTTAGAGTAGCACTTTGCTCCACCGTCACATATGCTGGAGGTTTACCCTGAGATGATTCACAAACTAAACCATGAAACCTTCAATCATATTTCAGAAACTCTTGATTACGGTCTCCATCACCAAGTAAATAATAGTCCATAATTGACTTATAATAACCGTGCACTATTCATTTACAAGTGATACATGTTAGAAATGCGATTTTGAACCATTTTTCAGGTTATGTTTTATCTCTAACAGTTAAATGGATGCATTCAAATAAATAAACATTAAAAGGATACGGGTCAAACAGGCTGAAAGTCGCCAAAAATATATTTTTAATGCATAAGGCTTCTTAAACCATTCTATTTAAATTATTATGTTAGTATGAAATATTATATTTTCTTAATCATATTTGACACTCTTATTCAAAAAAATCGAAAAGAAGGGTTTCGGGTCATCCCTACCTGACCCGTCCTGTTTCAATCTGTACCCAAAATCTTCCATTTTGACCCATTGCTCAACCCGGGCCGTTCTACCCGTCTCCCTACCTCTAATTTTGTGGTAATGTGTTTATGACATAGGATGAAGAGATTGTTGGCATGTGTCTAAGATCTCTAAGAGCACTTCCATTCTACCACTACAGTGAAAGAGAGGGTGGTAGAGACGGGTTAGGTTCACATGCGACAAGCTATAAGGACGCCGATGGAAATGTTCAGGATGGCAGTCTTAGTAAATTTTTGAGATCATTACAACAACTAATTCTCTTTGGAGATTACAGGTAAGATGCAACGTACTTTCATTTACAACTATAACTTTTCATTTTGTCATTATCATATGTAAAACGTACTTTCAGTCATAACAAATACTTACAGTTTTATGATATAATATCGTTTTCAATATTCCATCCGTGTAGTACATGAGTTTTTAACATAGTGTGTGTGTATATATATATATATATATATACACACACACCCCTACCTTAACCACTCTATTACAACTCATTTTGAGCTAAAGTTATAATATGACCCTCTTAAGTTTAACTACACTTACCTTTTATATCATATAATTTTGCATTTGTTTTTTTTTTTCTATTTTTTTTCAACCATCTTTTGACATATGGTCAATTCACAATTTATGATTTTTTTTCTCTCTAATAATTTTTAAAATATGATATTTTATAAAATTTTGAATATACTGTTATGACGTGCTTATTTTTATCTACGCTTCGGTGTAAATTTCATTACAAATGAAGTTGTGCGTAATAATGTACAAGTCATTGAAGCACAAATGTACAAGCCATCAAAGATGCTTCAAGGTTTTGATTTTTTTATATATTTTTTTGTTTTTCTCTTACAACTTTTAAAATATGATATTTTATAAAATTTTGGATTTTCTGTTGTCTCATGCTTATTTTTATAAACGTAGATTATTGTGTATTTATTTTATAAAATTTTATACGTATTCGGCCAAAAATTTTATAGGTATAAAGTTCCGGCCCCACTAATAGGAAAAAAAAATTCTGGCCCTCCGTGTTTTTTCTTCAAGATTCGCCACTGGTAAACATTCTAGTCATATAATCTATTTCAAAAGGTTTAGCTTATAGAAATGTCAATTGTCCTCGAATAGACATCTTGGTGGTTAAGTGGTGTATATCATAACCAAAAGATTGAGGGTTCAAATAATATAAAATGTAGATTATTGTGTATTTATTTTAAAAAATCTAGGAACTATGGTTAAAATAGAAAAAAAAATGTCAATTACAATTGCATGATATTATCTCTCTTTAATGCATTGATGGTGTTAAACAATTCAACATTTCTATCACTTCAATATTAAATCATATTAAATATTGCTACTTACTCACCTTCACAAATATCAATTACTATTTATATATCAAGAAATGAATATCCTAAATATCAAGAAAAATAGTCATTTAATGATCGATAAATGACTATATACTATTAAACTGTCGATAAATGAATATATGAAATGTATGAAATATTTAGCGTATGAGTTATTATAATATAATTAAATTTTAAATCAAACTAATTACATTATAAATGCTGTTAAAAAAATTACATTATAAATATCACCATTATTTCCTCTATTATTTGACGTCATTTTTGCCATAGTTTTGTATTTTCCTTTTTAATTATTTTGGCATGCATATTACAATTTACTATTTAGTTTTATAGCATTAGAATCACAATGTATCTATGTGATTATTCAGTTACATAATCAAGTTCATGTTACTCTAGATCGACTTAAACACCACATATAGTCGAACATCAAGTCCAAGTTTTTAGAAAGACAACGGTAGTAGCAAAATTCAAGTTGATGCATTTGGTTAACAAAACAATCATGATTGGTTTATTAATTTGCTATAGAAGTTGGAATATAGTGGTGGGCGCATTGGTGGGGGCGGCGACGGCGGGTGTGCTGACGACGACTACAGTAGAGGTGGTAATAGCGGTGATGGTGGTGAGGGAGTGAGAGATTTCATTTTCCTTTGATTTAGTTCCTTCACATTTTTAAAGAAATGTTAAATTTCTTACCAGAAGAAATCTAAGGTAACTAATTTCAATTTTAAAAAGAGAGAACTATAATTGTATTTTGTGGTACAATGTCATAAAAAAATGTTTTTTACAATTCATTTTCTTAAGAGTAGATGTATGAAATGTAATCATTTATATAAAATTTAAATTAAATTAAGAAAGTAAGGGTATGTTATGTTCATTTCATAAAGTTTAAGCCTACGTCTCTTTCTATTAGGCCTCAGAAAGGGTTATCTTATTGCTCCTAGTGTTTGCTAGGGTGCTAATCAAATAAACAAAAATAAAATCAGACGCATTCAACCCGACCCGACCCGTTTTGACTAACACTTGAACCCGAAAAAAAAAGTATTGGCACATACACGTGCATAAGTTCGGGCTCAAGAGAAGTCGGGCTCATCTGGCTTAAACAATTTGGGCATAGATGGAGCAGAAGCTACAACACCTTCCTTGTGGCTAATCCCTTTTCTGTTATTTGTAGCAAATCTTGAGGCCAATATAGTAGCTCCCAAATGCTGGGCATTTTGGTCATTTTCGCCACCACCACCGTCATCATCATTATAGTACTGGTACAAGCCTTCTTGCCTAGCCAGTTCTTCCGCTAGTTTCTTCCTCTTATGCCTTCTCCAAGCAACTTGTATAAAACATGCTCCCCAAGTTCTCCACTGGTGCGAGTAGTACCTGATGGCAATTTCAGCCCGTTTACATTCAAATAAGTCCATTCGGGTTATGTGTTATTTCTAATGGGTCAAATGAGTTGAGCTAAAAGATTTAACTTAAAAGAAACATGGGATGAAAGCCATTCAAATACATAAAACCTCTTCAACCACTTTGCTAAAGAAGTACATGTTATTTTTTGGCCACGAATAGTGTTGGGAGATTGTACGGTTTCATGATAAATGGAACAAAGTCCCGTTGATAGGTGAGGAGTTTTTGGGTCAATCCGAACTTAAAAGAAAGTCTTTGGATTCCGATAACTACACATGTTCAAATGACGACCCCTTCACTAGTTGGGCACCCAACTTTAACGAAGACGCAACCTCGACAAGAGCAACACGAAAAGCAAAGAAATCAGGCGAGTCGTCAAGCAAAGGTAGTTTGGCGGAAGCGGTTGCACACTATGCAACGATGAAGGAGGATATTTTGAAAGAGCTAGTGAAATCAATAAACAAAAAAGATGAACAAATTATTAACTTGGTGGATGATCAACGGGAGGCTATCCGGGAGGATTGTATGGACCGGGAGTTACAGATGTTTACGGATCTGCACGACCATGTGACCGGACCGATGTTGGAAATAATTCTTAAAAGGAAACGTGAAATAACGAAGCGGTATGGATTGTCTTGTGATTTCTAGATTTATTTTTATGTATTTTTTTATTTATTTTAATGTAATTTATTTATTTATTTATTGTTATGTAATTTTTTTAAATTAATGAAGTTAGTTTTAATAAAGAATTAATTAAAAAAATGAAGAAAAAAAATATTTAAGGTATTTAGAGTTATGCTCTCACCACTTAAAGTGTTTCGATTAGATTTTAGTAAAAATAAGGTAACACTCATTAGAATACTTGAGGTACTTAGGGTTGTGCCCTATGTCTATTCACCCTTCCCAAGTGGATAGGCGTTTATTTATTACCATTAACCTTGAAATTCGAATCCTGCCAATTGCCGATGCCTCACCTTAAATTAAATTTTACAACTTACGTCTGTGTTCGAGAAAAATCTCATATAATTCTAATTAATTTTTCTTGTTGTTTAATTAAATTATTTTTATAAGCTATCCAAGTTTTAATATAGTTTAATAGTTAAGTTGATTTATGTAATACAATAACTATGGATATTAGTTGCTATTTAGTAATTAATTATTATTATCTTTAAATTTAACCTTAAATAACATGTAGCTAATTGATTTCTTTTATAAATAACAATTAAGTTTTATAATTGTGACAACAAAATTCATATAAAATAATGTTGAAATTGGAGTGATTTTAAAATTTAAAAATGTTTAAATGATTTTAGCGATTCAACAAGTCAAGACTTTAATATTATTTCATGATTTTATTTAATTACCATAGTACATTGCCCTATAGAAAAATACATAATTTTAGTTATTATATACAAAATAACCATAATAAAAAATGCTTTAATATTTTTAATTTTCAATAAATATAACTATTAGTTTTTATTCAAAATTTTACTCATTATTTTAATATAAGAGTAGCATGGATCGTCAAATAAAATACAATTCATCATATGTAATAATATTAAATTATATGATATAATTATTTTAATTTAGACTATACACATAATTAAGTTTTACTTAACAACATAATTCACTCTTTTAAAGATTTAACTATTGAAACATTATCAGTTCTTTATTTTAATCGTCTTTTATACACTTTTTAGTATAAATAATCAATAAGCTCAAACCGTTAAACTAAGCGTCTACGCCGAAGTTAAACTGTTAGTAACGGTTTGGTTTAGTTTGATTCGGTTTTACTTTTCAACTGTTCAGTTTATATGGTCAAAAACCTTTATTAATGGTTTGACTCATCGTTTGACCTGAAGAACGTCAAAACCAGATCGTGACACGCCTACCAAACCGACCTTTGATTAGCGAAAAAAATTAAAAACAAATACCAACAATGTAACCATGCACGTGGTTTCTGAATTTCTAATTTAACAGTCACTATTTCCAATTACGAAAATACCCCTACACCTTCTTTATAAATATTACACCCACATCCATCACACCACCTTCCGCCACCATAACTCAACCATGCCGGTTTCTTCACCTCCACATTTCCTCATCTTTCCCTTCATGTCACAAGGCCACACCACCCCTCTCCTCTACCTATCCCGCCTCTTCTCCGACCGCCACATCTCCGTCACCCTCATCACCACCCCCGCCAACTACTCGGCCATCAAAGCAACCCTAAAAACCGACTCCATCTCCGTCATCGACATCCCGTTCCCGGATAACATCGCCGGCGTCCCTCCCGGAGTAGAAATCACCGACAACCTCCCATCCATGTCATCATTCGTCAACTTCGTACAAGCCACCCAGCAACTCCAACCCCGGTTCGAACAACTCGTCCGGAGCCTCCCTCCGGTCACTTGCACAATCTCCGACGGCTTTTTAATCTGGACTCAAGACTCCGCCGATAAGCTCGGGATTCCCCGTTTAATCTTCTATGGGGCCAACATATACTCCATGACTATGTGCAACATCATGGCACAGTTCAAGCCGCATGCGGCTGTCGGTTTGGATGACGAACCGTTTGCGGTGCCGGGCTTCCCTTGTTTTAACCAATTTATCACACCAACTTAAAAAAGGAAAATCACCGATATATATATTTTGATTAAACCACAATAAAATAAACATATCCGAAATCAACAATCATAAAACGTCGTGTAAGCTAACCTGCTAAGAAAACTAAATTTTAGCTGGCCCGGAAAAAAACATATGGAGTCTACAAAATGAACCAATTAAAACAAGACACGTATCTTGATCTAGCTATAGCATCTTCTCAACCAGCTAAAACTTAGCCGTCAAATCATGCGGCCAATAAAAAATTTAGTCAAAATGTTTATATATATATTTTTTTGTCTTAACACGTTTATTCTCATAATTTTTCCATTAAAAAATATCATGAATTTATAAATTTTGTTATTTCACAAATTTTCTGACCATGCACGCTACGTACTGACTTGCACCAAAACAGATGGTTGAGAAGTCAACATGGATCCAATGGCTCGACTCGAAGCTAGTAGCGAATAAGCCGGTGTTATACGTGTCGTTTGGATCGCAGGCAGAGGCGTCTACCGAGCAGTTACGTGAAGTCGCCATTGGGTTGGAACAATCGAACGTAAGCTTCATGTGGGTGGTGAAATCGAAGCAGTTGCGGTTGATCGGAGAAGGGTTCGAAGAGAGGGTAAAGGGGCGGGGGAAGGTGGTTGGGGAATGGGTTGACCAGATGGAGATCTTGAAACATGAAATTGTGTGAGGGTTCTTGAGTCATTGTGGGTGGAACTCGATGTTGGAGAGTATGTGCGCGGGTGTGGCGGTGCTGGCAATGCCGTTGATGGCAGAGCAACACCTGAATGTGAGGTTGGTGGTGGAGGAGATCGGGATGGGATTGCGGTTGTGGCCGAGGGATATGGTGGCACGTGGAGTAGTTGGGGCGGAGGAAGTGGCGAAGATGGTGGTTGAGTTGATGGAAGGGGAAGGTGGGAGGAGGGTGAGGAAGAGGGTGGAGGCGGTTAGGGAAGTCGCGTATGGTGCGATGAAGGATGGGGGGTCGTCGAGCACGACGTTAGACTCGCTAATTGGTCATGTTTGTGGAGCCGTGCATTCGGGCGGAACGTAGGGCGATCAACGGAATTCATAGGTTTTTCTAATAAAATATAATTTTGTTTAAAAAATAAAATGTGTCTGTAGTTATAGCCGGTAGAGAAAAAAGTTTTATGTTAATTCCCCGATCAATAAGTTTTATATCTGTTAGTAGTTTAAGGGAATTTGAAGGTGTGTTTTGAAGTGTAACAAGTGATTAAGTTTTAGAATAAATAGATAAAGTATTAGTTTTTTCAAGAGTTGTTAAGCATATGCCTGGGTAAGAAAATAATTAAGCGTCTCTCGGGTATTCTGGTGGTTTCTGGTGTATTTCATAACCAAAATTACAATTAAAAAGTTGAAAATCTAAATTATAAAATGTGGGTTTTGATGTATTTATTCTAAAGAATCTAGAAATTACTATTAAAAAAAATAATAATTAAACCCGTACAAGGAATTAAAGAATTATACACGAATGGGTGTGTGCATTAACATTCGATAACAACAACAAAGTAAAATGGTTAAGTGTATCAAAAATATGAAATTTGATAAGTCTTGTAAACATTTAGCATTAGTGACGGATGCAGAATTTTTTTTATAAGGGGTTAAAATTTCTAGGGTCAGTTGACAAGCGATATATAAAACTAAAAATTTACTTGGGGGCTATTACAAAATTTATGAGAGGTGATCGTGATTTTAACACGCATATAACATTAAAAAAACTTTTTTATCGAGGGTGGCTCCCCCCCTCCCCACCCCCATTCCCCCTTAGTAGGTCCGCCAATGTGTACAACATCAGATTTATCAGAGGTTGGGTCTTTTAGCAATTAGTAAGTTTACTGCTTTATGACCTTGAGGTCACGGGTTCAAGCCGTGGAAATAGCCTACTACACAAAGTGTAGGGTAAAGCTACGTATATCAGATCGCGAAACGATCCCGTCCCCTCCCCGGACTCTGCGCAAATGCAGAAGATAAGTCAAGCACCGAATACGCCATTTTTTATTAATTTTTTTATTTTTAAATGTATTAAATTTATAAATTTTATTATTTTATATAGTAGGTGTCAGGTTATTTGTACAAAGGGCAACTTATTACGTAGTTTTGTAATTTGTTTTCATTTTGAAAATTTTTAAAATAGAGAACTATTTTTATTACCAAAATTAATAGTTTCAGTTTTTATAGGTTTTTGCTTTTAGTTTATTAAAATATGGATATACATGGTTACAATAGGGCCATTGGGGGTTGGTGGTGACCCGGTGTCAAAGACAATGTTTTTTATTCTGTTAAATCATTTAAGATTATAGGTTCAAGTCCTACTAAAAAAATTTACCGTTAAAAAAAACATAGTTATAATAGGTGTCAAGTTCAGTATATTTTATTTTAAGTTACTTTTGTATTTCACAACTATAAAAATTTCAAATTTAATGTAATGATCATAGATACACTCGGCAACAAATACATATAAACTTCAATAAATTTGATGTAATTAAAACCATATTTGAACATATAAACTTCAATAAATCTGATGTGATTAAAACCATATTTGATGTAAGTTGGTGCTCTAGTGACAGAGGCAAAGTCTCTATAACATCTAGGTTTGGAGGTATTGAGTTCAAGTCCCACAAAAGTAAAGAAATTCGTCGTGTTCCCTATATATGTCTATATATATATATATAGAGAGAGAGAGGGAGAGAGAGAGGATCCATTGTTAACCTACTGTTATTGTGTTAACCCAATTAAGTCTGCCAAAATCAATCCAAATCATTATATACTTTTTTTGAATAACATTATTATACCAATACAATGTCATGTTTTTTTTGTATTTTTGTAAATTCCGAAGGGTAATGGAAGTTTACACCAGTGTAAAGATTTGCTGAAAACAAAAAAATATATTTTCCAGCAAAAAATTACGCTTGTGTAAACTCCCCTTACACTTGCGAATTTACGAAAATGCTAAAAAGAACATGACGTTTTATTGGTATAATAATATTATTAAAAAAATAATAATGATTTCGATTGATTTTGGTGATTTTAATTGGGTTAACACAATAACAGTGTTCCTGTTTTTCAAAGCTTTCATCTGTTTCTAATTTATAATTTTCATTCAACTAGCATTGTTTATACATGTGTTACATTTTTAGGATTTTTTTTTTTTTATGTAATAAAGTATTATAACGAGATGACCGTCACAATTTCAAAGCTTTTAGGATTGCCTCGGATTCTTTAAGTAAGTGGATTTTGGTGCTCAGGAATCATCAAATCGTATCTGGAATCTTTATATGAAGACAGGTCCTTTGTTTACAAAGTTTTACACCAAATAATTAAATATTAGATAAGCAAAGTAATTGTTGGTCATAACTTGAAGTGTCTTCAAATGATTCAACAATTTGCAAACCACTTCTGTCAACAGTGTTTGCAGGGGTGACTATTTGTTGTACAAATAACTAAAGCGACCGTTTTAAGTCCTTAAATTTAAAGAGCCTAAAAAATTAAAAAACTACTTTAATTTGTATTATCAAGTTTTGTGTTTTCAGGGAAAAATGATAATTTCACAACTTTTATATCAATATTATACGTTTTGACGCTCCATTAAATTACATTTAATTTTTTTTTTATATATTTACAAAACTTTCACAGAATGCCACAATTTCAACGCACTAGTACAAAAAACATCATTTATGGCGGATGAAATTAACCTTTTATGGCGGTTTCGCACTCACCGCCATAAATGTAACAAGATTAATTAAATTCTTTTTTCTTTATTTTTGGACCTCCGTAAATTTTACAATCACCGCCATAAATTCTATAAATTTAATAAATACCGCCATAAATGATAAAACAATTTATATAACCGCAATAAATGGTTAAAGATGCTAAAAAACCGCCATAACTTGTAGATAATTATTTGTTAACCATCTTAAATTAATTAGATATCTCTGATTAATAAACCGCCTGTTACAAATATTTTATTTATTTCACTTTTATACATTAAAAAAATATCAAATATTTTAATCCCTTTTAAAATTATAATAATAATTATAAGAAATTATTGGGTATTAATTCTTAACCCTAAACCTGCCGTCATTCTCAATCATACTTTAATCAACATTCAAGTTTCATTCAGAGTTTCTTCATCATTCAACTTCCATTCATTCAATTGCTTGCTCCTGATTTCTTGTTCTCAAGATCTCTAACAAAAGAATGGTAACACTTATCATAATCATCACTTTTTAACATAACTTAAACTATTTGTTATATATTCGCATGTATTCATTTAGATTTAGAAACCCTTTAGATTATACCCGTCCGAAATTAATATATTAGAGATTAATTTCGGATGGTCCCTTTCGGGACTGCTTTTTGATTGTTTTATCTCATTAGAATATATATATACGTTTAAACGAGTTGATTATTTAAAAAAATTGACCAATTTCTCTTTACTCCATCAAGCTTGCTATATATAAGCAAACTTGAGGAGTTAAGGGGAAATGCTGTCGGTTTTTTTTAAATAATCAACCCGTTATAACGTGTATATATGGGATGGAACAATCAAAAAGTGGGTTAGGATTCACCACATTAGATTAATTTTGGTTTATTCATTCACATCAAATTTATTCAGTTATACATGTTTTTTGTTTGTTTATTTATTTCAGATGGATCGTAACCACTGGATGTACGAAGTTAGACGTACTAACCCAAGATTTGTGATCGGCTTGCAAAGTTTTTTTAAGACCGCTGAAGAGGATCGTGTGAAAAAAGGAAACGAATTCATTCCGTGTCCTTGTATGGAATGTAAAAACTTTTCAGAATTTAAAAAAATATCAGAAATCGAGTATCATTTGTTTAAGAATGGATTTATGTTTAATTATACTTGTTGGTCAAAACACGGAGAATCACTTGATAATCGTAGCACAACGTCGATTACAATAGATGGTAATAATGATGAGAACAATGCCCCGTATATTAGTGATGATAATGATAACTTAAATGAGGGCAATGATCATTTAAATGACATGTTCAATGACATGGAAACTAATACTGGCGACAATGATCAAGAAAAACTACAACAGATATTTGCTGATTCGGAAAAACCGTTATATGATGGTTGTGAAAGTTTTTCTAAGCTTAGTGCTGTGTTGAAACTGTTTAACTTAAAGTCGAACTACGGATGGAGCGATAAGAGTTTTACATGTCTATTGGAGTTATTGCATGACATGCTTCCCAAAGACAACGAGTTACCCATATCTGTATACCAAGCTAAGAAATTGATGTGTCCAATGGAATTAGAAGTTGAAAGAATACATGCATGCCCGAATGATTGTATGTTATATAGAAATCAGTTTGAAAAAACCCATAAATGTGTTACCTGTGGTGTATCGAGGTACAAGCGTCAAAATGAGTCTGGTGAATATTATGACGATGTGACGAAAAACGGACCACCGGCTAAATTATTGTGGTATTTCCCTATTATACCGAGACTAAAACGTTTATTTGCTAATCCTAAAGAATCAAAGTTGTTGCGTTGGCATTCTGATGAGCGTAAAGATGATGGAAAGTTAAGACATGTGGCGGATTCACCTCAGTGGAGAAATATTGATTATGATTTTCCCGATTTTGGTAACGATATTAGAAATATACGATTTGGTCTTAGTTCAGACGGTATTAACCCTTTCGGAAACATGAGTAGTCGTCATAGCACTTGGCCTGTTCTTCTATGCATCTACAACCTTCCACCGTGGTTATGCATGAAACGAAAATACATAATGATGTCGTTGTTAATTCAGGGTCCAAAACAACCTGGTAATGACATTGACGTTTATTTGTCTCCTTTAATTGATGATCTAAAAACACTATGGAGCCCAGGTGTAGACGTGTATGATGCTTATAAAAAGGAGAACTTTAAGTTGCGAGCCATGATTTTTTGCACTATAAGTGATTTTCCAGCTTATGCCAATTTGTCAGGATATAGTACGAAAGGTAAGCAAGCTTGTCCCGTATGTGAAGATGAAACAAGCTCGATAAGGTTAAATCATTGCAAAAAAAACTGTGTATATGGCACATCGATGATTTCTTCTGCCAAATCACCACTATCGAAGACTGACAGAAGAATTCGATGGAAACACCGAAACCAGAAGTGCTAGGAAAGGTTTTGATGCATTTTCAAGAGTTCAAAATTTAAATACCGTGTTGGGAAAAAGAACTCGTACCGAGAAAGGAGGCAATTGGAAAAAGAGGTCAATTTTTTGGGATTTACCTTACTGGAAAAGTCTAGAAGTTCGACATTGTCTAGATGTGATGCATATTGAAAAAAATGTATGTGAAAGTTTATTGGGTTTATTGTTAAACATCCCCGAAAAAACTAAAGATGGAATTAATGCCCGTAAAGACATGGAAGAGATGGGAATACGTAAAGAGCTTGCCCTTGTTGAGAAAGCCAATTGTTTTATTCTGCCACCTGCGTGTCATACCATGTCAAGAGAAGAAAAAAGAAAGTTTTGTCAATGTTTACACGATATTAAAGTTCCAACTAGCTATTATGCAAACATTAAAAGGCTGGTGTCGATGAAAGATTGTAAATTGCTTGGTATGAAGTCTCATGATTGTCATGTTTTGATGACACATATGATTCATATTGCAATTCGTGGATTGTTACCGAGGGAGGTACGGCATACAATCACAAAACTTTGTTTGTTTTTTAACATGATTCACTCAAAGGTTATTGATCCCGAAGTCTTGGATAAATGGGAGAAGGATATTTATATTACCATTTGTGAACTAGAGATGTACTTTCCACCGTCCTTTTTTGATATAATGGTTCATCTAGTATCTCATATCGTTAAAGAGATAAAGGCTTGTGGTCTGTATTTCTACGTTACATGTACCCCTTTGAAAGATATATGGGTGTGCTAAAAGGTTATGTGAGAAACCGTAATCGACCTGAGGGTAGTATTGTTCAAGGATATACTTCCGAAGAGGTGACCGAGTTCTGTACAGGTATTGATATCATAATATATATAATATAATTTAGTTTTGTTAATTATAAATTACAGTGTAATAGTTTATTTATTTACAGGTTATTTGGAAGGTGTCAAAAGTATTGGTGTTCCTAAATCTCGTCATTCAGGTCGACTTACAGGTGTGGGAGTAGTTGGTATGAAATTAATTACCCCGTCATCCGATGAGGTACAAATTGCTCATTTTACTGTTCTACAACACATGACATGTATTGCTCCCTATGTTAAGGAACACATGGAAATATTACGGTCGAAACACTTACACAAGTCAGATATATGGTATACAAAAAAACATAACGAGGGGTTTTCTAAATGGTTGAAGAATAAGGTGGAGGAAACTTATGGTCAACCAAATGTTGATTCAGAAGTGGAGAAGTTGGGAAACGGGCCAGATTTTAGAGTAACATCTTACCAAGGGTATGATATTAACGGTTATACATTTTACACTAAAAATCAAGATGATAAAAGTGCAACGCAAAATAGCGGAGTTACACAAACAGCATCAAGTACAACGGTCGACAGAAATAATCAGAATACAAGATTAATAATCGCCGAAGAATCATACTACGGTGTCATACAAGAAATTTGGGAATTGTCGTATTCTTCTTTCACTATACCTTTGTTTAGATGTAAGTGGGTCAATAATCGTGCGGGTGTTAAAGTTGACGAACATGGTTTTACACTTGTTGACCTTACAACGAATGGGTATACATCAGAACCATTCATTCTCGCAACTCAAGCTACACAAGTGTTTTTTGTCAATGACCCGAGCAAACCAAGATACCATATAGTATTGCAAGGAAAACGACGTATTCTTGGTGTTGATAACGTTGATGACGAGGAAGAATACAACCAGTTTGACGAACTACCACCATTTTTCGTCGGTATTCAACCGGGCAATGACTGTGCCATCGTTGGCACCACATACTTACGGTCTGACCATGACGAAGGGATATTTGTCGACATACGAGGCCATACTAAATGATTAAGGTTTGATATAGAGATATATCTTTATATATTCTTTCTATATAAATAATTAAATTAACGTAAACTTATCAATAAAATTTCATTTTATGCAGGAAAGACAATGATGAATTGAAGACGTGCGTTAAGACACTTTAATGATTGATGTATCATTTAATAAATTTGTTGAGGGACTTTTGTGAGAAAAAAGAAAGGGTGAGTTGGTTTTTTATGACCCTCTCTTTCTAAAGTATATGAAAATTTTAGTAAAGTTATTTTTACCGGGAACATTCCCGCCTCTACTCCAACCTCATCTGGCCAAAAATTACCTTTTCACAAAAAAATACTATTTTCTCTCAAACTCTATCACACGATCTCTAATGGTGCCCAATATCCACTACAGTTTCTAACCTTGCATTCTCAAGCCCATGGCCGCTGTCGTCTATTGAAGCACATAAGAGGTAGAATTACTGTTTGTTTTTTATGAGTTTGCTCTCAACCTACTCTTTTCCAGGCCAAAATTAGGGTTTAGAGATTTTTTTTGCAGAACATGAAAATTAGGGCTTCTTTGGAGGAGTAAAGAGACAAGGGAAAGGTGATGTTTTTTATATTCTTTCAATTTATACTATGAAAATACCTGTCATTTATTATATTACAGTAAAATATTAGGTCAAATGTTAATATTTCTTTGCCCTTTAAACTATAAAGGAAATCTTCTTGTAAGTCGAATATGATCAAGAGTGCTTTTGAGGCCATAAACTATAAAGAAAATCTTGGCTATCTTTTATGAAAAAAAAGCCCTAGCTTAGGGCCCCAAAATTGAAGGGGCCCTAAAATTTTTACTGAACCGGTTTACAACTTCACGTTTTAGTTCAATCGATTAGGTTTTACTACGAGGCGGAGGTTATCCAGATTGAAGAGCGTGATTTGTTGTTATGTCAGACAAGAAATTTGGCTGCTTAATCTTTATTGAAAGGAGTATTTTGAGCAAATAAATAATTTTTTCTAGCAAGTCCTCATTTACATGGACTAGTTCAAACATTCAAATTTCTTGAATATATTCAGGTTTAGAAGGATGGATTTACAAATGTCCGAAAAGAGAAAGAGGGGAGCTTCCACATGTAAAAAGAAACGTTCGTCTTCTGATCAATCTGGAATCAAGTTTAACGCGAATGGCATAGCGATAGGCGAAAAAGCCGCGGACTTTATGTCTTGGGTTGGGTTGGAGTTCAAAAATAGAGTTCCGATTAATAAAGTTGCCAAAGATGTAGACAGTAAACTCTACGATCGTATTTGGGAATATGCCAAGGTATTGCATTTTTTTTCTTTTTAATTTTATAAATTATATTTCTTATTTTTTTATGGTTAACTTTATTCAATTAATTGTAGGAGACGTGGAAGATATCCGACGACCACACAAAACACACTACTTTGAGAAAGGGGAAGGTTATAATGAGAAACTTCCGAAGCTATCTTGTAGTTAACTACGTTAATAAAAATAAAACACCCTTTAAAGTTTATAAAAATATAGACCGACAAATTTGGGATTCTTTTGTTGCAAATGCTTCAAAAGAAGAGTTTAAGGTATTTGTGAATTATTTATTATTATTATTATTATTATTATTATTATTATTATCATCATCATTATTAATATTACTATATTATGTAATTACTACTAACACTTATTATATTTTATGAAGGCAAAAAGTCAAAAAGCAAGAATGAGTGCCGCAAAAAACATTGACCCTACTCATATAGGGCGTTGGGGGTATTCTGGATTAGAGACCGTATTTGAAAGTAGATGGAATCAGCTTGTTAAAAGCTATCCAGAATTAGATGTTGTTCAAGACGACGGTTCGAAAATGTATTTCGTCAGTAGAGCTCGTTTGAATCCTGTAACAAATTTATATGAACTTGGACCTAACCCACAATCAACAGGTGAATTCATAGGAACACTTAAAGATAAGTATTTATATAATTATATTAATCAAATGTTTGTGTTCAGGATTCAAAACAAAGAAGAAGCAGAGTCGGACCGGAGAGTCAACGACTGCGACGAGCCCAGGTATTTGTGGCTCGATTCGTGTGTCCGGTAGTTCGTGCAATAATCTTACCGACGTCGAGGTAATATATCATTAAAGTTTGTTTAATTATTTATTTTTTAAATATATTTACTATAAACCACTTACATGTTTGCAGTCTGTTGAAAAATGTGATCTTCTATGGCCATACGACCCCCCTACTCCTCTCGTTTTAGGTAAGGGCCTTGTTCATTTTACTACTGAGAGGACTCTACATGGACGCTCAATGAAAGACGGGTTCGTTAAAGTTCAAGTAGATAGAGTTGAAGAAGGATGCACACAAATGCCTCTCTTACCTGAGTCATGTATTCCTGGTGAAGTAAATTATATGTCGGAAGCAAAAGGAAAATTTATTCAGTGGCCTAGGAAATCTATAAAGGTATATTTAATATAAAGAGTAATTGTATACTGATTTTATTTATGATATACCAATTTTTTTTACAATGTACAGATTTTAAACACCGAATCCCTACGACATAGTGTCTCTGTGCCGGATTACAGATCACATAAAACTGTAGAACCGTCTCGCGATTCTTCGAGTACAGATTATAGGCCAGAGGTATTTTTTTAATATACATTATTATTTTTTATTTTTAGTTGGTATAAGAAATATTTTTTTTTGACAACGTAGTTTGGGGCAACATCTGATAAACAAACGATGCCAAATGAAACAGATGCGTATCGACGATACTCGTATGCATTACGAGACGATGAGGGTTTTTATGAATTGGTAATCATGCTATATATATGTGTGTTTGTGAGTGTGTGTGTGTATATTTACTACTAATAGCTTTATTGGTTAATGTAGCTTGTTGATGATCACTTTTCTCAGAATCGAACCGAGCCTGTTCGGTTTTATCAACATACCGAGCTCATTAATGTTTATGATCAACATACAGAGTCCATTCATGTTTCTCAACATACCGAGACCGTTCCTGCTTCTGAATCTGAAAAAGAAAACGAAAAGATAGCAAAAGAAAAAAAAAAGATAGCAGAACTTTTAAAACATGCAAGGTCAAGGCCTCAAAGCATATATACATTAGCACAACAATTGGGGCATAAAACTAACGAAACCTACTCTATAGGGGTTCCTTCACCGCATGGGTTGTATGAGGAACCTCTTAATGAGATTGTTGAAATAGAGGTGGCTATACAACTATGTGTCAACGGTTGGCTGGATGTCTGCATTATGCATTGGTTTATAATGTTAGTTTCACTAGTTTTTGTTTAAATGTTTTATCCTATTATTTTTGGAAATATAACGGAGTGTTACTAATCTTATCATAATATTTTATATTATTTTAGGTATATATATGCAACTGGGAGACATGATGGTTTACATCAGACAACATATTTTAATCCTCGTCATATTGAAGGTAGGCTTGTCTCAAGTGAGAGGGTGTTCGTGATCAAGCATATCAGAAGTGTCATATCATTTCACAAGGACAAACAATGGTTTTTGGCACCGCATTGTCTCGAGTATTATATTATTTTCTCATACTTATGATGCTTTATTTATTATATTAAATAATTGTTTATTTTATTAAAAAAAAATCATTTACGCAGGGGTCATTGGATATTAATTTTACTTCAACATAATCCAATAACTAAAACTTGGACGGGTCGCATATTTGATTCACGGAAAGGTACAAAGAATTATGAATACTACTTGATTACGGATTTATTCGAAAAGGCCACAAAAAAGAAAATATCGTGGAAAATGGTTGATGTAAGTTCTCTATTCGTTTTCTTATTGTTTGTTTGTTTTTTATATTTTGATTAAATAATTTTTAATTTACTTTATTTAGTGCCGTCAACAAGCTAGCACATGGGAATGCGGTTATTGTGTGATGATGCTTATTTATGAATTTGTGATTACTAACAGAGAGCATCTTGTAAGTATATTTACATTAATTTAAGTTTAACTAAAATGTATATTGAATTTTAATCTACATTTTTTTCTATTTTACTGTTTTAGTTACTTCCCGATCCTAGCCTCGTTCGTCAAATGGAAATCGATGAATTTGTAGAACGTGTATTAAAAGTGTTTGTATCAACTTTTGTGGACTATGAAGATGAATAAAGGTAAGTATATACACGATATATAACTTAGATTAGATTGTTTATTTTGTATAAACATGTGTACATTTCAAAAGCGTAATACTACCTTTTCATTTGGAATTTTGGTTAAAATTTGTATGGTTACAATTTTGAAGTTTTGAACAATAGTCAACAGTTATATACTTAAGTATCTATGTTTTCATGTATATTAGACTTGTTTTTTTTCTATGTGACATGTTGCTTTTCTAAGAATTTGTATTGTTCATTTTACACAGGTGGTTGTTAGGGATGAGCCGGAAACATATTGGTGGCGACAAAAGATTAATGGAACTCAAGTTTGGTGGTGATAGAAGCTTAATGGAAGTGAGGAGCTAGTGTATGATTTTGTTGAAAAGAAACAGGAATTTAACGATGCATAAATTTTTGTTATAAATACTATCTATTTTATAAATACAGTTTCTTTATATTGATAGTAGTGCTTGTAGAGTTCTGTATAAATGCAATTTTTTATATGCTTAGTAGGCATGTATATATCTAGGTCTGTCGTATCTAGCCGGAATAAAAACATATAATCAAAATTAAATTATAATTAAATTACAAAACAAATAATGAAAAAAATAAAAGAACGCAAATAGTTTATTTTGTAACCGCCGTATTTGGTGTTAATATTTTATTTATATTTTAGAGTACTGCCATAAAAGGTTTTTGGTTAAAATGATTTATTTAATTCCAAAAAAGATAGAAAAACAATTTATGGCGGTCATTTATCCTTTTATGGCACTCTCATTTATGGCAGTCAAAAAACAGCCATAATTGATGTTATTTTTGTACTAGTGACGGTCGATTTAGGCCACAAAATATATTGGGCCGGCCCTGAGTGTTTGTATGTGCTTCAGATTTTGTTGTGTAACACCAAATTTGGTTATCTAATTGTTTTAGGGTCAAAATAATCTGAGTTTCGAAAGCACGTTAGCAGAAGTTGATGCAAACCCACAACATCTATTTTCTCTCAAACCACTCAATAGAAGTTCTTTTTTAACTACAATGCAAATGTGTTGATTTGGATTATAATTTATCTTTAACTGGTCACGGTTAAAACTGTTGTAATTTGGTTTTTGTAATCTTATTGAATGCATTAGTTGTAGAAAAGACAAGAAACAGACATAAATGGTTGCGGGTCAACCCAACCCGCCCGGACACATATTTTACCCGTAGTATAAATGTAACGCACCAAACCAGTCACCCTACAGTTGGTTCTCATAACTGGTTATACTCTTTAAAAACATCTAACTTTCATTTAAGTAAACATCGGAAGTCTTTCTCAAAATAGTATTATATTTAAACTCGTTAATTTTCATAACGTTACCTGACGAATGAATGCGCACCAACCCGAGTAGCCCGTTCCCAAGCCAAGGTACCCCGTCTAGCAGACTCACCTACAAAACAATATAACGTACATACAAAGTCAGCTACGCTGAGTGAGTTCTAATAGTTTAGTTTAATTAAAAGCCAACTCGTCTCAAAAGTTATTTAAGCTTGACTCACTTATAAAATAGATCCACAATTCATTAACCATTAGATAACCCTTGTTATCACCCGATATCCCATAATAACTCATTACCCATGACTCGTCTCATAATAATAATAATCCCGCAGTCTTATCGACATAGGTCGAACTTACTACACTAATAACTCATTCTCAAGTACACGTATTAACTCGACGCTTGGTTAACATCACAAATCCCTAGATTGACCAAGGCTCTTACATATCAACTGGCATAACAGTTGTAAGCATTACATCACAATCCCGACACAACTGTCAATCTAACTCGACTCACCACAATAACACTATCTCTTGCACAATAAAACATAACTCAACGCTTGTATGCAATTTAACACAAATATGTAAGCACACAAACACATACCTCTTTGCTGCACCCTCGTCAGGGTTACCCTCACCAGGGCATTCGACACACCTCGAGCTCATCACTGTCCTGTTGGACATCGTCACCTTTGGTGACCTCCCGAAGGACATAGTCCTCCACAATCCCGTTTGTCGTGTCATAATGACAAAAATGCAAACACAATACCCGCCGTGTCACAAGGACAACGACACAATGCACACAACACATGTTTAATCACATAACAATATACTCTATATACATGATTCATTAACTGCACATGCACTTCACACATAGCACTAGGATAAGATATCCTACACGTATTCATAAGCGTTTAGCTTATATCCCGACTCACCCCGACTAACTCGTAACATAATACACTGCTAATATAGCAACACACATACAAATACTATATCTCATTATTTAAGCATATACCACGTACATACACACCCTGCGACACTTCCTAGACGTACCCGTACGACCCGTTTACTACAATCCTGACTAACCCCTGTGTGGTCACTATACGACACGTGACCATATAACCACCTTTAGACCTAGATCACATGATCTCATAAACACCCCTGTAGACCCTCCGACTCATTACTGAATGTTTTAGTTCATAAACACCTCAGGTTAAAACCTAAAACTCTTAACACGTTAAACATCTCTGGTAAGTATGTACGATAGCCCCAAAAACGTTAAAAACATTTAAAAGAGGGGGATTAGAAACTCACCGGTTGCGAAGATCCAACTCTTAAACTGCAACGATCTCTTAACACGAAACTCGAACCTGTCCACGTGAGATCACACAATCAAAGTATGCCCTAGACATGTGTCAATTATGTAAAAGTATAATTATTCTCGATACTCTTCTTACTCGCACATCCTTTCATCCATGCATAAACCCTAATCTGAGTGTCTACTCGATTCGGGTTACCCTTAACTCGTTCAGGAGCCCGCATGCATGCATGCATGATTGTGTCCAAACAAACTATGACCGGGTCTTATACTCACATGCAAGCCATGCACGTAAAAGTCTCGTACTCCACCCTCGTGTCTGCCATCATCCTTCTTGTGTAGCCCTAACCCAAATCGGGTTCCTTCTCTCGTGGGAGCACCCCTACCCCATCACCTCGCCGTCCACCGTCGTGTAACACCACCATAGCCGGCTCCCGTGGCCACCGAGTGCCACCGTTGTCTCCTCTGTCGTCTCCGGCTATCCCTCGTAGCCACCACCATCTCCGTTCCGGTTACTACCGCCATCCCCCATCAACGTCGGCGTAGCCGGCTCCACGTCACTCGCCATCCCATCCTTCCCTAACCGACCATCACCGTTACGCACCTCACCATCATCTACGGTCACTAACTCACGACCAACACCTTCTCGGGTCCCTCCACCGCTCACGGCCGAGCACCCGACCAAAACCCTAATTGGGTTCATAGGTACACATAGATAATAAACGAGTAAGTTGGAGGTTTACCTTACGCGTGACGTCCTCCCCTTGCTTGCCACCACCGTTGGACGACCGTGGGGCCGCCTCCGTCCTCTCCTTCCCTTCGCCGGATTCCCTTTTCTGTCCCTGCCCTTGCCGTTGCAAATCCTAGCCAAAAATGGCTTAAGGTTTTTAGTTAGGTGGTATTTAAACCACCTCAAGTTCCACCCGGGTCCTTCTACTTTTATTTTAAACAAAGTGACTCTAAACCGCTCCTATGTCGGCTAATCGAGTCTCTATATTTCTATGAGTAGGGTTTTACGTGAAACCCTCGTCAACGGTCTCATTTACAAGAGACTTAGGTCACGCGCTAGTTCAAATAATAAATACGTAAGTTTTCGGGATGTTACAATAAAATTACCCGTTACCCGACCCGTCAGATCTGTCATCTTGTCAGCTCTATCCCGAAACCATTTTAGCGTAAGATTTTTATTGCTATTGAAAATACTTTTATAATGGAGTAAATAGTTTGATTTAACTTTAAGGTCTAATTAATATTTTTCTTGATATTTATTTTAGAGTAGCACTTTGCTCCGCCGTCACATATGCTGGAGGTTTACCCTGAGATGATTCACAAACTAAACCATGAAACCTTCAGTCATATTTCAGAAACTCTTGATTACGGTCTCCATCACCAAGTAAATAATAGTCCATAATTGACTTGTAATAACCATGCACTATTCATTTACAAGTGATACATGTTAGAAATGCGATTTTGAACCATTTTTCAGGTTATGTTTTATCTCTAACAGTTAAATGGTTGCATTCAAATAAATAAACATTAAAAGGATACGGGTCAAACAGGCTGAAAGTCGCCCAAAATACATTTTTAATGCATAAGGCCTCTTAAACCATTCTATTTAAATTATTATATTAGTATGAAATATTATATTTTCTTAATCATATTTGACACTCTTATTCAAAAAAATCGAAAAGAAGGGTTTCGGGTCATCCCTACCTGACCCGTCCTGTTTCAATCTGTACCCAAAATCTTCCATTTTGACCCATTGCTCAACCCGGGCCGTTCTACCCGTCTCCCTACCTCTAATTTTGTGGTAATGTTTTATGACATAGGATGAAGAGATTGTTGGCATGTGTCTAAGATCTCTAAGAGCACTTCCATTCTACCACTACAGTGAAAGAGAGGGTGGTAGAGACAGGTTAGGTTCACATGCGACAAGCTATAAGGACACCGATGGAAATGTTCAGGATGGCAGTCTTAGTAAATTTTTGAGATCATTACAACAACTAATTCTCTTTGGGGATTACAGGTAAGATGCAACGTACTTTCATTTACAACTATAACTTTTCATTTTGTCATTATCATATGTAAAACGTACTTTCAGTCATAACAAATACTTACAGTTTTATGATATAATATCGTTTTCAATATTCCATCAGTGTAGTACATGAGTTTTTAACCTAGTGTGTATATCTATACTATATAATAAAGAAAGGTTTTTACATGCCACATGTCGCCACCACGTTCATTCTTGTCATTTTTTTCCCGCATCTCTCTCCTATTAAATGCACATTCATATTTTAACAATAATATATATTTAAAGAAAATATTAATTATACTAATAAAACACATTACTTTAAATTATCCCTTATTAAACTTTGAAATCTAATTATGTAACTTTTATTTTTAATCAAATAATAAATGAAAATCAAATTATATTAAATAGTACTTAATTTATTTTCTAAATCCAATTATATATTAGTTTTTACATATTTTGAATTTTGTTTTCTATCCTTAGTATATGATACATTTTTACACATATAAAATATACACATAAAGATTTAAAATTTTATTTATTGTTATTTTTCACCCGTGTGTATACACAGGATTTAAACTAGTATATATATATACACCCCCTACCTTAACCACTCTATTACAACTCATTTTGAGCTAAAGTTATAATACGACCCTGTTAAGTTTAAGTACACTTACCTTTTATATCATATACTTTTGCATTTGTTTTTTTTTCTATTTTTTTTCAACCATCTTTTGACATATGGTCAATTCACAGTTTATGATTTTTTTTCTCTCTAATAACTTTTAAAATATAATGTTTTATAAAAATTTGAATATACTGTTACGATGTGCTTATTTTTATCTACGCTTCGGTGTAAATTTCATTACAAACGAAGTTGTGCGTAATAATGTACAAGTCATTGAAGCTCAAATGTACAAGCCATTAAAGATGCTTCAAGGTTTTGATTTTTTTATATATTTTTTTGTTTTTCTCTTACAACTTTTAAAATATGATTATTTATAAAATTTTGGATTTTCTGTTGTCTCATGCTTATTTTTATAAACGTAGATTATTGTGTATTTATTTTATAAAATTTTATACGTATTCGGCTGGAAATTTTATAGGTATTAAGTTCCGGCCCTCCTAATATGAAAAAAAAATTCTGGCCCCCCGCGTTTTTCTTTAAGATTCTTCACTGGTAAACATTCTAGTCATATAATCTATTTCAAAAGGTTTAGCTTATAGAAATGTCAATTGTCATCGAATAGACATCTTGGTGGTTAAGTGGTGTATCTTATAACCAAAAGGTTGAGGGTTCAAATAATATAAAACGTAGATTATTGTGTATTTATTTTAAAAAATCTAAGAACTACGGTTAAAATAGAAAAAAAAATGTCAATTAATATTGCATGATATTATATTTCTTTAATGCATTGATGGTGTTAAACAATTCAACATTTCTATCACTTCAATATTAAATCATATTAAATATTGCTACTTACCCACCTTCACAAATATCAATTACTATTTATATATCAAGAAATGAATATCCTAAATATCAAGAAAAATAGTCATTTAATGATCGATAAATGACTATATACTATTAAACTGTCGATAAATGAATACATGAAATACAATGTATGTATGAAATATTTAGCGTATGAGTTATTATAATATAATTAAATTTTAAATCAAACTAATTACATTATAAATGCTGTTCAAAAAAAAATTACATTATAAACATCACCATTATTTCCTCTTTAATTTGACGTCATTTTTGCCATAGTTTTGTATTTTCCTTTTTTAATTATTTTGGCATGCATATTACAATTTACTATTTAGTTTTATAGCATTAGAATCACAATGTATCTATGTGATTATTCAGTTACATAATCAAGTTCATGTTACTCTAGATCGACTTAAACACCACATATAATCGAACATCAAGTCCAAGTTTTTAGAAAGATAACGGTGGTAGCAAAATTCAAGTTGATGCATTTGGTTGACAAAACAATCATGATTGGTTTGTTAATTTGCTATAGAAGTTGGAATATAGTGGGGGCGCATTGGTGGGCGCGGCGACGGCGTGTGCGTTGACGACGACTACAGTAGAGGTGGTAATAGCGGTGATAGTGGTGAGGGAGTGAGAGATTTCATTTTCCTTTGATTTAGTTCCTTCACATTTTGAAAGAAATGCTAAATTTCTTACCGGAAGAAATCTAAGGTAACTAATTCCAATTTTAAGAAGAGAGAACTATAATTGTATTTTGTGGTACAATGGCATAAAAAATGGTTTTTACAATTCATTTTCTTAAGAGTAGATGTATGAAATGTAATCATTTATATAAAATTTAAATTAAATTAAGGAAGTAAGGGTATGTTATGTTCATTTCACAAAGTTTAAGCCTACATCTCTTTCTATTAGGCCTCAGAAAGGGTTATCTTATTGCTCCTAGTGTTTGCTAGGGTGCTAATGATACAAGTCTTTCAAATAAACAAAAATAAAATCGGACGCATTCAACCCGACCCGACGCGTATTGACTAACACTTGAACCCGAAAAAAAAAGTATTGGTACATACACGTGCATAAGTTCGGGCTCAAGAGAAGTCGGGCTCATCTGGCTTAAACAATTTGGGCATAGATGGAGTAGAAGCTACAACACCTTCCTTGTGGCTAATCCCTTTTCTGGTATTTGTAGCAAATCTTGAGGCCAATATAGTAGCTCCCAAATGCTGGGCATTTTGGTCATTTTCGCCACCACCACCGTCATCATCATTATAGTACTGGTACAAGCCTTCTTGCCTAGCCAGTTCTTCTGCTAGTTTCTTCCTCTTATGCCTTCTCCAAGCAGCTTGTATAAAACATGCTCCCCAAGTTCTCCACTGGTGCGAGTAGTACCTGATGGCAATTTCAGCCCATTTACATTCAAATAAGTCCATTCGGGTTATGTGTTATTTCTAACGGGTCAAATGAGTTGAGCTAAAAGATTTAACTTAAAAGAAACACGGGTTGAAAGCTATTCAAATACATAAAACCTCTTCGACCACTTTGTAAAGAAGTACATGTTATTTTTTGGCCACGAAGAGTGTTGGGAGATTGTACGGTTTCATGATAAATGGAACAAAGTCCCGTTGACAGGTGAGGAGTTTTCGGATCAATCCGAACATAAAAGAAAGTCTTTGGATTCCGGCAACTACACATGTTCAAATGACGACCCCTTCACTAGTTGGGCACCCAACTTTAACGAAGACGCAACCTCGACAAGAGCAACACGAAAAGCAAAGAAATCAGTCGAGTCGTCAAGCAAAGGTAGTTTGGTCGAAGCGGTTGCACACTATGCAACGATGAAGGAGTATATTTTGAAAGAGCTAGTGAAATCAAGAAAGAAAAAAGATGAACAAATTATTAACTAGGTGGATGATCAACGGGAGGCTATCCGGGAGGATTGTATGGACCGGGAGTTAAAGATGTTTACGGATCATCACGACCATGTGACCGGACCGATGTTGGAAATAATTTTTAAACGGAAACGTGAAATAACGAAGCGGTATGGATTGTCTTGTGATTTCTAGATTTATTTTTATGTATTTTTTTATTTATTTTAATGTAATTTATTTTTTTATTTATTGTTATGTAATTTTTTTAAATTAATGAAGTTAGTTTTAATAAAGAATTAATTAAAAAATGAAAAAAAATATTTAAGGTATTTAGGGTTATTCTCCCACCACTTAGAGTGCTTCGATTAGATTTTAGTAAAAATAAGGTGACACTCATTAGAATACTTGAGGTACTTAGCGTTGTGCCCCTATGTCAGCGTTTATTTATTACCCTTAACCTTGAAATTCGAATCCTGCCAATTGCCGATGCCTCACCTTAAATTAAATTTTACAACTTATGTTTGTGTTCAAGAAAAATCTAATATAATTCTAATTAATTTTTCTTGTTGTTTAATTAAATTATTTTTATAAGCTATCAAAGTTTTAATATAGTTTAATAGTTAAGTTGATTTACGTAATACAATAACTATGGATATTAGTTGATATTTAGTAATTAATTATTATTATCTTTAAATTTAACCTTAAATAACATGTAGCTAATTTATTTCTTTTATAAATAACAATTAAGTTTTATAATTGTGACAACAAAATTCATATAAAATAATGTTGAAATTGGAGTGATTTTAAAATTTAAAAATGTTTAAATGATTTTAGCGATTCAACAAGTCAAGACTTTAATATTATTTCATGATTTTATTTAATTACATTAGTACATTACCCTATAGAAAAATACATAATTTTAGTTATTATATACAAAATAACCATAATAAAAAATGCTTTAATATTTTTAATTTTCAATAAATATAACTATTAGTTTTTATTCAAAATTTTACTCATTATTTTAATATTAGAGTAGCATGGATCGTCAAATACATCATATAAATACAATTCATCATATGTAATAATATTACATGCTAGACGTTATATGATATAATTATTTTAAGTTAGACTATACACATAATTAAAATTTACTTAACATAATTCACTCTTTTAAAGTTTTAACTATTGAAATATTATTAGTTCTTTATTTTAATCGTCTTTTATACACTTTTTAGTATAAATAATCAATAAGCTCAAACCGTTAAACTAAGCGTCTAAGCCGATGTTAAAGTGTTAGTAACGGTTTTGTTTGATTCGGTTTTACTTTTCAACTGTTCAATTTATATGATCAAAAAACGTTATTAATAGTTTGACTCATCGTTTAACCTGAAGACCGTCAAAACCAGATTGTGACACGACTACCAAACCGACCTTTGATTAGTGAAAAAATTAAAAACAAATACCAACAATGTAACCATGCACGTGGTTTCTGAATTTCTAATTTAACAGTCACTATTTCCAAATTACGAAAATACCCTTACACCTTCTTTATAAATATTACACCCACCTCCACCTCGCCACCATCCGCCACCATAACTCAACCATGCCGGTTTCTTCACCTCCACATTTCCTCATCTTTCCCTTCATGTCACAAGGCCACACCACCCCTCTCCTCTACCTATCCCGCCTCTTCTCCGACCGCCACATCTCCGTCACCCTCATCACCACCCCCGCCAACTACTCGGCCATCAAAGCAACCCTAAAAACCGACTCCATCTCCGTCATCGACATCCCGTTCCCGGATAACATCGCCGGCGTCCCTCCCGGAGTAGAAATCACCGACAACCTCCCATCCATGTCATCATTCGTCAACTTCGTACAAGGCACCCAACAACTCCAACCCCGGTTCGAACAACTCGTCCGGAGACTCCCTCCGGTCACTTGCATAATCTCCGACGGCTTTTTAATCTGGACTCAAGACTCCGCCGATAAGCTCGGGATTCCCCGTTTAATCTTCTACGGGGCCAACATATTCTCCATGACTATGTGCAACATCATGGCACAGTTCAAGCCGCATGCGGCTGTCGGTTTGGATGACGAACCGTTTGCGGTGCCGGGCTTCCCTCGGTTCAAGTTAACGGCGAATGATTTCGAACCGCCGTTCAGTGAGCTTGAACCGAAAGGCCCGGCACTTGATTTTTTAATCAGGCAGCAGGAGGCTATGGCTAGGAGCCATGGCATGGTGGTTAATAGTTTTACCGAGCTCGAGCCTGAGTTTCAGGATTACTGGAACCGGAACTATGGACCTAAAGCTTGGTTGGTTGGGCCGTTTTGTGTCGCTAAACCGGCTGCACCGGTAGCGGCATCGAAAGGGTTTCCGGTCAAGGTATCCATCATTTTAACCAATTTATCACACCAACTTAAAAAAGGAAAATCACCAATATATATTTTGATTAAACCACATTAAAATAAACATATCCGAAATCAACAATCATAAACGACGCGTAAGCTAACTGGCTAAGAAAAGCTAAATTTTAGCTGGCACGGAAAAAGTATATGGAGTTCACAAAATGAACCAATTAAAACAAGACACGTGTACTTGTCAGCTAAAATCTAGCTGGCATCTTCTCAACCAGCTAAAACTTAGCCGTCAAATCATGCGGCCAATAAAAAATTGCCAAGTGGCAGTTTTTTTTATTATTCTGATAATTTGGTGGCTAAGTTTTAGCCATCAGAAAGATCTTGGCTAGATTTTAGTCGGGTTAGCTTATGTGAATTTTTTTATTAGTTGGTTTATGGACTCCATGTGTTTTTTCTATGCCAGCTAAAATTTAGCCTTTCTTACACGGTTCAGTGGAAAACCCAAAAAAATTTTCATGGCGGTCGAAAATTTTTGAGAACGGTTGACTAGCGCTATATAACGCGTATATAATATTAAAAAAAATTCATGTTGAGCGATTGTAAAATTTTATAAGGGCAATCAACATTTTAACGCATATATAACTCTAAAAGCTTATTTTTTCATAATGGCGGCTGCCCCCATGGGTTCACCATGGGTCTGCCACTGGATGGGTTAACTTACGTGACGTTATTGGTAGCTTTTAGATATTTTATTTTGGTGTGGATTAAAAGTAAATGTATATTTTAATAAAAGAATTTAGTCAAAATGTTTATACATTGTTTTTTTTGTCTTAACACGTTTATTCTCATAATTTTTCCATTAAAAAATATCAACAATTTATAAATTTTGTTAGTTCACAAATTTTCTGACCATGCACACTACGTACTGACTTGCACCAAAACAGATGGTTGAGAAGTCAACATGGATCCAATGGCTCGACTCGAAGCTAGTAGCGAATAAGCCGGTGTTATACGTGTCGTTTGGATCGCAGGCAGAGGCGTCTACCGAGCAGTTACGTGAAGTCGCCATTGGGTTGGAACAATCGAACGTAAGCTTCATGTGGGTGGTGAAATCGAAGCAGTTGCGGTTGATCGGAGAAGGGTTCGAAGAGAGGGTAAAGGGGCGGGGGAAGGTGGTTGGGGAATGGGTTGACCAGATGGAGATCTTGAAACATGAAATTGTGTGCGGGTTTTTGAGTCATTGTGGGTGGAACTCGATGTTGGAGAGTATGTGCGCGGGTGTGGCGGTGCTGGCAATGCCGTTGATGGCAGAGCAACACCTGAATGCGAGGTTGGTGGTGGAGGAGATCGGGATGGGATTGCGGTTGTGGCCGAGGGATATGGTGGCACGTGGAGTAGTTGGGGCGGAGGAAGTGGCGAAGATGGTGGTTGAGTTGATGGAAGGGGAAGGTGGGAGGAGGGTGAGGAAGAGGGTGGAGGCGGTTAGGGAAGTCGCGTATGATGCGATGAAGGATGGGGGGTCGTCGAGCACGACGTTAGACTCGCTAATTGGTCATGTTTGTGGAGCCGTGCATTCGGGCGGAACGTAGGGCCGATCAACGGAATTCATCGGTTTTTCTAATAAAATATAATTTTGTTTAAAAAATAAAATGTGTCTGTAGTTATAGCCGGTAGAGAAAAAAGTTTTATGTTAATTTCCCGATCAATAAGTTTTATATCTGTTAGTAGTTTAAGGGAATTTGAAGGTGTGTTTTGGAGTGTAACAAGGTGATTAAGTTTTAGAATAAATAGATAAACTATACGTTTTTTCAAGAGTTGTTAAGCATATGCTTGGGTAAGAAAATAATTAAGCGTCTCTCGGGGTATCCTGGTGTATTTCATAACCAAAATTACAACTAAAAAGTTGAAAATTTAAATTGTAAAATGTGGGTTGTGATGTATTTATTCTAAACAATCTAGAAATTACTATTAAAAAAAATAATAATTAAACTCGTACAAGGAATTAAAGAACATGACGTTTTATTGATAATAATGATTTTGATTGATTTTGATGATTTTAATTGGGTTAACACAATAATAGTGTTCCTGTTTTTCAAAGCTTTCATCTGTTTCTAATTTATAATTTTCATTCAACTAGCTTTGTTTATACATGTGTTACATTTTTAGGATTGCCTCGGATTCTTTAAGTAAGTGGATTTTGGTGCTCAGGAATCATCAAATCGTATCTGGAATCTTTATATGGAGACAGCTCCTGTGTTTACAAAGGTTTTACACCAAATAATTAAATATTAGATAAGCAAAGTAATTGTTGCTCATAACTTGAAGTGTCTTCAAATAATTCAACAATTTGCAAACCACTTCTGTCAACAGTGTTCGTAGGGTGGCTCTACAGTACAAGCAACTAAAGCGACCGTTTTAGGTATTAAAATTTAAAGGGCCTAAAAAATTAAAAAACTACTTTAATTTGTATTATCAAGTTTGTGTTTTCAGAGAGAAATGATAATTTCACAACTTTTATATCAATATTATACGTTTTGACGCTTCATTAAATTACACTTTAATTTGTACAAGCAACTCTACAGTACATGCACACCCTGCGACACTTCCTAGCCGTATCCGTACGACCCGTTTACTACAATCCCGACTAACCCATGTTAGGTCATTATACGACCCGTGACCATATAACCACCTTTAGACCTAGATCACATGATCTCGTAAACACCCCCATAGACCCTCCGACTCATTACTGAATGCTTTAGTTCATAAACACCTTAGGTTAAAACCCAAAACTCTTAACAAGTTTAATACGTTAAACATCTCTGGTAAGTATGTACGATAGCCCCAAAAACATTAAAAACATTTAAAAGAGGGGGATTAGAAACTCACCGGTTGCGAAGATCCAACTCTTAAACTTCAACGATCTCTTAACACGAAACTCGAACCTGTCCACGTGAAATCACACAATCAAAGTATGCCCTAGACATGTGTCAATTACGTAAAAGTATAATTATTCCCGATACTCGTCATACTCGCACATCCTTTCATCCATGCATAAACCCTAATCTGAGTGTCTACTCGATTCGGGTTACCCTTGACCCGTTCTGGAGCCCGCATGCATGCATGCATGATTGTGTCCAAACAAACTATGACCCCACGTGAGCACGCGTACACGGACCGGGTCTTATACTCACATGCAAGCCATGCACGTAAAAGTCTCGTACTCCACCCTCGTGTCTGCCATCGTCCTTCTTGTCTAGCCCTAACCTAAATCGGGTTCCTTCTCTCGTGGGAGCACCCTTACCCCATCACCTCGCCGTCCACCTCCATTTAACACCACCACAGCCGGCTCCCGTGGCCACCGAATGCCACCGTTGTCTCCTCTGTCGTCTCTAGCTATCCCCCGTAGCCACCACTATCTCCGTTCCGGTCACTACCGCCATCAACGCCGGCGTAGCCGGCTCCACGTCACTCGCCATCCCACCCTTCCATAACCGACCATCACCGTTACGCACCTCACCATCGTCTACGATCACTAACTCACGACCAACACCTTCTCGGGTCCCTCCACCGTTCACGGCTGAGCACCCGCCCAAAACCCTAATCGGGTTCATAGGTACACAGATAATAAACGAGTAAGTTGGAGGTTTACCTTACGCATGAATTCCTCCCCTTGCTTGCCACCACCGTTGGACCACCGTGGGGCCGCCTCTATCCTCTCCTTCCCTTCGCCGGATTCCCTTTTCTGTCCCTGCCCTTGCCGTCGCAAGTCCTAGCCAAAAATGGCTTAGGGTTTTTCGTTAGGTGGTATTTAAACCACCTCAAGTTCCACCCGGGTCCTTCTACTTTTATTTTAAACAAAGTGACTCTAAACCGCTCCTATGTCGGCTAATCGAGTCTCTATATTTCTTTGAGTAGGTTTTTACGTGAAGCCCTCGTCAACGGTCTCATTTACAAGAGACTTAGGTCACCCGCTAGTTCAAATAATTAATGCGCAAGTTTTCGGGATGTTTCAAGTCTACCCCCCTTAAAAGAGGATTCGTCCTCGAATCCCGCGTCTGTAAAACCATCCTGACATAACCTCCCGTTCTCATTCGGGCATCCAATCCATTTGGTGACTAGCACAAACTTACGCACTTACAAAACCGTTCCTTTGTTTAGCATTTCGACCACCCTTCTAGGGGTTCAAAGAATTGTTCTTAGTTGCTCGCTTTAAACCTTGGGATTTTGTAGGTTTCACCTTTACGTTCCTTCGTCTCTCGTCCTTCCAGCCATTAGTCAAACGACCGCCTTTTTCACTCTTGCTATTCCGATACTTGCTAGAAGTTGTCATCCGTGATCGCCTTGATTACCGATCCTTTCGTGAAGGTTTCATTGTCATTGCCCTTGACAATCCCTTTTCGCTCTTAATGTTCTTAACATCGTCGTACGTAGTATCTTCAGTACTACGTGGCACAACACCGCCACATGTCCGCCCACCTGTCACATTTCATTTTGATTCACTGGCACAATTGCCCTTTGTCTCTTGCATAACCCTAAAGGTCACGTAATTCCGACGGCCATCACCCCAAGTAGGTTTCCTACTTTGACAGATAGAAACACTCACTGCTTCACCATTATATACTCCTCATACCTTTCTTTCTCATACTTCGATTGCCATTTTGTGATGATTCCTCAAACTCTAGTCCATTGCCCTACCATAAGGGCATTCCCTTTCAAGTTACTTATGTGCAGTCCTGCACTTATCCTTCCTGAGGTTCACCTTCTCCTATGTTGCTCTACCATTACCATGCGATCACCGACCGCATCTCATTTATCATGTACGAACATGAAGTCCATCTGCTCACAAGCCTTAGCCATTCGTCGTCTCATCCAGGGAAAACATCCCTACTCCTCTAGTGTCTGACCTTGGCTGAATTCTTCATATGGAACGTGTTCCATGAAGGTCCTTCGTCACCTTGTTAACTTCGTGCTGAAATCTTCATCGATGTCACCTCGATCTCATCATAAACGTTTCTTGTCAAGCGTCCACTTAAACGCTTTCATCACTAACTCTACAGTTCCGCCCTTCGGCTTCGTGCTCTGAATTCCCGAGATATAAGCATAGGCATCTCATAAGAGCACCTCACGGGTCGCCTAGAAAGACGTCAAAACTCCTCGCATCACCTCAACGTATCAGTGTCGAGAAAATCGTCAAGATAGAAATACCATACTTGAGCACACTAACCATCTGTCCTATGCACGACTAAGCGTGTACTACAAGGACACACACCGACACACATAACTACAGAACACACATTGTTCTTCACATGTACTAGTAACTCAACCTTCTAACTCGCACAAAGTGTGCATACAAAACTAGCTAGATCTGAGTATATCTACGTGCATACAATATGACCTCGTCATTTATCGACACACAAACTCCTAAACCTTACCTCTTACTCACTACAACAGTAGCCCCTGCCACACGTCATCATATACTCATACTGAGTTTACTCGGTCGTACCCATACGGGTCGTACCCATACTTCAAGAAGACACACTACTCAGTCTAGACACAAAACATCACTCTAAACATTCATACACACAAGATATAAAATATCTTACTTCCCCATAGGATCTGGTCCTGAACATGTATACCTAGACATAAGGTATGTAACTACAATTTCCCACAGGACCTCGTCCTGAACATTTATACATACTAAAGATGTATATTTAAGATTTCACATAGGACTTCGTCCTGAACAACTACATCAGGTGCAACACACCCCTTACACTTAAAAAATCACCTAAACATAACACATAGGTGACACTACCTTAAGACCGTAGACACACACAAATAATCAAAACTCAGGTCTACTCATACAATCTAATCAACCAAGCTCTAGCGTCACATCAAAGAATACATTTAGTATGAACTCACGTTGTTCAAAAGGTAATCACATAATCTCACATAATTTACACTGCACCACCAATAGCAAGCTATCACACATGCAACTATCATTAACTACGTTTCAAACCAACCCATGGTAAGATTCACTGTCAAGGTTAAAATCAAGCAATTGAAAACCAAGAACAAGTATTTTGTCACAAAAGTGCATGACGACCACTACTCAAGATGATCTAGTCCTCTCGTGGAAACCACCACTGCTCTAATCACTGAACAAGTCAAAGTTATCACCCAGTTGTTATTCTTCATCAGATTCCTCCAGCCATCCGTTTCCCGATCCCGAATCCTGCCTCGAAGGCTGATGCCTAATCGCAAATGCATTCCTTCCTCGCCAACCACTTCTCCTGTAAAAGGAGCTACTGAGTCCACCTCTCATAGTTGCACTGGTAGTACAGGAGGCATTAGGCGTCGGAAGCGCCAAGATCACCTCCTATGCTGGTAGCTCCTGCTCATCCTCAGTCGCCGGTGGAACCACCGTCAATGGAACAGGTGCTAAGACCCGTCTTCTCCCAAAGATAACCGTACGAACATCATCCGCATGTCTAGCCCGCCGTTCTGTCGACCTCCTGATGAGAGCTCCTCGCCTAATCCATCTAGTCTGAATCGTCATGGCTATTAGTAACTACACAAAATTGAACGTTGGAGTGATTACTATGGGCGCCAAATTCAGAATATGAGAGTAATCATAGATTGCCAAATTACGGAGATCAAATGCAATTTGGTGGTCCACATTACTGCTCGGATTCTAAACCTTCCCCATCATATTCACACTAATTTTCTATCTTTCACACGCCCCGGATGCACATGCAGCCCACACAACTTACATAGCACTACGTAATAATCTAGCGAGTCATCGTATATATCACAATTTGACACCATCGAAGGTTACACACAAAATTACTAAATCATACCGACACACCAAACTATCTCACATAATTACAATTAATGCTACTCCGCATTACTCAATTCACATCATAGTCTTATTTAATCACACCACACAACCTCACGTAGTTCTACATACTACTCTAGCACATAGCACACATCAAGATCCCATACGGAACCATAAATCACTTATTCACACCAATCTCTTTACCTAGTGTAACACTACATAAATGGTAAATATAAATTACTGCTCAACTCTAAAGACGTACCTCTTGGCTCGCGGTTACTCGTGGTGGCATTCGTTTCACCCTCGTCCCATTTTTAGTTTAAGTTAAGGCATTTTATTTGTTTAAAACACCAGTTTTCTCTTAAATCTCGGCTCTGATACCAACTTGTAAGGCCCCAAACCAGGCACCCTACAGTTGGTTCTCATAACTGGTTATACTCTTTAAAAACATCTAACTTTCATTTAAGTAAGCAACGGAAGTCTTTCTCAAAATAGTATAATCTTTAAACTCGTTAATTTTCAAAACGTTACTTGACGAATGCATGCACACCAACCCGAGTAGCCCGCTCCTAAGCCAAGGTACCCCGTCTAGCAGACTCGCCTGTAAAACAATCTAACGTACATACAAAGTCAGCTACGCTGAGTGAGTTCTAATAGTTTAGTTTAATTAAAAGCCAACTCGTCTCAAAAGTTATTTAAGCTTCACTCAGGACCCACGATCCTTATAAAATAGATCCACAATTCATTAACCATTAGATAACCCTTGTTATTGATAAGCGACCAAAGTTTTATGCATTAAAGGGTGTAACATGTTATATTTATGTAAATTAACATGTGAAATACAAAAGTTTTGTGTAGCTATGCATGTGCAGGTGTTGAAAGCTTAAAATATGATTTTGGAAGATATTAGGTGAGAGATACAAGAGTCGGAACAGACGCGAAGAAAACGGGGCAAAAACTCAGGACCTGGCGTAAGCCTACGCCACATGGAGTAACCCTACGCCACCAGCGTAGGCTTACGCCTCCCGGCGTAGTCCTACGCCTAACCAGTTCAATCACAGCAAACTTCAGTGTTACGGCGAAAGCTTACGCCACCCCAGCGTAAGCTTACGCCAGTTACGTTATTTTGAAGCGGATTTTCAGGAAACTGCCGAATTTGATAGTTTAAGTGGGGGTTTCTTCCCCAAATTTGAAATCATCTTTTGAACAACATTTTTGGGCGATTTTGGGAGTTTTTGGGAGGCTAGAAACATATTATTGAAGATCGGTATCAAGAAATTGAAGAATCGAAGATGAATTCCACAACCATGAGCGGCTAATCCACCGGTAATCATTCCCGGGTGGATTGTTTGTAAGTTTTTAAGGTTTTTATCATATGCTAGCTTTGAGAAATAATTCTTGTAATCGTTTGGTTTGAAATACTTGAATCTTTGTGTTTAGTATGGTTATGAACTCACGGGAGTCGATAAATTCTTGCACCATTGACCCCGTTAGATGATAATTGCTATGAACTTTGATTTGTGTTGAATCTATTGATTAATCTAATTCTATATTGCATACATTTGTCTCGATTTCATTCGTGAATATTGTTTTACACTATTTGCCGATAATGTATGAATGTTGATGTTCTTGGTTAGATTTGGTTAATTTGATTTGAATAACCATTTGATTGTTTGAACTCATATGTTGGTGTGATAATCCCTAATTACTTTTGAACTTGAAACCCGGGTGTGATTCCTTTTTAATTATTGTTACAATCTAAACCTTTTATTTGCTACTTGATTACTCGTGATCGTTTAGCTAGTTGATAATCCTTGTTTGTTGAGTTTGATTAATTTCACCTCAATCATTGCTTGTGTTTGGTCAGAAAGACCCATTGCAACTTCATAAATCGCATTGTCAATTGAAGTTGAGCACCGACCACAAATCTTCGTGGTTCGACACCCTTCTTACCCTAACTAGTTTAAGGTGATTAGGACACTCTAATTCTTTATCTTTGACCGGTCCCTTCGACACCGATCAAATTTTGGCGCCGTTTCCGGGGAGTGTGTGCGCTTGGTGTTTTATTTTAATTGACTCGTGTGACTATTTGTTACTTGTTTTGTTTGGTTAATCTTCTTCTATTTTTTTGTTACGCGTGGTGTTTGTGTGTGTGTGCAGGTGACAGATTAGTGCATGTGTACCCGTTCATCCGGGAGGACTTCACCGCTTGTTTTTGAACCAGAAATTGAGAGGATAGCAAGGCAAAACCGAACCCAACAACAAAATTTACAGCCCATTTCATCAGAACCATCATCTATGGATAGTCGAAGCAGTCATTCTGGAACTAGCATAAGAAACCGTGGCCCAACTCCAAACAGAGGCCCTATCCCTAACCGCCCACCAACTCCACCTCACCGAACCCCAACCCCATCTATACCTATCAATAACAACCACCCCCGTGGGTCGGGTACAGTTCAACAAAAATGACCCGTTAACATCCGTAACAATCCCGCGTACCGAGGAAGAAGGGGACCACAACAAAATCAAACCCCTCCTGGAAACATATTTGGAGCTCAACCAAGAAACGACAATGAGAGCGATGGTTGGGAGGATGACGATGGTGAATACTTTGGGTATGATGATAATGAAGATGTTGGAAATGGTGATGGGTTTGGAGATTACGAGTTTGAAGATGGTGAGAGGAGCCAATTTGGAAAATATAACGAGGGGCAAGGCTTGGGAGAGGAAGAAGAGGTGAATTATGTTCACCAAAGGGCGAGACAACCAATGGGTCGAATGGGTAGACATGAGAGATTTGGTTATCCTCCTAGACAAGAAGGGAGGAGAGTTAATGGGGGCTACAACAATGAAAACCGAAGACCACCGGTAGCCCCTATGGGTGGAGTTAATGGTCGCTTTCGACCGGCTATTTCGGAGAATGCTTCTCCAATTGTTCCACCAATTCCCGGAATGAGGCGATTCAAGTCAAGGCCAAATTATATCAACGTTCTCCCACATTTTCATGGCATGGTTACCGAAGAACCATACACCCATTTAGCCGAGTTTGCCACCATCTGTAGCACAATTGGAGATGAGAACTTTGATCAAAGCGAGGTCAAACTTAGACTTTTTCAGTTTTCACTCAAGGATCGAGCAAAGCAATGGTTCATCACATTGCCGGCTAATAGCATCCATACATGGGATGAAATGCAACAAGTCTTCTTGGATGAGTACTATTCGGTTGCGAAGACGGATGATTCCCGAATTGAGATTCGGACCTTTCAACAACAAACGGGTGAGCCATTGCATGAAGCGTTTACCCGTTTCAAAGAGTTGTTAAGGAAATGCCCCCATCATCAAATTGAGTTGTGAGAATTGGTAAAGTGTTTTGTGGATGGTTTGACTCAAGAGGAGAGGAAGTACTTTAAGTCCACAAGTAATGGGACATTGTTGTCTAATCCCGAAGAACATGATTGGGATTTCTTAGAAAGGATGAGCCAAAACTCTAAAGCCGAGGCATCGGCTAGTCAAAGAACTAAACACCCGATTTCTAAGTCAGTCCCAGATTATGAAACAAAAGAGAGGTTGGCATCAATGGAAAGAGAATTGGCATTATTGAGGAAAGGCGAAAAGAAAGAAGTAGCTGGAGTAAAAGCTCGATTCGACGTGTGTGAAGATTGTGGAGATTTAGGCCACAAAACAATGGAGTGCCCATTTCAAGAAGGGAGACAAGAAGAGGTGAATCAAGTGTATGGTGAGAGGAAGCAATATGACATGAACTCGAACAACTATCATCCAGGGTTGAGAAACCATCCTAACTTCAAGTATGGGAACGCGGCAAACCAAATGAACCCCAACTTTCAAGGTGTGAATCAAAACACCTCATCAACCTCATATCAACCGCGTCAACAAGGGAACTATAATTCGGGTGGTTATCAAAGGGGCTCTTATAACAATAACCGGAACACAAATTACCCCCCAAGGAATTACAATCAAGATCATCAACAACAAAATGGGTCATCAGGGGGTGATGATGCGGTTAATTCAAAGTTGGATGCACTATTGGAGATGATGAAAGAATCAAAGAAGGAGAATGAAGTGAGAGACAAGTCTTTTGTGGCATTGGAAAGACAGGTGGGGCAAATGGCCGAAGAAATATCTTTGCTAAAGCAAGGTGGGGAGAGGCTACCGAGTAACACTACATTAAACCCGCAACATCAAGGGTCGAGTTCAACCAATGCAAATGTAAGTAAAGTTACGGTTCTTCGTAATGGTAAGGTTATCGATAATAAAGTTGAGTTTCCACCACAATTAGTTGAAGGGGGTGGTGGAGGATGTTATTGAGGGTGAGGAAAGTGAAGGTGAAGTGGAATTTGCTAATGATAAAAAACCAATTAATCAAAACATCCAAAAATTTAAACCGGTTTTTAGAAATGAGTCACCTATTGCTAAAGGAAAGGATATGACGGGTGGTTCCGTTCCTTACCCAGAGGCATTAGTTGAACCATTTAAAGCAAAAATGGTAAATAAAAGAGGACCACAACAAGAAGAAATGTGGGAGATGTTTAGACAGGTCAAAATTAACATACCCCTTTTGGATGCTATCAAACAAATTCCAGCTTACGCAAAGTACCTGAAAGAATTGTGTACACAAAAGCGGAATCATAAATTCCCAAAGAAACTTGATGTAGCCGCTAATGTGAATGCTATTCTATCGGGTGCCCTTCCACCTAAACTACAAGATCCGGGGGCGCCTATTATATCTATTCAAGTAGGTGATTTCAAAATAAAAAGGGCACTCCTAGATCTTGGAGCTAGTGTTAGTATTCTTCCGGGGAGCCTTTATGACCAATATGATTTTGGCCCTCTTAGGAGGGCCGACACTACCGTAGTTTTGGCCGACTTAACTCCTAAGCTCCCCCGAGGAATATTGACTGATGTTATTATGAAGGTGGAAGATTTTTATTTCCCAGTGGACTTTCTAGTGTTGGATTATGTCTCTTCCGATAGAACAAAACAACCTACGGTTATCCTTGGTCGGCCATTTCTGGCAACCGCAAATGCCCAAATTAATTGCCGAAATGGAACGGTTAACATGACATTTGGGAACCGAAAGTTGAGATTAAATGTTTTTTCACATATATCTAACTCTCTGGTCAATGATGAATGCTTTATGGCGGACATTGTTGACGGGTACATTCCTCTTTGCGATGTTATTGTAAACGAGGATAGCACCACAGAGACATGCTTTTCATGTGACAGGTTACAGGTTGAGATAAGCAAGGAACTTGAAGAAGAAGAAGAAAACGGCTTGAAGCAATGGCAATTAAGGATGGGAGACCACCGTGGACTCACCAAGTGGAAAGCTTGCCGGAACACATTAACAAAAAGTTGAAGCCATCTTTGGAGCAACCCCCAAAGGTCGAGTTGAAGGAGTTGCCAAAGAACCTCAAGTATGCTTTTGTAGGAGAAAACGACACCCTCCCGCTGATCATTGCATCAAATTTGACAAAGGAACAAGAGGAGGCTGTGATGAAGGTATTAGCCGCCCATAAGGCGGCAATTGGGTGGAGTATTGCGGATTTGAAGGGTATTAGTCCCTCGATTGTTATGCACAATATTGTCACAGATCATGTTATTGCACCATCTCACGATGCACAAAGGCGGTTAAATCCAAATATGCGGGAAGTCGTAAAGAAGGAAGTTCTCAAGTGGTTGGAATCCGGCATCGTTTACCCAATTTCTGATAGTACATGAGTGAGTCCAACATAAACCGTGCCCAAAAAAGGCGGGTATTCAAGTCGTCAAGAACGACTCAGGTGAGGAAGTAGCCACTCGGCCGGTAACCGGGTGGCGGATTTGTATTGATTACAGGAAATTAAATGCAGCTACTTCAAAAGATCATTTCCCATTACCGTTCATTGATCAAATTGTGGAAAAACTCACAGGTCAGAAATATTACCGTTTTCTTGATGGTTATTCGGGTTACAACCAAATTGCTATACATCCCGAGGATCAACATAAGACAACATTTACTTGTCCATAAGGTACTTTCGCATTTAGGCGAATGCCGTTTGGACTATGTAATGCCCCCGCCACCTTCCAAAGGTGTATGATGAGTATCTTTTCAGATATGGTGGGCGAGTCTTTGGAGATTTTTATCGATGATTTTTTCCATTTTTGGTACATCTTTTGATTCATGTTTGAACCAATTGGAAAAAGTTTTAAAAAGGTGTGTTGAAACAAATCTGGTCTTGAGTTGGGAGAAGAGTCATTTTATGGTCCAAGAAGGGATAGTTTTGGGTCATGTGATTTCGAATCGTGGGATTGAGGTAGATCATGCGAAAGTTCAAGTTATATCTACTTTGCCTCATCCCACGAATGTTAAAGGCATTAGATCATTTTTGGGGCATGCGGGGTTTTATAGGAGGTTTATTAAGGGTTTTAGCTCAATCAAGAAACCATTATGTAAATTACTTTTAAAAGATGCGCCGTTTGTTTTTTATGGTGAATGTATTCATGCTTTTAACATTTTGAAACAAAAATTGGTGGAGGCCCCAATCTTACAATCACCAAATTGGACACTTCCTTTTGAAATCATGTGTGATGCTAGTGACTATGCGGTTGGGGCCGTGTTGGGACAACGGGTTGAGAAGAAACCCGTTGCCATATATTATGCAAGTAAAACTCTTTCGGATGCTCAATTGAATTATACCACAACCGAAAAAGAATTACTCGCAGTAGTATATGCGTTAGACAAGTTTAGGTCCTATATATGGGGAAGCAAAACTATTATCTATTCTGATCAGAGTGCTGTCAGGTACCTCATGGAGAAAAAGGATGCTAAACCAAGACTCATAAGGTGGATCTTGTTGTTGCAAGAATTTGATGTGGAGATCCGTGATAAAAAGGGGAGTGAGAATGTAGTAGCCGACCACTTATCAAGGATCATGGTTGATGATGAAGAGTCCACGACAGTGATAAATGAATCATTCCCTGATGAGCATATTATGTATGTTTCATCTGTACCTTGGTTTGCTAATATTATAATTTTTTTGGCAACAGGTGCAATCCCGAGTCATTGGGTGAAGAAGAAGAAAACCCATTTTCTGTCCCAAGTAAAGCAATACATTTGGGAAGAACCGGACTTATTTAAAGTGGGAACGGATCAAATGATTAGACGATGTGTACCAAATGAGGAAATTCCAAGTGTGCTAGCACATGTGCACTCTTATGCATGTGGAGGCCATTTCAGTGGCCAAAAGACAGGACACAAAATTCTTTCATGTGATCTTTTCTGGCCAACTTTGTTTAAGGATGCGTTTGAGTTTGCGAAACATTGCATCAAATGTCAACAGCTAGGGAGCGTCTCCAAAAGAGACGAAATGCCCATGAAACCGATTCTCGTCCTTGACATCTTTGATGTTTGGGGAATTGATTTCATGGGTCCCTTCCCAAACTCTTTTGGCAATTTGTATATCTTGGTGGTGGTCGACTATGTATCTAAATGGGTCGAGGCGATAGCCACTAAGACGAACGACCATACTGTCGTGTGTAACTTTGTCCAAACAAACATTTTCTCGAGATTTGGTATCCCCCGTGTCATTATAAGTGATGGGGGATCTCATTTCAAAAACTTTAAATTTGGCAAATTACTAAAACGGTATGGCGTGGATCATAGAATAGCAACTCCCTACCACCCCCAAACAAGCGGACAAGTGGAAGTGTCTAATAGGCAAATAAAAGATATTTTACAAAAAACCGTCCGGGCGGACCGAAAGGATTGGTCTACCAAATTGACTGATGCTTTATGGGCTTACCGAATGGCTTATAAAACCCCTATTGGCACGACCCCGTACCGGTTGGTTTATGGAAAAGATTGTCATTTACCCGTAGAGTTAGCTCACCGGGCGTTTTGGGCTATCAAAGAGGTTAATGTGGATTATGATGTTGCAGGAAAAGAAAGGAAGTTGAGTCTAAATGAATTAGAAGAATTGAGAAATGAGGCATATGATTGTGTATCCGCTTACTAGGACAAGATGAAGGCGGTTCATGATGCCAAGCTTCGGAAGAAGGAGTTTGAAGTGGGCCAAAGAGTTTGGCTTTATAATTCAAGGTTGAAGTTCTTTCAAGGGAAATTGAATAGCAAGTGGACGGGACCATTTTTTATCACACGAGTTGGCAACTATGGAGATATAGAAATTGAAGATTTTGAGGATCACTTGAGGCAAGTTGTGAATGGTAACCGATTGAAGCCATATCTCAAACTCAACGAGATCAACGGGCCAACAAACCAAGTATAAGCATTCTTATTGAGCTTGGTGAAGAACGAGCATGAGTAACACCATGAAGAAGTGTCGGGCTGAAGACAATAAACTTAGCGCTAACTGGGAGGCAACCTTGCTTATGTGATGTTTTTAATTAAATTATGTTTATTATTTTTCTTCTTTTAGCTAATTTTAGTTTAATTTTGTGCAAGAATCAAAGGAAAGCGGAAAGTATGAGGTTACAGCGGATGTCGGTATTTCAGGGACGAAACACATTGAAATGGGGAGCTGGAAAAAGGACCAAAAAAAAGGGGCAGCGTAAGGCTACGCTGGTTCAGCGTAAGCCTACGCCGAAGACGTTTTGCAAACAGAACCATCAGAGGGGCAGCGTAAGCCTACGCGGAAGACGTTTTGCAAACAGAACCATCAGATGTGCAGCGTAAGGCTACGCCCCCTCAGCGTAAGCTTACGCCGGAACGGGATTTTGCATGGATAGGTCGTCCGACAGCAGGTAAGTCCGAGAAAAAAATAAATAAATAAATAAAAATAATAATAATAATAAAAAAACGTTTAAAAAAAAAAAAACCTTTTCTCTCCCTTCTTTCTTCATTACCACCTACCTTCCATCCCTTCTCTTCCATTTTCTTCTCTAAAAACCTCCATTCATCTTCATCTTCTTCCCTCCTTAATCTACTATCTCTTCATAAAAATCAAAAATTGGTTGAGGGTTTTTGCATAACTTTGCAAGAGGAGTAAACCCTACCAAGCGGAATTCAACGAATCAACCATATTCAAGAGACCCGAAATTCTAGGGTTTCGTAATTTTTGGGGCTTTTGTGTGTAGTGGAAGGAATAATCGTCACTCTTTGAGATTTCATCATCTAAACCCAAAAGGTACGTTTGTATTACAATTCTTGGTTATTTGAAGGTATATTTTCAAATAAGAATTGATGTCACATTGTAGTTGTGTTGTTGTGTACTTTGGGAGGGATGATTTAAGTTAGAATTCGTAGATTGAATGATGCCATTGTTGAAGCATTGGAAATAATTGTGTTAGTGACTAATTGAAAAGGACTTGATTAAGATTTTGGAAGAAATTTTAAAATTTTAAAACATGTAAACTTGTTTTGATGAAAATAGCAGAAATTTTGTTTTCACATGATAAAAAGTTAATATGGAGTGAATTCAATTAGCAATATTAATGAAGAATTGTTACAAGTTCGATTCTTGGTGAATTCTTTGATTTATGTGTGCTTGATGAAATTGTAGGAACAATGGCCAGAACGAAAGAGTCTAAAAAGGGTAAAGAAAAAGTGGGTGAGTCGTCATCACGGAGTAGGTCAAAGAGGGCACGAAACAATATCGTTCTGCACGAAAGAAGTGAGGAAGAGAGTGCCTATGAATCTGAAGAGGAACTTGGACCCACAATATGGAAGAAACCGGTGAGATTATCATCTTTCCCATATTCGCAGCAGAAGGACTTATATATGGACAAGGTGAAAAACCCGGCTGGTGGATTTGAATCGTTATTTGCATGTGAAAAACATATCTATGAGTCGGATTTCGAGAGATATGGGGTTGTTAACTGTTTTCGACGACTTGGTTGGGAAGAGAGTCTTTCTTTCCATTACGATGGGATTGATGATGTGTATGGTGAAGCAATTCTGGAGTGGATGTCGACCCTTCAAAGAATTGAAGGAAATAACCCGCCCCAAACGACAATTTTGAGGGGTACAGTGAATGGGAAACAAGCAGACCTGTCATTTCAGACTATTGACAAGATTGCCCACTTTGACTCTGGTGCAGAGAATAATGAACCTTATGAGTATATATCTGATGATAAGTTGAAGGCTCACGTGATCCGTGATACAATATGGGAAAACATGATAAGAACCATTTTTGTGGTGGAAGATGGTTGTGATGTATTCCGGTTGGTATTGAGAAGAGATATGTTGAAGCCACTTCCCAAGTTGTTGTTGATATTTGTAACATTGAACGTGGTCCCGAGAACGGGGGATAAAGCCAAGGTGCGTTTCTATGAAGTTATGGTTCTACATGCACTATTGGCGGGTTCCCCAATTATGTCATCTAAACATTTGATCATGTGGAATATTTGGGAGCCACGGGAAGAAAGAGAGAGGATGGTTATTCCTCATTGTCGGTTGTTATCAAAGTTCCTAAAATGGGCAAAGGTTTTGCCACGAAGATCGGCGGTGTTAAAAATCAAGCATAGACCTTATACCATAAAGTCTTTGCAACAAGGAAGTTGGAGATATGAGTTGACAGAAAGAACTCATGTGTTGACTGATACCACCACTGCGAGGTTTTTGGAGGAATTGAGAAGTGATGTGTCGGAAGAGGAAGAAATGAACTTGGAAGATGAAGATGTTGATCCCACAGGACCAAATATAGGGACAAGTGGTGCAGGTTATGGGTTCGAGCACAGATTTGGGTATGGTGCTGATTACAATCAATCCTTCACGGAAGTAATAGAGCAGGCTCGCCCGACAAGTTATCCTAATTGAGAGGAGGCATCGCGTATAATGTTTGATAGGCAAACACAGAATCTAGAGGAAGATAGGAGATATAGAATGGGGATGATGTGGTCCCAAGAGGAGGAAATAAACAGGAATTTTAGGGACAACGAAGAAGTGCGCCACTACAATGATTACCATAAGGGCGTACCATATTCTTCACATCCAGCCCCTACTGAGTGGGAGTCTTTGAATCCTTACGACATGGGTGATAATACCAGCGCTACCCACAGAGTCACCATTCTGAGTGGGTGGCACCGTACCCGCCATCGGGTGCAAGTGGGCAAGGCTCGAGTGGAGCGGCTCAAGGAGGTCTGAATAATATGAGAGATATGACTCGATCATTATATGAGTCAGTTTTTGGTCAACAATTACAGCAGGAGCCATATGATGCTAGGCCAGAAGCATATTGTCCTTACAAGCTAAACAATGATGATGCCGACGATGAGGAGGAGGAAGATGATGATGATGATGATGATGATGATGAGGAACAGAACAGTCAGGACAGCCTTTCCTGATGTGGTTAAGCATGTCGAACAGGTCCACGTACTTTTACTTCTTTCTTGCAAAAATTTGAACTATTTTATTTAATTGTTTTGGTGTGCTTTGTGTGTTTTAGGTTGTTTTGTTGTTTTGTTTTGTTTTTGTTGTGGTGAGAACTTGAGTGATGCTTGGGTTGATGTTTATGGGTTGGGATTTTACTTCTTCAATTTTGGAAGTTGGGTGTTAAATTTGTTTGGCATCCACTAACCGCACTTTTATATTTCATAACTATTTACATTGGGACAATGTAAGGTTCAAGTGTGGGGATGTGGGAAATCTTGGAAACGATACAAATTTTTTGATAATTGTTTTACAAAGTGTTTGGTAGAGGTCTTTGGTCATGGTTAATTCACTAAGTACTTGATTAAGTCTTTCCAACAAATGATAAATTTTTTTTTTTTGGAAATGTTGAATTCGAGAGTAACAAAATTGAAGGTGACGGTTTGCATGCACATGTCGGTAACCTATTTTCCATCGTTTTTGTGAGATTTTGAGCCAAATTGATATATATATTCTCTTATTTGAGTGGTTGGCCACTTTGTTTCACGTTTTAGAACTTGCATAATGTTGATACTTGTTGAGACCTTGAACCAATTGATTGCACAAAAATGATAAAGGCATTAGGAGAACCCGTTTTTTTTAATTTTAGCCATTTTTATACCTTTACTCGTTAATATCCACTAGATGCCCATTCTGAGCCTATACCTTTTCTTTTGACAAAACCCACAGCATTAACCCATTCACCTTTTAGCCTTTTCTTTTTAAACCCGTGAGTTGGAATTCAATTAACTTAGATTGTTGTAGTTGCGGTTGCAATTGAAAGAAAAAAAAGAAATACAAAAATAGTACTGGGTCAACATTTTCCCAAAGGTTTTGAGTATTAGCTTGAGCTACAATAAAAGATGTTATTGGGTCAGTTTAACTCAAGTTTCATTTGATAGTTTGAAGAAATAAGAACTTTAGTGTTGATGGGTCATTTATACCCATAGTAGAAATTTGAAAGTTTTAGATTGATTTGTAGTTTCATTAGTTGAATTCCACTCACCTTTAGCCACTTTAAAAATCCTTATCCATACCCGTAACCCTAGCCTACATTACAACCCTTAAAAGACCTTTTGATTTATGCATTTTAGTTGTGTTAGTAGGTGGAGATGTGATCAATATGCAAGCCTATGATAATGTGGTTCATTGTTTGGTTTCGAGTGAAAAATACTAGCACGTCATCGCTAGTGCACATATGAAGCCGAGTGGAGTGATTGATTGTGAGGGGTGTGCGCATGCAAAGCCATAACTGGATATGAGTTAAGCTCGTTCAAGTGTTTCCTTTTGTTTAAAAGTTATCGATTGTTTGTTGGATTGTAAATCTATTGAGAGTATAATTCATATGAAACTTGCATGACCTTGAACCTTAACTTATGTTTAGTGAAAACAATTATTTGAGAATTTGTAATGTGAATTTAAAGCAAAAGACTTTGCTTGAGGGCAAGCAAAACTCAAGTGTGGGAATGTGATAAGCGACCAAAGTTTTATGCATTAAAGGGTGTAACATGTTATATTTATGTAAATTAACATGTGGAATACAAAAGTTTTGTGTAGCTATGCATGTGCAGGTGTTGAAAGCTTAAAGTATGATTTTGGAAGATATTAGGTGAGAGATGCAAGAGTCGGAACAGACGCGAAGAAAACGGGGCAGAAACTCAGGACCTGGCGTAAGCCTACGCCACCTGGCGTAACCCTACGCCACCAGCGTAAGCTTACGCCTCCCGGCGTAGGCCTACGCCTAACCAGTTCATTCACAGCAAACTTCAGTGTTGCGGCGTAAGCTTACGCCACCCCAGCGTAAGCTTACGCCAGTTATGTTATTTTGAAGCGGATTTTCGGGAAACTGCCGATTTTGAGAGTTTAAGTGGGGGTTTCTTCCCCAAATTCGAAATCATCTTTTGAACAACATTTTTGGGCGATTTTGGGAGTTTTTGGGAGGCTAGAAACATATTATTGAAGATCGGTATCAAGAAATTGAAGAATCGAAGATGAATTCCACAACCATGAGCGGCTAATCCACCGGTAATCATTCCCGGGTGGATTGTTTGTAAGTTTTTAGGGTTTTTATCATATGCTAGCTTTGAGAAACAATTCTTGTAATCGTTTGGTTTGAAATACTTGAATCTTTGTGTTTAGTATGGTTATGAACTCACGGGAGTCGATAAATTCTTGCACCATTGACCCCGTTAGATGATAATTGCTATGAACTTTGATTTGTGTTGAATCTAATGATTAATCTAATTCTATATTGCATACATTTGTCTCGATTTCATTCGTGAATATTGTTTTACACTATTTGCCGATGATGTATGAATGTTGATGTTCTTGGTTAAATTTGGTTAATTTGATTTGGATAACCATTTGATTGTTTGAACTCATATGTTGGTGTGATAATCCCTAATTACTTGTGAACTTGAAACCCGGGTGTGATTCCTTTTTAATTATTGTTACAATCTAAACCTTTTATTTGCTACTTGATTACTCGTGATCGTTTAGCTAGTTGATAATCCTTGTTTGTTGAGTTTGATTAATTTCACCTCAATCATTGCTTGTGTTTGGTCAGAAAAACCCATTGCAACTTCATAATTCGCATTGTCAATTGAAGTTGAGCACCAACCACAAACTCTTTGTGGTTCGACACCCTTCTTACCCTAACTAGTTTAATGTGATTAGGACACTCTAATTCTTTATCTTTGACCGGTCCCTTCGACACCGATCAGTTATCACCCGATATCCCATAATAATTCATTACCCATAACTCATCCCATAATAATAATAATCTCGCAGTCTTATCGACATAGGTCGAACTTACTACACTAATAACTCATTCTCAAGTACACGTATTAACTCGACGCTTGGTTAACACCACAAATCCCTAGACGTCAACTTACTCAGCCTTGACCAAGGCTCTTACAAATCAACTGACATAACAGTTGTAAGCATCACATCACAATACCGACACAACGGTCAATCTAACTCGACTCACCACAATAACACTATCTCATGCACAATAAAACATAACTCAACGCTTGTATGCAATTTAACACAAATATGTAAGCACACAAACACATACCTCTTTGATGCACCCTCGTCAGGGCATTCGACACACCCCGAGCTCATCACTGTCCTGTTGGACATCGTCACCTTTGGTGACATCCCGAAGGACATAGTCCTCAACAATTCTGTATGTCGTGTTATAATGACAACAATGCAAACACAATACCCGCCGTGTCATAAGGACAACGACACAATGCACACAACACATGTTTAATCACATAACAATATACTCTATATACATGATTCATTAACTGCACATGCACTTCACACATAGCACTAGGATAAGATATCCTACACGTATTCATAAGCGTTTAGCTTATATCCCGACTCACCCCAACTAACTCGTAACATAATACACTTCTAATATAGCAACACACATACAAATACTATATCTCATTATTTAAGCATATACCACGTACATGCACACCCTGCGACACTTCCTAGACGTACCCGTACGACCCGTTTACTACAATCCTGACTATCCCCTGTTAGGTCACCATACGACTCGTGACCATATAACCACCTTTAGACCTAGATCACATGATCTCATAAACACCCCCGTAGACCCTCCGACTAATTACTGAATGTTTTAGTTCATAAACACCTCAGGTTAAAACCCAAAACTCTTAACACGTTTAATACGTTAAACATCTCTGGTAAGTATGTACGATAGCCCCAAAAACGTTAAAAACATTTAAAAGAGGGGGATTAGAAACTCACCGGTTGCGAAGATCCAACTCTTAAACTGCAACGATCTCTTAACACGAAACTCGAACCTGTCCACATGAGATCACACAATCAAAGTATGCCCTAGACATGTGTCAATTATGTAAAAGTATAATTATTCCCGATACTCGTCTTACTCGCACATCCTTTCATCCATGCATAAACCCTAATCTGAGTGTCTACTCGATTCGGGTTAGCCTTGACCCGTTCAGGAGCCCGCATGCATGCATGCATGATTGTGTCCAAACAAACTATGACCCCACGTGAGCACGCGTACACGGACCGGGTCTTATACTCATATGCAAGCAATGCACGTAAAAGTCTCATACTCCACCCTCGTGTCTGCCATCGTCCTTCTTGTCTAGCCCAAACCCAAATCGGATTCCTTCTATCGTGGGAGCACCCCTACCCCATCACCTCGCCGTCCACCGCCGTGTAACACCACCACAGCCGGCTCTCGTGGCCACCGAGTGCCACTGTTGTCTCCTTTGTCGTCTCCGGCTATCCCCCGTAGCCACCACCATCTCTATTCCGGTTACTACCGCCATCCGCCATCAACGTCGGCGTAGCCGGCTCCACGTCACTCGCCATCCCATCCTTCCCTAACCGGCCATCACCGTTACGCACCTCACCATCGTCTACGATCACTAACTTACGACCAACACCTTCTCGGGTCCCTCCACCGCTCACGGCCGAGCACCCGACCAAAACCTTAATCGGGTTCATAAGTACACAAAGATAATAAACGAGTAAGTTGGAGGTTTACCTTACGCGTGACGTCCTCCCCTTGCTTGCCACCACCGTTGGACCACCGTGGGGCCGCCTCAGTCCTCTCCTTCCCTTCGCCGGATTTCCTTTTCTGTCCCTGCCCTTGCCGTTGCAAGTCCTAGCCAAAAATGGCTTAGGGTTTTTCGTTAGGTGGTATTTAAACCACCTCAAGTTCCACCCGGGTCCTTCTACTTTTATTTTAAACAAAGTGACTCTAAACCGCTCCTATGTCGGCTAATCGAGTCTCTATATATCTATGAGTAGGGTTTTACGTGAAACCCTCGTCAACGGTCTCATTTACAAGAGACTTAGGTCACCCGCTAGTTCAAATAATAAATGCGTAAGTTTTCGGGATGTTACAATAAAGTTACTTGTTTCAACCCGTTACCCGACCCGTCAGATCTGTCATCTTGTCAGCTCTATCCCGAAACCATTTTAGCGTAAGATTTTTATTGCTATTGAAAATACTTTTATAATGGAGTAAATAGCTTGATTTAAGGTCTAATTAATATTTTTCTTGATATTTATTTTAGAGTAGCACTTTGCTCCGCCGTCACATATGCTGGAGGTTTACCCTGAGATGATTCACAAACTAAACCATGAAACCTTCAGTCATATTTCAGAAACTCTTGATTACGGTCTCCATCACCAAGTAAATAATAGTCCATAATTGACTTATAATAACCGTGCACTATTCATTTACAAGTGATACATGTTAGAAATGCGATTTTGAACCATTTTTCAAGTTATGTTTTATCTCTAACAGTTAAATGGATGCATTCAAATAAATAAACATTAAAAGGATACGGGTCAAACTGGCTGAAAGTCGTCAAAAATATATTTTTAATGCATAAGGCCTCTTAAACCATTCTATTTAAATTATTATATTAATATGAAATATTATATTTTCTTAATCATATTTGACACTCTTATTCAAAAAAATCGAAAAGAAGGGTTTCGGGTCATCCCTACCTGACCCGTCCTGTTTCAATCTGTACCCAAATTCTTCCATTTTGACCCATTGCTCAACCCGGGCCGATCTACCCATCTCCCTACCTCTAATTTTGTGGTGATATTTTATGACATAGGATGAAGAGATTGTTGGCATGTGTCTAAGATCTCTAAGAGCACTTCCATTCTACCACTACAGTGAAAGAGAGGGTGGTAGAGACGGGTTAGGTCCACATGCGACAAGCTATAAGGACGCCGATGAAAACAGGATGGCAGTCTTAGTAAATTTTTGAGATCATTACCACAACTAATTCTCTTTGGGGATTACAGGTAAGATGCAATGTACCTTCATTTATAACTATAACTTTTCATTTTGTCATTATCATATGTAAAACGTACTTTCAGTCATAACAAATACTTACAGTTTTATGATATAATATCGTTTTCAATATTCCACCCGTATAGTACATGAGTTTTTAACCTATTGTGTGTATATATATATATACACACACACCCTACTTTAACCACTCTATTACAACTCATTTTGAGCTAAAGTTATAATATGACCCTGTTAAGTTTAACTACACTTACCTTTTATATCATATACTTTTGCATTTGTTTTTTTTTTCTATTTTTTTTCAACCATCTTTTGACATATGGTCAATTCACAATTTATGATTTTTTTTTTCTTTAATAACTTTTAAAATATGATGTTTTATAAAATTTTGAATATACTGTTGCGACGTGCTTATTTTTATCTACGCTTCGGTGTAAATTTCATTACAAACGAAGTTGTGCGTAATAATGTACAAGTCATTAAAGCACAAATGTACAAGCCATCAAAGATGCTTCAAGGTTTTGATTTTTTTATATATTTTTTTGTTTTTCTTTTACAACTTTTAAAATATGATGTTTTATAAAATTTTGGATTTTCTGTTGTCTCATGCTTATTTTTATAAACGTAGATTATTGTGTATTTATTTTATAAAATTTTATGCGTATTCGGCCAAAAATTTTATAGGTATTAAGTTCCGGCCCCATAATAGGAAAAAAAAATTCTGGCCCCCATTGTTTTTCTTCAAGATTCGCCACTGGTAAACATTCTAATCATATAATCTATTTCAAAAGGTTTAGCTTATAGAAATGTCAATTGTCCTCGAATAGACATCTTGGTGGTTAAGTGGTATACCTTATAACAAAAAGGTTGAGGGTTCAAATACTATAAAACGTAGATTATTGTGTATTTATTTTAAAAAATCTAGGAACTATGGTTAAAATAGAAAAAAAATGTCAAATTAATATTGCATGATATTATATCTCTTTAATGCATTGATGGTGTTAAACAATTCAACATTTCTATCACTCAATATTAAATCATATTAAATATTGCTACTTACTCACCTTCACAAATATCAATTACTATATATCAAGAAATGAATATCCTAAATATCAAGAAAAATAGTCATTTAATGATCGATAAATGACTATATACTATTAAACTGTCGATAAATGAATATATGAAATACAATGTATGTATGAAATATTTAGCGTATGAGTTATTATAATATAATTAACTATCAAATCAAACTAATTACATTATAAATGCTGTTCAAAAAAAAAATTACATTATAAATATCACCATTATTTCCTCTTTAATTTGACGTCATTTTTGCCATAGTTTTGTATTTTCCTTTTTTAATTATTTTGGCATGCATATTACAATTTACTATTTAGTTTTATAGCATTAGAATCACAATGTATCTATGTGATTATTCAGTTACATAATCAAGTTCATGTTACTCTAGATCGACTTAAACACCACATATAATCGAACATCAAGTCCAAGTTTTTAGAAAGACAACGGTGGTGGCAAAATTCAAGTTGATGCATTTGGTTGACAAAACAATCATGATTGGTTTGTTAATTTGCTATAGAAGTTGGAATATAGTGGTGGGCGCATTGGTGGGCGCGGCGACGGCGGGTGCGTTGACGACGACTACAGTAGAGGTGGTAATAGCGGTGATAGTGGTGAGGGAGTGAGAGATTTCATTTTACTTTGATTTAGTTCCTTCACATTTTGAAAGAAATGCTAAATTTCTTACCAGAAGAAATCTAAGGTAACTAATTCCAATTTTAAAAAGAGAGAACTATAATTGTATTTTGTGGTACAATGTCATAAAAAATGGTTTTTATAATTCATTTTCTTAAGAGTAGATGTATGAAATGTAATCATTTATATAAAATTTAAATTAAATTAAAAAAGTAAGGGTATGTTATGTTCATTTCACAAAGTTTAAGCCTACATCTCTTTCTATTAGGCCTCAGAAAGGGTTATCTTATTGCTCCTAGTGTTTGCTAGGGTGCTAATGATACATGTCTTTCAAATAAACAAAAATAAAATTGGACGCATTCAACCCGACCCGACCCGTTTTGACTAACACTTGAACCCGAAAAAAAAAGTATTGGCACATACACGTGCATAAGTTCGGGCTCAAGAGAAGTCGGGCTCATCTGGCTTAAACAATTTGGGCATAGATGGAGCAGAAGATACAACGCCTTCCTTGTGGCTAATCCCTTTTCTGGTATTTGTAGCAAATCTTGAGGCCAATATAGTAGCTCCCAAATGCTGGGCATTTTGGTCATTTTCGCCACCACCACCGTCATCATCATTATAGTACTGGTACAGGCTTTCTTGCCTAACCAGTTCTTCTGCTAGTTTCTTCCTCTTATGCCTTCTCCAAGCAGCTTGTATAAAACATGCTCCCCAAGTTCTCCACTGGTGCGAGTAGTACCTGATGGCAATTTCAGCCCGTTTACATTCAAATAAGTCCATTCGGGTTATGTGTTATTTCTAACGGGTCAAATGAGTTGAGCTAAAAGATTTAACTTAAAAGAAACACGGGTTGAAAGCCATTCAAATACATAAAACCTCTTCAACCACTTTGCTAATGAAGTACATGTTATTTTTTTATAGAAAATAGTTGTTTTTGTAATCACATTTAGTACATTAATTGTTTATAAAAATTTAAAAAATGAATAAAAAGTGTTCCCAGGTTACCCCAACCTGACATGATCTGTTTCGACCCAAAGTACCAAACTAGAAATTACCAATTTGACTAGGGTTGTTCAATAGTTTGGTTTATAGGTTTCTTGGGTTCTTTGGTTTGAGGTTTTTTTAACCTAAACCGGAAACCAAAATCAAATTTGAATTCAGTTTGGCCCGTGCCAAAGTAAATCCCAACTCCACCAATAATATTTAGAGAGAGAGAGGCGTTCATTTCAGAACCAATAATATGATGAGAACCGCGAGAGCTGCATAATGCATTTGTACCTATTGTTTTGAATGTGCCTCTGTTTCTCTCTCCCACTACTTATTATCTTTTATGCACCATGTACAAGTGCATTATGCGGTTTTCAACATATTATTATTTCTGAAACAAACGTGTCCCTATATATGTGTGTATATAATATATATTCATTTGGATTACTCAAGCAGAAAATCAAACACCGAAAAAACCAAATCTTGATTCAATCCAAACGACCCGAAAAACCAAAAACTAAATTTGAATCTCAAAATTCGGTTTTGTTTTGTTATGATAACCAGCTTCTATTACCAAACAGAATATTGAACACCCATGTGTTTACCTGATCATATTTTGACCCGTTACCCAACCAGCCCGCAACTTCCATTTCACAAACCATACCTGAAAGCGTGTTGCAGCTTCTTGCTATGAAGTCGTTTGAACTGTTTAGCCACAAATCTTAAATCTTCTGCTCGAAGTGCAAACGCTTCCACTTCATTTAAAGCTTTCACAGTTCGCGTTGAGGATGGGAGATTAACATTTGATTCGGGTGTCAAAGCCCAAGTCAGCAATTCTTCGCCACAAAAGTCACCAGGTTTAAGAGTAATTGAATTAAAAAATCCATCTCGTCCTCCATTGGTTGTGGAACTCTCAAGTTGACCTCTTATCACAAAAGTCATCTCGTTGACCGGATCCCCTTCACGAACCAAATGTTGACCTTTTGTGCTCAATGATTGAACAAGGTGTTCACATATCACATCTAAGAGCTGATCATCATCCATTTGTGAAAAGAAAGGAACCTGTAAAAGAAATGCACCTCAGTCTATAAGAAATAAAAATTAAAATATGTAAATAAGAAGACATGAAAAGGGGTGATATCAAGCAAATTAAGATTTTTAACAACTCCCTAATTTTGAAACTAATTATGTGATAAATCAAAATCAGATAATCAGTTAGGCAGGATACCTAATGTTTGTGTGTTTGTAAACAAGTTAACATGTTAAAAATGTAACTTTTTTGTTTTTTGTTTTATCTTAACATTAGGTAACTTACCTACTGTTCAGATTAGGTATCAATTTCCGTTCTTTTAAATTATTAAAGTATAAACTTAAACATGAAAATTTATATTCTATCAAGTATGACAACATTTTTTTTTATAAAATATTAACTAATTCATTTTAAAATTGTTATCATCCAAAATTCAGTTACTTCTTTCATAACACTAACAACAAGAGATGTAGAAAAACAGTATTAAACAAGGGTAAATAAGTATTTCTAGTTTCTCTCCAAAAATCAGTTTTGTTGTATGGAAGTATTAAACTGATCATTTGACCCCTAAATAAACATATACTCAGAAGTCAGAACCAGCATCACTTTATCCAAACACTGAAAACTGTTTATCGCAAGTTCGGTCACAATAATCAGATAATCAGTCTTATATTACACCAAGGAATAAAGAACTTACACGACGAACAAGGGCTAAGCAAAGATGCCTTTGAATTTGACGTCTTAAATCCAAAGGTAGAGCTCGAAGAATATCTTCTTCATCTACTCCTCTTGTAGCAAGCCATTTATATTGAACAAATCTACGAATTTTATCTTGTAAATCAGGTGGCAATTGTCTATGCCTCATCCATTCTTCAGTGTCTCTTCTTTTAACCCGCCATTCTTCCAATCTTGCTGTTGTGGATTGGAGGTACGTCTTCACAACACAAATAACCAACCAAAAAATTTTAAAAAAATGAAAAATCATGTGAATTTTTTTTTTAAGAAAGAATAGATTTACTATCTACCTGCATATTGCCAATGAGCAAACAGAATATAACTAAGCCTCCAAGGCAGACAGTACAGCCAAAGAGTGTTTCTCCCATACTAGTACTTGTCTCTAGATTTTGGCCGTACGAACTGCATACATCATCGAGTGGTTTAAATGTTATTCATGAAAACTATAGTTAACATTTTGTGCTATGTGGATGCTTTAAGAGGGTGTTACATGTTTAAACACGTGTTTTGAAAGTCATTATGTGATTATGATTATCAGATAGCCGGTGTCATAAAACAGACTGTAAGTGATAGTATATAAGTTAGAGATTATTTCGATGTTGGAAGAATTCAAGATATTAAGAAACTCATATAAAATGACCAAATAGGAAATTCTTGTACATGTCTCAAATTAGGTTGAAAGGGATAAATAGGTCATTTCATCTTACCTTTTGATTATTTGTTGCACCTAAAATACAACTAATTATCCAAATTGATTACTTGAACCCCTAAATAATCATAGGTAGAATTTGTTTATTCAAACATTAAGAAACTGAGAGTCATAACTCATAAGTCGCAATGATCAAATAATCAGTTTCAGAACATGATTCCATTATTCCAAACACCCTCTAATATAGCTAGAAGATTAAAACTTATCATCAAATGTAAAGTAGACCATACCTTAGACTTTTCAAGCCGAACCAAAAGCAAAAAAAGTACTTTTTGAAGAACGTTGCAGATGTAACTCCTTCAGCAAAAGCAGGAGCATACATCCCGAATGTAAAATTAATAGGGCTACTTTCAGCACTACAATTGCTCAAGACTTTAGTTTGTTGCAACCACTCATCACGACCTGGCTCATCCACATGGTCACAATCAAAATACACACGGTTACAGGGATAAATCAAGTTTTTCTCTTTTCCACATTCTTCTTTCCAACATGAGTATTGCCGTTCAATAGCCAGTAGATACCATGTAGCACCAATAACCTGCACTGGCGTTAGAAAAACAAAATTAATAATAACAGTGCCATGTCCCTTTCTACTTATTGGTTTTGAAAAGGAGGGAAACTAGATGTGGCAAGATGGGCAAGTCTGGCTGATAGGATAACGGGTGAATTCGGTCATCTTTTAGTATGGGTAGAGATTGGTCGGGTTTGATGTAACCTGCAAACATTTTTTGTGCAAATGGGTCGGGTTTAGGGTAAACAAGGTTGGAAACGGGTTCATTGGTTGAAACGAGTCGTCTTTTAGTATGAGTTGATTGCAAACATTTTCTGTCCATTATTATACTTTTTATGACATTAATTATAATTAAAGAAACAATATTATTACAATGATAATGTAAATATTTGAATAGAGATGATTTAGGAGGTTCCATGCATTAAAAAAATAGACTTTGAGAAACTTCAACATGTTTGACAAGTTCCCTTTTTGGGTAAATAATTTATTTGACCCATTTGAGTTAAAACACAACCCAACCAACCACCATTATCCAAGATTTTTACAGTATTGAAGCAAGGTAAATGATAGTGAAAAAGACTATACAGCAGAGTTTGCTTACATGACTAGCAAGCATATAGAGCATGATATAGTAAGCTGCCCCAGCCCAAGTGGTTTTGGCAATCACACCAGTCGTTTTGGTAATGCGTTGGTTCAATGGAAAAATGACGAACAGTCTTGGAATATACTGAATGATGATAACAAGAGAGATTGAATGGTTCGCGTGAGCAGCTGTAGTACTTCTCACAGCTGGAATGACAAACCAGATGAACAGCTGCAATACACAAATAAATAAACCAGATTCAGTTCATAATCTATATTCAGATTCCCTAAATTTGACCTTGAACCTACTTCAATTTCAAGACAAACAACAAAACTCATGATAAATTACCACTATTATAGAATGGCAATATAGCAATCTACAAATCCTATAGAAACTGAGGCACGTAGGGCTGCAAGCGAACGGAACCAAACGAGACTGATACATACCCGCGGGTCGACCCAGCTGCTGTGGGTAACTACAGCAGGGTCTTAAAATCTGCTTTGACTCAGTCAAGGCAGTAATCAGATTATTAGCAAGATTTTAGCAAGATAGTGGGGAGGGAAGTTATGAACAGTTTTGTTGTAACCTCCTGCACCTGCAGTAGTAGAAATAGGACCATTTCCCTTTGTTTCTGCAGTTCATGTTTTTTTGATTATCAGTTTGTTTGTAATTTTGGCGAATTGCCCTTCTCGAATCGGGTTCCTAGTTCCAGAAATTTAATCCGATTAGTTCAAAGTTCTATCAGAGACCTTGTTCATGTTCGTTCGGTAAGAATTTACCAGACAAACAAACTGTTCACGGACACATAACTGAACGAAATTTGTGTTCGTGCTCGTTCATTAAGGAAACGGATTTGTTCGTGTTCGTTTGTTAATTTCATAACCGAACACAAACGAACGTAAATGAACACAAATAAACATATATAAAATTAGAAAAATATAAAAAAAAGTTAAAATGTTAGGGAGTTAGGGTGATGATTAAAAATTAAAAATATAAAAAATCGAACAAACATAATTGAACGAACGCGGCCTATGTTCTTGTTCATTCATTAAATTAATCGAACGGAATTCCTTGTTCATGTTCGTTCATTTATTAATCGAACGAATGTAAACTAACGAACATTCATGAACATATCACCGAACGTTCACGAACACAACTGAACGAAGTCGGGCATATGTTCGTATCCATTCATTTAATTAATCGAACGAAATTCCTTGTTCATGTTCGTTCATTTATTAAACGAACGAACGTAAACGAACTTTCCGCCGGTTCAGTGAACGTTAGGTTCGTTTACAGCTAGGCACGGGAATGTTGTTTCTAACCCTAATTCAAGAGATTTGTAAAATTTGAACCAGTCACACCAAAAATAACGAAGTAATCAACTAATCACGAATATACCTGAGGCAACGGAAGAGCAGCAGCTAAATCAACAGCAAAACCTGTTCTTAAATAACGAAGCGCAATCTTACGCGGATCCATAACCAGATCACCCCTCCCAAAAACCCTAGAATTTGGGGCCACATAAGCCGTACGGAACTTAATGAAAATATGTATAAACGATATCACATCAATCAACGAACGCCAAACAGTAATAATCGCAGCAAATCCATAATCAGATCGCATGCAATATTTACGCCTCGCGATCTCAGGAACAAGGAAATAGAGAGGATCGACGAACAGAGCATTGAGGCAGGTGATTAAGAACATGTAGTTCCATCTGGTGATGAATTGGCCGCCTGGATCGAAGATCTGAGTCCACCATGAGTCCTTTGAGCTGTTTGGGAAGTTCGATGATGTCGGTTTGGCGATTATGGTGGTTGATGGAAGACGAATGTAACTCATGGTGTTTGTAATCCATGAATCATGTTTCCAATCTGTGTTCGATTTCCATTGAGAAATATGAAACCCTAGGAGAGAGAAAGTTCAGAATTGGAGAGAAAGGGGGAGGAATTAACGGTATGACATTACGAAGCGCGAATTAACAGAAATTTAAACGTGGATGAAAAGAATTAGCATTAATGGGTCGCCCGACCCGGATGATGGGTCAAAAACGATTACCGTTGGTTGGTTAAAGTTATATTCATTTTTCATATATTTTAAAATTTTGTATAAATATTATGAAACTTTTGTAGAAAGTGTTGTGTACCTTGAATTATAAAATATGTATTATCTGTGTTATTTTTTACCATCGTAACAAAGTTTTGATTACGTATTAACTATACGCGTAAAAGAAAAGGTTTTTGGAGCTGAATTTTAGCGAGAGCCTGCTTTCTATCTTTTGGGGGAAAGTTTGTCACCATCTTAATCTCTCCACGTCATACCAATAGCTTTGTTATGAGTGTATTTATACTAAGTTTGTTTGTTATATAAAAGTGACCATCATATCATTTGACACGATATTAAAATTTTGAGTTTACCAAATAATGTATTAGGGAGAAGTTCATTACAGAACACTAAATTACTATGAGAACAAAACGAACAAGCCTAAATCGTTTTATATTTTGATCTATGGTTTATATTTTTAAAAATGGGCTCAACTAAATTGGGCCCCAAACAGATACACCTGATATGAGTGACATGCCATTAGAGCACTCTCAACTCAGTCCCTGTGCCCAACCCCATACTCAATTTTAACAAAATCATCTAAAAAATCACTCCAGCCCATTTCCCATCCCCATATTTTTAAGGGAAAGTAAAGTAGTGCCACATATTTAAGAACTCATAATTCATCCCCATATCCATTATTTTATATTTTTTATGAGTGGATGTGAGTGGTAGAAAAAAATAATAATAATAAAAAAAGAATAAAAGGTATTATTTAATTGAGTAGAGATAGAAATGAGGAATAAGATGTGAGAGATTTTTTAAAAATAAGAGATAAATTTAGAAAATTATGTTTTTTTAGGATGGGGAAAGGGAACGGTTCTGAATGCTCTTAGATCCATGTGTAAAGGCATTAGCCAATAGGTAACCTGATTGTCCTTAACGGAATACGGTTATGACTTAATATGTGTCACCCAATAGGGAGGAGACAGGTAGGGTCGCGCACGGAGGCAAGCATTATAGTTAAATTACATTCATTCCTCTTTGTGTACACACAATAACCTTACACACTTGTACTCCAAGTTTTCTCTCAAGTTTTCTCTCATACAACATAGCAATGGCCGGATTCTAACCGGAATTCTGGTCTTGCAAGTCATCGGATGATTGGATTAAAGCCTACTATCAATTAGATCTCACCTTCCAGAGAAGCAGGTTATTGTTTCAAGATCACCGGCGACACTTTGTTTCTTCAGTTAAAGATGCTTAAAAAAGTAATTATCAATCATTTACATAATCATTCAACATTAAAAAACAAACCTCTACTACAATATGCAAATCTGTTCACAATGAGGGAAATTGTAACCAAAAAAAGGGAAATCATTGAATTGCAGGTTCCTGTTCTTCTTCAAGTCAATTCTATGCTCAAGTTTTACCATATATACCTGAAAAAAAAAAGAAAATTATTGATTTATGAAAATAAATAAATAAAGAAATATATTTAGCACATTAAATATTTATAAAGAAAAAAAAAAGATAAAACCGTTTGTAGGTTTGTTCAAAACCAACCCTAACCGTTTTGACTCGCTAAGATAAAGAGGAAAAAAATACTACCTTTTGCAGATTTCATTAAGGTTCCGGTACCCATTGTAGAATATGAACCACATCAAGACAACAACCAAAGCATCTATCATGAGTTAAGCTAGTCAAAAGACTCGAAACATGGTTAATGGCACGGAATGCAAGCCAAAGATGACAACTTCGACCCGTTTACTAACGAATGGATTGATTTGGGTTGTTTCACACATTAAATGGGTCAAATAAAAAAAAATTAGCTAGAAAGGAAACACGACATTTGAGGAAAACATGTCAAACGAGGTTAAAATGCATCCGGAATGTATTTTCAATGCATACAACCCCCTAAGTTGTTTTATTCAAAGATTTTGATTATTATTAGGCAAATGTGTAGTGGGCTCACGCCACTTCCAACTCACCAATTTTGGGCGTGGAACACCGTCCCCTAGGGGCATGAAAGACGTGGTTGTGAGGCAAATCATGGGGCGTGGGGAGCAAACCACCAATCAATGCATTACACACATTTAAAAAAGTAAAAAGATTTTAAATTAATGCTAGATAGTGAAACCATTACACACTTTAGTGATTATGTTCAGTGATTGTCCTCCTGTTGACGTGGCGGGCGTTTTTCACCTTTTAGTAAAACCACTACACATAGCCTTATTATTATTACAATATATATTTTTATAATCATATTTAGTGCCTTGTTTATTGAAAATTTCAAAAATTAGATACAAGTATTTTTGTATCAACCCGACCCGTACCAAAATTTACATAGTTCAAATCGTTACCCAACCCACCCATCTTGTCGCCTCGTATGACACATAAGGTACACTCATATATATAACTATTAGTTGTGCTTGCACGTATAATAATCTAAAGTATTGAACTTTGTATGTTACATTATGTTACGGACTGAAACCGTTACAAGGTATTGGACTTGTCCCATATTGATTGTATGGGCAACAAATATAGGGTTTATAGACCAAATGGGCTCCCTCACCCACTAGACTAGTCTTTTTAGGGTGAGTTCTCATGTTTGGGTTGTAACACATTAACATGAGCAAAACACAAAAATAGCAAATAACATTATGGAAAAGGATACTGAACAAATAACGCTCCCATGGGTCCAACATGTATAGTCCAAAAGTGACATTGTAAAGGTAGATTTTTCGTTGAGCCCAGTTCATAGACATAATACCAAAACCTACAAATATAAGCACATAGTTAAAAAAAAGATGTAAAAACTATAAGAGACTGGCATGTGATGTTATCAAGCTTGAAATCACAAGAATGCATAGATATATTCGGTCACTCGAGGCAGATTTCAGTTATATTATAACAAAGTTACATGTTACACGAACATGAACCTCGTGTTGTTATGAAGATTTTGCATAGCCTATGGAGTATAGAACTAACGGAATTGGAGAATATGTTTTTTTTACAGAAAATGTCATCTATGTTAGCAGTTAACAGCTCGGGCTACAACCGAATAACAAACAAACAAACATACCTAGTAAAATCGCAGTCGTAGCAGAGCTATTGGTAGGGTCTGGAGCTATGTTGTCAAAAGCCCACAAGGTGCGAGCCTAGGCGCTCAGGCGCAGCCCAGTTGCCTCACTTCATAAGCCCCATTTTCAGGCACTCAGGCGCATTTTCAGGCCAAGTTCCGGCTAAAAATCTTCTGAACAAGTCTGAAACAATTACACTAGCCCCAAACACGCCTGGAATCAACCTAAAATAGTCTAAACTAGCCCAAAACAAGCTTAAAACATGTCTAAAAACCCTAAAAATGGTATTTTTATACTATGAACTCGCTTAAAAAAGTTATCGCTTTTTAAGCGCTTTGCGTTTAGGCTCCGGGCGAGGCGCCTTGACAACATAGCTGATAGCTCTGGAATTTCCTCTATCCTAGGGGATAGCGAGGTTGCTCCAACTGACAACCCGACCCCAAAAACCTTTTGTTTTCTTTACGTCTACAGTATACAACACACCGTATAGTAGTTCACTGTATAGTAGTAGTATAGTAGTCCAGATAACATAAAAATATGGGCCAATAGAAATAGAGCAACAACAATACAAGCAATTCATGTTTTTTTTTTCATTATAATCTCCTCACAATCAAAGTATCAAGTTAGAAGACATAGAACATCAACAATTCAAAGGAAACAATAGCATGTGTTGATCAAATAGCACAATTAGGGCATTCAGTATTCACAATCATGAAACTGGAGATCCAAAAACAAAGTTATAAGACTCTAGATCCAGACTCTCAAATATGCTAAAACAATCAGATGCAATCCCTTATGAAATTAGTTTCATCAAGGAACAGATTATACCCTTGGTGGATCGATCTCAAATTGAATTGAATTGAATCTCTCAAGTAAACAAAAGGGGGAAACAGCCACAATTTAGTATATAAAAAACCCCTTACAAAACGTCACGAATAAACAGCACATAAGCGGATGTAATTGCATCAAAATGGAATTAATCTAGCTGCTCACCAGATGGACCAGCCATTTCTCTCAATCAATGACGGCTTTGTGCCCCTGTTTTCTGGCCAATTAAAGGATAACACATCTATATCGTCCACTAGCTGATCAACCGATCTCCTTCCTTGTGAGAATAACCAATCTTTTCTTGACAATAAGCAACATGATCTTCCTGCTTCTATTTAACTACTTCTTTTCCTTCTTCTCTTTGCGTATCTATCACTGTTGTTCACCTTGACAGCAATAACAGTCTCCACTTATCGGTCCTCATACATAAAGGTGGAAGGGGTGGGGTGCGACTTCAAGCCCGGGTTCGAACGGGTAAGCGGCTACACTACCACATCTCACGCGGGTAGTTGGTCGGGTTCCATTTACGGGTTCGTCAAGCCGTGAAGGAGTAGTTGCAGGTGCTTCAATTTTAACTAAAATCTTAAATTATTTCGACTTTAGTTGAGCCTAATGTGTGTATACTTTTATTACTTTTAGTATAATTATTATTATTTATTTTATTTTATTTTAAACTTATTTTTAATATCAGTTATATATAATTTTTATAAAAGTTATAATTTTTATGTTTAATTTTTTTTAGTTAATTAATTAATTTTATTTTTTTAAATTGTGTTTTAAAATTTTATTTAAAAAACGGCTAATGAAATTGTGTTTTTAAATTTTATTTATAAAAAAATAGTAGGGTAGTTTAGGGTTCCACTCCTTGTGTTTAGGGTAAAAATGACGTGGCATGACATGACGTGTCTTGATTGGTAGATTTTTATGGTAGTTTAGGTGTCACACCCCGCTCGACGGTGGAAACCGCGGGGTGCGACGTTCATGAATACAATAGTCATTGATCACATTGAACGACCCCTATATGAGTTCGAAAATCAACATTTGAATATTAAACTAAATTTAAAACATAAATGGAGTTCACATGATTACATAAATCCATAAATCAAGTTTATAAATCCTAATGTTTGAAAAATGTCATTCATGACTAAAAGCTTTTAATGAATTGGACCCTAGCATGATCCTATATGCCATGTGGCTCCGTGCGACTGCATGCAATCAACGACCCGAGGAAAACACGCTAAAATGTGTCAACATAAAGTTGGTGAGTTCATACGTGTTAATAATTAAAAATGTTCATTTGAAAACCAAACAGTGTAATAGTAATTGTCACACGACAATAAAAGGTTTTGAAAATGTTTTGATTTGAAAAGTCATAGTAAAGAAATCGTTGTTGTCATCCGACAATAAAGTGTATCGATATGTTTGTTTTGAAAATCATAGCAAGTGATAGTAATTGTCGCCCGACAATAATTGTATTGAATTACCATGAACTCCTATACTGAATCTGACATGTTATGTTTTTGCCCAGAATACAATGGACCATCACACACATTGAATTGACTAGCTAATAATGCACCTGCTTGGCTCCCTGCCAACAGTTGGGATTGTCAACCCAAATAGATCTATCCACGATTACTTCGTTTTACCCAAATTAACGATTTAGAATTATAGGGGACTTTTTGATATTGATGCTTATGTTAATTCATATAAACAACAGAAAGTAGCTATGTTTTATGATAAAAAATGTTTTGCATGTTTTCTCCCCCCCAAATAGTTATGAAACAGTAAAAAAATAGGGGTCGTGAAACTCACCTGGTATGAGTAGTGTAAGAACTAGATATGTGAAGGTGCTTGGACGAAAGTTGAACTACTCCTGTCCTAAAATGTGTAAGGATGTAAGTTTATGAAATGTTTGTGCTTGATTATGCGATCAATTCACCCAAATCGACTTTTTATATAATTTGTTTAACTTTCAAAAGTTTGACCGTGTTTGACTTAATGACACGTTGGCGACACGTTATGATAGATAAGAAAATATATTTATTTCTCAAAAATAAATATGAACAATAAATCGTATGACGGAAATCATGCATGTGAACAAATAAAGTAGTTTTAATCATCAAGTGGTTAAAAATAGATGTATGAGTATTAACAAGGACATTTTCATCATTAAAACTGTTTTAAAGCTTAAAACCCGGTTTTTGCTTCAACAAAATTTCCTTATTTAGAAAGCGTTTCTAGCGACTTGCATGTAGTAAAAATAATCATAAAATCCAAAAATATACTTATATTTTATATAAAAATACTCTTGTAAACTCGAATGGCAAAGAATCTATGTCTAACACAAAACCTGATTTTTAAAACAACAAACTTACTATTATTAGAAACACAATCTATCAATATGCATGTGATCAAAATGATGATCCATCAACATGCATGTATCATGCAAGATGTATCAAAGGAATAAATCATAAAAGAAAGCATGTAAACTAATTTTGACAAGATGTATGTTACATATTTAGGTTTTTGTATGAAGAATGCAAGTTTTTGTTGGGTGTTTTGATTAATACATAATATACTCAAAATAAATATATAAAAATCTAATAGTTTAAGTTTCTTACTTAGAGAAATTGAAAAAGATGAAGGATTTGATACTAGCACTCGAGAAAACATCAAATGAGACTTGAACACTTAAATCTTGAAATCAAAATGGAGGGTGTATGTGTGATGGTGGTGACTGAAATTTGCAAGGGGGGAAGGGGAGGGAGAGTTATTTTGAGTTTGTGAATGAAAATGGGGTGTGAAATGGTGAAGTAGATGGTGGTATTTATAGTGTGGAAAATGGAGTTTTAAATCTTAAAAAAAAATAATTATTAGTGTGGGGTGGTGGATTGGTGGCGTAGGATGTAGGGTGTAAGGTGTAAGAGTATGGTGGTTAAATGATGGTGTGTTAGAGTGTGGAAATGGTTAATGGTGATTTCAAAAGATTTTAATGATTAGATTTGATTTTAAAAGATATTAATTAAGAGAATTAATTTATATAATTAATTTTAATCATTTGTAATAAATTATTTAATTTTGTATGCATTAGTTAAAACCAGTGTAATCAGAACTACGTTTAGAACAAAACGTTCGTTAAAAATTCACAAACTTTTATTTTTGACTCGAAATAATAATTCGCAGTGTTACGTATAATTTTTATATTCTAGATCATACTTTAAGTTATTCGTTTTATACGTCACCAATGTTCGTGTGCGACAAGACGCGTGTGTGATCCGGTAATTCTTCGAATTACCGATGCGGGATATGAATTGATCGGACTTTGTTATGCATCTAGTGAGCTTAATTACTCAAAATTAAGTATGATATGCACAAATTGTACGTGATTGTGAAAATGACGGGAACAATTAATGACCTGAAATTGTCGGTTGTCACATTAGGGTTCAAGGGGTTCCATCCCATCCACCCTAAGGCCATGTGTAGTGGAGCCCGTGAAAGGGAGCGTGAATGCCACATCACCCTTTCACGCCCATGAACACCGCCCCCTAGGCGTGAAAGGAGCATGAAAGGGGCAAAAAAAACGGTGGGGCGTGAGGGCATTCACGGTGGAGAGGGGCTTCTCACAATTCCTACATCCAATCAAAATATGCCACCTAATAATTTCTTTTTAATTAAATATTTTATTTAAGATTTAATTTGCTTTTTTCTAAATAACTCATGCTCTAAAAAAAACAAAATACACGGGCTTGTTTATTTTATTTTTCTAAATAACTCATGCTCTAATTTGCTTTTTTATTTAAATATTTTAATTTAATATTTTACCTAATAATTTCTTTTTTTCTAAAAAAACAAAATACACGGGTTTGTTTATTTTATTTTTCTGAACATCCAGGTATAAATTTTAACGAAAACGGAGTTGTTTTCAAAAAAATTATTTTTCGTTACGTAAGTGGTTTTTTAATGAGAAGTAGTTTTTTATTTATTTAAGAATGTATTTTAAATATTTTATAATTTAGTTTTTTATTTAATAAAACTTTAGTTAATGATTAAAAATTAAACACAGGGCGTGAAACCACTACGCACCTTAGTGATTCTGGGCAGTGAAAGCCCCTGGCTGACGTTGCGGGGCGTGAAACCACTACGGATGACCTAATAGTTGAAGCCATAAGGAATGTAATAGGGAATTAGTGTTAGATATGTCATGCATCAAAGCCTTAATGGGTTTAAGACGTTGATTACCATGTTTTAATGGGATTAAGACATAAGGATTGTAAACTAGGTTTTTTTGGTTCTTCCTAAACCTAGAGATAAAAAGTAAGAATGTGTTATTCGTCTCTCACTACTTTGAAGAAGGGGTTTTCAACTTTGAAGGATATTGGAAGTGTTTCCACCTTCTTCATTGCATCCCACGTTAATATCAATAAGCTTTGGAAGCTCAAGAGATTCAAGGATTCATCCATCTTCATGTCATGATGAGTGAATTGGACAAAGATACGTAGTAACTTATTATACACCAACTACAATGTGAGGAGAAGAAAGTTCATCTTGGTCCCCTCAAACTTCTCTAACTTCCCAAACTTGAAATTCATAACACGTGGAGATTCCACAACCATTTATTATTTCATATACTACTTCTTTTGAGTGTTGGGGAATTTGCTTTATTCGGGTAAAAATATAAAATGAATTCTAGATAAATACTAGGATTGTCCTATACACTTTCCGAAAGAAGTAAATGGTTTGGGTTACACAAAATCAACTTTGGGGTAATCCAAGAGATGCACTCAAGTGTTGAGCTCTAAAACTCAGATCAAGAACAGGGCCGTCTTTGATGGTGTACAGGGTGGGCGACCGCACAAGGCCTATGTTTCAAAGGGGCCCAAAATTCTTTTTCCCCTGTAGATACCATAGGTAGACTAACATATATAAAAAAATTATAAACTTATTACTAATTACATATCCTATAGTAAGCTTAATAAGTAAAAAAAATAAATTTTGAGAGGCTCCCTACTCAATCTCTTAGATATTACATGTTCTAGAGAGGGGGCTATTTTCTAACTCACACATTGCACCAGAAATCTTGGAGACGGCCCTGAGCAAGAACACGGAAATTGTAAGCTTGCTTGTATTTGAATAGATTGAAGATTATATTTTTTCTCCTTTTTCAGACTACTATTACACAAGTGTATACCGTGACATTTCAAGAAAAGTTAGTTTTTTTTAACAACACCTAGATTATCTAGGATCGAATGGCCAATAACTAGATAATCCAGGATGAATTTGTCACCCCAAGACTCAAATCCACAACTTTTGGTTGGGTGAGATCACCACTCTAACTCCTACCTATTTACCACTACACCCAATCTGGTGGTTAAGTGGTGTGCCCCACAACTAAAAGTTGTGGGTTCAAATCATGTAAGGTGTAAGTATTGTGTATTTATCCTACAAAATCTATGTGTTGCTGTTCAAAAAAAAAACCTACACCCAAGCCCTCACCCTTAGGGAAAAAAATGGTATCTTTTCGTTTTTGGCCTTTTTGACTAGAAAAGCAGTTGGGCTATGTATGACATTGGACTCATGTATGTCGGGTCAAGAATAATCGTTACATAAAATTTTATCAAATTTCAAACATCAACATGTGACTATAGTCTAAGCATTTGTGTTCTATGATTGTCCTTCCCCGCATTAGATATCAACATAGAAGTTGATATAATTTACACTGATATAGCTTATGCTTGACCTTATACCCAGCCCGCTAATCTTGCCACTTCTAGAAATGAATACATCTATTAGTAATTTGCATTATTCACCCGCTTAGCGTTCTTCATTTATTTCAGGAAAGTGTTCAATACATACTGTGTTACTAAAAACAAAACAAAGATATTGAAGGTGAAGTTTGAGTTTATGCTCAGATCCATGTCTTCTTAAAGACATTGAAGGAACCAAATCCAGTAGTTTTTGTTTTCAGCCAAGATAATGGCATAAGCAACAGGATAGATGCCATTGTTAGGGTCTATTCCATCAGCAATCAACATCTGACCAGGGTAGGGCCCCTTCATAAATGCTCCATCCAATCCCAACAACTTCCTCTTACATGTCTTAAAGCTCTCTTTCAAAGCACTTAGACATATGTAAAACTCTTTTGAATACTCTTGTTGGTGAATCTGGGTTGGTTTTAGGTTCCACAATAAACTTAATTGTTGAGCCTAGATTTGCACCCTGCACCTCTAGGATATAATCCCTCAACTTAGAATATTGTTCTTTATAATCACCCTGAACTTGCCTTGAGCCTTTCATCTTTGCTCTAAATGCCTTGTGTTTGAAAACCCTCAATTCATACTTTCTTTGTAACTCATCTTGAATAGTTTTGATTGAAACATTAGGGTTTGACTCTATCTGACTTAGAACCCATAACTCTTGAGCCATGAATGAAGAAGTGAATGCTTTGATGGACCTTGATTAAAGACAAGTATGCTTTACTTTGTAGGTTTTCACTATCCAAGTCTCATCTTCAGTGGTTAGTTTTGTTATATACAAAACCTAAGGACAGTCACTGAATTTCTTTTTCTTTTTAAGTTTGTTCCCACTCGTTACTTTGCCACCATCACGACCAACATTTTATTGACTAGGCCCATCACCCTCTACATGATAAATAACATAAATGATGAAGTAATACAATATATAGTAATAAAATTGAAAATTAAACAAGAACTTAGATTTTACATTTGTATGTTGATACATTCCCATGACAAATGGTGCTGGTCCTTCTTTTCTCATTTCTCAAAAATACCAACCCTCTCCTAGTTTCAATAGCATGTTTCCTGACTCTCTCCTTCACCTTCTTTGCATTGCCAAAAATCTTATCAACATAAAATGTTACTTCAGCAGTAGGATTATGTTGCTTCCTTTTATTCTTAAGTTCTTTCAATTTCCTACTTCTTGTAGTTTCAAAATCATCCTCAGAATATTCTATTATACTATCAAATAAGTCATAACCCATAGGATAACAATCTAGGTCATCAACATCATCATTTTGGTTGCTTTCTTCATGAGAATCATGTGTAATTCTCCCTACAAGTTCTTCCCCACTATCAACAAAAGCATCATAATCCCTCATGTCTACTTCTACGTCATCTACTTCATTGTCCTTATTAACTATATAATCACTATTGAGGAATTTTCATAATCATCAAAGTTATAATCAAAACCCTCATCACCACCTACATTTGTTCTACACCCCTCACCGCCTTGATTAACAACTAAATCACCATCTCCAAGATTAAGAGCCTCATCACCACCTTCTTTCCAATTCAAAAGCAACTTCCTTGAAGCCGTATTTTTAGTTCCAATAGGTCTAATCTGCTCAGGTGATACATCCTCTAGTTCCTCAAAAACAACGTTTATTGATTGTGGATAAGTGAAGTAAGTTGTAATTTTAGTCTGACAGTGCTCAATGTACAAGTCAATAACTTTGTTGTCCTTAACATATTGCCCCAAATGATTAACATCTAAAGCTGCTAAACCATTATCTAATTTTTTGCCCAGTATTTTAAAGTGAAAGTAGAGTTTCTGCTTTAGTTTACTCAAACCTAGTTCCTCCACTATAGAACTAACTTGGTGATAAGAAAATTCATGAATATCCAAGAAATCAACAAACCTAACCCTACCATATGCATATATTCTCCTAGGGAAATCCTTAAACACACCTCCATAATGGATCCTAGGAGAAAACAGGTTCGGTTGTCCATTTGTACATCAAACAAAACACAAATATGAACAAAACATTTCTAAAACAGGAACAAATCAGGCCATAAACATGAAAACGGAAAAATTTGAACATAAACATGCATGAAAACACACTATAAACATGAACAAAACATGAAAACGCACCATAAACCTCCTCTGGTACTAGTTAAGTGCTTGAACCTCTTAAAAGCCTAGGCATTCTTGGTTCCCTCTTGTTGTAACTTCAAAAGTAAGTTTGTAATAAACTTTTTGATTGACTTTCGTATCCCTTGTTGGTTGTAACTTTCGTATCCCTTCTTGGTCGTAACTTTCGAAGCCCTTTTAATCGATTTGAGTACTGATTTCGGTACCAACTTCTTAATGAGCGATTTGAATGGAGGAACGACGTGAATGAAGGAGCGGTCGTAATCTTCTGATGAAGTTAAAACGACGTGAATGAGGAATACGTGAATGGTATAGTATTTTAGGGTTTAATATGTGAAAGGAAAAACATACCCTCATGTGGATGACACTTGAGGCTACTTAATCCTAAAAACTAATTGTTCCTAACGGTAGGGGCTAAATTTGCAACATGTGTACAAAACTTCAGGTTAAGTTTGCAGTTTTTAAAATTTGAGGACCAAATATGCAAAATGAACAAACCATGGGGCCATCTATGCAATTAACTCTTTTAATTACTTCTCTTAGTTATAGATGGCATAAAAATTCAAATACAACGTGTATGAGATTAATTATTAAAAAAATACTTAGTTCAGATATGTGTATGATTTTAGGTGGCATTCGTATATTTCTCATTAAAATCAAATATATTAATATATTGTGTAATACTAAAAAAATATAATAAATAATATTTTAAATTCATTGAAACGGTTAGGAGCTTAAGTTTTTACAAAATTAGAATTATTAGAATTGTATTTCAGTATTATTTCAAGTTGATTTTTAGGATTAGTGTGAGATCTGGGTGGGGTTATGAAACAAGATAGATTCAGAAACACATAGTTAAAGGTGTAATTATCCAAATTGTATTGATATGTCAAATTAACTCCCTCTTACAAAAGTCAAACTATACAAGTATTTATACTAAGAATACAAATAATAACTTCGTCCGAAATACATTTCGGTCGAAATGTATTTCGTCCAAAAATGATTTCGATCGAAACAGATTTCGGTCGAAATCTTTTAACTTCATAGAATTTTTCCGTCTTCGGCCTGTTTTATATGCGATGGCCTACAATTAGTTCCAACAAAGATTAACATGTTTGACCAGTTTGCCCAAGTTTGACTTTTGTTGACCAAGTTGACCCGATGACTCGTATAGTGACTTACTGTTTGTTTAGTATACTAATACACATCATATACAAGTAGTTCATGTTTCACGATACATACTGTCACACCCCACCGAAGGCGGAAACACGGAGGTGAGACGAGAGAACACTTAGGCGCAACAGAATGCTAATAGGTACACTGCATAATTCAAAGAACCACTACAAACTTACTAGAAATTTAAAGTGTCATACAAATCACGAAAACCAAAATACAAATACAGATTGTTTACATAAACCAAACATCCCAAATACAGAATAAAAAACCAACAACCATGTCATAATCCAAAAGAAAGTCCCCAAAAGCAATTCATCAAACTAGTCATTTGCTTCAATTCTGTTTACCTGAAAAGCATGTTTTGAAAACGGTCAACTATAAAAATAGTTGGTGAGCACGCAGGTTTTGCGACTCGATAAAAGTAAGTAAATAGATTACAAAATGTAAAATTAACCATCAGCAGATGATCAAGTACACGTGTTAAGATTTTCGTTACGCTGAGCCACAATCAAAACCGTCAGACTAGTTGTTGCCCCTGTATCCAGGTGTCAAATGCGAACACCTACTATGACTAATTATGCGCCCAAATGACCCTACAAGTCTGGTTGGCGCGACCAACCCTGGGCGGGGGTGTCGACCCAAATAGTACTATTCATAATTCCCATCGGCTATTCAAGTTAATTGATTGCGTTAAAGTGGAGACTTAATGCATCTAAAAGTAAACCCAGGTAACCCTAATCCCAAGTAACAACATGTAGTGAAACGGCTTTTCCCCCGTAAAACAGTAAACATTTAAAAGTGGGGCCGCGAAACTCATCTGAGAGTGAAACGCGTAAAAGTGCGGGAAAATAGTGAAACTGCCAACGGTGGTATCCTAACCGAGTCCTACTAACAAGTAGACACAAAATGTATTTAGGAAACCTAATATGTGTGGCTAATTCAACAAAAGTCAAAAGTGGTTATGTAGTCAACTGCATAGCCAAAACCTGTGCACACACATACAAACCGTTAAAATTGTAAAACCGGCTTTTATATAAATTCGTGACCTTAAAACTTTAAGTTTTAGATTTTAATAAATAACATCAGTAGTTAAAAATTCATATTGATAAAATCTCAAGTCACGGTTTCGTTTGATCAAAAACGCGATTATGCGCGTAAATTCCGGTTTACGTTTTGAAAATCAGATTCGTCCGAAATTAGGGTCTTAGTGTGATATTAGCACCCAATTTAAAAGTTAAATTTTATGTTTTAAATGGGGTTATGATTTTATCCAAAATTACCTAAAACTTTTATAAAATCAATTTTATATAAAAATTTCCAAAATTAGTAACTTTTTATAAAATTTAAATGGACCATAATTCAAAAACCATACTTAGATATAAATTTACTACTTGAAATTTATACCAATTGATCATATACATAAATAAAAATTTCTAACCAATTTTCATATTTTTTTAATATCCATATTATTTATTATGAATTTAATATTTTTAAAAATTAAAGAATTCGGGAAAATTATTTAAACACGTCAAAACTTCACCCAATTTTTACCATATTAGTTTTAGGTCCATATGAGATCTCATACCAAGTTTTAAGTCCATAATTTATCCAGAAGTATACAAACCGTAAATCATTCGTTTAAACTTTATAAATACTAAACACATACTTAAACAACTCCAATTTTCATAAAATTTGGAAAGAAGTCTTAGTTCATCATAAAACAATCACTATCCAATTTCCAGAATTTTTAAATATTCAGAAGTATTTTTCCCAATTTCCATGTATTAAATGTTTGTGAATTTAATAAATAATCTATAAAGAGTTAGATAACCAAATTTTCCAGATCCTCATTTTCAAAATATATTCTACTGTATAAAAATAAATTTGGGTGCTAAATCAATTATTTTTAAAAATCCACCAAGAACATCTTTGTTCTTGATCATTTAAGCTAAACTACAAGTTAGATCAAGAATATACCTCCCAATTTAGCAAAAGGAGGTGGAATTTGATGCTTAGCTACTGTGATTTCCTTGATTTTTAACCTACAATCTCAATTTGGTTCAATTCCATGATCAAAGACTCAAAAATCAACAAAAATGTTTTTTTAATCTAAGAAGATGCAAGTATGAACTTCGAAGTGTTCATACACTTTGATCATCAATTCTTGCAAGCTTTTCAATGAATAACTCATTGTGGATGATTACAACTAGTTTTTATTCACAAATCTTTATTAAAATCACAAGATTCAAGCTTTAAAACATCAAAAACACCAAATCTTAAAAATTCAAGTGAGTGTGTGTTCTTAGTGTTCTTGAAAACACATGCAAGATCAAAAACAAAAAATCAAAATTAAAAACATAATGTTTTACCTTCTTAATCCCTGGAACAAAGATCACAAACAAGCTAGAACCAAGATTCAAGGTTTGATTGAATGAGTTCATGAACAAAATCAAAGAAGAAAAAATAGAATATGTGTGTGTTGTGTACGGCAAGAAGAAAGGGGTAAACAAAGGGATGGGGGCTGGGTTTTATAGGGAAATGGGAGGTGTGAGCATGCTTGAAATTTTTATAAAGTTATTTTTATAAAATATGCCCACTTTTTATAAAAATTACACCCTTAAATACTTTAATAAATATTTTTACTAAAATAAATAAATCTAGTATCACAAATAATAAATTTTAGTAGTATTTGAAAGATTAAAACTCAAAAGTTTTTAAAAAGTTATACCGGGTAAATACCAAGTAACTACCGGGTGAACCACAAGTGATCGTCAGTTTAATCAAGAATCACAAAAGTTAGCACATATAAATATTATAAAACATATTTCTCAACTAATCTTAAATATAAAAAGTAATTTCGAGAATTTAAATTTTACCGTTTATTTAACGCGTTCGCGGTATACGCAGTGTATGCACTTAACCGGGTTTTCTAGTTCGGACCTTAGTATTTGTCTAAGGTAGTATTCCTAGAATCACTAAAATATATAAAATCATAATATTTAAAAATATAACGTATAAAAAGTCGAGAAACGGTAAGGACCTGAAAAACCGCGGTTGTCACGTTATCCCCTAGTTGAAAGGAATTTCGTCCCGAAATTCAACTGGTGTTGGTAGTAACCGCTTCCTTCACAAAAGTTGAGGATATTTCTGCTTCATTTGGTCATCTCGTTCCCATGTGAATTCGGGTCCACGCTTCGAGTTCCATCGGACCTTCACGATAGGGATACGGGTACATTTGAGCGTCTTGATCTCGCGATCCAAAATATCGACCGGTTCCTCGATAAAATGAAGTTTCTTGTTGACACGGACTTCCTCGGGTGGTATTACCTAGGATTCTTCGGCTAAACACTTTTTGAGGTTTGATACGTGGAAAGTATTGTGTATACTGTCGAACTCCTGAGGTAATTTCAATTTATACGCCATAGGACCAATTCTATCAACAATTTCATAAGGTCCAATATACCTTGGATTGAGTTTACTTCTCTTTTCAAATCGAATAATGCCCTTCCAAGGTGAAAATTTTAAAATCACCTTGTCACCAATTTGAAATTCCAAGGCTTTCTTCGATTGTTGGCGTAGCTTTTCTGTCTGTCTCGTGCGGCCTTTAGTCTATCCTGAATCTTAAAAATCTTGTTTGTAGTCTCCTGGATAATTTCGGGGCCAGTCAAATGATTGTCACCGACTTCGGCCCAACAAAGTGGTGATTGACACTTACGCCCATACAAAGCTTCAAACGGCGTGCACTTGAGGCTAGTGTGATAACTGTTATTATAAGAAAATTCGATTAACGGCAAATGGGTATCCCAATTGCCTCCAAAGTCTATCACACATGCCCTTAGCATATCCTCCATGGTCTGAATCGTTCGTTCACTTTGACCGTCAGTCTGAGGATGGTAAGCCGTGCTCATATCCAAGCGCGTTCCCAAAGCTCGTTGTAGTGTTTGCCAAAATCAGGATGTAAAACTACTATCCCTATCCGAGATGATGGAAACGGGCATTCCATGCCTAGAAACAATCTCACCAATGTATAAACGGGCTAACTTTTCCATCTTATAATCCTCTCGGATGGGAATAAAATGAGCAGATTTCGTCAACCGGTCAACAATGACCCAAATTGAATCATAACCGCTGGAAGTTCGCGGTAATTTAGTGACGTAATCCATAGCAATTTGCTCCCATTTCCACTGAGGGATGTCGGGTTGCTGCAAAAGTCCAGACGGTTTCTGGTATTCTACCTTGATTTTAGAACAAGTCAAGCACTTCCCAACATAACTTGCAACTTCTTTCTTCATCCCGGGCCACCAATAAAATTCTTTCAAGTCTTTATACATCTTGTCAGCTCCTGGATGTACGGAATATCTCGACTTGTGAGCTTCATTAAAAATCAATTGTCTCAAATTATGGGAATCCGGAATCCACATTCGACCCAAATAATAAATTAACTCATCGTTTTCCTGTTCGAATTTTCTCTCAGCACCACATAAAAGTTCGTCTTTCAAATTGTTTCTCTTTAGTGCTTCTTTTTGTGCCTCGAGAATTTGAGCTTTCAAGCTTGTTTGGATTATCATTCCCAAAGCAGGTACTCGATGAGGTTTTATTCTTTCCTTCCTACTTAGAGCATCCGCCACTACATTTGCTTTCCCAGGGTGATAACGGATCTCACAGTCATAGTCATTGAGTAGTTCGACCCATCACCTTTGTCTCATGTTCAACATCTTTTGATTAAATATGTGCTGAAGGCTTTTGTGGTCGGTAAAAACAGTGCACTTGGTGCCATAAAGATAATGCCTCCAAATTTTAAGTGCAAAAACAACGGAACCCAACTCCAAGTCATGTGTTGTATAATTCTTTTCATGCACCTTTAATTGTCGGGATGCGTACGCGATAACCTTGTCCTTTTGCATCAGCACACAACTAAGACCTTGGTGTGATGCATCACAGTACACGACAAAGCCATCCGTCCCTTCGGGGAGCGTTAGAATCGGAGTGTTACATAACTTTTTCTTTAACAACTGAAACGCCTCTTCCTGTTTGTCACCCCATTCAAACTTTCTATCTTTCTGAGTCAAGAGGGTTAAGTACTGAGCTATCTTCAAGAAATTTTCAATGAATCGCCTATAATAACCTGATAAACCAAAAAATTGACGGATCTCGGTTGGGGTATTAGGCGTCTCCCACTTCTTTATCGCCTCAATCTTGGCCGGATCCACATGTATGCCTTTATTGTTAATCACATGGCCAAGAAAGTGAACTTCTTTAAATCAAAACTCACACTTTGAGAACTTGGCATATAATTTCTTGTTCCTGAGTAACTCCAAAATCAACCGCAAGTGATGCTAGTGCTCCTCCTTATTATGAGAATAGATCAAGATGTCGTTAATAAAGACTATAACAAATTTGTCTAAGTAGGGTTTGCATACCCTATTCATCAGATCCATAAACACTGCCGGAGCATTGGTTAGCCCGAAAGGCATAACCAAAAACTCGTAGTGACCATACCGAGTCTTGAACGCCGTCTTCGGTATGTCATCCTCCTGGATCCTTAACTGATGATAACCGGATTTGAGGTCGATTTTAGATAAATGAGTCGATCCTTGTAGTTGGTCAAACAAGTCGTCGATCTTCGGGAGTGGATATCGATTCTTGATCGTCAATTTATTCAACTCCCGGTAGTCGATACACATCCGAAATGATCCATCCTTCTTTTTCACGAACAATACCGGAGCTCCCCAAGGTGAGAAACTCGGTCTAATAAATCCTTTCTCTAAAAGTTCCTACAACTGATTCGACAACTCTTGCAATTAGACGGTGCCAAACGGTAGGGGGATCTAGCAATAGGTGCGGCGCCAGGTACCAAGTTGATCCTAAACTCAACTTGCCGTGGAGGGGGTAATCCGGGTAAATTCTCGGGAAAGACTTTCGGATAATCGTGCACGATTGGGATATCTTGAATTTTTAACTCCTCCGGCCTCTTCTCGACAACGTTAGCAAGAAATGCGTAACTCCCTTTCTTCAAAAATTTCCAAGCCTTCATACACGAAATAATGTTCAAGCTCCTTCCAGGCTTATCACCATGGACATCTAGGACTTCACCGTTTGAGAGCGGAATTCGAACTATCTTTTCTGAACAAATAATCTCGGCTCGGTGTTTGGACAGCCAATCCATGCCAATTACAACATCGAAGCTACCAAGTTCAATCGGAATAAGATCTACACTAAATGGATGATCATTTAAATTCATAGTGCAACCTCAGACAATATCACTAGCCTTAATCAATTTACCGTTTGCTAGTTCTATAGTGTAGGAATCATGCAATTTTTTTGACTCAAGACTAATCAAAGATCTAAACTCAGTAGAAATAAAACTTCTATCAGCCCCTGTGTCAAATAGTATAGATGCATGGATATCATTGTTGAGAAACGTACCCGTCACCACATTCGGGTCCTGACGAATATCTCCAGCCCCAAGTGCGAATGCTCTACCCTTAGCTTGATTCGTATTACCACCATTACGTCCTAGTTTAGGACATCTGTCTCTGAAGTGACCAGTCTCCTTACATTCATAATTTGATCTCTGAGGTTCCAAGTTGACCCTACAGTTCTTGGCAAGATGACCGGTCCTGTTACACCTTTCACAAGTAACAACTGCGCATTGGCTGGTATGGTGAAGGTTGCATCTATTACACTTCGGTAAGTTCCCATTGTACACCTTCTTTCCTTGTGTTACCACCACATAATTCTTTACAAACTTGCGCTTCTTACTTGGACCACCAGTAGTTTTCTTCACAGCCTTCTTCTCCGATTTGTTTCCAACTGTTCCTTTCTTAACCAAGATTCCATTTCTCACCATTTCATCAGTTAATTCACCCGCCAACTGAATCACACTTTGCATAGTAGTGGGTTTGGCTGAAGTAACCATTCCTCGAATATGAGGCACTAATCCCCAGATATACCTCTCGATCCTCTTGGGTTCCGGTGTCACCAGATGTGGCACTACACGAGACAACTCTTGAAATCGAGTCGTGTAATCCAAGATCTCTGCTCCATCCATTTCCAGATTCCAAAATTCAACTTCAATCTTCTTCAATTCATTCCGAGGACAATACTCCTCTATCAGCATCTTCTTAAACTCATCCCAAGTCAGGTTATCAGTAACCTTTTCTCCTAACGCATCCACCTGAGAATTCCACCACTTTAGGGCTTCGCCCTGTAGAGAGCAAGCAACATACTTAACCTTCTGGTTATCCAAGTAGTTGCTGATTTTATGACCGACTCCATCTTTTCTATCCAATGAACAATCCCAACTGCCCCCTCAGTACCATGAAAATCCAGGGGTTTTCCCAAAGAGAAGTCTTTAAAAGTACAACCACGGTTGGTGTTACCGGTACCAGCACCACCACTAGCACCGCCACCAGCTCCATCACCGGCTCCACCACTGCCAGAAGCATCACTACTAGTTCCACCGGCACTCCTGATTAACCCTGCAGTGATCTGGGCCACGATTCTTGGTATAGCCGCATCAATTCCCTGATTTATTAGCTGGGTCAAATCAGGCTGAGCATTCTCTGCCTCATTATGCTAAGGTTCTCTCCTCGGCGGCATTGTCTAGAAATAGAAACGGATAGAAATTTGATAAGAGTTTAAGTAAATGAAGATACTTGATTAGAAATCACTCAAAACATAGTAAACATGCCATACATAAAAGACATGTTTTTGAAAATGAACATAAAAATTTTAACTGAATCATGTACACAAGGTAACAAATAAGGATGATAACCATACACAAATAATAACCAAATGAGATTTATGGCATACAATGATTCATCCAAAATATAATTCATTTCCATCATCCAAAATTTACAAAAGTGCTTCACCGAGCATAGAAAGTAGCTAGGGTTTACAAGAGTTAATAACAATTTTTACAAAATTAGGCATTAGTTAGAACTATGCCAAGATACCCCAAAAGAAACAAAGTTTTTGTGACCCTATAAAAGGACCTGAGCACAACTCGCTCAGTGTCTGAAATAGAAACCTAACACAACAGCAACCAGTAAAACAAAGAAAGCCACAAGAATAGCCAATCTAGAGTGGACCCTCTTCTCAACACGATCTATCCGTTGGTTCCTGTTTAGCTCTGATGCCTGAATGGCAGTAACGAACTGATATAGCTCCGGTATCCGCTCTAGAACATCCTCCATCGCAGTATGATACTGATCTAGTCTCATCTCGTGTCCAACGTAAGACTCCACCAGCTCATCCATCTGTACATCCCTCCAAGTTCTAGTGTCCTCAGGATCCTCCTCTTCTTCCTCCTCATCTAATGAGATATCTATAATAGCAAGGGCAGTCCTAGTAGATGATCCACCGACCTCGAAGGTCGATCCAGGAAACAGTGGCTGTCTAACAGCGGGAGTAATAGGGTGTAGTACAACAATCACTGGTGCTACCCGGGAAGGGGTTAGGGCAAGAGTAGGCGAGGGTAAACGACTCCCTAAGTCCTCAGAGTTGGTCGTGAAGCTAGACTCACCGCGCACTCCAATCACCCGATGTTGAAGGGATAGGTACGAGAGGAAAGCTGCTGAGGCTGTGTCACACCCCAACCGTGCATCTTAACCACGGGTGTGACTTAATTGAAAAAAGAACACAATGGAAAAAAGACATTTACTATTAAAGTTTCATAATATTAAAAAAAATCCCAATTACATAAGTTTCGAATTAAACCAAACAGATAACATGTTCAAAAGACAAGCAACTTAAAATAAGATTCTTCAATTGATATCTAGGCAAATCCTATGTGATATTGACTTGACCTATCACGAGCTTAATCACCTGAAACATGTACGAAAAATAAGTGTCAACTAAAAATAGTTGGTGAGAAATCACAGGTTTAATAAAAGTATAAGTTTGGCAAAGGTGACAATTCATATTCCAAGATCATCATATAACACGTAATAAAACAAACACATGATTAGCAAATCCAACCTAAAATGATGAGTAACGAATAAGTGGTACAACTCGCAAGTTGCACTAATAACGAATAAGATGTCCAACCAAAAATTTTCCATAAAGTATATGCGGTTTCCATCCTATGGCCCATATCTGTACTACCGTTGGCTTGAAAGTTTCAAGTTAAGGATTTGCAAGTTTAACGTTTATCATGTTGTGTTCATTTACTCACATACATATATGATTCGCTTGTTTTAGAATTGTTTGAAAACGTGTTTAATGCGTGCCAACGCGTACATGTTTCCCCCAAAACAATTTGAATAAAGTGGGGCTATGAAGTCTCATCTTGAAAGCTAGACGAGATAAGAAACTTGAACGAATAGACGAGATGAATCACGGACCAGACCCTAAACAAATAAATAAACCAGTTTTAGGGTAGGTTCGATGGTTACGAGTGTTAGATAGGCGGTTCGGGTCATAAGATTACGAATTAGTTGCAAAAATAGAGTTTTAGTTGATTTTCAGATTTGGACAGCAAAGTAGCTGAACAGAAACAGGATTGTTAAAAATATCAAACGACGTCTAAAAATTATGAAATTTTACAGGGAATTAGTTTAAGTCATCCCGAAGAAGTTTCGTTTAGAAAGTTTTTCCATTTGAGACTCGGATCATAGCCAAAATAGTCCAACAAGACAGAAGGTACTGAAAAAGGTTTCTGTCCCGTTTTGGCTACTACGGAGTCATACTTTTAAATTAGAAAACGATCCAATTATGGTTGGAAAGGAAATTCTACGAACTACGTTGTGGAAATTGAGTTTGCTCAGTTTAACTTAATTATGGTCAAGTTACGCTCAGTTAAATCCAGCACAGTTTCTGTCCAAAATCAATGGTTGCACTTAAGTGGTCCGTTTAGGGTTTTAAGATTACCGAACGCGCAAATAAAAATTAGACGAATGTTATTATGTTATTATAATACATAATATAATCATATTAGGTTAGCCAAAACGTCCCGTGTCACCGGTCTAGCCATGATATTCACAGAAGCGTTTTGGAGAATCACAGAATGCAATCGGCATAGCCGACACGAGCAAGCGGATTCTATATTTAATTAGCGTGTGAGTTCATATAAGTGATAATATAGAATAAATAACATGTTTTAAGTTAGCAAGAACATACTAAAGCATCGGCAGAGCCACTTTTGCAATAGTTGTCTTGAGGATTCGCAGAATGCGACGGCATAGCCGCCATTGCAAACGGGATCCTTTGTTTGTTAGTTGGTGATGTTAGCTTGATTCATTAGTTTGATTAAGATTATTAGAGGGTTTTTAGGGTTTAGTTTTCACATGATCAAGTGATCATGGATAGAAAATAGAAAAAGATTTAGGGGATGAAGAAAGAATAAAATAAAAAGACGGTATTCAACTTCGGAGGGTTACTTACTTGTTTGATCTTCAAACCCTTGGAATCCTCTAAGGGATTTTCGAAATCTTCAAGGTTGGGAAGGAATTTCACAACTTAGGAGGGGTTGGGAGTGTTTGAGGGAGAATTAGCAAAGAAAACAAGATCCTAAGCCTTCTATTTATACTAATGGTTGAAGGGGTGTAAATATGGAATGTCTTGGAAAGCAATTTAGGGTTTTAGGGCCCTCAAATCTGTGAAATTTTCCTCAATGGGGCTGGGTTTTTTGTGATTTCTTGCTTGGGCTAGGTCCAAGAGTAGGTGGGTTGGGTCCTAGCTTGATCCGGTTGAGTACGCGCATTCGAAAATTGCGATTTTAAGCATTTCTAAGCGAAATTGGCAAATGTTTTCAACATTAAAGTTGATTGTCATAACAAAAAGAATATGTTTAGCTAAAAACATTTAAGTTAAAGTTACGTTATTCGCGTATAGTAGTTGGCGATCGGTGGGCGAGAAAACGAACTTTTTGATCGTTTTTCGAATTTCAGGATTTATTTAAGGAAAGTTTTGCAAACAAACTTTGTTTTAATTAGAGAAATGAATATTTTAAACATTTAAAACATAAATTCATGTCATGTTAAATGATTTGTCGGTCGTGGATGGTACGTAGTTAACGACGGTTTAAAAGGCGAACGATCGCACGAAAGTACTAACTAGTACTTTTAAGCATCAATTCACATTGAATGGGTTGTAAGAACATGTTTGAGATGTATGGGGGTGGTTCATGTGTATTTAATGTGTCATAAAGATCAGTTAAGCCTACGTGCGATCCATGAATCAATCACAGATAAGTATAAGTCTTTGAAATCAAGCATAAACGTAATGTTTCACATGTGAACTAGTATTGTAACAACGTCTGAATAGGATTTCAAGTAAAATGAAATGTCATGCGGATTTTCATTGATAAGTCTAGAATGAGTACAAGTAGTGAAAATCAGAAGTGTCACAGTCTCCCCTAGTTAAAAGAATTTCGTCCCTGAAATTCAACTAGTAGAGGCTGTAGGGTCTAGAAAGAGATGAGGGTACTTATGTTTCATTTGGTCTTGACATTTCCAGGTGAACTCAGGACCATGCTTGGCTTCCCAACGAACTTTCACGATAGGTATGCGGATACGCTTGAGTTGCTTGACTTCACGGTCCATGATTTCAACGGGCTTTTCGACGAAATGCATAGAGTTGTCGATACGAACATCATCCAGAGGAACTTGAAGTGTGTCATCAGCAAGGCACCTTTTAAGGTTTGATACATGAAAAACGTCATGAACGTTACAAAGTTTGGTTGGTAGCTTGAGTCTATAGGCTACTGGGCCAATCCTTTCAAGAATTTCGAATGGCCCAACGAACCTAGGGGCTAGCTTTCCCTTCTTCCCAAATCGGACAACACCTTTCAAGGGGGAAACCTTGAGTAAGACTCTATCACTGACTTGAAATTCAAGGAGCTTCCTACGGTTGACAGCATAACTCTTTTGACGATCGCGAGAGGCCTTGAGTCTTTCTTGAATTTGAAGTATCTTGTCGGTGGTTTCTTGAATGAGTTCGGGACCGGTGATTTGAGCATCTCCGATCTCGGTCCAACACACCGGAGATCGACACTTCCTACCATATAGAGCCTCGAAAGGGGCGCACTTGATGCTCGTATGGTAACTATTATTGTAAGATAATTCGATGAGTGGCAAGTGTTGATCCCAACTTCCTCCAAAGTCAATCACACAAGAACGGAGCATGTCTTCCAAGGTCTGTATGGTCCTTTCACTTTGACCATCAGTCTGGGGATGGTAAGCCGTGCTAAGGTTCAAACGAGTTCCCAAAGCTTTCTGTAAAGATTGCCAGAATCGGGAGGTAAAACGGCTATCACGGTCGGAGAAAATGGATAGAGGGACACCGTGACGTGTCATGACCTCATTGATATAGAGTCTGGAAAGCTTCTCCATTTTGTAGTCCTCACGGATTGGGAGAAAATGAGCGGATTTGGTTAAGCGGTCAACAATGACCCAGATGGAGTCATGACCACTAGAGGTTCGCGGAAGCTTAGTGATGAAGTCCATGGAAATTTGCTCCCATTTCCATTGTGGGATTTCGGGTTGTTGGAGAAGACCAGATGGTTTCTGGTGCTCAGCTTTAACTTTAGAGCAAGTAAGACACTTCGCTACATAGAGGGCGATGTCTTTCTTCATTCCTGGCCACCAATAAACTCTTTCAAGTCGTGATACATCTTATCAGCACCGGGATGAACAGAATAACGGGATTTATGTGCTTCATCAAGGATAAGGGTTCGGAGCTCACTTGAGTCGGGGATCCAAATTCGACCCATGAAGTAAAGGAGATCATCGGGTTTGGGTTCCAAGTGCTTTTCGACATCACAATCCAAATCCTTCTTCAACTCATCATTTGCAACAACTTGTTTTTGAGCTAGGAGGATCTTATCTTTGAGACTGGTTTGGACCAACATTCCCATGGCTCGCACACGGGTGGGTTTGATTCGGTCCTTACGGCTAAGGGCGTCAGCCACCACATTAGCTTTCCCCGGGTGGTAACGAATTTCGCAATCGTAGTCACTGAGTAATTCAACCCAACGTCGCTGCCTCATGTTGAGTTCTTTCTGGTTCAGAATATTTTGAAGGCTCTTGTGATCAGTAAAAACCACACATTTAGTGCCGTAGAGATAATGTCTCCAGATTTTCAAAGCAAAGACCACCGCACTGTCAAACCCCGGCCGGCGGCGGATTATACGTCGGGGCTGACGCGGTTGTTCATAAGCACATGATCATCTATTAAATATGATAATATTTATTATTCAAATTAAAAGCATCCGTTACATAGGAAAATGAAACGTTCAAAACATAAATTAAATTAAACTAGGTCCAAGTCCTAGGTGAGCAAGTAGTCCTCAAACAGGTGCACCTGAAACATGTAAGTAACTGTCAACTACAAGTAGTTGGTGAGATACATAGGTTTTGACACCAAAAGAGTTAGTATAGATTACAATTCAATATGTTCAAAGCATGCCTAAAGCATATATGTGAAAACACACAAGGTTCCAAGCGTACAATTCAAGGCTGATAATAGAAAACTAGATACGCAATCCCACTGATTGCCATTTTGAAAAAGGGAGCAAGCGGATACTCCAAGTTATAGTTGATACCCAACAAAACCCGCCAAGGTCTTGTGGTAAGTTATAGTTTCAGTTTCCCATATAAATGATCATGTTAGGTACTACCTTAGGCTTGGGCTGCAAGTTAATGAATGTACTGGCATGAAACACATGCAATGGTCACCAAGTAGTTTAAATATAAAGCATAAAGATCAAGCACAAGAACATAGATATTGAATTGTTTAAATAGATAAAGTTGATAACATGTTTCACCCCAAAAGCAAAAACAGTAAAAAGGGGCTATGTAAACTCACATGGGATTGGTAGCTTGAAATCACAAGTACGGGTAGTTGCACAAGTTGTTTAGCTAACCACAAGATTAACCTATGCTTGCATTTATATATGTATCAATGATATGCTCAAAATATTTAAGTAGTAAGGGTTGAGCTAGGTTGAACGTATCTATTTGTTGTGAATAATGTATTTGTTTAATAAGAAACTAATATGTTTGTTTAATAACGAAAATAATATGATCGTTAATAAAGGGTTGAATACGAGTTTATATATATATATATATATATATATATATATATATATGAATAATTATTTTGTTTACAAAATAATGAATAAGTATTTAAATAATATTTACTTGAATATATACGTATTTAGATTAATAGTTTATACGTTTTAAATTAATTAATTAGTTAAATGGACAATAAAAGAACATAGATTATACTAATAATTGTGTATTAAAAGTAGTTAATAAATGTTTTTAATTAAAACGATTATATAGTTTCTTAATTAGTTTTTAATTCTCTAAAACTATTAAATAATTATTAGGATTAATAATTTGGTTCATAAAAATATTCCGAGTCTCGGGAGTTTTATAAAACAATTTTTGTAAGAAAAATGAAGTTGAAATTCGGTTTAAAATCACTAAAAAAAACATTGCAGACCACAGGACTCGAACCTGGGTCTGCTGGGAAGCAACCAGACACGTAAACCACTAGACCAGTCGCCTGGTAGTGGTTTAGAGGTGGGTTTAAATGGTTTTAACAGATGGCAAGGGGGAATCAAGTCCCAGGCGCGAAAAAAAAAGAAAGGAGTGAGGTGCGGGGCTAGACTCGAACCCGCGACCTCCTCTCTACGGGCAAGGGTTTTAACCGGTGGACCTGGGTGTATGCCTTGGTTCCAAAATAGAAGCGAAAAGGGTTTAACAAGCACCCCGAATCGTATCTTCTTCCCCAAACCGTAACCCAAACCCTAGCCACCCAATTCCATCGATTGAGTACCCGATCGATCTTGGATTCATGGGGCTTTTACTCCTTACATCAAAACGAAAGTAAAGACACTAATTTTACCTCGAATGGTTGCGGGTTGAGGGAGGAAGACTGGAACGACCGAGTCGGAAATTCTTGAGCTTGTCGGAGTTCGGGAGGAAAAATGTGATGGATTCAGAGGTGTACAAGGGTTGTGGTGATTGTAGTGAAGGTGTGAGTTCGTTTTTATAGGCCAAATCCACGTTTAATGTCCGAATTGAAGTCGTGATTGGTTAAGGACGGTTACGAGACGATTAAGCTTACTTTCATTTAATTTTTGTTGTATTAGCTCGTTAAGAACGATTAGAACGGCCGCATGATTGATTATACACGTTTACACGAAGTTAAAACTCACGAATTTGATTAGTCTTGCACGAATTTGAGAGGTTTGGGTTTGGTTTGACTTTCAAAAGTCAAACCTGCGTTATTTTGTTAAAAAAAAACGAAAAGGGTTAAAATTGAGGGGTCAAATGTGATCAAGAGGTTCAATAGTTCAAATCAATTGTTTCAAAACAAAAACAAAATCATTTTAATTACTTATAAAACAATTGATTTTATAAAAAAAAAATAAATATCATTTGTTTAGTTATTATTAAATGTTACACTTATACTATATAACTTTTTGTAACTTACAAAAGTTTTAGTTCCATTAAGATCATTTACTTTAAAATAATGTACTTTTATAAACTCTATATTTATAGAATTTATAATTTTGATTTTTATAGGTTTGTATATATATATATATATATATATATATATATATAGTTTTAGAATATAACTTAGCATACAAATTTCATATTATTTTTGAATATGCGTATGTGTGTATACTCATGAAATGCAATAGATAAATATTAGAATCTATTTAGATGGATTGATACAAACCAAAAAGAAGTTATAAGTGCCGGAAAAGTAAAAATATAGGCCGGAATTTCCTAGGGATTACAGTCTCCCCTACTTTAGGAGATTTCGTCCCGAAATTGCTTATGAAGAAGGTCCTGGGAATAAATGTGGGTATTTGGCTTTCATTTGATCCTCACGCTCCCAAGTGAACTCAGGGCCACGTTTGGATTCCCATCGAACCTTAATGATTGGAATTCGACTTCGCTTGAGTTGCTTAACCTCTCGATCCATGATCTCCACGGGTTTCTCCACGAAGTGCATTGATTCGTCAATGTGCACCTCATCAAGTGGTATGTGAAGATTTTCGTCAGCTAAGCATTTCTTTAAGTTCGAGACATGAAAAGTCGGATGAACGTTGCTGAGTCCTTCAGGTAGTTCCAACTTGTAGGCTACCTTCCCAATCCGCTCAAGGATTTTAAAAGGACCTACGAATCTTGGAGCAAGTTTCCCTTTCTTTCCAAAACGAACTACGCCTTTCCAAGGGGATACCTTGAGAAGAACGAGATCGCCAACTTGAAACTCTAAGGGTTTTCGACGTTTGTCGGCATAGCTCTTTTGCCGACTTCTTGCTACTAAAAGGTTGTCTCGGATTAACATTATCTTGTCGGAAGTCTCTTGAATCAGTTCAGGACCAGTGATTTGTGATTCACCAATTTCAGTCCAACAGATAGGAGAGCGGCACTTCCGACCATAAAGTGCTTCAAAAGGAGCCATGTTAATGCTCGTATGATAACTATTGTTGTACGAGAACTCAACTAGGGGGTAGATGTAAATCCCAATTTCCCTTGAAGTCAATGACACAGGCTCTAAGCATATCTTCGAGGGTTTGAATCGTTTGCTCAGATTGACCATCAGTTTATGGGTGATAAGCAGTACTAAGATTTAGTTGAGTGCCCAAAACTGATTGCAGCGATTGCCAGAAGCGAGAGGTGAATCGTCCATCACGATCAGAAATAATGTTGAGAGGTACACCGTGACGACTAACGATCTCATCAATATAGATTTGAGCTAGTTTCTCAACTCGATAGTCTTCACGTATGGGTATGAAATGAGCAGATTTTGTCAGACGGTCGATGATTACCCAAATGCTATCATGACCACGTGATGTGTGTGGGAGTTTGGTTATAAAGTCCATGGCAATACACTCCCATTTCCACACGGGAATCTCAGGTTGTTCAAGTAAACCAGATGGACGCTGGTGCTCGGCTTTAACCTTCAAACAAGTAAGGCATTTGGACACATAGAGGGCAATGTCCTTCTTCATACCAGGCCACCAGTATTGGGTACGGAGGTCCATGTACATTTTGTCTGCACCAGGATGCACAGAATAGCGAGTCTTGTGAGCCTCGTTCATGATAAAGGTACGAAGGTTGTCACGGTCCGGAATCCAGATACGATTTAGAAAGTAAAGTAATCCATTGGGTTTGGTTTCAAGTTGGAGTTCAGCACCACATGACATTTCGTCGTACATGTTTCCTTCAGTGACAGAAAGATGTTATGCTTCTAGGATGCGAGTTTGAATATCATTTTAGATTCGAATGCTGTGGATCTTGATAGGTTCTTTACGGCTAAGAGCATCGGCCACGACATTCGCCTTACCAGGATGATAACGAATATTGCATTCGTAGTCGTTTAGGAGTTCAACCCAACGCCTTTGCCTCATGTTGAGTTCTTTTAGATTGAAGATGTGCTGGAGACTCTTATGATCGGTGTAAATCTCACATTTGGTACCATATAGGTAATGTCTCCAAATTTTAAGAGCAAATACGACCGCACCCAGCTCGAGGTCGTGCGTCGTATAATTCTTCTCATGAATTTTGAGTTATCGGGACGCATAAGCGATCACTTTGCCTCGTTGCATTAGAACACAACCTAGGCCCAAGTGGGAAGCATCACAGTAAACGACAAAATCTTCGGTTCCATCGGGAAGAGTCAAGATGGGAGCCTCACATAATTTTTGCTTTAGGGTTTGAAAGGTTTCCTCTTGTTTTGGTCCCCACTCATAGGGTTTGCCTTTGTGGGTTAAGGCTGTGAGTGGTACCGCGATCTTTGAAAAGTTTGCTATGAAACGACGATAATAGCCCGCTAAACCCAAAAAATGAGCGGACTTCGGTAGGGGTCTTTGGAGCTTGCCAGTTCTTCACCGCCTCAATCTTAGCGGGATCCACGTGAATACCCTTCTCGTTGACTATATGACCCAAGAATTGGACTTCTTTTAGCCAAAATTCACATTTAGAGAACTTAGCGTATAATTGCTCCTTTTTCAAGAGGTCCAAAACCAAACGCAAGTGTTCTTCATGTTCTGCTTTTGATTTTGAGTAGATGAGAATATCATCAATGAAGACGATTACGAACTTGTCCAAGTACGGCTTACACACGCGATTCATAAGATCCATGAATACCGCGGGTGCATTGGTTAGTCCGAAGGGCATAACCATGAACTCGTAATGACCATACCTAGTACGAAAGGCTGTTTTGGGGATATCAGATTCGAGGACTCGTAACTGGTGATAACCAGAACGAAGATCGATCTTAGAGAAATAAGTCGAGCCTTGAAGTTGATCAAATAAATCGTCAATCCTCGGAAGTGGATAACGGTTCTTCACGGTAAGCTTGTTAAGTTCCCGATAGTCGATACACATTCTGAAAGAACCATCCTTCTTTTTGACAAATAAAACAGGTGCTCCCCAGGGGACACGCTAGGACGAATAAATCCTTTGTCAGAAAGTTCTCGACGTTGACTTGAAAGTTCCTGCATCTCTGATGGTGCAAGACGATAAGGTGACTTAGCCATGGGGTTTGCTCCTGGTACTAAGTCAATACGGAATTCGACTTGACATATGGGAGGAAGACCAGGTAAGTCTTCGGGGAAAACTTCAGGAAAGTCTTTGATTACATGAATGTCTTGAAGATTCTTATCCTTGACTTTTCGTTCCACAATATGGGCCAAGAATGCCACACATTTCTTCCGTAGGTACTTTTGTGTGGTAGTGCAAGACATAAACTTGAGTCCTTTTGACGGCTTCTCACCGTAGACGTTCAAAATGTCACCCGAGTCAAGAGGGATACGGATGTACTTGTCAAAACAAACGACTTCAGCATGGTGCTTGGTCAGCCAGTCCATGCCTACTATGATGTCGAAACCTCCGAGAGCCATGGGAATAAGATTGATTGAAAAGTCATGATCGCTCAAGGTTAAGGTACAATCTCTAATAATGGTGTCACATGAAACGGAATAACCATCCGCTACTAAAATATCAAAGGGTTTGTCTAGCTTAGCTCGACTTATAGCAAGTTGTGGTTCAAATTCAAAGGATACAAAACTCCTATCGGAACCAGTATCAATCAGGATAGAAGCATATTGGTGATTAATTGGGTACGTACCGTTCACCACATCGTTGTTAACTTGAGCCTCGTTGGCATTGATGTTAAAGGCACGTCCACGAGCAACAGGGTGTGCATTTCCCTGAATCACATTCCCTCGGTTCATATTCCCTTGGTTTATGTTTCCTTGAACCATGTTGCCCTGGTTTAGATTTGCTTGGTTCACAATGACTAGCCTAGGGCAACGGTTCCTAAAGTGTTTAGGGTCACCACACTCGTAACAAGCACGACCCTGGGCGATAGCAGCAGGAACAGGAACAAGAGCAGCAGGTTGGTAGACTTGATTAGTTGGTGGAATACGACAGGTATTAGCCCAATGTCCATAACGTCCATAAGTAGTGCACAGACGACATTGTGCGTGGGCAGGGTGGTGGAGTTTGCAAGTATTACAAAGTGGTGAAGTTCCCGCATATTGTTTCTTGGTGGGGTTGAAGGCAGTAGGGGCTACTTGGGCTAAAGGAGTAGCGGGTGTGATAATGGCAAAATTTTTGCCCTTCCTTTTCCTGTTATTGAAGGAAGACTCAGACTTAGTCTCCTTGAGGGGTTCAGTGGTGGCTTTCTCAAAGGTCTTCTTGGCACCCTTTTTAGATAGAGTACCTGCCTTAACATGATTGTCTGACAGGGTTGCTGCAAGACGGATGGCTTCCTCGAGAGTGGCTGGGTTACTACCCAAAACAGTGTCCTGAATCTGCATGGGCAGACCATTGATGTACTTCTCAATGGCTCGTGAGAGAGGAGTGACCATATGGGGCACTAGTAGGCTAAGCTCATGAAAGCGGGTGGTGTAGGCAAGGCTTTCACCATTGTCTTGTTTGAGATCCCAGAACTCAGCTTCTAATTTCTTGACCTCATTACGGGGGCTAAACTCATCGGTCATGAGTGCTTTCACATCGGCCCAAGGAAAGGCTAGTGCAACCTCTATCCCACGGTTACGTTTTTCTCCGTTCCACCATGTGAGTGCCCTCTTCTGGAAGACACTAGTAGCATAACGAACCGTTAGATTCTCAGGACAGTCAATATTGATGAAGGTTCCCTCAATGCTTTCAAACCATTAGAGGAGTCCAGTGGCTCCTTCGTTCCCGTAGAACTTGGTGGGGTTGCAGGAGTTGAAGTGTTTGAATGTACACGTGGGATTCCTTGGTGCAGCATTCTGGTTCAGTTGGTTGACCATAGTTGGTAGGATCGTAGCCATTTGTCGGATGATCCTATCGGTGAGGTTGTTCCAACGCTCATGACGGGGAGGCATTCTACAAACGGGTGAATAAAACGTTCATAAGATGTGAATCATGTACAAGAGTTTGCAATTTAATCATGAGATGTTAGGTGAAACATAGATGGTACCCTAATGGGCACATTGGCTTATCAAGGTATTTTAAGTCTTTCTAATGTTTGAGAAGTCATGCGTTAGCCTATAACTGGACACTCATCCCAAGAATTCCTAGGAAAGCATAACTGGTCCATCGGTTGATTTGGATTTATACGAAATGCTTTCCTAGACAGAACTCACAGAATACAGGCATCCACCCTTCCAGATTGCACAAGTCCCCATTCATTAGTTAGAACTTACATACCTTTGACGAGAGTTTCATTCGGATTAGACTATTAAGTCTAAGTGTAAGTTTCATGTAGTTCAAGTAGTTCAAAATAGTTTCATGTAGATTCTTGAATGTCGTAGTTCATGGAGTTGTATCAGGTAATAAAAAATAGATAGATGTAGGTAAGCATGCATAGTAAAGATAGAGTGGAGTTCCTAATAAAAGACACGAGTTAAACTCATGTTTGGGACTCCTAGGTTATAGTCTAGGTCATGTGTCTAATAACCTAATTCCCTATAACCATGGCTCTGATACCAATCTGTCACACCCCGGCCGGCGGCGGATTATACGCTGGGGCTGACGCGGTTGTTCATAAGCACATGATCATCTATTAAATATGATAATATTTATTATTCAAATTAAAAGCATCCGTTACATAGGAAAATGAAACGTTCAAAACATAAATTAAATTAAACTAGGTCCAAGTCCTAGGTGAGCAAGTAGTCCTCAAACAGGTGCACCTGAAACATGTAAGTAACTGTCAACTACAAGTAGTTGGTGAGATACATAGGTTTTGACACCAAAAGAGTTAGTATAGATTACAATTCAATATGTTCAAAGCATGCCTAAAGCATATATGTGAAAACACACAAGGTTCCAAGCGTACAATTCAAGGCTGATAATAGAAAACTAGATACGCAATCCCACTGATTGCCATTTTGAAAAAGGGAGCAAGCGGATACTCCAAGTTATAGTTGATACCCAACAAAACCCGCCAAGGTCTTGTGGTAAGTTATAGTTTCAGTTTCCCATATAAATGATCATGTTAGGTACTACCTTAGGCTTGGGCTGCAAGTTAATGAATGTACTGGCATGAAACACATGCAATGGTCACCAAGTAGTTCAAATATAAAGCATAAAGATCAAGCACAAGAACATAGATGTTGAATTGTTTAAATAGATAAAGTTGATAACATGTTTCACCCCAAAAGCAAAAACAGTAAAAAGGGGCTATGTAAACTCACATGGGATTGGTAGCTTGAAATCACAAGTACGGGTAGTTGCACAAGTTGTTTAGCTAACCACAAGATTAACCTATGCTTGCATTTATATATGTATCAATGATATGCTCAAAATATTTAAGTAGTAAGGGTTGAGCTAGGTTGAACGTATCTATTTGTTGTGAATAATGTATTTGTTTAATAAGAAACTAATATGTTTGTTTAATAACGAAAATAATATGATCGTTAATAAAGGGTTGAATACGAGTTTATATATATATATATATATATATGAATAATTATTTTGTTTACAAAATAATGAATAAGTATTTAAATAATATTTACTTGAATATATACGTATTTAGATTAATAGTTTATACCTTTTAAATTAATTAATTAGTTAAATGGACAATAAAAGAACATAGATTATACTAATAATTGTGTATTAAAAGTAGTTAATAAATGTTTTAATTAAAACGATTATATAGTTTCTTAATTAGTTTTTAATTCTCTAAAACAATTAAATAATTATTTAGGATTAATAATTTGGTTCATAAAAATATTCCGAGTCTCGGGAGTTTTATAAAACAATTTTTGTAAGAAAAATGAAGTTGAAATTCGGTTTAAAATCACTAAAAAAAACATTGCAGACCACAGGACTCGAACCTGGGTCTGCTGGGAAGCAACCAGACACGTAAACCACTAGACCAGTCGCCTGGTAGTGGTTTAGAGGTGGGTTTAAATGGTTTTAACAGATGGCAAGGGGGAATCAAGTCCCAGGCGTGAAAAAAAAGAAAGGAGTGAGGTGCGGGGCTAGACTCGAACCCACGACCTCCTCTCTACAGACAAGGGTTTTAACCGGTGGACCTGGGTGTATGCCTTGGTTCCAAAATAGAAGCGAAAAGGGTTTAACAAGCACCCCGAATCGTATCTTCTTCCCCAAACCGTAACCCAAACCCTAGCCACCCAATTCCATCGATTGAGTACCCGATCGATCTTGGATTCATGGGGCTTTTACTCCTTACATCAAAACAAAAGTAAAGACACTAATTTTACCTCGAATGGTTGCGGGTTGAGGGAGGAAGACTGGAACGACCGAGTCGGAAATTCTTGAGCTTGTCGGAGTTCGGGAGGAAAAATGTGATGGATTCAGAGGTGTACAAGGGTTGTGGTGATTGTAGTGAAGGTGTGAGTTCGTTTTTATAGGCCAATTCCACGTTTAATGTCCGAATTGAAGTCGTGATTGGTTAAGGACGGTTACGAGACGATTAAGCTTACTTTCATTTAATTTTTGTTGTATTAGCTCGTTAAGAACGATTAGAACGGCCGCATGATTGATTATACACGTTTACACGAAGTTAAAACTCACGAATTTGATTAGTCTTGCACGAATTTGAGAGGTTTGGGTTTGGTTTGACTTTCAAAAGTCAAACCTGCGTTATTTTGTTAAAAAAACGAAACCACTAGACCAGTCGCCTGGTAGTGGTTTAGAGGTGGGTTTAAATGGTTTTAACAGATGGCAAGGGGGAATCAAGTCCCAGGCGTGAAAAAAAAGAAAGGAGTGAGGTGCGGGGCTAGACTCGAACCCGCGACCTCCTCTCTACAGACAAGGGTTTTAACCGGTGGACCTGGGTGTATGCCTTGGTTCCAAAATAGAAGCGAAAAGGGTTTAACAAGCACCCCGAATCGTATCTTCTTCCCCAAACCGTAACCCAAACCCTAACCACCCAATTCCATCGATTGAGTACCCGATCGATCTTGGATTCATGGGGCTTTTACTCCTTACATCAAAACGAAAGTAAAGACACTAATTTTACCTCGAATGGTTGCGGGTTGAGGGAGGAAGACTGGAACGACCGAGTCGGAAATTCTTGAGCTTGTCGGAGTTCGGGAGGAAAAATGTGATGGATTCAGAGGTGTACAAGGGTTGTGGTGATTGTAGTGAAGGTGTGAGTTCGTTTTTATAGGCCAATTCCACGTTTAATGTCCAAATTGAAGTCGTGATTGGTTAAGGACGGTTACGAGACGATTAAGCTTACTTTCATTTAATTTTTGTTGTATTAGCTCGTTAAGAACGATTAGAACGGCCGCATGATTGATTATACACGTTTACACGAAGTTAAAACTCACGAATTTGATTAGTCTTGCACGAATTTGAGAGGTTTGGGTTTGGTTTGACTTTCAAAAGTCAAACCTGCGTTATTTTGTTTAAAAAACGAAAAGGGTTAAAATTGAGGGGTCAAATGTGATCAAGAGGTTCAATAGTTCAAATCAATTGTTTCAAAACAAAAACAAAATCATTTTAATTACTTATAAAACAATTGATTTTATAAAAAAAAATTAAATATCATTTGTTTAGTTATTATTAAATGTTACACTTATACTATATAACTTTTTGTAACTTACAATAGTTTTAGTTCCATTAAGATCATTTATTTTAAAATAATGTACTTTTATAAACTCTATATTTATAGAATTTATAATTTAGATTTTTATAGGTTTGTATATATATATATATATATAGTTTTAGAATATAATTTAGCATACAAATTTCATATTATTTTTGAATATGCGTATGTGTGTATACTCATGAAATGCAATAGATAAATATTAGAATCTATTTAGATGGATTGATACAAACCAAAAAGAAGTTATAAGTGCCGGAAAAGTAAAAATATAGGCCGGAATTTCCTAGGGATTAAACGCACCCAACTCAAGGTCATGAGTGGTGTAGTTCTTTTCATGAACCTTGAGTTGTCTGGATGCATAGGCTATGACCTTGTCTCGTTGCATCAACACGCAACCAAGACCTTGGTTTGATGCATCACAGTATACAACGAAATCATCATTTCCATCGGGAAGACTTAGAATATGGGAGTTGCACAATTTATGCTTAAGAGTTTGGAACGCATCTTCTTGCTTTTGTTCCCAAACGAAAGGCTTATTTTTCTGAGTTAATGCAGTGAGAGGCAGGGCAATCTTCGAAAAGTTCGGGATGAATCTTCGATAATAACCCGCCAAACCCAGAAACGAACGGATCTCAGAGGGTGTGGATGGTGTACTCCAATTCTTGATAGCGGTGACTTTGGCTGGATCGACGTGTATACCCTGGTTGTTGATCACGTGACCCAAGAAATGAATTTCTCTAAGCCAGAATTCACACTTGGAGAATTTAGCATAAAGTTGTTCCTTCTTCAAGAGTTCCAAAATCAGCTTAAGGTGGGTTGTATGATCCTCTTTGGTTCGGGAGTAGATCAAGATGTCATCGATGAAGACAATGACAAATTGATCTAGGTAGGGTTTGCAAACACGGTACATGAGGTCCATGAACACCGCGCATTGGTTAACCCAAAAGGCATAACCATGAACTCGTAGTGTCCATAACGAGTTCTAAAAGCAGTTTTGGGAATGTCCTCTTCATGGACTCGGAGTTGGTGATACCCAGATCGGAGGTTAATCTTCGAGAAACAAGTTGCTCCTTGCAGTTGATCGAAAAGGTCATCGATCCTAGGTAGCGGGTAACGATTCTTGATGGTAAGCTTGTTTAGTTCACGGTAGTCGATGCACATGCGGAAGGACCCATCCTTCTTCTTGACAAAGAGAACCGGAGCTCCCCAAGGTGAGAAGCTCGGTCTAATGAATCCCTTGTCCAGCAGCTCTTGCAGTTGGCTAGATAGTTCTTGCATCTCAGAAGGGGCTAGGCGGTACGGAGATTTGGCAATGGGGTTAGCTCCTGGTAAAAGATCAATCCGAAATTCAACTTGTCGAGTTGGAGGGAGTCCATGCAAGTCATCAGGGAATACTTCCGGAAATCTCGGATGATCGGTATATCTTGTAATTTCTTTTCTTCAGATTTCTCGACCACATGTGCCAAGAAAGCATAGTATCGCTTCCTTAAATATCTACGTGCCTTCATGCAGGAGATGAATTTCAAACCTTTACAAGGTTTCTCTCCAAAGATTTTCAAGGTCTCACCGGATGGTAGAGGGATACGAATGAGTTTCTCCGAACAGTTGATTTCCGCATGATTGTGGGATAGCCAATCCATTCCCACGATGATATCAAAACTCCCAAGAGTGATGGGAATCAGGTCGATAGAGAATGTGTGATCGTTGAGAGTTAGAGCACAACCTCGGACAACGGAATGCACAACAGTTAGTTTGCCATCAGCTATTTCTATAGTATAAAAAGGTTCAAGAGCGGTACGACAAGTTTTAAGTAAAGGTTCAAATTCTAAGGAGACAAAGCTTTTATCCGCTCCGGTATCAAATAAGATAGAGGCATAACGATTATTGATGAGAAACGTACCAGTAACCACGGCATTGTCATTTCTGGCCTCGGTTGCTCCTATGGCAAAAGTGCGAGCACGTGCACCTCGGTTATTGTTGTTGAGCTTCGGGCATTGGTTTTTGTAGTGATCAGGAGCACCACATTCATAACAGGCCCTACCATTGATGATGGCAGGAGTGGCCGTTTGGGTAGTAGCAGCCTTTTCAGCTACGCGACAAGCGTTAGCAAAATGACCAAGCCTTCCACATTTAGTGCACGAACGACATTTAACAGTAGTAGGGTGATGGTATTGACACCTTGCACACAGCGGGTGAGGTCCACTATATGGCTTCCTGCCAGGTGCAGGTCTAGGTGCTACTTGGGCAACAGGAACAGCTGGGGTAACCATGGCAAAGCTTTTAGAGGTCTTTTGCTTCTTGTGGCGATACTCAGGCTTTTTCGCTACTTCCTCCTTAACTCTCTTGTCACCTTTCCTGAATAGAACTCCAGACTTAACTAGATCGTCCGTTAAGGACGCAGATAAACGAATAGCAGCTTCAAGTGTTGATGGGCTACTACCCATGACAGTACCCCGAATTTGAGGCGGAAGGCCTCCAATATAGCGATCAATCATTCGGGTCAAGGGTGTAACCCGATGAGGGACTAGGATGCAGAGTTCATGAAAGCGTGTGGTGTACGCCTCACTCTCCCCACTATCCTGGGTAAGGTCCCACAGCTCAATCTCCAACTTCTTCATCTCATTGCTAGGACAGAACTCCTCGATCATAATTTCCTTGAGCTTATCCCAACTCATAGCAAGAGCTCCTTCCCTACCCCGAATTTTCTTTTCAGCATTCCACCAAGTCAGTGCCCTCCTTTGGAAGGCACTAGAAGCATATTTTACCTTAAGTTCATCGGGGCAGTCACTCATCTCAAATGTGTTCTCAATGCCTTCAAACCATTGCAATAGCCTTGTCGCACCTTCACATCCAAGGTACTTGTGTGGGTTACAAGAGTTGAAGTGCTTGAAAGTACAAACACTCCCACTAGATCCTCTGGTGGAGTTGTTGATTTGAGTGACAATAGTGGGTAAGACCGCAACAAGTTGTTGAGTGAACATGGTGGCTATGGCGGTGGTTTCGGCGGAGGCTTCACTGGTGTTAGCCACGGTGTTATCAGGATCACGACGAGGAAGCATTCTACGAAAAAGAAATCATAAGTCGGTAGTTAGGATAGACATTTAAGAATTAAAAGTGACAATATTTATAAATAAAATCACTCATTCATTAATATTAATGTCTTACAAGATAAATAAAACATATATTTAAAACATATATGTTGAATTACAAATGAAATATAAAGACAAAACTGACTAGTCAAAATTCAAGATTCGGATGAATGATACTAGTGAGATGTGTTTTAGCCTATAAGTGAGCACTCACTCCAAGGGTCCCCAGGTAAATGCGACTCGTAACGAACGTGCCTCACTTTCCTTTGACAAGACCCCTAGTGTACAGGCGCTCACCCTTCCAGATTACACGTGTCTCTAGTATCACTATCCAAGCCTTTGATTTTGATGAGAACATTATGGATTAGGCCTTGCCCAAGAGTTGGATTCAGCTTCACAAGTCAGCTTTCTTTTCTTGAACGGGAGTTGGGCCTCAGAAGTGGTTCCAACATGGCTCTCTTGGTCTTCGGATTCCGAATCACTTGATATGTTGATTACTTCAGGCTTCGGTGCAGGCCGGCTTGTCGCATCGGAGATTAACTCGGGCTTGACATTATGTTTCGAGGGTAGCAGGCTTCCAGAGAAAGATGATCGTGGTGAGATTAGCCGCTTTAGGACCCATCATCGGAAATAAGGCTTGAATTGCTAGAGATGTCAGCAGAGTACGATGACATACTAAAGATAAGAGAGTTAGTGGATTAGAATTACATAAGCATATAAGTTTCAAAGGGGAGCTTAGGTTATAGTCTAGGTCAAATGGTTGCCTAATTCTCTATAACCACGGCTCTGATACCAATCTGTCACACCCCAACCGTGCATCTTAACCACGGGTGCGACTTAATTGACAAAAGAACACAATGGAATAAAGACATTTACTATTAAAGTTTCATAATATTAAAAAAAAATCCCAATTACATAAGTTTCGAATTAAACCAAACAGATAACATGTTCAAAAGACAAGCAACTTAAAATAAGATTCTTCAATTGATATCTAGGCAAATCCTATGTGATATTGACTTGACCTATCACTAGCTTAATCACCTGAAACATGTACGAAAAACAAGTGTCAACTAAAAATAGTTGGTGAGAAATCACATGTTTAATAAAAGTATAAGTTTGGCAAATGTGACAATTCATATTCCAAGATCATCATATAACACGTAATAAAACAAACACATGATTAGCAAATCCAACCTAAAATGATGAGTAACAAATAAGTGGTACAACTCGCAAGTTGCACTAATAACGAATAAGTTGTCCAACCAAAAATTGTCCATAAAGTATATGCGGTTTCCATCCTATGACCCATATCTATACTACCGTTGGCTTGAAAGTTTCAAGTTAAGGATTTGCAAGTTTAACGTTTATCATGTTGTGTTCATTTACTCACATACATATATGATTCGCTTGTTTTAGAATTGTTTGAAAACGTGTTTTAATGCGTGCCAACGCGTACATGTTTCCCCCAAAACGATTTGAATAAAGTGGGGCTATGAAGTCTCACCTTGAAATCTAGACGAGATAAGAAACTTGAACGAATAGACGAAATGAATCACGGACCAGACCCTAAACAAATAAATAAACCAGTTTTAGGGTAGGTTCGATGGTTACGAGTGTTAGATAGGCGGTTCGGGTCATAAGATTAAGAATTAGTTGCAAAAATAGAGTTTTAGTTGATTTTCAGATTTGGACAGCAAAGTAGCTGAACAGAAACGGGATTGTTAAAAATATCAAACGACGTCTAAAAATTATGAAATTTTACAGGAAATTAGTTTAAGTTGTTCTGAAGAAGTTTCGTTTAGAAAGGTTTTCCATTTGAGACTCGGATCATAGCCAAAATAGTCCAACAAGACAGAAGGTACTGAAAAAGGTTTCTGTCCCGTTTTGGCTACTAAGGAGTCATACTTTTGAATTAGAAAACGATCCAATTATGGTTGGAAAGGAAATTAGACGAACTACGTCGTGGAAATTGAGTTCGCTCAGTTTAGATTAATTATGGTCAAGTTACGCTCAGTTAAATCCAGCACAGTTTCTGTCCAAAATCAATGGTTGCACTTAAGTCGTCCGTTTAGGGTTTTAAGATTACCGAACGCGCAAATAAAAATTAGACGAATGTTATTATGTTATTATAATACATAATATAATCATATTAGGTTAGCCAAAACGTCCCGTGTCACCGGTCTAGCCATGATATTCACAGAAGCGTTTTGGAGAATCACAGAATGCAATCGGCATAGCCGACACGAGCAAGCGGATTCTATATTTAATTAGCGTGTGAGTTCATATAAGTGATAATATAGAATAAATAACATGTTTTAAGTTAGCAAGAACATACTAAAGCATCGGCAGAGCCACTTTTGCAATAGTTGTCTTGAGGATTCGCAGAATGCGACGGCGTAGCCGCCATTGCAAACGGGATCCTTTGTTTGTTAGTTGGTGATGTTAGCTTGATTTATTAGTTTGATTAAGATTATTAGAGGGTTTTTAAGGCTGAGGTTTCACATGATCAAGTGATCATGGATAGAAAATAGAAAAAGATTGAGGGGATGAAGAAAGAATAAAATAAAAAGACGGTATTCAACTTCGGAGGGTTACTTACTTGTTTGATCGTGGATGGTACGTAGTTAACGGCGGTTTAAAAGGCGAACGATCGTACGAAAGTACTAACTAGTACTTTTAAGCATCAATTCACATTGAATTGGTTGTAAGAACATGTTTGAGATGTATGTGGGTGGTTCATGTGTATTTAATGTGTCATAAAGATCAATTAAGTCTACGTGCGATCCATGAATCAATCACAGATAAGTATAAGTCTTTGAAATCAAGCATAAACGTAATGTTTCACATGTGAACTAGTTTTGTAACAACGTCTGAATAGGATTTCAAGTAAAATGAAATGTCATGCGGATTTTCATTGATAAGTCTAGAATGAGTACAAGTAGTGAAAATCAGAAGTGTCACAGGCTGTCCGCCTCATCGTCTGCAAAGTGCTGCTGATGTGAAGATGCTGAAGATGAAGATATGATGTGGCGGAGAACGTAAAGCTGGTAAGGATAAGAAATGCGGAAAGATATGCAATGCACACACAGTTCCTAAGGTTCTTTGCAATGTTTCTTAAGGTCATAGTCTAGGTTCGAGTCTCGGGTAAACCTAGTTCTCTATAACCAGTGCTCTGATACCAAGTCTGTCACACCCCACCGAAGGCGAAAACACGGAGGTGAGACGAGAGCGGTGCATCGAACACTTAGGCGCAAGAGAATGCTAATGGGTACACTGTATAATTCAAAGAACCACTATAAACTTACCAGAAATTTAAAGTGTCATACAAACCACGAAAACCAAAATACAAATTCAGATTGTCTACATAAACCAAACATCCCAAATGCATAATACAAAACCAACAACCAAGTCATAATCCAAAAGAATGTCCCCAAAAGCAATTCACCAAACTAGTCATTTGCTTCAACTATGTTTACCTGAAAAGCATGTTTCGAAAACGGTCAACTATAAAAATAGTTGGTGAGCACGCAGGTTTTGCGACTCGATAAAAGTAAGTAAATAGATTTCAAAATGTAAAAGTAACCATCAGAAGATGATCAAGTACACGTGTTAAGATCTATGCAGTTAACTCGGCCGATATATCGGTGATATATCACCGATATATCGGTTATCGGTCATAGAACACCATATCGGTTTCTAATATCGGTAATAATATCAGTTCCGATAATATCGGCCGATATCACCGATATATTGCCGAAATTATGAGTCTTAAATATCAGTGATATAAGCGATATTATCGGTTTGGACCAAATCAAGCAAGTAGAACGAATTCTTACCTTATTTCGAAGCATAATCGAACCACGTGTGTCTCTATTGTGGGAAATCAACCCAGCAATCCACGATTTCGAACCCAAACGATCTGATTTTGGAACTGGTGTGCGTGAGCGTGGACGCAGAGGGGGAACGATGGAACGGCGTATAATGAACGGGGTGGAAGGATTTAGGGTTTATTAAGTTTGGATTTTTAACTTTAAACCCCTCTACATTTTTACTAGTTTATATCTGGTCCTCAAACTTATAAATTTATACATAAAAGCATAAAAGTAATGTTATATTTTTAAATTTAAAAATTTGTACACAAATTTTATGTTTCTAGTCTATGACTATTAAATCTGATGATTAATAAATAATTTTTATATAAATTTATGGTTACCGATATCCCACCGATATCTCACCGCGATAACAGATATCTCAAATATCGGTCCTTAACAGATATCCGATATTTTACCGCATTAACTGCTTAGGTTAAGATTTTAGTTACCCTAAGCCACAATTAAAACCGTCAGACTAGTTGTTGCCCATGTATCCAGGTGTCAAATGTGAACACCTACTATGATTATTATGCGCCCAAATGACCCTACAAGTCTGGTTGGCGCGACCAACCCTTGGCGGGGGTGTCGACCCAAATAGTACTATTTATAATTCCCATCGGCTATTCAAACTAACTGATTGCGTTAAAGTGGGGACTTAATGCATCTAAAAGTAAACCCAGGTAACCATAATCCCAAGTAACAACATGTAGTGAAACAGCTTTTCCGCCGTAAAATAGTAAACATTTAAAAGTGCGGTCGCGAAACTCACCTGAGAGTGAAACGCGTAAAAGTGCGGCAAAAATAGTGAAACTGCCAACGGTGGTATCCTAACCGAGTCCTACTAACAAGTAGACACAAAATGTATTTAGGAAACCTAATATGTGTGGCTAAGTCAATAAAAGTCAAAAGTGGCTATGTAGTCAACTTCATAGCCAAAACTCGTGCACGCGCTTACAAACCGTTAAAATTGTAAAACCGGCTTTTATATAAACGCGTGACCTTAAAACTTTAAGTTTTAGATTATAATAAATAACATCAGTAGTTAAAAAGTCATATTTTATAAAATCTCAAGTCACGGTTTCGTTTGATCAAAAACGCGATTACGCGCGTAAAGTCTGGTTTACGGTTTGAAAATCATATTCGTCCGAAATTAGGGTCTTAGTGTGATATTAGCACCCAATTTAAAATTCAACTTATATGTTTTAAATGGGGTTATGCTTCTGTCCAAAATTCCCTAAAACTTTTATAAAATCAATTTTATATAAAAATTTCTAAAATTGGTAACTTTTTTATAAAAATTTAAATGGACCATAATTTAAAAACCATACTTAGACATAAATTTACTGCTTGAAATTTATAACAATTGATCATATACATAAATAAAAATTCCTGACCCATTTTCATATTTTTTAATATCCAGATTATTTATTATGAAATTAATATTGTTAAAAGTTAACAAATTCGGGAAAAATAGTTAAACACATCAAAACTTCATCAAATTCTTACCATACTAGTTTTAGGTCCAAATGAGATCCCATACCAAGTTTCAAGTCCATATTTTATACAGAAGTATACAAACCCCAAATCGTTTGTTTAAACTTTATAAATACTAAACACATACTTAAACAACTCGAATTTTCATAAAATTTGGACAGGAGTCTTAGTTTTTTGTAAAAAAATCACTGTACAAATTTCAGAATTTTTCAATACTCAGAAGTATTTTTCCCAATTTTCATGTATTAAACTTGTGTGAATTTTAATAAATAATCTATAAAGAGTTAGATAACAAAATTTTTCAGATACTCATTTTAAAACATATTCTACTGTATAAAAAAATATGGGTTCTAAATCAACTATTTTTAAAAATCCACCAAGAACATGCTTGTTATTGATCATTTAATCTAAACTACAAGTTAGATCAAGAATATACCTCCAAATTCAGCAAAAGGAGGTGGAATTTGATGCTTAGCTACTGTGATTTCCTTGATTTTTAACATACAATCACAATGTGGTTCAATTCCATGATCAAAGACTCAAAAATCAACAAAAATGCTCTTTTAATCCAAGAAGATGCAAGTATGAACACCTAAGTGTTCATACACTTTGATCATTAATTCTTGCAAGTTTTTCCATGGATACCTCATTGTGGATTATCACAACTAGTTTTTATCCACAAATCCTTGTTAAAATCAAAAGATTCAAGCTTTAAAACATCAAAAACACCAAATCTTAAAAATCCAAGTGAGTATGTATTGTGTGTGTGTTTTTAGTGTTCTTGAGAACACATGCAAGATTAAAAACAGAAAATCAAACTTAAAAACATAATGTTTTACCTTCGTAATCCCTGGAATAAAGATCATAAACAAGCTAGAACCAAGATTCAAGGTTGGATTGAATGAGTTCTTGAACAAACACTACAAAAAAGTGACTATTAGAGACTAAATTATCAAGGACTGATATATCAGTCTCAAATACGCAATATTTAGAACTGGTTTATATGTTACTAATATTATTAGAGACTGATCTCTATGCGACTTATGATTGCGATTGATAATCAGTCGCTGATATGTTGGCACCTTATATGAGACTAAATTTTAGTCTCAAATATGTTTGTGTCAAAAAAGGTTTTGGAGGGAAACTTTTTGGCTACTGGATTTTAGTTTCAAATACGTTCCTTATGTAATGAAAAATCTCATAGATGTATGAGCGACTGATCTTCAGTATCAAATATGGAAGGAACATATTAGAGACTGAAAATCAGTTCTTATTGGTCCCAAAACCGGTTGAATCACAGAGTGATATTCAATCTTAAGCTCCTTTTGTATATAAGAGTACTAGTTTAGATCCTGTGTCTTCACACGGGGTGAAAACTGAAAAATATCAATATATAAATTATTTAAATTTTAATGTATATATTTTATAGGTGTAAAAATATATTACATATAGTAAGGATACAAACAAACTCAAAATATGTAAAAATTAATATATAATTAGGTAAAATACGTTAATTAATATTTAATGTAATTTCAATTTAATTTACTATTTAATTGAAATAAAAGTTACATAATTAAATTTTAAAGTTTCTTATAATAAGGGATAATTTAAAATAAATATGTTTTATTAGTATAATTAGTATTTTCATTAAATATATATTATTATTAAAAGATAGAAATGTATTAAATTGATAAGAATTATGAAGTCAACACGTGTCAGTAAAAAACTTTTATTTATTATATAAGTATAGATAAATGACTGATTTTTAGCATTCAATTATTTAGCTCCAAGTTCTAACAATATAAGTAAAGTACTGAAGGCTAAAACTCAAGGGTCGTGAATGGTCAGTTAAGTACCATTAATGTATATTAGTTTTATATTTTTGTAAATTACCAATACAAACATTTTGAAGTGTCGGCGGCAACTATTCATTACTAACATTTTGATCGGCTCACATTACCACATGGCAAAGTTCAAGTGGATTATTGTTTTTGAGATTTCAAATACATCTCTCTGTATATTCTAGGAATTGGAAAAAATTAAAAGCAACCTACGTCGAACAGGGTTGGAGCCTCGGCTCTTTCTCAAGTTTAGAAGGGGTCGTATTGAGTAGGTTTTTCTTTGAAAGCTCTCTAACTCTAACGTCAAGTGGGCCCGATTAAGACAACATATTGGTCAGAGTTGGACGAGTCTCTCCATGTGACGGAGGTGCGACGTCACACATTCAATGTTCGCCTTTAAAAAAAAAAATCTTGACGTAATGGTTTCAAAGGCTTTATAATTTATCATTCATGTCAGGTTCCATCCTCTCTGCTCCAATTTTTTACACCTCACAGAGATTGGTTTCTTTTTCTTTCCGTTTTCACCCCTTTTACTACATATAATATATGATTTTAACCCGTTTGATTTTCTATTAATGTCGTTTTCCTGTAATAGCTTTTGTTCGTTAGTTAAAAAAAAATAGAATACGCGCTGATTTTCGTTTTTTATGTTTCGGTATACTTTTTTTAAACACATTTCTGTTTAAAATCGAGTATATTTTTTTGTATCCTACCCTATGGCGAGCGATGTGAACGTCGCGTAGCCGTGACAAACCCAACCGCTTATGGGCTAACAACATCATTACCGGTGTTTTGGTATTATCGTAACTGATATCGGTGGTCGCTTTTATGATTTTCGAGGATTGGCACCGATAGTGACCAAACTCTTGTCGCGTAATACGGCGAACAAACAACCACGCTCTCGCCGCGAAGCACGGATACAATTTCTAGTTTATATACATACTAGCTTAGAACCCGTGTTTACACACGGAGTGAAAAATATTAATACATAAAACTTTTAAATCTTTATGTATATATTTTACAGATGTAAAAATGTATTAAATATACTAAGGATAGAAAACAAAATTCAAAACATGTAAAAATTATATATAATTGTGTTTCGAAAATACGTTAGTTACTATTTAATTTAATTTGACTTTCATTTATTATTTGATTAAAAATAAAAGTTCATAATTATATTTCAATCTTGCATCTCATTTCAATCTTGATCTATTTTGCTTGCAACTGTTAGATACTATAGATTATTCTTCAGTAGGAAAAATATGATAAGCAATATACCTTTTTTATTTTTTATTTGCTGGAGTGCTGGTTTTAATTGGAAGACGTCTATCAGGATTTGGATGTCAAAAGGATTGCTTTTGAACTTTAGTAATCAAAATCGTAGTGGACTTTAAGGATCCATTCTTTTACACCATTTAACCATAACCTGTGAATAATCGAATTTAACCACAACCGTGTTGGAGATGGTCTCTGAAGTTTAGATTAAAACATATAATTCAGATATATTAAAATAAAGCACCAACCAGTCAATCTAAGGTCATGTGTGAAAGAACATTTACTGATGTACTATCATTTCTTCTTTAACTTCAAGTAATGTCGATTTTAACTTTTTCAATTTGTTTGGCTTTTTTAAAATCTTTTTGAATTAAATCGATTAACCCACCGTGTTGGAGATAGTTTAAGTTGTGTTGTTTCGGTGTATTGATTTGTTTAACAGGTAACATTCATTTTTTTCCCTTCTTGTATGTACAAAATAATGTATGAAATTGATTGGATTTGGAGATGTTAGGGCTTTCCATTGTATTCTTTCAGACAGTTTAATTTGTAAATAGTTTTAGTATATATGACTTGTGTAAAAGGTAAAACAGACCATCAGTTGCAATGTTTTTTTATCTGTTTGCAGGAAAAAATTGGCACATTTCGGATGAAACAGCTGAAGGGGATCTTCAGACAACTAGGTCTTTCCAAGGAAGAAAAGAAGCATCTCCAATTGGTGAGTTCAAATTAGTTGTTCATCTCATCTTCATTGTATATAAATGCTATGGAACACAAGTTTGAGAAAGAAGTCATAAAAAGTGTTTGTGGAAGGCGGAAAACGGTACAATCAGGATGGGAGATAGGTGTTGGGCCTATGTTGAAGAAAAACATATAATTGGATGAAACCGGCAACCGAATCATCTCAGCGGGATTCAATTGAGACCAACGAAGATCTGAGAAATCAGGTTACTACACTACAGGACAAACTCAAACAAAATGATGTGAAATTGGAAAAGATGTCTTAGTTCATAAACACAAAGTTTTCAGAATTCGAGAGCAAACATCATGTTTCGGATGATCCATTTAGCAATGTTTATTACATTTTTTGGACATCTAATACTATTTTAAAGTTTAGAATTGATGAACTTGTATTATTTAAAACTTGTTTATTGTTATGATATTAATGCTTGAAAGATTTTAGAAAGCAAGAAACAATCTTTTGAATGATATTACTGTTGTTTTAATGACTGAAATCTTAGTCATTAAAATATCTTATTGGAGACTGATTTGATATGGAATAACCTAACGAAACATATCTGATACAATATAGACATTTTTAGAGGACTTAGTGTCGGTCCCTAAAGTTACATATTGAGGATTGAAATATCTTATTATTTGAGAATTTACATATTGGGGATTAAAATATCTTATTATTTGAGAATGATTTTCGGTTCCTAAATAAATGTATTAGGGACTAAAATAAGGTGGTATTGGGTGGATAAATTAAGGACTGATTTTTTTTTGTATCAGAGACTAACTATTAGTCCCTGTTGGTTACATACAATGGGGACTGATTTTCAGTTATTAAGCTAACTATTTAGTACTAAGTATCTGTCACTGACTGGGGCTGGCGAAATCAATCTCTAATAACCATTAAGTACTGATATGGGGGTATTAGAGACTAAAATTTTAATCCCAAATACTATTCTTTTTTGTAGTGAAAATCAAAGAAAAAAAAAGAATGTGTGTGTTGTGTTGTGTACGGCAAGAAGAAAGGGGTAAACAAAGGGGTGGGGGCTGGGTTTTATAGGGAAATGGGAGGTGTGAGGATGCTTGAAATTTTTATAAAGTTATTTTTATAAAATATATCTATTTTTTATAAAAATTACACTCTTAAATACTTTAATAAATGTTTTTTATTAAAATAAATAAATCTAGTATCACAAATAATAAATTTTAGTAGTATTTGAAAGATTAAAAATGATCAGCTTGAATAATCTTATATCAAAACACAACTCCCAAAGGAAAATTACATAGAGATAGAAGGCAAACGGGCAACAAGCTGCGCCGCCAACCATTTTTGAATAGCAAAACCAAGTCTTTTAAAAACTACATCTACAGATCTTGGGGTCATAACATTACTATGCATGACCCGCTGTACTCGGTTAAGTAACTCCACGGCCTCTGGTGCAAAGAAACCAAAAGTGTCCAAAGCAAATGGTATAAACACGTGTTGGTTGTCAAGACACGCTTTCTCGTGTTTGGTAACTTTGCTCGAAGCAGCTTTTAGAGAAACCTGACTCACCGTGAAAGCACTAACTCCTAAGCCCACCAGAGGAGAGATCCCTGTTAGATCTACACACGCATGTTTCCCACCTATCCACCCAAAGACCAAAATGTCAGCGGGTCTAAGTGTTGATCTTCCTTCCAATGGGTCCGTCAAGAAATTCACTGGTGCCTCTTTCTTAGTAGAAACCCCGGCACGCCTAAATATGTCAAAAAGAACATCCCTAACCAAGTCGTGTCGGTACTTGAACTCCGGGAGCTCTCTACAATGAACCGCATGCTCCCCATAGGAGTCTAAACACGCCTTACGGCAAACAGGGCATAACTCGTCAACCGGGTATAGTGGAATCATGAGGCGATACTTAAGGATAGTACGATACTCCACCGGCGACATATGTTGGCCTAGCCCATCTATAGGGATCGCGAGAAGGTAATCTTGAGCATGTGGTGCTCGTAGACACTCAAAAACAGCTCTTTGTCTAACGGTCATTTCAAACTGGACTTCCATTTCACAGACGATTTTACTAAAAAGGGCACTCGCCAATGCATGTTGTGCTTTAGGGGGGCGGTGTCCTTATTAGTGAAACCGCTGAAGTCAAAGCTTGAAATCGTATCACGAAGACAAGCCAAAGCACAATCATAATCAGAATCCATACCACATATGCCGCTGTCTCGTAAGATGTGGTCCTGTAACGCCCAAGATTGGGCCCTCGAGGCTACAAAGGCATAAGATGAAGCCTCTACAGCGGAATACAACCCCAAACCCCCAAACCTAATAGGTAGCGAAGCAAGTCGCCATTGGAAGTCTCCAAAGAAAGGACCTCCACAAACAACTATGTCCTCAATCGCCCCACGCAATCCTTCGTCAAAGAACAGCGCTGCCTCCTCCATGTGTACGGGTTGGCACGTCCTCAAACCAAAGAAAAGTTTGGCAATACCCATACAAGATCGAAGCAAGAGTAGCTCACTCTGCGGGTCACGAAGTTTTGGAAGAAGACGCATCAAATTAACAGCGTTAGTAGCTCTCTTCTTAGCTAACCCACTAATAAAATTTGCATCTCTACTGACGGCCCCCCCAAGAAGTTTTACCCCGGATAACGGCCTCCCAATGTCCACAGGGAATAAACCATCATGAAACTTGCTACCATCACATGAAGGCCAAAATAACTCAGTTTTTTTAATATTCAGTTCAAGACCCAAGGTAGGACCCACCACCTTAATAATGTCTAACACTCTAGCCACCTCTTCTGAATTTCCAATGACAGTCCCATCATCAAGATACCAAGCATGAAGAAGAAGCTTGCAATTGTCTCTAATTTGATGCACAAGGGGGTGCAAAACAAGAGCGAAAAGAAGTGGTCCCAATGGGTCTCCTTGTTAAACCCCGGTGGTGGACCAAATGTACTCGTCTCTAAGATACAATCTAGTTGGTTGCCCATATAGGAATTCTACCCACAAAGAAATAAACGGGCACCTCATCCGGACATCGCGAAGTAAGGCTGATATATCCACCAGATTAAATGCATTAGAAAAATCTACTGTAAGCATGGCCAGAGACCCATCCGTGTGACGTTCATTCAATACCCGGTTGACGCTATGTAATATAGCCTCAGCGCCGCCCGACACACCAACCCCAAACTGATAATCATTAAGGTACTTGGCCATCTCTTTACCGATACCCTTCATAGCAACCTTGGACACCAACCGCCTCCATATAGTACCCACTGCAATAGGTCGGATCCCGTTGTCGGGTTTTAAGAGCGGTGTAAGAGGAGCAGACGCAACAAAACCTGATAAACTCGATGGGCATCTCCCCCTTAACCACAAATTGACCACTGCGGTGATAGTAGTTAAAAGATCAGTGGCAACTGCAGACCCGTCTCCACATAAAGTATCAAAAATATGTTGTGCTCGCAAGCCGTCTTTCCCACACGAAGTTCCCTTAGGAAACGATTTAATGCAACCAAGGACACTATCAACCTCCGCAACAAGAGGAGGCTCGGAGTATATTCCACTTGTCATAGATGGAGGTTGCATGTGCGGGTGTTTAGCCTCTAAAGCTTGTATGGTATCGCCATTGTATGGAGCAACACCAGACGAGCATAACACCTTCACTGCCGCTGTAAAATGGCCATCTGCAACCTTACGAAGACACTGCCTGATGTTGGTATTGCCCACAGCTCCCTCCTTATGATTATCAATGTCTCCTGGGCCAAAAGATTCCAAACTAGAACTGTTAAATATATTTTTAACTAACATGGCAATACCATCCTCTTTCCCCCAAGTGGCTAAAGAACTCAGGATTGAACGTTGTTGCAAGGCCCTCCTATTCCCAGACATGCTTTCTTGCCTATTTTGTGGTCTAAACACTTGCAAAGTGCAACGAGGAAGAAGGAACAACCTAACCCATGCTTCAATGGATCCCGGTTGGGCAACCACCTTGCAGAGAGCGGTCTTCAACGCTTGAGAGAAAGCCAAACGACAACTATGAGGAATGCTCTTGACAGTAACAATAGGCACTTTAAAGACACGATCAAGGAGAACAACATCTAAAATAAACGACTCATGTATATTGGTCTCATCCACACAGATAGAAGGCTTCACAATACCGACAATGTGTCCATCCATGTCATTATCACGATCAGTAAAACGGACAATACCATCAGGGTGATGGCAGGCACGACTAATGGCATGTAAACTCATACAAATCCCACACATCCATTGACCTAAAACCTTTAAAGTACCCTCCACCGCCATAAACAACCCATGGTCCGTGGCAATAGCCTCTCGCAACACACTTCTACGTTAATCGCTAGGAAGGTGCAACCTCTTGAGATGAGAGATCAACTGAGAAATCCCCTTATTTCCCCCTTCACCATCCGGGCAACAATGAAACTTACGAAATGGACATGGCAATGGGCCATTCGAAGACGAAGAAGGGGGTGTCATAAAAAGAGGCGACAGGAGTCACGCCTGGAGTTTAAGCGTGGAATTTGGGTGTAAATACAAAAAAAATAGTATTGGCATTTCATCAAACACCTGGAGTGCATTCATCACAAGACTTTCAATTAAGAGTACCCATATGAGAATTTCGCCCCATTTGAAGAGAAAAGATCAGATAGTCAGCAGCTCCACTGGTTGGACTTTTTTCACAACGTCTGTTTACATAATTAGGGCTTCTTTCAGTTCAATTACTGAAGGCGGTGGTATAAATCCATCATTACCTTCGTAGGACTAAACCTAAACCTCAACAAAAACCCTTGCGAAAGAACATTGAAGACCAAGTATGAAATAAAAACCAAGGAAAACAAACCTACTGAAGACTATCTCAGCAAGGCGGTGCCAATCGATCGTCTGGTTGGAAGATAACAGTCGGAAGGTTGAAACAATTGCAAAATTACCTTGAATCCCTTTCTCTGATGGAGGTGTTGAGAAGGAGCGATTCAACAAACCAGAAAACGCAACCTTCCAAGCTTCTTCCCTTTCCGAGAAAACGCAAACATGGCTGCTGAATCAAACTAAATAGGGAGAGATTAGGGTTTGTGGATAGCAAAACTACATCTATTCAAGCAAGAATTAACAGCTGCAAGTCTGATTAGGGCCACGGTTAGAGAGCGTTGGTGGTAGAGGTGGTCGGTCACATAGCCGGAGGGTGGCTGTGGTGAATCGTATGAAGAGGTATATGCAGTGTATACCAGGTAAATACCGAGTAACTACCGGTTGAACCACAAGTGATCGTCAGTTTAATCAAGAATCACAATAGTTAGCACATATAAATATTATAAAACATATTTCTCAACTAAATTTAAATATAAAAAGTAATTTCGAGAATTTAAATTTTACCGTTTATTTAAAGCGTTCGCGGTATACGCAGTGTATGCACTTAACCGGGTTTTCTAGTTCGGACCTTAGTGTTTGTCTAAGGTAGTATTCCTAGAATTCCTAGAAACACTAAAATATATAAAATCATAATATTTAACAATATAACATATAAAAAGTCGAGAAACGGTAAGGACCTGAAAAACCACGGTTGTCACACATACATGATTCATAAACTTCCTAACATGGCAAGCTATGAATATAATGTATTTGTATCAACAAAATTACTATTATTAGTAATGTCTGATCATGGGGTTTCTATAATACGTTTGCATGATTTTAATATGTTTACGTGACCATACTAATGCATAATAGATCATCACATCATGTAATACAAGTCTAGGAAATCAAGTCCCAAAACCTAAAACTTTCCACTTTTAATAAGTAATGATCAAACTACGTGATTTCTACAAAACAACTCCTTAGCATGTTTTTAATACATTCATATTAACATACTAGTGTCACCCCACATCATTATGCACATATCAAACTCATACACAATTTGCAACTTTTTAATAAAGTTTCTTCTTTAGGAACTCCTTCGATTTCTAGCTTTGTTAATGAGATTCAACGCATCACAATAATTACATACAACCTAACTAGCATAATTACAACCATAAACATCATCAATTACATCTAACATGAAATTCTATGACTTCACATAATCAAAAAGTTTTCTCTTTAGGCATGTTATGGATCATACACATTTAGGGTTTCATCATAAACAATATAATCATCACATAGATACAATAACATCAAATAAATAACAAGGCACCAACATTTTTATAAAATTTCATGTTTGGATGAACTAGGGTTTCATTCTAAACCATGGGATCATAAAAGTAATGAAATTGGATAGAATAACTTACATAGGAGTGTTAGCAATGCCTAGGATAGATCAAATACAAGTTCAATTGCAAGAATGAAGATCAAAGGGATGGTGTTTGGGGTTGTTTTGATCTCGGCATCAAGGGGAGGAATGGGGGTTTGGGTTTGCGATTTTTTTTTAGAGAAAAGAAGCTAGAGTTATGTCTTTTTTTATAAAATCTTTATGTAAATATATGTATTTAATCATGATTTAATGACTATATTAATTATTATTAGTGTCATAAAAACTAGAAGTAAGTTATGGACATGAAGAGGTTTTTATAAAAACCATAACTATTATTTTTATAAAATTCCAACATTTATAAAAATAACAAACATGATTAATTTCCGACAACATGTGCGTTTTCACGAAGGCTCACATAATTCACATAAAAGTCACATAGCATGTAGATTTACATAATCTACATTAATATAATTGTTCGCAGTTATGTAAATATATGTATTTAATCATGATTTAATGACTATATTAATTATTATTAGTGTCATAAAAACTAGAAGTAAGTTATGGATATGAAGAGATTTTTATAAAAACCATAACTGTTATTTTTATAAATAAAATTCCAACATTTATAAAAATAACAAACATGATTAATTTCCGACAACATGTGCGTTTTCACGAAGGTTCACATAATTCACATAAAAGTCACATAGCATGTAGATTTACATAATCTACATTAATATAACTGTTCGCATTTATTTTTATTAATTCACCAACGTTCTGGGTTAGACTCGTGTGTGATCCGGTAATTCTACGAGTTATCGCTGCGTGAGTGTTTGTGCAATAATTGACACATTTAATTAATCCTAATTAAATGTAATGCATGAATGACTGACTAAGATAACAGAGTTTGCATAAACAAGTGCTTGAGATAACAGTGTTTGGAGTTAACATGAAAATGTCGGATGTCACACATAAGATCGTAAGCAAGGAGTTTTGATACTTAGGAAAAATCTGTCGACCTAACAATAATGAGTAATTGGATATCCAATAGTCACACTATATGATACATATTAATTAGGTATAATATCGGAAATACCATTAAAAAACCCAACACCGCTATTTTTTTAATAGAGCATCAGCTATGGACATGAGCACAAACCGGCAAACCGGCACGGTTTTATTTGGCCAAAAACTGACGAGCTCATAGACCTCCAACAGACCTGCCTCTCTCCTCTCTTTCCGCCTCATCCGTCGCTTCTCTCCTCCGCCTCATCTTTCTCTCTTCCACCGTTGGAGTTTTTTTAGCGTCAATCGACCCCATCACAGGTGTTCTTAAAGAAACCTAGTGGGAGGGGGTTAGTTATTTTGTGCAATGGGTCGATGGTAAAAATCTAACTTGGTTTCATTTAGTTTGTCACTTTGTCTATTGTTTCCAACCTTTTATTTTTAGAGGCTTGAGAGCGGTTGACTAATATATATACAAAAATCACAATGTCGGTATGAACACTAGGTTTTTTTTCTTTGTTAAATAACTTGGCAAACCAAATAAAATAAAGCTGGAAGTTGGCTTAGGAGTTTGTCCCTGAAGAGGAGATGTTCCTTTAGGCCCAAAAGCTTCAACAAGGCTGACATCCCATGGCCCATCATAGAAACGGTTATGACATGTGGCACTCTCCTATTGGTAAGATCTGCTTCCACCAATAGGAGCGAGGAACGCCTTCGCATGACTCTACTGTGGGACCCGCTGGTCCCCACACCGGCAAGGAGAAAACCATCTAAAATCACCAAGTATAAAAGGAAAGGAAAAATCATCACACAAGGTATGACCTAATTCACTACTCTCTCCTCCCTCTCCGCTTTTCACTTTACTCCGAGAACTTACTCTCACGCCGGAGGGCCGACACAGGGGTTATCCCTCCCTGTGACGCCCTAACGCGTTTGTCAGTGTACAGGTTTCCATTGAAGAGGAAGAAGGTATAAAACATGGGCTATTCGTTGGTTGTTTTGTAAATCCAGTTATTGGTTGATAGACCTGTGCCGGTGCCTGAATTTACAGCCCCTTACACTCGAATCTCTCCCCTCCCCCCCCTCCCTTTTTTCGTTAACACTCTCACACACATGTATTTGAAAAATATTATTTCAATCTTTTTTATTATTTTAATATTTATAATTAATTTTACAATTATTCTGTTTTTCTCTTAACTTTTAAAATATAGCATTTTCGTACACTCCAAATATTACGTTGTGACGTGTTTTTTATCTATGTTTCGGTATAAATTTTATTCAAAACCGATCCGGTCTACGTTTCGACGTAAATTTTATTCAAAACCGAGCCGGGTCAAATATGATATATTTACTTTTTTTAATACACTTTCGTGTTTCTTAACGCTTATTTTTACGACGACATATATTTTCCTTGATTTCTGAATATACCGTTGTGACATACTTTTTTTTATCTATGTTTCGATATTCATGATCGAGTTGCCACAACTTCATACGCTTCTCTTTACGGACTTAACCACGTCAATGACACCGCCGCAACGCCATAATGAACAGATGATAAAAAGTTTAACATTTAAGAGAAAAAAACGTAAGTACGATTTTTTTTGTCGGAAGTTTGTTTGAAGCAATTAAGATTGAAGAACACAGTTCATTCCAACACATGAAATTTCCATCGTGAAAGCACTTTATGTCAAAGATTACTGGATGATTATATTCATAGAAAAATTGATTTGACATTGTTCGTTTTAGGTTTTACAATAATATGTTTTTCCCATCACATCGTGTGGGTGTGTAAACCCGCTAGTTGATTATACGAAAGATTCTCCCATGGCTTATAGAGTAGTATGAGACCAAATGAAAAGTGTAAAACTTGTAAAACATGAATAACAGAATAAGATAGCATAGAAAAGAAATCATCATATATAACGAGTAATAACAAATAGTTTCTTAAGGGTGCTTAATTACGTGGTTGAGATAATATTTATTTTTTTCTATGATTGATCTATACGTTAAGAAAAACAAATTAAAAGACAAGTAGATTTAGATGATGGTATTCTTTCATCAGGATCGATTAATACGTCTCAACAAATTAACTAGACCGATGTATATTTGTTCGGTATTAATACGTTGCACATAATTAAAATAAACAATTTCTTGATTACTGAATTTTATAGAATATTTTTAGTATTCTATGTAAGACACGATTTTATTATATGCCTCTTATAATCATTTATCTAATTATTAAATGATCAATTGATTTATTTATTTATTTATTATTAACCTATGTCTAGTAATTAGTTGATGGGCCTAATTACTCTGATTAGTTATTAATGGGTTTCCCTTTAAGTGTAGAGATAATTAGAGGGAATTGTTTAATGAATCATTTTTAATTACAATCAACACCAAATTCGTCCCTCTCTCTCTTCCATAACCATGAGTTCCTATGAACTCACCTTAGTCATCCTAACCGTAGACCCTAAACGGGAATCCGATCTTCCTAGCGGATCATGACGTTTTCTCTCTCTGCGGTTAGCTTATCGTGTATGATTTACATTATTGTTTTCCATTAACATGTTACAAGAATTGATCAACATGTGGTATCAGAGCGTATGTTGATTAATCAGTTCTTGTTTCATTCCCTAAACTGGAATTAAAATCGGAAGAACAATAGTTTTAATTAAACCTAAAGAAAATCATAATCATCAGTTTCACGGTTTTCTAGTTATGTTAATATATCACGTTTTGATCTCCTAAAATCGAGATCCATTAAGTTTTTTGAAATATGTTAAAATTATGTTTCAAGATTTCGATTCCAGTCTTAAATCTGATAATATTGAAAAACAGTTTTATCTAATATTCATGAAACTGTTCTTCGTGTTCATCATAATTTTCGATGAAATCCCCTTAATTTGGGATAAGTTAAGATTTTGATTGTGTTTCCTAAAATCGTGTAACTTTATCTCCAAGTTTCACATTAAAATATTAATTTTATTATTCTAAATAATAAAACTTGGATATACTTAACACCTAAGAGATTTTCGAAATAAAAAATACAATCAAAATCCCTTAATTTTCGCATTAAAATATTAGTTTTTTATTATTTTAAATTTGCGAACTGATAAGATTTTGGATATACTAAACATCTAAAAGATTTTAATGCGAACCTAATTATGTGCATTTTAAATAAATGTCTCACTTCTGTCCAAATGTGATATGTTACATTCCTATTGCACATATTACTATTTAAACTTAAATTGTTCTTAATGCTTAAACAATTGGTCATTAACCAAAGTGAACGCCTGTTGTTTAAGTAGAACCTAATTAATCTATTAGTTTGGTGTTATAATAAAATTTATCACATCTTCATAAAATATTTGTTCTTAAGTAGAACCTTATATAATTTATTTTTTCTGTCTACCTTAGATTTTTACCCCATAGATCACTCTAAGTTCTTTTTTAGCTATTTGTACCTTATTTTCACTCTTGCTTTTAAGATGAGTTTTGCTTAATTAAGGGTTTCCATAAATATTTGCTCTTATTGAGTCTTGATTATCCCTTAAGACATGACACTTCTACTGCTCTTTCTGATAAAAGTACTACAGAAGAAGAGTAGAGCATAAGAAATAGGACAAGTCAAACACAATCTCTCTTATGGTAATCAAGAACTCCTTTTATGATTGCTATCAGGGGAGCTACTTCAGATTCTGAATTTCCTAAGACTAATGTATTCTCTGTGTAAATGGAAGAATCAAAATAATTCCTAAGACGCATGCAAACATTCTAATTCTAAATAAAAGGTTAAGTGACATCTGTGAACACATCATAATATACACTCATGACATGACCCATAAACTAAGGGCTAATACATGGAAATCAATGAAGTTTTTCAGTGCGTACATAATAATTTTTTTCACTAGTATGATTAGTTGCCTTAAAAATTAACTATAGCACTCAGAAGTACCAAAGGAAAATGAGTGTATTGATAGCAACATACGTATAGGAAAAGGAACGCCTAAAATAGAAAAACCGGATGTTATTCACCTCACTACTACTAAACCTAAAAGGAGGAAGAAAAGTTACTATAGAGAGGATAGTTCTAAGGTCCGGAAACAAAATACAAGTACTGCTTCCAGCTCTAAGTTTTTCAAGGAGAAGTCTCACTGCAAAACTATGCCATTATACTAAGCATAAGCAATGAGACCATCCATAAGCCAAGGGATTAGCTGGCTAAGTTAAAGTAGTCACCAATTAATGATTTTTTAGTCCGCTAATATCAATATTCCAATCAACACATGATGCGTTAAGTCTAGTTCTATATGTTTCCTTACCAGAATTCAACTAATGATTAAGATGAGATATTAGTGGTGGATTTAAATGTTAAGGCTACATAGAACCATTAAATAATTTATCTTTGTATTAGGCTTTATGATACCTTACATATTCTGGAGAATACTCGGAATTTAGTATCAATAATAAAGCTACACTTTGACGGTTATGAGGTTCGCATGGCCAAAACAAAGTCATCATTAACTTAAACTCTCATATTATTGGTTATCATTATCTGGATAGAAACCTTTATGACATACAACTAGCTGATACAATAAACTTTCACAACTTTTGTTATCATGAAAATGAAAATTTAACAAAAGATAAATGAGACCTATGCACTTCATTCATTAAGACCAAATTTTATGAGAAATCATAACCAGGTCGATGCAGTATGAAATGTTACCAAATCTCATTCTCAGTGACTTTAAATCATGTGTTAAACGCCTAAATATCAAATGGTCGAGGGAATAAATGAGGGTTCACCAGAAGTTATCCCAAATGGAATATTCAGACATAATTCATTCATCATTTAGAAGAATATTTACTTGTACCTAATATGTTTCCTACGGCCCAAAGCTTTAAAGATATCAATTCATATATACTTAATAGAATTCCTTCTAAATTTGTCTCTCAAATTTCTTATGAAATTTTGGACGATAAGGAAATCAAGTCTGAAATATATGAAAGGTTCCCACATCATTGAAACTTGTCATGTGTAGTTCCTAGAGACCTCAAAGATCAGTGGGAGCACCGAGTGTCCTAATTATAACTTGCGAAAGTTGCAAGACGTGGGGGAGTGACAACTTGATCTTACCTCAAATTACACCTCTTGTACACAACACTGCTCCATCACAACTTGTCTCCTTAGAATCTAATGCTACTCCTAACAAAGTCTCATAGATGCTAATATGTGGGCAAACTTAGATTTCTTACCAAAACTAAAGTAATCCTCAACAAAAAAAAACTAACATAAACATTATTAAGTTGTTTCTATATTAGAATCTATTGGTCTTCAAATGTTAGATACAATGCTGAATTACTTAAAATTTCTAAGGTCAGGGGGAGCAGTAAAAGTCCTTATCATGACTTGCCAGGAGTACAAGAGCTGGGGGGAGAGACTCGTTAAATTTAACTCTGATTATACCTCTTGTACACCGTACTGCATCAACTCCTACACACTTAGAAATTAATGTTGCTCCTAATATACCTAAAAATGAAAGCACCTAACCAAGAGCTACTCTATAAACTTGAAACTCCCAATAAACCCAATAATCAACTTAGGAGGTCATTTAGGTCCAAAAAGGCCTACTAACTTTGATGATTATGTATCCTACCTGACTGAATTTGAAATGGATGCTGGAAAGTTTACCGATCCTACTTCTTCTAATTAAGCCATTAGCATCAATCAATCTTCTAAAAGGAATAAAGCTATTATTAGCAAGCCTGACTCCATGAATTAGAATAACATTTGTGATTTGGTTGAATTACCTAAAGATGTTCATAACTAAACTAAATCCGAATGGAAACACACGATTGATTGTTAAAGGTTATACTTAAGAAGGAATAAGTTATCAAAGAACCTTCTTACCTGTTTTACAAAAGGTTTCTTTGAGGATCATTACTGTTCTAGTAGCTTACAATAACTTAAAGCTACATTAGATGGACATTAAAACAACTTTCCCTAACATTGACATACATGTTCATAAAATAACCTGAAAGTTATAAACAGAAGGTTAAAAACACTTATTTTGTAAGTCAATGAAATCCACGTATGGGTTTATTGAAATCATAATGCAACTATCTTCATCAACAACTATGTGAATTTGTACACCTACCTCATGATGAGTGGAAGCAACTAATACAAACTTGTCCTTATATAGATGACATTGTTTTGACAAGTATATGTTACATGAGTCAAAACATTGATTGGTTATATTTGACATGAAGGATCTCGGAGATACCTCTTATGTGATATGTATCAAAATACACCGAGATAGATCCAATGGGATATTAGTTTCATCTCATAAGCTTTACACTAAGAGGATCCTTACACGTGTAACATTTAAATTGTTCTCCTTTTGTCACACCCCCAAATTCCACTAACGGAGTTCTACCATAAGGAGCGTGACAAACCAGGATCTCAGTCATTAGTTATGTCAAACGACACTATATAAGTTTAAACAAAACCATTAAATGTTCAGAGTTAAATGCGGAAGCGTAAACATTAGAATGAAATCAAAAGTAATTACACGCAACAAGTGTCAATTTATGTAAATAAGTAAAACTGTTTAAAATGTTTGAAATGAATGATATGACAGTAGGACTCCATGCATGTCCTAAGTGTGCAACCTGTGTCAAAGCGACCTGAGAAACATGTAAGAAAAAGTGTCAACACGAGGTCAGTGAGTTCACAGGTTTGTATGTAAATAAACTGTTTGAGTGTTGCTTACATAAGTCACACCTATTGCTAGCTAGACAATGTACAAGTTACTCTAAGCGCTTGTAGCCGAAGCTGACTGTTTGTTTGTTTGTTTGCCTCCAGCCAGGTCTATCAACCCTGACTAATATGTTTAGGCTAATCTACACCTGTTCGACCTCCAATCGTGCTAGTGCGACTAGCTCGGGTGGGGTTTGTCAAACCCAGCAGTACTACTCAAATTACCTCACTAAGTCCATATTAACGGTTCGATATGAGGACTTTCATGATAGTGTTTACGCTTAAGTACACAAGTGGTAGTGAAATACTATGTGATCCATGTCCGTTTGTGTGTATGTCTCTCCCCGACTGGAAGACAGGTAACGAATGTCTGTTTGTACGCATGTTTCTCCCCAACGGGAAACAAGTAAAAAAGTGAATGCTCGTTTGTATGCATGTTTCTCCTCAACAGGAAAACAAGTAAAATGATGTTTGTATGCATGTTTCTCCTTAACGGGAAAACAAGTAAAAATGATGTTTGTATACATGTTTCTCCCCCAATAGGAAAACAAGTAAAAATGATGTTTGTATGCATGTTTCTTCTCCAATAGGAAAATAAATAAAAAGGGGCCTTGAAAACTCACATGCGTTGCGTTGTAGGTAGTATCACACAAGTAAGCGATTTAGAACCTCAAGTGTTAGCCTGCACGCCTTACATATGTCCTAGAACTATAAACATAATAATTAGGGACAAGTTAGGATTTGTGACGACGACACGGATGATTAGAACGTCTTAACACATTCTAAGGATCAATGAGTAGACGAACATGCCCACGGGAATAAGGATTTCTAAACATTATGAAAGTGTTTCGTGTCGAACGTCTCTAATTATGAATAATATTAATTAAGTAAATATATTCGTGCGTTTGTGCCATTTAACAATGGCCTAGAAAAATAATATATTTTATTATATTATTTTTAAGTTTAGTAAAATAACATGATAATTAATTGCGTGATAATAATAAATATTTTATTTTTATTCTAGGATATAAACGTGAGTAAATAATAAAAACAATTATATTATTATTTAGTTTCAAACGTTACACGAGATTAATAAACGAAGCGAAATATTATTAATACACGAGATTAATAAACGTTTTCTTAAGAACCATAGAATCTGGGTTTCGATCGATTTGATGTTATGAGCCCCAATTAACATAGGGCTTTCATTCAATGGATAAAAACGAAGCTACAGGTGCCAGTGGTTACCAGAATAGATGACAAATTGAGGGTGTTCGAGTAGAACCGACGCCGACGATGACTGTTTTGGTCTCCGGTGTTCTCTGTTGCTTCTCAGATTGAATTGCCGTAAGAAACAGCTTCAGAGGTGTTTGTATAATGTGCGCAAGGTGTTGAATTGTGAATTGGTAACCAGATTTTGTCGAATTCGACCATACCAATACACAATTCAACACCTTGCGCACATTATACAAACACCTCTGAAGCTGTTTCATACGGCAATTCAATCTGAGAAGCAACACGTAAGAAACAGCTTCAGAGGTGTTTGTATAATGTGCGCAAGGTGTTGAATTGTGAATTGGTAACCAGATTTAGTCGAATTCGACCATGTAAGACCATAGTGTCGACGGTTATAGCTTAAATGCTCATTAATGGGTTTAATCCGACAATGATGATGATTAAATCGAGAGTTATGATCGTTAATGCAGTGTACGTGTAATATCAGTTACAAAAATCAAACGGAAAAGCGATCATAGAGCTTGAATTGAATCAAACCAACCGGTTTGACTTTCTACAGTCAAACAAAAATTAAAATTAGGGTAATTGTATGTTTAGTCCTTCTGGTTTCATGCCTAGGAGTTTAGAAATTGGCAGAATGAGTCCCTGAGGTTTGAATTGGTTAAGAACTTAGATTGTTTGACTTTCAAAAGTCAACAAGAACAAAACACTCTGATTTTGACTTCTACAGTTAAAAGAATTAGGTTTTGTCTATTTATACAATTAGTCCTTGTAGTTTTAAGTTTGAAAATAGGTAGAATTAGTCCTTGAAGTTTGAGATCAGCAAACCAAGTTAGAATTTAACTGGATTTAGCTAACTGAGTTAACTGGAAAAATTCGGATTGTCACATCATCCCCTAGTTGAAAGAATTTTCGTCCCGAAAATTAACATAAATAAAAAAAAAATTCTAGGGTGTCATATCATCCCCTAGTTGAAAGAATTTTCGTCCCGAAAATTAGAATAGTACCATAAGAGCTTGACGTGGATTGCTTTAACAGATGGAGATAATTGCGCATCATCTGATCCTCGCGTTCCCATGTGAATTCCGGTCCGCGTTTCGAGTTCCAACGAACTCGGACAACAGGGATTTTACTGCGTTTGAGCGTTTTGAATTCCCTATCCATGATTTCTACCTGTTCTTCAATGAAACGGAATTGTTCGTCGATTTGTAGTTCCTCAAGAGAAACCGTGAGTGTCTCGTCTGCTAGACATTTCGTCAAGTCGAGACATGAAAGACGTCGGGTACACCACTCAGTCCTTTAGGTGGGTCCAGTTGGTACGCTACTAGGCCAATTCTCTTTAATATCTTGAATGGTTCAACATAACGAGGATTCAGTTTGCCTCGTTTCCCGAAGCGGATTACACCTTTCCAAGGTGAGATTTTCAGTAGAAGCACATCGCCTACTTGAAATCCTAATGGTTTACGACGTTTGTCGACTTAGCTCTTTTGACGATCCCGAGCTGCTGTCATATGATTTTGAATTTCAACGATCTTTTCAGAAGTTTCGAATACTAGTTCAGGACCTGTAAGTTGGCTATCCCCCACTTCAGCCCAACAGATAGGAGATCGGCATTTACGTCCGTACAATGCCTCGAATGGTGCCGCCTTGATGCTAGTGTGATAACTATTGTTGTATGAGAACTCCATTAAAGGTAAGTGAGACTCCCAAGTGTTACCGAAATCGATCACACAAGCTCGTAGCATGTCCTCTAAGGTCTGAATGGTACGTTCCGTTTGACCATCAGTTTATGGATGGTATGTTGTGCTCATGTCTAGACGCGTGCCTAGAGCTTTTTGTAAAGATTGACAGAAACTTGAGGTGAATCGGGCGTCACGATCCAAGATGATTGAGATTGGCACTCCGTGCCGAGAGAAGAACTTTTTAAGATAAGCACGAGTGAGCGGATTTTAGTCAAACGATCTACATTCCCCCAGATTGTGTTGCATCCGTTAGAAGTTAGGGGTAGTTTGGTAATAAAATCTATGGAAATCTACTCCCATTTCCACATCAGAATTTCTGGTTGATGAAGCAACCTAGAAGGTTCTGGTACTCGAATTTGACCTTCTAGCTGATCAGGCACTTGCTAACATAGGTGGCCATATCAGCTTTCATGTTCGGCCACCAATAGGGAACCTTTAGGTCATTATACATCTCATCGAAACTAGGATGAATAGAATAGCGCGATTCGTGACATTCATCCATTACAAGTTCCCTTATGTTCCCGTGATTTGGAACCCATATTCGTTTCGCGAAGTAGCGAATACCGCCTGATTTAACTACGAGTTGGTTCTCCATACCACGTGTGGATTCCAACGGTATGTTTTCCTCTTTCAGGACTTCGAGTTGAGCACTACGGATCTGATCAGGTAATCCGGGGTGGATAGTTAGTCGTAATGATCGAACTCGTCTGGGCTTAGTTTCTTTTCGGGTTAGGGCATCGACTACCACGCTAGCCTTGCCCGGATGATACTTGGTAGCACAATCATAATCGTTCAAGAGTTCGATCCAACGATGTTGTCGTATATTAAACTCTTTCTGTTCAAAGATGTGTTGAATACTCTTGTGATCGGTGTAGATAGTGCATTTGATACCGTACAAGTAATGTCTCCAGATCTTTGCAAATACCACGGCTCCCAACTCTAAGTCATGAGTCGTGTAATTTTTTTTTCGTGGATTTTCAGTTAACGAGAAGCGTATGCGATCACTTTCTCGCGTTGTATCAGTACACAACCTAGACCTTGAAGGGATGCATTGCAATACACCACAAAGTCATCCGTTCTCTCCGGAAGAGATAGGATGGGTGCACTGCAGAGTTTCTATTTCAGAAGTTGGAACGCTGACTCCTGGGTGTCACCCCAGTTATAGGGTTGACCCTTTTGAGTTATGGCTGTGAGGGGTTGGGCAATCTTGGAGAATCCTTCAATGAAACGACGGTAATAGCCAGCCAATATCAGAAATTGTCGTACCTCCGTCGGTGCCGCCCAATTCTTGATTGCTTCTATTTTATATGGATCGACATATATTCCTGTCTCGTTGACTACATGTCCTAAGAATTGCAGTTCATGAATCCAGAATTCGCACTTGGAAAGTTTTGCATACAGTTGCTCTTGTTTCAGTAATTCCAGAATCAAACGAAGGTGTTCCTCATGTTCATCCCTATTCTTGGAATAGATGAGGATGTCGAAGACGATGACAAACTGGTCAAGGTATGGTTTACACACACGGTTCATGAGATCCATGAATACTGCGGGTGCATTGGTCAATCCAAATGGCATGAAGATGAATTCGCGGTGACCATACCTAGTTCTGAATGCTTTCTTTGAGATGTCTTCGCCTCGGACTCTCAACTGATGATAACCGGATCTAAGATCTATCTTGGAATAGAAGCTTGATCCATGGAGTTTGTCAAACAAATCATCGATGCGGGGTAAAGGATAACGGTTCTTGATGGTTACTTTGTTTAGCTCACAGTAATCGATGCGCATGCGGAAAATCCCGTCTTTCTTCTTGACGAATAGTACTGGAGTTCCCCATGGCGATGAGCTAGGTCGGATGAAACCTTTATCCAACAACTCTTGCAGTTGTGTAGATAGTTCTTGCAATTCACTAGGTGCAGGTCTGTAGGGTGCCCGGTCAATAGGCGCTACTCCGGGTACTAGATCGATTTGGAATTCGACTTGACGATGTGGTGGAAGATCAGGCAAGTCTTCGGGAAGTACTTTCGGATAATCACGAATGATCGAAATGTCGTCAATCCTCTTCTCCTCAGATGGTTGCTCAGTGACGAGAGCCAAAATGGCAGTATGACCCTTACGTAGACACTTCTGCGCTTTCATGAAGGATATGATGCTTATTACTGCACCACTCCTTTTGCCTTAGACAGAAAGGGTTTCTCCACTTGGGAGAGGAAGGCGAACAATTTCTCATGACAGATAATCTCGGCTTGGTTCTTAGATAACCAATCCATTCCGACAGTTATGTCGGTCAAGCTTGTGACCGGTCAATCCTAGCTTACATCTTCTAAGAATGTGAGTTGCTTCAATTATTTGACCGTCCACTATTTCTATAGTGTACTTAGTTTCTAATAGAGTTGGAGTACGACCGCACCAACATGAAATTTGTGAGGTCACTGAAATAACTGGATGTGCTGGGATATATATCAAATTAGACTGAGGACTAGTCACAAGATAAGGTAATAGGGTCAAATGGAATTTATTGCTGGAGTTTAAGGGATAATGTGTTAGCCGAAAAAGAATTCTTCCAATTCCGCTTACATACTTGGAGTCGATGGGTTTTGTCATGAGGTTCTACCAGAGTTTCAATCGAGTTGGTTTATGTGATCACGTTTGGATGAGAGTCTTAAGTTCACTAAGGCTCTTACGTGAGTGATATAAAATAAAAGGTTCTATGGATGATAGTTCAGTGTGTTCGTAAATACCTTCGACATGATAGTCGCGTCTATCAACTATTGAACATGTTTAATGATACCAACTAGTCGTTGAGCGGGTTACAAGAACTTCTACTGATAGTGGAAGTTTAAGTTTGTAGATCACTGATTAGGACCATTTATCCACACACTAGGTTTCACCAGGACTTACATGCACCTCAAATTATTATTACGTATGCACCCGTAATGATAATTTGTTTTGCATGCTCACCCTAGCTCTCCCTGTCCTGTGTTAAGATGTCCTTTAGTTTGTATTGTCGAATACAAAGTGTTGTCAGATATGATAAGTCATCGGGAGGCTTAGTTATCAACCATAAGTTGATCAACTAGGACTCATATCAGGATGAGTTGTCAGAATGCCTCCGACGAACCAAACTTTCAAAGAGATATGTGCCAGTGCTGGGTGTCGTCCTTAACACGGTCCAGAGAATTCCCACCGTACCCGACAGATGATGGTGGTGTGAGAGACTCCTCTGAAGGCTCTGTCTTGCTGTCCTCGGACGGGAGTGGACGTTGTTCTGATGATTCCCTGAGTGTCGCCACTGGGAATGATGATGCAATACGAATGACGTGTTCCTCGTCAGTAGAGGGTGATACGAATGATGATAACATGCCTCCAATGCAATGTGTGTATAGATGCTATATATCATGTATGAGTGTATGTGTCGTGTAACTAATGCATGCGTATGGTTATAGTCTAGTATGCAATCCTAGTTCTCTATAACCAATGGTTCTGATACCAATCTGTCACACCCCCAAATTCCACTAACGGAGTTCTACCATTAGGAGCGTGACAAACCAGGATCTCAGTCATTAGTTACGTCAAACGACATATGAGTTTAAGCAAAACCATTAAATGTTCAGAGTTAAATGCGGAAGCGTAAACGTTAGAATGAAATCAAAAGTAATTACACGCAACAAGCGTCAATTTATGTAAATAAGTAAAACTGTTTAAAATGTTTGAAATGAATGATATGACAGTAGGACTCCATGCATGTCCTAAGTGTGCAACCTGTGCTAAAGCGACCTGAGAAACATGTAAGAAAAAGTGTTAACACGAGGTTGGTGAGTTCACAGGTTTGTATGCAAATAAACTGTTTGAGTGTTGCTGGATCCACATACGTAAGTCACACCTATTGCTAGCTAGACAATGTACAAGTTACTCTAAGCGCTCGCAACCGAAGCTGACTGTTTGTTTGCCTCCATCCAGGTCTATCAACCCTGACTAATATGTTTAGGCCACTCTACACCCGTTCGACCTCCAATCGTGCTAGCGCGACTAGCCCGAGTGAGGTTTGTCAAACCCAATAGTACTACTCAAATTACCTCGCTAAGTCCATATTAATGGTTCAATGTGAGGACTTTCATGATAGTGTTTAAGCTTAAGTACACAAGTGGTAGTGAAATACTATGTGATTCATGTCCGTTTGTGTGTATGTCTCTCCCCGACGGGAAGACACGTAACGGATGTCTGTTTGTACGCATGTTTCTCCCCAACGGGAAACAAGTAAAAAAATGAATGCTCGTTTGTATGTATGTTTCTCCCCAACGGGAAAACAAGTAAAATGATGTTTGTATGCATGTTTCTCCCCCAATAGAAAAACAAGTAAAAATGATGTTTGTATGCATTTTTCTCCCCCAATAGGAAAACACGTAAAAATGGGCTGTGAAAACTCACATGCGTTGCGTTGTAGGTAGTATCACACAAGTAAGCGATTTGGAACCTCAAGTGTTAGCCTGCACGGATTACGTATGTCCTAGAATTATAAACATAATAACTAGGGACAAGTTAGGATTTGTGACGACGACACGGAAGATTAGAACGTCTTAAAACATTCTAAGGATCAATGAGTAGACGAACGTGTCCACGGGAATAAGGATTTCTAAACATTATGAAAGTGTTTCGTGTCGAACGTCTCTAATTACGAATAATATTAATTAAATAAATATATTTGTGCGTTTGTGCCATTTAACAATGGCCTAGGAAAATAATATATTTTATTATATTATTTTTAAGTTTAGTAAAATAACATGATAATTAATTGCGTGACAATAATAAATCTATTATTTTTATTCGAGGATATAAACGTGAGTAAATAATATAAACAATTATATTATTATTTAGTTTCAAACGTTACACGAGATTAATAAACGAAGCGAAATAATATAAAATATATATATATTATTTTATAATATGAGTCATGGGTTGAAAATAACATAAACATATTATTTTTATTTAAATTCGTGGTTTGAAAATAATATAAACATATTATTTTAAAAGTGGGAATAATATTAATTATGGGTTATAAAACCAAACCCGAGCCTACGGGTTGTTTTTTTGGCTAAAACACAAGAATATAATATTATAATAATAGTGGAATGATTTTTATGTAAAAAAAAAATACTCAAAAACGATTTAAAAATAAAAACAGTGTGGAGAGACTCGAACCCGGGTCTCTCCCACACAAGCACACACACTTAATCAGTCCCGCCTGCTAGGGTATCGCACAAGAACCCGATTCCAAATGATTTTAACATACAAGTCAAATGGTATCTCCCCCCATACGGATAATCGATCGATTTCAGTCCCAATACTCATCGAATTCGTTTGTGAATTGAACCAAAGATATAGGGGTTTTGTTTATTTGCTTTAGGCGAATCTGGTGTGAAGTTTAATTGAGAAAACATCAGGTTTAGGTTCATTAATTATCCTGTTTAGAAACCGAAACCCTAGATTAAGAATCCTAGATCGATTTGCTCAATTCTTGTAATATCAGTTGCTGAATTCACGGGGCTATTAATAAGTGGAAGATTGCGAAACTAACAATATCAATTAATTAGATTGAAATCGTGTCTGGTATGGTGTTCGACTAAAACGTTTTCTTAAGAACCATAGAATCTGGGTTTCGATCGATTTGATGTTATGAGCCCCAATTAACATAGGGCTTTCATTCAATGGATAAAAACGAAGCTACAGGTGCAAGTGGTTACCAGAATAGATGACAAATTGAGGGTGTTCGAGTAGAACCGACGCCGACGATGACTGTTTTGGTCTCCGGTGTTCTCTGTTGCTTCCCAGATTGAATTACCGTAAGAAACAGCTTCAGAGGTGTTTGTATAATGTGCGCAGTGTGTTGAATTATGAATTGGTAACCAGATTTAGTCGAATTCAACCGTATAAGACCATAGTGTCGACGGTTATAGCTTAAATGCTCATTAATGGGTTAATCCGACAATGATGATGATTAAATCGAGAGTTATGATCGTTAATGTAGTGTACGTGTTATATCAGTTACAAAATCAAAAGGAAAAGCGATCATAGAGCTTGAATTGAATCAAACCAACCGGTTTGACTTTCTACAGTCAAACATAAATCAAAATTAGGGTAATTACATGTTTAGTTCTTCTGGCTTCATGCCTAGGAGTTTAGAAATTGGCAGAATGAGTCCCTGAGGTTTGAATTGGGTTAAGAACTTAGACTGTTTGACTTTCAAAAGTCAACATGAACAAAACACTCTGATTTTGACTTCTAAAGTCAACAGAATTAGGTTTTGTCTATTTACACAATTAGTCCTTGTAGTTTTAAGTTTGAAAATAGGCAGAATTAGTCCTTGAAGTTTGAGATCAGCAAACCAAGTTAGAATTTAATTGGATTTAGCTAATTGAGTTAACTGGAAAAGTCCGGATTGTTACACCTTTAGAGGCTAAAAGGATAAATGAGATTATTTCCTTATGCTTCATTAGCTAGAAGCCTTATGTAAGTTCAAGTCTATACTTATTTAGATATTGCTCACATGCTGAACACTAGACTAGTCTAGATTATTGTGAAGCATCTAATGAAATATTACAATATTTTTAATAAACAAGAGACTATAGTTTAAAAAAGAAGTGAGAACTTAAAACGGTTGACTACTCTTATTATGATTTTTGTTGTATTCAAAGAAAAACAAAATGTCAACTTCGGGGTATATCCTTATGTCAGCAGGCAGACCTATCTCATGGAGGAGTCATAAGAAACTATTAACAACAACCTAAGTTTCAATGACATAATATGTTGCTGATCACAACATAATTGTCACTAAATGTTGTTGGAAAATTTATCAGTGGACTCATAATTTAGTAACTCCACATAAATATCATATCGAAGAATTATTGTGATAAGTCAGCTACCCTTACTTCTCGAACAATAACAGTTCGAGCGGAGATGCATTAAATTTCGATACGAAATTATTGTTCGCTTATGAACAAGTAGAGGAAACTAAATCTTTGTATCAAATACATTCATGATATGCTAATGGATCCAATAACTAAAAGTCTACCACCCATAAGTCTTTTGTAAGCGCTTATAATAAAGACGGGCTTTACTAAAGACCATACATAATTACATATCGTACTATGAATGATTAATTATTAAAATTTCCTCACTTATTTGAGTTTGTTTGTCTCTAAATACGTTTATGCATGCCTAAAGACGTATAAACAGTAACTATACAAATCAATGTTAAATGGCTTATTTGTCAATTTGATCCTAAGTTTACTTAAGTCTTAAATTGGGATTGTAGTATGATTAATGGGGGTTTTGAGTTGGATATTAATTCAATGACTGTATTTGTCTGCTATAGTTTTGGTTTAAAACTAAAATGAGTATTAAATCTGCGTAGATTTACTAATGCTCATAATAAATGATTACTCAGCCAAGTGGGAGAATGTAAGACACGGTTTTATTATGTCGCTCTTATAATCATTTATCTAATTATTAAATGATCAATTTATTTATTTATTATTAACGTATATCTAGTAATTAGTTGATAGGCCTAATTACTCTGATGGGCCATTAATGGATTTCCCCTTGGGTGTATATATAAATAGAGAGATAATTAGATATAATTGTTTAATGAATCATTTTCAATTACAATCCAACACCAAATTCGTCCCTCTCTCTCTCTTCCATAACCGTGAGTTCCTATGAACTCACCTTAGCCATCCTAACCGTACACCCTAAACGGGAACCCAATCTTCCTAGCGAATCATGACGTCTTCCCTCTCTACAGTTAGCTTATCAGGTATGATTTACAGTATTGTTTTCCCTTATCATGTTCAAGAACCGATCAACATTCTATTTTTTCATTAATGAATTAGAGAGTTATGATTTTTATGATGTATATATGCTTAAATTATTTTAACCATTTAGAGTCTGATTATTCATCAAAAGAATTAGTTAAGGTAAGCTTTTCTCTAATAATTAATTTAATTATTTGCATCTTTAATAAAATTGAAAATAATGAAACTCTAGCAAACGAGACCTTAAATATGAAATGAAACTCGAACATATAAAAGATACCAAAGGTGGAATACGTGAATCAATATCATTCAAATAATAAACTAGGAGCATATTAAAGTGGAATATTCTTTATATCAAATGTTGATACTTAAATGCCATTATTATTATTAACGTAAATCTAAATCATAGTTTTCTTTTTCCAGGTTTTAATATATAAAAAAATAAAATAAAAGAATTAACTAAAAATAAAATAAAAGAATTATCAAGCCAAAAACACACCCAAAATGCATATTTCAATACATATGAATTGTTTTATTCAATTTTATCGAGCTTTTTAAAACAATATACCACCCAAAATCGATGAGAATAAAACATAGGATTTAATATTGCGTTAGAAGGGAGGGTGCATGTGTCATCATTCGAATGACTCGGGTCACTCGTGTTTTCTCTTTTCAACGTAGGCAACACATCACTCTGCTTTAACTCTCATTCAAAGGTGGAAATGCCTCTCATTCGAATGACCCGGGTCATTCACAGTCCAAGATTTTAATTAATTTTTAAATATATTTAAAATGAATTAATTGTTAGTTTAAATTAAATTCAAAAATAAATAAAATTTATTAAAACTAAAAAAAAGTTAAATAAAAACTAGATTTCATTAAAATTAAAAAAAAGTATAATGCATAAAAAACAATTCAAACAAATAACTAACTTAAATTCACTCACAGCCCCATCGTTTTGTAATTTCTACTTTCGTTTTAGATTGAGATTGATATTGGAATTGAAACGTGGGATCATTTAAAAAATTGGGTTGAGCGGGAGATGGATTTTGAGTCTCGGAAATCTTGATTTATTTTCCACGGCTTGATCCCGGTTTTGATAAGCGTTTTCGGGATGAAGGTGCCATTTTTTAGACGAAGATTTTTAAAGAGTATGAAAGAAATAGAAGAGATTGTAGAAAAATTGGTGTAAAAAAATTGTTAATTGAGTTAGTTTAAATAGTGGGTAGATTTTTTTTTTCAAAATACCCCAACGGCAATATTACCGTTGTCGCATCGTGAGCCTACACATTCTAGACCGTTGCCGTGCCGCGTGATTAGATGGATGGGGTGGTGTTTTGTGGGGTGCTGAATAAGGGAGAGACCACCTCAGCTTCATGGTGTCGTGCCGGGCTCCACACCGCCCTCTCTTATATGGATTGATGGGCTGAACCTAAACAATACACGACACATGAACTTGAACACGACACACATATTTAGGGGTGACATAAACACAACCCGTGTAATCAGATTTTTCTTTTGTATATTGATACACTAAATTTATAACAAAATATACAAATGTATAGAACTAGAGGGAAACCCGTGTTCCGCGACAGTGAAATAACACACGGTAATGGTTACAAAACAGGAACGCTAAGGTTTACAACATAAAAGTAGAGATACGTAAAAATAGCAAAAATATAAGATTACAAAAATTTGGGAAAGAAATAAAAAAAAATATAAAAACACACAAAAAAAAATCCTCATCCCAAAGGTTAGAACCAGGTAGGTGGGTGGGATGTTCATGGCCGTAAGGGAGTATCAAAGTGGCTGTGACCACCAGGCCAAGTTTGTTAAACTACCATCAAAAAATTACTTATGCAAAATAAATACCAGGTAAACCCAAAAAAAAAAAAATTAAAGCCACCCAATCGGTAGGCGACACATGTCCTAGCCGTCCCCTTTGGCCAATCGATATGCGTCACTATTCACGTCTTGCTTCTTTATATGTATATAAGTATGTTTAAACTATAAAGCTTAATGTCTATTTTTTAACTTATAAACTTTGATATAAAATATTCAAATATTTAAATTATAATTTAAAACACACCTTAAAAATTTACAAAAATAAACAGGTTAAATACTAAATAGTCAACCTAATAATATTTAATTATTAATTAATAACTTTTAAAATGTTTTATTTTTTGATTTTGTATTGTTTTTTCTGTGTACGAAATACAATGGGCGTATCATCCTTCACCGTATAAATTAGGGTTTTAACTTTCCAGAACACTCAAAACCTCACTCATAACCCTTCATGTGCATCCATGGCGACCGAATTCCCCCAAACACACACTGAATCCAACCACAATTCACCGTCGCCATCACAATTCCTCTTCTTTGAACGCCGTTGTTGCTTCTGCATACCCTACCGCTGGCACAAATCACGCTCGTCGTCACCGGAGCACAATTCGGAACAAACTCTCTGGTCACGAGGAATCCACGCCTTGAAGAAGATTCGCGAGTGGTCAGAAATCATCGCCGGTCCGCGCTGGAAGACGTTCATACGCCGGTTCAACCGGAACAGAAATTCCGGCCGTCAATCGTCCAAATTTCAGTACGATCCTCTCGGTTATGCCCTCAATTTCGACGACGGAGCATTGGAGAACGGAGATTCGGAAATGGAGAACGAGTATATGATTCGTAACTTCTCGTCACGTTACGCGTCACGAACGACGGTTCCGATAGATTACAAAACGTCGATTGATCTCGGTAAGGAAGAAATCGGATCGAATTTTGTGTGATGTGTGGTTTGAATTGATGAATGTCACCGGTTTGATAGGTTTCTAGGGTTTGTTTGATTGAATTTTGAATCTGGATCGGTAGATCATTTGAATAAAATATTTTGTTTATTTTATTATTTAATTTGTGAATAAAATGAAATAAGGTAGGGAGTGAAAATGTGTATGATAAATTGAACGGATGTATTTTGAGGGTATGAATGAATCAAAACTAGCTTCATGTTTTTGTTTGATATTTTATCTGAATTCATGTAAGGATTTAATTCGGGTTCGAATCATGTTTTCACCAGTTTCCTGTCATAACCTCTTGAAGTCTCGTTGGTTAGCATAGCATTGATGGGCTCCTTAAGTTATCAGGTTATGTGGTTCTTGATATCTAGATCAGTAAGGGCGGAACTAATGGAGGGTCAACAGGGCACATTGACATCCGGTCACACATTGACATCCGGTCACTAGAATGGTAGAATTTATGCAATTTTTATACAAGTTGAGTTTTTTCTTGAAGAAAAGTATGAGGTGTACCCTTTAATTCTAGTCGGTAAAGAAGAGAATCTTAGGCTATGTGTAGTGGCATTGTGAGGATGGGGTGTGGGCTGTCACATCAGCCTCTCAGAAAGACACACACTGCGCCTCACCCTCGTGTGAGGGGGCGTGAGGTCACAATCGTGACCATAGCAACGGGCGTGGGACGATGGTTTGTGTGTGTTTGTGTATGTGTTAGAGTGATCACACTCACTAAACAATTACACACTATTTTTTGCTCACACTCACTAACAATACTGCTTACGTGACACCACCTTTTTGCTCACTCACGCTATCTGTAGTGGGTACCGTGAGAAGGGGCATGGACTGACATGGCACCGTGAGAGGTGTGACACACCACGCCGGTGTGTCGTGAAAGGGGGTGTTGGGCATGCTTCGTTAGCCCATCCATGATCGTTGGTACCATTAAGGCTCAATTCCAATTTCAATTTAGCCAATCAAATCATGCCATTTGTTATATCTGATTTGTAATTTTTTATTATAATAATTATTAGTTTAGGATTTATTTTTATTTTTCTCAAAAAGTAAATTATACTTTTTGAGTATATACCAAGTTTCAAATATTATCCTTAAACTAAGGAAATAACAAAAATCATCATTTATGTTTAAATTTTGTAACAGTTTACGTCCTTTGGTCTAACGGGGGTTAGATTTTGGGGTTAAGTTCTGTCATGTGCAAAGCACACGTGTACTTAACTTAAAGATTTGGATCCACCTTTTTTTTATAAAAATTGTCTTTAAAACGAAAAAAAAAGACTAAACTGCCCTTATGTGCCTTGCACATGACAGAACTTAACCCCAAAATCTAACCCCTGTTAGACCAAAGGACGTAAACTGTTATAAAATTTAAACATAAAGGATGATTTTTGTTATTTCCTTAGTTTAAAGACAATATCTGAAATTTGATATATACCTAAAGGACAAAAAGTTTAATGTACTCTTTCTCAAATAACTTGATCTTGGCAATTATTAAAAAAAAAAACTAAATACAAAGTTTTGTCTAAACTTTTTTTTTTCTGAACACAGCCATATAAAATTTAATGAAATTGAAGTTTAAAAAAATTGTCTTGTAAGTGATTTTGACACGTGCTTGGAAAGAACGAAAGAAAAAAAAAACCACGGATATGAAACTGTTTTTTAGTAAATAGTTAGTATTATTTTTTAAATAATTAATTATAAAAATTATATAAGTATAAAAAAGTTAATGCCAATGATTAGATATTTATTACAAAAACTGCTCACACTCGCTAAACCGTTACACATCTTAGACAGTGTGAGTGCAACCAAAGCCACTGCTTAATTGACGCCTACGTGACATTATTTTTTTGGTCATACTCACGTAACCGGTACACATAGCCTCACTAACTACTACATATAGGGTTATAATTATCCTCCAAACAAGAAGTTTGGTATCTTATTGATATTTCAGTGTTATGAATCGTTAACAATCAAATTATGCTTTACAAGTGTACAAACAGACATTCTATTGGACTATTGGTCATATCAACTTTAAAATTTTGTATTTTATCATATTTTCGCTAAAATAGATTATTAAATAAACGTGATCATTATTTAATAAAATATATCAATTTTAGGTGAACAAGACCCGGAACAATTAATGGCTTAGATTCTTTGATTCAAAATATGGCACTATTGGTTACATTATTCTGATTAAAAGAGCAAGACAAAAACAATTGATAACCCTTCTAAAGCTATACTTATATTCTTTGATTCAATATACTCATGATCGAGTGTATATTGTATGTCAATCATAAGAGCACCTCCATCGCTGCATTCTGATGGAGGTGAAGGCTGAGATGGAGGAGAGAGTGTGTTTCATCATAAATTTCAAAAGCAAGCGGATGGCTTTGTGAGGGGAAGGAAGTGAGAGGAGAGAGAGGGTGTCCGGGCGTGTTCGTCTTAGTTATGTCACTTTTTGAAATTTTTAGACAGAAGTCTAATGTAGATTGTTATATTAATTGTAAGAATACGTTTCTAATGAGTTGGAAGAATTATTCTTTGTTCTTCCGTGGTCATTACAAATATGTCATGCATTTCCACATGTCATATTAATGGATGCCACATGTAACGCTAACAAGTATGTGACATCCATTAAAGAGTGATTTTGTAGCCCTCTTTAAACATTGAATGTTTCCATTTTGATTTAGTCCTCAAGTTGTAACCACTCAAATAACATTAGTATAAAATAAGGGTTAAGCTATACTTACATCCTCTCTTACTTGTCAATTCAAACCCCCCTCCCCCTGCCCTCTTATGAAATCACTTTAAAACTTGTTAGGTTTTCCCCTTGAAAAAAATCATTATTTAAAAAAATGTTTTATAAAAAATAAAAAAATATTTTTGAATAATTAAAAAAATTATGTAAAAAAATAAAAAACGTTTTTTTGAATAAATAAATAACCTTTTTTAATAAAAAAAACTTATTTGAAAAATTAAAAAAAAACTTTTATCTAAAAGAAGTTTTTTATAAAATAAAATAAAAACATTTATAAAAATAGATTTTTAATAAAATACATTAAAATATATTTTTATAAAATAAAAAACGTTATTTTATAAAATACTTTAAAAAATATTTTTATAAAGTATGTCAAAAAACATTAATATAAAATAAAAAGAAATGGTTTTTTTAAATAAAGATAAATAAATATGTTTTCAAAACTTGAAAACTTATATATAAAAAACTTTATATGTTCAAAACGTATTTTATAAAAGTTCAAAAAACACGTTACATTTTTTTAAATGGATTTTTTTATTCAACTAAAGAATAAAATAAATAAAAAACAATAAAAGGTGGAGTTTTATATATGTGTAACAACTAAAAAGATAGAATAGTATGAAGTGAAAACTTTAAGAACGAAGGTACAACAAATAAAAATGAAAAGATCTGATACGTATAACACAACCCAATATTAATCACTCTATGAAACCAGAATTACAAGGACATTGTCGAATATCTCTTACTCACGTGTAGAGGTGCACAAAAAAACCGGTTTTTTTTTTACCCGGTCCAAACCGGTTTGGAGCAAACCGGTTCGGGTTAGGCTAAAACCGCCTGGTTGAAACTGGTTTGAAGCATTTAGGAGTATACCGGGTTGGGGACCGGTTTGTGTGAACCGGTTTTTGCGCTGACAAAAAACTAGCCGTTGGGGAACGGATTTATAGCCATTGGGGTCGATTTTGGCCTTTTTTTGGCCCCATTTGCACTCTTAAAACACTATAAATAGATGGGGGTGTTTAAGGTTGATCACACCTCTTTTTACACTCTCTAATCTCTAAAACCGCTCAAAAACGCTCTCTAAACTCTAAAAAAAAGCATGACAAGTTTTGGTGTTGGTGGTTCCTCAAACGAAGTTACCGTCGTGGAAATTCGAGCAACAACGAGAAATCCGGCAAATGATGAAGCGTACAATCGCGTTTGACTTATTTGAATATCCACACACCGGAGAAAATTTATTTTATACATTAGATGGTGTTATAACCGAATTTAAATTACAAAATAAACTTTTTTCAATGTCTTTTGATAATGCATCTAATAATACAAATGCGGTTCAAAAACTAAAAATTAAATATAAACCGGTTTGTAACGGCGCTTTTTTCCATAGTTGATGTGTCGCACACATCATTAACTTGGCGGTGCAAGCCGGACTTGCAATTGAAGAGGTTTCAATACTTTTCGACTAATGCTTAAAGATATTTTTAGTAACAAAAAAAGATACCATGATTATATTAGATTTTGTCGTGAAACAAATAATCTTTGCTTAGGTCCGAATTGGGACGTCGAGACAAGATGGAACTCGACTTATACTATGTTTTATAGCGCTTTACGACAAAGAGAAACTTTAGAACTATTTCATGAAATGCTTGCCTCAAAACCTCGTCGTAAAATTCTAAAGTTTCCGTCTACGAGTTGGGACATTTTAAAAGACGTAACCGAATTGCTTGAAGTTTTCAAAACCGCCACCACTTTTTTATCCAGTGTTTATTATCTCACAAGGACCATTTGGATGCGATGGATAGGATACAAGACCAAACTTCTCTCGAAGACGAAATTCAAGCCGAAGAAATCATACACAACAACGAGGTTGATCTTGGAATATCCGAACCAGTCACCGATGAAGAACTAGCCGAAGATGCAAGGCTACGAAGCTCTAGTTCCGAAGACAACGCACAAGAATAATCAATCAATATTCCAAAAAATAAAAATATATATTGTCATTTGTAATGTTTTACAATTTTATAATTTTATCTTTTCATGTTTTTTAATTTCCGAACTTTCCAAATATTAATAAACGTTGAACTTTATGTTTTATATTTGTTATTATTTTTTTTATATTAAAAATATAAAATTTATTTGAATTTATTTATTATTTTTTTAATAAAAACCGGTTTACCACACAAACCGGTTTGTAACCAACCCTAACGGGTTTGACCAGTTAGTCATTCTCCACCTACGAAATCGGTTTAACCCGAACCGGTTTAGGCCCAAACCGGTTTTGACTTTTCGTTAACCAAACCGGTTTGGTTCGGGTTGAACCGGTTTGGGTTAAAAAACCGATTTGTGCACCACTACTCACTTGTAATGGTTTCAAAACAAATATAAATGTGCATATGATGAAAACATCATATATTGATCGATAAAACAAGTATAGTCTAACTTTATCATTCTAATTACAATTTTGAAAATGTTAATTAATACAATTAGTTTATTATGTGTTAATTGTTATTATTTATATCTTTTAGTAGGTTAGAAAACTCGTGTATTACACAAGCTGAATAAAGAAAAAATTAAATTACTAATGATGATTTAGAAATTATAAAACGATAAAACAATTTAATTGATGATGAACAAAATTTTGAATTAAAAAATGTATAGCTAAAAATTAAAACGAATTATTAATCTAGTTTTTTAAAATAATGAAGTTGATTAAAATATAAAAACAACCTTTATAATATAATAACTATCAATAATACAAATTTATTTTTCGAAATTGATAATTAACGTCGGAAATTATAACTATCAATAATTAATTTCATACTAAATTTATATAGTTAGTGATATGATAACTATCTATAATTAAATTTATATTAAATATCTAAAATTATATTCTTTTAGTATCATTATTATTTAATATCATTATTTAATAAAAGATATAAGCGAGAAAATAAGGGCGAGAAAACACCAGAGAGTGACACGTGTCCCCTCATTTAATAGGAGAGAAGCGGAAAAATAAGGGTAAGTAGGCATCAGAGAGTGACACGTGTTCTCATAGTTACTTATTTATTATAATAAGAATTATTAAATATCTGTTTCACTTAAAAGCTAATTTTTATTTTATTTAGCTTTATTATATAACTAGGTTAGAAACTCATGTTTTACACAGGTTGAATAAATGAAATATTAAATAGTAATGAAGATTTAAGAATTAATAAATAAAATATTAAAAATTTTAAGTAAGAAAATATTAAATAATTAATAATAAAACAGCGGGAAAAAGATATTAGAGTAACAAAATTGTGACATGTGACGTAACAAATTGCTTATTTATTAGGTATAATTAAAATTAAGAATAATAACAACAAAGAAATATAAAAACAATGACAATTGAGTATTACTATTGGAAATGTATAAAACAACAATTAGGAATATTCCTTGGTTCATATCCCCACCATCATTTTCAGCCAGACAATGATACATTCGACGTGTTTTGTACATATATACAACACGTTTGTGTAATTAATAGAACAAATATCCAACACATCAACGGTATCTTTCACAAATAATTTTAACCGTTTTTACTACTAGAAATGTGCTCAATAGCATTATATTTTACTTAATCGTAACAATCATGGATCAGAAGAGGTCGTAGACCGCTCTTCTTCTTCCTTCAAAGAAGATATCATTGTTGCCACGTCACTTATTGTAGGTGGCGTTGAAGTGTTCATGCACTTCAACGCCACCTGCAACAAAATCACCATCCTCTCTTCACTAGCACCTTCAAGTATCAACGCCTTGTCAAAAACCTCAATAGTCCACTCTTCTTTGACAACCAAGCTAACCCACTTAGCCAAACTGGACCCATTGTCTTGGACCGACTTCCCAGTTAGCAACTCGAGTAGAACCACACCAAACGCGTACACATCAACATTGAATGTGGTGGCGGTCCTGTCATTGGCTAGGTCAGGTTCATTGTGGTCTATTGACATTAGCCCGTACTCACTAAGACATGGTTCCAGGTCGCTTTTGAACAAAATGTTTGACGATTTTAAGTTTCCATGGGGAATCAAGTCGGTTTGAAGCTCTCGATGCATGAACGTCAGTGCGGATGCTATGCTCGATGCTAAACTTAGTCTACTTCCCCAATCAAACGTTTGTCCATTTTGTGAACCTAAAACAAAAAAAACAAATAGCGTTTTAGCTTTTTGAATCATTACATAATCCAACCTGTTTTTCATCCAAACAAAAATGACCCATTTTGACTTGTTACCTAACCCGCCTGACCCATCCATTTCACCGCCTATGGAATCATCCGATCAAGTGCAACCAACAAAGATTACGCGTTGCATTTACATTTGGATTCCATGAAAAATAGAGATAGGGGGGCTCGGTTGTATGAAAAAATAAGTTGAAGCTCAAAGGCCCATATTTAAGGGTCCCCCAAATTTTAGAGCTTAACTTTATTTAATTTTTAGGTTTTGACAAGAAAAGCAAAGAATCTGTATAAATAGTATTTTTTTTTTTATTAAAACTCACTCCAACTCTAATGTGTGATTGTGTGCACTTTAGAAATGTATACAAAAAATGTGTCATCATATTCTCGCATATTAGGACCCTAAGTAAAATTACATTTTTTTACGAAAAGGACACTGATTTTAGAATCGTTTTAGACATCCAAAAAGGTTGATCCAACCCTGAATGGAGAACTCACCATGGAGAAGCCTGAAGAGACTGCCATTCTTTTGAAACTCATAAACCAAAAGCTTTTCTTGTTTTGAAGAGTAATATGCAACAATTGGTAAAACATTTGGATGCTTAATTTCATCTATTTTCTGCAATCTTTTCTTAAATTCATCTCTTGAAATCTTCCACTCTTTAATCCTTTTGACCACAAAAGGAACACCATTATCTGGTTTGACTTTATATAAACTTCCATGCTTCCCTCTTCCAATCAATTCAGCTGGAGCTCTAAGAAAATCTTCGAATTTGAGCCCGTTAACAGCTGGGCCCGATAAAACAACCATCGAAGAAGAAACCCCTCCACTTTCAACCGATGTTGCCGAGAATTAGGATCGGGCCCGGCTGCTCTTTGACCCGCTTGACTTCCCACTATCTGACCCGTTTTTCATGGATGTATCCATCTTTACATCTTCATGTCCTTTCTTTACTTTCTTTAACACTAAAAGTCCGATCAGAATCACGAATATGAGCCCAAGGACCACATAGCCTGAATAAACAAGAAAATCCCGAAACTTTGGCCCGTTATTAGTCTTTTCGATCCGACATTGTACCGCCAACTCCTTCCCACATAACTGAGGGTTACCCGCAAAGCAACTTGCATTAAAATGGCCCGTGTCATCGATTGGGCCACTAAAATTGTTATTGGCTACACTGAAGCCATCAAGTTGGCGATAGTTGAACCTTGGAAGCTGGCCCGTAAACCGATTGTTCTGGGCAAAAAACGATAACAGGCCAGTGGTTCTTGAGAAATCGGGCAACTGGCCCGTGAACCCGTTGTTGGACAGAAACATTCTTTTCACATTCGGTAAATCGGTTATGGAATCAGGAAGATGACCCGAAAACTTATTCCCACTTAGATACAAATGAGCAAGTCTTTTACAGTTTGAAATCTCTTGTTGAATGTTTTCAGTTATATTATTGAAGTTTACACTTAACACAAGAAGATTACTCACTTTGCAAACTGATTCCAAATCAAGTGTTCCTGATAAATTAAGCTTGTCGAGAACTATTTTTGTCACGCGTATGTTATCTTTATCGCAAGTAAGCCCGGCCCATTTACTCGTGCAAGGATCTGATGAAGTGTTCCATCCCCAACCCAGGATGTTTTGCATGGGCCCGGGAACGAGTTTATCCATGAAAACAACCAATGCTTGTATAACACTTTGATCTTCGGGTTTTGCTGGCGAAAGAAGTAGAAAGAACACAATGAAACCACGTAAAATGGACTGATTTTGATCCATTTTTGGATGGAAAGATGTGTTCTTTCTGGTCTTGAAGTCTTGATAATGTTACAAAGATGAGATGTAAATAATGACTTGAAGTTGATTCTAAAGGAAGTTACAAGCTTAGCCGGCTGGAAATGGTCAATGTTGCATATTGTGGCCGGCTTTTCGACATATATGATCAATTATTAGTGTACATTGTTGCACCTTTAATATAGTTATTTTAGCCAGGTGATTCAGCTAATTCAGAAGTTAGTAGACTCATACTTGGACCGGATAAAGGTAAACGGGCTAGAAAATGGTACAATTAAAAAAGGGTATAACTTGGACTACGTCTAGGTTTACGATCCATAAGTTATGGACATAAATGTCTCAATAGGCTGGATTATGTGGCAAACTGTCGTCTGCCATAGGCGGTTTGTACCAGATGTCGGACCTAGATACTATATCTAATTCAAACTCAATGGTTTTTCCTTAATTTTCACAATTTTGATTTATTTTCTTTTCTAGGTATAGCGTGTGAATCTTTAACTTAGTTTTTTTTGAACGACAACACCTAGATATTTTAGGATAATTGGGTTTCCCCGGGGCAACACCTAGAACATCCAGGGCAGCCCACCACAGGAGGAACCCCCCAACTGGGTAAACCCCCTGACCTGGCCACAGACCCCATTTTTGTTGTTGCCAGGATTCGAACCCAAGAACCTCCACTATGGAAAGTCTTGCGGCTACCATTGCACCAAATGGCTAACGGTATCTTTAACTTAGTAATTTACACGTTTAGACTTACCCTATAAAAATTCATACGTTTATTTAGGATATCAAATTTAGTTTTTTTCAAAAAATGGCTCGACTTACCCTGTAAAAAGGGTTTGATGTAATGGTTTGAACATTCAAATAAGATATCAATTTTCTCTTGAAATTGATTTTCCTTTACTCTAGCTTTAGCTCTACATGAGTTGGCAGGGCGGATCAAAACAAGTTTGGGTTGAAACTGATTATTTTTTTAGGTTAACCCGTGAACAACTTTTTTTTTCCTCCTTCCAAAAAAAAAGTCAGAATCACATAACTGGCTTTAATAAATTAAAGTGCTGGATTTCTCTTGTTCGAATCAGAAGTTGTAATAAACGTTTGGATGTTTGACAAATACTCTTTAATTATTTAAGAAATAATAGATACTTTTTTCCCAAAAAAATGGTTTTTTGGGAAAAAAGTAGACTGTTATTTTGTGAAATTAACAGAAATAGTTATACAAATTGATTTTTTTCGCAATCTTAGAGCTTAAATACGGGTTGGATAATGGGTAAAGACGGATTTATGATGAACCGGGTCATTTCTTAGTACGTGCTTCGGGTTTAGAGGGACCACCAACAACTTTTTGTCCAACTTTTAATAATTTTTTTTAACATCAACTTTTTACTCCTAAATACTACAAAAATTAGAATTTGTAAAATTTGAATCTACACCACTTTTGTAAGAGGTAATCACCAATAGATGTGGCAAAAAACCCTGTTTCGGACCCGTACCCGACGACCCAAACCGGAACCTGTTCCAACCCATTTGAAGCTGGCGGTTCCTCGTCCCCGTCTGAAAACCAGTTCCAAGTTGTACCCGACCAGGACCTAGTTCCAACTTGACTCGTTTGAACCCGGTTCCAAACCGGTTCCTGCCGTTAAAAATGGACTTTCGAACCTAGTCGTTGGATAACGGCTTTATAGCCGTTGGAACCCACTTTTTGACCTTTTTTGTAATTTTATGGACCGTTTACCCCCTAAGTTAGTATAAATAGGTGTTGGATGAATTGGTTGATTACACCACTTGAAAACGTAAAACCAAAAGCAAAAAACGCCAAAAAATACTCTTATTTCTCGTTATACTCTCGTTATGGCTCAATCACAATCATCTGTTGCTTAAGCCTCTTCCACCGAGCTTACAGTTGTTAGGGTGCTACCTCATAATAGAAACCTAGAAATTTGGTGCAATTGGGATTTGTGTGAGCTGAATGACAGGTCTTAAAAGGCTCGTTGCAAAATTTGTGGCCTTTTTTTTTGAGAAAAGACTCGAACCCAACATTAAAGAAGCATTTTGTTAAATATTGTAAGGTAAAGAATGTAAATCCGGCATCCGATCAAACACAAATGGGTGGTGACGGTGGAATATTTATGTACGATCAAACACAAATGGGTGGTCGACCGATCACCAATTTTAGCAACATTGGCTACATCCTCCTTTTCTTTCTCATTGTCTTCCCACTTGGTGCACTCATATGAAAAAACCAAATTCACCGCATTCAAAACGCCTGTACTCACTTTTATCTCTAGTTCCACGTCCTCTTTCAAAACTTTGACCAAGCTTTGATTTCCATCATCGCTGTTAGAATGGAGAATATTTTCCGTGTCCATTCCATATTTTCTCAATCAATTATATAGTAATTACAATCAATGGTCTCCTCTAATTTTGTGCCTATAATCATGCTATGTACCATAAATATAAAGATACAGATTTAGCCACTAATTTAGCTTTATTCTGATATTCCCCCGCAGTCGAAACTGGAGGATCGCGGATGTTGAGACTGGTGCGAAAATCGTCGAATAGAACCTTTGGCAAGCCTTTGGTGAAAATGTCGGCTATTTGATATCTTGAGGGAACATGTAGAACTCGAACATGACCTTTTGCGACCTTTTCCCGAACAAAATGTATGTCCATTTCGATGTGCTTGGTACGTTGATGTTTGACTGAATTACCGGCTAAGTAGATCGCGCTAATATTGTCACAGTAAACTAATGTTGCTCGGTCAAGTGGATGATGTAGCTCAAGTAATAAATTACGGAGCCAACATACTTCGGAGACTACATTCGCGACGCCCCGGTATTCCGCCTCGGCGCTTGAACGTGACAAAGTGGGTTGACGTTTCGAATACCATGAAAGGAGATTGTCACCCATATAAACGCAATAACCGGAGGTTGACCGACGGGTGTCGGGACACCCTCCCCCCGCGTCCGTGAAAGCTACGAGGGATGAGGTTGAGGACGGTTGTAGGTGTAGGCCATATGTGATGGTGCCGTTAATATATCTCAGAATCCTTTTTAGAGCATTCAAATGAGTTGACTTTGGATTATGCATATGGAGACATACTTGTTGGACCGCGTAGGAGATATCGGGTCGTGTAAAGGTGAGATATTGTAAGGCTCCGGCGAAACTTCGGTATTCGGTAATGTTTTCAACCGGAGTGCCATGAGTACCACTCAACTTGTTTTGCGTATCAACCAGGGTGGCAGCCGGGTTACATTCCGTGAGGCCGGCTCGTTCAAGAATTTCCCTAGCATATTTTTCTTGTGAAAGAAAAAGAGAATTTTTGGTCCTTGTTACCGAAATTCCGAGAAAGTAACTAAGTGGTCCGAGATCCGTCATGGCGAATTCTTTAGAAAGAAGAGCCATGAATCGGTCACGTAAACTATATGTGGAGGTGATCAATATGATGTCATCCACATATAATACGATGAAAGCCATATGTGTTCCTTGTTTGAAGATGAATAAGGAATGGCCACATTGGCTATGTTGAAAACCCATCGTAGAGACAAAATGCGCAAATCTTTGGTACCATGCTCTTGGTGCTTGTTTAAGACCGTAGAGTGACTTTTTGAGGAGGCATACATGATTCGGATAATTTGGATCTCGGAAGCCCATAGGTTGGTGCATTAAAACCGTTTCATTTAGGTGGCCATGGAGAAAAGCGTTTTTGACATTAAGTTGATGTATTGGCCATGATTGTGAAAATGCCAAAGATAGAACGGTTCTAATGGTAGCCGGTTTAACAACGGGTCTAAAAGTTTCCCCGCAATCAATGCCGATTTGTTGAGATCGACCATCACAAACTAGCCGAGCCTTGTATCTTTCAAGAGTCCCGTCCGCTTTCTTTTTGTGCCTAAAAATCCACATACTCCGAACAATGTTCATACCGGGATGTTTTGGTACTAATTCCCAAGTCCGGTTATCAATAAGTGCCCGAAACTCGTCGGTCATGGCATTTTTCCAGTGTTGATTGGAAAGGGCTTCGGTTAGGGATTTGGGTAATGGAGATATGGGAGGAGGAGTAGAGGTGTTAAGGTTGAAGTGTTGTTTGGGTTTGAAAATACCGGACATGGATCGGGTGTTTATAGTGCGGGTTTGTTGGGCCAGTTGGGTTGTAGGTGGCGGGCTGGGAGTAAAGGAAACGGATTGGACAGTTGGGCCGGTGGTAGGGATGTTGGACCGAGGGTCAGTGGCTCCGATATGGGAAGTGGATTGAGTATTTGGGCCGGTTGGGGTGGTAGTGGGCTGAGGAGAGGTATGGGATGGTGAGGTTGTGTGTATTGGAGTGTGTTGAGTAGAAGAAGGAGTCCAAAAAAATGGGTAGGGAGTAGAATTAAAAAATTCATAGGATGAGGGGGTGGTGGTTTGGTTGGCGAAGGGAAAAGCGGTTTCGTCAAAGACTACGTCTCGAGATATATGAATTTGTTTGGTTTTGATGTTATAGCACTTGTAGCCCCGGTGATTTGAGGGATAGCCAAGGAAAACACACGGAGTTGAGCGATCGGCGAGTTTATGGATGGTAGTTGAGGGAAGAAGTGGGTAACAAAGACAACCGAAAATGCGTAAATGGTCGTATGATGGGTGGCGATTGTAGAGACAAAAAGTTGGTGTGGAGTTGTGAAGGACTTTGGTGGGTAAGATATTTAAAAGATAGGTTGCATGTTCTAGGGCATGATGCCAAAAATTGTGAGGAACGGAGGATTGAGATAAAATGGTTCGCATGATGTTGTTAATGGACCGTATTTTGCGCTCCGATTTACCGTTTTGAGCGGAAGTGTAAGGACATGAAAAACGGAATGTCATGCCATTCGAAGTGCAAAAATTATGAAAAGTGGTGTTGTTGTACTCACGACCATTATCGCATTGGAAACATTTTAAGGTTGTTTGAAATTGGGTGGTTATTAATTTGTGAAATTCTAGAAATTTAGAAAAGACTTGAGATTTGGAGGTGAGAGCATATGTCCATAAAAAATTAGTTTTATCATCTAAAAATAGGACATAATAACGACACCCGGTTGAGGAGAGAACCGGGGAGGTCCACAAATCGCTATGCACTATGTCAAATGGTAATGTGGTGCAAGTATTAGAATCATAAAAAGGAAATTTAATTTGTTTGCTAAACACACAAGGTTCACAAATACGAGAATGTTTAACATTATTGAAATAAAAATTCAAGCTAGGTTTTAAATAATGCAATATGCTGTGTCCGGGATGTCCAAGACGTCAGTGCCAAGTGTCTTGGGTCACGGCTAGAAAGGAAGAAACGGGAGCATGAACTTCTTGAACTTGGGATCTTGAAGGGAGCGTTAGTGGGTAGAGGTCACCGGTACTGTCACATCGAAGGAGGGGCTTCCGGGTGCGGAGATCCTTCACATCAAAACCAAATGGGTCAAATTCAATTGAAATATTGTTGTCAGTGGTGAAACGTCGGACCGATATCAAGTTTTTAACGAGTTTGGGTGCAAAAAGGATGTTGTTTAATTTGAATTTTGGAAATGGTGGTGGAAGGGTGTGATTTCCAATCGCATGAACTGGAATATTGTTGCCATCACCGACGGTAATGTTTCGTTTATAAACTTTATTGAAACTAGAAGTGAGATTAGTAAGGTTATTTGTCATTATACCTGTGGCTCCCGTGTCCATATACCAATTTTGATCCGGTGGATGAAGCGAGAAGGTGTTGAATGCTTGATCAAGTTCGGTTGGAATGTATGTGTGCTCAGAAGCGGTGTAAGCCTCCTCTAATTTTGTGCCTATAATCATGCTATGTACCATAAATATAAAGATACAGATTTAGCTACTAATTTAGCTTTATTCTAATAGCTTTATTCTAATAATCGCGACCCTTACCATAATGCCAACTATCTGTATCTTCAACTTTCTGACTGCTTGCACTTGCCATAAGCAACTTGCTTTGAACCCTCTCTTTCGGTGCATCAAACGATTTGAGACATTCTTTGAAAGCCTTCACCTTACCTACTGCATCTTGAAAGAGTATCTTGTCAATATCACAATAATGCTCTATCAAGGTTATGAGGGGTAGAAACTTCTTTGGAACTGAACTAAGTAACTTTCTCACATTCACACTGTATTTCAGAACCGATTCAAGAGATTTGAACTAGGCTCTCACGTTTACCTACAAATGCATCTACCATTTCATTCTCTTTCATCTTCATAGCTTCCAGTTCATTCCTCAGCGTTTGCAACCGTGCTTTCTGAACCATTTGTGCTCCTAGATGTAGGATCTTGATCGAATCCTATACCTCTTTGGCGCTTTAGTACTAAGCCACGTGCATCAGAATGTCTTCAAGTAGTGTCTGAAAGATCATTGCCTTTGTAGTAGCCACTTTCTTCTCTTCCACTTCTGTACCTACTATTGTATTCATCGCCTCCCAAAGGCCACTTTCTTTCATTTTCTCTTTCTTTCTCGTACTTTCTTTGTTCTTCTTTCCACTTTCTGAACATTCAATCTTCTTCTCAAATCATCAAGCAAAATTGTTCTTGATGCCTTGCTCAACCCAAAAACACTCTTCCTTTCTCCTATAGTTCTCGGCTAAACACAACATACATGAGATCTTCATCTTGCTGCTATAACTCTCAACCAAGAACATACCCACCAAAAAAAAAACAGATCGCTACCTTCCTGCTGCTTGTGCTATTCTCGGCTAAACCCAACATAAACAAAAACTTTGCTGCTGCTACTTCGTTCTTCTTGGCTAACAAGGAGAGCCGACCGAACTTCGACTGCTCCTTCCTTGCTTCGATCTCAATACCAAGTGTATATAGCTCTGATACCAATTGAAGCCCCAAAATCCAATTTTTAGAATAAAAGTCGTGCAAACAGAAATGAATTATTGCAATTTTTAGAATAATTTCGAACTCAACAATTTTTCCTTAATTTTTGCAATTTTAATTTATTTCATTTTCTATGTAAGACTGTGTAGTGGATTCACTAAAAAGTGATTAATGTTCCGCCACGTCAATCACTAAACACAATCACTAAGGTGTGTAAGGGTTTCACTAAGGTGTGTAAGTGTTTCACTATCCATATACATATACACATATACATACACATCCCGATGGGTGATTATCCAACAAATACCCTATGGGTATCAAGCCAGGTATGAAACGTACAATCAAGTATGAAATTGGGAGTATGGATTAGTAATACTCGTCCATCACCGGTCCTATTGTCATCCTACCTAAAAATGAATTTTGTTATTTCTGGGCTTGTTTGTGCCCCAAAAGTCCAAAACTTCAACTAGTATGAAGCTAATAAGCTATTAATGATTTAATGGTGATGGGCCTGTGGGCCTGTCCAGACACATCTGCAAGCAACTCTGCAAGATAGGTATGCAAGAAAACATCCATTTTGAAACATCTTAAATTTTAGAGTTTGCAAAATGAGTGGTTCGGCCGGGCGGTTCCGAGAATCCTTAAAATGTTTTGGGTCCATGACATGTAAAGAAAAAGCGGGTCCTATAATATAAACTCAATAATCATATATAAAAAAAACATAATACGCGCTAATATATAAATATTTTTTTTTAAATTGGGCTTACATATAGTTTTTTTTATTTCTTGGTTTTGGGTTCACATTTATAAACAATTAAGCTTATATATATATATATATTTAAAAAAAAACATATATAATATAAAAAAATTTTAAACTTTGGACCCTAGGCTAGGGGAGACCGGGCCCGGACCATCGCCCTCCCTTTGGGCCGGCCCTGTGGTTCGGACACGTCGGGTAATGTAAAAACGGTGTAAAATTTTTTTTCTCTTGTATTTTACGAATAATTAATGCTTTAAATTAAAAAAAAGATTACAAAGGTTTTATTTAGGCCATGCGTAATAGACGTAGATGAGGATTGGGGGGGGGGGGGGTTGGAACACCGGCCTTTTGGGTATGATCGTGGCATGAAGGGCAAAGCCATGGGGCAATTCACAGGCGTTATCCAACCAATAAAATGCAATTTAAAATTAAAAAAAAAACAATTCTTAAATTAATGATAGATAGTGAAACTATTACACACTTTAGCGGTTTTGGTTAGTGGTTTCACTCCCGCTTACGTGACAGTGAGGTGGCCGGACGTTTTTCACTTTTTAGTGAAACCATTACACATAGTCTTATTAGAAACGCTTAACCGTCTTCATTTAAAAAAAAATAAAAAAAATATGGTAATGTCTAAATTTTGTAACAAACTCGCATGAATCTAGAATTCGAAAAGTTGAAGGTCAAAATGGATCTATTTGACCTTAAATCATGCGATCTTTTTCTTTTTGTGAATTTGTAGTTCAACAACATAGTCTATGTTCCTTTCTAATCTGAACCCTTTGTCCAAAGTTTAGTTTTTCTATAAATAATAGGTGTGTAGATTGTAGAATATAACTACAAAAGTTATATTATTTTGATAATAATCTAATATTTTTCATCAACATGATTTAGGTGACTTTAGGTACTAAAAATAAATATTGTGTCACCTTAGACCTATGTTTTTCCTTTATTTTACCGGTTTGACCGATTATAAATAAAAAATTCACATAAATGGATCTATTTATAAGTAGTTATATTAAAATTAACCCCTCTATTTTGAAGAAATTTAACCACCTCCATAAACTTAAACAAAAGTTAGTTAATCTATGATTAATATATGTTTGATTCACTTAACCTTGGGACTCGGTGCACTTAGCGAGCCGAAGCCTGACTTCGACAGTTAAAAAAGTCAAGTTGGGTTCGGGTTTGGGTTGACTCGAGCTGGTCAACCCTTTTGACATCTAGCCCATTATGTTATTATATTATTGCATGCTAGATTGGTGACTTGATGCCATTTTAGTGGAATAATTTTGAAGGGAAAGTGGTACTTTTTGCTTAGATTGAGGGAACATGGTTACATAGTATGCATGAGCATCTTAGAAATGTACTCAATAAGTCACTAAAAAGCATCAAATCCAGCATAAAGTGTCAAGATAACAATTAGGAAGAAAAAAAAAAGGTTATAAAGGGAGGTGCAAATGGAATTTTAGCTGGTATTTTTAATATTTTACAAATATTATATAAACTAAAGTAGTGCTTAAAAGAATTCATTAATTAATTTGTGTCATTTTCTTTTTTACCTTTTCCCTTTTATAAAAATAAGACCGGAGGTTGAAGATCATGTCCTTAAAGTGGCGTAGTGGTAAGGACGCATGGGCTCTCCAAAGGAGACCCCGGTTCGATCCCCACAGACAACACTTTGGTGGTGGCCAGTCCACGGCAATGATCGGGGAATTCCAGGTCAAGGTATGAGAATAATGCGATAGTGGGTCAGAGATAGCCGTTCGAACCCCACATCTTGGCCTTTTTTAGAGCCGTGAGTCGATTGTCCCCTGCGATATTCTTGGGCGTGGGTGTCGCAGACCAGTTAGCGAGTTCGGTAAACTCGTTTTTTTTTTGTATGAAATAGCAAAAATATCATCAATGAATCTTGATTTTCATTTTAGAATAGCTTTTAATGTATATGATAGAAGTGAGTAAAGTTTTAGCTTTTTAAAAGCTAGAGTGCACAAATTTATCCACCACCAATTGATTAAAGGGATAATTATGGTGTTTACCAAAACATTCAATTGAACCAAAATTTTAAAAATATAATTATTTAACTGTTTTAAATGATATACACCTATCTATATCTATAAAGTATAACCCGCATTGTTGGCCATTTGGTGTAATGGTAGCCCCAAGACTCCCATAGTGGAGGTTTTGGGTTCGAATCCTGGCAACAACAAAAAAAGGGGTCTGTGGCCAGGTCAGTGGGTTTACCTAGTTGGGGGTTCCTCCTGTGGTGGGCTGCCCTGGATATTCTAGGTGTTGCCCCGGGGAAACCCAACTATCCTAGAATATCTAGGTGTTTCCGTTAAAAAAAAAGTATAACCCGTGTCATGATTGAAATGGCGCGGTTTATAGCTAATTAAAACATCGACATTTATGCGGCCGAGCAACCAATCAAGAGATAATAAGTCAGCCATGAAGCGAAAATGGAGCCTTTTGGGCTAAGAAGTGAAGATATGGAGCGGTAATCTGCTTTAACTAATGAAATTTTGACACGTAAGGTCTAAAAGGATTTTTGCTTCGAATGTGACATTTGACCCTCCACTTTTTTTAGAACGGCATGTCGGTTAGGATGTCACTAACCCCACCTATCTCAGGGTTCAAGTCCTGCCACAGATGGTGTTCCTGAAATTATGAAGTGCATCTTGTAAGGATTGAAACTGAGACCTACACAAAAGAAAAGGCTTATAACAAAAACCCCTGACTACCAGACCTAAGGCTTAGTCACGGTAACACGTGGCCATGAAAATTTTGATTTTGTATATATGTACACGCCAATATTGATTTTGTGGCAACATGACATGTTTTTATTGGGTTAAGTTTTATGTACATTCGTGTAAAAGTTTTAACTAGGTGAGTTATGTATAAAAAAATCCGATTAAAGCTACTAAGTAAAAAAGGTTTATTAAAATAGGTTTTCTCTTAAGCAGATGAGATGGTGTAAGTCAACATTTAAAAAAAAATTAATTTATATATATACGGTTGAGTTCATTAGAAAACTCATTTTAATGAGAACACAAAAAAAACTACTCATTAAAGGTACTATATATGTGTAGTACACCAAAAACCTAACCCCACCCAAAACCTAATCCTCTCACCCCACCTCCACCCAAAAACCTAAACCCACCCACCCGCCCCCCCCAAAAAAACCTAAACCCCCACCCTCCCCCCCCCTAAAAAAAACTTAAACTAAACCCAAAAAAACTAAAGGTACTACATATATGTAGTATAACAAAAACTAACCCTGCTACACATATGTAGCAAAACGCTGAATTTTTTTTTTGAAAGAGGACGACGTGTGGAACAAGGTATTCGAAGCGGTTTTTTAGTTTTTGATTTAGATTTTAAGTTATGATTTTTTATTATTTTTTTTACATTTAATAAATAGTTTTTTGGTTTTATAATAAATAATGAGTTTTCTATTGATACTTCCCCTATATACATATATATATATATATATATATATATATATATATAGGTATATATATATATATAATTTTCAAGGCTTTAAAAAAAAATTAGTAGGCCTTTTATAAAATTATATATTTCGTTATGTGTCTTTTTTTTTCGACTCGTGTAGGGCATTCGAATTCTCGAGAGCGGCTCTGCTATCTTTAGAAGTTAGAACCCTTGAATGTGTAGGTGTAAACTGTACATGTTTGCTCATTGTTCACACAAATGTTTGGTAGAAACCGCTCATCAGTAATAACTGAGCTCATGCTTATGGGGTTCCTGTTTGGCTGCTTATGGAGTTTCTACTTATGTAGTTCATGCTAAATGATTTTTCTATTGATATAATTGTCCAACTATGAACTATCGACAGTTATAACCACCAACCGCCAACTGAAACGTTATGATGGTTCGTCCTCTATATAAAGGAAGGTCTTTCGTCTATTTTCGGATACGTTTCATAACCGATTTGCATATCCGTTCTTTTTTCTGTAGGAATTATGCGAATGAATTTTCGTGAGTACCAACAAATTATTTCAATGTGAAAGTGATTTTAACACGATTCACAAGCGATATCCTGATAATTTGAGAAATACAAAATACATAAATTATAATTTTCAAACTCTTAATCAGTAATCTTTTTTTCTTTTTCATATAAAGAGATGGAGTTTTTATGAAAACAACTCAATCCAAGGTGGTTAAATTTTCACCTTTACAACAAAAGTTTCCCTTTTTCATGTATAGTATTCATCACTATGTTTATAACTTTTTTTTATCTTCCTAGACAATTAAGTAAATGCTACCATTGGGGACGAAAATAAACTCAATATTATGTGTTTCTCGTTAACATTTGATGAATTTGGTGTATAACATGATATCTTATTTTCTTTTTTGTCCTGTCTAGAAATCTATATTCAATTTAATCATGTTTATTATAATTTGTTGTTTAGAGGACATGGTCGATGATAGGAATTCTTGTAGATATAGGATAAAAGTTAGAGATTTAAGGGCTGTTTGATAGTCTTTTAATAATTCCATTAAGTGGCTGCATCTGAATCGGTCAGAGCTAGGGGTATTTTTTTAAGATTTTGTCAGTCTCTTAATAGTTCAACCAACCTCTTAATGGTTCAACACAGAAACCAAGCTGAACCATTCAGAACTCTTAATGATTCAGCTCTTAATGAACCAAATAGCCCTTGAGTGTACTTGTTTGTTTGTTTAGATATGTAAATAATTTTAATGAAAGTTTATACTCTTGTGATTTTCTAAATTGACTTAAATTATAAGGTTTTTCAAACCATAAATTAGTTTTAAATGTCGGTGTTTCAGTTATGATACTAAGAAATATTGATAAAAAATGGTTTATGTAATGAAACAAGACTTCAGGTTAAATCACTAGGTAATCGTGTTATAGAAACAAAGATTATATTTGGAAGCAACATTGGGCATCGCAATTTTATCCCTATAATTGGGTTTACACATTAATACAAAAGAATTTCATTTAAATTTCAAAGAAGAAAATATACAATTGCTACATGTTTTGCAATGACCATGAATAAAAGTCTAGGACAATCATATTTGTAATTTACTGTTTTGTAAAAAATACACCACTTATGAAATGTATTTTCATTTATATTTTGATGTTTTGATTACTCTTATCCATATAATCTTAACTTTTAACAAAATGGAAAAGTTACCGATACAATATCAAATTTGTATAAAAAGAGGTGTTAAGATATTTCAATATAATCTTAACGTTTCACCCCGTATAACACACGGGTTTAAAGCTAGTAATAATATAAAAATGCAATAAAACACAAAACAAAATAAAGACGAATCAAACAAGATTTTCCTTGAAAACAATAATTTATGATTGGTTGAGAGGGATGGCAAAACTACCCGAGCTCGATGGGTATACCTTAACCCGAAACATCCAGGGCGGGTATACCCGAAATCCGACGTATGTAACCGGGTATGATATTAGTTTTAAAAATTTTTGCGGGTATGGGATTAGGTGATAATAGGCTGATTACCCGAAACCACATACCCGTTTACATAAACCATAAACCCGAATCATATACTTGACATTTCTTTATTTTTATTTTTATTTTCCCATAACACTTGTCTATTAATGCTTTATTTTTGTAAATTCAATATATGAAAAATTAAGTTTTCTTTTTAATTTGATGACATTATTTATATTTTTTTAAACGGCAACATATTATAAAAATAAAAAAACCCGACTAAAGTAGTCGGGACCCAACAAAGATTACATCATAAGGAGATGGCTTCTAAGTCACTCATCCCAACCAAATTTAACTTTATTATTCCTGTTATTAAGCCACAAATAGAAATAATTTACAATTAAATCAAATATCCATACATCTTTAGACGACTTAATATCGAAAATGGTCTTGTTTCTCAATCTCCAAATAGCCAACCAAGTAGGTAAGCATACCGCTTCAATTAAATCTTTCTTCCGCCTTAAACAACTCACGGAGTCCACGAAGCTAAGTTACATCTTCGGCCGAGATGAGGATGGCCAATCCAACTCAATCCATTTGAAGACCGTGGTCCACACCTTGCAAGCCAAAGAACAGTCTTTCAAAACGTGGTTAGTATCTTCCACATAATCATTGCATAATGGGCATAAAGTCGAAGGAATATCAAAACCCTTCTTATCAAGATTACTTCTTGTTGGAAGATGATCCATGAGAACCCTCCACTAGGGGTGTGTAAAAATATCCGTATCCGAAACCGAACCCGAATTATCCAAAATCCGAACCCGAAATTTCGGATTCGGATATTGATTTTCAAAATTTTTGGATAATTCGGATATCCGAATATCCGAAATTTTACATTTATATTATTTTTTTTTAAATTAAAAAAAATTGCTTTTAAAATGAAAACCCTAATCTTAACAGATGATGCGCAGCCACAAACCAAATTTTATATCATTCAACACTTCATCTTCATCCAGTCAAATACGCAGGACGCAGCCCTCGATTCCTCCACATACCAGCCGACGAGACCATCGTTCAATCTTCCCATGAGCCGACGACCACCACACCATCACCGCTAGTTCGCTACTTCTCCATTCTAGCCTCCAGGTCTCAGTCGCAGCTCTAATCGGGTTGCTTTAGTTCTGTCACTCCAGCCCTAATCCGCTAGTCCACTGCTTCTCCGTTCCATTGCAAGCCCCCTCTCCGTCCACCATCATGAGTAATCTCATATGTCCTCTCCTTTACAGCCTTAATCGGGTTGCTTTAGATCTCGTTTACACATTTTTGAAGCTATTTGATTGAATCTTTGTTCACACATATGCTTTAGTCTTGAATCTTTGCCTTAATCGAGAAAGTCAGGTTAATATGTATTTTGTGGTTCTCAATTTGGTTGTATATCTTCTGCACTTTTTTTTTGCTAAATTATAGTGATTTGAAAATTCGGATCGTTTAAATATCCGAATTCGTATCCGAATTTTCGGATATCCGAAATTTCAGATACAGATTCGGATATTGAAAATTCGGTTATCCGAATTTGAACACCCCTATCCTCCACGCCATAATATTCACTTTTTGGGGAGTGAATTTGTTCCACCTAGTCTCAGAATTAATAGAAGGAAGAATTACATTGTTAATAATGATACACATGTTTTTAACCGAAAATTCCTCATTTTGAAGAACCCTCCATGACATTATTTATATTTTATATGTAGTAAAGTATATGTATAAAAGTTATAATGATATAATTCATTTATACTTGAAACTCCCAACGGGTATTTTTTAACAAACTAACGAGTATGCTCGATACCTGTGAGTACGCCCGATACCAGACAGGTATTAGGCCGGGTATGAGATATTATTTTACAACTGAATATGAGACTGAAATTATCAATACCTAACCTATTACCATCCCGACCAGTTGGTTGATGAAATAAAACATTATAAACATATAAAGAATTATTAATTTTTTCATCAACTTTGTGGAATAGTGAGATACCTCTTCTCGAGTCCTTTTCTTGATTTCCGTTATCTTATCTCTTTTCACATAGTCTTGTCCCATCTCCAATGATCCGTACATGGCAAGACATACCATATAATTAGGAATGGTACCGGATGGTGCGGGTTTTAATAATTCTAGTTTTATACACGATTATAATATTATGTTCTAGAGCATCTCTAACAATGTTCCGGATAGATATCTGGATCCAACGTCGAGTATAGGAGAGAGAGGAGTTCGTCCAGATTTCTGGATAGATGGTGAGGCGTTGGATCAAGTTTTATTAAGGGTAAAGAGAGAGATGAGAGAGGGGTGGGGTGGCGGTATCTGTTTTTATCATCGTTGGAGATCCTTTATACTCGGTTTCGAACCCGTTAGATATCTGTAATTAAATGTTGGGATGCCTATTATCTGAAAACTGATCTTAAACTTAACTCAGAAACCGACTTGAAATATCAAATATACTTAATTACGCTTCTAACATTTGTATAATTTTAAATTTCAAGTTTCAACAACTTTAACATACTATATATTATATTTTTTAAGATCATGTAATATAACCGAGTAAATGGATTTGGGTAATTGGACGAATATCATCTAAACTCGCGAAAATTTCTAATACTAATCTCATACACACTCCCATACCGAAATACCTATCCCGAATATTTCGTGTTTCGAGTTTCCCTATGGAGTCATTTCTCCTCTCTTTCAAGGTTAAGCCATTGTCACCTTCATTCCATTCAAATAAGTCATAAGCCTATATTTCTAGTGATAGTGGACCCTTTTACATTTCAAGGCTAAGCAGAGATTCTTTACTATTTCCTCGAGAGATATATAATTGCATTATATCAATAATCGTCTTGAACGCCAATAGATGAATTCATTTGTGATGATAATTTTTTAAAATTTTTACACTTAGAAAACGAATATAACCTATTCATAAACTTTTAAAAGTTAGAAATGAAATTAAAGGCAAATTATGTCAAGAATCGTCATGGATTTCTATAAAAGAAGTCTAAGGGTAAAATTTACAAATCAAGAGAAGATAAGGGACTGTTTTTGTAAATCACTGAAAGATATAAAGAAAACAACGTCTGAAGCGTGTAAGAATAAATGACGTGCGATATACAGTGAGGGTAGCGTATAATGGACCCGATATTTATGGACAAGTAGTATGCTTTTTAGTTTTTATTCACCAATTAGAAAATTTGCCATCCGATCCGCGACAGGTAGCGGACCTTAAACGGTTTAAATAGTGTTATTAACGTGGTTAAGTGTAAAAAAACATGGTTAAATAAATTTTGCCCCGTGTTTCACGGCGGGAGATAGACCTTAAATGGTAGAGGCAGTGACATTAACTTCTTGCGAGTAATGCACCGGAACATTCTTTTCAAACCCACTCGACACTCCCCATAGTGCTTCCTTCCACACTTAGCACAGTCATTTCTATCCTCAACTTCTTCGCCTCGGCCCCCTCCCACTCCTTTGCCGTCCGCTTAACGACACTTATCACTTTCTTTTGAGTTTCAGCAGGTAGTGGGTCCGCGGAGTCGAAGTCATCATATACTATCCCAGCTAGTCCCACTACAGATTCAAAGCTTGTAGGGGCATTGGCTTTTAACATGCACACGAACCCTTTGTGGCAATCCCTTGATGTAATATTTTATCCTCTTCTCCTCAGTGTCCACCAGATGTAGAACCAACTGAGCCATCCCATTATATTTTTATAAAATCGTTCCGTTACTATATTTCTTTAAAACTTTACTTTTGAGGAAACTTATTATGATGTCCTTCTTTACTTTTTTAAAACTTTCATTCCACCTTTACAGGACAAGTGACTATCACACACTTTAACTATCACACATGGATCATTCCCCGAAGACAAGATCCCTTTCTCGCTTACACCTCGGGGTAAGACTTTTACTTTAGCGCTGCCCACACCTCGGGGTGAGACTTTCTTTTTATCTTACACTTCGGTGTAAGACTCCTTTAGCATTGCTCACACCTCATGGTGAGACTCATTTATCTTTGCTCACACCTCGGGTGAGACTTCTACTTTAGCATGCTCACGCCTTGGGGTGAGATTTCTACTTTAGCATGCGTGCATGACTTTCTACTATGCAACTACTATGCAATGCAATTACACTACTACACAAAATAGAATGCAATCACATAAACTATCATATAGACAAATAACACATATTAACACATAAGCATATAATATGATATCTGTTACTATCACTGTCAAGCTACACCGAAGTGCAGCTTCTTTACCTTCTTTGCTTTAACTCTTTACTTTTTTTAAAATAAATTTCAAAGATAGTATTATACTCTTTAATACTTGCCTTTTCTTTTTATAAAAATAATATTGTTATAAAAACTATAACTTTCTCTCTTACTTTATAAAAATAACATTTTTATAAAAACTACACTTTGCCTTTCAAATCTTTCTATCGGTATGCATGCCAGCCCAAAACCATTAAGGAAAAAAGGAAATAACAATTCACTTGTACTGGTCTTACTATTACAACCCTCTAATCGTATCTGCTAGGCGAGATGCTAGAAATCTATAGTGAATCAACGAATGAAATCTATCAACAAATTATCTAGTGTCGCCGGCACAAGGTCAGTGTCGCCAGGGCAGTGTCGTGTCACCAAGGGACATGATCAGTGTCGCCCGAACTTGCGTTCAGGACTTAGTGTTGTTTCTTATACTGTCGCTAACTAGGAGTATCGTCGACACTCACTGTCGTCGTGGACATCAGCGACACTCGATAGTGTCGCTAGGGGCATGACACGTGTTCCAACCATTGTTGATCTTGGAAAACACACAACATCCTCTATCTATCATCCCGACTAGTGTCTCCAAATGAAGGTGGTGACACTAGTCAGTGTCGCCTGATGAACATCTTGTTCAAACAGGTTCGTTTCCAATCTCAAACCCTAACTTTTTACGTCCAAAACATTTATCTAGCTTCCATGAAGCTAGATCTAAGCTTCAATCCACTTTTAACACATAAAAATTCGATCTTTATGTTAAAACCCATGAAAACCATAAAACCCACTTTTCAAACAGAAACTCAGATCTAGACGAGTTTGTTACCTGTTTGAGCCCGATTCTTTGCTACTTACCTTCCGGTGATGATGACAAACGATCCTTGATATTTAGAACTCGAATCCCAACTTTCTCTCTCTAAACTCTCTCTAGCCTTCTCTCTCTAAAACTTGCAAATGAAGATGGTGAATGTGTAGTGGGGGTGGCGACTAGGGTTAAAACCCTCCTCCCCACCCTTCTCGTCTTTCGTTAAATCCCCGACTAGCCCTCGATCTTTTATTTTATTTATTCCCCGAGCTTTGGTTATAGAAAACGTCTTTTATTCATTAGAAATTTTGGGATGTTACACAATCCTTTTAACAACTTTTGTTAATATTTATATGTCTCACATATATTTGATTGTTCAATCAAACTATTCAATATGTAATTCGTAATTACATTAAAACCATTATCCCTATAGTGCATCATTATGACTCTTCATATTATGATACGACACTTCATATCTTGCACTTACTGTATGACTCTTCATACTGTAATGATCTAGAAAGAACATGTAACGAACCAACTTTTAGGTTTATCCTATAATATGTTTATTATATTATATGGGGTGTTTATAAATAAAATGAAAGTTGGTGGGTGCATTTTATTCATTAAAACAACCTAGTTTGGAAGGAAGGGTTTAATTGCAAAGTTGAGGGACTAGAATTGCAATTTGCCAAATCTAAATTTGGGCTTGTATGGGTGTGGCGACACAAACACATCAGATTGTGTGTGTGTCATGATTTAGAAAGGAGAAAAAGGGGAGAAAAGAGTTTTAACCAAGAACACTCAGTTTGGAGCTTGCATATGTGGATTGAAGGGTTGATTTGCACAACACCTTCATATTAACAAGTAAGAATCATCTCTATGTAGGGATGAGATCGGTACCGGTACGGTACCGAAAATACCGGTCCTGATTTTTGTTGAAAAACGGGTACCGATATCGGTACCGAGAATATAGAATCGGTACCTGTACCGGTACGGTACATGTATTTCGGTACCCGGTACCAATTTGGTGCCCGAATATAGATTACATCAACTTGCTAGCAAAAAAAACCATAAAAACTATCAATTACATCATTGGCTAGCAAAAAAACCATAAAAACTATCAATTACATCAACTTGCTACCTATTTGGACTTTGACCATAATTACACATAAAGTTTCTACCAAAAAAACCATCCTCAGAATTTCACATCCGTTAGCATCAAAAAACCATTACCATTCAATCCCTACTATCAGTGGCTTAACTTCATGAATCAATCACGATGACCATAATAAAGTAATAAACCAATACCAAATACCAAAAGATATAATTGTTCAAAAAAACCAAGTAAAGTTGATCTTCGTTTGATCCTCGCTAATCTCTATGCATCATTGCATTGTCTCTTTTTTCCTTTAGCTTGTTTATTGCATCCTCAATCTCTGAAAAAAAAAGAAACAAAGAAAGTTGTTGATACATATTTTATTTAACAACCAAACTAATTAAGAAATAAGAAGTTAAGAACTAATGCTACCTATGGCAATATTATCATCTTTTAAAATATCGTCTATGTCATCCAAAATTGGTTTTCTCGACTTTCTCACCCAATCTTGAGTGCAAATCAAAGCTTCAACAATATTAGATGACAACCTTATTATGTAGTTATCTAATATACGACCGCTCGTACTAAACGCCGACTCGGATGCGACGGTGGATATTTGAATGGCCAAGATATCTATCAAATATAAAAAAGTTAATAAACATTCATATTGTAATAAATATAAAATACATAGTTGAAAAAAGTAAAACATTTTACCTCTAGCCAACCGAGATACGATTGGGTATCTTTGAGCGTTTTGTTTCCACCACTTTAGTATGTCAAACCTAGTTGGCAATTTAACCTTTGGCTCATTTAAGTACCTTTTTAACTCGGTTTCTATTGCAACCGAGTTACTTTCTTCCACATTTAGAAATTTCTTAAAAAAATCATTACCATCGTCACATTCCACAATGTCTTCACTACGTGCTTCTTGAGATGCCGAATTACATTCATATTCGACCTTGTCAAACCTTTCTTTGTATGTTTTGAATAACTCGTGTAACCTATTTTCAACCTCTAACACCATAGCCGACACCTTACTTTCAATGTCTTATGTAGACATGGGTTTTTCCTTGGTTATGTCATACATAATCATCTTTCTAAAACAATGACCAATAAAATGCAATTTCATCGTAGGATCCAAAATAACGCAAAATACATAAAATCATTAAGTTGATCATACTTCCCCCAAACACTTGTTATACTTTTCACGCATTTTACCACCCATTACACAAAATTTTGGGTGAGCCGCCCATTCACGTAAATGTTTGTCCACATCTAAGATTTCTCTAAAAAGATGTGAGCTAAGGGCTTCGAAGTGGCAGACATAATTTCTATTTTGATCTTAAACTTTTCTAAAAAGTCTACCAATTGCTTGCACACACCGAAATCTGAATGTTCTGGCACTCTTTCTAACTCACGAAAATAAGCGTGATCTTCTAGTTCATAAGCAAAAAACACATCTTTTAAATCCACATCAATTTTTAACATTTCATAAGTTGAATTCCATCTAGTATGACAATCACCACACAAAAACCGATTTGATTCTAGTTTCCCTTGTTCCATGCACTTTTTAAACCTAGTTATTCTTTGTGTTGAATTTCCTCCATGTAATTTCATGTTCTTGAAAGGGGTTAGGGTGGATGAACCCTACTGGACTGGAATTGGGGTTTTAGAGGATGTATTGTTGAAAAAGTTGTTAATCTAGCATTACTAAAGCTAGAGGTTCAACTAATTCAAGTTAATTTCACCTAATTGGAGGTTTTAAAAATTAGGGTTCTTGAGACCCAATTTGGGGGTTTTGAATTTGGGGTGTTTGATTGGGAAATTGAGTATGTACAAGTGTGTATGGTGTAAGATAAACACAATTTCATATAGAAAACCCAATTGTATTGGTGAATTTTGAATTGGTTGGAATTGGAAAAGTTAGGTAAAACCTTAACAGGGTCAAATGGGTGGATTGTGGTGTAGAATGGTTAAAAGCTTGTGTGGATCTTGATAAATCAAGTCTTGATTAAGGGTAAAGATAATAAGGTCTTGGGTAGGTGTGGATACCTCAATTAGTGTGTACTTGAACCTTTAGATTACTAAATTAGTGTGGAATTGTTTAGGTAATCAAGGAGCAACCGGGAACGTCTAACCCAAAAGGTAAGTGCTTTTGTAAGATCGGTGAATACAAGATGGTTCTATTCTAGTTGAGATTGGCGGAAATAATCACAACTAAACAATGTAAACAAGTAAACAAGAAGAATACTAGTAAATGCAATGTGTATTAAGCTTCAAGGATTATAAGATTACAGATAAAACTCTTAAGCAAAAAAGCACACTTATACAATGACCCTAAGTACTACTTATATAGTAACTTAGAATCAAGACAGACCCTTGATTCTAAGGATCAGATCTAACACAAGCCGTTGATCTTGTATTGAAGCTATTCTATATGTAACGACAATAACAACTACAAAAGTTATCTTTACTCAAACGTCTTCTTAGGCATCATTGCTTGAGACCTTGGAAGAAGAGCGTCCTTGTCTTTTATTGTCTTGCACCAGTGACATTCTTTCTGTGTGGAGTGTGTCAGTGGTGCAGCAGAAAGTTGTCAGTGGTAATGGCTGCTTTATCGAAGCCAGTCAGCTGCAACGTTTGATCTTCAGCGGGAATGGCTATCAGCAGCAATGTTGTTGATCATCAGCAAGACACAACTGTCCATAGCTACTGATGATATGCCTATCAGCAGTAACTTGTTGATCAGCAGCAAACATAACTGTCCACAGCTGTTGATGATATGCCTATCAGCAGCAACTTTGGTATTTAGCAGATAAGGCTATCCGCAACAGATTTGTTCTTCAGCAGAAGAACAAGTATCCGCTGCAGATAAGCTTATCTGCAGCAGTTTATACTTAGAGAATTTTGTAGCCATCAGTCTTTATTTCTATAAACTCCCCCTAGACTGATGCTACCAAAACTCTCTTACTGCTTTTGCTGCTGAAGCTTTTCCATGTAGCAGACTATCCTTTTTACCTCATAGCCTCTTGGGTCCTGGCTGGGATTGTTTAGAGGAAGCTCAGATAGAGTCTTTATGTCTTTGCTTGGCATTTTGAAGATGGCATTTCTTGAACATATTATCTTATGTCCTTTAACATCAATCAGGATAAACTCGTTGGTATAAGCCTTGAAGGACCAACTGGTGAATGGAGAATGGGTTTGAAGAGGTTTGGCATCAATGATTACATCTTTACTAGGGTTGAAGTGATGTTTGATCACTAGCAAACAATGTCTTCCACCTTCATTCTCTTGCTTATGGGCTTCACCCAACTCCATCATTTTTCTTAGATCTGAGTCTGGAAGTTGCAGTACCTCATCAACAGATTTATAGACTGATCTTTTAGTTCTTCCTTTCCCCTGCAAACTTCAAACCATTTATCTTGACTGTTATAGAACCAGACAATTATTTCTCTTGAGTCTTCTGGTGTGATGGTAGGTTTGGTTTTCTTCTTGGAAGGCTGCTGATGAGGAGGAGCTGGGTGGAAGGATTTGGACTTTGTGGGTGGAGAGGAGGGAGGTCTAGGATTGAGAGTGGAAGGTTGTTGAATAGAGGAAGTGGTGGATGAGGGAGAAGGCTTGGGTTTCTTTTGTTTCCTTTCATCTTCTTGATTAATCACCCTCTTCTTTGAGCCTTTCTTCCCCAGTCTTTCTTCTCTTCCTTCTTGACTTTAAAGTAAAGGGCTTGAAGGTTCATGAAACTCATGGGACCCAGCCTTTTTCCACTCCCTCCTCTAGCCTTTAGGAAGTCAATCATGACCTTCCTTTCTTCATGGGTTCTTCTGTTAAATGCAATGGTCTTCTTGGATTTCTGTTTGACTTTTTCTTCTTCTTCAACCCTTTTCTTAGTTGCCAATTGACCTTGCTGACCCATGAAGAATCTGTAGATTTCTTTATTTGATATTTTCTCAAGGTAGTCTGCATCCTCACCTTGAGAAATCAGAGCCTCTATCCACTCCTCTCTCATTTCTTTGGCTAGTTCAGAATCAGTTATTCTGAACTTAGCCTCTTCCTTTTTCTTCTTCTCTCTTTCTTCTTCTTCTTTATTGAATTGTTCCTGCAGTTGAAGAGCTAGAGCTTCATCTTCTTGAAGTGGTGGTGGAAGTTGAGGCTTCTTGGTAGCTTGAGCTTCTTTCCTTGGCCTGAATCATATCTAATTCAAAGGTTTTTAGCATACCGAAAAGCTCAGTCATCTGAAGAGTCTTCATATTTTCAGTTCTTCTGCTGGACACTGTGTAGAGTGTCCAGCAACTGGGTAGAGACCTGATGAACTTCTTGAGAATATCTTTATTCTCCAGCTTCACTTTTGAGCACTGCAGCTCACCTACAAGATAAGTATATCTGTTAAATAAAACAGTTAGAGACTCACCTTCCTTCCGGATGAAGTTTTCATATTGCTGCTTCAGGATGTCTCTTCTGTTTTCTTTTACTTCCTCTGAACCAGCAAACATCTTCTCAAGAGCCTCCCATAGCTCCTTTGTAGTTTTATATCCTCTGAAGTTGTGAAAAACTTCATTTGGTAAGCACATCTGGATGGCTCCCAAAGCCTTGAAATCTGCCTCCATTTTCTTGATGTCTTCATCAGAGTATTTGGAGGATTCTTTGGGAACCAGTGTACCTCCGGAATCAGCGGAGGCCACCATGGGTATGTATGGTCCATCTTTTATGGATTTCCACATCTCATATTCTTGATAGCGGAAGAAGCTTTCCATTCTGTTCTTCCATATATCATAGTCTTCTCCAGACACCAGTCTTGGTGGTCTGCTGATGCTTCCAGTGTCTTCAGCTCCACTGTTTTGTGCCATTTTTGATTGGTGATAATGGGTGACTTTAGCAAAGAGATAGTTTTGAATAGAACCAGAGAATGATTAAACAAGTGTGAGTTTGTTTAATCTGTGAGCCAAAGCTCTGATACCACTTGTAGGATCGGTGAATACAAGATGGTTCTATTCTAGTTGAGATTGGCGGAAACAATCACAACTAAACAATGTAAACAAGAAGAATACTGATAAATGCAAAGTGTATTAAGCTTCAAGGATTACAAGATTACAAATAAAACTCTTAAGCAAAAAGAACACTTATACAATGACCCTAAGTACTACTTATATAGTAACTTAGAATCAAGACAGACCCTTGATTCTAAGGATCAGATCTAACACAAGCCGTTGATCTTGTATTGAAGCTATTCTATATGTAACGACAATAACAACTACAAAAGTTATCTTTACGCAAACGTCTTCTTAGGCATCATTGCTTGAGACCTTGGAAGAAGAGCATCGTTGTCTTTTATTGTCTTGCACCAGTGACATTCTTTATGCGTGGAGTGTGTCAGTGGTGCAACAGAAAGTTGTCAGTGGTAATGGCTGCTTTATCGAAGCCAGTCAGCTGCAACGTTTGATCTTCAGCGGGAATGGCTATCAGCAGCAATGTTGTTGATCATTAGCAAGACACAACTGTCCATAGCTGCTGATGATATGCCTATCAGCAGTAACTTGTTGATCAGCAGCAAACATAACTGTCCACTGCTATTGATGATATGCCTATCAGCAGCAACTTTGGTATTCAGCAGATAAGGCTATCCGCAACAGATTTGTTCTTCAGTAGAAGAACAAGTATCCGCTGCAGATAAGCTTATCTGCAGCAGTTTGTACTTAGAGAATTTTGTAGCCATCAGTCTTTATTTCTACAAACTCCCCCTAGACTGATGCTACCAAAACTCTCTTACTGCTTTTGCTGCTGAAGCTTTTCCATGTTGCAGACTATCCTTTTTACCTCATAGCCTCTTGGGTCCTGGCTGGGATTGTTTAGAGGAAGCTCAGATAGAGTCTTTATGTCTTTGCTTGGCATTTTGAAGATGGCCTTTCTTGAACATATCGTCTTATGTCCTTTAACATCAATCAGGATAAACTCGTTGCTATAAGCCTTGAAGGGCCAACTGGTGAATGGAGAATGGGTTTGAAGAGGTTTGGCATCAATGATTACATCTTTACTAGGGTTGAAGTGATGTTTGATCACTAGCAAAATATGTCTTCCACCTTCATTCTATTGCTTATGGGCTTCACCCAACTCCATCATTTTTCTTAGATCTGAGTCTGGAAGTTGTAGTACCTCATCAACAGATTTATAGACTGATCTTTTAGTTCTTCCTTTCCCCTGCAAACTTCAAACCATTTATCTTGACTGTTATAGAACCAGACAATTATTTCTCTTGAGTCTTCTGGTGTGATGGTAGGTTTGGTTTTCTTCTTGGAAGGCTGCTGATGAGGAGGAGCTGGGTGGAAGGATTTGGACTTTGTGGGTGGAGAGGAGGGAGGTCTAGGATTGAGAGTGGAAGGTTGTTGAATAGAGGAAGTGGTGGATGAGGGAGAAGGCTTGGGTTTCTTTTGTTTCCTTTCATCTTCTTGATTAATCACCCTCTTCTTTGAGCCTTTCTTCCCCAGTCTTTCTTCTCTTCCTTCTTGACTTTAAAGTAAAGGGCTTGAAGGTTCATGAAACTCATGGGACCCAGCCTTTTTCCACTCCCTCCTCTAGCCTTTAGGAAGTCAATCATGACCTTCCTTTCTTCATGGGTTCTTCTGTTAAATGCAATGGTCTTCTTGGATTTCTGTTTGACTTTTTCTTCTTCTTCAACCCTTTTCTTAGTTGCCAATTGACCTTGCTGACCCATGAAGAATCTGTAGATTTCTTTATTTGATATTTTCTCAAGGTAGTCTGCATCCTCAACTTGAGAAATCAGAGCCTCTATCCACTCCTCTCTCATTTCTTTGGCTAGTTCAGAATCAGTTATTCTGAACTTAGCCTCTTCCTTTTTCTTCTTCTCTCTTTCTTCTTCTTCTTTATTGAATTGTTCCTGCAGTTGAAGAGCTAGAGCTTCATCTTCTTGAAGTGGTGGTGGAAGTTGAGGCTTCTTGGTAGCTTGAGCTTCTTTCCTTGGCCTGAATCATCTCTAATTCAAAGGTTTTTAGCATACCGAAAAGCTCAGTCATCTGAAGAGTCTTCATATTTTCAGTTCTTCTGATGGACACTGTGTAGAGTGTCCAGCAACTGGGTAGAGACCTGATGAACTTCTTGAGAATATCTTTATTCTCCAGCTTCACTTTTGAGCACTGCAGCTCACCTACAAGATAAGTATATCTGTTAAATAAAACAGTTAGAGACTCACCTTCCTTCCGGACAAAGTTTTCATATTGCTGCTTCAGGATGTCTCTTCTGTTTTCTTTTACTTCCTCTGAACCAGCAAACATCTTCTCAAGAGCCTCCCATAGCTCCTTTGTAGTTTTATATCCTCTGAAGTTGTGAAAAACTTCATTTGGTAAGCACATCTGGATGGCTCCCAAAGCCTTGAAATCTGCCTCCATTTTCTTGATGTCTTCATCAGAGTATTTGGAGGATTCTTTGGGAACCAGTGTACCTCCGGAATCAGCGGAGGCCACCATGGGTATGTATGGTCCATCTTTTATGGATTTCCACATCTCATATTCTTGATAGCGGAAGAAGCTTTCCATTCTGTTCTTCCACATATCATAGTCTTCTCCAGACACCAGTCTTGGTGGTCTGCTGATGCTTCCAGTGTCTTCAGCTCCACTGTTTTGTGCCATTTTTGATTGGTGATAATGGGTGACTTTAGCAAAGAGATAGTTTTGAATAGAACCAGAGAATGATTAAACAAGTGTGAGTTTGTTTAATCTGTGAGCCAAAGCTCTGATACCACTTGTAGGATCGGTGAATACAAGATGGTTCTATTCTAGTTGAGATTGGCGGAAACAATCACAACTAAACAATGTAAACAAGTAAACAAGAAGAATACTGATAAATGCAAAGTGTATTAAGCTTCAAGGATTACAAGATTACAAATAAAACTCTTAAGCAAAAATAACACTTATACAATGACCCTAAGTACTACTTATATAGTAACTTAGAATCAAGACAGACCCTTGATTCTAAGGATCAGATCTAAAACAAGTCGTTGATCTTGTATTGAAGCTATTCTATATGTAACGACAATAACAACTACAAAAGTTATCTTTACGCAAACGTCTTCTTAGGCATCATTGCTTGAGACCTTGGAAGAAGAGCATCGTTGTCTTTTATTGTCTTGCACCAGTGACATTCTTTCTGCGTGGAGTGTGTCAGTGGTGCAGCAGAAAGTTGTCAGTGGTAATGGCTGCTTTATCGAAGCCAGTCAGCTGCAACATTTGATCTTCAGCGGGAATGGCTATCAGCAGCAATGTTGTTGATCATCAGCAAGACACAACTGTCCATAGCTGCTGATGATATGCCTATCAGCAGTAACTTGTTGATCAGCAGCAAACATAACTGTCCACAGCTGTTGATGATATGCCTATCAGCAGCAACTTTGGTCTTCAGCAGATAAGGCTATCTGCAGCAGATTTGTTCTTCAGCAGAAGAACAAGTATCCGCTGTAGATAAGCTTATCCATAGCAGTTTGTACTTAGAGAATTTTTTAGCCATCAGTCTTTATTTCTACAGCTTTGAACTTTCTTAGTAGTATATAAGTAGTTTATATGTAAGTAGATTATGTGGTAATTCTATTTACATGTTGTATGTTGATTTTGACTTGTGTGGTAAGTAGTCAAATGTATCATGAATATGGTAGAATATGTGTAATTGACTTAATGTGGAAATTAGTCAAACTAAATGAATGATATGTGGTAAATTGGCGTAGTTGAATTAAAGTGGTAATTAGACAAACTAGATTAATAAGTATGATTAAATGGCGTGGATGACTCATTGTGGTTAGAGTCAACTAAAATGTAAAATGTGGTAAAAATAGACCAAAATTCACTTAAAGCGGTAAAAGTCAACCATTGGTGGTAAAACGGTATATGGGTTGGTTACATGAAGTGGGGATGCTTCATGGAGGTGTTTACATGAAGTCAAATACTTCACAGGTGGTAGTGAGGTCAAATACCTCACAGATGAAAGTGAAGTTAAATACTTCATGGGTGACATGAAGTCAAATACTTAGTGGGTCGGTATAGAGTCGAATACTCCATGTGGAAAGCGAGTCTCACCTTAGACATGTGTAAATGTCTAGTTAATGGATGGTAATGCGTTAGGACTTGTATGGGGTCAATACATGTGTAAGTTGTATGTCGTTATATGCCCAAACAATGTGATGTTAAAATTTGAAGTTAAACACTTCATGGGTGAAAAACGGGCAGTGGTCCTCGTGTTTGGGGATGGATAACTAACTATTATATGTTAGTATATGTGGGTAAACTTATATACAGTTAAAATATGAGTTTATGATGGTTAACAACTTAAATATGCAAATGGGTCAGACGACAGGGGGTTGCTTAGGTTGAAAAACGAAAATGGGCATGGTTGACCTGGATGGGGCGCATCATACGGCCGGGGGGCGCCCCATACGCCTGGAGCGTTTGATACGCCCAAAACATTCCGGTAGATGCTGGAAATTTCGGGTTTTCGGGGTTTAGGTCCCTATGACTACTTATCTTTACTAAACTTGTTCCATTTGATGTTTTAAATGTAGGGAAAGCTCCGGAGTGATCTCGGGTCTCGCCAAAGTTGGACATTGGATTCTCAAAGTTTGTTTTGGATGTTTGTTGTTTAAAACTAATCTCGTGGATGGGAATGCAACATGTTTAAAGTCTTTTGGATTTGTAGTGGTCTAAAACTTATTTAGTTCTCTTAAATTTAGATATCTGTGGGTATTACATGATGTTTTGCAATGGTGAAATCATGTAGGAAATGGTAAACATATGTAAGGGACCTAACTTCCGCTTGTTTTTTATAATTTAAATTGTTTTAAAAATTCGGGTGTTAAAGAACCTTTTCGTCTTTGCATAAGCAACCACTATGGTAGCTTCTGTATGAACCAATCTTGTGTTCATATGAAACATCCAATGTTCCCTTTGTGTAAAAGGCCTTTTTAAGTTTGTTTGTTGTTCTCTATCTATCCCATAAATATGTGTTCCTTTATTAGTCACATCCAATGTGATCTAAGAAATAATCTTTATTCCAATATCCATATCTTGAATTTAGATTAAAGTTAGTATGTCAATTACATACTTAGTCTCAAAGGATTTGATCTCCCACTTAACTCCACACATCTCCTTTGATAACTACTTTATCGAACGGAAACCTAGTTCATATTGAGTTAAAATACATGTGTTATTTATACCTTTATCCGGTAACATCATCAAATATCCAACATACCGTCTGTGATTTAAATGTGTTACCCTTTAAGCATGTATTCATAATGCATGCTGATAATCTCATGATCTGATAACTCTTTATTTGATGATGATAAGTCTTCAGCTTCCTCAAGCTGTTGGACGCCACTTGAGAAATACCATATTTCTTGTAGATGGCAAAATTCGTTCTTTAACTAAGGTATCAACACTTGGTAAGGATCATCACATCTCTATGTATGCATCCCTTCTTAGTTACAGAGGAATTTAGACTTATCATGGAGTCTTGTGTCAATGGTTTTTAGCAATCTGAAAGTAACACTTTACCTTCCTTTTAAGAAACTTTTGATCTAATCAAATATTTCTTGTCTTGCCTTTGCTGGTTATACTTCATTAATTACTTGAAATGCTTTCGAGTAATCTCATGTCTCACGTGACTTTGAAGTTAGTTACAAAGTAGGTTTCTTTATCCCATGAAATTCTCTATAGATATTAAGACTAATCTTCTTGCTATTATTCCTTTTCAAACACAATCCTTTCAGATGAATGATTCAAGAACCGATGAGTGACTCATCATTCAAAAATCATCTTAGTTTGTTTAGGAACTAATGGAAAAACTACAGACAAGATTTCATAAGGCTACCTTTAATTAACAGTCATGTAAAAACCATATGCTTGATAACACGGATTAAAATAAAGGTCCAACCAAAATTTCATAATCAAAATGTCATCAAACAAAAACCAAAAATTGAAAAGTGTTCAATAACATCCAATGTTTCAAAGTACGCAAATTTTAAAGAATGTAAATTTCACTACGACGTGATCTTCAAAATTCCCATTGCTTCAGTTCATCATTCTTCCTTAGACTTTGCAACAACTATTGTGAAATATTAGTATGAATACCATATTCACATGTACTTGAGGAAAATGATAGGTTTTTATATACCTATAGTTTCTGCTACAAAAGCAGTGTACTGCTCTAGCTCTTACAGGTATACGGGGCAATTCCTCATAAACTGACCAAAGTCAGCACATCGAAAGCACTTGACGTTGTTATGAGAATCACCGGCAAACGATCCTTCAGCAACAACTTTTCCTTTGACTTTTGCCTTACCTTTGCCAAAAGCACTGAACTCGTTTTTCTCCCTTTCCATCATAAGCATAGTAAATTGATTTGGAAAAGTCATCTTTACACCTTTTAGCATTATGTGCAGTTCAGTTAGAGAACATTCCATATCACTCAATAGATAGTTCTTGATGAAGCTATCATATGAGTCAGGGAGAGAGCTTAGGATTAGATCCTATCCCATGTGAAAATCCAATTCCTTCAGCTGATACACATAGACAACCATTCTCTGGAAATGTCGACTAACACTACCACCCTCTTCCGGTTTGCAAGACGAAAGGATATTCATGTATCGTTCAATCCTTATTTGTTTCTGGAACTTTTCCTTTAACAGATTGATCATCTCAAAGGCATTACCCATTTTAACGTTTCCGTTAAGTGTAGGTTCAATTGTTGCTAGGATAAGCATTGACACATCCAATGAGTCATTAACATGCTTATTCCATGCATCAATGGCTTCCCTGGAATTAGTAGCAGGTTGTTCGGGTAAGGGACCTTTAAGAACGTATTCCTTTTTCTCAGATCTAAGAACAATTCTTAGCCTGCGGAACCAGTCCACTAAGTTATCACCATCGAGAGTTTCTTTCTCAAAGATGTAGCGTAGAGCATTATAAGAGAAGTTTGAATTCGAAGACATCTACAAAGAACAAAGTTAGTTTTAGTATTTTCGATGAAAAAAATTCTTTAAAATAATGACCCTTTAAGAAAAACATTATATCTTGTTTAAGGAATGAGATCCACGGTTCACTATATTCTATGAATGGGGAAACACTCTCCATAGGACATAGCTATTTAGTTAGGTAACGATTACCAATTGTATCCGATACAATTCTCATGATTATAAGGCCGGTCAAAGACATCTAATGTCTTGAGTTGGTACTATTAGCCTTATATGTGCCCACTCATACTAGTAATTGGCTGAAGCACTTCTTACAGGTTTGAGCAACATCGCATCCTAATTCAGCAATGTGTGCATGTCGCCCCAAGACTCTCAAAAATCGCCACATCACCTTGTCCTGACATCCATAGGCCGAAGTATAACGCTGAGGCACATGTACTCAGGGGTTCGGATATATCGTTTCAAGTGTCCTGAAATAGGGAGGCACTGACATATTTATTACGTTAGGGATTTATTTAGTGTTTTACCATTTACGGGTCAAAAACACATCGTGATCCAAATAAGAATGCTAATATATAAACACGGGTTTTATAAAATTCCAAATTTTATATGTACGACTCGTGATACGGATAAACTCTTTATCTCATGCACGCTTGTATTTTAATATCATATATTAATAAACGTGTTCGTAATCGTGATCCATTTTATCTATTAATAAACTCATTCATTAATATTCGAGTTTTGAATAATTAATCTCATTAGTTATATATTACCAAAACTTCGGTTTTAACTCTTAAAATAAACTCCTTTATTTTAATAAACCTTTCACGAGATAACTTAAAATCTCTATTTTAAAAATCCCCATGTTTCAATTGGTGTTGTTTTAGTTTAAACAGTTTGATTGTTTTTATAAAATTATTTAACCTAAATGACCAACATTCAAGCAATGCATAAAATAAAACACAACCAAAACACAATGTGAATCAAGCCATAAAGTCGTTCGGTTTACTAGAGCCAATAGCCAAACCGAACTAGGTCAAAGGGACGATAAACCAAGAAACAACTCTTGTTCTTGAATAGCTTCCACTTGCTTCAGGATCTCCATCTTGTCCTCCCGATCGTTAATATGTCATAATTTATACATGTTTTGCATACATAACAATCCCCATATTATGGTACTAATTGAACTAAAGCTTTGCAATTGATACTTAAAATGTTTATATTTTGCAATTGCAGGATAAACCGTGTTCCAAGAGAAACAAAGCTAAAACAGCCTAAAACATCAACAAATCATGCTTTTGGAAGAAGCATGCCCGAACTTTGAACCCCCAAGAAGTCAAAATTGGTCAACACAAGTCAATAAGAAGCAAAAAGACAAAACAGGGAGCATGAGGGGGTTGCACGGTCGTGCATTGCCCTTCCTTGCTCCCCAAGGTCTCTCAAACCCTGCCATTTGTACCTTTTTATTCCCGAGGTGTTTGCACGCCCGTGTATTGCTCATTTTGAGGCCTATAAATAGATGGCTTAGGTTCTTCATTTCACACACCATTCCAGAGAGAAAGACTCACTTATATAGTGTGTAGCTATAGTTTTGAGTAGGGAGCAGAGAGTAGAGAGGCTCTTCTGCTTTGTTCGCAATAGGGGAGCCTACGAAACTTAGCATTATGCTAGTTCGTATGGCCATTCGTGGCTAAACCTTTTGTATTGCTTGAGTGAAGATGAAGTTTGGTGTATTTTAATGTTTAACTTATTAGTCTAATGGTATGTTTATGTTCTTTAGTCATTCGTTGTTAAAACCATCTATGATAGACTTTTTATTATTATTATTATCTAAATTTGTCTTTACACTTTTGAGTGTTCTTGGTTTTAAAGTTTAAAACCGTAAAACCTTTCTAATCAATCTTCTCTTGAAACTTATACGTCTTTATACAAGCGGATCTTGATAAGCCAAAGCTTGGTTAATATTAATAATATCATACCTCTTTATACGAACTTGTTATGAAACCAAGAGTTGATAAACTCACATTGGGAACGGTACGTCATTATACATGGTCCCATTATTGCACCGCCTCCCGGTGAACAAAGTCTAATCACTCTTTTAAATAAAAATAGAGGTGTTTAAGTTTGATATCTTAAACCATCTCAGAGATAGAATCAAAGAGTTGAGGGTAACGATGTCTTCTCGTGAACCAAATGTTGTGATAATGAGGCTCTAGCTGTGTACTGATGTAGTGCAAAGCACACATCTTTATTCCTAGTGTTTAGTGCGTTTTTAGTTAGTTTTATCTTTGTTTTGAGTCGTTTTTGTATACTATTGAGTCTTTGTCCTGTTACAGGTGCTCGTGGGAAATACAAGTGAATACATGAAGAAACCGAGCAAGAGAACGAAGCCGGAAGATAAAAAAAGAGAAAAAGTTGAAATTCCAAATTCTCTCGGTATGCGAGAGAGGAAGACAGAAGCTTCGTGGTACGCGAGGAACTCAGAAACGCTTTGGGGTTTTTCGGGTTTTAGCTAAATAGGAGACGTTTTTATGGAATTGTGGAAGACAGAAGATTATGGAATTGTGGAGAATCTTCTCGTTAAACTGAGTTTTTCTTCGTTTTGAGGTTTTTCGGGTTTTAGCTAAATAGGAGACATTTTTATGGATGAAACTTGAAAATAAGCTTAGAACTAGCATCTAGAATGAAAACCGCACATTTTGATCAAATAAAATTGTAAGATTGGCATGATCAGGTTAGCATGCAAGAATTTCGAACTTGTTCAGGAAACAGGTCTTGCGTACTTATCAAGTACGCAAGAAGGATGTCCTGCGTACTTATCAAGTACGCATGAGGAAGATCCTGCGTACTTTCAAGTACGCAGGAGGAAGATCCTGCGTGCTTATCAAGTACGCAAGAAGAATGTTCTACGCACTTGTCAAGTACGCATGAACCAGGCCCTGCGCACTTGCTAAGTGCGCATGCATCAGGCTAGATAGTGAAGTCAGTATGGTCGCCTAATTCGGTATGATTAAAGCGTTAGAGTCGGGATTGGGTCTGATGTGTATTTAACTACCTAATTCAGATCGTACATGACGTTGTTGGGCCTTTGTTTAAGACAACCAAGACTAGTTTATCAGGTGAGTTCTATGTGCCCCCTTCTATGTTATGTGCAAATCATTTTAAATGTTTTGGGGCTGAAGTGTATACACTAAATGAATAAATGATATGAATGCCAATGTGATCATACGTGATATACTAATATATTTATATATATATGAAAATGAATTATGAACAAAGAATGAAACGTATGTTTACAAAGAATGAATGAAAGAATAGCATAACGTAACTAAATGAAATCTTGCTTTATAATTATATATATTGCATGTTATGAATGTATGTATACGTTACGGACGGAAACGAAGCTAATGGCTACTTCTGTAGACGGACGACCACGCGACTATTTTGCAACCGGGAAAAATATGTTCCTTCGCAAGCTAGGACGTACAAAAGGCATTAATGGGCGGTCGAAGTAAATGCTTTAATAGTATAACGGTTGCATAAACAATAGTTCGCGTGGGAAACGGATGCCTTAGGGCAGACGGGCGAATATGACGGACTACGACGGTAGGACGGTTAAGACGGACGGCCGAAGGTTGGCCGAACGGATGTTAAGGCGGACGGTTTCTAGGACCGGACGAGTAAAAGGGCTACGACGGTAGCTTAAGGGCGTATGTCTTTGTGATATACGCAGTAAAAGGCGGGTTGATCACCCTTATGTGTATGACCAATGAATGTTAAGGAAAGTAAAGGTGAATGCATATCTATGTAATCACATAAGAATGATGAAAGAAAAGCAAAAGCTATGAATACGTATTTATATAAATGTATATATAATTATGCATACTTATAAAGAAAAGAATGTTCATACTTAATTGTTCTAAACTAGAACTCACCAGCGTTAGCTGACTTTTAGTATACATTTCAGGTAAAGAAATGAAGGGTCGTGCGAAGGCGTGATGGTTACCCGGCAAGCGACTGACATCCCACTCTTAATTGTTAAGAAAATGTTGTCTTTTTAATTGTTAAGACTTCCGCTGTTATGTTATGTATTTGAATGATGTTTGTTTTCACTACTCTCGAATGTTTCTAATTTAAGTTCAGTATTTATGACTATGTTTATGAGTAAATCAAACAAGTGAGGTTACACGGGAAAGCGGGCTTACAGTAAGAAACTCCGAGAGTTAAGTGAGTTTGTTAATCTAGAGAGAGTGAAAACCCCAAGTGTGGGGATGTTTAGGGGTGACAGTTTGTTGAAGTACTTGAACTAGGTGATCTTTGGACCTGGTGGATTTAAGTTGTGGTGGAAATACTGGATTGGTGCATATGATATACATTTAGAGTTTGACAAGAGTAGTTGTTTGCTAGAGATGTGGAGGACCGGTAGACCGCATAGGATGAAGGCGGTACCGGTTAGGATCAAGGAGAAGCCTCCTGATAGGCTTGTATGAGTCCCGGGCAAGTGCCTGGGATGTAGAGTTTGTGTGTCCTACTTGGTTTGAGTCTGTTTCTTTTTATGTGTTTTCGGTATGTGTGTTTTGTTTGTGTCATGTTTTGCAAGAATTCGTGCTTGATTCGGCGAGGAAAATTGTCGGGAATGAAGTTCCAGCTATTTTTACATATGTTTTTACGCTTGGAATAGGGTTTTATGGAATTTAGGTGAAAAAGTTTGATGGTGTGAACATTTTTATAAGTATAAAACCCCCCTTAACTTTCTTTCACCAGCCACTTCTCGCGGTATGCGAAGCCTTTGGGAAGTCCTCTCACGGTACGCGAAGGACAAACTTCTGAGCCGACTTAATTTTTGTTCCTCGCGGTACGCGAGGAGGAGCTCTTCCTCTTTCGTGGTACGCGGGGGTTCCTGTGCCAGCCTTTATTCTTTGTTTCCCATGGTTTCCCGTACCCGCCACCATTTACCACTCATTACCACCATAACCATCATACCACCTCTATCAGCATCCATTATCATAACCATCATCATTCATACCATCCAACTACTTCCATGGGAGAATTTGAAACTGTTTCGTGACCGATGATCCACCTTGCTGTGGCATTCATGTCTATGTGTTTGCCACCCATCAGGTACGTTTCCCTACTATCTATTTTAAGTTCTTAGTGAGTCAGTTTGAGTCAGTCGAGTCTTTTATTTTAATTTGAGTCAGTTTAATGCTGCGGGTTTGTTGTGAGGTTTATTTTGCAGGTTTTATCATCCCGCCCATACTCAATCTCCATTCGGGCGGGGTTGATCATCACTTATATCTATCTTTTAAAGGCAACCCGACAATCGTTTGTGCAATCGCGACCGAAATGCTATACGGTGCACACGTGGAAGAGTAATGCTGGACCATTCATGCTTCATTACCAGCTAAGTCGATTCCTTTTATTTTTGTATTTTTATTTTTAGTTGTGTCTTACTTCACATTGAGGACAATGTGTCTTTCAAGTGTAGGGATGTGAGTGTCTAGTTTAGCTAGTTTGTCTTGTTTATAAAAATTCAAAAATACAAAAAAATTAAAAAAAATTGAAAAAAATGTCAAATGTCCTTGGAAATAACTGCTTATACTTGGAAAATGATAGGACAACTGGATCTACTTGTGAGTTTAAATGAAATAAAGGATAGAAAACGCGTTTGATTAGTGATGTTTTGGTACACCCAGCTAGCTAGTAAAGCTTAAATATCCCGTGCGTGTTGTTTAGGATTAATAATTGAATAAATTCATGATATCTTGTGGGTACTCATCTTAGGGGTGTCGGTAATACTGAAACTGTCAACATAGGGTGATAAGTACCACGTTAAGTTAAAATTTAGAGGTTTTTGAAATTCTTGGCACACCACTCTCTTTTTATGAGAATAAATCCGAGTTTCGGTGGCGCCCGCATCCATAGTCCATAATTCTTGAGCTTATTTGATTGAAATCTAAGTTTCGCCTACGTGTCACACGTCGGGTTCCAGCCTGATTGAAACACCACTGGGTTGATTCTTATGTGCTTCATTGTTATGACTTAGTCTATGTGTTACTTTTCGGGATAGTGACTTGGTTGAAACGCCTCTAGATGAAGTTTAATTTGATTATTAATGCTCATTATCATCCATTCATTCATATATAATCATTTTTTCTAAAAACCTGTAAATTTTAGTTTAACGTGGTAGGGTAAATCTATATGGTTTGATCCGTGCCTAGACATGACCGTGAGACGGGATTAAGTAGAGATGTAACTTCTAAGTGTGAGTCACATAGATTGATTGATATCTGTATAAACTGGAATTATAACACATAACGGGGGCTTGAAAGTTGGTGCTTGGGTTTAGTCGGACAAAAATACTGATTGTTGCTTTTTAACGCTTGAATAGGTTTTGATAATTGGTAAATGATGTTTGTTAAGTTAGATCTGAGTTATGATTCCATTTGCAGCTTTTTCGAGGACGAAAAAAGGTTAAGTGTGGGGATGTTTGATGTAGTGCAAAGCACACATCTTTATTACTAGTGTTTAGTGCATTTTTAGTTAGTTTTATCTTTGTTTTGAGTCGTTTTTGTATACTATTGAGTCTTTGTCTTGTTTACAGGTGCTCGTGGGAAATACAAGTGAATACATGAAGAAACCGAGCAAGAGAACGAAGCTGGAAGATAAAAAAAGAGAAAAAGTTGAAATTCCAACTTCTCGCGGTACGCGAGAGAGGAAGACAGAAGCTTCACGGTACTCGAGGAACTCAGAAACGCGGCCCGACGGCTTGCTAGATTTTCTCGCTGTATGCGAGAGAACATTAAATAGAGAAAAAAACCCTAATTTGATATTAAATAGAATTTGAATGCCATACTACAAAAAGTTCGTATCTTTGCCATCAGAGGAGAGTTCTAGGGCGACTTTGAGCCTGGAGAAGAGGATTGAAGTGAAAAGATCGAGTCTTTGATCCCGGGTGCATTAGTTTTAGCGTTTTTGGTTCCAAAGATTGAACCTTTATCTTTGTTTCTTATATTTGAAACCATAGTTGTGTTTGATTCTACTATTCTAGTTGTTTTGAGCATGATTATAGGCTAAAACCATTGATACTTCTTAGGTTACGATGAATATTTGTTAAAGTTGTGATTTTTATCGGTTTTGGTTATTTTGAATGGACTAATGTTTTTGTAAGCGATCTTTGTGTGATAATTATGATGATATAGCATGTTTAATTTTGATTGTGTGATTGATTATAACTTCGTATGCTTATTGTGGTTTTCTGCCAGTTTTATTTACGTTATCAGGTCATATATCTTAGGGTTTGTGATTGTTGAGTGGTTTGCTAGACGTAGTAGCCATATGAGTTGTGTTTGATTGCTGATTTGAATTGAATGTGTGTCCTAGTTCAATAACCGCGAGGTGAGAATTAGTTGTCTAGTATTCGTCATTAGGAATCCGAGTGTTAACAGTCTGAGAGGGCGTTAGTATTAGGTGTCTAGTGATTGTTGCTAGTTCATGTCATAGTTGTTATCCTAAGTTTACCCCGTGTATCTTCGATGTATAGTTGACAGTGAGACTGAGAGGTAATTTGTCTATTCGGGTACATTGTCATTGCTGGAAATACCCGAGAGGTGATTCACCATCTGGTGAGTTCAGTACATCTTTAGGTAGCTTAGTTGGTGACACCCTGGGAGTGATTAGGGATCCACTAGGTAGTCTTTAGTTGTCATCTTTAGAAACATCATAGTTTCCAGAACCGGTAGAAGTTGTGCTTTGCAAGTAGGATTCCGACCTAGGTAGTATTCTTCCCATTCCTGATTTCACCTTAACTCTTGTCTTGATAGTTTGTGTCGATCTTAGTTCTGCATTAATTAGTTTAACCTTTAGTGTAGTTAACCCCGCAAACCAATTAAATCATTAGTCCGAGTCAGAGTCTAGTTTTGTTATCGTAGTGTCTCTAGGGTTCGATATTCTGGTTTACCGTTAAGCTGTGCTACACTCGATAGGTACACTTGCCTGTCAGTGCGGTCTAGTTCATAGGTTTTCCATTTATTACTTAGGAGTCTAGGTTAGGTTTTGTTAGTTTTTATATAGACCGTCTGGGCGACATCATGTACCGTTCACACATTTGTATTAGTCATACCATCGGATTAGTTAACATAACATTATCATATACGACTCGGATTCAAAGCCCAAAGCAATGCTCGTTGTGATCTGATTATTCTTGAGCTATTTACTTTCCTGTTATTTACTATTCTGCTATTTACATTTCTGTTACACACTTGACGCACAATTTACATTTTATGCTATTTACTTTACTGTCATTTACTTTTCTGCTTCACAAGCACACAACGCTCACTCACTAATTAAACATGCTAAATGATAACAAATGTTGAGTATTGGAACTCGACCGTGTCCATTGACTCGATACTTGGTTTTTACCTAAACTATATTACGTTGCGATAAGTACACTTGCATATTGTGTGTTTTTAAGTTTAAGTATTTATCATTTTATAAATTTTAAAACTTGGTCTCGTGAAATCATCTCTAAATATATTATTATATAATATATACTTTAAAAACGACACATCAAGTTTTTGGCGCCGTTGCCGGGGACACGGTGATTTCAAGAAAAATTCGAGTTAACGGATTAACTTTAATATTTTCCATCTATTTTCTGTTACGTTTGTTTCAGGATGTGTATGATCCATAGCTCCACTACTGGTTTTTATCAACCTTTAGCAGAGCCTGAAAGATTTATTTCACCGTCGATTATGAGAAAGACGTACCAAGAAAATGGCCGTAGAAAACCACGCTATTTCCGACTTTCCTAGACCGTCACTTGAAGCCTTGGGATCTAGCATCACAAGGCCGACAATTGATGCTAACAACTTTGAGATCAAATTGCATCTCATTCATATGATCCAATCATCATGTACTTTCCTTGGATTGCCCGATGAAGACCCTCATGCCCACATTGCAAAATTCCTTGAAACTTGTGACACTTTCAAACTGAACGGAGTTCCGAATGAGCAATTTGACTCCGAATGTTTCCTTCCTCCTTAAGGGAACGAGCTAAGGCATGGCTAAACTCTATTCCTACCGGGTCAATCACTACGTAGGATGATATAGATAAAAAATTCCTTTCGAAATATTCCCCGCCAGCAAAAACCGTAAAATTGAGAAATGATATTACCACTTTCGCTCAGGAGGATGGTGAGTCACTATACGAAGCATGGGAACGTTTCAAGGACATGTTGAGGAAATGCCCTCACCATGGGCTAGAAGTTTGGATACAAGTATCATCATTCTACAATGGGTTGAACAATCAAGCTCCAAACACTCGACGCTACTACAAGTGGTATTTTTGGAAACAAGAGACCACAAGAAGCTTACAACCTAATTGAGGAAATAGTTTTGAATATCTATCAATGGTATAATCCGAGAAGTAATAGGGGAGCCAGGCTACGTGTTAACTCTGTTGATACTATCACTTCACTTTCTGCTCAAGAAGACACCCTCACCACTCGACTAGATCAGATTAGCAAGGGCAAGATAAATGCTGGAAAAACCAAAAGCACCACTATAGATGTCGAGCAAGTTGACTTTATTGGAACCAATCGCCTACAAAAAAACCCCTACAGCAACACTTACAATCCTGGATGGAGGAACCTTCCAAACTTTAGCCGGAAAGATAACAATAACCAAGGACCATCTGGTTTTGGGCAACAACCATTTCAACAAAGACAACCTCAAAACTTCCAGCCTCGTCAACAATTCCAAGGAACTAACAAGCCAAGTAACGGGTTAAGTATAGAGGACGCGGTAACTAAGTTGATAACTACAACTAAAAGTCAAGCCCTCTTAGCAGACGCTCGTCACAAGCAATATGAGGAAAAGTTTAATCTACACGAAGCTGAATTTAGGACACAGAAATCAACTCTACAATCCACTGAAATACAATTGGGACAATTTGCAGAACTGTTATATGAAAGACAGCCAGGATGTCTTCCAAGCAACACTGAACCTAATCCAAAGGTAAATGTTACTGCTATCACCCTTAGAAACAGTAAAGTTTATCCAGAACCGCAAATGCTAGAGGAAGAAGAAGTTCAGACAACACCACCATGGGAGATATTCACTAGAGTTCCACTTCGCCCACCTACCATAGAATCAACCACACAAGAACAACTATCAAAAGAAACTTCACAACCCACTCCAGTGAGCACTCCTATTAAGACTTCAACAAGAACCAAGGTGTGTACTCCTAAGAATATGTCACCAACTGAAGGTACAAAGAGAACTTTCAAGCCATACATACCTTACCAAGGAAGATTGGTGAAGCAAAGGACTGACGAACAATATGAGAAATTTATCGAACTTATGAGCCAAATCCATGTTAACCTACCTTTCCTGGATATCATACAACAAATGCCAAAGTATGGACGTTTCTTGAAGGATTTCCTCACTATAAAAAGAAACATGGAAGAAGCAGGTTAAAAGAACTAACAAATGTGTCACTTTTGTTGAACGATGCCTTCCAAAGAAACTCTCTGATCCTAGAAATTTTTCTCTACCATGTTCTATCGGACCACTACCTTTGATTTTCCCTCTCGCTGATCTATGAGCAAGTGTAAACGTAATGCCATATAACATGTTCTAAAAGTTAAAAGTTGGAAATCCACAACCTATTAACGCAACTATCGAACTTACGGATGGCACTATCAAGTCTCCTATAGGAGTCATTGAGATTTTACTAGTAAAAGTCGGCAAGTTTGTCTTCCGTGCCGACTTCATGGTTTTAGAAATGGCACCTGACTACTTTGTGTCTTTGATTTTGGGACGCCCATTTTTAGCCACTGCTAGAGCAGTCATCGACATGAACGAAGGTATTCTAACACTTTGTGTTGGAAAACAATGAGTAACCTACGACATCGGGGGTAACAAATGTTTATCCAATGATCCCTTTGAAATTGCACATTTCATTGATACTAATCTGGACTACCAACTGAAGAAAGCTAAAGAAATCAACAAAGGAAAGAAACCAGACCTTGGAAAGGACCTCAACAACACTAACTGGATTGACAACTACTGGGACCCGCAGCCAAAATTAACAAGGAAAAGGACTTTGAAGGTAGGAATGGGAGATACGGGGGAGATCCAAAGCTCGGCCCGAAGATGGATTGATGAAGCACGTATGGGTCCGGCCAACAAACCTTAAATAAACGTGGCGCTTCTGGGAGACAACCCGATGATCGTGAATAAATTGAGATGTTGGTGCATACGACATAACACATGGACCTCAGGTTTGGTTTTCCAAATTTAAGTTTCTCGTACTTCAGCCTCCAGGTATGACTTCTCGATACTAGGACCTTAGTAGCTTAGCTACTACCTATTATTTCCATTTTATGTTTTTACGTTTTCTTTGTGTGTCAAGTAGCATAGCATCACCAAGTAGTTTCTCTATTTCTTTAAGGAGTTCCGCTCCACTTCTACAAGCTTGGACGTCAGCAAACCACATCAAATTTGTGAGAGATTTGATAGAAGTTTTTGGCATCACACTAACAACAATCACAAGCATTGGCCATATGTTATACACCGAATTGACCGGGGGAGTACTAGTTTCGTTTCGCTTAAAACTTCATGCATTTAAATTTCTTCATAGCATTTCATTATATGCATTTGTACATTGAGGGCAATGCACAGTTTTAAGTGTGGATTGGGAATTAGAGATTCAGGACAAACTTGTTTCCTCAAAGCAGTAAAACTAAAATTGTGATTTTCTACCCATTTGACTAAAACCTTATTTTCACCAAAACTTATTTTCTTAAAAAAAAACACTCAAAATTTAAAAAAACCTTAAAAAGAATATAAACCTCTTTGAGTTCGCGCTTAAATAAACTAAAAAGAATAAATAGAAACATGACAAGTAGAAACAAATAGATATTATGCATAACAAATCACTAAACCCTATCCCATCCGTTTTCATGTGAGAATAATCTGAGCCTTTCATGAGCATTATTATCATCATTATTCGCATGCTCTTTCGTTTGGTTTACTGAGTGTTTTCGATCAAATTCTATGCATAATTAGAACTTGTGTGACTTAGACGTATCAAGACCATGAACTAGTAGTTGTATGAAAATGATTGAGGCACCTAGGACTTACAACCCTTATATATTATCCTTAAACCCTAAACTACCAAAAACAATATCCGCCTAAATAGACCTTTGAGCCTTAACTTTTCTTTTCTACTAACAACATTTATCACCATACCAGGTTTTCGTAAACACCGATTATTGGCTAACTGACTTCAAGATGGAGAATCATTAGTTTATCTTATGTCGTTATTTCAAGTATGCAACCGTTGAGACAATTTGGAAAGAATCTGATTCACTCAAGGAATTGAAATACATAAAAGGTAGTGGATGTATTAGGAAGAAACAACCGAATGATCTACAAGAAAGATATGGAAAAATATTTCAAGGAAATTGAGGAAAATGATTTATTGACAAAGCAGTCTTGATGTTAAAAAAATGAGAAAAAAAGAGAGAGAAGTTGGTGTTTTAAAGGTTAGACCTAAAAGAGATGGACATGCATTCTTTCGATTTCAATTTGCTTTTTTGTACTCATTTCGCAAAGCCTAATTTACCGCCCGAACTCTGAGAAAAGTTTTCAAAGCAACAACTGATGTAAGAAAATGGTGGCACAAGCAAGAACAACTACCACCATCCTTCGGCTTGTCAAAAAGCGCCGCCAAAAGAAGAGCCAAAAGATATGGAAAATTGTGAAACGTGTCAACTGGAGCCATGATGGTAAATACAGCAAGATTCAAACTTACTCCCAACATGAGTATACACATCTGATCAAAGTAAATGCTATTATGTTACAAGTCGAAAGAACCATACGGAAAGGCAGTAATGTGTACTACGTAGTAAGGGAAGAGTTGAACATGATAAGAAGTATTGGTCTTGGCAATCTGACCGTAAACGAGCCCTCAGATTAGTTATACTATCATTATCTGAGTATTGTAGAGGGACCCACTAGTATTTTCCATCTTAAGCTATGAAGCTTTAGCCGTGTGTTCCACGTTAGCTGCGGCCCTTAAAACCCTTTAAAACCCTAAAAAGCTAAAAAGATTTTCATTTTCACCCTTTATTTTCTTTTTAGCCACATTACAACCCTTTTAAGTCCTCTTGATTCATGCATATTACTTAGTTTGTTGGTGGAGACTTGATTTGCATACAAGCTTATGACCATTGCATAATTCGATTCTAACTTGAGTGTTCTACTTCCTTACATTATCCACATATATAACCCTAGAGTTGAGTGAACATTATGAGGAGTGAAAGATTATGCATAATTGAAGTTCTAGTAGGCTTGTCATGGATTCCATCATCCTAAAATAGAAAAACACAAAAATAGAATAAGCGACTCATGAGATATCCTGGAGACTCCAACAACTTGGAGCTCCCTTTCCTTTTGTAAAGTTTTTAGTTATGGGTCTGATTTTGCATGAATTTGCTTGAGGACAAGCAAAGTTTAAGTATGGGGTGTTATGATATGCCATAAATTATATATGTTTTGCATGCATAATAATCCTCATGGTACGGTACTAATTGAATAATAATCGTGTTTGATTCCCGAGGTGTTTGCACGCCTGTGCAAACCAATGAACGGCCCGGCATTGCTCATTTTGAGGCCTATAAATATATGGCTTGAGTTCTTCATTCCACACACCCAAAAACACATTACCACAGTTTAAGAGAGCCTGTTTCTGTAGTTTAGAGTAGAGAGTAGAGACTAGAGAGGCCCCTCCTCTTTGTCCGCAATAGGGGAGCCTACGAAACTCAGCGTTATGCTAGTTAGTATGGCCATTCGTGGCTAAAATCTTTATATTGCTAGGGTGAAGATGAAGTTTGGTGTATGTTAATGTTTAACATATTAATCTAATGGTATGTTTATGTTCTTTAGTCATTCGTTCTTAAAACCATCTTCATGATGGATTTTTATTATTACATGATTTTGTCTTTAGAATTTTGAGTGTTCTTGATTTTAAAGTGTAAGACCGTAAAACCTTTTTAATTAAACTTCTCTTGAAACTTGTACGTCTTTGTACAAGCTGATTTTGATGACCCAAGGCTTGGTTAATACTAATAATATGGTACGTCTTTATATGAACTTGTTATGAAACCAAGAATTGGTATGTTGGGAACGATACGTCTTTATACATGATCCCATTGTTGTTGTTGATGCACTTTCCTGTGACAACACTCTGGATAGAGTCTAGGTTTGTATGTCTAATGTCTATATTTTGTCTTTGTATGTAAGAGTCATTATGTAAAAGTTTATCGAGTTGTATTTACATTTACTTAATGTTTTGTTGATTTCTTCTAAGTGTTTTGCGCACTTGTATGTGCGCAGGAGAATGCTCCTGCGTACTTAGTAAGTACGCAGGAATACCTATGCGTACTTGTTAAGTACGCAGGAGTAATTGGTCCTGCGCACTTGCTAAGTGCGCATGCATCAGGTCAGTATAAATAGGATAGGTTCACAGAAGCTAAGTACGCAGAACCATTTGTTCATACGAACTCAGTTTTGCTAAGTACGCAGCTTGTATTCTCTCTGTAACCGTCGAGTGTTTATAATACAAAGAACGATTATTGTGACTCTTGTGTTCGGTTTACTTTGTTCAGTTAGACTCTCCACCTAGTCACGGGTATTCCGCACCCGGTCCGACTAGTAGACCACTTGCATGTGACGATCCACCACACCCGAGGGACCTACAAGTGGTATCAGAGCACTTGCTCTTGAATTCGAGTGTTGTAAGTGAGTTTGGAGACGTTTTTACTGAGTTTTACAAGCAAAGAGAGGTTATTTTGTTGATTTTTGTGATAAAAAAAGGGTAGCTCTTGAGCACTTTTTTAGAAGCAAAAATCTCTCAAAAACCGATTTTTGTTGTGTATTTGTGTGTTCTGAGCATCATAGGTTGGTTAGAAACTTGTTTCTGATCCTTTGGCTCAATTGCATTGATCATCAGACCATTTTTTACCAGCTCCGGCGAGTTTCAGGTCACCGGAAAAGTTTGGTGAGAGTTGCTGAAAAGGTGTCCTGCGTACTTACCATTTTTGGCAAAAAGTACAGTTTTCTGCGAACTTGCTAAATACGCAAGAGTTATCTCCTGCGTACGCGTACTTACAAGTGCGCAAGACTGAACTGCGAACTTAAGACTTATCCTGCGTACTTAACAATTTACTCCTGCGTACTTACAAGTACGCAAGGGCAAATATTAAATACGCAAGACCATTCATAAGTGCGCAAGGCCAATACTAAGTGCGCAATAGCTACTGATTTTTCTGATTTTTGACCAAGTGTTCACCATGTCAAATCTTCAGAATCTTAGTAGTATGTTAAATTATGATAATGAAATCGGTACTCCACAGAAACCTCCCAAGTTGCTTAATGTAAACGATTATTCCAATTGGAAAGCCCGTTTTGAGCACTATATTTCATACACCGATTCATCGTTATGGATACCTATTCTTGAGGGATATAAGCATCCCACCCACTTGTATCTTGATGAAAACGTACCTAAGCCTATCTCTAAGCTGGATGCAGAAGAAAAGAAAAATTATGATCGAGAGAAGAAGGCATTGGGTTCAATCACTATGTCATTAACTCGGGATTTGTTCCACAGTTTCCGAGGATATGAATCTTCTAAGGACCTTTGGAAAGCTTTACAGAAAAGATTCGAAGGAAATAGTGACATCAAGAAAAGCAAGAGGGATCTGCTCCGGAAGCAATACGAGTGCTTCAGATTTATAGAAAATGAATCTTTAGATGATCTTATCTCTAGATTCTATCACCTACAAACGGAGTTGAAATCGTTTGAGCTTAAATATCCAAAAGAGGAAATGGTGGAAAAGTTTTTGGATGCTCTGCCACCGAGATATGAGATGTATACAACCCTGATGAGGGAAAGTTCAAAGTTCTACGAGATGACAGTAGATGAGGCAGTAGGTAAGATTCAGGCTCATAACATGAATCTTATAAAAAGGGAGAATTCTGGAAGACCTCAGATACAGGACCCTTCCATGTATCACGGGACGACTTCCACTTCAATGTCTTCCGGCTCTGGGATTGCACTCTATACTGGGAAATCCATTGAAGAAGACCACTCTAATGGTTGTGGTGGTCATGCATGTTATGCATCAGGATCAGGGTTTGGATCTCATCAACAAAACTCAAAGACTCCTCAGAATACGTGCTCAGCCAACCAGTCAGCTATTGCCAAGATAGCTGAAGATCATGTAGCACTATTCTCATCTTGCATGCTGACATATGAGAATTTCATTGGTGGAAAGCTAACGGATCCTGAGACTATTGAAGAGGACTTCAATCAAGTGGATCCTGATGATATTGAAGACATGGATATTCATTGGAATATGGCCATGTTACTGAGGAGGGCCAAGCGTTTCCTGAACAGAACAGGAAGAAAGTATATTGGCGGGCATTCTAATGCCAAGGTTGGATTTGACAAATCCAAGGCCAAGTGTTACAAGTGTCAAAACTATGGACACTTTGCTCGTGAATGTCAAAAGGACAGAACACCGGCCTCTGGTTTTACCAGACTTAGCCAGGGAAATAGCCATGGCCAAAACAACCAAAGCCACCACAATCATACCCAAAGTAATCAGTCCAATGCACTGGTCGCACAGAATGACGAAAATTTTGATTGGGGTGTGCATCTAGAAGACGCCATCATTGCTCAAGCACAGGTTGGTTTCATGGCAGAAATCATGGAGCTGATGGAGGCCGAGAGGAAGGAGGCCGAGAGGAAGGAAGCTGAAGAAGAGGAATCTTCTGAATCTGAAGTAGAGGAAGCTTCTGTAGCTGATGAAAAGGAGTCTACCACTGCTGTCACTCTCATGGCAATTGGAGAAGGACAAAGTTCATCATCTGAGGTAGATTCTAACCCTTTCTCTGTTATTTCTTGTTCTAAATGTCTAGGGCTAAAAAATGAAATTTCTGATCTCCAAGACATAATCGAACCCCTAAAGTTGGCAGCTAAAAACTACAAAACGAATGAATCACGTTTTAAAGAATCAGTTGAAATGCTACAAAAAGAAAAACAAGACTATTCTTTAAAAATAAGCGACCAACAGGTTCATTTGGACATTGCGTATAGGGCTTTGGAAAAGAAGAACAAATAAATTAACAAACTGCAAAATGAGATCTTGTAGCTCAAATGCACTAACGAGAAATTGAAAAACTCTCGCTTCGTGGTGGAACACTACGAATCCTTGGTGAGAAAAATGAATGGCCTAGGACTTGGTACGAATGCCATTCCTCCACCAATAAGTGGGCAGTTTGTCAATAGCTTGATAGACATTGATCTCACTTGTCTAGATGAGCCCTCTGATAAGGATGATTCCCCTAAAAAGGATGAATCCTCAAGTAAGGCTAACTCCACATCTAGTGAGGAGTATGTTACTGCTTCTGAGGATGGGTCGGTTAACACTTGCCCTGAAGGAGTAGTTTCTGAGGAGTTGTTGACTGAACAGAAAGTCCAGAAAAACATTATCACTAATGGTGATAATTGCATTTTAACTGAACCTGAAATCATTGAAACAAATGATAAACTTAAGGGAATGCTTTACGGGGGTTTTAAAAATATTAACCAAGCTAAGAAAGAGGCTTTTTCATCTCATTATGGGCTGGGTTACAAAGAGAATTTGCAAAAGTATTATACCCCCAAACATCAAACTGTAAAAGTTCAAACTTCTGTTCATAAACCAACTCCTCCTTCTCACAATGGTGAGTTTTCTAAGGCCAGAACTAAAGAGCCTTACATGAGAACTTATGTTGACAAGAGGAATTGCTTTCACTGTGGCTTGGTTGGTCACATTGTTGTGAACTGTCCTTCTAAGAACCCAGGGAAACAGCATGTTGTTTCACAACCAGCTGTTATCCCTAAGTCGCCAGTAGTGAAAGCTCCTATCAAACCAAAGAAAAATGTGGTGAAACCACCAGTGCAACCGATAGCTAAGCCAAAGATCAAATCTGAGGCCAAGCCATCTGTTGTAAGAAAGGTAAAGCAACCTGCTGTACCTCGTGTGTCTACATCTAGTAGTACACGCACTGGTGAGAAACCTGTGGCTAGACTCTCTAAGCCACAGAGAAGAAGGAATAAGAGGTTAAAAAAGCTGGAACAGCTGACTAAAGCTCAATCAGGTGAAGCTTCCACAAGTTCACCGGCTGTGATTGAACCAAAGTCTCCTGTTCTGGTTAAGATTCAAAAAAGATCCTGGAACAAGAAAGTTAAAAATTTTGAATCTCCTGTTCCCAATTCCTCCAAAGATTCACCAACTTTGGACAGTCATCATGACTGTGAGTTGAAAGAAGTAGTTTATTTTGAGAAGGATGGACGACCCAAGACCCCAATGGCTTGGGTCTCCAAATCTAACTAATTCTTTTGTTACTCGTGCAGGGACGTCCGAAGGGTACTATCTCTAACCGCTGGTATGTAGATAGTGGATGCTCCCGGCACATGACAGGAAACATGGCCTTGCTTCAAGACGTTCAACCATTTAGAGGCGGCTATGTGGCCTTTGCCGGAGAAAAAGGCGGCAGTATCACGTGTCAAGGCGTGGTTTCGAACGGTTGTGTTAGCTTTGACAATGTCAACTTCTGCGAGCAGCTGAAGCATAACCTGTTGAGTGTCTCACAAATGTGTGACAAGGAGTACTCAGTGATGTTTGACAAGTCAGAATGTCTGATTCTCAAACCCGGTTTCAAAGTTCCTGATGACTGGATTCTGATGAGAGCACCAAGAACAAACGACATTTATCAGATTGATATGAGTGTGGCAAAAACCACCTCATCAGTTGATACTTGTTTGCTTACAAAAGCGACAGAGCTTGACTGCATCTTGTGGCATAGGAAACTCGAACATATTTCTTATCGTAAAATGAATCATCTTGTCCGAAACGGTTTGGTAAACGGGGTTCCTAAGCTGAGATTTACCGTTACAGATGACTGTATGCCTTGTAAAAAGGGCAAACAGCAACGGAAGTCTCACAAGCCCAAGCTCCAAAACTCTATTGATACCCCTTTGGAGCTATTACACATGGATCTGTTTGGCCCCATAAGTATCAGGAGTATTGGAGGTAAGTCGTTCTGTCTAGTTGTAACTGATGATTTCTCACGTTTTTCTTGGGTGCATTTTTTAGGTACAAAAGATGAGACTGCTGATATTCTTCAATACTTGATCCTGAACTTGGAATCTCTTTGTAAGCTGAAAGTTAGAAGAATAAGGAGTGACAACGGAACTGAGTTCAAGAATAATTTGATGGAACTTTTCTGTCTCAAGAAAGGGATCCGTCACGAATTCAGCGCGCCGTATACGCCTCAGCAGAATGGAGTTGCTGAATGGAAGAATAGAACACTGATTGAGACTGCAAGGACTATGCTCAAGAAAGGGATCCGTCACGCCTCAGCAGAACACTGATGGAACTTTTCTGTCTCAAGAAAGGGATCCGTCACGAATTCAGCGCGCCGTACACGCCTCAGCAGAATGGAGTTGCTGAACGGAAGAACAGAACACTGATTGAGACTGCAAGGACTATGATGTCAGATGCAAAGCTTCCTGTCACTTTCTGGGCAGAAGCAGTAAATACAGCTTGTCACGTCTTAAACAGAGTTTTGGTGGTGAAAAGACACAACAAGACTTGTTATGAGTTGATCAACAATCGACTTCCCAATCTTGATTACCTAGTTCCTTTTGGTAGTCCTTGTTCCTTGTTGCTACAGTACAAAGACCGCCAGTCTAAGTTTCATGCAAAAGCGGTGGAAGGCATTTTCTTAGGATATGTTGCCAACTCGCCTTGCAAGAGAGTGTACAACATAGGAACTCGTACTGTCGAGGAATGGTTCGAAGTGGATTGTAGTAAACACAGCATTCCACCAGAACCAAAAGGTCCAGCTTGGGGTTTTGATTATGATGCGCTATTCAAGTCATTCAATCTTCCTGATTTATCTGCAGAAGACGCCACAAATGTTTATAATCTACTGAATGGCGGCAGTTTTTCGACTCGTGCTACTGTACCAATTATAACTCCGGATTCCAATGCTGCATCTGCATCTGGAACTCATGACAGTGATAACAGTGAAAGTGTTCATGTTGTTGGAGATGACGCTGAAACCAATCCTAACACAACTGTAGGAAATGAAGCTCCAGCTAATCCAATTAACATTGAATCTTCCTCTGCTGAAACACAGGAAATGGGGGAGTTAAGCACAAATCTAGATCCAGAAATTCAAGAACCGATTGTACCGGAGACGAGAGTGCATAGGAATCATCCAATCGACAACATTATTGGTGATCCTTATGCCGGTGTTCAGACTCGTCATAGAACCATCACAGAGAACACCAGTCTTTACACAGAGATATTTGACACTGGTGTCATGGAAACATGTCTTCATGCTGCATTCGTGTCCCAGATAGAGCCGAAGAATGTGAAGGAGGCTCTCACTGAAAACTGCTGGATTGAGGCAATGCAAGATGAATTGTCACAATTCCAAAAGTTGCACGTGTGGGATTTGGTTGACTTGCCAAAAGGCTTTCAGCCAATTGGAACCAGATGGGTGTTCAAATGCAAGACGGATGATCGTCATGTAGTTGTGAAGAACAAGGCAAGATTGGTTGTTCAGGGTTTTTATCAACAAGAGGGCTTGGATTACACGGAAGTATATGCCCCAGTTGCTAGAATTGAGGCCATTCGACTGTTCTTGGCTTATGCCACATATGTCGGCTTCAAGGTCTACCAACTTGATGTGAAGAGTGCTTTCCTTTATGGTAAAGTTCATGAAGAAGTCTATGTCACTCAACCTCCCGGTTTTGAAGATCCGCATAATATCAATAAAGTGTACAAGCTCGACAAAGCACTTTATGGTCTTCATCAAGCACCGCGGGCATGGTATGAGACACTATCAAAGCATTTACTGTCTAATGGTTTCGACCGTGGACAGATTGACTCGACTCTCTTCATAAGGAAAGCAGGAGGTGACATTCTACTTGTGCAAGTATATGTCGACGACATCATCTTTGGGTCGACCAATGAAGGGATGTGTAGGGAATTCGAGAAGGTGATGATGTCCAAGTTTGAAATGAGCAATATGGGTGAACTGTCGTTCTTCCTGGGTCTGCAAGTCAGTCAAAGAGAGGATGGCATTTATCTACATCAAACTAAGTACGTGCAAGACATCCTGTCAAAATACAAGATGAGTGATAGCACTACTTATGGCACACCAATCCCAGTCAATCATGGTTTGCATCCTGACAAAGATGGGAAGGATGTAGACAGCAGGTTGTACCGTGGGATGATCGGATCACTTATGTATCTCACAGCTTCAAGACCCGATATTATGTTTGCTGTATGCTTGTGCTCAAGGTTTCAGTCTCAACCGAAGGAGTCACATATGATAGCCGTGAAGAGGATTTTCAGATACCTGAAAGGGAAACCCCGATTGGGTCTTTGGTACTCTAAGCAGCAGTCATTCGACTTCAAAGCCTACACTGATTCAGATTATGGCGGTTGTAACCTTGACAGAAAGTCAACTTCTGGCGGATGTCAATTCTTGGGAGACAGACTGGTCTCCTGGCAGTGCAAAAAGCAGTCAACGGTTTCTGTCTCAACTTGTGAAGCAGAATACATTGCTGCAGCTAGCGGTTGTTCTCAGATATTGTGGATTCAGCAGCAATTGCGAGACTACGGCTTGAACTTCACTGGAACTCCTTTATTCATTGACAACAATGCCACCATGTCCATCACAAATAACCCGGTGAAACATTCCAAAACTAAGCATATTGTAATTCGCCATCATTTCATCCGTGATTGTGCTAAAAAGCATTTAATTGAACTTGTAAAGGTTCACACGGATGACAATCTTGCTGACCTTTTCACAAAGGCATTTGATCGGTCCCGTTTTGAGCATCTTGTCAACTTGATAGGAATGTTTAATCCCGAGTGAAAATTAATTTTCTTAAATCAATTCAATTCATGGAAGTTAAATTTTATTTCTTTTAAATTTTCTGTATAGTTCTCTCAGTTTAAAATAGTTTACAAAAAAAAAAAAATGGAGAAAATTTCAAAAGAATCACTTGAGAAACGAGGAAATGATAGTACATCTGAAATGATCTAACCATCATAGATTGCTCATATGGGAAATGATTGCGTCATGTTTACTTAATTGTTTTAAATTATTATGTTTTTAATCTGTTTATTTACAAGTAATTTGAATTGTCAGTAGGCTGTATGCGTCTGTGAATCACTAGTATTGTGGAAACTAAATCTAAATTACAACTGTGATTTGAACCCATGTTTGCTAGTGTGTGTGTGTAAAAGAATAGAAAAGATCATTATCAGATAAAGGATGTTAGATTTTGACAATAATTTTCTTTTGAGATCAGTTTCGGGTTATGTTGTTAGCACAATTAATGTGGTTCATCTCACTGCCCATACTCACAAGTATGCAAGGAGAGATTGAATCAAGACATGTCTCTACATCAACCGTTGAGCATGTATTCACCCTTGAATCATTCCTGGTTCATTGAAATCAAATCCAGATAAAAGTTGGATCCCATTACCTTATAATCAAACACCATATTCACTATCCCGAATCATCATACCGATATTCAAAGAAGAAAATCACATGAAACCAAGACAATTGAATCACTCGATTCTGAATCTTATGATTCCTGATAATCCTTATGGATTCTGCTTGATTTTTCTGTGCTAAGTGATGTAACTTCATTCTGAAAAATTAAGAATATCATTGGAAAAATCTTAGATGCCTTGAGATAGTGCAAAATATCATAGCATTTATGTGGGGTACACGTTGTATATTTTATAATTAATACCTTAAAACACAAGAACATGATACAAAGATGCGTAGAGTTTCAAATCTTATAATATTGTCAACTTGAATTACTTGTTTATGTGCTTATTACGTATGAATAAAGAGTAATACATGACATGATCCCATATTCTTTGATGTTTATATTGTATCGTTTTTGCTATAAGTTAGCCTGATATGATCCTCTGCTCGTGTCTTTGATCAAAAATAGCTTGTGTGAATACTTGTACATATCTATTTTGAAAAGAACAAAAAGATTTTTAAGTTTTTAAGTTTATGCATATTTCAAGTTTAAATCAGAAAAAGACCAAAAATATTTTATGTTTAATCTTCATGAATTGTATTTGAATCCTCGTGGTCGAATGTTTTTTATCTTGTTCGTTATTTGACTTAAATATCTTCATGAATTCTGAGTTGAAAAATTGCGCACTTAAGGTTTCTGCGCACTTGTCAAGTACGCACGAAGTAAGACTTACGCACTTGGCAAGTACGCAAGAGTTAATTCCTGCGTACTTGTTAAGTACGCAAGAGTTAATTCGTGCGCACTTAGCAAGTACGCACGAACATTATCAGTCGGGTATAAGTTCAACACTTAGAAAAATTTTCAGGTTAAGCTTTCAAACCGAAATTTTTCCCCCTGCAATTTTCTCTCAAAATCGAGTGTGTTCAAACCCGTTTTTCATCCCTTCCACATTATCATCTTCGTATTTCATCTCCTTGGTGAGATTTTAGAACGATTTCATCCGTAAATTCGTGAAATTTTGGACCGATTTGACCTAGAATATTTTAGGTTAATGTCGACAAATTTTGGGGTAATTTGGGGTTGTTTGGGTAACTTATTATGTGTAACAAGCGAATAGGAAGCTTTAATGGACTCCCTAATCATCTCTTGGTCCTCGATTGATCCGTCATTCGTATTTTAACCGACAGTGGGTCGGCGACGGGTCTCGGTCAAAAATTGAACGAGTGTAGTGTTGATAATGGTACCATAGGTTAGAATCCGTGATTCCGACCTAGTGGCGACCTAATCGACCCACATTTTGATCGAATTCAATTTCTGATTTTTTTGTTAAGAGTTGTTCTTGCGCACTTAGCAAGTACGCAAGAAGTAATTCCTGCGTACTTGTTAAGTACGCAAGAGTAAAATCCTGCGCACTTGCTAAGTGCGCAGGACCAACACTTAGAAAATTTTCTTAAGTCTGAAATTTTTTTCAAAGTGTAACTACTATTCTATGTCATGTGAGTCTACTTCCATTGTTATTAATTGATCTAATTATGTTTTCTGTGTGTGTTTGCAGATAATGGCTCGTGCATTCACTGACGAATTCAATCTGTTGGCGCACACTGAACCAGAATGGAAAGGGGCAGCCTTACAATATAGAGAGATTGTGGACTTTCTGAACATATCTAAAATAAGTTATGCAATCTCGGCTAATCCAACAGTCTCAAGACCTTACTTAGAGCAATTCTGGGAGACAGCAGAGCACGATTGCACGGTATCTCCAAATGTCATAAGGGCTACCGTTGACGGTCGGGCTATTTCCATCTCTGAGGATACAATAAGGAGAGTACTGCAGTTTGGAGACCTTCCCACCGACCCGACATCCTATCCAGATTACTACGTGGATGGGTGTTGGAGGCAGAGAATGGGATATGTCGGGGAAAGGGACTATGCTTCATACAAGAAAATGTGGGTTCTAGATCAATGGCGTTACTTTGCCCACATCATGATCATGTGCATCTCATCAAGGAAAGCAGGGAAGGATGCCATGGGTCATGACCTTGCCGCAGCCATGGTGGGCTTGTCTCTCAATCGGGGCTACAACTTCTCCCGCTTTATTTTCAAAGCAATCAATGACCAGATAAATACGGCGGAGAGGTTTAGGTTCCTTTTATACCCGAGGTTTGTGCAACTTTTGATCGATGATGCGTTGCCAAACCTGCGTGCGATCGGGGAGAGACTGCAAGTGAAGAGAGTGGCCAAGAGAGTCTTTGCACAGTTTTTAAAGCCAGGCTGTGTAGAACCCACCCCTGAGCATACTGAACTCTTCGGCCACCTGATTAATGAAGCATACGTCGCTCCGGAGGACTGGAACTGGTATAGTCCCAACTCGAGACCAGAGATGAGTGATCACTCTGATGAAGAACAAGATGAAGAAGATGATGATAATGATGAAGGTGATGATGAAGGTGGTGTTGGTGGTGCTGAGGAATCCGATTCGGAGGAAACAGAATCAGATTCTTCAGATTCCGATGATGCACCATCACAGGCACATCCGAGGAGACTGACACAGGTAACCCAGCCTGCGTCGTCTTTAAAAAGAAAGAGACAAAGCTCCAGCAGCGAATATGAGCCGGATTCCGACTCTGACGCTGCTCTACAAAGACAGAGACAAGAGAGCACCAACAAGAAAAGGGGTGATAGGCAAGAGGTTGCCATCCCCAGGGTTGAAGAGATTCAAACTGTGCAGCCAGTACAAGTTGAAGCTGCCAATCCAGAATCTACCCAACCAGAACAGCAACTGTATCGAAGGAGGAGAAGGCCAATTGTTCAAACAGATGTGGCAGTCACGGCGGTCACAGAGGAGATTCCTGTGACGGTGACCCTCCCTAATACAACTGTCCAGGTGATAGTGACTACTCCACGTCTAACGGAGTCAGTCACCGTCACCCCAACCATAACACCCACACTCATCATTCCATCCCCAATCATAACACCCACCAAAGAGCCGTCAGGTCAACCCTTCAACTACGGTGATTTCTCACAGGGGTTCGACTTTGACACAATCTTCTCTTCCCCCATCCACAACGCCGAAGCCTCATCATCTAGGCATCCGGATCCAAATGAAGCTAGGATCGATGTGCTAGAAACACAAGTTGCTGGCTTGTTGAAGACTATTCAAACGTCAAAGGAGGAGTCTGATGCTCAACAAGCACAGATAAACTCTCTGGCAGATGAAGTTAGGATTCTGCGTAGCCAGAGAACGGGGACTGATGAACGGCTGAAGAATGTGATGGCGCAGAATGAACTATTAATGAAGACGAATGAAATGATTCTGGCCCACAGAACTTCAATTGAGCTAAGGATGGATGCTCAAAGGCAGGAGCACGCTACTATGGTCAAATTGATTGCAGAACTGACCGAGAAGCTAGGTGCTCAGGGGGAGAAGGAAAAAGAAAAATCCACTGGTGCAGAGGTTTGTCATCCAGTCGATTTGACTAAGGATGATGACAAAGACAAGGATCCTGAAGTCGGTCCTAGTGGAGGTGAGCACCAAGCTTCGGCAATTGTGCCCATCTCTACTACGTCAATGGCTGAGGGGGAGTCTACTACGCAAGAGGGTGGTGATACCTCAGGAGGTGGTGGTGGCGGTGATAAAGGGAAGTCAGTGGCTGACAAGATTCTATGTCTCGAGCCTGACTATTCTAAAGAAGCACAGATCGATGCTCTCCTTAATCTGGAAGAAGGAGAGATCGACTCTGGTGATGATTGGAACGATGATGATGATGATGTGATAATCGAGATTCCCAAGGGCGACGGGGATCTAGAGTATGAGTTAGAGGATGGTGAGATCTTTGAAATACCATCGCTCGAATCTCTGCTCGAAACAGACACAGGCTCAGTTGATACAGCAAGTAATGTTGAAGCTACAACTGATGCCCCCCCGGTCGACCCTATACCTGTGGACCCCGAGGCACAAAAAGAGAAAGACATGCCTTCTGCATCTACAAAAGGTCCAGCTCCAGTGTGGCAAAAGACGTCTATCAAAGACAGGTATGATCTTAGCTGTCAGGTTTGAGGAGGACAAGCAGTTGTTCGCCATCAAAAGATCTGGAGGGGTTCAATACTTGAAACCAACCAGTGAGGCGTTCAACTCTTTGCCCAGGTACGACCTAGTTAACCTTGCAAACCGCGACCTGCTGAATCATTCGAATCATGCAGTAGCAATGGGTTTGTGGAGTATACTACAGCGTGAAGCAAGATCGGGAAAGTATGAGTATCTAAAGCCTCAGGTGCCCAGAAGAGTCAAGGATAAGCACGCTGTGCATCCTGTGACTAAGAAGCCGTTAAAGAGATTGGTATACAAGCCAGTGCGATGTGAAACTAAGATTCCCCTGAGCAAGTTACCTCAGGATATTCTTGGTGACATGTGGTACTGGTACGTTGATCCAAAAACGGGCGAGGCTGTGATCATGGGTAAAGGTAAGTCAGATAGTGGAAACATAGTGCCAAAGGAAGTGATCAGGGTTTTTGATGAAGTCTGCTTCATCAATTTCTCTGTGAACGATCTGGAGGTACTAGAAGACAAATTCTGCATCCACAATGACGAATGGACAAAGCTTCTCTCGGCCAAATACGACAAGTTAATCAAGTTCTGTCTTGATTACAAAAAGAAGATGGAAGCTAAGGAAGCAGTGCTGTGAAGACTGAAGATTGAAGACTGAAGACGATGAAGATCCCGAGCTGTTGTCAAGGGGGAGTTTGTTGATGCACTTTCCTGTGACAACACTCTAGATAGAGTCTAGGTTTGTATGTCTAATGTCTGTATTTTGTCTTTGTATGTAAGAGTCATTATGTAAAAGTTTATCGAGTTGTATTTACGTTTACTTAATGTTTTGTTGATTTCTTCTAAGTGTTTTGCGCACTTGTATGTGCGCAGGAGAATGCTCCTGCGTACTTAGTAAGTACGCAGGAATACCTATGCGTACTTGTTAAGTACGCAGGAGTAATTGGTCCTGCGCACTTGCTAAGTGCGCAGGCATCAGGTCAGTATAAATAGGATAGGTTCACAGAAGCTAAGTACGCAGAACCATTTGTTCATATGAACTCATTTTTGCTAAGTACGCAGCTTGTATTCTCTCTGTAACCGTCGAGTGTTTATAATACAAAGAACGATTATTGTGACTCTTGTGTTCGGTTTACTTTGTTCAGTTAGACTCTCCACCTAGTCACGGGTATTCCGCACCCGGTCCGAATAGTAGACCACTTGCATGTGACGATCCACCACACCCGAGGGACCTACAGTTGTACCGCCTCCCGGTGAACAAAGTCTAATCACTCTTTAAACTAATAATAAAGATATTTAAGTCCGATGTCTCAAAATAACTTGGAGATAGCATTCAAAGAGTTGAGGGGAACGATGTCCCTAACCGGGAATCCTACCATTTTATTCTAAAGAACATAATTCATGAACCAAATGTTGTGCGAATGAGGCTCTAGCGGTGTAACGTTCAAACATTTGTATTAGTCATACCATCGGATTAGTCAACATAACATTATCATATACCAAGCGGATTTGAAGCCCAAAGCCATACTTTTCGTGACCTGATCATCCTCGAGATATTTAATTTCTTGCTATTTACTATTCTTCTATTTACATTTCTGTTACACACTTCACACACATTTTTACTTTTCTGTCATTTACTTTACCGTTATTTACTTTTGTGTCATTTACTTTTCTGTTTCACAAACACACAAAACCCACTCACTAATTAAACCGACTAAACGATAACAAAGTTGAGTATTGGAACTCGACCATGTCCATTAGTTTGATACTAGATTCTTACCTAAACTATATTACGATGCGATCGGTACACTTGCCTATTGTGTGTGTTTTAAGTTTAAAGTAATTATCATTTTATAAATTTAAAACCTCATCTCATGAAACCAATATCTCTTAATATATTATTATAGAATATATTTATCACATCTACACGCACGCTATCAAGTTTTTGGCGCCTTTGTCGGGGACACGGTGATTTCAAGAAAGATTCGAGTTAACCGATTAGCTTTTTAACGTTAACATTTTCCATCTGTTTTTCTGTTACGTTTGTTGCAGGTAGTGTATGATCCATATCTCCATTACTGGTTTATATCAACCTTTAGAAGAGCCCGAAAGATTCTTTCACCGCCTAGAAAATGGCCGTAGAAAATCGCACTATCTTCGACTTTGCAAGACCGTCACTTGAAGCTTTGGGGTCTAGCATCACACGGCCGACAGTTGATGCTAAAAACTTTGAGATTAAATCGCATGTTATTCATATGATCCAATCATCATGCACTTTCCATGGATTACCTGATGAAGATCCACAGGCCCATATTGCAAATTTCTTCTAAATTTGTGACACTTTCAAACTGAACGGAGTTTCGAATGGCGTAATTCGATTCCGAATGTTTCCCTTCTCCGTAAGGGAATGAGCTAAGGCATGGCTAAACTCTATTCCTACCTAGTTAATCACTACATGGGATGATCTAGCTTAAAAATTCCTTTCGAAGTACTTCCTGCCAGCAAAAACTGCAAAATTGCGAAATGATATTACCACTTTCACCCTGGAAGATAGTGATCAATATATGAAGCATGGGAACATTTTAAGGACATGTGGAGGAAATTCCCTCATCATGGTCTAAAAGTCTGGTTACAAGTATCATCATTCTACAATGGGTTGCATAATCAAGCTCGTCAGATACTCGACGCTACTGCAGGTGGAATTTTTGGAAACAAAAGACCACAGGAAGCTTATAACCTAAATGAGGAAATATCTATGAACAACTATCAATGGTACAATCCGAGAAGTAATAGGGGAGCCAGGCAAGGTGTTGACTCTCTCGATATTGTCACTTCACTTTCTGCTCAAGTATATGCGCTCACCACTCAACTCAACCAGATTAGCAAGGACAAGATAAATGCTGAAACTGCTGGAGAAACAAAAACCACCACTATTGATGTTGAGCAATTTGACTTTATCGGAAAAAATCTCCCGCAAAACAACCCCTATAGAAACACTTACAATCCTGGATGAAGGAACCATCCGAACTTCAACCGGAAGGATAACAACAACCAAGGACCATCTGGTTTTGGACAACAACAACAGTTTCAACAAAGACAACCTCAAAACTTTCAGCCTCGTCAAAAATTTCAAGGAGCTAACAAGCCAAGTAATGGGTTGAGCTTGGAGGACGCGGTAAATAAGTTGATATATACAACTGAAAGTCAAGCCCTCTTAGCGGATGCTCGTCACAAACAATATGAGAATAAGTGTAGTCTTCACGAAGCCGAGTTTATAACACAGAAAGCAACTCTTCAGTCCATCAAGGTACAACTAGAGCAGATTACGAAACATATATCTGAAAGACAACTAGGATGTCTTCCAAGCAATACTGAAACCAATCCAAAAGAGAATGTTAGTGCTATCACTCTTATAAATAGCAAGGTGTATCCAGAACCTCCATTACTAGAAGAAGAGGAAGTTCAAACACCATTAAGGGAAATATTCACTTGAGTACCACTTCGTCTACCTGTCATAGACTCAACCGCTCAAGAATCACCACCAAAGGAGAATCCACAACCTACTCCAGTAAACACTCCTCCTATCATTTCGACAAAGAGAACCTTCAAATCTCACATACAATATCCAGGAAGGCTAGTAAAGCAAAAGACTGACGAACAATATAAGAAAGTCATCGAGCTTTTAAGCCAAATCCATGTCAACCTGCCTTTCTTGGATATAATACAGCAGATGCCAAAGTATGGACGATTCATGAAGGATTTCCTCACTAACAAAACAAACATGGTGGAGGCAGTCAAAAAGACTAACCAATGCGTCGCTCTCATTGAACGATGCCTTGCAAAGAAAGTATCAGATCCCAGAAAGTTTTCTTTAACATGTTCTATCGGACCACTACCGATAACTTTCGCACTATCTGATCTAGGAGCAAGTGTGAACGTAATGCCATACAACATGTTCAAAAGACTAAAGATTGGAAATACGCAACCTGTCAATGCAACTATCGAGCTTGCGGATGGAACTATTAAATCAATTATGGGAGTTACTGAAAATTTACTAGTAAAAGTTGGTAAGTTTGTCTTCCGTGCTGACTTTATGGTCTTAGAAATGGGGCCCGACTATTCAGTCCCTTTGATTTTGGGTTGCCTATTCTTAGCCAGTACTAGAGAAACCATTGACATGAATGAAGGTATTTTGACACTTCATGTTGGAAAACAATGGGAAGCCTACAACATCGGGGGTAACAGATGTTTATCCAATGACCCCTTTGAAATTGCGCAGTTCATAGACACTAATATGGACTACCAACTAAAGAAAACTAAAGAAATCAACAAAGGAAAGAAACCTAATCTAGGCAAGGTTCTCATATACACTAACCGGATTGACAACTACTGAGACCAGCAACCAAATTGACTAAGAAAAAGGACTTGAAGGAAGTAATGGGAGACACGGGGGAGATCCAAAGCCCCCGCCCAAGCATAGATTGATGAATCATGTATGGGTCCGGCCAACGAACCTTAAATAAACTTGGCGCTTTCGGGAGTCAACCCGAAGATCATGAATAAATTGAGAAGTTGGTGCATACGGCATAACACATGGACCTCAGGTTTGGTTTTCCAAGTTTAAGTTTCTCGTACTTCAGCCTCCGGGTATGCCTTCTCGATACTAGGACCTTAGTAGCTTAACTACTACCTGTTATTTCCATTTTCTGTTTTTATGTTTTTCTTTGTGTGACAAGTAGCATAGCATCACCAAGTAGTTTCTCTATTTCTTTGAGGAGTTCCGCTCCACTACTACAAGCTTGGACGCCGGCAAACCACATCAAATTTGTGAGAGATTTGATAGAGGTTTTTGGCGTCACACTGACTACAATCACAAGCATTGGCGGGGTAGTACTAGTTTCGTTTCGCTTAAAACTTCATACATTTAAACTTCTGCATAGCATTTCATTACATGAATTTGTACATTGAGGGCAATGCACAGTTTTAAGTGTGGGTGGGAATTTAGAGATTCAGGTCAAACATGTTTTCTCAAAGCAGTAAAACTAAACTTGTGATTTTCTTCCCATTTGACTAAAACCTTATTTTAACCAAAACTTATTTTCTTAAACAAAAAAACCCTAAAAATTTTAAAAAACCTTAAAAAGAATATAAACCTCTTTGAGTTCGCGCTTAAATAAACTAAAAAGAATAAATAGAAACATGGCAAGTAGAAACAAATGGATATTATGCATAACAAATCACTAAACCTTATCCCATCCGTTTTCATGTGAGAATAATCTGAGGCACTGATGTGTCGTTTTTAATATATAAAAATATAGTATTTTGTATGAAAATGATTGAGGCACTGATGTGTCATTTTCATGTGAGACCATGAACTAGTAATTGTATGAAAATGATTGAGGCACTGATGTGTCGTTTTTAATATATAAAAATATAGTATATTTTTATGATGGTTTTACGAGATCAGGTTTTAAATTTATAAAGTGATAATTACTTTAACTTAAAAACACATACAATATGCAAGTGTACCTATCGCAACGTAATATAGTTTAGGTAAGAAGCAAGTATCGAACAAATGGACACTCAACTTTTGTTATCGTTTAGCCGGATCAATTAGTGAGTGGGTTTTGTGTGTATGTGAAGCAGAACAGTAAATGGCAGAAAAGTAAATAATGGTAAAGTAAATAATAGAAAAGTAAAAACGTGTGTGATGTGTGTAACAGGAATGTAAATAGCAGAATAGTAAACAACAAGAACGTAAATATCTCAAAAATGATCAGGTCACGAATAGTATTGCTTCGGGCTACGAATCAGCTTAGTACGTAATAATGTTAAGTTGACTAATCCAGTGATATGACTACTACAAACTTGTGACCCGGGTCACCGCTAGAGCCTCGTCCTCACGACGTTTGATTCATGAATTAAAATCTTTAAATTAAAGTAGTAGTGCCTCCCGTTAGGGACAACAGTTACCCTCAACCCTTCGAATGGTCATCTCCGGGTTGGTTTAAGACATCGAACATAAATACTTTGTATTAAAGTTAAATAGGTTATTATACTTTGTTCATCGGGAGGCGGTGTAACAATGTGACCGAGTATAAATACGTACCATTCCCAACATGAGTTCACCAATTCTTGGTCTCATAGTAAGTTCGTATAAAAACGTACGACCTTAATATTGTTGACCAAGCCTAGGCTTATCAATATTTGCTTGTATAAAGTCGTACAAGCTTAAAAGAAGTTTAATTAAAAAGGTTTTACGATTTTACACTTTAAAATCAAGAACACTCATAAATATAAAGGCGGATTTGTACAGTAATAAAAGCCCACCAAATGGTGGTTTTAAGGACGAATAATTAAAGACATAAACATACCACTAGATTAATACGTCAAACATTAACATGCACCAAACATCATCTTCACCCTAGAAATACAAGAAGTTTAGCCATGAATGGCCATACTAACTGGCGTAACGCTGAGTTTCGCAGGCTCCCTTATTGTGGAAAAAGGAGGAAGATCCCCTCTACTCACTACTACTCTAATACTGCTAGAAACGAACTATTCTCTCCATCTTTGGTTGTGTTGTGGTGTGTGGAATGAAGAACCCAAGCCATCTATTTATAGGCCTCAAAATGTGCAATGCACGGCCGTGCCTTGGATTGAATGGGCGTACAAACACCTCGGGAATCGAACAGGGTACAAAAGACATTGTACTGGGTCCTTGGAGAGCAAGAAAGGGATTGCACGACCATGCAATGGGATGCATGGCCGTGAATCCTCCTTTCTGCTCTCCTGCTTTGTCTTTTAGCTGATGGTTGACTTGTGTTGACCTGGTTTGACTTCTTAGGGGCTCAAAGTTCAGGTTTGGTCCTCCAAAATCTTGACAACGAATAACCTGCAATTATGAAATATTAGCGCATTAAGTATCAAATGTAAGGCTTTTGTTTGATTAGTACCATAATATAGTGATTATTATGCATGCAAAACATGTATAATTTAGGGCATAACATAATACCCAATACTTAAACTTTGCTTATCCACAAACAAGCTCATGCATGATCATACCCAAAACTAAAAACTTTACAAATGGTAATGGTGTTCAAAGTAGTTGGAAACCCCGGGATAACTCTTGAGTTGCTTATTCTATTTTTGTATTTTTCTAAGATGGAATCCATGGCAAGCCTACTAGAACTTCAATTATGCATAATCCCTCACTCCTCATAACTTTCACTCAACTCTAGGGTTATATATGTATATATAATGTAAGTTAAGTGGAACACTTAAGTTCAAATCGAATTATACAATGGTCATAAGCTTGTATGCAAATCAAGTCTCCACAAACGAACTAGGTAGTATGCATGAATCAAGAGGGCTTTAAAAGGGTTGTAATGTGGGTAAAAGAAAATTAAAGGGTGAAAATAAAAATGTTTTTGGATTTTTAGGGATTTAAAAGGGGTTTTGAAAAGCTGCAAATGTCGTGGAACACACATCTCTGACTTCCTGGCTTAAAATGGAAAATACTAGCAGGTCACTCTACATTACTCAGATCATGAGGGTATAACTAATCTGAGGGCTCGTTTATGGTTAGATTGCCAAGATCTCTTATCATTCTCAACTCTTTGCTCACTCCGTAGTACACATTACTGCCTTTCCGTATGGATCTTTCAGCATGTAGCCTAACAGCTCCTACTTTGATCAGATGCGTATACTCATTTTGGGAATGAGTTTGATTCTTGCTACACTTTCCATCGTGGCTCCAGTTACCACACTTCACACATTTGTCGTATCTTTTGGCTCTTCTTTTGGCGGCACTTTTTGACAAGCCGCAGAATGGTGGCAATTGTTCTTGCTTGCGCACCGTTTTCTTACATCACTTGTTGCTTTGAAAACTTTCACTTGGAGTTCGGGCGGTAATTCAGGCTTTGTGAAATGAAGGTAGAAAAGCAAATTAAAATCAAAAGAATGCGTATCCAGTTCTTTAAGGTCTAGCCGGTAAAAGACCCACTTCTCTCTTTCTTTTTCTTTTCTTCTTTTTCTATTTTTTTTCTTTTTGTATCAAGACAAATTATTCAATAATTCTTTTTTTCAATTTCTTTGAAATAATATTTCCATAAATTCCTTGCAGATATTTCGGCTATTTCTTCCTAATACATTCACCTTCTTGTATACTCCAATTCTTTTGAGTAAACAGATTTTTTCCTAAATTACCTCAATGGTAATGAACTTGAAATAACGACATAAGATAATTTTCCCATATTGAAGACATTCAGCCAATAACCGAAGTTTATGAAAAGCTGGTGGGTTGATAAATGTGTGTAGTAGAAAAGAAAAGGCTAAGGCTCAGAGGGCTATCTAGGCGGATAATACTTTTGAAGTTTTTGGTTTTAAGGATAATATATAAGGGTAATAAAGTCCTAGGTGCCTCAATCACTTTCATACTTCTACTAGTTCATGGTCTTGATATGCATAAGTCACACAAGTTCTAATTATGCATAAAATTCGATCGAATAAACTCTCAATATACCAAATGAAAGAGCATGCGAAAAATAATGATAATAATACTCGTGAAAAGGCTCAGATTATTCTCACATGGAAACGGATGGGATAGGGTTTAGTGATTTGTTATGCATAATATCAATTTTTTTCTACTTGCCATGTATTCGTTTTTTTTAATTAAGTGTGAACTCAAAGAGATTTTGGTTGTAAGATCTTAGTCAAATGGGTAGAAAATCACAAGTTAAAGTTTAACTGCTTTAAGGTCAAGTAGTCCTGAATCTCTAATTCCCCACCCCACACTTAAAACTATGCGTTGCCCTCAATGTACAAAAGCATGTAATGGAATGCTATGCAAGAATTTAAATGCATGAAGTTTTAAGGGAAAAGAAACTGGTACTCCCCCGGTCAATTCGGTGTATAACCTAAGGCCAAAACTTATTGCTGTTGTCAAGTTGTGCCTGTCAGCTGCTTGTCAACACTTTGCTTCAAAGAGTTCATCGAATTTATCAGAAATTTGATGTTGTTTTCGAATCCTCAGGTTGTAGAGATGGAGTGTAACTCCTCAAAGAAGTAGAGAGACTATCTAGTGATGTTATTCTACCTGACACACAAAGGACAACATAAAAGTAGACAAGAAAAATAAAAGGTAGTAGTTAAGCTACTAAGGTCCTGGTATCGAGAAGGCATACATGGGGGCTGAAGTATGACAAACTTAAATTTAGAAAACCAAACGTGAGGTACATGCATTCTGCCATATGCACCAACTTCTCTATTTATTTGTGATCATCGAGTTGCCACCAGGAAGCGTCGCGTTTATTTAAGGGTCGTTGGCCGGACCCGTACATGCTTCATCAGTCTTACTCTTCTAGTGGAACTTCATCCACTACTTGATCAATTGGTCCTTCGAGGTAACTTTTCACTAATGACTGTTAACCTTGAAAGTTGTTTCGTCTATTTGTTCCAGTTCCAATGTTCCATTGGGGAATATTTTTTGAATTATATATGGTCCCGTCCATTTAGATCTCAATTTTCCTAGGAATAGTTGCAATCTTGAATTGTAAAGCAAGACTTTTTCTCCTTCTCGAAATTCCCCTTTCCTTAGCTTTTTATCATGAATTTTCTTTACTCTGTCCTTGTATATTGTTAAGTTCATATATGTCTGATTTCGGAGTTCTTCCAATTCATGAATTTGTAAAAGGCGGTGCTCCCCTACACTTAATAGATCTAAGTTTGCTGCCTTAAGCGCCCGGTACGCTTTATGCTCGACTTCTATTGGGAGAGGACATGCCTTTCCATAAACCATTCGGTAGGGAGTGGTTCCGATAGGTGTTTTGTAAGCTGTGCGTAGAGCCCATAGGGCATCTTCTAGTTTATCAGACTAATCCTTCCGATTTGGACTCACAACTTTCTCCAAGATACGCTTAATTGCTCTGTTTGTAACTTCCACTTGTCCATTTGCTTGAGGATGGTAAGGCGTGGATAGCTTATGGGTACAACATATCATTTGAGCATATTTTCCAATTGTGAATTGTAGAAGTGTGTTCCCCTATCACTAATTAAAGCTTTTGGTGTACCGAACCGTGTGAACACTCTTTTGAGAAACCGGATGACGACTCTTGCGTCCTTTGTTGGTAAATCTTGTGCCTCAACCCACTTTGACACGTAGTCTACTGCTACCAAGATGTACTAATTTCCGCTTGGGGTAAATGGCCCAACAAAGTCGATCCCCCATACGTCGAATATTTCACATACTTGGATGCTTCTTTGGGGCATTTCGTCACGCTTTGAAACACTCCCTGTCCTCTGACTGGAGTCGCATGTGCTTATAAGCTTATGTGCGTCCTTGAAAATAGTTGGCCAAAAGAATCCGGCCGCAAAGACTTTCCTTGTGGTGTAATTAGCCCCATGATGCCCTCCTGTTGGCCCTTCGTGACATTGTCGTTGTATCTCATGTGCCTCCTTCCCGTATACACATCGTCGAACTATTTGTTCTATACAAACGCGGAATAGATATGGATCTTCCCAAAAGTAGTGCTTAACATCTGTGAAAAATTTCTTCCTTTCTTGAAATGTCAATCCTTTCACTAGTAGTACTCCACTTGCTAGGAAGTTTGCAATGTCTGCAAACCATGGATATTCATCGTGTCTTGCACGTGCAGTATGTACTCGTGTGGGAAACTATCATTTATAGCAACATCTAGGTTCTCTTGAGTATTTTCAAGGCAAGATAAATGATCTGCTACGAAATTCTATACTCCTTTCTTATCTTTTATCTCAATGTCAAATTTTTGTAGTAGGAGGATCCATCTAATTAACCTTGATTTTGCATCTTGCTTGTTAAAGAGATGTCTTAAGGCGGCATGATCAGTATAGATGATGGTTTTTTACAAGACTAGGTATGAACGAAACTTATCAAAGGCAAAAACTACGGCTAGTAACTCTTTCTCAGTAGTGGTGTAATTTTCTTGAGCGTCGGTTAAGGTTTTACTTGCATAGTGAATCGGGTGAAAATGCTTTTTCCTTCGTTGCCCTAAAACTGCTCCTACTGCGTAGTCACTTGCATCGCACATGAGTTAGAATGGTTTTGTCCAGTCAGGTGCCGTCATGATCGGTGCATCAACGAGCTTCTTCTTGAGAGTTAAAAAATGCAACCAAACATTCGTCAGAGAATAAAAAGGGTCGATATTTTTCCAACATTTGTGTCAAGGGTCTGGCGATTGATGAGAAGTCTTTTATGAATTTCCTATAGAATCATTCATGACCGAGGAAGCTTCTGACCCCCTTTACTGAATTTGGCGGTGGAAGCGTCGATATAGTTTCCACTTTGGCTTTGTCGACTTCAATACCATTTTTTGAAATCTTGTGTCCTTATACTATCCCTTCTTTGACCATAAAGTGGCACTTTTCCCAATTCAGTGCTAGATTTGATTCTTCGCATCTTGCTAGCATCTTTTCCAAGTTTTGTAAACAATGGTCGAATGAATTTCCAAAAACTGAGAAGTCATCCATGAATACTTCCATTAATTCTTCTATCATATCATGAAATATAGCGATCATGCATCGCTGGAACATAGCGGGCGCACTGCATAGTCCAAAGGGCATACGCCTATAAGCAAAAATGCCATAGGGACAGGTAAACGTAGTTTTCTCCTGATCTTCGGGTGCGATGGGGATTTGAATGTACCCTGAGAATCCATCTAGAAAATAATAGAACATATTCCTGGATAGCCGTTCCAACATTTGATCTATGAATGGTAGCAGAAAATGGTCTTTTCAAGTAGCTTCGTTCAACTTGCGATCGTCAATACACACCCGCCATCTCGTGACTGTGCGGGTTGTATTAGCTCATTTTTCTCATTTGTGATTACCATTATACCTCCCTTTTTTGGTACGACTTGTACTGGACTGACCCATGCTGAATCTGAAATAAGGTAGATAACTCCTGCATCTAGTAGTTTGATAATCTCGTTCTTCACTACCTCTTGCATTTTAGGGTTCAGTCGTCTTTGGTTCTGCACACTGGTCTTGTAATTTTCTTCCATAAGTATCTTGTGAGTGTAAAATGAGGGGCTAATTCCCAAAAGATCCATTAGCTTCCATGCGATAGCTTTCTTGTTCCTTTTCAAAACTTCTAGCAGTTTTTTCCTCTCGCCATTTTCCAATCTGAGGAGATAATAACCGGAAGCTTGGATTCTTCATCAAGGAAGGCATATGATAGATCGGGTGGAAGCTCCCTTAGCTCAAGTGTAGGTGGTTCCTCAATAGAGGGTTTTGTCTTCTCATTCTCGTCTCGATCTTCCAGCTCCTCAATGCATATTATTTCATCATCATGATTAGTGTGCTTTATCACGAACCCTTCACAAATTAAATATTCCTCCTGTTCCTCAGCTGGCCAGTCTTCATCTTTTCCCAAGACGTCATGAATGTAGTATCCTACTAGGTAATCGAAATCGTCGAAGAGAAAAGCGAGATCGTCGTGACTCCTTGGTCGCTGCATGGCCTTCTTGAGATCGAATGTGATTAGTTCTTGTTGAATGCTTAATGCTAGTCTTCCTCCCTAAACGTCAATAAGGGCGAGGGCTGTATTGAGAAATGGCCTCCCGAGAATAAGAGGGCAATGTGTTCCTCCTTTTATGTCAACCACCACATAATCAACAGGGAAGACGAATTCATTAATCTTTATAGGAAGCACATCTTCAACAATCCCCTTTGGATAACGAACCGTCCTATTTGTTAGGCATAGTTCTAATTTTGTGGGTTGGAGTTTCTTGAGATTCATTTTGGCAAATATAACGCCAGGTAAAATATTTATGCTGATATGTAGGTCAGCAATAACATTACCTTGGATTGAGTCGCTTATAAGACAGGAGATCATCAATTGGTCGGGAGGTTTTCTTCCTCTCATAATGGCTAAGCATTCTTCGTTCAAAGCGATTTTTAGCTGCTCTTCCATTTTTTCTCGGTTAGTCAGCATATCCTTGAGAAACTTTGATGAGTTGGCATCTTATAGAGGAACAACTCGTAAGGCAGATTTAGCTAAATTTGATTTAATAAAGACTGAAAGCGTTTGAATTGTTTCTCCAACCTTGGTGGTTCTAAGGTTTTTTGTATAATTTCAGCCCTTACTATGTCCTCTTCGTCGATATTCTCCGTGTTATCCATGGGTATCATGGTTATTATCTCCATGTTTTATTCTTGTAATGCTTGATATGCCTCGATATTTGGTGGGTGATGTAAAATTTCAGAAGGATATTCATGTGATTCTGTAGCATAGAGTTTAATGATTTGTTTTTTATTTCCTATAAATTACGAAATAACGTGTCTGGCTTCCAAGGATCTGGTTCATAGAATGCACAATCGGGGTTTACTGTTAGAGGTGGTGAAGGAAGTAAATCTTTAAACGGTGGTGGGTGGAGTTTCATCTCATGATCCATGGGGCGCCATATGGAGATATAACACTCCTTAGTGTAGTGTGATCCCCCACACAACTCGCACCATGAATCAGAGAAATTTCTATCGAATTTGAAAAATTCTTCCTAGGTAAAGTTATCGTTGTATGGATCCATAACTAACTATTTTTGTAATTTTTTTGACTTTTAAGAAGACGAATCCGTTAACTCGACTATTTCTTGAAATCACCGTGTCCCCGACAACGGCGACAAAAACTTGATGTGTCGTTTTTAATATATAAAAATATAGTATATTTTTATGATAATTTTATGAGATCGGGTTTTAAATTTATAAAATGATAATTACTTTAACTTAAAAACACACACAATAGTCAAGTGTATATATCGCAACGTAATATAGTTTAGGTAAAAATCAAGTATCGAACCAATGGACACGGTCGAGTTCCAGTACTCAACTTCTGTTATCGTTTAGCCGGATCAATTAGTAAGTGGGTTTTGTGTGCTTGTGAAGTAGAATATTAAATAACAGAAAAGTAAAAACGTGCGTGATGTGTGTAACAGGAATGTAAATAGTAGAATAGTAAACAACAAGAAAGTAAATATCTCGAAAATAATCTGGTCACGAATAGTATTGCTTCGGGCTTTGAATCAGCTTGGTACGTGATAATATTAAGTTGACTAATCCAGTGATATGACTACTATAAACTTGTGACCCGAGTCACCGCTAGAGGCTTGTCCTCACGACATTTGATTCACGAATTAAAATCTTAAATTAAAATAGTAGTGCCTCCCGTTAGGGACAACAGTTACTCTCAACCCTTCGAATGGTCATCTCCGGGTTGGTTTAAGACATCGAACGTAAATGCTTTGTATTAAAGTTAAATAGGCGATTATACTTTGTTCACCGGGAGGCGGTGTAACAATGGGACCGAGTATAAAGACGTACCGTTCCCAACATGAGTTCACCAATTTTTGGTCGCATAATAAGTTCATATAAAGACGTACGACCTTAATAATGTTGACCAAGCCTAGGCTTATCAATGTCTGCTTGTTTTACGATTTTACACTTTAAAATCAAGAAAACTCACAAATATAAAGATGGATTTGGACAGTAATAAAAGCACACCAAATGGTGGTTTTAAGGACGAATAATTAAAGACATAAACGTACCACTAGATTAATACATCAAACATTAACATGCACCAAACTTCATCTTCACCCTAGCAATACAAGAAGTTTGGCCATGAATGGCCATACTAACTAGCGTAACACTGAGTTTTGTAGGCTCCCCTATTGTGGAACAAGGTGTAACATTTCTGGTTTTAGTATTCCTATTTCAATTCAATGTAATGCAATTTCAAGTTCTATACTCGTGCGATGTCTCATTATTTTCTCGCCGTAAATTAAATGCAATGATTCTATACAAATTCGCAAGTGTTACTCGGTTATATACATTTAAACGCTATACAAGAAACTATTTTATTCAAACTTATCAAATCTGAAAAGTCAAGGACTAAAATTGAATAATGTCAACAAACCCTAGTCTAGCACGGTCGTGCTTCGTCCTAGCACGGTCGCGCCAGGTGCTTTGGCACGGTCGCACGACTTGCTTTGGAACGATCGCGCCCGGTGCCTAGGCACGGTCGCGCCTGCGTAACAGTCGAAACGTAAATGTGATTTCAAAACGCTCAATCATTTGAAATTCAAATCTGATTACGTTTCTTCTTCCATTAACGTGAGTTATACCATTCTCAATTATTCAACGCCTCAGTTTCATACCATCAATCTCGAATTCTCTCTCAAACAATTCAAGCAAAAACTCGAATCCTATTCTGAGACGCAAATTCCCCCGATCAAGAAAGGATTACGCATCTCCCGGATCTCTCCAAGACTCTGGACTCTCTGGCCTAGCCGGAATTGCAGCCGAAGTCGCCGGAAGCCGTTTTCTCCGTCGCTGGAACTCCCTTCTACCGATCGTTACCAATTCCTTCCTGTTTTAGGTAAGTATACTCTCCATCTCATTCGTTTCAGTATCATCATCAAAAGCCCCCTATTAATCTGGGCTTTCATTACAGAAATCGTTCGAATCAGAATTGTTATTTTAAATAAAAAGGATTTAATCGATTCCACTCTTAAACACGATGTTCATGCAATTAATTTATATGATTAGACTCGTAATATCTCTTTAATCGAAAGCCCTATCAATTCCATCGTTATAAATACAAGAAATTGTCAATTCGTGTCTGACTTGGAATAGACACGGTCGCGCTAATCATCTAGCGCGGTCGTGCCTCGTGTAGCGCGGTCGTGCCGACTATCAGCGCGGTCGTGTCCTCCTGTCCAGACCTTGTCTTGCCCTCTGGGCTAGTCTCTGTTGTGTCTAAAGATCATAGACACGATCGTGCCTGGTCAAGGCACGGTCGTGCCTGTTGTCTGGTCTAGATTGTGCTTCTGTTGGTCAACCCGGTCGCGCCCCGACTAGCGCGGTCGCGCCCGTGGCTTGAGCACGATCGTGTCCTTCCGAGGCACGGTCGTGTGAGACTCAGATTATTTTAACAGAATTATAATTTTTATATTTAATCAGGAAATGTTTCAGATTTTATAAAAATATGTGTTCTGTATTTAAAAATGGATTAAAAGTTTAATCTTGGCTTAAATATAATTTATTGAAAAGTTTATAAAAATTAAATTTATATTTATTTAAATGATGTTTTAAATAATTAAGTTACAAAATTTATAAATAATGATTAGTTATTTAATTTACATTTTAAATCAAAATCATTTATTTATTTATACTTAATTTCAATTAATATTTACATTATTTCATAAACTACAATTATATATTTATTTATTCAATTCAAACCTAATCAAATGGTTACAAACATATTTTACTTCAAACTTTATATATTTTATTCAATACTTTTTAAATACAAATCAATAGTTTTATATACAAATTCAACTTTCACTTTAGACCTAAACTTTGTACATCTATTTGATTCTATACACTTTACTCTTAGGTTAAAGTGTGCATTCCAAGGATCATATTTGCTATCTATATTTCCTTGTTAGCTTCACTTCCATACCATGTGAGTATTCACAACCCCTTTTTACTCTTTTACACTTTTGGGGTGAAACATGAACTTTATACACATTACACATTTCACAACTACATTTACTCAAACAACACAAGTACAAAATCCTACATACATACATGTGTGCAAAATTTGAGCTTTGTGCCCGAGTGCTAGTTGTGCTAGTCTTTGTGAAAACTATGTGCAATCATTAACTATACAAGCCGACGGTTTTCAATGATAGATCTATTGAGTCTGACAAACCCACCCAAGTGGAGGTGATTGATACCGACAACACAATTTGCATACTAGTTACTAAGGTTTGATTGTACTTGATTACACAATAGCAGCTCCCCATAAATGCCTTATTTTTCATGTCTTGTAAAGGATTTGTTTACAACTATATGCTATCTATATACAACTGTGTTATACTCACCAACTTTTTAGTTGACTTTATTTTATTCATGTTTCAGGCCCTAATATGTGAGAATGATTCAAGACGTGCTCAATATAGGATTTGGACTTAGCAATATTAAATCAAGAAGTTTATGAGTTGTTTTATTTTCTTGTTTGGATTTGGTTTGTACTTGGATTATTTGTAATGGAAATTTGACTTTAATATACTTCAATTTAGTCAACCTTGTGCTATGAACAGTCTTACATGTCCCGCCCCGATGATTCCGCCATCGGTCGGGGTGTGACAGATTGGTATCAGAGCCTTGGTTATAGGGATTTAGGTTATTAGACATCTTGACCTAGACTATAACTTTAGGACACCCACTTATACTATGCTTCATGATTTTGTGCTATGTGTTACGTGCTATGTGCTACATGCTTACCATGATAAATTGTTTATTATATTTGGTACCTTACTTGTTAGAAATTCATGACTTATTAGGATCTTCTTAAATAATACCTTTCCTATATCCTAAAATCCCATGATATTTCTACCTTCTTTTCTATCTTTATTCTTTCTAAGCATGTGGAAAAAAAAAATCTTTAAAATTTTTTTATTTTCTTCGTTAAGGTTTTTAAACTTGTTAAATTATTTGAGGACAGGTGCAATCTGGAAGGGTGACACCTGTATTTTGGGTTTTCTGTCTAGGAAAGCATTTCGCATAAATCCCAATCAACCGAGGGACCCGTATGCTTTCCTGGGAATTCTCGAGATGAGTGTTTACCTATAGGCTAAAGCATGTCTCCTTGAAAATTATATAAGTTTAAATTAACCTTAATATGCCTTAGTATTCAAGTGATTTTGTCACTTTTGAGTACAATCCAAACTATGAATATCTATCTTTTATTTGGTTTTCTCATTCTATTAAATCTTAGCAATTCTCATAAGTTCTTACAATCTTTTATTGTTTTGTGAAAATCTGTAGAATGCCTCCTCGTCGTGCTCCCGCCGCCAACGCCAACTCCGACATTGCTGCTATTCTTACCCAATTGGTGACACAACTCACCCAAGCCAATGGTGCCACAAATGGCAATGGTGGGAATGGAAGCAATAGTGGTAATAATGGTGGTAATGGTGGAAATGGTGGAAACAATCCATCTCAATGCACCTTCAAGCACTTCAATTCTTGCAATCCCCTAAAGTTTTATGGAACCGAAGGAGCGACAGGACTCCTTCAATGGTTTGAAAGTATTGAGAATACCTTTCTCAATAGTGACTGTCCCGACAACCTCCGTGTTCGTCATGCTACTAGTGTCCTTCAAAAGCGGGCACTTACATGGTGGAATGGGGAGAAAAGGAATAGGGGTATTGATGTAGCTATGGCTTTACCTTGGGATGAGGTCAAAAGGCTTATGACCGAGGAATTCTGTCCTCGAAATGAAGTGAAGAAGTTGGAAGCTGAATTTTGGGATCTTGCCCAAGATAGTGGGGAAAACTTAGCATATACAACTCGGTTCCATGAGTTGAGTCTTCTTGTGCCCCACATGGTCACTCCTTTAGCCCGTTGTATCGAAAAGTATATTGGTGGGCTACCAAGACAAATTCAAGATACAGTCTTAGGTAGAAATCATGCTACTTTGGAGGATGCCATCCGCCTGTCTGCTACCTTAACTGATAATCATGTTAAAGCTGGAACTCTTACCAAAAAGGGTTCTAAGAAAGTTGCTGAAAACGTAACCCCTCCTGCCCACAACAAAGAAGCCACAACTGAACCCTCTCGCAATAACAAAAAGAGGAAAGTTAGAAACTTTGCTGTGGTTACTCCTGCGGTGCCCGTTAATCAAGTTGCACCCGTAGTTCAAGCACCGGCTAAAAAGCCATATGTTGGGATTTGTCCTCTTTGTGCCACCTGCAATTTTCATCATCCTCAAAATATCCCATGTCGCCTTTGCACTAATTGTGGGATATATGGTCACACTATCAATATTTGTAGGGCCAAAGCTTTTGAGGGTCAAGTCAATCCACCGAACCAACCCAACCCGCGAGTGGCTAATCAAGGTGCTCCCGCCATTGCTAATAGGCGTGCTTGCTATGAGTGTGGTGACCCGAACCATTTTCGTAATCTATGTCCAAGACTTGCAAATGCTAGACAAGGTGGAGCTCATGGGCGTGCGTTCAACATAAACGCCAACGAAGCTCAAGCCAACAACGACGTGGTTAATGGTACGTTCCTTGTTAATAGTCAATATGCCTCCATTTTGTTCGATACCGGTGCCGATAAAAGTTTTGTGTCACTAAATTTTGAGCCTTTACTTGCAAAGACACGATCTCAATTAGAGAAAACCTTCACCGTTGAAATAGCAAATGGTGACTCCCTTACAATTGAGTCTATTATCTATGATTGCTCTTTAGAACTTAATGATCATGCATTCCCAATCAACCTTGTTCCAATGCCACTAGGAAGCTTTGATATTATCATAGGTATAGATTGGCTATCAAATCATCATGCCGAAGTCATTTGCTTTGAAAAGTGTATTCGAATTCCGCTACCATCGGGAGAAACCTTAAGAGTTTTTGGTGAAAAGCCTTGCAAGGGTCTTAAGTTGATGTCTTGTACTACCGCTCAAAAGTACTTACGAAAGAAGTACATTGCCTTCTTAGCTCATATTGTTCAAAAGGATGTCAAGGAGAAGAGTATCCAAGACATTCCCATTATTCGAGATTTTCCCGAAGTATTTCCCAAGGATTGATCCGGTCTTCCTCCCGTTCGTCAAGTCGAGTTCCGCATTGATCTTATACCTGGAGCTAACCCCGTTGCTAGAGCTCCTTATCGTCTTGCACCTTCCGAAATGCAAGAGCTCGCAAGTCAACTTCAAGAACTCTCCGACAAAGGTTTCATTCGCCCGAGTCATTCACCGTGGGGTGCACCCGTCTTATTTGTTAAGAAGAAGGATGGATCATTTCGCATGTGTATTGACTATCGCGAACTTAACAAGCTTACTATCAAAAATCGTTATCCTTTGCCTAGAATCGATGATCTCTTTGATCAACTTCAAGGTTCTACTTGCTTCTCGAAGATTGATCTTCGATCCGGTTATCATCAGCTCCGTGTTCAAGAAGATGACATTCCTAAGACTGCTTTTCGAACAAGGTATGGACATTACGAGTTCATGGTTATGCCTTTCGGGTTAACCAATGCACCCGCAGTTTTCATGGATCTCATGAACCGTGTGTGCAAACCATACCTTGATAAATTCGTGATCGTTTTCATTGACGATATCTTAATCTATTCCAAGACTAAAGCCGACCATGAAGAACACCTTAGATTGGTTTTGGACCTTTTAAAGAAAGAACAACTATATGCCAAGTTCTCCAAATGTGAATTTTAGTTAAAAGAAGTTCAATTTCTTGGTCACATCGTCAATGACAAGGGTATTCATGTTGATCCTGCTAAGATTGAAACGGTTAAGAATTGGAATGCCCCGAAGACTCCTACCGAAGTTCGTTCATTTCTTGGTCTTGCGGGTTATTATCGTCGTTTCATCTCAAACTTCTCAAAGATTGTTGTCCCTCTTACCGCTTTGACCCATAAGGGTAAAGCTTATGAATGGGGACCGAAACAAGAAGAAGATTTCCAAACTCTTAAGCATAAGTTGTGCAATGCTCCCATTTTGACTCTCCCCGATGGAAATGATGATTTAGTTGTCTATTGTGATGCTTCTAACCAAGGTCTTGGTTGTGTCCTCATGCAACGAGGAAAAGTAATCGCTTATGCATCAAGACAACTCAAAATTCATGAAAAGAATTATACGACGCACGATCTCGAGTTGGGTGCGGTCGTATTCGCGTTAAAGATTTGGAGACATTACCTATATGGCACGAAATGTGTGGTATTCACCGACCACAAAAGTCTTCAACATATCTTCAACCAAAAAGAACTCAATATGAGGCACCGACGTTGGGTCGAACTCCTTAACGACTATGACTGCGAAATTCGTTACCATCCCGGCAAAGCGAATGTAGTAGCCGATGCTTTGAGTCGAAAGGACCATGTTATGCTTCATTGTGCCCGTATTCAAACCGATATTCAAACCCGTATCTTAGAAGCTCAACACGTCTCGGTAACCGAGGGCAACATGTATGAAGAAATGTCGTGTGGTGTTGAACTTCTTCTTGAATCAAAACCCAATGGCTTACTATATTACTTGAACCGTATTTGGATTCCCGATCGCGATGATCTCCGTGCAATTCTCATGAACGAGGCTCATAAGACTCGTTATTCTATTCATCCTGGTGCGGATAAAATGTACCAAGATCTTCGCCAACTTAATTGGTGGCCCGGTATGAAGAAAGACATTGCTCTTTATGTGGCCAAATGCTTAACTTGCTCCAAAGTCAAAGCCGAACATCAACGTCCTTCTGGTTTACTCGAACAACCGGAAATTCCCGTGTGGAAATGGGAGAATTTAGCTATGGATTTCATTACCAAGCTCCCTCGCACCTCGAGTGGTTATGATAGTATTTGGGTGATCATTGATCGACTCACCAAATCTGCCCACTTCTTGCCTATTCGTGAAGACTTCAAAGTGGAGAAATTAGCCCGAATTTACATTGATGAAATTGTGAGCCGTCATGGTGTTCCCTTGAACATAATATCCGATAGAGACGCTCGGTTCACCTCTCGATTTTGGCAATCTCTCCAAAAGGCTATTGGTACTCGATTGGATTTGAGCACGGCTTACCATCCGCAAACTGATGGTCAAACCGAGCGAACAATCCAAACTCTTGAAGACATGCTTAGAGCGTGTGTAATCGATTTTGGTGGAAATTGGGATTCACATTTATCCCTTATTGAGTTTTCTTACAACAATAGCTACCACACAAGTATCAACATGGCTCCATTCGAAGCTCTCTATGGTCGCAAGTGTCGCTCTCCGATCTGTTGGAACGAGATTGGTGAAGCACAAATCACTGGTCCCGAGTTAATTCAAGAAACATCCGACAAGATTATTCAAATCCGTGACAATATTCGAGTAGCGAGGAGTCGGCAAAAGAGTTATGCCGACAAACGTCGAAAACCCTTGGAATTCCAAGTCGGTGATCTTGTTCTTCTTAAGGTGTCTCCTTGGAAGGGTGTGGTCCGTTTTGGAAAGAAAGGCAAGTTAGCACCTCGTTATGTTAGTCCATTCAAAATCCTTGAAAGGATTGGGAAAGTGGCTTACAAGCTCGAGTTACCTCCATCTCTTGGCAATGTGCATCCTACATTTCATATATCTAATCTGAAGAAGTGTCTCGCCGATGAAAATCTCCTTATACCGCTCGACGACGTGCGCATTGATGAAACGATGCACTTCGTTGAGAAACCGGTAGAAATTATGGATCGTGAAGTCAAGCAGCTCAAGCGAAGTCGCATTCCTATCGTTAAAGTTCGTTGGGAATCTAAGCGTGGTCCTGAGTTCACTTGGGAACGAGAAGACCAAATGAAGCTCAAGTACCCTCATCTTTTTACTAATAATGTTGTTTCCTCTAGCTAAATTTCGGGACGAAATTCCCTCAACATGGGGAGACTGTAACATTTCTGATTTTAGTATTCCTATTTCAATTCAATGTAATGCAATTTCAAGTTCTATACTCGTGCGATGTCTCATTATTTTCTCGCCGTAAATTAAATGCAATGATTCTATACAAATTCGCAAGTGTTACTCGGTTATATACATTTAAACGCTATACAAGAAACTATTTTATTCAAACTTATCAAATCTGAAAAGTCAAGGACTAAAATTGAATAATTTCAACAAACCGTAGTCTAGCACGGTCGTGCTTCGTCCTAGCACGGTCGCGCCAGGTGCTTTGGCACGGTCACGCGACCTGCTTTGGAACGATCGCGCCCGGTGCCTAGGCACGGTCGCGCCTGCGTAACAGTCGAAACGTAAATGTGATTTCAAAACGCTCAATCATTTGAAATTCAAATCCGATTACGTTTCTTCTTCCATTAACGTGAGTTATACCATTCTCAATTATTCAACGCCTCAGTTTCATACCATCAATCTCGAATTCTCTCTCAAACAATTCAAGCAAAAACTCGAATCCTATTCTGAGACGCAAATTCCCCCGATCAAGAAAGCATTACGCATCTCCCGGATCTCTCCAAGACTCTGGACTCTCTGGCCTAGCCGGAATTGCAGCCGAAGTCGCCGGAAGCCGTTTTCTCCGTCGCTGGAACTCCCTTCTACCGATCGTTACCAATTCCTTCCTATTTTAGGTAAGTATACTCTCCATCTCATTCGTTTCAGTATCATCATCAAAAGCCCCCTATTAATCTGGGCTTTCATTACAGAAATCGTTCGAATCAGAATTGTTATTTTAAATAAAAAGGATTTAATCGATTCCACTCTTAAACACGATGTTCATGCAATTAATTTATATGATTAGACTCGTAATATCTCTTTAATCGAAAGCCCTATCAATTCCATCGTTATAAATACAAGAAATTGTCAATTCGTGTCTGACTTGGAATAGACACGGTCGCGCTAATCATCTAGCGAAGTCGTGCCTCGTGTAGCGCGGTCGTGTCCTCCTGTCCAGACCTTGTCATGCCCTCTAGGCTAGTCTCTGTTGTGTCTAAAGATCATAGACACGATCGTGCCTGGTCAAGGCACGGCCGTGCCTGTTGTCTGGTCTAGATTGTGCTTCTGTTGGTCAACCCGGTCGCGCCCCGACTAGCGCGGTCGCGCCCGTGGCTTGAGCACGATCGTGTCCTTCCGAGGCACGGTCGTGTGAGACTCAGATTATTTTAACAGAATTATAATTTTTATATTTAATCAGGAAATGTTTCAGATTTTATAAAAATATGTGTTTTGTATTTAAAAATGGATTAAAAGTTTAATCTTGGCATAAATATAATTTATTGAAAAGTTTATAAAAATTAAATTTATATTTATTTAAATGATGTTTTAAATAATTAAGTTACAAAATTTATAAATAATGATTAGTTATTTAATTTACATTTTAAATCAAAATCATTTATTTATTTATACTTAATTTCAATTAATATTTACATTATTTCATAAACTACAATTATATATTTATTTATTCAATTCAAACCTAATCAAATGGTTACAAACATATTTTACTTCAAACTTTATATATTTTATTCAATACTTTTTAAATACAAATCAATAGTTTTATATACAAATTCAACTTTCACTTTAGACCTAAACTTTGTACATCTATTTGATTCTATACACTTTACTCTTAGGTTAAAGTGTGCATTCCAAGGATCATATTTGCTATCTATATTTCCTTGTTAGCTTCACTTCCATACCATGTGAGTATTCACAACCCCTTTTTACTCTTTTACACTTTTGGGGTGAAACATGAACTTTATACACATTACACATTTCACAACTACATTTACTCAAACAACACAAGTACAAAATCCTACATACATACATGTGTGCAAAATTTGAGCTTTGTGCCCGAGTGCTAGTTGTGCTAGTCTTTGTGAAAACTATGTGCAATCATTAACTATACAAGCCGACGGTTTTCAATGATAAATCTATTGAGTCTGACAAACCCACCCAAGTGGAGGTGATTGATACCGACAACACAATTTGCATACTAGTTACTAAGGTTTGATTGTACTTGATTACACAATAGCAGCTCCCCATAAATGCCTTATTTTTCATGTCTTGTAAAGGATTTGTTTACAACTATATGCTATCTATATACAACTGTGTTATACTCACCAACTTTTTAGTTGACTTTATTTTATTCATGTTTCAGGCCCTAATATGTGAGAATGATTCAAGACGTGCTCAATATAGGATTTGGACTTAGCAATATTAAATCAAGAAGTTTATGAGTTGTTTTATTTTCTTGTTTGGATTTGGTTTGTACTTGGATTATTTGTAATGGAAATTTGACTTTAATATACTTCAATTTAGTCAACCTTGTGCTATGAACAGTCTTACATGTCCCGCCCCGATGATTCCGCCATCGGTCGGGGTGTGACACAAGGAGGAAGAGCCCCTCTAGTCACTACTACTACTCTAATACTGCTAGAAATGAACTATTATCTCTATCTTTGGTTGTGTTGTGGTGTGTGGAATGAAGAACCCAAGCCATCTATTTATAGGCCTCAAAATGAGCAATGCACGGCCATACATTGGATTGCACGGGCGTGCGAACACCTAGGGAATAAAACAGGGAACAAAGGACATTGTATTGGGTCCTTGGAGAGCAAGAAAGGGATTGGACGACCATGTAATGGGATGCACGGTCGTGCATCCCCCTTTCTGCTCTCTTGCTTCGTCTTTTAGCTGCTGGTTGACTTGTGTTGACCTGGTTTGACTTGTTGGGGGTTAAAGTTCGGATTTGGTACTCTAAAAGCTTGATTTCTTCATGTTTTAAGCTGGTTTTTGCTTTGTTTATCTTAGGACATTGAATAACCTGCAGTTATGAAATATTAACGCATTAAGTATCAATTACAAGGCTTTTGTTTGATTAGTACCATAATATGGGGATTATGCATGCAAAACATGTATAATTTAGGGCATATTAGGCACCTAGGACTTTACTATCCTTATATATTATCCTTAAACCCCAAACAACCAAAAACAATATCCACCTAGATAGACCTTTGACCCTTAGCCTTTTCTTTTCTACTACCCACATTTATCACCACACCAGCTTTTCGTAAACACTGGTTATTGGCTAACTGACTTCAAGATGGAGAATCATTTGTTTATCTTATATCGTTATTTCAAGTATGCAACCGTTAAGACAATTTGGAAAGAATCAGGTTTACTCTAAGAATTGAAATACATAAAAGGAAGTGGATGTATTAGGAAGAAACAACCGAACGATCTACAAGGAAGATATGGAAAAATATTTGAAGTAAATTGAGGAAAAGGATTTATTGACAAAGCAGTCTTGATGTTCAAAAAAAATGAGAAAAAAGAGAGAGACAGAAGTTGGTCTTTTACCGGTTAGACCTAAAAGAGCTGGACATGCATTCTTTCAATTTCAATTTGCTTTCTTGTACTCATTTCGCAATGACTGATTTACCGCCCGAACTCTGAGAAAAAGTTTTCAAAGCAACAAGTGATGTAAGAAAATGGTGGCACAAGCAAGAACAACTACCACCATTCTGTAGTTTATCAAAAAGCGCTGCCAAAAGAAGAGCCGAAAGATATGGCAAATGTGTGAAATGTGGCAACTGGAGCCACGATGGTAAATGCAGCAAGAATCAAACTTACTCCCAACATGAGTATACGCATATGATCAAAGTAAGTTCTATTAGGTTACAAGCTGAAAGAACCATACGTAAAGGCAGTAATGTGTACTACGCAGTAAGGGAAGAGTTGAACATGATAAGAAGTATATGTCTTGGCAATCTGACCATAAACAAACCCTCATATTAGTTATACCCTCATTATCTGAGTACTTTAGAGGGGCCCCCTAGTATTTTCCATCTTAAGCCATGAAGCCTTAGCTGTGTGTTCCACGTTAGCTGCAGCCCTTAAAACCCTAAAAACCCAAAAAGATTTTCATTTTCACCCTTTATTTTCTTTTTAGCCACATTACAACCCTTTTGAGTCCTGTTGATTCATGAATATTACTTTGTTAGTTGGTGGAGATTTTATTTTCATACAAGCTTATGACCATTGCATAATTCGATTCGAACTTGAGTGTTCTTCTTAACTTACTGATATGCTCTAAATTACACATGTTTTACATGCATAATAATCCCCATATTATGGTACTAATTGATTAAAAACCTTGCAATTGATACTTAAACCGTTTATATTTCGTAATTACAGGTTATTCAGTGTCTCAAATATAAACAAAGCCAAATCCTATCAAAAACACCAAGAAATCAAGCTTCTAGAAAGATCATTCCGGAGCATTGACCCCCAATAAGTAAACCATGGTCAACAATAGTCAACAAGCAGCTAAAACACAAAACTGGGCAGCAGGGGAGGGATGCACTGCCGTGCATCCCAATGCATGGACGTGTATTTCCCTACCTTGTTCCCCAAGGCCTAGTACATTGTCCTGTGTACCCTGTTTGATTCCCAAGGTGTTTTCATGCCCGTGCAATCCAATGCATGGTCATGCATTGCTCATTTTGAGGCCTATAAATAGGAGGCTTGAGTTCTGCATTCCACACACCTCAATACACATTACCATAGCTCAACGGAGTCCGTTTCTGTAGTTTAGAGTAGAGAGTAGAGAGGCTCCTCCACTTTGTCCGCACTAGGAGAGCCTACGAAACTCAGCATTACGCTAGTTAGTATGGCCATTCGTGCCTAAACTCTTTGTATTGCTAGGGTGAAGATGAAGTTTGGTGTATGTTAATGTTTAACGTATTAATCTAGTGGTATGTTTATGCCTTTAATTATTCATTCTTAAAACCACCTTCTAGGTCGGCTTTTTATTATTATCTACACTTGTCTTTACACTTGTGAGTGTTCTTGGTTTTAAAGCGTAAGACCGTAATACCTTTTTAATCAAACTTCTCTTGATACTTGTACGTATTTATACAAGTGGATCTTGATAAGCCAAGGCTTGGTTAATATTAATAAGGTCGTACGTCTTTATACGAACTTCTTCTGAGACCTAGAATTGGTGAACTCATGTTGGGAATGGTACGTCTTTATACATGGTCCCAATGTTACACCGCCTCCCGGTGAACAAAGTCTAATCACTCTTTTAATAATAATAACTAAGCACTTAAGTTTGATGTCCTAAACCAACTCGGATATAACACCAAAGAGTTGAGGGTAACGATGTCCCTAGCTGGGAGTCCTACCATTTTATCATTAAAATTCATGAACCAAATGTCGTGAGGAAGAGGCTTTAGCGGTGACCCGGGTCACACATCTGTATTAGTCATACCACTGGATTAGTCAACTTAACATTAGCATATACCAAGCGGATTCGAAGCCCAAAGCAATACTCTTCGTGACCTGATCATTTCCGAGATATTTACTTTCCTGCTATTTACTATTCTGTTATTTACATTCCTGTTACACACATCACGCACGTTTTTACTTTTCTGTTATTTACTTTACCTTCATTTACTTTTCTGTCATTAAATTTTCTGCTTCACAAGCACACAAAACCCACTCACTAATTAAACTGGCTAAACGATAACAAAAGTTGAGTATTGGAACTCGACCGTGTCCATTGGTTTGATACTTGGTTGTTACTGAAAATATATTACGCTGTGATAGGTACACTTGCATATTGTGTGTGTTTTAAGTTTGAGTATTTATAATTTTATAAATTTAAAAGCTGATCTTGTGAAACCAAAATCTCTAAATATTATTATATAATATTTACTATATCAAACACATGACATCAAGTTTTTGGCGCCGTTGCCGAGGATAAGGTGATTTCAAGAAAAATTCGAGTTAACGGATTAGGCTTTTTAACCTTAAAATTTACTTTTATGGTTTGTTTTGATTGTTCTTTACAACAATTTTCATGGATGACAACTACGATTGTTGTTATGAAGGATATCAATACGACTATAAGTACCACTATTCAGAGGTTTGGTGTGAAATATGTGGGGAACCCTACTACACTCACGATTGTTATCACTATCAAGGGTAATCCACATATTTTCACCAACCCTACTGGTAACCATATGAGGAAACCACACCGCCCCAAGAAATTCAACACTCAGGTCTAGATTCCGACTCATGGATCACAGGAAATCTGTTCCGTCATTTGGAAGAAATTAAGGTTCAACTCATAAAGAGCTATCCAACTGAACAACAAGTGTTTCATCATTTGGAAGAAATTAAGGTTCAACTTTTAAAGAGCTATCCAACTGAACAACAAGATGATCCATTTAAAATCCAAGAATTGGATGTTATAACTTCAACATATTTAACAGGGTCAAGTGACTCTAAGGAGCAAGAACCTTCCAACTTCATAAGCATGATCAGTCGGAAGTGAGACCGAATGATTCAGAAGAGAGGGTTACTGCAACTTTACAATCACTTCTTGACTTTTCTGAGAAGCTGGAAGCTAAACATTCAAATGAGCCAGAAGAGCGTAGATCTAAGGAAGAACTGGTGGGAATCCTCAATATGGAAGCACATGAAGGATGTATAGAACAATCTGGAGTTCCTGTCACTTCAGAGACAACATCATATGAAGAACCAGATTGTGAGACCAACATCCAGGAGGAGATTATGCAGGAGAATGTGAACACCAACAAAAAAATGACAATGGTGGCACCTCTTCCTTGTAACAGTGATAGCTGGCCTGTGACCAAGCATATTAGTGAATCATTCCATGAATCAAATAAGCCACAGGATAGGGCACGTCACTCTGAGGACCACTTTTCACAGAGGAAGCAACATTCATCCAATGAAAATTACGTGACAAAATTATCATACCGGGGTGACCGTCCCCTCACTACTTGGATTTCTTGAAGTTTGGTCCTGGAAATATCAAATGGTGGTGGCGTGATTTCATTACATTGTTTTCTTTAGATGCTCTTCTATAGAGCATTCTAAATTTGGCAGGTTTACCAAAATTTTCAAAATTTTAAATCACTCCATCCAAACTAAAATTAAAACTAAAAATAGACTTTTAAAATACATAAATCGAAGATTCACTCTTTTTAGCTCAAAAAAGTTGAAGGTATTAAAAATAGAAAATTGGGAAAAATCTTTGATTTCTGAAATTGGGTAACTTAATGGAGGAATTTAGCTCGGACCATTGGTACAAACCGCCTACGACGGTTTGCCACATGATCCGGCTCGTCGAAACCTTTCTGTCCCCTGTCAGGGGCCCTGTAACTCCAAAAGTAGCTCAAGTTATGACTGTTTCAAGATTGAACGCTTTTATGTTGTCCTTTGTGTGTTAGGTAGAATAACATCACTAGATAGTCTCTCTACTTCTTTGAGGAGTTACACTCCATCTCTACAACCTGAGGATTCGGAAACAACATCAAATTTCTGATAAATTCGATGAACTCTTTGAAGCAAAGTGTTGACAAGCAGCTGACAGGCACAACTTGACAACAGCAATAAGTTTTGGCCTTAGGTTATACACCGAATTGACCGGGGGAGTACCAGTTTCTTTTCCCTTAAAACTTCATGCATTTAAATTCCTGCATAGCATTCCATTACATGCATTTGTACATTAAGGGCAATGCACATTTTTAAATGTGGGGTGGGGAATTAGAGATTCAGGACAAGCTTGTAACCTTAAAGCGGTAAAACTAAACTTGTGAATTTCAACCCATTTAACTAAAACCTTAAAACCTAAAAAATTTTCAAAAATTTTTAACCCTAAAACTAAAAATATCTTTGAGTTCGCACTTAATTAAATAAAATAAATACATGGCAAGTAGAAATAAATGGATATTATGCATAACAAATCACTAAACCATATCCCATATGTTTTCATGTGAGAATAATATGAGCCTTTTCACGAGCATTATTATCATTAATTTTCGCATGCTCTTTCGTTTGGTATATTGAGTGTTTTTCGATCGAATTTCATGCATAATTAGAACTTGTGTGACTTATACATATCAAGACGATGAACTATTAGATATATGAAAATGATTGAGGCACCTAGAACTTTATTACCCTCATATATATTATCCTTAAACCCAAAATCCCAAAAACAATATCCGCCTAGATATCCCTTTGAGCCTTAGCCTTTTTATTTCTACTACCCACAATTATCACCAAACCAGCTTTTCGCAAACACCGGTTATTGGCTAATTGCCTTCAAGTGGAAAAATATTAGACTATCTTATGTCGTTATTTCAAGTTTACAACCGTTGAGGCAATTTGGAAAGAATCTGTTTCACTAAAAGGAATTGGAATATACAAGAAAGGGGATGTATTACGAGGAAACAGCCGAACAATCTACAAAGAAGATATGGTAAAGTTATTTCAAGGAATTTAAGGAAGAATTATTGAAAAATTAGTCTTGATGATATGTTGTCTAAAAAAAAGTAAAGAAAAAATAAAAAAATGAGAAAAGAAAAGAGAGAAGTTGGTCTTTTACCGGTTAGACCTTAAAGAGTTGGATATGCATTCCTTTGATTTCAATTTGCTTTCTTGTATTCATTTCGCAAAGCCTGAATTACCACTCGAACTCCGAGAGAATGTTTTCAAAGAAAACGTGATGTAAGAAAATGGAGGCGCAAACAAAAACAACTACCACCATTCTGCGATTTGTCAAAAAGTGTCGCTAAAAGAAGAGCCAAAAGATATGGAAAATGTGTGAAGTATGGCAACTAGAGCTACGATGGAAAATGTAGCAAGAATCAAACTTACTCCCAACATGAGTATACGCATCTGAACAAAGTAGGAGCTGTTAGCTACAAGCAGAAAGAACCATACAAAAAGGCAGTAATGTGTACTACGAAGTGAGGGAAGAGTTGAGAAGGATAAAAGATCTCGGTCTTAGAAATCTGACCATAAACGAGCACTCAGATTAGTTATACCCTCATGATCTGAGTACTGTAGAGGGACCCACTAGTATTTTCCATCTTAAGCCATGAAGCCGTGGCTGTGTGTTCCACGATAGCTGCAGCCCTTGAAACCCTTTTAAATCCCTAAAAACCCAAAAAGATTTTCATTTTCACCCTTTAGCCACATTACAACCCTTTTAAAGTTCTCTTGATTCATGCATACTACTTAGTTAATTGGTGGAGACTTGATTTGCATACAAGCTTATGACCATTGCATAATTCGATTCGAACTTGAGTGTTCCACTTAACTTACATTATCCATACATATATAACCCTAGAGTTGAGTAAACATTGTGAGGAGTGAAGGTTTATGTATAACTGAAGTTCTAGTAGGATTGTCATGGATTCCATCATCTTAAATTTTAAAAACACAAAAATAGAATAAAGCGACTCATGAGTTATCCCGGAGTATGGGTCTGATCATGCATGAGTTTGCTTGAGGACAAGCAAAGTCTAAGTGTGGGGTATTATGATACGCTCTAAATTATACATGTTTTGCATGCATAATAATCCCCATATTATGGTACTAATTGATTAATAACTTTGCAATTAATACTTAAAACGTTTATATTTCATAATTGCAGGTTATTCGTATCTCAAATAGAAACAAATCTAAATCCTATCAAAAACACCAAGAAATCAAGCTTCTAGAAGGATAATTCCTGAGCTTTGAGCCCCAAAAAGTCAACCAAGGTCAATATAAGTCAACAAGCTTCTAAAAGACAAAACAGGGCAGCAGGGGAGGGATGCCGGGCGTGCATTGCCCTACCTTGCTCCCCAAGGCCCAGTACACTGTCCTGTGTACCCTGTTTGATTCCTGAGGTGTTTGCACGCCCGTGCAATCTAATGCAAGGCTATGCATTGCTCATTTGGAAGCCTATAAATAAGAGGCTTGAGTTCTTCATTCCACACACCTCAATACACATTACCAGAGCTCAAGAGAGTATGTCTCTGTAGTTTACAGTAGAGAGTTGAGAGGCTCCTCCCCTTTGTCCGCAATAGGGGGGCCTACAAAACTCAGCATTATGCTAGTTAGTATGGCCATTCGTGGCTAAACTTTTTGTATTGCTAGGGTGAAAATGAAGTTTGGTGTATGTTAATGTTTAACATATTAATCTAGTAGTGTGTTTATGTCTTTAAGTATTCATTCTTAAAACCACCTTCTAGGTGGGATTTTTATTATTATCTAAACTTGTGAGTGTTTTTGATTTTAAAGCGTAAGACCGTAAAACCTTTTTAATCAAACTTCTCTTGATACTTGTACGTCTTTATGCAAGTGGATCTTGATAAGCCAAGGCTTGGTTAATATTAATAAGGTCGTACATCTTTATACGAACTTGTTATGAGACCAAGAATTGGTGAACTCATGTTGGGAACGGTACGCCTTTATACATGGTGCCATTGTTACACCGCCTCCCTGTGAAAAAAGTCTAATCATTCTTTTAATAATAATAACTAAGCACTTAAGTTTGATGTCCTAAACCAACTCGGAGATAACACCAAAGAGTTGAGGGTAACGTTGTCCCTAGCTGGGAGTCCTACCATTTTATCATTAAAGATTATAATTCGTGAACCAAATGTCGTGAGGACGAGGCTTTAGCGGTGACCCGGGTCACACATCTGTATTAGTCATACCACTGGATTAGTCAACTTAACATTATCATATACCAAGCGGATTCGAAGCCAAAAGCAATACACTTCGTGACCTGATCATTTTCGAGATATTTACTTTCCTGCTATTTACTATTATGTTTTTTACAATCCTGTTACACACATCATGCACGTTTTTACTTTTCTGTTATTTACTTTACTGTCATTTACTTTTCTGTCATTTAATTTTCTGCTTCACCAGCACACAAAACCCACTCACTAATTAAACTGGCTAAACGATAACAAAAGTTGAGTATTGGAACTCGACTGTGTCCATTGGTTCGATACTTGGTTGTTACCTAAACTATGTTACGCTGCGATAGGTACACTTGCCTATTGTGTGTGTGTTTTAAGTTTGAGTATTTATCATTTTATAAACTTAAAACCTAATCTTGTGAAACCAAAAATCTCTAAATATTATTATATAATATTTACTATATCAAACACACAACATCACTTACATTATCCATATATAACCCTAGAGCTGAGTGAACATTGTGAGGAGTGAACATTATGAGGAGTGAAAGATTATGCACAATTGAAGTTCTAGTAGGCTTGTCATGGATCCCATCATCCTATAATAGAAAAACACAAAAATAGAAAAAGCGACTAATGAGATATCCCGAAGACTCCAACTATTTGGAGCTCCCTTTCCTTTTGTAAAGTTTTTAGTTATGGGTCTGATCATGCATGAGTTTGCTTGAGGACAATCAGAGTTTAAGCATGGGGTGTTATTATATGCCCTAAATTATACATGTTTTGCATGCATAATTATCCCCATATTATCGTACTAATTGAATAATAATCATGCAATTGATACATAAAACGTTAATATTTCATAATTGCATGTTATTCGGTGTCCTGAGTTAAACAAAGCTAAAACCAGTCAAAACCACCAAGAAATCAAGCTTCTAGTAGGATCATTCCGGAGCTTTGACCCTTAAGAAGTCAACCAAGGTTAACGAAAGTCAAACAAACATCTAAAAGACAAAACTAGGAGTCGGGGAGGGGGGCAATGCACGGCCACCATGCACGGGCGTGCATTCCCATACCTTGCTCCCCAAACTCTTATACACTGTCATTTGTACCCTGTTGATTCCTATTTGCACGCCCGTGCAAACCAATGCACGGCCGTGCATTACCCATTTGAGGCCTATAAATAGATGGCTTAAGTTCTTCATTCCACACACCCAAATACACATTACCATAACTCAAGAGAGTTCGTTTATGTAGTTTAGAGTACAGAGTAGAGAGTCTCCTCCTATTTGTCCGCAATAGGGGAGCCTACGAAAGTCAGCGTTACGCTAGTTAGTATGGCCATTCGTGGCTAAACTCTTTGTATTGCTAGGGTGAAGATGAAGTTTGGTGTATGTTAATGTTTAACGTATTAATCTAATGGTATGTTTATGTTGTTTAGTAATTCGTTCTTAAAACCATCTTCATGATGGATTTTTATTATTACTTGATTTTGTCTTTACACTTGTGAGTGTTATTGATTTTAAAATGTACGACCGTAAAACCTTTTTAATCAAACTTCTCTTGAAACTTGTACGTCTTTATACAAGCTGAGTTTGATAGGCCAAGGCTTGGTTAATACTAATTAGGTCGTACGTCTTTATACGAACTTGTTATGAAACCAAGAATTGGTGGACTTATGTTGGGAACGATACGTCTTTATACATGATCCCATTGTTGCACCGCCACCCGGTGAACAAAGTTTAATCACTCTTTCAACTAATAATAAAGATATTTAAGTCCGATGTCACAAACCAACTTGGAGATATCATTCAAAGAATTGATGGGAACGATGTCCCTAACTGGGAATCCTACCATTTTATTCTAAAGAACATAATTCGTGAACCAAATGTTGTGAGAATGAGACTCTGGCGGTGTACCGTTCACACATTTGTATTAGTCATACCACCGGATTAGTCAACATAACATTATCATAAACCAAGTGAATTCGAAGCCCAAAGCAGTACTCTTATGGACCTGATCATTCTCGAGATATTTACTTTCTTGCTATTTACATTTCTGTTACACACTTCACGCACATTTTTACTTTTCTGTCGTTTACTTTTATGCTTCACAAGCACACAAAACCCACTCACTAATAAAACCGGCTAAACGATAACAAAAGTTGAGTATTTGAACTCGACCTTGTCCATTGTTTCGATACTTGGTTATTACCTAAACTATATTACGTTGCGATTGGTACACTTGCCTATTGTGTGTTTTAAGTTTTAAGTAATTATCATTTTATATATTTAAAACATGATCTCGTGAAACCAATATCTCTAAATATATTATTATATAACGTATTTATCACATCTACATGCACGCTATCAATCTGCAAGGAATATATTGAAAAATATTTCAAGGAAATTAAGGAAAAGGATTTTTTTGAAGAATCGGTCTTGATGTTTATGTTCTCTTAAAACAAGAAGAAGAAGTTGCTCTTTTACCAGTTAGACATTAAAGAGCTGGATATGCATTCTTTCGATTTTCATTTGTTTTCTTGTATTCATTTCGCAAAGCCCAAACTACCGCCCGAACTCTGAGAAAAAGTGTTTGAAGCAATATTCGATGTAAGAAAATGGTGGCACAAGCAAGAACAATTACCACCATTCTGCGGCTTGTCAAAAAGCGCCGCCAAAATATATGGCAAATGTGTAAAATGTAGCAACTGGAGCCACGATGGAAAATGCAGCAAGAATCAAACTTATTCCTAATATGAGTATACGCATCTGATCAAAGTAGGTTCTATTAGATTACAAGCCGAAAGAACCATACAGAAAGGCAGTAATGTGGGGGAAGAGTTAAATATGATAAGAAGTATCGGTCTTGGTAATCTGACCATAAACGAGCCCTCGGAATAGTCATGCCCTCATTATCTGAGTACTGTAGAGGGAACCACTAGTATTTTCCAATCTTACGCCAAGAAGCCTTAGCCGTGTGTCCTACAATAGTTGCAGCCTTTAAAACCATTTAAAACCTCTAAAACCCTAAAAAGATTTTCATTTTCACCCTTATTTTCTTTTTAGCCACAATACAACCCTTTTTAAGCCCTCTTGATTCATTCATTACTTAGTTAATTAGTGGAGACTTGATTTGCATACAAGCTTATGACATTGCATAATTCGATTCGAACTTGAGTGTTCTGCTTGACTTACATTATCCATATATATAACCCGGGAGTTGAGTGAACATTGTGAGGAGTGAAAGAGTATGCATAATTGAAGCTCTAGTAGACTTGTCATGGATTCCATCACCCTAAAAATAGGAAAATACAAAAATATAATAAGCGACACATATGTTTTCCGAAGTCTCCACTTATTTGGAACTTCTTTTCTTTTCCAAAGTTTTTAGTTATGGGTCTAATCATGCATGTGTTTGCTTGAGGACAAGCAAAGTTTAAGCGTGGAGTATTATGATATATCATAATTTATACATGTTTTACATGCATAATAATCCCCATATTATGGTACTAATTGAACAAAAGTCTTGCAATTTATACTTAAAACGTTTATATTTCACAATTGCAGGATAAACGGTGTTCCAAGAGAAACAAAGTAAAAACAACCTAAAAACATCAAGAAATTAAGCTTTTGGAAGAAGCACACCGAACTTTGACCCCCCCCCCCCCCCAAGAAGTCAAAATTGGTCAACACAAGTCAATAAGCAGCAAAAAGATAAAACAGGTAGCAAGAGGGGGTTGCACGGTCGTGCAACCCATTGCACGGTCGTGCATTGCCCTTCCTTGTTCCCCAAGGTCTCTCGTACCCAGCCATTTGTACCTTTTGATTCCCGAGGTGTTTGCACGCCTGTGCAAACCAATGCACGGCCTGCATTGCCCATTTTGAGGACTATAAATAGGTGGCTTGGGTTCTTCATTTCACACACCATTCCAGAGAGAAAGACTCACTTATAGAGTGCGTAGCTGTAGTTTAGAGTAGGGAGTAGAGAGTATAGAGGCTCTTCCGCTTTGTTCGCAATAGGGGAGCCTACGACACTCAACATTATGCTAGTTCGTATGGCCATTCGTGGCTAAACCCTTTGTATTGCTTGGGTGAAGATAAAGTTTGGTGTAAGTTAATTTTTAACTTATTAGTCTAATGGTATGTTTGTGTTTTTTAGTCATTCGCTCTTAAAACCATCTTTGATAGACTTTTTATTATTATCTAAATTTGTCTTTACATTTGTGAGTGTTATTGGTTTTAAAGTGTAAGACCGCAAAACCTTTCTAATCAAACTTCTCCTGAAACTTGTACGTCTTTATACAAGCGGGTCTTGATAAGTCAAATCTTGGTTAATATTAATAAGATCGTACGTCTTTATACGAACTTATTATGAAACCAAGAGTTGGTAAACTCACATTCGGAACGGTACGTCTTTATACAAAGTCAAATCACTCTTTTAAATAAAAATAAAGGTGTTTAAGTTTAATGTCTTAAACCAACTCGGAGATAGAGTCAAAGAGTTGAGGGTAACGATGTCCCTAGCCGGGAGTCCTACCATTTTATTCTAAAGAACATATTTCGTGAAACAAATGTTTTGAGAATGAGGCTCTAACAATGTACCGTTCATACAATTGTATTAGTCATACCATCGGATTAGTTAACATAAAATTGTCATATACCAATCAGATTGAAAGCCCAAAGCCATACTCGTTGTGATCTGATTATTCTCGAGCTATTTACTTTCCTGTTATTTACTATTCTGCTATTTACATTTCTGTTACATACTTCATGCATATTTTACATTTTATGCTATAGACTTTACCGTCATTTACTTTTCTGTCATATACTTTTCTGCTTCACAAGCACACAAAACTCACTCACTAATTAAACCGGCTAAACGATAACAAACGTTGAGTATTGGAACTCGACCGTGTCCATTGGTTCGATACTTGGTTCTTACCTAAACTATATTACCCTGCGATAGGTGCACTTGTCTATTGTGTGTTTTTAAGTTTAAGTATTTATCATTTTATAAATTTTAAAACCTGATCTCGTGAAACCATCTCTAAATATATTATTATATAATATATACTTTAAAAATGACACATCAGTCGTCTAGGTCTCTTGGTCTTTAATCTTCGTCTCGTCTTGTCTCAATTAGGTTACAATACAATTTACAATAATATTGAAAAACCCCAATCTATTATAACTGGCTTCCAAAACAGCCATAATAATACAAGACAAAATTTAAAACCAAACACTACCACAAGTCTAGGCTTGATCCACAAACAACAACAGAAATATAACAAAACATAAAGGATGCAATCTTTTGTCAAACAAACTTTTTGACAAAACTAAAACCTAATTGAAAATAAAAATAAATGTTTCTTATTGTTCGCAAGAGTGGCTCTGATACCACTGTTGGGGTTTCGTGCATACAGTTTAAAAACAATTTTGATCAAAATAAATAAATAAACGCATCAAAAAATATACACGACCCAGTCTAGGCCATTACCCTAGATTGCCCACCAGGAGTTCAAATACAAACCAATAAGAAACAAACAACCATAGGGGGTTTAGAACTTGTATACCTTTCGCGTAACTGGCCGATGGAACAAGCTCAACACCTTGAGACAACAATCTAGTTGCTAGATCTGGTACACATGAATATCCTCCCGAATTTGAACTCCTTCAAATCCTAATCTCCAAGAACCCGCAGAATCCGAACTCCTTCAGATTCACCCGTAGAAGACTCGCAAACCTGAACTTGACGGTAACCGAGTATTCCTACCCAAAACCGATAAAACAGATTAAACCGGAATAACCCGGTGGCGGCATGATAGCAGCGGTGGCGCTAGGGGAAGCGGTCGGCGATGACAGATGTGACAGTGGGAACGGCGGCGTCTGGCCGGCGACGGCGGTGACAGGCGGAGGTAGGTGGCAGCGGCGCAGAGGGAGGGAGAGCTAGGGTTTTCCAACTTTTGTAAAACCTGACTAGTTCTCTCTATAAAAGTCTCTAGTAATTTAGCCTCCATCTTAATCCCTTTATATTCACCTAACTTGTTCTCCAACATTAGGGTTTAGGGATTCCTAATTACAATTAAGTCCATGTAATTATCACATAACTACATTTAAAGAACTTATATTATTTAATTGTTTAATTAACTAACAATTAGTTAATTAAATATAATTATATCTAATATAATTATAATTACAATTAAATAACATTGTATTTAACAAATATGTTCCAAACATATTTCCACCGGCTTATTATTAATCCAATTAATAATACTAATGATTATTTCATAAATAATCATCGCACCCTGTTGGAACCTAGTAGTCCATTGAAACCAAAATGTTTGATTTTGATTGATTTTGTACAAGTGTAAAGTTTTTGGTCGAAAATTATTTCGGCCGAAAACATTTTCGGACGAAATCTTTAACTATATTAAGCAGTTTGTTTTGAACATGTAGTTAGAACTTTTATTTCAATTATAATCAGTCTTTTGAGAGCTAGCTTGAGAGTCTTAGCCTTATTGCTTGTAATTGGTGTGCATATTGATTGTAATCAACTGTTCATATATTCAAGAAGCGTTTGTTGAATATCACATCTAGTTATTATGGCATACTTTGAGTATTTGGTGGTTTGAACGAATCCGATCTTTATTCATAACAAACGAGTCATACGAATACAATACCGAATGAGTATACATCTCTACGTTTAAGCTCCAATTCCAATCCCTAGGTGAGCTCTACCTAGGGATGGTGACTCACTTCTCACAGAGATTCACTCCCTCTCTGTGGATGCTAACTCTAACATTGCTTGCTACAAATGAACACTTAATGTCCTATTTATAGGCAAACTGAGTCTGCAGCATAACTCTATAGGCGAACTTACCAAGTTCGCCCAAACATTCCCTTAGGCGAACTTAACATGTTCGCTACACATACACTTAGAATTTTTTATACAGTTACAAAAACATGCTCTAACATGATTAGTCGTTTCGGATCTCTAGATTGTTGTAGATTGATTCCGCCTTTCTACAACTGATTTGCTGGATTAGAAGCTTATCTTGAGCCGATCACAGGAGTTCACAAGTGGTATTAGAGCTTTCGGTTGAAGCTCTTTGTTGTTCAAGCTTTTTCATCAATTTGAGATCATTTTAGCATGGATTTTCTCGCCATTTTCGAGTTTTATAGCTTATTTTTTATGGAGATGAAGTTAGAGATTGGTTTGGAGGCTTGATTTTGCATCCGGATAGTTGCAGGTCAGATTTGGTGTTCTTGGGAAGAAGCATCCCAAAACTCTCTTGAAGGGTCCGAAAACTAGTTTTCGATCAGTGTTTTCGTCCGAAATCTCCGTCAGAAATCTTTGCTATGTTGAAATCTTTGCTATGTGGAAATCTTTTTCATACGAAATCTTCTTCCGAAAAACTTTTCGTCCGAAATCTCAGGTGTTGGAAATTTTTTCGTAATAAATATTCGTCCGAAAAAGTTTTTGATCGAGAAGTCCATCCGAAAAAAGTTTTCGGGTTTGAGATTTTTTCTGGATTTTTGAAGATTTGTCATTTTGGGTATTTAAAGATGGCTGGGAAATTTAAAGAGGTAGGGAGGGGTCTTGTGGGAAAGGCACCAACAATGATCAAGTATGTTGCTGATTTCTCTAATTAGAAAATTCAATTGAAGGCTTACTTTAGATTCACTGAGCATACCTTGTGGGACTCGATTGTTAAAGGACCACATATTACCAAGATGGCTAATGCTAATGGTATTGTTCCTATAGCTGACCCAGATCAGTACTCTGAGGATGACAGAAGATTGGTTGAACGAGATAATCGAGCTCTTAGATCTATTATCCTAGCACTTCCAATGGAGTTATATCTGAACTTTGAACAGCATGAAACCGTTCAAGGGTTATGGAATGCATTATGTTTGAGATTCGAGGGAAATGCTGCTTTACAAGAAAGTAGAGCAGATATGTTGCTTAAGCAATACAACATGTTTAGTTACACAAAAGGTGAAACTCTTAGTGAACAAGTTACTCGTTTCACTACCTTGAGGAAAATGGGTGTTGAGATAAAGGAGTACGAAATATGCAAGAAGCTTTTAGATTCATTTCCAGATAACTGGAGCATTCCTTGTAAGTTGATAAAGAGTACTACCCCTGATTTTAAGAACAAAAGTGTTGATGATATTATTTGCATCCTCGCATCATATGAGTTAGAAATCAAGAAGATGGAAATAAACAATCCAAGCAAGTCTAATACTTCAAGTTCAACAAATGCAGCATTGTTTTTTGGAAGTGGTCAAAGTGGTGAAGGTAGCTCTAAGTCTGATGAAGCAAAGAGTTGTTGTGGAACTGGATGTTGTGAAACAGAGAAGAACAAGGATTCTCAATCAAAGACTGGTACTGGACAGATTCTTGAAGATCAAATAGCATTGTTTGGAGCTTTCTTGAGTAGCTATGATGCTTTTGTTACTGGAAAACTTCAGCCAGCTGTACTTGATGTTGAGGATATGATGCAGATCAATCCTGATGACCTAGAATATATGGATTTGCAATGGCAGATGGACATGATCGTTGTGCGTGCAAAGATCTATCTTCAACGAACTAGAAAAGATAAGTTGCAATTAGGTAAGAAGGTGGGATTTGACAAGTCTAAACTTCGATGTTACAACTGTCAACAACCGGGACATTTTGCTAAAGAAAAAGTTTTCGTTCAAAATATGTTTTTGATCAGTTTTCTGACTTAGTGAGTATTTTGAGTTTTCCACCAAAATAGTTTTCGAGCAGAGTTTTCGATCGAAAAAGTTTTCTATCGAAATATCTGGAGTTAGCAAATTTTTCAAAATTTCTGACAACTTGAACTTTCTATGTTTCAGCTATGGAGGTGTTAAAGTTCGATTCTAGGCATAACATATGCGCTTGCTTGACTTCTAACAGTAAGAAATCTCGAGGCTATGAAGAGATAGTACGATTTCTATCCCGATCAAGAATCTTTACAGCAATTTCAACAAATGTAAAGGTGTTTAAAAAGCAAGTTAGAGAATTCTGGCAAAATGTGGAGTATAAACACGTTGACAAGTGGATAGAGAGCAAGGTGAGTGGTAAGGTGATAAAAGTTAATGATCAAGTGATAAGAGAAGTACCCAACTTCAGAGACACATGAGACTTTCCTTACAGACTGATCTACATGAAAGTATCTGGGATAATATAGTCTATGGGCTATGATGGAGAGTTTCCTAAGAGATAAGTGACAAAGACCTTACATGGAAAATAGTGGAGATACCATATACATGTTTTCATACATTTCTTAGGTCCATGAACAGGAGGATTTGATCAGATCGGTGAGGTGTTTATTAGAGCATTGGTGTGTTTGGCACCACACAAGAGATTCAACTTTTCTCGAATGATTTTTGAAGCCATGATAAACAATTTTGTGGGACCAAGACAGAATAATAAGTTTGTGTTATATCCTAGGTTCATTCAAATGATCATCAACACCTTATTGCTAGACTTATAGAATGATGGTATGGAATTATCACTTGATCATATGTCTGAGTCAATCTTCAGTAGCATGAATTCAATAAGAAAGAGAAACAAGTTCAGTGGTGTAGTTACTCCTCTGTTCCCAAGCATGCTCGAAGAGAATCCTGATCCAGATTTTGGAGTTGATGATGAAGTAAATGATTTGTTAAGCAGCGGTATTGAGGATAATAATGATGAAGATGATGGTTATGATGGTGATGATGGTGATGATGAAAATGTTGGTAATAGATTTGAAGCAAGGGTTAACAAAGAACAAGTACAAGATCAACAGAAAAATGATGAAATTGTTCAAGACAGTGAAGCACATGTTGACAATATTCAAGTTGAATCACAAGAATCACCTGTAACTGATGAAAGAATTGAAGTAGAGAACTTGAATGAAAATGTTGACATGGATGTTGAAAATGAAGTTATCATTGAGAAGGAACAAGTACACATGGGGACTGATTCTAATACACCAGAAGCAACAACAAAAACCACAAAGAAGAGGAATGAACCTGAAAAAGACGTGCCTTCTAGACGTCCTCCATCTAAAGGTATCCCTAGAAGAAGCGTTTAAAGACAATGGAGAAACAAGACTATGGTGGCAAAGGAAAGGCTAAAGACACAAGTGAACCAGTAAAAACAAAGGCTTTGAAATACAATTTGATAGATGAAGAGTTTGCAAACTTTGCAAGTCAAGAGACATCCAACACAGTTAGCTTTTTAAAGACTCAAATTGCTAACTTGTAAAGCAAAGAAGCGGTTAGTTCAAGAGAAATAAGAGAGTTGAAAGCTATTGTACATAAGCAACAAGAACAGATTGATCAGTTACAAAAGTTAGTTTAAGACTTGATAAAGCACATTGGATATCAAACTCAGCCCATGACAATAGAACCACAAGTTAATCTGAATAAAAAAGGTCCTTCGAGTTCAAAGTCACCTCAAAAGGTTCAAATTCCTGAAGTTGAAGTTAATATCTCTGGATCTCAAGATTACTTTGATATGGATGTATTAATTAACCCACAAGGTGAAAGGATGGAGGTGCCAGAAGATAAGAATCAAGAAGAAGAAGATAAAGAGAAGGAGGACAGGGATGAAGAGGTGGTGGTGACTGGGGAGAAGAAGAACGATGAAAAACCGTCTGACGATGATAGTTGTGGAGGTTCAGGAAGATTAGATGATAATTCTAATGATTCTGATTCGAATATTGATAAAGGTGAATCCAACAAGGAGTAAACAAAGTATGAATACGAACAACCACAAACCTATGTAGAAGGAGATGGTTCAGTGATAGGGAAGCTTGATATAGTTGTTTATAAAGATAACAACTTTGACATCCCTAAAGAATCAAATGATCAAGAGAACAATCAATCTGAATCAACAAAGAAATCAAGTGAAATTTATAAGAGTGATTGGTGGAAGAAAGATGAAAAGGTTTCGATTGTAGAGCAAGTGACTCAGAAGATCAGAAACTCAAAGAAAGCTTTAACTGGGAAAATACTTGGGTGGAAGTATGATCAAGATAAAGAAATGTTTGTGGTCAAAAGGGTTGAGGGCGAGATTCAATATTTCTAGACAAGTCACAAGATGCAAAGTTTACCTAGACGGGACATCAGAGAATTGAGTCGTCTTGATATGATCAATCATACAAAGAATAACCATGCAACTACATTTGAGAATTTCTTAAGGGCACAATGTAATCAAGATACTTTCACAAGTTTCAAGCCTTAAGTACCAAAAAGAGTGAAGTCAAAGCAAAAGATAAAGCTACCGGAAAAAGGAAGATTTATTGCATTGTACAGCCTGCAGACACAGTTACTACTATGTACATTCCTAGAAGAAAAGAGAGTTTTATTACTGATCTAGAAAAATGGTATTATGATTGCAAGACTCAAGAGGCTATCATACTTCAAAAGGATCAGTATGAACTTCGAGTATTTGATCTAATGGACTTGTTCAGCTATTCAGATGAAGACCTGACGATTATTTACTATAGTCCTATTCAGTGTGATCAAAGCTATGTGATTAAAGCTGAAGCAAAGTTATACATGCGTGTTGTTGCGAGATGTCTAAACGTGAGAGAAGAAGCCAAGATATTAAAGAAGCGTTTGCAAGAACTTGATTCGAAGAAGATCAAGGTCGAAGACAAGACTGCTGCTGAAAAAGATTTAACGTTTAGTTATCAATGGACTAGGGGGAGATTGTTGGAACCTAGTAGTCCATTGAAACAAAAATGTTCGATTTTGTATGATTTTGTACAAGTGTAAAGTTTTCAGTCAAAAACTATTTCGGTCTAAAACGTTTTCAGACGAGAAAGATTTCGGATGAAATCTTTACCTATATTAAGCAGTTTGTTTTGAACATGTAATTATAACTTTTATTTCAATTGTAATCGGTCTTTTGAGAGCTAGCTTGAGAGTCTTAGCCTTATTGATTGTAATTGGTGTGCATATTAAATATGAAACATCTATGAGAGGGTATCCACGCTTATGCCATCCGTAGTAGAGGGTGAATGGGGGTGTGATCCACAGTGGTTGAGCGTGGGGCGTGGAACATCGCTCACCAAGGGCGTGAATGGGGGCGCGGGGCTCATGGCGTGAGGGGAATCACTGGGGAAGGGGTGGTAACAGCTAAACAATTAAAGCATATACTCTTTCAATCTCATTCCTATTTCTCTCAAATTCTCACTCTCTCAAAAATGAATGCTTGGAACCCAAACCATCCCCATTACGCGAACATTCGCAACAATCCAAATAGTCGGCCCTTCGCTCAAAATTCCGACCAAACAATTACCCGAACAACCTCTTCAATCAAAATATTCTAGTTGTTTATGTTACAAGTACGTCACCGAAACCATTTCCATACCAATTCAATCCTAATATTTATCCGGGAAACTTTAACTTTTACCAAACGCCTCCAACACCACAACCACCTCTGACCCAAACCTTTCTCACACCGGATTCCATACCTGAAACACAACAATTCACCGAATCCATCCATGAGACACAGCCCCTGATAAAACCAAAGAAACTATCTCATAAAAAGAAACAACCAACAACATCAACCAACGACACAACTCCATGTATACATGAAAAGTGGTCACCGAAAGTTGAATTTTAGGTAGACATATCGCAGGACCCGAAAATTGGTAAGGCGTTTATATTTTTTATAAGTTGTTATGTAATTTTTTATAATTTTGTATAAGGTGTTATTAATTTTTATATATTTGCATAGGAAATAAAAAAAAAGTAAGGATTTTTGGTTACGTATTCGTCAAAGTTTTCACGTCACAATGGGAGAGGCGAATTCCGTAACCCTGACAAGGTCTCGTGTAAATGGCGAGACTTTAACACCAAGCTTGCTAAGTTTAACAACTTCTATAACAAACAATGTAACAACCATAAAAGTGGTCAGAGCGAACAAGAAATTTTTTTAGAAGCTTGTGATGAGTACAAAACCATAGTGGGTACAACTTTTAATTCCTATAAAGCATGGGAGATTATGAGAAAATCTTCGAAGTGGGGCCAAGTCCCGTTGATGAGCCAATCGTCTAAAAGAACAAAAAAATGTCATCGTCCGACGATTTTTCGTCGGGTATAAGCTCACACATTAGTCTAAATGATATCGATGACGAACTGGTTCGTCCGCTCGAAAGAAACAACAAAGGTAAACAGGCTACTTCTATGTTCGCCTCAGACGACTGGTTTGATAAAATTGACGCGAAGCTTGAGAAACTGCTCACATTTAGAAAGGATAAACAATAACAGGATTTCAAATTTCTTACTATGAACTTCAACCACTTGACCGAAAATTCTCGTATACGAGCGGAGACGCGAAGAAAAGAAATATACGAAAGAAACAACTTAACCGAGAAGGATGACGAGTAGTTTGTGTTTTATTTTTATGAATGTAGTTTTTTAGTTTTTTTAAATGTATTTTTTATTTATTTTATAATGTAGTTTTTTATTTATTTAAGAATGTAGTTTTTTTTATTTATTTAAGAATGTAATTTTTATATTTAGTTAATTATTAAAAAATAGATGTTGCAGTGAAACCATTACGTAGCTTAGTGATTATGTCAAGTGATTGCCCATGTGCTGATGTGACAGTGGCCTTAGTGCTGCGTTACCCCGTAAAAGGTTTAAAAATGTTATTTAGGAAGTAATTGATGTGGATTAAAATCACTTCTAATTCAGACAGTTATAATATGTATTTTTTTTTATTAAAAACGTTTATTATAGTATTATAACTTTTATTATCTTATTTAACGAGACCAGCTAAACACGACAAGAGCCACTTTCAAAACTCACCACGAGACCACTGCTAGATTGGTTCGACTTTTCGACGGTTTGCAGATGTCCATGTCATATAAAATCTAACCGCATTAAGTTTTTGTAAATCAAAAAACGTTTTATAAAAATAATTATAGAAATCATTATTATTTAGCAGGAGAGAAGCGGGAAACAAAAAAATTATAAAAACAATTAAAAAAATTTGTATAGTTAATAGGAGAAAGAGGCGGGAGAAAAAAAGTTGATGCATAGGAGAGTGACAATTCTCCCACCAAAACCTTTATTTATTATAGAGTATAAATATAGATTTAAAACGATTAAAGAACATTAATTAAGAAAAACGTTAGCTAAATATCAATTTACTAATCTATACTATCTAATAAATAAAGGTTTTAATGGGACACTTGTCACTCTTCTATGCATCCTCAACTTTTTTTCCCACCTCTCTCTTCTATTAATTATACAAATTTCTTTAATTGTTTTTTATAATTTTTTGTTTCCCGTCTCTATCTCTTATTAAATTATAATGATTTTAAAATTCTTTTTATAAAACATTTTTATTAAAAAAAAATAGATTTATTCATAAAACATTCTTATAAATTAAACAGTTCTTTCATTCTTTTTATAAAATATTTTTAAAACATAACTATATAACGTTTCTAGAATTTTTATTAAAAAACTATGTAATATGTCATAAATATATAATATGTAAATCTTTATTACTAAAAAAAGTATATATAATGTTACATTTATTCAACACGTGTGATACATTGTGTTTCTAACCTAGTATGGCCTATATAAATTCCATTTTTTCGCCTAAATAACTTAAATTTTACTTCTTTTAAATGTAAAGAAAATTGTATGTAACTAAACTATATTTTGGTTTCTAAACTTACAACATCCACACTAGGGAGCACCCATAAAAACGTATAAAAACGCGTTCAATCAAGTGAATTAACTATTATATTAGATATTCATTAACTTTTCAAGATTTAATTAATCATAACTTTTACCAATTGGTTAATAATAATCCCAACTGAGTATATTTTTTACTACCAGTCCTTATTTTCAAACTATTTTCTTACATTGAACCGCCGTTAAAAAACTTAACGACGTTAGATTTTATATGACGTGGACATCTACAAACCGTCTGAAAGTCGAGCCAAGCTAGCAGTCCAACCGGACCTCAGCTGCACCAATACTCAACATATCAACACCAGCCGAGTTCAGCCCAATATGATCCAAATAAGCCCATGAAAATATAAAAGACACAAATCCATTAAAAACAAATTAAATGGAAATGCAATAAATAAAAACATTATTTTAACACCTTCCTCATCTCCATAACCAAATGGATCATACATATTAAGTTGACTAACTAATAAACCTTTTGTAAATATATCAGCAATTTGATCTTTGGCACAGTTTTCACTGTTTCAATACACCCACTTGATATTTTTTTCCCTTTAGAAAAATAGGTCAATCTCAAAATGTTTTGTACGATAATGTAACACTGGTTTAGCTGCTATAGATACAGCAGCTAAATTATCACAGTATAAAGGAACAGGAAGTAAAACACTTATTTTTAACTCATTTAACAAATTTATAAGCCAAATTATTTCACACGTGACTGCACACACTGGAAGATATTCAGCTTCAGCTATTGACCTGGAAATTGTAGACTGTTTCTTATTTTTCCAGGCCACCAAAGACTTACCTAAAAACACACAGAAACCTGTTACAAATTTTCTAGAAACAAGGCACTTTCCCCCGTCTGAATGAGCATAAGTTTTAAGATTAAAACCATCACCTTTACTAAACAATAACCCTATTCCTAGGGATTTTTTTTTAAGTATTTTAAAAGTCTTAAAGGCAATCTCCAAGTGTGCATTACAAGGTTTGTGCATATATTGACTTAGAAAATGAACATAGTAGGAAATATCTGGTCTAGTATGAGATAAATAAATAAATTTTCCTATTAATTTTGATACCCTGTCACATTATTTAAAACACCCTTATCCTTATTACATAATGTCATTAACAGGTGATTTGCTTCTATAGGGCTACTCACTGGTTTACATCCACTCATTTCATATTCTGCAAGAAGTTCTAGGCAATATTTTTTTTGGGACAACCTTTTTCACTCTTAATCACTTCTATGCCTAGAAAATATTTAAGTATGCCTAAATCTTTAATCAAAAATTTTGATTTAAGACACTCTTTAACATTTGTAATATCATTTATACAGTTCCTAGTAACCACAATGTCATCTACATCTATACTATATAATAAATAAAGGTTTTTCATAACACGTGTCGCCTCCATATTCAATCTTATCAATTTTTCCCGCCTCTCTTTTATTAAATACATCTCTTTTTTTTACAATAATATATTTTTAAAGAAAATATTAATCTTTATATTAATAAATCTCCTAGACATATTTTGACGAGTGTATGCTACATATTATATTGTATTCCACGGGTTTATTCAACCCGTGTAAAACACGAGTTTTTAAAAATAATTTTTTTATTACTTAATATATAATATTATATTTATTCAACTCATGTAACACACGAGATTTTAACCTGATATACTAATAAGACAACAATAGCAGATTCAGAATTTTTAACAAACATGGAATGATCACATTTACTTAATTTGTAAAAAACCTAACTTAAGTAAAACTCCTACAAGTTTCTCATTCCACATACGAGGGGCCTGTTTCAGCCCATATAAAGATTTTTTTTTCAATTTACACACTCTTTTTTCATCTTTAGAGTAATATCCTTCAGGAAATGACATGTAAACATCTTCATTTAACTCCCCATAAAGGAATGCAATATTTACATCTAATTGATATAATATCTAATCAGTTTGCACAGCAAAAGAGATAAAGTTCTAACAGTGATCATTTTTACAAGTGAAAATGTTTCATCAAAACCTATACCTTCTCTGTGACTATATCCTTTAGCAACTAATCTAGCTTTATATCTTTCAATCTCACCTGTTGACTTGTATTTAATTTTAAAAACCTATTTACAACCTATTGTTTTTCTACCACTAGGTAAATCAACTAAATCCTATGTGTGGTTTCTATGTAATGCTTCTATTTCATCATTCATAGCAGTGACCGAGTTATTATCAATCTTAGCCTCATTGTAATTCCTAGGTTCACTGCTTTTTTTTTACAGTAGCAAAGCATAAATTTTCAATTGACAGATTTGAATAATTAACTACCTTTTATAAATCATACTTAACTTTCCCTTCTACAACAAAATCTTTTAATGTTTTTGGAAAAGAAATATTCCTAGTGGACCTCCTTAGAACTGTGGTTTCATTTGTTTGTAAACTAGTCCCCTCGGAACTATTTGTATCATCTGGTTTACTGGAAACACCTCCAGCCCCATCAGATTCAGACCCAGTTTTGTTTGACTGCTCAAGAGCCTTGTCATGAACATTGTTGGGATCTGTCCTTGACTGCTGGAACCGATGCCCAGACTTAGTTTGTAACCTTCCATCATCATTGGGGGCAGATTCACCTTCAAAGTCATCGTTTTTAACTTGTTCAAAAAAATCAAAAAAAAATATATTATTCAGTTTTTTTTATCAAAAACAGATTCAGATTCTTTTAAAACAGTATTTTCTTTAAATGGAAATATAGATTCATAAAATTTTACTTCTCTAGAAAACAAAACTTGTTTTTTTATCTAAATTCTATAATTTGTATCCCTTCTTTTGATTTGAATAAGCAAGAAAAACACATTTTTCAGCATGATTTCCAAATTTATCTTTATTATTTAAAGTTATACTAAAACATAAAGACCCAACAACTCTGAGGTGATTTAAGGAAGGTTTGAAACCATATACAAGTTCATAAGGAGTCTTACCACTAAGAACAGAAGATGGAGTCTTGTTAATCAAATAGGTAGCAGTTAGAACACACTCAGACCAGAACCTGAGAGGAAACCCTCCTTAGAACTGAAGAGCTCTAGCAACATTCAATAAGTGTCTATGTTTTCTCTCAACTATCCCATTTTGCTGTGGGGTATAAGGACAAGATGTTTGATGATTTATCCCTTGAGCATTATAAAATTCTTGTATTTTGTCGTTAACAAACTCACTTCCATTGTCACTTCTCAAAATTTTAACAGTTTTTCCAAATTGATTTTTAATCATGTTATAAAAATTTTCCACAAACAAAAAAACTTCATCTTTATGTTTCATTAGATATACCCGAACAGCCCTTGAGTAGTCAACAACTATAGTAAGGAAGAATTTAAACCCTTCCTTACTTTGAACCCTGTAAGGTCCCCATACATCTAAGTGTACAAGTTCCCCAATGTCCATGGATTTATGATCACTCAAAGGAAATGGTTCCCTATGATGTTTAGCCCTATGGCCTGTTTCACGTGGCACACTCATTTTCAAGCAACTTATATTTAATTGTTCTTTTAAGACTTGTTCAGAAGGATGACGAAGTTTTGAATGCCACAAGTTAATCATTTCTATACTAATGTTACATACCTTAAACACATCAGATGCTTTATCACAAAAATACAAACCATCAAGTTGGCTACCAGTCACCACGACACTCTTTGTTACTGAATCCTGGAAATAACAATTATTTTCATCAAATGAGACAATTACTTTACTATCCTTAGCAAGTATGTAAACAGACAACAAATTTACACAATACACAGGTACTACAAATACATGACTCAGAACTACTTTATCATTTATCCTAACATTTCTAATCTTGGTTACATAAGCACTTGTTCCATTTGGATGCTTGACTTTAATATTAAACTCAGAAACATCTATAGTATTTTCTCTCCCAATTTTAGACATCAACATATGTTGGTTTGCCCCTGAATAAACTACTCATCCAGAATTATTTGATTGATTAAGACTACTAGTGAAACAAAAAACACGTTTAGAGAAGCTAAGAGAACAAAAAGGATTAAACACACTACCTGCTACATTACAACTTTGAGATACATCAGAAGGTTTTTCAATTAACAGACACAACAATTTAGACATCTTCTCAGCTGTTAGAGTATTCAATGAACTAGATGAGGAAGGTTCAGTTTTATTTGTAGTGGAATTATTGTTAACATTAGATTTGATTCCTTGATTACTCCTCTCTTTCATCCAGGTTTGATACCCTACAATTTCAAAACATTTATCCACAGTATGTCTAGTCTTATTACAATGAGAACAATTTAGATTTGGATTAGGTCCTCTTCCAAACTTCTTTTTATTATCAAACGATTGATTTGTTTTGGACACAAAACTAACTGCTGATTTTTTTGTAAAAACAAATGAATTCCTATGGGATTCTTCTCTGGAAATAATAGAAAAAGCTTCCTTTACAGCTGGAAGAGGATCTCTTATCAACAAATTTGTTCTAACAGGTTGATAAACATTATCCATCCCATATGAAACTGCATTAGTTTTATTAAGTGATTGAAATCATTGAACTTATTTGAAGCTTGGCAGGTACAGGAAGGCAGTTGTATCATTTGATCAAATTGTTTCCATAAAATGTTAAGTTTATTATAATACTAAGAAACAAATGAACCATTTTGGGTTAATGAATTTATCTTTTGATATGAATCAAGTACAACAGATCCATCAATTTTGCTATATGTTTCTTTTAGTTCCTGCCAAACTTCAAATGCAAGCTTAGAATACACTTGTCCCATATATAAATCATCAGATACAGAATTTAGCAGCCAAGTAATCACAATAGCATTACATCTATCCCATTGCCTACCAAGAACCTCATTATCAGTATATCTAACACATTTACCATCTATGAATCCACCTTTATTTTTAACTTCAAGTGCAAGTTTCATAGCATTAGCCCATACAGTGTAATTTTCAGTTCCCTTTAACTTTATACTAACAACAGTCAAATTACTTGAATCAGTAGCATGAAGATACAAAGGATCACTAACATCAAGTTTGCTAATAAGTGTTTGATTAGTAACAATAGGTCCACCCTCTGACATCTTATCAACTCGGACCAAACACAACAATTTGAATGTCTCATACAGGCACACGCACAGAAAACAGTCAAGACCAGAGCCAGGTTTTCACACCACTGCTGTGGTAGATCAAGGATTAGTCAGGACTGTTGATGCAAAACAAACCAAAAGGTATTCACACAAGTGATGCACAGATAGAACTACTATCAAACTAATCAGAACAACAGCTAAAAATGCTCCACGAAAATATGCAACAAATAAGAACAAGGGATGTCTCTCCCTGTTATCAACCAATATTGGTACACTAACCCAGTCAGAAATGCCTATTACAGAAAGAAACAAAAAAACACAAGAATGGAACGATCTCACCAAAATAGCCACCCAAGTTAGGGTGTTCCAAGCTTCCAAGAACAAGGCATGTGACCTTTACTTAGGGTCACAGAGCCAAGGAGAAAATAAGCGAGAGATCCAAGCCAAGTTAGCTTCCATCAAATGCCAGAGGTAGAGTTTCACTTTGAAACCCTAATGTAGAGTACTTAATCAGACGATATAAGTCTGACCGTTTCGTATGCACCAGATCAGCAGGAGTCTTCGTAAAATACCAGATCCAACTCGTCAAAGACCAGATCCAACTCTAAGATCTCAGATCTACCAAACCCTAGGACTTCAGGTAAGAGTTTTAACGAGGAATATAAGAATACCGGCCTAGGACACTAGATCAAAGCCACTTAAGCTCTGATGCCATGTCAAAAAAATAGCAAGAACAGAAGATAATCCCAACCCTAGCGCTTTATTACCCAAAAAATAGTCACAAAAACGTACGTACAGAAGACTACAAACATACGAATAAAGACTCAGAAAAGATAATCAACTGGATGATCAGATGCTACACCAACACTCTAAAATATCAGCAATCAAACGAGATCATCAACTAGATGAAACCCTAGCTTGATTATCAGGAAAAAACAAAGAGACGCAAGATGAAAGAAAGTTGTAAAATGGATCCAACCAAAAAACGAATATTATCCGGATCCAAAGGATCCGCGCGTCCTTTACAGACAAAACGGGTGCAACCTTTTCCAACCGGACCTCAGCTGCTCCAATACTCAATATATCAACGCCAACCCAGCAACATCTTCAGCCCAATATGATCCAGATAAGCCCATGAAAATATAACAAACACAAATCCATTAAAAACAAATTAAATGGAAATGCAATAAATAAAAACATTATTTTAACACCTATATTAGTCAATCCATTTATTTTCAGTTACTTTTTGATAACTTTCCATAAATATATACCATAATAACTTTTTATCATAATTATATAACTCATAATCAACAAATATTCTCTCCATCTCAATATCATTATTCACAAACAAAAAGAATAATTAATACATATCTTAATTAATAAATTATCAAAATAATTAAATTTAATATTTGGAAATAAAATATCACGTGGTCCTTTCTGTTGGCTTTCATTTCCCACATATATATGGCGCTGCTTTCTCTACAAACACACCAAACTTTCCGACGACCACCGCCGCCGCTACCACCACCTTCCGTACAAATATAGAGGAGAAATCAATATGGGGAACTGCCAAGCTATTGATAATGCAAGTCTAGTAATACAACATCCAAACGGAAAAGTTGAGAGGCTGTATTCCGGCATCTCCGCCGCCGACGTCATGAAGCTCAACCCCGGCCATTACGTCGCCCTCCTCCTCACCACCACCGTATATTCTTCCCGTCATCCCCCTACCACCAAACAAAACAACCCCAGTGCCTTCACCACTAACGCACAGCCCCTCCGGGTTACTCGAATCAAACTTCTCAAAAACACCGATAGTCTCACCGCAGGCTATATTTATCGGCTCATCACCACCCAAGGTGAGTTGCCGGTTTATGATTTTCTGATAGTCTAAATTTATATTTTTTTTCTTCTATTATAACTTTTAGTATATAATGTTATAATATTTTATAAAAAAAAATAAATATAACGTCTTACTTGTATCTATTATTTACACCTAAATTCATGACTTTAGTTAAGGTATAATTTTGTTTTTCTTTTCAAACTTTTAACATGTAATATTTTATAAAAAAATGAACATAGTGTTGTGATAGTATTTATTTTTATCTAAATTTCGATATAAATTTTATAAAGAACGGAGTTGTATCAAATATATTGACTGAAAATTTTTTATATTTTATATGGCTCCGTTTTTTATAAAATTTATACCGAAATTTAGATAAAAATAAGTATATCGTAACACCATATTTATTTTTTTAAAACATCATACATTAAAAGTTTTAAAAAGAAAATTAAAATCACATAAGCTTGGTGCAAATAGAATAGCCTTTGATATTAGTTAATCTGTTATATAATTCTTGAAAAACACGTTGATTCCAGTTTTTTTTTTGGATATTACAGAGGTGATGAAAGGATTAATGGCAAAGAAGAATGGGAAAACTAGTAATAACATTAAGAAATCCGAGACTTCTGAAGAACAGTCAGGAAATATGAAACAGCAGCTGCAATCAAGCCAAGAGGATGGCACCCATCGTTGCACAGTATCTCAGAGGCATCAAACTAGTGAACAATAATCAACTTGATCTGTTAATATTAACCTTTATGATGATTTTGATTTAATTTTTGGTATGTGGGATTATCAGAATCAATGATTAAAGTTAATTGAAAAGGGGAATTTAGTGTTCTTCATTTGTTGGTTTCAAAAAATGCGTGGAATGTTACTTCACTTTTTGGATAGGAAGAGATAAAGAGGGTGTTGCCACTTGGGTTAGGGCATGAGGTATACCCTCATGAGAGAGTCTACGTGAGGGGCCTCAAGCCATGAAGAACACCATAACACCGCCACCCTCTTGCGTGAGGAGGGGGGGGAGGCGTGTGAGCGACTTGCCATGAAATCCTTCATGCATAGGAGAGCCCAATTCGACCGTTCAACGGTTATTTTTTCATTTATTATTTTGACCGTTGCAATTTAAAAAAAAATCTTTTAATTAATTTTTTATACCCTATAAATAATCCATTAACCCAAATTTGTATACACACCGATATCAAAATAATCTCCACTCTCATATTTTTATAAAAAAAAGTCATGAATCCTAATGACCCGATGTGATGGTTTCAACATTACGCCAATTAACAAAACACCTTCCAAATCCGTCCGCAACCACAAGGCCAACCGCTTCCGTTCAACCAAAACCCGTTTGGTTCGGTGGGTTATGTTCCACAACCACAAGGCCAACGGCAAAATATGGGATTGAAGACTAGTTTTTTTGTTTATTTTTAAATTTATGTAATTTTTTATTTATGTTTTTTTTATTTATGATTTTAATGTAATTTGAATTTATTTTATATTTATGTTTTATTTTTAAAAAATTTGAATTGTTGCATTTAATGCTCACTTGGGTATTTCCCTTGCCAAGCGAGACCCAAATGAGGAAGCAACCAAGCTGACGTGGCGCCTATGTGGCAGAAAAGGTACTCTCACTTGGTAGAGTCAACTGAGATCATGTGGTATGCTTCCGTGAAGACCACCCGTGAGCATGGCACGCCGCCCCCCGTTTTTGTGGGGGGGGGGGGTGGTGAGTGTTACCCGTGAAGATCTTCATGTGGAGGTGAGGAGCATTTCAAAGGCCAAACGGTCATATTTAACGATATGGTCGTTGGCCAACAGTCAAAATAAAAAAAAAAACTTTTTTTATTAAATAACTCACTATAAATATACCTCATTTACCTAATAAATTTCACAAATAATCACACCACTTGATATGTCTTAAATTATACATGTTTTGCATGCATAATAATCCCCATATAATGGTATTAATCAAACAAAAGCCTTGCAAATAATACTTAATGCGTTAATATTTCGCAATTGCATGTTATTCGGTGTACCAAGATAAACAGAGCAAAAACCAGTGTAAAACATGAAGAAATCAAGATTTCGAAGGACCAAACCCGAGCATTGACCCCCAAGAAGTCAAACCAGGTTAACATAAGTCAACAAGCAGCTAAAAGACAAGCCTGGAGAGCAGACAGGGCATTGTACGGTCATGCAATGCCATGCACGGCCGTGCATTGCCAGTCTTGCTCCCCAAGGCTCCGGTACACTGTCTTTGTACCATGTTTGATTCCCGAGGTGTTTTCACGCCCGTGCAATCCAATGAACGGCCGTGCATTGCTCATTTTGAGGCCTATAAATAGATGTCTTGGGTTCTTTACTCCACACACATCAATACACCAATCCATACCTCAAGAACACACCAAAGATAGCTTAGTTCGTAATTAGAGTAGTGAGTAGTGAGTAGAGAGTAGAGGGGCTCTTCCTCCTTATTCCACAATAGGGGAGCCTACGAAACTCAGGGTGACGCTAGTCGTTATGGCCATTCGTGGCTAAAGCTTCTTTGTATTGCTAGGGTGAAGAAGATGTTTTGTGCATGTTAATGTTTGACGTATTAATCTAGTGGTATGTTTATGTCTTTAACTATTCGTCCTTAAAACCATCATTTGGTGGGCTTTTATTATTGTCTAAATCCGTCTTTATATTTGTGAGTGTTCTTGATTTTAAAGCGTAAGATCGTAAAACCTTTTTAATCAAACTTCTTTTGAAACTTGTACGTCTTTATACAAGCAGAGATTGATAAGCCAAGGGTTGGTGGACATTATTAAGGTCGTACGTCTTTATACGAACTTCTTATGCGACCAAGAATTGGTGAACTCATGTTGGGAACGGTACGTCTTTATACTTGGTCCCATTGTTACGCCGCTTCCTGGTGAGCAAAATATAATCACCTATTTCACTTTAATACAAAGCATTTACGTTCGATGTCATAAACCAATCCGGAGATGACCATTCGAAGGGTTGAGGGTAACTGTTGTCCCTAACGGGAGACACTACTATTTTAATTTAAAGATTTTAATTCGTGAATCAAATGTCGTGAGGACAAGGCTCTAGCGGTGACCCGGGTCACAAGTTTGTAGTAGTCATATCACTGGATTAGTCAACTTAACATTATCACGTACCAAGCGGATTCGAAGCCCGAAGCAATACTCTTCGTGACCTGATCATTTCCAAGATATTTACTTTCCTTCTATTTACTATTCTGTTCATTACATTTCTGTTACACACTTCACGCATGTTTTTCCTTTTCTGTTATTTACTTTAACGTTATTTACTTTTCTGTCATTTACTTTTCTGATTCACAAGCACACAAAACTCACTCACTAATTAATTCGGCTAAACGATAACAAAAGTTGAGTATTGGAACTCGACCGTGTCCATTGGTTCGATACTTGGTTCTTACCTAAATTATATTACGCTGCGATAGGTACACTTGCCTATTGTATGTGTTTTTAAGTTACAGTAATTATCATTTTATAAATTTAAAAGCTGATCTCGTAAAACCATCCTAAAAATATATTTATTATATTTTTATTATATCAAACACGACACATCAAGTTTTTGACGCCGTTGCAGGGGACACGGTGATTTCAAGAAAGATTCGAGTTAACGGATTAGCGTTTTTAACATCAACACTTTTTTATGGTTTGTTTTGATTGTTCTTTACACCAACTTTCATGTATTACAACTACTAGAGTTGTTATGGAGGATACCAAGACGACTATGAGTACCACTATTCGAAGGTTTGGTGTGAGGTCTGTGGGGAAGCCCACTACACTCAAGATTGTTATCACTATCAAGGGTATTCCATAGATTTTCACCAACTCTACTGGCAACCATATGAGGAAACCACACCGCCCCAAGAAATTCAACACTCAGCTTTAGATTCCGACTCATGGACCCCAAGAAATCTGTTTCGTGAATTGGAAGAAATTAAGGCTCAACTCATAAAGAGCTATCCAACTGAACAACAAGTGTTTCGCCATTTGGAAGAAATTAAGGTTCAACTCCTAAAGAGCTTTCCAACTGAACAACAAGATGATCTCTTCAAAGTCCAAGAATCGAAAGTTATAGCTCCAACATCTCTAGTAGGATTAAGTGAATATAAGGAGCAATAACCTTCCAACTTCACAAGCACGATCAGTCGGAAGTGAGACCGAATGATTCAGAAGAAAGGGTTACTGTAACTTTACAATCACTTTTTGACTTCTCTGAGAGGCTGGAAGCTAAAACATCAAAGGAGCTAGAAGAGCAAAGATCTAAAAAAGAACTGGTGGGAATCCTCAATATGGAAGCACAAGAAGGATGTATGGAACAGTCTGATGTTCCTGTCACTTCAGAGACAACATCATATAAAAAACCAGATTATGAGACCAGCATCCAAAAGGAGATTATGTAGGGGAATGTGATCACCAACAAACAAATGATAATGGTGGCACCTCTTCCTTGCAACAGTGATAGCTGGCCTGTAACCAAGCATATCAGTGAATCATTCCATGAATCACATAAGCCACAAGATAGGGCATATCACTCCGAGGACCACTTCTCATGCAAGAAGCAACGTTCATCCAACGAAAATTACGTGACAAAATTATCATACTGGGGTGACCGTCTCCTTTACTACATGGGTTTCTTGAAGTTTGGTCCAGGAAATTTCAAATGGTGGTGGCGTGATTTAATTACACCATTTTCTTTACGTGTTCTTCTATAGAGCATTCTAAATTTGGTAGCTTTACAAAAAATTTCAAAATTTCAAATCGATCCATCCAAACTAAAATTAAAACTATAAATAGAGTTTGAAAATATGTAAATCAATTATTCACCCGTTTTAACAGTAAAAAGTTGAAGGTATAAAAGTTAGAAAATTAGGGAAAATCTTTGATTTATGAAATTGGGCCACATAATGGAGGGATTTTTGCTCGGACCACTAGGAAAAACCGCCTACGGCCGTTTGCCACATGATCCGGCTCGTCGAAACCTTTCCGTCCCCTGGTGGGGGGGCCTTCTAACTCAAAACGTAGCTCAAGTTATGACTGTTTTAAGTATAAACACTTTTTACCCTGTTTTTCTCTGTTGAGCTGGTCCAGGATGGACTCCACTAATTCCTGGATCAGCTTATCATCACATTGTACGCATGATTGTCAAATGGGTTGGACAAACCTCTCCATATTACAAGCCACTCATTTGACAGATTCAGCACTAAATTGGAAATTCACAAAGTACGTACGGGTCTGGCTAATGACACTTAAATAAATATGGCGCTTCCAGGAGGCAACCCGATGATCATGAATAAATTGAGAAGTTGGTGCACACGGTAGAAAGCATGGACCTCAGGTTTGGTTTTCAAATTTAAGTTTCTATTACTTCAGCCCCCAGGTATGTCTTCTCGATACTAGGACCTAGTAGCTTAACTACTACCTTTTATTTTTCTTGTCTGCTTTTATGTTTTCCTTTGTGTGTTAGGTAGAATAACATCACCAGATAGTCTCTCTACTTTTTGAGGAGTCACACTCCATCTCTACAAGCTGGGAGCACATCAAATTTATGTACAATTCGATGAAGTCTTTGAAGCAACATGTTGACAAGCAGCTGATAGGCACAGCCTGACAGCAGCAATAAGTTATGGCCTTAGGTTATACACCGAGTTGACTAGAGGAGTACCAGTTTCTTTTCCCTTAAAACTTCATGCATTTAAATTCCTGCATAATATTTCATTACATGCATTTGTACATTGAGGGCAATGCACAATTTTAAGTGTAGGGTGGGGAATTAGAGATTCAGGACTACTTGTAACCTCAAAGCAGTAAATTTTTAACTCGTGATTTTCTACCCATTTGACTAAAACATTACAAAACCCTACCTTTTGTAAAACCACGGAAAATTTTCAAAAATTTTTAAACCCTAAAATCTAAACCTCTTTGATTTCGCACCTAATTAAATAAAATGAATACATGGCAAGTAGAAACAAATGAATATTATGCATAACAAATCACTATACCCTATCCCATCCGTTTCCATGTGAGAATAATCTGAGCCTTTTCATGAGCATTATTATCATTATTTTCGCATGCTCTTTCGTTTGGTATATTAAGTGTTTTTCGATCGGATTTTATGCATAATTAGAAATTGTGTGACTGATACATATCAAGACTATGAACTAGTAGAAGTATGAAAGTGATTGAGGCACCTAGGACTTTATTACCTCTATATATTAAAACCTAAAAATCCTAAAAATATAATCCGCCTAGATAGCCCTTTGAGCCTTAGCCTTTTCTTTTCTACTACCCACATTTATCAACCAACCCGCTTTTCGTAAACACCGGTTATTGGCTGAATGTCTTCAAAGTGGGAAAATTATCTTATGTTGTTATTTCAAGTTCATTACCATTAACGCAATTTGGAAAGAATCTGTTTCACTAAAAGGAATTGGAATATACAAGAAGGTGGATGTATTAGGAAGAAACAACCGAACTATCTGCAAAGAATTTATGGAAATATTATTTCAAGAAATTGAGGAAAAAGAGTTATTGAAGAGTTTGTCTTGATACAAAAAGAAAAGAAAAAAATAGAAAAAGAAGAAAAGAAAAAGAAAGAAAGAAGTGGGTCTTTTACCGGCTAGACCTTAAAGAACTGGATATGCATTCTTTTGATTTTATTTTGCTTTTCTCCCTTCATTTCGCAAAACCTGAATTACCGCCCGAACTCCGAAACAAAGTTTTCAAAGCAACTAGTGATGTTAGAAAACGATGGCGCAAGCAAGAACAACTGCCACCATTCTACGGCTTGTCAAAAAGTGCCATCAAAAGAAGAGCCAAAAGATACGAAAAATGTGTGAAGTGTGGCAATTGAAGCCACGATGGAAAGTGTAGCAAGAATCAAACTCATTCTCAGCATGAGTATACGCATCTGATCAAAGTAGGAGCTGTTAGGCTACATGCTGAAAGATCCGTACGAAAAGGCAGTAATGTGTACTACGCAGTGAGGAAAGAGTTGAGAATGATAAGAGATCTTGGTCTTGGCAATCTGACCATAAACGCTCCCTCAGATTAGTTATACCCTCATGATCTGAGTACTGTAGAGGGACTTGCTAGTATTTTTCATTTTAAGCCATGAAGCCGTAGCTGTGTGTTTCACGATAGTTGCAGCCCTTCAAACCCTTTAAACCCCTAAAAAATCCATAAAGATTTTTATTTTCACCCATTATTTTTATTTTAGCCACATTACAACCCTTTTAAAGTCCTCTTGATTCATGAATACTACTTAGTTTGTTGGTGGAGACTTGATCTGTATACAAGCTTATGAGCATTGCATAATTCGATTCAAACTTGAGTGTTACACTTAACCTACATTATCCATATATATAACCCTATAGTTGAGTGAACATTGTGAGGAGTGAGCATTGTGAGGAGTGAAAGTTTATGCATAATTGAAGTTCTAGTAGGCTTGTCATGGATTCCATCATAGATAAAACACAAAAATAGAATAAGCAACTCAAGAGTTATCATGGAGTTTCCAACTACTTAGGGCTCCATTACCCTTGTATAATTTTCAGTTATAGGTATGATCATGCATGAGTTTCCTTGAGTACAAGCAAAGTTTAAGTGTGGGGTATTATGATATGTACAAAATTATACATGTTTTGCATGCATAATAATCCCTATATTATGGTATTAATCAAACAAAAGCCTTGAAAATAATACTTAATGCGTTAATATTTCACAATTGTAGGTTATTAGGTGTCCCAAGATAAACAGAGCAAACACCAGCCTAAAACATGAAGAAATCAAGCTTTCGGAGGACCAAACCTGAGCATTGACCCCCAAGAAGTCAAACCAGGTCAACATAAGTCAACAAGCAACTAAAAGACAAGTCTGGAGAGCAGACAGGGCATTGCACGGTCGAGCAATGCCATGCACGACCGTGCATTGCTAGTCTTGCTCCCCAAGGCTCCGGTACACTGTACTTTGTACCTTGTTTGATTCCCGAGGTGTTTGCACACCCGTGCAATCCAATGCACGGCCGTGCATTCCTCATTTTGAGGCCTATAAATAGATGGCTTGTGTTATTCATTCCACACACCTCAATACACCAATCCATACCTCAAGAACACACCAGAGAGAGCTTATTTCGTAGTTAGAGTAGTGAGTAGAGAGTAGAGGGGCTCTTCCTCCTTGTTCCATAATAGGGGAGCCTACGAAACTCAGGGTGACACTAGTCATTATGGCCATTCGTGGCTAAAGCTTCTTTGTATTGCTAGGGTGAAGATGATGTTTGGTGCAAGTTAATGTTTGACGTATTAATCTAGTGGTATGTTTATGTCTTTAATTATTCGTCCTTAAAACCACCATTTGGTGGGCTTTAATTATTGTCTAAATCCGTCTTTATATTTGTGAGTGTTCTTGATTTTAAAACGTAAGATCGTAAAACATTTTTAATCAAACTTCTTTTGAAACTTGTACGTCTTTATATAAGTAGAGATTGATAAGTCAAGGCTTGGTCGACATTATTAAGGTCGTACGTCTTTATACAAACTTCTTATGCGACCAAGAATGGGTGAACTCATGTTGGGAATGGTATGTCTTTATACTTGGTCTCATTGTTACACCGCCTCCCGATGAGCAAAATATAATCATCAATTTAACTTTAATACAAAACATTTACATTCGATGTCTTAAACCAACTCGGAGATGATCATTCGAAGGGTTGCGGGTAACTGTTGTCCCTAACGGGAGACACTACTATTTTAATTTAATTATTTTAATTCGTGAATCAAATGTCGTGAGGACGAGGCTCTAGCGGTGACTCGGATCACAAGTTTGTAGTAGTCATATCACTGGATTAGTCAACTTAACATTATCACGTACCAAGCGGAATCGTAGCCCGAAGCAATTCTCTTCGTGACCTGATCATTTCCAAGATATTTACTTTCCTGCCATTTACTATTCTATTCGTTACAATTCTATTACACACTTAACACACATTTTTTACTTTTATGTTATTTACTTTACCGTTATTTACTTTTCTGTCATTTACTTTTCTTCTTCACAAGCACACAAAACTCACTCACTAATTAATTCGGCTAAACGATAACAAAAGTTGAGTATTGGAACTCGACCGTGACCATTGGTTCAATACTTGGTTCTTACATAAACTATATTACGCTTCGATAGGTACACTTTTCTATTATGTGTGTTTTTAAGTTACAATAATTATCATTTTATAAATTTAAAACCTGATCTCGTAAAACCATCCTAAAAATATATTTATTATATTTTTATTATATCAAACACGACACATCACCACTCTCATAGAACTTTATACATTTTTCTAATAAAAATGTCTTCATCTTCAAGCGACGAAGCCCGGAATATGATGTTCCATGCTTTCTCAACGACGACGCTTCAGTGGTGGGAAGAAGCTGAATCCTCACAACCTTTAAAATGAAGGGCTCGTCGTAATCGTGATCGGACTGCTGCTAACACACTTCTACACAAAGACTACTTTGACGAAGGGTGTACTTACAACAAGGTGCAATTTAGTACCCGGTTTAGAATGAGTCGGAAATTATTTTTAAGAATTAAAAATGATATGGAGAGAGAGGTGCCTTGGTTCCGCCAACGGGTTGATGCAAGAGGTAGGATTGGTTTTACGTCCGTGCAAAAGTGTACCGCCGCGATTCGTCAAATGGCGTATGGCACCGCTAGTGATTCATTCGACGATTACTTGAAGATGTCCCCCCGAACTATCATGTCTTGTATTTACAAATTTTCTAAAGCTATAATTAAATTGTACCATAGTAGATATTTACGTAAACAGTCGGCTAGCGACATTCAACAATTATATGCGGCCCATGAAGCTAAACACGGCTTTGTCGGGATGCTCGGTAGCATCGATTTGGCATGCGTTCTTTGGCGTTGCGGATTCCAACAATGACATTAACGTTATTAATCAATAGCCTATATCTGATGACATGATAAACGGAACCGCACCTGACACGTCTTTTGAACTTAGAGAGGCACTTTACCAATGTGGGTATTATTTTGCTGATGGAATATATCCCGAATATACTACAATTGTCAAGTCTCTTACGTATCCCGAAGGTATTAAACGCACATACAACTTACAAAAAAGCTCATGATGCGGCAAGGAAAGATATCGAATGAGTGTTTGGTCTCTTGAAAAATAAGTGGCATATTATCGAATGACCGTCTCGATCTTGGTCTCAAACGAGAATTAGGAACATAATGTATGCTTGTGTAATTTTGCATAATATGATTTTAGAGCACCAAGAACTGACAATTTGTTAATATAACCCAAATGAGGAGGAGCCAACGTACGAAGAAATTGATGGAGATCAAAAGCTAAAAAACCGTCAAGAAATACAACACCGGGAAATTCATGACGCACTAAAAGCGGACTTGATCGAGCATATTTACGAACGTTCTCAAGATCATGTATTTTAATTAAATATTAGTTTTTTTATGTTTTTTTTTAATTTATGTATTTTAATTTATGGAGATTTTATTTAATGTAATTTTATTTATATAAACTTAATATATAATTTTATTAATAAATTATAAAATGCATTTAATGCTCACACCACACTCACTCACTTGGGTATTTCCCTCGCCAAGTGAGTGTGGTGTGAGAATTGAAGAAATTGGCGTGGCAACCACTTTTCCTCTTACTAAACCCTCACTCACTTGGGTATACAACATGCTCTGAGAGTATACCTCATACTACTAGAGGCAAAAAGCTTTTTGGGGGAGACCCAGGTCACCTACGCAAGATATAATTTAGAAAAAAAATATGTAGTTTATAAGTAGTGTAGAAGGGTGTGTGTTAGCCGTTAAAAAAGAGATAAAGAGGGTGTTTGGATGTGAGGGAATTAATTTTAGTTGTTTGGTTAATTTTAGATTTATAAATAATCAACACATCTAGATTCGTGAGACTAGTCAAACTTGATATGTGAAGCTCGGGCTCGAGCATGTTAAATTCCGGCTTGATTCGAGATTTTAGCGGACTCATCACTGTTAGGTATCAAAGTTGGTAACGCAACGGAAAAAACCACGCACAAACATGCACAAATGAAAGTAAATAGAAAGCAATAAACGACACATGGAAATAACGTGGTTCGGCCAAAGTGACATACGTCCACGGCTGCAACTAGGGTTTCTCTTTATTATTTAAGTGCTACAAAATTGCAATTTAATGACTGAGTATTTATAATAACTAGATTATGGCTAATTAAATTAGGCAACCACTTAATTAAGCAAACTAGGGCCGGTTGGCCCCTTTTTCTTGTTTACAGTCGTAATAGGCCTAAAGGGGCCCAACTCGGCCCAAAGCTTTCACAGTCCAACAACTCCCGCTCGAAATATTTGCCCATACTAACCATCCAAGCCAAGTCATCACCAGTAACTCTAGTAATCTTTATAATCAAGTCCTCCAAGCCTAAGCTAAGATTTCATGTTAAAACTCTCCTAGTTGCAGCGACCCTTCTCATCAGTTACCTAAAAAGGCCCGTTAAAGCTTATAACACCTGCCAAAATTCCGATCTCAATTTCTGCCCGGAACTTATAACAAATAACGGGAGTTAACGGAAACCCAAGAATCAGACAAATTAATTAAGAAATTTTGAATGATAGGAGATATCGGACCGACTTGTGATCAGATATCGGTCCGATATAGGATGGGGTTGGATGTCGGACCGACAAGGTCTACAAAACGGTCCGCAATGCAAACCCCTAGGAACTCTCTGCACCAGACATGTGTCGAGACACGTGTAGGGCATGCGTCAGCATGTCGGACGCGTGGATGGATGTCGGACCTACATGGCAGACCAACTCGGTCCGACATAGACGGGTGGCACACCGGATTTGCATGGCTGCCACGTGGCGCGCATCTGGGACAATGGAGGCATATCGGACTGATATCCCCCGGATAACGGTCCGACATAGGCGCACATCAGGCCTATAAATAGTGGAGCATTGGCATTTCATTTCTCACACCCTCTCTCTCGAGCTCTCACTACTCTCGAGCCTTTCTCGAGCCCTCCAGCCGTCCTGACTCCCGAGCCGCTCCTCCCGGTTCAACCGACTTTCGCTTATTAACCGGATTTGAGCATTTAGAACCGAAGGAACCCGAAGAACGCATATAAGAGAAAGTTAAGGTGCTAGAGCCCTAAGAGTCAACTCAAAGAGCTACTTAGCACCAAGATTTTTATCCTTCGATCTCCGACTTCAAACTAAAGGTGAATACTCATCTTTATCAAAAATACTCGTTCTCATAGCAAGAGTGACCTTTTACAAAAACGATTTGTAAGACGTGCTTGGGCTGTAAGCTATCATCACGCAAATAAGACGTGCTGGTGCTGTCGGCACCTTCACGCAAAAGATCAAACGATTTATGTTTATGAATAGGGCAAAACATAATAATTAAATATTTACTCATACTAATCCCAGAATTAGGGGTTCTACCCCTGGGGAATGTTGATACCCAAGAAGTGTACGTAAAGTTTGATTAAATATTTATAGTCGCTTCGGATCCAGTTGGGCCGGGCGGGGTTGGCTTGTATGTCGGGTGATGCTTAAAATGCAGTTGTGCCAGTTTGACCACGTGGCCCCGAGTGCTTGTCCAAAGTATACAAATGGATGAAATGCAAGGAAGTGATATGATCACTAGAATCCTCCAATGATGAAAGGTTTAACTGTTTAATTAAACTGTTTTGCCTTGCTTATGAAAATAATTTGAGGTCTAGCTGACGTTCATTTTCAAATGTTTTTAGGAAAAGAATGAAATGACCTCATAGTACCGGGACCGGCTACGACCTATGTCCTGATGACAGTTTTGTTGCATAATCCGGGTCAGGACACACACCTGGACCCGGTGCAACCCAAAAATCTGTTATACAGGTTTGTGCGAGGCACAGGAAAGAACCTGAGAAAAGACAAGGTTAAGGTTCCCAAAGGATGTTGACCCCCTAGGCAGAATACCTCCTTGTAGATTTTACTGACTTTGGTCATGGTTTTGATTTCAAAAATCAAATGTACCAACGATCGGGTTTTATACCCAAGAATTTAAATAAAGAAATCTTTTGTATACACGACAAGATTCTAGTATTTACAAAATGTCACACCCCGCCAAGGCGGAAACGCGAGGCGCGACGTTCATGGTTTTTCAAAGCATATAATTATTGCAAACGCATACATACAACTGGATACATAAATCAAGTTTAAGGTTTTACAGCCCAAAATAGTAGTTGAAGTTACAAAATATTAAGATTTTGTAAATATGACCCAATACATTATGGGTTATACAAGAAAAATCTTCAAAAGTAGTATCCACCATGTATGCATGAACCCTACGTAGTGTTACTCTTGTGGCCGCGATTAATTTCCTGAAAAACATACTTGAAAATGTCAACACTAGGTTGGTGAGTTCACAGGTTTTATATATGAATACAATGAGCAAACCAATTGCATGAAAATGATTTTTACGTATATGATAAATAAAACAAGTAATGTTTGACCCATTTGTAAACTAGCTAGGAATACAAATAATATGTACATACATGAGGCATAACCAAACCAAGACCAGGTGTTTTGCCCCTCACTCGTACCTCACGAGCAATATTAGAACACTATGCAGTCATTTGGCCAGAGGGACCCATGGTTAGCGCGACTAACCATGACCGGGGGTGTCACACCCAATAGTACTATCCATAGAATCTCAGGCTAATCTATAGCTAATGGTTATAAATATGATGATCAGGGGACTTTACGAGCTCCAAATGTGTTCACTCATGCAAACATAAAGGTCGGGTCTTGTTTTCTTGTTATCATATATAAAAATAGTTATAAGTATGTTCTTCCCCCAAATAGTACAAAACAGTAAAAAGGGGCCGTGAAACTCACCTTGAGTTTGTGTATGCTTGTAACGATATTTGTTCTAGTCAACTTGACTATTTGTACCCTAGACGCAAAAGGGTAAATTGTGTTAAGACCGAACGTCTCTTATTGCAAATTGTTCACCGACTTTGTAAATCTGGTTGTTTTTGTTTAAAATATCCTCTTAGTTGTTCAACACTTGTTTTGTTGTAAAAACAGTTCTAAGTTACTGCAAAATGGGACTGATGACCAGGTATCGAAACTACTTAGTTTTGATTGAACAGGACAGAAAAGAACAGATGTCGAAACTACCTAGTTTCGATTAAGCAACTGGGTATCGATTACAGGACTTCTGTTTGACAGAATCAGTCCTGCATATTTTTATATTTTAATCTTGAATTCGACACACTTTTCTTGTTATCTTACTTGCGTTTGAATACTTTGTATGTTTAGCTACGGTTTTTAAAGAAAATAATGTAGATAGTATTGAGTTTTTACCTCCAAACAGTGATGACGATTTTGAGAGAAACAGAAGAAGATGATCTCGAATTTCTTTGCTGAAAACCTTTGAGAAAATCCTTGAATACTGAACTATGGTAGATTTTTGCCTTAAAACTTGACTTCAAATGGGAAGATTTGCCGAAAGAAAATGAGTGATAAAAGAATTTCGTGAGACTTTTGATTGAAAGGGGTATGGTTTATATCTGAGTTTTCTCACAGGTATGGTATGGGTCAATTTGAAAGTATGGTAAATGGGATGTGAGAATGGGAGGGGTTTTCTCTGACTTCGGCTGAGAAAGTCAAAGTAGTGGGTTGGTTTAATAATAATTCGGTTTATGATTTAAGTATTAATTTATTAATGGTATTAATATCAATTAGAGTTTTAAAGGGGTAATTTAATTCGGTTTAGATTCTTCATGGTATTGTAAATTTAGCAAGTTTATAGCTTGTTGATGAAAAATATTTAAATCTTAGATTGTATAATTCGTTGAGGTGATTATTTGTATGTATAAATACCTAAAGGTGACGATACGTGGTAATGTCTTCGAAAGGGTTCGTTATTTTACTTTTACTTATACCGTGTGTTTTAGTCTAAAAATAAATTATTGACAAACGTAGAATTTATGTAATATATATATATATATATATATTTCTGGTTATTTAATTTAACCACTAACGTTCGTATTTAGTCGGTTTATATGACACGTGAACCGGTAACTCCTAGAATTACCAAAATATGAAATGAGACAATGTGCGGTCTTTGTTAGACCTTAATGTCTTTGTTTGTGAAATTAAGTAAATCACAAAAATAATTATAATGTAAACTTGTTTAATACATGTACGGATATTGACCTGAAATGTCGGGTGTCACATTCTCCCCATGTTAAAAGAATTTCGTCCCGAAATTCAATTTGCGTCATCTTGAACTGGTGTATCCTTAAACAAGGTGGGGTATTTTGTTTTCATTTGATCTTCTCGTTCCCATGTATACTCTGGACCACGTTTTGAGTTCCAACGTACCTTAACCAGTTTGATTCGACTGCGTCTCAGCCTTTGAACTTTCCAATCTGATATCTCAATCGGTTCCTCGATGAAATGAAGTTTATCATCAATATGAATTTCATTAGGCGGTATGATCAAGGTCTCGTCGGACAAACACTTTTTGAGATTAGACACATGAAAGGTATCGTGTACGTTGCTTAGTTCTTGCGGTAGCTTGAGCTTGTAGGCTACAGGGCCAACCCTAGCCAGTATTTCAAACGGTTCAACGTATCTAGGGTTGAGCTTACCACCGTTACCAAACCCTGCAACGCTTTTCCATGGTGAGAATTTTAACATTACTCGGTCACCAATTTGAAATTCTAATGGTTTCCGTCTGTTATCAGCATAGCTCTTTTGTCTGTCCCGGGCCGCTTTCAGACGGTCCTTAATTTTGAAGATCTTATCAGTGGTTTCCTGGACAATCTCAGGACCTGTCAAATGTTTTTCACCAACTTCCGCCCAACATAGCGGTGAGCGGCATTTACGACCATATAAAGCTTCAAACGGAGCTGCCTTAATGCTCGTATGGTAGCTATTATTATAGGAAAACTCTGCCAACGGTAAATGAGTATCCCAATTTCCTCCGAAATCAATTACACACGCACGGAGCATATCCTCTAAAATTTGAATGGTCCTTTCGCTTTGCCCATCTGTTTGTGGGTGATATGCCGTGCTCATGTCAAGACGTGTGCCCATGGCTTCTTGTAATGATTTCCAGATTCTAGACACGAATCTGCTGTCTCTATTAGAGATAATAGAAATTGGCACTCCATGCCTAGCCACAATTTCTTTGATATAAAGCTTTGCAAGTTTCTCGGTTTTATCCGTCTCTTTGATGGGTAGAAAATGAGCTGATTTTGTCAGACGATAGACAATTACCCATATTGTGTCATAACCACTGGACGTCTTGGGTAATTTCGTGATGAAATCCATAGAAATCTGTTCCCATTTCCATTGGGGAATTTCAGGTTGTTGTAATAAGCCAGACGGTTTCTGATGTTCGGCTTTTACTTTTGAACACGTTAAGCATTTACTGACGTATGTGGCAATATCTCCTTTCATATTGGGCCACCAATATAATTCTTTCAGATCCTTATACATCTTATCTGAACCTGGGTGAATGGAGTACCTGGACTTGTGGGCTTCATCCATAATCAACCCACGTAAGTTACCGTTACTCGGCACCCAAATTCTGTCCATGAAGTAAAACGTATCATCTGACTTAGACTCCAATTGTTTGATCATTCCACGTAGTGCTTCACTTTGGATGTTCTTTTCCTTAAGTGCTTCTTGTTGTGCCATTCGGATTTGAGTAGTAAGACTCGTATGAATTGTTAATCCCAGGGCACGAACACGAAGAGTTTTAACTCGTTCCTTGCGACTTAAGGCGTCTGCTACGACATTGGCTTTTCCGGGATGGTACTTGATATCACAGTCGTAATCATTCAGTAGTTCTACCCAACGACGTTGTCTCATGTTAAGTTCCTTTTGATCGAAGATATGTTGGAGACTCTTGTGATCAGTAAAGATAGTGCATCTTGTACCGTAAAGATAATGTCTCCAAATCTTGAGTGCAAACACAACTGCGCCCAACTCCAAGTCATGGGTCGTATAATTCTTTTCGTGCACTTTTAGTTGTCGTGAGGCATATGCGATGACTTTGTCTCTTTGCATTAACACGCAACCAAGTCCTTGGTGTGATGCATCGCAGTATACGACAAAGTTGTCCATTCCCTCAGGAAGGGATAAGATCGGTGCACTACACAGCTTCTGCTTCAGTAATTGAAAAGCTGACTCTTGCTTGTAACTCCAATCAAACTTCTTTTCTTTCTGGGTTAATGTGGTTAAAGGCAGGGCTATTTTTGAAAAATTCTCGATGAATCGTCTGTAATAGCCGGCCAAACCCAAAAATTGACGCACTTCGGTCGGAGTCTTTGGTGCTTCCCAGTTTTTGATCGATTCTATCTTAGATGGATCAACATGAATTACTTCCTTATTGATGACATGTCCAAGGAAATGCACTTCTCGGATCCAGAACTCACACTTAGAGAATTTAGCGTAAAGTTTCTCGTTTCTGAGTAGTTCCAAAATTAATCTCAGGTGATGTTCATGATCCTCCTTGGTTAGTGAATATATTAATATATCATCAATAAATACTATCACGAATTTATCCAAGTATGGATTGCACACTCGGTTCATGAGATCCATAAAAATAGCTGGTGCGTTCGTCAAACCAAACGGCATAACTAGGAATTCGTAGTGGCCATAACGAGTCCTAAATGCCGTCTTTGGTACATCTTCTTCTTGGATTCTTAGTTGATGATAACCCGAACGTAGATCGATCTTAGAGTAGAAGCTAGAACCTTGTAGTTGATCGAACAAATCGTCTATTCGAGGAAGTGGATATCGGTTTTTGATTGTAAGCTTGTTTAATTCCCGGTAATCAATACACATCCTAAAAGTTCCATCCTTCTTCTTTACGAATAGGACCGGAGCTCCCCAAGGTGAGAAACTCGGTCTTATGAAACCTTTATCAAGCAACTCCTGGAGTTGATTTGATAATTCTTGCATTTCAGAAGGTGCTAATCGATACGGCGATCGCGCAACCGGGGCGGCTCCTGGTACCAAGTCGATTCGAAATTCGACTTGCCTCGGTGGTGGTAATCCAGGTAAGTCTTCAGGAAAAAATTTGGGGTAATCCTTAACGATTGGTAGGTCTTCAAGTCGACGCTTCTCGGGTTTCTTCTCGACGACGTGAGCCAGGAATACGCAATAGCCTTTACGTAGATACTTACGAGCTTTCATGCAGTTTATCATCTTCAGTGTCACTCCACTTTTCTCACCTTGTACCGAAAGGACTTCTCCGTTTGGGAGAGGAATATGAACAATCTTCTCAAAACAAACGATCTCGGCGTGATTCTTCGACAACCAATCCATACCAATAACAACGTCAAAACTTCCCAAGTCAATAGGTAACAGGTCTATACTAAAGGTGTGGTCTTTCAAACATAGAGTACAACCCTGAATGACTTCTTCGGTTTTAATTAATTTCCCGTTTGCTAATTCAATTGTATAATTTTGGTCTTGTTTGCTGGACTTAATACCGAGTAGGGACTTAAAATCATTTGACACAAAACTCATATCAGCACCCGTATCGAAAAGTATAGAAGCATAATGATTGTTTATCAGGAACGTACCAGTGACAATGTTAGGGTCCTGGCGTGCGTCCCCAGCTCCCATCACGAACGCTCTTCCTCGGGCCTGATTGTTATTCTGATTATTCAACTTGGGGCAATCTTTCTTGTAGTGCTTCAGATCTCCACATTTGTAGCATCCTTGCTTAATCTTTTCGGTAGGGTTGGCATTGAGTCGACATGTCTGCGCTCGATGCCCAAACTTTCTACACCTTTCACATTGAGTGCATTTCCCCACATGGTGATACCCGCACTTATCACACCTCGGTTGGGGGACAGTATAACCCCTTTTCTCCACAGCGTTAGCAGCAAAAGCTTTCACAGTCTATTGTCTCTTATAGGCTTGATTCCTAAATTGGTTATTTGGTTTTCCCACCCATTTCCTCTTTTCTCCTAACTTTCTTTCCTCAGTTTCCTTTTTCTCGAACAAACCATTATGAACAACATCATCCCTTAGTTTGTAGGCTAAGACTATGGCACTCTTGGCATCCATGGGGTTCAACGAAGTCACCATACTACGAATTTGAGGTGCAAGACCCCACAAGTACCTTTCAACCTTTTTGTACTCTGGTGTGACCATGTGTGGCACCAAGATTGCTAGTTTATTGAACCTGTCAGTGTAACCAGCCACATCATCTCCTATCATTTGAAGGTTCCACATTTCAGTTTCGATTTTATGCAATTCATTTCGAGGACAGTACTCCTCGATCATCATGGCCTTTAGATCATCCCAAGATAGCTGGTAGGCAGTTTGTCTTCCCAATGTTTTCATCTGAGAATTCCACCAGGTTAATGCTTTGTCAGCAAGTGTGCAAGTGGCATATTTCACCATACAGTCAGCTGTGCATTCACTAATATCAATCACAGATTCCATCTTCTTAATCCACATCATCAGGCCTACTGCACCCTCGGTGCAATTGAAGTTGCGAGGGTTGCAGGATAGAAAGGCCTTATAAGTGCACTTCTTGTTCAAAGCATCTGTAGGGTCACAAGTCAATATTTTTAATAATGTTGTTAACTTAGATCGTGACTGTGTTACAAAGGTGATTACACATTCTGTTACCTCCAGAACCTCCAGCAGTGCCACTGCCTCCTGCACCTCCTCCGCTACCACTACCATTTCCTCCGACGTTATTCCGATTGGCTTCGTACTGCTCCAAGGCGGCGGCTACACGTTGTGATATGAGTTGCTCAACTTCTGCAGAAATCGTCGTGTTGTTTTCACCAGTAGTGTCACGCGATGTCCTTCTTTTGGGTGCCATGGGTCTGAAGTCGAAATGGGGTTAGTGTGTGACGATATTCAGTGTCTACGATATCCGTACAATATGATGATAAGTTATGAAATGCATATGCAATGAAAAACGTCTCAGTGAGTCATTTAAATTATAGACTAGGTTCGATTTTTAGACTCCTAGTTCGCTATAATCAATGGCTCTGATACCAATTCTGTCACACCCCGCCAAGGCAGAAACGCGAGGCGCGACGTTCATGGTTTTTCAAAGCATATAATTATTGCAAACGCATACATACAACTGGATACATAAATCAAGTTTAAGGTTTTACAGCCCAAAATAGTAGTTGAAGTTACAAAATATTAAGATTTTGCAAATATGACCCAATACATTATGGGTTATACAAGAAAAATATTCAAAAGTAGTATCCACCATGTATGCATGAACCCTACGTAGTGTTACTCTTGTGGCCGCGATTAATTTCCTGAAAAACATACTTGAAAATGTCAACACTAGGTTGGTGAGTTCACAGGTTTTATATAAGAATACAATGAGCAAACCAATTGCATGAAAATGATTTTTACGTATATGATAAATAAAACAAGTAATGTTTGACCCATTTGTAAACTAGCTAGGAATACAAATAATATGTACATACATGAGGCATAACCAAACCAAGACCATGTGTTTTGCCCCTCACTCGTACCTCACGAGCAATATTAGAACACTATGCAGTCATTTGGCCAGAGGGACCCATGGTTAGCGCGACTAACCATGACTGGGGGTGTCAGACCCAATAGTACTATCCATAGAATCTCAGGCTAATCTATAGCTAATGGTTATAAATATGATGATCAGGGGACTTTACGAGCTCCAAATGTGTTCACTCATGCAAACATAAAGGTCGGGTCTTGTTTTCTTGTTATCATATAAAAATAGTTATAAGTATGTTCTTCCCCCAAATAGTACAAAACAGTAAAAAGGGTCCGTGAAACTCACCTTGAGTTTGTGTATGCTTGTAACGATATTTGTTCTAGTCAACTTGACTATTTGTACCCTAGATGCCAAAGGGTAAATTGTGTTAAGACCGAACGTCTCTTATTGCAAATTGTTCACCGACTTTGTAAATCTGGTTGTTTTTGTTTAAAATATCCTCTTAGTTGTTCAACACTTGTTTTGTTGTAAAAACAGTTCTAAGTTACTGCAAAATGGGACTGATGACCAGGTATCGAAACTACTTAGTTTTGATTGAACAGGACAGAACAGAACAGATGTCGAAACTACCTAGTTTCGATTAAGCAACTGGGTATCGAAACTACTAGTTTCGATTGGACATCTAGGTATCGAAACTACTCAGTTTCGATTGAGCAAAACATGTATCGAAACTACTTAGTTTCGATTGAGTAATAGGTATCGAAACTCCTAGTTTCGATTGAGTTAACTGGTATCGAAACTATAGTTTCGATTACAGGACTTCTGTTTGACAGAATCAGTCCTGCATATTTTTATATTTTAATCTTGAATTCGACACACTTTTCTTGTTATCTTACTTGCGTTTGAATACTTTGTATGTTTAGCTACGGTTTTTAAAGAAAATAATGTAGATAGTATTGAGTTTTTACCTCCAAACAGTGATGACGATTTTGAGAGAAACAGAAGAAGATGATCTCGAATTTCCTTGCTGAAAACCTTTGAGAAAATCCTTGAATACTGAACTATGGTAGATTTTTGCCTTAAAACTTGACTTCAAATGGGAAGATTTGCCGAAAGAAAATGAGTGATAAAAGAATTTCGTGAGACTTTTGATTGAAAGGGGTATGGTTTATATCTGAGTTTTCTCACAGGTATGGTATGGGTCAATTTGAAAGTATGGTAAATGGGACGTGAGAATGGGAGGGGTTTTCTCTGACTTCCGCCGAGAAAGTCAAAGTAGTGGGTTGGTTTAATAATAATTAGGTTTATGATTTAAGTATTAATTTATTAATGGTATTAATATCAATTAGAGTTTTAAAGGGGTAATTTAATTCGGTTTAGATTCTTCATGGTATTGTAAATTTAGCAAGTTTATGGCTTGTTGATGAAAAATATTTAAATCTTAGATTGTATAATTCGTTGAGGTGATTATTTGTAGGTATAAATACCTAAAGGTGACGATACGTGGTAATGTCTTCGAAAGGGTTCGTTATTTTACTTTTACTTATACCGTATGTTTTAGTCTAAAAATAAATTATTGACAAACGTAGAATTTATGTAATATATATATATATATATATATTTCTGGTTATTTAATTTAACCACTAACGTTCGTATTTAGTCGGTTTATATGACACGTGAACCGGTAACTCCTAGAATTACCAAAATATGAAATGAGACAATGTGCGGTTTTTGTTAGACCTTAATGTCTTTGTTTGTGAAATTAAGTAAATCACAAAAATAATTATAATGTAAACTTGTTTAATACATGTACGGATATTGACCTGAAATGTCGGGTGTCACACAAAACCAACCCTTGAGGTTGAGAATCGTTAAAAAGATCCTGTTTAAAACCACTATTCCGCGGCACAAAACCAAACTCTGAAATCAAAGCAGGTGCCGAAGGTGCCAACTGACGTCGCAGCCCGGTAACGTCCCGGGGGTGCCCGGGACGGGGTGTGACATTGGTTGGTATTAGAGCCCGAGGTTTTAGCGAATTAGATACTTGAGATTAGTATCTAAGCTCTAACCAGAGTAGGCAATGACTTGCCTACTAAGCAAAAGTAGGTAGACACTTGCCTTTTAGCTGATAGTGTCAAAACATGCAGATAGTATTATGTTAGGAGGACAAGGATACCATAGTTACTATAACCCTTATGTTACTGTTAAACAAGAACCAATGGAAAATTCATACGCACCAATGGAAGAAGGATCCAATAAAGGAGGAATACGAATCAGATCACCTGAGGCAAATGGGCGGCTCTAACTTTAGTAACTGGAGATGTACACCACCACATTACCCGGTACCTCCTCCACCAAACTATTCTCCACCTCCACCGCCTATGTATCCCCCTCCCACTAACCAACATGAGGCAGGGTCTAGCAAGAAGGCCACTAAACCTTGAATGAGGGTAAAAGAACCTGTTGAGAAGCTTTCCATCACAGGAGCTAGTTTAGAGGAAATCTATAAAAATATGAAGAACTACAAAAGTTTCGAATCCGAAGGATTCCTTCCTCTACCTCCAGTGGAAGCCTATTCACCACAATCAGCTAGTTATGAACCGTTTGCTGATTACCTCAACTATCCTATCTTATCAGGTCCATACATGAGTAATAATTCGGACACCGACGGAAATTACGCTAACACAAGTTCTATAAGAGCCTACTCCGAAAGTTCTGGATCGTACATCGAATATGCAAATCATCCACAGTTCTTGGATCCCTATATCCAGGATGAATACGATCCTATGGCTGAATTTAAGACCACATTTTACGATCCTAACGCTATACATGAGGACTATAGCCCACGAGCTACCTTGAAACATAAACCAACCCCTGCCTACGATAATGTCTACAATGACATAGTCTTAGGACTAAAAGACGCTCCACCAAAAATTGGATATCCCACATCCACACCAGGATCTCCAACAGAGTGTCTCGATCAGTCGCTTCGCGAAACCGATCAAGTCAAGAAAGAGCTTATCTTGACTAGGGAGGTATTGATAGAAACCGAGAAGGATCTATTAAAGGCCAAAAAGAAGTTAGCCCAAAAGGATAAGGAGCATAAGTCCTTCGCTAAAAGAATTTGGTTTCAAGGGAAAAGCTTGATGAGGGATGCCAAAAGCGTGGTCAAGAAATAGGCATCCTAATATCGTTTTTGTGTTATTTTTCTTGTAATCCAAATAAAATCATGTAATCATTTTATCCTATTAATAAAAGTATTTGTTTTCCTTTCGTTTTCCTAGAATGGCAGGGAAGGGAAAAGGACCTAGCTTCATTCGTAAGTACGCACCACCTGGAAATAACGAACGAAACACAAACTCAACCAACTCCTATTCTGAAACAAATTCCGAATACACTAGCGGAACCTTTCAAAATCTAGGGAAAATAGAAACATCCAAAAATTTATATGAAACCCCAATGAGTTATTACGCCGCTCCAACACTCGAAAGCTATAACCAAACCTACGTAAACAATTATAGCTACCAAGAAAAACCAACCGAAATCCCGTACGAACACCACTACACATTGGAAGGTGAGGAAAGGGCTGATTCTAACAGACCTTATGGAAGTTACCATTCCACCAATCCTACTCCAATCCATACTCCCCGGACTAACGAAGAAACCCTGGGAGAAGAAAGGATTGCAGCTATGCATGCACGCACAGCTGAGTTAGAAAGGATTGAAGCTAAAAAAGACGTGAAGATTGCTGCTCTACAACAAGCATTGATTAGAGCTAGGGGTCGTTAGAATATGACTTATCTATGTTATTTTCAATTACGGTATTGTATTTTGAAGTTTAAAATAAAAATGTCGTATTTTCCTTAAAACATCTTCGAATACTAATAAATATTATATCTTTCGTCTAGAATGTCAATAAGAACTGGACCATCCACAAATACGCGTGGACGAAAGAAACGAGCTGACGAGGCCTTAGAAAAAGAGGCTCAAGCTGCAGAAATGCAGAAAATGATAAGCAAAGGAATTAAGGATGCAATTCCAACAATGCTAGAGGCATTTGAAAAAGCCCAGGCTGCCAAAGCCGAGGACAAAAACAAAGGAAAAGAGAAGGAGCATGCGTTTCATAACCATGAGCATAACGAATCCAATCATATTATTTCTGTGAGAAAGGAACGTTCAAAAACTCATACCCATCAAAGTTTCAAAACCAAGAGAACCCGAAATGAGGAACACTACTTCTCAAATGACAGTTCTGCGGATAGTTACAAGCCGCGTCACAAAAAGAGTAAACACACGGGTTGCTCATACAAGACTTTCCAAGCTTGTAATCCCTATGACTTCCTTAGAAAGGAAGGCGGAGTAGCAACACTGCGATGGATAGAGAAGACATAATCAATCTTGGCCATAAGTAAATGTGTCGAAGAAGACTAGGTCCTCTATGCCTCTAACCTCTTTAAGAACTTCGCTCTTGAATGGTGGAACGCCCTGGTATCCGCTAAGGGAAGAGAAAGGACATATGAGATGAGTTGGGACTCATTTAAAGACCGAGTCAATCGAAAATTCTGTCCTATCAATGAAGTAGAGCAAATAGAACAAAAATTCCTGAACCTAATAATGGTTGGCTCTAACTATCAAGATTACATGACAAAACTGCTAGAGTATGCACGGCTAGTGCCATATCTAGCTACACCTGAATCAAATCTCATCAAGAGATATATCTATGGACTGGTCAGTGAAATCCGAGATATTGTAAAGGTTTCGAAACCCAAAACCATTGATGAGGCCATGGATCTAGGTGCCCAATTAACGGATGGAATGGTCCGAACATTGGAAGAAAACAAAAAGAAGGAAATAACCAAACCTAACCATAAAAGGAACAATCGACCCTTTTCCCAAAAAGAGTGACAATCCAGTTCTCCCGTATGCAAAATCTGCAAAAAGAAGCATCGGGGGAAATGTCGACAATATACCCCAACAACATGCCCTGATTGCAAAAGCACTGGTTATCACACGGACCACTGCCCATGAAGGAAGGGTATCACATGCTACAACTGTAGCGAGATCGGGCACTACAAGGGCGAATGTCCAAAAATAAAAGTTACTGGTGGCTCAGGTACCAAACCTATCATCGAAGCTAAGAAAAATGCCCGAGCATTCCATTTGAATGCAAAAGAGGCCGATAAAATGACTGATGTCATATACGGTACTTTTCTTGTCGATAATGCTTATGCTAGGGTGCTTTTTTACTCTGGGGCTACCCAAAGTTTTATAGATCATAAGTTTTGTAAACTAGTTAATAAGCCCTTAGCTAAGCTAGACAAAACTTAGCAAATCGAAACCGCGAACGGAGACCTGATCCAAGTTTCCAAATCTTTGAATGGATGTTCAATTACGTTATTTGGACACGTCATACCCGTACAAATTTTGCCAATGGATTTGGCTGGCTTCGATATAGTCCTTGGAATGGATTAGTTAGCAACTAACCAGGCCCATATCCTTTGTGACTCAAAAGCCATTGAACTACGCACACCTTCAGGAGAAGTAATGACGATTAAAGGAGACAAGTCAACCAACCCTGTTGGTTTGATCTCTATGATAAAAGCAACAAAGTATCTCCGAAAGGGATGCCTCGCTTATCTCACATCTGTAACCACCTGCAATACAGAGCGGGAACTAAAGGATGTACCAGTCGTCTTCGAATATCCAGATGTTTTTCCTGAAGAGTAACCTGGAACACCGCCAGATCGGGAAGTGGAGTTTCAAATAAATCTTGTGCCAGGCACGGCTCCGATAGCCAAAGCCCTATACAGATTAGCTCCTATCGAGATGGTTGAATTAAAGAAACAACTCGATGAGTTATTAGAGAAAGGATTTATAAGACCAAGTTCCTCGCCATGGGGAGCTCCAGAACTTTTGTGAAAATGAAGGACGAATCAATGAGGATGTGTATAGATTACCTAGAATTGAACTAGGTTACAATCAAAAACCGGTATCCACTTCCAAGAATCGACGATCTGTTTGATCAGCTCCAAGGAGCAAGATGCTTTTCCAAAATAAACCTGCGATTAGGCTATCATCAATTGAAAGTCCAAGAAGATGACATATCTAAGACTGCATTCAGAACTAGATACGGTCACTTTGAGTTCACGGTTATGTCGTTCAGACTTACAAATGCTCCCGTAGCATTCATGGATATGATGAACCGAATCTGTAAACCCTACTTGGATAAATTCATAATCGTGTTCATAGACAATATACTTGTCTACTCCAAAAGTAAGGAAGATCATGCCAACAATCTAAGCACGATACTTGAACTATTGAGAAACAAGAAACTTTACGCCAAATTCTGGAAGTGTGAATTTTGGTTGTCAAAAATACAATTTCTCGGTCACGTCATAGACGAGAAAGGAATTCAAGTAGATCCAGTTAAGATTGAGGCCATATCCAATTGGGAAGTCCCAAAGACACCGACCAAAGTGAGAAGTTTCCTCGGTTTGGAAGGATATTACCGAAGGTTTATTAAGAACTTCTCAAGGATCGTCGTTCCTTTGATTGCATTAACCCGAAAGGCAATCAAATATGAATGGGGTCCAAAGCAGAATGAGGCATTTGAAATTCTAAAGCAGAAATTAACTCATGCACCAATTCTATCATTGCTCGAAGGAAACGAAGGTTTTATATTTTCTGCGATGCATCGCACACCGGTTTAGGATGTGTATTGATGCAAGAAAGCAAAGTCATCGTTTATGCATCTCGACAACTTAATAATCACGACTATAGGACTCAGGACCTGGAGTTAGGTGCCATAATCTTCGCGCTGAAATTATGGAGACACTATCTCTATGGAGTCAAGTTCACAGTTTTCACAGATCACAAGAGTCCCAAGTATGTCTTCAGCCAGAAAGAGCTGAACATGAGACAGAGACGATGGATGGAAGTCTTAAGCGACTATTACTGTGAGATACGTTATCACGAGGGCAAGGCTAACATGGTAGCCGACGCCTTAAGTCGAAAAGAACATGAAAAACCAAAGCGAGTACGTGCTCTAAGACTTGACCTGCAAATCTTTCTTATCTCTCAAATCAAAGAGGCAAACCTTGAAAATGAAGGAATGATAGGAAGGATCGAACAACTCGTCAAAGGAAAAGACGACATCCTTAGAATGGATAAGCGAATATGGGTTCCAATATATGGAAATCTCTGAGAAGAAATTCTCTAGGAAGCTCATAAATCTAAGTACACAATGCACCCCGGTAGTGATAAGATGTACAAAAATCTAAAACAGGTTCTGGTCGATAAATCAAGTTGGATGATGGGAATCTAGTTTTTGGGATGGATTGTACGTGCGAGTCGTTGAACGATTGAAACCACCCTTGTGTAATTTGGTTAGGTCTAGATGTTTGAATGTTTTTATTTAGTAGAAGTTTTAATCACTTAGTAACTACCATGTATATTATTTAAGTATCTGTTTGTGTTTTATAATCTAAGTATCATGTCGTTTTAAAGCGAAAAAGTTGGGACACAATTTCCACTGCAACGTTTTTTAAATCTTATTGGTCCATTTCAAAAAGCACATAGCTGAATATGTGGTCACATGTCTAACCTGTTCCAAGGTTAAAGCCGAACACCAAAAGCTATCTGGGTTGTTACAACAGCTAGAATTGCCGGTATAATTGCCGGTATGGAAACGGGAAATGATTACCATGGATTTTATCACTAAACTTCCCCGAACCGGTCAAGGGAATGACTCGATATGGGTTATCGTTGATCGTTTAACCAAATCCACACATTTTCTACCAATGAAAGAAACTTTTAGTATGGACAAGTTGGCGCAACTATACGTCAACAAGGTAGTATCCTTACATGGAGTGCCGTTGTCCATAGTATCAGATAGAGACAGTCGATTCACGTCTCGATTCTGGCAGAGCTTCCAAAAAGCTCTCAAAACTCGTTAAAACCTTAGCACTACATACCATCCTCAAACAGATGGGCAGAGCGAGAGGACAATCCAAACCTTCGAGGATATGCTCCGAGCATGTGTTATTGACCTAGGAGGAATTTGGGACGACCACTTACCTCTGATAGAATTCTCTTACAATAACAGCTACCACACAATTATACAAGCTGCACCCTTTGAAGCCTTGTATGGTAGAAAATGTAGGAATCCTGTGTGTTGCGCCGAAATAGGAGAAAACCAGTTATCAGGACGTGAAATATTCCAGGAAACCACTGATAAGATATTACAAATCAGGGAAAGATTAAAAACGGCTCATGATCGCCGGAAAAGTTATGCTGAAAAAAGGCGAAGGCCGTTAGAATTTAACATTAGAGATAATGTTTTACTTAAGGTATCACCTTGGAAAGGTGTGGTACGATTCGAAAAGAAAGGGAAATTAAGCCCTAGGTTTGTTGGGCCATTTAAAATCCTGGAACGAATCGGATCAGTGGCATATCGGTTAGAATTGCCAATAGAGATGAAAGGAATACACGATGTATTCCATGTCTCCAATCTGCGTAAATGCTTAGCAGATGAAACCATAGCCATGCCATTACAAGATGTAGTAGTGGATGAAAGGCTTAAATTTTTGGAACAACCATTACAAATTGAGCACCGACAGGAAAAGAAATTGAAACGAAAGAAGCTTGTATTGGTTAAGGTGAAATGGAATTATAGACGTGGACCTGAGTACACGTGGGAACTGGAATCCGAAATGAAAAAGAAATACCCACACTTATTTAGAAAGTAATCTGGAGGATGAGATTTCGAAAAAGTTGGGGATGATATAACACCTGACAAAATTCTGATCTCAATTTCTGCCCGGAACTTATAAGAAATAACGGGAGTTAACGGAAACCCAAGAATCAGACAAATAAATTAAGAAATGCTGAATGACAGGAGATATCGGTCCGATATAGGATGGGGTTGGATGTCGGACCGACATGGTCTAGAAAACGGTCTGCAATGCAAACCCCTAGGAACCCTATGCACCAGACACGTGTCGAGACACGTGTAGGGCATGCGTTAGCATGTCGGACGCGTGGATGGATGTTCGAACGACATGGCAAACCAACTTGGTTCGACATGGACGGGTGGCACACCGGATTTGCATGGCTGCCATGTGGCACGCATGCGGGACAATAGAGGCATATCGGGCCGATATCCCCCTGGATAAAGGTCCGACATAGACGCACATCAGGCCTATAAATAGAGGAGCATTGGCATTTCATTTCTCACACCCTCTCTCTCGAGCTCTCACTACTCTCGAGCCTTTCCCGAGCCCTCCAGCTGTCCCGAATCCCGAGCCGCTCCTCCCGGTTCGACCGACGTTTGCTTAACAACAGGACTCGAGCATTTAGAACCGAAGGTGCTAGAGCCCTAAGAGTCAACTCTAAGAGCTACTTAGCACTAAGAGTGCTAGAGCCCTAAGAGTCAACTCTAAGAGCTACTTAGCACTAAGATTATTATCCTTCGATCTTTGACTTCAAACTAAAGGTGAATACTTGTGTTTATAAAAAAATACTCGTTCTCATGGCGAGAGTGAGCTTTTACAAAAACGATTTGTAAGACGTGCTTGGGCTGTAAGCTATCATCACGCAAATAAGACGTGTTGGTGCTGTCGGCACCTTCATGCAAAAGATCAAAGGATTTATGTTTACGAAAAGGGCAAAACACGATAATTAAATATTTACTCATACTAATCCCAGAATTAGGGGTTCTACCCCCGGGGAATGTTGATACCTAAGAAGTGTACGTAAAGTTTGATCAAATATTTAAACTGTTTTGCCATGCATATGAAAATAATTTGAGGTCATAAAGTATTCACTAGCATGTAGCTGAAGTTCATTTTCAAATGTTTTTAGGAAAAAAAATAAAATGTCCTCATAGTACTGGGAACGGCTACGGCCTATGTCTTGATGACAGTTTTATTGCATAATCCGGGTCAGGCCACACACCTGGACCCGGTGCAACCCAAAAATGTGTTATACAGGTTCGTGCGAGGCATAGGAAAGAACCTGAGAAAAGACAAGGTTAAGGTTCCCAAACGATGTCGACTCCCTAGGCAGAATACCTCCTTGTAGATTTTACTGACTTTGGTTAGGGTTTTGATTTCAAAAATCAATTGTATAAACGATCGGGTTTTATACCCAAGTATTTAAATAAAGAAATATTTTGTCTAGACGACAAGATTCTAGTATTTACAAAACCAACCATTGAGGTTGAGAATCGTTAAAAAGATCTTCTTTAATACCACTATTCCGCTGCACAAAACCAAACTCTGAAATTGTAACACCCTAGTCTCAATAATCGATTATTAAATCATTAAAACACGCGGAAGCATTCGGCCCAAGAATGAGATTTTTTTTATAAATTTCTGTCATAGTAGTGTTTAAGTGAACACTACCATGTTCCCCTGAAGCCTGAATACAACTGTGTTCAGATGAACACAACCGTGTTCATATTCAGCTCTAGAAAAGAAACAAGGTTGCTGTAATGGCTGTGTTCAGATGAACACAATCATGTTCCCTGACAGCACCTTCCCATCTCACCATTTTTATAATTTTCAACACTTAGCTAAATTTCCAACTTTTACCATTTCAACTAGACACCAAAATTTCCCAAACACTTGGGTTTTTTATTAAAGCATTCAAACACCATTTACATACACCAAAACACAATTTCATGTATCAATTTACATCCTTTTTTAAGGATTCCTAATTAACCCCCAAAAACAACATGTACGCATACGAGAATCCCGCCAATGCCTTGGACTTGACTTTGACTACATCGGAGCTTTTCCTACATAACACCACATATATCACCATTAGTAATGAAGATAAAACATAACAAACAAGTAAAATTCTTCTTGTTTCACCCATTCACCCATTTGACCCGTTCCCACCCAATTTGTCAATAGTCTACATATCACTTGCATACCACCTACATGTTTTATTCTTTTCATTTTATATTCATGATTAACACATTTCCATTTCCATTTCCATTATGGCACATAGGCCATTACTTCATCACCACATTTCCATTATGATTCTAATATCATAACTTCATATCCACATATCCATTATGGTTCTTAAACCATAACTCCATATCCACATATCCATTATAGTATTAATACTATAACTACATTCATTCACTTATTCGTACACCTCTATACACATTCATACCACATAACATATTATGCAACTTAACACAATATGCATACAACATTGCATATAACACCATTTATCATCAATTACTAAGTAAGTGCAAAAGCACTTACCTTGTGGATTAAGGTCCCGATTCCACTTCACGTTTTGCAATTTGATTACCTAAACACATTCATCTAGTTTAGTAATCCATCATACACCAAAATCACATTTTAATTGGGTTCACAACCCAATTTCCTATTTCCAACCCAAACTGACCCGTTTGAGTTATACTCATATCCAAACACCCTCTTTCACCCCAAACTCACCTACTTGAGTTTCATTATCCTTACCTTAACACTAATTTTTCATTCAATTTTTATCATTAGGTTAATTTGGTGTTTGTTCAAGTGTCTAACATAATATAAACACTTAATCATCATTAATTCATCATCTTATCATCATAATCCAAAAACCCCCAATTTTTTCCCATATGAACCCTAACTTCTCATAATCAAAATCAAAGGGTTCTAGGATGTTATTCACCAATCTTTACCTTTAGTTTAGCTAGATTTCCAACAATCTAACTCTAATTATCAACATGCATCATAAATTTTGAATTTCTACAACACCCACTAACTAACACATCAATGGTGAAATCAAAAGGAAGATAATCACTTACTTGATGTTAGGAAGGTGACGTGCATGCCAAAACCTTCACAATTCAAGCTTCAATTGCACGAATCTTGCTTCAACACTCTTTTCTCTCTTTTCTCTCTTGAAGCATCGACCCAAACACCAAACACAAAATCCTAATTTTGACTCTTCATTAGTCAAATATGGTAAATTTGCCATGTTACACATTCAACCTCTCAACTTTCATTTCACCCATTTTCATTCCAAAACTACACAAAAACTAACATAACTCCATACAAACTTGAAATCCATTTGTTTCAACTTATTTCTAAAATATTATTTCCACCAAAATATTTTTTAGAACATTTATTTATTTTATAACGAAACCCGAATTTTGGTTCGTTACAAATCACCTCCCCTTATTTGGGTTTCGTCCCCGAAAACCGACTTTACACAAAGAGGTTAGGATAATAATTGAGCATCTCTTCCTCAGTTTCCCAAGTCATTTCCCCTCCCTTCTTAAGTTTCCACCTCACTAAAACTTGGTTAATCTCTTTATTGCGTAAACGCTTCACTTTTCTATCCAAGATTGCCACCAGTTCTTCAACAAAATTCAACTTATCATTCAATTCGATATCATCGAATGGAACAAAAGTAGACTCATCCACTTAACATTTTCGCAAATGTGACAAATGAAACGTGTTATGAAGTCTACTTAGTCCCTCCGGTAGCTCCAAACGATAAGCTACCGCACCTACCCTTGCTATCACCTTAAACGGTCCGATGAAACGTGAACTCAACTTCCCCCTCTTCCTAAACCGTATCACCCCTTTCCAAGAAGAGACTTTCAAAAGCACAACGTCTCCCACTTGGAACTCCATCGCCCGCTTCCTATTATCTGCATAGGATTTTTGGCGATCCTGAACCGCTTTTAAGCGTGCCCTTATTTGGTCAATTCTACTAATAGTTTCCTTGACCACCTCTTTGCAACCAAGTTTCCTTTGACCAATTTCACCCCAACACACACGTGTTCGACATTTCCTCCCATACAACGCCTCAAAAGGCGGCATGCCAATGCTAGAATGGTAGCTATTGTTGTAAGAAAATTCCGCCAACGGTAAATGGTCGTCCCAATTACCCCCAAAATCCAAAGCACACGATCGTAACATATCCTCGAGCGTTTGAATCGTTCGCTCGCTTTGACCATCCGTTTGTGGATGATAAGCGGTGCTAAGATTCAATCTAGTCCCCATATCCTCATGGAATTTCTTCCACAAACGAGAAGTAAACCTTGTATCCCGATCCGATCCAATCGTCACCGGTACACCATGTCGTCACCGGTACACCATGTCGTGACACTTTACAGGAAGGAAATGTGCACTCTTTGTCAACCGATATACTACTACCCATATCGTATCATAGCTTTTTCGTGTCTTAGGTAGTTTAGTGATTAGTTCCATGGTTATATTCTCCCATTTCCAAAGCGGTATTTCAAGCGGTTGAAGCTTTCCATACGACTTTTTATGCTCCGCTTTTACCCTTAAGCATGTGAGACATCTTTCCACATACTTAACAATATCACGCCTCATACCCGGCCACCAAAAATGACACCTCAAGTCATAAAACATCTTTGTGACCCCGGATGGATAGAATACTTGGATTTATGCGCTTCATCTAAAATAGTTGTCAAAACGCTTTGCAACCTAGGAATCCAAATCCTATCAAAACATGTCTTTAACCCCGAACTATTCTCCCCAAGCTTTTTTACATAAGAAACCATCTATTCCTTCTTCAAATCCCCACCAAGTGCTAACACTTGAGCCTCCCGGATTTCATCAATAAGAGATGATGAAATCGTCATCTTGAATGACTTCACCTTAATAGGTGCATGACTCGTCTTGCGGCTAGCATCCGACACAACATTCGCTTTACCCGGATGATAAAGTATCTCACAATCATAGTCCTTGACCAATTCAAGCCACCGCCTTTGCCTCATGTTGAGGTCCTTTTGGTCGAAGAAATATTTGAGGCTTTTGTGATCCGTGTAGATCGTACACTTAGCCCCATATAAATAATGCCTCCAAATTTTGAGTGCGAAAACCACGGCCGTAAGCTCTAAATCGTGAGTAGGGTAGTTCACCTCATGAGTCTTCAATTGCCTAGACGTATAAGCAATCACTTTTCCCCTTTGCATCAATACACACCCCAACCCCGAATGCGAGGCATCCGAATACATAACAAAATCTTCGGTCCCGTCCGACAAGGATAGAATAGGTGCCTTAGTCAACTTTTCCTTCAAGAGTTGAAAGGCGGATTCTTGCTCGGAACCCCATACAAACTTAGTCTCTTTACGCTCAACTTCGTCATCGGCAAAGAAATCCGAGAGAAGTTTTCAATAAATCGTCGATAATAACCCGCCAACCCCAAGAAACTTCTAATTTCCGAAGGCGTTTTCGGCAATGACCAATCTTTAACCGCCACTATCTTGGATTGGTCGACAGTAATCCCTTTCTCATTAATCACATGACCCAAGAATTGGATTTCGCGCAACCAAAATGCGCACTTAGAAAATTTTTTATAAAGCTTTTCCCTTTAAAGAACTTCAAGAATCTCACGCAAATGACAAGCATGATCACCCTCGCTCCTTAAATAAATGAGAAGATCTTCAATAAACACAATGACCGAACGGTCGAGGAACGGTCTACACACTCGGTTCATAAGTTCCATGAAAACCGCAGGCACGTTGGTTAAACCGAAAGGCATAACCGTAAACTCATAGTGACTGTAACGAGTGCGGAAAGCCGTCTTAGGAATGTCGTCTTCTTTCACTTTCAACTGATGATACTCGGACTTCAAATCAATTTTGGAGAACCATGACGACCCTTGCAATTGGTCGAAGAGGTCGTCAACATGAGTAACGGGTACCAATTCTTCACCGTCAACTTGTTCAATTCTCGATAATCCATACACATCATCATGCTTCCATCCTTCTTTTTAACGAAGAGAACGGGCGCACCCCAAGGCGAGACACTTGGGCGTATGAAACCTTTATAAAGTACTTCTTGCAATTGCTCCATTAGCTCTTTCATCTCCGGCGGTGCCAACCTATAAGGTGCTTTGGCTACCAGCTTAGCACCCGATATCAAATCGATCCCAAACTCTACTTCCCTCTCCGGTGGAACCCGCAGTAGCTCATCTGGAAACACATCCTCAAACTGATTCACAATCGGAACATCACGAATTTCTTTGACTTTCTTGATCACATCCGCAACACAAGCCATGTACACCTTGCACCCACGCGCCATGTACTTTGTTGCCTTCACATAAGAACACAATCTTACCTTACTTTTCTTTTCACCTTCTATGTAAATGGACTGACCCGACGGGGAGTCGAGTTGTATCGCCTTAGGTCCACATAAAATATTTTCTTTGTTCCTTGACAACCAATCCATCCCCACAATAACATCAAAATCCCCCATGGTCATAGGAATTAAATCAATGAGGAACGTTTCACCCCCCGCCCTTAACTTGCAATTCCTATAAATATCAAACACTAGGAAACTCTTATCATTTGCCGCCTCGATTTCTAGGGGTTCATCTAACTTGCTACTTAGAAAAGAAGAATGCTTAACAAATTTCAAAGACACAAATGAACGACTAGCCCCCGAATCAAATAGAACTAGTGCAGGTAAAGTGTTAATCTTGAATATACCTGACACCATCTCCGGGTTATTCTTCGCTTCTTCCGCCGAGATGTGGAAAGCTCTACCCTTTGGCTTTGGTATTTCAACCTTCGTTTCACTTCCACCTTGCTTCAGCTCGGGGCAATCCACCCTATTGTGCCCGGGCTTGTAACAATTGTAGCATATACGGATTTGGCTTGGACATTGATTAGCCATATGCCGTGGCTTCCCACATTTATAACAGTTTGACGTACCGATCCTACACTCCCCAAAGTGCTCCTTTCCACAAACCTTGCATCCCCATGGAGAAAACTTGCTAAATGGCTTCTTGCTAGGGCTCCCGCCCTTTATCTTCTTCACAACTTGTTCCACAATTTCATGCTTTCTCTTTTCACCTCTTGCTTCTTGCCTCCTCAAATTCACCTCCCTTTCCTAACACCTGTTTATTAAATCTACAAGTGTGGTGAAAGAGGATGGAGATATGCTATCTCTGAACTCCACAGTCAACATAGCATAAAATCTGTCAATCTTCGCCTTCTCGGTCGACACCTCGTCCGGACAGAACTTGGTGCGATCAAAGAAAGCCCCTGCCAATTCATCTATTGACTCAGTCGTTTGCCTCATGAGGAGGAACTCCTCAGTCATCCTGTCAACTGCGGTTTGTGGGCAATGGTATTTCAGAAAAGCTGTCTTCAAATCCTCCCAAGTCATGGAGGTCACACTCATTCCACCCCTCTCCTTTTGAAGATTCAATAACCATTCATTTGCCCTTCTGGTCAATAGTGGCACACTGAACATCACCCTTCCTCGGGCTTACACTTAGTCGTTTCAAAATTCGATTCCATATCCACCACCCACCTGTGGCTAAGGATTGGGTCCACTTGCCCGTTATACTCCTTGGGCTTGATTACCATTAACTCTTTAAGAGTACAACCTTGTGGTTCCTTCTCCTTCTCTTTCGGTACCTCTTCGAGAGTGAGTTTAATAGCCCCTCTCATTTCTTCCATCAACGATGATGTGGCTTGCTCAAAAGCCTTGGCCATTTCTTCCTTTATCGCTTCATGGATTCTTGGATCCAATAGCTCTTCATTCGCATCTGTCATCTCTTAGCTGAAAATTTTGAATAAAACACCTTAATACCCTTATGCTATTAATACCTTAGATAACCATCTTACATTTATCCTTATATGTAAAAAGTATATTTATATATATATATATATATATATATATATATATATATATCTACCTATATACATACATACATACATATATAATCACCTTCACCTAATCCTTGCAAATGCTCATTGTTATATGGTTATCATAAAGACCCTTTAATATGTCTTATTAATCACATTGGCCAGACATGTTTAATAATACAATATGCCCAATTGTAATCATCATATCCATACAACAAATCGCAAGACAAGTTTCGGCACACATAACACCTTATCTTTCATAAAAGTACATATACATAACCACATTATTCATAACATTACTAACCTTTCTCTTCCAGAAGCTCCGATTCTCGGTCAAGTCCTTCTTGGATTCTCGTATCATTCCTACATATCAAGAGCATCCGGTTTGAGTTCGGTGCCACGCACACCAAATCCCTCAAAGCTTTGCTCTGAAACCAAGTTGTAACACCCTAGTCTCAATAATCGATTAATAAATCATTAAAATAAGCGGAAGCATTCGGACCAAGAATGAGATTTTTTTTTATAAATTTCTGTCATGGCAATGTTCAGATGAACACTACCATGTTCCCCTGAAGCCTAAACACAACTGTGTTCAGATGAACACAACCGTGTTCATATTCAGCTCTAGAAAAGAAACAAGGTTGCTATCATGGCTGTGTTCAGATGAACACAACCATGTTCCCTGACAGCACCTTCCCTTCTCACCATTTTTCTAATTTTCAACACTTAGCCAGATTTCCAACTTTTACCATTTCAACTAGACACTAAAATTTTCCAAACACTTGGGTTTTTTATTAAAGCATTCAGACACCATTTACATACACCAAAACACAATTTCATGTATCAATTTACATCCTTTTTTAAGGATTCCTAATTAACCCCCAAAAACAACATGTACGCATACGAGAATTCCGCCAATGCCTTGGACTTGTCTTTGACTACATCGAAGCTTTTCCTACATAACACCACATATATCACCATTAGTAATGAAGATAAAACATAACAAACATGTAAAATTATTCTTGTTTCACCCATTCACCCATTTGACCCGTTTCCACCCAATTTGTAAATAGTCTACATATCACTTGCATATCACCTACAAGTTTCATTCTTTTCATTTTATATTCATGATTAACACATTTCCATTTCCATTATGGAACATAGGCCATTACTTCATCACCACATTTTCATTATGATTCTTAGATCATAACTTCATATCCACATATCCATTATGGTAATTAGACCATAATTCCATATCCACATATCCATTATAGTATTAATACTATAACTACATTCATTCACTTATTTGTACACCTCTATACACATTCATACCACATAACATATTATGCAACTTAACACATTATGCATACAATATTGCATATAACACCATTTATCATCAATTACTAAGTAAGTGCAAAAGCACTTACCTTGTGGATTTGAAGGTCCCGATTCCACTTCACGTTTTGCAATTTGATTACCTAAACACATTCATCTAGTTTAGTAATCCATCATACACCAAAATCACATTTTCATTGGGTTCACAACCCAATTTCCTATTTCCAACTCAAACTGACCCGTTTGAGTTATACTCATATCCAAACACCCTCTTTCACCCCAAACTCACCTACTTGAGTTTCATTATCCTTACCTTAACACTAATTTTTCATTCAATTTTTATCATTAGGTTAATTTGGTGTTTGTTCAAGTGTCTAAAATCATATAAACACTTAATCATCATTAATTCAACATCTTTTCATCATAATCTAAAAACCCCCAATTTTTTCCCATATGAACCCTAACTTCTCATAATCAAAATCAGAGGGTTCTAGGATGTTATTCACTATTCTTTACCTTTAGTTTAGCTAGATTTCTAACAATCTAACACTAATTATCAACATGTATCATAAATTTTGGATTTCTACAAAACCCACCAACTAACACATCAATGGTGACATCAAAAGGAAGATAATCACTTACTTGATGTTAGGAAGGTGATGTGCAAGCCAAAACCTTCACAATTCAAGCTTCAATTGCACGAATCTTTCTTCAACACTCTTTTCTCTCTTGAAGCATCGACCCAAACACCAAACAAAAAATCCCAATTTTGACTCCTCATTAGTCAAATATGACAGATTTGCCATGTTACACATTCAATCCCTCAACTTTCATTTCACCCATTTTCATTCCAAAACTACACAAAAACTAACATAACTCCATACAAACTTGAAACCCACTTGTTTTAACTTATTTCTAAAATATTATTTCCACCATAATATTATTTAGAACATTTATTTATTTTATAACGAAACCCGGATTTTGGTTCGTTACAGAAATCAAAGCAAACATTTATATTATTTCCACCATAAGACTGGTTTGCTGAACCCGAAGGTGCCAACTGACGTCGCAGCCCGGTAACGTCCCAGGGGTGCTCGAGGCGGGGTGTGACAAAGCTCCACCAAATCAATACCGCTCATACCAGATCCAGCCGTGGTTATTTCCACCACCGACCCATCTTCTGTCTCAACCAGTTTGCACACTCCACCGACCCCAGAGATACACCAAAGACCATTATCACTCTCCAAACTCAGCAAACAATCCCCAGGAGAGACTTTCTCATTCGAAACCTTAGTCTTCAAAACCCAACGGACTCTCGGAACTGTACCCGTAACACGTACCGTGCTCCCACTGTTCCCGAACCCCCCGACTGATTTCAACCCCGAACACATTCAGTTGACATCCCCAATAGATCTAGGCTTCACGTTTGCAAAGTGAACCCTCTTAGCGCGAGATTCAGCAAACCAGACTTTATCACTCTGAACCGGGATGGTCACACATCCCTCATTAGGCACCTCAACCATGTACAACGATCCCCGTTTCTTTCCCCGAGCAATCATGATATTTCCATCAATCACCTTCCATTTGCCACCACCAAACTTGACATTTAGTCCTAGTTCATTTAGTTAACGTACAAAAATAAGTTTCCTCTTCAAACCTAGAATTACTATGACATTCTGTATGTTCCATGTAGTTGCTAATAGAGTCTTCAGATTAACATCTCCTATGCCCGTAACCTTAAGAATCTTACCGTTGCCTAACCGTACCTTTCCAAAGTCACCCTTTCAAATTCACCATAGTTTCCCCATTGTGCATAGCATGAAACGAAGCTCCAAAATCCATGACACAAGATTCAACACTAATTTCCACACTACAGACCGGTGCATCATCATAACAGACGACCATATCAGTGTTCACTTTAGCAGACTTTTCCTTTTTCCCCTTTGGACACTCACTCTTAAAATTCCCAACTTCTTTGCAGCCCCATCATGTAATAGTCTTTGGAGTTCTAGATGAACTCCTACCCCTGCTCCCACTGTCCCTGTTGCTCACTCTTCCCCTTCCTACATTCAACAACTCAGTAGAAGATGAACTACCTTGATTCCTGCATCTTACGTCTTCTCCAAGAATCAAATCCATGCAAATGTAAAACCACTGGGCCCTACAAAACTGGTAATAACAGTTACCGTTCCAGCCCAGCTATTAAGCAGTGAACACAATAGCTATAGAGCCTAAATCTCATCATCAAAATTGATTCCCACAGAACTTAATTTTGACATAATCGAATTTAAGTTATTGATATGATCCGTCACTACGCTTACTTCTTCAATCATAGTAAAAAACAACTCTATCAACAAGAACACCTTATTTACCGTCGAAGGTTTCTCATACATGTTTGACAACGCTGATATCATGCCACGGGCCATGGTTTCCTTCGTTATGTTGAATGCTACGCTCCTCGTCAAAGACAGTGTAATAGCCGCCTTGGCTTCTTGTCCTTCAAATCCTAATCAGCTTGATCAATCTTATCCATTTTTTCTTCCAAGTACCATTGACACAACAGGGCTATTATTTGCATCTTCCACCATGCAAAATCAGTACCGTTGAACTTCTCAATCTGCACCTTCCCGTCTTCAGCCATCACAATAGCAAACAGAAACAGATAAGCAGAAACAAACGAACCTGAATACGAAACCAAATCCGAAAAAACTAATCTCGGTAAGAGAACCGATTTCCGATCGACCCAATAGCAAACAACCAGTTGACTACGAACTCAAACCCATCGACTCAAGAGTTTAGAAAACCTAATCGGTGATCAAAATACCCGACATCAACTAAATCTGGCAGCGACCCAAAAAAACCAGCAAAAAAATCCGACCACCACAGTCACATCGACCAACAGCAGGGTCGGAGGCTACCCCAAAGCCCTAATAGGCGGCAATTCCTTTTACCGGCAGCCCTTGGGGCGACCCAAAAAAGTTAGTAGCAGAAACAGTCAGCGACTAGACCTCCTTCCTTGTAGATTTGAACCAGAACTCAGCAGATTGGTTAAGCACCAATCGCGATTCTCACAGCCCCTCTGATTGTTTTTCTCGTGCAAAAATCATGTGTAACAACGAGCCAAAGCTCTGATACCACTTGTTAGATATCAAAGTCGGTAATGCAGCGGAAAAAAACCACACACAAACACGCACAAACGAAAGTAAATAGAAAGCAATAAACGACACAAGGAAATAACATGGTTCGGCCAAAGTGACCTACGCCCACAGCTGTAACTAGGGTTTCTCTTTATTATATAAGTGCTACAAAATTACAATTACATGACTTAATATTTATAATAACAAGATTAGGGATAATTAAATTAGGCAACCACTTAATTAAGCAACCAAGGGCCGGCTGCCCCCTTTTTCTTGTTTACAACCGTAACAAGCCCAAAGGGACCCAACCCGGCCCAAAGCTTTCACAGGCCAACAATCACGAGCATTTTGCGAGCAGCTCGACTCGTATACATCTTTAATCCTCATATATTTGTTGGAAGCATCTTCTCATCTATATCAGAGGTTCAAGTTCAAATATTATAATTTATAAAAAGAATATTTTCATAAAAAAAACTACTTAAAATCAGTTACACCGCTACTCCTACCGGTCGATCTAACAGGTAACGGTTCGATCCATGTGAACCGAACAGACAAAGAGTCGGTTTCGGTCTATAACAACACTGAGTAAGTCCGTTTAACCTGTTCAAAAGTACAATTTTATTTGTATATGTACACACGAGACTACTATATGTTTACCTACAATATTAAATGTTAAATAAAATATTTATCAACTTAATACTGCCACGAGCAAGTTTAATATTCGAGTTGAAATATCTGTTCAAACTTTATAATTTACATAAAAGTATCTTTTATAAAATTAAGTATATTGTGAAATGCAGGAAAATATTATCAAATAATAACCTATTTTTCTTAGTTTTACGTTTTGATAACTGTATAATTTGTTCTTATAATATATTTTATTTATTTTACTACATTTGTTTGTGACATGTTAAACTTGTTTAATCGTTGACCTTTTTCCAAAGTAATTATTATTTTGACAAATGTAACAAATAATAATAATTAACCAAGATTTTAATCGCTGGAATTGAGATTTTATTTAAAAAGAAAAGACGTCAACTATCGGAATCTTTTTTAAATTATAAGGAAATAATCAAACATGACACTAGTTTTTTTAACAGAAATTTGAATCACTGACGGGTCACTGACCCATTCGATAATCTCCACCTCTCTTAGAAAGAAACTCATCATAGGTGAGAAAACCTCCTGACACAACCTGGACCTTTTTTTATCATAAGTGGGACTTGAACCCAATAACTCCCTATTTTATTGAAGTCTTGAATATACACATTCACTAGACTAAACTAGTGGTTGTCAAATATGACAGTTTTAGTATTTGACCTAGTGACAAAGTTTCAAAAATCTAGTCGGCTAAAGAACTGACAGTTTCATCTGTATACCGAATCGCCGGCTAGAAAAAAGAGGCAAGTTTCGGAGGTTTTCATATGTTTAGTCGGTTTTCCTAGTTTACTCAATTGTTTGGTTAATTTGTGTCTAGTCTATTAGCCCATGAACAAATAACTTGTGCAAATATATCCAAACAACTAGAAGTTATTTCATTCAAGCCTTCAAAGGTATTACATGAGAGCACACCCTATGTTATCTTAGAGAGAGAAAGCAGAGGTGAAGAGTAGTTCACATTTGCACAAAGGCCGAGTGTAATGGAGGTATCAAGGGGGAGGTGTGATCCATCTAGCCTGTGAATGGGCGTGGAACATCACCTTCCTGGGACGTGATCCGGGGCGTGAGGCTGCGGCGTGAGTGGGTTCATGGGCGTGGGGCAAGGGGGCAAGTCAAACTATATGTTGGCTCAAAAATTCATAAAAAAATTATTTATTAATTTTAAAATTTAACCTATAAATAACACCAAACTCTTTAACATTTTTCACAACTTTCTCCTACCCACTCTATAAAAGTCACTCTACACACTCTATAAAAATCTCTCTACTCACTCTATAATATTTCAAAAAATGGATTTTTCATCCGACTCATCCGATTCGTTCGAGGAAGATGCGGTAATTTTTTAGGCGATACGTTTAGGGTACGAACTACTTGACGAAGTGGAGAGTTCATAACAGGTTACACGACAAGTCCAAGTAATGCGGGATCGGGAAGCTACAAACGAACGTCTAGTACGTGACTATTTTGCTGACAATCTCATGTATAATAAAGATACACTTTCGCCCCGTTTTCACATGAGTCGCCAACTTTTCTTATGAATAGTTGGAGATTTCGAGAGAGAGTTTCTTTTTTTCAACAAACGAAAGACGCTAGATGTAAACTAAGATTTACTACTTCACAAAAATGTACGGGCGCAATTTGTCAACTAACGTACGGCACTCCGCACAATTCATGGGATGAATATTTGAAAGTGTCGGAAAAATCCACATGAGATGCTCTCCATAATTTTTATGAAGGTATTATTATTGTTATTGTAACAATTATTAGTATTATTTAAGGTGTTATTGATTTCTATGACAAGCGGTATTTAAGGAGATCGACGTTTACTGACAATCAACAAATATACGAGATGCATGAAGCCGTACACGGCTTTCCCGTGATGCTTGGTAGCATCAATTGTATACATTGGGAGTGGGAAAATTGTCCCAGTGCTTGGCAAGGTCAACACCAACGAGGCAACTATCTACATCCAACCTTAATGCTTGAAGTTGTGGCGTCATATGATCTTTGCATTTGGCGTGCGTTCTTTGGTGTTACTGGTGCAAACAACGATATTAATGTCTTGGATCAATCGCATATCTTCGATGACATCATAGACGAGGTTGCACCAAGGTCTTCATTTTATGTCGATAATGTAGAGTACGACGACTATGGGTATTATCTTGCTGACTATATATATCTAGAGTACATCATGTTTGTCAAAGCATATACAAGCCCGGTGGAAGATAAAAGGATAACATTAAAAAAAGCCCAAGAATCGACACGGAAGGATATTGAGCGTGCGTTTGGAGTTCTAAAGAAAAAAATGGACTATGATTAAGAAACCGACACGAATATGGTCGAAAGAAAAAATAAGGAATGTTATGTATACTTGCATTATATTATTTAACATGATATTGAAGGACAAGGGAGAGCAATTTGTCAAAGTATGATCATAACCCTCAAGCGCCACATCCACAACGAACCTACGAAGAGAAACTAGCTAGTCGTGAAGCGATACACGACAAGGAAACCGATCTAAGCCTTCGCGATGATTTGGCAAATCATATTTGGAGGGATAGTCCATATAACGTATGATTATTTGTATTTTAAATGAATTTGTATTTTATTATCTTTATTTTATTTAATTTGTATTTTATTGTCTTTATTCTATTTAATTTTGTATTTTCTTGTCTTTATTTTAAATAAATATTATTCCTTTATTGGAAAATAGTAAATGATTAAAAATTTAATACTGGGCGTTAATCCACTACAGACCTTAGTGATTTTGTTTTGTGATTGCCCCCATGCTGACGCGGCAGTGACGTGGCAGAGCGTGAATCACTTTTTAGTGATTCCACTACATATGGTCTAATACTCTAGCTCAATAATGCCGGTGCTCATGTCACGACCATACGTTGTATTCTAGCGATCATGTTATCAGGTGGAGAGTCGGTCAAGGCTTGAGGAGCACAAACAACTACATCCACACTGCTGTCAGAATACATTCAATGTGTAGTCTTCTGGTCTTAGTCCGCAGCTTGGAGGACTAATATTTTCCAAAACTGTTAACCCGTAAATGGAGTCCATTGAGCTCTAGTTATCTGGTCCGCCGCACTTGTGTGGTCCGGATGAGGGTCACTCATCACACATGCTTTCAAAGAAAGCCAATTTCAGTTATAGTTTTTGCTTTGATTTTGAATTTTAAATTTTGTGCTAAAACAAATATATCATATTATTGTTCCATGTTAAAAAGCATAGCCCCTTTCTTTAAACACATAAATGATGGGGTTTGTGTGTGTTGGAGGCTTGGAGCATGCATGCTTGTAAACATATTCAAGTATCAAGCATGGAGCAGGCTAAACAAAAGGAAACACTTGAAGCAAAATCTAGACAAAAAGGTAAACAATTGACCAAACATCATTCATATGTTTGCTTTAAAATCATTCAATAAACAAAAAGAACTAGAATCCAAACTTGGTTACACTTAGGAATTACCAAATGATTACTTGGAGCCGGAAAATAGACGGTCGAATATAACAAGTGTTAACGGATAGATTTACGTTGAGGTAACTCATAAACTTTTTTTTAATCTTCTTTTTTTTCTTAAATAGTTAAAGTGTTAAATAGGATTAAAAAAGAATTTTATAATAATAATAATAATAATACACAAGAGGTGGTAGGGTCAGTTTTCGAGGCTGATTCAGGCCTTTGTGTGCCTTGAATCTTGGAAATATTGGCCTCTATCCTTCTGTATATGTTTGTGCCTAATCTGACAGATCATGAGATTTAGAATTCGAGGCTGCATCCGTCTAAAATCAAGTCATTAAAAAGTAGAGATTAAACCTAACTAAACAGTAGTAATTATTTGATTTTTGTTCAGTTTCAGTCTCTTTTAGCAAAGGCCCGATTTTGCTCTGATGTGGAATTTGGATTCTTTATTGCTAATTTCTATACTTTCTGGGTCATGATTTTATATTCTTTGATAGTATTGATTTTTTGAAAACCATAGAGAAGTATGAACCTAATTATGCAAAGTGGACGACAGAGCGATGTGCAATCTGTAGATGGGATGAAGATTATGATGTTAACAAGATCATTCTGCAACAAGTCTTTTTATTCTCTTGCAACAAAATGTAAAATTCAAATCAATCTGGGGAATAATATTAATTCTTTTTCTTATCAGATGTCAAATCAGTGGCGGACCCAGAAATTTTTTTTATGGGGGTCGGAGATTTTTTGAGATCAATTGTCAATAATTAAATATTATTTTTTTTCCGGCCCGAGTCGGGTCGGGTCACACAATAAAACGATGAAAACTAACACAATTATAAATGAGCAATAATAATAAGATTTTTGTCATTAGAAATGCATAGTCAAAAAATAATATCATTATAATTGTTTTCTACAGGTTTCGCTTGGAAGATTATCTAAATATATGAAAACGGGAGTCTTAGAAGATGAAAACCCAACTTTTCTTTTAAGAAACCATGCACATATGATGTGAATCCACATCGTGTCAATATTAGTTGGCTTCAATGCACCACATGTATAACCATGATACAAAAGTTGAAAAGAAAAATAAAAAAAATAACTCCAAAAGTGTATGTAGCTGAAAACAGAGTAAATGACTATTTTAACCTTTAACAGGGTAGAGATAACATTCTCTCTCAACCTTGGGTGTTTCACATGCCCAACAAACCCAAGATGTGAAACCATTCATATCTCTAACTCTATAGCATTCCTGATGGACAAATAGTCATTTAATCTGGGCGACATCAGTCTATATAAAAACTAACAAAACCTAACCTAGACTCCTAAGTAACAAATGGAGTACCTTCGACTAAACCGTACTGACAGGTAAGTGGACCTATCGAGTGTAGCACAGCTTAATGGTAAACCGAGTTATCGAACCCTAGAGACACTACTATAACTATACTAGACTCTGACTCGAACTAAAGATTGATTGATGGGGGGGTTGACTACACTAAAGATTAACTACATATGCAGCAAACAAAAGATCGACTAAAGCTATCAAGATGAAGAACTAAGGTAATATCAGAGATGGGAAGAATACTACTTAGGTCAGAATCCTACTTGCAAAGTACAACTTCTACCGGTTCTGGAAACTATGACGGATCTGGGTTTCTAAGGAAACATCTCTAGATTACCTAGTGGATCCCTAATCACTCTCAGGGTGTCACCAACCAAGGAACCTAAAGATGTAATAACTCACCAGATAGTGGATTACCTTTCGGTCTCTCCAACAATGATAAAGTACACTAAAGACAGATCACCTTTCAGTCTCACTGTCCACAATACATTCGAAGAATGCATGGGGTAATCTCAAGATAACAACTATGATTCAGAATAGCAACAATCACTAGACACCTAATACCAACTTCCTCTCAGACAATTGACACTCGGATTCCTAATGACGAAGACTAAACGACTATCTCTCACTTCTCAGGTATTGAGACAGGATACACACTCAGATCTAAATAACACTCAATCACAACTCCTATGGCTACTATTTCTAGCAAACCACACAAACAATCACAAACCCTAAAGTCTATGACCTAGATACGTAAATCAAACTGGAAGACATCCACAGTCAACGTACGGAATCATAATCAAACACAAATCAGATCTAAGCATGCATATTCATCACAATTAATATCAAGAAACCTTTTACAAAATCAATAAACCATTAATCGAATCCAAAATAGATAAAAATCAAGACTTTACGAAGTATTCATCTAATGACCCAGGCAGTATCAATGTTTTAGCCTAGGATCATGTTTAAAACATTCAAACAGAAGTAAATAAACACAATCATGGTTTCAAACACAGAATTCAAGAAGAAAGTTTCAAACTTGAAACCGAAAACGTAAATCAAACGAACCCGGACTCCAAAGCTTTGATCTTTACACTTGATTCCTCCTCCAATTGCCCAAAATTGCCTCTGGTCTCTCTCTGGACGGCAATAATTCGAACTCTCTTGAATAATGGTATCAAATTCTATTAAAAGTTGATTTAGGGTTTTTCACGGATTTTATGTCTCCCGCGTACCACGAAAGATTGGGCTAGGTTCCTCACGTACCGTGAGGAACAAATTATTCGCGGCCGTTTCTGAAGATCCTCGTGTACCGCGAGGCTCTGGTCCCTCCTCTTCACGTACCGCGAAGAGCATAATTTCACCATTTTTTTACTTTTGAACTTTTGGCTTTCTTCTTTTGCTCGGTTTCTTCTCGTATTTGACTTGTATTCATCTCGAGCACCTATAAACACAACACAGACTCAATAGTATGCAAAAACGACTCAAAACAAAGATAAAACTATCTATAAACGCACGAAAACAATGGGAATAAAGATGTGTGCTTCGCACAAAACGCACAAAAAACATAACATACTAAAAATACTTTATTAATTAATTAAAGTTCAACCAACTCGAGAAACACCAGAGAACTAGCCATGAATGACCATACAAGTGACTCCACTAACCCTTAGATAATGTGTGAAGGTATTCCAACACCAAGGGAGAGTGGGTATAGGTTGTCTCTTGTTCTACTCAAACTTAGAAGAATCATTTCATATTACAAGACTTTAAAGAGAAAATAAACAAAGAAAAGCTAAACGGACCAAAACCGAGAGAGTTCCGGCTCTTAGCAGAGCACTAAGGCCTTCCCTACTCTTGATCTTGGACACCTAAAACACTAGAATGAGTTTCCTATTTATAGGCAAAGATTTGGACAATGCACAGCCGTGCAATGGGATGCACGGTCGTGCAAAGCACTCATTTCTTGTACGTGAGGGAATCTGTCAGGTCTGGCAGGATCAGGGCCCATTTTCACCATTTTCACAGTCGTGCAATGGGATGCACGACCGTGCAATCCATTATTTTGACTTTTGCTTTATTTTGACTTTCTTGGTTGACTCCTTGGGTGCACGAACGTCCGATTGGCTTCCGGATGCTGATTTTCCCTTGTTTTTGAGTGATTTCTTCATGTTTTTGTATGCAAGGGATAATTGTCCTATTGTAACACAATTAAGTAGATTAGGTAGCATATCTTATCATTTTATCTCTAATTGTGATAAATTCGGGGATTATTATGCGTGCAAAACATGTATATTTATGACATATCAGTAAGACTCCTTTAGCATTGCTTACACCGAAGTGTAAGACTCCTTTAGCATTACTCACACCTCAGGGTGAGACTTCTACTTTAGCATGCCGGTAGGACTTTCTACTATGCAATGCAATTACACTATTACACAGATTAGAAATATAACCAAATAACTTTCAAATAGACCAATAGCACACGTTAATACATAAGCATATAACATGGTATCTGTCACTGTCGAGCTGTATCGAAGTACAACTTCTTTATCGTTCTTTACTTTACTTCATTGTTACTTTCAAAAAATTGTTTAAAAGATAATACTATACTCTTTAACTCTTTGTCTTTCATTTTATAAAAATATATAATTCTTATAAAACATTCTTTATCTTTGAAAACTATCTCTTTAACAGTATGCATGCCAGCCCAAAACCGTTTAGAAAAAAGGGCAATAAGAACTCACATGACTGCTAGTATGTCTATCTCACTTAGCATTGAAAGTTCAAGCTAGGTGGTATGCTAATATATTTGTTTCAAGAGTCACGAATGGAACAAGGTTATAACGTACATATCTCATCCGAAAACTCCTATGTCCGAAATCTTTAATTCTAGTGTTAGAACTATTTTCTATTAATGGCTTTTTCGTTCGAAACTTTTGTCCGAGAACTGTTTTGTTCGAAAACATTTGTCTGAAATCCTTTTCTGTCCAAAATATTTTTCGACCGAAATGTTATGTCCGAGTTACTTTTCGATCGAAAAGTTCTGTCCGAAATCCTTTTCTGTCCAAAATACTTTTCGACCGAAATGTTCTGTCCGAGATACTTTTCGATCGAAAAGTTCTGTCCGAAATCTATGATGTTACGAGATACTTTTCGGAAGTATCCGAGTTTTTGGACCATTAATGGAGATTTCAGACGATTCATCTGTTCTTGATCAAATACTCCGATTTTGATCTAAGTTCCAATCTTTTTACGTCCAAAACTTGTATTTAGCTTCTATGAAGCTAAATACATGCTTTCTAGTCCAATTCCATCGTAAAAATCCCATCTTTGATTGAAAAATCCATATAAACCCTAAACACACTTATTCAATACAAAAATACAATCTTAGAACGAGTTGTTACCTGAAATCGTTCGATTCCTTCTTCTCCAATCCTCGAGGATGTTCCAGAAATGATCTAGAGCAACACGAAGGCCTCGGGTGTGGATTCTTGAAGCTTTCTCTCTCTATTCTCTCTCTAGGTTTAAGGTGAAGATGACGGAGTGGAGTGACAAGGGAGAAGGAAGGCTTTTACTCCTCCCCTTGTGCCTCCCATACCCGACCCATGATCCATGCCCACGAGCACGATATGTTTTCTTCATTATTCTCCGATCTTCGTTGGTGATTTTATTTCCTATTATTATTATTATTATTATTTTTGGGATGTTACACCCGGTAACACCCATCTCGCCGGTTTCCGTTTTGTCTCGATATCCGCGTTCGTCTCGTCTTGTTTTGTCTTGATTTCTTGCTATAATAGTATAAAAATAAAATCATATTCTATTATATTACATGGCTTCCAAAAGAGCCTTAAAAACAAAAATACAATACAAGATCCAAACCAAAAAATAAAACCATTCAACCAACAAACAACAATTACTTAGAACTCACTTGATGGTCTTTAACTATTCCAAATGGAAGGCTTTAGCTAGGTGGGTTTACTTTTTAATTTACACGAAGATTAACATGTGAACTATGTCAAATCAGGGTTATTTCGCCAAACTTTGCCTAGACGAAAGTCCAAACCTTCGTCCAAAAATATTAAGGTTCGTCCCATCATTTTCGTTTGAAACCTTCCAGTTTCACCCAAAAAATTTTGTCCGAAACATTTAGGTTTCGCCCTCAAAGTTTCGTCCAAAAGTTTCGTGTGGACAGTGGAACTTTCTCCCGCGAAACTTTCGCCACCTTCAAATATGAAATTTCTCAAATTTGATTCAAGCTTCCAACTTTTTACGTCCAAATCCTTTATTTAACCCATACTAAGCTAGATCTAGCATTAGTTTAAAATTTCATACGTAAAAATCTAAACTTTAATCAAAACGCTAGGTTTTTACCCACTTTAACAAAACCGAAGCTTAAAGGGTCGAATCATACCTCAAATAGATCATAATCACGGTCTCTATTAATCCTAAACGTCCTGAATATAAAATGGATGCAACTTGAATGGTTTCCCAACTTTCTCTCTCTACAATTGCATGGAACTATGAAGAATGAGGGAATGGGGAGGGGTTGGCGTTACAAAATCTTGGGTGATGTTTTATTCTTCTATATCGAACTCAGATGGAGAAGAATCATAAATTCATAACCGTAAGAGCATTCACATCAGTTTTTTCATCTTCATCTCTATAATTTAACTAAATATCACATTTTTCCAAATTTATCTTTAAATTTGTTTTAACCTCTCACATCTCATTATCTATCTCTACCTTTATCTCACTTACAAACACTTATTATATTATTTTTCTCTTTCTTAAACACTCACAAAAAATATAGAGTTTGATTAAAATAACTCTTTATATTTAGAGAATCTCTATTTACTAAACTATAAAATTTAAAGATAGAGATGGAGATAGAGATCCTAATTCAGGTGTAAAATATAAGAAAACTTTAAATAATAGAGATAAGAATGGATATAGAGATGCTGATTTGAATGCTCTAAGTAGTTTTTTTTCATTGGCCGGTTACTCTATAATATTACTAGGTTAAGTACCCGTGTACTACACGGGTTGAAAAAAATGATAAGATGTGTATATAATTCATAAATCTATAATTTCCAAATCTTTATACTATTAAATAGTGCATTACATTGGTTCAATATATATGACAATGAGATAAAAAAGTGCATAGATAACTTATAAATATCTAAAAAAACAGATTATGGTTTGATACGTTGATGTGAGTAAATAGCAATCAACGCCCAAACAAACAAGGTTGGTTTGACCAAAAGTTTGATATACAACGGAGATTGTTACACACCTCACCAAACAGAAGTATTAAATGTAACTGAAGTAAGAATAGCACCCCAAGTTGTGACCAAACTCTCTAGAAAAATTGGGAGAGCCTGTCAAAAAGATAATAACCATTGTGAAGGGGGTGGAATACTCATTTACTTATTTACTTATCCAAACTACCCAATATAATTCTGTCACCTCAAAACTACTCATTTACTTATTTACTCAGATTTCAATGGAAACACCATACTCATTTACTCACCAACTTTAAAAAAAATAAACATTTAAATAAAAAAGTCTATTTCATTAAATAAAAATTAACATAATACAATTAAAATCCTAGAAACATAAAAATAAAAAGCCTACAAATAAAAATTAAAAAAACTAGAAAATTAACAAAAAAAATAAAAGCTAGATATTAAAAATAAAAAACCTAAGAGGTTCATTGCCATTGATGTGTCGTTTTTAGTATAAAAATATAATAAATATATTTTTAGTATGGTTTTACGAGATCGGGTTTTAAAATTTATAAAATGATAAGTATTTTAACTTAAAAACACACACAATAGGTAAGTGTACCTATCGCAGCGTAATATAGTTTAGGTAAAAACCAAGTATCGAACCAATGGACACGTCGAGTTCCAGTACTCAACTTTTGTTATCGTTTATCCGGATTAATTAGTGAGTGGGTTTGTGTGGTTGTAAAGCATAATATTAAATGACAGAAAAGTAAATAACGTTAAAGTAAATAACGATAAATTAAATAACGTGCGTGATGTGTGTAACAGGAATGTAAATAGCAAAATAGTAAATAGCAGGAAAGTAAATATCTTGGAAATGATCAGGTCACGAAGAGTATTGCTTTGGGCTTCAAATCCGCTTGGTACGTGATAATGTTAAGTTGACTAATCTAGTGATACGACTACTACAAACATGTGACCCGGGTCACCGCTAGAGACTCGTTCTCACGACATTTGATTCACGAATTAAAATCCTTAAATTAAAATGGTAGTGCCTCCCGTTAAGAACAACAGTTACCCTCAACCCTTCGAATGGTCATCTCCGGGTTGGTTTAAGACATCGAACGTAAATGCTTTGTATTAAGGTTAAATAAGTGATTATATTTTGCTCACCGGGAGACGTTGTACCAATGGGACCAAGTATAAAGACGTACCGTTCCCAACATGAGTTCAACAATTCTTGGTCGCATAAGAAGTTGGTATAAAGACGTACGACCTTAATGATGTTGACCAAGCCTTGGCTTATCAATCTCTGCTTGTATAAAGACGTATAAGTTTCAAAAGATGTTTGATTAAAAAGGTTTTACGATCTTACGCTTTAAAATCAAGAACAATCACAAATATAAAGATGGATTTATATAATAATAAAAGCCCACCAAATGGTGGTTTTAAGGACGAATAATTAAATACATAAACATACCACTAGATTAATACGACAAACATTAACATGCACCAAACATCATCTTCACCCTAGCAATACAAGAAGCTTAGCCACGAATGGCCATGCTAACTAGCGTAACGCTGAGTTTCGTAGGCTCCTCTATTATGGAACAAGAAGGAAGAGCCCCTCTACTCACTACTACTACTACTCTAATACTACTAGAAACGAACTATTCTCTCTATCTTGAGGTATGGAATAGTGTATTGAGGTGTGTGGAATGAAGAACCCAAGTCATCTATATATAGGCCTCAAAATGAGCAATGCATGGCCGTGCATTGGATTGCACGGGCGTGCAAACACCTCGGGAATCAAACAGGGTACACTGGACGGTGTACTAGAGCCTTGGGGAGCAAGGAGGCCTTTGCACGGTCGTGCAATGGGATGCTTTTGGTTTTAGGGTTTAAATTTTTTTGAAAATTTTTCTGGTTTTACGAAAGGTAGGTTTTTGTAATATTTTAGTCAAATTGGTAGAAAATCATTAGTTAAAATTTTACTGCTTTGAGGTTACAATTAGTCATGAATCTCTAATTCCCCACCCCACACCACACATAATCAAAATTATCATACATGGGTGACCGTCTTCTTCACTACATGGGTTTCTTGAAGTTTGGTTCAGGAAATTTCAAATGGTGGTGGCGTAATTTAAATACACTATTTTCTTTAGGTGCTTTTCTATAGAGCATTCTAAATTTGGTAGGTTTATAAAAATTTTCAAAATTTGGCAGGTTTACAAAAATTTTCAAAATTTCAAATCAATCTATCCAAACTAAAATTAAAACTATAAAAAGACTTTGGAAATATATAAATCAATTATTCACCCGTTTTTATCATAAAAAGTTGAAGGTATTAAAAATAGAAAATTAGGGAAAATCTTTGATTTATGAAATTGGGTCACTTAATGGGGGATTTTTGCTCGGACCACTGGGACAAACCGCCTACGACGTTTGCCACATGATCCGGCTCGTCGAAACCTTTTCGCCTCCTAGTCGGGGGCTCTCTAACTCCAAACGTAGCTCAAGTTATGATCGTTTCAAGTTTGAACAATTTTTACCTTGTTTTTCTCTGTCAAGCTGGTCCCGGATGGACTCCACTAATTCCTGGATCAGCTTATTATCATTGTACGCATGGTTATCAAATGGGTTGGATGAACCTCTCCATATTACAAGCCACCCATTTGACAGATTATTCCTCCACCAGCACTAAATTGGAAATTCATAAAGCACGTACGGGTCCGGCCAACGACCCTTAAATAAACGTGGCGCTTCCAAGAGGCAACCCGATGATCATGAATAAATTGAGAAGTTGGTGCATACGGCAGAACGCATGGACCTTAGGTTTCGTTTTCCAAATTTAATTTTCTCATACTTCAGCCCCCATGTATGTCTTCTTGATACGAGAACCTTTGTAGCTTAACTACTACCTGTTATTTCCGTTTATGTTTTTATGTTTTTCTTTATGTGTTTAGTAGCCTAGCATCACCATATAGTTTCTCTACTTATTTTAGGAGTTACACTCCACCTCTACGAGCTGGAAACCGGAAACCACATCAAATTTTGACAAGCAAAGTGTTGACAAGCAGCTGGTAGGCACAGCCTGACAGCAGCAATAAGTTTTGGCCTTAAGTTATACACCAAATTGACCGGGGGAGTACCACTTTCTTTTCCCTTATAACTTCTTGTATTTAAATTCCTACATAACATTCCATTACATGCATTTGTACATTGAGGGCAATGCACAGTTTTAAGTGTGGGGTGGGGAATTAGAGATTCAGGACTTTTGTAACCTCAAAGCAGTAAAACAAAACTTGTGATTTTCTACCCATTTGACTAAAACCTTACTAAAAACCTACCTTTTATAACACCCGAAAAATTTTCAAAAATTTTAAACCCTAAAATCTAAACCTCTTTGAGTTCGCACTTAATTAAATAAAATGAATACATGGCAAGTAGAAACAAATGGATATTATGCATAACAAATCACTAAACCATATCCCATCCGTTTCCATGTGAGAATAATCTAAGCCTTTTCACGAGCATTATTATCATTATTTTTCGCATGCTCTTTCGTTTGGTATATTGAGTGTTTATTCGATCGGATTCTGTGCATAATTAGAACTTGTGTGACTTATACATATCAAAACCATGAACTAGTAGAAGTATGAAAGTGATTGAGGCACATAAGACTTTATTACCCTTATATATTATCCTTAAACCCAAAAATCCCAAAAACATTATCCACCTAGGTAGCCCTCTGAGCCTTAGCCTTTTCTTTTCTACTACCCACATTTATCAACCAACCAGCTTTTTGTAAACACCGGTTATTGGCTGAATGTCTTCAAAATGGGAAAATTATCTTATGTCGTTGTTTCAAGTTCATTACCATTGAGGCAATTTTGGAAAGAATATGTTTTACTCAAAAGAATTGGAATATACAAGAAGGTGGATGTATTAGGAAGAAACAGCCGAAATATCTGCAAGGAATTTATGGAAATATTATTTCAAGAAAACTGAGGAAAAAGAATTATTGAAGAATTTGTCTTAATACAAAAAGAAAAGAAAAAAAATAGAAAAAGAAGAAAAGAAAAAGGAAAAGAGAAGTGGGTCTTTTAACGGTTAGACCTTAAAGAGCTGGACATGCATTATTTTGATTTCAATTTGCTTTCTTGTATTCATTTCACGAAGCCTGAATTACCATCCGAACTCCGAGAGAAGGTTTCAAAGCAACTAGTGATGTAAGAAAATGGTGGCGCAGGCAAGAACAACTTCCACTATTCTGCGGCTTGTCAAAAAGTGCTGCCAAAAGAAGAGCCAAAAAATACGGCATATGTGTAAAGTATGGCAACCGGAGCCACGATGGAAAGTGTACCAAGAATCAAACTTATTCCCAAAGTGAGTATACGCACCCGATCCAAGTAGGAGCTGTTAGGCTACATGCCGAAAGATCCATGCGCAAAGGCAGCAATGTGTATTACGTAGTAAGGGAAGAGTTGAGAATGATAAGGGATCTTGGTCTTGACAATCTGACCATAAATGAGCCGTCAGATTAGTTATACCCTCATGATCTGAGTACTGTAGAGGGACCTACTAGTATTTTCCATTTTAATCCATGAGGCCGTAGCTTTGTGTTTCACGATAGTTGCAGCCCTTCAAACCCTTTAAAAATCCCTAAAAATCCAAAAAGATTTCCATTTTCACCCTTTATTTTTACTTTGGCCACATTACAACCCATTAAAGTCCTCTTGATTCATGCATACTACTTAGTTAATTGATGGAGACTTGATTTGCATACATGCTTATGACCATTGCATAATTCGATTCGAACTTGAGTGTTCCACTTAACTTACATTATCCATACATATATAACCCTAAGAGTTGAGTGAATATTGTGAGGAGTGATAGTTTATGCATAATTGAAGTTCTAGTAGGCTTGTCATGAATTCCAACATAGAAAAGCACAAAAATAGAATAAGCAACTCAAGAGTTATCCCAGAGCTTCGACTTGTTTTGAGTTCCATTACCTTTGTAAAGTTTTTAGTTATGGGTATGATCATGCATGAGTTTTCTTGAGGACAAGAAAAGTTTAAGTGTGGGGTATTATGATATGCCCTAAATTATACATGTTTTGCATGCATAATAATCGCCATATTATGGTACTAATTGATTAAAAGCCTTGCAATTGATACTTAAAGCGTTAATATTTCACAATTGCAGGTTATTCGGTATTCCAAGATAAACAGAGCAAAAACCAGCTTAAAACATGAAGAAATCAAGCTTTTGGAAGACCAAACCCGAGCATTGACCCCCAAGAAGTCAAACCAGGTCAAGGAAAGTCAACACAGCTGCTAAAAGACAAAACTGGAGAGCAGTAGGGCAATGCACGGCCGTGCATCCCATTGCACGGTCGTGCAAACCCTAACTTGCTCTCCAAGGGGCCAGTACACTGTCACTTGTACCCTGTTTGATTCCCAAGGTGTTTGCACGCCCGTGCAATCCAATGCACGCCCGTGCAATCCAATGCACGGCCGTGCATTGCTCATTTTGAGGCCTATAAATAGATGGCTTGGGTTCTTCATTACACACTCCTTAGATATCCCTTACACACCCCAAGAACACACCGGAGAAAGCTTATTTCATAGTTAGAGTGTAGTAGTAGTGAGTAGAGGGGCTCTTCCCCCTTGTTTCGCAATAGGGGAGCCTACGAAACTCAGTGTTATGCTAGTTAGTATGGCCATTCGTGGCTAGACTCTTTGTATTTCTAGGGTGAAGATAAAGTTTGGTGCATGTTAATGTTTAACGTATTAATCCAAGTGTTGTGTTTATGTCTTTAATCATTCGTCCTTAAAAACCACCATTTTGGTGGGCTTTTATTATTGTCTAAATCCGTCTTTATATTTGTGAGTGTTCTTGATTTTTAAAGTGTAAAACCTTTTTAATCAAACTTCTCTTGAAGCTTGTACGTCTTTATACAAGTAGATATTGATAAGACAATGCTTGGTCAACACTATTAAGGTCGTACGTCTTTATACGAACTTAGTATGCGACCAATAATTGGTGAACTCATGTTGGGAATAGTACATCTTTATACTTGGTCCCATTGTTGCACCGCCTCCCGATGAACAAAATATAATCACCTATTTAACTCTAATACAAAGCATTTTACGTTCGATGTCTTAAACCAACCCGGAGATGACCATTCGAAGGGTTGAGGGTAATTGTTGTCCTTAACGAGAGGCACTACCACCATTTAAAGATTTTAATTTGCAAATCAAATGTCGTGAGGACGAGTCTCTAGCGATGACCCGGGTCACAAGTTTGTAGTAGTCATATCATTGGATTTGTCAACTTAACATTATCACGTACCAAGTGTATTCGATTCCCGAAGCAATACTCTTCGTGACCTGATCATTTCCAAGATATTTACTTTCCTGCTATTTACTATTCTGTTCATTACATTTCTGTTACACGCTTCACGCACGTTTCTACTTTTATGTTATTTACTTTACCGTCATTTACTTTTCTATCATTTACTATTCCGCTTCATAAGCACACAAAACCCACTCACTAATTAATCTGGCTAAACGATAACAAAAGTTGAGTACTGGAACTCGACCGTGTCCATTGGTTCTTACCTAAACTATATTACGCTGCGATATGTACACTTGCCTATTGTGTGTATTTTTAAGTTCAAGTAATTATCATTTTATAAATTTAAAACCTGATCTCATAAAACCATCCTAAAAATATATTTATTATATTTTTATATATTAAAAACGACACATCACGTATGCTTCAACTTCTCAATTTATTCATGATCATCGGGTTGCCTCCCGGAAGCGCCACGTTTATTTAAGGGTCATTGGCCAGACCCGTACGTGCTTCATCAGTCTTTCTCCTCTAGTGGAACTTCGTCCACTATTTGATCAATAGGTCCTTCGAGGTAACGCTTCACTTGATGACCGTTAACCTTGTTTGTTCCAGTTCTAATGTTCCATAAGGGAATATTTTCTGAATTATGTATGGTCCCGTCCACTTAGATCTTAATTTCCCTGGAAATAGTTGCAATCTTGAATTGTAAAGCAAGACTTTTTCTCCTTCTTGGAATTCCCCCTTCCTTAGCTTTTTATCATGAAGTTTCTTCGCCCTATCCTTTTATATTGCTGAATTCATATATGCCTGATTTCACAGTTCTTCCAATTCATGAATTTGTAGAAGGCGGTGCTCTCCTGTACTGGATAGATCTAGGTTTACTGCCTTAAGCGCCCAATACGCTTTATGCTCAATTTCTATTGGGAGGTGACATGCCTTTCCATAAACCATTCGGTAAGGAGTGGGTCCGATAGGTGTTTTGTAAGCCATGCGTAGAGCCCATAATGCATCTTCTATTTTATCAGACCAGTCTTTTCGATTTGGACTCACAACCTTTTCCAATATACGTTTAATTGCTCTGTTTGTAACTTCCACTTGTCCATTTGCTTGGGGATGGTAAGGTGTGGATAGCTTATGGGTACAACCATATCGTTTGAGTGTCTTTTCCAATTGTGAATTGCAGAAATGTGTTCCTCTATCTTGGATTAAAGCTTTTGGTGTACCGAATCTTGTGAACAGTCTTTTGAGAAACCGGATGAAGACTCTTGCGTCATTGGTTGGTAATGCTTGTGCCTCAACCCATTTTGACACATAGTCTACTGCTACCAGAATGTATTGATTTCCTCGAGATGGAGGGAACGGCCCAACAAAGTCAATCCCCCATGTATCGAATATTTCACAGACTTGGATGCGTGTTTGAGGCATTTCGTCACGCTTTGAAACACTTCCTGTCCTCTGACAGGAGTCGCATGTGCTTATAAGTTTATGTGCGTCCGTGAAAACAGCTGGCCAAAAGAATCCGGCCTCAAAGACTTTCCTTGCAGTGTAATTGGCTCCATGATGCCCTCCTGTGGGTCCTTAATGACATTGCCGTAGTATCTCATGTGCCTCCTTCCCGTACACACATCGCCGAACTATTTGATCTGTACAAACACGAAATAGATACGGATCTTCCCAGAAGTAGTGCTTAACGACTGCGAAGAATTTCTTCCTTTTTTGAAATGTTACCCATTTTACTAGTTCCCCGCTTGCTAGGAAGTTTGCGATGTCTGCAAACCATGGATATTCATTGATGTCTTATACGTGTAGTATGTACTCGTGAGGGAAACTATCATTTATAGCAACCTTTTAGTTCTCTTGAGTAATTTCAAGTCAAGATAAATGATCTGCTGTGAAATTCTCTGCTCCTTTCTTATCTTTTATCTCGATATCAAATTCTTGTAGTAGGAGGATCCATCTAATTAACCTTGGTTTTGCGTCTTGCTTGTTAAAGAGATGTCTTAGGGTGGCATGATCGTTGTAGACGATAGTTTTTGATAAGACCAGGTATGAACTGAATTTATCAAAGGCAAAAACTACAGCTAGGAATTCCTTCTCAGTGGTGGTGTAATTTTCTTGAGCATCGTTTAAGGTTTTACTTGCATAGTGAATCGGGTGAAAATGCTTTTCGCTCCGTTGACCTAAAACTGCTCCTACTGCGTAGTCACTTGCATCGCACATGAGTTCGAATGGTTTTGTCCAGTCAGGTACCGTCATGATAGGTGCATCAACGAGTTTCATTTTGAGAGTTTCAAATGCTACTAAACAATCGTCAGAGAATAAAAAGATCGATCTTTTTCCAACAGTTGTGTCAATGGTCTGGAGATTGATGAAAAGTCTTTTATGAATCTTCTATAGAATCACACATGACCAAGGAAGCTTCTGATCCCCTTCACTGAATTTGGTGATGGAAGCATTGATATAGTTTCCACTTTGGCTTTGTCTACTTCAATACCATTCTTTGAAATCTTATGTCCTAATACTATTCCTTCTTTGACCATAAAGTGTCATTTTTCCCAGTTTAGTGCTAGATTTGATTCTTCACATCTTGCTAGCATCTTTTCTAAGTTTTGTAGACAATGGTCAAAGGAATTTCCAAAAACTGAGAAGTCATCCATGAATACTTCCATTGATTCTTCTATCATATCATGAAATATAGCAATCATGCATCGCTGGAACGTAGCGGGTGCATTGCATAGTCCAAATAGCATACTCTTATAAGCAAAGGTGCCATAGGGACAGGTAAACGTAGTTTTCTCCTGGTCTTCGGGGGAGATAGGGATTTGAAAGTATCTCGAGAATCCATCGAGAAAACAATAGAATATATTCCTGGATAGTCGCTCCAACATTTGATCAATGAAGGGTAGCGGAAAATGGTCTTTTCGAGTAGCTTCGTTCAACTTGCGATAATCAATACATACCCGCCATCTAGTGATTGTGCGGGTTGGTATTAGCTCATTTTTCTCATTTGTGATTACTGTTATACCACCTTTCTTTGGTACAACTTGAACTGGACTGACCCATGTTGAATCTGAAATTGGGTAGATAACCTCTGCATCTAGCAGTTTGATAACCTCATTCTTCACTACCTCTTGCATTTTGGGGTTCAGTCATCTTTGGTGATGCACACTTGTCTTGTAATTATCTTCCATAAATATTTTATGAGTGCAAAGTGAGGGGCTAATTCCTTTAAGATCCATTAGCTTCCATGCGATAGCTTTCTTGTGCCTTTTCAAAACTTCTAGCAGTTTTTCCTTCTCGTCATTTTCCAATCTGGAGGAGATAATAACCGGAAGCTTGGATTCTTCATCTAGGAAGGCATATGATAGACCAGGCGGAAGTTCCTTTAGCTCAAGTGTAGGTGGTTCTTCTATATAGGTTTTTGTCTTCTCACTCTCGTCTCTATCTTCCAGATCCTCAATGCCTATTGTTTCATCATTATGATTAGTGTGCTTTATCATGAGCACTTCCCAAACTAAATATTCCTCGTGTTCCTCAACTGGCCATTATTCTTCTTTTCCCAAGACGTCATGCATGTAGTAGCCTACTAGGTAGTCGATATCGTCAAAAATTAAATCTAGATTGTCGCTGCATGGCCTTCTTAAGATCGAACGTGATTCGTTCTTGCTGAATGCTTAATGCCAGTCTTCCTTCCCAAACGTCGATAAGGGCGACGGCTGTATTGAGAAACGACCTCCCGAGAATAAGAGGGCATCATGTTCCTCCTTTTATGTCAATCACCACAAAATCCACAGGGAAGACAAATTCATTAATTTTTATAAGCACATCTTCAGCAATTGCCTTTGGATAGCGAACCGTCCTATTAGTTAGGCCAAGTTCTGATTTTTTGGGTTGGAGTTTCTTGAGATTCATTTTGTCAAATATAGCGCTAGGTAAAATGTTTACGCTGATATGCAGGTCAGCAATAGCATTACCTTGGATTGAGTCGCTTATAAGACAGGAGATCATGAATTGGTCGGGAGGTTTTCTTCCTCTCATAATGACTGAGCATTATTCGTTTAATGTGATTTTTGGCTGCTCTTACATTTTGTTTCGGTTAGTCAGCATATCTTTGAGAAATTTTGCATGAGCTAGCATCTTATAGGGGAACAGCTCGTAAGGCATATTTAACTGAATTTGATTTAATAAAGACAGAAAGTGTCTGAATTGTTTCTCCAACCTCGGTGGTTCTAAGGTTTCCTGTATAATTTCAGCCCTTACTATGTCATCTTCGCTAATATTCCCCGTGTTGTCCGTGGAAATCATGGTTATTACCTCCATGTTCTGTTCTTGTGATGCTTGATCTGCTTCGACACTTGGTGGGTGATCCAGAATTTCAGAAGGATCTTCATGTGGTTCTGTAGCATAGAGTTTAATGATTTAATTTTTTATTTCCTCTAGATTACGGAATAGTGTGTCTGGCTTCCAAGGATCTGGTTCGTAGAATGCACAATTTGTGTTTACTGATGGATGTGGTGAAGAAAGTAAATCCTCAAATGGTGACGGGTGGAGATTTATCTCATGATCCAAGGGGCGCCATACGGAAATATAACACTCTTCAATGTAGTGTGATCCTCCACATAACTTGCACCATGAATCTGAGAAATTACTGTCAAATTTGAAAGATTCTTCTTCAGTAAAGTTTTCAATGTAGGGATCCATGATTATTTTTGTGAAATTTTTTCTTTTAAAAAGGCTAATCCATTAACTTGAATCTTTCTTGAAATCACCGTATCCCCGGCAACGGCGGCAAAAACTTGATGTGTCGTTTTTAGTATAAAAATATAATAAATATATTTTTAGGATGGTTTTACGAGATCAGGTTTTAAAATTTATAAAATGATAAGTACTTTAACTTAAAAACACACACAATAGGCAAGTGTACATATCGTATGGTAATATAGTTTAGGTAAAAACCAAGTATCGAACCAATGGACACGTCGAGTTCCAGTACTCAACTTTTGTTATCGTTTAGCCGGATTAATTAGTGAGTGGGTTTATGTGGTTGTAAAGCATAATATTAAATGACAGAAAAGTAAATAACGTTAAAGTAAATAACGATAAATTAAATAACGTGCGTGATGTGTGTAACAGGAATGTAAATAGCAAAATAGTAAATAGCAGGAAAGTAAATATCTTGGAAATGATCAGGTCACGAAGAGTATTGCTTTGGGCTTCAAATCCGCTTGGTACGTGATAATGTTAAGTTGACTAATCTACTGATACGACTACTACAAACATGTGACCCGGGTCACCGCTAGAGACTCGTTCTCACGACATTTGATTCACGAATTAAAATCCTTAAATTAAAATGGTAGTGCCTCCCGTTAAGAACAACAGTTACCCTCAACCCTTCGAATGGTCATCTCCGGGTTGGTTTAAGACATCGAACGTAAATGCTTTGTATTAAGGTTAAATAAGTGATTATATTTTGCTCACCGGGAGACGTTGTAACAATGGGACCAAGTATAAAGACGTACCGTTCCCAACATGAGTTCAACAATTCTTGGTCGCATAAGAAGTTGGTATAAAGACGTACGACCTTAATGATGTTGACCAAGCCTTGGCTTATCAATCTCTGCTTGTATAAAGACGTATAAGTTTCAAAAGATGTTTGATTAAAAAGGTTTTACGATCTTACGCTTTAAAATCAAGAACAATCACAAATATAAAGATGGATTTATATAATAATAAAAGCCCACCAAATGGTGGTTTTAAGGACGAATAATTAAATAAATAAGCTTACCACTAGATTAATACTACAAACATTAACATGCACCAAACATCATCTTCACCCTAGCAATACAAGAAGCTTAGCCACGAATGGCCATGCTAACTAGCGTAACGCTGAGTTTCGTAGGCTCCCCTATTATGGAACAAGAAGGAAGAGCCCCTCTACTCACTACTACTACTCTAATACTACTAGAAACGAACTATTCTTTCTATCTTGAGGTATGGAATAGTGTATTGAGGTGTGTGGAATGAAGAACCCAAGCCATCTATATATAGGCCTCAAAATGAGCAATGCACGGCCGTGCATTGGATTGCACGGGCGTGCAAACACCTTGGGAATCAAACAGGGTACACTGGACGGTGTACTAGAGCCTTGGGGAGCAAGGAGGCTTTGCACGGTCGTGCAATGGGATGCTTTTGGTTTTAGGGTTTAAATTTTTTTGAAAATTTTTCTGGTTTTACGAAAGGTAGGTTTTTGTAATTTTTTAGTCAAATAGGTAGAAAATCATGAGTTAAAATTTCACTGCTTTGAGGTTACATATAGTCATGAATCTCTAATTCCCCACCCCACACATAATCAAAATTATCATACATGGGTGACCGTTTTCTTCACTACATGGGTTTCTTGAAGTTTGGTCAAGGAAATTTCAAATGGTGGTAGCGTAATTTAAATACACTATTTTCTTTAGGTGCTTTTCTATAGAGCATTCTAAATTTGGTAGGTTTATAAAAATTTTCAAAATTTGACAGGTTTACAAAAATTTTCAAAATTTCAAATCAATCTATCCAAACTAAAATTAAAACTATAAAAAGACTTTGGAAATATATAAATCAATTATTCACCCGTTTTTAGCATAAAAAGTTGAAGGTATTAAAAATAGAAAATTAGGGAAAATCTTTGATTTATGAAATTGGGTCACTTAATGGGGGATTTTTTCTCGGACCACTGGGACAAACCGCCTACGACGTTTTCCACATGATCCGGCTCGTCGAAACCTTTTCGCCTCCTAGTCGGGGGCTCTCTAACTCCAAACGTAGCTCAAGTTATGATCGTTTCAAGTTTGAACAATTTTTAATTTGTTTTTCTCTGTCAAGCTGGTCCCGGATGGACTCCACTAATTCCTGGATCAGCTTATTATCATTGTACGCATGGTTATCAAATGGGTTGGATGAACCTCTCCATATTACAAGCCACCCATTTGACAGATTATTCCTCCACCAGCACTAAATTGGAAATTCACAAAGCACGTACGGGTCCGGCCAACGACCCTTAAATAAACGTGGCGCTTTCAAGAGGCAACCCGATGATCATGAATAAATTGAGAAGTTGGTGCATACGGCAGAACGCATGGACCTTAGGTTTGGTTTTCCAAATTTAATTTTCTCATACTGTAGGTCCAGGTAACTCAACTACTGATCGAACTCGTGATATGACGTTTCTATAACACGAAGTGCGGAATCCTTCGTGTTAACGTTTAGATACTAACCGACAATTCAAAACAACACGCGTAAATAAACTTCTTCAATATATTCCAAATCACTGTGGTTACAGACTCAATCAGACAAGTTTTTCTCTTCTTGGATCGACCCCTAATGACTCTGTAACACACATATATATAGAAAGACACCTGCTGTAAGCGAACTTAGTTAAGTTCGCCTGAAACAGATTAAGCGAACTTAACAAGTTCGCCTCAGTTATACCTAAGCGAACTTATTAAGTTCGCCTCTTATAGACCAGGCGAACTTAACAAGTTCGCCTCTAGGCTCACTAGTTAAAACACTTAGCAACTTTTAAACAATTACATAACAAAACATAAAGACATAGAATCTAACTATTACAAGCTTTTGTCATTACAATTCTATGTCCTAACAGACTCCCCCTTGACAATAGCTTGATCTTCTGTCTTCTGTCTTTATCTTGAACTCTTCCAGTTGTCTGGTAGTCTGCTGCCAGCATGCACACCGTATCTTCTGCATATCTCCAAAACTCTTTTATACTGTAGACCTTGTTCTATCCATTCATCAGTATACATTATCTCATTCTTTCGCAGCGTCCTCTGATCTTTCTTTGAAAAATTAATAAGATTCATTGCGTCAGAGAAACACACAATGACCTTATTATCTTTATCTTCGACCCTTGCTTCACCAGTATTAACATCAACATACCACCATTTCATATTCCCAAGAAAGTCTTGAGGAATCTTCTTTAATGGTATCTTGTGAACAGCACGCACTGGTCTATACTTGTATCTCCAGGTTACTTTCCCAGTCTTAGGATCTGTAATCTTCACTCTCTTTTCCTTCTGTGGTTTCAGCCGTTCATACTTACCCGAACTACCTTCTTTCTTTATCAGGTTTGCTATCACATCAGCCAAACCATTCTTCGATCTATTTATGAGTGGCTTTAAAGCTAGACCATTTATTTCACACCTCGGCAAGGTATTGAAATATTTGATCCTTGGCTTTAAGTATTGAACACCATCAGATCGTTTGATTACAAACAATTTTGATTCACCATCATAGAACCAACTAATAATCCTTCCTATACACTGCTCTTTATTCACATATTTCTCTTTCTGAGCAGGTTGTACTGGAGACTTGGGTTGTACCTTCATCCAACTATTTACTACTTCTCTCCACTGTTCTCGTGTCATTCCTGTATCTCTGAACATCACAGGTTCTTCATTAATCTTCGGAGACTCAGTGTGAGTAGTTTCAGTTTCATCACCCTTATTGAATTGAAGATTCTCATCATCAGTATCCATCTTTGACTAAGCTGTATCATCAGGCAGTGTGACGTCTTCAATAGAGTCCATAGAGTCAGTTATTCCGTCATAAGAGAACTCAGGAACAACATCCTCTTGGATGAAGTTATACGGCACCTTAAGACCGTCACAGCCTTCATATGTAACACTATCTTTATCTTTCTCTATTTCAATTTCCACTATTTCTCCTTCTTCTATCTCATTATCTGACATATCTTCATCCATATCATTGAATAAATCGTCAATGTCATCAAGACATTCAATCTTTTCAGATTCCTCTTCTTCTGAGTCTTGAAAGAATTCTAATAACAGAATTTCTTCTTCATTAGTACCAGAAGTATCTTTGTCTTTGTTTCCTTCAAGAGATTGTGATGTCGACTCCCCCTGAACTCTAGATATAGGATTAACGTCAGTGTATTGACGATCACCCTCAATATTTCCAGCAGGATCATTGTCTTCATCATCACGTCTTTGTATTGACTCAGTGTGACAAGTATCGGGTATCCTCAACTCCCCCTTAGCATCAACACGCTGAACGAGTTTGGACACTAATGCTTGCATATCAGCAATCTGTTGAGCTTGAGTCTGAATCACCAGCTGTCGTTGAGAATCAATAGACACAAGAGAGTTAACTTGTGTTTGTAAAGTAAGCACTTGAGATTCAAGGAAAGTAATCCTGTCAGAATCAGAAGGCTTTGATGGACCAGCTGTGGAGTGTGGAATAGAAGGACTTGAAGTAGTAGGAATCTCTGTAGGAATAGGAGATGGAACTGGAGATGGATCTTTAGATCTTGGAGGAGTAACTATCAGAGAAGCAACAAAATTTGCATCCTCAACTCCTTGAGAAGATTGTGCAGCAGCAATCGACGCAGACATTAACTTTTGACGTGAAGGATCAGGATTAAAGTCACTGTCAGTGTCAGAACTTTCATCTACCAACGATCTTTTTCCAAGTACTGATCCGGAAGGAGGATCCCGAACAGACTTGCGTCGTGGTCGTCTGGCTTGAGATTTAATGCGTTTTCCAGCATTAGCCAGTGGAATAGCAGCCAACCGTTCATAATGACCTGGAGAAAAATCTCTAGATTCATCAGAATCAGTGCTGTCATCATCAGATGATGTTGTATCACTTGAACTGGAACTAGACTCAGCGTCTGTCACCACATTCCCTTCTTGTTCATGAATGGGCGAGTTCACAGCTTCATCAACAAAATCATCCATGTTCATACCCAGATCTTGATTAGGATCATGAACGACCTCTTCTAGAACTGGTTCCTGAATCAGAATATTAACTGCAGCTTGTGGAATAGGAACTTGTTCAGGAATAGGAATTTGAGGTTGTACAGGAACTTGTATTTGTGGTTGTTGAACTTGAATTTGTGGAACTGGTATCTGTTGTTGTTGTGCAGGTTGTTGTGGTTGTTGTTGTTGTTGTTGTGCTGGAACGTTAACTCCTTGAACTTGAGCAAGTTCATTTGGATGAAACCAATTATCATTTGGTGGTGCAACATAATCAGGATTGATTAAGTGCCCAAACAGTGGAGTATTAACCGGAATCAACGCCGCATTTTGCTGTTTCACCTTTGTACAATCTGTAAAAATACGTTTTGACATCGGAGTCAAAGTCAATCGTATGGCATGTTGTGGAAGATCCGGAATAAGATGATTGAGGATCAGTTGAATAAATCGGGGATACATTAAGAAACCTTGACCTTCAGCTGGATTGATCTGCATTACCATCTCTCGGTAAAAATAAAGCGGAAAATTGAATCTTTTATTCAAAGTTAAAGCCACCATCGCTGTTTGAAGTGCCATCTTCAAGCCATCGGTACCAGCTTTTCTCGGAGAGATGCATTGTATAATCACATGCATAAAGTACCTCCATTCTCCCACTAATTCACCTTTCCTATCTTGTGTATCATTTTGTCTTCCACGATATCCCATCCTTTGAAAACAACCCATAATAAGAGTATTGGGATAAGAAATTGGATCTTCAGCATTGCCTCCCAAAACTAGAGCAGCCCGAATTGTCTCTTCTGAAATTGCAATCTCGATATTATTAACTGTTGCACGAAGGACATGTGGTTCCACATCAATATCTTGATGTACGGTATCCCAGAATTGTTGTATATACACCAAGCTGATATAAGGATCCGCAGATAATGCAACATGTAGTCTTGATCTATTTAGAAAATTGATAATGCCCTGATAGTGAACTGCTTCAGGCAAATTTGGATCTAACAACGCCACTTGATTATGCTTGTATTCGACACGACGAGCCATCTGTGAAAATATTGGTCAACTTAACAAACATTAGAACACGTACACATATATGATACACATTTAATAAGACACACAAACAAAACAACAACAACAATAAAAAAATTTCAAAAAACAATTTTAAAAAAAATTTCAAACAAAAAAAATACAACTCTTTTTCACTTCTGACCCCTAGGCGAACTTAATAAGTTCGCTTAGTAGTGCAAGAGGCGAACTTATTAAGTTCGCCTGACAAGTTCGCTTCGAACAAGTTCGCTTGGAACAAGTTCGCTTGAATCAACACTTATTCAGGATTAAGTTCGCTTGATTAGGCGAACTTGTTAAGTTCGCTTAACAAGCCTTCGGCGAACAAGATAAGTTCGCTTCATCCTTAAGTTCGCTTCACCCGAGACTGAAAATTAAGTTCGCTTCATCGATTTAAGCGAACATATTAAGTTCGCTTCACTGTTCACAGACGAACTTAATTACTTTTCCAACCTTTTTGCCTTGAACAAAAAATTTACCAACTTCAACCTTTCAAATCTAGAACCTCCGTCAGCAACACATATTTGATCCAATCCCGAACAATTTTTAATAAAAGTTTAGAATTTTCATGGAAAGTAAAAATAAAATCTTTTTGAATTTTATCTATACAGACGGAAATACATATTTTTGATTTTTCTCTGTACAAAACTGAATCACATATTTTTGGTTTTTCTCTATACAAACAGAATCATATATTTTTGGTTTGAACATCATGAGCAAGAAGATCATATCAGTATTTAATTAATTCATCACACATATTATCAATAACAAAGGGTAACCTATAGTAAGAGACCATTCACCTCAATTTTGTGCATTTTGCATCTTTTTCATTTTGAAACTCATTCAATTTGAATAATATTTGAAATGATACGCGATAAATTTCAAAGTAAATAAGATCAGGTTATAAAATGCTCTTTTATTTATACCAAATTTAAAATATAAAGCCTGAATTCTTAAAATTGTCAATATTATATTATTTGAAACTATAAGCGTTTATTCTCCAAATTCATGTGATTTAGTACCATTTAGATGATAAACATCGTGTACCCCACATATATGCCAAATAGAAAATAAATGCACTATCTTCAAGAAAAATATAAGATTTTACTAAAGATTTTCCGAATATTCAGAATGAGGAGACATCTCTTAGCACATGAATAGCAGAATTCAAATTGGATTGTATAGGAATCAATGAGATTCAGAATCGAATGATTCAATGTTTTGGCTTATATTTGTGGAATCATAAGGTTCAGGTACGTGGATCCAACTGTTATCTGGATTATGAATTCAATAGAATCAGTAAAGATAATGTATCAATATGATCCAAGGGCTAGTATATGATTGACAGATGTTGTCAAGTACATATCTTGATTATACTTCAAATTGCATGCTTTTCGGGACATGGGCACTGAAGCAAATCGAATGAATAGTGCTAAGGACATAACCCGAAACTGATCTCATAAGAAAATCCTTATTAAAAGCTAATATTGTTTATCTGATAGTGATCTTTTAACACACACACCCAGGCATAAAATGGGTTTAAATCACAGATGTAATCAAATTATATTTAATTTTCACACTACTATTAGTTTCAAAACGCTTTTAGCCTATTGACAATTCAAGTTTCAAATTTTATACACAAATTATAAAACAAATTATCAAGAATAAAACATTCATAACATTATCATTTCTTATTTATGCAGACTTTGAAATTTAGATCAGATCAACTTATTCTAATCATTCATATATCAAGGTCTACTAAGGTCGTGTGAAATGAACTAATCACTGATGTACTATCATTTCTTCTCTAACCTCAAATGATGTCAAATTTTTTTTATATTTTTTAATTTGTTTTGACTTTTTATAATTTAGACTTTTTGACTGAAAATGTAAATGCAGAAATGTAATAAAGCAATAAAAGAACCTAAAAGAAAATTTTTCCATGAAATTCTGATTTTTGAAAAACTTTTATTCGGGATTGATCATACCAATCATTTTAATTACGAATTCAAACCTGGTACGATCAAATGCTTTGGTAAACAAGTCAGCAAAATTATCTTCAGTGTGTACCTTGACCAGCTCAATCAACCTTTTCTCTGCACAATCACGTATAAAATGATATCGAATTTCGATGTGCTTAGTTTTACTATGTTTAACAGGATTATTCGTTATGGACATAGTAGCATTATAATCAATAAACATTGGGGTTCCTGTAAAATTCAAACCGTAATCTCTCAATTGTTGTTGTATCCACAGGATCTGTGAACAGCAACTTGCAGCAGCGATGTATTCTGCTTCGCATGTTGAAATCGAGACTGTGGTTTGCTTTTTGCATTGCCAGGATACAAGTCGATTACCTAAGAACTGGCAACCACCTGTTGTAGATTTCCTGTCCAGACAACAACCACCAAAATCAGAATCAGTATAAGCATTGAAATCAAAGTTAGAACCATGAGGATACCATAGCCCTAAACGTTGTTTTCCTTTTAAATACCGAAAGATTCTTTTCACAGCAATTAAGTGAGATTCTTTTGGCTTTGCCTGAAATTTGGAACAGATACATACGGCGAACATTATATCCGGCCTTGAAGCTGTTAAGTACATGAGGGATCCAATCATAGCTCTGTAAAGTCGACAGTCCACATCTTTTCCTTCCGGGTCAGAATTTAACTTATGATTGACCGGAATTGGAGTATCGTATGAAGTACAGTCCTCCATCTTGAACCGGCTCAAGATGTCTTTGACATACTTGGATTGATGAATAAAGAAACCATCTTCCTTTTGATTTACTTGTAAACCTAAGAAAAACGATAACTCTCCCATAGCAGACATTTCAAATTTCGACTTCATAACACCCTCAAATTCTTTGCACAACCCTTCATTTGTCGAGCCAAATATAATATCATCCACATAAATCTGTACCAGTAGGTAATCTCCCCCTGATTTCTTTATGAATAAGGTCGAGTCTATCTTTCCACGAACAAAGTCATTCGCCAAAATATGTGTAGATAAAGTCTCATACCACGCACGAGGAGCCTGATGAAGACCATAGAGGGCCTTATCTAGCTTGAAAACCATGTTCGGATTTAGTGGATCTTCAAACCCCGGCGGCTGGCACACATAGACTTCCTCCTTGACCTTTCCATATAAGAATGCACTCTTGACGTCTAATTGAAACACCTTAAAACCTTTAAAGGAAGCAAAAGCTAGAAATATCCTTATAGCCTCAAGCCTTGCAACCGGCGCATAAACTTCGGTGTAATCAATTCCTTCCTGTTGATTGAAGCCCTGGACAACTAATCTTGCTTTGTTGCGTACCACGACACCTCGATCGTCCTTTTTACATTTAAACACCCATTTTGTTCCTATCGGATACGCACCATTCGGTAAATCAACAAGATTCCAAACCTTCAGTTTGTCAAATTGAGCTAGTTCTTCCTGCATAGCTTCTATCCAGTTATTGTCATGTAAAGCCATCTCTACATTCTTGGGTTCAACCTGTGAAATAAAGCAAGAATGTGAGCAATCATAAAGAACACCAGAATCTTTAATGCAAGTATACGAACAAGTATTGTCAACAAGAGAACGGGTTTTCACTCCATCCTGTAAATTTCCAATTATATTTGTTACTGGATGATCTTTGTGTTCCTTGATGGATGCGACTTCAGGAACCGGCAACACATCAACTTGAGTAGAGTCAGATTGATAAGAATAATCTTGAGGAATTGGAATTCCCGAGTCTAAATTTGTTGGAATCTCCCCCTGAGCCTGTGTGGAAGGTAATGGATCATCACTCAACAACGGATCAGCAGAAGAATCTTGAAAAATAGCATTATCCTCCTCACTCTCTGAATCTTGTGGACCGGAACAAGAAGCAACATTAGGATCGGGAGCAGAAGTAGATGGAATCGATGAATTGGGAACTGCATTTGGTAGAAATCCATTGTGATGTGTATCTTGACAAGAATCATAAAGAACAGCAGCATCTTCATCAGAAATATCAGACGGTAAATGAAAAGACTTGAATAAGTTTTCATAGTCAAAAGCTCAATCCGGACCAATCGCTATTTGTGGTAAAGACCGATTTGAACAGTCAATATGGAACCATTCTTCAACTTGGCGTGTCTCTTTGTTATAAACCCTCTTGGTTGTCGAATTAGCCACATACCCCAGAAAAATCCCTTCAATAGCCTTTGCACTGAATTTTGTTGGGACATCTCGAACTTTCAGTAGGGTACGCGGATTACCAAAAGGTAGTAAGTATTCCAGATTCGACTTTCGATTGTTTAACAATTCATAGCAAGTCTTGTTATGTCGCTTGACGGTCAAGACCCGGTTCAAAACATGACACGCAGTATTCACAGCTTCAGCCCAAAAGGTGACTGAAAGCTTAGAATCTGCAAGCATCGTGCGAGCTGTTTCGAACAACGTCCTGTTCTTTCGTTCAGCGACACCGTTTTGTTGAGGAACATATGGCGCACTGAATTCATGATGAATTCCTTTTTGTAGACATAATAAGCCCATTTTGCTATTCTTAAATTCGTTGCCATTGTCACTCCTGATTCTTCTGACTTTCAGATTAAATAAATTCTCCAAACCCAGGATTAAGTATTGTACCAACTCAATGGTTTCAGCTTTAGAGGAAAGAAACTTAACCCATGAAAATCTGGAGTAATCATCAGTTACGACCAAGCAGTACGATTTTCCACCAATGCTCCTAATACTGATAGGACCGAACAAATCCATATGCAGCAACTCCAAGGGAGTTATGATAGAATTCGTCGACTTTGATTTGTGAGATTTCTTTCTTTGCTTCCCCTTCTTGCACGGAATACAATCATCAGGAACTGAAAATTTCATTTTCGGAATACCAAGCACAAGATCATTCCTAACAATGTAGTTCAACTTCCTGTAGTTTATGTGAGCTAGCTTCCTGTGCCACAATATTGAATCAGATTCCGACGCCTTGGAGAGTAAACATGTTGGAATTGAATCCGTTGTAGTGGCGACACTCATGTCAAGGACATATGTGTCATTTCTCCTTGGAGCCTTCATGAGAATCCATTCATCAGGAATCACAAAACCCGGTTTCAGAATATAACATTCATGATCGTTGAAATGGAACGAAAACTTCTTGTCACAGACTTGTGATACGCTTAAGAGATTGTGTTCCAGCTGCTCAACATAATTCACCTTTTCAAATTTTACTTTGTCGTTCTTTAACGTTCCCTGGCCTGTTATGTACCCGCCTTTATTACCCGCAAAAGCGACATAACCACCATCAATTTTAATCACATCCTCAAGCAATTTCACATTCCCTGTCATATGTCGAGAGCAACCACTATCCACATACCATGTATTGTTGATAGTCCTCCTTGGTTGTCCCTACATAAACAACGAGAATCAGTTAGAAAGTGGAACCCAAGCCATCGTGGTCTTGGGTCGTCCGGATTGATCAAAATAAACTACTTCTTGTAATTGACAATCAATTTTATCATTCACTTTTTGAACAAATGTTTGACAATCAGACCTTTTCAAAGAAGAACCATTTTTATTATTTTGAAAAACATTATGTGATATATTATTGTCAACTTCAGATGTTTCCAAAATTTTCTTTAATTTTCTGTTTCTTCTTCTTCTTTGAGGTCTGGACAATTTAACCTCCTGAACAAAATCTTTTGAAATTCCAAGTTTTGGAATCTCATGTTTCTCTTTGCAAACAAAGGATTTAGCATGCAATGTATTCTGTTGTTTAATTCCAGGGGAATTAACAAAAGATCGTCCAGTCATATCTTTCTCCAAACTAGAAGACGATTTTCCCTCATCTTTTCTTTTCAGAATCTTCACCACTTTCGGTTGTGAAGGAACAGTCTTCATTTTACCCTTGTTCTTGTATGGACAATTAATCAAAATATGACCAGGCTCATTGCAATGAAAGCACACTCTTCTTTTTTGATAACTTCTGAAATAAGATGTTTTCTTGAAATTTGAAGAACCATCAGAAGAATTAGCTTCATAGGAATGCTCTGAACAATTTATCGACTTCTTAGGAACATAAGTCTGTTTTGACACCTTTGAAGAGTTTACCTTTTGAAAACCAGCCTTCACAAATCCACTTGACACTTTCACCTCTTCAGGTTCAGTCAAAATGCACCTATCCCTAGTAACATTCTTCACAACCTTTGGTTCCTCAATTTTCACTTCTCTCGGAATGCCTTCAACCTTTGAATCATCAAACACTTCATCTTCTGTATCAGAATCATACACCATGTCTTTACCCGTCACTGGATTCACTTTTAATACTGTCTTGGGATCAATCTCCTCTTCATGAATGATTTCAGGCTCAACTACATAATTCCCATTGAACGGAGGAGGAACAAACCCAATACCAGCAACTCTTTTTGTGGGATCAGCATTAGCATTAAAATAATCCAAAACTTCAGATGAATTCTCAAACTGTTCCAGCTTTCTATGTAACTTTATCACCTCAGATTCTTTTTCAGAAATCTCCTTATTCTTTTGAGCAACTACTTCATTTCGTTTTTCAATTTCAGCATAAGCCATATCAAGATGATAACCCTGCTCTTTGTATTTTAACCCAAGAGAATTTAAGTCTCTTTTCAAAGACTCAATTCTATCAATGCACAGTTTATCATTATCTTTCAGTTTCTGATTAACTGAATGCATTGATTTCATGTCACAAATCAAATTTGTGTTATCATCCATGACTTTTTGTAGTTTATCTTTAACAGAAATGCAATTTGAACAAAATATTTGACAAACAGAGTCTTTTACCTTAGTCGGGTCAGACATGTCTGCCATGAATACTTTGGCAATCGGAATGTTTTCTGAATCTTCACCAACTGACGCATTTTCTGTAAGAACAATTTCTTCCTCAGCAACCCCTGTCACATCCTCAGAATCACTACTTTGCTCTCTTTCTTCCTCATCAACAACACTTGGAACACTATCACCATCACATGAATCATCACTAGAGCTTTCATCATCAGTAGACTCTTCTGGTTTTTCTGAATGAATTTCTGCAACAAAAGCCTGACTAACAGCACCCACCAAATCTTCCAGATGAATGCCCCAATCATAGTTTTCATCGTTTTGAGCAACTAAAGCTGATGATGCAGATGCATGATTTGTATTACCAGAAGGACCATGATTTTGATTACCAGATGAACCATGTGGCTGATTCCTATTATGCTGAAAGTTAGATTGCTTCTTTTGAGAATCAAATTCTACCTTTGGTTTCACACACTCCTTAGCAAAGTGACCATACTCTTGGCAATTGTAACACCTAACTTTGCTTTTATAAAAACCCATACGCGATCGACTATTTGAACCAATATATTTTCTCCCAGTTCTCTTCAATAAATCTTTAGCTTGTCTCATTAACATGGCCATATTTCATTGAATATACATTTCTTCCAGATCAACAAGGTCAATCTGTCTGAAATCTTCTTCTATTACCTCAGGATCATGTATTTTTCCTCCAATAAAATTTTCATATGATGCCATGAATGAAGAAAACATAGCCAAATAATCATCAGCAACTTTCTGATTCACATGAGATCCAGATGATGTTGAAGCAGTAGTAGCAGAAAATCCAGAATGGCTTGTATAACCAGAATAGATTGGAACTCCAGACATTGGTCATTTGTAGACTCTTGAGCATCACCAGAAAAGAATGTCACTCCAGTACCAGATTTACCAACAGATTTGGCAAAATACATAGAGGGATCCTGGATATGCTCCAAATTAGTCTCCTTCTTTTTCAAATTCATGTCATGTGACTGAATCTTCCCTAGGACTTCTTCAAGAGACATGGTTTTGTACTTAACATTTTCTTTGATCAAAACCGTATACACATCAAACTTTGATGGTAAAGCCTCCAAGAATTTATCATTTATTTCCTTAGTCTCATATACCACAGATGTACTATCCAGTTCACTAAGAAGATGAGAGAATCTTGTAGCAAGATCATCCAAAGATTCATTCTGAAAATGTTTAAAAACTAGGAACTGCTTCTTTAGTAACTCTTTTCTACTTTTCTTCACATCTAAACTCCCTTCACACCTTTTTTTGTAGTGCTTCCCACAGTTGTTGAGAAGACTTGAACTGTTTAAAACTGTGATAAATTTCCTTTGGTAGAGACATCGAAATGCTAGCCATTGCTTTCTTTTCTCGATCAAATAACAGCTTCTCTTCAGTAGATAAAGCGGACACTGGTTTTGGAACATCATCTTTTCCCATCCATGAATAAGTAGGGTGTGTATATCCTTCCAAAATTGGAATCCACAAACTAGTATCGGTAAAAGATACGAATTGGTCAAACCGATCTTTCCAATTTGAATAATCAGCTAGATTCAGCAACTTTCGGGGTTTTTGAGATGTACCAATCTCATTATCATAATTGAACATGTTTGTGACTTGAACCATATTTGCCATGTTAAAAAAAATTTCTGAAAAATTTCTAAGTATGGAGCTGTTTTACCCTCAGGCGAACTTAATAAGTTCGCTTTAGTGAGTACTAAGCGAACTTGATATCAGGCGAACAAGACAAGTTCGCTTAAGGAGGAAATCCAGTAAGTTCGCTTAACAGTTAAGTTCGCTTGAAATGTGAGAAGCGAATAAGTTCGCTTGCTAAGTTCGCCTGCACAGGAACTCAGTAAGTTCGCTTAAACTGCTGTAACAGATTCTTCACCCAAACACGAACCGAAACCTTCAAAATTCATGATTTCTCAGCGAATTGATGGAATTTAAGGAAATTGAACCGTAGGATTGTGAATTTTATCAAATAGAACAGTTCTATCGGACTAATTTCGTCAAAAACACTTCCAAAATCACGAATTCAGTAAAGAAACGATCTTCAAGAACTTGAAAAACTCCATTGTTGCAGAAACTTCAAAAATGTTGAATTTCTTGTCGAATTGTACACAAAAACCGTCACTAATCACCGAGAATCGTACTTAATTCACGAGCATAAGCTCTGATACCACTTGTAGGTCCAGGTAACTCAACTACTGATCGAACTCGTGATATGACGTTTCTATAACACGAAGTGCGGAATCCTTCGTGTTAACGTTTGGATACTAACCGACAATTCAAAACAACACGCGTAAATAAACTTCTTCAATATATTCCAAATCACTGTGGTTACAGACTCAATCAGACAAGTTTTTCTCTTCTTGGATCGACCCCTAATGACTCTGTAACACACATATATATATAGAAAGACACCTGCTGTAAGCGAACTTAGTTAAGTTCGCCTGAAACAGATTAAGCGAACTTAACAAGTTCGCTTCAGTTATACCTAAGCGAACTTATTAAGTTCGCCTCTGATAGACCAGGCGAACTTAACAAGTTCGCCTCTAGGCTCACTAGTTAAAACACTTAGCAACTTTTAAACAATTACATAACAAAACATAAAGACATAGAATCTAACTATTACAAGCTTTTGTCATTACAATTCTATGTCCTAACACATACTTCAGCCCCCAGGTATATCTTCTTGATACTAGAACCTTAGTAGCTTAACTACTACCTGTTATTTTCGTTTCTGTTTTTATGTTTTTCTTTATGTGTTTAGTAGCCTAGCATCATCATATAGTTTCTCTACTTATTTTAGGAGTTACACTCCACCTCTACGAGCTGGAAACCGGAAACCACATCAAATTTTGACAAGCAAAGTGTTGACAAGCAGCTGGTAGGCACAGCCTGACAGCAGCAATAAGTTTTGGCCTTAAGTTATACACCAAATTGACCGGGGGAGTACCAGTTTCTTTTCCCTTATAACTTCTTGCATTTAAATTCCTACATAACATTCCATTACATGCATTTGTACATTGAGGGCAATGCACAGTTTTAAGTGTGGGGTGGGGAATTAGAGATTCAGGACTTTTGTAACCTTAAAGCAGTAAAACAAAACTTGTGATTTTCTACCCATTTGACTAAAACCTTACTAAAAACCTACCTTTTATAACACCCGAAAAATTTTCAAAAATTTTAAACCCTAAAATCTAAACCGCTTTGAGTTCGCACTTAATTAAATAAAATGAATACATGGCAAGTAGAAACAAATGGATATTATGCACAACAAATCACTAAACCATATCCCATCCGTTTCCATGTGAGAATAATCTGAGCCTTTTCACGAGCATTATTATCATTATTTTTCGCATGCTCTTTCGTTTGGTATATTGAGTGTTTATTCGATCAGATTCTATGCATAATTAGAACTTGTGTGACTTATACATATCAAAACCATGAACTAGTAGAAGTATGAAAGTGATTGAGGCACATAGGACTTTATTACCCTTATATATTATCCTTAAACCCAAAAATCCCAAAAACATTATCCACCTAGGTAGCCCTCTGAGCCTTAGCCTTTTCTTTTCTACTACCCACATTTATCAACCAACCAGCTTTTTGTAAACACCGGTTATTGGCTGAATGTCTTCAAAATGGGAAAATTATCTTACGTCGTTGTTTCAAGTTCATTACCATTGAGGCAATTTTGGAAAGAATATGTTTTACTCAAAAGAATTGGAATATACAAGAAGGTGGATGTATTAGGAAGAAACAGCCGAAATATTTGCAAGGAATTTATGGAAATATTATTTCAAGAAAACCGAGGAAAAAGAATTATTGAAGAATTTGTCTTGATACAAAAAGAAAAGAAAAAAAATAGAAAAAGAAGAAAAGAAAAAGGAAAAGAGAAGTGGGTCTTTTAACGGTTAGACCTTAAAGAGCTGGACATGCATTATTTTGATTTCAATTTGCTTTCTTGTATTCATTTCACAAAGCCTGAATTACCATCCGAACTCCGAGAGAAGGTTTCAAAGCAACTAGTGATGTAAGAAAATGGTGGCGCAAGCAAGAACAACTTCCACTATTCTGCGGCTTGTCAAAAAGTGCTGCCAAAAGAAGAGCCAAAAGATACGACATATGTGTAAAGTGTGGCAACCGGAGCCACGATGGAAAGTGTAGCAAGAATCAAACTTATTCTCAAAGTGAGTATACGCACTTGATCCAAGTAGGAGCTGTTTGGCTACATGCCGAAAGATCCATGCGCAAAGGCAGCAATGTGTATTACGTAGTAAGGGAAGAGTTGAGAATGATAAGGGATCATGGTCTTGGCAATCTGACCATAAACGAGCCCTCAGATTAGTTTTACCCTCATGATCTGAGTACTGTAGAGGGACCTACTAGTATTTTCCATTTTAAGCCATGAGGCCGTAGCTTTGTGTTTCACGATAGCTGCAGCCCTTCAAACCCTTTAAAAATCCAAAAAGATTTTCATTTTCACCCTTTATTTTTACTTTGGCCACATTACAACCCATTAAAGTCCTCTTGATTCATGCATACTACTTAGTTAATTGATGGAGACTTGATTTGCATACATGCTTATGACCATTGCATAATTCGATTCGAACTTGAGTGTTCCACTTAACTTACATTATCCATACATATATAACCCTAAGAGTTGAGTGAATATTGTGAGGAGTGATAGTTTATGCATAATTGAAGTTCTAGTAGGCTTGTCATGAATTCCAACATAGAAAAGCACAAAAATAGAATAACCAACTCAAGAGTTATCCCGGAGCTTCGACTTGTTTGGAGTTCCATTACCTTTGTAAAGTTTTTAGTTATGGGTATGATCATGCATGAGTTTTCTTGAGGACAAGAAAATTTTAAGTGTGGGGTATTATGATATGCCCTAAATTATACATGTTTTGCATGCATAATAATCGCCCTATTATGGTACTAATTGATTAAAAGCCTTGCAATTGATACTTAAAGCGTTAATATTTCACAATTGCAGGTTATTCGGTATTCCAAGATAAACGGAGCAAAACCAGCTTAAAACATGAAGAAATCAATCTTTTGGAAGACCAAACCCGAGCATTGACCCCCAAGAAGTCAAACCAGGTCAAGGAAAGTCAACACAGCTGCTAAAAGACAAAACTGGAGAGCAGTAGGGCAATGCACGGCCGTGCATCCCATTGCACGGTCGTGCAAACCCTAACTTGCTCTCCAAGGGGCCAGTACACTGTCACTTGTACCATGTTTGATTCCCAAGGTGTTTGCATGCCCGTGCAATCCAATGCACGGCCGTGCATTGCTCATTTTGAGGCCTATAAATAGATGGCTTGGGTTCTTCATTACACACACCTTAGATATCCCTTACACACCCCAAGAACACACCAGAGAAAGCTTATTTCGTAGTTAGAGTGTAGTAGTAGTGAGTAGAGGGGCTCTTCCCCCTTGTTTCGCAATAGGGGAGCCTACGAAACTCAGTGTTACGCTAGTTAGTATGGCCATTCGTGGCTAGACTCTTTGTATTTCTAGGGTGAAGATAAAGTTTGGTGCATGTTAATGTTTAACGTATTAATCCAAGTGATGTGTTTATGTCTTTAATCATTCGTCCTTAAAAACCACCATTTTGGTGGGCTTTTATTATTGTCTAAATCCGTCTTTATATTTGTGAGTGTTCTTGATTTTTAAAGTGTAAAACCTTTTTAATCAAACTTCTCTTGAAGCTTGTACGTCTTTATACAAGTAGATATTGATAAGACAATGCTTGGTCAACACTATTAAGGTCGTACGTCTTTATACGAACTTAGTATGCGACCAATAATTGGTGAACTCATGTTGGGAATAGTACATCTTTATACTTGGTCCCATTGTTGCACCGCCTCCCGATGAACAAAATATAATCACCTATTTAACTCTAATACAAAGCATTTTACGTTCGATGTCTTAAACCAACCCGGAGATGACCATTCGAAGGGTTGAGGGTAATTGTTGTCCTTAACGAGAGGCACTACCACTTTTTAAAGATTTTAATTTGCAAATCAAATGTAGTGAGGACGAGTCTCTAGCGGTGACCCGGGTCACAAGTTTGTAGTAGTCATATAATTGGATTTGTCAACTTAACATTATCACGTACCAAGTGTATTCGATTCCCGAAGCAATACTCTTCGTGACCTGATCATTTCCAAGATATTTACTTTCCTGCTATTTACTATTCTGTTCGTTACATTTCTGTTACACGCTTCATGCACGTTTCTACTTTTATGCTATTTACTTTACCGTCATTTACTTTTCTGTCATTTACTATTCCGCTTCACAAGCACACAAAACCCACTCACTAATTAATCTGGCTAAACGATAACAAAAGTTGAGTACTGGAACTCGACCGTGTCCATTGGTTCGATAATTGGTTCTTACCTAAACTATATTACGCTGCGATATGTACACTTGCCTATTGTGTGTATTTTTCAGTTCAAGTAATTATCATTTTATAAATTTAAAACCTGATCTCATAAAACCATCCTAAAAATATATTTATTATATTTTTATATATTAAAAACGACACATCACGTATGCACCAACTTCTCAATTTATTCATGATCATCGGGTTGCCTCCCGGATGCGCCACGTTTATTTAAGGGTCATTGGCCAGACCCGTACGTGCTTCATCAGTCTTTCTCCTCTAGTGGAACTTCGTCCACTATTTGATCAATAGGTCCTTCGAGGTAACGCTTCACTTGAAGACCGTTAACCTTGAAAGTTGTCCCGTCTGTTTGTTCCAGTTCTAATGTTCCATAAGGGAATATTTTCTGAATTATGTATGGTCCCGTCCACTTAGATCTTAATTTCCCTGGAAATAGTTGCAATCTTGAATTGTAAAACAAGACTTTTTCTCCTTCTTGGAATTCCCCCATTCCTTAGCTTTTTATCATGAAGTTTCTTCGCCCTATCCTTTTATATTGCTGAATTCATATATGCCTGATTTCACAGTTCTTCCAATTCATGAATTTGTAGAAGGCGGTGCTCTCCTGCACTGGATAGATCTAGGTTTACTGCCTTAAGCGCCCAGTACGCTTTATGCTCAATTTCTATTGGGAGGTGACATGCCTTTCCATAAACCATTCGGTAAGGAGTGGTTCCGATAGGTGTTTTGTAAGCCATGCGTAGAGCCCATAATGCATCTTCTATTTTATCAGACCAGTCTTTTCGATTTGGACTCACAACCTTTTCCAAGATATGTTTAATTGCTCTGTTTGTAACTTCCACTTGTCCATTTTCTTGGGGATGGTAAGGTGTGGATAGCTTATGGGTACAACCATATCGTTTGAGTGTCTTTTCCAATTGTGAATTGCAGAAGTGTGTTCCTCTATCTTGGATTAAAGCTTTTGGTGTACCGAATCTTGTGAACAGTCTTTTGAGAAACCGGATGAAGACTCTTGCGTCATTGGTTGGTAATGCTTGTGCCTCAACCCATTTTGACACATAGTCTACTGCTACCAGAATGTATTGATTTCCTCGAGATGGAGGGAACGGCCCAACAAAGTCAATCCCCCATATATCGAATATTTCACAGACTTGGATGCGTGTTTGAGGCATTTCGTCACGCTTTGAAACACTTCCTGTCCTCTGACAGGAGTCGCATGTGCTTATAAGTTTATGTGCGTCCGTGAAAACAGTTAGCCAAAAGAATCCGACCTCAAAGACTTTCCTTGCAGTGTAATTGGCTCCATGATGCCCTCCTGTGGGTCCTTAATGACATTGCCGTAGTATCTCATGTGCCTCCTTCCCGTACACACATCGTCGAACTATTTGATCTGTACAAACACGAAATAGATACGGATCTTCCCAGAAGTAGTGCTTAACGACTGCGAAGAATTTCTTCCTTTTTTTGAAATGTTACCCATTTTACTAGTTCCCCGCTAGCTAGGAAGTTTGCGATGTCTGCAAACCATGGATATTCATTGATGTCTTATACTTGTAGTATGTACTCGTGAGGGAAACTATCATTTATAGCAACCTTTTAGTTCTCTTGAGTAATTTCAAGTCAAGATAAATGATCTGCTGTGAAATTCTCTGCTCCTTTCTTATCTTTTATCTCGATATCAAATTCTTGTAGTAGGAGGATCCATCTAATTAACCTTGGTTTTGCGTCTTGCTTGTTAAAGAGATGTCTTAGGGTGGCATGATCGATGTAGACGATAGTTTTTTATAAGACCAAGTATGAACTGAATTTATCAAAGGTAAAAACTACAGCTAGGAATTCCTTCTCAGTGGTGGTGTAATTTTCTTGAGCATCGTTTAAGGTTTTACTTGCATAGTGAATCGGGTGAAAATGATTTTCGCTCCGTTGACCTAAAACTGCTCCTACTGCGTAGTCACTTGCATCGCACATGAGTTCGAATGGTTTTGTCCAGTCAGGTACCGTCATGATAGGTGCATCAACGAGTTTCATTTTGAGAGTTTCAAATGCTACTAAACAATCGTCAGAGAATAAAAAGGATCGATCTTTTTCCAACAGTTGTGTCAATGGTCTGGCGATTGATGAAAAGTCTTTTATGAATCTTCTATAGAATCACACATGACCAAGGAAGCTTCTGATCCCCTTCACTGAATTTGGTGATGGAAGCATTAATATAGTTTCCACTTTGGCTTTGTCTACTTCAATACCATTCTTTGAAATCTTATGTCCTAATACTATCCCTTCTTTGACCATAAAGTGTCATTTTTCCCAGTTTAGTGCTAGATTTGATTCTTCACATCTTGCTAGCATCTTTTCTAAGTTTTGTAGACAATGGTCGAAGGAATTTCCAAAAACTGAGAAGTCATCCATGAATACTTCCATTGATTCTTCTATCATATCATGAAATATAGAAATCATGCATCGCTGGAACGTAGCTGGTGCATTGCATAGTCCAAATGGCATACTCCTATAAGCAAAGGTGCCATAGGGACAGGTAAACGTAGTTTTCTCCTAGTCTTCGGGGGATATAGGAATTTGAAAGTATCTCGAGAATCCATCGAGAAAACAATATAATATATTCCCGGATAGTCGCTCCAACATTTGATCAATGAAGGGTAGCGGAAAATGGTCTTTTCGAGTAGCTTTGTTCAACTTGCGATAATCAATACATACCCGCCATCTAGTGATTGTGCGGGTTGGTATTAGCTCATTTTTCTCATTTGTGATTACTGTTATACCTCCTTTCTTTGGTACAACTTGAACTAGACTGACCCATGTTGAATCTGAAATTGGGTAGATAACCTCTGCATCTAGCAGTTTGATAACCTCATTCTTCACTACCTCTTGCATTTTGGGGTCCAATCATCTTTGGTGATGCACACTTGTCTTGTAATTATCTTCCATAAATATTTTATGAGTGCAAAGTGAGGGGCTAATTCCTTTAAGATCCATTAGCTTCCATGCGATAGCTTTCTTGTGCCTTTTCAAAACTTCTAGCAGTTTTTCCTTCTCGTCATTTTCCAATCTGGAGGAGATAATAACCGGAAGCTTGGATTCTTCATCTAGGAAGGCATATGATAGACCAGGCGAAAGTTCCTTTAGCTCAAGTGTAGGTGGTTCTTCTATATAGGTTTTTGTCTTCTCACTCTCGTCTCTATCTTCCAGATCCTCAATGCCTATTGTTTCATCATTATGATTAGTGTGCTTTATCATGAGCACTTCCCAAACTAAATATTCCTCGTGTTCCTCAACTGGCCATTATTCTTCTTTTCCCAAGACGTCATGCATGTAGTAGCCTACTAGGTAGTCGATATCGTCAAAAATTAAATCTAGATTGTCGCTGCATGGCCTTCTTAAGATCGAACGTGATTCGTTCTTGCTGAATGCTTAATGCCAGTCTTCCTTCCCAAACGTCGATAAGGGCGACGGCTGTATTGAGAAACGACCTCCCGAGAATAAGAGGGCATCATGTTCCTCCTTTTATGTCAATCACCACAAAATCCACAGGGAAGACAAATTCATTAATTTTTATAAGCACATCTTCAGCAATTCCCTTTGGATAGCGAACCGTCCTATTGGTTAGGCCAAGTTCTGATTTTGTGGGTTGGAGTTTCTTGAGATTCATTTTGTCAAATATAGCGCTAGGTAAAATGTTTACGCTGATATGCAGGTCAGCAATAGCATTACCTTGGATTGAGTCGCTTATAAGACAGGAGATCATGAATTGGTCGGGAGGTTTTCTTCCTCTCATAATGACTGAGCATTATTCGTTTAATGTGATTTTTGGCTGCTCTTACATTTTGTTTCTGTTAGTCAGCATATCTTTGAGAAATTTTGCATGAGCTAGCATCTTATAGAGGAACAGCTCGTAAGGCATATTTAACTGAATTTGATTTAATAAAGACAGAAAGCGTCTGAATTGTTTCTCCAACCTCGGTGGTTCTAAGGTTTCCTGTATAATTTCAGCCCTTACTATGTCATCTTCGCTAATATTCCCCGTGTTGTCCGTGGAAATCATGGTTATTACCTCCATGTTATGTTCTTGTGATGCTTGATCTGCTTTGACACTTGGTGGGTGATCCAGAATTTCAGAAGGATCTTCATGTGGTTCCGTAGCATAGAGTTTAATGATTTAATTTTTTATTTCCTCTAGATTACGGAATAGTGTGTCTGGCTTCCAAGGATCTGGTTCGTAGAATGCACAATTTGTGTTTACTGATGGATGTGGTGAAGAAAGTAAATCCTCAAATGGTGACGGGTGGAGATTTATCTCATGATCCAAGGGGCGCCATACGGAAATATAACACTCTTCAATGTAGTGTGATCCTCCACATAACTTGCACCATGAATCTGAGAAATTACTGTCAAATTTGAAAGATTCTTCTTCAGTAAAGTTTTCAATGTAGGGATCCATGATTATTTTTGTGAAATTTTTTCTTTTAAAAAGGCTAATCCATTAACTTGAATCTTTCTTGAAATCACCGTATCCCCGGCAACGGCGGCAAAAACTTGATGTGTCGTTTTTAGTATAAAAATATAATAAATATATTTTTAGGATGGTTTTACGAGATCAGGTTTTAAAATTTATAAAATGATAAGTACTTTAACTTAAAAACACACACAATAGGCAAGTGTACATATCGTATGGTAATATAGTTTAGGTAAGAACCAAGTATCGAACCAATAGACACAGTCGAGTTCCAGTAATCAATTTTTGTTATCGTTTAGCCGGATTAATTAGTGAGTGGGTTTGTGTGCTTGTGAAGCAGAATAGTAAATGACAGAAAAGTAAATAACGGTAAAGTAAATAACAGAAAAGTAGAAACGTGCGTGATGTGTGTAACAGGAATGTAAATAGCAGAATAGTAAATAGCAGGAAAGTAAATATCTTGGAAATGATCAGGTCACGAAGAGTATTGCTTTGGGCTTCGAATCCGATTGGTATGTGATAATGTTAAGTTGACTAATCCAGTGATATGACTACTACAAACTTGTGACCCGGGTCACCGCTAGAGCCTCGTTCTCACGACATTTGATTCACGAATTAAAATCCTTAAATTAAAATGGTAGTGCCTCTCGTTAAAGACAACAGTTACCCTCAACCCTTCGAATGGTCATCTTCGGGTTGGTTTAAAACATCAAACGTAAATGCTTTGTATTAAGGTTAAATAGGTGATTATATTTTATTCACCGGGAGGCGGTGTAACAATGGGACCAATTATAAAGACGTACTGTTCCCAACATTAGTTCACCAATTCTTGGTCGCATAAGAAGTTCGTATAAAGACGTACAACTTTAATGATGTTGACCAAGCCTTGGCTTATCAATCTCTGCTTGTATAAAGACGTACAAGTTTCAAAAGAAGTTTGATTAAAAAGGTTTTACGATCTTACGCTTTAAAATCAAGAACACTCAAAAATATAAAGACGGATTTAGACAATAATAAAAGCCCACCAAATGGTGGTTTTAAGGACGAATAATTAAAGACATAAACATACCACTAGATTAATACGTCAAACATTAACATGCACCAAACATCATCCTCACCCTAGCAATACAAGAAGCTTAGCCATGAATGGCCATGCTAACTAGCGTAACGTTGAGTTTCATAGGCTCCCATATTGTGGAACAAGGAGGAAGAGCCCCTCTACTCACTACTACTACTCTAATACTACTAGAAACGAACTATTCTCTCTATCTTGAGGTAGGGAATGGTGTATTGAGGTGTGTGGAATGAAGAACCCAAGCCATCTATTTATAGGCCTCAAAATAAGCAATGCACGGCCGTTCATTGGATTGCACGGGCATGCAAACACCTCGGGAATCAAACAGGTTACACAGGACGGTGTACTAGAGCCTTGGGGAGCAAGGAGGCCTTTGCATGGCCATGCAATGGGATGCACGTCCGTGCATCCCTCCTCTGCTTCCCAGTTTCGTCTTTTAGCTGCTGGTTGACTTGCTGTTGACCTGGTTTGACTTCTTAGGGGTCAATGCTCGGGTTTGGTCCTCTAAAAGCTTGATTTCTTCATGTTTTAAGTTGGTTTTTGCTCTATTTATCTTGAGCCACCGAATAACCTGCAATTGTAAAATATAAATGCTTTAAGTATCATTTGCAAGGCTTTTGTTTGATTAATACCGTAATATGGGGATTATTATGCATGCAAAGCATGTATAATTTAGGGCATATCAGCCATCCATACTTTGCCGTAATTTCACGTTTACGTTGCAATACAATCGACAAGTACGGTTCTACGAGATGATCATGCGATTCGGTGAACGTTTTGATGTCACGGTCCTTTTGTTTTTCAATCCTCAACTCAATCGCCGTTTGTTCTCTTTTTAATTTTGCTTCCGCCATCTTATCCCGAATACTTTCTTTTTTTTTCTTTTTACAACGCTTTTATACTCTTGTATTATTCGACTATGTCTACCAAATTTCCCTTGCTAGATGAACTTTCGGCCGATTTCTTCTACGGACGTTTTGGCTTTGTCGGTGTCGTGTCGTCTTGCGGTTCGGCGTTTACGTTTATGTGGGGAAAGACGTTTGTAAAACCATCCGGGTCACTTAGGGTATTCGACTCGGAAGTTTTTGTTCTTTTTGAGGAGTGACTTCCTTCTAAATCCTCACCCATCAATTATATGGGTTCCCATTTAGCATTATTGCGTACAATCTCCCAACATTTCAAGTTGGTGAATGCCTTTCTGTACACTTTCTTGTAATGGGTTAAAGCCGCTACAACAAGGTCAAATCATTTGTACCACTCGGCCTTCTTTGTTTCTATAAAAATAAAATATATATATATAATTTGAAACGTTAGCTTAGAAAATTAAAAATATATATATAATTTGAAAATAAATCTTACCATTTGTTGGTAACACCCGTTGAAGGCGGTCATTTTTTAATAAGAGCATTCCACTTCCAAGACACTTGGTCAACGGTTCGATCGTTTTCACCAAATAAAGCGGTAAAATGCTCTAGAACTTTCTTTTAATACGAATCCCCTTTTTGTTGATTTCCTTTTCTTTTATTTTGTGTCTTATGAATATAAGCTTTGACCATGGCAAACTTTTCTTCTTCGTTCCATTTCTTTGGTGGTAACCGGTTTTTGTGTTGTCTTTTCGGCTTGGCGCCAACATCTTCGACTTCAACTTCTTGCTCATCTTCCATTTCTTCATCATCTTTCGATTCTTCATCAACATCCTCATCTTCTCCTTCATCTTCTCCTTCGTCTTCGGATTCCGAACGGATGGTGTCGTTTGGATCACGATACGGTTGGTTTTGATATTGGTACGGAAATTGAGATAGTATATTTGGATCCATATCTTGAAGCGAGAATGGGCCACACGAAAACTGAGATAATATATTTGGATCCATATCTTGAGATAGTATATTTGGATCAGTTAAACTTTAAGGATAGTAGTTTAAATATTGAGGTTGTGGGAAATAGTTTGAAATTGGTTGAGTAGGTGGTGTTGGTTCAGGCCCCTGAACACACAATTACACACACTCACAAACTCACCGTATATATATGAAATTTAATTTGCAGATGAGTAATGGAGACAACTTGCTACTTGTTCTTTATTCCAGAAAATTGAAAGCCTTATATAGGCAAATTACATGATACGTGGGAAATAAGAAAATAATAAAAAAATACCAATTCTCCCTAAATAATCGGTAAACGCTTGACCTACTCTTCCACTACTCAACGTAAACTTCCAATGATTTCGGTCAACCAACCACTACTATTCTAACTAAACTTATTCAAAATACGCACATGCAGAAGTAAATAACTTGACCCATGCAGATGACCCATTCGTTTTCCATGACCCGTATACGTTGACCATCAAGATTAACCCAACAGGTGGTTGGGGTCGTTGAGGAGGTGGTTGGGTTTGTTGGGAAGCGGCTTGGGTTCGTTCGGGTTACGGTTGAGATTGAACTTTTGGCCTAAATTTTTTACCCTTTGTTAATTTATTTGATGACCCTTCCATTTTTTTTGTAGTATGAAGATTTTGAGAGTATATATATAGATGAGAGGAAATATGTTTGTAGAGTGTATATATATAGATGAAAGAATTAATATTTTTTTTTAAACCCCCCCCCCCCACGGCTCGTTTTGCTTTTTCAACACCCGAGTAAATTTACTCGGATAATCTACCCGATGGTGGAACTCGGAACACAAGGGGCGGTGTACCCCCTTTACTCGGTGACCTTCTCTCCTACCCGGCCCAAGCCGGGTATTCCACCCCCTTCACCCTTAGAAACATGAATTGCTATTATAACAGCTTGTGTAAAAAAACCATCTAAATATGAAAATTACTCCATTGCAGCAACATTGCATATGAGAAGTGTGCAAAGCAATATATGTTTCTCATTTGCGATTTTTAGTGTGTGTTTTCCGTGGTGTTCTCTCACTAGCCCGTCCTCCGATTTCACCCTCCTCTCACTTTTTCGGATTCCGGCCAATACTATCTACTCTTTATGGTTTTCCATTAGAAACCTTAAGTAGGTTTTTTTTTTCATTCGCGGGTTACTCTATAATATTATTTAGGGGGTGTTTGGGATTACTTATTAAACCTAGTTATAAGTGTGTTTGGATATGATAAAAAGACTTTTTAAAATAACTTTTATAAAAGGTATAATAAGTTGTTTTTGAGAAGTTACAAGTTTTAACTTTTCATTTCTCCTTATTACTTTTAGGGAGTAATTTTCCATTAATAAGTCATTTTCCATTAATAAGTCAATTCAAACACTTTTTAAAAAACAACTTATTGACTTATTGACTTTTCACACCACATAAGTTAATCGAAACACTTTTATAAAACTTCTTTTCAAAAAGTAATAAATTAATAAACACTTTTGATAAAAATAACTTTTGGGGTTAATAAGTAATCCCAAACACCCCCTTAAGATTTTATTTGATTGTGATTTAATTTGTAGTAATCTTTATTATTAATTCAAAAGAATCACGGTATAATCTATTATGTTTAAAGATTACGTTTGTTTCCTGTAAATGTTTAGCAGCACACTGAATTGGCATGGCTTTGGGCCTACTAACAATCGGGCCGGTCCATACTTCTTCAGGTACCACGGTCTTTACCCGGGATCGAGCCCGAGACCGATATATATGCAGATTATAGTACCCGGCTACAATCGGGCCGGCCCAAAAACCATCCAGGTCCGTGTTTTTTTCGGGCCAGGTTTCGGTCTTCTTCGGGTATACGCGAATATATGCTCACCAGTACTCCACGCCCATTACACATATCCTAAGAATAAAATCAAATACCCAATTTGGAAATATTTTTCACAAAACTACAGATACAACCCCCGACAAATTTACTTACTTTGGTGATTTTCTAGAGTAAACTGCAGTTTTCGTCCCTCAGTTTTGATGCTTTTAACAGTTTCAGTACACCCTAACACTCTGAGTCCCTGAAATTACATTTCTTAACGTTTTTAGTCCAAATTCGTTAACTTGGTTAAGTTTTTCAGTTAAATATTGTTAAATGACCAAAATACCCTATTCATCCCACTCCACCACCACCGGCAGCCACCACCACCGGCCGACCACCACCTGCAACCACCCCCACCTGCCACCACCCCCACCCACTTGCCGCCCTCTCTTCCAGCAGCCCCTCTCCGACGGCCGACCACCACCTGCCACCAGGGAATGAATCTCTGATTGTGTGAGTGGCCTGAACAAATCTAAGATCCATAAATATTGGGATCGCAACACAACCGTACCGACAGATCCACGAATAAATCAATCAACACAAGCAAGGAAGTAGTAAGATGTAATCAAACAACCCTACACAAACAGAACTTACGGTATTTCCAAGCGCAACGACATTAAGAAATGTGGAAGTGCGCCGTGAGGAAGACGATGAGTTTGCGTCGACATCTTCATCGTTAAGCAGAGCCGCAGCCTGCCGCATCGAGTCCCCAAGCTGAACCAATTCTTCAATCGCCTCCATTAGTCGAAATCGCTACAATCGACGACAGATCAAAGCCGATAAAATCACAGATCGAGAAATGAAATACACAGAAATCACAGTAAACCTAAGGTTTTTGATGGAGAAGATGATGGATCTATGGTAAGATTTGAGAACTTTTTGAAATTTGAATCGTCTGAGTGCGTCCAGATCAAAACATAAAGAGGAATTATGTAAGAACAGATGATATAGATTCCCTTGCCAGTCACCACTACTGAAGAACATCAATTTAGGTTTTAAGTTTTAGCAAAATAAGTCAAGTGTGATTTAGGTTTTTGTTAAATCCAAAATTAGATGCAACTATAAATAAATGTGTTATTATTCCCTGGTGGCAGGTGGTGGTCGGCCGCCGGAGATGGGCTGTCGTAAGAGAGGGCGGCAGGTTGGTGGGGGTGGTCGCAGGTGGTGGTCGCAGGTGGTGGTCGGCCGGTCATGGTGGTGGTGGAGTGGGATGAAGAGGGTATTTTGGGCATTTAACAAGATTTAACTGAAAAACTTAACGAAATTGTACTAAAAGCGTTAAGAAGTGTAACTTCAGTGTCTCAGAGTGTTAGGGGTGTACTGAACCTGTTAAAACCATCAAACCTCAGACACGAAAATTGCAATGTACTCGATTTTCTATGATTAAAATGGCTATCCGGAGGTGTTTCCTTGGCATGTAATTTTCTTAGGTCATGAAGGCCGACTTACGAGACCATTTGGATCAGAAAACAGTCGACAGTATCGTAAGGCACGTCGACGACCATCCGATCGAGTCAATGACCTCAACGAGATCCAATCGTTTTCGTCATCTGATTGTGCTCACTCATAACCACCAACGAATCATCGACACCTTTAGTTTTATAATAACATTTTAACTTTTTGTTAATTTAGAAAAATCATTATAAAACTCCATCGGATGGGTCAGTAGGGAAGGCACGTATCATATCGCACATGCATGCAACAACACGCGTCATCTCCTACGTTCACACTTCATCTCCTACGTTCACACTTCATCTCATATCTTTAAAAATTAAAACACATCATCATCTCCTACCTCTGAATTGAAACCCATTCAAGAAGTATTCATCTACGATGATGAACGTTTTGTTTCTTTATTTCATTCTAATTACATCTACGTTAATTACCGGAAAACAAGCCCATCAAGAATGCATCGCCGACACTATACAAGGGATACTTAAAGACGCGGTGGTTAAACTAGAAGAATGGGATCCTGTCGACTCACCGAAAAGGATCGGTGAAGATATTCGACAAAACGCTAGCTTGATGATCGAACAAGGAGTGGAAGAAGTGAAGGAAACCGTCGAAAACGTGATGGAAACTTGCCCGAATGACCTTCTAAAGTGGTCAAAAAACGCGATATGTGATGTGAGATCGGTGATCGGTTGGTGTCAATTGCTAGGGTTTTCGACTGCTTATGGGATGGGGGTGTGGGTTACGTTCTTTTCGGGCAGTGTTTTGGGCAAGTGTTTGACTAAACAACAGGGTGCAGTTATGTTAAATAAGATGAACATGGTGTATTTTAGGGCAATGGGTTGTTGTGTTGGTGCGGCTCTTTTAGGGTTTCTTGCGAGTCAAGGAATAAGAGGGGGTTTGTCTAACAAGATGGAGATGTTTCAAGGGTTTAATCTTGTTTCTACACTTGTTATGATTTTGATCAATCTCATCTTCTTGGAGCCTCGAGCAAAAAAGGTACATGTTTTTTGACAGTCAAATTGCATAAATAAGTAATCAATATGAAACATACATAAACACATAAATCTCAATTGGATGTTTTTAATTGTCATTTGTGCTTTCTTGATCTTACAAGGAACTTTTTGAATCTCTAGAATTTTTTAACATTATAGCTTTCTAGAGTTTTTTAAAGTGTTTTAATTTTTAAAAAGTTTGCTAGTTGGGGTGGGTGGTGTACTAGACATATTTAGTTTATAGTTCGCTACTCTAGATACCCGGTACTTTACTTAGCTCCCGCATCTGTGCAGGGTCTGGGGAAGGTCTGGATCGCTTTGCGACCGATGTACGCAACCTTACCCTATACTTTGTGCAGGATGCTGTTTCCCACGGTTTAAACCCATGACCTCAATGTTACAAAGAAGCAACTTTACCTCCAAGGTCCGCCCTAATGTTCGCTACCCTAGGTAATGTACTTCAAAAAAAAATGACATCATATTCATGTGGCAAGCGATTTCAAGTGCCAGTGTGTCATCTCTGCGATTTCAAACATTCAATGTTTAATTTTTTAGGCTGGGAAGCTACTCGTAACGAACTCCCTAGAAACAAGAACATTTAAAAAAAAACCTCTTGGAAACATTTAAAAAAAAACCTCTTGGAAATTATTGTATCTTCTCTAGTCCACCTAGAAACCCAAAAGATTTCTCTTAAAGTTGGTGATTCTAACATTGGTGTTGAATGACAGTTCATAGTTGAGAGAATGAAGGGAACCAATAAAACAAAAAGTGTCGCAGCAGAGAATGTTAGGAAGATAAACGCATACTCATCGACACTGAATGTGTCGACAATGGTGGTGCTGACTTGGCATCTAGCATACATCGGTCAGTTGCTTCAAGCTCGACACTAGCTTAACGCCCCGCGGGTGCCGATGGATCTATGGTTGGTTTTGAACATCATCATTCGAAAGGCGGAAACAGATGAATTTCTTTTTGAACTAGGGATTTTTTGACTTGTATAATGGTTTGTGGGTATGTTTTGAAAAGTGTTTGGTTTTTAGGTGTTCTGTAAATGCCATTTATAGAAGTGAGGTGTTCCGTTACGGAAGTGTTTATGTGGCAAATAATGATAGATGCAATTATAATAAATAAGCTAACCAGGTCGTGCCATGTAAAAACTTCCGTAAATGGCAGTTACGGAATAACCCACTTCCGTAAAGGGCATTTATGGAATACCCAAAAACCAAACACTTTTTAAAACATACCCACAAATTAACCATGATACAAGGCAAAAAAAATCCATACTTAAACAAAATTCAGAACCAGATATTTTGGTCGTGAGCTTTGTTTATTTTCTTGTCAAGGTTTGGAAATGGTCTAGTCTGGACGAGTCAAATGGTTTTGGTTCTTGCATTTTGTTCAGAGTCGTGTAACATTTCCTTTTTGCCATGTGGTTTCTTATAGTGTTTGTTTATGGTTCTTATGCAAAAAAAAATAATGAAATAATACATTTATACATGATTTATGTCGTACCACGTTAGTTAATAGTGTGAACTCGTATAAAACAATTAATTAAATTTAAAAGTTGTTTTACTTTTAAATAAAAACACTTTTATTTAATTACCTTTCTGAGAAATCTTTAAATAATTTATTTTCTCGTTTAAAGATTTTGTTAAAAGTTTTATAAAAAATATTTTCGGTTTAATTGTTATCCTAAATAATATACAAGACCACAAAATATATAGAACATGTAAATCGAGTAACTAGTAAATACTGTTCGGTTTTGTTCGAGCCATCAAACGGAAACCGAACCAGTCTAAGGGACAACAAAAATAATCATTTTTGTTATCTCTCACTTAGTCCAAGATCTCCATCTTGTCCGCCTATGGTTTTCTAGTTTTCGTCTCGTTAGGTTTACAATTACAATATAAATAAATAAAATAAACCTAACTATTACAATAGATTCCAAATAACCAGTAAAAATATAAAGATAATAAAACCAAATATAAATAAACACAACCACGGGTCACTAGAGCTTGATTTACCAAACACAACCAAACCAAACGAAAAAGGCACGATCTTTTTGTCAAACAAAATTTTTGACATATAAAACATAAGATCGAAAAATAAATAATATATCTAAACGCGCGTAAAGGTGGCTCTGATACCATTTTTGGGAATCCTTGTACCAGGTTTTACTTTTAAAACAAAAATAATTTAATATTATTAAATTAATAAATCAGATTATGAGCCGAAGCGGTTGTACAAGTTAACGGTTCTAAACCGGGATTACGTTAGTGATCCGATTACACGCGTATACACAATAAAATAAATCAACCATAACAGGTATAAGGAATTATATCTCAGACGGTAACCGAAATATTCACACTTTAAGTTAATGATATATTTTTAACATCCCTAATTACGAATCACACCCTCAGGTGTTAAACGTTTAATTCATTACAATTAACTATTAATTACATTTAACCCTCGTAGTTTACTAATTATAAATAATTAGTAAAATTCAATAATTTAACGTTTAATTCTGTAACGAACCAAAATTCGAGTTTCGTTATAAATAATTGAATATTTTAATAAATATTATGGTGAAAATAATATTTTAGAAATAAGTTGAAACAAGTGAATTTCAAGTTAGTAATAGGGTTATATTAGTTTTTAACTAGTTATAGAATGAAATGGGTGAAATGGAAGTTGACGGGTTAAAGGTGTAAAATGACAAAAATCTGCCATATTGACTAGTGAAAGTCAAAATTGGTCTCATTTGGGTGTTGGATCGTTCTTGAGCAAAGGAGAAAAAGGAGAAAACGAGATTGAAGCCTAAATCGTGCATTTAAGGCTTGTTTTGTGAAGGTTTTGGTTCACATATCAACTTCCTAATATCAAGTAAGTGATAATCTTTCATTTGATTTCACCATTTATGAGTTCATAGATGGGTTTTGTAGAAATCTGAAAATTTTGAATGCATGTGGTTAATTGGTGTTAGATTGTTGATAATCTAGCTAAACTAAAGGTAAAGAATGGTGATTAGCATCCTAGAACCCTTTGATTTTGATTATGAGAAGTTAGGGTTCATATGGGAAAAATTGGGGGTTTTGGATTATGATGATAAGATGATGAATTAATGATGATTAAGTGTTTATATGACGTTAGACACTTGAACAAACACCAAATTAACCTAATGATAAAAATTGAATGAAAAATTAGTGTTAAGGTAAGGATAATGAAACTCAAGTAGGTGAGTTTTGGGTGAAAGAGGATGTTTGGATATGAGTATAACTCAAACGGGTCAGTTTGGGTTGGAAATAGGAAATTGGGTTATGAACTCAATTAAAATATGATTTTGGTGTATGATTGATTACTAAACTAGATGCATGTGTTTAGGTAATCAAATTGCAAAACGTGAAGTGGAATCGGGACCTTCAAATCCACAAGGTAATTGCTTTTGCACTTACTTAGTAATTGATGATAAATGGTGTTATATGCAATGTTGTATGCTTAATGTGTTAAGTTGCATAATGTGTTATGTGGTATGAATGTATATAGAGGTGTACGAATAAGTGAATGAATGTAGTTATAGTTTTAATACTATAATGGATATGTGGATATAGAGTTATGGTCTAAGTACCACAATGGATATGTGGAATATGAAGTTATGATCAAAGAATCATAATGGAAAAGTGGTGATGAAGTTATGGCCTATGTGCCATAGTGGAAAAATGGGTTAAAGATGGAAGAATTGGTTAAGTGTTAAAAACTGCACAGATCTGAAAACTTTCTGTGAAAAAGTGATCTTCGCGCCACGCGAAAAACCAGAGTCTGGTGTTCGCGACACGCGAAGACCTGGTTTCCCGGACCTGCCTTTTTTGGACTCCCTCGCGACACGCGAAGTGAGGGTTCATGATTTTCGCGTTACGCGAAAATTAAAAAATAATATATATATATATATATATATATTTACATGGGACGAATGCTTCTGCGTGATTTAATAATCAGTGTTTGAAATTAGAGTGTTACAACTTGGTATCAGAGCAATGGTTTGAGGGATTTGGTGTACGAGGCACCAAACTCAAACCGAAAGCTCTTGATATGGGGAATGATACGAGAATCCAAGAAGGACTTGACCGAGACTCAGAGCTTTCAGAAGTGAGAGGTTAGTAATGTTATGATTAATGTTGTTTCATATGTGTATATGTATATGTATGTATGAATGACAAAGTGATTGTGTGCGCCGAAACTTGTCTTGTGATTTGTTGTATTAATATAATAATTACATTTGGGCATATTGTATTATTAAACATATCTGGCCATTGTGATTAATAAGATAACTAGTTTAGATCCCGTGTCTACACATGGGTGAAAATTAAAAAATATCAATATATAAAAATTTTAAATATTTATGTATATATTTTACAGGTGTAAAAATATATTATATATACTAAGGATAGAAACAAACTCAAATTATGTAAAAATTAATATATAATTGGGTTTCGAAAATACGTTAATTACTATTTAATGTAATTTGACTTTTATTTACTATTTGATTGAAATAAAAGTTACATAATTAAATTTCAAATTTTCTTATAATAATGGATAATTTAAAATAAATGGGTTTTATTAGTATAATTAGTACTTTTTTAAATATATATTATTATTAAAATATAGAAGTGCATTAAATAAGAGAGAGAGGCGGGAAAAAAATGTTGAGAATGAATGTGGATGCGACATGTGGCACTAAAAACCTTTATTTATTATATAGTATAGATATGTGCAAGGATCCTTATGATAACTATTTAACAAAGAACATTTGCAAGGATTAGGTGAAGGTGATTATATATATATGTAGGTATATAGGAAGATATATATATATACTTAATACATATAAGGGTAAATGTAAGATGGTTACCTAAGGTATTGATAGTATAAGTGTATTAAGGTGTTTTATTCTATATTCTCAGCTAAGAGATGACAGATGCGAATGAAGAGCAGTTGGATCCAAGAATCCATGAAGCGATCAAGGAAGAAGTGGCCAAGGCTTTTGAGCAAGCCACATCATTGTTGATGGAAGAAATGAGAGGGGCTATTAAACTCACTCTCGAAGAGGTATCGAAAGAGAAGGAGAAGGAACCACAAGGTTGTAATCTTAAGGAGTTTATGGTGATCAAGCCCAATGAGTACAATGGGCAAGTGGACCCGATCCTTAGCCATAGGTGGGTAGTGGATATGGAATCGAATTTTGAGACGACAAAGTGCAAACCCGAGGACAGGGTAATGTTTAGCGTGTCATTGTTAACGGGGAGGGAAAAAGAGTGGTTGTTGAATCTCCGAAATGAGATGGGTGAATTGGGGGTGACCTCCATGTCTTGGGAGGAGTTTAAGGCGGCTTTTCTGAAATACCATTGCCCACAAGTCGCAGTTGACAGGTTGACTGAGGAGTTCCTCCTCACGAGGCAAACGACCGAGTCAATAGATGAATAGGCAGGGGCTTTCTTTGATCGCGCCAAGTTCTGTCCTGACGTGGTGTCGACCGAGAAGGCGAAGATTGACAGATTTTATGCTATGTTGACTGTGGAGTTCAGAGATAGCATATCTCCATCCTCTTTTACCACACTTGTAGATTTGATAAACATGTGTCGGGAAAGGGAGGTGGAGTTGAGTAGGCAAGAAGCAAGAGGTGAAAAGGGAAAGCGTGAAATTGTGGAACAAGTTGTGAAGAAGATAAAGGGAGGGAGCCCTAGCAAGAAGCTGTTTATCAATTTTTCTCCACGGGGATGCAAGGTTTGTGGAAAGGAGCACTTTGGAGAAAGTAGGAAGGGTACGTCAAATTGTTATAAATGTGGGAAGCCAGGACATATGGCTAATCAATGTCCAAGACAAATCTGTATATGCTACAATTGTTACAAGCCCGGGCACAATAGGGCAGATTGCCCCGAGCTGAAGCAAGGTGGAAGTGAAAGGAAGGTTGAAATACCAAAGCCAAAGGGTAGAGCTTTCCATATCTCAGCGAAAGAGGCGAAGAATAACCCGGAGATGGTGTCAGGTATATTCAAGATTAACTCTTTACCTGCACTAGTTCTATTTGATTCGGGGGCTAGTCGTTCATTTGTGTCCTTGAAATTTGTTAATCATTCTTCTTATGTAAGTAGCAAGTTAGATGAACCCTTAGAAATCGAGGAGGCAAATGATAAGAGTTTCCTAGTGTTTGATATTTATAGGGATTGCAAGTTAAGGGCGGGGGGTGAAACGTTCCTTATTGATTTAATTCTTATGGCCATGGGGGATTTTGATGTTATTGTGGGGATGGATTGGTTGTCAAGGGACAAAGCGAATATTTTATGTGGACCTAGGGCGATACAACTTGATTCCCCGTCGGGTGAGTCCATTTACATAGAAGGTGAAAAGAAAGGTAAGGTAAGATTGTGTTCTTATGTGAAGGCAAAAAAGTACATGGCGCTTGGGTGCAAGGCGTACATGGCTTGTGTTGCGGATGTGATCGAGAAAGCGAAAGATATTCAAGATGTTCCGGTTGTGAATCAGTTTGAGGATGTGTTTCCAGATGAATTACCGGGGGTTCCTCCGAAGAGGGAGGTAGAGTTTGGGATTGACTTGATACCGGGTGCTAAGCCGGTAGCCCAAGCACCTTATAGGTTGGCACCGCCGAAAATGAAAGAGCTAATGGAGCAATTATAGGAACTACTTGATAAAGGTTTCATTCGCCCAAGCGTCTCGCCTTGGGGTGCACCCGTTCTCTTCGTTAAAAAGAATGATGGAAGCATGAGTATGTGTATCGATTATCGGGAATTGAACAAGTTGACGGTGAAGAATCGGTACCCGTTACCCCGGATTGACGATCTCTTTGACCAATTGCAAGGGGCGTCATGGTTCTGTAAAATTTATTTGAAGTATGGGTACCATCAGTTGAAAGTGAAAGAAGACGACATTCCTAAGACGGTTTTCCGCACTTGTTACGGTCACTATGAGTTTACGGTTATGCCTTTCGGTTTAACCAACGCGCCCGCGGTTTTCATGGATCTTATGAACCGGGTGTGTAGACCGTTCCTAGACCGTTCGGTCATTGTGTTTATTGACGATCTTCTCATTTATTCAAGGAGCGAAGGTGATCATGCCTTTCATCTACGTGAAATCCTTGAAGTTTTGCAAAAGGAGAACCTTTATGCAAATTTTTCCAAATGCGCCTTTTGGTTGCGCGAAATTCAATTCTTGGGTCATGTGATTAACGAGAAAGGAATTACAGTTGACCTATCCAAAATAGTGGCGGTAAATGATTGTTCATCGCCTAAAACGCCTTAGGAGATTAGAAGTTTCTTGGGGTTGGCGGGTTATTATCGGCGGGTTATTGAAAACTTCTCTCGGATTGCTTTGCCGATGACGAAGTTGACGCGTAAAGAGACTATGTTTGTTTGGGGTTCCGAGCAAGAATCCGCCTTTCAATTCTTGAAGGAAAAGTTGACTATGGCACCTATTCTATCCTTGCCGGACGGGACCGAAGATTTTGTTGTGTATTCGGATGCCTCGCACTCAGGGTTGGGGTGTGTATTGATGCAAGGGGGAGGGTAATTGCTTACGCATCTAGGCAATTGAAGACTCACGAGATGAACTACCCTACTCACGATTTAGAGCTTGCGGCCATGGTTTTCGCACTCAAAATTTGGAGGCATTATTTATATGGGGCTTAGTGTATGATCTAGACGGATCACAAAAGCCTCAAGTATTTCTTTGACCAAAAGGACCTCAACATGAGGCAAAGACGGTGGCTTGAATTGGTTAAGGACTATAACTGTGAGATACTCTATCATCTGGGTAAAGCGAATGTAGTGGCGGATGCACTTAGTCGGAAGACGAGTCATGCGCCTATCAAGGTGAAGTCATTCAAGATGACAATTTCATCATCTCTTATTGATGAAATTCGGGAGGCACAAGTGTTAACACTTGGTGGGGATTTGTAGAAAGAACGGATGGTTGCATATGTTGACAAGCTTGGGGAAAATAGTTCGGGGTTAAAGACATGTTTTGATAGGATTTGGATTCCTAAGTTGTCAAGCGTTTTGACAACTATTTTAGATGAAGCGCATAAATCCAAGTATTCTATCCATCTGGGGGCCACAAAGATGTTTTATGACTTAAGGTGTCATTTTTGCTGGCCGGGTATGAGGCGTGATATTGTTAAGTATGTGGAAAGATGTCTCACATGCTTAAGGGTAAAAGCGGAGCATCAAAAGCCATATGGAAAGCTTCAACCGCTTGAAATACCGCTTTGGAAATGGGAGAATATAACCATGGATCTAATCACTAAACTACCTAAGACACGAAAGAGATGATGCGATATGGGTAGTAGTGGATCGGTTGACAAAGAGTGCACATTTCCTTCCTATAAAGGAAACGTATTCATCGGATAGATTGGCGGAAATCTATGTGAAGGAGATATTGTCACGTCATGGTGTACCAGTGTCGATTATATCGGATCTTGATACGAGATTTACTTCTCGTTTTTGGAAGAAATTCCATGAGGATATGGGGACTAGATTGAATCTTAGCACCGCTTATCATCCACAAACGGATGGTCAAAGCGAGCGAACGATTCAAGCGCTCGAGGATATGTTACGAGCGTGTGCTTTGGATTTTGGGGGTAATTGGGATGACCATTTACCGTTAGCGGAATTTTCTTACAACAATAGCTACCATTCTAGCATTGGTATGTCGCCTTTTAAGGCGTTTTATGGGAGGAAATGTCGAACACCCGTGTGTTGGGATGAAATTGGTCAACGGGAACTTGGTTGCAAAGAGGTGGTCAAGGAAACTATTAGTAGTATTCACCAAATAAGGGCACGCTTAAAGGCGGCCCAAGATCGCCAAAAATCCTATGCGGATAATAGGAAGCGGGCGATTGAGTTTCAAGTGGGAGACTTTGTGCTTTTGAAAGTCTCTCCTTGGAACAGGGTGATACGATTTAGGAAACGGGGGAAGTTAAGCCCACATTTCATCGGGCCGTTTAAGGTGATAGCAAGGGTGGGTGCGGTAGCTTACCGTTTGGAGCTACCGGAGGGACTAAGTTGACTTCATAACACGTTTCATGTGTCCCATTTGCTAAAATGTCTAGTGGATGAGTCTACTTTTGTTCCATTGGATGATATTGACATTGATGAAAAGTTGAATTATGTTGAGCAACCGGTGGCAATCTTGGATGTAAAAGTGAAGCCTTTACGCAATAAAGAGATTAGCCAAGTTTTGATGAGATGGAAACATAGAAAGGGAGTGAAAATGACTTGGGAAATTGAGGAAGAGATGCTCAAATATTATCCGAACCTCTTTGTGTAAAGTCGGGTTTCGGGGACGAAACCCAAATAAGGGGAGGTGATTTGTAACGAACCAAAATTCGGGTTTCGTTATAAATAATTAAATATTCTAATAAATATTATGGTGAAAATAATATTTTAGAAATAAGTTAAAAAAGTGGGTTTCAAGTTAGTAATGAGGTTATATTAGTTTTTAACTAATTATGGAATAAAATGGGTGAAATGGAAGTTGATGGGCTAAAGGTGTAAAATGGCAAAAATCTGTCATATTGATTAGTGAAAGTCAAAATTAGTCTCATTTGGGTGTTTTTCTTTCTTGAGCAAAGGAGAAAAGGGAGAAAACGATATTGAAGCCTAAATCGTGAATTTGAGGCTTGTTTTGTGAAGATTTTGGCTCACACATCACCTTCCTAACAACAAGTAAGTGATAATCTTCCATTTCATTTCACCATTTATAAGTTCATAGATGGGTTTTGTAGAAGACTGGAAATTTTGAATGCATGTGGTTAATTGGTGTTAGATTGTTGATAATCTAGCTAAAATAAAGGTAAAGAATGGTGATTAGCATCCTAGAACCCTTTGATTTTGATTATGAGTAGTTAGGGTTAATATGGGAAAAATTTGGGGTTTTTGGATTATGATGATAAGATGATGAATTAATGATGATTAAGTGTTTATATGATGTTAGACACTTGAACAAACATCAAATTAACCTAATGATAAGAATTGAATGAAAATTTAGTGTTAAGGTAAGGATAATTGATATGACGTAAATTATACATGTTTTGAACGCATAATTATCCCCGAAATCATCATAATTATAGACAATATGATAATAATTGATGCCTAATCCACTCATTTGTGTTCCGATAGGATAATTGACCCGGATATGCAAAAACATGAAGAAAACACTCAAAATCAAGGTGAAATCAGCATTCGGGGGCCAATTGAACGAAACCGGACGCAGAAAGTCACACCAGATGATCAAAAAGTCAACAGGGACCAGACAAGGGCAATGCACGGCCGTGCATTGCCTTGCACGGTCGTGCAAATCCAAATCTGGGTCCCTGTACTCCCCTATACTGCTAGATTCCGCACGTGAAAGAAATGTGTACTTTGCACGCCCGTGCAATCCAATGCACGGCCGTGCATTGCCAAAATCTTTGCCTATAAATAGCAAGCTCATTATAGTGTTTTAGGTTTCCACTACCAAGAGGTGTGAAGGCCTTAGTGCTCTGCTAAGAGTCGGAACTCTCTCGGTTTTGGTCCGTTTAGCTTTTCTTTGTTTATTTCCTTTTTAAAGTCTTGTAATATGAAGCGATTATTTTCGTTCGAGTAAAACAAGAGGCATTCTATACCCGCTCTCCCTTGGTGTTGGAGTACTTCCACACATTATCTAAGGGTTAGTGGAGTCACTTGTATGGTCATTCATGGCTAGTTCTCTAGTGTTACTCGAGTTGGTTGAACTTTAATTAATTAATGAAGTATTTTTAGTATGTTATGTTTTTAAAGTCCTTACTATGATTTATCTTAAAAAGACAAGAATAAGTGATCTTTAAACCAATCTAATAATCTTAAATCTTGTGAGTTACTTAAGCAAAACTTCTTGTTTGGGAAGCTTATTCGATGTTTGTACGGTCTATATACAAATATTGGTGCTATCACGGCCAGTTAGTATAGATTTAATATTATGGGTTGATTGGAGGTTTAGGTATTCAGCAGGCCGTTTGAGCCCTAAACAGACCGGGCGGTTTGTATCGGTAATTCTTTACTTCTCTCGTATCGGCTTGCAGAGGACTTCTAGCGGGAGCCATGGGTTTTGGTCTTGAGAATGAAAGTCTTATTTATTTAAAATAATATTATAAGTAAAGACAACTATTTAAGAACATAATTTGTTAGGTCCGAGCGTTCATAAAGTAGCTCTGGAGGGAGTTGTGCATTCCGACTTTACAAAGGAGGTTACAAGACATGACGTACGTCAGTCATTGGATAATCTTAGTCCGAATAATGAATTGTGAGTTGAGACCCCGTTTAGGTTCCGTTATATTCATTAAGGAACAGTTGGCCGATTGTATCCACTGTTCTGTTACGAAATGGTAACTCCCCTATCGAAAAGGTTAGTACTAGTAACTATGACCAACCTTACTCTAAATATATCATTAATTAACAAGGGATAACAACTAGAGTAACACCTTAAACGGGATAATACTTCTAATTACACTTCTTATCTTTTTATTTTCCTATTAAAACAAAACCCACTTTCAACTTATTATCCTGGTCATACAAAAGCGAGGGTTGAGTACGGGATCCGTGTCCATGGTTCGATACTTGGTTCTTACCCATACTATACTACGCTTCGATAGGTACACTTGCCTATTGTGTGTGTATTTAGTTGAAGTAATTATCATTTTAATTTATAAATTTAAAAACTGATTTTGTGTAGCTCTAAATAGGATATATTTATTACTACTAAAAACACGCCATCATGTTTTTGGCGTTGTTGTCAGGGTTATATATATATACACATTTTTATCTACATATAAAACACACTATCAAGTTTTTGGCGCCGTTGCCGGGATACGGTAATTCTGCAAAAGATTTAAGCCGTTGGACTGACTATTTCTATTTCCTCTTTATTTTTCTTTTATTTTTATTTTGGTACTTGTGCTAGCTAATCTTTCTTTGCAATAATTTTCAAGAATCGCAACCCACAAATTATTGCTAAGTGAATTAAACAGGTACAAGTGCCGCCATGCGAAAGCATTTTTTAAAATAGGAGTAACACTTTCGAACGGTTTTATTTGTTTAGATTTTACTTTCTTCTTTATCTTCGATGATGACAAGTTTAATGCTTTGAAATTGGATGCCGATAATCAAGGTAAGTTTTCTAACATATAATCGGGATTTTTAATGGTGACAATCTTCCTTGATCAATTTATTTTAATATTTTTAAATAAATTAGTACTTTAATAAAATCTAAATTATTTTTGATTAATCTATTAATTAAAAAAATTATTTTAATTTTATTTTAAGAGTACTATTTTTAGTAAAAAAAAAAAAGTCAAATTGGTCAACAGGGGGATTCGTGCACGTCTGGTGTTAAAATTGCAGAAAAACTCATTTTCCTCAAAACCTCCAACTCCGAAAACGCTCGGTTTCGGCCAAAATCGCTCCAAAACCCCCGACTTCTCACAGTTTCTCTTGATTTTTGCTTCCAATCTCTTCCCCGAGTTATGTAAAATTTTCCATTATCAATTTTAGTGTGATTTATGCTTCAAATGTGGCTAATCTTGTTCAAATAAGGCTAGTGTTTCGTTTTGAACTTTGGTTTGAATATGCTTGAATATGAACTCAATACTTGATCTAGATGCATACTTGACTAGGTAGGATCATAATGTAACTCATTTTAGCCTTGTTTGGGTAGGATTTGTTTGATTTGTATGGATGGGTTTATGAATTTTGACTTAGAGTTCTTGAATTTGGAATTACAAATTGAAGCATGAATCTTGTTTGAATGTGTTTAGGTTTTAACATAGTTGGTAGGAAATTGTCGATTAGTTGAACTAGGTCAAGAATTTTGACGGGTTTGACTTTTCAAAAGTAACATTTTGACCATCTATTTTAGTAGTTATATTAGACCGTGTGAATTTGCGTCTTGTTTGATTGATTACAATTGACCATTTTGGAACTCGAGAAACATAACCGTACCATAACCATGCACGAAATTATGTTCCCCTTGTGTGGTCCAAAAATTATATACAATCATTTTTTTATAAAAAACATGTTTCTTATCAAGTTTTTAGCACCAATATGCATCGTATTTTACACACCATCAAGTTTTTGGCGCCGTTAAAATATATATATGATGAATTACTATTGTTTCTATGAACTATCACTTTTCTTTTGGTGATTATAGAACATGGCAGAGTTATCCCGAACTGCTGGAAAACGAAGGCGGATGAGGTCTTCATCCCGATCTACCCCGTCCCCAACTACGCCCGGAGGCAATGGATCTCAACCTTCTCCCCCATCACCCTACCACCCTCACCCAATGCCACAAGGACAGTTTGAATTGCATTCTTGGCTAGTGTTTGACCCAGATGATGCTATAGAAGTGGAAGCCTATCATAAGCTTCAGGAACTTCTAGGACAGGAGTTTGGCACCCACAAGACAATTTGCATCACCACTTTGGAGGAAATCAATCAATGTGTTGAACTCATAACTAAACCATGGGAAAGGTTCTTTGTTATCCGAGACACTACTTATTATGAACTGACCTTGGAGTTCTTGGCCTCATTCTCATTTGCGAGGCCAGTGATTAGTTTGGAGTTGCATGATTGTGTGAGATTCAGGATGGCCAAGCATTGGCATGAGATGTCACTGGCTCAGTTTCGGGTGAGGATAGGAATGTATAGGCTCAGTTTCACTTTAAATCACTGATTTGATCGATTACACACACACACACAGGCGGAAACTGTGTGTATGGTGGTGAAACAGATGGTAGAAACAGTGTTGGTGAAGATAACCGGCTAACCACACTATGAATCAACACACAAATGGTATGAAAATGTAAGAACACAGTGCATAAACAACTGCAAATTGTATTGATTCAAGAACAATGTGAAAGAGAAGGTTCAGGGTTACAGCCGCTACTCACACCCTAAACATTCTCAAACTAGGCTATTTATTGTAGTGACTGGTATCGAAACTATGTTCAATCGAAACTACTAGTTTCGATTGACCATTTACAAATGATACACAGAACTGTCGAAACTACCATCTATCGAAACTACTAGTTTCGATTGAACAAACTCAATCGAAACTAAGTAGTTTCGATGGCCCATACTTAGCTAATAAAGCAGTAAATTATAGAAAACTGAAATTACATTTAATGAAATGACATAAAGTAAACTAGTCTAAAATTGTTTAAATATACAATAAATGACAACATCTTATACAAAAGATATGACTCTACAATCTCCCCCTAAGTTGTTGCATTACTGTCTTCATCTCTTCATCAAGCAGCTGGTCCTTCAGTTGTCCTCGGGATGAATGGTTTAACATGGAGAGATACAACTCTTTGGTAGGCCTTGGCATCAGCTTCATCTTCATCACTGTATGCCTGAATGTGATTCTGGAATAGTACCTACAGATCTTCAGGCTGAAATTTCAACAACTCCATAGGTTCAAAGATAGTGATGTCTTCCTTGCCCTCACACTCTATTACTGCACTGCCGATGATTGGGTCATAGTACCACTTTTTGAAAGTTTGCAGCTGGACAGGTACAGATTTTGGAATGGTGATGGTCTTGTGAGTTTGGGCAGGCTTGTACCTCAAGAATACATATGGCTTGTTAGTCTTAGGATGAAACCTTGTTTTTGAGATTTTCTTTTGAGTTTTCCTCGGCTTCATTCCCTTGAAATCATTATTAACTTGAGAATGCAGAAATTTCTCAAAGTCATAAGCCATCATAACCTTCCTAGGGTTTTGAAGGGGAAGTTTGGCTAAATCTCTGAGGTCATAGAAAGGAAGGGTCTGGAAGTCAGTCATATTTTTAAAGTGCTGAACTCCCCCTCTATATCTTCTGATAATAAAGAGCTTCCTTTCAGCATCATACTTTCAGCCAATTGGAGGCCTCTTTAGTTCTTGATGCTCAGCTATCCATTCATATGTTTTAGGAGTTTCTTCCTGAATGATTTTCTTAAACCAAGACTTTCTTGAAATTGGAGGTTCAGGTGCAACAGAGGGTGGATCTTGTGCTGGACTGGATTCAGAGACAGTAGTGGTTGGTTCAGGAGTGGTTGTCTTGATAAGATTAACCTGAACATCTTCTTCGTCTTTTTCTTCATCAGACAATGTTTGAATCTCTTCTCCTTCTTCTGTGAAGTATCTAATTCTTTCAGTCTCTTTTTCCTCGGTAGGCAGAATTTCTGGGTAAAGATCATTATACCCAAAGTTTTCAATTTCTTCTAAGAGAGCATTCAGCTCTTCATCAGATGGGATGTCTTCTTCATCCAGAATTACTGTTTCTATTTCAGTAGAGGTCCCTTTCCCTTTCTTCCTCGCATCTCTTCTCTCCAGTAAAGATAGTTAGTGCAGACTCTGGATTAGTCACCAGGGTAGGAGATGAGGGTTCAACTACAGATGTGGTCTCCCCCTGAGCTGTTGAAGTGGTTGGTTGTTGTTGCACAGGTTTTATCATTGAGGCTTTAAGCTGCTCCACGGCTTCAGCTAAAGCCTTGAATTCTTCTTTTTGCTTTGAGATTAGTTTCTGTTGTGTTTCAAGTTGGGTTTGTTGAGTGTCAATCTGGGTATGTAGACCCCCAACCTCCAGCTTCAGGTCTTTAACCTCTTCCTGGACATCATGCAAATTAGATTTTAAGCCTTCAATTTCTTTATCTTTCTTTTGAATCTTATCCTGCATTTTCTTAAGTTCAAGGCTTAAAGTTTTAACTCTTGGTACAGGAGAGGTTGAATCATGAGGTAGTGATGTGGGAGTAGTATGGATGGGTGATTGTTGTGGAGATGGTAGTGGAGTGGGTTGTGGAGTAGGTTGTGGAGATGGTTCTGGAGTTGATTGTGGGCATTTATATATGTATGTTTGTATATAATATGTATGTATATATGTGTCTGTATTTTTATGTATGTAATTGTGTTTGTGTATGTAATTTTAGAATTTGGGCATTGTTGTGTTTATTTGTATGTATGTATATATGGTTTAGATGTATGATTTTATAAATATTTTTAAATCTTTATGATGAAATTAGGTTTAGACGAAATTTGGAAATTTGGACATTTATATATGTATGTTTGTATATAATATGTATGTATGTGTATGTGTGTTTGTATGTATTTGTATTATGTTTATGTATGGAATTGTGTTTATGTATGTAATTTGGGAATTTGGGTATTTGTTTATGTATGATTGTAAAGGCTATGTATGTATATACGTGTATGTGTGTTTGTATGTATTTGTATTATGTTTATGTTTATGTATGGAATTGTGTTTATGTATGTAATTTGGGAATTTGGGTATTTGTTTATGTATGTTTGTAAAGGCTATGTATGTATATACGTGTATGTGTGTTTGTATGTATTTGTATTATGTTTATGTTTATGTTTATGTATGGAATTGTGTTTATGTATGTAACTTGGGAATTTGGGTATTTGTTTATGTATGTTTGTAAAGGCTATGTATGTATATACGTGTATGTATATATGTAATTGTGTTTGTGTATGTAATTTTAGAATTTGGGTATTTATTTATGTGTGTTTGTATATAATATGTATGTATATTTGTATGTATGTCCGTATGTATGATTATGTAATTGTATGATTTGTATGTATATAATTGTATATGTATTTATGTAATTGTGAATGTATGTATATATCTTTGTATGTATATGTAACTTTATTTAATTTTATTGTAAGTTCGGAACTCATTGCGGTTGGAGAGGTGTGAATAACATCTTATTTGTGTTTCATTGAATTTCTTTAAGATACGCATCCCGACTTTTATACCTTTATGTACGTCTCATATTGTGTACACTAGTATGTTTATTTAGGATAACTCTTTAGAATATACCCGTCCAAAATTTATCTAGTAGAGATAAATTTTGGATTGTCCCCTTTGGGACTGCTTTTTGAATATTCTATCTTATTTAGGATATATATATATTTTAACGGGTTGACAATTAAGAAAAAAATGGTAGATATTTCTCCTTACTCTTTCGAGTTTGCGGTTTATCTGCATACTTGGGGAGTTAAGGTGAAATGCTGCTGATTTTTTTCTTAAATAGTCAACTCATTAAAATGTATACATATGAGATAGAATATTCAAAAAGTGGGTTAGGATCCACCGCCTTAGAGTACCGATCAAATCACATACATTCATTTATATCATTTATTACATGCACGTATATGTGTATGCTTATAACACAATAGATATGACACAAGATATGACAATTGATAAAAACTGGGTTACACTGGGAAATCGGAATTCTTCGGCTTTCTTAAGCGGTCTTCGCAACTTTATAGAGACGGCCAAGAACCATGTCGACGGTCAAGGTAGAGCGTTTTGCCTATGTAGACGTTGTTGTAATGCGTGTCGACAGGATTTGAACACGATATATGGCCACATACATGACCATGGGTTTCTACAATCATATCAGAATTGGATTTATCATGGTGAACAACATCCTTGTGTTGCGGAGATAGCATCACTTTTTGCCCCAAGAACAACACCAACTCCTCCAATAACTACAACAACAAATAATGAGATGTCTGATGCCACAGATGATGTGATGGCTGAGCAAAATACAAACGAGGATAATATAGATGAAGATGGAATTGGTTTAGACCCAGAGTTTGATGCGTTGTTTGAGGAGCTAAATAAGGAGTTATACCCCGGTTGTAGTCAAATGTCTTCCCTAAACTTCATAGTCAAATTGATGCATATCAAAGTTATCAACAAATGGACGAATAATTCGTTTGACCAACTGTTAAAGCTTCTACAAATTGCAATGCCGAAGGAAAATCACGTTCCAGCATCACACTATGAAGCTAAGAAGAAACTGAGTAAGATTGGGTTAGGATATCAGTCAATCCATGCTTGCATTAATGATTGTGCATTGTTTTGGAAGGAGAATGAATCAATGTAAAACTGTCCGGTTTGTAATGAGAGTAGATGGGCTGATAAAAACACAAAGGAGAAGAAAGTAACATATAAAGTGTTGCGCTACTTTCCTTTAACTTCACGGCTTCGACGAAGGTATAGTTCTAGATTAACGGCAAAAGAAATGATCTGGCATAATACTGGACGCTCAACGGATGGTATGATGCGACATCCGGTTGATGGGAAGGCATGGTAAGAATTTGATGAGAGATATCCGGATTTTGCTAAAGAACCAAGGAATGTCCGCTTAGGTTTGGCTGCCGATGGTTTTAATCCATTCGGTAACATGAGTCAGACTTACAGTATGTGGCAGGTAGTGTTAACAACATATAATACACCACCGTGGTTATGTATGAAAGAGTCTTCTTTCATGTTAACCTTGCTAATTCTCGGGCCTAAATCACCTAGTAAGGACATTGATGTATTCTTAAGGCCTTTGGTTGATGAGTTGAAAATGTTGTGGGCTGAAGGAGTCCAGGTGAGAGATGCATCAACCAAAACTGTATTTAGGATGCATGCTGCACTGTTATGGACTATCAACGATTATCCTGCTCGTAGTAGCTTGTCTAGATGGAGTGGTCAAGGTTATAAACCATGCCCTACGTGTAACGTTGACACACCTTTGTGCGCTGTAACGAATAAGATAGCTTTTGTTTGACACAAAATATTCTTGACTAGAAAGCATAAATGGAGGAACGATCTGTCGTTTGATGGCAAGAAAGAGACAAAACATCCTCCCTGACGATTGACTAATGCTCAAATATTAGAACAACTAAAAAATCTCCCAGATCGTGTTCCAGGGAAACATCCAATGTATGGAGGGGTAAAAGGAAAGCGCCTAACATCAGAGTTGAATTGGACTAAACGAAGTATCTTCTTTGAGCTGGATTATTGGTCTTCTCTTCTTTTAAAACACAATCTTGATTTTATGCACGTGGAGAAAAATGTGTGTGAGAGTTTATTGGGTACTTTGTTGATGAACGATAAATCAAAACACACACAAAGCCCGCAAAGACTTGGAAAATATGGGTATTCGACATAACCTATGGCTAACACAAAAAAACAAGTTGTACCAACCACAAGCTCCTTACTCTATCACACCCAGTGATCGAGAACGCTTTTGTCAGTTTATTCGAGGAATGAGACTGCCTGATGGATTTGGATCGAATTTAAAAAATAAGGTACTTCCCAATAATTCAAATATAATTGGGTTAAATTCCCATGATTATCACATCCTCATGCAACGATTGTTGCCAATAGGGGTACGATCGGGTCTGCACAAAAATGTTTCAACAACAATCAATGACGTTTGCGCATTCTTTCAAAAAATTTGTGCACGATCAGTAGATGTGAAAGACATGTATGAAGCAAATGAGGAAGTGGTTAAGATATTATGCAATTTGGAAATGATATATCCTCCTGCATTTTTTGACATAATGGTTCATCTCATTCTTCATTTACTCGAAGAAGCAATTCTTGGTGGCCCTGTGTATATGAGATGGATGAATCCTTTTGAAAGATACATGAAAAAGCTCAAAGCATATGTTAGAAACAAAGCCAAACCTGAAGGCTCAATTGCGGAGGGTTATGTCGCAGATGAAGCCTTGACATTCTGCTCTATGTATCTGGACGGTATGCAGACCAAATTTAACCAACCAGACATAAATGCAGATGCTGGCATTCCCAAAAGGCAGTTTCAATTCACAATGTCGACCAATATCGAAAAAGAAAATCAAGGCGCTCTCTGAACATGTCAACAAATCATTACAATGGTTTGTGTTGAACAACTGCGATGAAATCAAAGCCTACAAATCGTAAGTTTTTTTGTCCATCTACCCGTGATATTTTCATTTAGTTCTACTAATTTAAATTTTGTTTTGTCCATCTACCAGTGAATTTGAATCTAAATTTCCTGAACGCAATATGCAAACCGATTTTTCTTCATGGTTAAAATATGAAGCAAATGTATTTTCATCTTCATCTTCATCTTCTACACCCGATAACGAAGAATTAAGGGCATTGGCACATGGTCCCTTGTACGCATCTTCTTACACTGCTTGCATAGTCAATGGTGTTAGATTTGTGGTACAAAATCGTGATTCCCGACGCACTACTCAGAACAGTGGTGTGGTTACAATAGGAGAAAACGATACTCCATTTTATGGTCAACTAGAGGAGATCATAGAGTTGAACTACATAGATGGTTACTCGGTTGTACTATTCTGTTGTAAATGGTTCGACAGGAGAGGTAAAAGATTAATTAAGCATGGTATGATGATGTCCAATATATATTAGCTAATTATAGTAGTATTGTTTTGCTTAATTAATCTCGGTTGGTGTAGAACTTCATGGCGGAAGAGTGGATTCAAAAGTTAAACCAAAACACAAGAATGATGTACCTGCAAGAGTGGATTGAAGCCAAGGAGAGTTTCTTGTGATAATGTTGTTTTGATTGTCAAACCACCACCAATAAGCAGACAGCTTCTTTGACTCCACCATTTTCTATTCACCTTCACTAGAATCCCAACAAAATCAGAAAACATAAATAAACCATAAGCCTGGAAAAATGGGCGGGTTGGGTTTGGTAACGGGTCAGAACAGGTTTGGGTCAGGATGGGTTCAGGTCAGGACGGGTTATGACCAAAATAGTACGGGTCAAAACGGGTCGTTTAAAAAAAAGTATTAATTTGCTTCGGATCAACCAAAAAGTGGCTCGGGTTGAAATGAGTTGTCTTAGAAAAGAAAAGTACCAAAATCTGCTATATTTTTTTTCCGCGGCTGTTAGTGGCGTTGTGGCGACGGCTATTAGTAAAGGACTGAAGGTGGCGTCGTGGTGGTGCAAGAGGCGGTGGGTGTGGTGTCGGTGGTAATCTTAAGTGATTTTCTCGCCTCATTTACAATTGTATAAGAAATTTGAGCAAAATGGAGGAAGCCTCTTCCCATTGGTGTAGAACTTCATGGCGGGGGGTACAAGTTTGTGGGTCCCAACGCTTAGGATTTTATCCGTGCTATCTCGTTGGAGGTTGAAAAGGTTGTTCCTACATATTATGCAAGTTGGGCTAAGGTTCCAAATGAGAAGAAACGGGCCGTATATCCCACTCTTATAGTAAGTATAGATGTTTTATAATTACTTACAATTTCATAACTATTAGATTTATAATTACTTTCCATTTGTAGGATTATTTTGATCTGGAATCCTGGAGAAACACTTATAAGTGGCGAGACGTTGAACTCGGAATCACCGCCGAGTGTCAGAGGGCGTATAAAGATCACAAAAGAGAGTTGAAAGTTCACTTTGAGGAGAATGGGGGATACGATGATGTGGAGGCGGCGATGAATAATCCACCAGAAGATCTTGATCAAGAAACTTGGGAGACTTTGATTAATGAGCTGTTTTTAGATGCGAGCTATAAAAACCGCTCGGAGAAGAACAAACAAAACCGATCACAACAACGTTACCCAGGTTACCATGGCAGCAAATCATACGCCCAGCACCGATACATGGAGGTATGAAATACATTTGTTAGTATTATATAAGCATGCTTATTAATTCTTAGTGATATTATTTTTGTTTTTCACAAGGTACCGGCCCAATTGAGGTGTTCAAATCGACCCATTATAAAGAAGGGACCGGTTGGGCCAACACGAATGCATCATCAGATTATGTAAGTCAAATGATTTTGTTGTTAGACTTACTAGACTTAGAACATCCAACTGTAACTTTAAACGGGTCAAAATGACTCAAACACACTTTACTAGACATAGAACATCCAACTTGAGCCCAATTGTTGAATATTTTTGCTAGTATTATTAGTATTTGTTGTTATTAGTGTTGGTTGATTGGAATTTGGGTCGTTTATAACTTATATTTAACAGGTTTGTTATCCATTTTACAGCAGTTATGCTGTCGAATTTTAGTAAAATAGTCAAGTGATTGTTTATTACATTGTTTAATGCAGGACCGAATCCAAGAGGAGAATACAAGATCCTCTGCTGAGTTTGGTGGTGACTGGTCTGTTGTCGATAAGTTTGCATGCATGGAGCGTGCATTGGGTCATCGGCGTGGCCATATCAGGGGTGTCGGTCGTGTGGTGAGTAATCCCACACCGGATTTATTCACTACCCCCCCTCCACAACCACATTGGCAAGAAGTGGATGTAACATTTCTGATTTTTAGTATCCGTATTTCAATTCAATGTAACGCATTTCAAACTCAATTCTAGTGCACTGTTTTATTCTATTCGTACCATCAATTAAATACTATACTTCAATTAAATACTATACTTCAATGCAAAACCACAAAATTTTACTCGGTTATATCCTATTAAAACACTACATAAGTATCTATTTATACAAATACGTCAAAGACTAAAGTTACAAGGTCCGAAGTTGAAAAATAGCAAGAAACCCTAAGAGGCACGGTCGCGCCTCGTTCTAGCACGGTCGCGCCGAGTGCTTTGGCACGGTCGCGCGACTTGCTTTGGAACGATCGCGCCCGGTACCTAGGCACGGTCGCGCCTCGTTTAGGCACGGTCGCGCCTAATAACAGCTAAAACGTAAATACCGTTTTAATCGCCCGATCGTTGAGCTCCGTAACCGTCCTACACTTCATTCTCATTAACGAATGAAATAAACCTTTCAATTACACGAAACATCTCGGATTAACTCAATCAATCTCAAAAATCGCTTAGACATTTCAAGAAAACACGAATTCTTTCTTTCGATCGGAATTATCGCAACCAAGCAGCAGATTCACGCTACTCAACCATCACTAAAACTACTGGACTCTCTGGTTTAGCCGGGATTGCAGCAGAGGACGCCGGAAGCCATCCGCATCGCCGCCGAGACTCTTTCCTACCGTCCTCTGTCAATTCGCTACTCTTCCGGGTAATTGAAACTCTGTCCGCAGTCTATTTAGTCTCTAGATCAAAAGCCCCATGTTAATTTGGGCTTCCATTATAGAAATCCTCCCGAAACCGAATCTATATTTTATTAAAAATGGTTTAATCGATTTCGACCCAGAACATGTTGTTAATACAATTAAAACATCCCAACATACTCGTAACATCACTATGAATAAAAGCCCTATGATTTCAAACACAAACAATGTAAGAGTCAGTCAATTCGTGTCTGTTTTGGAAGAGACACGGTCGCGCTAATCATCTAGCGCGATCGTGCGTCATGAGACGCGGTCGTGCCGACTATCAGCGCGGTCGTGTCCTCCAGTCCAGACCCAACCATGCCCTTTGGCTACTCTCAGTCATGTCTGAGAATCATAAACACGATCGTGCCTGGCCAAGGCACGGTCGTGCCTAATTATTTAGTAGTTAAGCCCTCTGTTTGATCAACACGGTCGTGCCCTGACTAGCATGGTCGCGCCCGTGGTTCGAGCACGATCGTGCCCTTCCCAAGCACGGTCGTGTGTGAGTTAAATTTTTGGCAGAATTATAATTTTATATATTTTTCGAACAATAAATATTTCTGATTAAATTACAAAATATAAATAGTGATTTTTATAAAAATGCAATTTATTCTATTTGGAAAAGATCAAATATTTAATTTTGGAATAAATAAAAAAATTAATTATTTAAAGTTTATAAAAATTAAATTTACAATTATTGCTAAACCTTTCATTTAAAAAAGTATTTAAATGATTAAGTTGCATTTTATAAATAAATAAATAAAACAATGATTATTTATTTAATTTATATTTAAACAAAAACAATTAATTATTTATACTAACTTATAACTAATACTTACAATGTTTTCATAAACAATAAATTATTTACATTACTTATTTAATTATTCAAACTCAAACCTTAATCAAAATATTCTAAAAATATTCTTTCAAACCTTATATATTTTATTCAATACTTCCAATTACAAATCAATGACTTTTTACACAAGTCCAAATACAACCTTAGAATTAAACTCTTGTGCACACTATTAATACCTTATACATTACACTTTAGGTTAACTTGTACAACCTTAGCTACGCCTTAAAACCAAGTGAGTATTTCATAGCCCCTTTTACTCTTTTACACTTTTGGGGTGAAACATGAACTCTATCAAATTACATGTTTACATTTACACAAACAACACAAGTACAAATCCTATTTACATTCATGTGTGCAAATTTGAGCTTTATGCCCGAGTGCTATGTGTGCTAACTTTTGTGAACACTTATGTGCAATCATTAACTATTCAAGCCGACAGTTTTCAATGATAGATCTATTGAGTCTGACAAACCCACCCAGATTGGGGTGATTGATACCGACAACACAATTTGCATGCTAGTTACAAAGGTTTGATTGTACTTGGTTACACAATAGCTGCTCCCCATAAATGCCATATTTATCATGATATGTATGGATTTGTTTTACAAACTATATGCTATCTATATAAACCTGTGTTATACTCACCAACTTTTTAGTTGACTTTATTTTATTCATGTTTCAGGTTCTAATGTGTGAGATTGATCAAGATGTGCTACACATAGGCTTGGACTTAGTTAAATTAAATAAAAGAACTCTATGTATTTCAATTTTGTTCTATCGTGGATTTGGTTGTGTTTGGACTACTTGTTATGAAATTTGATGTTTAATATATTCAATCTAGTCAACCTTGTGCTTATGAACAGTCTACATATCCCGCCCCGATGATTCCGCCATCGGTCGGGGTGTGACAGATTGGTATCAGAGCCTTGGTTATAGGGAATTAGGTTATTAGACACCTTGACCTAGACTATAACTTTAGGACACATACTTATGCTATGTTTCATGATTTCATGTTATATGCTACATGCTATATGTTATATGTTATGTGTTACATGCTATGTGCTACATGCTTACTATGATTAGTTATTATTTTATTGATGACTTAATTGTTAAAAATCCATGACTTATTAATATATACTTAAATGATAAATTAAATAAACAATATCCTTTCTTATATCCTAAAACCTCATAATATTCTTATCTTCTTCTCTATCTTTATCTCTCTAAGCATGTGGAAACTTCATGAAACTAGATCCATAAAATTTCTTTATTTCCTCGTTAAGGTTTTTAAGCTTTGTTAATTATTTGAAGACACGTGCAATCTGGAAGAGTGGCACCTGTATTTTGGGTTTTATGTCTAGGAAAGCATTTCGCATAAATCTAAATTAACCGAGGGACCGGTATGCTTTCCTGAGAATTCCCGAGATGAGTGTTTACTTATAGGCTAAAGCATGTCTCCTTGAAAATTATATAAGTTTAATTAACCTTAATGTGTCATAGTATTCGAGTGATTATATCACTATTTGAGTACAATCCAAACTATGATTATCTATTTATTTTGTTATCTTATTCTATTAAATCCAAACAATTCTCATGAGCTCTTACATCTTTTCTTGTCTTGTGAAAATCTGTAGAATGCCTCCTCGTCGTGCTCCCGCGGCCAACACCAATACCAATACCGACATTGCTGCTATTCTTGCACAACTCATGACACAACTCACTCAAGCTAATAGTGCCACCAATGGCAACAGTGATGGAAATGGTAGTAATAGTGGTAATGCTGGTAATGGTGGAAATGGTGGTAACAACCCATCTCAATGCACCTTCAAGCATTTCAACTCGTGTAATCCCCTCAAGTTCTATGGTACCGAAGGAGCTACCGGACTCCTTCAATGGTTCGAAAGCATTGAGAATACCTTTCTCAATAGTGACTGCCCCGACAACCTTCGTGTTCGTCATGCCATAAGTGTCCTACAAAAACGGGCACTCACGTGGTGGAATGGGAGAAGAGAAATCGAGGTGTGGATGTGGCAATGGCCTTACCTTAGGATGAGGTTAAAAGGCTAATGACCGAGGAATTCTGTCCTCGAAATGAAGTAATGAAACTTGAAGCCGAATTTTGGGATCTTGCCCAAGATAGTGGTGAAAACTTGGCGTATACAACTCGGTTCCATGAGTTGAGTCTTCTTGTGCCCCACATGGTCACTCCTTTGTCCCGATGCATTGAAAAGTATATTGGGGGACTACCTAGACAAATTCAAGATACTGTCCTAGGAAGGAATCCCGCAATACTTGAGGATGCTATCCGTTTGTCCGCTACCCTAACCGATAATCATGTGAAGGCGGGGACCCTTACTAAAAAGGGCGCCAAGAAAGTCACCGACACTGCAACTCCTTCCACCCACAACAAAGAAACCATATCTGAACCCTCCCGACATAATAAGAAAAGAAAGACCAGAAACTATGCTATGGTTACTCCTGCTATACCCGTTAATCAAGTTGCTCCTATGGTTCAAGCACCGGCCAAAAAGCCATATGTTGGAATCTACCCACTTTGTGCCACCTGCAACTACCATCATCCCTAAAGCATCCCATGTCGCCTTTGTACTCATTGTGGGAGATATGGCCATATGGTTAATGTTTGTAGGGCCAAAGCTCTTGCGGGTCAAGTCAACCCACCAAACCAAACCAACACCCAAGTGATTAATCAAGGTACTCCCGCTATTGCAAATGGGCGTGCATGTTATGAGTGTGGCAATCCGAACCATTTCCATGATCAATGCCTAAGATTTGCCAATACTAGACAAGGTGGAGCTCGTGGGCTTGCTTTCAACATAAACGCCAACGAAGCTCAAGCCAACAATGACGTGGTTAATGGTACGTTCCTTGTAAATAGTCAATATGCCTCCATTTTATTTGATACCAGTGCCGATAAGAGTTTTCTGTCACTTAACTTTGAACCATTACTTGCCAAGACACGGTCTCAATTAGAGAAAACCTTCACTGTCGAAATAGAAAATGGTGATTCACTTACAATTGAGTCTATTATCTATGACTGCTCTCTAGAACTTAATGATCATACATTCCCAATCAACCTTGTTCCAATGCCACTAGGAAGCTTTGATATCATCATAGGCATGGATTGGCTATCAAATCATCATGCCGAAGTCATTTGTTTCGAGAAGTGCATCCGAATACCCCTACCATCGGGAGAAACGTTAAGAGTCTTTGGTGAAAAGCCTTGCAAAGGGCTTAAATTAATGTCATGCACTACTGCTCAAAAGTACTTACGAAAGAAGTACGTGGCCTTTTTTGGCCCATATCGTTCAAAAGGATGTCAAAAAGAAGAGTATTCAAGATATCCCCATTATCCGAGATTTTCCTGAAGTATTCCCCGAAGACTTATCCGGTCTTCCACCCGTTCGTCAAGTAGAATTTCGCATTGATCTTGTGCCCGGAGCTAACCCCGTGGCTAGAGCTCCATACCGTCTTGCACCTTCTGAAATGCAAGAACTTGCAAGTCAACTTCAAGAGCTCTCCGACAAGGGATTCATCCGTCCAAGTCATTCACCATGGGGTGAACTCGTCTTATTCGTCAAAAAGAAGGATGGATCATTTCGTATGTGTATTGACTACCGCGAACTCAACAAGCTTACTATCAAAAACCGTTATCCTTTGCCTAGAATTGATGACGTCTTTGATCAAATTCAAGGTTCTACTTGCTTCTCGGAGATTGATCTTCGATCTGGTTATCACCAACTCCGTGTGCAAGAAGACGATATTCCAAAGACTGCCTCTCGAACAAGGTATGGTCATTACGAGTTCATGGTTATGCCTTTTGGGCTAACCAATTCACCCGCAGTTTTCATGGACCTCATGAATCGTGTGTGCAAACCGTACCTCGATAAATTCGTGATAGTTCTCATCGACGACATCTTAATCTATTCCAAGACTAAATCCGATCATGAGCAACATCTTAGATTGGTTTTGGATCTCTTGAAGAAAGAACAACTATATGCCAAATTCTCCAAATGTGAATTTTGGTTAAAAGAAGTTCAATTTCTTGGTCATGTCGTCAACGACAAGGGTATTCATGTTGACCCTGCTAAGATCAAAACGGTTGAAAATTGGAATGCCCCGAAGACTCCCACTGAAGTTCGTTCATTTCTTGGTCTTGCGGGATATTACCGTCTGTAACATTTCTGGTTTTTACCGTGAAATCGTTCTGAACGCAATAAACGAGTATTTTAGCTCAATTCGTGTATAAACAACTATGATGCAGTTACATATACAAACTATTCTATTACAATAACAAATTAAACAAAAACGCAATTATCTCACAAGCCCCGAGGACCAAAACTGACAAAACTCAAAAACTACAAAACTAGTCAAGCACGGTCGCGCCTAGGACTAGGCACGGTCTCGCCTGCCGACCTAAGCACGGTTGCGCCTAAAGTAGACACGGTCGCGCTGATGAACCCACTTGACTCTACAGAAGTCAAACCATACCATACCCTCTGAATTCGCGAAATTTAAAATAGAGAAAAACCGGTTTTCACGCGTTCGACCATACGCGACTGATTCCACACTGAAACACGCTTCCATCGTCATCCAATTTGCCATTTGTTTAATCCCATACCTACCTCTATCCATATCTCCTGAATTCGTCGATATAAAGCAACTTCCATGCTTTCTACACCCTCATTTGTACCCACTCAACCACTTAGAACGCTCGCTCGACATTCACATCGTCCCTAGAGTCCGATCGATCACCGAGAAACGCGACCACACAACCCGTAGCCGACTGCATTAATTGCCCTATTATAACAAGTAAGTATTACGCGTTTAGATTCGCATCTACCTCTACTACGAAAGCCCTATATCAATTCGTAGTAGAAACACTCAAATCGACCCGATTGTTGAACAAAAAGTCGAAACTACACTTTTAGTCGAACTACCACTTAAACACGATGTAAATACAATTAAACTATATAGATAGCTTCGCAATCATCCACTAAACGAAAGCCCTAAGAATCCAGAAGCTATTAATATAAGAATCGATCGAATTGTGTCTGAAAAAGGCCCGACACGGTCGCGCTCATCCACGAGCGCGATCGTGCCTGACCAAGCACAATCGTGCCCCAGGTGTGGCCCGGTCGTGCTTACCGAGCAAACAAGTCTTGACCAAAAACAAACACTAGACGCGGTCGTGCCAGATACGAGCACGGTCGTGCTCTATGTCCAGACCCTCTGTAGTGACTTCTGACTCGACCACGGGCGCGCTCAGACCACCACGGTCACGCCCGGCAACGAGCGCGGTCGTGCCTCTCGCGAGCACGGTCGTGCTCCTTGACCAGAAACTTTAGATTTTATTATTTTCAAAATTGATTTAATATGTTTTATTAAAAATCTCAAAATTTATTAATTTATAAAAAAATTAGGTTATAAAAATCCCAAGACCCGGGAATCATTTATAAACCGAATCGTTGATTTAGAAATTTAAACTGATTAATTCCCGATAGTTTCAAAACCGATGAATTTTGATGCAGTTACATATACAAACTATTCTATTACAATAACAAATTAAACAAAAACGCAATTATCTCACAAGCCCCGAGGACCAAAACTGATAAAACTCAAAAACTACAAAACTAGTCAAGCACGGTCGCGCCTGCCGACCTAAGCACGGTCGCGCCTAAAGTAGACACGGTCGCGCTGATGAACCCACTTGACTCTGCAGAAGTCAAACCATACCATACCCTCTGAATTCGCGAAATTTAAAATAGAGAAAAACCGGTTTTCACGCGTTCGACCATACGCGACTGATTCCACACTGAAACACGCTTCCATCGTCATCCAATTTGCCATTTGTTTAATCCCATACCTACCTCTATCCATATCTCCTGAATTCGTCGATATAAAGCAACTTCCATGCTTTCTACACCCTCATTTGTACCCACTCAACCACTTAGAACGCTCGCTCGACATTCACATCGTCCCTAGAGTCCGATCGATCACCGAGAAACGCGACCACACAACCCGTAGCCGACTGCATTAATTGCCCTATTATAACAAGTAAGTATTACGCGTTTAGATTCGCATCTACCTCTACTACGAAAGCCCTATATCAATTCGTAGTAGAAACACTCAAATCGACCCGATTGTTGAACAAAAAGTCGAAACTACACTTTTAGTCGAACTACCACTTAAAAACGATGTAAATACAATTAAACTATATAGATAGCTTCGCAATCATCCACTAAACGAAAGCCCTAAGAATCCAGAAGCTATTAATATAAGAATCGATCGAATTGTGTCTGAAAAAGGCCCGACATGGTCGCGCTCATCCACGAGCGCGATCGTGCCTGACCAAGCACAATCGTGCCCCAGGTGTGGCCCGGTCGTGCTTACCGAGCAAACAAGTCTTGACCAAAAACAAACACTAGACGCGGTCGTGCCAGATACGAGCACGGTCGTGCTCTATGTCCAGACCCTTTGTAGTGACTTCTGACTCGACCACGGGCGCGCTCAGACCACCACGGTCACGCCCGGCAACGAGCGCGGTAGTGCCTCTCGCGAGCACGGTCGTGCTCCTTGACCAGAAACTTTAGATTTTATTATTTTCAAAATTGATTTAATATGTTTTATTAAAAATCTCAAAATTTATTAATTTATAAAAAAATTAGGTTATAAAAATCCCAAGACCCGGGAATCATTTATAAACCGAATCGTTGATTTAGAAATTTAAACTGATTAATTCCCGATAGTTTCAAAACCGATGAATTTCTAATTAAAAGTTTATATGATTATTGTTATAAACTATTTACGCAAATACATATTTCAAACCAAATATGATTTATTTAAATTTATATTTAAATAAATATGTATAAATCATTTATTTAAATTTGTATTTAAATAAATATATATATATATATCAATACTATTTCAAATATTCTAAATAAATAAATAAAAATTATTTATTTATCTGTTATTTCAAACAAACCCTAAACGTACAAATCCATTTCTGACAAAAAAACAACACAAACAATAACACGCGTATTACATTTATCCAATAGGTCAAACGTAGCGACCTACAACACGCTTGGCATTTTTGGTTGATTTTTGTGCAAACAACACTATCCAACACAAGTGAGTCTACATAACCCCACTTTTACTCTTTTTCATCTTTGGGGTGGACATGATTTACATTAAACAAATTGCAACTCTTTCATAGTACAATCCTTACTTGATTACATGAATTATTTGTGCAATATGCTTGAATGCTATGAGTTATTACTATACATACATGACGCAACTCGTGCAATCATTAACTCTGTACAAGCCAACGGTAAACAAGGATAGTACTATTGAGTCTGACAAACCCACCCGGGTAGGGTGTTTGTTACCGACTTTACATTAGGGTAACCTGCGTGTTATGCCTCAGTCACAAGGTTTGATTGTGCACCTAGTATAACTATAGATTCTCCATATTTGTCTTATATACCATGTGAATCAAGGAATTGTATAAACAGTTTTGAACTCTTATTTGTGTGTCAAAAATTATGTATGCTCACCAACTTTTTAGTTGATCCTTGTTTTTAAATCATGTTTCAGGTGCTAACAATTGAGATGATTACAAGTTGCTTCCACCTAGTTTGAGGACCTAGTTAAAAGGCTCTAAATTAAACATTGTTATGTATTTTGTTATGTTCCGTGTACTTGTCGGATTGTTGTTTGATTTCAATGAAAACTGCATGTTTAAATATTTCAACCTTAGCAAACCATGAGCTATGAACAGTCTGCACGCTTCACGCCCCGACGTTTCCGCCGCCGGTTGGGGTGTGACACCGTCGTTTCATCTCGAACTTCTCTAAGATTGCTGTCTCCCTTACCGCTTTAACCCACAAGGGTAAGACTTATGAGTGGGGACCAAAGCAAGAAGAAGCTTTACAAACCCTTAAGCAAAAGTTGTGCAATGCTCCCATTTTGACTCTCCCTGATGGGAATGATGATTTAGTTGTCTACTGTGATGCTTCTAACCAAGGTCTCGGTTGTGTCCTCATGCAACGAGGCAAAGTAATCGCTTATGCGTCAACGCAACTTAAGATTCATGAGAAGAATTATACGACGCACGATCTCGAGTTGGGTGCGGTCGTATTCGCATTGAAGATTTAGAGACATTATCTCTATGGCACAAAATGTGTGGTGTTCACCGACCACAAAAGTCTTCAACATATATTTAACCAAAAAGAACTCAATATGAGGCAACGACGTTGGGTTGAACTCCTTAACGACTATGACTGCGAGATTCGTTACTATCCCGGCAAAGCGAATGTTGTAGCCGACGCTTTGAGTCGAAAGGACCATGTTATGCTTCATTGTGCCCGAATTCAAACCGATATTCAAATCCGCATCTTAGAAGCTCAACACGTATCAGTCACCGAACGAGGAAATGTCGTGTGGTGTTGAACTTCTGCTTGAATCAAAACCCAATGGCTTACTTTATTACTTGAACCGTATTTGGGTTCCCGATCGCGATGATCTCCGTACATTTCTCATGAACGAGGCTCACAAGACTCGTTATTCTATTCATCCTGGTGCGGATAAAATGTACCAAGATCTTCGCCAACAATATTGGTGGCCCGGTATGAAAAAGGACATTGCTCACTATGTTGCCAAATGTCTAACGTGTTCCAAAGTCAAAGCCAAACACCAACGTCCTTCCGGATTACTTGAACAACTGGAAATTCCCGTGCGGAAATGGGAGAACTTAGCCATGGATTTTATTACCAAACTCCCTCGCACCTCGAGTGGTTATGATAGCATTTGGGTAATCATGGATCGTCTCACCAAATCTGCTCATTTCTTGCCTATCCGTGAAGACTATCGGGTTGAGAAACTAGCCCGAATTTACATTGATGAAATTGTGAGCCGTTATGGTGTTCCCTTGAACATAATATCCGATCGAGATGCCCGGTTCACTTCTCGATTTTGGCAATCTCTCCAAACTGCTCTTGGCACACGATTGGATTTGAGCACGGCTTACCATCCCCAAACTGATGGTCAACCCGAGCGAACAATCCAAACTCTTGAAGACATGCTTAGAGCTTGTGTAATTGATTTTGGTGGAAATTGGGATTCACATTTATCCCTCATTGAGTTCTCTTACAATAATAGGTACCACACAAGTATCAACATGGCTCCATTCGAAGCTCTTTATGGTCACAAGTGTCGTTCTCCTATCTGTTGGAACGAGATTGGTGAAGCACAAATCACCGGTCCCGAGCTAATTCAAGAAACATCCGACAAGATTATTCAAATCCGTGACAACATCCGAACAGCGAGAAGTCGGTAAAAGAGTTATGCCGATAAACGACGAAAACCCTTGGAATTCCAAGTCGGTGACCTTGTTCTTCTTAAGGTGTCCCCGTGGAAGGGTGTGATCCGTTTTGGAAAGAAAGGCAAGTTAGCCCCTCGCTATGTTGGTCCATTCAAGATCCTTGAAAGGATTGGGAAAGTGGCTTACAAACTCGACTTACCTCCATCTCTTGGAAATGTGCATCCTACATTTCATGTATCTAATCTGAAGAAATGTCTCGCTGATGAGAATCTCCATATACCACTTGATGACGTGCGCATTGATGAAACGATGCACTTCGTTGAGAAACCGGTAGAGATTATGGATCGTGAAATCAAGCAACTCAAGCGAAGTCGTATTCCGTGTGGTCCTGAATTCACTTGGGAACGAGAGGACCAAATGAAGCTCAAGTACCCCCACCTTTTTACTGATGCCGTCGCTTCCTCTAACTAAATTTCGGGACGAAATTCCCTCAACATGGGGAGACTGTAACATTTCTGATTTTTAGTATCCGTATTTCAATTCAATGTAATGCATTTCAAACTCAATTCTAGTGCACTGTTTTGTTCTATTCGTACCATCAATTAAATACTATACTTCAATGCAAATCCATAAAATTTTACTCGGTTATATCCTATTAAAACACTACATAAGTATCTATTTATACAAATACGTCAAAGACTAAAGTTACAAGGTCCGATGTTGAAAAATAGCAAGAAACCCTAAGAGGCACGGTCGCGCCTCGTTCTGGCACAGTCGCGCGACTTGCTTTGGAACGATCGTGCCCGGTACCTAGGCACGGTCGCGCCTCGTTTAGGCACGGTCGCGCCTAATAACAGCTGAAACGTAAATACCGTTTTAATCGCCCGATCGTTGAGCTCCGTAACCGTCCTACACTTCATTCTCATTAACGAATGAAATAAACCTTTCAATTACACGAAACATCTCGGATTAACTCAATCAATCTCAAAAATCGCTTAGACATTTCAAGAAAACATGAATTCTTTCTTTCGATCGGAATTATCGCAACCAAGCAGCAGATTCACGCTACTCAAACATCACTAAAACTACTGGACTCTCTGGTTTAGCCGGGATTGCAGCAGAGGACGCCGGAAGCCATCCGCATCGCCGCCGAGACTCTTTCCTACCGTCCTCTGTCAATTCGCTACTCTTCCGGGTAATTGAAACTCTGTCCGCAGTCTATTTAGTCTCTAGATCAAAAGCTCCATGTTAATTTGGGCTTCCATTATAGAAATCCTCCCGAAACCGAATCTATATTTTATTAAAAATGGTTTAATCGATTTCGACCCAGAACATGTTGTTAATACAATTAAAACATCCCAACATACTCGTAACATCACTATGAATAAAAGCCCTATGATTTCAAACACTAACAATGTAAGAGTCAGTCAATTCGTGTCTGTTTTGGAAGAGACACGGTCGCGCTAATCATCTAGCGCGATCGTGCCTCATGAGACGCGGTCGTGCCGACTATCAGCGCGGTCGTGTCCTCCAGTCCAGACCCAACCATGCCCTTTGGCTACTCTCAGTCATGTCTGAGAATCATAAACACGATCGTGCCTGGCCAAGGCACGGTCGTGCCTAATTATTTAGTAGTTAAGCCCTCTGTTTGATCAACACGATCGCGCCCTGACTAGCATGGTCACGCCCGTGGTTCAAGCACGATCGTGCCCTTTCCAGGCACGGTCGTGTGTGAGTTAAATTTTTGGCAGAATTATTATTTTATATATTTTTCAAACAATAAATATTTCTGATTAAATTACAAAATATAAATAGTGATTTTTATAAAAATGCAATTTATTCTATTTGGAAAAGATCAAATATTTAATCTTAGAATAAATAAAAAAATTAATTATTTAAAGTTTATAAAAATTAAATTTATAATTATTGCTAAACCTTTCATTTAAAAAAGTATTTAAATGATTAAGTTACATTTTATAAATAAATAAATAAAACAATGATTATTTATTTAATTTATATTTAAACAAAAACAATTAATTATTTATACTAACTTATAACTAATACTTACAATGTTTTCATAAACAATAATTATTTACATTACTTATTTAATTATTCAAACTCAAACCTTAATCAAAATATTTTAAAAATATTCTTTCAAACCTTATATATTTTATTCAATACTTCCAATTACAAATCAATGACTTTTTACACAAGTCCAAATACAACCTTAGAATTAAACTCTTGTGCACACTATTAATACCTTATACATTACACTTTATGTTAACTTGTGCATTTCAAGGATCTTATTTCTATCTAGTATCTTTGTTAGCTACGCCTTAAAACCAAGTGAGTATTTCATAGCCCCTTTTACCCTTTTACACTTTTGGGGTGAAACATGAACTCTATCAAATTACATGTTTACATTTACACAAACAACACAAGTACAAATCCTATTTACATTCATGTGTGCAAATTTGAGCTTTATGCCCGAGTGCTATGTGTGCTAACTTTTGTGAACACTTATGTGCAATCATTAACTATTCAAGCCGACGGTTTTCAATGATAGATCTATTGAGTCTGACAAACCCACCCAGATTGGGGTGATTGATACCGACAACACAATTTGCATGCTAGTTACAAAGGTTTGATTGTACTTGGTTACACAATAGCTGCTCCCCATAAATGCCTTATTTATCATGATATGTATGGATTTGTTTTACAAACTATATGCTATCTATATAAACCTGTGTTATACTCACCAACTTTTTAGTTGACTTTATTTTATTCATGTTTCAGGTTCTAATGTGTGAGATTGATCAAGATGTGCTACACATAGGCTTGGACTTAGTTAAATTAAATAAAAAAACTCTATGTATTTCAATTTTGTTCTATCTTGGATTTGGTTATGTTTGGACTACTTGTTATGAAATTTGATGTTTAATATATTCCATCTAGTCAACCTTGTGCTTATAAACAGTCTACATGTCCCGCCCCGATGATTCCGCCATCGGTCGGGGTGTGACAGTGGATGAGCGTGTAACTCAACTTCAACAACAAGTCCAAGATCAACAACAACGCGAAGCCCAACGAGAGGAAGAACGTCGTGTGCATAATCAACAAATGCTTGAAATGCAACGACAATTGGATGAAATGCGTCGAATGTGGGAACGCCGAACTAGCAGCGACGATAATTATCTTGAAGTTGTTGCGCCTTTGCCTTTTATCGGTGTTATTGTTGAATGTTTGAACAATTTTTATGTTTGTGTGTCGGACAACTTTATGTTTGAATATTTGGTTTGTGTGTCAAACAGATTTTTGTATCGAACAATATGTTTCGGATTTCAATTTTTGAATGGTTTGAATTATCTGATTTGCAGGTTTTTGTAATTAGAAATTAAATATTACTGGAAAAATTTTTAAATTTAAAAAAAAAAACAGAAAAACTTATGCCGATGACATGTCGTCGGCACAGGTCTTTTCCAAATTTAATTAAAAAATTGGAAATAGCATATACCGACGACATGTCGTTGGGATAGGTTGGGTCTGTCTCGACGACTTGTCGTCTGTCGTCGGTATAGAATTTCTTTTTGAAGTTTTTTAATGAAACCCTATAGCGACGACTTGTCGTCGGCATAGGTCGACCTATGCCAACGACACATATACCGACGACATCTTTGACCTACTGGGACGAGGAAATACCGACGACATCTATACCGATGACATGTCGTCGGTATAGGCTATACCGACGACAAGTCGTCGCTATAGGGTCAAAAAAAATCGTCAGTTTAGGGTGATACTTTTATAGTGTCAATTTGAAAGATTGGCTGGACTTAATACTATCCCCGCAGGGACCGACCAATTAATCGGTGTTCAATCAAAAGACGTAGTCATCTCGCATGAAACCAACCTATCTGTAAGACTCTACATTCCCAAATCCGTCACCCGAAGTCAGAAACTGCCCACTCTAATTTACTACCACGGCATGACAGAGTCCTCCGCCTCAACCACGTACCACCCGACACTTAACTTAATCACAGCCGCATCCAACGTAATTACTGTGTCTGTTGACTACAGGCTGGCACCAGAATACCCTATCCCAACACCATACGAGGAGCAATCAAGTGGGTGGTTAGCCATGCTAGAGCAAATGGCCCCGAGCCATGGTTAAACGAGTATGCTGATCTTCGTAATGTGTTTCTTGCAGGAGAGAGTTCCGGGGCTAACATAGCCCATAGCATGGCTATTCTAGTCGGGTTGAACCCGATTAATGTTAATCTCAAGGGTGTTATTATGCTCCAGCCGTATTTTCAAGGGAAAGATCCTATTGGTCCTGAGTTAGGGAAAGATCGTGATTTCAAAGCACTCGCGGATCTGATGTGGAAACTGGCGGGTAGAGGAAGGATCGGGCTAGATGATCCGTTACTTAATCCGGCTATGGACCCGCTGATTTCAGATTTCGGGTGCTCCAAGATACTTTTACGTGTTGCTGAGAAGGATAAGTTTACGGTTAGGAGTTTAAACTACAAGAAAGATATGGAGAAGAGTGGGTGGAATGGAAGAGTTGAGTTGATGGAGAGCAAAGGGGAGAGACACGGGTTCTTTTTGTTTAATACTTAATGTAAAAATGCATGTACTTTACGCAGAAGGATTTGTACTTTCATAAATCCAATCCGTAGCAAGGTCTAAGCATTTGTCTAGTTTGATGGAACGGAACTACCAATCCATAAAATGAACATGCTTATCGGATGAAGTGTGTATTCACTACAAGAAAAGGACCCTGTGCCGACGGAGCCTATACCGACGACACTTGTCGTCGGGATAGGTCACCCTATACCGACGACATGTCGTCGGGATAGGCCAAACCCAAAATTTAATAGGGGAGACCCTATACCGACGACATGTCGTCGGCACAGGGTTGAGGCAGATGGAGGGAAAACATGGCGCCCAATGAAAAATTGGGGAAAACCTGTGCCGACGACATGTCGTCGGTATAGGTTAATTTCCATTTTCTTTTTGTTTTTCTTTTATTTGATAAATATTCGTCGGTCAAAATTTTTTTTTTAAATTAAAAACAATTATGGGAAAACTCTATACCGACGACATATCGTCGGTATAGAGTTTTTAACTTTATTAACTGGTCAAACCTGTACCGACGACATGTCGTCGGGACAAAACCATATTGCGCCGACTTTCGAGCCTATACCGACGACATGTCGTCGGTATAGGTTAATTTCCATTTTCTTTTTGTTTTTCTTTTATTTGATGAATATTCGTCGGTCAAAATTTTTTTTTTAATTTAAAAACAATTATGGGAAAACTCTATACCGACGACATGTCGTCGGTATAGACTTTTTAACTTTATTAACTGGTCAAACCTGTACCGACGACATGTCGTCGGGACAAAACCATATTGCGCCGACTTTCGAGCCTATACCGACGACATGTCGTCGGTATAGGTCTCAGCGAGAATAAACCCAGAAACAGCTTCCTGCTTCCCATTTCCACGAAAAAAACCCCAAAACTCTCTCATCTTCTCTCTTTGGCGATTTCCCGTTTTTGGTGTGTTTTGTGGAGCAATCTTCACCAATCTCTCGGGTTTTGAGGTTAGTTAACATCTATGTTTCAATTTTGACCAAAAAATCAACATTTTTGGGTTTTTACTTAATTTCTTTGATTTTTGTTAGTGTTTGAAGCTTTGACCATTTTTTGAGGATTTCAAGCTATTCGAAGCTAATTTGCAAACTTGGTTAGTAATTTTTCTATAAATTAGGTTTAGATGTATGTTTGTATGTATATTGTTGTGTTTATTTGTATGTATGTATATATGGTTTAGATGAATGATTTTATAAATATATATGTATGTTTGTATGTATGATTATGTAATTGTATGATTTGTATGTATATAATTGTTTATGTATTTATGTAATTGTGAATGTATGTATATATGTTTGTATATATATGTATGTTTGTATATAATATGTAGGTATATATTTGTGTATGTGTGTTTGTATGAATTTTGATTATGTTTATGTATGGAATTGTGTTTGTGTATGTAATTTGGGAATTTGGGCATTTATGTATGTTTGTATATAATATGTATGTATATATGTGTATGTGTGTTTGTATGTATTTTTATGTATGGAATTGTGATTATGTATGTAATTTGAGAATTTGGGCATTTATTTATGTATGTATATAATATGTATGTATATATGTGTATATGTGTTTGTATGTATTTTTATGTATGGAATTGTGTTTATGTATGTAATTTGAGAATTTGGGCATTTATTTATGTATGTATATAATATGTATGTATATATGTGTATGTAAGAACAACGATTGCAAAATCAACAACTAGAGGAAGAACGTCGTGTGTATAATCAACAAATGCTTGAAATGCAACGACAAATGGATCAAATGCGTCAAATGTGGGAGCGCCGAACTAGTAGCGATGATAACTAGCTTGGAGTTGTTGAGCCTTTGTAGTTGGTGTGGTGTTGTCTTGAACAATTTACATATTTTTGTGTTTTGAATGTTTGATTTGTCGGACAAGTTTGTGGGTCGAACAATTTGTATGCTTGTTTTACGTTTCGGATATTAGTTTTTATTGGATTTGAATGTTTGAATGGTTTATATATAATTATTTGCAGGTTTTTGTTTTAAGAAATTTAATATTTCTGGAAAAATATTAAAAATTAAAAAATTAAAAAAAAAACAGAAAGACCTATACCGACGACATGTCGTCGGGATAGGACTTTTTTAAAAAATATTAAAAAAAATGAAAAAAACCTATACCGACGACATGTCGTCGGGATAGGTCTTTTTAAAAATTATTTAAAAAAATGAAAAAAACCCTATACCGACGACATGTCGTCGGTATAGAATTTCTTTTTGAATTATTTAATTAGAACCTATACCGACGACATGTCGTCGGTATAGAATTTCTTTTTGAATTATTTAATTAGACCCTATACCGACGACATGTCATCGGTATAGGCTGACCTATACCGACGACAGCTATACCGACGACAATCTTGGGCTATTGGGACGAAGCAATCCCGACGACACCTATCCCGACGATATGTCGTCGGCATAAGCTATCCCGACGACAAGTCGTCGCTATAGGGTCAAAAAAAGTCGTCGGTATAGGGTGATATTGTTGTAGTGATTGAACATGTCATTATGATTGTAATGTTTATAAGTTGCATGCACTTAAAAAGAAAAAAAGCCCTTAAGAGATGAGGTCTATATCAACGATTTTCATTGTTGCAATATATAGGCTTATAGCGACGATTTATCATAGCTATATGCCTTCCCAGAAATTTGACATTTCAGCCTCTCTCGCGACTATATATCGTCTCTATAGAGTATAGCGTGATGGAGGAAAACCGAGCGGCTATTGAAAATTATGTAGCGACGATAAATCGTTGATATAAGTGATTATTTAATTTTTGTTTTTTTTCTTAATTTACCGATTAAGCTATAGGGACGAGACCTCGACGCTATAGGTTTAGACCTAAAACCTAAATTGCAATCCAGAAATCGTCTTCTCCATTTCGACCACAAACCAGTACCCCCCTTCCCCCCTCTTCTCTCTGTAAAATCCGGTCACTTCACACAAGCTTTCCAGCAGATACCACCACTGTAGCCATCGAAGATTCCTGCATTTGTGCACTTATATGATTTTGAGTTCTTCTATTCGTACATGTTTGTTTCTACTTTTTTGATTCAGGCTTTGAGTTTATTGAGTTTATTGCAAATGAAATAGGTTTTCGATTTAGTTTAGAAAGAGTTCTTAATTGAATTCAAAAAGGGCGGTTGCTTGTTTTTCTGTCGGCCTGATTGTACTATTTGGTTGAATATAAACACATAAAGTTATAAATGCAGAACCCTTGTTCTATTGTTTGGTTGAATATAAATCTGATAACTTACAAATTACATGATTCAAACATTAAACGCGCTTAGATCAATGGATTTAGTTTTCTTTTCTTTTTTTTTCGGGTGAAATTTGGCTTGTGTAATTTCAAAGAAGTTTTTATCGACTTTCTGTCTATCAACTTGATTTTACAATTAGTTGAATATAAAGACATAAAGTTATAAATGCAGAACCCTTGTTGTATTGTTTGGTTGAATATAAATCCGATAACTTTACAAATTGTGTGATTCAAAAAGCAAACGCGCTTTGATCAATGAATTTAGTTTTTTTTTTGGGGTCAAATTCTGCTTGTGTAATTTCAAAGAAGTTTTTATCGACTATCTGTCTATCGGCCTGATTGTACTGTTTGGTTGAATATAAAGACATAAAGTCATAAATGCAGAACACTTGTTGTATTGTTTGGTTGAATATAAATATGATAACTTTACAAATTGCGTGATTAAAACAACAAACGCGCTTTGATCAATGGATTTAGTTTTCTTTTTTTTTCGGGTCAAATTCGGCTTGTGTAATTTCAAATAAGATTTTATCGACTATCTGTCTATCGGCTTAATTGTACTGTTTGGTTGAATATAAAGACATAAAGTTATAAATGCAGAACCCTTGTTCTATTGTTTGGTTGAATATAAATCTGATAACTTACAAATTGCGTGATTCAAACATTAAACGCGTTTTGATCAATGGATTTAATTTTCTTTTCTTTTTTTAGGGTGAAATTTGGCTTCTGTAATTTCAAAGAAGTTTTTATCGACTTTCTGTCTATCAGCTTGATTGTACTGCTTAGTTGAATATAAAGACATAAAGTTATAAATGAAGAACCCTTGTTGTATTGTTTGGTTGAATATAAATATAATAACCTATAAATTGTGTGATTTAAACAGCAAACGCGTTTAGACATGAACCGGGACTGTTAATTTAATCATAGCAATAGTTGGGCAGAATCTCGGACTTTTATTTCGATCATATTGTCTTGTTGTTATGAGATTTTTCATAATTTGTTAAATTTGAGTGAGCTAAAGTGAAATGGGATAAAAGAAGGGGAACAAACCTTTCGATTGTAACCAAATTTCATAGTTATTTCACTTGGTCACAAAATCTAACCGGCTATGAAAATATCACAACGATGAAACAATGTGAAACTTGATCAACATTCTGCTAATTAAGTTCACTCCAAGCATCTCTATCAGTAAATTTAACTACAAAAATCTCTTATTCCAAATACATCGTATTATGATAATTATGGTTCACTTTTGGAGACTTTGGTTGGGGATTTAAGTTCAATCTTTTTTGTTCCAATGCAATCTATGTATAAAGATTTCATTTTGTCTTACAGCTGGTTGAAGACACCAACTATGCCAACTTAAGCAAAAAGTTGCAGAAAGAACCCTTCAATTAAGGTACATTTCATACAAATATACACAGACATTACACATACACATCGATATAGAGAATGAATGTGTGTATACATGTAAATGTAAGTGTGTAAACATCTGTGTAGGTGTGTGTATTTATGTATGTGCTTGTATGCTTTTTCAGTCTATCAAGTGGTTAGTCCCAAATAATTCATCCCCGTCTGGGTTCGAATGATTGTTAATTAAATGGTTGTTAATTGATTTAAAAATTGGTCCTTTTTGGTAGTCACAAATTGTCTTTGGGTTGACAATGAAAACTAACAACGTACATTACATTATAATATAAAACATTTGAAAAAAATAAATGTTTTTTAAAATAAATCTTGATCATCCGTATAGATGAACCGAGAGGGTGTAATAAGTGGTAATAAGTTTTGTATCGATGAAAAGTGAATACATAGGAGCTTATTATAAAAAGCCAAAAGTTACAGATTAGACCCTCTAGAATACTAAACATTTACTTAGTCTAACATTGCCCCGCAAGTTGAGGCCTGGAAGCGACATGCAACTTGGATCTTAAAAACATAAAGCGCTGAGAGGTAGAGGTTTGGTGAAGACATCTGCAACCTGATCACTTGTAAAAATAAACTGAACATTTAGTTTTCTTTGAGCCACTTGTTCAGGAACGAAATGAAAGTCAACCTCAATGTGTTTTGTTCGAACATGGAAAACAGGATTGGCTGAAAGGTAGGTGGCTCCTAGATTATCACACTAAAGGATGGGAGACTGTTTGACTGGAAATCCAAGTTCCTGTAGCAGCGACTTTAACCAAATCAATTCAACCACGGTATTAACAAGAGCCTTATATTCAGAATCAGTTGAAGATCTTGAAACGGTTCGTTGTTTACGGGCAAACCAGGAGATGAGATTCGATCCAAAATAGATGGCAAAACCCCTTATGGATCAACGGTCGACAGGGCAACCCGCCTAATCAGAATCAGAAAAGCTTGAACCGTGGAGTGCTGGGTTTGCCAGTCAGCATCAGTAAAAGCCTGCAAGGAGGAGCCAGATGTGTGATGTCACACCCCCAATTTCAACTAACGGAGTTTTATCGTTTGGGAAGTGACAAACCAGGATCTCAGTCATTAGTTACACTGAACGACACTATATGGGACTAAAATGAAAATATATCATAAATGATCAAAGTAAGTGCGGAAGCGTAAAACGAAAGTAAATGCGCAAAACAAACGCGCCCAAGAAAAGTCCCAAAGTGTTCAGTCCAAACAAAGTCCAAAATAAACTACAAGCAATTCAACAATATTATTTTATAAATAAATCATAAGACTCCATGCATACCCTATGCGTGCACCTGTGCCTTATCTTAAGCGACCTGAGAAAACATGTAAGAAAATGTCAACACGAGATTGGTGAGTTCACATGTTTCAATATTTAAATAAACGTTTATCAGATTTATTGTATAATCAATATATATATCAACAAGTAGCTAACCCATGTTCATGTTTGCTACTACGCTCGTAACCGTAAACTGACTGTTTGAATGCCTCCCATCAGGCCTATCAACCATGGTGCATAATTAGGTCAATATTGCACCAGTTCGATATCCAATCGAGTTAGCGCGACTAACGCGGGTGAGGTTTGTCAAACCCAGTAGTACTACCCAACATATCTCGCTATACTCATATTTAAACGGTTCGATGTGCCGACGACATGTCGTCGGTATAGGTTAATTTCCATTTTCTTTTTGTTTTTCTTTTATTTGATAAATATTCGTCGGTCAAAAATTTTTTTTTTAAATTAAAAACAATTATGGGAAAACTCTATACCGACGACATATCGTCGGTATAGAGTTTTTAACTTTATTAACTGGTCAAACCTGTACCGACGACATGTCGTCGGGACAAAACCATATTGCGCCGACTTTCGAGCCTATACCGACGACATGTCGTCGGTATAGGTTAATTTCCATTTTCTTTTTGTTTTTCTTTTATTTGATGAATATTCGTCGGTCAAAATTTTTTTTTTTAAATTAAAAACAATTATGGGAAAACTCTATACCGACGACATGTCGTCGGTATAGACTTTTTAACTTTATTAACTGGTCAAACCTGTACCGACGACATGTCGTCGGGACAAAACCATATTGCGCCGACTTTCGAGCCTATACCGACGACATGTCGTCGGTATAGGTCTCAGCGAGAATAAACCCAGAAACAGCTTCCTGCTTCCCATTTCCACGAAAAAAACCCCAAAACTCTCTCATCTTCTCTCTTTGGCGATTTCCCATTTTTGGTGTGTTTTGTGGAGCAATCTTCACCAATCTCTCGGGTTTTGAGGTTAGTTAACATCTATGTTTTAATTTTGACCAAAAAATCAACATTTTTGGGTTTTTACTTAATTTCTTTGATTTTTGTTAGTGTTTGAAGCTTTGACCATTTTTTGAGGATTTCAAGCTATTCGAAGCTAATTTGCAAACTTGGTTAGTAATTTTTCTATAAATTAGGTTTAGATGTATGTTTGTATGTATATTGTTGTGTTTATTTGTATGTATGTATATATGGTTTAGATGAATGATTTTATAAATATATATGTATGTTTGTATGTATGATTATGTAATTGTATGATTTGTATGTATATAATTGTTTATGTATTTATGTAATTGTGAATGTATGTATATATGTTTGTATATATATGTATGTTTGTATATAATATGTAGGTATATATTTGTGTATGTGTGTTTGTATGAATTTTGATTATGTTTATGTATGGAATTGTGTTTGTGTATGTAATTTGGGAATTTGGGCATTTATGTATGTTTGTATATAATATGTATGTATATATGTGTATGTGTGTTTGTATGTATTTTTATGTATGGAATTGTGATTATGTATGTAATTTGAGAATTTGGGCATTTATTTATGTATGTATATAATATGTATGTATATATGTGTATATGTGTTTGTATGTATTTTTATGTATGGAATTGTGTTTATGTATGTAATTTGAGAATTTGGGCATTTATTTATGTATGTATATAATATGTATGTATATATGTGTATGTAAGAACAACGATTGCAAAATCAACAACTAGAGGAAGAACGTCGTGTGTATAATCAACAAATGCTTGAAATGCAACGACAAATGGATCAAATGCGTCAAATGTGGGAGCGCCGAACTAGTAGCGATGATAACTAGCTTGGAGTTGTTGAGCCTTTGTAGTTGGTGTGGTGTTGTCTTGAACAATTTACATATTTTTGTGTTTTGAATGTTTGATTTGTCGGACAAGTTTGTGGGTCGAACAATTTGTATGCTTGTTTTACGTTTCGGATATTAGTTTTTATTGGATTTGAATGTTTGAATGGTTTATATATAATTATTTGCAGGTTTTTGTTTTAAGAAATTTAATATTTCTGGAAAAATATTAAAAATTAAAAAATTAAAAAAAAAACAGAAAGACCTATACCGACGACATGTCGTCGGGATAGGACTTTTTTAAAAAATATTAAAAAAAATGAAAAAAACCTATACCGACGACATGTCGTCGGGATAGGTCTTTTTAAAAATTATTTAAAAAAATGAAAAAAACCCTATACCGACGACATGTCGTCGGTATAGAATTTCTTTTTGAATTATTTAATTAGAACCTATACCGACGACATGTCGTCGGTATAGAATTTCTTTTTGAATTATTTAATTAGACCCTATACCGACGAAATGTCGTCGGTATAGGCTGACCTATACCGACGACAGCTATACCGACGACAATCTTGGGCTATTGGGACGAAGCAATCCCGACGACACCTATCCCGACGATATGTCGTCGGCATAAGCTATCCCGACGACAAGTCGTCGCTATAGGGTCAAAAAAAGTCGTCGGTATAGGGTGATATTGTTGTAGTGATTGAACATGTCATTATGATTGTAATGTTTATAAGTTGCATGCACTTAAAAAGAAAAAAAGCCCTTAAGAGATGAGGTCTATATCAACGATTTTCATTGTTGCAATATATAGGCTTATAGCGACGATTTATCATAGCTATATGCCTTCCCAGAAATTTGACATTTCAGCCTCTCTCGCGACTATATATCGTCTCTATAGAGTATAGCGTGATGGAGGAAAACCGAGCGGCTATTGAAAATTATGTAGCGACGATAAATCGTTGATATAAGTGATTATTTAATTTTTGTTTTTTTTCTTAATTTACCGATTAAGCTATAGGGACGAGACCTCGACGCTATAGGTTTAGACCTAAAACCTAAATTGCAATCCAGAAATCGTCTTCTCCATTTCGACCACAAACCAGTACCCCCCTTCCCCCCTCTTCTCTCTGTAAAATCCGGTCACTTCACACAAGCTTTCCAGCAGATACCACCACTGTAGCCATCGAAGATTCCTGCATTTGTGCACTTATATGATTTTGAGTTCTTCTATTCGTACATGTTTGTTTCTACTTTTTTGATTCAGGCTTTGAGTTTATTGAGTTTATTGCAAATGAAATAGGTTTTCGATTTAGTTTAGAAAGAGTTCTTAATTGAATTCAAAAAGGGCGGTTGCTTGTTTTTCTGTCGGCCTGATTGTACTATTTGGTTGAATATAAACACATAAAGTTATAAATGCAGAACCCTTGTTCTATTGTTTGGTTGAATATAAATCTGATAACTTACAAATTACATGATTCAAACATTAAACGCGCTTAGATCAATGGATTTAGTTTTCTTTTCTTTTTTTTCGGGTGAAATTTGGCTTGTGTAATTTCAAAGAAGTTTTTATCGACTTTCTGTCTATCAACTTGATTTTACAATTAGTTGAATATAAAGACATAAAGTTATAAATGCAGAACCCTTGTTGTATTGTTTGGTTGAATATAAATCCGATAACTTTACAAATTGTGTGATTCAAAAAGCAAACGCGCTTTGATCAATGAATTTAGTTTTTTTTTTGGGGTCAAATTCTGCTTGTGTAATTTCAAAGAAGTTTTTATCGACTATCTATCTATCGGCCTGATTGTACTGTTTGGTTGAATATAAAGACATAAAGTCATAAATGCAGAACACTTGTTGTATTGTTTGGTTGAATATAAATATGATAACTTTACAAATTGCGTGATTAAAACAACAAACGCGCTTTGATCAATGGATTTAGTTTTCTTTTTTTTTCGGGTCAAATTCGGCTTGTGTAATTTCAAATAAGATTTTATCGACTATCTGTCTATCGGCTTAATTGTACTGTTTGGTTGAATATAAAGACATAAAGTTATAAATGCAGAACCCTTGTTCTATTGTTTGGTTGAATATAAATCTGATAACTTACAAATTGCGTGATTCAAACATTAAACGCGTTTTGATCAATGGATTTAATTTTCTTTTCTTTTTTTAGGGTGAAATTTGGCTTCTGTAATTTCAAAGAAGTTTTTATCGACTTTCTGTCTATCAGCTTGATTGTACTGCTTAGTTGAATATAAAGACATAAAGTTATAAATGAAGAACCCTTGTTGTATTGTTTGGTTGAATATAAATATAATAACCTATAAATTGTGTGATTTAAACAGCAAACGCGTTTAGACATGAACCGGGACTGTTAATTTAATCATAGCAATAGTTGGGCAGAATCTCGGACTTTTATTTCGATCATATTGTCTTGTTGTTATGAGATTTTTCATAATTTGTTAAATTTGAGTGAGCTAAAGTGAAATGGGATAAAAGAAGGGGAACAAACCTTTCGATTGTAACCAAATTTCATAGTTATTTCACTTGGTCACAAAATCTAACCGGCTATGAAAATATCACAACGATGAAACAATGTGAAACTTGATCAACATTCTGCTAATTAAGTTCACTCCAAGCATCTCTATCAGTAAATTTAACTACAAAAATCTCTTATTCCAAATACATCGTATTATGATAATTATGGTTCACTTTTGGAGACTTTGGTTGGGGATTTAAGTTCAATCTTTTTTGTTCCAATGCAATCTATGTATAAAGATTTCATTTTGTCTTACAGCTGGTTGAAGACACCAACTATGCCAACTTAAGCAAAAAGTTGCAGAAAGAACCCTTCAATTAAGGTACATTTCATACAAATATACACAGACATTACACATACACATCGATATAGAGAATGAATGTGTGTATACATGTAAATGTAAGTGTGTAAACATCTGTGTAGGTGTGTGTATTTATGTATGTGCTTGTATGCTTTTTCAGTCTATCAAGTGGTTAGTCCCAAATAATTCATCCCCGTCTGGGTTCGAATGATTGTTAATTAAATGGTTGTTAATTGATTTAAAAATTGGTCCTTTTTGGTAGTCACAAATTGTCTTTGGGTTGACAATGAAAACTAACAACGTACATTACATTATAATATAAAACATTTGAAAAAAATAAATGTTTTTTAAAATAAATCTTGATCATCCGTATAGATGAACCGAGAGGGTGTAATAAGTGGTAATAAGTTTTGTATTGATGAAAAGTGAATACATAGGAGCTTATTATAAAAAGCCAAAAGTTACAGATTAGACCCTCTAGAATACTAAACATTTACTTAGTCTAACATTGCCCCGCAAGTTGAGGCCTGGAAGCGACATGCAACTTGGATCTTAAAAACATAAAGCGCTGAGAGGTAGAGGTTTGGTGAAGACATCTGCAACCTGATCACTTGTAAAAATAAACTGAACATTTAGTTTTCTTTGAGCCACTTGTTCAGGAACGAAATGAAAGTCAACCTCAATGTGTTTTGTTCGAACATGGAAAACAGGATTGGCTGAAAGGTAGGTGGCTCCCAGATTATCACACTAAAGGATGGGAGACTGTTTGACTGGAAATCCAAGTTCCTGTAGCAGCGACTTTAACCAAATCAATTCAACCACGGTATTAACAAGAGCCTTATATTCAGAATCAGTTGAAGATCTTGAAACGGTTCGTTGTTTACGGGCAAACCAGGAGATGAGATTCGATCCAAAATAGATGGCAAAACCCCCTATGGATCAACGGTCGACAGGGCAACCCGCCTAATCAGAATCAGAAAAGCTTGAACCGTGGAGTGCTGGGTTTGCCAGTCAGCATCAGTAAAAGCCTGCAAGGAGGAGCCAGATGTGTGATGTCACACCCCCAATTTCAACTAACGGAGTTTTATCGTTTGGGAAGTGACAAACCAGGATCTCAGTCATTAGTTACACTGAACGACACTATATGGGACTAAAATGAAAATATATCATAAATGATCAAAGTAAGTGCGGAAGCGTAAAACGAAAGTAAATGCGCAAAACAAACGCGCCCAAGAAAAGTCCCAAAGTGTTCAGTCCAAACAAAGTCCAAAATAAACTACAAGCAATTCAACAATATTATTTTATAAATAAATCATAAGACTCCATGCATACCCTATGCGTGCACCTGTGCCTTATCTTAAGCGACCTGAGAAAACATGTAAGAAAATGTCAACACGAGATTGGTGAGTTCACATGTTTCAATATTTAAATAAACGTTTATCAGATTTATTGTATAATCAATATATATATCAACAAGTAGCTAACCCATGTTCATGTTTGCTACTACGCTCGTAACCGTAAACTGACTGTTTGAATGCCTCCCATCAGGCCTATCAACCATGGTGCATAATTAGGTCAATATTGCACCAGTTCGATATCCAATCGAGTTAGCGCGACTAACGCGGGTGAGGTTTGTCAAACCCAGTAGTACTACCCAACATATCTCGCTATACTCATATTTAAACGGTTCGATGTGAGGACTTTCATAATAGAGTTTACGCATAGTCATAAAAAGTGATACATAATGAAGTACAAAAATCAAAAAGTGTTTTCGTCATGTTTTCTCCACCAGTTTAAAAGCAGCAAAAGGGGCCGTGAAAACTCACCTGATTGCGTAGGAGGTAATCACACAAGTATGAGACTGGAATCTCAAGCGTTAGCCCGACACGGCTCACGAATGCCCTAGAATTATAACATAATTATTAGGGATAAAAAGGAATATGTGACGACACGGAATAAAGAACGTCCTAAAGGAAACAGTCTAAAGATCAACGAGTAAACGAGCGTGCCCACGGGGATGAGAATTTTATAATTAATAAGTACGATAAATACGTTTCGCGACGAATGAAAAATAATAATATATATTAAATATATTCGAGCGTTTTCGCCATTAAGTAATGGTCTAAGAAAATAATATAATTTACATATATTATTTTTAATTTAACAAGACCTCACCATAAACAACTATGCTACAAAAATAATATAAATAATTTTATCATTTACAAGATTGGAACGTGACACGGTAACGTATTAACATGATGAAAATAATGTGCAACACTATTATTTTATTCGAAATCATGGGTTTAGAAACAAATATTAATATATTATTTAATTGCGGTGAAAACCTAAAGAAAACGGTTTATAATATCCCAACCGGATATAAAACCATTGTTCGAGCATTTTTACAAGTTTAATAATTGTTTCGGAAATAGTATAAAAAGTTACATTATTTTTAATTTAACATAATACTAAAAAATGTGCCATATGTTCAATACCCGAGCCTACGGGAGTTTTCCGGTTTTAAAAACATTTTAATACAATATCATAATAATAGTGGAAAAAGTTTTATAATAATTAATCCAAGAAAAGCTCCTAAAAAATTTGGTATCAGGATACCGGATTCGAACCCGGGTCTCCTGTGAACAAGCCACATAACTTAACCAATTGATCTAGGTTACAGTTTGTGAACAAAACTCAGAATATAAAGTTTTAATCTTCGCAGACATCAAGTCCGTACCCCCATTCGCGATTTCGAATCCAATTCCATCCCAAATCCAATGAATCTTACTTCGATTAAACCAAATGACATGAGGGTTTTGATAGTCGGGGTATTTCGAAACTTCGGTCTCATTTAATTGCAGAAAGAATAAGGTTTGGATCGTTTAATTACAGATTCATAAGTCGAAACCCTAGATATGAACACCAAAACAATTTGATTACATTGGATGTTAAAACTCAACGAAAACATAGGGCTTTTACTAAACAGGACATTGCGAATCTAATGATATGATTTAATTTGATTGTGATAACGTTTACGATTGAAACCCCCAAATCGAATTACGAACAAAACCTAGGTTATTGATTGAGTAAAATTCAATGTTATCATGTTAAATTGATATAGGGCTTTCATAAAGTAGATGATTACGAATCGAGTGGTATAATTTAATTGAATTTTAATTGAGTATAGGATTGAATTCGCTTAAACCGTAATTGTATGAACCCTAGATTCGGGTTCATGTTCGATTCGATATTGCAAGCCCTAATAGCCATGGGGCTTTCAATCTAGACACCAAAACGAAGTTAAGGATGTGTTTGATTACCGAAATGAGTGCCGAATTGAAGGTAATCGAGTGTACGTAGGTTCGACTGTGAATGGCTTGGTCTACTTCGATCGAATTGAGGCGTGGGATTACTTTTAACAGGAGCGACTAAGGTTGTGTGTATGCTCAATTTGTGAAAGTAACACAAGAACTCATCCAATTCGACGGTTACGGGTTCATTACCCATTATTGGGTTTAATTTGACAACGATGATAATAATTAGAGACTTGATGAAGAACGTTAATAGTGTTAATGTCTTAATCGGTTACAGATTTCGACGATTTTCAGTTATAGGATTCGAATTTGGATCCAATGATCACACGGTTTGACTTTTGAAAGTCAGCAGGAATACAACACTTTCTATTTTGACTTTGAAATTCAAAATTTCGGTTTTGGGACTTGGCAGAACTAGTCCCTGCAGTTTAAGATTAAAAAATGACAGAATTAGTCCCTAGGATTCAAGATTAGACCCTAGGATTCAAGATTAGATTAACTGGTTAGGATTTAACGGAATATTTAACTGGATTGCTAACGGGGTTAACCCTAAAAGTTCGGATTGTCACATCATCTGTAGTTGAAAGAATTTTCGTCCCGAAAATTAAAATAGAATAAAAAAAATTTCCCGAATGTCACATCATCCTCTAGTTGAAAGAATTTTCGTCCCGAAAATTACAATAGTACTTTAAGAATTTGACGTGGAGTGCTTGAACAGATTAGGATATTTGCGCATCATCTAACCCTCACGCTCCCACATGAATTCCGGTCCGCGCTTCGAGTTCCAACAGACTCTAACAATAGGGATTTTACTGCATTTTAACATTTTGACTTCCCTATCCATAATTTCCACGGGTTCTTCGATGAAACGCAACTGTTCATCGATGTGTAGTTCATCAAGGGGAACTGCGAGTGACTCGCCTGCTAGACCTTTCTTCAAGTTTGAGACGTGAAAGACGTTGTGTACACCACTAAGTCCTTCAGGTAGGTCCAGTTGATACGCTACTGGACCAATTCTCTTCACTATTTTGAATGGTCCAAGATAACGAGGATTCAGCTTGCCTCGTTTCCCAAAACGAATGACACCCTTCCAAGGTGAGACTTTTAACAAGACCATATCCCCTACTTGAAATTCCAACGGTTTACGACGCTTATCGGCATAACTCTTTTGACTGTCACGAGCTGCCGCCATACAGTTTCTAATTTGAATGATTTTCTCTTGAAGTTTCAAGTACGAGTTCAGGACCTGCAAGTTTACTATCCCCAACTTCGGCCCAACAAATAGGAGAACGACATTTCCGACCATATAATGCTTCAAATGGAGCTGCCTTGATGCTAGTGTGATAAATGTTGTTGTAGGAGAACTCCACTAATGGTAGGTGGGATTCCCAAGTGTTACCGAAATCAATCACACATGCTCGTAGCATGTCCTCCAAAGTTTGAATAGTACGCTCCGTCTGGCCATCAGTTTGAGGATGGTATGATGTACTCATATCTAGACGCGTGCCTAAAGCTTTATGTAACGATTTCCAGAAACGAGAGGTGAATCGTGCATTACGATCCTAAATGAGAGAGATTGGCACCCCGTGCCAAGAGACTTCTTCTTTCAAGTAAATACGAGTAAGCTTATCCATTTTGTCGGTTTCCTTGATTGCTAAAAAGTGAGCGGACTTTGTTAAACGATCAACGATTACCCAAATGGTATCATATCCGGTAGGAGTTCGTGGTAATTTTGTGATAAAGTCCATGGATATCTGCTCCCATTTCCACATGGGAATCTTCGGTTGCTGGAGTAGACCAGAAGGCTATATCGGCCTTCATCTTTGGCCACCAATACAACACCTTTAGGTCATGATACATCTTGTCGGGACCTGGATGAATAGAGTAACGAGATTTATGAGCCTCATCCATGACTAGTTCCCTTAAGTTTTTGAATACTGGAACCCATATTCGCTCGGTGAAGTAGCGAATACCGTCAGATTTGACCTCGAGTTGTGCTTCCGTACTTCGCGTACGTTCCAGCGGTAGGTTCTCCTTTTCCAAGGCTTCGAGTTGAGCACTACGGATTTTGTCAGTTAATCTGGGGTGAATAGTAAGTTGTAATGCTTGAACTTGTTTAGGTTTGGTTTCCTTTCGACTTAGGGCATCAGCTACAACATTAGCCTTACCCGGATGATACCGGATCGCACAGTCGTAATCATTTAAGAGCTCGACCCAACGACGATGTCTCGTGTTCAGCTCTTTTTGCTCGAATATATGCTGAAGACTCTTGTGATCGGTGTAGATAGTGCACTTGATACCGTACAAGTAATGTCTCCATATCATAAGTGTGAAAACTACGGCTCCTAACTCTAGGTCATGAGTAGTGTAGTTTTTCTCGTGAATCTTTAGTTGACGTGAAGCGTATGCGATCACCTTTTCTCGTTGCATCAATACACAGCCCAAACCCTAAATGGATGCATCACAATACACCACAAAATCATCCTTTCCTTCCGGAAGAGCTAGAATCGGTGCACTGCAAAGTTTCTGCTTAAGATGTTGGAATATTGACTCTTGGTTATCGACCCAGTTATAGGCTTCACCCTTCTGAGTTAAGGCAGTGAGAGGTTGTGTAATCTTAGAGAATCCCTCGATGAATCGACGGTAATATCCAGCTAATCCTAGAAATTGTCACACCTCAGTCGGAGTCGTCGGTGTTGCCCAATTCTTGATGGCTTCTATCTTTGATGGATCGACATGTATTCCCTTCTCGTTAACCACATGTCCTAAGAATTGAACTTCCCGTATCCTGAATTCACACTTGGAAAACTTATCGTATAACTGCTCCTGCTTAAGTAATTCCAGAATTAAGCGTGGATGTTCCTCATGTTCCTCCTTGTTCTTGGAATAAATGAGAATGTCGTCGATGAAAACGATGACGAATTGATCAAGGTATGGCTTACACACACGGTTCATGAGGTCCATGAATATCGCGGGTGCGTTGGTTAATCCGAAAGGCATAACCATAAACTAGTAGTGGCCGTACCTTGTCCTGAAAGCTGTCTTAGAGATATCCTCATCTCGGACTCTCAGTTGATGGTAACCGGACCTAAGATCTATCTTGGAATAGAAACTTGATCCTTGGAGTTGATCAAAGAGATCATATATACGAGGGAAAGGATAACGATTCTTGATTGTGACTTTATTCAGTTCGCGATAGTCGATACACATACAGAAAGTCCCGTCCTTCTTCTTGACAAACAGGACTGGAGCTCCCCATGGCGAGGAGCTAGGTCGGATGAAACCTTTATCCAACAATTCCTGTAACTGAGTGGACAGCTCTTGCAATTCACTAGGTGCTAGTCTATAAGGTGCCCGAGCGATCGGCACTGCTCCGGGTGCTAGATCATTTTGGAATTCAACTTGGCAGTGAGGTGGCAGCCAAGGCAAATCTTCGGGAAACACTTCCAGAAAATCACGAACGATGGGAATATTGTCAATTTTCTTCTCTTCTGATGGTTGCTCGGCAACGAGTGCCGAATAGTAGTATGACCTTTACGCAGGCACTTCTGCACCTAGTGAAAGTAACACAAGAACTCGTCCAATTTGATAGATAAATGGCGAATGTCGACGGTTGCGGGTTCATTACCCATTATTGGGTTTAATGCAATTCACTAGGTGCTAGTCTATAAGGTGCCCGAGCGATCGGCGCCGCTCCGGGTGCTAAATCATTTTGGAATAGGTGGCAGCCAAGGCAAATCTTCGGGAAACACTTCCAGAAAATCGCGAACGATGGAAATATTGTCAATTTTCTTATCTTCTGATGGTTGCTCGGCAACGAGTGCCAGAATAGTAGTATGACCTTTACGCAGGCACTTCTGCACCTAGTGAAAGTAACACAAGAACTCGTCCAATTTGATAGATAAATGGCGAATGTCGACGGTTACGGGTTCATTACCCATTATTGGGTTTAATTCGACAATGATGATAATAATTAGAGACTTGATGAAGAACGTTAATAGTGTTAATGTCTTAATCGGTTACAGATTTGGACATTTTTTAGTTATAGGATTCGAATTTGTATCCAATGATCACACGGTTTGACTTTTGAAAGTCAACAGGAATACAACACTTTCTATTTTGACTTTGAAAGTCGAAATTTCGGTTTTGGGACTTGGCAGAACTAGTCCCTGCAGTTTGAGATTAAGAAATGACATAATTAGTCCCTAGGATTCAAGATTAGATTAACTGGTTAGGATTTAACGGAATATTTAACTGGATTGCTAATGGGGTTAACCTTAAAAGTTCGGATTGTCACATCATCTGTAGTTGAAAGAATTTTCGTCCCGAAAATTAAAATAGAATAAAAAAAATTTCCCGAATGTCACATCATCCTCTAGTTAAAAGAATTTTCGTCCCGAAAATTACAATAGTACTTTAAGAATTTGACGTGGAGTGCTTGAACAGATTAGGATATTTACGCATCATCTGATCCTCACGCTCCCACATGAATTCCGGTCCGCGCTTCGAGTTCCAACAGACTCTAACAATAGGGATTTTACTGCATTTTAACGTTTTGACTTCCCTGTCCATAATTTCCACGGGTTCTTCGATGAAACGCAACTGTTCATCGATGTGTAGTTCCTCAAGGGGAACTGCGAGTGACTCGTCAGCTAGAGATTTCTTCAAGTTGGAGACTTGAAAGACGTTGTGTACACCACTAAGTCCTTCAGGTAGTTCCAGTTGATACGCTACTAGACCAATTCTCTGCACTATCTTGAAGGTCCAACATAATGAGGATTCAGCTTGCCTTGTTACCCAAAACGAATGACACCCTTCCAAGGTGAGACTTTTAACAAGACCATATCCCCTACTTGAAATTTTAACGGTTTACGACGCTTATCGGCATAGCTCTTTTGACGGTCACGAGCTGCCCCCATACGATTTCTAATTTGAATGATTTTCTCAGAAGTTTCAAGTACGAGTTCAGGACCTGCAAGTTGACTATCCCCAACTTCGGCCCAACAAATAGGAGAACGACATTTCCATCCATATAATGCTTCAAATGGAGTTGCCTTGATGCTAGTGTGATAACTGTTGTCGTAGGAGAACTCCACCAACGGTAGGTGAGATTCCCAAGTGTTACCGAAATCAATCACACAAGCTCGTAGCATGTCCCAAGTGTTACCGAAATCAATCAATCAGTTTGAGGATGGTATGTTGTACTCATATCTAGATGCGTGCCTAAAGCTTTATGTAACGATTGCCAGAAACGAGACGTGAATCGTGCATCATGATCCGAAATGATAGAGATTGGCACCCCGTGCCGAGAGACTACTTTTTTCAAGTAAATACGAGAAAACTTATCAATTTTGTCGGTTTCCTTGATTGCTAAAAAGTGAGCGGACTTTGTTAAACGATCAATGATTACCCAAATGGTATCATATCCGGTAGGAGTTCGTGGCAATTTTGTGATAAAGTCCATGGATATCTGCTCCCATTTTCACATGGGAATCTCCGGTTGCTGGAGTAGACCAGAAGGCTTTTGATATTCAACTTTGACCTTCGCACAAGTCATGCACTTGCTCACATAGGTGGCTATATCGGCCTTCATCTTTGGCCACCAATACAACACCTTTAGGTCATGATACATCTTGACGGAACCTGCTACTCTTCTTCATCCCCACAACCAAAGGCTCCTGCACTTCTCTCTTGAAGACGACTCTCAAAACGACCCTCGATTCTTGACCTTCGCTCTGATACCAATTGTTGGTTCAGGCCCCAATCATACACAAATCAAACTCACTCAAACTCTTATATTAATTAACGTGAAACAGAAAATAAAAATCCACATTAAACTGACTTGAAAACCTAAATAAATAGAACTTGACCCATGCTAAACATGTGTATATTTAACTCCTAAAAACAAGTAAAACACCCCGCCACTATCTTGACTCAATCAAACATAAAATAAACATGTTTAAAATAAAAAAAAACTGTTGCGACCCATTTGACCAGTATCTGATTATGAAGCTGTAACTATATGACCCGTCAAGATTAACCCTACACTTCATGTGCTTTTATTTCTCAACCAGATGATGCTCTTATATGATATTTTCTGCAGCCTCAATTACTGCTGAGAAGCTCTTAATCCACATCTCTCACACCGCAAAGAGCTATTCGGAGGAGGACTTAGATAGCTCAAACGTAAAGTTTCAATATATTCAGGGGATTAACGTATCATAATCACTTCTCAATTCTGTAAGTATTTGCAACTCTTTCTGCTTTTTATTTGTTTATATGGTTTTATTGCTTTCCAGTTTCAGAAACTTTAATGTTATATTTCAAAGTCTATTAGGGAATAAGAATGAAAACTAAGTATGCTAATTAAGTGTTTTTGTGGGTTTTTCTTTGTTTTATTTGGATGGAATAGCATTAGGTAATTTAGGGAATTTAGTTGAATTGAACATTAGATATAAGTTAGGGTTCATGAGACTTTGCAGTAGGTAAGTTAGGGTTCACGATAATAAATCAAATCACATAATGTAATTTAGGGAATTTAGTTAAATCGAACATTAAAGTCAATCTCGAATCAATACCTCTACTTTGAAGATCTGTCAATGTCATTACAATAAACGTTATGATATGTGCTACTATTTTAAGGCGGTAGCCGCCAAATCTACAGTTTCCAACACCCACAAAACTATGGTGGAGTAATCTAGGATTCCAAGGTGTCTTTCTTTCCAATGTGTACTATCTGAAATATATTAACGTCGAAAGGTTGACGCAAACACGGGGGCTTCATAATATTCAAAACATTATATAAAAGGAAAGAAAAACTTTATGTAAATCCTTGCGTTATGGCGTGGACATTGATAATATTTGAAACTTTACATGAAGAAATGAAACCATTAGAAAAATTCATGTTCAAACATTGATAAAAATAGATACAAGAAAATTATAGATTAAAAAAAAATCAAAAAAAAACCTTTAATATTAAGAAGAAAAATAAAAGGAAAAAAAAGGTGGAAATTGCATATTCCTGTCTTCCTGCTTATAGCAGAATCTTTAGGAGCTGTAAAACCCACTGTTCAAATGAACAGTGATTTATCTCACGTAAATGGATACGCCGCCAACATTGATAAATGTATATATTTTCTTGTGGTTTTCTACGTGCGTAATGTTGCGGGTGACAGGTAAATTGTTTATTATTTTTAACGTAACAATTATCCAAATTGCTACGATTAAGTGAATAGTGAGGGTTAACCTGACCAATTTAAGGGGTGTTTGGGATTACTTATTGAAACTAATTATTAACTTATTAACATTTATAAATTAAAAAAATATTTGGGGAAAATGACTTTTGTTACTACTTTTAACCTTTTAAAGAAGGAAAAAGATGTTTTTGAGAAGTAAGGGGAACTTACTTTTCAAAACTCCTTATAACATTTTGTAAAAGTCAATAAGTAGTTTAAAATAAGTAATCCCAAACATGTCCGGCCGGCAAGAGGGACTGAACCCTCAACCTCCACTATGGAGGTAAGTGTCGCACCAAAACATAATAAAACCAGAATTTATATAGATTTGGCAAGCATATTAAGTAGACAATTTGACTCCAACCGTGTTTTTATGAGATTTTGTGCCAATGGGGAACCCATAATTCCAAGACCAGAGAAAGTCCACAGGTGTAGAAACTTCATCTGCTTTACGAAACACATAATGAGGGAAATATGCACGACATAATCCCTCATGAAATGGCACTAAATCACTGAAGTTAGTGATACCCAATGTGACATTGTGGCCTTGTGCAAGTGCGTTGTAACTTCATTCTCCATCTTTTACACAACTTCTATTTTCAACTGAATTTGGGAATGTAAAAAAAAAAATAATCACCTATTAGCTCAGCAATTGAGACTTGAATCTACCAAAATTACCATCTCAATTGATCTCAATCTACGAAGAGCAAAGCAAATCAAACAACAAATGTGAGTTTAATAACCGAAAACGATAACAATTGAAGAAATTTAACAGTTTGAATTTGCATATTCATTGAAGATATAAGAAGAAAACAGAAAACCGTAAAAAAAACCTACGGATTCAGCGATTCATGGGCAAGGAATCATCAAGTAGAAGAAATCAAAAGCAACGACGTGAAGCCATGAATATAAAAGAAGAAAACAAAAAACCCTAATAGAAAACCCCATAAATCAAATGATGGCAATGTCAATCGAAGTTCTATGCTCTGTTCAGAACCGACATCCATCGCCGATCACCGCCTACGAGCTTTCGACACCTCCAAATCGCCGCAGCAACCATTCATAATCAGAGTGAGTTTGGAGAAAAGAACAATGTAGCGCCTGCATTAGGGTCAAAAATGAAAAAAAAAAGTCGGGTAACAGTGAATTATTTATATCCTGAAAATACGTGATGGGTTGGGTTTTGACCCGCGCGTTTTTCTAAAACAGGTTATAATAGAATGGGAGGGAAAATTTGTGAGAGTGAAGGAGGTGTTGACACATGGCCCAATTTGTAATCATTTATTAGGTTAAGGGTATCCATTGTACGTTTATTATATCGTTTGATGCGGGAGAGAATTTAAGAAGAGTTTATGAGATCCTCGAGCGAAGATGGTGATTCATCAGTTGTTCATGAGATTAGGTGTATCGAGCGTGCCTTAGGTAAAAAATGTGGGCATGCCATATATACAGGGCGTTGTCGTGTTGTGAGACATCCCACCCCTAATATGTCTATTACTTACCCCCTTCCACACCAACAATGGAAACATCAAGTGGATGAGAGAGTGGAACAATTCCAACGACAAGTACAACAACAACTGCAAGAACAACACACACGCAACAACTTTCACAAGACATGGTGTGTGGATAGGCTAGGCTATTCCGACGACGCCTATATCAACGACTAAATTCATCTATTCGTACGACCCTGTACCATTAAAATTGTATACACGACATGTCGTGAGGATAGGTCAATTGACCCTAGTGGGATCCTTCTAGTGACAGTTGTTAAAGTTTATTGAAAGAGCATATATTTACTCTTCAAAGTTGAAAGCAGTTGGATGATGATCTGTAAGTCAAGTACATATGTGGACTCCATACACACCTTTTTTGTGATATTAATATATCAAAAGTCTTACGTATTCACTTACTCTCAATTTGTAATGTCGACGACGAATAAGAAAATTTCAATTTTTTTTTTGCTTTTTTTCTATTTTTACATGCACCCCTTTTAATTTTCACATTTTTAAATAATACCCCTCAACTTTTTAAAAATTCAAATATAATTCTAAACAAATTAATTTGTTGTTGTGTTTGATATTTTTTTTCGCGTCCCAGTATAAATTTTGTTATACTCATTTACATGTGTCTACCACAACTTCCCCTCAACTCTATAAAATGTCAAAATTAGGTGTTTTTCCCCACCGTCATGCATATGTCACCTATCTTTTGAGCCATAATTTATTTTGGGTTTTTTTATTGGACTAACCGAGTCGTCGTAACTTTATACATTTTTTTATGTATTTAATCACGTTTTTTTGTGTTTAGCCATTTTATTGTCACTGCCTCAACCGTTTAAAATTTTGTTATAATCATTTACAAGTGTCTACCACAACTCCTCCCTCAACTTTGTAAAATGTCAAAATTAGGTTTTTTTCCTCACCGTCATGCCACATGTCACCTATCTTTTGAGCCATAATTTTTTTTGGATTTTTTTTATTTGGTTTTTTTACTTTCTTTTTATTGAACTAACCAAGTCTCCGCAACTTCATACATTTTTTATCTACTTCATCATGTTTTTTTGTTCTTAGCCACCTTATTGTCACTGCCTCAACCGTTTAGGGTCCGCTTCCTGCCGCGGATCGCGGGGTGTTAATGTCATCGTACTTAGCGATGTTAGTGTCACAACCGCAACACGTGTAGCGAGATTCACAAATGCACGAGCTTAGTTATGTACTTAACCATGTAAATTTCACTACACGACCCCGTCGCATAGCGCGGGTCATGATTTCTAGTTATCTCACATTTTACATATAAGTTTTACCATTATTTTTCTTCAATTAGTTATATATGAAAAATAACAAATTATGATAGATGTTTCTTAAAATATGATAGATATTTCTTATATCTGGTTACTATTAATTAGAGGTGCACAAAAAAACCGGTTCCGGTTCCTACCCGGTATTTTCAAGAACCGATTCCTACCCGATCATTCCCGCTGGTTCCTACCCAGTTTGGGGTTTTCTTTGCTCGACCGGTTCAACGCGGACCCGGTTCCTACCCTTTCCCTTGGCTTCAGATTTCTTGACCCGACCCGACCCTCCTTGATCATTAGCAATGGACCAGACTTAGCAGGAGCTAGTATGTTCATCTCAGCAGGTTTCAGCATCATATGCAACTTCAGGATGGTCTTGTCCCAAGCATTCATATTGTAGTTTAAGTGAACTGATCATATGAATTTCGCAGTGAGTTGAGGATAATATCCCCAGCCAATTCATTTCTTAAAGGGGAGTCGAGACGTGCTAGATGATCAATGTGCCCCTTCATCTTCAACACATGTGTGTTGACTAAAAAACCTTCTTGCATACGACAGCTTATTAGTGATCTTATCACCTCGAAGCATTCATGACGGGCCTGTTGCTGGATCATTTCCTGCAGCTGCCTAATCATACAGTATGCTGGCATGTCCACCAGATTCTTTTGAAGTTCTGGTATCATGGACGCCAGCATCAAGCAATAGACCTTGATAGAGTCATCAACTTGCTTATCCCAGGTCTTACAGGCTTGGGCTGTAGCAGCAGCTGGTTCTTCCTGGATTGGTTCCTCGAGAACATACAGTTTGTTCTCAGCCTTGATAACAATTGTCAAGTTTCGGTACCAGTCCATGAACTTGGAGTTGTCAAGTTTATCCTTCTCAATGATAGATTTCAGGGAGAATGAGGAATTTGTATTAGATTCGTTAGACATTTACAAAATTCAAAATAAAAGTTTTAGTATTTTCATGCATAATTTCCTAATTAAAATTTTATGACCCAATTGCAAAATAATATAATTAGGAATAAGATCCCGGTTCCCCATGCCTCAGTGAATGGCTAAGCACTCTTCACTGGCATAGCTAGACAGGTAGGTAACGATTACCGATTGTATCAACTATACAACTCTCGGTTTGAGGGGCATGACGAGTAATGTCAAACTTTGGATACGTTTCCCTCAACTACGTCCGCTTAAACGACTTAAGTGATATTTGTCCTTCAATTGTAACTGTAGACCCGGCCTAAGAGACTCAGAAAACGCGGTTCTACCTTCAACCAAAACCGTAGGGCTGGATGCAGGGTAATTCACTAACACCGGGGGTTCGGATATATTAGTTGAAGTGTTACAATTAAGGGTGGTGCAGAAATATCGATTTTATATATTGGGATTTCTTTAATGTTTTTAAATATTACCATTTCGGGTCAAAAACATTTTGGTCGACAAGTAGCATGATACAAGTCGTGCAATTTTAGTAAACCGATTTTACTAATTATTAGTTCGTGAAACACATTCAACACTCGACACGATCCAATTTCAAATACCCTATTAATCTAAATTGATAATTTGTCGTGAACTGATTTTAAACTAATCAACTTTTTAATTAATTTAAAATTGTTTTAAATAAAACTAATTAATTTAAAACTTATTTTTACATTTAAATAAAACACCTTTTTATTTAATTATCTTTCTAAGAAAAATAAAAAATTTAATAACCTCGTCGTTATAAATTGTGTCAAAAGTTTTATAAAAATTTTGCGGTTTAATTATTATCCTAAATAATTTTATCACAACCACAAAAATAAATAAAACATAGAATCGAGCAACTAGGAAAAATTGTCCGGTTTTGTTCGAGCCATCAAACGAATAACCGGACTGGTCTAAGCGATAACAAAATTAACAAATCTGTCATCTCCCACTTAGTCCAAGATCTTCATCTTTAGTCCTGTCATTATCCGCCTTGGACTTCTAGTCTTCGTCTCTTTAGGATTACAATATGTATTTACAAATACACTAAAAATAAATAAATAAAAATAAACCTAACTATTACATCGGGGTTCCAAATAACCCATAAATACAAAAAAAACAACCAATAAATAAACAATACAACCACAGGTCTCCCGTGCTCGATTCATTCAACACAATCACAACAAACGAAAAATGCTCGATCTTTTGTCAAACAAAAGTTTTGAAAAATAAAACAATAGATCGATAAAAACAAATACATCTACAAGCGCGTAAAAGGGGCTCTGATACCACTGTTGGGAATCAAGGTACCAGTTTTAACTTTTAAATCAATTATTATTTAAACCTTTTAAATAAATAAATCATATATATTTTGCGGAAGCGATTTAATAGTACCTTTACTAGATCAGATCTAGATTCCAATCATTGATCTGATTACACGCGTATAAACAATATTAAATAACCAACCATAGGATGTTCAGATTTATACCTTTGACGATAGCCAGAACTGAAACACCTTAGTACAACGAACGTCACGCTAGTTGACTTGTACACGAAAACCTGCAGCAAAACGTCACACGGGATGCGCAAAGAGGAGCCGACCACGATGGTGGCTTGCGACGGTGGCGGTTCGGTGCGGCGGCGGATGACGATTCGGCGGTGGGGGGGCCGACCGGAACTTGAAAGGATGAGGGGAGGGGTTTTCGAAATTCTTATGGTGGCTAAGAACTTTGATTAGGTTTTAGGGTTAGAGTTAAGGTTATATTTATAAACCTGTAACTTACAATCTAGCCCCTGAGATATTAACATTTAATACCCAATAAAAATTAACTATTTAATCATTAACCTTTCTATTTTACTAATTAACAATAATCAGTAAAATCTAATCTTTTAAATATTTAACAAATTTAAACATTTATTCCCCGTAAATAATTAATTAATCAAATAATCAATTATCTCAATCTGCGATAAATATTTCACTAAATACTTATTCACCATTTAATAAATCCGTCTTTCGTGAATAATATTTAACAATTAAATATTATATATTTGTTCGTTGCCTAAGGTGTAACTCTTTAGATCGTACCTTAACGGTAATGTTGACTTAATTGATGATCGGACATCATATATCCAACACGTTGGCAGTTAGCCAGTCCATTCCCAGTACAAAGTCAACCCTCCCAAAACCATAAAGAACATCGGGGTCCACTCTGGCAAGTTCTTGCGTCAGAGCATACGCTCGAGTCTTTGCTCGGGGCATCTCTTCTTTCCTTTCCGGGCCTTTCCCTTTCCCAGCTTCACCCATCCTCGGCTTAGTGCATTCTCGGCTCATGTGGCCACTCTCCCCACAGTTAAAACATTTGAAGCCTTGTGGGCATTCACGGGAGAAATGTCCGGTCATGCCGCATTTGAAGCACAGATTCGATCCAATCCTACATTCACCAGCATGTTTTCCCCCATACTTCCCACGGACCGTTGTCTCGCCGACCCTGGCTTGTTTATCCCGAGCGTCAAATAACTTCCCACTCGCTCGCTTGGCAGGGAAACTTGACTTCTTTTTAGGCTCATCAATGGCAACGATATTCAGCGGCAGATCATCAAATACTACGCCACTCAGTTTTACTACTGAATCCTAGGTAGTATGGGCGTTTTCCTTGACGTCGGTGCGGACCTAGTCCAGTAGTCCCTGAATATAGCAAACAATCTTCCTCTCCTCGGATGTGATCAGATGTGGCACCAGACGCGCCAGTTCATTGAACTGAGTGGTGTACTGCCGATGGGTCATGCTTCCGACTTCCAATCCCAGAAATTCTCTCTCCACCTTCTCGATCTCATTCCTTAGAAAAAAGTTCTTAATCACCAAGGTTTTCAGTTTGCTCCAAATCATTGGGTCGGCAACCTCGTCCCCTTTTGTCTGCCTTACACCTTCCCACTAGTGAGATGCTTCCTCCCTTAAGGAGTTAGCAGCAAACTTCACAATCTGATCGGGTCAGCACTCGCTCTGACGGATGGTGAATTCCATACGGATCAACCAGTCAAAAGTAGCCACCGCGTCCTTCTTCCCAGTCAGAACCTGTGGGTCACATGCATTGAAGGACTTATGGTAGCAACCGTGAGCAAGCGACGCGTTAGCTGCCTTTATGATCGGGGCACAAGTTGTCGGGTTAGATCCGCCTGCCCCGTTAACATTCTTCCATGCTTCAACCAACAAGTCTGGAAAGGACGCCTTCATCAATTCAGTAAATTCTCGGGCCATGACCGCTTACACCTCTGGCTCGAAGGTGAAATTGTGACAATCCAACATTTCATGTTAACTCCATTAACAATTTTGTTAAACTTTCTGTTAAATCTAAACCCTGTTAACTCTGTTATAAACCTCAAGGACCATTTTTGGTCACTATTGAAACTTAAATAAATGAAAGTCAGGGACTAAAGTTGCAATTAATCCAAAACCGATTTGGTTGACTTTTGGAAGTCAACGATTGCAAGTTTGAATCCCAAATTCAAACCAAAACAGAAAATCAATTCAAATTCATAACGGATTTGATCCTTAATACCATAACCGATCATCATTGAGCTTTAATCATTTGCATTACGTTCGAATTAATCCCAATTAATGGCCATTAAACCCATAACCGTCATCTCTATCATCAACGATTATCAAATTCGCTCAAATCTCCTATTATCCTCACCAATTGAACACCTGCACACCTCATTCGAACTACACTCAAGCTTTTGCGCACATCAGTATCATCGGAGATACATCAGGGGACGCCGGGGACCAACCCATCATTTTCGCGACTGTGTTTTAGTCGGGAGCCATCAATTCGTCATCAAATATGGTAATTTAACCTACCCTTAGCTTTGTATGAGTCTGCCTATTGAAAACCCTATGCCAATTTGGGCATATATCATCGATTTGATTAAAACCCATAATCTAAGGTTCATACAATTTCAGTTTAATCGAACTCTACTCCTGACCTGTTTTAAATCCAATTAATATACATGATTAGCTTCGCAATCCTCTGTATAGTAAATGCCCTATGTTTATTGAATCAAATATCATCGAATTGTGTAAGATCCGATAACTACGGTTTGTTCTTAATCGGTTTTGGGGCTTTTGATCTTAAACACATCCTTAATGAAATTAAACCACATCCATAGATTCGCAATGTTTTAATGAGTAAAATCCCCATGATTTCATCAGTTTCTAACATCAAATTCGTTCAGTGTGATTCTGAGTTCAAAAGCTAGGGTTTCGGGATTTCAAATGAGTTTTTAACCAATCTAAACTTGATAAATTTTCAATTAAACGCATACACAGATTCGCCATATCTCGATTAACAAAACCCCTCATCTGTTTGGTTCGACCGAAGTCAAAATCGGTGAATTTGGGGGCTGGACTTGGTTCGGCTTCGATAGGGGGGAGAACACAAGAAACCAAGTTGCAAAAACTATTTCAGTGTGGGTTTAGAATGTGATGGCCTAGCGGCAGAGATGGTTCAGGCTTTGTGCTCATAGGGGAGGGACCCGGGTTCGAATCCCTCCACGCTGTTTTGTTTTTAAAATCTGTTCCCAACCATTATTTTAATATTAAATCAAACCCTATAATATTATATTAATATATTAGCATGTTTTAGCCCGGGAAACCACCTGTAGGCTCGGGTTTGGTTTGTAAACCATATTTATTATTAAAAACTCATTTATAAAATAATATTTATATTATTTTCAACCCAAAACTCCAACTAAAAATAAAATATTTATATATATATATATATATTATCATCGCGTTCATAAACATTTTTGTAGCATTTTAAAGTTATGAATAATATAATTATTTGTATTATTTACACTCGTTATATCCTCGAATAAAATTGATAAATTATTATTTTTGTCACGCAAGTTAATTATTTGCGTTAATTCGCTAAACTTAAAAATAATATAATAAATTATATTATTTTCCTAGAATTCTAGTTAACGACAAAACGCTCGAATATATTTATTATATATATTTTGTCATTCGTCGTGTAACGTATATATATCTTAATTATTAATTAAAGAATTCATATTCCCGTGGACACGTTCGTCTACTCTTGATTATTAGAGCGTTTCTTTAGGATGTTTCTCTTTCCGTGTCGTCGTCACAAATCCCAACTTATCCCTAATTTATGTGTTTATAATTTTAGGGCATACGTAAGTCGTCTGAGACTTACACTTGTGGTTTCAACTTATCTCTCGTGTGAGCCAATCCACTACTAGTTTTCACGTCCCCTTTTACTATTTTATCTTGGGGGAGAAAACATGTCGCAAACTATTTTTGGAATATTGTATTCATATGTTATCAATGTTAAAGCTAAGCGTAGCACGCTATCACTGAAAGTCCTCAACACACATCGGACCGATAATAGTGATCTTAGCGAGGTAATGTTTAGTAGTACTACTGGGTTTGACAAATCTCACCCACGTTAGTCGCGCTAACTCGATTGGAGATCGAACGGGTGAAATGTTAGCATACTCACATCGTCGGGGTTGATAGACCTGGCAGGAGGCAAATAAACAAACAGCCATCTTCGATTGCGAGCGCTTAAGTTAAACATGAACATAGGTTAGCTACCTATAGATACATTTTGAATGATCAATAATCTGGTAAACGTTTATTTATATACTGAAACCTGTGAACTCACCAACCTCGTGTTGACATCTTTTCTTGCATGTTTTCTCAGGTCGCTAAGATAAGGCACAGGTGCACACATAGGACATGCATGGAATTCTCCTTTCGATTTATGTTTTATTAAATTGTTTAGACTTTCTGTGAATTATGTTTGGGTTGGACTTTTGGACTTTTTGGGCGCGTTTGCTTTGCGCATTTACTTTCTTTACGCATCCGCATTAAAACTCTGATTAATATGATATTTTCATTTGAGTCCCATGTAGAGTCGTTCAATGTAACTAATGACTGAGATCCTGGTTTGTCACTTCCCAAAACGGTAAAACTTCGTTAGTGGAATTTGGGGGTGTGACAGAAATGTTGTTCTTCTATGGGAGTCCGTACAGTTTCATGCACACTGTTTTCTGGTTCCGTGTGAACGCTTCCCTCTTCACTGTATTCCTGATGAGCAGGGGTCCTATCACGTCCATCGGTACGGCCCCTACGACGCCTTCCGATCTTTCGTCCCGCAATGTCGTTATATAAGACAAGGGATCTAATGTCATCACGCTAGTTAACAAATAGAATTCAACAAGCATTGTAAGATTTTAATATACATTGGCTATCTGCAATTAACCATTACACTACCTTTTGACTTCCATTTGACCACCTTTATCATTCCATCAGAACATAAGTCCTAACCTAACACTTTCTAAGGCATACTATATACATATATATACTACCCCCATACCTAATGTTGTGGCTCGAGTTACCCGTTCTGGAATCCGCTATCGGTCCCATTCACAGTTTAAGTTCCGACACTGAGAGTGTCCAAATCTCTCAAACTATTGCTCTGATACCAAGTTGTAAAGCCCCTAACTCGGGAGGCCTCACGTGTTGGATTTACACATTCACAAACAGTTCTTAAACTTTAATATCAAGTAACGCAACATAAGACTTTCATTCAAACATAACATCAACATTGTTCAACATGCGGAAGCGTAAACATTGTCTAAAACATAAACATAACCTAATCAAATCATAACGGGATGCTAGTATTCATGATCAGCCGGCTAACTCTTCATCGCTTGCCAAGCATCACCGTCTGTCATCATTACAAGTCCTTAACCTGAATGTGCATACTAAAACTCAGCTACGCTAGTGAATTCTAGCTTTTTCATAAAAAAAACATTAACTTCAAATATTTGCCAAAAATATAACATTTAACTTCATTAATAAAAGCGTACGTAAACATGCAATAACATAACACAACACATAAGTCATCAATCATATCGAATTTGCGTCTTCTCGTAACATTCAATTCCAACTTCAAGTACGATACCTCATAGGGCATCCGTACCAAACTTCAAGCACGACATCACAAGGATGACACATACCAAACTTCCAGCACGATACTCCATGGAGTAGTCGTACCTAACTTCAAGCTCGATTACCCCGCAAGGTAAATCGTACCAACTTCAAGGATCATGGTAATCCCTATGGTGACTGTCATCACCCCTGTTATACAACAGTTGGCCAGCCACAAAGGCCCCAATAAAGGTAAGGCCCATAGCATACATCTCATACCTATAACCTCAATTCCTTAAGGAATAATGACAGATTCGTTCGTTTGTGACTTTCATAAACATTCACTTCTTTACTTCAAAACTTCAGTCAAGTCATTCGTACGTTTTATTAAAAATAATTCATTCGTAAACACATCGTAAACCTCGTTTGGCACAATATTTCATAAACACATCGTTTATAACCTTTCCTTCCAAAAACATCATCCGTAAGCATCGTTTCATAAAACATCATAAACATCATTTATCAACATCGTTTTATAAACCGTCACATCGTTACGTTTGTACACCAGCTCAAAAACATTATTTAAAACATTTAAAGATGGGATTCTAGAACTCACCTGATAAGTTTGTCCTAACGAAGGTCCAACAGCGTCACACACACGATCTGAACTGAGTAGTTAAATATACAACAGACCTAATCCCGACTCTATCGGTTTATCCATACTGAACTAGGCGAACTTAAAGCAAAGTTCGCCCCTTACAAACCTGGCGAACATACTAAGTTCGCCTGATCCATACCCAGCGAACTTAGCAAGTTCGTTAACGTAAGTTCGCTGGTTCAACCCAGTGAAGTTACTAAGTTCGCCGGCCTATGTTTGCTTACTTCTTGCCCAGGCGAACTTCACAAGTTCACCTGCGTGGCTGTCATCTTCTCCAAAACACTAAGTTTGCAGGTAAATGGCGGCCAGATCTGTTTACGTTTAAGATACTAACTTTTTACGTTCAAAACTTGTAGTTTTCTTCCCTGGTCACAGATCTATGATTATTTTCTCATTTGGTTCATAAAAACCCAACCTTTTTATGAAAAATACTCGAAACCCCACTTAAACAAAAAAACTCATATTTAGGTTGGTTCGTTACCTGAAACGAGCTTCTGATTCAGAGGTTTTGCACACAAGCAGTAGAGGAACGAGATGCTAGCTCCTCGGGTCGATCCATGTACTTTCTCTCTCTACGGTTACTCTCTCAAGAATGGCAAAATGAGAGAATCCTTAAGGGTTTAGGCTATTTATAGGGGAGGACTCCCCTATCTTCGCCACCCCAAGTTCGCCAGGCCCATCCCGGCCCGGCCCATCACGCCTCGTTCGTTTATTCCGTTCGTTCTCGCATTTTAACCCGTTATTATAATTCTCGTTTTATTTTTGGGATGTTACGGTAGGTTCATTAACGTGTCTAAATGTTTCATGTCAAAACAATGTTCTTCACAAGTAATCTATTTACTTTTCAATCTTGGCTGTCTCTGGCAGTTATGCAGATCGTGCAGTGCATTTTGTGAGCTTCCTAGAGATATACCAAATAGGCAAGTGATTTATGCTATAAAATTGTTATATTAATAAATTATTATTTGATTTTGTTGAAAATGCTCATAGTTTGGTTACCATGCAGTTGTTTTTGTTGGGATAATCTTGATGATACGGATTTTAAACATAGTTCGTGGATACGGGTTATGGAGTCGGATACGGGTCAGAATGTAAAACGGGTCGCGGGTCTGGTTTATATTCTTGTGCACGTTGAATAATAAAGAAGAAGTCTAAGATTGACCGAGATTTGTTGAAAGTGTACGTTGGTGTGGTACATGTTGGGTAAAGAAGAGGACTTTTCCGGGTTTTTTGGTAGAATTAGTATTTTAATTGTTTTTATTAATCCCACGTTTGTTCCTATTAGGCTATATAAAGCCTCCTGGTTATTGAATAGAAGCATGCAGCAGTTTTATAAAATCATATTCTTCTCACGTAGAATAGCGGGTGTTGTCTTGTGTGTGTGTTTTTAGTGTGTGTAAGTGGGGCCTGAACCAACAGTTTTATGCATATCCATTGATGCATATGCTGGATTGTTTTATGCATATGATGAAAACTCAATCTTTCAGGTTTGCACTATGAGTTCCATTAGTTATTATTATTTATTTACCACACACACATAAAAACACATTTCCCTCCTTTTTGATTAAATGCTGACTTTTGAGACAAATAGGTGTCTTTGACTGATGAAAGCCGGGATATGTGGAAAATGTGCCTGGAGTTGAAGAATGTGTTGCTGCTTTGGCAAGTTGTTCTGATCCTTTCTAGAGAGACAAGTATACTTAGAACAAGTGCTATCAGATTTGTTTTTATTCTATGATATATAAAGTTTTATTATTTGATATGAAAATACAGTTCCATATGATATATTTGATTTACAATATTAAATATCAGATTTGTTAGCTATGGTTTTTTGAAATTATCTCTTGTGAAGATATATTTAGAAATGATATAATATATGAGGTGCAACTTACTTTTAATGTTTAGGTTAGGTAATATTGTTACACAAGGATGACAAACTGCTAAGAGCATTCATCACTTAAAGATAAAAAAAATAATGAATTATTTAATCTGGCATTGTTGTTTTGGGATTTAAGGAGGAAAACTGGACCATTTAGACGAACAAGATCGAGCCATTGGATACTTCTGTGATTTCGAATAGCGTTTCACATTCCGCTAACCTGAGTGATTAAGCAAGTTTAGTTTATGGGCCTAATACAAATGCACTAAGAGCCTCCCAAGATAGCAAGTTAGCAATTTTGTTCTGATTACCAAATTTCAAAGTTTGACCATGTCTGGTCTTTTATAATATTATCTTGTGCTTTATATAGAATAGATGCCAGAAGATGCAAAGCAAGAGCCTGTTGTTAAGGAATCTAATATGCAAATATCATGAGAGCAAGTAAGAATATTATGGGTATGGCACGCAGAAAAACATTAAAAGATAATATACTAGAAATACTTCTGTGAGACCTGAGGATGCGTTGCGTGTACCATGATTAACTCTTCAACTATTTTCAATAAAGATGGAAATATTATGGGCGGGTCAGGCGGGTTAAAACGGGTCATGGATGAAATGGATATTTTTAACGAGGTTAAAACATTTGGGCTTGGTTTTAAAACTTTTATAATCATTTGATGTGTTAAATACGATTACTAAAAACAACATTATCACACTATTAATCTAATTATTTGGATAAAATGATTTATGAGATTGTATGCATTAAAAACAGAACTTTGGACGACTTTCAAATGGCTTGACCGTTTCTCTTTTAGCTTATTATTTTTTTATTTGATCCATTTAGCGTAAAGTGAAACCCAAATCGACCCATTCGTAAGTAAATGGGCCAAAATGGAACCCTTGCTTTCAATAATACTTCATGTTGGTTCAGGCCCCAATCATACACAAATCAAACTCACTCAAAGCCTTGTAATATTAATTAACGTGAAACAGAAAAAAAAATCCACATTAAACTAACTTGAAAACCTAAATAAATAGAACTTGACCCATGCACAACATGTGCATATTTAACTCCTAAAAACAAGTAAAACACCCTATGACTTAGACCCACTATCTTGACTCAATCAAACATAAAATAAACATGATTAAAAAAAAAACTGTTGCAACCCATTTGACCCGTATCTGATTATGAAGCTGCAACTATATGACCCATCAAGATTAACCCTACACTTTCCTCTTTAATCTTGACACTGATCCATTTCTTCATGAACAAAACTTTGGAACACTTATCGATCGACTCCTCTTTTCCTCCTGATTCTAGCCTTTCTGTGGTCACAACCCTCTCTACCTAACCAACAATCATTGTTGCTGTTGTTAGGAACAACGTGGGGCAGTTGAATCAACACACACACATGCACAAACGATAATCATGCGGTACAGAAAAATAAACGACACAAGAATTTTACGTGGTTCGGTCCCAGTGGGGGACCTACATCCACGGGCTGCAACAAGGTTATTTCATTAAGCTCTAGGCACACAGATTACAATTAAAACATAGGGTATTTATAGATTAAAACTAGGTTTCCTAACTTGTTCTCCAAGTTAGGACCAAATCGTAGAGATAGGCCCATCAGGGCCGGCTAACCCTAATTAGGGTCGGCCGCCTCTAAACGAGACTCCACACCTAACAACCTCCCACTTGGAGGCTCGAGCAATCATCAATCCACTATCCAAGCAGACCCTATACCAGTAACTCCGGTAATCTTCAATAACAGATATCCTCCAAGCCTTTAGTTCTAAGAACAAGCTAACACTTCACTATTAGAAGTTTCCAAGCCTCCAGCTCCCAAGAACAAGCTAAGATTTCAAATAACAAAAGTCCTCCAAGCCTTCATTTCCCATAAACAAGCTAAGACTTCAATCCAATCCTCGTAGTTGCAGCCTGCTCCTCAATTACGAGAAGAGCCCGTTGAAGCTCCCCCGAATAGCTCCCATTCATGGTAAAACCAGCCATTGACTCATCCTCAATCTCAACCGGCACCTACTCACTTAAACTACCGGCTCTAGAGACTTCCAAAGGAAACACCACTCTCCAAAACCTGCAAGTACCATGGGGAGATTTTCCCATTCGAAATTCCGGTCTTCAAAACCCAATGGTGTTTTGAACTGTACCCAGAACACGTCCCATGTTCCCACTGTTCCCAAAACTCCTGACCTGGTTTAAACCTCCGAGTGCACTCAGTTGACATCTCTGTGGCTCCAGGATTCACACTTGCAAAATGAATCCACTTAGCTCTACCCGATGAAGCGAGCCAAGGCTTTAATACTCGGAAGTTGGTTCCTTTCTTTCAGCGATACATAAACCTGTATCTTCCCAAAGTATTCAAACAATAGATTCACCAATGCTTCACAGAAGTGAGTAATGAAGCATACCAGAATCTTGAACCCATGAGTCTCCACTGCCTTCACTGAGTCACAATGCATCAACCTAGACACATTCTCTAAAGCAGAATTTAATATCTTTGACATCGACTCTAAAGAATGTTACATACCTCCATGCAGCTCCACCAAGTCAAATATGCACAGCTCCCATTGTCCCTCTTATCCCAACCCAATACCAAAACCAACATTCCATGAGATTATCCCCGATCGTACTTTCCCAGCAAACGTCTTTAAGCAGCACAAGATCCCGGATCCCCTCAAATGTTGAACCACTGATCACCACCGAACAAGAAATAGCTACACAGTTCCAGACCAGCTAACCGAAAAATGGTTATAACAGCTGTAGAGCTTTCATGAAAGAAAACGGTATGAAGGATTCCGCGACCGTACACCCGATCGGCTAATCCTAACTGAAAAATCTTTCAACCGAGCAATATCACCGACTTCTTTTTTCACTTATGTCTTCACCAGCACACCAGAACCGGAATACTTAAAACCCAAAGCATTCCAAACCTGCTGGTTCCATTTTCACTAGTTTTATCCCATAGTACCACACCCAAGTTCTTTTGACAAAACCAACCAACCTCCAAACCGTTAAACCTTTGGATAATAAGCATCACGTCTTCAGCCATAACAATAGCAAACAGAAAACATATCGAAATAGTGAAATAAACACAGTAATGTCACGGACCTGAACTTGATAGTTGTTCTACCAAACACTTTCAATAAACCGATCTACTCCTACAATAATCCTCGCAGACAAATCTAAACCCGAATATTGAATTTCACATAACCCGGATCCCTAGTTGTTGATAATAAACAGTCAAACAAAACTCTAACCTTCACCTGACGAATCCAAGAGCTTTATAACCAAACCCTAATCGGCGGCTTCAGAGAGGTTAACCCGGTACCCGAAACAATCAAACCGTTAACCCGCAACACAAACCCGAAACACACGACCCGACGCTTCACGTGCAAACCCGAGTGAAACCAGCAACTCCAAGAGATCCACAACAGAAACTCTAATTGCAAAATCACTCCAAATCTGTCTCGAACGGCCCTGTTTTATTTCCCCTTTTGTGCAACCTAGGGTTTGAAAAAACCCTAATTCCGACGGCCCAAAAAACAAGAAACCAGGCTGCGAATCAGCCCTGGAACAGCAGCAGAAAAACAAAAAAATTCTGGAAACACTGTTCATGTCGGAAAACATTGTTCACGGCGGCGGCGGTACTGTAGTAGCAGATCTGAATCAACCCTCGATCAGCCTCTACACTTTTTCTCAATCGAAAACCGTGCAGACCGTGTGTAAACGACGGGCCAAAGCTCTGGTACCACTTGTTAGGAACAACTTGGTGCAACGGAATCAACACACACACATGCACAAACGATAATCACGCGGTACAGAAAAATAAACGACACAAGAATTTTACGTGGTTCGGTCCCAGTGGGGGACCTACGTCCACGGGCTGCAACTAGGTTATTTCATTAAACTCTAGGCACACAGATTACAATTACAACATATGATATTTATAGATTAAAACTACGGTTCCTAACTTTTTCTCCAAGTTAGCACCAAACCGTAGAGATAGGCCCATTAGGACCGACTAACCCTAATTAGGATCGGCCGCCTCTAAATAAGACTCCACACCTAACAGGTGTCACATTGAAATCCTCTTGCTATCTTACTTTTTTTATTTCGAATTTAGGTATTTTTTAATCCGAATAGCTCCTATGGCCAAAACTCCATGTCTCCATGCACATGATATCATGCATACGTATACCATCATGGCCATCTCCATTCATTTGCCAAAATTCTTTTCCCCTGGTGCAAATTGAATATTACATAAAACTTGCCCACAATAATTTATTTCAACTTATTGCTTAGTGTTCCTCTCGAGACATCTAGCTCCACCGCCGCCTTCAACTTTCAATCACACTTAATTCTCATGTCTACTTGCTTCAGTTTAATTTCCACCTACTTGCTTCTTTCTCCGATGATTTCCATCCGTGAGAATTTCTCATGCTTGCTTGCTTCTTTTTTCTTTCTCAATTGATTCACAAACTCACGATCATTCTACTTCTTTGATTCTCCTCACACGAAACCACTAAGGTTTTCAATCTTCCTCCACACGAGATACCTTTTCGAACACACAGTTCCTCGATCACACAAGTCTCGGCTTCAACAGAAAAGCCGATTAGGCTTCTTGTCCCTCGATCACACAGATCAGCAAACTTCTCGGTTCACCCAGAACCGTTTTCTGGCTTTGATTTCGTCTCCTTCACTTAATCGGTTCACGTAGAACTTCTTCTTGATCGAACACTTACCGAATCACACAGATTCGTCTCCTCGTTTTGTTCAAACAGACCGTTGTATGGCTCACGCAGAACCGTTCCGCGATCACATACATCGTCTCTTCTTTGCCGTCTCCTTCTTCGTCTTAGGCCCTCTCCGGTTCACCCAGAACCTGCTACTCTTCTTCATCCCCACAGCCAAGGGCTGCTGCCCTTCTCTCTTGAAGACGACTCTCAAACCGACCCTCGATTCTTGACCTTCGCTCTGATACCAATTGTTGGTTCAGGCCCCAATCATACACAAATCAAACTCACTCAAACTCTTATATTAATTAACGTGAAACAGAAAATAAATATCCACATTAAACTAACTTGAAAACCTAAATAAATAGAACTTGACCCATGCTAAACATGTGCATATTTAACTCCTAAAAACAAGTAAAACACCCCATCTACTATCTTGACTCAATCAAACATAAAATAAACATGTTTAAAATAAAAACAAATTGTTGCAACCCATTTGACCCGTCAAGATTAACCCTACACTTCATGTGCCTTTATTTCTCAACCGGATGATGCTCTTATATGATATTTTCTGCAGCCTCAATTACTGCTGAGAAGCTCTTAATCCACATCTCTCACACCGCAAAGAGCTATTCGGAGGAGGACTTAGATAGCTCAAAGGAAAAGTTTCAATATATTCAGGGGATTAACGTATCATAATCACTTCTCAATTCTGTAAGTATTTGCAACTCTTTCTGCTTTTTATTTGTTTATATGGTTTATTTGCTTTCCGGTTTCAGAAACTTTAATGTTATATTTCAAAGTCTATTAGGGAATAAGAATGAAAACTAAGTATGCTAATTAAGAGTTTTTGTGGGTTTTTCTTTGTTTTATTTGGATGGAATAGCATTAGGTAATTTAGGGAATTTAGTTGAATTGAACATTAGATATAAGTTAGGGTTCATGAGACTTTGTAGTAGGTAAGTTAGGGTTCACGATAATAAATCAAATCACAAAATGTAATTTAGGGAATTTAGTTAAATCGAACATTAAAGTCAATGTCAAATCAATACCTCTACTTTGAAGATCTGTCAATGTCATTACAATAAACGTTATGATATGTGCTACTATTTTAAGGCGGCAGCCGCCAAATCTACGGTTTCCAACACCCACAAAACTATGGTGGAGTAATCTAGGATTCCAAGGTATCTTTCTTTCCAATGTGTACTATCTGAAATATATTAACGTCGAGACGTTCCGAGGGCTTCATAATATTCAAAACATTATATAAAAGGAAAGAAAAACTTTATGGAAATCCTCGCGTTATGGCATGGACATTGATAATATATGAGACTTTACATGATGAAATGAAACCATTAGAAAAATTCACGTTCAAACATTGAGAAAAATAGATACAAGTAAATTAAAGATTAAAAAAAACCTTTAATATTAAAAAGAAAAATAAAAGGAAAAAAAAGGTGGAAATTGCATATTCCTGTCTTCCTGCTTATAGCAGATTCTTTAGAAGCTGTAAAACCCGCTGTAAAACCCGTTGTAAAACCCACTGTTCAAATGAACTGTGATTTACCTCACGTAAATGGATAAGCCGCCGACATTGATAAATGTATATATTCTAGTGGTTTTCTACCTACGTGATGTTGTGGGTGACAGGCAAATTGTTTATTATTTTTAACGTAACAATTATCCAAATTGCTACGATTAAGTGAATAGTGAGGGTTAACCTGACCAATTTAAAGGGGCTGACAAGAGGAATTGAACCCTCAACCTCCACTATGGAGGTAAGTGTCGCACCAAAACATAATAAAACCAGAATTTATATAGATTTGGCAAGCATATTAAGTAGAAAAATGAACTCCAACCGTGTTTTTATGAGATTTTGTGCCAATGGGGAACCCATAATTCCAATACCAAGAAAGTTCCATCTGCTATACGAAACACATAATGATGGAAATATACACGTCATAATCCCTCATGAAATGGCACTAAATCACTGAAGTTAGTGATACCCACTGTGACATTATGGCCTTATGCAAGTGAGTTGTAACTTCATTCTCCATCTTTTACACAACTTGTATTTTCAACTCAATTTTGGAATGTAAAAAAAAAATTATCACCTGTTAGCTCAGCACTTGAGACTTGAATCTCCCAAAATTACCATCTCAAATGATCTCAATCTACGAAGAGCAAAGCAAATCAAACAATAAATGTGAGTTTAATAAACGATAAAAATTGAAGAAATTCAACAGTGTGAATTTGCATATTCATCGAAGATATAGGAAGAAAATAGAAAACCCTAAAAAAACCTACCGATTCAGCGATTCATGCGCAAGAAATCATCAAGTAGAAGAAATCAAAAGCAACGACGTGAAGCCATGAATATATAAGAAGAAAACAAAAAACCCTAATAGAAAACCCCAAAAATCAAATGATGGCACTGTCAATTGAAGTTCTATGCTCTGTTCAGAACCGACATCCATCGGCGATCACCGCCTATGAGCTTTCGACACCCCCAAATCGCCGCAGCCACCATTGATGATCAGGGTGAGTTTGGAGAAAAGAACAATGAAGCGGCTGCATTAGGGTCACGAATGAAAAAAAAGTCGGGTAACAGTGATTTATTTAGATCCGAAAAATATGTGATGGGTCGGGTTTTGACCCGTGCGTTTTTCTAAAACGGGTTATATGATAATGGGAGGGAAAATTTGTGTGAAAGTGAAGGAGGTGTTGACACATGGCACAATTTGTAATCATTTATTAGGTTAAGGATATTTATTGTATGTTATTATATTGTTTAATGCAGGAGAGAATTTAAGAGGAGTTTACGAGATCCTCGAGCGAAGCTGGTGATTCATCAGTTGTTCATGAGATTAGGTGTATCGAGCGTGCCTTAGGTAAAAAATATGGGCATGCCATATATACAGGGTGTTGTCGTGTTATGAGACATCCCACCCCTAATGTGTCTATTACTTTCCCCCTCTCCACACCAACAATGCCAACATCAAGTGGATGTGAGGGTGGAACAATTCCAACAACAAGTGCAACAACAACACACACGCAACAACTTTCACAAGACATGGCGTGTGGATAGGCCAGGCTATTCCGACGACGCCTATATCAACGACTAAAGTCTTCTATTGGTACGACCCTATACCATTAAACCTGTATACATGACATGTCGTGAGGATAGGTCAATTGACCCTATACCCATGACATGTCATGGGGATAGGTATGATTTATTTAGTGGGTATACGGTGGGATCCTTCTAGTGACACTTGTTAAAGTTTATTGAAAGAGCATATATTTACTCTTCAAACAGTTGGATGATGATTTGTATGTCAAGTACAGATGTGGACACCATACACATTTTTTTTTTTTGTGATATTAATATATCAAAAGTGTTACGTATTCACTTACTCTCAATTTGTAATGTTCGCGACGAATAAGAAAATTTCAAATTTTTTTTTTTTTGCTTTTTTCTATTTTTACATGCACCCCTTTTAATTTTCACATTTTTAAATAATACCCCTCAACTTTTTAAAAATTCAAATATACTTCTAAACAAATTATTTTGTTGTTGTGTTTGATATTTTTTTCGCGTCCCGGTATAAATTTTGTTATACTCATTTACAAGTGTCTACCACAACTCCCCCTCAACTCTATAAAATGTCAAAATTAGGTGTTTTTCCCCCACCGTCACGCCACATTTCACCTATCTTTTGAGCCATAATTTATTTTGGGTTTTTTTTATTGAACTAACCGAGTCGTTGTAACTTCATACATTTTTTTATGTACTTAATCACGTTTTTTTTCTTAGCCATGTTATTGTCACTGTCTCAACCGCTTAAAATTTTGTTATAGTCATTTACAAGTGGCTACCACTTCTCCCTCAACTTTGTAAAATGTCAAAATTAAGTTTTTTCCCCACAATCACGCCACATGTCACCTATCTTTTGAGCCATAATTTATTTTGGGTTTTTTTATTTGGTTTTTTTACTTTTTTTTATTGAAATAACCAAGTCGCCGTAACTTCACACATTTTTTTTATGTACTTAATCATGTTTTTTTGTGCTTAGCCACGTTATTGTCACTGCCTCAACCGTTTAGGGTCCGCTTCCCGCCGCAGATCGCGGGGTGTTAATGTCATCGAATTTAGCGACTTTAGTGTCACAACCGCAACACGTGTAGCGAGATTCACAAACGCACGAGCTTAGTTATGTACTTAACCATGTAAATTTCACTGTACGACCCCGCCGCAACGCCCGGGTCATGATTTCTAGTTATCTCACATTTTACATATAAGTTTTACCATTATTTTTCTTCAATTAGTTATATATGAAAAATAATAAAATATGATAGATGTTTCTTATATCCGGTTACTATCAATTAGAGGTGCACAAAAAAACCGGTTCCGGTTCCTACCCGGTATTTCCAAGAACCGATTCCTACCCGATCATACACGCCGATTCCTACCCAGTTTAAGGTTTTTTTGCTCAACCGGTTCCTACCCGGACCCGAATCGGACCCGGTTTCTACCTGGACCCGACTAGAACCAGTTCCTACCCTACCCAATTCCACATTAAAAATAAATAAAAATTGCATTTTATGTTATTTAATGTCATTTTAATTATTAAAAAAATATATATATTGACCGGTTCCAGACCCGAACCAAACCTGACCCTACCCTACCTGGTTCCACAAGGTAGGGTTCTTCAACCCATAAACTGGTTCCGTTTCCGGTTCCTATCCGGTCGGATTTGTACCCTGTCAAAAAAGAACCGGTTCCGGTTGTTAGGCCCAACCCGGTTTGTGCACATCTACTATCAATATCTATGGTAAAGACATATATTTAGTCATTTTCAGTAAGTCTAATTATTTAGAAATAGTTTAGAAACTTAATTATATGAAAAAACTAGAAAATCACAACGGTAAACGGGTGTTTTGACAATCACCCATTTTTGAAAGGTAAAATCATGGAATAAGCTGAGAAATGATCCCACATTTCTTTAGATGTTCGTCAAACTTTTGACAAAGATATTCACCACCTAGATCAGATCGAAGCATCTTAATCGTCTTACCAAGCTGATTTTGTACATCGTTCTGGTACCGTTTGAACATTTCAAACGTTTCATGTTTATGCTTCATAAGATAAACATAACCATATCTACTGAAGTCATCAGTAAATGTCGCGAAGTATCTCTCCACTTCTAGATATTGTTCTGAACGGACCACATACATCAGTTTGTACAAGTCCTAACAGATCCTTGGCCCTTTGACCGATACCGGTAAAAGGAGCCTTGGTTAGCTTTCCACTTAAACATGATTCGCAATCATCAAATGACTCTTGACCAGTAGAATTCAGAATTCCGGCGGTCTGGAGTTTCTTCATGCGATTCTTGTTTATGTGTCCTAGTCTACAATGCCATATAAACGTATCATTGAAATCATATTTCATACGTTCGGAGGAGATATTAAATATAACGTTATTATCATGGACTTCTATCTTATAGATTCCATTATGAGGCTTTGCAGAAAAATAAAACAAACCATTCAAATATGCAGAAATGAAATCATTGTCAAAAGCATCATCAAATCCTTGTTCCCGCAAAGCGGATACTGAAACAAAATTCCTAGTCAAATTAGGAATGAAATAAACATTGTTCAAAATAATTTCCAAACTAGAAGGAAGTAAAAGAGTGTATTCTCCTACAGCCTTCACAACAACCCTTTGTCCATTTCCCACATGGAGTTCCAGGTTGCCTTGCTTCAGCCTCCTAACCTTCTTTAGTCCCTGCAAATCATTACAAATGTGATAACCACATCCAGTGTCAAACACCCAAGATTTGATAGACAAAGAGAAGATCTCAATAACGAACATACTTGAGGACTGTCCTCCAGCAGACTTCTTATGCTTCAACTCGGCTAGATACTTTGGGCAGTTCCTCCTCCGGTGTCTGACTTCATCACAATGAAAACACTTGACATCATTTATAGGTTTCTTGGTAACAGCTTAGCCTTGCCCTTGCTCTTGAAGTTTTTCTTGCCCTTTCCCTTGGCTTCACATTTCTTAACCCGACCCTCCTTGATCATTAGTGTAACATCCCAAAATGACGAAAAATAAAGTTAACGAGTTCAAGTGGGCCGAAGTTGGACCGGGTCAGTCGCGAACCGGGCTTGGGGAGGTCTTCCCTATAAATAGTCCAAGGCACTCATTCTTCTGCTCTTTGACATTCTAGAGAGAGAAAACCGTAGAGAGAGAAAGTGACGGAATCGCACAAGATTGCACCGGAACGTGTCTCTTGCACTCGTGAAGGAAACCTCCAGATCAGAAGCTCGATTCAGGTAACGATCCGACCTAAATCTGAGTTTTTGTTCGTTTTAGGGTTTTTCGGGTTTTGGGTGAAAAATCGGAAGTTTTTACGGATGAAACTTAAGAATAAGCTTAGGTTTAGTATATCTACAATGAAAAACGGTTGTTTTGAGCAAAGAAGGTTGAAGTTTTGACAAAACCGAACCCAAATCCGCAATTTTCAGGACTTTTGGGGAAGATGACTGATGTTGCAGGCGAACTTAGCAAGTTCGCCTGTCAAGTTCGCTTGGGGAGGCGAACTTATCAAGTTCGCCTGATTATGTTCGTTTGGCAAGTTCGCTTGGCCACAGGGTAGGCGAACTTATTATGTTCGCCTGGGTTAAGTTCGCTTGGCCACAGGGTAGGCGAACTTATTATGTTCGCCTGGGTTAAGTTCGCTTGGCCACAGGGTAGGCGAACTTATTATGTTCGCCTGGGTTAAGTTCGCTTGGCCACAGGGTAGGCGAACTTATTATGTTCGCCTGGGTTAAGTTCGCTTGGCCACAGGGTAGGCGAACTTATTATGTTCGCCTGGGTTAAGTTCGCTTGGCCACAGGGTAAGCGAACTTATTAAGTTCGCTTATAAGTTCGCCTAAGCCAGGGGAGGCGAACTTAGCATTAAGTTCGCCTATATCAGCTGAGAAGAGTGGGAATCGAGGTTAGGTCTGATATATGTGTTTTGTAACCAATTCAGATCGGAAGTGACGTGGTTGGACCATTGATTAGGACAACCAAGACTAGCTAATAAGGTGAGTTCTAGAAGCCCTCTTTTAAATGTTTTTATATAATGTTTTCGGGCTGGTGTGTACACGTATGAAATGATGTTTTATGAAATGATGTTTTATAAAATGATGTTTATGAAACTACGTTTACGAAAGGAACTGATTTGGAACGAAGGGTTTATGGAAAGAAAGTTTATGAACGAAATGCTTACGAACGAATGTTATAAAGAAATGGTTTAATGAAAAGGTAAAGGGTTTTGAAAGTGAAGGAAAGGTTTTATGAAAAGAAAACAAAAAGGGGCAAATGTTTTAAAGAAGTCATTACAAATCTAATCTGTCGAATGAATGGAATTGACGAATGAAGTCTGGGAATGTGATTCCCAGCCTTGTGGTAAATTATGGATAGTGAGCCATAGTTACCACAAGAACAACAGGGGCATTGTCTCTGTGGCATGTCAATGGTTTTGATGTTGTACAACTGGTAAGGGAGTAACGACGGTTACTCGGGTGATGACGATCATCCTAACGAACGAGGTAATGGGAAATCAATGACGGCGATACGTAACGGTTGATTTCCAAAGGAAAGATGCGTGTTGGGCAATGACGGCGATACGTAACGGTTGACCCCACGTATTGAATGGTAATGGGAAATTAATGACGGCGATACGTAACGGTTGACCCTACGTAGTGTATGGTTGTGGCAATGACGGCGATACGTAACGGTTGCCCACAACATTAAAAGTTCCTACGGGGACATAGAGACGCGTAACGATACAGATTTTAGATAATATTGTATGACTTAAATGAATGTTAATGATTTAAACAAATGATCGTGTTTAAATGTGCGAAGGTTTACGAATGAAAGGCCCAGTTTTCTTATACGAATGTTAAACCCTACTGAATGTTTGAATGATGAACCATTTCTTAAAACGAACGAAAACTAGAACTCACCAGCGTAGCTGACGTTTTTAAGTGTACACATTCAGGTTAAGGCAGGTTATGAGGATGGACGGTGATGCTTGGCTAGAGATGAAGAGTTACCCGACTGCTTTGAAGACTGGCATCCCGTTATGTTTAGTTATGATGTAAATATGTTTTAATCAATGTTTACGCTTCCGCATGTATGAACAACGATTAAGTTATGTTTAAATGAAATTTTTCCGCTGCGTTATTTGATATTCATGTTTAAGAACTGTTTGTGAATGAGTAATTCCAACAAGTGGGGCCTCCCGGGTTTGGGGCCTTACTAGTTGGTATCAGAGCAATAGTTTGAGAGATTCGGACACTCCCAGTGTCTGAACTTAAACTTTGAATGGGACCGAAAGCGGATGCCAGTACGGGTAACTCGAGCCACAGCATCAGGTATGAAAAGTAGAGTATGTGTATGTAGTATGCCTTAGGAAGGGTTAGGAAAGGACTTGTGTTCTGATGGAATCACAAAGGTGGTCAAATAGAAATCGAAAGGTAGTGTAATGGTTAATTGCAGATGGCCAGTGTATATTAACATCTTACAGTACTTATTGAATTTTATTTGTTAACTAGCGTGATGACATTGGATTTCTTGTCTTATAGAACGTAATGGCAAGGAGAGGAAACGGAAGACGTGGTGGCCGTACCGGTGGTCGTACCGGCGGTCGAAATGGTGGGCGTGGCAGGATCCCTGCGTGCCAAGAGTATAGTGAAGAAGGAAGTGTTCACACTGAACCGGCGGTTAGTGTGCATGAAGCTGAGCAGACACAGGTTGAAGAACAACCTTTCACTTTTGAACCCGAAGTGAGAGCAGCTATAGCTCGAGAGTTCACAGAACTGATGAAGGCTTCTCTGCCAGGTCTGTTGGCAGAAGCATTGAAGCAGGTCAATGGGGTGGGTGGGTCTAGCGCGGCAATTGGTGCCCAAAATAATGAGACTGACAATACACCGCCTGCTCGCGGATGTGATTATAAGTCCTTTAAGGCATGTGATCCGCCGATCCTGACTGGGAAGAAGGACGCGGTGGCTACTTTTGATTGGGTGATCCGTATGGAAGCTGCCATTCGTCTGAGCGAGTATCGAGCTAATCAAGTAGTGAAGTTTGCTGCTAACTCCTTGAGGGAGGAAGCATCCCATTGGTGGGAAGGTGTACGACAGGCAAAAGGGAGCGAGATTGTAGATGCGATGATGTGGGCTGACTTGAAAACCTTGGTAATCAAGAATTTCTGCCCAAGGAACGAGATTGAGAAGGTAGAGAGGGAATTTTTGGGTTTGAAGGCCGGAAGCATGACGCACCGGCAATACACAACCCGATTTAATGAACTGGCACGTCTGGTGCCACACCTTGTCACTACTGAAGAGAGAAAGATTGCCTGTTATATTCAAGGGTTGTCGGACCAGGTCCGCACCTACGTGAAGGAAAACACCCCCACTACCTATGATTCGGCAGTAGAGCTAAGCGGCGTGGTATTTGACGATCTGGCACTGAATGTTGTTGTCGTTGAAGAACAAAAGAAGAGACCGAGCTTCTCAAACAAGCGAACTGGGGGAAAGATGTTTGGGGCTCGTGATAAAAGGGCTCGGGTGGATGAGCCGACTGTTTGTAAGAAGTGTGGAAGGGAACATGTAGGTGAATGCAGACTGAGATCTAGCCTGTGCTTTAAGTGTGGCAAGACCGGGCACTACTCCCGTGAATGCCCGCAAGGCTACAAATGCTACAACTGTGGGGATTTCGGCCATATGAGCCAAGAATGTACGAAGCCCAGAATGGGGGAAACCGGGAAAGGAAAGGGCCCGGAAAAGAAGGGAGAGGGATCTCGTGCAAAGACTCGTGCGTATGCACTGACGCAGGATCAGGCTAGGAAGGATCCCGATGTGGCGTCAGGTACGTTCGTCCTTGACAACACTCTTGTTTCTGTGTTATTTGATTCGGGTGCCAGTAAGAGTTTTATATCTGCGACTTTTTGTAAAAGAGTAAAGTATCCTGTGAGTAAGCTAGAAAGGGCCTTTAGCGTAGAGACCGCTGAGGGTAGAACTGCGAGAGTGACCGATGTAGTTGACAACTCCACGATGAAAATAGAAGGTCATAGGTTCCCTGTCAGATTGTTCGTTATGGTTTTGGGAGGGTTCGATGTTGTGTTGGGTATGGATTGGTTAACTGCCAATGAAGCACAAATCATATGTAAGCGAAAAATAATCAAACTCAAGGCTCCGGATGGTAGCAAAGTTGAGGTTTTTGGAGATCGTGACGCCCCGATGCCAAACGTCATCTCGATGATTAAGGCAGCGGATTACTTGAGGCGCGGATGCGAGGCTTATCTGGTGTACGTGATTGACAAGTGTAAGGAAGTGAAGGAACTAGACGATGTACCCATGGTACGCGAGTACCCGGAGGTGTTTCCAGAGGATTTGCCTGGAATACCACGCGATAGAGAAATTGAGTTCCGAATTGACTTAGTACCAGATGCCCAGCCCGTGGCTAAGGCTCCATATCGACTAGCACCAGTGGAAATGAAGGAACTTATGGTCCAACTAGACGAGTTACTTGAGAAAGGATTTATCCAACCGAGCATCTCACCGTGGGGTGCTCCGGTGTTGTTTGTAAAGAAGAAAGATGGTTCGATGAGAATGTGTATCGATTATCGCGAGTTGAATAAACGAACGGTGAAGAACAAGTACCCTTTACCAAGGATCGATGACCTGTTCGACCAGTTGCAAGGCGCAAGTTGGTTTTCGAAAATCGACCTTCGGTCCGGGTACCATCAGTTGAAGGTAAGGGAAGAAGACATACCGAAAACTGCATTTCGCACGCGTTATGGACATTTCGAGTTCCGCGTAATGTCTTTCGGATTGACGAACGCCCCCGCAGCGTTCATGGATTTAATGAATAGGGTGTGTCGACCGATGCTGGATCGATCGGTAATAGTGTTCATCGATGACATCCTTATCTACTCCAAGAATGAGGGTGATCACGCGTGTTACTTGAAGGAAGTATTGGAAGTTCTGAAGAAGGAGAGGTTGTATGCTAAGTTCTCCAAATGTGCGTTCTGGCTTAGGGAAGTCCAATTCCTAGGTCACGTCATTGGCCCGAACGGCATTATGGTTGACCCAGCAAAGATAGTAACGGTAAGTGAATGGGACATTCCTAATACGCCAACTGAAATCCGCAGTTTCTTAGGATTGGCAGGCTACTATCGGAGATTCATCCAGGATTTCTCGAAAATAGCTTTGCCATTGACAAAGTTGACTCGGAAAGAAGTAAAGTACGAATGGGGTTCGACCCAGAATGAGGCGTTTAAGGAATTGAAAGAGAAGCTAACACAAGCTCCAGTCTTGGCCCTTCCCGAGGGCAGTGAAGACCTGGTGGTATACTCTGACGCGTCGGGTCAGGGGTTAGGGTGTGTGTTGATGCAACGCGGTAGAGTGATTGCATATGCGTCGCGGCAGTTGAAAGTTCACGAAGTCAACTATCCGACTCACGATTTGGAACTTGCTGCTGTCGTATTTGCATTAAAAATCTGGAGGCACTACCTGTACGGGGTAAAGTTTACTATTTACTCCGACCACAAAAGTTTGAAGTACTTCTTCGAACAAAAGGAGCTTAATATGAGGCAGAGAAGATGGTTGGAACTCCTGAAGGACTATGACTGTGAAATAATGTACCACCCTGGAAAGGCAAACGTGGTGGCTGACGCTCTAAACCGAAAGGATGTGCCTACTCCTATTAGAGTAAAAGCTTACCAGTTGGTGGTAACATCGGATGTGATGAGAGAAATCGAAAGAGCTCAAGATGAAGCTTTGAAGGAAGAAAATATAAAGAAAGAAAGGGTGGTTGGCCAACAGGACAAGTTGGAATATAACACCCTTGGTGTTAGAACACGTTATGGACGGGTATGGATACCTATGGGTGGCGAGCTTAGAACCAAAATCTTGGATGAGGCTCATAAGTCTCGTTACTCTATCCATCCCGGTACCAACAAAATGTACCAAGACCTGAAGAAGGACTACTGGTGGCCTGGAATGAAATGTGATGTGACGAAGTATGTAAGCAAGTGCTTGACTTGCTCGCAAGTAAAGGCCGAACACCAGAAACCGTATGGAAAGATTCAACCACTTGATATACCGGAATGGAAGTGGGAACACATTACCATGGACTTCATAACTAAGCTACCTCGCACAGCTAAAGGTCATGACGCCATTTGGGTAATTGTGGACCGATTAACGAAGAGTGCTCATTTCCTACCTATTCGCGAGGCGTTCTCGTCGGAAAGGTTAGCAGAAGTGTTTATCAACGAAGTAGTAGCACGGCATGGGATGCCTTTGACGATCGTATCTGACCGGGACACACGATTCACATCGAGGTTCTGGAAAAGATTTCACGAGGCGATGGGCACGAGGCTTAATATCAGCACAGCATACCACCCGCAAACGGATGGTCAGTCCGAAAGGACCATTCAGACTTTGGAGGATATGCTCCGTGCTTGTATTATTGACTTCGGTGGCAGTTGGGACAGTCATCTGCCGTTAGCCGAATTCTCCTACAACAATAGTCATCATACGACGATAGGCATGCCGCCTTACGAAATGTTGTATGGGAGAAGATGTAGGACCCCGGTTTGTTGGGGTGAAATTGGACAGAAAGAGTTAGGAAGTCTGGAAGTCGTAAAAGAAATGTCGGAAAGGTTTGATCAGATTAAAGCGCGAATGAAGACCGCGCAAGATCGTCAGAAGTCCTATGCGGATAGACGACGAAGGCCTATCGAGTTTGATGTTGGGGACAGAGTAATGTTGAAAGTATCGCCCTGGAAGGGAATCATACGATTCAGAAAGAGAGGAAAGTTAAGTCCGAGGTTTGTCGGACCATTCAGGATAATGGCACGGGTTGGTGAAGTCGCATATCGGTTGGAGTTGCCTGATGAGTTAAGTGGGATTCATCCTACCTTCCATGTATCACACTTGCGAAAGTGTTTGGCGGATGAATCGGCTCACGTACCACTTACTGACATTGAGGTTGACAACAGCCTTAACTACATCGAAGAACCCGTGGCTATCTTAGACCGAAAGGAGAAGCGTTTGCGTAACAAAGTGATCCAATTGGTTAAAGTCCAATGGAGGCACCGAAAGGGATCGGAGGCTACATGGGAAACGGAGGCGGAAATGAGGGAGTCGTACCCTCAATTATTTGACTTGTGATAGGTTTCGGGGACGAAACCTATTATAAGGGGGGTAGACTTGTAACATCCCAAAATGATGAAAAATAAAGTTAACGAGTTCAAGTGGGCCGAAGTTGGACCGGGTCAGTCGCGAACCGGGCTTGGGGAGGTCTTCCCTATAAATAGTCCAAGGCACTCATTCTTCTGCTCTTTGACATTCTAGAGAGAGAAAACCGTAGAGAGAGAAAGTGACGGAATCGCACAAGATTGCACCGGAACGTGTCTCTTGCACTCGTGAAGGAAACCTCCAGATCAGAAGCTCGATTCAGGTAACGATCCGACCTAAATCTGAGTTTTTGTTCGTTTTAGGGTTTTTCGGGTTTTGGGTGAAAAATCGGAAGTTTTTACGGATGAAACTTAATAATAAGCTTAGGTTTAGTATCTACAATGAAAAACGGTTGTTTTGAGCAAAGAAGGTTGAAGTTTTGACATAACCGAACCCAAATCCGCAATTTTCGGGACTTTTGGGGAAGATGACTGATGTTGCAGGCGAACTTAGCAAGTTCGCCTGTCAAGTTCGCTTGGGGAGGCGAACTTATCAAGTTCGCCTGATTATGTTCGTTTGGCAAGTTCGCTTGGCCACAGGGTAGGCGAACTTATTATGTTCGCCTGGGTTAAGTTCGCTTGGCCACAGGGTAGGCGAACTTATTATGTTCGCCTGGGTTAAGTTCGCTTGGCCACAGGGTAGGCGAACTTATTATGTTCGCCTGGGTTAAGTTCGCTTGGCCACAGGGTAGGCGAACTTATTATGTTCGCCTGGGTTAAGTTCGCTTGGTCACAGGGTAGGCGAACTTATTATGTTCGCCTGGGTTAAGTTCGCTTGGCCACAGGGTAAGCGAACTTATTAAGTTCACTTATAAGTTCGCCTAAGCCAGGGGAGGCGAACTTAGTATTAAGTTCGCCTATATCAGCTGAGAAGAGTGGTAATCGAGGTTAGGTCTGATATATGTGTTTTGTAACCAATTCAGATCGGAAGTGACGTGGTTGGACCATTGATTAGGACAACCAAGACTAGCTAATAAGGTGAGTTCTAGAAGCCCTCTTTTAAATGTTTTTATATAATGTTTTCGGGCTGGTGTGTACACGTATGAAATGATGTTTTATGAAATGATGTTTTATAAAATGATGTTTATGAAACTACGTTTACGAAAGGAACTGATTTGGAACGAAGGGTTTATGGAAAGAAAGTTTATGAACGAAATGCTTACGAACGAATGTTATAAAGAAATGGTTTAATGAAAAGGTAAAGGGTTTTGAAAGTGAAGGAAAGGTTTTATGAAAAGAAAACAAAAAGGGGCAAATGTTTTAAAGAAGTCATTACAAATCTAATCTGTCGAATGAATGGAATTGACGAATGAAGTCTGGGAATGTGATTCCCAGCCTTGTGGTAAATTATGGACAGTGAGCCATAGTTACCACAAGAACAACAGGGGCATTGTCTCTGTGGCATGTCAATGGTTTTGATGTTGTACAACTGGTAAGGGAGTAACGACGGTTACTCGGGTGATGACGATCATCCTAACGAACGAGGTAATGGGAAATCAATGACGGCGATACGTAACGGTTGATTTCCAAAGGAAAGATGCGTGTTGGGCAATGACGGCGATACGTAACGGTTGACCCCACGTATTGAATGGTAATGGGAAATTAATGACGGCGATACGTAACGGTTAATTTCCAAAGGAAAGATGCGTGTTGGGCAATGACGGCGATACGTAACGGTTGACCCCACGCATTGAAGGGTTGGGCAATGACGGCGATACGTAACGGTTGACCCTACGTAGTGTATGGTTGTGGCAATGACGGCGATACGTAACGGTTGCCCACAACATTAAAAGTTCCTACGGGGACATAGAGACGCGTAACGATACAGATTTTAGATAATATTGTATGACTTAAATGAATGTTAATGATTTAAACAAATGATCGTGTTTAAATGTGCGAAGGTTTACGAATGAAAGGCCCAGTTTTCTTATACGAATGTTAAACCCTACTGAATGTTTGAATAATGAACCATTTCTTAAAACGAACGAAAACTAGAACTCACCAGCGTAGCTGACGTTTTTAAGTGTACACATTCAGGTTAAGGCAGGTTATGAGGATGGACGGTGATGCTTGGCTAGAGATGAAGAGTTACCCGACTGCTTTGAAGACTGGCATCCCGTTATGTTTAGTTATGATGTAAATATGTTTTAATCAATGTTTACGCTTCCGCATGTATGAACAACGATTAAGTTATGTTTAAATGAAATTTTTCCGCTGCGTTATTTGATATTCATGTTTAAGAACTGTTTGTGAATGAGTAATTCCAACAAGTGGGGCCTCCCGGGTTTGGGGCCTTACAATTAGCACCGGACCAGACTTAGCAGGAGCTAGTATGTTCATCTCAGCAGTTTTCAGCATCATATGCAACTCCGAGATGGTCTTGTCCCAAGCATTCATATTGTAGTTCAAAGTGAACCGATCATATGACTTTCGCAGAAGTTGAGGATAATATCCCCAGCCAATTCATTGCTTAAAGGGGAGTCAAGACGTGCTAGATGATAAATGTACCCCTTCATTTTCAACACATGTGTGCTGACTGAATAACTTTCTTGCATACGACAGCTTATTGGTGATCTTATCACCTCGAAGCGTTCATGACGGGCCTGTTGCTGTCTCATTTCCTGCAGCTGCCTAATCATACAGTATGCTGGCATGTCCACCAGATTCTTTTGAAGTTCTGGTATCATGGACGCCAGCATCAAGCAATAGACCTTGATAGAGTCATCAACATGCTTATCCAAGGTCTTACAGGCTTGGGCCGTAGCAGCAGCTAGTTCTTCCTGGATTGGTTCCTCGAGAACATACAGTTTGTTCTCAGCCTTGATAACAATTGTCAAGTTTTGGTACCGGTCCATGAACTTAGAGTTGTCAAGTTTATACTTCTCAATGATAGATTTCAGGGAGAATGAGGAATTTGTATTAGATTCGTTAGACATCTACAAAATCCAAAATAAAAGTTTTAGTATTTTCATGCATAATTTCCTAATTAAAAATTTATGACCCAATTGCAAAATAATATAATTAGGAATGAGATCCCGGTTCCCATGCCTCAGTGAATGGCTGAGCACTCTTCACTGGCATAGCTAGACAGGTAGGTAACGATTACCGATTGTATCAATTATACAACTCTCGGTTTGAGGGGCATGACGAGTAATGTCAAGCTTTGGATACGTTTCCCTCAACTACACCCACTTAAACGACTTAAGTGATATTTGTCCTTCAATTGTAACTGTAGACCCGGCCTAAGTGACTCAGGAAACACGGTTCTACCTTCAACCAAAACCGTAGGGCTGGATGCAGGGTAGTTCACTAACACCGGGGGTTCGGATATATTAGTTGAAGTGTTACAATTAAGGGTGGCGCAGAAATATCGATTTTATATATTGGGATTTCTTTAATGTTTTTAAATATTACTATTTAGGGTCAAAAACATTTTGGTCGACAAGTAGCATGATACAAGTCGTGCAATTTTAGTAAACCGATTTTACTAATTATTAGTTCGTGAAACACTTTCAACACTCGACACGATCCAATTTCAAATACCCTATTAATCTAAATTGGTCATTTGTCACGAACTGATTTTAAACTAATCAACTCTTTAATTAATTTAAAATTGCTTTAAATAAAACTAATTAATTTAAAACTTGTTTTTACATTTAAATAAAACACCTTTTTATTTAATTACCTTTCCGAGAAAAATAAACAATTGAATAATCTCGTCGTTGTAAATTGTGTCAAAAGTTTTATAAAAAATTTGGTGTTTAATTATTATCCTAAATAATTTTGTCACAACCACAAAAATTAATAAAACATAGAATCGAGCAACTCGGAAACATTGTCCGGTTTCGTTCGAGTTATCAAACGAATAACCGGACTGGTATAAGAGATATCAAAATTAACAAATCTGCCATCTCCCACTTAGTCCAAGATCTTCATCTTTAGTCCTGTCATTGTCCGCCTTGGTCTTCTAGTCTTCGTCTCCTTAGGATTACAATATGTATTTACAAATACACTAAAAATAAATAAATAAAAATAAACCTAACTATTACATCGGGGTTCCAAATAACCCATAAAAATACAAAGAAAAACACCATAGTACAACGAACGTCACGCTAGTTGACTTGTACACGAAAATCTGCAGCAAAACATCACACGAGATGAACAAAGAGGAGCCGACCACGATGGTGGCTTGCGACGGTGGCGGTTCGGTGCGGCGGCGGACGACGGTTCGGCGGTGGTGGGGCCGGCCGGAACTTGAAAGGAGGAGGGGAGGGGTTTTCGAAATTCTTATGGTGGCTAAGAACTTTGATTAGGTTTTAAGGTTAGAGTTAATGTTATATTTATAAACTTGTAACTTACAATCTAGCCCTTGAGATATTAACATTTAATACCCAATAATAATTAACTATTTAATTATTAACCTTTCTATTTTACTATTTAACAATAATCAGTAAAATCTAATCTTTTAAATGTTTAACAGATTTAAACATTTATTCCCCGTAAATAATTAATTAATCAAATATTTAATTATCTCAATCTCCGATAAATATTTCACTAAATACTTATTCACCATTTAATAAATCCTTCTTTCGTAAATAATATTCAACAATTAAATATTATATATTTGATCGTTGTCTAAGGTGTAACTCTTTAGATTGTACCTTAATAGTAATGTTGACTTAATTGAGGATCAGACATCATATATCCAACACGTTGGCGGTTAGCCAGTCCATTCCCAATACAACAACAAACCCTCCCAAAACCATAAAGAACATCAGGGTCCACTCTGGCATGTTCTTGCGTCAGAGCATACGCTCGGGTCTTTGCTCTGGGCATCTCTTCTTTCCTTTCAGGGCCTTTCCCTTTCCCGGCTTCACCCATCCTCGGCTTAGTGTATTCTCGGCTCATGTGGCCACTCTCCCCACAGTTAAAACATTTGAGGCCTTGTGGGCATTCACGGGAGAAACATCCGGTCTTGCCGCATTTGAAGCACAGATTCGATCCAAGCCTACATTCATCAGCATGTTTTCCCCCATACTTCCCACATACCATTGTCTCGCCCACCCTGGCCTGTTTATCTCGAGCCCCAAATAACTTCCCACCCGCTCGCTTGGAAGGGAAACTTGACTTCTTTTTGGGCTCATCAATGGCAACGATATTCAGCGCCAGATCATCAAATACCACGCCACTCAGTTTTACTACCGAATCATAGGTAGTATGGGCGTTTGCCTTGACGTAGGTGCGGACCTGGTCCGGTTATCCCTGAATATAGCAAACAATCTTCCTCTCCTCGGATGTGATCAGATGTGGCACCAGACGCGCCAGTTCATTGAACTGAGTGGTGTACTGTCGATGGGTCATGCTTCCGGCTTTCAATCTCATAAATTCTCTTAATCACCAAGGTTTTCAGTTCGCTCCACATCATTGGGTCGGCAACCTCGTCCCCTTTTGTCTGCCTTACACCTTCCCACCAGTGAGATGCTTCCTCCCTTAAGGAGTTAGCAGCAAACTTCACAATCTGATCGGGTCAGCACCTACTCTGACGGATGGCGGCTTCCATACGGATCACCCAGTCAAAAGTAGCCACTGTGTCCTTCTTCCTAGTCAGAACCGGTGGGTCACATGCATTGAAGGACTTATAACAGCAACCGTGAGCAAACGACGCGTTAGCTGCCTTTACCATCGGGGCACCAGTTGTCGGGTTAGATCTGTCTGCCCCGTTAACCTTCTTCAACGTTTCAACGAACAAGTCAGGCAAGGTCCCCTTCATCAATTCAGTAAATTCTAGGGCGAGGACCGCTTACACCTCTGTCTCGAAGGTGAAATAATGTTCTTCTATGGAAGTCAGTACAATTTCATGCACACTGTTTTTCGGTTCCGTGAGAACGCTTCCCTTCTCACTGTATTCCTGATGAGCAGGGGTCCTATCACGACCACCGGTACGGCCCTTACCACGCCTTCCGCTCTTTCGTCCCGCCATGTCGTTGTATAAGACAAGGGATCCAATGTCATCACGCTAGTTAATAGATATAATTCAACAAGCATTGTAAGATGTTAATATACATTGGCCATGTGCAATTAACCATTACACTACCTTTTGACTTCCATTTGACCACCTTTATGATTCCATCAGAACACAAGTCCTAACCTAACACTTTCTAAGGCAGACTATATACATATATATACTACCCTCATACCTAATGTTGTGGCTCGAGTTACCCGTTCTGGCATCCGCTATCGGTCCCATTCACAGTTTAAGTTTAGAAACTGAGAGTGTCCAAATCTCTCAGACTATTGCTCTGATACCAAGTTGTAAGGCCCCAAACCCGGGAGGCCTCACGTGTTGGATTTACTCATTCACAAACAATTCTTAAACTTGAATATCAAATAACGCAGCATAAGACTTTCATTCAAACATAAAATCAACATTGTTCAACATGCGGAAGCGTAAACACTGTCTTAAACATAAACATAACCTAATCAAATCATAACGGGATGCCAGTCTTCATGATCAGCCGGCTAACTCTTCATCGCTTGCCAAGCATCACCGTCCATCATCATTACATGTCCTTAACCTGAATGTGCATAATAAAAGTCAGCTACGCTGGTGAGTTCTAGCTTTTTCATAAAAAAACATTAACTTCAAATATTTGCCAAAAATATAACATTTAACTTCATTAATAAAAGTGTACGTAAACAAGCAATAACATAACAGAACACATAAGTCATCAATCATATCGAATTTGCGCCTTCTCGTAACCGTCAATTCCAACTTCAAGTATGATACCTCATAGGGCATCCGTACCAAACTTCAAGAACGACATCACAAGGATGACACGTATCAAACTTCCAGCACGATACTCCGTGGAGTAGTCGTACCTAACTTCAAGCACGATTACCCCTCAAGGTAAATCGTACCAACTTCAAGGATCATGGTAATCCCTATGGTGACTGTCATCACCCTTGTTATACAACAGTTGGCCAGCCACAAAGGCCCCTATAAAGGTAAGGCCCATAACATACATCTCATACCCATAACCTCAATTCCCTAAGGAATAATGACAGATTCGTTCGTTTGTGACTTTCATAAACATTCACTTCTTTACTTCAAAACTTCAGTCAAAGCCGTTTTATTAAAAATCATTCATTCGTAAACACATCGTAAACCTTGTTTGGCACAATATTTCATAAACACATCGTTTATAACCTTTCCTTCCAAAAACATCGTTCGTAAGCATCGTTTCATAAAACATCATAAACATCATTTATAAACATCGTTTTATAAAACCGTCACATCATTACGTATGTACACCAGCTCAAAAACATTATTTAAAACATTTAAAGATGGGCTTCTAGAACTCACCTGATGAGCTACTCACGGTTGTCCTAACGAAGGTCCAACATCGTCACACACACGATATGAATTGAGTAGTTAAATACACATCAGGCCTAATCCCGAGTCTATCGGTTTATAGGGGAGGACTCCCCTATCTTCGCCACCCCAAGTTCGCCAGGCCCATCCCGGCCCAGCCCATCACGCCTCGTTCGTTTATTCCGTTCGTTCTCGCTTTGTAACCCGTTATTATAATTGTCGTTTTATTTTTAGGATGTTACGGTAGGTTCATTAACGAGTCAAAATGTTTCATGTCAAAAGAGAGTTCTTCACAAGTAATCTATTTACTTTTCAATCTAGGTTGTCTCTGGCAGTTATGCAGATCGTGCAGTGCATTTTATGGAGCTTCCTAGAGATATACCAAATAGGCAAGTGATTTATATATTGTATAGTTATGCTATAAAATTTTTATATTAATAAATAATTATTTGATTTTGTTGAAAATGCTCATAGTTTGGTTACCGTGCAGTTGTTTTTGTTGGGATAATCTTGATGATACGGATTTTAAACATAGTCTGTGGATACGGTTTATGGAGTCGGATACGGGTCAGCGTGTAAAACGGGTAGCGGGTCTGGTTTATCTTCTTGTGCACGTTGAATAATAAAGAAGAAGTCTAAGATTGACCGAGATTTGTTGAAAGTGTACGTTGGTGTGGTACATGTTGGGTAAAGAAGAGGTCATCTGGGTAGAATTAGTATTTTAATTGTTTTTATTATTCCCACGTTTGTTCCTATTAGGCTATATAAAGCCTCCTGGTTATTGAATAGAAGCATGCAGCAGCTTTATAAAATCATATTCTTCTCACGTAGAATAGTGGGTGTTGTCTTGTGTGTGTGTTTAGTGTGTGCAAGTGGGGCCTGAACCAACAGTTTTATGCATATCCATTGATGCATCTGCTGGATTGTTTTATGCATATGATGAAAACTCAATCTTTCAGGTTTGCACTATGAGTTCCATTAGTTATTATTATTTAGAGTAAACTGTCATTTTCGTCCCTGTGGTTTGGTCAAAATTGCCACTTTCATCCAATAGTTTGTTTTTTTGTATCTGGGTCCTCGTGGTTTTAAAATATTGCCATTTTCATCCTCGTGGTTTTAAAATATTGCCACTTTCATCCAGTCAGCTAACACCGTCCGTTTTTCTCAATTAAATGAGGGGTATTTCAGTCCTTTTACATATTTGTTTTATTTCTTCATCTTTTTTACTCTCACTTTTTAATCATAGAAACAAGCGACGGAGGTGTTCCAGTGGTGCTCGTCGGAAACTGGTCAGGAAAAGAGGAAGAAGGCCAGCAGGTGGATGATTAAATTAGAGGTTAAATTGGGGATGATTAAAAAGTGAGAGTAAAAAAGATGAAAAAATAAAACAAATAAGTAAAAGGACTGAAATACCCCTCATTTAACTGAGAAAAACGGACGGTGTTAGCTGACTGGATGAAAGTGGCAATATTTTAAAACCACGAGGATGAAAATGGCAATATTTTAAAACCATGAGGACCCAGATACAAAAAAACAAACTATTGGATGAAAGTGGCAATTTTGACCAAACCACAGAGACGAAAATGACAGTTTACTCTATTATTTATTTACCACACACACATAAAAACACATTTCCCTCCTTTTTGATTAAATGCTGACTTTTGAGACAAATAGGTGTCTGTGACTGACGAAAGCAGATATGTGGAAAATGTACCTGGAGTTGAAGAATGTGTTGCTGCTTTGGCAAGTTGTTCTGATCCTTTCTAGAGAGACAAGTATACTTAGAACAAGTGCTATCAGATTTGTTTTTATTCTATGATATATAAAGTTTTATTATTTGATATGAAAATACAGTTCCATATGATTTATTTGATTTACAATATTAAATATCAGATTTGTTAGCTATGGTTTTTTGAAATTATCTCTTGTGAAGATATATTTAGAAATGATATAATATATGAGGTGCAACATACTTTTCATGTTTAGGTTTGGTAATACTGTTACACAAGGATGCCAAACTGCTAAGAGCATTCATCACTTAAGATAAAAAAAATAATGAATTATTTTATCTGGCATTGTTGTTTTGGGATTTAAGGAGGAAAACTGGACCAGTTAGACGAACAAGATCGAGCCATTGGATACTTCTGTGATTTCGAATAGCGTTTCACATTCCGCTAACCTGGGTGATTAAGCAAGTTTAGTTTATGGGCCTAATGCAAATGCAGTTAGCAATTTTGTTCTGATTACCAAATTTCAAAGTTTGACCATGTCTGGTTTTTTTATAATATTATCTTGCGCTTTATGTAGAACAGATGCCAGAAGATGCAAAGCAAGGGCCTGTTGTTAAGGAATCTAATATGCAAATATCATGAGAGCAAGTAAGAATATTATGGGATCATATTGTTTTGTCAAGGTTAATGAAACAAATTATTATTCTCCATTTCCAAGAAAAATACACTATGACTATAGTATCAAGATCAAACAGACAGCTTTTCAATTACAAACATGGCATGGACATTTTGCAAGTATTTGAGAAACAACTTATAACCACAATGAATCTTATTATGGGTATGGCACGCAAAAAATCATTAAAAGATAATATACTAGAAATACTTCTGTGAGACCTGAGGATGCGGTGCGTGTACCATGATTAACTCAACTATTTTCAATAAAGATGGAAATATTATGGGCGGGTCAGGCGGGTTAAAACGGGTCATGGTTGAAATGGATATTTTTAACGTGGTCAAAACATTTGGGCTTGGTTTTAAAACTTTTATAATCATTTGATGTGTTAAATACGATTACTAAAAACAACATTATCACACTATTAATCTAATTATTTGGATAAAATGATTTATGAGGTTGTATGCATTAAAAACAGAACTTTGGACGACTTTCAAATGGCTTGACTGTTTCTCTTTTAGCTTATTATTTTTTTATTTGATCCATTTAGCATAAAGTGAAACCCAAATCGACCCATTCGTAAGTAAATGGGCCAAAATGAAACCCCTGCTTTTCAATAATACTTCATGTTGGTTCAGCCCCCAATCATACACAAATCAAACTCACTCAAAGCCTTGTTATATTAATTAACGTGAAACAGAAAATAAAAATCCACATTAAACTAACTTGAAAACCTAAATAAATAGAACTTGACCCATGCACATGTGCATATTTAACTCCTAAAAACAAGTAAAACACCCTATGACTTAGACCCACTATCTTGACTCAATCAAACATAAAATAAACATGATTAAAATAAAAAAAAATTGTTGCAACCCATTTGACCCGTATCTGATTGTGAAGCTGCAACTATATGACCCGTCAAGATTAACCCTACACTTTCCTCCTTAATCTTGATACTGACCCATTTCTTCATCAACAAAACTTTGGAACACTTACCGATCGACTCCTCTTTTCCTCCTGATTCTAGCCTTTATGTGGTCACAACCATCTTTGCCTAACCAACAATCACTGCTGCTGTTGTTAGGAATAACGTGGGGCAGCGGAATCAATACACACACATGCACAAACGATAATAATGCGGTAAAGAAAAATAAACGACTCAATAATTTTACGTGGTTCGGTCCCAGTGGGGGACCTACGTCCACGGGCTGCAACTAGGTTATTTCATTAAGTTATAGACACACAGATTAAAATTACAACATAGGGTATTTATAGTTTAAAACTAGGGTTCCTGACTTGTTCTCCAAGTTAGGACCAAATCGTAGTGATAGGCCCATTAGGGCCGCCTAACCCTAATTAGGGTCGGCCGCCTCTAAACGAGACTCCATACCTAACAATCTCCCACTTGGAGGCTCGAGCAATCATCAATCCACCATCCAAATAGACCCTATACCAGTAACTCTAGTAATCTTCAATACCAGAAATCCTCTAAGCCTCCAATTCTAAGAATAAGCTAACACTTCACTATTAGAAGTTTCCAAGCCTCCAACTCCTAAGAACAAGCTAAGATTTCAAATAAAAGAAGTCCTCCAAGCCTTCAGTTCCCATAAACAAGCTAAGACTTCAATCCAATCCTCCTAGTTGCAGCAGCCTGCTCCTCAATTACCAGAAGAGCCCGTTAAAGCTCCCCCGAGCTCCAACCCAGCAGTCATCACTGACCCAGCCATGGTAAAACCAGCCATGGTAAAACCAGCCATTGACTCATCCTCAATCTCAACCGGCACCTACTCACTTGAACTACCGGCTGTAGAGACTTCCAGAGGAAACACCACTCTCCAAAACCTGCAAGTACCATGGAGAGATTTTCCCATTCGGAATTCCGGTCTTCAAAACCCAACGGTGTTTTGAACTGTACCCAGAACACGTCCCATGTTCCCAAAACTCCTGACCTGGTTTAAACCTCCGAGAACACTCAGCTGACATCTCTATGGCTCCAGGATTCACACTTGCAAAAAGAATCCACTTAGCTCTACCCGATGCAGCGAGCCAAGGCTTTAATACTCGGAAGTTGGTTCCCTTCTTCCAGTGATACATAAACCTGTATCTTCCCAAAGTCTTCAAACAATAGATTCACCAATGCTTCACAGAAGTAAGTAATGAAGCATACCAGAATCTTAAACCCAAGAGTCTCCATTGCCTTCACTAAGTCCCAATGCATCAACCCAGACACATTCTCAAAAGCAGAATTTAATATCTTTGACATCGACTCTAAAGAATGTTACATACCTCCATGCAGCTCCACCAAGTCAACTATGGCCCTGCTCCCATTGTCCCTATTATCCCAACCTATTACCAAAACCAACATTCCATGAGATTATCCCCGATCGTACTTTCCCGGCAAACGTCTTCACCCAGCACAAGATCCTGGATCCCCTCAAATGTTGAACCACTGATCACCACCGAACAAGAAATAGCTTCACAGTTCCAGACCAGCTAACCGGAAAATGGTTATAACAGCAGCAGAGCTTTCATGAAAGCAAACGGTACCAAGGATTCCATGACCATACACCCGATCGGCTAATCCTAAGCAAAAAATCTTTCAACCGAGCAATATCACCTAACTTCTTTTTTTTCACTTATGTCTTCACCAGCACACCAGAACCGGAATACTTAAAACCCAAAGCATTCCAAACCTGCTGGTTCCATTTTCACCGGTTTAATCCCACAGTACCACACCCAAGTTCTTTTGACAAAACCAACCAACCTCCAAACCGTCAAACCTTTGAATAATAACCATCCCGTCTTCAGCCATAACAATAGCGAACAGAAAACATATGGAAATAGTGAAGTAAACACAGTAATGTCACGGGCCTGAACTTGACAGTTGTTCTACCAAACACTGTCAATAAACCGATCTGCTCCTGCAATAAACCTCACAGACAAATCTAAACCCGAATACTGAATTTCACATAACCCGGTTCCCTAGTAGTTGATAATAAACAGTCAAACAGAACTAAACAAAACTCTAACCTTTACCCGAAGAATCCAAGAGTTTTATAACCAAACCCTAATCGGCGGCTTCAGAGAGTTTAACCCGGTACCCAAAACAATCAAACCGTTAACCCGCAACACAAACTCGAAACACCCGACCCGACGCTTCACGTGCAAACCCGAGTGAAACCAGCAACTCCAAGAGATCCACAACAGAAACTCTAATTGCAAAATCACTCTAAATCAGTCTCGAACAGCCCTGTTTTCTTTTCCCTTTTGTGCAACCTAGGGTTTGAAAAAACCCTAATTCCGGCGGCCCAAAAAACAAGAAACCAGGCTGCGAATCAGCCCTGGAACAGCAGCAGAAAAACGAAAAAAATTCTGGAAACACTGTTCATGTCGGAAAACATTGTTCACGGCGGCGGCGGTACTGTAGCAGTAGATCTGAATCAACCCTCGATCAACCTCTACTCTTTTTTCTCAATCGAAAATTGTGCAGACCTTGTGTAAACAACAAGCCAAAGCTCTGATATCCCTTGTTAGGAACAACTTGGTGCAGCGGAATCAACACACACATGCACAAACGATAATCACGCGGTACAGCAAAATAAACGACACAAGAATTTTTCGTGGTTCGGTCCCAGTGGGGGGTCTACGTCCACAGGCTGCAACTAGGTTATTTTATTAAGCTCTAGGCACACAGATTACAATTACAACATATGATATTTATAGATTAAAACTAGTGTTCCTAACTTTTTCTCCAAGTTAGGACCAAACCGTAGAGATAGGCCCATTAGAGCCGACGAACCCTAATTGGGGTCGGCCGCCTCTAAACGAGACTCCACACCTAACTTTAAATAAAAAAAAAGTTATAATAATTGACACATTTAGTATAGTTCACATGTTCAATCAAGTGTTCAATTTTTGTGTTCCCGAATGCATTATGTGTCACTCATGCATGGATGATATTAAAGATTTTTATAAATTTATATACTTGTATTATATATTATATAATATAATATTTTCATATTATGAACCTCATTTAAAAAGCAAGCAGATGAACAGTACCAAACTAGTGGGGTTGCGCCACGTCTTCGTTTTCTTTTTAGTTTTCGCCCCTCGTACTTTATACAATATATATTTTATCCCATTTAATTTTATAATAATTTTGTTTTTCTTTAATAATTTTCGTTCGTTAATTTTTTTTAAAACGGAACACTCGGCTTTCTTTAGTTTTTATTTGTCAGCGTTCCGGTATAAATTTTTTTTAAAACGGAGTTGTATTTAAATTTGAGTTTTTTTTTCTCTCGTACACTATCGCGAACGTACGTAAGTTTTAGCCCCGCAAACAAGTCGAACCGATAACGACCATGCCCATGCCGCGTAGCGAGGCGATAGTTTTAGCCTCTCATAGTACATATAATATACGCGTGCATTATTAATTTTGTTTTTATGTTATAGATTTTGTTCGTTAAGTTTTCTTAAAAATGGAATGCGCGGTTTTATTTAGTTTTTTTTTTCAACGTTCAGGTGTAATTTTTATCAAAAACGGAGTTCTATTCAAATTCAAATTCAATTAATTTTGCTTTTCGACGTAAGTTTTGTTCACGCAAACGCGCTGAATCGAGCACGATCAGACTTCCGCACCGTAGCGCGGGCGAAAAAAATAACCTATTACATATTTAAAAGTCATTAGGGGAATAGTTATTTTGTAAGAGTGACATTCTGTAAAAATAACCTATTACATATTTAAAAAAATAACAGTAACCTTGATTTTATGATTTTTTAAATTTGTCTAATTTTTTTTTTCACCCTCATAGTATGTAATATACGTTTTTAATCAGTTTCATTTTCTAATGATTTCATTTTTCGCTGCCGGTATTGGTATTATCGGAGCCGGTATTGACATTCGCATTTATGCTTTCGACGAACCGAAAATAACATCATTGCTGGTGTTGGTATTATCGGAACGAGTATCGGTGTGCGTTTCTACGTTTTTTGACGATCTGCATTACGCGGGGAAAAACGACCAAACTTCCGCCGCGAAGCGCGGGTGCGAAAAAACTAGTTAGAATTAAAAATAAATTATAATTTACATATATTGAAAAGAGAGTAATTAATAAAAAATATGGGGCGTCGTAGTCGTTATGCATCGGGTGTGCTTTTCCTCCCTAATTATCATAATCAACGGCGCATCCCATAGTTTGTTGGCACACAGTGGTCGATCACACAGTACATATTCCAGAAGCAGAAGCTTCGACGATGGCAGATTCCTGAATAAAATCACTTTATTGGTGACGGAGAAGAATACAGACGGAAATTGTTGCTCTAGTCAGAGAAACTGCGTAAAAACAGAGCAAACACTTTTTGCACAAATATGGAATCAGATTACGGACTTCCGAGAGAACTTTCTCATATGCAGCACGCTCGATCGCTTTACAAATCTCAGCTCCCCCCTTGCCTTGAGGTTAACCTCTTACGTTTACGTAACCTACCAATTGTTTGATGCGTTTATTTTCATGATTTAATTTCTCATATGTTGTTCATCATGTAGTGGTATCCGATGCGTTTTAGAAATTAGGTTTGAGAAATCGGTAGAGGAATTGACGATTTTAGACGGATCGTATTGTTATTTTTGATTGTTACTGTTTCAATTTGGAAAGTACATCAGATTTTGCGTTGATTGTTAGTTTCATAGATTATGCTTGGATCGTACACGTGATCGTGCAGCTTATTTTATTTATTTTGTTGATAGTTGATATGTAGTTAGATTCATAGAACATGAACTCTGTAAACATTGAATAAGGTATGTGAAAACTATGCACAATATCTATAACAAACTATATACAAAATGGACTATACTTCCCCTATACAATAACTGTCTAATAAATTCATTGATATGTTAGCATTTAGAACCATGTCTTATGGGATCCTTGATTTTGTTTTTATTTAGTTTCATGTGAACTATATCACTTGTTAGGAACAACTTTGTGCAGCGGAATCAACACACACATGCACAAACGATAATCACGCGGTACAGAAAAATAAACGACACAAGAATTTTACGTGGTTCGGTCCCAGTGAGGGGTCTACGTCCACAGGCTGCAACTAGGTTATTTTATTAAGCTCTAGGCACACATATTACAATATGATATTTATATTATACGTTAGGGAAGAGATCCTCAAATCAGTGTCGAGCAAATCATGCTCCAAGTTTGTATGTACGTGTGGATCCACATGATCCCGATGAGTCTATGGGTCTCCTGCCTAGTAAAGTTCTCTCCCGTTCAGTCATGCTTATCCACCTTGGATTCCCTTCTGTCTGGGCAATCCTGTCTGCCATATCTCATGGCGAAAGTCTAGGCATCCGATCCGACAACTTATGAAGAAGAGTATTTATACCGCAAATACGTAAGAAAGATAGCTGCCTCCATGGCTGGAGTAGTTGTGGTGCAGGTATAGGTACAGATTCTGGTAGGGGTTCAGCCTGTGGTGATACCAAGATCGGTAACTGACGATTACTATCGTCGTCGCCCAAGCTCGGCTAGTAACTCGATCTTCAAGGTTTGAAGTGTGCTGAGTACCCGTTATCCTTAATTCGTGATCCGAATAGTAACACTTTGTTGAGAAACGTTGTATGTGTTTATTATTTCCACGTCGTTATATGTGTTAAGTTTTAGTTACATGTGTCATGTAATTGTATTATGCGTTAGTGTAGCTAATGATACCCTAGTGTAATTCCATACACTAATAGTCTACAAAAGTTGTTTGGCAACGGTTGGAATTTCTATACTCAAGTCTTGGGTGTTCTTAGTGTGGGGCGAGTATTAGAAATCTTGGTCCCTAAATGAGTCCGGTTAGAGCCTAGGTGTCACTAAGGAAACCTAATTCGCTAAAACCATTGCTCTGATACCAATCTGTCACACCCCCAAATTTATTTACTAAATGAATAAATAAATAAATTAAGGTTGCAACGATTGGTAACATTACACAACAGCGGAAGCTAAAGTAAAGACTTGTGAATATTGAACACCATATAAACAACTATAATAAACTTGTACATTGTCCTAGAACAATGTATAGGTGAAAGCCATATTGAGGTTTGACGATCATACTCCTTCGGCTTCTAGGGTTTAATCCAAAAGGCTAACCTATTCCAACCATGCCATGGCTATGAATTACCTGAAAACATACTTAAAAATGTCAACACAAAGGTCGGTGAGTTCCAGGTTTGATTGTTGCAATATAAAGTGATTTTCCTTGAAAACATTGATATTGTGTACATGGCCATAATACGAAACTGTTTTCCTTGAAAACATTGAAAATATGTACACGGGTTTAATGTAAGGTTGTTTTTCTCGAAAACATGTGATGACTTCATAGTCATAAAACGAGTAGTTTTCCCAATGAAAACATGTGATAACGTCATAGTCATAAAATAAGTCGTTTTTCCTGAAAACATTGATACTGTGTACATGGCCATAATATGAAACTGTTTTCCTTGAAAATATTGATAAAAACATTTCCACGTAAACGAATGGCAAAACCATTGGTGTATAAGTGATTGGCAGATCCATCTGCACGAAAACGTTTCAATGAATATGATAAACAAAACAAGTAATGTTGACCCATTTGTAGACTAGCTAGGAATACAAATAATATGTACATACATGAGGCATAACCAAACCATGACACAGGTGTTTTGCCCCTCGCTCATACCTCACGAGCAATGTTTGAACACTATGCGGTCATTTGGCCAGAGGGACCCATGGTTAGCGCGACTAACCATGACCGGGGGTGTCAATCCCAATAGTACTATCCATAGAATCCCAGACTAACCTATAGCTAATGGTTATAAATATGATGATCAGGGGACTTCCAGCGCTCTATATGTGTTAACTCATGCAAACATAAAGGTCGGGTCTTGTTTTCTTGCTACCATATGAAAATGTTTGTAAGTACGTTTTATGTTTTCCCGAATGTATCAGGCAATGATGTTCCCAACTGTAGTAAACAATGATGTCTCATGTTTTCAAACTTGTAAGCAAGTATGTTTCCCCCCCGGTGTTTCTAAAACATTTAAAAGTTAAAAGGGGGCTGTGAAATTCACCTGATGAGCTTTCAATGTGTAAGTGCTAGCAAGGCCGATGTATATGCAAGACTGTCCTAACCGTAACCTAAATAGTGACGGTTATCTTATGACCTTAATATTGAGTGTCATCATACAAGTCGGTCATGTACAAAGTCCATCCAATATGTTAGACTCAAAAACGTAAGTGTCATGTTTAGAAAATGTGACCCGACGAACCGTTTGTGACTTGACTTTGAGTTTCATGTTAGGTATACGTGTTTAGTCAAATATATAAATATATATTACTGATGCCATAAGTATAACTACTTGTCCATAAGTTTTCTTATATAGGTCGTGTTAGAGTTTTGATAGGTGTTTACCTTAAACTATAATATTAAAATAAACCCTTGTTTGTCGGAATTTTTAGAATTTTAAGTCATTCGTGCGTCATCCTTTTGATTAACCAAACGAACTCGTCAAGTAACGAAATTTTATATAAAGTTTCCTACATGTCTTAGGGTTACCAAAATGTATTAACTATCATTTTATAACATGTCTAAGTATTTTTAATATATTTATTTTGGACAGAAGGTATAGCAGTATTTGTTTCTGGAGTCTCTTGGGAATTTCTTTTAATGAACTGACCTAGACTCATTTACATGACTGAAGACCCTATAAATTTTGTCCTACACTCAAAATACTAACTTTAGAAAGTGGAATCAGGTTATTTGAACTTGTTATGACCAAGTTATGACTCTCACAAGTGATGCTAAAATTCTGTCGAAAAGGACAGTCTTGACACACTTTCTTGTATGACCATTTTAGGGTAACCAAACTCAACGAAATTTCATGAAACCACTTGGGTTGGACTCTTGACTCTTTGTACTTGATTTTAGACCTAAGACTCGTCCTTTTTGTTTAGTTTTTGGTTGAGATATAGCCCTCCAAAGTCGGACCTGAGAATTTGCCAGCTTACTGTTTTGGTTCTAAATTACTCAACATCATTAACTACTCAAATTTTGTACTTGTTTGACTCTTGTTTACCAACTAGTTGATGTTTATATTAGATATGACATATTCTAAGTCCTTTTGTCTAGATTTATTCATTACAACCACTTGATATATGAGTTTTTAAAAAAACCTTGTGTTCAAAAGGTTTAGACCATGGATTTAGTTATTTTTAAGCATAAACTTTTAGATGGTGACTTTTACATGATGATCCTTGTATTTCCTTTGAAAGAATGAGGAAAGAAAAGTATGAAAGGGTTTTTCACCTTTAGAAATCAAGGAGAAGGTATAGAAGGAAGTTCCAAAGCTTGAATCTCTTGCAAATCTTCACATGGAAACACCTTGAAAGCTTGAATTCTTGGATGAAGCTTGAACAAAAGATGGAGAAGTGTGTGTGTGTGTTAGTGTGTGCCATGAGTGGAGAGGGAGAGAGAAGAGGTTGAGTGTGAAATTGATATTGAAAGATGGATGATAGGAATGAGGATGGGTGGAAGATTTTATGGACATGTCTTTGAAAGATGGGGTATGGAGGTTGCTTAGGTAAGTTGAAAATGTTGAAATTTAGGGTGTGGGGTGGACCCACATGGCCTTGAAGCCGAGATTTTTGTTCAAGGGGAGTGGGTGGGGTAGTTTAGGTGGTTAGATGGTTAGTTAGTCTAGATATTTAGGTCATTAGGTGCGTTAATCGCGGTTAGGGCTCGAAACGGTAATTTAATGCGGTTTTTGATTCTTTGATGACATTTTAAACTAAAGTTAAACTACTTTATGTCTAGTTTAGTGAAAAACACTCAATTCATGTATTTTATAGGTTATAGATATATTTTATTGCGTGTAGTTACGTTTAGGGTTGTCGGTAGGAGGTGAAATCTTCGATTTACGTTGTTACGAATCGTTTTATAAAATGTGGACTTTAGAATATATATATTTGAATGTATAAACATATATTTCAGGTATTATGGATCTTTGGACATTTAGGTTTGCCACCAATGTTTGTATTAGTCGTGTTATGCGTATCGTGACCCGGTAATTCCTAAATTTACCAAAGTAAGGAACAAATCAATGCATGGCTATTTCTAGACTTTAGGACATAATTATTGCAATTAAGTCAATCAGGAAACTTGAAAATGTAAATGCGTTTATGTTATGTACGGATATTGACATGGAAATGTCGGGTGTCACATTCTCCCCTCGTTAAAGAAGTTTCGTCCTCGAAACTTAGTTTAAGTTAACCTTTAGGATTTAGTTACTCTATCCAGATGAGAGTCCCGTATTCTTAATTCGTTCCTGGATCAGAGGGAGAATTTTGGATTTAATCCACTTAGTAGTCGGTATTAGAAGGTAAAGCGGATACCTCTCCGATTAACGATATTGGATGTATAATGATTCTAGGGATTATAGAATAATGTAATAGTGCATTGGTGTCGTTAAACATTCGTTATCTCAAACGAGCGGATTTAGGAAAGTTCTTTGAATAAATTGCCAAGAGAACGACGTTGGCTATTCCATGAAGGGATAAATTCATTGTCAGAGTCCCACTAACAGAAGGGATTACGATCATTAAGGTCACCTCCATATAATGTGTGAGTAACTAAAGGTTCTCTGATTGATGTGAACTAATAAAAATGGGTTTCATTACGTGGTCACTTTCATCAGAGTGCAACCGTATGATAATCGTCATTGGTATTGAAAAGGAAACCATGCGTTCGTGCACGTGAAATTCAGAAGGTACGTGGGCACATACTCTCTATTCATATACGTGTTCTAACGCACGGGGACCAGATCATGATAGAATTTAAAAGAAACGTTGGAAGACCAGTAAGATATGTCCAATGATTTGATTAGATGTTCGAGCCTTAGTTCAAAATCAGGTACCTTACTGTTTCTTGCAACCGGTCAATGCCTTGATGCATTCAATCTTTTTGGAGCAAAATATTCTAACTGACATTTCATCTGCCAATTTAGTATGTTGGTTAAATTGGTTCAATTAAGTTCTAGGAAATAGCATCCTCGTATGTTATTTCTCTTAACTAAGCCGGAATGGTTTAGAGGAAGCGTTAGTAGTTGTCTAGGTAGTGAAATAGACATCTATGATATGGAATAACATTTTTATGGAGATATGATCTCCTGAGATTGACCTTGGTTTTGTCAAACCTCATTACGGGTAACTTTATCACGAATTTTATTCGTAACATGGTTTAGATTGATCTCTTTATGAAATAGATGTCGAACCATAACTCGAGACAACAATAATCTCACAGTAATATTGAATCGTCAAGATTACTATGGTTCTTCTATAGATGAGGGTAAATCCAGATGAAGAAAGAAGAAATGTTAGAGTATTTGAAAATCATCAAATTGATTTGGCTCAACAGTTACTAAAGGTAAATGAATCTTCACGGGGTTCAAAGAAAGTGAGAGCGAACTTTTAACCAGTCACTGGGAGTTAGTGACGCAATTCCATTTCTTTACGTTTCCTAATTACATTACCATCATCTTGCTGTAATCGGATAGCAATGATGGAACGCATAAACGAAAATTTATGGTTCTTCCCTTATATTCCTCTGAAGCATTTTATAGGATAAAAATTTTACTCTCATATTAGGTTTTGTGTCATGTAAAATCTTCCATTAACATTGGCCACAATGGATTTACGATTTCAGGATTTCTTGTACGCTTTCGCCGCCGAGGGTTGGGTTTAATACATCATTAACCATTGTTTGCACTACACTTCTACTGCAGTTTAGTAGTTAGGTTGTACTGTCAGGATTTGTAGATTCATGGCTTGACTATCTTGTCCATGAGGCAAATAATTCTTAAGGAGTTCTAAATTCGTTTAGGTTAACCACAGTTCGTCTAGGTGGGGAAGTAAACGGTGGAACTATGGAAATAGTTTCATAGAAATAGCGTCCCCTGAAATTGATTATGGGCTTGCCAACCCATTAAGTTGGTAGACTGTGATATGATATCATTTTTCAAACTAATCTAGGGATTGTCCCCTTAAACTAGATGTCAGAAAATAATAACAGAATCATGTATAACTTTAGGGATTTGCTAAATGTGAGGACGTCATGTCCTTAGGTTCTTTAAGGATAATGTATTGGCATCCCAAGAGATCTTGGAGAACGGTGAATATGAAATTTGAAGTAAAGTTGAGAAGTTGAAAGAAATGTATATGTGTAGACCTCCAAAAGAGAAAGGTCAGATATGATTCATCCTTTGTTCATTTTTTTTTCTGGTAGCGTACAGCTTAAAATGGTTAATCATCGTAAAACACTGCAATAGATTCTTAAAATTGCATTCCTATGATTGTAGGACGCATCTCTCAAATGATGAAGTTCGCAACTTTCAACTTGGTCTTTAATTTCCCACTAAAGTTGGTTGGAAAGGATCAGGAGTTTTCAGAATTTACCAACAACCAGTAATACAGTACGTCTGAAACTTCCCTAGCATTCGAATGGTATTGTCATGCCTTACCATTATGTATTCCACTCATATCGGTTATAGCCTTACCGTCCTTTGCACAAGGGTTTAAGCCATAGAATTACGATAATGAGTGTTAGATGTCAAAGTTCTGTATCTTCCCTGAGCATGTGTTAAGAAGTCGTTTCCTAACAGTAGGTGCTCTAGAGCTCTCTAACTATAGAAGGCTGGGAGTAAAAGGTGTGAACATGTCTCTCCTGTAGGTTGACATTAGAGACTCAACTAACAACATGATCCTTGGGGAAATGTAAGTACAAAAGGGTGAGGGAGATCTTCGTGGTTCAAGATTCATTAAGAGTCGGGTTCATGCTAGACTAAAGGTCAGTCTAATGCGTTGATCGATAAATAACAAAATCGAAAAGAGACAACAGAGCAATCTCAAAAGTTGAAACAGTACTTTACAAGGAATTTCCAAATTTGGTCCAAGAGCCGAGGTCAAATCACCAAGAATAGATCTCTTCAAGGTTTTCGTTAAAATTGTCTTGCGAGTGAAGTCTCGCTAAGAGTTTTAGATTCATTAGAATTGAAGATGAAGGAGATGATGTACATTTCCATGTCACTTGTGATATCCTTTCGCATCATGTGATTCCTTTTAGCTCAACACTTATGTTTATGGTGATTTCGATCATTAATCGACTGACTGAGAGTTGAGATTAGGAATACGGATTAATCATGAACATTAGTTCGGACAGTAAGACTCACTAGATTTCTCATGCACTTTAAATTATGATTACGTGTGCACCCGCATTAATAATTTACTTTACATCGTCCCTATAGTGTTTCTCCTATCGCAAGCTCTCAGTTAAAAGGCATCTGAAATGTTCATTAGATCATGTCATCGTGTTGCACTCTCGCGCAAGAGTGGGTATGTTCTATCAGATTACTCTTAGTCGTGTGTACCAATACTCATGCATATGCCGACTAAGGCTGTTGCTGGATGGATTTAATGGTAGAGAGAGACACAATCGGTGTCTTCTAATAATAGGACGTGTGCGGTGGAAGTCAGGCACTATGTTAGGGCAGAGATCCTCAAATCAGTGTCGAGCAAATCATGCTCCAAGTTTGTATGTACGTGTGGATCCACATGATCCCGATGAGTCTATGGGTCTCCTGCCTAGTAAAGTTCTCTCCCGTTCAGTCATGCTTATCCACCTTGGATTCCCTTATGTCTGGGCAATCCTGTCTGCCATATCTCATGGCGAAAGTCTAGGCATCCGATCCGACAACTTATGAAGAAGAGTATTTATACCGCAAATACGTAAGAAAGATAGCTGCCTCCATGGCTGGAGTAGTTGTGGTGCAGGTATAGGTACAGATTCTGGTAGGGGTTCAGCCTGTGGTGATACCAAGATCGGTAACTGACGATTACTATCGTCGTCGCCCAAGCTCGGCTAGTAACTCGATCTTCAAGGTTTGAAGTGTGCTGAGTACCCGTTATCCTTAATTCGTGATCCGAATAGTAACACTTTGTTGAGAAACGTTGTATGTGTTTATTATTTCCACGTCGTTATATGTGTTAAGTTTTAGTTACATGTGTCATGTAATTGTATTATGCGTTAGTGTAGCTAATGATACCCTAGTGTAATTCCATACACTAATAGTCTACAAAAGTTGTTTGGCAACGGTTGGAATTTCTATACTCAAGTCTTGGGTGTTCTTAGTGTGGGGCGAGTATTAGAAATCTTGGTCCCTAAATGAGTCCGGTTAGAGCCTAGGTGTCACTAAGGAAACCTAATTCGCTAAAACCATTGCTCTGATACCAATCTGTCACACCCCCAAATTTATTTACTAAATGAATAAATAAATAAATTAAGGTTGCAACGATTGGTAACATTACACAACAGCGGAAGCTAAAGTAAAGACTTGTGAATATTGAACACCATATAAACAACTATAATAAACTTGTACATTGTCCTAGAACCATGTATAGGTGAAAGCCATATTGAGGTTTGACGATCATACTCCTTCGGCTTCTAGGGTTTAATCCAAAAGGCTAACCTATTCCAACCATGCCATGGCTATGAATTACCTGAAAACATACTTAAAAATGTCAACACAAAGGTTGGTGAGTTCACAGGTTTGATTGTTGCAATGTAAAGTGATTTTCTTTGAAAACATTGATATTGTGTACATGGCCATAATACGAAACTGTTTTCCTTGAAAACATTGAAAATATGTACACGGGTTTAATGTAAGGTTGTTTTCCTCGAAAACATGTGATGACTTCATAGTCATAAAACGAGTAGTTTTCCCAATGAAAACATGTGATAACGTCATAGTCATAAAATAAGTCGTTTTCCTGAAAACATTGATACTGTGTACATGGCCATAATATGAAACTGTTTTCCTTGAAAATATTGATAAAAACATTACCACGTAAACGAATGGCAAAACCATTGGTGTATAAGTGATTGGCAGATCCATCTGTACGAAAACGTTTCAATGAATATGATAAACAAAACAAGTAATGTTGACCCATTTGTAGACTAGCTAGGAATACAAATAATATGTACATACATGAGGCATAACCAAACCATGACACAGGTGTTTTGCCCCTCGCTCATACCTCACGAGCAATGTTTGAACACTATGCGGTTATTTGGCCAGAGGGACCCATGGTTAGCGCGACTAAACATGCCCGGGGGTGTCAATCCCAATAGTACTATCCATAGAATTCCAGACTAACCTATAGCTAATGGTTATAAATATGATGGTCAGGGGACTTCCAGCGCTCTATATGTGTTAACTCATGCAAACATAAAGGTCGGGTCTTGTTTTCTTGCTACCATATGAAAATGTTTGTAAGTACGTTTTATGTTTTCCCGAATGTATCAGGCAATGATGTTCCCAACTGTAGTAAACAATGATGTCTCATGTTTTCAAACTTGTAAGCAAGTATGTTTCCCCCCGGTGTTTCTAAAACATTTAAAAGTTAAAAGGGGGCTGTGAAACTCACCTGATGAGCTTTCAATGTGTAAGTGCTAGCAAGGCCGATGTATATGCAAGACTGTCCTAACCGTGACCTAAATAGTGACGGTTATCTTATGACCTTAATATTGAGTGTCATCATACAAGTCGGTCATGTACAAAGTCCATCCAATATGTTAGACTCAAAAACGTAAGTGTCATGTTTAGAAAATGTGACCCGACGAACCGTTTGTGACTTGACTTTGAATTTCATGTTAGGTATACGTGTTTAGTCAAATATATAAATATATATTACTGATGCCATAAGTGTAAGTACTTGTCCATAAGTTTTCTTATATAGGTCGTGTTAGAGTTTTGATAGGTGTTTACCTTAAACTATAATATTAAAATAAACCCTTGTTTGTCGGAATTTTCAGAATTTTAAGTCATTCGTACGTCATCCTTTTGATTAACCAAACGAACTCGTCAAGTAACGAAATTTTATATAAAGTTACCTACATGTCTTAGGGTTACCAAAATGTATTAACTATCATTTTATGACATGTCTAAGTATTTTTAATATATTTATTTTGGACAGAAGGTATAGCAGTATTTGTTTCTGGAGTCTCTTGGGAATTTCTTTTAATGAACTGACCTAGACTCATTTACATGACTGAAGACCCTATAAATTTTGTCCTACACTCAAAATACTAACTTTAGAAAGTGGAATCAGGTTATTTGGACTTGTTATGACCAAGTTATGACTCTCACAAGTGATGCTAAAATTCTGTCGAAAAGGACAGCCTCGACACACTTTCTTGTATGACCATTTTGGGGTATCAAAACTCAATGAAATTTCATGAAACCACTTGGGTTGGACTCTTGACTCTTTGTACTTGATTTTAGACCTAAGACTCGTCCTTTTTGGTTAGTTTTTGGTTGAGATATGGCCCTCCAAAGTCGGACCTGAGAATCTGCCAGCTTACTGTTTTGGTTCTAAATTACTCAACATCATTAACTACTCAAATTTGTACTTGTTTGACTCTTGTTTACCAACTAGTTGATGTTTATATTAGATATGACATATTCTAAGTCCTTTTGTCTAGATTTATTCATTACAACCACTTGATATATGAGTTTTTAAAGAAACCATGTGTTCAAAAGGTTTAGACCATGGATTTAGTTATTTTTAAGCATAAACTTTTGGATGGTGACTTTTACATGATGATCCTTGTATTTCCTTTGAAAGAATGAGGAAAGAAAAAGTATGAAAGGGTTTTTCACCTTTAGAAAGCAAGGAGAAGGTATAGAAGGAAGTTCCAAAGCTTGAATCTCTTGCAAATCTTCACATGGAAACACCTTGAAAGCTTGAATTCTTGGATGAAGCTTGAACAAAAGATGGAGAAGTGTGTGTGTGTTAGTGTGTGCCATGAGTGGAGAGGGAGAGGGAGAGAGAAGAGGTTGAGTGTGAAATTGATATTGAAAGATGGATGATAGGAATGAGGATGGGTGGAAGATTTTATGGACATGTCTTTGAAAGATGGGGTATGGAGGTTGCTTAAGTAAGTTGAAAATGTTAAAATTTAAGGTGTGAGGTGGACCCACATGGCCTTGAAGCTGAGATTTTTGGTCAAGGGGAGTGGGTGGGGTAGTTTAGGTGGTTAGATGGTTAGTTAGTCTAGATATTTAGGTCATTAGGTGCGTTAATCGCGGTTAGGGCTCGAAACGGTAATTTAATGCGGTTTTTGATTCTTTGATGACATTTTAAACTAAAGTTAAACTACTTTATGTCTAGTTTAGTGAAAAACACTTAATTCATGTATTTTATAGGTTATAGATATATTTTATTGCGTATAGTTACGTTTAGGGTTGTCGATAGGAGGTGAAATCTTCGATTTACGTTGTTACGAATCGTTTTATAAAATGTGGACTTTAGAATATATATATTTGAATGTATAAACATATATTTCAGGTATTATGGAACTTTGGACATTATTTTGGACATTTAGGTTTGCCACCAATGTTTGTATTAGTCGTGTTATGCGTATCGTGACCCGGTAATTCCTAAATTTACCAAAGTAAGGAACAAATCAATGCATGGCTATTTCTAGACTTTAGGACATAATTATTGCAATTATGTCAATAAGGAAACTTGAAAATGTAAATGCGTTTATGTTATGTACGGATATTGACATGGAAATGTCGGGTGTCACATTAGTGATACCCAATGTGACATTGTGGCCTTGTGCAAGTGTGTTGTAACTTCATTCTCCATCTTTTACACAACTTGTATTTAAAACTCAATTTGGGAATGTAAAAAAAAATAATCACCTATTAGCTCAGCACTTGAGACTTGAATCTTCCAAAATTACCATCTCAAATGATCTCAATCTACGAAGAGCAAAGCAAATCAAACAACAACTGTGAGTTTAATAACCGAAAACGATAACAATTGAAGAAATTCAACAGTTTGAATTGGCATATTCATTGAAGATATAAGAAGAAAACAGAAAACCCTAAAAAAACCTACCGATTCAGCGATTCATGGGCAAGGAATCATCAAGTAGAAGAAATCAAAAGCAACGACGTGACGCCATGAATATATAAGAAGGAAACAAAAAACCCTAATAGAAAACCCCATAAATCAAATGATGGCACTGTCAATCGAAGTTCTATGCTCTGTTCAGAACCGACATCCATCGCCGATCACCGCCTATGAGCTTTCGACACCCCCAAATCGCCGCAGCCACCATTCATGATCAGAGTGAGTTTGGAGAAAAGAACAATGAAGCGCCTGCATTAGGGTCACGAATGAAAAAAAAAAGTCGGGTAACAGTGATTTATTTAGATTCGGAAAATAGTTGATGGGTCGGGTTTTGACCCGCGCGTTTTTCTAAAACGGGTTATAAGAGAATGGGAGGGAAAATTTGTGTGAGAGTGAAGGAGGTGTTGACACATGGCACAATTTGTAATCATTTATTAGGTTAAGGATATCCATTGTACGTTTATTATATTGTTTAATGCGGGAGAGAATTTAAGAAGAGTTTACGAGATCCTCGAGCGAAGCTGGTGATTCATCAGTTGTTCATGAAATTGGGTGTATCGAGCGTGCCTTAGGTAAAAAATGTGGGCATGCCATATATACAGGGCGTTGTCGTGTTGTGAGACATCCCGCCCCTAATGTGTCTATTACTTACCCCCTTCCACACCAACAATGGCAACATCAAGTGGATGAGAGAGTGGAACAATTCCAACAACAAGTGCAACAACAACTGCAAGAACAACACACACGCAACAAATTTCACAAGACATGGCGTGTGGATAGGCTAGGCTATTCCGACGACGCCTATATTAACGACTAAAGTCATCTATTGGTACGACCCTATACCATTAAAACTGTATACACGACATGTCGTGAGGATAGATCAATTGACCCTATACCCATGACATGTCATGGGGATATGTGTGATTTATTTAGTGGGTATACGGTGGGATCCTTCAAGTGACAATTGTTAAAGTTTATTGAAAGAGCATATATTTACTCTTCAAACTTGAAAGCAGTTGGATGATGATTTGTATGTCAAGTACAGATGTGGACACCATACACACCTTTTTTTGTGATATTAATATATCAGTCTTACGTATTCACTTACTCTCAATTTGTAATGTCGGCGGCAAAAAAGAAAATTTCAATTTTTTTTGCTTTTTTTCTATTTTTACATGCACCGCTTTTAATTTTTACATTTTTAAATAATACCCCTCAACTTTTTAAAAATTTAAATATACTTCTAAACAAATTAATTTGTTGTTGTGTTTGATATTTTTTTCACGTCCCGGTATAAAATTTGTTATACTCATTTACAAGTGTCTACCACAACTCCCTCTCAACTCTATAAAATGTCAAAATTAGGTGTTTTTTCTCACCGTCACGCCACATGTCACCTATCTTTTGAACCATAATTTATTTTGGGTTTTTTTATTGAACTAACCGAGTCGTCGTAACTTCATATATTTTTTTATGTACTTAATCACGTTTTTTTGTGCTTAGCCATGTTATTGTCACTGCATTAACCGTTTAAAATTTTGTTATACTCATTTATAAGTGTTTACCACAACTCCTCCCTCAACTTTATAAAATGTCAAAATTAGGTTTTTTTCCCCACCGTCACGCCACATGTCACCTATCTTTTGAGCCATAATTTATTTTGGGTTTTTTTATTTGGTTTTTTTACTTTCTTTTTATTGAACTAACCAAGTCGTCGTAACTTGATACATTTTTTTATGTACTTAATCACGTTTTTTGTGCTTAGCCACGTTATTGTCACTGCCTCAACCGTTTAGGGTCCGCTTCCCACCGCAGATCGCGGGGTGTTAATGTCATCGTACTTAGCGACGTTAGTGTCACAACTGCAACACGTGTAGCGAGATTCACAAACGCACGAGCTTAGTTATGTATTTAACCATGTAAATTTCATTGTACGACCCCGCCGCAACGCACGGGTCATGATTTCTAGTTATCTCACATTTTACATATAAGTTTTAACCGTTATTTTTCTTCGATTAGTTATATATGAAAAATAACAAAATATGATGTATGTTTCTTAAAATATGATAGATGTTTCTTATATCCGGTTACTATCAATTAGAGGTGCACAAAAAAACCGGTTCCGGTTCCTACCCAGTATTTCTAAGAACCGATTCCTACCCGATCATACCCGCTGGTTCCTACCCAGTTTGGGGTTTTATTTGCTCGATCGGTTCCTACCCGGACTCGTTTTCTACCCGGACTCGTTTTCTACCCGGACCCGACTAGAACCAGTTCCTACTCTACCCGGTTCCACATTAAAAAATAAATAAAAATTGCATTTTATGTTATTTAATGTCAATTTAATTATTAAAAAAATATATATATTGACCGGTTCCAGACCCGAACCAGACCTGAACCTACCCTATCCAGTTTCACAGGGTAGGGTTCTTCAATTCGGCTTTTAATAATATGTTTGATTATTATTTACGCAAATACGGTGGAAGTGGTGATCCATCAAACATACGTGAATCAATGGGTTCGGGTTCAAGTTCTAGTAGTTCAAGGAACCCGATGCTAAATTTATTTAACACTTTAAGAAACGAAAATACTAAATGAGCTCGTGGAACCACACCAAGTAGCAAGCTTGGAAGATATCAAGCAACCGACTTTATTTCAACTCTAAGATCCGAAGAGTTTGAAAACTTTGATATCTTGAGTTGGTGGCAAGGAAGGGAATCCCAATATCCCGTTCTAGCCGCAATGGCCCGTGACCTACTAACCGTCCAAGCTTCTACGGTAGCTTCGGAATCTGCTTTTTCTCTTAGTGGCAGGGTTTTATCTATTCGAAGAACGAGGCTTACACCGGAATCTATGGAGATGTGTATTTGCTTGAAGGACCATTTGGATGTCGCCGAACGTGTACAACATGTTGCAAAACTAGAAGGCGAGCTTGACATTGAACAAGAAATACATGAATTCGAAGTAGAACAAGGGGCGGCGAATCCACTTTCGGACGAAGAACAAGCTTATGATGAAGCCCAACACATCTCAAGCGAAGAAGAATGAAAACCGATGTTACGAAGACTACGACGAAGAAGATTGAAAACATAATAAATAATATATATTTTGTGAATCAATTATGTTTTTTGTATTTTTTTTTACGAACTATTGTTAAATCATTTTAAAAAAGCTACAAAATAAATAAAACATGTATTTTATAGTGTATCTTTGTTATTTTTTAAAAAAAAAAATTTTAAAAAAAAAAAAATCCGGTTGAACCGGTTTTTTTTGTCCGGTCCGGTTCCATAAATTATGTCCGGTCCCAATAGGTTCCAAGTCTCCACTCTCTTAACCGGATCCGATCCGGAACCGGTTCCATTGGATCCGGTTGTTGACCATCGTTGACGGAACCGGTCCGGATCCGATCCGGATCCGGTTCCGGAAAAAACCGGTTTGTGCACCTCTAGCTCTAAGAGATGCTAGAAATCTTGACCGGAAACAATCTCTAATAGGGATTGTCCAAACTAGTCTGGCTCATGGACCAGTCTATTTTAATGTTTATCCAAATTTACAATTATCTTTATCAGATATTAATATATCAGATGCTTTAACTTTAAACGTTAAAACTCATCGTTATAACTATGCTCCAGGTTCAGAGGTTATCTATATCTGTTATATAATATATTATAAACCTTTATACACTTTAAATCCCTAGTGTAGAATGGTTGATAAAACATTAAATGAAACAATAGTAATATAAACTAATTTTGATAAGTCTAATATAACTACTAGAAGAAAGATAAAATGGGAAGAAATTAACTTTCCAGAAAACTGGATCCTTGATAAGGCTACAACATCTCAACAATATGTTGATAATAACCCTTTAGAAATTATACAATCTGCAGAAGAACTGTCCAAATCCAATTTAAACAGATAAGAAATACTTCTTCTATACCTAGATCTTTATCTTCTAGGTTTTTGTCCCCTCGACAACATATATCTCCTCTGGGATATACTGTTAGAAGCCCTTCTAGAGCTTCAACCTCAAGAGTTAGGGAAACTTTCCCTGCAACAGAAACATTTAATATATTAAGGATAAATCCTGACAATATAGTCCAAGTAGATCCGGAATTAACCGAATCAGAAGTTGAATTTGTTTAATGGATTTTAAAGAAAAAATAAATTTTAATCCAGGATCTCCTATAAGAAAAGAGATCAATAAAGAATTCCAATTACTCAAATGGGAATTGTTTAGAAATTGGTTTTTTAATAATTTTAAAGAAATTGATATAAATTTCTTTAAAGAAGAATATTATAAAGTTTTAATTATAAAAAATGAGATTATACCATTTATTCTTTGGTTTATAGAAAAATACACGGGAAATATTATTTCCTTTATTGAAAGAGAGTTCATTATTAAAGGAGAAAAATTAATTTATAATGTTTTTCCTCCTACTCAATCTTTTAAAATTGAAAAGGATAATGAAGTAAGGTATTATCAAACCTTTCAAAAATTGTTAGAAGGAGATATCTTACCTATCACGATTTCTCATATAAATGATTTAATTAAACAGCAGAATTATACAAATTTATATTTAATAATTCTAGGAGAACAAATCTAGGATTTGTCTACTAAGATGGATAGGATAATATCCTACTTGAAAGAGAAAAACATATCTGCTAAGTCAGCTTCTCTTCAAGAAAAAAATGCTACTCCTAGTATACAACTTCCTCCGGAAGTTACAGATTTTAAATTAAAATATAAGGATAGTCTAATAGCAACTTTAAATGAGACAATGGACGCCCTAAAGAGTCTTAAAATAAGTACTCTAACAGAATTCTCTGAGAAAAATTACCAAGAGGAAATTAGGGATCAAATTTCCAAACTTTCCAAGTGGGCAGATAAGCCTACTCAGATAAAATATTATTATCCTAAACCTACCCTACAAGATTTCCTTATAGAAGAACAAGAGTATATAGTAAATAACTCTTATAGTGAGAAAATGATCTATGAATTGAACATAGACGGTCAATCAGAAGGACAAATATATAATACTGTCCATAGAATGCTTATGTATAGTACAATTTATAAAAATAATAATAACTCAGTTAAAACCATAGCTAACATGATAGTATCAGGTTTTACTGGCCAACTTAAAGGTTGGTGGGACAATTATTTATCCCAACCAGATAAACATAAAATCCTTGATTGCATTAAACAAGAAGAAGGCACTAGTACCAGCAATACCGAAAGTAATGATGTATACACCCTAATAGTAAATATTATAGAACACTTTACTGGAAGATGGTCTGAAGATTCTGAAAATATTAGAACTCTTCTCCGGAATTTAAGATGTAGGACTCTGACATCTTTTGGATGGTATAAGGATACCTTCTTATGCAGAGTCATGGAACTCCACGAGGCTAATAGTTCTAATTGGAAATCAAAGTTTATAGATGGCCTTCCTCATTTATTTGCTGAGAGAATAAAAGGCAAAATAAGAGTAAATGGTGTCATAAATTATGACAGTTATACTTATGGGAAACTCATAGGCACATGTGTCCAAGAAGGAATAAGCCTATGCAATGAAATAAAACTTAATCAACAGATTAAGAAGCATTCTTCAAATGAAAGAAAACAATTAGGAGATTTCTGTGGCCAATTTGGCATAGAAAATAAACCATATAGGTCTATAGAAACCAGGAAAGAAAATTCTTCCCCTAGGAAGCATTACAAGAGGATGAAATACAATTATAAAAGGAAAAAATATAAGGAAAGAAAATAATTTCCTAATGATTTTAAAAAAATTATAAAGTGCAGAAAATGTGGCAAATTAGGCCACAAGGCAAAAACTTGTTGGGTTCGAAAGAAACTTAACAAAATTAAAGATAGAGAATTAAGAAATAAGATTAATGAAGTCTTATTACATGACAGTTTTGAAGAAACTGATTCTGAGCTATCTTCCTCAGAAGAAGAAAAACTAAATATTTTCAAATATGAAAGTTTTGATTCCTCTGAATCAGAGGAAGATCATTGTCCAGCAAACTGTAAAAAAGTATGTTGCAAAAACTTTTCTGAAATGCCAGAAGAAGAACTTTATCAAATTATTTCTCAATTCCAAAATATGGAAATAAATGTTTTAAGCAACGAGATTTTAGATCTTTTAAAAGTCATAACTGATCTTCAAATAAAAGAAAAATTGATTTCTGAATACCTAAACCAACAAAGGAATGAGGAAGCTTCTTCCTCAAATAATCCTCAACAGGATTTAAAACTTTTTTCTCTAGTTGAATTAAAAAGACAACTAGCTCAAAGAAATCAAACTTCTAGACCTGTTAATATACAGGATTTAAAAATTAAAATTGATAACCTAAAAGTTAATATCAAAATTCTTCAAAAGGATAATAGGAACCTCGAAGAAAGAATTTTTAAACTTGAGATTCACTAGAAAAAAACCTCCGAAGAAATCCCTAATAATAGTCAAGGAGGATTTTTAGAAAGTATTGTAGATATTATAACTACATAAAAATGAAATATTAAAATAAAACTTCTCATAGAAGATAGTTTTTCATAAATGTTACAGCACTAGTTGATAGTGGTGCTGATCTAAACTGTATACAGGAAGAAATTATTCCAACTAGATACTTTCATAAAACCTCCCATAACTTAAGTTCTGCGGGGGGAGAAAAATTAAAAATTAAATATAAAATACCACAGGCTCATATTTGTCACAATGAAACCTGTATTCCTACTAGTTTTATTCTAGTTAAAAACCTTACTAGTCAAGTTATACTTGGAACCCCTTTTCTAAATAAAATATTTCCTTTAAAAAATATTGATAATAAAGGAATAACCGGATTTTTCCAGAATAAAGAAATATATTTTCCATTTATTACAAATCCTTTTTCTAGAACTTTAAATAATGTAAAAGAATCCCTTTTACAAGCAAAAATAAATCAGATTGATTTCTTACAAAAAGAAATATTTTCTTTAAATATTCAGGACAGGATAAATAATCCGAAATTACAGGATAAGATCAAAATGATTAATAATCAATTTACGTTACAAATATGTAATGATCATCCAAACGCTTTTTGGGATAGAAAGAAACATATTGTTTCACTCCCCTATGAAGATGATTTTAATGATAGTAAAATCACTACTAAGGCTAGACCTTGTCAGATGAATTCCGAATATATGGAATTATGCAAATAAGAGATCAAATCTCTTCTTGACAAAAACTTAATCAGGAGATCAAAATCCCCTTGGTCTTGTACTGCTTTTTATGTTAACAAACATTCTGAGAAAGAAAGAGGTACTCCTAGATTAGTTATAAACTACAAACCTCTAAATAAAAATTTAAAATGGATTAGATATCCTATACCTAATAAAAAAGATTTATTAGATAAATTGTATAATGCCATAATATTTTCAAAATTTGACTTAAAATCTGGATACTGGCAAATTCAGATAAATGAAAAAGACAGGTATAAAACTGCTTTTGTAGTACCTACGGGCCATTATGAATGGAACGTTATGCCTTTTGGGTTAAAAAATGCCCCGTCAAAATTTCAAAATATTATGAATGATATCTTTATTCCTTTTTGTGATTTCATAATAGTCTACATAGATGATATCCTTGTATTTTCTAAAGATATTGAAACTCATTTTAAACATCTTGATATATTCAAGAATATAATTATAAAAAACGGTTTAGTCATTTCCAGACCAAAAATGATGTTTTTCCAAACTAAAATAAGATTTTGGGTCACAATATTGAAACAGGAAATATTATTTATATTAATAGAAGCATTGAATTTGGGTCAAAATTTCCAGATGAAATTTATGATAAAACTCAACTTCAAAGATTCTTAGGAAGTTTAAATTATATTCTTCCCTATTATAAAAATCTAGCAGAGGATACTGCCATTTTATATGATAGGTTAAAAAAGAATCCTCAGCCTTGGTCAGAAAATCATACTAAGGCCATTCGAAAGATTAAGCAAAAGGTTCAAAATCTTCCTTGCTTAATGATAACAAACCCAGATTGGGAAAAAAATATTGAAACAGATGCCTCTGATATAGGCTATGGAGGAATCTTAAAACAAATTTCTCCAGTAAACAAACAAGAAAGTCTGGTACGATTCCATTCAGGAAAATGGAATAATAGCTAGAAGAACTATGCTACTATTGCAAAAGAAATTCTAGCAATAGTAAAATGTGTTTTAAAATTTCAAAATGATTTATACAATCAAAAATTTATTATAAAAACAGATTGCCAAGCGGCTAAATTTATGTTCGCTAAGGACTTCAAACATGATGTTTCAAAACAAATGTTTGCTAGATGGCAGTCTCATTTAGCCCCTTTTGATTTTGAAATTATTTATAAAAAGGGTAGTGATAATAGTCTCCCTGATTTTCTTACTAGAGAATACTTGAATTAATGGCTCATTCTAGAGGACCAATCAAAAGAACTCTCCTAGAAATTCAGGAGATGATAGAAGAACACACTCTACTGATTAATATTCAAGAAGTAACGAAAGAAGACATACTTGAAAATAATTTTTTAACTTCACATACAAAAAGAAAAATGATTGAAAACATTAATATTCATATTTCTTTTTGTAGATTTAAAATTTGTTTATTAGAACAACAAAAGAAAATTATCTCATGTGGATGACTTTTTCAGACATGATTCCTTGGGAGCAAGGAAAAAGAGGCAGAGGAAGATCTTCTTCCTACAGAGGTAGAGGAGGATACAATCCTCATCCAAGGGTTATATCCCAAATTGGAAGCCGAAAGCTTATAGCTGAAAACATAGCTTCATCATCTGGATCTTCTTCACAGCCAGATAATATCCTTTATAAGGAATTCTTGGCCAGATCAACACTTAAATAATATTCATTTAAAATGAATATTCTGAAGAGCAATGATACTGTCAAAAATAGTATTGAAGAGAAATATGAAATTCTTCATAATCTTGATTTATTAAATAAATGGACTATTCCAAAAATGGAACACAAACTAATTTATAAATTTGGGACTTTTGAAAAGTTAGGATTAAAACAAGTTGTCAAAACAACTGAAGAAACATTTTATTTAAATAAAGAAGATATGGTTATTAAACTATTGTTAAATAAAGATTTAAACAAATATAAAAAGGATTATAAATTCCTTCATATAGGGTTTGTGCAAATTGCATTCAAACCCTTGACCCTAGAAGATCGTCCAGAAAGTTTTGTAGCAGGTTTAAAAGATGCTAGAAACCTGAACTGGAAACAGTCTCTTATAGGGATTGTTCAAACTAGTCTGGCACATGGACCAGTCTATTTTAATGTTTATCCAAATTTACAATTATCTTTATCTGATGTTAATATATCAGATGCTTTAACTTTAAATGTTAAAACACATGGTTATAACTATGCTCCAGGTTCAGAAGTGATCTGTATCTGTTATAGAATTTACTATAAACCTTTATACACTTTAAACCCACAGTGTAGAATGGTCGATAAACCATTAAATGAAACCATAGTTATAGAAACCAATTTTGGTAAATCTAATATAACTACCAGAAGAAAGATTAAATGAGAAGAAATTAACTTTCCAGAAAACTAGGTCCTTGATAAGACCACAACATCTCAACAATATATAGATAATAACCCTTTAGAAATTCTACAATCTGAAGAAAGAACTGTCTAAATCCAGTTTGAACAACCTAGAAAAACTTCTTATATACCTAGATCTTTATCTTCTAGGTCTTTATCCTCTAACCAACATATATCTCCTTTGGAGTATACTGTTAGAAGCCCTTCTAGAGCTTCTACTTCGAGAGTCAGGGAAACTTTCCCTACAACAGAAACATTTAATAGATTAAGAATAAATCCTGACAATATAGTCACAGGAATCCAAGGAGTCCAAGTAGATCCGGAATTAACCGAATCAGAAGTCAATTTTGTTTAATGTATTATAAAGAAAAAATAGACTTTAATCCGGGATCTCCTGTAAGAAAAGAGATCAATAAAGAATTCCAATTACCTAAATGGGAATTATTTAGAAATTGGTTTTTTAATAGTTTTAAAGAAACTGATATAAACTTCTTTAAAAATGAATTTTATAAAGATTTAATAATAAAAATTGAAATTATACCTTTTATTCCTTGGTTTATATAAAGTTATATGGGAAGTATCATTTCAGTCATTGAGAGAAAATTCATTATTAAAGGAGAAACAATCTCTAAGGTTTTTCCTCCCACTCAACCCTTTAAAATAGAAAAGGATAATGAATTAAGATATTATCAAACCTTTCAAAAATTGTTAGAGGGAGATACTCTTAATGTAACAATTTCCCATATAAGTGGGTTAATAAAACAACATAATTATACAAATATATATTTAATAATTCTGGGAGAACAATTTCAAGATTTATTTGCTAAAATGGATAGGGTAATATCCTACGTTAAAGAGAAAAATATATCTGCTAAGCAGACTTCTCTTCAAGAAAAAATTGCTACTCTTAGTATACAACCTCCTCCGGAAGTTACAGATTTTAAATTAAAATCGAAAGACAGTTTAGTAGCAACTTTAAATGAAACAATAAGTGCTCTTAAGAATCTTGAGATAAGCACTTTAACAGAATTCTCTGAGGAAAACTATCAAGAGGAGATAAAAGATCAAATCTCCAAACTTTCTAAATGGGCTGACAAGCCAACTCAGAGAAAGTATTATTATCCTAGACCAACCCCACAAGATGTCCTCTTAGAAGAACAAGAGTATATTGTTAATAACTCTTATAGTGGGAAAATGATCTATGAATGGAACATAGACGGTTAGTTGGAAGGACAGATTTATAATACTGTCCATAGAATTCTTATGTATAGCACGATTTATAAGAATAATAGCAACTCCGTCCAGACAATAGCAAATATGATTATATCAGGATTCACATGTCAGTTAAAAGAATGGTGGGATAATTATTTATCCCAAGAAGATAAAAATAAGATTTTAAATAGTGTCAAACAAGAAGAAGGCATTAGTAGTACTGAAAATAATGCAGTCTACACCTTAATTGTTAACATTATAGAACACTTTACAGGTAGATGGTCTGAAGATTCTGAAAATATTAGAACTCTTCTACAAAACCTAAGATGTAGAACTCTAACATCTTTTAGATGGTATAAAGATACTTTCTTGTGTAGAGTCATGGAACTCCCCAAGGCTAATAGTTCTCATTGGAAGTCAAAATTCATAGATGGCCTTCCCCATTTATTTGCTGAAAGAATAAAAGGCAAACTAAGAATAGATGGAGTCATAAATTATGACATTTATACTTATGGTAAACTTATAGACACCTGTGTTCAGGAAGAAATAAGCCTATGTAATGAAATAAAACTTAATCAATAGATTAAGAAGCATTCTTTTAATGAAAAGAAACAATTAGGAGATTTCGGTAGCCAATTTTGATTGTAACACCCTAGGCAAATCCCACATCGGCCGTGCACAAGAGAGATCCTTGGTTCATAAGAAATGTCCTGCCTCTTAAATCAACAACGCGTTTTGGGGCTTAATGTAGTGGATGAGAGGAGAACTCCACAGTTAAGCGTGCTCGGATGGGAGTAATCCAGGGATGGGTGACCCCTGGGAAGTTTTCACCCGGGCAACCAAAAACAAATCCGTGAGCTCTTAGTAGGCAAATCGGACAATATTGTTGGTATGAGGGGCCGGATGTTACAAATGGTATCAGAGACTCTTGTGTCGTTCGGGATGGTGGGGCAAACCTCAGCGATCACGGTTGAGTCCCCGGGGGTGTTCAGAAGGACACCTTAGGCGAATCTCACATCCCTGAATTGGATGGTGGGGCAAACCTCATCGAGGACGATGAGTCCAAAAGGGGGGGTGATTGTAACACCCTAGGCAAATCCCACATCGGCCGTCCACAAGAGAGATCCTTGGTTCATAAGAAATGTCCTGCCTCTTAAATCAACAACGCGTTTTGGGGCTTAATGTAGTGGATGAGAGGAGAACTCCACAGTTAAGCGTGCTCGGATGGGAGTAATCCAGGGATGGGTGACCCTGGGAAGTTTTCACCCGGGCAACCAAAAACAAATCCGTGAGCTCTTAGTGGGCAAAGCGGACAATATTGTTGGTATGAGTGGCCGGATGTTACAAATTTGGCATAGAAAATAAACCTGATAGGTCTATAGAAACTAGGAAAGGAAATTCTTCTCCTAAGAAGCATTATAAAAGAAAGAAAATTAGGAAAGAAGAAAACCATTATAATAATAATTATAAAAGAAAAAAATATAAGGAAAAATTTCCTAATGATTTTAAAAAATTAATAAAATGTAGAAAATGTGGTAAATTTGGCCACAAGGCAAAAACTTGTTGGGTTCGAAAAAACTCAACAAAATTGAGGATAGAGATTTAAGAGATAAGATAAATGAAGTCTTATTTAACAAAAGTTTTGAAAAAATTGAATCTGAGAAATCATTCTCAGAAAAGGAGAATCTAAATGTTTTAGAATATGAAAGTTTTAATTCCTCAAAAACAGAGGAAGACCAATGTCCAGCAGATTGCAAAAAGGACTGTTGCAAAAACCCCTTCTGAAATATCAGAAAAAGGTCTTTATCAAATAATTTCTCAGTTTCAAAACATGGAAATCAATGTTTTAAGTAATGAGATTTTAGATCTCTTAAAAGCCATAAATGATCCTCAAGTAAAAGAAAAATTAAAATTTGAATATCTAAATCAGCAGAAGACTGAGGAAGCATCTTCCTCAAGCAATCCACAACAGGATTTAAAACCTTTTTCTCTAGCTGAGTTAAAAAGAGAGCTAGCTCAAAGAAATCAAATTTCCAGACCTGTCAATATACAAGATTTAAAAATTGAGATTGATAATCTAAAGATAGATATCAAAATCCTTCAAAGGGATAATAGAAATCTAGAAGAAAGGATTATGAGGCTTGAAATTCCTTAGAAAAGAAATATTGAAGAAATTCATAGGAATAATCAAGAAGTATTCTTAGAAAGTATTATAGATATCATAACCACACGGAAGTGGAATATCAAAGTAAAACTTCTTATTGAAGATAACTTTTTTATAACTATTACAACACTAGTTGATAGTGGTGCTGATCTAAACTGCATCCAGGAAGGAATTATTCCTACTAATTACTTTCATAAAACCTCACATAACTTAAGTTTTGCATGAGTAGAAAAATTAAAGATTGAATACAAAATTCCTCAGGCTTATATTTGTCATAATGAGACCTGCATTCCAACTAGTTTTATTCTAGTAAAAAACCTTACTAGCCAAGTCATTCTTGGAACACCTTTCTTGAATAAAATATTTCCTTTAAGACATATTGATAATAAGGGAATAACTGAATCTTTTCAGAACAAAGAAATATATTTTTCATTTATTACAAATCCTTTTTCCAGGACTTTAAATAATGTAAAAGAATCTCTTTTACAAGCAAAAATAAATCAAATTGAATTTTTACAAAAAGAAATATTTTCTTTGAATATCCAGGACAGAATAAACAATCCAAAATTACAGGATAAGTTACAGATATGTAATGATCATCCAAATGCTTTCTGGGATAGAAAGAAACATATTGTTTCTCTTCCTTATGAAAATGATTTTAATGATAGTAAAATTACTACTAAGGCTAGGCCTTGTCAGATGAATTCCAATTATATGGAATTATGTAAACAAGAGATTAAATCTCTTCTTGATAAGAACCTAATCAGAAGGTCAAAATCCTCGTGGTATTGTACTGCTTTTTATGTTAATAAATATTCCGAGAAAGAAAGAGGTATTCCTAGATTAGTTATAAACTACAAACCTCTTAATAAGAATTTAAAATGGATTAGGTATCTTATACCAAATAAAAAAGATTTATTAGACAAATTATACAATGCCATAATATTTTCAAAATTTGACTTAAAATCTGGATACTGGCAAATTCAGATAAATGAAAAAGATAGGTATAAAACTGCTTTTGCAGTACCTACTGGTCATTATGAATGGAACGTAATGCCTTTTGGGCTGAAAAATGCCCTGTCAGAATTTTAAAATATTATGAATGATATTTTTGTTCCATATAGTGACTTTATAATAGTCTACATCGATGATATTCTTGTATTTTCTAAAGATATTGAAACCCTTTTTAAACATTTTGATATATTCAAGAATATAATCATAAAAAATGGTTTAGTCATCTCTAGACAAAAAATGATGCTTTTTCAAACCAAAATAAGATTTTTGGGTCATAATATTGAGACAGGAAATATTATTCCTATCAACAGAAGTATTGAATTTGGGTCAAAATTTCAAGATGAAATTTATGATAAAACTCAACTTCAAAGATTCTTAGGAAGTTTAAATTATATTCTTCCATATTATAAAAATCTAGCAGAGGATACTGCCATTTTATATAACAGATTAAAAAAGAATCCTTAGCCATAGTCAGAGAATCATACTAAGACTATTAGAAAGATTATGCAAAATGTTCAAAATCTTCCTTGCTTAATGATAATCAACCCTTACTAGGAAAAAATTATTGAAACAGATGCCTCTGATATAGGCTATGGTGGAATCTTAAAATAAATTTCACTAATAAATAAAAAAGAAAGTCTGGTAAGATTCCATTCAGGAAAATTGAATAACAGCCAGAAAAACTATGTTACTATTGCAAAAGAGATTCTTGCAATAGTAAAATGTGTTTTAAAATTTCAAGATGATTTATATAATCAAAATTTTATTATAAAAACTGATTGCTAAGCGGCTAAATTTATGTTCACTAAAGATTTCAAACATGATGTTTCAAAACAAATGTTTGCTAGATGGCAGTCTCATTTAGCCCCTTTTGATTTAGAAATTATTTATAAAAAGGGTAGTGACAATAGTCTCCCTAATTTTCTTACCAGAGAATACTTAAATTAATGGCTCATTCTAAAGGACCAGTCAAGAAGGCCCTCATAGAAATTCAGGAGATGATAGAATACCGCACTCTTCAGATAATCAATCAAGAAGTGACCATAGAAGAGATCCAAGAAAATAATTTTCTTTGTTCACAAACAAAAAGAAACATGATTAATAATATTAATCTTCACATTTCCTTTTATAAAGAAAAGATTCGTTTATTACGAAAACAAAAAATAATTATTTCATGTGGATAACTTTTTCAGAAATGATTCCTTGGGAGCAAGGAAGACGAGGTAGAGGAAGATCTTCTTCTTATAGAGGAAGAGGTAACCAAAATCCGAGGGTCATATCCCAAATCGAAAATCGTAAGCTTATAGCTGAGAATATTGCATCATCATCTGGTTCTTCTTCACAACCGGATAATATCCTTTATAAGGAGTTCTTGGCATATAAAGCCTCAAAAGAGTCTAATAAAGACCCTGAATCATCAGCATCATATGCTAGAACTGTTTCTAACGAAGCAGAAGATGATATCACAAATTGGGCTCAAAGCTCACATAAAGAAGTTATACTTCTTTTAGAAAACAAAGACATCAAATAGAGAGATAATCTATGGCTGTTAATAAACAGATATATGGATACAGGATTCTATCCTACAGAGGCTTATAAGCCCAGGCATTACTATGAGCAAATTCTTAAAAAAGAGAATTGCGGAATAGAGCACTATCATGCCGGTCAACCTGATGTTTATAACTTCAGCAAGATAGTGGTAAAACAGATTATATATGTAGAAACATGGGGAACTTCTCCATTAAAAGAAAGGGAGCTCATACATCCCCAGACCAAAGCCCCAATTCATTACAATTATTGGGACTACAAAAATGCTTTTTATAAAACATTTTTATTGAGAACCCGAAGCAAAAACATTCGTGGTTCATAAAAATATGTTCTCATATTTACGAACAGGAAATTCCAGTCTGGTTTTATAAATGGTGGCAATCCTTTGGCCCGTCAGTAAATATTCTTCCTGAATTATACAAAACCTTTTATACTCAATGGGTAGAAGTCTCTCCAGTTCTAATAGAGGCTCAGCAGGATGATAATTTCATAAAAAATATGTCTGCTTCATATTTTTATATACAATTCAGTATCCCATGGATCTGGAAATGGTCTCAAGAGGTGGATCATGACGACCAGAATATTCTTTGCATTCAAAGAACCTTCTTTACTAAATTCTGGAAAAAGATGACCCTAAAAAATATTGATGGAGTCATAGAAAGTTATGATACCATAAAGAAAATAAAAAAAACAATTGCTGATTATACGAACAGCCATCCTCATAAGGAAGCTCCCAGTCCTTTCAGACATATTGTCCGAAAAATTCAAACACTCAAAGGAACTGATAATATCAGTAACAAATAAATCATGGATTTCTATCTGTCAGAAATGAAGAAAGACATGATGAAGAATCTGAAAAAGGAAGGAGCATCTCCTTCAACAATGTCTACATCTTCCCAGGTTGAAGAAGACGAAGACTCAATTTTTCAAGAAGGACAAGATACTGATCCTGTAGACGAAGATTATATCAACAACGTTCTTGCAGAATACAAGCAGGCGTTCATCCTAGAAGAATCTTCAGCCAAGCTTAAAGACAAAAACAATAGGCCCTACAAACAGCTTTATCAAAAGCCGACTCCAATAATAGGTGGAGTGGAAGACAGAATTATGCATTCTGGCACAATAATGGCCAGACACTATTTCCTTTTGAAAAAGATAGCAAAATAATTGTTATTTACTGTTTACTTTTTGACAAATGTGTCTAGTAGTTCCATGACGGGATCATTGTATGTTTGTCTTTTTCCTTTTTCCCCGCCTATATAAGGGGACTCTTATTACTTGTAAAATTATCCGGAGAATAACTCCACTACTCTCTCTCTCTCTTGTACACAACTCTTAACAATATTTGAAGTTTTTGAGTTTGAAGATTGGTGTCCAGAAAATGCAAGTCTGGTAAAAATTTATAGTTTATTTTAATAATTTTTATTTTATGATTGCCTCCTTCAGAGGCTGTCTTTTAAGTGTTGATATGCGATGATAACTAGAACAAGCATGTAAAAAAAGTATAAAATTGAAAATATTTTCTGAAAAAAATATAGACAGGTTAAGAACATAATAGAATAATAAGGTGGTGGTTGAATTTGTCACACCCTCAATTTCAACTAACGGAGTTTTACCGTTTGGAAGGTGACACACCATGATCTCAGTCATTAGTTATATCAAACGACACTATATGGGACTTGAAATGTCATAACATCAAAGTTCAGAGTTAATGCGGAAGCGTAAACGTTAATCAAAAGTAATTGCACGCAATAGGCGTCCATCAATGTAAATAAGTAAAATGTTTCAAATGTTTGAAATGGATGATATGACAGTAGGACTCCATGCATGTCCTAAGTGTGCAACCTGTGCCTTAGCGACCTGAGAAACAAGTAAGAAAAAGTGTCAACACAAGGTTGGTGAGTTCACAGGTTTCAAGTTTGCAATAAGAGAGTGTTTGCCAGATTATGTACATTCAATATGCATATCTATAGGTAGCTAGCCTATGTTCATGTCTTACTAAAGCGCTTATAACCGAAGTTGACTGTTTGTGTTTGTATGCCTCCTGCCAGGTCTATCAACTATGACAAATGTGAGTAGGCTAACATTTCACCCGTTCGACCTTCAATCGAGTTAGTGCGACTAACGCAGGTGGGGATTGTCAAATCCAGTAGTACTACTAAATATTACCTCGCTAAGATCCATATTAACGGTTTGATGTATGATGAGGACTTTCTGTGATAGTGTGTCACGCTTAGTCTCAACAGTAATAACATATGAATTACAATGATCTAAAATAGTTGTGTCATGTTTTCTCCCCCAACGGGAAAAACATGTAACATAATGTTTGTCTGCGTACCTGTTTCTCCCCCACGGGGAAAACAAGTAGAAATATGATAGTTTGTGTACATGTTTGTTTCTCCTCAACATGAAAACAAGTAAAATATGTTTGTGTGTAAGCATGTTTCTCCCCCAATAGTAAAACAAGTAAAAAGGGGCTGTGAAACTCACATGCGTTGTGTTGTAGGCAGTATCACACAAGTATGAGATTTAGAACCTCAAGTGTTAGCCTGCACGGCTTACGCATGCCCTAGAATTATAAACACATAAGTTAGGGACATATGGGAATTTGTGACGACGACACGGAAGATTTGAATGTCCTAGAACATTTTAATGATCAACGAGTAGACGAACTTGTCCAAAGGAATGAGGGTTTCTTAATATAATAATTGAGATATATGTGTTCAGAATTGAAAGTTTCTAATTCCGAATAATATTAATAATTGAACACATTCGCATTCTTTCACCTTTAGATAATGGTCTACGGAAAGTAATATTATTATATTATTTTTAAGTTGGAGAGATAACACGATAATTAAATATTTGACAAAAATAATAAAACTATTATTTTTATTCGGGTCATAACAACGTGGATAATAATATAGATAAATATATTATTTATTAGTTTGAAACGTTAGACAATGTTTATAAACGTGGCGAAAATAATATATAAATATATTATTTTTAATTGGAGTTACGGGTTGAAAATAATATAAATATATTATTTTATTCGGAGTCATGGTTTGAAAATAATATATTATTTTAAATGTGGAGAAACATTAAAAACGGGTTATAAAATCAAACCCGAGCCTACGGGTGATTTTCGGGTTCAAAACATATTATTATAACATTATAATAATAATGGAAAAGATTTTTATATAAATTAATCCAAGAAAAAGTCCCAAAAAAAAATAACACAGGAGACCGGTTTCGAACCCGGGTCTCCTGTGTGTGAGTCCAAGGTCTTAACCATCCAAGCCCGCTAGGGAATCGCGATATAAACCGAACGAGAATGTTTTTAATCATCACAAACATCCGGTTGTTATCCATTCTCGATTTCGAACTCAAATTCATCCCAAATTCCTTGAATTCGATTACGATTCGAAACGGGGGTATAGGGGTTTTGTTCGTCAACCATATTCGAGTCTGAGGATAGTTTTGATTTAAAAAATGGTCGAGTTTAGGTTCGTTAATTTATTGATCTCAATCCCGAACCCTAGGTTTATGAACAAGGAATCGATTTGATCCATTCTGGTATTAAAATATGTTGGATTTATAGGGCTTTCACTAAACGAATGATTGCGAATCTGAATATGTGATTTAATCGTATTGAGGTTGTGTTTAAGATCAAAACCCCGAATCTGTCATATGAACAAACCCTAGGATTTGGATCTTACACAATTCGATGTTACTTGTTTAGATTAGCATAGGGCTTTCAATTAGAGAGGGTTTGCGAAACTATTCAAGTAGTTTAATTAGACTGAAACGGAGTCTAGAGTCGAATTCGATCAAACTGGGTTCATATGAACCCTAGAATCTGGATTTTGATAGAATCGATGATATAAGCCCAAATTGGCCTAGGGCTTTCCTTTAATAGACTCAGGCGAAGCTAAGGATGAGATCAATTACCAGAATGGGTGCTGATTCGGTGGTGTTCAACTGAAATCGGAGCCGACTGTGATCCAATTGATCTCCGGCGACTTCCGTTGCTTCTCCGGTGAAACTGAATGGCGTTACAGGTTCAGTGGGGTGCGAGTGTGGTGCGTAGATGCTTAACTCATGGATTGATATCCGAATTTGATGAATTTGAGGTTGTTTGAACATGAAGTCGACGGTTAGGATATAATTATCTATTATTTGGTTTAATTCTCGCATGATGGTGAGTTTAATTACTCAATGATGGTCTTTTGTCGCATTGAAGTGCATTACAGTTACAAATCCACGCATATCTTTGATTACGAATTCGAATTGGGGTCAAAGGGTACGAGTTTTACTTTCAAAGTCAGTCAAATTGAATTTTGGGTAAATACAGAAACAGTCCTTGTAGTTTCAAGTATTTAGATTTACAAAGTTGGCAGAATCAGTCCCTAGGGTTTTAATTGAGTTAAGAACATGGCTATTCGACTTTCTATAGTCAACAGAAATCAACTATAGGTTAATTACAAGATTAGTCCTTCTAATATCAAGTATTTGAATTTGAATATAGGCCAGATTTGTCCCAGGGGTTTGAGATAAGTAACTAGATTAGAATCTAACAGGATTTAGTTAACGGAGTTAACCTGGAAAGTCCGGATTGTCACATCATCTCATAGTTGAAACAATTTTCGTCCCGAAAATTAAAATAATAAAAAAAAATTTCTTGGGTGTCACATCATCCCCTAGTTGAAAGAATTTTCGTTCCGAAAATTAGAATAGTTTCTTAAGTGTTTGCCGTGGAGTGCTTGAATAGGTGAGGATACTTGCGCATCATCTGATTCTCGCGCTCCCGTGTGAATTCCGGTCCGCATTTTGAGTTCCAACGAATTCTGATAATAGAGATTTTACTGCGTTTGAGCGTTTTGACTTCCGTATCCATGATTTCTACCGGTTCTTCAACGAACCGCAATTGTTCATCGATGTGAAGTTCCTCAAGAGGAACAGCGAGTGTCGCGTGTACACCACTAAGTCCTTCAGGTAGGTCCAGTTGATAAGCTACTGGCCTGATTCTCTTCACTATCTTGAATGGTCCAACATAACGAGGATTTAGTTTGCAAACGAATGACACCTTTCCAAGGTGAAACTTTGAGTAAGACCATGTCACCTATTTGAATCTCTAAGGGTTTACGACGCTTGTCGGCGTAGCTCTTTTGACGATCACGAGCTGCCGCCATACGGTTTCTAATTTGAACGATCTTTTCGGAAGTTTCAAATACAAGTTCAGGACCTGTGAGTTGGCTATCTCCAACCTCGGTCCAACAAATAGGAGAACGACATTTCCATCCATAAATTGCTTCAAATGGAGCTGCCTTGATGCTAGTATGATAACTGTTGTTGTAGGAGAACTCCACCAATGGTAGGTGAGACTCCCAAGTGTTACCTAAATCAATCACACAAGCTCGTAGCATGTCCTCCAGCGTTTGAATAGTACGTTCTGTTTGGCCGTCAGTTTGAGGATGGTATGCTGTGCTCATATCTAAGGCCTTATGTAACGACTGCCAGAAACGAGAAGTGAATCATGCATCACGATCCGAAATGATAGAGATTGGTACCCTGTGCCGAGAGACTATTTCTTTCAAGTTAGTACGAGTGAGCATATCCATTTTGTCGGTTTCCTTTATCGCTAAGAAGTGAGCGGACTTTGTTAATCGATCAACAATTACCCAGATGGTATCACATCCGGTAGGAGTTCGTGGTAATTTGGTTTGGTGATGAAGTCCATGGATATTTGTTCCCAATTCCACATAGGAATTTCTGGTTGTTGCAGAAGACCGGATGGTTTTTGATATTCAACTTTGACCTTCGCGCAAGTCAGACACTTACTAACATAGGTGGCTATATCGGCCTTCATCTTCGGCCACCAATATAGCACCTTTAGATCATGGTACATTTTGTCGGAACCTGGATGTATCGAGTAACGAGATTTATGAGCCTCATCCATGACTAGTTCCCTTAGGTTTCCGAAAACTAGTTCCCTTAGGTTTCCGAAAACTGGGACCCATATTCGCTCGGCAAAGTAGCGAATACCGTCAGATTTGACGTCAAGTTGTGCTTCCATGCCACGTGTACCTTCCAACGGTAGATTTTCTTCTTTTAGGGCTTCGAGTTGAGCACTACGGATTTTGTCAGGAAATCCGGGGTGAATAGTGAGCTGTAATGCTCGAACTCGTTTGGGTTTCGTTTCCTTTCGACTCAGGGCATCAGCTACAACGTTAGCTTTGCCCGGGTGATATCGGATCGCACAGTCATAATCGTTAAAGAGTTCGACCCAACGACGTTGTCGCATGTTCAACTTTTTCTGCTCGAAGATGTGCTGAAGACTCTTGTGATCGGTGTAGATGGTGCATTTGGTACCGTACAAGTAATGTCTCCATATCTTAAGTGCGAAGACTACGGCTTCCAACTCTAAGTCGTGAGTGGTGTAGTTTTTCTCGTGGACCTTTAGTTGACGTGAAGCGTATGAGATCACCTTTTCGCGTTGCATTAAGACACAACCCAGACCCTAAATAGATGCATCACAATACACTACAAAATCATCGGTTCCTTCCGAAAGAGCTAGAATAGGTGCACTGCAGAGTTTTTGTTTAAGATGTTGGAATGCTGACTCTTGGTTATCGCCCCAATTATAGGCTTTACCCTTTTGAGTTAAAGCAGTGAGAGGTTGAACAATTTTTGAAAATCCTCCGATGAATCGACGGTAATATCCAGCCAATCCCAGAAATTGTTGCACCTCAATCGGAGTTGTCGGTGCTGCCCAATTTTTGATGGCTTCTATCCTTGATGGGTCGACATGTATTCCTTTCTCGTTAACCACATGTCCTAGAAATTGAACTTCCCGGATCTAGAATTCACATTTGGAAAACTTAGCATACAGTTGTTCTCGCTTAAGTAATTCCAAAATTAGTCGTAGATGTTCTTCATGTTCTTCCTTGTTCTTGGAATAAATGAGGATGTCGTCGATGAAAACGATAACGAACTGGTCAAGGTAAGGCTTACACACACGGTTCATGAGGTCCATGAATACTGCAGGTGCGTTGGTTAATCCGAAAGGCATGACCATAAATTCATAATGGCCGTACCCCGTTCTGAATGCCGTCTTAGAGATATTCTCTTCTCGGACTCTTAACTGATGGTAGCCAGACCTAAGATCTATTTTGGAAAAGAAACTTGATCCTTGGAGTTGATCAAAGAGATCATCTATACGAGGCAAAGGATAACGATTTTTGTTTGTGAGTTTATTCAGTTCACGGTAGTCGATACACATACGAAAAGTTCCGTCCTTCTTCTTGAAAAATAGGACTGGAGCTCCCCATGACGATGAGTTGGGTCAGATGAAACCTTTGTCCAACAAATCTTGTAGTTGAGTGGACATCTCTTGTAATTCACTGGGTGCCAGTCTGTAAGGTGCCCGGGAAATTGGTGCTGCTCCGGGTGCTAGATCAATTTGGAATTCAACTTGACGGTGTGGTGGCAGACCGGGCAGATCCTCGGGAAATACTTCTAAAAATTCACGAACGACAGGAATATCATCAATCTTCTTCTCTTCTGCCGGCTGCTCAGCAACAAGAGTCAAAATAGCCGTATGCCCTTTTCGAAGGCATTTTGTGCTTTCATAAAAGATATGATGCCCATGACTACACTAACTTTTTCGCCTTGAACGGAAAGGGTTTCTCCACTCGGGAGAGGAATACGAACAATCTTCTCATGGCAGATAATTTCGGCTTGGTTTTTAGATAACCAATCCATGCCGACAATTACATCAAAGCTACCAAGTGTGACTGGCATAAGATCGATATCAAATATATGTTTAGCTAGCTCAAGTTTACATCCCTTAAGAATATGAGTTGCCTCAATTATTTGTCCATCAGCTATCTCTATTGTATACTTAGCTTCTAACAGAGTTGGAGCGTGACGCACTAATATAAAATCTGTGAAGTCATGCTGGGACTTCTGATGAGGCCTGTGCTTATGAGGTAAGCGTTAGTCAACGTAAAGACCAAGGGAAAAGTTTTACATATAGGAAAAAAAAGTCTAATGAGCTATAGATTCGATTAATACAAAGGGATAGGTTGTTTGTTTAAGTAATAGTGTTCAACTGATGGTTAGCTAGACAAATCCCCATTCTCTAATGTCATTGGAATAGCTAGGGATGCTGGGGTATAAATCAATTTAGTCCAAGGATTAGTCACCGGATAAGGTAATAGAGTTAAAGGGAAATTATTGTTGAAGTGTAAGGAATAACGTGTTAGTAGGAAAGAATTCTTCCAATTCCGCTTACATTGATGGAGTCGGTGGGTTTACCATGAGGTTCCATTAGAGTTTCAGTCCAGATTGTAGGTCCAGATTTAATCGAAAGTCACTGATATGATCGATTCAACACATACACAGGCGGAAACTGTGTATATGGAGGTGAAACTGATAAACGAAACAGTGATGGTGAAGATAACCAGCTAACCACAGATGAATCAACAATCAAAGGGTATGAAAATGTAAGAACACAGTGAATAAACAACTGCAGATTGTATTGATTCAAGCAAAATGTGAAAGAGAAAGTTCAGGGTTACAGCCGCTACACACACCCTAAACAATCTCAAACTAGGCTATTTATAGTAGTGACAGGTATCGAAACTATGGTCAATCGAAACTACTAGTTTCGATTAACCATTTACAAATGATACTTAGACCTGTCGAAACTACCATCTATCGAAACTACTAGTTTCGATTGAACAGACTCAATCGAAACTAAGTAGTTTCGATGGCCCAGACTTAACTAATTACAGAAAACTGAAATTACAATAATGAAATGACAGAAAGTAAACTAGTCTAAAATTGTTTAAACATACAATAAATGATAACAGCTTATACGAAATATATGACTCTACAATCTCCCCCTAAGCTGTTGCATTACTGTCTTCAGCTGTTCATCAAGCAGCTGGTCTTTCAGATGTCTTTGGAATGAAAGGTTTGACATGGAGAGAGACAATCCTTTGATAGGCCTTCGCATCAGCTTCATCTTCATCGCTGTAAGCCTGAATGTGATTCTGGAAAAGTACTTCCAGATCTTCCGGTTGAAATTTTAACAGCTCCATTGGATCAAAGATGGTGATGTCTTCCTTGCCCTCACATTCAATAACTGCACTGCCAATTACTGGGTTATAGAACCACTTTCTGAAAGTTTGTAGCTGGACAGGTACAGATTTTGGAATAGTGATAGTCTTGTGTGTTTGGGCAGGCTTGTATCTTAGGAACACATATGGCTTTTTAGTTTTAGGATGAAACCTAGTCTTAGAGATCTTCTTCTGAGTTTTCCTAGGCTTCATTCCTTTGAAATCATTGTTGACTTGAGAATGTAGAAACTTCTCAAAGTCATAAGCCATCATGACCTTCCCAGGGTTTTGAAGTGGAAGTTTTGCTAAATCCCTGAGGTCATAGAAAGGAAGGGTTTGGAAGTCAGTCATATTTTTGAAGTGCTGAACTCCCCCTCTAAATCTTCTGATGATAAAGAGCTTCCTTTCAGCATCATATTTCTAGCCAATTGGAGGCCTTTTTAGTTCTTGATGCTCTGCTATCCACTCATATGTCTTAGGAGTTTCCTCCTGAATTATTTTCTTAAACCAGGACTTTCTTGAGATTGGAGGTTCAGGTGCAGTTGAAGGTTGATCTTGTGCTGGAGTTGTTTCAGATACTGGAATGGTTGGTTCAGGAATGATATCTTTGATGAGGTTAATCTGAACATCTTGAGAAGTGACTAGGTTGCCTCGAACCAGTCGGTTCATTGTTTTGAAGTTGACATGCCCCAACCTCTTATGCCACAGGAAAGATTCATCTTCGGAAGCCTTTGAGAGAAAACATGATTCAATTCCCGATGGGTTGTTCATATCCAAGCTGTATGTGTTGTATCTTCTGGGAGCACGCATGAGAATGAGTTCTTCCGGAATCACCACTCCCGGCTTTAAGATAAGACATTCTTTTGAATTGAATAAAGCACAAAAGTCCTTGTCACAAATCTGTGAAACACTCATCAGATTGTACTTTAACTGAGGAACATAGTTGACAAATTCCAGACTATTTACTCCATTTGATACTGTTCCTTGTCCTTCAATCTTTCCTCCTCTTGGGTTTCCAGCAAAGTAACATACTCTCCATCAATCTGATGATAATCTTGCAGCAAGTTAAAGTGCCCAGTCATATGCCTTGAACATCCACTATCTACATGCCAGATATTATCGCCGGTTCTTCTTGATTGACCCTATACACAATGAACCATTTATACGTTTTGACCAAAAATGTTTCAATCAAGAGATTTTAGTGTCAGGATATGACATCTCATTGGAATCAGAAGTGCAACCATCCTTTGATGAAGCACGGTCCTCAAATAGAACATTATTTTTAATTTTCCAAGTTCGTTTTAAATAATTTTTAGCATTTTTAATTCTTTTACGCCTAGATTTCCTACTGTGAGAAGAGTTAGGCAGCACATATGAATTTAATGAACTTTGGGTAGGTGATTCTTCATTAAGATTTGCGGTTGTTAATTTACAACTTTTTGAAACATGATTTGAGGCACCACAACTAAAACAAACGTTTTTACAAGATATCTTAGCCTGATAATAATCATCACAAGATGAAGATGATTGTGATGTTGAGGAATCTGAACATGAGACGGTTCTTTCATCAATAACTTTGTCTTGAAGATGATGTGCTTCCTTTAATCTGAAAAATTCCATGTTGCTCATGGTTTCACGTGGTACATCATTCACAATAATTCCTGCACTTTTAAATTTTGTAACACATGGCATAACATTCAAAGATTTAGGAACAAACGGCAAGGCATTTTGAAATTTAGAAACATCACATCCCAAACCCGTATGCTCAGCAGGCATAGAATCAAAATACAAATTTTTAACGTGTTCACAAATATTTGGTTTTGACACGGACATATTATTACATTCATCCGACTCAAGTTCTTTTAAAATAGTTCTATCATTAGCACTCTTATCACAATCATCTTCGGACTTTACACAATTTGACTCTGCACAAGAAGCAAAACTGTCAGAATCAGAGGATGTAATATAATCATCAGGAGATAATGTGAAAACAAAAGGTGTGGAAACATGTGGAGTAGGCATATCAGCAAATTTTCCTGATTTAGAATAAGGAGGTGGATGAGAGTTATACCCAAGACCTTCTGTGCCTTTTCTATTAAATTGTTTGTCAATTATTCCAAACAGAATTTTCTGATCCATATCCATGTGATCAACCTGTAATTTGGCTTTTTCTGCCTTTTGGACTCTTTCTGTTAAAATTGTATTATTAATGGTTTGAGTATTGAGTTGCACAATTAAAGAACGATTTTCACCAGAAATATCACGAATTTTCTTTAGGTAAAGTTTCTCATTTTTGGCCACAGAGTCATACATCACCTTAATGTGATTTCGTTCATCAATCAAGGCTTGATTGATGAATCTGTATTTTTGAATTTCATTTAAGCAAGATCTAGAATCACAAAGTTTAGAAGTAACCTCAGCAGGCACAGCAGTGAGATCCTCAGCTTGTTCAATCATGACACACTTGCCATTTTCTTCCACATCAGCCATCAAGGCTTTATCAGCAGCTTCCTCAGCTTGTTCTCCCCAATGATAATGTCCATCAGCTTGGCACACAAGAGCTGTGGAACTGGAAGTTGTGTTTGTCTTTGGAGGATTGGCAGCTTGTTTACCAGAGGAAATCTTCTTATCTTGTTGATCTTTGGAGGACGGCTCCTTGCAGTTTCTGGCAAAGTGACCCAGCTGATCACAATTGTAGCATCTCACCTTCTTGATGTCAAACCCAAGCGTCTTTCCTTGCTTGAACCTGTCTATACCAGTCCTTTTGATAAATCTCTTGGCTCTTAAGGTCAACATGGCCATGCACCAATCAATGTCCATTTTCTCCAAATCATCAGGATTAATCTGCTCCAAGTTATCAGGTTGAAAGCTAACCGGTGTTAGATTTCCAGAGATCAGTGCATCATAGCACGACATGAAAGCAGTCATGATTGGGACATATTCATCAGGAACCATGGTGATAGTCTTTTGAGGAGCAGAGGAGCTGGTAGACTTAATTGCAGCAGCTGAAGGAGGAACATCAGTCTGAAAGTATGGGCTACCGGATGAGCTTGATCCAGCAATGAGAGCTGTGTTTCCAGACTGATTGGATGGGGTGACTGCTCCCTTCTTAATCTCAATTTCATAAGATTCAAGAATGCTATAGACTTCCTGTTGAGACAGAGCACTCAGATTCTCAGTCTTTTTGATCATGATTCGATACATATTCCATTCCTCAGGAAGAGAATCTAGGAGTTTCTTGTTCAGATCAAGAGTGGGGTACTCAACTCCCATAACCTTCAACCTTGAGACAATGCTTGAGAAACGGTTGATCAAATCAGATATTGATTCTCCCCTTACACTGCTGAACATAGCATATTGTTTCTTGATCAGATCTCTTTTGCTTTCTCTGACATCCTCACTTCCTTCATATCTTGTACACAGTGCAGCCCATAAGTCTTTGGCAGTTGTGTACTCAGCAAAGATGTTAAAAATATCCATAGGAAGAGCCATGGCAATAGTCCCATAGGCCTTGTTGTCTCTGGCAATCAAGGCAAGATCTTTCTCATCATACTCAGAAACTAACTTAGGACGTTGAACATCAGCAGTGGTAGTTACGGGCTTGTGGGGACCATCGGTGATAGAATTTAACAGTGTATAATCGTGAAATTGAAAGAAAAGCTTCATTTTTTTTGTCCAGTCATCAAAATCTCTTGTGGACACAAGAACAGGTGGTCTATTTCCCCCAGAATGTTCTGTTGAGCTTGAAGTGGCCATAATGTTTTGAATCGAAACTAAAACAGTAACTAGTTTCGATAGGGCAAACTTCTATCGAAACAACTAGTTTCGATAGGACTAGTTTCGATAGACCAACGTTTCTATAAGAGACAAAAATCTAGTTTCGACAGTACCTTCTCCCGACAAAACGTAGACAAGAAGTTTCGATGATCAACAGAAATCATAAATTGTTCCCCGTAGTTTCGATGCCTTCTTCTCCAAAACAGAAATACTCCATTGATGAAATGCTCCAGAAATGAAAGATGCAGAAATATGAAGAAATAACAAACTAATCCAGCGAAAACCTTCGTCTAACTATCCTGATCACGAATCCAACCTCCGATTCCGAAAATACGAGCAAAAACCTTTGAAAAAAGATGAAACAGTACCTCGAGAATAAATGTGCAAAAACCCAAAATAAGCAACGAAAAACCTCGGTAATCACCTAGAATCGATCAATAACCTGATAACACTCAAAAACACTAGAGCATAAAGCTCTGATACCAATTGTAGGTCCAGATTTAATCGAAAGTCACTGATATGATCGATTCAACACATACACAGGCGGAAACTGTGTATATGGAGGTGAAACTGATAAACGAAACAGTGATGGTGAAGATAACCAGCTAACCACAGATGAATCAACAATCAAAGGGTATGAAAATGTAAGAACACAGTGAATAAACAACAACAGATTGTATTGATTCAAGCAAAATGTGAAAGAGAAAGTTCAGGGTTACAGCCGCTACACACACCCTAAACAATCTCAAACTAGGCTATTTATAGTAGTGACAGGTATCGAAACTATGGTCAATCGAAACTACTAGTTTCGATTAACCATTTACAAATGATACTTAGACCTGTCAAAACTACCATCTATCGAAACTACTAGTTTCGATTGAACAGACTCAATCGAAACTAAGTAGTTTCGATGGCCCAGACTTAACTAATTACAGAAAACTGAAATTACAATAATGAAATGACAGAAAGTAAACTAGTCTAAAATTGTTTAAACATACAATAAATGACAACAGCTTATACGAAATATATGACTCTACACAGATGGTTTCCTTGATCGAGTTTAAATGAGAGTCTTACGGTCACTAAGACTATTACATGAATGAAAATAATATGATGGATTCCATTAATGATAGTTCAGTGTGTTCGTAAACATCTTCAACTTGATAGTCGCGTCTATCAACTGTTGAATGAGTTTAATGATACCAACTAGTCGTTGAGCGGGTTATGTGAGTCTCTACAGATAGTGGAAACTTAAGTCTGTAAATCACTGATTAGGACCATTCATCCACACACTAGGTTTCACCAGGACTTACATGCACCTCAAATTATTATTACGTGTGCACCCGTAATGATAATTTTCTTTGCATGCTCACCCTAGTTCTCCCTGTCCTGTATAATAATATCCTTTAGTTTTTTACTGAGTATAGAGTGTTGTCAGATAAGATAAGTCATCGAGAAGCTTAGTCATCAATCATTGATTGATCAACTAGAACTCATATCAGGATGAGTAGTCGAGAATGGTTTGTTCCGAGTATTCACTCGAGTTGAATCACAATACAGGAGTCCAATCCAGCGGATTGTAAATGAGAACATGTAACAAACATGTACATGAAATGCGACTTCGAGAAATGAACTAATTCATGAATACAAGTTACAGGAAGCAACAAGGTAGTCGTCCTTTCAACTTAGTCAAGATAAGGTTTGAGTATGCATTGAGCAATGCGTTCTGAGATTTGTGGTCAATCTATTCTCAACTGAATATCGACCAAAGAAGCGGCCCATGGCTCGGAAAGTGATGACATCTACGTGCCAATGGATTCTGCAATAATGCGTGTAACGGTCTGTCTTCAGTCGGCGTATTGTTGCTAGTGGTTACAGTAGGGACTCGCCTCCGACGATCCCAATTCCCAAAGAGATATGCGTTAGTGGTGAGTGTCGTCCATAACATGGACCTGAGAAAACCCACCATACTCGACTGATGATGGTGGTGTGAGAGACTCCTCCGAAGGCTTCGTCTCGCTGCCCACGGACGGGAGTGGATGATATTCTGGTGATTCCCCGAGTGTCGCCACTGGGAATGATGATGCAATGCAAATGTTGTGTCCCTTGCCAATTGAGGGTGATACGGATGGTATTTACATGCCTGCACTGCAACGTATTTATAGGTGCTATATGTATCAGGTATAAGTGTCTGTGCCGAGTAACTAATGTGTGAGGTTATAGTCTAGTATGCAGTCCTAGTTCTCTATAACCAATGTCTCTGATACCAATCTGTCACACCCCCAATTTCAACTAACGGAGTTTTACCGTTTGGAAGGTGACACACGAGGATCTCAGTCATTAGTTACATCAAACGACACTATATAGGACTTGAAATGTCATAACATCAAAGTTCAGAGTTAATGCGGAAGCGTAAACGTTAATCAAAAGTAATTACACGCAATAGGCGTCCATCAATGTAAATAAGTAATCTGTTTCAAATGTTTGAAATGGGTGATATGACAGTAGGACTCCATGCATGTCCTAAGTGTGCAACCTGTGCCTTAGCGACCTGAGAAACATGTAAGAAAAAGTGTCAACACAAGGTTGGTGAGTTCACAGGTTTCAAGTTTGCAATAAGAGAGTGTTTGCCAGATTATGTACATTCAATATGCATATCTATAGGTAGCTAGCCTATGTTCATGTCTTACTAAAGCGCTCGCAACCGAAGCTGACTGTTTGTGTTTGTATGCCTCCTGCCAAGTCTATCAACTCTGGCAAATGTGAGTAGGCTAACATTTCACCCGTTCGACCTCCAATCGAGTCAGCGCGACTAACGCAGGTGGGGATTGTCAAACCCAGTAGTATTACTAAATATCACCTCGCTAAGATCCATATTAACGGTTCGATGTATGATGAGGACTTTCTGTGATAGTGTGTCACGCTTAGTCTCAACAGTAATAACATATGAATTACAATGATCTAAAATAGTTGTGTCATGTTTTCTCCCCCAACGGGAAAAACATGTAACATAATGTTTGTCTGCGTACCTGTTTCTCCCCCACGGGGAAAACAAGTAGAAATATGATAGTTTGTGTACGTGTCTGTTTTTCCTCAACAGGAAAACAAGTAAAATATGTTTGTGTGTAAGCATGTTTCAACCCCAATAGTAAAACAAGTAAAAAGGGGCCGTGAAACTCACCTCCGTTGCGTTGTAGGCAGTATCACACAAGTATGAGATTTAGAACCTCAAGTGTTAGCCTGCACGGCTTACGCATGCCCTAGAATTATAAACACATAAGTTAGGGACATATCGGAATTTGTGACGACGACATGGAATATTTGAATGTCCTGGAACATTTTAAGGATCAACGAGTAGACGAACTTGTCCACGGGAATGAGGGTTTCTAAATATAATAATTAAGATATATGTGTTCAGAATTGAAAGTTTCTAATTCCGAATAATATTAATAATTGAACATATTCGCATTCTTTCACCTTTAGATAATGGTCTACGGAAAGTAATATTATTATATTATTTTTAAGTTGGAGAGATAACACGATAATTAAATATTTGACAAAAATAATAAAACTATTATTTTTATTCGGGTCATAACAATGTGGATAATAATATAGATAAATATATTATTTATTAGTTTGAAACGTTAGACAATATTAATAAACGTGGCGAAAATAATATATAAATATATTATTTTTAATTGGAGTTACGGGTTAAAAATAATATAAATTTATTATTTTATTCGGAGTCATGGTTTGAAAATAATATATTATTTTAAATGTGGAGAAACATTAAAAACGGGTTATAAAATCAAACCCGAGCCTACGGGTGATTTCCGGGTTCAAAACATATTATTATAACATTATAATAATAATGGAAAAGATTTTTATATAAATTAATCCAAGAAAAAGTCCCAAAAAAAATAACACAGGAGACCGGTTTCGAACCCGGGTCTCCTGTGTGTGAGTCCAAGGTCTTAACCATCCACGCCCGCTAGGGAATCGCGATATAAACCGAACCAGAATGTTTTTAATCATCACAAACATCCGGTTGTTATCCATTCGCGATTTCGAACTCAAATTCATCCCAAATTCCTTGAATTCGATTACGATTCGAAACGGGGGTATAGGGGTTTTGTTCGTCCACCATATTCGAGTCTGAGGATAGTTTTGATTTAAAAAATGGTCGAGTTTAGGTTCGTTAATTTATTGATCGCAATCCCGAACCCTAGGTTTATGAACAAGGAATCGATTTGATCCATTCTGGTATTAAAATATGTTGGATTTATAGGGCTTTCACTAAACGAATGATTGCGAATCTGAATATGTGATTTAATCGTATTGAGGTTGTGCTTAAGATCAAAACCCCGAATCTGTCATATGAACAAACCCTAGGATTTGGATCTTACACAGTTCGATGTTACTTGTTTAGATTAGCATAGGGCTTTCAATTAGAGAGGGTTTGCGAAACTATTCAAGTAGTTTAATTAGACTGAAACGGAGTCTAGAGTCGAATTCGATCAAACTGGGTTCATATGAACCCTAGAATCTGGATTTTGATCGAATCGATGATATAAGCCCAAATTGGCCTAGGGCTTTCCTTTAATAGACTCAGGCGAAGCTAAGGATGAGATCAATTACCAGAATGGGTGCTGATTCGGTGGTGTTCAACTGAAATCGGAGCCGACTGTGATCCAATTGATCTCCGGCGACTTCCGTTGCTTCTCCGGTGAAACTGAATGGCGTTACAGGTTCAGTGGGGTGCGAGTGAGGTGCGCAGATGCTTAATTCATGGATTGATATCCGAATTTGATGAATTTGAGGTTGTTTGAACATGAAGTTGACGGTTACGATATAATTATCTATTATTTGGTTTAATTCTCGCATGATGGTGAGTTTAATTACTCAATGATGGTCTTTTGTCGCATTGAAGTGCATTACAGTTACAAATCCACGCATATCTTTGATTACGAATTCGAATTGGGGTCAAAGGGTACGAGTTTTACTTTCAAAGTCAGCCAAATTTAATTTTGGGTAAATACAGAAACAGTCCTTGTAGTTTCAAGTATTTAGATTTACAAAGTTGGCAGAATCAGTCCCTAGGGTTTTAATTGAGTTAAGAACATGGCTATTTGACTTTCTATAGTCAACAAGAATCAACTATAGATTAATTACAAGATTAGTCGTTCTAATATCAAGTATTTGAATTTGAATATAGGCCAGATTTGTCCCTGGGGTTTGAGATAAGTAACTAGATTAGAATCTAACTGGATTTTGTTAACGGAGTTAACCTGGAAAGTCCGGATTGTCACATCATCCCATAGTTGAAACAATTTTCGTCTCGAAAATTAAAATAATAATAAAAAATTTCTTGGGTGTCACATCATCCCCTAGTTGAAAGAATTTTCGTCGCGAAAATTAGAATAGTTTCTTAAGTGTTTGCCGTGGAGTGCTTGAATAGGTGAGGATACTTGCGCATCATCTGATTCTCGCGCTCCCGTGTGAATTCCGGTCCGCGTTTTGAGTTCCAACGAATTCTGATACTAGAGATTTTACTACGTTTAAGCGTTTTGACTTCCGTATCCATGATTTCTACCGGTTCTTCAACGAACCGCAATTGTTCATCGATGTGAAGTTCCTCAAGAGGAACAGCGAGTGTCGCGTGTACACCACTAAGTCCTTCAGGTAGGTCCAGTTGATAAGCTACTGGCCCGATTCTCTTCACTATCTTGAATGGTCCAACATAACGAGGATTTAGTTTGCCTCGTTTCCCGAAACGAATGACACCTTTCCAAGGTGAAACTTTGAGTAAGACCATGTCACCTATTTGAATCTCTAAGGGTTTACGACGCTTGTTGGCGTAGCTCTTTTGACGATCACGAGCTGCCGTCATACGGTTTCTAATTTGAACGATCTTTTCGAAAGTTTCAAATACAAGTTCAGGACCTGTGAGTTGGCTATCTCCAACCTCGGTCCAACAAATAGGAGAACGACATTTCCATCCATAAAATGCTTCAAATGGAGTTGCCTTAATGCTAGTATGATAACTGTTGTTGTAGGAGAACTCCACTAACGGTAGGTGAGACTCCCAAGTGTTACCTAAATCAATCACACAAGCTCGTAGCATGTCCTCCAGCGTTTAAATAGTACGTTCTGTTTGGCCGTCAGTTTGAGGATGGTATGCTGTGCTCATATCTAAGGCCTTATGTAACGACTGCCAGAAACGAGAAGTGAATCATGCATCACGATCCGAAATGATAGAGATTGGTACCCCGTGCCGAGAGACTATTTCTTTCAAGTTAGTACGAGTGAGCTTATCCATTTTGTCGGTTTCCTTTATCGCTAAGAAGTGAGCGGACTTTGTTAATCGATCAACAATTACCCAGATGGTATCACATCCGGTAGGAGTTCGTGGTAATTTGGTGATGAAGTCCATGGATATTTGTTCCCAATTCCACATAGGAATTTCTGGTTGTTGCAGAAGACCGGATGGTTTTTGATATTCAACTTTGACCTTCGCGCAAGTCAGACACTTACTAACATAGGTGGCTATATCGGCCTTCATCTTCGGCCACCAATATAGCACCTTTAGATCATGGTACATTTTGTCGGAACCTGGATGTATCGAGTAACGAGATTTATGAGCCTCATCCATGACTAGTTCCCTTAGGTTTCCGAAAACTAGTCCCCTTAGGTTTCCGAAAACTGGGACCCATATTCGCTCGGCAAAGTAGCGAATACCGTCAGATTTGACGTCAAGTTGTGCTTCCATGCCACGTGTACCTTCCAGCGGTAGATTTTCTTCTTTTAGGGCTTCGAGTTGAGCACTACGGATTTTGTCAGGAAATCCGGGGTGAATAGTGAGCTGTAATGCTCGAACTCGTTTGGGTTTCGTTTCCTTTCGACTCAGGGCATCAGCTACAACGTTAGCTTTGCCCGGGTGATATCGGATCGCACAGTCATAATCGTTTAAGAGTTCGACCCAACGACGTTGTCGCATGTTCAACTTTTCTGCTCGAAGATGTGCTGAAGACTCTTGTGATCGGTGTAGATGGTGCATTTGGTACCGTACAAGTAATGTCTCCATATCTTAAGTGCGAAGACTACGGCTTCCAACTCTAAGTCATGAGTGGTGTAGTTTTTCTAGTGGACCTTTAGTTGACGTGAAGCGTATGCGATCACCTTTTCGCGTTGCATTAAGACACAACCCAGACCCTGAATAGATGCATCACAATACACTACAAAATCATCGGTTCCTTCCGAAAGAGCTAGAATAGGTGCACTGCAGAGTTTTTGTTTAAGATGTTGGAATGCTGACTCTTGGTTATCGCCCCAATTATAGGCTTTACCCTTTTGAGTTAAAGTAGTGAGAGGTTGAACAATTTTTGAAAATCCACCGATGAATCGACGGTAATATCCAGCCAATCCCAGAAATTGTTGCACCTCAATCGGAGTCGTCGGTGCTGCCCAATTTTTGATGGCTTCTATCCTTGATGGGTCGACATGTATTCCTTTCTCGTTAACCACATGTCCTAGAAATTGAACTTCCCGGATCCAGAATTCACATTTGGAAAACTTAGCATACAGTTGTTCTCGCTTAAGTAATTCCAAAATTAGTCGTAGATGTTCTTCATGTTCTTCCTTTTTCTTGGAATAAATGAGGATGTCGTCGATGAAAACGATAACGAACTGGTCAAGGTAAGGCTTACACACACGGTTCATGAGGTCCATGAATACCGCAGGTGCGTTGGTTAATCCGAAAGGCATGACCATAAATTCATAATGGCCGTACCCCGTTCTGAATGCCGTCTTAGAGATATCCTCTTCTCGGACTCTTAACTGATGGTAGCCGGACCTAAGATCTATTTTGGAATAGAAACTTGATCCTTGGAGTTGATCAAAGAGATCATCTATACGAGGCAAAGGATAACGATTCTTGTTTGTGAGTTTATTCAGTTCACGGTAGTCGATACACATACGAAAAGTTTCGTCCTTCTTCTTGACAAATAGGACTGGAGCTCCCCATGACGATGAGTTGGGTCAGATGAAACCTTTGTCCAACAAATCTTGTAGTTGAGTGGACATCTCTTGTAATTCACTGGGTGCCAGTCTGTAAGGTGCCCGGGAAATTGGTGCTGCTCCGGGTGCTAGATTAATTTGGAATTCAACTTGACGGTGTGGTGGCAGACCGGGCAGATCCTCGGGAAATACTTCTAAAAATTCACGAACGACAGGAATATCATCAATCTTCTTCTCTTCTGCCGGCTGCTCAGCAACAAGAGTCAAAATAGCCGTATGCGCCTTTCGAAGGCATTTTTGTGCTTTCATAAAAGATATGATGCCCATGACTACACTAACTTTTTCGCCTTGAACGGAAAGGGTTTCTCCACTCGGGAGAGGAATACGAACAATCTTCTCATGGCAGATAATTTCGGCTTGGTTTTTAGATAACCAATCCATGCCGACAATTACATCAAAGCTACCAAGTGTGACTGGCATAAGATCGATATCAAATATATGTTTAGCTAGCTCAAGTTTACATCCCTTAAGAATATGAGTTGCCTCAATTATTTGTCCATCAGCTATCTCTATTGTATACTTAGCTTCTAACAGAGTTGGAGCGTGACGCACTAATATAAAATCTGTGAAGTCATGCTGGGACTTCTGATGAGGCCTGTGCTTATGAGGTAAGCGTTAGTCAACGTAAAGGCCAAGGGAAAAGTTTTACATATAGGAAAAAAAAGTCTAATGAGCTATAGATTCGATTAATACAAAGGGATAGGTTGTTTGTTTAAGTAATAGTGTTCAACTGATGGTTAGCTAGACAAATCCCCATTCTCTAATGTCATTGGAATAGCTAGGGATGCTGGGGTATAAATCAATTTAGTCCAAGGATTAGTCACCGGATAAGGTAATAGAGTTAAAGGGAAATTATTGTTGAAGTGTAAGGAATAACGTGTTAGTAGGAAAGAATTCTTCCAATTCCGCTTACATAGATGGAGTCGGTGGGTTTACCATGAGGTTCCATTAGAGTTTCAGTCCAAATGGTTTCCTTGATCGAGTTTAAATGAGAGTCTTACGGTCACTAAGACTATTACATGAATGAAAATAATATGATGGATTCCATTAATGATAGTTCAGTGTGTTCGTAAACATCTTCAACTTGATAGTCGCGTCTATCAACTGTTGAACGAGTTTAATGATACCAACTAGTCGTTGAGCGGGTTATGAGAGTCTCTATAGATAATGGAAACTTAAGTCTGTAAATCACTGATTAGGACCATTCATCCACACACTACGTTTCACCAGGACTTACATGCACCTCAAATTATTATTACGTGTGCACCCGTAATGATAATTTTCTTTGCATGCTCACCCTAGTTCTCCCTGTCCTGTATAATAATATCCTTTAGTTTTTTACTGAGTATAGAGTGTTGTCAGATAAGATAAGTCATCGAGAAGCTTAGTCATCAATCATTGATTGATCAACTAGAACTCATATCAGGATGAGTAGTCGAGAATGGTTTGTTCCGAGTATTCACTCGAGTTGAATCACAATACAGGAGTCCAATCCAGCGGATTGTAAATGAGAACATGTAACAAACATGTACATGAAATGCGACTTCGAGAAATGAAACTAATTCATGAATACAAGTTACAGGAAGCAACAAGGTAGCCGTCCTTTCAACTTAGTCAAGATAGGGTTTGAGTATGCATTGAGCAATGCGTTCTGAGATTTGTGGTCAATCTATTCTCAACTGAATATCGACCAAAGAAGCGGCCCATGGCTCGGGAAAGTGATGGCATCTACGTGTCAATGGATTCTGCAATAATGCGTGTAACGGTCTACCTTCAGTCGGCGTATTGTTGCTAGTGGTTACAATAAGGACTCGCCTCCGACGATCCCAATTCCCAAAGAGATATGCGTTAGTGCTGAGTGTCGTCCATAACATGGACCTAAGAAAACCCACCATACTCGACTGATGATGGTGGTGTGAGAGACTCCTCCGAAGGCTTCGTCTCGCTGCCCACAGACGGGAGTGGATGATATTCTGGTGATTCCCCGAGTGTCGCCACTGGGAATGATGATGCAATGCAAATGTTGTGTCCCTTGCCAATTGAGGGTGATACGGATGGTATTTACATGCCTGCACAGCAATGTATTTATAGGTGCTATATGTATCAGGTATAAGTGTCTGTGCCGAGTAACTAATGTGTGAGGTTATAGTCTAGTATGCAGTCCTAGTTCTCTATAACCAATGTCTCTGATACCAATCTGTCACACCCAAAAATTTCAACTAACGGAGTTTTACCTTTTGTAAGGTGACACACCAGGATCTCAGTCATTAGTTACATCAAACGACACTATATGGGACTTGAAATGTCATAACATCAAAGTTCAAAGTTAATGCGGAAGCATAAACGTTAATCAAAAGTAATTACACGCAATAGGCGTCCATCAATGTAAATAAGTAATTTGTTTCAAATGTTTGAAATGGATGATATGAGAGTAGGACTCCATGCATGTCCTAAGTGTGCAACCTGTGCCTTAGCGACCTGAGAAACATGTAAGAAAAAGTGTCAACACAAGGTTGGTGAGTTCACAGGTTTCAAGTTTGCAATAAGAGAGTGTTTGCAAGATTATGTACATTCAATATGCATATCTATAGGTAGCTAGCCTATGTTCATGTCTTACTAAAGCGCTCGCAACCGAAGCTGACTGTTTGTGTTTGTATGCCTCCTGCCAGGTCTATCAACTCTGGCAAATGTGAGTAGGCTAACATTTCACCCGTTCGACCTCCAATCGAGTCAGCGCGACTAACGCAGGTGGGGATTGTCAAACCCAGTAGTACTACCTCGCTAAGATCCATATTAACGGTTCGATGTATGATGAGGACTTTCTGTGATAGTGTGTCACGCTTAGTCTCAACAGTAATAACATATGAATTACAATGATCTAAAATAGTTGTGTCATGTTTTCTCCCCTAACGGGAAAAACATGTAACATAATGTTTGTCTGCGTACCTGTTTCTCCCCCACGGGGAAAACAAGTAGAAATATGATAGTTTGTGTACATGTTTGTTTCTCCCCAACAGGAAAACAAGTAAAATATGTTTGTGTGTAAGCATGTTTCTCCCCCAATAGTAAAACAAGTAAAAAGGGGCCGTGAAACTCACCTGCGTTGCGTTGTAGGCAGTATCACACAAGTATGAGATTTAGAACCTCAAGTGTTAGCATGCACGGCTTACGCATGCCCTAGAAATATAAACACATAAGTTAGGGACATATCGGAATTTGTGACGACGACACGGAAGATTTGAATGTCCTGGAACATTTTAAGGATCAACGAGTAGACGAACTTTTCCACGGGAATGAGGGTTTCTAAATATAATAATTAAGATATACGTGTTTAGAATTGAAAGTTTCTAATTCCGAATAATATTAATAATTGAACATATTCGCATTCTTTCACCTTTAGATAATGGTCTACGAAAAGTAATATTATTATATTATTTTTAAGTTGGAGAGATAACACGATAATTAAATATTTGACAAAAATAATAAAACTATTATTTTTATTCGGGTCATAACAACGTGGATAATAATATAGATAAATATATTATTTATTAGTTTGAAACGTTAGACAATGTTTATAAACGTGGCGAAAATAATATATAAATATATTATTTTTAATTGGAGTTACGGGTTGAAAATAATATAAATATATTATTTTATTCGGAGTCATGGTTTGAAAATAATATATTATTTTAAATGTAGAGAAACATTAAAAACGGGTTATAAAATCAAACCCGAGCCTACGAGTGATTTCCGGGTTCAAAACATATTATTATAACATTATAATAGTAATGGAAAAGATTTTTATATAAATTAATCCAAGAAAAAGTCCCAAAAAAAATAACACAAGAGACCGGTTTCGAACCCGGGTTTCCTGTGTGTGAGTCCAAGGTCTTAACCATCCAAGCCCGCTAGGGAATCGCGATATAAACCGAACCAGAATGTTTTTAATCATCACAAACATCCGGTTGTTATCCATTCACGATTTCGAACTCAAATTCATCCCAAATTCCTTGAATTCGATTACGATTCGAAACGGGGGTATAGGGGTTTTGTTCGTCAACCATATTCGAGTCTGAGGATAGTTTTGATTTAAAAAATGGTCGAGTTTAGGTTCGTTAATTTATTGATCGCAATCCCGAACCCTAGGTTTATGAACAAGGAATCGATTTGATCCATTCTGGTATTAAAATATGTTGGATTTATAGGGCTTTCACTAAACGAATAATTGCGAATCTGAATATGTGATTTAATCGTATTGAGGTTGTGTTTAAGATCAAAACCCCGAATCTGTCATATAAACAAACCCTAGAATTTGGATATTACACAATTCGATGTTACTTGTTTAGATTAGCATAGGGCTTTCAATTAGAGAGGGTTTGCGAAACTATTCAAGTAGTTTAATTAGACTGAAACGGAGTCTAGAGTCTCAAACTGGGTTCATATGAACCCTAGAATCTGGATTTTGATCGAATCGATGATATAAGCCCAAGTTGGCCTATGGCTTTCCTTTAATAGACTCAGGCGAAGCTAAGGATGAGATCAATTACCAGAATGGGTGCTGATTCGGTGGTGTTCAACTGAAATCGGAGCCAACTGTGATCCAACTGATCTCCGGCGACTTCCTTTGCCTCTCCGGTGAAACTGAATGGCGTTACAGGTTCAGTGGGGTGCGAGTGAGGTGCGCAGATGCTTAATTCATGGATTGATATCCGAATTTGATGAATTTGAGGTTGTTTGAACATGAAGTCGACGGTTACGATATAATTATCTATTATTTGGTTTAATTCTCGCATGATGGTGAGTTTAATTACTCAATGATGGTCTTTTGTCGCATTGAAGTGCATTACAGTTACAAATCCACGCATATCTTTGATTACGAATTCGAATTGGGGTCAAAGGGTACGAGTTTGACTTTCAAAGTCAACCAAATCGAATTTTGGGTAAATACAGAAACAGTCCTTGTAGTTTCAAGTATTTAGATTTATAAAGTTGGCAGAATTAGTCCCTAGGGTTTTAATTGAGTTAAGAACATGGCTATTTGACTTTCTATAGTCAACAGGAATCAACTATAGGTTAATTACAAGATTAGTCCTTCTAATTTCAAGTATTTGAATTTAAATATAGGCAAGATTTGTCCCTTGGGTTTGAGATAAGTAACTAGATTAGAATCTAACTGGATTTGGTTAATGGAGTTAACCTGGAAAATCCGGATTGTCACAGAATTCTTGGGGACCTTGTAACCGCTAATGTAAGGATGTGCGAAAAGGCTTTTTATGGTCTGACCTTTACTAACCCCATCTTAAAAATTCCATACTGTTTTTGTAATAATTTCCTCTGGTCTATATTTCGTAAATGTTTTTAATCTTATACAAAAAATAATATTATTTTATGATTATTTTAAGATTATTTTTGTATTTTATAAAAAGATTCTGTAAATGTATATTTGGTACAGAAGGTTCTTTGAATGCAAAGAATATTCTGGTCGTCATGATCCACCTCTGGAGACCATTTCCAGATCCATGGGATACTGAATTGTATATAAAAATGTGAAACAGGCATATTTTTTATGAAATTATCATCCTGCTGAGTCTCTATTAGAACTGGAGAGACTTCTACCCATTGAGTATAAAGGGTTTTGTATAATTCAGGAAGAATATTTACTGGCGGACCAAAGGATTGCCACCATTTATAAAACCAGACTGAAAGAAACATTCTCTTAATGAAAAGAAACAATTAGGAGATTTCTGTGGCCAATTTGGCATAGAAAATAAACCTGATAGGTCTATAGAAACTAGGAAAGGAAATTCTTCTCCTAAGAAGCATTATAAAAGAAAGAAAATTAGGAAAGAAGAAAACCATTATAATAATAATTATAAAAGAAAAAAATATAAGTAAAAATTTCCTAATGATTTTAAAAAATTAATAAAATGTAGAATATATATATATATATATATATATATATATATATATATATATATATATATAGGGGTGGGTTCCAGAGAAAACCAATAGGTAGGAGAAAAACTGATAAAACCACAAAAAAAAATCAATTTTAACCAATAATATAATAATATTTATTTTTTATTTTATATAAGAGTATCAATGTAATATTACAATTTTTACTAAAAAATTATTTAAATATTGGCTTACGTATACGTAACCCATAGGGCTACGTATACGTAAACTAGAAAACAAAAAATTCAAAAAAATTATGGTTACGTATACGTTACCTATAGTATTACACATTGTTTTAGTAGTTTTCGCCTAAATTTGTGGTTTTCTCTTGATCCCTCCCATATATATATATAGGCAATGGATCATTTGAGAACTCCTAAATATTTTGAGAACTCGCGAGAACTCGTCAAAAATCCATTCAAAACCATTTTTTTTTGTTTTTACTATTTTTATTGTTAGAATACAACATAAAAAAATGAATTTATATATGTAAATTTACATGACTTCATATATTAAAAAAATATACACTTGTGTAAGTTTACCACTTACATATGTGTAAGTGTTTGCCATTTACACATGTATATAAATTTTTCTAAGGATAATTTAGAGAGAAGGGATGAATTAATTGAAGAGATAACTCATTTTTTATGTTATATTTTAATAATAAAGATAGTGAAAACAAAAAAAAATGGTTTTAATTTGTTTTTTGACGAGTTCTCGCAAGTTCTCAAGTATTTATGAGTTCTCATTTGAACCTAACCCTATATATATATATATATATATATATATATATATATATATATATATATATATATAGGGGTGAGTTCACTAGAAAACTTATTTTCATGAGAAAACCAAAAAAACTACTCATTAAAGAAGCTGCATATGTGTATTACACCCAAAAGCCTAACCCCCACCCAAAAACTTAAACCCCCCACCCGCCCCCAAAAACCTAAACCCCCCACCCACTCCCCAAAAACCTAACCTAAAGCTCAACTAAACCCAAAAAAACCACCCCCAAAAGCTAACTATGCTACACATATGTAGCAAAACGCTGATTTTTTTAAAGAGGGTGACGTGGGGAACAAGGTCTTCGAAGCGGTTTTTTAGTTTTTGATTTATATTTTGAGTTATGATTTTTTTATTATTTTTTTTACCTTTAATAAATAGTTTTTTGGTTTTCTCATGAACAATGAGTTTTCTTATGATACTTTTCATATATATATATATATATACATATATATATATATATATATATATATAAACAGGGGAGGGTTCAATTCAGAACACTAAATATTACGAGAACACGTAGAACGAAACAAATCATTCACTTTTAAATCTTAATAAGTTTTAAAATATAAGAAAATTATATAAATGTAATGTTTATTTGTTTTTCATGAAATTCAAATAAAAAAATATGAATAAATTTCATTATATGCATACCTACACATGTGTAGGTTTTTTTTCACCAACACATGTGTAAGAAACTTTTAAATATATAAAAACATATGAAAAAACTAGTTTATTAGTTTTTTATGTACATAAACATACATATTTGTATGTAAGAAGTAAAAAAAATTTAAATTTTTTTACCATGGATCAAAAAATTAAACGATTTATGTTTGTTCCCTATGTTCTCGCAAAATTTTTTTGTTCTGAAATGAACTTCCCTATATATATAGGGAATGGTTCAAATACGAACCAACTTTTTATGTGATAACCGTGCTAACTACTATAAAACAATCAAATAATTTATAAATTATTTTTTCTTTTAATTGTTAAAATAGTATTTACGTATCTTGAATAAATATTTTGAACGTAAATACGGAAATGATGAGTCTTACGTATACGTACCAAATAATGTTACATATACGTGACACATAGTGTTTACATATATGTAACACTAACATAATGATAATTATTACATATACGTAACACTATTTTTTATAGTGGTTATCATAGTTATCACATAAATATTGGTTAGCATTTGAACCTCACTCTATATATATATAGAGGAAGGATCAAGAGAAAACCACAACGTTAGGCGAAAACCGAGAAAACCACTAAAAGTCAATCAAATAATTTATAGGTTTTTTATTTTTTTAATTTATTTCTAAGTGCATTAATATAATATTACACAATTTACCAAAAAAACATTTTACGTATGTATACGTAACAACAATTTTTTGTTTTCTATTTACGTATACGTAAGCCAATAATTAAATGATTTTTTGGTAAAAATGTGTAATATTAAATTGATACTCTTATAAATAAATTAAAATAAAATAAAAAATAAATATTATCATATGATTGTTTAAAATTGATTTTTTTAGTGGTTTTCTCGGTTTTCGCCTAACTATGTAGTTTTCTCTAGAACCCTCCCCTATATATAATATATATATATATATATATTTTTTGAACGGCCAACACCAAGACCAAGGGTACTAGCAAAATTCCCCTCGTTAGGACCCCTTGTTAGGATTCAAACTCATGACCTACACAGGAGAAAACCCTTTACAGGAAAAACCTCCACCAAACCAAAACCCTGATGGCTGTGAGCTCACATTATAACTCTTACAATTGAGACTGTGTTAACAATACTCAATTAGATTTGCTCATAATTCCACGTGACAGTCTATGAGTTGGCCACGTTTTTAAAATTTTTTTAATTACCATTTCCAAGGCTGAAAGGACCCAAACCGGGTACCTCTCATAGTTGGCAAGCATAGTATAAACATAGTTTTTAAACCTCAAATTAAACATTAAACATTAACTGCGAAAGTCTATTACATAAATCAGGGTAAATTTAAACTTTAAAGTAATCATTGTTCAACAAACATATACTAGATAGAAGGGATATCAGTCTTGTCAGCAGCAACCCATATCCATCCATTCCCAAGCTCTTAGAACTTCATATCTTTTTCTTTCCTTTGCTACCTGTTGTGCATACTAAAATAGTCAGCTAACGCTGGTGAGTTCAAGTTTTTAAACATTTAATAAGTAACAATTCATTCTCATGTTATTCATTTAAAACTTCTTTAATGAAAACATACTTTATACTACTAAGTAGAAACGTTTTACAATATTACATGTAATCCTTACTTAGCCATTCCATTACACTGTTACTTATTTCATACGTTCATTTACATTCGTTACAGCCCATGAAGGACACATTCTTTCTTTAATTTCATTCGTTACATTCCACAAGGACACATTTACATTATAGTCCACGAGGGACACTTTACTTTACAGCCCAGAGGGACACTTTTACATTACATTATATTACAGTCTACGAAGGACACGCTCATTTGGTGAGAATCCCTAAGGCTTTATGTCCGAAAGCTACTCTCACCGGATTTCCACGAGGGACCTTCTATTACTTTGGTGACCGTCATCACCGGGATAACCGTCGTTACCCACCGTTAACCAGTTGCAACATCCTCGTTACAGTGCCCTGATGAGCACTATCCCGATTGTTCATATGACAGCCATACAACTAATGCCATGCCACTGCCATAGGCTTCGGGTAGTACTAGTCACAAGGACCGCGCTACTACCTCAAGACTTGCTTCGATGTAACCATACTCGGATAAAGGTAACATAACAGACTTAATTCTTTAGTTCTCATTCATTTCCTTTTTGTTTATAAAACATATAGTTAGATAAACCATTCACTTTCACGTACATTCGTTTATAAAATATAACGTTAGATAAACTCATTCGTTAACCTTTGCTTGTTTACAAACGTTAATTTAATAAACCTCTTTCTTTCTTGCCATTTACGTTTGAGTAATAAAATACATTTATTATAGACGTCTATTAATTAAGTATGCACACCACCATAAAACAGTAAAATAGGGATTCTTAAACTCACCTGATAATCTAGGGTAAACGTGTTATCACTTGCTCACTGGTGTTGCTTGATAATCTGAGGTGATAGTCAACTAAATCAGTTCCCACGTTATTCTGTTTTGAGCGAAACTAAACCTTTAGTTTCGTTCCATGTTTCTAAGCAAAACTAAGACTATTTCTTTCTTTAACCCTAGCGAAACTAAGGTACTTTCGCTACTATACTCTAGCGAAACTGAGCTAGATTTACCAGTATGATTCTAGCGAAATTAACTAGACTCGCCACCATGATTCTAGCGAAATTAACTAGGTTCGCCACCCCAGATCAGGCAAAACTAGCTAGTTTCGGCACAGCTGCATCTTCTTCCCCCAAAACCCTAGGTTTTGCATGCAAATGGCGGCTCAGGCTATATCTCATCAAGTTCTTATCTTTTTATGTCAAAAATGTTTGTTTGCTATCCATTAATCTAGATGTAAGGTTTATTCCATGTTTCACACGTAAAAAATGTAGCTTTTGATTCAAACTCGTTTTAAGCTTAAAACCCTAACCTTAAACAGAAACTCAGATCTAGCAAGGATTGTTACCTGAATACTCGATGCTTTCCTTTGCCTTGACCTCTGATGACGATCTACACCCGATAAGGAGCTCGATGGAGACTCGTTTTCCCACTTTCTCTCTCTAGAATCGCAACCTTGAGGGAGTAGATGAGGAGTGTGTGTATGGCTGCTGAAGTTGTAGGTCCCCCTCCCCTTTTCTTCCCAAAACCATACCAAGGCCCGAGCTCACGACCCGACTCGTTTATTTCCTCTTTCATTTTATTTGTTCTTGACCCTTTTTATTTATTTATCATTTTCGGGATGTTACAAGTCTACCCCTCTTATCTGAGGTTTCGTCCTCAAAACCTTTTAAAAAGCAAATAACAGGGGTACAACTCCCTCATTTCTGACTCCGTCTCCCACGTGGCTTCCGATCTTTTTTGATGTTTCCATTTAACTTTGACTGGTAGTATGACTTTATTACGTAGACATTTATCTTTCCTATCCAGAATAGCCACCGGCTCCTCAATATAGTTGAGGTTGTTGTCTCCCTCGATGTCATCGAGTGGCACAAGCGCCGATTCATCCGCTAAGCACTTTCGCAAGTGCGACACGTGGAATGTAGGATGGATTTCACTTAATTCGTCAGGTAGTTCTAATCGATACGTTACTTTTCCAACCCGTGCCAACACTTTAAACGGTCCGAAAAACCTCGGACTTAACTTCCCTCTTTTCTGAAACCGGATTATTCCTTTCTATGGATATACTTTTAACAAAACCAAGTCTCTGATATGTCCTAAATTATACATGTTTTGCATGCATAATAATCCCCATATTATGGTACTAATTGAATAATAACCTTGCAATTGATGCTTAAAGTGTTTATATTTTGTAATTGCAGGTTATTTGGTGTTAATAATATAAATCAAGCTAAATCCTATCAAAAATACCAAGAATTCAAGCTTCTAGAAGGTTCATTCCCGAGCTTTGACCCCCAAGAAATCAAAATTGGTCAATAATAGTCAACATGAGCTAAAAGACAAACCAGGAGAGAAAAAGGGGGATTGGGTTACACGGCCGTGCATTGGCTATCTTCCTCCCCAAGGACCAGTACAATGTCCTTTGTACCCTGTTTGATTCTCGAGGTGTTTGCATGCCTGTGCAATCCAATGCACAGTCGTGCATTGCTCATTATGAGGCCTATAAATAGATGGCTTGGGTTCTTCATTCCACACACCACAACACAACCAAAGATAGAGAGAATAGTTCATTTCTAGCAGTATTAGAGTAGTAGTAGTGAGTAGAGGGGATCTTCCTCCTTGTTCCACAATAAGGGAGCCTACGAAGCCCAGCGTTAAGCTAGTTAGCATGGCCGTTCGTGGCTAAGCTTCTTGTATTGCTAGGATGAAGATGATGTTTGGTGCATGTTAATGTTTGACGTATTAATGTAGTGGTATGTTTATGTATTTAATTATTCGTCCTTAAAACCACCATTTGGTGGGCTTTTATTACTGTCTAAATCCATCTTTATATTTATGAGTGTTCTTGATTTTAAAGTGTAAGATCGTAAAATCTTTTTAATCAAACTTCCTTTGAAGCTTGTACGTCTTTATACTAGCAGAGATTGATAAGCCAAGGCTTGGTCAACATTATTAAGGTCGTACGTCTTTATACGAACTTATTATGTGACCAAGAATTGGTGAACTCATGTTGGGAAAGGTATGTCTTTATACTCGGCCCCATTGTTACACCGCCTCCCGGTGAACAAAGTGTAATCACCTATTTAACTTTAATACAAAGCATTTACGTTCGATGTCTTAAACCAATCAGGAGATGACCATTCGAAGGATTGAGGGTAACTGTTATCCCTAACGGGAGGCACTACTATTTTAATTTAAAGATTTTAATTCATGAATCAAATGTTGTGAGAACGAGGCTCTATGTCACACCCTGAAATTCCACAGCAGGTTAACTGCGAGTTGTGACTGTCAAGGATCATCAGTACCGGTCATTTCGATCGAGCTCTAAATGGTTTTCGAAAAGACATTCCCTTTGAACATCATACAAAAACAAATAAGTAATACAGAGTTTGAAAATGCTGAATGTAAAGTGCTGAAGCAAAAGTAATGTAGCAAAATACAGAAGCATAACAAATTAGGTTCCCATAAACCTAGCTTCTAAATGAAAACATGAAATGAGATTCCAGATATGCAATCCTAGTCCATTTGCGAATGCTTAGCGACCTGAGATAAACATGCTTAAAAGTGTCAACACAAGGTTGGTGAGTTCACAGGTTTATGTAACAGAAACAGTAATGAAAACAGTGTAACAGTACGTATGTTTACCGGTGATTCGATTGTTGATCAGACAATAAACATTAACTATATAAGCAACACCGAAATCGAAGCTCAATGAAGGAATGCAGAAACTAGCATTTTGCCTCTTACGTGCCCAACACGCAATTGATTAGGTCAATTATGCACCTGTTTGACTCCCAGTCAAAGTTAGCGCGACTAACCCGGGTGGGGATTGTTAAACCCAATAGTAATATTCATGAATCACCTCGCTTTGTGAAATAATTAACGGTTCGAATAAGAGAGGACTTTATGTGCGGGAAATGCACCCACTTATATATATTAAAGCGAAATCAAAGTAACGTCATACGACTATGAAAGGAAATGGTTTAGCATGTATCTCCCCCAAACGGAAATGTAAGTAGAAAGGGGCCGTGAAAACTCACCTGGGAATGAGGTGAATGAAGTATGAAAAGCAAATATAGGATCCTAGCAAGTCCGGACAACCGACCTATCCGAGCCCTAGAAATAGTGAGGCTATAAGGTCTATGAAAGTAAATATGGTTTATGTAACCATGTTCATCCAAACGACTCAATGTTGAAAGGTTACATCGACGTTTTGAAAATGTTTGACCAAAGTTGACCGGGGTTTGACCAAGTTTGACCAATGTTGACTAATGTTGACCAATGTTGACTAATATTGACCAATGTTGACCAACCTTGACCAATGTGACACGACGACCCGTTGGTGACACATGGTGAAGACATGTACAAGTAGCACATAGATAACATATCAGTAACATATAAGTATCATGTAAGAAATACCCAAGTAACACATAAGTAATACCTAGGTATCATATAAGCAACACCATATGATATAACATACATGTTTCAAGTAATTGCATAAGTAGGTAACATGTGACAAGTAACATGGCCGTTGTACATCCTTATGGTATATTTCATACATGTTAACAAATCATCCATAAAGGTTATGTCATTATACTAATAACCTATTAACATTATTTCAACTCATTTGAAAAAGTAACATAACATGACATTTTTATACCATAGCTCTTAACATAAGAAAGTTTCCCCTTTTGGATAATTAGGGTTTTAGTGCACTTTAGGTGTCATAGTTCAAATAAACAAATTACACATGAAATTATACTAGTAGAATGCTATAAATAGGATTCTATACATACACCTTCTATTTCAAGCAATAGTGAGGTTCCCAAACTAATAAAGTTTCCTTATTTAGCAAGGTCCTCCAAAACATGTCATAATACAACTCCAAATCACATATTCTTGCATAAGTCATCTATTCATATAGTAATAAAGCCATTTAACCTATTTTAAACATTTATAACATACACATACAAAATATGTTCAATTAAAGTTTCCTTTTTAGGAAAGTTGTCCAAACGACCTTTTACACATGTGTAACTTCAAATAACTCTTTTTAATACTTTAATAGATGTTATAGAACCATATTAGCATGTATTTATCCATTAGAACACCATAACTCAAAATATGACAAATTAAAGTTTCCTTATATAGTAAGACGACCATATCATAGTGTAACACAACATTTCAACCAAAAAAATTATATTTCTTACTTAACCTACTAACATATGTATCATTTAAGCTTTCAAACACATCATATACTCATTTATGCAAAATCTCAACCAACAAAGTTTCTATAAATAGCAACGAGGAATATTCAACATAAACAAGCATTTCAAACCATAAAAAGTGCCAATATGTGTCAACAACCTTATATTATGAAAATCTTTAGTTAAAACATGTATTATAACACTTGTAACATGAGAAATCGTTTCTATAGGTGGGTTTCACCATTTGGCTAAAAATAATGAATAAAAATGGATGAACACTTACAAAACTAAAGTATGTTGGTGAGATGAATGTTGTACTAGCTTCAATCGTCTTGGAAACACCTTGGATTAGCTGTTAGAACACTTGGAATGGATGAGAAAGCTTGAGAGAGGTGGAGGCTAGTGATGGAGGTGGCAACCGAGATCTTTAGGAGGGAGGGGAGTGTGTGTGTTAGGTTTAGGGTAGAGAAATGAGGGTTAATGGGTGTAAGGGAGTGTTTTAGTGGAGTTGATGTTGGGTTTCTTGAGTTTTTTTTTAAAGCTTTTTGATGTCATTGGGCTCCCCAATGAACTAATTAAAATTAAAAAGCTGAAATATGTGAGCACAAGTGTAAGACCATTATTTTTATAAATTATAATTTAGTGTTGTTGGCACACATCGCGTATCCGCTTTAAAAGCGTTAAAATAAAAATTGCTCAACAAATTCTGGAAAAAATAATCTAAACATGAAATAATAAATCACAGTATTACATGTAATTTATCCACGCCAAATATATGTCTAAATATTATTTCTAATATTCACCAACGTTCATGTGAAAGGACGCGTGTGTGACCCGGTAATCTTCCAGATTACCGATGCATGAATTGAAATGAAACGAATGGACTTTCTTTATGAAATATGTACTTAATTACTCTATAATTAAGTATGATGCACGTGTAATCATATGAATTCAAGTAATGGTCGGGTATGGATATTAACTTGAAATTGTCGGGTATCACATTCTAGCGGGGACCTGGGTCACAAGTTTGTAGTAGTCATATCACTGGATTAGTCAACTTAACATTATCACGTACCAAGCTAATTCGAAGCCCAAATCAATACTCTTCGTAACCTGATCATTTCCGAGATATTTACTATCTTGTTGTTTACTATTATGCTATTTACATTCCTGTTACACAAATCACGCACGTTTTTACTTTTCTGTTATTTACTTTACAGTTATTTACATTTCTGTCATTTACTATTCTGCTTCACAAGCACACAAAACTCACTCACTAATTAATCCGGCTAAACGATAACAAAAGTTGAGTACTGGAACTCGACCGTGTCCATTGGTTCGATACTTGGTTATTACCTAAACTATATTACGTTGCGATAGGTACACTTACCTATTGTGTGTGTTTTTAAGTTAAAGTAATTATCATTTTATAAATTTAAAACCCGATCTCATAAAACATAGTAAAAATATATTATATTTTTATATACCAAAAACGACACATCAAGTTTTTGGCGCCGTTGCCGGGGACACAGTGATTTCAAGAAAAAATCAAGTTAACGGATTAGCCTTATCATTTTCATCTGTTTCTCTCTTACATTTTGTTGTAGGCAGTGTATGATCCATAGCTCCGCTACTGGTTTATATCAGCCTTTAGCAGAGCCAAAAAGATCCTTTCACTGCCGAAAATGAGAAAACCATACGAGAAGAATGGTCTTAGAAAACCGCATTATCTCCGATTTCGCAAGACCGTCACTAGAGGCTTTGGTGTCTAGTATCACAAGGCTAACGGTTTATGCTAACAACTTCGAGATCAAATCTCATGTTATCCACATGATCATGTCATCATGCACTTTCCATAGATTACCCGATGAAGATCCACACGCCCACATTGCAAATTTCCTCGAAATTTGTGACACTTTCAAACTGAACGGAGTTTCGAATGACGTAATTCGCCTCCGAATGTTTCCCTTCTCCTTAAGGGAACGAGCTAAGGCATGGCTAAACTCTCTTCCTACCGGGTCGATTACTACACGGGATGATCTAGCTCAAAAATTCCTGTCAAAATACTTCCCGCTAGCAAAAACTGCAATACTGAGAAATGATATCACCACTTTCACCTAGGAAGATGGTGAATCACTATATGAGGCATGGGAACCTTTTAAGGACATGCTGAGGAAATTTCCACATCATGGGCTAGAGGTTTGGTTACAAGTATCATCATTCTACAATGGGTTACACAATCAAGCTCGTCAGACACTTGACGCTACTGCAGGTGGTATTTTTGGAAACAAGAGGCCACACGAAGCTTACAACCTAATTGAGGAAATAGCTATGAATAGCTATTAATGGTACAATCCAGGAAGTAATAGGGGAGCCAGGCAAGGTGTTCACTCTGTCGATACTGTCACTTCACTTTCTGCTCAAGTAGACGCCCTCACCACTCGACTCAATCAGCTTAGCAAGGGAAAAACGATGTCTGAGACTACTGAAGAAGTAAAAAAGCATCATTGCCAATACTGACCAAGTTGACTTTATTGGAACAAACCGCCCGCAGAACAACCCCTACAGCAACAGTTATAATCCTGGATGGAGGAATAATCCAAATTTCAACTGGAAAGATAACAACAGCCAAGGACAATCCAGTTTCGGACAGAAACATGAGTTTCAACAAAGACAGTCTCAAAACTATCAGCCTCGTCAACAATTTCAAGGAACTAACAAGCCAAGTAACGGGTTAAGCTTGGAGGATGCGGTAACTAAGTTAATATCTGCAACTGAAAGTCAAGCCCTTCTAGCGGATTCCCATCCCAAACAATATGAGGATAAGTTTAGTCTTCACGAAACTGAGTTTAGGACGCAGAAAGCAACTCTTCAGTCCATTGAGACGCAATTAGGACAGATTGCAAAACTCCTATCCGAAAGACAACCAGGATACCTCCCGAGTAATACTGAAACCAATCCAAAAGCAAATGTAAGTGCTATCACTCTTAGAAATAGCAAGGTTTATCCAAAACTACCCATGCCAGAAGAAGAAGTTCAATCACCAAGGAGAGAAATATTCACCGGGGTACCACTTCGTCCGCACATCGCAGAAACAACTACTCAAGGATCGCAATCAAATGTAATCCCACCTCCTGCTCCAGTGAATACTCCTCCAAAAGTTCCAACAAAAAGAACATTCCATTCTCACATACCCTACCCAGGAAGGTTAGTAAAGAAGAAGACTGACGAACAATATGAGAAATTCATCGAACTACTAAGTCAAATCCTTGTCAATCTTCCCTTCCTGTATATCATACAACAAATGCCTAAATATGGACGTTTCTTAAAGGATTTCCTTACAAACAAAAGAAACATGGAAGAGGCGGTAAAGAGGACCAACCATTATGTCGCTCTTATTGAGAGATGTCTTCCGAAGAAACTTTCAAATCCTGGAAAGTTCTCTCTACCATGTTCTATCGGACCACTCCCGATAACCTTCGCACTCGCTGATCTAGGAGCAAGTGTGAATGTAATGCCATATGTCATGTTTAAAACACTAAAAATTAGAAATCCATGACCTGTCAATGCAACTATTGAACTCAAGGATGGATCAGTCAAATCACCTATAGGAGTCATTGAGAACTTACTAGTGAAAGTCGGCAAGTTTGCCTTTCCTGCCGATTTCATGGTTTTAGAAATGGGACCCGACTATTCCGTACTTTTGATTTTGGCCATTTTTAGCTACTGCCCGAGCCGTCATTGATATGAATGAAGGAATTTTGACACTTCGTGTTGGAAAACAATCAGTGACCTACAACATCGAAGGAAATGAGTGCTTATCTAATGATCCCTTTGAAATTGCACAATTCATCGATACTAATCTGGACTACTAGCTGAAGAAAGCCAAAGAACTCAACAAAAGAAAGAAACTAGATCTTGGCAAGGACTTTGATAACACTAACTGGATCGATGAATACTTTGATAAGCTACCAAAAATGAAGGACTTGAATGAAGGAACAGGAGATACGGGGGAAGTCGATGGCCCCCACCTGAAGAAAGTCTGATGAAGCACGTACGGGTCTGGCCAACGACCCTTAAATAAACATGGCGCTTCCGGGAGGTAACTTGATGATCATGAATAAATTGAGAAGTTGGTGCATACGGCAGAAAGCATGGACCTTAGGTTTGGTTTTCAAATTTAAGTTTCTATTACTTTAGCCCCCAGGCATGCCTTCTCGATACTAGGACCTTAGTAGCTTAACTACTACCTTTTATTTTCTTTGTCTGCTTTTATGTTTTCCTTTATGTGTCATGTAGAATAGCATCACCATATAGTCTCTCTACTTCTTTGAGGAATCACACTCCATCTCTACAACCTGAGGAATCGAAAACCACATCAAATTTCTTTGAAATTCGATGAAGTCTTTGAAGCAATGTGTTGACAAGCAGCTGATAGGCACAACCTAACAGCGGCAATAAGTTTTGGCTTTAGGTTATACTCAGAATTGACCGGGAGAGTACCATTTTCTTTTCCCTTAAAACTTAATGCATTTAAATTCCTGCATAGCATTCCATTACATGCATTTGTACATTGAGGGCAATGCACAGTTTTAAGTGTGGGGTGGGGAATTAGAGATTCAGGACTATTTGTAACCTCAAAACAGTAAAATTTTAACTCGTGATTTTCTACTCATTTGACTAAAACATTACAAAACCCTACCTTTTGTAAAATCCAGAAAATTTTCAAAAATTTTAAACCCTAAAATCTAAACCTCTTTGAGTTCGCACCTAATTAAATAAAACGAATACATGGCAAGTAGAAACAAATGAATATTCGATCGGATTTTATGCATAATTAGAACTTGTGTGACTGATACATATCAAGACCATGAACTAGTAGAAGTATAAAAGTAATTGAGGCAACTAGGACTTTATTACCCCTATATATTATCCTTAAGCCCAAATATCCCAAAAATATAATCCGCCTAGATAGCCCTTTGAGCCTTAGCCTTTTCTTTTCTACTACCCACATTTATCAACCAACCAGCTTTTCGTAAACACCGGTTATTGGCTAACTGTCTTCGAAATAGAAAAATTATCCTATGTCGTTATTTCAAGTGTATTACCATTGAGGCAATTTCGAAAAGAATCTGTTTTGCTCAAAAGAATTGGAGTATACAAGAAGGTGGATGCATTAGGAAGAAACATCCGAACTACCTGCAAGGAAATTATGAAAATATTATTTCAAGGAAATTGAGGAAAAAGAATTATTGAAGAATTTGTCTTGATACAAAAAGAATAGAAAAAAAAAAGAAAAGAAAAAGAAAGAGAGAAGTGGGTCTTTTACCGGCTAGACCTTAAAGAACTGGATATGCATTCTTTTGATTTTAATTTGCTTTTCTGCCTTCATTTCATAAAAACTGAATTACTAACCGAACTCCAAGAGAAGATTTTCAAAGCAACAAGTGATGTAAGAAGACGGTGGCGCAAGCAAGAACAATTGCCACCATTTTGCGGCCTGTTAAAAAGTGCCGCCAAAAGAAAGGCCAAAAGATTCGACAAATGTGTGAAGTGTGGCAATTGGAGCCACGATGGAAAGTGTAGCAAGAATCAAACTCATTCCCAACATGAGTATGTGCATCTGATCAAAGTGGGAGTTGTTAGGCTACATGCCGAAAGATCCACATGGAAAGGCAGTAATGTGTACTACGCAATGAGGAAAGAGTTGAGAATGATAAGAGATCTTGGTCTTGGTAATCTGACCATAAACGAGCCTTCAGATTAGTTATACTCTCATGATCTGAGTACTGTAGAGGGACCTGCTAGTATTTTCCATTTTAAGCCATGAAGTCGTAGCTGTGTGTTTCACGATAGCTGCAGCCCTTTAAACCCTTTAAATCCCTAAAAATCCAAAAATATTTTCATTTTCACCCTTTATTTTTATTTTAGCCACATTACAACCCTTTTAAAGTCCTCTTAATTCATACATACTACTTAGTTAGTTGGTGCAGACTTGATATGCATATAAGCTTATAACCATTGCATAATTCGATTCGAACTTGAGTGTTACACTTAACTTACATTATCCATACATATATAACCCTAGAGTTGAGTGAACATTGTGAGAAGTGGAAGTTTATGCATGATTGAAGCTCTAGTAGGCTTGTCATGGATTCCATCATAGAAAACAACAAAAATAGAATAAGCAACTCAAGAGTTATCCCAGAGTTTCCAACTACTTGGAGCTCCATTTCCCTTGTAAAGTTTTTAGTTATGGGTCTGATCATGCATAAGTTTGCTTGAGGACAAGCAAAGTCTAAGTGTGGGGTATTATGATATGTCCTAAATTATACATGTTTTGCATGCATAATAATCCCCATATTATGGTACTAATTGATTAATAACCTTGCAATTGATGATTAAAACGTTTATATTTTGTAGTTGCATGTTATTCGGTGTTAATAATATAAATCAAACTATATTCTATCAAAAACACCAAGAATTCAAGCTTTTAGAAGGTTCATTCCCGAGCTTTGACCCCCAAGAAGTCAAAATTGGTCAACAATAGTCAACAGGAGTTAAAAGACAAACGAGGAGAGAAAAAGGGGGATTGCACGGTCGTGCATCCCATTGCACGGCCGTGCATTGGCTATCTTCCTCCCCAAGGACCAGTACAATGTTCTTTGTACCCTGTTTGATTCCCGAGGTGTTTACACGCTCGTGCAATCCAATGCATGGTCGTGCATTGCTAATTTTGAGGCCTATAAATAGATGGCTGAGGTTCTTCATTGCACATACCACAACACAACCAAATATAGAGAGAATAGTTCGTTTCTAGCAGTATTAGAGTAGTAGTAGTGAGTAGAGGGGCTCTTCCTCCTTGTTCTACAATAGGGGAGCCTACAAAACTCAGCGTTACGCTAGTTAGCATGGCCATTCGTGGCTAAGCTTCTTGTATTGCTAGGGTGAAGATGATGTTTGGTGCATGTTAATGTTTGACGTATTAATATAGTGGTATGTTTATGTCTTTAATTATTCGTCCTTAAAACCAGTATTTGGTGGGCTTGTCTAAATCCGTCTTTATATTTATGAGCGTTCTTGATTTTAAAGTGTAAGATCGTAAAACCTTTTTAATTAAACTTCCTTTGAAGCTTGTACGTCTTTATACAAGCAGAGATTGATAAGCCAAGGCTCGGTCAACATTATTAAGGTCGTACGTCTTTATACGAACTTACTATGTGACCAAGAATTTGTGAACTCATGTTGGGAACGGTACGTCTTTATACTAGGTCTCATTGTTACACCGCCTCCCGGTGAACAAAGTATAATCACCTGTTTAACTTTAATACACAGCATTTACGTTCGATGTCTTAAACCAACCCAAAGATGACCATTCGAAGGGTTGAGGGTAATTTTTGTCCCTAACGGGAGGCACTACTATTTTTAATTTAAAGATTTTAATTCGTGAATCAAATGTTATGAGAACGAGGCTCTAGCGGTGACCCGGATCACAAGTTTTTACTAGTCATATCACTGGATTAGTCAACTTAACATTATCACGTACCAAGCTGATTCGAATCCCAAAGCAATACTCTTCGTAACATGATCATTTCCGAGATATATACTTTCTTGTTGTTTACTATTATGCTATTTACGTCCCTGTTACACACATCACGCACGTTTTTACTTTTCTATTATTTACTTTACCGTTATTTACTTTTCTGCTTCACAAGCACACAAAACCCACTCACTAATTGATCCGGCTAAATGATAACAAAAGTTGAGTACCGGAACTCGAACGTATCCATTGGTTCGATACTTGGTTATTACCTAAACTATATTACGATGCGATAGGTACACTTGCCTATTGTGTGTGTTTTTAAGTTAAACTAATTATCATTTTATAAATTTAAAACCTGAACTCGTAAAACCATAGTAAAAATATATTATATTTTTATATATTAAAAACGACACATCAGTCTCCCACTTAAAACTCGAGATCTCTCCTTCTTTTTTCCATGTAGGATTTCTGACTATCCTTAGCGGCTTTCATCCGAGCCTTTATTTTGTCAAATTTCTCGGATGTTGCTTTGACCAAATCAAGACTTGTGAAGTGTTTCTACCCAATTTCACCCCAACAGATGGGCGTTCTACACTTCCTACCATACAACATCTCATAAGGCGGCATGCCAATGGTTGCATGATAGTTGTTGTTGTAGCAGAACTCCGCCAGTGGTAAGTGACTATCCCAGCTGCCACCAAAATCAATAATGCATGCCCGGAGCATGTCCTCTAAGGTTTGGATGGTCCTTTCGTACTGACCATCGGTTTGCGGGTGGTAGGCGGTGCTTATGTTGAGTCTAGTACCCATTGTCTCATGGAACCTTTTCTAGAACCTCGATGTGAATCGTGTGTCCTGGTCCGACACATTCGACAAGGGCATACCGTACCTAGTCATAATCTCGTTGATAAACAACTTTTCTAGCTTCTTGGACGGAAAGGTATCACGTATAGGCAAGAAGTGAGCACTTTTTTTCAATCGATCCACAATCACCCATATGGTATCATGACCCTTAGCTGTACGTGATAGCTTAGTTATGAAATCCATGGTAATGTTTTCCCACTTTCATTCGGGAATAAATAACAGCCGCATCTTTCCACATGGTTTCTGGTGCTTGGCCTTTACTTGTAAACAGGTTAACACTAACTCACATACTCAGTTACATCATTCTTCAAGCCGAGCCACAAATATTCTTTCTTTAGATCACGGTACATTTTGTTGGTACCGGGATAGATAGAGTATCGAGACTTATGAGCCTCGTCAAGGATCTTGGCTTTGAGTTCACCACTCTTAGGTATCCACTTTCTCCCGAACTGTGTCCGTACCCCATAAGTATTGGTTTCCAATTTCTATTTTTGACCCACAATTCTTTCTCTCTTAACATTTTCCTCCTTTAGAGCTTCATTCTGAGCATGCTCAATTTCTTTCATAAGGTCTAGAGTCATGATTAACTGATATACCTTAACCTCGATAGGATTTGGTGTCTCCTTTCGACTTAAGGCGCCGACCACCACATTCGCATTCCCGTGGTGGTAAATGATTTCACATTCATAGTCATTCAATAGTTCTAACCACCGTCGTTGTCTCATATTTAAATTCTTTTGCTCAAAGAACTACTTCAAGCTCTTATGGTCAGAGTAAATGGTGCAATTGACTCCAAATACTTCAAGCTCTTATGGTAATGTCTCCAAAATTTTAAGGCAAAGACAACCGCCGTGAGCTCAAGATCGTGAGTCGGGTAGTTGACCTCATGAGTCTTAAACTGCCGTGATACATACGCGATCACTTTCCCTCGTTGCATTAGAACGCAGCCTAACCCCTGACCTGAAGCGTCGGAATACACCACTAGGTCTTCGCTTCCATCCGGTAGGGTCAATACTGGTGCTTGAATCAACCTCTTCTTTAATTCCTCAAAGGCATCGGTTTTCGCCTGGCCCCATTTGCACTTTACATCCTTGCGGGTCAATTTGGTTAAAGGCGAGGCTATTTTTGAAAAGTCCTAGATAAAGCTCTGGTAGTAGCCTGCCAACCCTAGAAAACTTCGGACGTTTATTGGTGTCGTTGTTGGGTCAACCATGATGTCGTCCGCGTTAATCACATGACCAAGGAACTGGACCTCCTTCAGACAAAACATACATTTTGAAAACTTAGCATACAACGTTTCTTCTTTTAGTGTGTCCAAAACTTCTCGTAGGTCATAGGCGTGATCACCTTCAATTTTAGAGTAGACGAGAATGTCATCGATAAATACTATTACCAATCTGTCTAGCATTGGTCGACACACTCTGTTTATCATATCCATGAATGTCGCGGGGGTATTCGTCAATCCAAAGGACATTACATGAAATTCATAGTCTCTATACCGCATGCAGAATGTGGTCTTGGGTATCTCCTCCTCTCTTACCTTCAATTGATGGTAACCCCACCGCAAGTCGATCATAGAAAACCATTTTGCGCCTTGCAGTTGGTCAAACAGATCATCGATCCTGGGTAGCGGGTACTTGTTCTTCATAGTTCTTTTATTTAATTCTCTATAGTAAGTACACATTATCATGCCATCGTCTTTCTTCTTTACAAACAGCACCGGAGCACCCCAAGGCGAAATGCTCGGTCTGATAAATCGTTTTTCAATAGTTCTTCTAGTTGGGCCATCAAATATTTCATCTCAAATGGTGCTGGTCGGTAAGGTGCTTTGGAGACGGGCTAGGCACCTTGCATCAAGTCAATTTGAAATTCCGTTTCCTGATCAGGCGGCAATCCAGGCAAATCCTCAGGGAACACTTCCGGATAACGGCACACCACGGGTACATCCTTTAGCTCTTTCACTTTCACATCTTTGTCAATCACATAGGCCATGTAGGCCTCGCATCTGCGCCTCATATACTTTTCCGCTTTCATCATTGAGATTACATTCGTTAGTGGAATATCACGATCCCCGTAAATCACCACCTCGCTGCCAACGGGAGCGTTGAGTTGAATCACTTTTTGTTTGCATACAATAAGAGCTTCATTGGTACCTAGCCAATCCATCCCCAATACTACATCGAAACCTCCCAAGGCTAAAATGAATAAACTAATAGGAAATCTATGTCCCTCTATCTTTATGGTAAGGCCATCTACCAGTTCTACCACCTTAGTGGATCTACCCACAATAGTTTCTACACTAAAGGACTGTTCTATTATAGAGGTCTTGTATTTCAGTCTTTTACAAAATGAAGAGGATAAAAACTCTTACCAGCTCCTGAATCAAACTGAACAGAAGCAAAGGCGTGGTCGAGGATAAATGTACCTGACACCACGTTGGGATCTTCCCTTGCTTCGTCATGTGTCAGAGCATAGGCTCTGGTTCTCGCTTTTCCTTTTTCAGCCTCCTTCGTCTTTTCATCATTGACAGTGTAAGTCATAATAACGTCGATGCATCTTCAAACACGAACACAAACACAAACGATATCAAAGTCTCACACGTAGTAGGCGGAATCTACACGTGTGGTGATTCAAGAACAGGATTCAATGCAAAATACCAATTGTATTATGAACAAACGCAAATTACAAAGAAACACACTCAAAGCTGCTAACCTTTATCGGTTAGCCAAACACATGTTTTATACTATTCTAAGTCCCATTCATATGTTCTCGGCCCCCTGGGACGGCCCATTACACCCTAGCCGTGAACCCCTAGTTCATGGCTCACACCAAATACGAACACAAACACCAAATCAATTGGTCTGCCTATAGAACGCTATGATCCCGATCTTCAAACATGAACACAAACATGAATGATATCAAAGTCTCACACGTAGTAGGCGGAATCTACACGTGTGGTGATTCAAGAACAGGATTCAATGCAAAATATCAATTGTATTATGAACAAACGTAAATTACAAAGAAACACACTCAAAGCCGCTAACCTTTACCGGTTAGCCAAACACATGTTTATACTATTCTAAGTCCCATACATATGTGCTCGGCCCCCTACATCAGCCCATTATTCATGGCTCACCAAATACCTTTGATACTTAATCCTCTAATAACCATGGTCCTACAATCTCCCCCTAGGATTAAGCTATCAACTAGTCTTGAGAAATTTATATCTTTACGATGGTCTCCACTACCTGCTTAAATCTTCTTTCTGATCATATCAGCAACGACTCCGGTATATACTTTAGCATGCTCTTCAAATAATGGTTCACTTCTGATCTGACTCCTTGCCAACACATTAATGTCTTCTTCACCAAACTTTGTTAAATTGAAAGGATCTATATTTCTAAACTCAGTTGTTCTCGTTACAATCATAGCTAGAAACTGATCATAAGCCCATAACTGAAAGCCCTTCGGTGAGTTAACTTGCACCTTCTTATGGACATACACCTTATTTGTGATCTTTGTTGCTGTCCAGATAACGTTATACAAAATTCTACCAGAACGAGGGTCCTTAATACCCTTTGCTTTCTTCAGTTTTGATTCAACAGTCTTCATACCGATGAAGTTAGTCAGGCATTGTTGATTAAGGAATTTATAGAACATGTCTGCCATTGTAACGTTTCCCCTGTTAATAAAATATGCTTCATTTAACTCCCAGAGATCTAGCTTAGTCCAGGAGCTAAAGTCATTATCATTCGTGTAGTATTCCGGTTGACCACTTTTTCTTTTCACCACAAACATATTCTTCTCTTGATCAAACTGCCAGGAAGCAATCCCCGACGTGTCACCCCTCTTGGAATAATATCCTTCAATATTAGTAGTGACATGAGTCTCTGTAGGGGGACCAGGAGGCAACAACCAGGAAGGTCGTTCCTTTCTAGGGTTAACTTTAGAATGAGACGCTTCATTGACCTCAGAAGTAGAACTTAACAGATTAACAGAATCATTGATATCTTGATTTAATCTCTCAAGCTCAGAATCAGAAGAACTATCGAACATTTCCACATTAGATGCATCGGTTGGATCTGAATCTTTGTCTTTAGGTTATTCATTAGGAGAATTGTCATCCAGATTACCTTCAAGATTCTCTTCAAAATCAAAATTATAAAGATCATCATCTTGATCTCCTCCAGCATTATCATCCTGATTACTTCCCCCGGCATCTCCACCTCTTTGATTATCATCATCATTTCCATCATCATTCTATTTGGTATCATCCTTTTCCTCTCTATCCTCAAGTTTCTTCTTTAGTTCAAACACAAGGGCAATTAGATAGCCCTGATTGGCTTCCAAACACATGATTCGCACATTTTGTGCCTCCACTTATTGTTCTAATTCGAATACCCTTTCCTGCAGATGATGTGGATTTACAGGAGCAGGGGTGGAAGGGTCTATAGGACTCTTGCCCTTTGCTCTCTTAGCACGATATGCCTCGCCTGGTGACACAAAAAACTTATCAGTGTCGAACGCAGTAGAATTAGGGCTCACCTGAGATGATGACTATGGTAAATTTGAGGTGGGTGGTGATGACTGTGGTTGCCGTGTTGAAGGAGTAGGAGTAGGTGTTGGTGTGAGTGTTGGTGGCATTCGTACACTCCTCAGATCTCTTCCTTTTCTTGGACGTGAAGGAAGATCTTGATCCGGGTTGTACTCTGGATCGGTTTCAACTATATTAGATGAAGAGGTGAGAGGAGGAATCTCAACTCTTCGTCTTTTGTTCTCCATTTCTCGAACATACCAATTTATTGGTACTAGTGGTCTCTCCGGTGTACCCTCACTGTCAGACGAAGATAGAACTTCTGTTGCGTCTGACTTAGGTACCACCGGATGTTGTGGTTATGGTTCTTGTTGAAGTTCAGGTTGTTGTAGTTCTTGTGGTTGTTGCAGTTGCTGAAAGACATGGTCATCAACAACCTTGGCTTCATGTTATACCATCGGTTCTTCTTGAATTTCATCTTTTAAGGCAGCAAATCTACCAAACTTCTCAAGAGGACGCTACCCTTGATAACCTCTCTTTCCTTGTTTGTTGACATTCATGTACTTGAAGATCATAGGACCCAAAGCCTTCAAATCTAGTGTTTCCACAGTAGGTACTAGATCAGCATGATTTTTGTTGATGGTTATCTGTAGAAATGTGGGAAACATCATAAAGATGTCCTTCTTTGCTACCTTTAAATTACACTTAAATTCCTCAAACACCATTCTTGAAAAGTTGTAATTCCAGCTCATGGTAAGGGCAACCATAGCAGATGAGACGGTGGCATTCAATTCATCAAAACCTCCTTTTCTGTCTCTCATACAGTTCATGCACATGTGTGCCAAGTACCTCCAGTACGGATGTAGTAACTTCTTGTATATTGGGGGGGTAGTTGCCTTCATATCCCATTCTCAGAAGGACTGGAGTTATAATATCAGCAGCCAGCTTGATCGGATAACCAGCCTCATCTCCAAATTGTAGAGCATTTCTAATAACAGCTTCAGACACTTTGATTCTCTTGTTCTGTATAGTTCCAAATATGCATTCTTCCCCATTGATATTGGGGTGAATAGAGGCAGTTCCCAGAACTCCCTTCTTGCATATGATGGGATTCTCCATGACAGCAAAGTTGATGGGGAAAGTGTCAACCCCACAACCATAGATCTGAATTACTCGTACTCTTCATGTGGATCCATAGTGAAAGCACATATGTTATGATCAGGAACAAATCTTAATTCAGCCATATTTTGAGGTTCAATACCAAACAAAAGTTTACGACCCCACTGTAGGTTCACAGGAAAATGAAAGTTCACAGTTTCGGTATGGGTTTACGAGGAAACAACCGTATACCAGGAATTCCAACAGGTTCACGGTGATTTTGAATTTACACCGAGAACCTTTTTGCGGGTAACACTGAAAAGACACAAATCTTCCCAAATTGATCGATTCCATTCATATTTGTGAATATTTGACCATACACACATGGTTGACTACTTATTTCGACCCTCATCATGCATTCAGTTTCAGTTTTCACCCATAAACCATTGGAACAAGAGCTTGGCTTTAGGGTTTACGATTGAATCAACAAGTATATCACATTGGTTGATCAATTCAGTTGTAAGAAGAGTAAAGCATACCTAACACCTACAACAAGTCTTGTTAACGATCAAATGCAGGAGGTATATATCAGAGATGAAGATGAAAAGATATCACTGAGAGGAAGAAGGAAATTTTGCACTGTGAACATAAAGTTTTGGTAAAACTTTTCAGCATATATTTACTCAGACAGGTCAAGTAGATTGCCAATATTCAAATCCTTCTAAACTCATGCTTTAGTGCCAAACCTAAGTCTTTCACTATGATTTAAGTTATAAAGTTTTGGTAAAACTATTTATGACTCAATAGGTCCCACACTCATATCTTAGAAACCTGTAATTATTTGTTTGTGAATTATGTGAATTCTTGATGAACTTTAATAGACCCCACAGCTTATCAGGTAAACCTTCCCTTTCTCATGGTCTTTTGAGCACCTAAATAATAACTAATTGAGCATAGCTAGCACGGGTTTGTGAACCGTTCAGGAAATCTCTGACATATTTGATCAAAAACATAGCACTACGGACTTACATGTTCAGAACTAGCAAATTCTAAAGGTCATAGCACAGCGGACTTACATTCCTTGACAAGAGATCCCTTCCCGGTCACATATTCCCAAAAATAAAAATATATACATGTATATTTATATGTATGCCTTTAGACATATCTTTTAAATTTTACCTATAGCACGACATTGCGTGTCTTTTTGCTCTAGAACTCTGCTTTGCACTTTCATTGAGTGTCTTTTCACTTTTTGCATGACAATGCATGTCTTTTATATATATATATATATATATATATACACTATATACAGAGACTTGTAACAAGTCAACTCGCAACCCCTTTATGAAGGGTCTCGGTTTGTGCAATCCCGATAGAGCATGGTTTATCCATAGTTCATCAACCGTTATGTTTATGTTTTCAATTATTAACAGGAATCACTAATTATACTAATCTATGAGATGTTCCCCACTAAGGCCATAAGTTTATTTTTTTCGAGTGTATCACATGCATAGCCTATCAACATATCCAACAAAGATCCTAGTCGTTTCAATTTAGTGCCTTACATGTGTTGATCTAATCCTTAAAAAACGAACATTCATATCACTTCCCATTTATTTGCAGACGACAGACTCAAACAAAAACACAATCTTTTTGTATTTTTCTTATTTAAGTAAACAAGAAGAAGACTCTTTTTGTATTTTTCTTGACTCAAATAAATTAAAATTAGACTTTTTTTTTGTATTTTTCTTGACTCAAATAAATTTAAAAATAAACTCTTTTTTGTATTTTTCTTCTTTCTCCCCCTAAATAAAATAAAGAAAATATACAAATTTAAAACTAAAGCAAATAAAAAGAACTTAAAGACCAAAAAAAAAACTTTTGTGACCTTTTCACTCTTTAAAACCAATCATTTTCAGGGATTCTACCAGCACATTGAAACGAGATGTATCGAATGCTTTTGTGAAGATATCTGCAACATTGGTGTTAGAATCAACACATTCAAGACAGATGAGATTTCTCTCAAAGCAGTCCCAGATAAAATGCACCTTGATATCAATATGCTTGGTCTTGGAATGTTGTACGGGATTTTTAACGATAAGCACGACAACCTCATTATCACAAAAACATTATGGTGCTTAGAAAATTCAAACCGTAATACAACAATTGGTGTTGTATCCAGATGAATTATGAGTAACAAGCCGATGCAGCAACGTACTCAGCCTCAACAGTGGAGGTGGAGATAAGCCTATCCCCAAGAAATTGACATCCCCCGCTTGTAGATTTCCTATCAAGCTGACTACCTCCATAGTCACTGTCAGAAAAAGCATACAAGTCAAAATTAGAATCCTAAGGATAACAAAGGCCATGCCGAGGCTTGCCCTTTAGATACCAAAAGATACGTTTAACAGCAGTTAAATGGGACATCTTAGGATTGGCCTGACAGTGGTGCACACTGACACACTGCAAACATGATGTCTGGGTGACTTGCGGTCAGATACATTAGTGAACCGATCATGGATCGATAAAGTTTCTGATCAACAGCGACCCCGGTTGTGTCGGCGTCTAGAACTGGCCGAGCGGACATAGGTGTAGTAGCAGATTGAGCTTCAGTAAACTTGAACTTTTCTAGAATATCATCCACATATTTCCCTTGATGAATAAGAGTACCCTCACTTGATTGTTTCACTTGCAGACCAAGGAAGAATGTCATCTCTCCCAATGCGCTCATTTTAAATTTCTTTTCCATAAATTTTCTGAATTATGTGCATAGATAATCATTTGTGGACCCAAAGATGATATCGTCCACATAGATCTGCACTAAAATGAGATCAGTTTCCACCTTTCGAATGAACAGGGTCTGATCAATTGCTCCACGAGTGTAGCCATGAGCAAGCAGATGGTCTGTCAGAGTGGCATACCAAGCACGAGGTGCCTGATGTAAACCACACAGAGCCTTTTCCAGTTTATACACATAATCTGGATGATCGTAGTCTTCAAACCCAGGTGGTTGGCATACATAGATCTCCTCCTTCACTTTCCCATACAGAAACCCAGTCTTTACATCCATTTGATAAACTATGAAGTTCATAAATGATGCATATGCCAAGAAAATCCTGATTTCTACCAGACGAGCAACCGGTGTAAAAACTTCCTCATAATCAATCCCTTCTTGCTGATAGAATCCCTGAACTATCGGTAGAGCTTTGTTCCGAATGATCACTTTGCTTTCATCTTGCTTATTTTGAAATACTCAACGTGTGCCGATAGCTTTCTTTCCTGGTGGCAATGGCACTAACTCCCATACTTTGAGATTGGCAAACTGATTTAACTCCTCATGCATTGCATCAACCCCACTTGGCTCAAGTAGAGTTATCTTGATGTTCTTTAGTTCAATCTGAGAAATAAACCAGGAGTAGAGACATCTGTTGATATCCCCAGTCATGCTTCTAGTCTTGACACCTTCTTTTAACGAGCCAATAATGCTACTCATCGGATGATCCTTGTTTATCCGATGAGATGGATTTTTAGGAACTTGGACTGTGTCGGGCAGGTTAGTCAAATTATCATGTGCCTCTTCATTAGGTTCTTCTGTGTTTTTGAAAATCGGCTTCTCGACTACACTTTCATCAGGAATCAGCTCCTGGAAATTAGAGGCATCTATAGTATCAAGTGCAGAAGTACCTTCATTTACCATAGATGTAGAGTCCTCAGCATTTTCAAGTGAACCCTCAGAGACATTAGTTACATGAGGAATCGGCTCATGAGAAGAAGATGATGAAGCAATAGATTGTGACCTTAAAACTTCTGCTGGATCAACAGTCATCATTGGTCCCGTGTATGGACTGTCATCTTCATCACTTAACTCAAAAGAGTCATTTTTAGTTCCTTCAATTACATCAGTATAAACATTAAATGACTTAAAAAGAGAATGATAATCAAATAATCATGCTGGCCCACATTCTGCATCAGTTGGGTTTTGTTCCTGCCAATCCACATAAGTTGACTCTCTAATCTCTTTAGTGACCATGTTGTAGACTCTGTAGGCTGTGGTATTAGAACCATATCCCACTAAGTAGCATTCATCAGCTTTCTCGTTGAACTTTAGAGTGGATTCTGTGTGTAAGACAATACACGGACGTCCAAAAGCTCTGAAGTACCCAACCCTGGGTTTTTCATTGTAGCGAATTTCATACAGAGTCATCAGTAGACGCTTGTTTAGAAGAACCCGATTCAACACATAACAAGAAGTGTTGACTGCCTCAGCCTAGAAGAATAACAGTAGCTTTTATTCAAAGAGCATTGTTCAAGCAGCCTCGATGAGAGTTCTATTCTTTCGCTCTGCTACACCGTTTTGCTATTCCCTTTTCAGTGCAGAATTGATTCAAGACTGCATTCTTGAATTCTGTTCCATTCTCACACCGAATAGCCTTTACCTTCACATCTCTTTGATTTTCCACCAAAATGATGAAATTCTTAATCAGCTCTGCAGTCTAACTTTTATTAGCCAAAAAGAAAACCCAAGAAAAACGTTAGTAATCATCAGTATGACTAAACAATAAGACTTCTGCTCAATGCTCATCACATTCATAGGACCGAAGAGATCCATATGAAGTAGATGGAGAATGTAGTCAATTGAATTAATCAACTTTGATTTATGGGGCTTCCTGTGTTGTTTCCCCTTAGCACATGCAACGCATTTTTCAATTGAGAAAAGTTCTTTAACTGGTAGATCACGAACGTGATTACCCTTTGCAATTCGGTTTAAGTTTTTCAGATTAACATGACCAAGATGACGATGCCACAACATCGCATCATTTTCAGCAGATTTTGAAAATAGACATGTATTTTCATAAACAGGTTTACTGTTCATGTCAATAACATATGAGTTTCCCTTATGGGGTGTTTTTAACAAATTCCATTCCTCAAGCACTACGAAGCCTAGTTTTAAAATTAAACGTTCCTTATTTGTGAAATGTGCAGAATATTCTTTATCACAAATTTGGAAACCCTTAATAAATTATGATTTAACTCAGAGACGTAGCTTACGTCATTAAAACTCAATGAACCATTTACCACAGTACCTTTCATACTTATCTTGCCACCTTTACCTCCCGCAAAGGAAACATAACCTACATTAAAATTATGCAAATCATGAAGTATAGATATGTCTCCTGTCATGTGCCTGGAACAACCACTATCAACATACCATAGGTTATTGATAGTCCTCCTTGGCTGTTCCTGCACAAAATGGGAGATTAATTAGTCATTGGTACCCAGGCCATAGTAGATCTCGGTATTCCTGAACCATCATTATATGATACTTCCTGCAAGCAAATATCATTGTTAGATTCAATTGTTGGTGCCGCCTCAAGTTTCTCCTTAGCTTTCCAGACAGGCTTTGATGGAACAAATGTTTTTCTTTCTTTTGAAACTGAAACTTTAGGTTTCTCCTTTTGTTTATTTTGTTTAATCTTTTGTCTCTCAAAATAAGTCTGTCTGTTTCACCTTGTAGCATTTCAATCACCATCATAAGGCTTAACAGTGGGTGACTGACTCTTCATTGCTTTGGGCTTTGTAGACTTCACTAGCTTAGAGTGAGTGACCTCCCTTTGTGTAGTCTTTTGATGTTTCTCATAATAAGGCACATAAGGTCGATGTACACAGTTTCTTTCCAAATGACCAGATTTCCCACAAGTATAACATGATTGTTTCTTTACATCTGTTTGAGCACTAATGATATAAACCACCCTATTTGTTATTTATGATCTATTTAGGTTTCCTGTGCTAATGAGCATGGCTTTGTTCAAACCTCTTATTATGGTGATCATATTTAGAATAAAATTGATCCTTTGTATAATGCTTAGATGAAGCCTTTGAGGTTTGAACAGTGGCCTTTTGCTTGATCACGGGTTTGCTTTCTTAAAAGCATGTTTTTCAACCTTACCATTTACCGATGGTTTTACAAAGACTGGACCATTAACCCCATTCACATGTTTCAAAACAAAAAAAGTTTTTGAATTAATACTAGAGTTATTCAAACCATCAAAATCACACACACAAGGTTTATGTCCTTTAAAAACAGAACCAACAAAAACATTATTTTTAGGTTTATTAGACTTTAAATTTAACATGCAAACTTGTGGCTCATTAACCTCAACATCCTCGCTCATCCAATCATGTATTTCTACTGTGTCTGCACATGATGTAGAAGCATTAAAATTGTTCATACAGTTAACATTTGAAGCTAAGGATGATGATTTGGACTCATCAGTGTTTGACAAATTTCTAGAAGATAACACTTTATACTCTGCTACTTGTTCCTCAACAGATGGTGGAACACTGGTAAAATTTTCAATAAAAGGAGGAGGCATATTGTTGTACCCAATCCCTTTAGACATATTTCTGGGTTTATGAACTTGATTTTCCATCATATGAACTACTTTACTAGATTGACCAAAGAACTCTATTTTAAACTTTGCTTCACCAAAATTCGATTTAGCTTGTTCTAATTTAGCAGTTAATCTTGTAATATCTTGCATAGCATCAGTAAGCACACAACATTTTTCACTTCGTTGAGATTTAAGCAGAGAAATACCTTTCTTATTTGCTTCTATTACATCTTTGTATGCCTTCTCAGTTTTTGAAAACTTAGATTTTTGATACTTAAGATTCTCAATTTCAAAAATCAAATAGGCAATGTGTTTTCTATATAACTCTACTTTATCAACGCATAATTTAGAGCATAAGTTAGACGTTACCTTAGGAGGAGGAGTACATGAAGATGAAGAAGATTCTTCATTGACATCTGCCATAAAAGCATGATTCAGATTAAGCTCTTTTAGCTGATCTCCCCAGTCATATCCACCATTTTGCTGACTGATTAAGGCCTTTGAATTATCCACAGCCTTGCTTCATGTAGCTTGTCTGTTCTCACCAGCTTTACCATTCCTATGCTCCTTTGGCTTTGAGCATTCTTTAGTAAAATGACCTGGTTCATGATAGTTGTAGCATCGAAGATTTGAATTTTTGAACCTGGTCTTCTTTCCAATATCTTCACTCCATCTGAATTTGCCAGTTTTGTTTATGAAATTCTTTGCTCTAAAGACTGCCATAGCTAGTTGCCATGAAAAATCCAGCTCTTCAACATCTTCAGGATGAATTTGATTCAACTCAGCAGTAAGTATCTCTGACGGAGATAGATTTCCAGATGCAAATGAAGTATAGCAATTCATAATTCCATTGCACATAGAGGTATTAGCCTCAATCAGTTTGGCATTTTGAGCAGAATAAGCATGTTGATCAGTTGTAGCAGATTTTACTATTGCAGGTTGACCAGTAGCAGCTTCTCGAGACCCAGATGCTCCTTGAGTCACACTTGATATAAATGCACTGTTGCTACTTTGTGCCCCAGCTGAGTTCAAGAAATTTGTATGATTCATCTTCCTTTGTCTGTCGTCAAGATCATAAGATTTGATGATTGAAATCAAGTCATTTAGAGGATCATCATTCAAATCCTTTTGTTCTTTTCAACAGGGCAACATTCATATCCCAGCTTTGTGGGAGACCATTTATTAGCTTCCTATTCAGATCACGTGTGCTTAATTCAATCTCAGCACCCCTCATCTCAGTTACCAACTTAGTAAACCTTCGCAACTGCACCTCCAGTGATTCTCCTAGAATGTGATTAAACATATTGAAATTTTGTAGAAGCATCTTCTTCCTATAGGCTTTCATGTCATCATTTCTTTCAAACACCTTCTCTAAAGATTCCCATAACTGTTTAGCATAAGTGAAGTCTTTAAAACTATGATCAATATCAGGTGATAGAGCCATAGTTAGTCAGGTCAAAGCTTTTAAGTCACGTTCAACAAGATCATAATCCTCATCAGTGTAACTCTCAATTTGTTTAGGTGCCTGTGTACCATCAGCTTTGGCATACATTGGAACCTGAGGACCCCTTATTATACTCCTCCACATTTTGGCCTTTAAGAGCATAACATAATTCTTGTATCTGAATTTCTAGTGAACAAAGTCCTCTACATAAGTGAGTCTTGGAGGTTTTGTGCTAGTACCGATCTGACGGTCCAGCATGGTGTTGAGATTCATACTTTGCTGTGAGTTCATTTTATCAGAGTATTGATCCCTTTGATCTAACCTATAAGAATAAAAAATTTGAACTTGGGCCGTGAACAATATTTCAGCCGTGAACTCACCCTAAGCCATGAACTAGTAAGCAGCCCGTAAACCTGAGCTAACCTGAGAAATATTAAGACAACCCGTGAACTTCAACAGTCCCGTGAACTTAAGTCAAGCCGTAAACTCACCCGTGAAAATTTCTCATAAACTAGAGCCGAGAGCTAAGTCGAGTACTTAACCCGTGAACCAAGTCGAATACTTAGACCATGAACTAAGAAGAATACTTAACCCGTGAACTAAGACCAAGTACACTTCCGTGAACCTGGCCGAGAAAGTTGCCCGAGAACTAAACAAGTGAACTTAGCAGTGAATTTCCCCCGAGATCAATCCGAAGAATGATTCTGTTTCCAAAAAAATCCCGATAATCTGGGGATTTCAAAATTTGAATCCCAAAATATCAGCTACAATTTTTTTTAACCAATTCGAAGAACACAAAGGAGATTGCTCAATGCTCCTTGATGATTTCAGCAATAACTCCATGAAAACTCAGCAACACGATGAACACAGTCCTCTCTTTGACAATTTTAAACAAAATCGTCCTAAAACAACAGCAAATCGCAGCAAACTAGCATAGAAAAAATTGATTAAACATAAAAATTCAATCAAAAAAGCAGAAAATACCTCTGATCTTGAATCTTTGATATCAAACCGAGCCTTGAATAACTTCAATGGCTATGACACCAATTGTAAGTCCCAATAACGCCGATAGATCTTCAAACACGAACACAAACACAAACGATATCAAAGTCTCACACGTAGTAGGCAGAATCTACACATGTAGTTATTCAAGAACAGGATTCAATGCAAAATACCAATTGTATTATGAACAAACGCAAATTACAAAGAAACACACTCAAAGCGACTAATCTTTACTGGTTATCCAAACACATGTTTTATACTATTCTAAGTCCCATACATATGTTCTCGCCCCCTGGCCCGGCCCATTACACCCTAGTCGTGAACCCCTAGTTCACGGCTCACACCAAATACCTTTGATACTTAATCCTCTAATAACCAGGGTCCTATAGACGGCGTTCTGTAGAATCATGTTTTAGTAACGATAGATAAAATTCTATGTATCGGTGTACTTTGCTAGTATGCTGGAGGGTGTTCCTGCGTACTTAGCTTGTACACCAGATTGGTGCTGCGTACTTCGTAAGTACGCATGGCTTTTGCCCTGCGTACTTATCAAGTACATATGACCAATGACTTGCGTACTTAGCCAAGTACGCAGGTACTGTTCCAGCCCCTATAAATTGAGATGATGGCCTCATTTGTAGGTGGAACTTGGGACAAGGTTGAGAGAGGTTCTGGCCGGGATGAGCTCTCTCAGCCCCCTGGACCGTGAGCGTAGACGAGAGATGTGTACTCCTTCGGTATGTGGTCTGTAATATGAGATGACTTCTTTGTTATGGACTACGTTTCGTTTCTGTCGATTCTATTGTCTTTAGGCTTTTGGTTTTCTCTATCTCGTTCTTCACTGTTCCCACACGAATCGACAATCAGATCTTTGTTTTTCCGCTGCGCGACGAGGCTCCCGGGACCTATAATTGGTATCAGATCCTCAGTGTTCGTTGATTTATGTTTCAGATATGAGTTTTTGGGGATTTGAGCAGATCTGAGTTCATACGGGTCGCTACTTTTTCAGACCAAAATCCTTAAATTCGAGTTCGTTATCGCTTCATTTGGTGTTTGGAAGGCTAAGGGTTTGTTAGAATATGATTTCTAAGCTTTTAGAAGCATCAATTTCTTAGATCTAACACTTTTTGAGCATTCTCCTCAAGATCAGTCAAGAACGCTGATGTGCTGAATAAGTACGCAAGATCACCTTTTCTGCGTACTTACTAAGTACGCATGGGTTAGCCCTACATACTTACTAAGTACGCATGAGGAGTTGACCTACGTACTTACTAAGTACGCATGTACACTTGGATTTGCGAACTTACTAAATACGCAGGAACACCCTATATCTGCGTATTTACTAAGTACGCATGAACTGTCATCCGGGATTAAAAAAAAACTTGGCAGGAAATCTTTTCTTGGCCAAATTTTTTAGGGATCGTTTGTACGCTTGTTTCGGGCCATTTTTTAGAAGATCGCAGTTTTAGTTGACCGAAATTTGTATATGATGTGGCTTGGCAAAACAAGGACGAGATTTTTGTTGGATGGTACCAATTGTCATATATTGGTGAGGTGTTCAAACCTGAAAATGTAGGCTACGAGTGTTCGGGATACTTCTTTAACAGGGAATAACTGCTAAATCAATTTGAGAAACTAGGTCGTCATCGACTAAAGGTCCCATTTTATTTGTGAAGATGTTGCTACTTTGGGTCTTTGGAAAAAAGAATCATATTGTTTAGGTATTCAAACCTGAATATGTAGGCTACGAGTATCCATGATACTTCTTTAATAGGGGGTGAATATTGGAACAACTTGAACCCAAGGTTTTGCTATTTTGGATATTTGCAAAGGAATAAAAGAATAAAATCCTAGTGTTGACAAGTTATGGTATTTGAGGATTTGATTGAAGCGGTGATGAAGCTTGTCATAATTTACAGAGAAATGAGGGGGATAAAAGCTAAGGAGTATTCATGGGACGCTAAAGGGGTGGTGGATAAGCCGCTGGTACATCCTATATTAAAACCTCGATAACATAACATGGATATCAACTAATATTTCTTGTGTAAACTATATTTTTTGTGCTCTTTGGTCAACCATGTGTTCAAGATTTGATGTGACTTAATTATGATGGGATTTCTCATTTGGGATCTGGGCGGAATCCAAATAGACAACCTAGTTATGGAACTTCACCGTGGTGAATGTATACATATTAGGAGGTGTTAACAAGGAATGAAGATCTAATTGAAGAATGTTGGACTTTGGATTCAGGATGATCACTGCTGAGCATGATTTTGTGTTAAATTCTATCCGGTGTTTTCAAGATGAAGTTGCATCTCCGCTAGATCATTAGTTGAAGATGGAACCTTTATCATTGGCCGACGGGATAGGAAACATTCCCTTGTTTCTGATCTAGTCAGATGGAGCTTACATTGAAAGGGGAAATTGGAAATGAACATCTTCGGGAATTTGGTTGACTCGTGAAGACACATGATAGAGTTGGACACATCTGGTTTGAAAACTGAAGTTTATCTTACTAGAATTCCTATGGGAGCTGATTAGTTTGATACAGGTTATTGGAAATTCAAACTCTCTATCATATGCCAGCTGATTTGGAGGAAGTCTAAGTCAAGTTGGTGGAAGCTACTGCTGAGAGGATGAAATACAATGAGGTGTGTTGGGCTAGTTGGTTCTTATTGAAGAACTTGGTTTGGTCTACAATGAAAGCTACAGTTAAGAGGGAGTCGGGTTTGTCAGATCACTCGGCAACTGAAGACTGAAGTTTGAAGATTTGAAGATCTCAAGTGGAATGCCAGAAGTTCAATTCTCGCTAGAAAACATGTGATGTCATTAGTTTAGAGGGAGTATGTTAGGACATTCTTTGTAAACTAAAGATTGTCAGTGTTAGTGATAGATAGAATTTAATACTCTAGTTAAGAGGGAGTCTGTAGAAGCATGTTTTTGTAACTACAGATAAAATTCTATGTATCAGTGTACTCAGCTAGTACGCAGGAGAGTGTTCATGTGTACTTAGCATGTACCCCAGATTGATGATGCGTACTTAGTAAGTACGCATGGCTTTTGCCCTGCGTACTTATCAAGTACATGACCAATGACCTGCGTACTTAGCCAAGTACGCAGGTATTGTTCCAGCCCCTATAAATTGAGATGATAGCCTCATTTATAGGTGGAACTTGGGACAAGGTTGAGAGATGTTCTGGCCGAGATGAGATATGCCGGCCCCCGTGAACCCTGAGTGTAAACGAGAGATGTGTACTCCTTCGGTATGTGGTCTGTAATGTGAGATGACTTCTTTGTTATGGATTACATTTCGTTTGTGTTGATTCTCTTGTCTTTATTCTTTTGGTTTTTCTCTATCTTCTCCTTTGTTCCCACATGAATCACGAGCAGATTCGTGTATTTTCCGCTGCACGACGAGGCTCACGGGACCTACATGTTCGGTTGCGACAGTCTTTGGAGAAATACCCAGGTTCGCCACAGTTGTGGTATTTCCTATAAGTTGTCGAGCTGAGGGCTTTAGGACATTCATGTGACATGTGCTCCATCTTGCCGCAACGGTAACATAAATCCATCCAAAACCTGCACTCCAGTAAGTATGCTTTGTCGCACTTACCGCAAACATTTCTTTTTTCCACCTTTGCCCTTTTGCTTTTTGACGAAGACCAATCCCTGCCCAAGCGCTTAGTGGTGCTAGACCACTTCTTTTGAGTTTCTACATGGGTTGGCCTTCAGCGGCCACGTCATCAAAAACCTTCCCACTTAATGCCACCACCGAATCAAAGTCACTAGGAGTGTTGGCATTGATAATCGGGCAAACTCTCGGTGATAGCTTCTAGACATAGCACTTGATCCTCCTTACCTTAGTGTTCACCAGATATGAGACCAGCTGAGTTAACTCATTAAATCTGGAGGTGAACTGACGGTGAGTAATGTTTCCCGCCTTCAGCTCCGCAAACTCTTCCTCCATCTTATCTATTTCATTATGGGGACATAATTTCTCAATTATGAGTGCCTTTAGATCGTTCCACTACATCCTTTCAATGTCTCTTTATGTTTTATACTTCAGCACATTCTCCGACCTACTCAATGCTTCAAAAGCGAATTAATGTGCCGCGAATTTCACAGCTTGATCCGCATGACACTCGCTCATCTTGATGACCGCATTCATAGCACCCTCGGAGGTTGCTTCTGGAAGTAGCACTTGATCCTCCTTACCTCAGTGTTCACCAGATGTGAAACCACCTGAGTTAACTCATTAAATCTAGAGGTGAACTGATGGTGCGTCATGTTTCCCGCCTTGAGTTCCGCACACTATTCCTCCATCTTATCTATTTCATTATGGGGATATAATTTCTCAATTATGAGTGCCTTCAGATCGTCCCATTTCATCCTGTCAACGTCTCTTTATGTTTTGGACTTCAGCACATTCTCCGACCAACTCAATGCATCTAAAGCGAATGAATGTGCCGCGAATTTCACAGCCTGATCCGCCCGACACTCACTCATCTTGATGGCCGCAGTCATACAGTCAATCCAGTAGTATGCGGCAATATCATCTTTCATGCCGTCAAAAGTTGGCGGATCACAGTTCCTAAAGGACTTGTAGTCACATCCACGCCTTGCATCGGAATCAGAGTCATCACTCTCAGACTCCGTTTCAATCACGTTCATGTTCTCGGCCCTTAGGCCCTTTCCCTTTTCCTCTTCCACAGTCTTCAGAGCCTCTGCCAGTGTTGTTGGCAGGGTACTCTTCAGAACTGCAGCTACTTCATCGGCTATTGCTTTCTTGACAATTGGCTCCAAAACTAAGCCTTCTTCATCATGTGCTCCATGGTCACTAGGAGCATTCTCATTGGCAGTATGAATCGACACCGATCCACGAACTGAGGGTTCATTTTCTTCCCTTTCAACGCGGTTGACACGCGGTCTACCCTTACGTCTAGTATGCGCCCCTCTCTTGCCACATCTCTTTCCAACCATTTCGTTTTCTAACTGCAAACATGGAATACTAGTGTCATCATGATAGGTAGTCATTTAGAACACCTCAAGTAATGTAAACTACTAATTATAGAGACCGATATGTAATTACTATTTCACTTTACTGCTCGGGTTCTGAACATTTCCCATCAGGGTAACATTTGCACTCAAGTTCGGAGCCACTACATTAAGGCACATTTTGTCTAGTTCAATTCTAAGGCATTTATTGTTTAACGTTTCTACTGTTTGCAATACTAAGGCCTTACTGTTTTTCTTTCGTGGCTTGGCTGCGCTGACTGACATCCCATTCTCTTGTCCCATTCTCAGTTTAAGTTCAAACATTTTGGAGAATGTCCAAATCTCTTAAACTATGGCTCTGATGCCAACTTGAAAGGACCCAAACCGGGTACCTATCATAGTTGGTAAGCATAGCATAAACATAGTTCTTAAACCTCAAATTAAACATTAAACATTAACAGCGAAAGTCTATTACATAAATCATGGTCAATTTAAACTTTAAAGTAATCATTGTTCAATAAACATAAACTAGATAGAGGGGATGTCAGTCTTGTCAGCAGCAACCCATAGCCATCCATTCCCAAGATCTGAGAACTTCTTATCTTTTTCATTCCTTTGCTACCTGATGTGCATACTAAAATAGTCAGCTAACGCAGGTGAGTTCAAGTTTTTAAACATTTAATAAGTAACAATTCATTCTCATGTTATTCGTTTAAAACTACTTTAATGAAAACATACTTTATACTACTAAGTAGAAACGTTTTACAATATTACATGTAATCCTTACTTAGCCATTCCATTACACTGTTACTTATTTCATACGTTCATTTACATTCGTTACAGCCCACTAAGGACACATTCTTTCTTTAATTTCATTCGTTACATTCCATAAGGACACGTTTACATTATAGTCCATGAGGGACACTTTACTTTAAAGTCCATAGGGACACTTTTACATTACATTACATTACATTATAGTCCACGAAGGACACGTTCATTTAGTGAGAATCCCTAAGGCTCTATGTCCAAAGGCTACTCTCACTGGATTTCCACGAGGGACCTTGTATTACTTTGGTGACCGTCATCACCGGGATAACCGTCGTTACCCACCGTTAACCAGTTGCAACATCCTCGTTACAGTGCCCTGCTGAGCACTGTCCCGATTGTTCATATGACAGGTATACAACTAATGCCATGCCACAGCCGTAGGCTTCGGGTAGTACCAGTCATAAAGACTATGCTACTACCTCAAGACTTGCTTCGGTGTAACCATACTCGGATAAAGGCAACATAACAGACTTAATTCTTTAGTTCTCATTCATTTCCTATTTATTTATAAAACATATAGTTAGATAAACCATTCACTTTCACGTACATTCGTTTATAAAATATAACGTTAGATAACTCATTCGTTAACCTTTGCTTGTTTACAAACGTTAATTTAATAAACCTCTTTCTTTCTTGCCATTTACGTTTGATTAATAAAATACATTTATTATAAACGTCCGTTAATTGAGTATGCACACCACCTTGAAACAGTAAAATAGAGATTCTTGAACTTACCTGATAATCTAGGGTAAACGTGCTATCACTTGCTCACCGGTGTTCAGGAAATTTCCGGCCTTTATTTTACTTTTTCGACCACATTTTTATTTTTGTAATAATGATCCATTTCGATGCCGTACTTGATCAAACACTTTCTGTCACATTAATTATTATTTTAAAAATGTATATATTTATGTGTAAACATATATATATATATATATATATATATATATATATATATATATATATTCATAAATCAAACATACAACTTTTAAAACTTATGAAAATAAAACTTATAAGCTAAGGCCATGTATTTACCTCATTCAAATAGTTACATCAAATTTATTTATGAGTAAATATGTGTACCTTTTTATTTCATTAAATAAACTATTTGTAAACTTCATGAAATGAAATTATTCTTTTATACATATAGGTATTTCTATATATATGAAATACTTTATATATATATATATATATATATATATATATATATATATATATATATATATATATATATATATATATATATATATATATATATATATATATTTAACGTTATTAAATAAACTAGTTGTACGACATGTATATTTTTAGAAAAAAATATGGAAAGTTGTATCGTTATAAATATTTATAACCAAACAAACAACAATTAGCTTTTTATAAATTTTATAAAAACAATTTTTTTTATTACAAAGAAAGAAATTAAAACTTAAAAATATTCTTGAACCCCCTCCCCCCAAAAAAAAAAACAAATTAACCCCCCTTAAACCCTTTTTTGAAACCCCCTCTACTTGTATTGAACCCCCACGCTATTATATTAGATTGGACCCCGGAACAAGTCTAGCACCAATTTTGACTTAGGGAAAGTCAACCCATGATTAAAACCATCGAATTCATCCCGATTCAGATCTCAAATCCATTATAACCGTTTCTCCATTCATTACAATCACTTGTGAGAAGTTAATTCTTGTTTAAACAAGTTATCATAAGCTTTTAAAGACCATTAAAGGCTTTTTCGGTTATGGTATTGAAAGGCATGAATCAAAGCCCAAATGACCATTAAATCACGTCGTTATAACTTCGAAACAGCAGCTAAACGCGTTTACATTTCCAAAAATCTTTTGTAAAAGAAGAAACAGAAGAAAGTAATGATATCATCTCCTTAGATGAATTCAGATCAATTTGGTTTGTGCTCAAAAAATAAAAATAAAATGAGTTTAATAAATGAAAATTCAAACGATTCTGAAGAATCAAACCAACAATCAACTGAGGTTATTAACTTCAAAGAAAATGAAAAAGGTTTTTGTTCTGATTATATGATCAACTCTGATCAATTAACAAAAATAAACAAGCTTAAATTCAAGCTTGACACTAGACAGGTTTTTAATAAACCTACAAGTTTACAGAGTTTAGTTTCAAAAGCTTTCTCTAGAAAAAATAAAATATTTTACTGTTTTAATACTGAATAACTTTAGTAGATATAAAAGACACTTCAGGAGAAGTATTTTTGCCACTAATAACAAAAGGAGAAATAGCAAAAAGACTTTTGTCTATTAAACCTGAGTTAAGAAAATCTATGAATATGGTGCATATATGGGTGGTAAAAATCCTTTTAAAAGCACAATTCAGAGATGAAATTAATTTTCCTATAAAAATGGCTCTTGTTGACAATAGAATCAACAGACAAGATGCTCTCCTAGGAGCAGTACAAGGGAATTTAGCATATGGCAAATTTATGTTTACCATATATCCTAAGTTCGCTTTACATCGAGATTCAAAAGATTTCGATAAAACATTAAGTTCCATACATCAGTGTGAAAGAACTGATTTGATGGAACTAGGAAACAAAGTATTTTTGATTAACTACTTAATCTCTTATGCTTTAACTAATAGTACTCATTCAATAGAGTATAAGGAAAAAGAGAATATAACTATTGAAGACATATTCTCAGATATTAGTACTGTTGAAGAAAGTAAGTTCTCTGAACCTTCACAAGTACAAGAAAATTGGGCCATTAACATAGCTCGTAATAAACAAACTCTAGAGTCTAAACCAAGACAGAGTTTTTCCTTTAATACCTTAAAAATAGGAGAATCTAGTTCTAGTTCATCCAGTCCTACAGAACTACAATTAATTCGATCCATGTCGGAAAGAATTGACAAATATGGAGAAATCCTTAAAGAAGTTATTGGAAAATAATTTCTGAAAACCCTAAGTTCTAGATATGAGTTCTCTAGTTAGAATTGAGGAATTAATCAAAGAATTAATTAATAAAGTAGAAAATCTAGCTACTAGTGTAAATCTCGAAGCAATAGCTGCAAAGATTATAAATGAAATTGCTGAAAAAATAAAGGATGAAAACACAAATCCTTTAAATCCAAAAAATACAAATCCCTTGATTAAATCAAGAAACTTCTCAAGGAGAAAATAAAAAGTTTCAAAAGTATTCATTTCCTAACTTCAATGTTAGAAATCCATCTTTAGGAAGTTCTAAAAGCCCAAATGCTTTAAAATGGCCCTTTAGATCAAGCTCAAATGACTAATAAAAGTCAAATGAGATCTTCTTTCAGAAAAATAAATATAAAAATCGGACAATATTATTTACTTCAAAATAATGTCATCCAAAGGATTATAGAACTCCATAGTAATTGGAGCATTCATCCAACCAAAAAACTAAATGAGTTATCTCATTTACACAAACAAAAACAATATTTCAGTAATAAAATACAAAAACTTAAAGACATAAAAATTAGTCTATCCTGTGGATAAAATGATATCCATAACTAAAAAATTAGAGAAAATCTTTGAAGAACAGCTTGATTCCTTTTCGGCTGAACAAATAAACGAACTCGTCCAACTAATGTCCCTAAGTGACAAAGAGTGTGAGCAACAATTTTTAGAAAATAAAGATCTCAAAGAAAAATATTTTCCAGAAATTAAAAATCAAGTTTTTACGGTCAAAGAACCCAAAACTGAAGAAGAGTATTCCTCTGAAGAAGAAGAAACTCCAAAATACAAAGATAGGATAAACAGATCTAAGACTAGCAGTAGTAGTCAATCCTATAGAAAAAGAAATACAGAATTTTCTATGCCCTATCATAAAGGCATACCTAATTCTAATAATGGCAGTTCAAACACAATCGACACCATTAAAATTGATTGTATCTTTGATCTTGAAAAAAGAAAAGAAGTCATAGATAAATGGAATACTGAGATTAGTCTAATAATCCAGTCCAACCCAGAAGATTTTTCTAAAGCTAAGGCTTTATTACTCTTAATAGAACACAAGTCGGCAGGAATCATTCAGGATTTCATTAAAGTCACGACATGGAATGAAGATCTTCATGGAGAAGATCTTTTCGATCAAATCATTAATGCCATTTATATGATGTTTTTAGTTCTTGATTTTCTTACAAATAAAGATCATGAAAATCAGAAATTGCTAGAAAAAGCAAGACAAATTCTTACAAAATCACAACTTTGTGATATATGTCTTCTAGACGATTTCACTTGTCTATTCGAACAAAACTTATACAAACTAGGCACATGAGAATTTCACTCTTGGATAAAAGTATATCTCATGAAAATACCCATTGTAGGAGAAAAAGCCAAAGAACGATGGAATAAAGAAAAGAACGATCTAACTATGCATTCTTTAGGATTTGCTACAGGAATTGTTAAAGAAGAAATCCCAACTTACTGTGATCTCTCAAATAAACAGAAACAGCTAAAAAGATTTAACAAAAGCTGTTGCAAAAAATTAACAGAAGAACCACAGTTATCTTTTGGCTGTGACCTAATTAAAGATAAAAAATATTTCAAAAAGAAATATAAATCAAAAAGGAGATTTTGGAAAGCTAAGAAAAGAAAATTTTCTTCAGGAAAATACTTTTCTAAAGAAAAACAAAAAATCTGCCCTCAGGGAAAAAAGAAATGCCATTGTTGGATATGCTCCGAAGAAGGACACTATGCCAACGAATATGCTCCGAAGAAGGACACTATGCCAACGAATGTCCTAATCGACAAAAATTTCCAGAAAAAACAAAGCTTATTCCGGAAGCAGAAAAAGAAGGATATTATCCTTCAGAAAATATTTTTGAAGGATATATACAAATATACGCTTCAAAAATAAGAGAAGACTCATCTTCATCCTCTGAAACCAATTCTGTAACATCCCAAAATAAATGAGGATTTTAAATAACGGGTTGAACCGGGACGAACGGGATAAAAGAACGAGGCGTAACGGGCCGGGCCGGTTGGGCCGGCAAACTTGAAGGAAGGGGGGGTTTCCTCCCTTTAAATAGCCAACACACACACCATTTCTCTCATTTGCAAGAATCTAGAGAGAGAAACCGTAGAGAGAGAAAGTTGGCGGATCGACCCGAGATTGAAGGAGCTTGTTGCTACTGAGCTCGTGAGCAAAACCTCCGGATCAGAATCTCGAAATCAGGTAACACCCGAACCAAATCTGAGTTTTTGTTCGTTTTTGGGTTTTCGGGTATTTTCGGGAAAATGACGGGTTTTTATAAACCAAATGAGGAAAGGGTTATAAATCTGGAATCACGAAGGGAAAATACACGTTTTGAATGTAAAAAGTCCGGATCTTGACCAGGTCGGACCTGCATTGCGAAAGTTAGGGTTTTTCACGGGGAAGATAGCTGAGTTCTGCAGGTATCGAAACTAGAGTTTCGAGCGGCCTGCAGGTGTCGAAACTAGAAGTTTCGAGGGGCCTGCAGGTATCGAAACTAGAAGTTTCGATGGGCCTGCACCTGTCGAAACTAAGTAGTTTCGATAGGTCTGCATCAGTAAGTGAAGTCAGTGTATTCACCTGTAACAGAACGAGTAAACCGTTAGAGTCGGGATTTAGGTCTGATGTGTATTTAATTAATCAATTCAGATCGGAAGTGACGTTGTTGGACCTTTGTTTAGGACAACCGAGACTAGCTTATAAGGTGAGTTCTAGAAGCCCTCTTTTAAATGTTTTTATATAATGTTTTCGGGCTGGTGTGTACACGTATGAAATGATGTTTTATGAAATGATGTTTTATAAAATGATTTTTATGAAACTACGTTTACGAAAGGAAATGATTTGGAACGAAGGATTTATGGAAAGAAAGTTTATGAACGGAATGCTTACGAACGAATGTTATAAAGAATGGTTTAATGAAAAGGTAAAGGGTTTTGAAAGTGAAGGAAAGGTTTTATGAAAAGAAAACAAAAAGGGGCAAATGTTTTAAAGAAGTCATTACAAATCTAATCTGTCGAATGAATGGAATTGACGAATGAAGTCTGGGAATGTGATTCCCAGCCTTGTGGTAGATTATGGACAGTGAGCCATAGTTACCACAAGAACAACATGGGCAATGTCTTTGTGGCATGTCAATGGTTTTGATGTTGTACAACTGGTAAAGGGAGTAACGACGGTTACTCGGGTGATGACGATCATCCTAAGCGAACGAGGTAATGGGAAATCAATGACGGCGATACGTAACGGTTGATTTCCAAAGGAAAGATGCGTGTTGGGCAATGACGGCGATACGTAACGGTTGACCCCACGCATTGAAGGGTTGGGCAATGACGGCGATACGTAACGGTTGACCCAACGTAGTGGTATGGTTGTGGCAATGACGGCGATACGTAACGGTTGCCCACAACATTAAAAGTTCCTACGGGGACATAGAGACGCGTAACGATACAGATTTAGATAATAATGTATGACTTAAATGAATGTTAATGTTTTAAACAAATGATTGTGTTTAAATATGCGAAGGTTTACGAATGAAAGGCCCTGTTTTCTTATACGAATGTTAAACCCTATTGAATGTTTGAATGATGAACCATTTCTTAAAACGAACGAAAACTAGAACTCACCAGCGTAGCTGACGTTTTTAAGTGTACACATTCAGGTTAAGGCAGGTTATGAGGATGGACGGTGATGCTTGGCTAGAGATGAAGAGTTATCCGACTGCTTTTGAAGACTGGCATCCCGTTATGTTTAGTTATGATGTAATTATGTTTACGCTTCCGCATGTATGAATAACGATTAAGTTATGTTTAAATGAAATTTCCGCTGCGTTATCTGATATTCATGTTTAAGAACTGCTTGTGAATGAGTAAATCCAATAAGTGAGGCCTCCCGGGTTTGGGTCCTCACAAGTTGGTATCAGAGCAATAGTTTGAGAGATTCGGACACTCCCAGTGTCTGAACTTAAACTTTGAATGGGACCGAAAGCGGATGCCAGTACGGGTAACTCGAGCCACAGCATCAGGTATGAAAAGTAGAGTATGTGTATGTAGTATGCCTTAGGAAGAGTTAGGAAAGGACTTGTGTTCTGATGGAATCACAAAGGTGGTCAAATAGAAATCGAAAGGTAGTGTAATGGTTAATTACAGATGGCCAGTGTATATTAACATCTTACAGTACTTATTGAATTCTATTTGTTAACTAGCGTGATGACATTGGATTTCTCGTCTTATAGAACGAAATGGCAAGGAGAGGGAACGGAAGGCGTGGTGGCCGTACCGGTGGTCGTACCGGCGGTCGAAATGGTGGGCGTGGCAGGATTCCTGCGCGCCAAGAACACAGTGAAGAAGGAAGTGTTCACACTGAACCGGCGGTTAGTGTGCATGAAGCTGAGCAGACACAGGTTGAAGAACAACCTTTCACTTTTGAACCAGAAGTGAGAGCAGCTATAGCTCGAGAATTCACAGAATTGATGAAGAATTCTCTGCCAGGTCTGTTGGCTGAAGCGTTGAAGCAGGTCAATGGGGCGGGTGGGTCTAGCGCGGCAATTGGTGCTCAGAACAATGAGACCGACAATGCACCGCCTGCTCGCGGATGTGATTATAAGTCCTTTAAGGCATGTGACCCGCCGATACTCACTGGAAAGAAGGACGCGGTGGCTACATTTGATTGGGTGATCCGTATGGAAGCTGCTATTCGTCTGAGCGAGTGCCGAACGGATCAAGTGGTAAAATTTGCTGCTAACTCCTTGAGGGAGGAAGCATCCCACTGGTGGGAAGGTGTACGTCAAGCTAAAGGGAGCGAGATTGTGGATGCAATGATGTGGGCTGACTTGAAAACTTTAGTGATTAAGAATTTCTGCCCAAGGAACGAGATTGAGAAGGTGGAAAGGGAATTTCTGGGTTTGAAGGCCGGGAACATGACGCACCGGCAATACACAACCCGATTTAATGAACTGGCACGTCTGGTGCCACACCTCGCCACTACTGAAGAGAGAAAGATTGCCTGTTATATTCAAGGGTTGTCGGACCAGGTCCGCACCTATGTTAAGGCAAACGCCCCTACTACCTATGATTTGGCAGTAGAGCTAAGTGGCGTAGTATTTGACGATCTGGCACTGAATGCTATTGCCGTTGAAGAGCAAAAGAAGAGACCGAGCTTCTCAAACAAGCGAACTGGGGGAAAGATGTGATAAGAGGGCTCGGGTGGGTGAGCCGACTGTTTGTAAGAAGTGTGGAAGGGAGCATGTAGGTGAATGCAGAGTGGGATCTAGCTTGTGCTTTAAGTGTGGCAAGACGGGGCACTACTCCCGTGAATGCCCGCAAGGTTACAAATGCTACAACTGTGGGGATTTCGGCCATATGAGCCGAGAATGTACCAAGCCCAGGATGGGGGAAACCGGGATGGGAAAGGGCCCGGAAAAGAAGGGAGAGGGATCTCGTGCGAAGACGCGGGCGTACGCACTGACGCAGGATCAGGCTAGGAAGGATCCCGATGTGGCGTCAGGTACGTTCATCCTTGACAACACTCTTGTTTCTGTGTTATTTGATTCGGGCGCCAGTAAGAGTTTTATATCGGCGACTTTTTGTAAAAGAGTGAAGTATGCTGTGAGTAAGCTAGAAAGGGCCTTTAGCGTAGAGACCGCTGAGGGTAGAATTGCGAGAGTGACCGATGTAGTTGACAACTCCACGATAAAAATAGAAGGTCATAGGTTCCCTGTCAGATTGTTTGTTATGGTTTTGGGAGGGTTCGATGTCGTGCTGGGTATGGATTGGTTAACTGCCAACGAAGCACAAATCATATGTAAACGAAAGATAATCCGACTCAAGGCTCCGGATGGTAGCAAAGTCGAGGTTTTTGGAGATCGTGACGCCCCGATGCCAAATGTCATCTCAATGATTAAGGCAACGAATTATTTGAGGCGCGGATGCGAGGCTTATCTGGTATATGTAATTGATAAGTGTAAGGAAGTGAAGGAACTAGACGATGTACCCGTGGTACGCGAGTACCCGGAGGTGTTTCCAGAGGATTTGCCTGGGATACCACGCGATAGAGAAATTGAGTTCCGAATTGACTTAGTATCAGATGCCCAGCCCGTGGCTAAGGCTCCATATCGACTAGCACCATTGGAAATGAAGGAACTTATGGTCCAACTAGACGAGTTACTTGAGAAAGGATTTATTCAACCGAGCATCTCGCCGTGGGGTGCTCCGGTGTTGTTTGTAAAGAAGAAAGATGGTTCGATGAGAATGTGTATCGATTATCGCGAGTTGAATAAACGAACGGTGAAGAACAAGTACCCTTTACCAAGGATCGATGACCTGTTCGACCAGTTGCAAGGCGCAAGTTGGTTTTCGAAAATCGACCTTCGGTCCGGGTACCATCATTTGAAGGTGAGGGAAGAAGACATACCGAAAACTGCATTTCGCACGCGTTATGGACATTTCGAGTTCCGCGTAATGTCTTTCGGATTGACGAACGCCCCCGCAGCGTTCGTGGATTTAATGAATAGGGTGTGTCGACCGATGCTGGATCGATCGGTAATAGTGTTCATCGATGACATCCTTATCTACTCCAAGAATGAGGGTGATCACGCATGTCACTTAAAGGAAGTGTTGGAAGCTCTAAAGAAGGAGAAGTTGTATGCTAAGTTCTCCAAATGCGCGTTCTGGCTTAGGGAAGTCCAATTCCTAGGTCACGTCATTGGCCCGAACGGCATTATGGTTGACCCAGCAAAGATAGTAACGGTAAGTGAATGGGACATTCCTAAGACGCCAACTGAAATCCGCAGTTTCTTGGGATTGGCGGGCTACTATTGGAGATTCATCCAGGATTTCTCGAAAATAGCTTCGCCATTGACAAAGTTGACTTGGAAAGAAGTAAAGTACGAATGGGGTTCGACCCAAGATGAGGCTCATAAGTCTCGTTACTCTATCCATCCCGGTACCAATAAAATGTACCAAGATCTGAAGAGGGAATACTGGTGGCCTGGAATGAAATGTGATGTGACGAAGTATGTAAGCAAGTGCTTGACTTGCTCGCAAGTAAAGGCTGAACACCAGAAACCGTATGGAAAGATTCAACCACTTGACATACCAGAATGGAAGTGGGAACACATTACCATGGACTTCATAACCAAGCTACCTCGCACAGCTAAAGGTCATGACGCCATTTGGGTAATTGTGGACCGTTTAACGAAGAGTGCTCATTTCCTACCTATTCACGAGGCGTTCTCGTCGGAAAGGTTAGCAGAGGTATTTATCAACGAAGTAGTAGCGCGGCATGGGATGCCCTTGACGATCGTATCTGACCGGGACACACGATTCACATCGAGGTTCTGGAAAAGATTTCACGAGTCGATGGGCACGAGGCTGAATATCAGCACGGCATACCACCCACAAACGGATGGTCAGTCTGAAAGGACCATTCAGACATTGGAGGATATGCTCCGTGCTTGTATTATTGACTTCGGTGGCAGTTGGGACAGCCATCTGCCGTTAGCCGAGTTCTCCTACAACAATAGTCATCACACGACGATAGGCATGCCGCCTTACGAAATGTTGTATGGGAGAAGATGTAGAACCCCGGTTTGTTGGGGTGAGATTGGACAGAAGGAATTAGGAAGTCTCGAAGTCGTAAGAGAGACGTCGGAAAGGTTTGATCAGATCAAAGCACGAATGAAGGCCGCCCAAGATCGTCAGAAATCCTATGCGGATAAACGACGAAGGCCTATTGAGTTTAATGTTGGGGATAGAGTAATGTTGAAAGTGTCGCCTTGGAAGGGAATCATACGATTCAGAAAGAGAGGAAAGTTAAGTCCGAGGTTTATCGGACCATTCAGGATTATGGCACGGGTTGGTGAAGTCGCATATCGGTTGGAATTGCCTGATGAGTTAAGTGGGATTCATCCTACCTTCCATGTATCACACTTGCGAAAGTGTTTGGCGGATGAATCGGCTCACGTACCACTTACGGACATCGAGGTCGACAACAGCTTTAACTACATCGAAGAACCTGTGGCCATCCTAGACAGGAAAGAGAAACGTAAACGTAACAAAGTTATCCAGTTGGTTAAAGTCCAGTGGAAGCACCGGAAGGGATCGGAAGCTACATGGGAAACGGAGACGGAAATGAAGGAGTCGTACCCTCAACTGTTTGACTTATGATAGGTTTCGGGGACGAAACCTATTGTAAGGGGGGTAGACTTGTAACATCCCAAAATAAATGAGGATTTTAAATAACGGGTTGAACCGGGACGAACGGGATAAAAGAACGAGGCGTAACGGGCCGGGCCGGTTGGGCCGGCAAACTTGAAGGAAGGGGGGGTTTCCTCCCTTTAAATAGCCAACACACACACCATTTCTCTCATTTGCAAGAATCTAGAGAGAGAAACCGTAGAGAGAGAAAGTTGGCGGATCGACCCGAGATTGAAGGAGCTTGTTGCTACTGAGCTCGTGAGCAAAACCTCCGGATCAGAATCTCGAAATCAGGTAACACCCGAACCAAATCTGAGTTTTTGTTCGTTTTTGGGTTTTCGGGTATTTTCGGGAAAATGACGGGTTTTTATAAACCAAATGAGGAAAGGGTTATAAATCTGGAATCACGAAGGGAAAATACACGTTTTGAATGTAAAAAGTCCGGATCTTGACCAGGTCGGACCTGCATTGCGAAAGTTAGGGTTTTTCACGGGGAAGATAGCTGAGTTCTGCAGGTATCGAAACTAGAGTTTCGAGCGGCCTGCAGGTGTCGAAACTAGAAGTTTCGAGCGGCCTGCAGGTGTCGAAACTAGAAGTTTCGAGGGGCCTGCAGGTATCGAAACTAGAAGTTTCGATGGGCCTGCACCTGTCGAAACTAAGTAGTTTCGATAGGTCTGCATCAGTAAGTGAAGTCAGTGTATTCACCTGTAACAGAACGAGTAAACCGTTAGAGTCGGGATTTAGGTCTGATGTGTATTTAATTAATCAATTCAGATCGGAAGTGACGTTGTTGGACCTTTGTTTAGGACAACCGAGACTAGCTTATAAGGTGAGTTCTAGAAGCCCTCTTTTAAATGTTTTTATATAATGTTTTCGGGCTGGTGTGTACATGTATGAAATGATGTTTTATGAAATGATGTTTTATAAAATGATTTTTATGAAACTACGTTTACGAAAGGAAATGATTTGGAACGAAGGATTTATGGAAAGAAAGTTTATGAACGGAATGCTTACGAACGAATGTTATAAAGAATGGTTTAATGAAAAGGTAAAGGGTTTTGAAAGTGAAGGAAAGGTTTTATGAAAAGAAAACAAAAAGGGGCAAATGTTTTAAAGAAGTCATTACAAATCTAATCTGTCGAATGAATGGAATTGACGAATGAAGTCTGGGAATGTGATTCCCAGCCTTGTGGTAGATTATGGACAGTGAGCCATAGTTACCACAAGAACAACATGGGCAATGTCTTTGTGGCATGTCAATGGTTTTGATGTTGTACAACTGGTAAAGGGAGTAACGACGGTTACTCGGGTGATGACGATCATCCTAAGCGAACGAGGTAATGGGAAATCAATGACGGCGATACGTAACGGTTGATTTCCAAAGGAAAGATGCGTGTTGGGCAATGACGGCGATACGTAACGGTTGACCCCACGCATTGAAGGGTTGGGCAATGACGGCGATACGTAACGGTTGACCCAACGTAGTGGTATGGTTGTGGCAATGACGGCGATACGTAACGGTTGCCCACAACATTAAAAGTTCCTACGGGGACATAGAGACGCGTAACGATACAGATTTAGATAATAATGTATGACTTAAATGAATGTTAATGTTTTAAACAAATGATTGTGTTTAAATATGCGAAGGTTTACGAATGAAAGGCCCTGTTTTCTTATACGAATGTTAAACCCTATTGAATGTTTGAATGATGAACCATTTCTTAAAACGAACGAAAACTAGAACTCACCAGCGTAGCTGACGTTTTTAAGTGTACACATTCAGGTTAAGGCAGGTTATGAGGATGGACGGTGATGCTTGGCTAGAGATGAAGAGTTATCCGACTGCTTTTGAAGACTGGCATCCCGTTATGTTTAGTTATGATGTAATTATGTTTACGCTTCCGCATGTATGAATAACGATTAAGTTATGTTTAAATGAAATTTCCGCTGCGTTATCTGATATTCATGTTTAAGAACTGCTTGTGAATGAGTAAATCCAATAAGTGAGGCCTCCCGGGTTTGGGTCCTCACAAATTCAGACAGTTCAGAATGAATAAAACTGATTTTTGTCAGTCAATTCATAAAGAAAATGAATTAGTATATTCAAATATCACTAATCCAAACTCTATCTATATAAAAGGAAAAATTTCCTTTAAATGATATAAGACCATAACTCTACACTGTTATGTAGATACTGGAGCAAGTCTTTCTTTTGCAAGTAAATATGTTATTTCAGAAGATTTATGGGAAAACACTCCCAATGATATCAGAGTAACAATTGCAAACCAAGAAACTATTAGATTGCATAAAGTTTGCAGAAACCTTATTATCTACTTCTCAGGAGAACCGTTTCCTATTCCTACCATCTACCAACAGGAGTCTGGAATAGATTTACTTCTTAGAAATATTTTTTGTCAATTATACGGGCCTTTTACCCAATGGTTAGATAGAATATCTTTTCACCTTAATCAAGAAACAATTTTGATTAAGAAAAGTACAAAAGCTTTTCAAATTGGAAAACCTGATTTTCTTAAATCTATGGAAAAAGATTCTAAGATAAAACAAGCTCCTGGTACAAACATAACTCATGAATTTATAAAACCAGAAGAAAGATATTTTCTTGAAATTCAAAAATATCAAAAAATTGAAACTTTACTTGAAAAAGTTTGTTCCGAAAATCCAATCGACCCTCAAAAACCAAGAAATGGATGAGAGCGTCAATAGAATTATTGGATCCTAAGACTATAATTAGAGTGAAACCTATGAAATATAGTCCACAAGATAGAAAAGAATTTAGTAAACAGATTAAAGAATTACTTAATCTTAAACTAATAATTCCTAGCAAATCACCTCATATGTCTCCAGCTTATTTAGTTGAAAATGAGGCTGAAAAAAGAAGAGGAAAAAGGCCCATGGTTGTTAATTACAAGGCAATCAACGCAACAACCAAAGGAGATAGTCATAACCTCCCTTGTATGCAAGAATTACTAACTCTTTTAAGAGTAAAAACCATCTTTTCTAGTTTCGACTGTAAAAGTGGATTTTGGCAAGTTTTGTTAGATGAAAAATCTCAACTCTTAACTGCTTTCACTTGTCCAGATGGTCATTATCAATGGACTATAGTTCCTTTTGGACTAAAACAAGCACCTAGCATATTTCAAAGACATATGCAAAATGCTCTTAGGGGACTAGAAAACTTCTGTACCGGCCATGTTGACGATATTATAGTTTTCTCAGATTCAGAAGAAAAACACTATTTTCATGTTCTTTCAGTTCTAAAATTAATTGAAAAATATGGAATCATTTTGTCAAAAAAGAAAGTAAATCTTTTTAAACAAAAAATTATTTTTTTAGGTCTAGAAATAGATCAAGGAACTCATTGTCTACAGAAACACATCCTTGAAAATCTTCATAAATTCCCGGATACACTTGAAGATAAGAAACATCTTCAAATATTTTTAGGTGTTTTAACTTATGCAGAAAGCTACATCCCAAAGTTAGCAGAACCCAGGAAGCCCTTACAGGTAAAACTGAAAAAAGAATATGTATGGGAATGGAAACAATCCGATACAGATTATATTAAAAAGATAAAGAAAAATCTAACGAGTTTTCCAAAACTTTATCTTCCAAAGGAAGAAGATTTTCTTATAATAGAAACTGATGCTTCAAATGACTTTTAGGGTGGAGTTCTAAAGGCAAAAACTTCTGAAAAAGAAGAAATATGCAAATATACTTCTGGAAGTTTTAAACAAGCCGAAAGAAATTACCACAGTAATGAAAAAGAATTACTAGCGGTAAAAAATACAATTTCTAAGTTTTCAATCTATGTTACTCCTGTCAAATTTTTAGTAAGAACAGATAATAAAAACTTTACTTATTTCCTAAAGACAAAAATCTCGGGAGATAACAAACAAGGTCATCTTGTCAGATGGCAAATGTGGTTTTCAAGATATTCATTTAACATAGAGCATCTTGATGGCACCAAAAACGTGCTTGCTGACAGCCTGACACGAGACTTTCAAAAAACGTAAGCACTTACGTATTTCAGCATTAACTTTGCTTATTTAAACAGGCAAAGAGTTTTCAAATAAAATCATCATTTCTCAAAAACTTCAAAAAAATCATAAATGGAAGATCTAAAGGCTTTTCGCCTCAAAGAAAAAAATTCTTCTTATAGAATTAAAAAATCTTTGAGAAAAAATAGCTGTCTATGACGAAAGTCTAGAAACAACTGTTAATTCAGTATAGGAAATCGAAAGGTTACAAACTGAATATATTCCCTTGCAAACGGCAAAGGGTAAAGAAAAATTAAATCCTTTCATTCCTGTTGCTTTGGAAAAAAGCAAAAATAAGAAATATGAAGAATCACAATCTTCATCTAGCCTAGAAGCAAACGGCTCTGGTAAAGGCATATCAAATCCATTGATAGCTGACAGTTTGCTAAAAACTGAAAATGTCTCTTTTAGACCAAGTTACTCTCAAATCATTCAAGAATCTATTAAATCTGGGAAATCCCGATTTTATGTCATCTTTGATGGAGAACACAGAGGCATATATGAAGACTGATCCATAGTTTCACAATACGTCTCAGGGAATTCTTTCCCGTTTAAAAAATTCGGGTCACTATTACAAGCCCAACAAGAAGCTACGCGGTATTCAGCAGAATTCAGAAAGAAGGAAATACCTCTTAAGGTAACACTTTTTCCTGAACCTCTGATGGCCAAGAAAAAAGAAAGAGTTGTAGAATTCAAGAAAACTTTTCAAAAATCTTTTGTAAAAGAAGAAACAGAAGAAAGTAATGATATAATCTCCTTAGATAAATTCAGATCAATTTGGTCTAAAGCCAGGTCTCTAAGTCAAAATGATTTTGAGAGCGAACACATCTATACAGAAGACAAGGCAACTAAAAGTCTTATTATCTTTTGTCCAGGTGCAAACACAAAACTTGTTTCTCTAGCATATATAGCTGGATTAATAAAGTTTATTTATCCTTCTCCCAATCTGCTAGAAATTAGTCTTTTTAGAGAAGGAGTAAAGAAAGCCATAAAGAACTTTCGAAAAAAGATCGCGGCGGCAAGAGATGCCGATATCTTTATTAAGTGTAACTCTACACTTCCTAACTGGTATCAAGGAAATTCCTTCCAAAGCTACCATCATTTAGAAATTGGCATTGCCAAAACAAGAATAGTTAATCCTTCTAAAATCATGGAGGAAAAATACGAAGACCTAGAAAATTGGGTAGAAATAAGAGTGAGAGGATTTCTAAAAATCCTTAACAATCTTCAAAAAATAAAATCAGGAAGCTTTAACAAAGTGAATTATTGTAGTCACAACTGCATTATTACAAGCTTCAGTGGAACCCTACTACCAAAGCATGAAAAAGAAACTTTAGAGAAAATGGAGCAAAGAATCATTTTCAACAAAGTAGAAGCAGGCCCTACCACTAAAGAAAAACTTTGTCAAAAGTTACAACGCACTTATGAGAATCATAATTGCCAATACTGTGCAAACAGTACAAAAGAAAGCAACAGCTCTCACAACAGCTCCCACCTTGACAGCTACATGTCAGAAGAAGACACAAGAGAATTGGACCCAACACATGGGTATGTCGACTAAAAACGTCATGCATGACGATTATAGAAGGCTAGTTCAGTCTTTTGTACAAATCTTCTCCTATTATATAAAGGAGACTGATTTTAGTTTTAGATCATCGAAGTCTCTCCTCTAAGTTCTTTTTCTTATCCTCTGTAATTGTGTGAGTAAACTCTCCCTCTTAAGGAGAGATGTAAATATCAAGAAGTTTTTTCCTTGGGAAGAACAGTTATGAAATAAAACTTTCTTTTCTTTTCATTTCTCAATCTTGTTTATCTTAAGAGTTTTTGCAAAACCTGGAGCCCTGAAGCTATAGAAGAGTACCGTTTATGCAGGTGGCCGTAAGAAAATAATGGTTTGGTTGGTTCCTTGCAGAAGATTATCTTTAAAGATCAACAGTTGAGAACTAAAGAAAAGGTATGAATTTATTTTATGCTATAACTTCGAAACAGCAGCTAAACGCGTTTACATCTATCCCGTTTGCCACCCACAGCTGATTACACCACAAGTCGTCCTGAAACCTTTTCCTTCTTCCTCCCTGTCGCGACGGTATGGTGAAGCAGCCTCAAGGCCTTCACAACGAATCAGAGTCTTGTGTAGGTAATTCTACTGGCTTTTACATTCTTATTCACAGCCCTAACACTTGGTTTTACAATCTGTGATTATCCCCTGAGAATTGGAAAATTAGGGTTCTTCATTTGGGTTGTTTGGGGGAAGAGAACACTTCTGGGACTGATTATAAATATATTATGGTTCAACACTTTAACAAGGCCATTGCCTAGTTCACTTGGTTAAACCATTCCCCCCCTCCAAACCCATTGGTCACGAGTTCGACCCCTAGCAAAGCCATTCGTTTTCTGAATTGTTTTTCCTGGTCCTTGTTCAACACACACACACATATAGTTGCATGTAATACTTATAATTCAACTCTAACATCTATACACTATATTTTTATAAATGTTATATACAATGTTTATATAAGAAGTATCATTATTTTGTTCACCATTAATATCCGTTTTAAATAAAAATATACGCATATAGTTGTAACCATGTTAACGTATAACGAATGACATATGGATCTACTCGTGTATTATTTCGCTATTAGTATATATATCACTAAAGGATCTCAAATGTTTGGTGCATATCATAATCCCTATTATTTTTATAACCTTTGAAACTACAAAATAGTCGTGATTGTAACCTCACGACTTTTAGCAAACCAAAAAGTTATATATATATATATATATATATATATATATATATATATATATATATATATGTGTGTGTGTATATCAAAATTGTCCTGGTAAGATATCTATTTTAAATGCAAATAATTTTGACCCTAAAATCCATTTTATAAATAAAAAACTTACAAAATATTTTTGGAATATAAATGAGATCGACTAGTGTTTTACCTACAAATATTATTTTTTTTTTAAAAAAAAGATGATTGTCTTATTTAACAACCTAAATTTTTAAATGATCTTAATAATGCAAATATAGTTATGTAATATATTTGCAAATAATTTTTACTGTTGACACAAAGCTTTCTTTTAGAAATAAAAATTTATAGAAGCATTGTTTCTTGTAACTTGATAGATCGAACCTTTAATATCCCTTCGTCTGTTCATCCGTTCCAAATCTCAAAGTTTCAAACCGTCTCGTTCTTATTTCTTTTAATCATTTCTATATTAAATATGTATAAATTATTTGATCCATATACCATCAAACCTAGGTTAATCTTGAGGGTAGCTTGAACGTTTGTGCACCAAACAATGTATTTGTGTGGCATACAACACTTCTTATGGAAAGGTGAGTTCATAGCCCCCTTCTCTTTACTATTGTTTACAAATACTCGGGGTGAAATATATTTACTTACCATGCTTACCAAATTCAATACCATTGTTCTCATGTTATTTACTATGTGCTTTATGTCTTAAACTACTTGGTGACCATACGTGTGTTCATGTTTAGTACAATCATTAATTTGCTACCCAAGCCTAAGGCAGTAGCTTTTATGATCATTTATACGCGAAACCGATACCGGTTAACACAAATCTTGGCGGGTTTTGTGGGTACCATATTACTACTTTTTTTCAAAACACAATCAGTTGGATTCTACTTACCAGTTTTCCTTTTACTACGGCTTGATTGTACGCTTTGGAACCTTGTATGTTTTCACACTTATGCCTTAGTTTATGCTTTGAACATAATGAATTCCAAATTCTTTTTACTTAACTTTTGTTTGGTGTCAAAACCTATGTTACTCACCAACTACTTGTAGTTGACATTTACTCACATGTTTCTGGTGTACCAGTTTGAGGATACTACATGATCACTTAGGACTTCGGACCTAGCTTTAATATAGATTAAATTCAACTTATCTTATGTTTGAACCTTTTGTTTTCCATTTCTACTTGTAACGGATACATTTAATTTTGATGAATAAATGCTATCACATTTAATAGATGATCATATGCTTATGAACAACCACGTCAGCCCCGGCGTATAATCCGTTGCCGCCCGGGGTGTGACCAACCCTAAGTTTTGCATGTAAATGACGGTTCAGGCTATATCTCATCAAGTTCTTATCTTTTTACATGAAAAACGTTTGTATGCTATCCATTAGTCTACATCTATGGTTTATTCCACGTTTCACACGTAAAAATCGTAACTTTTGATTCAAACTTGTTTTAAGCTTAAAACCCCAACCTTAAACAGAAACTCAGATCTAGCAAAGATTCTTACCTGAATACTCGATGCTTTCCTTTGCCTTGACCTTCGATGACGATCTACACCCGATATTTAATTAAAAACAAATATATAAAAATACAAAAAAATCAATCGTCACTTGGACGATTCCTCCAAATATGCTCCGCCAAATCCCCGCGTAAGCTTAGATATGTTTATCTATCGCGTATTGCGTTGGTAATTGCTTGTTTCTCTACGGAGCTTAGTTGTGTCGGTGGCGTTTGCGGGTTATCATCATAGTCAATATCATGTTACGTAATATTATGCAACTGTACATAACATTTCTTTTTTTTTTCTTTGGACCACATTCGACACGGATTTTTAATCATAGCCCATTTTTTCTTTAGAACTACAAATGCACATTCGAAATCATTCCGTGCGGATTCTTGTGCTTTTTTGAAAAATTCTCTTTTTTCACCAATGGGGCTAGTATATGCTTCAAAAAACGTGACGTACTTTGAATATATACCATCGAGAAGATTATACCCGTGCTCGTACTAGACATCAATGACAATGAATAAAGAACATGGTGCAACTCCATCTATGATGTCCTCGAATATAGGGAATTGATCCAAAACATATATATCGTTGTTTGCTCTCGCAATACCAAAGAATGCATTTCAAATCCAAAGATCATATGACACCACGGCTTCAAGTATTATGGTTAGGTGTAGATGGTTACCTCACTAGTGTTGACCTCGCCAAGTAGTCAGATAATTTTCACTTTCCTAATGTGTCCGGTTGATGCTACCTATAACAGCTGCCAAAATTCCGATTTCAATTTCTTCCCGAAACTTATAAGAAATAACGGGAGTTAACGAAAACCCAAAAGTCAGAAAATAAATTAAGAAATAATAATTATAATATATATATATATATATATATATATATTGAATTCATACTTTCTGAGAAACTACCATGTAAGGAAGGTAGTAGGAAGGTGCACATGAAATGTAAGGAAGATAGTAGGAAGGTGCACCAACATGTGAGGAAGGTGGTAGGAAGGTGACATATGGTGAACAAACTTCCCTATAAATAGAACTTAAGATTTCTCCTAAGTTCTCATTCCAAACCTTCTCCCAATTCAAAGACAGGTTCGTCTTTATATTTTCGAGTTTAAGTATTTATTTTAGTGGGGCTTAGAGTTATAGCCAGGGTAGGCATTGGGTGACATAACCCTGGTCTAGGCATGGACTGATCACCCATGTCTAAACTAGGTAGTGTTATCCAAAGCTAACCACGATTATGACTAGATAATTCCCCATCATTCGTTAGACCTTCGCCTAAGATTTATTTCGGTCCTGAACAGGGATAAAATTCTGACCGATCATAATAACGCCAAGACTAGGCGTAAGGCATATGACAAGTTTGATTATGGTTCCAAGGATGAAACCACAAAGGTTAGAAAACATCAAAACCCGAAGGACGGGTGATTACGGAATCTTAGAAGATAGAAAAATTTATTAAGAATTCTGGAAGAAAGGGGATATCGGATAGACATACACTTAGATATCGGTCCGATATGGGAAGACAATGGATATCGGACCGGCATACGCTTAGATATCGATCCAATACGGGAGAACCAAGTATGTCGGATGACATGTGCTTGGCCAACAGTCCGAAACGTAAATCCCTAGACACCCTCTGCAGCAGACACGTGTCGTGACACGTGTAGGGCATGCGTCAACATGCTGGGCGTGTGGACAGATGTCGGACCGCAATGGCAGGCCCACACGGTCCGCTATGGACGTGTGGCGCGTCAGAATTGCATGGCCACCACGTGGCGTGCATGCGAGAGAAGTGGGCGATAGCGGACCGACATCTCCCTGGATAACGATCCGCTATGGGGTCAACTCAGGCCTATAAATAAAGAGCTTACGGTTCTCATTTTCCACACACTCACAACAACCTCTCTCGAATCTCCTCTGCCCTCGAGCATTTCCCGAGCCCTCCGGCTGTCCCGACTCCCGAGCCGCTCCTCCGAGTTTGACTGGCTTTCTCTTATCAACCGGACTCGAGCGTTTAGAGCCAAAGAAACCCGAAGAATGCATAGAAGTGCAAGTTAAGGTGCCAGAGACCTAAGAGCTAAACTCTAAGAGCTACTTAGCACTAAGATTATTATCTTTCGATCTCCCACTTCAAAATAAAGGTGAATACTCGTCTATATCAAAGATACACGTTCTCATGGAGAGAACGAGTTTTTCAAAATGATTTATAAGATGTGAATGCGCTATAGGTAACTTCACGCAAAATGATCAAACGATTTACGTTTACGAAAGGGGCAAAACACGATAATTAAATATTTACTCATAATAGTCCCAGAATTAGGGATTGAGTTCAATCCCTGTGGACAAGACTAAATCCCAGAATTAGGGGTTCTACCCCTGGGGATATGATTACCCAAGAAGTGTACGTAAAGTTTGATCAAATATTTATACTCGATCCGGATCTAGTTGGGCCGGGCGGGGTTGGCTTGTATGTCGGGTGATTGCGTAAAACGCAGATGTGCCAGTTTGGCCGCGTAGCCCCCGAGTACTTGTCTAATGTATACAAATGGATAAATCGTAAGAAAGTGATGTGATCACTAGAATCCACCCATGAAATGTTTAACTGTTTAATTAAACTGTTTTGTCATGTTTATGAAAATGATTTGAGGTCATAAAGTATTCACCAGCATGTAGCTGACGTTCATTTTCAAATGTTTTCAGGAAAGGAATGAATTGACCTCATCGTATCGGGACCGGCTACGGCCTGGGTCCCGATGACAGTTTTGTTGCACAGCCGGGTCAGGCCACACACCTAGACCCGGTGCAACCCGAAAAATGTTATTACAGGTCGTGCATTGAACAGAACAAACCTGAAGAGTAAACAAGGTTAAGGTGACCGAAGGACTACGTTTTCCTTAGGCAGATTACCTCCTTGTAATCTTACTAACTTTGCGTCATAGTTTTGATTTGAAATCAAATGTACAAACGATCGGGTTTTCAAACCCAGATATTTAAATAAAGATGATATTTGTCTACACGACGAGATTTAGGTATTTACAAAACCAACCTTTGAGGTTGAGATGAAACGATCCATTTTCAAACATTATTCCGCTGCACAAAAACAAGCTCTGAAATCAAAGCAGTTACCGAAGGTGCCAATGGATGTCGCAGCCCGGTAACGTCTCGGGGGTGCTCGGGGCGGGGTGTGACACTACCAAGCATCCCCAGAAAGCCATGTACGACTTCATGCACCTCATATATTTGTTGAATTTTACTAAAAGTCGGTCTCCTTAAATATCTCTTGCCATAGAGATTAATCACTCCTAAAAACTTATAATAAGTAAATAATAATAATAATAATAATAATAATAACTATAATATTATTATTACCTTCACAAAAAATAGAAAGAGTATCTCGTTCGGTTTCTTTTAGACATCTTCAAATATTCATCTCATGAATCGTGCGAAGTATCGTACACTAGTTGTTGGATTGCACACGTGCATTTTTGTAAAGCAGTAAATCTAACCTTACGTCTCACATCTTCCCTTTGTGGGAAATATTAATACTCTTTTTCTAAATCACCACAAATCCGTAAGAAAAAGTTCTTGTCTCATACGGAAACGGAACCAAAACTTATCTTCGTTAAACATGGGATGCTCAGAAAAGTAAGCACGAACTAGACGTTCATTACTAGCTTCCCGATCCCACATTACTTGAACTTGTTGTGTTACCCGTTCTAAACTCTCGACTTCTTTGGCGAGTTCGTATACGTAACGAATCGCTTCAATTATCACATCATCTTCTTCAGATAAACCCGACGACGAAGATGAGTTCTCCATTTTTAATTGTTTAAAAGAGAATAGAAATTTATTGTTTGAGAGAATAAAAAATTTTTGTTATAGAGAATAGTAATTTATTGGTTGAGAGAATATGGTATATATTTATAGATTAAATTTTTTTTTTTTTTTATAAATATAGCCGTTTCCAACAACTAGTTTGACCCAACAACACTCCCCCTTTGGCCGTGAAAGCCCTCACGCTCTAACCCCCACCCCCCCACACCCACTTTCACGCCTCAGGGGGACGGTGTTCCATGCACGTGAAAGGGCCAGGTGGCTCCCGCCCTCAGGTTCACGCCTCCACTACTGGTGCTCTTAGGTACTTTCTTTTAAGATGTGAATTTTATTATGTGAGCTTATTTTTTATGTACGTCAAGGATTTTCGGTTTATTTAGATGTGGGTTTGTTTATTAAATTACTAACTAGATTCTTTTTTCATCCGCACTACGTTGCAGGAGTCTAGTGGTTATCGGGGTCGACTCGTTTGCATGATAAAACCTATGTCGAAATGCAGACTCGATATACCGCACGATATCAAAAAAAAAACTCAAATTTGAATATAACTCCGTTTTTAATAAAATTTATACCTTAACGTTGACAATAAAAAAAACTAAAGAAAACCGCGCATTCCATTTTTAAAAAAGTTAACGAATGAAAGTTATTACAGAAAAAAGAAATTAATAGAAAATTAAACGGGTTAAAAACGTATATTATATATAGTATAAGGGGCTAAAACGATTCTCTCTCGCAACGCGGCAGGGACATGACTGTTATCGGTTCGGCTCGTTTGTGGTGCTAACACTTACGTTGACTCGCTATAGCATACGATACAAAAAAAAATACTTGAATTTCAATACAATTCCGTTTTCAATAAAATTTATACTGAAACTTTGACAAAATAAAACTAAAGAAAGCCACACATTTCTTTGAAAAAAAAGTTAACAAATGAAAGTTATTACAGGAAAACGAAATTATTATAAAATTAAATTAGTTAAAAATGTATATTATATATAATAAGAGCGGTGAAAACGAAAAAAAAAATTACATGTGTAAGTCCCCCTTAGGACATGTTACTATTCACACGCGTTACTTTTTAAATAAGGTTATATAATAGGTTAAAAAAAATTATTAAAAATTTCCAAATAAATTTTTTTGTGTGAAAGTTGGTTATGAGTCGGTTTTGGCTTCTTCTATAACCAGAACCGTTTGGTCAGCTATGCTCTTTTTCATAAGCATAACCATAGCCGATTGGTCGGTTAACCGTCGGTTATGGGTTAGTTTCGGTTAATTTCAGTTAATTAATCATTTTCGTTCCGTAATCGCGACTCATTTTTTTAGTAAAAGACCTGAGATTATGTTAGTAATATTATTTTTTCTAGTCATAAATTCATAATTAATGCATTAGTTATCTACAAATTTATTTAAAAATGTACAGAAAAATTTGTACATATATTTGTGCATATATATTTTGTGCACCCTTAACCATAACCATAATGAATGGGGGAAATACTTTTTATTTTGTGCATATATCCTATGCATAGGGTTGTATCAGTTTGGTTCGGTTAACGTTTGGTTATGTGACACCCTTAACCATAACCGCTTAATTGGTTAACCAAAGAACATTAACGGTTAATTTCGGTTATTGGTTAATTTGGTTTGGTGGAGGTTTGATTATCGGTTAATTTTGATTAACGGTTAAGGTTTGCTCACCCCTAGTTTTAAGGGTCCTGCTACGGGATTAAAATATAAAAAAATAATAATTAAAATTTTTTTTTTCATAGGAATGACAGGTAAAATAAACTATGGAATCACCGTTATAAACTTGTATATATGGAAGATACGAGGAATATGAGGGTAAAAAAACCAAATGGAAGATATTAGAAAGTTGTGATGAAAATCTGGAAATAGTCTTTAGGTAATGAAGTCTATTGATACGTCAAAATCAAATGAAAACTACTATAACTTTTTTTTTAATACTCACTTTCTTATCCTTTTATTACAATGACATTAGTGTTCAAAAGCTTCCTAAATCATATCAAGTATAATTGGCATTTTGTTATAATTTTTAAATCTTTTTCTATTTTTTAAAACTTTATATTAAGTATAGCGTCATCCATATATTAGTGACCGGTTTGATATATGTAGGTGGAAGGGTTTTTAGATAGGGTTTTCTTTTTTGCATCTATACTATATAATAAATAAAGATTTTTTCATGTCAATTGTCACCTCCACATTCATTCTCATTATTTTTTTCCCGCCTCTCTCTCTTATTAAATGCACCCCCATCTTTTAACAATAATATATATTTAAAGAAAGTATTAATTATACTAATAAAACACATTTATTTTAAATTATCTCTTATAAAACTTTGAAATCTAATTATATAACTTTTATTTTCAATCAAAATAAATAAAAATCAAATTATATTAAATAGTAGTTAATGTATTTTCGAAACCCAATTATATATTAGTTTTTACATATTTTGAGTTTTGTTTTTTATCCTTAATATATGATACATTTTTACACCTGTAAAATATACACATAAAGATTTAAAAATTTTATTTATTGATATTTTTCACCCCGTGTATATATACGAAATCTAAACTAGTATACATATAAAAAGAGATATATGATTGGTGAGGGGAATATCATATCCATATCTATACTATCTAATAAATAAAAATGTTGAGTAACACGTGTCACTCTCATATTCATTAACTTTCTTTTCCGGCTTTAACCCATTTACCCGAATAAACAAAAACATGCGGATCCTCCTAGACCCGGCGTTCCTCCGAAACCCTAATCATATTCTGCCTCCTTTCCCACCACCACCCCTATTCTCCCTCTAATCTTCCTCTCGATCGGTCGCTATAGGGAGTTTCTTGCCAGAGCTGTCAGATAAAGGGTAGTAGACGTCAGAGACAGGCGGAGCAGTGACCTAGGGTTCCGATAAAGGGGTTCAAATGCTGGCGGAGACAAGCGAAGCAGTGACCTAGGGTTCCGTCAAACAGACTCCATCACTGCTCGACTTCTGTGGAACAAATTGAAGGTGAGTTTTTTTGTTTCTTTTTGCTATTTTTGATTCCTTGATCCGCCTCACTTGGTTGTTTTAACCCGTATTTGTTTTATCATCTACTTCTGTCACCCCCTTTTCAAACAAAGAGCAAACCCTAATTCAGTACTCCTCCTTCTCTATTTCACAAACTCTTATTTCACAAACTCTAATCTCCATAGTTTGTATACGATTTAGGTATGAATCATTTGATTTCTTATTTCTCTGAAATGTATTAATAACTCCGGCTCAGATGGATTGCAGATGTTTTCTTTTAACTATATTTTGGTTTTATGATATTACCAACTAAGATTGAACTACAGGGAAAGCTGGGTGGACTCCTGCTCAATGGGGACACTCTCACTTTAAATATTTCAATGCTTCTTCAGAGGGTAGCTTAAATCAAAAGTTGACTGGATTCGTGCATTCCATTTTAAAGGCAAGTTTGTTAATTTAGTTCCATTCTTAAGTTTTATAGCCACACATATTTTAAGGCTGTTGTGGTGGTGCAAGAGAATGATCCTTAATATATCAAGATCTTATATTCTAAATGTGTTCTGATTAGATTGGGCTATTTCAACTGTTTTTGCGAAAAATAGGTTAATTTGTGTTATGTTTGATTGTTGATACCCAATGACCGGCAAAACTAAAAAAATTAGCTGAAAAGTAAACGAGTCAAACGATTCATAAGTCACTCATAGCTTACACAAATGTTCACAACCTCCTAAATTGCTCTAATTAAAATGTTTGATCATTACTGTAGGTATGGTTAATATATTAATTACCATCTGTTAAAGTAAAAAAATAACAAAAAAGTATGGGTGGGTCAACTCAATTGGACCTGTTTTGACCGGTCATAAAATTTTTTGACCCGTTACTTAACCTGTCCATTTTATGACCTTATTCATTATAAAATTAAACCATAATTTTCTTTAATCTGATGAAAAGAATTTGATGTAAGCAGGCAATGCTTGACCATGCTGAATTGCTGATGCTTGGCCTTTTAAGGAACCTGTTGATGTTGTGATGTTCCAAATTATTATGACATCATCAGAGATCCCATAGGTAATTGCTATTTTTTTATCCAATGTAATATTTCAACCACAAATTTTGTTGATTAATGATCTAAAACAAGTAAATTCCTAATCTACGATAATTAAGTTTATTTCCAACTCATTATTAAATATTTTCATTAATGCAAGTGTTTAATACTAATGAATGTTTAACCAAATATTAAGACCATGTCAAGATGTTTTGAATTCGAAAAGTATTATCTAACACTTTAGATGTTTATTACTCATGTAAGGAGAATGTTTGCCAATGCTAGAACATATAATTCTCCTAAACTATTTATTTTAAATGTTCCACCAGGTAATTCATTTTATTTACAGATTTTGTTTATTTGTTATATGTTTGTAAACTTTGTATGACAGAGAGTGATACTTCATACATGGTTATGCACAGTCCGATTAGTCGCTAGGCGGCGGGTCGAGGATTAATTTTGGCCAAATCGGACTAAAAATCGCTAATCGGAAAAATTGGGTCAAAATCGGGCCTAGGCGGGCCTAGGCGGACCTAGTCGGCCAAAAATCGGCCACTTCCCGTTTTTCCGGTGATATTCCGGTAGGGTTCCGGCGAGATTCCGGCAGGTTCCGGCGAGATTCCGGCGACTTTCAGGCAAATTTCCGGCAAATTTCCGGCGATTTTTAGTTTAGTTCTTGTAATTTCCAGCTTCTTTAAAAAATGTGTGTGTGTATATATATAATTTTGAAAATTACATATAAAAATGTGTGTATATATATAAAAAACTAAAAATTACATATAAAAATTTCAATCCGATTAATCCCGCCTAGGCCCCGATTAATCCCGCCTAGGCCTTGGCCCCACCCCACCGCCCGACTAGCGCCTAGCGATTTTTACAACCATGGTTATGCATCTACATCTTGCAATTAATGTAAAGTTGACAGTTTTGACATGTTTGCTTATGATAAATAGGTCGATTGGGGTTGTCTTATACTTATACGGGTCAAATTGAAAAAGAAATATTTACTTTTATGCATACAACCTACTAAATCGTTTCCAAGACTTAGATTATATTATATTAATTATGTTTTTATAATAAGAACTATTGATTTAATTATTACTAAGAAAAATCAAGAAAACTGTAAAAAAAATTACAGGTCAAATTAGTGATCAACAGGTTCATAATCTTAAACATTGGTTCATAATCTTAAACATTTATTCACTTTGGATCAAATGAATCCCAACATGTACATAAATATAAGACTATAAGAGTACAGGAATCTTTAGTCAAGGCAACTGGTGTGGATCTTTATTTTTGCATTAGAGGAGATTTCACATGTTCTGTTGTTTATTGCTCATCATCTAATCACATTTTTTCCCCACCATTTTTGTATTTTTTGCATGTTACCTCTTTGAGGTTTTTAAACGTCTGCAAAAAAGACAATTGAAACGATTTATAGTATACATAAAAAATAAGTATTAAGAGATTGATGTTCTAACTTGCACTACGGAGGTTATCGACATCGAATTGTTGTGCAAGACTTGAACAAAAAGTGGAAGCATCTAATTTTACAAACATCTGTATGCTCTTTTCCTGATTTTCTTTTTTGGTTTCATTGACATAATTGAAGTTCAATGAATCATTCTGTTTTCTATTTTACTTCAACAACCTACAACACCGTTGGAGCCCTGTGAGTGGCTCAACAAGCTCTTAATTGAAGTCTGGCTCAGTTTCATCAATCCAATGTTCTCACTAAAATTCTCATCCATTGTCCAGGTGATGATTCCTTTCTGAAAGCTATATATATTTGTATTGGTTGTAATTTGTAAAATGTTAGCAGCTTCATCAACAGTCACTCAATTTTTTTAAAGCATGCATTTCAAGTAGGACCCCTGTGTGTTGATTTACCAAAATGGCACGTCTTAAAACACAATTAAGGTTAAACAAGCCCCAAAAGTTGCTCAACGTTTACTCAAATGCTTAGTGAGGAATTGATGATCGAGGTATGGCATGCCAACTACTACTGATCTAGATTCTTGCATAATTTTATTTTTATTTTTATACTTATAGTATATATATATATATATATATATATATATATATGGGACGGTTCCACCAAGAAGTTGTTATTCGCTAAGAAATCCTAAGAAGTGGGTCAAACGAACTCCGATTGAGCTCATTCCAGCGGCGTTGAAACCGTCTCATCGAACCCTAACCCGGACTCAAAAACCTAAACCCCCTTCCACCCGCACCCCCAAAAACCTAAACCCCTCTCAAACCCTACCTCGAAAAGCCAAAAACAACCATCCCCACCAAAAGCCTAAACCCTTCACCCCTCTCCCCAAAAAAAACCTAAACCCCCACCCCCACCCTAAAAAAAAACCTAAACCCCTCACCCCCACCCTAAAAAAAAACCTAAAACATAAAATCTAAACTCTAAAAGCTAAACAATAAGGCTAAAACCATAAAATTCAAACGTAAAATCTAAACCTTAAAAGCTAAACCCTAAAAGCTAAGATGGTAGAGTTCGACGAGACGGTTCCAACGTCGCTGAAATTAGCTCAATCGGAGTTCGTTTGATATCGTTTCTTAAGGGTTTTCTCATTTTTTAGCGAAAAACTACTTTTTATTTGATACTCCCCCTATATATATATATATATATATATATATATATTTCAGTTTTATCATGAAGGGAAAATTATCAAGGTATGTCATGCCAACAACTCCACCTCCCTTTTAAACGAAAAAAAGATGAGATAATCACTCAAGTTATGGTAGAAGGTATATAATTGTATCGTTGGTGTGAGCCACAGATAGAAATCAGGTTCAAAAGTATTATATTTATTGTTTATGAATTTATATTTATTTTGACAGTTTACGCTTGAAAGATATAATTTTTTTTCTAACCCATTTGAGACTAAAAATAACCAAATGGGTCGAAACTGTAGCATATTTTAATGTTTTAACAAGATATCCAAAAAGAACTGTCTTGGTCTGTTTTATTTTTTTTACTTAGATGTAACATTTAATATCAATCATTAGTAATTTTTTTTACATATTTTAATTATATATTTTTCATTTTTCATCTTTGTAGTAATATAGGGAGCATTTTTCATTTGTTTAAGCAATCACATATGCATTCAACCCATTGGCATGTTTACTTTTTAACTTAAAACTTACTTTTATCAGTTTCACCCTAAAGCATTACCTGAATGACCTGAACTACCCATTTATAAGTAAATGGATCGAACGACCCATTTATGATTTATATAATTTTAATAGTTCATCCCGTGTAATACATGGGTACATAACCTAGTCTATACTATATTATAAATAAAGGTTTATCAATGACATGTGTCGGCTTCATATTAATTCTTATAACTTTTTCTCCGCCTCTCTCTCTTATTAAATACATTTCAATTTTTTGAATAATAATATATTTTTAAACAAATTATTAATTATACTTATAAAACATATTTATTTTAAATTATCTCATATTATAAGAAACTTTGAAACTTAATTACCCAACTTATGTTTTCAATCAAATAGTAAATGAATGTCAAATTAAATTGAATAGTAATTAATGTATTTTGGAAACTAAATTATATATTAATTTTTACATATTTTTAGATTTTGTTTTCTATTGTTAGTATATTTAATACATTTTTTCATCTATAAGATATAAAGATTTATGAATTTTATATATTCATATATTTTTACCCTGTGTAGTACACATGTTCTAAAGTAATTATAGTTCTATTGTTAGTATATGTAATACATTTTTTCATCTATAAGATATAAATATTTATGAATTTTATGTATTCATATATTTTTACTCTGTGTAGTACACAGGTTTTAAACTATTTACAGTGTACTAGCGCTAGAAATTTTAAAATCAAAGTTCAACTACCGACAAATGTGTTTGTATTTTATTTGTTTAGAAATCAGAAAACAAATCAGTAACTTACACTTTTCCATAAGCCATCGACCTCTTTATCCTCGAGATTTTGTTTAAAAATGTATTTTTAATTAATTAGGGTTGGTAGTTCCACGGTAAAGCAAATCATTTAAAAATATCAAGGTTTGAGAAGATAATAAGATTAAGTCTCACTCCTATAATATATAAAAAAATCTTTATATCAAATTTTAGTGTTTTTTTTATTTTTTTATTCTTTATGGTTTAATGTGCCGTAACGTGCTGGTTATAATAAAAGAAATTCGTTAGTTTTTTATATTTTTTAATGATTAAAATATAATTTTTTTTTGCTTTTTAAAATATGGTTTTGGTTTAAACTTTAACGATGTAAATTTTTAACGTTTCCATTTAAATTTTAGCTCTTAAAATGTTAAATCTTATATTTTTAAGTTTTTTAATATTAAAACTGTGTGGGCAACGATTTTATCTTTTCGTTAAACGATATTTTAAAGTTTGATTTCGTTTTATTAACATTCAATTTTACAGCGACATAATTTTTTCTTGTTTTGTTAAACGATATTTTAAAGTTTGATTTCGTTTTCTTAACATACATTTTTATAACAACGTGTTTTTTTCATGATTTTCGGATATACAAATGTCATATGCTTCTTTGCATCTGTGTTTTGATTTTCATAACCGAGCTGCGTTCAATGCAACCTACGGGTTGATTTAAAACTAGTTCTAAAAACCTTAAAAGGCAATCTCGGTGGCCAATGGGCCACCGACAAAGCCATTGTTCTTATTTTTTTAATTCATTTCCTATTAACTTAGCAGATTGTTCCTTCGTTGGGATGGTTAAACCTTTGTTCTTTACTTTGTGAGGATTGCTGCAGGTCACAAGTTCAATCCATGCTTTTTTTTTGTTCACTTCTATCCATGCTTCACCTTTTTATTCTTTTTTTTTTGTTTTTTTTAGATATTATTTTTTTCAGTTTTTATTATTCTTATTTTCTTCTTCTTAGATTTGTTAATTTTTTTTCAGCTTTTATTAATTGTTTTTTATTATTAAGCCACGATGTGCGAGACATAATACTTTTTCCTATCAATGGTTTAATTTTCAAAACTGATCCGTATCAAATTCGTACGTTTATTTTATGTACTTAAGCATGTTAGTATCACTGCCACAACGCGCGTAACTAAGTTTGCAAACGCGCCTTTACACGTTAGTGTCATCGTATGGCGGCACCGCAACGCGCGGGTCTTAACGTTTAAAGTTCGATTTTTTTAACGAGTTTACACCTCTAATGCAACGTGCAGGCATAAAGCGATTTTTTTTATAAAAGGTCTTAAATATTATCAATGCTTTAACTGTAATGCGTGAGTTTACGAAATGCTTTTGATTTTTTTAATACTAAATTTCTAAGACGTTGATTGATTTCGCGGTTTAACGCGCCACAACGTATAAATGTTTTGTTTTTCTACTTTATTCTAATTTATTTCATGAATTTGGCATATTTTAACATAACATGAATCACTACAAAAAAAAGTGTCATTTAGTGACATACAAAAAGTGACACAAAAAACCAAAAAAGTGACATTAAAGACCTCTGTAGGAATGAGCGGTACACAAAAAAGTGTCACTAGAAGCGCAAACACTAAAGCCTTTTAGTGACACTTTTTTTATCTGCCGCCGCAAACTTCTAGGCTTTTAGTGGCACTTTTATTTTTGCCACAATATAAAAGACTTTTGTGGCACAAATTTTTTGTCGGAAATACTATTCCTAGTTAAAGATCCATACTATTTATACTGGCACATAATTTTTGCCACAAAATCATATCAACTTAAATGCCACTATAGAAGTTTATTATTTTAATTTTCATTAATTAAAATAATTATTTATTTACAATATAAAATAAAAATTAAACTATAAAATGTAGAGACCATAATATCTAATCAATTCAATTATAAGTTCGATCGTCTTCCAAACATACTTCAAATGTTAACAAACAAATGTCTAATAAGTGTCGAACATATTCCAAACGTTCACAAGAGAAGTCAAAACATTCTTTCGAGTAGGAATTTTAGTGTCAAAAAACTTAGCTCTAAGCAATCCATGAATCTTGTTATCTCTATTCCTCCAAGGCTTCACATGTTGTCAACTCTGCCATCATCAACCATATAATCAAGCATTAGTAATGCAAAATATATGAAACTAGAAAAAGAAAAGATGCTAACAATAGCATTAACCTAAAGGAGCCATGTGAGCAATTCTTTTGAGTCAATTGTTGGTGTTTAAGTGTGCTATCAAGTAATTATTCAAACTTAAAACTTGATGCTTCTAAACTCATTTGACCCGTTTGTGATAAAACGTAACAAAATCAACCCATTCATAGTACATGACCAGTATTACTTTCTACCCATAAATTTATCCGAAAGTCACCAGAAAGAATATGATATGATTACCTTAACTGCAGTGCCAAAAAGATAGCATTAATGCGTGATAACTGAGTCCTGTTTACGTCGCAACGCGTGGGGAATCGACATACGTTGCCGCAGTCGCAACGCGCGGGCCTTCACACCGATTAAACACAAAAATTAATGTTATGGTGGAAAAATTAATTTTAAATACTCAAGAGACAAGCTATAACATCAAATTTCACATAGATTTTGATGTCTAAATTTGTATCCATTTTGAATGAAAACACAATTCAGGCTTTTCGGTATACCACCCGTGGTATCTGACAACGCTACGCCGCCCTTGCGTGGTTCACGGCCATGGCGCATTTACATGGAGATTTCCACGATTGTGGAAATGTTGAATTTGCTTCATTATTTATTCTTCCTAGTTTTTTAATTTTTTAATCAATAATTAATTAAGCAGCTCAATGTTTTTCGTTAATAACTTGTTCTCGTTAACTTAAAAAAATCTAAATACATAGTGTTGTTTATTTTTTTTATGAACATTCAGGTATAAATTTCATTGAAAACCGAGTTTGTTTCAAAATACAATGTTTTTTGGTTTCGTATACGGTTTTAGCACGTATTAGTATCGGTAACTAATCTAATTTTTTATTTTTTATTTATAAATTATTAAAATATAAAAGTATTATTTGTATTTAAAAATAAAAATGACGTGGCAGCTCCACTTGGTGTGAAGAGTTGAACCACGTTGAAACGCGTCAAACCGGGTACATCTCATAGTTAGCACAAAACATAACTAATATAGTTTTAAACCGGAAGTCAGAATCTATTACAACGTAAGTTTTTAATTCAAAACATTCATAATCCATTATCTAATAAAACGTTGTTTACAGCATAAACTATTAGGAATGTGAAATGTCAGTCTATAGTAATGCAGCCCGACAGTCCATGATATTCAGCCCTCGCGACTCCTTTACTCATTCTTTCCTTTTGCCTTTACTACATGTCATGCATGTTAAAAGTCAGCTAACGCTGCTGAGTTCTATCTTTAATTTGAACTGTGAACTTTTAAACTTTCTTTAGGCAGCTTAGTTTTATAAAAAAAAGATAAAATAAGCTTTCTTTATTTACTTTAAACAAACTTTTCCTATACTTTAAAACTATAGAACGTTACAGTTTATAAAATCGTTCCGTTACTGTTTTTCTTTAAAAACTTTACTTTTGAGAAAACTTATTATGGTGTCCTCCTTTACTCTTTCAAAACTTTCATTTAACTTGTACATGACAAGTGACTATCACACACTTTAACTATCACATATGGATCATTGTCCGAAGACAAGATCCCTTTCTCGCTTACACCACGGGGTAAGATTTTTACTTTAGCGCTGCCCACACCTCAGGGTGGGACTTTCTTTCTTACTTACACTTCAGTGTAAGACTCCTTTAGTATTGCTCACACCTCAGGGTAAGACTCCTTTAGCATTGCTTACACCTCGGGGTGAGACTTCTACTTTAGCATGTCTGCATGACTTTCTACTATTCAACTACTATGCAATGCAATTACACTAGTACACAAAATAGAATGCAATCACATAAACTATCACATAGACAAATAACACATATTAACACATAAGCATATAATATGACATCTGTCATTGTCACTGTCAAGCTACACCAAAGTGTAGCTTCTTTACCTTCTTTGCCTTAACACTTTACATTCTTTAAAAATAAACTTCAAAAATAGTACTATACTCTTTAACACTTTCCCTTTCTTTTTATAAAAATAACATTTTTATAAAAACTATAACTTTCTATTTTACTTTATAAAAACAAGATTTTTATAAAAACTATACTTTGCCTTTCAAGTCTTTCTACCACTATGCATGTCAGCCTAAAACCGTTAGGGAAAAAGGTCAATAAGAACTCACCTATGTTATGTATCGGGTCTAACGGGCCTAAGCATGGTCCGATGTCTCTATGAGTATTTCAACATGTACATATATATTCTAAGGACTCAGTTTCATTTTCTAAATATATGTGGTTCCTTAAGTGAGAACTTAATAGAGTTCGTTCAAACATTAACCCGAGAGCTAAGAAGTTCTCATCTATGATAGTTCTCATATCAAGCATCGGCCGAGAACTCCATGTTCACCCGAAAACTATTAAACACCCGAGAACTATAAATTCATACTTCATGTTCCCTCGAAGACAAAGCTGGGGAGCTGATAGGGCAATGCATCATCGTACAATGCCATGCACGACCGTGCAAACCTAATCTTGCTCCCCAAGGCCCAGTACACTGTCCTCTGTACTTGTTTTGATTCGCGAGGCATTTCCACGATCGTGCAACCCAATGCATGGCCGTGCAATGCACATTTTGAAGCCTATAAATAGATGACTTGGATTCTTGTTTAGATATACCAAAAAGAAGCACTATCAAGTATCCAGAAGAGAGAATTTCATATATTAGAGTAGAGAGTAGAGAGGCTCCTCCTCTTTGTCCGCAATAGGAGAGCTTACGAAACTCAGTGTTACGCTAGTTAGTATGGCCATTCGTGGTTAAACTCTTTGTATTGCTAGGGTGAAGATGAAATTTGGTGTATATTAATGTTTAACATATTAATCTAGTGGTATGTTTATGTCTTTAATTATTCACTCTTAAAACCACCTTCTAGGTGGGATTTTTATTATTTTCTAAACTTGTCTTTACACTTGTGAGTGTTCTTGATTTAAAGTGTAAGACCGTAAAACATTTTTAATCAAACTTCTCTTGAAACTTGTACGTATTTATACAAGAAGATTTTGATAAACCAAGGCTTGGTTAATACTAATAAGGTCGTACGTCTTTATACGAACTTGTTATGAAACCAAGAATTGGTGAACTCACGTTGGGAACAATCCGTCTTTATACATGGTCCCATTGTTGCACCGCCTCCCGGTGAACAAAGTCTAATCACCTTTTTATTAATAATAATTAAACGTTTAAGTTCGATGTCTTAAACCAACTTGGAGATAGCATTCAAAGAGTTGAGGGCAACGTTGTCCCTAGCCGAGAATCATTACCATTTTACTGTTAAAGATTATAATTCGTGAATCAAATGTTGTGAGAATGAGTCTCTAGCGGTGTATTGTTCACATGTTTGTAGTAGTCATACCACCAGATTAGTCAACTTAACATTATCATATACCAAGCGGATTCGAAGCCCAAAGAAATACTATTCGTGACCTGATCATTTCCGAGATATTTACTTTTCTGCTATTTACTATTCTGCTATTTACATTCCTTTTACACACATCACGCACGTTTTTTACTTTTCTGTTTTTTACTTTACCGTCATTTACTTTTCTGTCATTTACTTTTCTGCTTCACAAGCACACAAAACCCACTCACTAATTAAACCGGCTAAACGATAACAAAAGTTGAGTATTGGAACTCAACCGTGTCCATTGGTTCGATACTTTGTTCTTACCTAAACTATATTATGCTGCGATAGGTACACTTGCCTATTGTGTGTGTTTTTAAGTTTAAAATAATTATCATTTTATAAATTTAAAACCCGATCTTGTGAAACCATATCTAAAAATATATAATTAAACTAATATCATGTGCACATCAAGTTTTTGGCGCCGCTGCTGGGGACACGGTAATTTCAATAAAAATACGAGTTAACAGATTAGCCTTATCATTTTCCATCTGTTTTTATGTTACGTGCAGGTAGTGTATGATCCATAGCTCCACTACTGGTTTATATAAACCTTTAGCAGAGCTCGAAGGATCGTTTCACCACCGCTTACGAGAAAACCGTGCTAGAAAAACGGCCGTAGAAAACCGCACTATTTCGACTTTGCAAGACCGTCACTTGAAGCTTTAGGGTCTAGTATCACAAGGCCGACGGTTGACGCTGACAACTTTGAGATCAAATCGCATGTCACTCACATGATCCAATCGTCATGCACTTTCCATGGATTACCCGATGAGGATCCACATGCCCACATTGCAAATTTCCTCGAAATTTGTGGCACTTTCAAACTGAACGGAGTTTCGAATGACGCAATTCGACTCCGAATGTTTCCCTTTTCCTTAAGGGAATGAGCTAAGGCATGGTTAAACTCTCTTCCTACATGGTCAATCACTAAATGGGATGATCTTGCTCAGAAATTCCTGTCAAAATACTTCCCGCAACAAAAACTGCTAAACTTAGAAATGATATTACCACTTTCACCCAGGAAGACGGTGAATCACTATATGAGGCATGGTAACGTTTTAAGGACATGTTAAGGAAATTCCCTCACCATGGGCTAGAAGTTTGGCTACAAGTATCATCATTCTACAATGGGTTGCACAATCAAGCTCGTCATACACTTGACGCTACTGCAGGTGGTATTTTTGGAAACAAGAGACCACAAGAAGCTTACAACCTAATTGAGGAAATAGCTATGAACAACTATCAATGGTACAATCCAAGGAGTAATAGGGGAGCCAGGCAAGGAGTTCACTCCGTCGATGCTGTCACTTCACTTTCTGCTCAAATAGATTCCCTCACCACACGACTAAACCAAATTAGCAAGGGAAAAACAACCACTGAAACTACTAAAGAAGTACAAAGCATCACTGTTGATGCTGAGCAGATTGACTTTATCGGCAAAAATCGCTCGCAGAACAACCCCTACAGTAATACTTACAATCCTGCATGGAGAAACTACCCAAATTTTAGCCGGAAGGATAACAACAACCAAGGACAATCTGGCTTCGGACAACAAAAACAGTTTCAACAAAGACAATCTCAAAACTATCAGCCTCGTCAAAAATTTCAGGGAACTAACAAGCCAAGTAATGGGTTAAGCTTGGAGGACGCGGTAACTAAGTTGATTTCTACAACTGAAGGTAAAGACCTTCTAGAGGATTCTCATCATAAACAATATCAGGAGAAGTTTAGTCTTCACGAAGCTGAGTTTAGGACACATAAAGTAACTCTTCAATCCATTGAGATACAACTAGGGCAGATTGCAAAACTCCTATCCGAAAGGCAATCAGGATGTCTTCTAAGCAACACTGAGCCTAATCCAAAAGAAAATGTAAGTGCTCTCATTGAAAGGTGCCTTCCAAAGAAACTATCAGATCCAGGAAAGTTCTCTTTGCCATGTTCTATCGGACCACTGTCGATAACTTCCGCACTCGCTGATCTGGGAGCAAGTATGAACGTGATGCCGTATAACATGTTTAAAATATTGATAATTGGGAATCCGCAATCTGTCAATGCTACTATCGAGCTTGCAGATGGTACTGTTAAATCACCTATATGAGTCATTGAGAACTTACTAGTGAAAGTCGGCAAGTTTTTCTTCCCTGCCGAATTCATGGTCTTAGAAATGGGACCCGACTATTCTGTGCCTTTGATTTCGGATCGTTCATTTTTAGCTACCGCCAGAGCTGTCATTGACATGAATGAAGGAATTCTGACACTTCATGTTGGAAAAAAAACCAGTAACATACAACATCGGAGGAAATGAATGCCTATCCAATGATCCCTTTGAAATTGCACAATTCATCGATACCAATATGGACTACCAACTGAAGAAAGCTAAAGAATTCAACAAAGGAAAGAAACCGGACCTTGGAAAAGATCTTAACAACACTAATTGGATTGATAAATACTGGAACAAACTACCAAAGTTAAAGGACTTGAATGAAGGAACATGTGACACGGGGGAGGTCAATAGCCCCCACCCGAAGAAAGACTGATGAAGCACGTACGGGTCTGGCTAACGACCCTTAAATAAATGTGGTGCTTCAGGGATGTAACCCGATGATCATGAATAAATTGAGAAGCTTGTGCATACAACAGAAATCATGGACCTTGGGTTTGGTTTTCCAAGTTTAAGTTTCTAATACTTCAGCCTTCAGGTATGCCTTCTCGATACTAGGACCTTAGTAGCTTAACTACTACCTTTTGCTTTCCGTTTATGTTTTTATGTTTTTCTTTGTGTGTAGCATAGCATCACCAGGTAGTTTCTCTACTTTTTTGAGGAGTTACACTCCACCTCTACAAGCTGGGGTGTCATAAAACACATCAAATTTCTGAGAAATTCGATGAAGTCTTTGAAGCAAAGCGTTGACAACAGCAACAAGTTTTAGCCTTAGGTTATACATCGAATTGACCGGGGGAGTACTAGTTTCTTTTCCCTTAAAACTTCATGCATTTAAAGTCCTACATAGCATTTCATTACATGCCTTTGTATATTGAGGGCAATGCACAGTTTTAAGTGTGGGGTGGGAATTAGGGATTCAGGACAAACTTGTTTCCTCAAAACAGTAAAACTAAACTCGTGATTTTCTACCAATTTGACTAAAACCTTACTTTAACTGGAAACTTATTTTCCTAAAAACCCTAAAAATCTAAACATATTTGAGTTCGCGCTTAAATAAACTAAAAGGAATAAATGGAAACATGACAAGTAGAAACAAATGGATATTATGCATAACGATTCACTAAACCCTGTCCCATCCGTTTATCATGTGAGAATAATCTGAGCCTTTCATGAGCATTATTATCATCATATTTTCACATGCTCTTTCGTTTGGCAAACTGAGTGTTTTTCGATCGAATGCTATGCATAATTAGAACTTGTTTGACTTATACATATCAAGACCATGAACTAGTAAATGTATGAAAATGATTGAGGCACCTAGGACTTTATTACCCTTATATATTAACCTTAAACCTAAAATACCAAAAACAATATCCACCTAGATAGCCCTTTGAGCCTTAGCCTTTTCGTTTCTACTACCCACATTTATCCCCAAACCAGCTTTTCGTAAACACCTGTTATTGGCTAACTGTCTTCAAGATGGAGAGTTATTAGATTATCTTATGTCGCTATTTCAAGTTTACAACCATTGAGGCAATTTGGAAAGAATCTGTTTCACTCAAGGAATTGGAATATACAAGGAGAAAGTGGATGTATTAGGAAGAAACAACCGAACGATCTATAAGGAAGATATGGAAAAATTATTTTAAGGAAATTGAGGAAAAGAATTATTGAAAAACTAGTCTTGATGTTTTGTTGTAAAAAAAATGAATGAGAAAAGAAAAAGAAAGAGAGAAGATGGTCTTTTACCGGTTAAACCTTAAAGAGGATATGCATTCTTTTGATTTTAATTTGCTTTCTTGTATTCATTTCTCAAAGCCTGAATTACCGCCCGAACTCCAAGAAAACGTTTTCAAAGCAACAAGTGATGTAAGAAAATAGTGGCACAAGCAAGAACAATTACCACTATTATGCGGCTTGTCAAAAAGCGCCACCAAAAGAAGAGCCAAAAGATATGGCAAATGTGTGAAGTGTGGCAATTTGAGCCATGGTGGAAAATGCAGCAAGAATCAAACTTATTCCAAACATGAGTATACGCATCTGATCAAAGTAGGTGCTATTAGGTTACACGCCGAAAGAACCATACGGAAAGGCAGTAATGTGTACTACGCAGTGAGGGAAGAATTGAATATGATAAGAAGTATCGGTCTTGGCAATCTGACAACAAACAAGCCCTCAGATTAGTTATACCCTCATGATCTGAGTACTGTAGAGGGAACCCGCTAGTATTTTCCATCTTAAGCCATGAAGCCGTAGCTGTGTGTTCCACGATAGCTGCAGCCCTTTAAACCCTTTTTAAAAAACCCCTAAAAACCTATAAATTTTTCATTTTCACTCTTTATTTTCTTTTAGCCACATTACAACCCTTTTTAAGTCCCCTTGATTCATGCATACTACTTAATTAGTTGGTGGACACTTGATTTGCATACAAGATTATGACCATTGCATAATTCGATTCGAACTTGAGTGTTCCACTTAACTTACATTATCCATATATATATAACCATAAAGTTGAGTGAACATTATGAGGAGTGATAGATTATGCATAATCAAAATTCTAGTAGGCTTGTCATGGATTTCATCATCCTAAAATAGAAAAGCACAAAGCGACTCATGAGTTATCCCGGAGTTTCCTACTACTTGGAGCTCCCTTACCTTCTGTAAGTTTTTAGTTATGGGTCTGATCATGCATGAGTTTGCTTGAGGAAAAGCAAAGTTTAAGTGTGGGGTGTTATGATGTGCCATCATTTATACATTTTTTACATGCAAAATAATCCACATATTATGGTACTAATTAAATAATAACCTAGAAATTGACACTTAAAACGTTTATAATTTGTAATTGCAGGTTATTCGGTGTCTTAAAGATAAACCAAGCTAAAACCAATCAAAAGCACCAAGAAATAAAGCTTCTAGAATGATCATTCCCGAGCTTTGACCCCCAATAAGTCAAAATTGGTCAACAGAAGTCAACCAACAGTTAAAAGACAAAGCTGGGGAGCCGATAGGGCAATGCACGGTCGTGCAATGCCATGCGTGGCTGTGCAAACTTAATCTTGCTCCCCAAGGTCCAGTACACTGTCCTCTGTACTTGTTTTGATTCACGAGGCCTTTGCACAACCGTGCAACCCAATGCACGGCCGTGCAGTACATTTTGAAGCCTAAAAATAGATGGCTTGGGTTCTTGGTTAGATATACCAAAACTAAGCACTATCAAGTATCGAGAAGACATAATTTCATAGATTAGAGAGTAGAGGGGCTCCCCTTCTTTGTCCGCAATAGGGGAGCCTACGAAACTCAGCGTTACGCTAGTTATTATGGCCATTTGTGGCTACACTCTTTGTATTGCTAGGGTGAAGATGAAGTTTGGTGTATGTTAATGTTTAACGTATTAATCTAGTGGTATGTTTATGTCTTTAACTATTCGCTCTTAAAACCACCTTCTAGGTGCCCTTTTTATTATTTTCTAAACTTGTCTTTACACTTGTGAGTGTTTTTGATTTTAAAGTGTAAGACCGTCAAACATTTTTAATCAAACTTCTCTTAAAACTTGTACGTCTTTATACAAGAAAATTTTGATAAACCAAGGCTTGGTTAATACTAATAAGGTCGTACATCTTTATACGAACTTGTTATGAGACCAAGAATTGGTGAACTCACGTTGGGGATGGTACGCCTTTATACATGGTCCCATTATTGCATCGTCTCCCGGTGAACAAAGTCTAATCACCTTTTTATTAATAATAATTAAGCATTTAAGTTCGATGTCTTAAACCAACTTGGATATAGCATTCAAAGAGTTAAGGGTAACGTTACCATTTTACTATTAAAGATTATATATCATGAATCAAACGTTGTGAGAATGAGGCTATTGCAGTGTACCGTTCACACGTTTGTCGTAGTCATACCACCGAATTAGTCAACTTAACGTTATTATATACCAAGCAGATTCGAAACCCAAAGCAATACTCTTCGTGACCTGATCATTTCTGAGATATTTACTTTTCTGCTATTTACTATTCTACTATTTACATTCCTGTTACACATATCATGCACATTTTTACTTTTCTGTTATTTACTTTACCGTCATTTACTTTTCTGTCATTTACTTTTCTGTTTCACAAGCACACAAAACCCACTCAATAATTAAACCGGGTAAACGATAACAAAAGTTGAGTATTGGAACTCGACCGTGTCCATTGGTTCGATACTTGGTTCTTACCTAAACTATATTATGATGCGATAGGTACACTTGCCTATTGTGTGTGTGTTTTTAAGTTTAAAGTAATTATCATTTTATAAATTTAAAACCTAATCTCGTGAAACCATATCTAAAAATATATAATTAAACTAATATCACGTGCATATCAAAAATCAAAACCCGAAAACCCCCATATCTGAAGAACTCGGTTTTGATTGAGTTTCATACCAGATTTGAGCTTGATATCCTTTGCTAAACACTCTGATGAAGAAGATAGTCGATTCCCGAGCTTCTTGGAGTCAAAACCGTCTTTCTCTCTCTAAAAGATGAATAATGGAAATGGTGAGGGTGTTGTGAGGGTGGCAGCTAGGGTTAAGACCCTCCTCCCTCACATCTCATCTTTTCTTTAGTTACTAACTAGCCATCGATCTTTTACTTAATTTTTTCTCGAAATTCGGTTAAAGAAAACTTTCTTTTATTTCGTTAAATTTTGGGATGTTACACATGCCCCTCAAATGTATAAGTGGAATGAAAAGGAGGTGGCGTTGATGTGGCGTTTGCACTTGGTGTGAAAAGAGGAACCATATCTTTGGCCTAATCGGTTGCGTCACATGTCATAATTTTGTAAGCTTAAGTTTCCTTTTCTAGTTTATTTTTAAAATCATTACTAAATATTTAATATTTCCTTTGTTAGTTCATATATCTTCACCATTGTGGGGCTAGCTTACATGGTAGAGGTACAATGCATCTTAGGTGGAGGTCATAGGTTCTATCCCTAACAAATGGTAAGGAAGATATAGGATTTTTTTTAACGACTAGTACATACTAGTCGTTAAAAAAAATCCTATATCTTCCTTACCATTTAATATTTTCTTTATAATTCATAAATCTTCATTAGTAACTATATTTAATATTTCTTTATTAAACCCTTGCAAAACATAGCTTTCTAACCTACTTTTATATATACACACACACATATATATAACAAAATTATATATATATATATATATATATATATATATATATATGTGTGTGTATGTTATAACAAAACACAAACCATCAATAGTGTCTATGTCATTCACCTCTTGGCAAGTGTCCATATTATTATTACTATTATTATTATTATTATTAGTATTCCGTTAATGAAAACACCAAATCACTTTCATAGACAATTAAATGACAAATTCAACACTCATTTTCTTAATAATGTTACCCTTATCTTTTTGGGTATGTTTATCTTTTGGTTGCACGAGTCACCTTTTGTGCAATTAAATCTAAATTTGTCATAAATAATTATTTTTATTTTGTAATATGTAGGTTTCCCGTTGTATCGAGCAAGGGAAAATTGCTAGCATATTCTTGTGCTATATCAAACCTTGCTAATGCAGAGTGTTTGATATGTTATTTGAAAGGTGTTGGTTAATGGTAATTATGTATACTACCACTAACAATGTCGATGGTGACTTCACCAATTAGGTTTTGGCTCGTTTTATATATAAGTTTGAGGCGTGTAAATTCACAAAAAAAGGAAATCAACCCGGTTGGTTGGGATCCCACGCCTACATAGAGGAGGTCAGGGGTTCAATACCCACCCATGCAGTACTTCCTCCTTTTGTTACTTGAAAGGTTTTTTATTATATTTTCTTTTTATCATTATTTTGTAGAGAGAGGTTGTTAGGGTTCTTCGCGGTGGCTGCTTATTATTATCCTTATTAATATTTATTTTTTTTTATTTTGGATTTACTATTATTATTATTATTATTCTTTTTTATTTATATTCTTATCATTATCATCATCATTTTCATCATTATGCCACACGCAGTACATTTTATACATGTTTTGTGTGCGTAAATTCACAAGAAACAAACCAAACCTGGTTGGGATCCTAGACCTCCAAGAGGAGGTCGTGGGTTCAATATCCGCCCCCATGCGGTTCTTCCTTCTTTTGTTACTTGAAAGGTTTTTTAGTTAATATTTTTTGTTATTATTATTTTTTTAATTTGTATCATTGTGGGGTTGTGTGCAGTGGCTGCTTATTATTATCTTTATTAATTTTTATATTTTCTTTTTTTGTTTACTATTATTATTGTTATTTATTAGTTCTATTATTATTATTATTATTAGTTTCTTTAAGATCATCATTTTCTGAAAATCACAATTATCTTCCACGGACTCGTGCAATGATGGATTCGAAGCCCTGTATCTTTTTAGACATGTTAAAACTCTATAATACTGTTGAAAATATATATTTTTTTATTTTGTAACAAACAGGTTTTCCAAGCGTATTGCCGGGATGAATATCTAGTTATATTGAAAAGGTAAATGCATTGCACGTGGGCGATCTTCTTCTATTATTCCTTTTGAAGGGTTCACATTGGTTAAGGAGAAAAAGGGGACTAAACACGAGTCTTGTGGCTAGGTGGTAGCCAATGACTTACTAAATGGAAGGTCATGGGTTTAAGTCTCAATTGAGACAAAATATTCCAGGTTGAGCTTGGATGATCTCGGGTTTCCTCCTGGGTGATGTGGGGCCTAGTCACCACGCTTCTGTTTTTCGAACGGAAGGGTGATCCGGGTGTCCGGACCTTTGCTGTTAAAATAAAAAAAAGGGACCAAACGTCAAGAGTCGTGGTCTACCTTAAAGCAATATGTTTCAATAGGAAAGAAGTCAACAATAGAGTATAAACCTAATAGACCTAGGAAGTCAAAAGTGGAGTGTAAATGAAAGATGATTGTTCGAGAGATTAGTTGAAAAGCTCACCTTTGCTGATGTCAACATTTAAAAAAAAATCAATTAAAAATTAATTTCTTTTTAGCAGCTTAATTTTTTTAATTTTCTTAATAATTTTAGTTCACATGTTTAATTTTGTACAATAACTTTTAAAAGTTTGATGTTAGTTTTTATAAGGGATTATTACCAGTGTACGGGTCGTCGATACCGAGTGTTACAACTTTTAACACCCCTTTCGATGTTTAGAATGGAGTCGCCACAACTTCGTACGATACTCTTTATGTGCTTAAACCCGTCGAGAAGTGCATGCCTTATTTACTAGTTTGCTTTATTACATGAGTCGACTCTAAGATTGATAAGCTTGATGGATGAAAAATCCCAAATGTGGGAGAGTTAAAACATAAAAGGGGCGTTTGGTTCACGTAATGTTTTGGAATTAGAATTGGAATTTAAAGAATTTCTTTGAAAATCCATAATGTGTTTGGTAGTAATATTTGTTAATGGAACTAGAATGTAAAGTTATCTAAAAAGACAAAATTACCCATAAAATTAACAAATATAAATAAACATTAAAAAATTACTTAAAACTCAAATATCTTTAAAAAAACAAACCTTCATTCTCTTTTGATGTGTTCTAAAACACATATGTTTCTAGAGTTATTTTTGACCCGTTTTATCAAATTTTATCAGCAAATATCTAAAGAAATTGGTACTTAATGAGATTAATGTTGAATTTGCAGGTTCGTATGAGAAACCAAAGAATTGTGCTGAAGAAACGGAGCCAGAGAAAAGCAAAAGAAAAAAAATTAGAAACCCTACTCTTCGCGGTACGCGGATAGTGAGCTCCACAACTTCGTGGTACGCGAAGAATCCCAGATCCGGGCCCGACTGTTTTGGCTCTCGCGGTACGTGAAGGGTCGGGTAGGTTACTTCGCGGTATGCGAAGATCCACTATTCCGTGAAAAAAAATCCTAATTCGATTATTTAAGGTTTTTGAAGGCCATTCTTGAGGGGGATCGATTTCTAGCGGCTGGAGACTACCAAGAGGCTCTGAGGATCGAAGTTTTGAGACCTGAATCATCAGGATTGAGCAAAGTTGAAGTCTTTCGGTTTGAAAACATTGTTTTACGTTCTCTTTCTTATTTTAGTTATTTATTTTGAGATTAAACTATGTTTCCAGTATTTTATGGATTGTTTCTCAGTATGATGAGTAGCTAAATTCATAACTATCTAGATTAGGATGAATATTGGCATGACTTGATTGTTTTTGGATTTTATTTGATCGTATGACGAATACTATTGTAAAGACTTCTTATTTAATGTTTATTAATGTGTTTGAATATTGATTTACTACTGATCTTGCATGAACTTACTACACTTGAGGTTTTATTTGAATGCTTTGTGTGTTTTGGGTAAGATTTCGGGTTTTCAGGTTATATACTTTGTCTTTGTGATCTAGACGATTAGGCCAGTCGTTGTAGCAGGTTTGTGTGGTCATAAAAATCAGTATTTTACCAATCTTGAGTCCGAGAGGAGATAGGTTGTCGGGTTGTCTCTTGGTTTAGTGGTTTGGGTAGCAATTGCATGAGAGTGAATTGTCCGAGTCGTTTTTATCATTTGCAATTTCGTGTTATAAACAGTATTTTGGGAGTTTACTCCTTGCTCTTAGGTCTGTCTAGGATAGCCTGTGAGTATAGATTGGTTTAGACCAAGAGGTGAAACCGGTTTCGAGTACATGGTGTTCCAGGTTTTGGTGAGTCCGAGAGGAAATCCAATTCCTTACCGGTGAGCTTAATCCGACCCTTATGATAGTTGAGGTGTGTAGGTGAGTCTGAGAGGAGAACCTGCATGTCTTAGTGATTCCCGAGTCAGTCTATATTTAGAGCCGGTGTCGTACAGTATGTTGCTCCGAAAGCAGTTGAGTCAGCCAATAGGATTCCTGGTGTAGGTGGTGTTTGTCTTATATTTGGTCTTCATTTCATAATTTAGTTCGTTTAGTCTATTTTAGTGTCTCATCTTTGTTTTCGTTTATTTCCGTGTGTCCAAGTATTGTCGTGTCTTTTCGTTCTTTAAGTCGTGTTAATAGTTTAGTTGTTTTATTCTAAATTGCATGCACTCAAATCAACAGAAGTAATAAAGAAAATAATCACTTGCTTTACATCGGTTAGGAGTCAATAGAGGTCTAGTATCGAGGGCCGCCGCCTTTTGTGTCCACGGTTCGATAACGAGGGCTAACTGTCTTTACTGCGCGCGACCGGTACACTTGCCGTAAGCGTGTGATTTAGTTGTGAGTCCATTTCTAAATTTAAAACTTGGTAAAATTAATAAATATAATATCACACATCAAGTTTTTGGCGCCGTTGCCGGGGACACTTTTTGGCGACTTCGAGAACGACCCGAGTTGGGGGTCTGACCAATATCTATTAACTATTTGTGCTACTTATTTATTTAGTATATTATCATATTTTCTTATTTTCTTTTATCTATTTTGTTTTGTTTCTAGTTAGCAGATTATCTTTATTTTCTGTATTTATTTTTCTTTTTGCAGTGTATGCAACATAATCGTCGCACCCGTTCCATAGGATCTGCTGGGTTTTCTGCTCTACTTGAGCCCGAGCGACTATTCTGAAAGAAGCCTGTTGAGAAGACCGTTGAATCATCCGCTGAAGAGATGGGCGACCGACATGTTCATAGGAACGTTTTTTACTATGCCAAATCTAATGATGGTGGCGTGCGGTCTAACATCGCTCAGCCTACTGCAGAGGCTAACTCGTGGCAGTTTCCATCCCACGTCATGAGCACCATTGCTACTAATGTTCATGTTGGGTCTATATATGTGAGGCTGACGCTTATCAAATAATTATAATTGTTGGTGTTACCGAATAGTAATGTATTCGAGTTGTGTAACCGTGAATCTAGTTCACGGTTTGGGTCTTGGGCCGGCCATGGGCTGAGAACATGTATTTTGAGCGTAGTGTTATTAGGCTTAGTATAAATACATGTATTTGTGATCTAAATGAGGATATATATGTGAGTTTGACAGATTGATAGCCATCTAGAGAGAGTTAGATGAGTGGGAAAAAACGTGTAGAGGGTTAGCGGCTTTGAGTATTTTCTTTGTAATCTCTCTTTTAGCAATATACGAGGTTTATAAGTGAATCGTGTCTTTGAATCACCACACGTGTAGATTCCGCCTACTACGTGTGAGACTTTGATATCGTTCGTGTTTGTGTTCGTGTTTGAAGATCCATCGTTGATATGGGACTTACAATTGGTATTAGAGCCATTGAAGTATTCAAGGCTCGGTTGTTGATATCAACGATTCAAGAATCATGATTTGAGGTACTTTTTACTGTTTTCGGTTGAGTTTTGTTAATAATCGGGTGTATCCTCTTTTTCTGTTGAGAAACGGGGAATTATTGTTGTTCTTCATGAAAATCGTTGTCATATTGCTGCTGTTAGAGAAGGAAATTGGGTGGATTTCGTCAAAAACTGATTGGAATCGTTCTCGGTGTTCATCATGTTCTTAGAAACTGATTGAATTACAAAATTTGAAATTCCTAAATTATCGGATCTTAATTTGGAAACTGGATCAGTCAAAGATTATATCTCAGGAGAGGTTCTCCGGTTTAGGTTCACAGTTAACATCATAGGTTCTAGTTTACGGCTCTGGTTCACGGGATTTGGGTTTACGGGCTCTAGTTCACGGCTTGTTTGTTCTCGGTTTAAAGTTTTCGGCTGAAGTTAACTTCACGGTTTCTGGGTGGTTCACTACTTCAACATAGTTCACGACTGAACCCATCTTCACGGGTTTCAATGTGTTCACGGCTTCAGGAGTTCACGACTTAAGCTAAGTTCAAGGTTTTAAGACTATTCACGGTTCAAGAGAGGTTCACGGCTGGATAAATGTTTTCAGTATATTGAAAGTTCACGGTTTAAAGAGGACGTTTATACCTCTATTTGGATTCGATTTTGAAAAGTTGACAATATCGGATATTTTTTGTGAAAATTTTGGCGGGAAAAATACAAAAATTTTTCTTGGTCAAGATTTTGAGAAGACGGTTATACATCTATTCGGATTCGATTTTGAGAAGTTGACAACAGTGGACTTTTGGTGAAAATTTTGGAGGGAAAATTTTTAGTATCTAGCAAAGTTCACAAATCACGATAGAATGTCTTCTATATATGGAGAAGTAAGAACTGGTTCACCATCTTCAGCTTCAATTCCACCAGAGGTAACATCTAATCTCTGTTTTCAATTGTGTATTGATAAGGTGGAGATGTTTAGAAAGAAAATGCTGATTTAAGGTTTGAAATCGAAAATCTTAAATATCACAAAACTAAGTTTGTTAAATCTGAAGAGGGATACAAAGAGGATATAGAGGCGGGTAAAAAGGATATTTCTACGTTAAAACATAAAATTAGTGAACATGCCTGTGTTCGTTTATATTTCATTAAAGAAATAGCTGAATTAAAAGAGAAACTTGAAAAGGCTGTTCAAACTTTAGCTTCTGAGAGGATCAACGATGAAAATTTTTGTCATTCAACTAAAGCTGTAGAAAACATGATAGATAAACAACTAGAGGGTAATGTGGTTAGAAGCGTAACTCAAGGTTTGGGGTACAACAGTATGCCTCATTCTTTCAATGGAAATTTCACCACAGTTCCTCCCTCTGTTGAGGAACAAGTAGAGGAGTTTAAGGTGTTAACTTCTGGAAATCTGTCAAACACTGATGAAATCATCATCCTCAGCTTCAAATGTTAAATGTGTGAACGATTCTGATGCTTCTACTTCATGTGCAGAAAAAGTAGAGATTGAGGAATGTGATAGTGAGAATGAAGAAGCTTATTTTTGCAAGAATAAAATTAATATTAATTCTGGTTGCAAAAATAAAACTAATACTTTTAAGGGCAAGGCTTCCAAGTGCACTGCTTCTAAGAGCAACAAACCCTATGTGCAGGATTGGAAAAATGTTTCTAGAAATTTAAAATTGCCTGCACATAGTGATAGAAAAACTAGATTTGTTACACCTGTCACTGATAATATTGTTAAGTATTCCAACAGGGACCTGTATAGGCTGAAGGAGAAAATCAAACAGGTTGAACAAAACAGGAAGTTTAAAAGCTACTCAAAGACAAGATGTGAACATCATTCTAGGAATGATCAATCTTATAACTCACAATTATCATCATCATCTTCATCTTCATGGTCAAACAGATCAGGATATGCTTCTTATACTAGGAAGCAGACATGCTACACACGTGGCAAAGCCGGTTACATTGCAAGAAACTGCATACATCGTCCTTATGAGCCATATTACATGAAGAATCAGAGGACTACACCAAGGGATAGAATTTACTCTGAGCCGATGAAGGCTACCCAGCCCAAGGCAATGAAGAGTAAGCATCCCAAAGTTAATCCCTCTGACACTGACTGTAATGTTGCAAAGAGAAACAGACAAGCTTATTTCGAAAGACAAAAGGTAAAACAAAATAAACAAACAGAGAAACCTAAAGTCTCAGTTTCAAGGGAAACAAAACTGTCTGTTCAACCAAAGCCTATCTGGAAGGCAAAGGAGATTGTTGTGGCAACACTAGTTATTAATTCTAACAGTGACATGTGTTTGCAGAAAGTATCTTACATTGATTCTTCAGGAATGCCCAGGTTAACAATGGCTTGCGTACCTATGTCTAACTAATCTTCTCATTCGTGCAAGAACAACCAAAGAGGACCGTCAACAATCAAACTGGTATGTTGATAAGGGTTGTTCTAGGCACATGATGGGTCTCTCTGCTGCATAATGTTAATACTTTTAATGGAGGGTATGTTTCCTTTGTAGGAGATAAGGGAGGTAAAACCAGCAATAAAGGTACAATTTACTTTGGTACATTATGTTTTGAAAATAATGAGTTTTTGAAATTTGAGAATGGTTATAAAAAGATTTTCTTTATTTTTTAAATTTGTACATTTTTTATTTTTAATTTTTTTATGCATAAATTTAGGTGAGAGTCAAGAAAAATACAAAAAAAGAGTGTGCTTTCAATTTTATTAGAGTCAAGAAAAATACAAAAAAGAGTTTGTTTCTTAGTTAATTTGAGTATGTTTTTAGTTCAAAGAAAAGAAAAAAATACAAAAAGATTGTGTTTCTGCTTGAGTCGGGGGGTTTTGCAACTAAATGGGAAGTGATATGAATGTTCGTTTCTTAAGGCTAGGATCAATATATGTAAGGCACTAGATTGAAATGACTAGGATCATTGTTGGATATGTTGATAGGCTCTGCATGTGATACACTTGAACAAAATAATCTTATGGCCTTAGTGGGGAACATCTCATAGATTAATGTAATATGTCTTTCCTGTTAATAATTGAAAACTTAAACATGAAGGTTGATGTTCTGTGGATAAACCTTGTTCAATTGGGATTGCACTAACCGGACCCTTCACAAAGGGGTTGCGAGCTGACTTGATACAAGGCTGTACAATATGTATATAGATAAAAGACATGCATTGACATGCATTAGGTGAAAAGACACTCAATGATAGTGCAAAGCTACTTTGTAGAGCATAATTTTGAACAAAAAGACACGCAATGTTAATGTCGTGCTATAGGAAAATTTCAAAAAGATATGTCTAAAGACGTACATATTAGTATACTTGTAAATATTTTTTTTTTCTTTTGGGTCATGGTGACTGAGATTAAAGGTTTTTGATGAATTCAGGATACGTAAGTCCGTCGTGCTGTATTCCTGGGCAAAATTTTGATATTCCCAAAATCAGTTCACAAAGCCATGCAAGTTATGCTCAATTAGTTATTTTTTAGGTGCTCAAAAGATCATGAGGAAGGGAAGGTTTACCTGATAAGCTGTGGGGTCCATTAAAGTTCATCAATAATTCACATAATTTACATTCACTTAATTACAGTTTTCTGAGATATGAGTGTAGGAGCCATTAATTCATAACTAATTCTATCCAAAACATGATAACATAAATCACAGTGAGTTTAGAAGGATATGAACACTAGCAATCCACTTGACCTGTCTGAGTGAAAACACGTGCTGAAAAATGTTCCTTGACCTACCTATAGAACGATATGATCCCATTGCAAACCTTATAAAGGCTCGTTGTTTGTCAGTTTGTATAAATTTAGTTCTGTTTTTATGTATTGAGTAAAGTTTGTTTATTTTTAGTTGCAATTTATTAAGAAAATTCCAAAGAGATTTTATTTCAATTTTTATCTTTATTTTTACTTCAATTTTAGTTTAGTTTTTAGTTTTTCTATTTTACTTTAACTTTACAAAAATTAACCATTCTTGGATTTACAGACTTATCATCAAAATAATTTAAATTTCAAAAGTTTGATAGTACGTGGATGTACTAGGTATTCAAGTGAATACTGGATCCCTGTTGCATATAAATGTCTGCTTATAAAATTTCTAAGAATTTATAGAATCTGTATCAAATTAAGAACCAGGGTTGAAGAAGAATGAAATGTTGTCAATTGCTGACAAGCTTGAAGTACCACTACGACAGAATGTACTCGAGTCAGAAGAACTAGATTTTCATCTTCCGGCAATGAAAATGTTGTGAATCTGCTTGAAAGAGAAAGAATGAAAAAGAAAAGAGCTGCTGAGAATTCTCCTCTCACATCCTCTTTTAGCAAGATGATTAAGCAAATGTTGATTAGGATCCACATGAGGATCTAACTCCAAGAGAAGAAGAAGTGACCCAAGTTTGAGAGTTCAGAAATGTTAAACCGTATCAACACCAACATCGTCACCACAGCAACAACCACAAAATTTTGAAGAAAACATTGTATACCGGAAGTGGTGATCACAGTGCTACATTTGAAGTATGAAGATCATTTGATAACATCAGCCTATGGGGAGATTGTTGGGTCTATATGTGTGAGGCTGACACTTATCAAATAATTATAATTGTTGGTGTTACTGAATAGTAATGTATTCGAGTTGTGTAACCATGAATCTAGTTCACGGTTTGGGTCTCGGGCCGGCCATGGGCCGGCCATGGGCCGATAACATGTATTTTGGGCTTAGTGTTATTAGGCTTAGTATAAATACATGTATTTGTGACCTAAATGAGGATATATATGTGAGTTAGACAGATTGACAGCCATCTAGAGAGAGTTAGACGAGTGGGAAAAAATGTGTAGAAGGTTAGCGACTTTGAGTATTTTATTTGTAATCTCTCTTTTGGCAATATACGAGGTTTACAAGTGAATCGTGTCTTTGAATCACCACACCTGTAGATTCCGCCTACTACTTGTGAGACTTTGATATCGTTCGTGTTTGTGTTCGTGTTTGAAGATCCATCGTTGATTTGGGACTTACAGTTCAATTCCATGGGAACTCGCATGAGAACCCACACTCCCATCTCACTAGGTTCAGTAGAGTCTGTGACACTTTTTGCCTTAATGGCGTCACTGAGGATGCAAAACTGTTGCGTTTGTTTCCATTCACTCTGGCTGACAAAGCCGCCACTTGGCTCGAGTCCCTACCCAATGGTTCCATAACCACTTGGGCTGCTATGAGGGACAAATTTCTTGTTAAATGCTACCCCCTTCTAAAGCTGCTCACCATAGGAGTTTGATACATGCTTTCAAGCAGCAATAGGGGAGAGTTTTCACGACACGTGGGAGAGATTTAAGGGGCTGTGTAACGATTGCCTGCATCATGGTATTGAGGATTGGTGCTTAGTTGAGAAGTTCTATAATGGCTGTTCCATTGCTAGTAGAGGGCAGCTAGATACAACTGTAGTGGGTAACATGATGACGAGCAAGTCCCTTGACGAGTGCTTTGACTTGTTTAAGGATATTGCTATGACTAGTTACTAGAGCCCACACTCTGAGAGTTCACAAATAGGGGTTATGCATGTTGATTCGACTACAACCTTGGCAACACAGATGGAGGCATTAGCTAGAATAGTGAAAGATTTGCAGGTAAAGTCGGATCGGAGCTGTGAGATCTGTAAGGGATGCCACAACAATGCAGATTGCGAGATGACCCATGAGCAGGTAGAGTACTTAGGAAACCAAAACCGTAATAACTCATATGGTAACTCTAACAGTAACTCTAGATGGAGAAACAACTCTGGTTCCAATTAGAGGAGTAATCAGAACCAGAGTTTGTTCCAGAATTCAGGTAAGGGAAGCGGGGAGAAGAAGGACCGCTTTGATGAGATGATGGCTCAACTTCTGGAGCGTGACGAGAGGAGATATCAGGAGAATGTTGAGAAGTTTAAAGAGCATGACACGATGATCTAGAGTCAGGGAGTGGCATTGCAGAATTTGGAGAGGCATGTGGGAGAGATATATGAGATGATGAAGAGTAGGAAGGAGGGTATCTGCCTAGTAATACAGATATGAACCCCGGTCACTCTCGGCAGTTCGGAAAGGCAGTGACTACTAGGAGTGGCCGAGGTGCCGAGACTCCGAGATCGGTAGTAGATGATGATGATCCGGTCGATGAGGAGATTGAGATGGAGGCGGACCCTGGAAAGGTGCAAGAGCGGCGAAGCCCAGCAAGTACAGCACAGCCAGAGGACTCCACTAAGAAGGCGACGGAGACGCCTGTGAGAGAGTATAAGCCCCCACTTCCATATCCTGGTAGGCTTAGAAGAGAGAAAGAGGACGGTCACTATCAGAAGTTCCTTAGCATGCTACGACAGCTACACATTAACATCCCATTTGTTGAGGGTCTGTCTAGTATGCCCAAGTATGTAAAGTACCTCAAGGACATGTTGACGAACAAAACTAAACTTGAGGCACTTTCCACCATGGCGAATGAACGGTGTTCTGTGGTTATAGAACCCAGCCTTCCACAGAAGATGAAGGACCTAGGGAGTTTCACTATCCCTTGTGTTATTGGTGGGTTATTGTAACACCAGGCCAAATCCGAGGTCCTAATTTGCCAATATTGGAACCTTAGGGGTTGGATTTACCAAGTCCCCAAAGTTCAAAGGTTAAAATTGAAAAATATTGAAAATAGGTTGGTAGTGGACGACTACCAGACCCTTAGCATAGGTTTGCTAAGATTGAAGAGGTTTGCTAAGATTGAAGAGGTCCGCTAGCATAGGTTTGCTAAGATTGAAGAGGTTGGGTGGCGGACCGCCACCACCAAGGTAACGGTCCGCTAGCTGCAGTCCAGCCGCAATTTCTCGTAATGCCACATTTCTGATGACTCAGTTTCAGAATCTTACGCATGTCACCATGGCAGACCGCCACGCCCTCCGTAACGGTCCAATCTGGATTGGATGTGTAGGGCTGACGCATGCCCTGAGCAGTAGCGGACCGCTACCACCCAGACTAACGGTCCGCTACGGGTGGTGTTAAGTAACTATAAATAGCAAGCTCCGGACCCTCATTTCAGCACACCTCAATTCACACAAACTTCTCCTAATTGGAGCTGCTATACCTCAATCCTCATGCCCTCGTTTTGGTAATTTGACTGACTTTCGCTTATTTTCTGGACTTACGCTTATTTCCGAATTTGTGCGTTAAGATACTAACTTGACTTAGAACTTGCATTAAGGTTTACATTAGCACTCAAGGACTACCCCTGAGATAAGATCAAGCTACTGTTAAGGTGAATATGTTTATCTGTTTTTATCTTCAAAACTTTGAAAGTTTTACGTTTACGAAATGGCAATAAATGTATTCAAAAGTTTGATTCATAAGGGCGTCTACGTAAAACGTTCAGGCCATAAGTAAACATAAAACTTGATCAAGGGATATATGCTTTATGGGTGAGATTCCCATATTGGGGCTGGTAATTGTCTGTAACCGGAGGTAAGACAGGGTCTCAGTTAAGGGGCATCGCGGTAAGTAAGCATACAAATGCCAGCAGTCCTTTTACAGAAATTATTGGTGTATACCGTGGTTGTACACTCAGATGAAATAGTTCTGCTGAATGGTAGATTGTACCCGCATTATGGTTAAATGTTTTGATACTGTATTTGCCAATTGAAACTGATCATGATAATCATGTTCACCAGCGCGTGATGTTTTATTTTCCAAAAATGTTTTCAGGTAATCAATGATTATCTTCAAGTCTAGTCCTACAGGATAGTCTTGGGGATAAATGTGTACATAAAGGGATGTTGACAGGGTTATGTGCTACTAGCATGGAAATAACTCTGCAGGAATAAAAACAAGAGGAGATGTTAGGAAGATGTATTCCTAGACATGGATACTCCCTTGTTATGCACAGGGTTAGGTGCCGGTAGGTAAAACCCTTAGATATCAATGCTGGTATAACTTGGTATTGGATAGGGTTAACTCCCCAGGCACAGGCCAACTGCCTTGTGGCTCTAGTTTTACCCTGATTATGCAGGTGACATGTAAATGACCGTGGACCATGGTTTTTGTATACAGAAGGGGTATTTAAATCCCCAGTAAAATGAATTGATATTTTATTTATCCCCGTATTTGGAAAATATACAATATCAACCCTCTGGTTGATGTTTATTACAAGTTCGATCCAAAAGTAATTCCGCTGCCAAACTAACTCTGATTTCATAAATAAAATAAGATTGGAGGTGCCAATCTGGTCGCACGCCCGGGGTGTCCTGAAGCCGGGGTGTGAAAGGTTGGTATCAGAGCCCAATGTTTTAGCAAATTAGATACTAGCCTTAGTATCTAAGCTTTAACCATAGTTTAAAATTATTATGCCTCAAGATTAAGATAAGGATACTGGCTTTAGTATCTAGGTTTTGATCAACATGAGGACATAATACTTATTAAGGTAGCTACTAATACATAAATATTTCAGGATGTCTGGAGAACATAGCCTTCCTAATTACAATCCTAATCGTCCGATCAAGCAGGAATCACCTGAGTATCCTGTCTATGGATCTCAGATGATGCCAATCACATTTCCTGATGATAACGACCCTTTCATTTCCTGATACTCCTACACCTGAGTATCATCCCTTATCATATGATGTTGAGAGTTCTTGGATAGACACTGGTTCTGACTTTAGTAACTGGCAGTTTAATACCCCTTCACCAATAGACAATCAGGCAGGGCCAAGTACGTCCCGAAAGCCTCGAATAAGAGTGAGAATGACCACGGAGAGACTTTCTATTCCAGCTAGTGAAATGGAGGAAATATCCAAAGAATCTCATCATTATGCTCCTGTATCTGAAAATCCAGAGGATTATCCCTTTTATAATCCTGAGTCTCCTATTCTTCATGATCCCTATGTTGTTCCTGAACCTATATATACTAGTCCTTATAGAATTATTTCCAAGCACCACCAGAGTATCAAAACGCCTATAATGATATAATGGTTGGTCTTCGTGAACCTCCGCCTAAGTATGGGTATGAACACAGTATGCCTTCATCTCCTATAGAATGTTTAGATCGTTTGTTACGCCAAAAAGATGAAATAATCAGGGAAAGAATTATGAATAAGGTAAGGACACAATTTTATGGACAACAGGTTTACGAACATGGGGAGAACCCGATGATCCTTGGATCTGAGCTAATGAAAGATTAATTTGAGATATTGTATTTTGTTCTTATTGTAATATATTTTCCTATATAATAAAAGTTGTTTGTTTTGTTTACAGAAATGGTTGGAAAAGGCAAGGGTCCTAACTTTCTTTGTAAATTTGCGCCAACCAATTATTTTAAACGTAAAACTAACGAGACAACTATAGAAAATAATGAGGAAACTAAAAGTTCAACTTTCTGAAGCCTTGGAGAAATAGGGAATCCTAGTATTCCTTATAATCCTTCCATCAGTTATCATTCTGCTTCTACTACAGGAAGTTATAACATTACTCCAATGTACTCACATAATTTTCATGAGGGATTTTCTGAAATACCTTATGAAAATAGATATGTTTCTGAAGATGAAGAACAAGAAGATTCTAACAAACCTTTTATCCCTTATCATGAGACAGTTCAATTCCCTATTCCTTATGTAAACGAAGAAGCACCTGGAAATGAGAGGGAACGAATATTGTTAAACCAAATAGCTAAACTTGAACGAGAGAACACAGAAATAGAAGCTCAAAATATTATTCTAGTTCAAGCTTTGGAAGAAAAGAATTGTAATAATTACTAGAACAATGAGTTCTGTATATGTACTTTTCTTGTATAAATTTCAGTAGTAAAAATGTCTGTATTGATTCCAATCTTGTTTATTTTTAGAATGTCAAAAAGTGGACCATCAAGTAACACCCGTGGTAAAAAGAAGCAAATGATTGAAAAAGATACTGCTGAAATTCAGAAGGCAGATATAACAAAAATGATCGATGTTGGAATTGAGAAAGCAATTCCTACAATTGTAGCAACTATAGAAGAAAGTAAAGCTGCTAAGAAACAAGAATCCTGGTTGCAAAAAACTAAAACAAGAGAAACTGAGAATGAAGTCTCTACCCCTTAATTTACAAAACATACCGAGAGAGGTCACTTAAATTTCCATAGTAAATCCACTAAGAGAACATACCAGGAAAGTTATGATTCTGCATACAAGAAACAGAGAAATCTTTTATGCACGTACAAAAATTTTCAGGATTGCAAACCTTATGAATTTGCAGGAAGAGAAGGAGCGATAGCAGCACTAAGATGGCTTGAGAAAACTGAGTCAGTGCTGGCTATAAGTAAATGCCTTGAGGAAGATAAGGTACTTTATGCTTCAAATCTATTTAGAGACCAAGCCTTAGAATGGTGGAGTCAAGTGATATCTGCCAAAGGAAGAGACAAAGCTTATGACATAGGTTGGTCTGTCTTCAAAGAAAGAGTGGAGTAGAAGTTTTGTCCCATGAATGAGAGGGAGAAGATTGAGCATAATTTTCTGAACTTCAGGATGGTAGGAACAAACCATCAAGATTATGTAACTAAGTTATTCGAATATGCTAGGTTAGTACCTCACCTGGAAACTCCTGAATCGAACCTCATTAAGAGATATATCTGGGGTTTAGTCTTGGAAATTAGAGACTTGGTAAAAGCCTCTAAACCTGAATCATTGGACGATGCCATTGAACTTGGTGCTATGCTTACGGATGGATTGATAAGGAATAGAGAGGAGCTGAAGAAGAAGGATAATACGCACCAAAATAAAAACGAGCAGAAACGATCTGAAAGTAATTTCAGTCGTAAAGATACTCATTCCCCTGCTCCCGAATGCCGACTATACAAGAGGAGGCATTTTGGAAAATGTGGTGTAAGACCTTTTTGCGACACATGTAAAACTTCTGGGCACTCTACTAAAAACTGTTATAAAAATAGAAAGCCCATTGTATGCTATGGCTGTGGAGAGCCGGGTCACATAAAAACCTAATGCCCGAAAACAAAAGAAGCAGGAACATTGTTGGATCGGGATCTACCTTGATCCAATGATTCAACACATTAACCGAACCAAATCGTGCGGAATCCGATTTGATTGGCAATCTAATCTATGACACGGATCGGGTCATGAGAAACGAGCGGATTAGATATCGAAACGAAGGTTTCTATCGACCCTTTGGTGTAGAGAAGTTGGATACAAGACCTGGAAACTCTCAACGGACAGAGATTCGACAATGCCGGTGCAAAGAGTTTGTGTGTGTTCTGTTGCTTAGTCTGGTTCTGCTCTGGTTAGTCTCTGCTATTTTTTTTTGTGCTCATGAAGTGAAAGTTATATATATAGTGCAGAGGCCATTCGTACGAATGAGCCATGTGAATGGACTCATTCGTGCGAATGAATCAGTAGAATGGTTCATTCGTAAGAATGAATCATCAGAAGGGTTCATTCGTACAAATGAATCATTCTCATGACTTATTCTAGCGAATGAATCATTCTCATGATCTATTCACGCGAATGGATCATTCTCATGATCCATTCGTGCGAATGGGCCTTTCATTAGCACGATTGGTCAACGTTATCGATATTTATCAGATCGTTTAATACACAGTCGTTATATATGAGTAAACATTAAGGATAAACATGTAATTTCATTAATATATCAAATAGTTACATTAAACATAGATGAAATACATACTACAAGGGATTAGGGACATATCATGCATCTACATACTCCCCCTTGGACCTAGATCCCTTCAAAATGACCTAACTGACATTAGTTGGTCTGCAACATCTTTTTTGTACGAGTTTTCCAGTTGACCACAGCATGTATGTCAAAAGCAAAGCATATACATATCACCTTCACATACTGCAATGCCTGGTCTATATCTGCAACATCAAAAAACGGCTGACACTTGTATAAAGTTGTAACATCTTGTTCAGACAAGTTGGTCAGCCACAAGGGATCAAAGACCCTGATGGTCTCCCATGACCCTTCTTTACAAAGCACTATAACAGCTTCACCAGTACGCCAATCATAGTACCTCCATTTGAACTGATCTAAGAAGTCCTGGATCATTTTCCTTAAAGGAATCTTCTTCATGATCGTTGGAGGTTTCCACTTTAAGACAATTAGGGGCTTCTTGGTGATTGGATGAACCTTTTCCTTGTGAATGTAACGTGTAGGCATTTGTGGCTTGAAGTTCACCCACTTCTTCCGGTATTCGTACTGTAATTGACGTTCAAACCATTCGGATAGACCGGAAGATTCGCTGTATAGAAGCTTTAGACGCGCCAATTGATTTACTTCAAATGCGGGCAGTGTCTTGAAGTCATGAGGGTACCTGAAATATTGTATGCCCTTCTCTCTTTTTATAGCATAGCAACTTAAGTCGTTGAAGTCTGCTCAACTGATTATACGACCATCAGACTTGTGTCCTTTGAGTCGATAAACTTTAGTGTACTTGGTTGGAGGAGAGGGCTTTGAGTTCTTCTTTAATTCGGCCATGTATTCCATCCACTGACTTTTACGTTCATTCAGCTCGTCAATGTCAATAGTGGAGGGACCGACTTCATCTTCTTTGTTGTCGATAACGCGGTTGACCTCCTCGTCGGACTGCTGAGTGAATAAGTCTGCGAAGGAGGGAAGATCATCACCATCTACTGATGTGTACTTTGGATATTCTTGATCAGTGATGTCTTCGACTTCAACCTCATCAACGTCTTCTAGTTCGTCAGAGGAGGGATAATCAGTTGTAGGAACAGATGCCTCTTCAGTGATGACTTCGTCGGGATTCATTTGAAATAGCTCGGCAATCTGTTCTTTTGACAAGCAGTGTACGATTTCCCCTTCCTCTTTGTCATAAATAACTGAATGTTGGATGATCCCTTGCATGTCAAGCACATAAGTTAACTTTGAAGGTTGTTGCTTGAGAGGCATCACATCCAAAACTATTTACATAAACAATCATAAAATAAACATGTGAGAATAAGAAATTTCATTGATTTAATCAAAATAAAACTGAAATTATTTACATAATAATCTAATATTTACAATAAGACAAGTTAAAACACTTAAAACAAAAACTATCAACCTTCAGTGCCCTTTTGTTTATCTGATGATGAGCCTTCTGATTTGTCTGATTTTTGCTTTGTTCGCGCCTCTGCTTCTGCTGTCTTTGCAGCACTTGATACAGCACCAGCATTGGCACCATCTTCCTTATCTTTGTCATTATTGTCATCATCATCATCACTATCATCATCATCATCGTCATCATCATCATCCTCATCGTCATCATCATCATCATCGTCACCATCATCACCATCATTGCGAGCACCCTCAATTCTGGGTGTCGGGTCCCTTATGCTTTCTAAGTCTTCCAACAGTCTCTTATTTTCCTCCTCAAGCCTTTGTATCCTCTGAGCATGTGCATCAACAGTTGTAGACAACTGTTGATTCTGGTTTGTAGCAGTGAGAAAGAGGACTTGTTGATCATTTCACCTGTTGGTGAGACTTGTGATGGCTTGAGATTGTTCAGAGTTTTGAGGAGTCAGATGACCAATCTGCGAGCCCGGTTGGTCAATCAGCAAACCCTGTTGATCAAGACGCTTTGATTGCTCTTCATTCTGAGCCAGTAAACGAAGTACCAAACTGTTTAAAGTACTGATCTGGTCGTGTAGAGAGACAGTCGGCAGTGACATTGAAGATTCAGCTCGAATAGTTGATGGCTGTGATGTAGGAGCAGTCGTGTAGATGGGAGGAGGCACAGTTAGTGTCTGAGGAATAGATGTTGACATTGGAGCCTCAGACCTGGTGGCAGTTGCTGTAGTAGCAGAGGTGCTCTCCGTCCTTCTAACAAGCTTAAAATTTTGGCGTTTGGCCATTCTTTTCTTTCCTCTTCCCTTCTTGACCGGGGTAGATTGGGAAGAAGGAGCAGCAGATACTTGTAGACAGCCAGGGACAAAGTCAGCATCCCTGATGTCATCATCAACCCTTGAGCTTCCTTGATCTGCTCCCCTTTTTCTTTTTGTTGCGACCAATCTTGCCCCTTGTTGACTGATTTCAAATTCATCTTCAGTTTCCTCAGAATCAGTAAACGGGACGGTGTCCAGGTTAACGTCTTCTGGGTTAGTTGGAAGAGAAGGATCGATAGCAGTAACAGTGGGAGTGGTGGCAGCGGTAGATGAAACATGAGGAGTATTGCCACCATCTCCCTGACCATCTTGGTCGTCATCATCTTGGTCGTCAGCTGGAGGTACAACAATATCCTCCCTGTCCGAATCACTGTTATCGTGACGCCATTTTCTGTTTACCGGTGCCACATACTCTGGATTTGCCAGATGTCCAACGAGTCGTTTGTGAGGTGACTTTGTTGGTCTGCCCCTGTAGGTCTGTACCCTGTTTAGAGTGACGTCCGTCATGTGTTCTAACTTGATTATGTCGACGTCTGACCTTGGTAGAAGAGGAAGTTGGTCATCTATTATCATTTGTAAGAATATGGGGTACATAAGATACGCATTGTCCCCTTTAAGATAGATGTTTTCCTTAAGGTGCGTGAACACCATCTCGGAAAAGTTGAACGGAATGTTCAACACCAGTGCAACGAATGCGCTCTGTATTGTTTCGCTCATATCATCAAATCCGCCACGACGGGAACCGAGGCAATGCAGAAGAACATGTCCTAGATACTTGTACTGCGGACAGAGGTTCGCTTTGTTTAAAACTCCCTCGGCGACATTCCCGTCGTACTTTATCCTCATGAAGTATCCTCGGACCAGATATTTATCCAGTATCACTGGATCTTCAGGATGATCACCAAATTGACACAATCGGCGAATGTGAGCTGCCGATACAACCACATCTTGACCTGCGATCTTCCCTCGTATGACCGGTGGAGATACCTCGCAGTCAATCTCGGCGGAGGCCCAGAACTCCCTTTGGTGCGACGTATATGGAGTGCGGAGATGGGATATAGCATGAGCAATCCTGGATCTGGATAGAAACTCGATCATGCCAACAAACGGACGTGCATTCTTTGATGTCGGAATCATGTACGCACATATGTTGCTTTTTATGGAAGCCTTAAGAACAAGTGGAGCTCTGTGCGCCATAACGATCAGTCTGCAAACACAAAAACATGAAGCACCTCAGATCAATACATGCAAGATTTTGGAAATATGAACTTTTGGACCATTTTTCCCTTGGTACGAATGAATCATTCTGCCTATTCATTCGTGCGAATGAGTGTTCATTCGTGTGAATGAGCGTTCATTCGTGTGAATGAGGGTTCATTCGTGTGAATGAGTTTTCATTCGTGTGAAGGAGTTTTCATTCGTGTGAATGAGTTCTCATTCGTGTGAATGAGATTCATTCGTACGAATGAACATGAAGAGTATGTCCATTCGTGTGACAGACGGGTCGCGATCCAACTTGTCCAAAAATCAACCAACACTTGAAAAGATTTGCCGAAAAAGACACCAACACACTCGACTATGGTTTTCAACCAATATTTAGCATTTTAATTGGTTTATTAAGTCAGTTTTTTTACGTTTTTAGTTTATTTTTCGGTTTTGAACCCTAAATCTAATCGAACATCCACGAATCGGTATACAATCGATGAATACTTGTGGGGTTATACCTGTAAAAAGAAATCGAATGATTAGATTACAGATTTGACAGAGTTTTGTTCAAATTCAGATTTTGATGAAACAGACGTGCGAATGCTTTCTGTTTTGTGCGAATGATTCTGCACATGCGAATGAATGGCCTATTTATAGGATGGCCTGGTTCATTCGTACGAATGGCCATCCATTCGTATGCGTGTGTCCTTCAGTAGTACGAATGGGTATGCATTCGTACTAATGAACCCTTCATTCGTACGGATGGATGTTCATTCATACTAATGAACCTTCATTCGTACGAATGGACCATTCTGGTCAGTCCATTCATGTGAATGACCTATTCTCATCATCCATTCGTACGAGTGAGCCATTTTGCTCATCCATTCGTACGAATGGGACAATCCCCTTATGCAAATTAAACTTTTCAAGTTAAATGGGGTATCCGACCACATTGGTTTTAACAAAAATTTAATTATGAAGTAATTTACATTTAATTATGAAGTGAGGGATCAATTATGAAGTTTTGGAATAGTTTATGAAGTAAAGGAACGATTTGATCAATCAGGAAGTCAAGCGGTTTTCAAATTTTGATTTTCTGATAGTCGTTCGAGTCTTATCAGATAATCTAAAATTCAGGAAAAGTAAAATCTTTTTGGATTTTTGAATATGTAATGCTGAAAATAATATCAACAAGATATATACACACATGTCTTAGTAAGAATGATCCTTATGAGAAATCATACAGACTTAATGACTAATGATCTGAGACATTTTGAATTTTGTAGATACAACTATACAATGGTATTTACACATCTTTTTGTGAGAAAGATCCGAACGTGGGATCAGTACTAAGCTCATAGCAATCAGCAACATTGCAAATTATCTGAGCTTTAAGTACACTTAGTCAAAATGCGATCATTGATATGTTTGTCCATCTTAAACCTATGCAGACCTCTTCTCAACACTTACAAGATGATCTTGAAGGATTGAGTCCATTGTCTGTGTGTCCCACACTAGTTAAGAATTGACTTGAATTACTTTTCAAAACATGTTAATGTTTCAAATCAGCACAACTTACTTAACCAGCCATCATAAGTTCATGAGATCTCAGTTATTCCCTGTTACTTCTTTACTACACACATTTATATATATATATATATATATATATATATATTTTAGTATTCACAGTGACAGCCATCAGCTCATGGACGGCTTCAGCCAGGTATTTACAAGGCAATATGGCACGTATGCAGCTAACGGTGTTTATGTTCATCCTATCCCATGGATGGCTTCAACCAGGCTGCAACCAGTAATATGGCACATATACGGATTCGGATTCATACTTTTATTTTATTCTTAATCGCATGGACGGCTTCAGCCAGGTATTTACAAGGCAATATGGCACGTATACGACTTTGGAATCTAATTTTTAATTTTATAACTACTTTCTGATATCTCATTAAACCGATGATAACTGGTGTGCACAGAATGAGAAACACCTTCAGTTTCTATTGTTGATTTTCGTCAATCCTTTCACCATTATGTGACTCACAAGACAATATCTAATATGGTATAGATTGATCATCAATGGTCGAGATTCAGTAAGATAAGCCTATCAATGCATCACATGTCGACTTAGTGTGACTATTCACTATGACATTAAATGCAATGTGCTTCATACATATGGTTAGTGTGCCATTACTTCCCAAAGGTTGGATACGATTTCTCATTTTTGAGTTTTTCAGATGTTTTTGGGTTTAGTCTGTACAAAAATGGAAAATCCTTTTGAATTTTTTTTAAACAAACTGTACACAAATAACTGTACACAATATAGAAATCTTTTTGGAGTCTCAGATAACTAGCGTCTGTGTACTATCATTTTTCTCAGCGAGAGATCATTTTCTTACTGACATTTTCTCCCCCTAAAATTTTAAAATGAAAAATCTTTTTGAGTTTTTTAGATTTTTAATAAACGCAAGAAAGAAAATATATACAAGAACGTAATTGATAAAAATGATTATTGACTCGACTCTTGGTCCGGAACAACGTCATCCTTCTTTTTCATGCCGTTTACCTCTAACAAGAATAAAAATCTTGATTTGTTAAAGGCTTTTGTATAGAGGTCGGCCTTTTGGAAATCAGTGTTAATTTGAACCATATTAATAAGTTTCTTTTCAAAACAGTCACGAATGAAGTGATATTTTATACCGATGTGTTTGGTTTTTGAATGCTGAACCGGATTCTTAGTGATAGCTATGGCAGCAGAATTATCTACATAAATAGAAGTGTTAGAGAATTGCAAACCGTAGTCCCGAAGTTGCTGTTGAATCCAGATAATCTGAGAACAGCAACTGGCAGCAGCGATGTATTCAACTTCACATGTAGATGTAGCCACTGAAGTCTGCTTTTTGCATTGCCATGTTACGAGACGGTTTCCAAAGAACTGACACCCTGCAGATGTAGACTTGAAGTCTGTTTTGCAACCACCATAATCAGAATCACTATATGCAGTAAGTTCAAAGTTATCATCATTAGAATACCATAATCCAAGATCAGGAGTACCCTTCAGATAACGAAAAATCCTTTTGACAGCAATTAAGTGGGAGACTTTTGGTTTTGACTGATATCGGGCACAGAGACACGTGGCGAACATGATGTCTGGTCGAGATGCCGTGAGATACATGAGAGATCCGATCATGGCTTGATAGAGAGTAGCATCAATATACTCCCCCTTGTCATCAGGCGAAATCTCGTGATTGATCGCCAATGGAGTACCAGTAGGTTTGGCATCAGTCATATTGAATCGGCTCAGTATGTCTCCAACATAATTGGTTTGATGAAGGAAAATCCCTGTCTCAGATTGATCTATTTGTAGCCCTAGAAAGAACTTCATCTCTCCCATGGAACTCATCTCGAACTTGTCCTGCATAACTTTTTCAAATTCTTTGCATAGAACATCATTCGTCGATCCGAAAATAATGTCATCCACGTATACCTGTACCATTAAAAGTTCTCCACCCTTTTCCCGAATAAACAACATGCAGTCGATGACACCTCTTCTAAATCCATTGTTCAGAAGATGAGTGGAAAGTGTCTCGTACCACGCTCGCGGAACTTGGTGCAATCCGTACAGTGCCTTGTCCAATTTGTAGACACGGTCACGATGCATAGGATCTTCAAACCCGGGACTTTAAAAACGTATATGACTTCACTGATTTCTCCATGAAGGAATGCACTCTTTACATCCATTTGATAGACTTTGAACCTTTTGTAGGATGCATAAGCAAGAAAAATTCGAATTGCTTCCAGACGAGCAACCGGTGCAAACACTTCATTGTAATCTATACCTTCAATTTGCCTAAATCCCTGAATGACCAAACGAGCCTTATTTCTTATGACTATTCCTTGATCATCCCTTTTGCAACGAAGAACCCATCGAGTACCAATCTTCTTAGCTCCTTTTGGTAAATCAGCTAACTTCCAAACTCCGAGCTTCTGAAATTGGAGTAGTTCTTCCTGCATTGCATTTACCCAAGATTCTTCTTTTAAAGCATCTGTTATAGACCGTGGTTCGATTTGCGAGACGAAACATGAATGCGCACAATCGTTGACCACACCAGATTCCATGATTTCTGAGTAGACTCCAGAGTTGATCCGACCCCTAGTTTTGACACCAGATGTGGGATCACCAATAATGTTCTGTTGAGGATGAATTCTATCAATCCTACCCACAGGATGAGAAGGAACCTCAACAGTTTGATCAAGGTTTGTGATACTCTGTTCAATTGCCACAGAATGTGAAACATCATCACTTAATTGTACAACATCATGGGAAGGATCTTCAATCAGCTGATCTATTTCTTGTCGAGAACCCTCATACTCTGAAGAAGAAGAAGAGTCATCATCATGTGTGACTTGTGTGTTTTTGGAGGACTCAGGAATGTCAGATGATGAGGGAGTAGGTTGCACATGTTCATCAGGTGCATTTTGTGCATCATACATCATTTGAACAGCAACCTCCTCATCTGAACATTCTGGAGGAAGATTAAACGAGGCAAAAAGTTCTTCATAATCAAACATCCAAGGAAGACCTTTTCCAGCAGCAGGAGAGTTATACTTTTGAACATCAACATGGTACCATTCTTCTACATTCCCAGAAGCTTTGTTGTAAACACTTTTATTGGGAGTGCTGTACCCTAAGAAGTAACCTTCCTCTACTTTCTCGTTAAACTTTCCATGAGCATCTTTTTTTAACATGGTACATGGAGCGCAGAACGGTTCAAGATACTGTAAGTTCGGTTTCCGTCGATGCAACAATTCAAAGCAAGTTTTAGCATGACGCTTGACAACTAGAACCCGGTTGAGCGTGTAACACGCATTAGCAATAGCTTCATTCCAGAACTGCACGGGTAAGTTTGAGTCAGCGAGCATAGTCCTTGCCGCTTCTATCAAGGTCCGATTCTTCCTCTCAGCAACACCGTTCATTTGTGGAACATATGGCGCACTGAATTCATGGTGAATACCAAGTTTTTGACAGAAAGTTTTCATAAGGTGATTTTTAAATTCAGTACCATTGTCCGAACGGATCCTCCTAACCTTTAACTTATACAGAGACTCCAATTTGGTAATCAGAATCTCCACATATTCAAAAGTCTCAGATTTTTCTTTCAAGAACATCACCCAAGAATATCTCGAATACTCATCCGTCACAACCAAACAATATAAGTCTCCAGCAATGCTCTTCTGGTTGATAGGACCAAACAAGTCCATGTGTAAGAGCTCTAGTGGTATAGTGATGGAATGTTGAGATTTGGGTTTATGAGATTTCTTGGTTTGTTTGCCTTTCTTGCAAGAAACACACAAGTCAGGAAGATGAAAACTTTTCAAAGTGACTCCTTCAACAAGATTTTTGTGCACCAAATGATTCATTTTTCTGAGACTGAGATGTCCCATTATTTTGTGCCATAAAATAGAATCCTTCTCAGTGGCTTTTAAAACAAAACATGATGCTGTGGACACTGAGGATGATGCTTGTGACATGTCAAGAATATAAAGATCATTCACTCTTGGAGCAGACATAATCACCATGTCTTCTGGAATCATAAACTCCTTTTTCAAGATATAACAATGCTTGTCATAAAAAAGAACCTTGAACTCCTTATCACAGATTTGAGAAACAGAAAGCAAGTTGTTATCCAACTGTTTGACAAAGTTGACCTTCTCAAAGCTGACAGCTCCATTAGACAGTGTTCCCTAAGCTGAGATAAAACCACCTTTATCGCCTGCAAATGAAACATAGCCCCCTTTGATATTTCTGATGTCGAAAAGGAGAGCTAAGTTCCCAGTCATGTGCCTGGATGCCCCACTATCAATAATCCAATTATTGCTAATAGGATTATAAAGGACAACCTGCACAAGAAGGAAAGTAATTAGTTTAGGTTAGGAACCCAAGCCTTTACGGTCTTGGGTTTCCCAGTCTCATCTACAACAGTACAATCCATCCACTGTCCTTGTGGACTTTTGGAACAACCATTTGACTTTGAAGTACAGTCGTCAGAAGCATCATCTGATTTTACTTTCCACACATGTTGTTTGTGCAACGACTGTTTGTGGTAAACAGTGGATTGCTTAACGATTTGTACAGGTGTGGAACTCGAATCAGAGACCAACAAGTCATGCATCTTTTGTTTAACTTTCTTTTGATGCACTTGTTGTTGGGTAAAAGAGTTAGATTTTGACTTTAAAAACTTTTGTTTATTTTCTGGAAAATGGTTAACTCTTTTACTTGGCTTCTGAAGATAAGGACAGTTGACAACAACGTGTCCTTGTGTACCGCACTCAAAACAGTATCTCCGCTCAACCAACCTCGGAGATCTGTATTGATTTTCACTTTGGTGAGTTTTTGAACCACCAGCCTTAGCTTCTTTTAGTTCAGCTGAAGAGAGTGACTTGTTTGATTGAACAGACTCTCCAGCTTTAACAAAATTAACCTTTTTGATTGAGGCTTTGGTTACTTGACTCTTCTGATCAGAAGTAGTGGGATAAGATGGACGGTAATTGGTTTGTTTAATTTTAAAAACATTTTTAGAAGCAGATTTTGAAATACCAATGCTGTCATTCTGTGGAGCAGACGAGTTTTTGTGTCCCAAACCACGAGTAGGGCACTCATCGTCATCTTCATCCCACTCTTCTACCATTCCATCAACACACTGGGACTCCGAGGTCGAAGCACCATTATCGTTAACCTTTGGTTGAGAAATTTTGTTTTCGGTTGGATCAACGACAAGTGGCGTTTTGACCTTAAAGTCAGTGATTGGGTTATCATCCGGTGTGTTTACCATAGTATTCAACACAGGTGGAGGACAATTGTTATACCCCATCCCAGCATTTTTCTTTCCTGGACGCTGTGAAACCATGTAATCAAGAATGTAAGAAGCATTTGAATAACTTTTCAGCTTTTGATTTAAAGTTTCATAATCACATTCGACAAGCGCCAGCTTTTTCTTTGTTTCATCAATCGTGTTTAAATAAAAGGTGATGGCATTTTGTTTGTTGAGAACACAGATTTCTAATTCATGAACTTGCCTGTTTAAAAGATCAATTTTATTTTTGAAGGCAAGTTCGTTTCCCTTTAAAACACGGTTTGCTTCAAGACAACCAGTTAAATCAGCAATTAAGTCTGTGTTGTGACTTTTAAGTGCCTCAACTTTCTTTTCAAGTTCATCACAAATTAAACACGGTTGAGATTCAGACTCACTTTCAAAACGGTTAGAATTTACCTGAATGCCTGTGGATGTTTTTACCATAAAAGCACAGCTACAGGTAGATTCAGAAGAGGAATTGTTATCATCCACATCAGCTGTCGATTGACTTGAAGAGACGACAGATGATTTTTCTTCATTCTCAGCTGTGAAGCCAGAACTGTTTGAAGATGTGTCGTCTTCAGCTGATGAACTTTCTGAAGCAATCTCTCTCTCAGCATCAGAATATGATTCTTCATTGATTTCTACAGCCTTTGCCATGTAAGCTCTATCCCCTGAACTGCCATCAGCTCCAAATTTAAAAGACCAATCAACAGTCTCATCTGTTTGAACAACCATAGCTTTTGTTCCACTTGAAGTGCCCTTATCTTGTGCAAGAGTAACTGGAACAAGGTTTGTTTCTGTATTTTGAGTTTATGGCTTCGGTTGGCTTTGACGGTTGTTGAAAGGGTTGCGGTTTCCAGTCTGTTTAGGCTTTTCACATTGCCTAGCAAAATGCCCTTTCTCACCACAGTTAAAACAAACAACAACAGACAGATCAAAACCATAAGTAGTGTCTTTGTTCCCTTCGAGAGTTTTTCCTGTCCTTTTTACTTAATCTCTCGCTCTTCTGACTGCACTTGCAAGAGCCCACATTATATCAATTCGATCCATTTCATCCTTATCAATCTGAGCATAGTCTTCTGCTGTCAGATGACTGTTTCCAACCTGTCCAGCAACAAGACTGTCATATGAATTGATAACGGTAGACAACAGTGCCATGTGTTCCTTGGCCACTTCGATAGTAACCTTGTCGAAGTTGTCTGTTTGCAATTTAATGGGGCTTGGTGGAGGAGTACTAGCAGTATTTCCCTGCTTTGGAACCGAGCTTGATGAAACTAAAGCATGAGCTGTTGAAGACTGGCTGGCTGAAACATTTGACATGTTTGATACAAACGCAGTCTGCAAAGGAACATTTTGTTGAGTTGATGTAGAATAGTACAATGAAGGATCCTGAGCTTGTACGCCTCTCTTTAGCTTCCACTTATTCAACACCTCTTGTTCTCTCAATTTCTGAAGAAATTCATTGATGTCAATGGTTCCAAGAGTATTGTTCTGTTTGAGAACCATCAAGAATGAATCCCATTTTGGTGGTAGCGCATCTGCCATGCATTGAACCTTTTCTTCTTTCGTTGTTTTGATCTCATGGGCATGCAATTCACTCATCAAGTGATAGAATCTCTCAATTAGATCATCTAAGGACTCATTCCCAATATACATGAAATTATCAAATTCCTTCTTAATGGCCTTAGCATTGATAGTTTTCAACGAAGCATTTCCTTCGTGACGTTGTTCTAAGGCATCCCACAGAGATTTTGAAGATGTAAACTGCCTGAATTGATGAAATATTTCTCTTGATATGGCCTGAGATAGGATAGCATATGCCTTCTTTTCTAAGTCATAATCTTTTCTTTGTTGTTCGCTTAAAAGGGAAGGCAAAACAGGAGTTCCATCCTCACTCAACACTTTCTAATATCCATTCTCTAACATCATCCATAAGTTTGTATCAACTCCATTAATGTGTATCCATTGTCATGAGTTTTGGAGCCTTATTAGCATTTCCAGTTTCATTATCGATTAATAACAAGTTTTGGATTTTGCTGTTCTGACTGGCAACAAAGGCTAAGTCCGACATGGTAAAAAAAAGTTTTTCGACACTAAAAAAAAATTCAGAAGAGATTTGTGCGAATGGGTCTATTCGTGCGAATGGAATTTTCTATTCGTGCGATTGGAAGCTTGAACGAATGAGCAGGAGACTTGATCTATTCGTGCGAATGGTAGGAGCCATTCGTGCGAATGAAGTTCATCATAGTATCCATTCGTACGACAGAGAGCTGTTTGACTTTTTTGCACCAAAAAGCACCAATGATTGAGCCTTTTATCAGATCTGGAAACTGAAACGATCAGATCACTCAGAAGCAATAATCATAAGTTTTGAACGTGGCTAAACAGCGATCAAGTGATCTTTATAACATTCAAGAAGATAGAAAAAGCAAGATTAGATTTTCTATGTTGAATCTAGAGCACAATGGCTCTGATACCACTTTGTTGGATCGGGATCTACCTTGATTCAATGATTCAACACATTAACCGAACCAAATCGTGCGGAATCCGATTTGATTGGCAATCCAATCTATGACACGGATCGGGTCGTGAGAAACGAGCGGATTAGATATCGAAACGAAGGTTTCTATCGACCCTTTGGTGTAGAGAAGTTGGATACAAGACCTGGAAACTCTCAGCGGACAGAGATTCGACAATGCCGGTGCAAAGAGTTTGTGTGTGTTCTGTTGCTTAGTCTGGTTCTGCTCTGGTTAGTCTCTGCTATTTTTTTTTGTGCTCATGAAGTGAAAGTTATATATATAGTGCAGAGGCCATTCGTACGAATAAGCCATGTGAATGGACTCATTCGTGCGAATGAATCAGTAGAATGGTTCATTTGTAAGAATGAATCATCAGAATGGTTCATTCGTACAAATGAATCATTCTCATGACTTATTCTAGCGAATGAATCATTCTCATGATTTATTCGCGCGAATGGATCATTCTCATGATCCATTCGTGCGAATGGGCCTTTCATTAGCACGATTGATCAACGTTATCGATATTTATCAGATCGTTTAATACACAGTCGTTATATATGAGTAAACATTAAGGATAAACATGTAATTTCATTAATATATCAAATAGTTACATTAAACATAGATGAAATACATACTACAAGGGATTAGGGACATATCATGCATCTACAAACATCGGGAGCAAAACCTGCAGAAGGCGTTAAGAAGAAGGCTAGGGCATTTGTTTTAAATGTAAATGAAGCAGCCAAAATGCCAGATGTGATTACTGGCATGTTTCTTTGTCAATACCTATGCAAAGGTTTTATTTGATTTTGGTGCAAACCAAAGTTTTATAGATATCAAATTCTATAAGCTATTAGATAAAACTTTAGCTCGATTAAAAAAATCTTACAAAGTCGAGACTTCTAATGGGGATTTAGTTAAAATTTCTAGTTCCTTAAATGACTATAAGATTTCTATATTCGAACATGTCCTACTAGTGCAATTGTTGCCCATGACTTTAGCCGGATTTGACATTGTTCTGGGAATGGATTGGTTATCTGCCAACCAAGCCCAAATAAATTACGACAAGAAATCTATTGAAATCCATGTGGCTGATGGTAAGATAATTACTATCAAAGGAGATAAATGTTCCAATCCAATTGGAATTCTATCACTCCTTAAGGCAACAAAATATATGAACAAAGGATGCTTAGCATACCTGGTGTTACTTACAACTAACAAGGAAACAAATCCTTTAGAAAAAGTACCTGTAGTATCCGAGTATCCGGAAGTATTCGCGGAGGAACTACCAGGATTACCTCCTGATCGAGAAGTGGAGTTTAGAATAAATCTGGTACCGGGAACAGCTCCAATAGCTAAAGCCCCGTATATATTAGCACCCACAGAAATGGTGGAATTGAAGAAACAACTTGAAGAGTTGTTAAAAAAAGGATTTATAAGACCAAGTTCTTCACCTTGGGGAGATACAATATTATTTGTTAAGAAGAAAGACGGATCAATTCGTATGTGTATTGATTACCGTGAACTGAACAAGGTCAGGATCAAGAACAGATATCCGCTTCCCCGAATTGATGATCTGTTGATCAGCTTCAGGGAGCATGTTGTTTTTCAAAGATCGATCTTCATTCAGGATATCATCAAATGAAAGTACAAGAAGAAGACATATCCAAGATTGCATTCAGAACAAGGTACGGAAATTATGAGTTCATTGTGATGCCGTTCGGACTCACTAATGCTCCAGCAGCATTTATGGATATGATGAATCGAATCTGCAAACCTTATTTTGGATAAATTCGTTATCGTATTCATAGACGATATACTTATTTACTCTAAAAGTAAGGAAGAACATGCAGAACACCTGAAAGTAATTCTTGAATTACTTAAGAACGAGAAATTGTATGCCAAATTCTCGAAATGTGAATTCTGGTTATCTGAAGTTCAATTTCTTGGGCATCTAATAAATACCAACGAAATTCAAGTCGATCCTGCTAAGATTGAAGCAATTATTAAATCGGAAGTTCCGAAGTCGCTGACCGAAGTTCGGAGTTTCTTAGGTTTGGCGGGATATTACCGAAGATTTATCCAGGACTTTTCCCGAATTGCCGTTCTTCTTACTTCATTAACAAGAAAATCTGTGACATATGAATGGGGATCAAAGCAGGAAGAAGCTTTTAAAATACTAAAACAAAAGTTAACCAATGCTCCAATACTGGCTTTGCCAGATGGAACTGAAGACTTTGTAGTTTATTGTGATGCTTCACACACCGGTCTTGGTAGTGTGTTAATGCAAAGAAACAAATTCATTGCATATGAATCTCGATAATTGAAAACTCATGAACGGAACTATACGACTCATGACTTGGAGTTGGGTGCCATAATTTTTTGCATTAAAGTTATGGAGACACTATCTCTATGGAGTCAGGTTCACTGATCATAAAAGTTTGAAATATGTCTTTGGTCAGAAAGAGTTAAACATGAGACAGAGAAGGTGGTTAGAGATCTTGAGTGATTATGATTGCGAAATTTATTATCATGAAGGTAAAGCTAATGTAGTAGCTGATGCCTTAAGCCGAAAAGAAAGAGAAAAGCCTAAAAGAGTGCGTGCTTTGTGACTCGAATTAAAATTCGATCTCTCTGAACAGATTAAAGAAGCACAAAAATTGGCCTTAGAAGAAACTAATATTGAACAAGAAAGGCTAGGAAAAATGATTAATCAATTAATCAAAGGAAGTGTTGATCTTTGACGAATGAATAAACGAGTATGGGTGCCGATGATAGGAGATCTTCAAATAAGAATCCTTGAAGAAGCTCATAAATCAAAATATATCATGCACCTAGGAGACGATAAAATGTATAAGGATCTGAGGCCAGATTACTAGTGGATTGGAATGAAAAAGCATATTGCTTCCTATGTTACAAAATGTCTAACTTGTTCACAAGTTAAGGCTGAACACCAGAAACCATCTGGGTTATTGCAACAACTTGAAATTCCTGTTTGGAAATGGGAAATGATAACCATGGACTTCATTACAAAACTACCCCGAACAAGTCGTGGGAATGACACTATCTGGGTTATCATTGATATACTGACTAAGTCTGCCCATTTTCTTCCAATGAAAGAAACTTATAGCATGGATAAGTTGGCACAAATGTATGTCAATGAAATCGTGTCTTTGCATGGTGTGCCATTATCCATAGTGTCAGATAGAGATAGTCGTTTTACGCCTCGATTCTGGCAAAGCTTCCAGAAAGCTCTTGGAACACGATTAAATCTTAGCACTACTTATCATCCTCAAACGGATGGTCAGAGTGAAAGAACAATACAAACTCTGGAAGATATGCTTCGAGCTTGTGTAATAGACCTGGGAGGAAGTTGGGACGACCACTTACCTCTAATGGAATTTTCGTATAATAATAGCTATCACACAAGTATCCAAGCTGCCCCATTTGAAGCCTTATATGGTAGAAAATGCAGAACTCCTGTCTGTTGGGAAGGGATTGGAGAAAATCAATTGTCAGGTCCAGAAATAGTTCAGGAAACAACTGACAAAGTATTACAAATTCGTGAATGTTTAAAAGTGGCTCGTCATAGACAGAAAAGTTATGCTGATAAACGTCATAAGCCGTTAGAATTTTCTGTGGGTGATCATGTGTTGTTAAAAATCTCACCTTGGAAGGGTGTAGTACGATTCGGAAAGAAAGGAAAACTCAGTCCAAGATTCGTTGGACCATTCAAAATTCTAAAAAGAATCAGACCGGTCGCCTATCAACTTGAATTGCCAGAGAAAATGAACTGTCACACCCCAGCCGGCGGCGGATTAAACGCCGGGGCTGACACGGTTGTTCAAAAGCTCATGATCATCTAATTAATGCGAAGATATTTATTAATCATATTAAATGATCCGTTATAAGAATAATGAAAAGACAAGATTTAACATAACATAAGTTCCAGTTTATTTTCTAGGTCCAAGTCCTACGTGAGCAGCAAGAGCCTTAAGCAGAAGCACCTGAAACATGCGAGTAAAAGTCAACTACAAGTAGTTGGTGAGCAACATAGGTTTTGACACCAATACCAAAGTTTAGATAAAGTTTACGATTCAAAAGATTCTAATGCAGATCTAAAGCATATCTAATAACACATAAGGCTCCAAGCGTACAGTTCAACCCTGGTAAATGAAATATAGCTGCCACAATCCCACGGATTGCCGTTTTGATAAAAGGGTTAGATAACACCCGAAGTTTTATAGTTCACATGGGGAGATACACCCATGACAATAGTTCACATCCAACATGGGGAGATACACCCATGATGATGGTTCACACCAACAACAACCCGCCAAGGTTATGTGGTAAGTTTAGTTTAGTTTCGGTTTCCCCTATAAATGATCATGCTAGGTACTACCTTAGGCTTGCAACACAAGTTAATGAACGTACTGGCATGCATTCATGCAATGGTCACCAAATAGCTAAAGATATAAAGCATGTAGAACATAGCATAGAATCAAGTTAATGAATCGTGTAGATAAGATAGTTTAGTTAATGCATGTTTCACCCCAAAACAAAAGCAGTAAAAAGGGGGCTATGAAAACTCACTTGGATGTAGAGCTGAAGATGATTAAGTTTGATGGATATTATGAGGAATACTCACAACAAACCTACAAGATAGATTTGAATTCTAGGATTTGAGATAGGTTGTACAAGATAATGAGAGTTGAGATTTGAAGTTGAGTTTGTATAAGTTTTGGGATTTAAAAGATTGTTTATGTCACAAGTTGGGATTTTAAAGTGACACAGTTCTATATGTTTAGGTTTTTATAAGTTTTGGAGCGGTTAGTTAAATAAAATAAGGATTTGTATAATAGATACGTTTTAAGTGAGATGAACGAGATTTGTTTAAGTATCTAGTTAAAAATAATCATTTAAATAATTATCTTTGGTTAAAATAATTATTTTTTGTTAAAACAATTATTTTTAAGTTTAAGAGATTTTAATAATGTTTAAGAATAACATTATTAATTTATAAGATTGATTTAATAAGTTCGTCTAAATAACATATTTATTTAGAAGTTTATATAATAATACAAAGTTTCATTGGTCTCAAAATAAAAGAAAGTTAATATAAATAAATAAAAAAAAATGGATTTAATTTAGCTAATTTATAAAAGTTTTAAAAAGTAACCCAAAATGAATAAAAGTTATTTCATAAGTTTTAGATTTTATTGTTTTATGATTTTAGAATTTACATAAAATTTATTTAAAATTTTTCTAAAATTTTTTTGAATGTAAAAAGAGTGCTAAAAAAAAAATAAAACAGAAAATTTACCCCTCCTGGGGATCGAACCCGCGGCCTGAACCGGGTCACACCCACACACACAACTTAACCGCTAGACCAGGGCATGATGCCGTGGTCTAAACCAGTTTCAATTATACTTAACACATGCTCCCCCGACTTCATCTTCCTCCCAAACCACCCGAAACCCTAGCCGAGCAATTCGCTCAATCCGGCTAATAGCCGGTCGTGAATCCTTGGGGCTTTTGTTCCCCTAGTTCCCACGGTTCGAATGGTATGATTATTACCATAGTTAGTTATGCAATTCGTGAGATCGGCCAAGAAATAGTCGCGGCGGTTCTTTGACTGATTGGAGCTTCCGATAGTGGGTTACGACGATTTTGAGGCCGTGGCAAGCTTGTGGTGTCCGTCTCCGATGGTCAGGTTTAGCTATTTATAGGGGATTTTGGCGTAATCGAAGCGATCGAGCTCCCACTTTTCAAAGAGGTTGCGGTTACTGGATTGCTTGGCTTCACGACCATAGTCGTTCGATTAATGAGGGGAGACGGGCCGTTTCATTGCCACGATCGTTTAGCCGGTTTCGGGGACGGTCGATATTACCCCGTTTACGAGATCAAGGAAAAACCAGTAAAAGCCGGCCTCTTCAAGGCTCGAACTCACGATCTGCTTGTAGGAGAAGGAAATCTCGGAAATTACGTATTAGTCCCTGAAGTTTCCTTTGTTACATTTTATGTGTAAAGTTAGTTTTAAGTTAAGTTTAAAGTTTCAGAATTTGCAAATTAGGTCCTCAAACTTTCAAGTTTTATTATTTTATGCATTAAGTTGTGTTTTTAAGTTTCAAAGTTTTATAAAATAAACTCTAACTTTTTTACAAAGTTTAATTAGACTTGAAACTTATAAATCTTTAAAAAATTATATAAGTTATTAAATAAAGTAATAAATTCATTTTTTTTATTATAACTTAAATTAATTATTTAAGTCAATTACATTTTTAATTATAAATTTCTTATTTTTTCTTATTAAATCTATTAATAATTATACTCTAATATTTTTTTTTGTAATAAGTTGTATTATCATAATTATAAATGTATGTGTTCATTTATTTAGATAAAAGTAAATTAAATCAAATATGAGTATATAAGGGAATTCAAGAAATTTATTGGATGGTATAAATGTATTCCCAACATTAAATAAGTTACAACGCCGGACAAGTTAAGATAAGGTCGGAAATTCCTCGGGGATTACAGTCTCCCCTACTTTAGGAGATTTCGTCCCGAAATTTCACCACGAGGAGGGTCCTGGGAATAGATGAGGGTACTTGGCCTTCATTTGATCCTCACGTTCCCAAGTAAACTAAGGACCACGTTTGGATTCCCATCGAACCTTCACGATTGGAATTCGGCTTCGCTTGAGCTGCTTAACCTCCCGATCCATGATTTCCACGGGCTTCTCTACGAAGTGCATTGATTCGTCAACATGCACCTCGTCGAGCGGTATCTGGAGATTCTCGTCAGCCAAGCACTTCTTTAAGTTCGAAATATGGAAAGTCGGATGAATGTTACTAAGCTTTCCTGGTAGATCCAACTTGTAAGCTACCTTCCCAATCCGCTCCAGGATTTTAAAAGGGCCTACAAATCTCGGTGCAAGCTTCCCTTTCTTTCCAAAACGGACTACTTCTTTCCAAGGGGATACCTTAAGAAGGATTAGATCTCCGACCTGAAATTCCAAGGGTTTTCGACGTTTATCAGCGTAGCTCTTTTGTCGACTCCTTGCAGCCAGAAGGTTGTCTCGGATTTGCAAGATCTTGTCAGATGTTTCTTGGATGAGTTCGGGGCCAGTAATCTGTGATTCCCCAATCTCCGTCCAACATATAGGAGAGCGGCACTTGCGGCCATAAAGTGCTTCAAAGGGAGCCATGTCGATGCTCGTATGGTAGCTGTTATTATACGAGAACTCCACTAAGGGTAGGTGCAAGTCCCAATTACCCTTGAAGTCAATGACACAGGCTCTAAGCATGTCTTCGAGAGTCTGAATCGTTCGTTCGGACTGACCATCGGTTTGCGGATGGTAAGCCGTACTAAGATTCAACTGAGTACCCAAAGCTGATTGTAATGATTGCCAAAAACGAGAAGTAAACCGTCCGTCACGATCAGAGATGATATTGAGAGGTACACCGTGTCGACTAACGATCTCATCAATGTAGATTCGAGCCAACTTCTCAACTCGGTAGTCTTCACGGATAGGCAGAAAATGGGCAGATTTTGTCAAACGATCGATGATCACCCATATGCTATCATGACCACGAGACGTGTGCGGGAGTTTAGTTATGAAGTCCATGGCAATACACTCCCACTTCCACACAGGTATCTCGGGCTGTTCAAGCAAGCCAGATGGACGTTGGTGCTCGGCCTTAACCTTCGAACAAGTAAGGCACTTGGACACGTACAGAGCGATATCCTTTTTCATACCAGGCCACTAGTATTGGGTACGAAGGTCCTTGTACATTTTGTCTGCACCCGGATGGATAGAATAACGAGTCTTGTGAGCCTCGTTCATGACAAAAGTGCGGAGATTATCACGGTCAGGAATCCAAATGCGGTTTAGAAAGTAAAGTAACCCATTGGGTTTAGTTTCAAGCTGGAGTTCTGCACCGCATGACATTTCATTGTACATATTTCCTTCAGTGACCGAAAGATGTTGTGCTTCCAGGATACGGGTTTGAATATCATTTTGGATACGAATGCTATGGATCTTGATAGGTTCTTTACGACTGAGAGCATCGTCCACGACATTCGCCTTACCAGGATGGTAACGAATGTTGCAGTCGTAGTCGTTTAATAGTTCAACCCAACGCCTTTGCCTCATGTTGAGTTCTTTCTGATTGAAGATGTGCTGGAGACTCTTATGATCGGTGAAAATTTCACACTTAGTACCATATGGGTAGTGTCTCCAAATCTTGAGAGCGAAAACGACCGCACCCAGCTCAAGATCGTGCGTCGTATAATTCTTCTCATGGATTTTGAGTTGCCGAGACGCGTAAGCAATCACTTTGCCTCGTTGCATAAGAACACAACCAAGGCCTAAGTGAGAAGCGTCACAGTAGACGACAAAATCTTCAGTTCCGTCGGGAAGAGTTAGGATAGGAGCTTCACACAATTTCTGCTTTAGAGTCTGGAAGGCTTTCTCTTGCTTTGGTCCCCACTCGTAGGGCTTGCCTTTATGTGTTAAGGCAGTGAGTGGCACCGCAATTTTGGAAAAGTTGGCTATGAAACGACGATAATAGCCAGCTAAGCCAAGAAAAGAACGGACTTCGGTAGGGGTCTTTGGAGCTTGCCAGTTCTTCACTGCTTCAATCTTAGCAGGATCCACGTGAATACCCTTCTCGTTGACTATGTGTCCCAAGAATTGGACCTCTTTTAGCCAAAACTCACACTTGGAGAACTTAGCGTATAACTGCTCCTTCTTCAAGAGATCTAAAACCAAACGCAGGTGTTTCTCGTGCTCTGCTTTTGATTTTGAATAGATTAAGATATCGTCAATGAAGACGATCACGAACTTGTCCAAATACGGCTTACACACGCGGTTCATAAGATCCATGAATACCACGGGTGCGTTGGTTAGACCAAAGGGCATAACCATGAATTCATAATGGCCGTATCTTGTACGAAAAGCTGTCTTCGGGATATCAGAATCGAGGACTCGTAACTGGTGGTAACCAGAACGAAGATCAATCTTCGAGAAATAAGTCGAGCCTTGAAGCTGATCAAATAAATCATCAATCCTTGGGAGCGGATAAAGGTTCTTCACAGTAAGCTTGTTGAGCTCCCGGTAGTCGATGCACATCCGGAACGAACCATCCTTCTTTTTGACAAATAACACAGGTGCTCCCCAAGGAGAAACACTAGGGCGGATAAACCCTTTGTCAGAAAGTTCCCGGAGTTGGCTTGCGAGTTCTTGCATTTCTGACGGTGCAAGACGATAAGGAGACTTTGCTACAGGATTTGCTCCAGGCACTAAATCAATGCGAAATTCGACTTGACGTACCGGAGGAAGACCAGGTAAGTCCTCGGGAAATACTTTCGGAAAGTCTTTGATCACGGGGATATCTTGAGGACTTTTGTCTTTGCTCTTCTTATCCACAATATGGGCCAAGAACGCCACGCATTTCTTTCGTAAGCACTTCCGTGCGGTGGTGCAAGACATAAGCTTTAGCCCATTCGACGGCTTCTCTCCGTAGACTTCCAGGATGTCACCCGAGCCGAGGGGAATACGAATATACTTGTCAAAGCAGATAACTTCAGCATGATGCTCAGTCAGCCAATCCATGCCTACTATGATGTCGAAACCTCCGAGCGCCATAGGAATAAGGTTGATAGAGAAGTCATGATCGTTCAAGTTCAGAGTACAGTTTCTAATGATAGAATCACACGAGACAGAATAACCGTCTGCTACTAAGATGTCAAATGGTTTGTCTAGTTTAGCTCGATTCATGGCTAGTTGTGGTTCAAATTCAAAAGATACAAAGCTTCTATCTGAACCAGTATCAAATAGGATAGAGGCATATTGCTGGTTAATTAGGTACGTACCGTTCACCACCTCGTTGATGGCTTGAGCCTCATTAGCATTAATGTTGAAGGCACGTCCACGAGCTGCGGGGTTTGCATTCCCTTGGTTCACGATTCCCCGGTTCATGTTTCCCTGATTTATGTTCCCTTGAACCATGTTACCTTGGTTCATGTTGGCCTGGTTTACAATGACCAACCTAGGGCATCGGTTTCTGAAGTGGTTCGGGTCACCGCACTCATAACAAGCACGACCCTGGTTGATAGCAGCAGGAACCGGGATAGCAGGAACTGGAACGGCAGGCTGGTAAACTTGTGGTGCTGGAAGGATGCGGCAGGTAGCTGCCCAGTGCCCATAACGTCCGCATAGGGTGCACACACGGCATGGAGACTGGGTAGGGTGGTGTAGTCTGCAAGTGTTGCACAGCGGTGAGTTTCCCACATATTGCTTTTTGTTGGGGTTGGAGGTAGTTGGGGCTACTTGGGCCAAAGGAACGGCTGGAGTAACAATGGCAAAGTTCTTGCCCTTCCACTTTTTGTTGTTGAAAGAAGATCCAGGTCGGGTCTCCTTGGAAGATTCAGCAGTAACCTTCTCAGGCACTTTCTTGGCACCCTTTTTGAATAGGGTTCCAGCCTTGATATGGTTATCAGATAAGGTGGCAGCAAGACGAATGGCCTCTTCAAGGGTTGTCGGTTTGCTACCCAGGACAGTGTCCTGAATCTGCATCGGCAGGCCATTGATGTACTTCTCGATTGCTCGAGAGAGAGGAGTGATCATGTGGGGCACCAGTAGGCTGAGCTCGTGAAAACGAGTGGTGTAGGCAAGACTTTCACCACTGTCTTGCTTCAAGTCCCAAAACTCAGCTTCCAGTTTCTGAACTTCATTCCGAGGGCAAAACTCTTCTGTCATAAGAGCCTTGACCTCAGCCCAAGGTAGGGCTAGTGCAGTTTCCATTCCCCGGTTTCTTTTCTCTCCATTCCACCAGGTAAGTGCCCTCTTCTGGAAGACACTGGTAGCATAGCGAACCTTCAGGTTTTCAGGGCAGTCCGCATTGATAAAAGTTCCTTCAATGCTCTCGAACCATTGGAGAAGTCCAGTGGCTCCTTCATTTCCGAAGAACTTTGTAGGGTTGCAAGAGTTAAAATGCTTGAATGTGCACACCGGATTTCTGGGTGCAGCATTCTGGTTCAGCTGGTTCACCATGGTAGGCAGGATAGTAGCCATTTGCTGGATAATCCTGTCGGTAAGGTTGTTTCTGCGGTCACGACGGGGAGGCATTCTACAAGGGATGAATAGAGAGTTCATAAGATACGAGTTATGTTCAAGAGTTGGTACATAAGCTGCAAGTTAATAGTTAAAATGGAAGGTACCCTAGTGGGCACATTGACTTAGCAAGGCTCTGTAGGCTCATCTTAATGTCTGAGGAGTCATGCTTTAGCCTATAAGTGGGCACTCATCCCAAGAATTCCCAGGAAAGCATAACTGGTCCATCGGTTGATTTGGATTTATACGAAATGCTTTCCTAGACAGAATTCTCAGAATACAGGCACCCACCCTTCCGGATTGCACAAGTCCTCATTCATTAGTTAGAACCCACATACCTTTGAGAGTTTTTGTTTGGATTAGACTTTCCAGTCTAAGAATATAGTTCACTTGTAGTTCACGTAGTTACATCAAGTAGCTAGAAATAGATAGTTGTAGATAAGCATGGCATAGAGGAGTTCCTAATGATGTACACGAGTTAAACTCATGTTTGGGACTCCTAGGTTATAGTCTAGGTCATGTGTCTAATAACCTAATTCCCTATAACCATGGCTCTGATACCAATCTGTCACACCCCAGCCGGCGGCGGATTAAACGCCGGGGCTGACACGGTTGTTCAAAAGCTCATGATCATCTAATTAATGCGAAGATATTTATTAATCATATTAAATGATCCGTTACAAGAATAATGAAAAGACAAGATTTTACATAACATAAGTTCCAGTTTATTTTCTAGGTCCAAGTCCTACGTGAGCAGCAAGAGCCTTAAGCAGGAGCACCTGAAACATGCGAGTAAAAGTCAACTACAAGTAGTTGGTGAGTAACATAGGTTTTGACACCAATACCAAAGTTTAGATAAAGTTTACGATTCAAAAGATTCTAATGCAGATCTAAAGCATATCTAATAACACATAAGGCTCCAAGCGTACAGTTCAACCCTGGTAAATGAAATATAGCTGCCACAATCCCACGGATTGCCGTTTTGATAAAAGGGTTAGATAACACCCGAAGTTTTATAGTTCACATGGGGAGATACACCCATGACAATAGTTCACATCCAACATGGGGAGATACACCCATGATGATGGTTCACACCAACAACAACCCGCCAAGGTTATGTGGTAAGTTTAGTTTAGTTTCGGTTTCCCCTATAAATGATCATGCTAGGTACTACCTTAGGCTTGCAACACAAGTTAATGAACGTACTGGCATGCATTCATGCAATGGTCACCAAATAGCTAAAGATATAAAGCATGTAGAACATAGCATAGAATCAAGTTAATGAATCGTGTAGATAAGATAGTTTAGTTAATGCATGTTTCACCCCAAAACAAAAGCAGTAAAAAGAGGGCTATGAAAACTCACTTGGATGTAGAGCTGAAGATGATTAAGTTTGATAAGTTTGATGGATATTATGAGGAATACTCACAACAAACCTACAAAATAGATTTGAATTCTAGGATTTGAGATAGGTTGTACAAGATAATGAGAGTTGAGATTTGAAGTTGAGTTTGTATAAGTTTTGGGATTTAAAAGATTGTTTATGTCACAAGTTGGGATTTTAAAGTGACACAGTTCTATATGTTTAGGTTTTTATAAGTTTTGGAGCGGTTAGTTAAATAAAATAAGGATTTGTATAATAGATACGTTTTAAGTGAGATGAACGAGATTTGTTTAAGTATCTAGTTAAAAATAATCATTTAAATAATTATCTTTGGTTAAAATAATTATTTTTTGTTAAAACAATTATTTTTAAGTTTAAGAGATTTTAATAATGCTTAAGAATAACATTATTAATTTATAAGATTGATTTAATAAGTTCGTCTAAATAACATATTTATTTAGAAGTTTATATAATAATACAAAGTTTCATTGGTCTCAAAATAAAAGAAAGTTAATATAAATAAATAAAAAAAATGGATTTAATTTAGCTAATTTATAAAAGTTTTAAAAAGTAACCCAAAATGAATAAAAGTTATTTCATAAGTTTTAGATTTTATTGTTTTATGATTTTAGAATTTACATAAAATTTATTTAAAATTTTTCTAAAATTTTTTTGAATGTAAAAAGAGTGCTAAAAAAAATAAAACAGAAAATTTACCCCTCCTGGGGATCGAACCCGTGGCCTGAACCGGGTCACACCCACACACACAACTTAACCGCTAGACCAGGGCATGATGCAGCCAGTTTCAATTGTACTTAACACATTCTCCCCCGACTTCATCTTCCTCCCAAACCACCCGAAACCCTAGCCGAGCAATTCGCTCAATCCGGCTAATAGCCGGTCGTGAATCCTTGGGGCTTTTGTTCCCCTAGTTCCCACGGTTCGAATGGTATGATTATTACCTTAGTTAGTTATGCAATTCGTGAGATCGGCCAAGAAATAGTCGCGGCGGTTCTTTGACTGATTGGAGCTTCCGATAGTGGGTTACGACGATTTTGAGGCCGTGGAAAGCTTGTGGTGTCCGTCTCCGATGGTCAGGTTTAGCTATTTATAGGGGATTTTTGCGTAATCGAAGCGATCGAGCTCCCACTTTTCAAAGAGGTTGCGGTTACTGGATTGCTTGGCTTCACGACCATAGTCGTTCGATTAATGAGGGGAGACGGGCCGTTTCATTGCCACGATCGTTTAGCCGGTTTCGGGGACGGTCGATATTACCCCGTTTACGAGATCAAGGAAAAACCAGTAAAAGCCGGCCTCTTCAAGGCTCGAACTCACGATCTGCTTGTAGGAGAAGGAAATCTCGGAAATTACGTATTAGTCCCTGAAGTTTCCTTTGTTACATTTTATGTGTAAAGTTAGTTTTAAGTTAAGTTTAAAGTTTCAGAATTTGCAAATTAGGTCCTCAAACTTTCAAGTTTTATTATTTTATGCATTAAGTTGTGTTTTTAAGTTTCAAAGTTTTATAAAATAAACTCTAACTTTTTTACAAAGTTTAATTAGACTTGAAACTTATAAATCTTTAAAAATTTATATAAGTTATTAAATAAAGTAATAAATTCATTTTTTTTTATTATAACTTAAATTAATTATTTAAGTCAATTACATTTTTAATTATAAATTTCTTATTTTTTCTTATTAAATCTATTAATAATTATACTCTAATATTTTTTTTTGTAATAAGTTGTATTATCATAATTATAAATGTATGTGTTCATTTATTTAGATAAAAGTAAATTAAATCAAATATGAGTATATAAGGGAATTCAAGAAATTTATTGGATGGTATAAATGTATTCCCAACATTAAATAAGTTACAACGCCGGACAAGTTAAGATAAGGTCGGAAATTCCTCGGGGATTACATGAACGGTGTTCATGATGTATTTCATGTGTCAAACCTGCACAAGTGTTTGGTTGATGAATCTCTGGTAATGCCTCTGTAAGATGTAGAGGTGGATCCAAATCTGAAATTTGTTGAGCAACCTCTGCAAATTGAGGATCGTCAGGTTAAAAAGTTGAAAATGAAGAGGCTGGTGTTGGTAATAGTGAAATGGAACTCCATACGTGGACATGAGTTCACGTGGGAACTGAGAGGGAAATGAAAAAGAAATACCCGCACCTATTCCAATAAATCTAGAGGACGAGATTTGAATAAAGGTGGGAAGGATGAACACCTGGCCAAATCCGAGGTCCTAATTTGCCAATATTGGAACCTTAGGGGTTGGATTTGCTAAGTCCCTAAAGTTCAAAGGTTAAAATTGAAAAATATTGAAAATTGCTTGGTACCCTTAGCGGTCTGCTAGGGATTCCTGGCTATAGAGGTCCGCTAGCGTAGGTCCGCTAAGATTGAAGAGGTTGGGTGGCGGACCGCCACCACCTGGGTAACGGTCTGCTAGCCGCAATTTCTCGTAATGCCACGTTTCTGATAACTCAGCTTCAGAATCTGACGCGTGTCACCATGGCAGACTTCCACTCCCTCCGTAACGGTCCGCCAGCCATAGTCGAAGGAACGGTCCAATCAGGATTGGAGGTGTAGGCCTGACGCATGCCCTGAGCGGTAGCGGACCGCTACCACCCAGGCTAACGGTCCGCTACGGGTGGTGTCGAGCAACTATAAATAGCAAGCTCCGGACCCTCATTTCAGCACACCTCAATTCAAATAAACTTCTTCCAACTTCTTGGAGCTTCTATACCTCGATCCTCGTGCCCTAGTTACGGTAATTTGACTGACTTTCGCTTATTTTTCGCACTTTCGCTTATTTCCGAATTTGTGCGTTAAGATACTAACTTGACTTAGAACTTGCATTAAGGTTTACGCTAGCACTCAAGGACTACCTCTGAGATAAGATCAAGTTACTGTTAAGGTGAATATGTTTATCAGTCTTTATCTTCAAAACTTTGAAAGTTTTACGTTTACGAAATGGCAATAAATGTATTCAAAATTTTGATGCTTAAGGGCGTCTACGTAAAACATAAAGGCTATAAGTATACATAAAACTTGATCAAGGGATATACGCTTTATGGGTGAGATTCCCATATTGGGGCTGGTAATTGTCTATAACTGGATGTAAGACGGGGTCTCAGTTAAGGGATATCGCGGTAAGTAAGCCTACAAATGCCAGCAGTCCTTTTACATAAATTTTTGGTGTATACTGTGGTTGTACACTCAGATGAAATAGTTCTGCTGAATGGCTGATTGTACCCGCATTATGGTTAAATGTTTTGATATTGTATTTGCCAATTGAAACTGGTCATGATAATCATGTTCACCAGCGTTCGCGCTGACGTTTTATTTTCAAAAAATGTTTTCAGGTAATCAATGATTATCTATGAGATAGTCGTGGTGATAAATGTGTACATAAAGGGATGTTGATAGGGTTATGTGCTACTAGCATGGAGATAACTCTGAAGGAATAAAAACAATAGGAGATGTTAGGAAGATGTATTCATAGACATAGATACTCCGTTGTTATGCACAGGGTTAGGTGCTGGAAGGTAAAATCCTTAGATACCAATGCTGGTATAGCTTGGTATTGGATATGGTTAACTCTCCAGGCACATGCCAACTGCCTTGTGGCTCTAGTTTTACCCTGCTTATGCAGGTGACATGTAAATGGTCGTGGACCATGGTTTTTGTATACAGAAGGGGTATTTAAATCCCCAGTAAAATGAAATGATATTTTATTTATCCCCGCATTTGGAAAATATACAATATCAACCCTCGGGTTGATGTTTATTACAAGTTCGATCCAAAAGTAACTCCGCTTCCAAACTAACTCTGATTTCATAAATAAAATAAGATTGGAGGTGTCAATCTGGTCGCACGCCCGGGGTGTTCTGAAGCCGGGGTGTGATAGTTATCTGTCGGCAACGCTCTTGCCGATCTTGGTGCTAGCATCAACCTGATGCCCTACTATGTTTTTAAGAGGCTAAGCCTAGGAGAGCCGCAGCCGACGCGGATGAGTCTTCAACTTGCCGATCTATCTGTTAAGTATCTGCGCGGTTTTGTTGAGAATATGTTGTCAAGGGTCGACAAGTTCATCTTCCCTGTGGACTTTGTCATTTTGGATATGAACGAGGATGAGCATGTCCCTCTTATTTTGGGCCGCCCATTCCTAGCTACCGGTCACACGATGATAGATGTTTTTAGCGGTAAGCTGATCCTTGGTATGAACGACGAGAAGGTGACGTTCGACGTGAATAAGTCCATGAGGCATCCTAGCAGCCAGGACGATACACTGTACTTCATAGAGTCGATAATGTCACATGTGGGAGATTTCTTGAGTGATATCTGTGGGAGAGATGTGTCTAATACGCAAATCCTGGTTAGAGAGAATGGCAAAATTGATATGACAGCAACAGCCATTGAAGAGAGTTCGAGTCCTTTAGAGAGTAAGGCTGCCCAGGATCCCACTGGATTCGAGGAGATTGAGAGGAGTGAGCGTGTAGAGAGGCCGTCTGTTGAGAGCCCACCGTCCTCCTTTGAGATTAAGGAGTTATCTTCTCATTTAGAGTACGCTTTCCTGGATGATGAGAGGAAGCTTCCCGTGATTATTGTTGTGGATCTGACAGGAGACGAGAAGGAGAGACTGACTGGCGTGCTGAAGGCACATAAGCATGCGATCGCGTGGAAGCTAATGGATATCAAGGGTATAAACCCTTCCTTGTGCATGCATAAAATTTTGATGGAGAATGATTTAGCCAGTTGTGCTAGGGCAGCAGAGACTAAACCCTAAGATGCAGGAGATCGTGAAGAAAGAGGTGTTGAAGTTGTTGGATGCAGGGTTGATTTACCCCATTTCTGACTCTGCATGGGTTAGTCCAGTACAGGTTGTCCCCAAAAAAGGGGGAATGACAGTTGTGGTGAATGAGAGGAATGAGTTGATTCCGACTAGGACGGTTACAGGATGGAAAGTGTGTATAGATTATAGGAGGCTGAACGACGCGACTAGGAAGGATCATTTTCTGCTACCGTTCATTGATCAGATGCTGGAGCTCTGGCGGGACAACAATTCTATTGCTTTCTCGATGGCTTTTCTGGTTATTTCCAGGTCCCCATTTCACCCGAGGACCAGGAGAAGACCACTTTCACGTGCCCCTATGGTACGTTTGCTTACCACCGTAGGCCCTTCGGGCTATGCAATGCCCCAGCTACCTTCCAGCGCTGTATGATTGCTATCTTTCATGATATGGTCGAAGACTTTATGGAGGTCTTTATGGACGATTTCTCCTTTGACCACTGCTTGAGGAACTTGGATAAGATGTTGGCACGATGTGAGAAGACGGATTTGATGCTAAACTAGGAGAAATGCCACTTTATGTGTAACACCCTTAAATTTAAAACACCAGCTATAATAAACAATTACACACGCGAAAGCATTTAGCCCAAGAATTTTTTTTTATGTCTTTGCATGTCGCGAAGAACTAGGACCTCTCCCTTCGCGTGGCGCGAAGGAGTCCAAAATGGGAAGGTCCGGATGCCAGGTCTTCGCATGTCGCGAAGACCAGAACCTGGTTTTTCGCGTGGCACGAAAAGCCTCTTTTTCCAGAAAGTTTCCAGACCTGTGCAGTTTTTAACACATAACCAAAATTTCCATCTTTAACCCATTTTGTCAATAAATTTTGCCAACACTTATATATGGGTTCTAACATTCAAAACAACATAATTTTCATCAATACAACAATTTTCAAGTATCATTAACATCCATTAGATGGGCTTCTAAATACACCCGAAATCACTAAAACTGTGCATATGAGAATCCAACATACTCCTTAGACTTGACCTTGACTATCCTGAATCTTTTCCTATGTAACACCACATATAATACTATTAGTAATGAAGATAGGACATATGAAACAAGTAAATACTACTTGTTTTCGTCCATTCACCCATTTGACCCGTTTCCACCCAAATGTGTCATTAGGCTACATATCACTTGCATTTCACCTACAAATTTCATTCTTTTCATTTGTCATACATAACATTTCCATTTCCATTATCGCACAAAGGCCATAAACTCATTTTCATTATGATTCTTAGATCATAACTTCATATTCACATATCCATTATGGTACTTAGACCATAACTCCATATCCTCATTTCCATTATAGTATTTAAACTATAACTACATTCATTCACTTACTCATACACCTCTATACACATTCATTCCACATTACACATTATGCAACTTATCACATTATACATACAACATTGCATATAACACCACATATAACCCTATTTAACATCAATTACTAAGTAAGTGCAAGAACACTTACCTTTTGGGTTAGAAGATCCCACACCACCTTCAAGTTTTGCAATTTGATTACCTAAACATATACACCTATTTTAGTAATCTAACCATACATCAAAATCACATTATAATTGGGTTTACAACCCAATTTCCCATTTCTAACCCAAACTGACCCGTTTGAGTTATACTAAAATCCAAACACCCTCCTTCACCCCAAACTCACCTACTTGAGTTTCATTATCCTTATCTTAACAAAAATTTTCATTCAATAATTATTATTAGGTTAATTTGGTGTTCATTCAAGTGTCTAACATCATATAAACACTTAATCATAACTAATTCAACATTCTATCATCATAATCCAAACACCCCCAAATTTCTCCATATGAACCCTAACTTCTCATAATCAAAATCAAAGGGTTCTAGGATGTTAATCACCATTCTTTACCTTTACTTTAGCTAGATTATCAACAATCTAACACTAATTAACCACATGCATTGTAAATTTTGGATTTCACCCAAAACCCACCAAGAACACGTCAAAGGTGAAATCAAAAGTAAGATAATCACTTACTTGATGTTAGGAAGGTGTTGTGTGAGCCAAAACCTTCACGAATTCAAGCTAAATTGCACGATTTAGCTCCAACTCGTCTTTTATCCTTTTTCTCTCTTGAAATGAACGACCCTTTTCACTAAATGAAGACCAATTTTGACTTTCACTAGTCAAATATGGCAGATTTGCCATTTTACACTTTTAGCCCCTCAACTTCCATTTCACCCATATTCATTCCAAAATTAGTTAAAAACTAATATAACTCCATTACTAACTTGAAACCCACTTGTTTCAACCTATTTCTAAAATATTATTTTCACCATAATATTTATTAGAACATTTATTTATTTATAACGAAACCCGGATTTTGGTTCGTTACATCATGGTGAGAGAGGGCATAGTGCTAGGGCACAAAATATCACGTGCAGGCATAGAGGTAGATAGAGCTAAAGTGAAGAAAATCTCTAAACTTCCACCGCCGACATGTGTGAGAGCGATTAAGAGTTTTCTTGGCCACGCCGGTTTTTACCGGAGAGTCATTCGCTATTTTTCTAAGATAGCGAGGCCGATGACTCAGTTGTTGGAGAAGGATGTGCCCTTTGTGTTTTATGATGAGTTTTTGAGGGCGTTTGAGTTGCTGAAGGGCAAGTTGGTTGATGCCCTTATCATGGTAGTCCCAGATTGGTCACTTCCATTCGAGTTGATGTGCAATGCAAGCGATTTTGCAGTAGGGGCGGTTTTAGGATAGTGGAAGGACAAACACTTCCATCCTATTTACTATGCCAAACGGACCTTGATTGATGCCCAAGAGCACTACACCACCACGTAGAAGGAGTTGTTGGACATGGCGTTTGCATTCGATAAATTCAGGTCCTATCTTGTGCTGTCCAAAACCATCGTTTACAAAGACCATGCGGAAGTGAGATATCTCTTCAGCAAGCAGGATGCTAAACCCTGTCGTATTCGTTGGATCCTGTGGCTGCAAGAGTTTGATATAAAGATTAGAGATAAGAAGGGGGAAGAAAACGTGGAAGCCGATCACTTGTCATGATTAGAGGATGCTGAGAGTGAGCACATGGGAGTTCAGATTGATGACCATTTACCCATGGAGACTTTGATGAGAGTGAGTGCGAGTGAGGATGATTGCCCTTGGTTCGCGGACTACACGAACTACCTTGTTGATGGCACATTGATAAAGGGCATGACTCACTAGTAGAAGAAGCAATTCTTCACGAATATTAAGCACTACATTTGGGAGGATTCACATCTGTTTGGAGTAGGAGCGGATCAGGTGATTAGGAGATGTGGAGCCGAGGGTGAGGTTGAGAGCATTTTGAGGCAGTGCCATGAGGGTCCCACTGGAGGTCATAATGGGGCCAGCTACACAGCTAAGCCGGTGTTTGATTCAGGTTTTTATTTGCCGATGATATTTAAGGATGCTCACGCGTTTGTTAGGAGATGTGATGCATGCCAGAGGATGGGGAACATCTCTTCTAGGAATGAGATGCCACAGAACCCCATCCAGATTGCTGAGGCGTTTGATGTACGGGGGGCTGATTTTATGGGACCGTTGCCCTTATCTCGAGGGAATAAGTACATATGATACAAGAGTAGTTGTGAGGTTCTTGAGGAAGTTGTTTGCTAGATTTGGTGTGCCAAAGGCACTGATTAGCGACGGAGTTACCCACTTCTGCAATGCGCGGATGGAGAAAACCTTGCCAAGATATGGGGTCACCCATTGACTTGCAACGACTTATCATCTGCAGACTAGTGGGCAGGTAGAGGTTAGCAACCGAGGGATTAAGCGGATCCTAGAGAAAACGGTTAGATCGAATAGGAAGGATGGGGCAGATTAGCTAGATGATGCACTCTGGGCTTTCCGTACGGCATTCAAGACACCTATCGGTTCCACACCATTTAGGTTGATTTACGGGAAAGCGTGTCATCTACCGGTTTAGTTAGAGCATCGTGCATACTGGGCCCTCTGCATCGTCAACCTTGATTAGCCTAAGGCAGGGGAAAATCAGGTGTACGAGTTGCATGAGTTAGAGGAGCTGAGGGATCATGCATATATGCGATCATATGATTATAAGTTGAGAACTAAGAAGTTGCATGATCGCCACATAAAAGGTGGTAAGGAGTTTGAGGTTAGAGATCGAGTGTTGTTGTTTAATTCCCGGCTGAGGTTATTCCTGGGAAATTTAAGATCTCGATGCTCGGGCCCGTTCACAGTCATTCAGGTTTTTCCTTACGGGATGATAAAGATAGAAGGAGAAGATGGAGCGCAGTTCAAGGTAAATGGGCGTAGATTGAAGCACTATATCACTAGCCCGGTTACGAAATGCTCAGTAGAAATGGTGCACCTCGACCTGCCACAGAACTAAGTGTGAGGATGAGTCAGGCTGAGGACTCGGTAAACCAAGCGATCTCGGGAGGCAACCCGAGTTGTATTTCTCATATGTTTTCTGTGTTTGTGTTTTGTTTATGTCATGTCTTGCAGGGATTCGTGCGTGATTCAGTGGGGGCAAATCATTAGGAATGCAGTCCCAGGTATTTTTATAGTTGTTTTTATAATTGGACAAGTTTTTATGGAAATTGGGATGAAAAAATTTTTAGGGAGCCAAATTTTTTCTAAGTATAAAAAACGAAATAACTTTCTGTGATTTACACCCTGTCGCGGTATGCGAGAGTCAGAGGAGGACTCTTTGCGGTACGCGAGGGCCAAGAATCTTGGCCGGCCTAAAACCCACCTCCTCGCGGTACGCGAGGAGTGTCTAGGGTTTCTTCACGACACGCGAGAACTCCCTGGTTTTGCCCTTTTCCTTGTTTTCCATGGTTTTCCACCACCGTTTATCACCATCACCCATTACCATCTTATCCACCATCATCCACTACCATGGGAAGCTAAAAACCGTTCATGACCGATGATCCACCTTGTTGTGGCATTCATGTCTATGTGTTTGCCACATATCCGGTACGTGCCATTTCATTCTATCTTGAGTCTTAGCGAGCCATTCGAGTATGTTATTTTAATTTGAGTCTATAACATGAGTCAGTTTAATGCTACTGGTTTGTTTGAGTTTTATTTTGCAGGTATTGTTCGCTCCGTCCGTACTCAATATCCATTTGGGCGGAGTCGATCTTAATCTGATCTTTGTGTAAAGGTAACCTGACAGGATGTGTGCAACCATGACCAAAATGCTATACGGTGCACAAATGGAAGAACAACGCTGGACATTTCAGTGCATATACATTACCAGCTAATTCATTTCCTGGTTATGTTTGTCTTGTTATTTTTTTTAGTGTTTCTTGCTTCACATTGAGGACAATGTGTGTTTCAAGTGTGATGATGGGAGACTGTTGAGTCTAAGTTTGTTAGTTCTGTTTTTCTTTATTTTTTTTAAATATATATATATATAATAATAAAATTCAAAAAAATATTTTCTTTGTCTTTGCAAGTCCCGAGAGTTTCACATACTATTTTATGTCCGAGCACACAAAAGTCCTCTTTTTGTGCGATGTAAATCAAGAGTTTTAAGCTGGTCGGGTGTGGGTTTGCGTTTCCCTAACGCGGTATTCTACAAGTATTCAGGATTAAGTGTATTCAACTAGTCGGTTTTTTTCAGTAATAAAATCAATTGGGATGCCTAGGAGAGTGGAACAAAGTAGACGGTAATAATTGTGCATGACTCGTATCGATAACCCGATTCCACACACTTCAGTGAGATTTTGAGCCTTTTCATATTCATTCTATTTTCACTGCTTTTCGTTTGATGTGCGTATTACCTGGATGATTTGTCTGGTTAGAACTTGATTATCTTGATACATTTCGAGGCCTAGGTTTAGATAGCATACAAAAATGATCTAAGGCATTAGGATTTAACCCCTTTTTATTTAGCCTTTCCTTTTGTTTTCTCTACCTGAACATTATCCCTAAGTGAACCCTTTTGAGCCTTATTCCCTTTCATTTGATTAACCCACATATTACCCCTTAGCCTTTTAGCATTTTTTTATTTTAAACCCCGTGTCACTGGTCTGAATTGATTTAAGCTTGTACAATTAGAGATAGCAAGAAAAAAAAAATTCATGAGATAATCACAAAAATAGGTATTCCAGTGAATAAGTGTGAGAATCAAAGATCCTCACAGTTTAGCATAGTTTTGTTTTATCTTTTCATTCTTTTTGTCTTAAGTTCATTAGTTCGGACCGGTTTCACCTTAGCCACTTAAAATTCCCTATCCATACCCTGAACCCTAGCCTGACATTACAACCCAGAAAGACCTTTTTGATCAGTGTGTTTGTTTTCACATTTGGGTGGAGATTTGATTGATTCTCAAGCATATGACTTAGGCACTTCATTGGTAGGTCTGAGAGTGAGAATAGGAACTGGCACATCTTTTGCTAGCCACATAAATAAACCGAGAGGAGAGAACTCTTGTGAGGGGTACGAGTTGTATTCAGTTATAGCTTGCAAGAAAGTGAGTCTTGATTAGGTGTGCCCATGTATTCAAAAGTTAGGTCTTTTCAAGACTGGTTGGATTGTAAATCTATTGATCATTGTAAAACTTGGGGAGTCATTCGTTCTTATTGTACTTCGCGACCTGTTTCTGACCTTAGCTTGAGGATTTTGTGTTTATGTGATTACTTGGATGGATGTACTGCTTTGGGCTTTGCTTAGGGACAAGCAAACTTCAAGTGTGAGAATGTTTGATGTGTTCTAAAACACATATGTTTCTCGAGTTGTTTTTGACCCGTTTTATCCGGTTTTATCAGCAAATATCTAAAGAAATTGGTAGTTAATGAGATTAATGTTGAATTTGCAAGTTCATATGAGAAACCAAAGAATTGTGTTGAAGAAACGGAGCTCGAGAAAAGCAAAAGAAAAAAAATTTGGAAATCCTACTTTTCGCGGTACGCGAATAATTCCAGATCTGGGCCCGACTGTTTTGGCCCTCGCGGTACGCGAAGGGCCGGGTAGGATGCTTCGCGGTACGTGAAGATCCGCTATTCCGTGAAAAAACCCTAATTCGATTATTTAATGTTTTTGAAGGCCATTCTTGGGGGGGGGGGTCGATTTCTAGTGGCTGGAGACTACCAAGACGCTACGAAGATCGAAGTTTTGAGACCTGATATCATCAGGATTGAGCAAAGTTGAAGTCTTTCGGTTTGAAAACACTGGTTTTACATTCTTTTTCTTATTTCAGTTATTTATTTCGAGATTAAACTATGTTTCTAGTATTTTGTGGATTGTTTCTTAGTATGATGAGTAGCTAAACTCATAACTATCTAGATTAGGATGAATATTGACATGACTTGATTGTTTTTGGGTTTTATTTGATCGTATGATGAATACTATTGTAAAGACTTCTTATTTAATGTTTATGAATGTGTTTGAATATTGATTTACTACTGATCCTGCATGAACTTGCTACACTTGAGGTTTTATTTGAATGCTTTGTGTGTTTTTATACAAGAAGATTTTGATGAACCAAGGCTTGGTTAATACTAATAAGGTCGTACGTCTTTATACGAACTTGTTATGAGACCAAGAATTGGTGAACTCACGTTGGGAACGGTACGTCTTTATACATGGTCGTATTGTTGCACCGCCTCCCGGTGAACAAAGTCTAATCACCTTTTTGTTAATAATAATTAAACATTTAAATTCGATGTCTTAAACCAACTTGGAGATAGAATTCAAAGAGTTGAGGGTAACGTTGTCCCTAGTTGGGAATCATTACCATTTTACTATTAAAGATTAGAATTCATGAATCAAACGTTGTGAGAATGAGGCTCTAGCGTTGTACCGTTCACACGTTTGTAGTAGTCATACCACCGGATTAGTTAACTTAACATTATCATATAGCAAGCGAATTCGAAGCCCAAAGAAATACTATTCATGACCTGATCATTTCCGAGATATTTACTTTTATCCTATTTACATTCCTTTTACACACATCACGCACGTTTTTTACTTTTCTGTTTTTTACTTTACCGTCATTTACTTTTCTGTCATTTACTTTTCTGCTTCACAAGCACACAAAACCCACTCATTAATTAAACCGGATAAACGATAACAAAAGTTGAGTATTGGAACTCAACCGTGTCCATTGGTTCGATACTTGGTTCTTACCTAAACTACATTATGTTGCGATAGGTACACTTGCCTATTGTGTGTGTTTTTAAGTTTAAAGTAATTATCATTTTATAAATTTAAAACCTGTTATCGTGAAACCATATCTAAAAATATTTAATTAAACTAATATCACATGCACATCAAGTTTTTGGAGCCGTTGCTGGGGACACGGTGATTTCAAGAAGAATACGAGTTAACAGATTAGCCTTATCATTTTCCATCTGTTTTTCTGTTACATGCAGGTAGTGTATGATCCATTGCTCCACTACTGGTTTATATTAACCTTAAGCAGAGCCCGAAGGATTCTTTCACCACCGCTTACGAGAAAACCGTGCTAGAAAAACGGCCGTAGAAAACCGCACTATTTCGACTTTGCAAGACCGTCACTTAAAGCTTTAGGGTCTAGTATCACAAGGCCGGCGGTTGATGCAGACAACTTTGAGATCAAATCGCATGTCATTCACATGATCCAATCGTCATGTACTTTCCATGGATTACCCGATGAGGATCCACATGCCACATTGCAAATTTCATAAAAATTTGTGGCACTTTCAAACTGAACGGAGTTTCGAATGACGCAATACGACTCCGAATGTTTCCCTTTTCCTTAAGGTAACGAGCTAAGGCATGGTTAAACTCTCTTCCTACATGGTCAATCACTAAATGGGATGATCTTGCTCAGAAATTCCTGTCAAAATACTTCCCGCCAGCAAAAACTGCTAAACTGAGAAATGATATTACCACTTTAACCCAGGAAGACGGTGAATCACTATATGAGGCATGGGAACGTTTTAAGGACATGTTGAGGAAATGCCTCACCATGGGCTAGAAGTTTGGCTACAAGTATCATCATTCTACAATAGGTTGAACAATCAAGCTCGTCATACACTTTACGCTACTGCAGGTGGTATTTTTGGAAACAAGAGACCACAAGAAGCTTACAACCTAATTGAGGAAATAGCTATGAACAACTATCAATGGTACAATCCAAGGAGTAATAGGGGAGCTAGGCAAGGAGTTCACTCCGTCAATGCTGCCACTTCACTTTCTGCTCAAATAGATGCCCTCACCACACGACTAAACCAAATTAGCAAGGGAAAAACAACCACTGAAACTACTGAAGAAGTACAAAGCATCACTGTTGATGCTGAGCAGATTGACTTTATCAGCAAAAATCGCCCGCAGAACAACCCCTACAGTAATACTTACAATCCTGCATGGAGAAACCACCCAAATTTAGCCGAAAGGATTACAACAACCGAGGACAATCTGTCTTCGGACAACAAAAACTGTTTCAACAAAGACAATCTCAAAACTATCAGCCTCGTCAACAATTTCAGGGAACTAACAAGCCAAGTAATGGTTTAAGCTTGGAGGACGCGGCAACTAAGTTTATTTCTACATCTGAACGTCAAGCCCTTCTAGCGGATTATGGTCACAAATAATATGAGGAGAAGTTTAGTCTTCACGAAGCTGAGTTTAGGACACATAAAGCAACTCTTCAGTCCATTTAGATACAACTAGGGCAGATTGCAAAACTCCTATCCGAAAGGCATTCATGATGTCTTCAAAGCAACACTGAGCCTAATCCAAAAACAAATGTAAGTGCTATCACTCTCAGAAATAGCAAGGTTTATCCAGAGCCACAACTACCAGAATAAGAGGAGGTTCAAACACTAGGAAAGGAAATATTCACCGGAGTACCACTTCGTCCGCCTGTCACATAATCAACGGCTCAAGAATCACCACCAAAGGTAATTCCACAACCTACTCCAGTAAACACTTCTCCAAACATTCCGACAAAGAGAGCTTTCAAATCTCACAGACCTTACCCAGGAAGGCTAGTGAAGCGAAGGACCGATGAACAATATGAGAAATTCATCGAGCTTTTAAGCCAAATTCATGTCAATCTTCCCTCCCTGGATATAATTCAACAAATACCTAAATACAGACGTTTCTTGAAGGATTTATTTACTAACAAAAGAAACATGGAAGAGGCAGTTAAAAAAACTAATCAATGCGTCGCTCTCATTAAAAGGTGCCTTCCAAAGAAACTATCAGATCCAGGAAAGTTCTCTTTGCCATGTTCTATCGGACCACTGCCGATAACTTTCGCACTCGCTGATCTGGGATCAGGTATGAACGTGATGCCGTATAACATGTTTAAAAGATTGAAAATTGGGAATCCGCAACCTGTCAATGATACAATCGAGCTTGTAGATGGTACTGTTAAATCACCTATAGGAGTCATTGAGAACTTACTAGTGAAAGTCGGCAAGTTTGTCTTCCCTGCCGAATTCATGGTCTTAGAAATGGCACCCGACTATTCTATGCCTTTTATTTTGGATCGTTCATTTTTAGCTACCGCAAGAGCTGTTATTGACATGAACAAAGGAATTCTGACACTTCATGTTGGAAAACAATTAGTAACATACAACATCAGAGGAAATGAATGCCTATCCAATGATCCCTATGAAATTGCACAATTCATCGATACCAATATGGACTACCAACTGAAGAAAGCTAAGGAATTCAACAATGGAAAGAAACCGGACTGGCAAGATCTTAACAACACTAATTGGATTGATAAATACCGAAACAAACTACCAAAGTTAAACGACTTGAATGAAGGAACATGTGACACAGGGGAGGTCAATAGCCCCCACGCGAAGAAAGACTGATGAAGCACGTACGGGTCTGGCCAACAACCGTTAAATAAATGTGGCTCTTCTGGGATGCAACCCGATGATCATGAATAAATTGAGAAGCTGGTGCATACGACAGAAATCATGGACCTTGGGTTTGGTTTTCCAAGTTTAAGTTTCTAATACTTCAGCCTTCATGTATGACTTCTCGATACTAGGACCTTAGAATCTTAACTACTACCTTTTGCTTTCTGTTTCTGTTTTTATGTTTTTCTTTGTGTGTAGCATAGCATCACCGGGTAGTTTCTCTACTTCTTTGAGGAGTTACACTCCACCTCTACAAGCTGGGGTGTCATAAAACACATCAAATTTCTGATAAATTCGATGAAGTATTTGAAGCAAAGCGTTGACAACATCAACAAGTTTTAGCCTTAGGTTATACACCGAATTGACCGGGGGAGTGCCAGTTTCTTTTCCCTTAAAACTTCATTCATTTAAATTCCTACATAGTATTTCATTACATGCATTTGTACATTGAGGGCAATGCACAGTTTTAAGTGTGGGGTGGGAATTAGATATTCAGGACAAACTTGTTTCCTCAAAATAGTAAAACTAAACTCGTGATTTTCTACCAATTTGACTAAAACCTTACTTTAACTGAAAATTTATTTTCCTAAAAACACTAAAAATCTAAACCTCTTTGAGTTCGCGCTTAAATAAACTAAAATGAATAAATGAATACATGACAAGTAGAAACAAATGGATATTATGAATAATGATTCACTAAACCCTGTCCCATCCGTTTTTCATGTGAGAATAATCTGAGCCTTTCATGAGCATTATTATCATCATATTTTCACCTGCTCTATCATTTGGTATACTGAGTGTTTTTCGATCGAATTCTATGCATAATTAGAACTTGTGTGACTTATACATATCAAGATCATGAACTAGTAAATGTATGAAAATGATTGAGACACCTAGGACTTTATTACCCTTATATATTAACCTTAAACCTAAAATACCAAAAACAATATCCGCCTTGATAGCCCTTTGAGCTTTAGCCTTTTCGTTTCTACTACCCACATTTATCCCCAAACCAGCTTTTCGTAAACACCGGTTATTGACTAACTGTCTTCAAGATGGAGAATTATTAGATTATCTTATGTCGCTATTTCAAGTTTACAACCATTGAGGCAGTTTGGAAAGAATCTGTTTCACTCAAGGAATTGGAATATACAAGGAGAAAGTGGATGTATTAGGAAGAAACAACCAAACGATCTATAAGGAAGATATGGAAAAATTATTTCAAGGAAATTGAGGAAAAGAATTATTGAAAAACTAGTCTTGATAATTTGTTGTAAAAAAAAATGAACGAGAAAAGAAAAAGAAAGAGAGAAGATGGTTTTTTAACGGTTAAACCTTAAAGAGTTGGTTATGCATTCTTTTGATTTTAATTTGCTTTCTTGTTTTCATTTCGCAAAGCCTGAATTATCGCCCGAACTTCGAGAAAACGTTTTCAAAGCAACAAGTGATGTAAGAAAATGGTGGCACAAGCAAGAACAATTACCACCATTCTGCGGCTTGTCAAAAAGCGCCACCAAAAGAAGAGCCAAAAGATATGTCAAATGTGTGAAGTGTGGCAATTGGAGCCATGATGGAAAATGCAGCAAGAATCAAACTTATTCCCAACATGAGTATACACATCTGATTAAAGTAGGTGCTATTAGGTTACACGCCAAAAGAACCATACGGAAAGGCAGTAATGTGTACTACGAAGTGAGGGAAGAATTGAATATGTTAAGAAGTATCGGTCTTGGAAATCTGGCAATAAACAAGCCCTCAAATTAGTTATACCCTCATGATCTGAATAATGTAGAGGGAACCCGCTAGTATTTTCCATCTTAAGCCATGAAGCCGTAGCTGTGTGTTCCATGATAGCTGCAGCCCTTTAAACCCTTTTTAAAAAACCCTAATAACCTATAAATTATTCATTTTCACCCTTTATTTTCTTTTAGCCACATTACAACCCTTTTTAAGTCCTCTTGATTCATGCATACTACTTAATTAGTTGGTGGATTGCATACAAGCTTATGACCATTGCATAATTCGATTCGAACTTGAGTGTTCAACTTAACTTACATTATCCATATATATAACCCTAGAGTTGAGTGAACATTATGAGGAGTGATAGATTATGCATAATCAAAATTCTAGTAGGATTGTCATGGATTCCATCATCCTAAAATAGAAAAGCACAAAGCGACTCATGAGTTATCCCAGAGTTTCCTACTACTTGGAGCTCCCTTACCTTCTGTAAAGTTTTTAGTTATGGGTCTGATCATGCATGAGTTTGCTTGAGGAAAAGAAAAGTTTAAGTGTGGGGTGTTATGATGTGCCATCATTTATACATTTTTTACATGCATAATAATCCACATATTATGGTACTAATTAAATAATAACCTAGAAATTGACACTTAAAATGTTTATAATTTGTAATTGCAGGTTATTCGGTGTCTTAAAGATAAACCAAGCTAAAACCAATCAAAATCACCAAGAAATAAAGCTTCTAGAAGGATCATTCCCGAGCTTTGACCCCCAAGAAGTCAAAATTGGTCAACACAAGTCAACCAACAGTTAACAGACAAAGCCGGGGAGCTGATAGGGCAATGCACAGTCGTGCAATGCCATGCATGGCCGTACAAACTTAATCTTGCTCCCCAAGGTCCAGTACATTGTCCTCTGTACTCGTTTTGATTCGCGAGGCCTTTGCACAACCGTGCAACCCAATGCACGGTCGTGCAGTGCAAACTTGATGTGTGTAAACTATATATATATATATATATATATATATTTTTGTATGTATTTTTTCACACAATTTGAGTTTTAAAAAGGGGTTTCACCAAAGACTAATCACACACACACCGGGCAGTGTACCCGTCGGATAGCAATATAGTAAAGGTAAGAACCGGATATCAATCTTTTGACACGATAGAATGCAATAATTGACCGGAACTAAGATTCAATCAAGTGATGGTAAAAAGATATTTTGAAGAGTTTGTTTTACTTAATTAGCATACAAAAATATAAACTAAGCTAAGATCACAAGTCAAACAATCTAGGATAAAATATCACTTCGGCGTCGAATCCATCTAGAATACATTTAATACACTCATAGAAGCATGGTAAATCCACGAAACATAAATTGACTAAATTCTCGTCAAAGATGTCTAATCAAATGACCATTCGGAAAGCTAACATGAATTATACAAACCAACCACCTAAAGTCATACAATGAAGCTCACGTGTTTAACAATCATGTCAATGTTTATAAAGATTGAACTAGCTTCCGATTGAGGTACACTAATCCAACAACTAGTTGGAAAGATAATATGAACAACACACTACCCACCTCAAGTTGATTAAATCAGACAACAATATGAATTTCTTCAACATAAAATGTTCATACAAAGGTTATATAAATTAGGAGAGTGTGTCAACAATTCCTAGATAAGCATAAAACTAAGCATGAAACATCATAGCAAACACTTTGTCTTTCCAAACATAAGCATAGAGATACACATACAAATATAATGATTCATAAACAAGACTTCATTCACCATTCTGTAACATCCCAAAAATAGTAAATAAGTAATTAATAACGCGATATAGATTTAATCGTCAAAAATGAAAGAAAAATGGATGGGCTTGGGCTCGGCTCCAACGGGCCGAGGGAAGCCCAGGTATATAAGGGCCAAGACAGCCTTGAAGCTCTTATTATTTCACCAACACTTGCAAGCTAGAGAGAGAAAGGAGAGCTCGGGTCTAGAGAGAGAAAGTCAACGGATCGACACGAGATTGAAGGAGCACGTTACCGCTGAGCTCGTGAGTAAAACCTTCGAATCAGAAGTCCAATCCAGGTAACGATTCGACCATAATCTGAGTTTTTGTTTGTTTTGGGGTTTCTCGGGTTTTAGCTAAATAGGAGACGTTTTTATGGACGAAACTTGAAAATAAGCTTAGAACTAGCATCTAGAGTGAAAACCGCACCTTTTGATCAAAGAAAGTTGTAAGATTAGCATGATCGGACTAACATACAAAATTTTGGACTTGTCCATAGGGACGTCCTGCGTACTTACCAAGTACGCAGGAGAAAGACCATGTGTACTTACCAAGTACGCAGGTACGCAGGAGAAAGATCATGCGTACTTACCAAGTATGCAGGAGAAAGATCATGCGTACTTACCAAGTATGCAAGAAGAATGCTCTGATCACTTGTCAAGTACGCATGAGCAAGGCCCTGCGCACTTACTAAGTGCGCAGGCAGCAGACCAGTAAGTAAAGTCAGAATGTTTAGAATGATTAAACCGCTAGAGTCGGGGTTGGGTCTGATGTGTATTTAAACTACCTAATTCAGATCGTACGTGACGTTGTTGGACCTTTGTTTAGGACAACCAAGACTAGCTTTTCAGGTGAGTTCTATGTGCCCCCTTCTATGTTATGTGCAAATGTTTTGGGGCTGAAATGTATACACTAAATGAATAAATGACATGAATGCTAATGTGATCATACGTGATATACTAATATATATTTTATATGTATATACAAAAATGAATTATGCACAAAGAATGAATCGTATGATTATATAGAATGAATGAAAGAATAACACAATGTGTAAGAATGAAATCTTGCTTTATATCCATGTATATATTGCTTGACAAGTATAAGAAAAAGTTATGAAAACGTGTATATATATATATATATATATGTAATCATAAAAGAAAGATGAAAGAAAAGCAAAAGTTATGAATACGTGTATATATATATGTGTAATCACAAAAGAAAGATGAAAGAAAAGCAAAAGTTATGAATACGTGTGTATATATATATATATATATATATATATATATATATATATATATATATATATGTAATCACAAAAGAAAGATGAAAGAAAAGCAAAAGTTATGAATACGTGTATATATATATATGTAATCACAAAAGAAAGATGAAAGAAAAGCAAAAGTTATGAATGTATATAATTATGTATACTTATAAAGAAAAGAACGATCATACTTAATAGTTTTAAACTAGAACTCACCAGCGTTAGCTGACTTTTAGTATACATTTCAGGTACAGAAAGGAAGGGTCGTGCGAAGGCGTAAAGGTTACCCGGCACGAGACTGACATCCCACATTTATTTATGTTAAGACAATGTTATGTTTCAATTTTTAAGACTTCCTCTGTCATGACATGTAATTTGAATGATGTTCGCTTCCGCTACTTCTGAATGTTTGAAATTTAAGTTCAGTAATTACGACTATGTTTATGAGTAAATCCAACAAGTGAGGTCACCCGGGAATGGGTCATTACACATTCCTAGTCAAATGCCATAAGCTAGTATAAATACATACATCAACCCATAAATTTAAGCATAAACCACAAGTTTTTCAATATAATATGACATACACAAATACAAGTCTTGTAAACAACTCAAAATACTCGAATATATAATTTCATCAAAGAATAATCATACAGTTGTCATAACATTAACATAATAATTGCCAATAACCCATGAATGTTGTCAAATATATCTAAACTTCATCTAAACCAAAGTGAACAAGAGTTTTAGCTCATCATGAGCACCAAAGTTACAAATAAGCAGGGAAAAATAGTGAGAACATGATATGAAAACAAGAATCATACCACTCCTCCAAGCCTAGATGTTGTTGTTGATGTATGGTGATCCTCTTGATGTTGTATCCTCTCCAAGAAGCTTGAAATGTGGCTGGAACAAGGGTAATACGAGCTGGAATAGTGAGTTTTTCTCCCTGGTTGCTGAATTTCTAAATGGGAGTTTAAGTTCTGTTTAAATAGAAAAGGGGAGGCACGACCATGCCAAGAGAGAGGGCATGACCGTGCCTGGTACAAAGGCGTGGATTTTGGCTTGGCGCGGTCGTGGAAGATGTGGGCGCGACCGTGCCTAGGGTTTGTAAGCTTGGCACGGCCGTGCCAAGTAGGGGCACAACCGTGCCTCCATCACAGAAACCCTAAAACTTCACTTTTTATCCTGGAATCTTCTTGTTTGTTCACCAAGCTTCACAAAAAACCTACAAAGCAGGAAATGAAACAAATAAGTGTCTAAACGTAGAATATAACCAAGAATTGATCGTTAAATGAGCGAAGTTTTGTGCCAAAAAGATTTGTAAATACTAACACATCAAACAACCCCACATTTGAACATTTCTTGTCCTGAAGCAAGAAATCAAAATGAAACAAAACTTCCAATGACACTATGGATCAAATCGGAAAACTGTAAGCATTAATAAACTTATAAAGGATTGAAAAGATTTTCAAGAAATGCAAAATTAACTAAATGAAACCCAATGAGCCCAATGAAGTGACAACCGAATAAGCAAATGAATATGCCTAGGAAATCATTAGCATGCAACTTTATGCTTCTCATAATGTTCACACACACTCGGGAATATATATGATTATACAAGTAATGGAGTATGTATAGAACACTCAAATGCCAAGACAATGAATCATGCATAAATCGTAAGCTTTCTAAAAGATCAAATCTCTACCAACTAACATGAAAGAAAGCAAAAATCAAGAGGGATTTAAACGGGTTGTAACTTGGTAATGGCTAAGGGTAAGGAAGTCGAATTTAAAAGTGGTTAAATGGCTAAAAACCCGGCGGCTATGCTAACTCAAAAACTAAAACAACTTCTAATAAGATAAATACACTAACTAATACTTCCGTATAGATAAGAGCTAACAACCGAATTATTTCCATCTTTGCTCACAAAATTGCTCTAATCGGTTATAATTCACCTAATTTTGGTATTTTTTTTTATTTGAAGGGAACTAAGTCAATATGCATCTTTCCTTAGCTAAAAAATTCTCAAGAATTTGAAGATTACAACAAAATAAAAAGCTATAAATTTAACATTAGCCAACCGGATTTCTAACACGGGTGAAAAATAGAATAAATAAATAAATAAAAAAGGCTAATGAAGGTTTAATGGCGGTGTAATGTGGGTAAAAAAAGAAAAACATGGGATAAGATCAATGTGGCTAACTAGTGGATGTGATCGGATGAGGGGAAAAATAAAAATAAAAGGCTAATAAAGAGATTTATCCTAATACCTCAATCATTTTTATGCAATATTTATGTTCATGATTTCGAAATGTATACTAAAAGCAAGTTGTAATAAGCATGAAACATCCGGCATACTCAAATCCGTAAAAATGAGAGCAAACAATGTCTAAAGCTATCAAGGCTCAAAAATAAACTCACGGAAACAGAAAGGAATGGGTGTAAGCAAAAGGCTACATGCAATTCATTCGTTTAGCCCACTAAAACTCATGGTTATCACAAAAAATTGGGGTTGACTCGATGGAATTTCTATCTCATTTGCTTTTGAAAAATCAAACCTCTATTATTTACTAAAAATTGTGAATGCTAAACGGTTAACTTATATTATATTTTTGTGTTTTTTCTTTTAAGTTTATAAAACTAATTTAGTGCCAATAAAAATTATGAAGGAAGATTTTGCAAAAAATGAAGTGATAATATGCTAAAAGGACAAACATCGCGCGAATACATTCCCACCCTACACTTAGAATCGTACATTGCCCTCAATGTACAACAAAAAATAATGTATAGCGAAGAATAAACACCCAACCCCACACTTAGAAACATACATTGCCCTCAATGTATACAAAAACATGCAAAGCAAAATGGAATGCAATGCAATGAAGCGTGAAGGGAGAACTGAAACTTCCCTCATGTCGATCATGGCACACGCAAAAATCCTACCCACAAAAATGACGTTCCACGTAGTTCCATAATTCCAAGATCTAATCCAGACTAACAACATCAAACACAGATTAGTAACATCAAGCAAAAATATAAACAGAAATGCAAAGACAAATATATATAACAGTACACGGAAACAAAAGTACAACAAAAGAACAACATAAACGCCGAAGCGCGATACAAGAGTTTGTACAACATACAACTAAGTACAACTCACTGCATGAGGCAGTGGGAGGTACTATTCCCACTGCATGCCCTCGAGGTCGATGCTCATGATGCTCGTGCCCCTGCTCCTGATGAGCGGCGTGTGCCTGATGGGCGGCGGCGACAGCCTCGGCCTGTACAAGATCTGGATCGGGACCCGGACGGTCTGGATCCCATGTCCGTCCCCATCTGTCAACCAGTCTAATCCCTCCTACGCCACGACGAGCTACGTGCATGTTTCTCAGTGTCTACACGGTCATCACGACAGTCTCTTCCACAGGGGTCAGGTCCCCTATCAAGTCATCGGTCAATAACTGAAAGTGTCTCACCAGCTTGGTCACGAAGTGACCTCCACAAATAGCGCTGGTAACATCGCGTCCCGAGCTGTTCACCAAGTACCACGCGATAGAATGCGCAAGATTGCAGGTGCGTGGGCGTACAAGGCAAAATAGATAAAATAGCTCCCTCAGGTTCACTTCCGTCTCCCCCTGACCTCTCCTAGAAATCGAATAAACAATGCAGCGATGAAGAACACTATGCAGAGGATCCCGAAGGCTCAAGGCCTTGGTCAAACTCGGATCATACATCCCAAATCCAAACTCGTGCTAGAACTGGTCTTTATCCTCCTCTGTCGGGAACTCGATGATACCCTTGGTGAATATCTATGTTTGAAGCTCCTGCCTCGTATACAGACCCAATAGTCTCCCGAACCTGGCGACGGACATCACTCGCCACTCCCGCCTATCCTAAACCTAATCGTCTCGGGCTGCTCTAGGTCCGCGCAAGGATAATCGAACTCATAAGTGGAGAAAAACTCCATCACAAGCTCTACGTACTGTATAGCGTGGAGCCTGAACAAATGGCGCTAGGGGGTGGTGACATGATCATTCCATCGGTCCCGCTGACCGATGGCGTCGATAGCAGCTGGCTCAAGGTGACGCGCAGCCAAATTCTGGCCTCGACGGGGCCACAGAACATCAAGACGAGCCTCGTACTCATGCTCGTTGAGATCAAACTCCAAGTATGGGTGATCCCGGTTGCCTGCCATCTGCAAGACAACAAAAATGAAATCAGAACAGTTATGAAGACGCTAGACTGAGTTTATGAATTTTCTGACCCAAGTTATGAAGGGGCACGGTCGCGCCTAGGAAGGGGCACGACCGTGCCTAGGCCAATTGTCCGGGCCACAGTCGCGCTGTGGCCGACCACGGGCACAAGTTCTCGATAACACGGTCGCGCCAGGTTCGTGGCACGACCACGCTAAGGCAAAATCCAATAGGCACGACCGCGCTCAATAGAGGCACGACTGCGCCTGACCAAACCAAGCTCTCCTGGGATTCAAAAGTCAGGCACGACCGCGCCTGGTCATGAGTGCGACCGTGCCCAACCCATTTTAGGGTTTTCAGATTTCAAAAGTCGCCATTTAAACACGTTTTATGAAGGGGCTTCTTGGCCTAGAATCCCAGGGGGCACGTATGACCTAAACTTACTACATATAATAAATAAACGGACAAAGATTAACAAAACCTAAAACTAGCTAAAATTTAGATTTCTAGATAGGGCTAAATACGAACGCAAAAGAAAAGGGGGTCGGAAACGTACCTTAGATTGTGGAGAAGGAAGTAACGCGGCGAAATTAGGGAGAATCGCAAGTAGGGGGGGTTTCGGTGGGGTGGAAAATGAAAAGTTCTGCCTTTGAAACTAATTTGAACCATCCCAAACACTGAGGCACGACCGCGCCAAGTGCTTAGGCACGACCGCGCCAAGTGCTTAGGCACGACCGCGCCAAGTGCTTAGGCACGACCGCCCCTAGGGTTAGAGGCACGACCGCGCCTATAGTATGGCACGACCGTGTCTCTTGCCCAGCAGACAGAAAAACCTGATCTTTTATGCAGCTTGTACCCAACCCGACTGTGATTCTTCCAAACTAAAATTTCTAAAAATTCAGAAAACATACCAGAGACATCCCAATCACTAACCAAAGTCCGCTTGATCCAAAATACGTTCCGATCACCTAAACTAAAAAATAAATGGTAAAATCCTAAAAAAATAAAAATAAAAATAAGAAGATAAACATAGAAACAAAATATAAGAATTGTTACCCAAGATGATACCGAAACAGGCTAAGTTTATTAACGAGTCGTTAGCTAGACTCTAGTCCACGAATTCATTTGTCCTTGGGGTGGAGGTCAACCACCACCAATCCTGGGTCAACCGGTCCGTCAATGTATGGCTTAAGACGATGACCGTTGACCTTGAAGATCCTCCCATCTTCGTGCTCAATCTCGACGGTCCCATAAGAAAACACCTCCTTAACCGTGTAGGGACCCGTCCATCGGGACTTCAACTTCCCGGGAAACATTCGCAACCTAGAGTTGTAAAGCAACACACGACCACCCACTCGGAATTCCTTCTTGTCCTTCAAGCATCGGTCATGTAAACTCTTAGTGCGCTCCTTGTAGATCATGGAGTTTGCATAGGCTTGATCCCTCAACTCAGCTCATGAATCTGAGTGAACCGGTACTCACCCGCGCTCACCAAGTCAAGATTCACCGCCTTCAACGCCCAATAAGCCTTATGCTCTAACTCCACCGGAAGATGGCACACCTTTCCATAGATCAACCTAAATGGTGTGGTACCAATAGGCGTCTTATACGCAGTCCGGAAGGCCCAAAGTGCATCATCTAACCTATCCGACCAATCCTTTCGGTTCTGACCAACCGTCTTCTCAAGAATCCGCTTTATGCCCCGGTTCGTGACCTCTACCTGTCCACTGGTCTGTGGTTGGTAGGCTGTGGAGAATCTATGGTTCACACCATATCGTGATAGAGCCTTCTCCAACTAGGAGTTGCAGAAGTGGGTCCCATGGTCACTAATAAGAGCCTTGGGGGCACCAAAGCGATAGAACAGCTTCTTTAGAAATTGAACAACCACCCTAGCTTCATTAGTAGGCAAGGCTTGAGCCTCTACCCACTTAGAAACGTAGTCAACATCGACTAGGATATACCGGTTGCCACGAGAAGATGGGAAAGGTCCCATAAAGTCAATACCCCACACATCAAAAATCTTACAAATCTGGATGTTGTTCTTGGGCATCTCATTCCTAGATGAAATGTTGCTCGGCCTCTGGCAAGCGTCACAAGCTCGGATCATCTCATGAACATCCCGAAAGATGGTAGGCCAGAAGAAACCGGTGTCAAAGACCTTCTTCGCCGTCAAGGTAGCTCCATGATGTCCACCTGTCGGGCCCTCATGGTAGTGTCTAAGCACCTGACGTGCCCCATCTCCAAACACACACCTGTGCATGATCTGATCAGCCCCGACTCAAAACAAATAGGGATCCTCCCAAAGATAGTGTTTCACATCCGCAAAGAACTTTCGCTTCTACTGATGCGTTAAGCTCTTAATCACAATCCCACTAGTAAGAAAGTTTGCAAAATAAGCAAACCATGGACACTCCTCATCCTGTGTCTGTATGTGCATGAGAAACTCATGGGGAAAATTGTCATTTATGGATGACCCCACAAGTTCAGATGAAGCTGAGCACTCAAGACGGGACAAGTGGTCCGCTGCGACATTTTCCGCGCCCTTCTTATCGCAGATCTCAATGTCGAACTCCTGAAGCAGCAAAACCCACCGAATTAGCTGGGGTTTGTCATCCTGTTTGCTGAACAGGTGCCGAAGAGCTGCATGGTCGGTGAATACAATGGTCTTTGATAGGACGAGATAAGACCGGAATTTATCGAAAGCGAAGACAACGGCTAGGAGCTCTTTCTCCGTCGTGGTGTAGTGCTCCTGTGCGTCATTAAGCATCTTGCTCACATAATAAATCGGGTAAAACTGCTTCTCTCTCCTCTATCCTAAACCGCCCCAACAGCGAAGTCACTTACGTCACACATGATCTCAAATGGAAGCTTCTAATCAGGAGACACCATGATAGGGGCACTCACCAACTTCTCCTTCAACAAATTGATAGCTCTAAGGCACTCGTCGGAGAACATGAACTGGGCTTCCTTCTCAAGAAGCTGGGTCATCGGTCGGGCAATATTAGAAAAATCTTTAATAAAGCGTCTGTAAAAGCCCGCGTGACCAAGGAAGCTCTGAATAGATTTCACAGAAGTCGGCGGGGGTAGCTTAGATATGGTATCAATCTTAGCTCTATCAACGTCAATCCCCGTGCTTGAAACCTTGTGCCCAAGCACAATGCCCTCCTTCACCATGAAGTGGCATTTCTCCCAGTTCAACACTAGATTGGCCTCCTTGCACCTGGCCAACATCCTTTCCAGATTCCCGAGGCAATGATCAAAGAAACTCCCAAACACAGAAAAGTCATCCATGAAAACCTCCATGGAGTCCTCAATCATATCATGGAAAATGGCCACCATGCAACGCTAGAAAGTGGCCGGAGCATTACACAATCCAAAGGGCATCCGCCGATAAGCAAATGTGCCATAGGGACATGTGAATGTCGTCTTCTCCTTGTCCTCAAGAGCAATCGAGATCAGGAAGTAGCCAGAGAGGCCATCCACGAAACAATAGAACATCTTCCCTGCTAATCTCTCCAACATCTGATCAATGAACGGGAGGGGAAAATGGTCTTTCTGAGTAGCATAATTGAGTTTGCGGTAATCGATGCAAACTCTCCAACCTGTGACTGTACGAGTAGGAATCAGCTCATTCCTCTCGTTGGTGATAATAGTCATGCCTCCCTTCTTCGGGACAACCTGAACCGGGCTAACCCAAGGTGAATCGGAGATGAGATAAATCAAACCAGCGTCAAGTAACTTAATCACCTCCTTCTTCACTACCTCCTGCATGTTCGGGTTCAACCTCCTCTGGTGCTGCACAGCGGGCTTGTAGTCATCCTCCATAAGGATCTTATGGGTACAGAAAGAGGGATTAATTCCCTTAATGTCTATAATCCTCCATGCAATAGCCTGCTTGTGCTGCTTCAGCACCTCCAATATCCTCTCCTTCTCATCACTCGTCAAATCAGAGGCGATAATGACAGGTAATAGAGACTCACCATCTAAAAAGGCATACTCCAAATGGCTCGGGAGCTCCTTAAGCTCAACAGGTGGTGGGTCCTCAATAGAAGTCCGCTCAATCGGTTCAGACTCTCTATCAACCATCGCAAAAACCGTTGAACACTGGGGAAACTCATAGCTCTCCTGGCTATGCAACTGCTCATCAAACTGATCCTCACCAACCATATCAAGTGTCTCCCTTCCTACAATCTGGGTGTCCAGGGACTCCTCCTCAGCTGTGTCCTGGAGATGATCACTCACACAAGAATAAATAGTCTCAACAAAGTAAAGTGAATCATCTTGATTCTGGGTGTGCTGCATGGATCTCCCAACATCAAAGGTCACCACCTCTTCATCCACCCTCAATGTAATCCTCCCCGAATACACATCAATCAGGGCCTTGGCGGTGGCCAAGAACGGTCGACCTAGGATAATAGGGACATTCTTGTCCTCATCCATGTCTAGAATCACAAAGTCTACAAGAAACACAAAACGATCAACCTTAACCAACATATTCTCCACTATCCCTCGTGGATACTTGACCGAACGATCGGCCAGCTGGGTACTCATGCGTGTCGGTGTAGGTTCTCCTAATTCAAGCTTAGCAAAGACCGCATATGGCATGAGGTTAATGCTGGCACCAAGGTCAGCTAAGGCGTTGCTAACCGACAAGCTACCTATCAAACAGGAGATGGTAAAACTCCCCGGATCTCGTCTCTTCTCCGGTAGCTTATTCTGAATCACCGCCGAACATTCCTCATTCAGTGTCACTAGAGACAAATCCTCCAATTTCCTCTTATTCGTGAGGATATCCTTCAAGAATCTCGCATACTTAGGCATCTGAGCTAGAGCCTCTACAAATGGCAAGTTGATATGCAACTGCCTAAACAACCCTAAAAACTTACCATACTGCCCCTCTATCTTCTGCTTCTTCAATCTGCATGGGTATGGAACGGCAGGAGTGTAATCTCTCACAGGCTCGCGAGGGCGCGATGTGCTTGCCGGTTTACCCCTCGGTGGTGTCTCATCAGGAATCTCAATCGCAACCTCCTCCTCGGATGACTCATGCACAGGAACCTGTGGATCCGGTCCTGTTCCTCTACCGCTCCTCAAAGTGATGGCCTTCACATGAGCCTTGGGATTGGGCTCAATGTTGCTAGGCAGGCCACCTGACGGTCTCTCAGAAAGAAGCTTCGTGATCTACCCTACCTGGTTCTCTATGATCTGGATCGAAGCTTTCTGATTCCTTAACTCAGTCTCATACGTGTGAAAACGCTCCTCCATGTAACGGTTCTGCTTCTCTACCAACTGATTCTGACTCTCTGAGTTGGCAAGTAGCCATGCATCCATGTCCTCTAAACTGGATTTACCCTCAGGTGCAGGTGGTGGACCGCTGCTAGAACCTTGGCCTTGAAACTGGCCCTGCTGAGGTCAAAAATGGGAACTCTGTCCCTGAGACTGGTGGGACTGATGCTGGAATGGGGGCCGCAAAGTGAATCCGGGTTGTTGCTGGCTATTGTTGCCAGACTTCCAACTGAAATTCGGGTGATTCTTCTACCCCGAATTATATGTGTTGCTGTAGGGATTATTCTGGTGATGATTCTGGTTGGACATGAAATCAACCTGCTCGTGGGCCCCCTAATCCCTAACCTGAAAAGCACTCGTGGGATGCGCCCCACCACAAAACTCACACAAGGACTGGGCCTTGTTGACGTGCATCTGATTATTCTTGGTGGAAAGTGCTTCCACCTGGGCAGCTAAAGAGGTAATTCCATCCACTTGATGGACACCCTGCCTCTGAGTTCTCGCCCGAGAAGTATGCTGAGTGTAGCTCTTCGATGCCACCTTCTATGCAAGTCATACGCCTCCTGGGGTGTCTTCGTTCCAATGTCTCCACCCGCGTATGCATCGATCAACTTCTTCCCTGTCATCTCTAGACCATTGTAGAAGGTCTCACACTGCTGGCACTTCAACAATCCATGGTGGGGAACCTTCCTCATCAGTTCCCTGAATCTCTCCCACGCCTCATAGATAGTCTCCCCGTCGTCCTGCTGGAAAGAAAGAATCCTAGCCCTCAATTTTGATGTCTTCTCCGGAGGGAAGTACTTCTCTAAGAATTTAGCAGCCATCTGGTCCCAAGTACTATTGGACCTAGGGGGAAGTGACAGTAACCAAGCCTTGGCTCGATCCCGTAAGGAAAACGGGAACAATCGGAGCCGAATAGCATCGTCGGTAGCATCACGAATTTTAGAAGTGGCGCAAGTCTCTAAGAAACCGGCCAAATGAGTATTAGGATCCTCGTGATCCTTGCCATAGAACTGACACATGTTCTGCACCATCTGTATAATGCTGGATTTGATCTCGAACCCTCAAGTGTCGGTTTGCCAAAATCCGAAAGCTTCCGACCCGCATCCTCGTTCTCCATCTCCTCTACCTCGTCAAACTCGAGTAACCGGGCCACAAATCAGGAACGGGCTCGCAATCTTCGATGAAGATCACGCTCCGGCTCGGAAGATTGCTCAGGAACCTCCTCGATGGGAGTTGAGAACATACACGATCTGCACGACAAGTTATATTTAAATACGCGAACCTAGGACAAAGAAATACAAGTTTGACAAAAACAAAAATAAAATAAAAAAAAATAAAAATGAAAAATAAAATGGAATAAAAACTAAAATGTATATATATACAAATGAAGCTAAAAATAATAAGTAAAATGCAAAATATCTATACACAAAAATTTCAAAATAACAAACAAGAAAACACGATATGCACAAAAATATATATACTAAATGACTAAAAATTAATTCCAATCGTTCTCGCAAAACTGTGTCCCCGGCAACGGCGCCAAAAACTTGATGTGTGTAAACTATATGTATATTTTTGTAAGTATTTTTTCACGCAATTTGAGTTTTAAAAAGGGTTTTCAGCAAAGACTAATCACACACACCGGGCAGTGTACCCGTCGGATAGAAATATAGTAAAGGTAAGAACTGGATATCAATCCGTAGACACAATGGAATGCAATAATTGACCGGAACTAAGATTCAATCAAGTGATGGTAAAAAGATATTTTGAATAGTTCGTTTTACTTAATTAGCATGCAAATATATAAACTAAGCTAAGATCACAAGTCAAACAATCTAGGATAAAATATCACTTCGGCGTCGAATCCATCTAGAATACATTTAATACACTCATAGAAGCATGGAAAATCCACGAAACATAAATTGACTAAATTCTCGTCAAAGATATCTAATCAAATGACCATTCGGAAAGCTAGCATGAATTATACAAACCAACCACCTAAAGTCATACAATGAAGCTCACGTGTTTAACAATCATGTCAATTTTTATAAAGATTGAACTGCTTCCGATTAATGTACACTAATCCAACAACTAGTTGGAAAGATAATATGAACAACACACTACCCACCTCAAGTTGATTAAATTAGACAACAATATGCATTTCTTCAACATACAATGTTCATACAAAGGTTATATAAATTAGGAGAATGTGTCAACAATTCCTAGATAAGCATAAAACTAAGCATGAAACATCATAACAAACACTTTGTATTTCCAAACATAAGCATAGGGATACACATACAAATATAATGATTCATAAACAAGACTTCATTCACCATTCCTAGTCAAATGCCATAAGCTAGTATAAATACATACACCAACCCATAAATATATACATAAACCATAAGTTTTTCAACATAATATGGCATACACAAATACAAGTCTTGTAAACAACTCAAAATACTCGAATATATAATTTCATCAAAGAATAATCGTACGGTTGTCATAACATTAACATAATAATTGCTAATAATCCATGAATGTTGTCAAATATATCTAAACTCCATCTAAACCAAAGTGAACAAGAGTTTTAGCTCATCATGAGCACCAAAGTTACAAATAAGCACGGAAAAATAGTGAGAAACATGATATGAAAACAAGAATCAAACCATTCCTCCAAGCCTAGATGTTGTTGTTGATGTATGGTGATCCTCTTGATGTTGTATCCTCAAAAGATTTCAAGAGTGTGCCATGGCAGTTAAAGATTTCAAGAATATCTTCAAAAGAAGATAAATAAATCTAAGAACTCGATTTGATCTTAAGAAGAAAATAAATGCTGCATTTAATACCAAAAGATAAATGTAGCACCCCAACATGTCACTATACAGTAATCAAATCCAAAACATAATTCCGAATTAATAAAATCTAAAGTTCAAGTCCTAAAACATCAAAAGTTTCCTAATTAAAAAAATTCATTACATAATTAAATAAAATTCTTCCTCGTCCAAGTTATTACTCTACAGTCCCCTCTTGGATAACCCTGTTGACCTGACCTGCATAAAAACAAAAGCATGTATGAGCATAACGCTCAGTGGAAATTAATAGGTAAAAGGAAAAAAAACAAGACGTAACGATAACAGGGGATATGATAAAGAAAATAGCCCAAATATAACTCGTATCAAGCAGGAAATACCCAGAGCTAATAAGTAACATCATATAATAATAGGATAAACATGGGAACACATGTAGCTAGCCCAGTAACCAATGTGAGATGGGTATGGGCAGTCATACAAGCCATCCACCAGACGAGCAGAATCCTATATGGATTGACATACAACCATCCATCAGAAAATAAAACAAGACTAACCTAGTATCGATCCATACACCTCTAAGAGAAGAATACATATAACAGGATGGCCAATATAAACTCAGAGTCCACTTTAGAGACACCGTGATCTCAGATCACCGCCACAGTTGGTGCCACGCCGTCGATGCCACAACGACGCGTCTTGGTTAATAGGGAGAGCACGGGTAATATATTACGAAAATAGATAGTAGCCTAGCTACTTATAACTAAAATCAGAAATCGAAGAGTAGCCTAGATACTTATAATAGGAGTCAGAAATCCGTACCTTAGCCTAAAAGCAAACAAGCCGAGTCGTTCTCAAGTTGTACTAGCACCTACATTTAATTTTCCCATTTAGACTTACTCTTGTCCATTTCATTTTGGTTGATTGATAAATTTTTAAAGTTCTTGAAAACAAGACCTTTAACCTTTATTTTATACATAAATTAATAGTAGCATACATCTTATAATGGATTTAACAACACATGTTATTTGTTTGCTTAATTGGGTCTAAATTAATTAATGTGTTGCACAGTAGTGCATATCGGCGTGAGTAAATATGTATATACACGTGTGAATTGACCAACAATAGAGGCAATGGATTTGGAAATTTTATTTAGCTAACCTATGAGCTGTTAGGTTTTCGAGTCGATATCGTACGCAACAGAACAAAAACACAGACACACACGTACAAACGAAAAACTAGAAAGTAGTAACTTACGTAAGGAAATAACGTGGTTCGGCCATGGTGACCTACGTCCACGGTTGCAACTAGGGTTTATTCTTTATTAGGTGCTACAAAGAATTACAATTACATAGCTGACAAGATTAGGGCTAATTAAATTAGGTGACCACTAAATAACCAAACTACGACCGGCTGCCCCTTTTCTTATGTTCTAGTCGTAATAGACCTAAAGGGCCCAGCCCGGCCTGACCTAAAAGATTCTATAGCCCAACAATCTCCCACTTGAAAGCTTTGCCCATACAAAACAATCCAAGCAAAACTCAGCACACCAGTAACTCTAGTAATTGTTATAAACAAGTCCTCTAAGCGCAAGCTAAGACTTCATGTCAATTCCCCCAAGTTGCAACGACCCTTCTCATCAGTTACCTGAAAGGCCACTGAAACCTCCCCCGAGCTCAAACTCAACAGTCATAGCAGACCACTTAAAGCTCCCCCGAGCTCTAACTCAACAGTCATAGCAGACCCATCCACAATCTCAACCAGTTCCCACTGACTCGTAATAGCGGCTCCAGAGACTCCCAGTGGACAAACACTCTACAAGCTCACCGAACTATTTCGAGGAGAGAATTTCCTATTCGCATTCCTAGTTTTCAAAATCCAACGGTAATTTGTAAATGTACCCGAAACTCACCCCGTGCTCCCATTGTCACTAATTACCTTACGTACTTTAGACCTTCGAATACACTCAGCTGACATCCCCGTGACTCCAAGTTTCACGTTTACAAAATGAACCATCTTCTCTCTACCTGATTCAGCGAGCCTGACTTTGCCAATCGTCTTTACCGGGGTGGTCACTCCCTCAGGCGGCACCGATACCATGTATTGGGGTTTTGTGCAAGGGTTTCAAATCTCTTTTAAAACAAGCAGTGGAAAATAGGAGGTAGGGGGAGTGAATTAGGGTTTTAGCAATTCTCCAAGAATTCTGATTTTACTGATCTCTTTAATCCTCCCTACAACTATGTATTTATAGGTAATGAGGAAACTTAATCCCGAAGTTTAGGGTTTTAAGGTTTCCATCAGTTACGCTTTCAATGCTTCTAGTTATCTCATAACCACAATTAACCAACTCTTTGGTTATTTAAATATATAACCTTTATATATTTATAAATACAAATAATTAACTTTATAATTAATTATATATACTTATATCCAATATATATAACTTAATTATTCCGTAATTCCAAATTACAGGACAACTTAATTTAGTCGTTTCTAATCCCAAATCACAATCTCTCTTTTGCCATTGATTATCTTGGATAATCTTGATGATTATTTCATAAATAATGATCTTGCCTTTACGTTTAATTCGTGTAAGGCTCGTTTAACTCTTTAAACGACCTTTGTGATCTATTGTTGTTCGTGGTGTAACTCTTTGGATCTTATCTCGATGGTCGTGTTGTCGAATGTCGTTACTCGGGCATATATGTCTAAAAGACTCCCATTTTCACGAGTCTCAATTATTGTCAACACAGATAGTGGTGGACGTCTAGTTACATCTCACTTCCCCCGTTAAGATACGATGTTTTATTAAACCATCTACTATTCCCAAGAAGTCTAAGTATGCTTACTTAACTATTCGTAATAGTCATGATAATCTGTCAATTATGCTTTCTGTAATGAACATCTATCGAACATGTTCGATTATTCTCATTCTCCATCCAGAATCAAAGTGGTCTATCAAACACTCAGTTTGGGCATGGCCATGCACATATACCAGTTTGAATTAACGAGGGCGCCAGAGATGTCTCTCATTTACTTGTGTAAGGGAACAAAATTCTTCTTGAGTACATACAACTGTCATGAAACTTCAAATGTACCCCCATAGATGATCAGTGTTACTGCCTGGTCACGGTGACCTTATATAGAACAACATTAGATTAAGTCAAAGAGCAACCTTACATAGAATCAAGTTCTAGAATGTATCTCATGTCTGAAGTCACGGTGACAATATCATTTTCAAATCTACTTATGATTGTGATCCATGAAGTAGTTTGAAGCGAGTTACTTCCAATATCCATTCTTTAATGAATATCTGTGAATTTGGTCTCCACCCGTTTAGACTTTCATTCTGAATGAACAAAGCAACTGATTCACAATAGTCTTGATTTGATTTCATTCGCATAAAATCAAACGACTATGGAAAATTAGATTAACTTTTATTCAAGGAGCTTAAACTTACTAAAAGTTCAAACTTAGTGACATGATGAGCTTGATATTAACTATTAATAACCAAGTCATACGAATGTGACTCTAATGGATCTACTCTCTTGTTTGGCTATCGAGATTAACCATGACTCTTAACACTTCAGACATTGATTTGGTTCAACGAGTATGTCAAACTAAGATCCAATCTTCATTATTTATTATGTCTCTGAGTTTCATGATCTCGTTAATAAAATTCTTAAGGAAACCTTTTGGAACTCTTTCCACCTTTAGAAGTTATCTGAACGCTTTCAGAGTAACGCCTTCTAATGTTTCCATCTCATGTTGCAACACAATTACCATTGGAACTCTTCCATTATAACATTGGTAAACCTATGGTGTATAAAAGATTGTCTTTTGTGTTCATCTTCACATTTAAGATATGTGATTTTGACTACTAAGATATCATAACCTTTATGATATGTTCCTTAGTTCAAGAACTTTTTCATGTTGTTAAGACACTCATCATAACTCTTTATGATATTCACCAATTAATGCTTCTCAAGTATTTCCTATAACTCCGATATAATTTATTTTAAAAATCTTTCATCACATGAAGATCTTGACATAACTTATTATCTCTCAGATGAATCCCAAATGAACTCTTTAATTTTTCATCTTGCCATGATATAATATTGGGATAGAGATAATACTAGTAATTTTATCTTCGTTACCTTTTCTAACAAGGCTTAAGATAACCTTACTTATGTCAATGGATTGTTATGATTCTAATGTTAGAATCTTGCCTTCATATATCCCATATATGGTCACAATCAAACGGATTTGAAATCCATTTCTTAAGATACTTTATCTTTTAGTGATTTTTTAAACTTGAAAAACTAGCTGTCTATCTCTATACACTCTTGACTTATAAAACTCCCATCTAGCCTTGTGATCTTCTTGTGTATCTCTATACACTCCTCAGAAACATAATAATGTGTCTCCACACGTTACCATTGGTATAGATACTCGCTCCCATTAGCCTTTGCATATATCACATTGAATCTACCATGAATTGATCTAATCAATCGAGACATATCCATTAGACATGTTCTAATTTAGATTTTCATACTGTTCTTGAAGCTACCTTATGTTCTTAAACATTCCACTTGGTACTTCATATAAACATTTTTGCATCCATGATACATGTTTAATCAATCAGTTCCTCAACTGATTAAAGCTTGTAATTTTTTCTTTACCAAGAAACTCAGAATGGAATTCCTTTATTATCAACTGTTGATAATCTACCAAGCTTTCAGTATGAATAATCGATGTATTGTTTCTAGAACAACTTCTACTATTATGAATCATATTCACATTGTAGTTTGATCAAGTCTCACTTGTTCAGATATGGATTTTGCGTCTAAGCCATCATGAAATGATATCCTTCACATACTTTCTGTGATCGACTATAGATGGCTAGCCAGGTTTTCATACTAAATTTCATCTCGAAAGATCTCTATCTTTCTAGATATGATTTCATATGTCTATATGTGTTATGCATCTGAATATTCCAAATATCATAACTTTAAGCAACTCTTTGCTTATTGTCCAAGAACCAGGTATATATTTGTCAGGGATAGTTTTATTCCATCTTACTCTTAAAATTTATAAAATACCAATGACTTTTAAGGAAACATACGAAACTCTTTTCGTACAGGAGTTTTCATCTCATGAACAACTTCCTATCCTTAATTGTTTGTAGGACTCCTCCTATTCCATACCTAATATGGTGTGGTTCACCTGTTCTGAATGATTTGTTTAAGCTAGTGATTTTATACTTGATAACCGGGATAGTTGATTTCTTTCTCTTATGACCTATTGTCTAAACATGATCCAAAAGATCCTTGTCTAATCACCTTGTCGTAGAGTAACAATAAGTATTATCATTCTTAGTTCTTATCTCATAAGATGATTCTTGCAAGTGTCGATGACGAAACAATTTCAATCATCTTTAAAAGATTAAACTTAAGTGTGTTACATTATATCTCATATAATGACTTTACGAAGTTTAATCAAATGATTTGTTTTAAACTTCTTCTTGGTATCCATTAGACTTAATCTAATATTCATCTATTTGACTTTGAGTAGCATATCTTGTATGCTTCACATCTCATTTCTATAGATGTTTTGAATTTTCAATTCAATCATGGCAACTTGATATTACATGAATTACTTATAATAATAAGTCTTAAATTTTATTCCAAATAAAATCATCCGTTCATGCAATAATCAAAAGAAAATTAAAAACCGGAAATTAAATTGTTTCGAACAAAATAATCAAAGCATCATCCAGTGATGTATCTTGAAACTTGAATCTCTCGAATCTTCACGGTAAAGTGATCTTCAAGTTTCATCCGTTTTCCTTTTCTTCTTGCTTCCCTCATTTCCTTTCATCTTTGCGAAAATGAATTTACTTGCTTTAAAAGTCCAACATTTAAAAGATAAAATAAATAGGGAACTGTAGTCGGGATACCTGAAGTGAATGCCTTAAAACATTCTCTTGCTTCAGCTGCCTCGGGCATTTCTCTAACATGACATCTTGATTTAGAGAATTGCTTCTTGGTCTCACCAGTAGCTTTGCCCGCGTCCATCGTCTCGACAGTCTCTTCTTGTACCTCTTTGTTTCTACTTGTGCCAGACAGGTGAGGACCATCATTCAGCATTCCTCTAACAATGTCACCACTGATGTATATCCCTGTCCGCTCAAGTTGATTAATGTCATGCCCCGGCCGGCGGCGGATTATACGCCGGGGCTGACGCGGTTGTTCATAAGCACATGATCAGCTATTAATAAGTGACAATATTTATTCATTGAAATTAAATCATCCGTTACAAAAGGAAATGGAAAATAAAACATGCAAGACATAACATAAATTAAATTTAATCTAGGTCCATATCCTAGGTGAACAAGTAGTGTCCTCAAACATGTGCACCAGAAAAATGTGAGTGAATATCAACTACAAGTAGTTGGTGAGAAACATAGGTTTTGACACCAACAATGTTAAACATAGTTTTACAATTCAATATGTTTAGAGCATGTCTAAAGCATGAATGTGAAAACATACAAGGTTCCAAGCTTACAATTCAATCCATGTAATATGAAAATAGTTACGCAATTCACCCGATTGCCTTTTTGAAAAGTAGTAAGATGTATACACTAACACGCCAAGGTTCGTGTTAAGTAATGAATCAGATTTCCATATAAATGATCTTGTTAGGTACAACCTTAGGCTTAGGCTGCAAGTTAATGAATGTACTGACATGAATACATGTAATGATCATGAGGTAGTTCAAGACATAAAGCATAAAGATCAAAGCATAAGAACATAGGTATTGGATTGTGTAAGTAAAGCGTTTGTAAACATGATTCACCCCAAAAGTAAAAATAGTAAAAAGGGGCTATGTAAACTCACATGAATTGAAGCTAAAGACAATAGGGTTTGATGATATTAATAGTTATTGTGAGAATTCCTCACAACAAACCTACAAGATAATTTGTATTCTAAGTTTAAAGCAAGAGGAATAAGATAATGAGATCCTAAGGTATTAGGGTTTAGCAGAGTTTGGATTGAAGATAGGCTTGTAAATATATATCTTTATAAAAGGAGTATAAGTTCATGAGTAATAATATAAAAGTAATTAAGATGAATTAAAATTTCTAACTAATTATTAATTAACTCATGTAATTATTTCAGAGATAATTGATAAATAACTTTATGGAATTAGAACAAGTTAATTAATATAATTGAATTCATTTGTATATATATGAAATGAAAAGGGTTTAAACATTTGATTTATGTTGATAAAATAATTAACTAATTTAAAATAATTAATTAATCTATCTACATATCTCATTTACCTAAATGATTTGTAAGAAGTTATAAAAAAATATAGGCTTTAAACGTAGTCAATTGGACTTATATAATTATTTAATTAGAATAATTATTTATAGATTTAAATGTTTTAAGTAATTAATTTTGTCAACATAATTATTTATGTGATTACTTTTGTGGGAAAATAATACTTAAGTAAACCATTTCTATAATTATAATATGTTTTAAGTAAATTAAAATGAATAAAACATTATTTATGTTTCCCCTTTTTTGTAAGGATTGTAAAACATATTCATTTGATTTATAAAAGTTTAATCAAAATTTAAAATATTTAATTTGTGTGTTAAAACAATAAAAAAATCAAAACCAAAAAGGGGCTGCCGGGACTCGAACCTGCGTCGAGTCCGGTCACCAGACGCACGTTTAACCGCTAGACCAGGGCTTATGCCTTGGTCTATAACCCGTGCGTTTAATTTAAAAGGCGTACGAGCCAAGCCATCTTCTTCCCACATTTCATTTATATGACTTGTTGTACTAAGCGCAAACATATCATCTAAGTCCTTACTTATCTAACCATTTAGTATATGGGATAGCGAGGTAATCTTGAGTAGTACTACTGGGAATTGACAAGCCCCACCCGCGTTAGTCGCGCTAACACGACACGAAGTCGAACGGGTGTAACATTGACCTAAACAGTTTACCATTGTTTATGATAGACATGGTAGGAGGCAGATCAAACATAAACAGTCAGCTTCGGTGTCGAAACGCTTTAGTAACATGTTATTAGGTTAGCTACCTATTGATATAATGGTAAATTGTTTTATCTAGTAAACTTTACTTACATTTGAAACCTGTGAATTCACCAACCTAGTGTTGACACGTTTTAGCATGTTTTCTCAGGTCGTTAAGGTACGAGCACGAGATAGGGCATGCATGCATTAGAGTTTCATTATTTATCAAACGCAGGACTTACTTATTTATTTATTTTCGAATTGCATGTTTTGGGCGCAATTGTTTTTGGCGCGTGCTTTTCCTTCAATCTTTACGCTTCCGCATTTTGCATTAACTCAATATTTTCATTTACTAGTGTTGCATTGTGACTATGAGCAATACTAGTGTTTTTATTAAACTCATAAAGAGTCGTTCAATGTAGCTAATGACTGAGATCCTGGTATGTCACGCTCCTAACGGTAAAACTCCGTTAATGGATTTTGGGGGTGTGACAGATTGGTATCAGAGACATAGGTTATACAGAACTAGGAAATTCATACTAGACTATAACCATGCACATGCATTAGTTACACATCACTTACACTCATACATGGCACTCACTCATCCCGTTAAAGGAAATGTCGACACCGCTTAATTCACCCGCATCCCCAGTCGTGCAGGAGCAAGATGTTCCTACCGTACCTTTTCCAGAGCTGAGGAGATGTCGACTCAACCCGATCAACACCACTGTAGGGTATGATGAGCCTATTCATGTGTGTGTCAGAGGTAACACGCAGGACTGGGATTGGTATCCCGATAGGATCAGGAACTGGATCCGCGAGGAGGAAGTCCCACCTCCACTCACTACTGACATTGCTTCTTCTTCATCATCTTCTGTGCGAGCTTTGCCACCATTACAGTACCCCTTTGAGCAGGTGTTAGCTGCATTTGTAGCTAGGATAGACCGGGAAATCCAGAACATGAGGGATGCAGCGGGGGAGATTTCTGGCATATTAGAGCGACAGATTCTGATGAATTAGAAAATTGACAAACTGACTTCAGATTTAGCAATCACTGATAAAGTCCATGAGAAATTGGCAAATGGATGTGTGGTTATGGAAGACCAGCTGAACACTGCAGAGTGGAACCTAGATATACTCCACACCAGGATTGAGCAAGTGGAGGCTCGACTTGCAGCTGCTGAAGCATGCACCCGCAGGAGATCCGGCCGAGGACGAGGATGCAGCATCTGATGTTACATCAGCTAGCAGTGGCATTTGATATCTTATCTTCATTACTTATTTATGTGTTTTCTTTTGAACCTAGATGGGTAGGGTCGTTTCCATCCAACAGATGTTTCTGGATTTTGATGTTTGATTGAATTTACTTTGTACCCCTTACAATTTATTTTATCAAGGATTATTATTATTGAAATGTTAGATGTTGTGGTTTAAATTTTCTTTTGTTTACTGGTACTTGTATGATGATAAAATGCGATGTATTTTTCTCATTATCGTATGTTGTTAATGAAAAGATAATGTCTGGATGTGGAAATGGACGTGGTGGACGTGCGAGAGGACGTGGCGGTCGCCGAAATGTCAACATGACTGCAGCTGAGCTCACGGCACTCATAAATGAGCGTGTGGCTGAAGCGGTAGCAGCTAGTCAAGCCGCTGTTAATGCTGGAGGTAAAACAAAATATTATCGACTCTAGTGAGTCATCATTCATCCTAAACGCAAAAATTTGAATATGGTATTCCTAAAGGGCATTCTTGTTTACAATTCAGGTCAACACAACCATCAGCAGGTTTGTACTTTCAAGGCTTACATGGATTGCAAGCCTCACTCATTCAGTGGAGCCGAAGGGGCTGTTGGCTTACTCAGCTGGATGGAGAAATCTGAATCCGCCTTTGTAATGTGCAATTGCCCGCCGAACAATAAGGTGAAGTATGCATCTGGCACACTTGAGGGTCCGGCCCTTACTTGGTGGAACTCCCAAGTGAAAATGCTAACTCTTGAGATGGCAAATGCATTGCCATGGGACGAATTTAAGATTATGCTGCGGGAGGAGTATTGTCCCTGCGATGAAGTGTAGAAACTTGAGGGCGAGTTCTGGAACCTAAAGATGGAAGGATCAAGGATTGAAGCCTACACTACTCGTTCGCATGAACTGGCGAACTTATGTCCACAAATGGTAACACCTCCCTATTAGAGAATCGAAAAATTCATTGATGGTTTGGTTTCGTAAATTCAGAGCATGGTGACATCTTCTAATCCTACTACAATCCAGCAAACTATCAGGTTGGCTCACCGGCTAACCGATCAGGCAGTCGCTCAGGGCACTCTACCCCCTAGAGGTGCATTACCAAAGACAACTGACAACAAACGGAAGTTTGACAGTTCATTCCCCAAAACTTTCCAGTCAAACTCACCTCCTCAGCAACAACAACAGCAACACCGTAAGCTTGAACCGTCAAAGAACAACAATTAGTCTACCTCTTCTCAACGGAATCAGGGTTCATATGTTGGCAAGTACCCGAAGTGCAACAAATGTAATTTTCACCATCATGGAGCATGCGAGCGGTACCGTTGCTACCGGTTTGGAAAGATGGGTCATGTGACCAAAGATTGTAGGGTAGATCTGCAGAACAAACAGGCACCACCTGGTGAAGCACCCAAAGGCTGTTTTGAGTGCGGGAAAGAAGGGCATTTTAGGAAAAATTGCCTGCAGTTAAAGAGAAATGGAAACGGGAATGGCAATGGTAACAATTATCAGGGCGGTAATGGAAATGGTAACAACAACCAGGGTGGTAACGACAACAATAACAACAACGGTGCTAAGGTCGAGCCTTCGTGATTGGCTCGGGGGAAGCTAGGAATGATCGAAAGATTGTTAACGGTATGTTTCTTTTAAACGATCATTTTGCTTCTGTACTTTTTGATACTGGCGCCGATAGAAGTTTTATATCTAGAGAACTTAGTAGTCGGTTAGGAATAAACCCAACTTTACTAGAACATCATTATACAGTAGAGATAGCAGACGGTAAAGTAATCGAGGCAACCCACATTCTCAAGGGATGTAAGTTAGAACTATCTGGTCACAAACTCGACATCGATCTAATGCCAGTTATACTTGGCAGTTTTGACATAATTGTGGGCATGGATTGGTTGTCTAAAAACCAAGATGAGATCATCTGTAGTGAGAAGATCGTTCGTATACCCCTTCCTAGTGGAGAGATCCTATCCGTTCAGGGCGAAAGAAGTGGTGCAGTCGTGGGCATCATATCTTTCATGAAGGCTCAGAAGTGTGTGCATAAGGGTCATACCGCAATATTAGCCCTTGTCGTTGACAAGTCTACCGAGGAGAAGAAGTTAGAAGATATCCCAATCGTTCGTGAATTCCCAAAAGTATTTCCTGAAGACCTACCTGGTCTTCCACCTCATCGTCAAGTCGAATTCCAGATCGACCTAACACCCGGAGCAGCGCCTATTGCTCGAGCACCCTATAGACTGGCACCAAGCAAGTTGTAGGAGTTATCCACTCAGCTACAAGAGTTGTTGGATAAAGGTTTCATCCAACCTAGCTCATCGCCATGGGGAGCCCTAGTCCTATTTGTCAAAAAGAAAGATGAAACTTTCTGTATGTACATTGATTACAGAGAGTTAAACAAAGTAACAGTCAAGAACCGCTACCCACTACCCCACATTGACGATTTATTCGACAAACTTCAAGGGTCAAGATTCTACTCAAAAATCGATTTGAGATCTGGTTATCAACAGCTGAGAGTTCGAGATGAAGATGTATCCAAGACTGCATTCAGAACCCGGTACGGCCATTTCAAAATTTTGGTCATGCCATTTGGATTAACCAACGCACCCACGGTGTTCTTGGACCTCATGAACCGTGTGTGTAAACCTTACCTTGACCAATTCGTCATTGTCTTCATTGACGATATCCTCATATGCTCTAAGAGTCGGGAAAAGCATGAGGAGCATCTGCGTTTGATCCTTGAGCTATTGAAACAGGAGCAGCTGTACGCTAAGTTTTCCAAATTCGATTTTTGGATTCGCGAGGTTCAATTTCTAGGACATGTGATCAATGAGAAAGGAATACATGTCGATCCAGCCAAAGTGGAAGCTATTAAGAATTGGGCAGCACCAACAACTCCAACCGAAGTTCAGCAATTTCTAGGATTGGCCGGATACTACCGTCGCTTTATCGAGGGATTCTCAAAGATTTCCCAACCTCTCACCGCCTTAACCCAAAAGATAAACCCTATAATTGGAGCGAGACTCAAGAATCAACATTCCAACTACTGAAGCAGAAACTATGTAGCGCACCCATCCTATCTCTACCGGAGGGAACGGATGACTTCGTGGTGTATTGTGATGCCTCCATCCAAGGTCTCGGTTGTGTGTTGATGAAACGCGACAAGGTTATCGCATACGCTTATCGACAGTTAAAAATCCATGAAAAAAATTACACAACTCATGATTTGGAGTTAGGAGCCGTGGTGTTTGCACTCAAGATATGGAGACATTACTTGTACGGTACCAAGTACACCATCTACACCAATCACAAGAGTCTTCAGCATATTTTTGAGCAGAAAGAGTTGAACATGCGTCAACGTCGTTGGATCGAGTTATTAAACGATTATGATTGTGCAATCAAGTACCATCCAGGCAAAGCTAATGTGGTGGCCGATGCCCTAAGCAGAAAAGAAACCAAACCCCGACGGGTTAGAGCATTACAACTCACTATTCATACATGATTACCCGAACAAATCCGCAATGCCCAACTCGAAGCCTTAAAAGAGGAGAACTTATCATTGGAATCCACTCGTGGTATGGAGAAACAACTTGAGGTTAAAGCATATGGTATTCGCTACTTCGCGGAACGAATATGGATACCTGCATATGGAAACCTAAAAGATCTAGTCATGGATGAAGCTCACAAATCCCGATACTCTATCCATCCGGGATCCGACAAGATGTATCACGATCTCAAAGTTTTGTATTGGTGGCCGAACATGAAAGCCGACATAGCCACCTACGTGAGCAAGTGTCTGACTTGTTCAAAGGTCAAGGTGGTGTACCAAAAGCCATCCGGATTACTTCAACAACCGGAAATCCCGATGTGGAAATGGGAGCAGATTTCTGTGGATTTCATAACCAAATTACCCCGAACCCCTACTGGATGTGACACAATCTGGGTGATAGTGGATCGCCTAACCAAATCCGCTCATTTCCTTGCTATCAAAGAGACTGACAAAATGGAAAAGTTAACTCGCCTCTATCTTAAAGAAGTAGTATCCCGACATGGAGTACCAATCTCCATCATTTCTGATAGAGACGCCCGATTCACCTCACATTTCTGGAAATTATTACAGAAAGCTCTAGGCACGCGCCTAGATATGAGCACAGCGTACCATCCTCAAACAGATGGCCAGAGTGAACGTACCATACAAACCTTAGAAGACATGATACGAACTTGTGTGATCGATTTCGGAAACAGTTGGGAGACTCACTTGCCTTTAGTGGAATTCTCCTACAATAACAGCTATCATACTAGCATCAAAGCAGCACCATTCGAAGCCTTGTACGGGCAAAAGTGTCGATCACCAATTTGTTGGGCTGAAGTTGGAGATAGCCAACTTTAGGGTTCCGAACTTGTGCACGAAACCTCAGAGAAAATCGTGCAAATCCGAAACCGTATGGCGGCAGCTCGTGACCGTCAAAAGAATTATGCAGACAAGCGCAGAAAACCGTTAGAATTTTAAGTGGGCGACAAAGTGTTATTAAAGGTTTCACCTTGGAAAGGTGTGATTCGTTTCGGGAAACGAGGAAAGTTAAACCCGCGTAATGTTGGACCATTCGAGATAGAGAAAAGGATCGGTCCAGTAGCATATCAACTAAACCTACCAGATACACTCAATGGAGTGCACAACGTCTTTCATGTCTCAAACCTAAAGAAGTGCCTATCAGATGAGACACTTGTAGTTCCACTCGAGGAGTTGAAAATTGATGAATAACTACGTTTCATTGAGGAACCAGTCAAAATCATGGATCGAGAGGTGAAAACTCTCAAGCGCAGTAAGATACCTATTGTCAGAGTTCGCTGGAACTCGAAGCGTGGACCGGAGTTCACGAGGGAACGAGAGGATCAAATGATGAAAAAGTATCCTCACCTTTTCAAACAGTGAACGGCAAACACGAAAAGTACTAACTAAATTTCGAGACGAAATTTAGTTCAACAAGGGGATGATGTGACAAACCTAAACTTTTTGTTTCAGACGTTACCGACTTCGTTTAATTTTCGGGACAAAAATTCTTTCAACAAGGGGATGATGTGACATCCGACAAATTCAGGTTAGTTGCACGTGCATTGCATTTAATTAGGATTAATAAAATGTGTCAGTTAATTCACACACAACAGCAATTCGTAGAATTTTCGGATCGTACTCGAGTCTAACCCGGAACGTTGGTGATTAATCAAGATTAATACTTCAAACATTTAATAATTTATAATTAATATAAATTATATGAGTTTTATATGATTACGGGACTTTACGTGAATTATGTGAATATTCTTGTTATCGCGCATGTTTATCGAATGTTAATCGTATTAAGTATTTTTATAAAAGTTAGAGTTTTTTATAAAAAAAATAATAATTGAGAATTTTAATTATTATAAAGTGTTAATTAATTAATAATAGTCTATGGGCCTTAATTAAGCCCGAAGCCCAACTTAAAAACCCAATTAGTGCATGTATTATATAAAGAACTCAAAAAAAAAATCAAAAACCCTAAACCCCCACCCCTTGCCGTCGTGAACCCCCTCCTTCACCACATTCGGCCAAGAGCTTCAAAGCACCAAAACACACCTCAATCGACCTTCGATCGTGAATCCGGAAGTAGATACGAGCTAGTCTAGGCATTCCTAACATTCCTACGTAAGTCGTTTTATTGAATTCCGTCATTATTTCATTATGATTTTTTATGATCAAAACCCTAGTTCATCCAAACTTAATGTTTTTGAAATAATATTAATAAGTTGGTTATTTGATTGATATTATTGTAGCGATTTGATGATTTTATTGATATATTGGAAGTCCTAGTTTTCATACGAGGTGTAAATTGAGATTTGTTGATTATGTGACGTATAGGAATTGCATGCTAGATGTGATCTATGGTTATTATAATTGAATTTATATTAGCTAAGTGATTTAGGATTGAATAGACGTGTTAAATTGTGTAAACAAAGCTTAAAATGGACGACTTTCTAAAAAGGGAAACTTTGTTGAAAGATGATTTTTGAATGTGAGGTTTCTTGACGTGCATGACATTATTAAATGATACTAGTATGTTATTATGAATGTAATGAAGCTTGCTAAAGTGTTGTTGGATACAAATAGCATGCATAGATCATAGGTTACTAAAAGTGGAAACTTTTAGAATTTGAAACTTGATGTCTAGACTTGAAGTGTATGTTGTAATGATCTTTCATGCATTAGTATGTGTAGATAAACATGTCATGATCATGCAAACGTGTTCGAGATGATGTAATCTATTGAAACCAAACGTGTGTTCATATATTGTTAAAAGTAGGAACTTTGTTGAACGTGCATTGTGTAGACATAACTTGCCATGCTAAGTTAGTTGTGACATGAGTAGCATGAAACTTGAATTACGTGTATACTATGTGTGTTAGTATTCAAACCAAACATTAAATCACTAAACGGGTCACCAACGGGTCGTCGAGTCAAACTTGGTCAAAATTAATCAAACTTGGTCAAACTTGGTTAAACTAATAAATATTTTCTAAACACTTAAAACAATGGGATTGTTTGGATACTTAGGGTTCCTATCAACGTGCACAAACACACACTTATAAACCAATGTTTATAGGTGGCAGTTAGTAGTCGAGCAGTTAATTAGCTTTCTTCCACACGCACTCTAAGGTGAGTTTCACGGCCCCTTTTCTTATGGTTTAAACCTGGGGGAGAAAACATGGGTACAAACATTTAGATCTTACATTTCATTTATATCACTTGTTGTACTAAGCGCAAACATATCATGTAAGTCCTTACTTATCGAACCATTTAATATATGGGATAGCGAGATAATCTTGAGTAGTACTACTGGGCATTGACAAGCCCCACCCGCGTAATCGCGCTAACACGACAGGAAGTCGAACGGGTGTAACATTGACCTAAACAGTTTACCATTGTTCATGATAGACATGGTAGGAGGTAGATCAAACATAAACAGTCAGCTTCAGTGTTGAAACGCTTTAGTAACATGTTATTAGGTTAGCTACCTATTGGTATAATTGTAAATTGTTTTATCTAGTAAACTTTACTTACATTTGAAACCTGTGAACTCACCAACCTAGTGTTGACACGTTTTAGTATGTTTTCTCAGGTCGTTAAGGTACGAGCACGAGATAGGGCATGCATGCGTTGGAGTTTCATTATTTATCAAATGCAGGACTTACTTATTTATTTATTTTCGAATTGCATGTTTTGGGCGCAATTGTTTTTGGCGCATGCTTTTCCTTCAATATTTACGCTTCAGCATTTCGCATTAACTCAGTATTTTCATTTACTAGTGTTGCATCGTGACTATGAGCAATACTAGTGTTTTTATTAAACTCATATAGAGTCGTTCAACGTAACTAATGACTGAGATCCTAGTATGTCACGCTCCTAACGGTAAAACTCCGTTAGTGGATTTTGGGGGTATGACAGGATTCGCTCTTGCATACCAAGAGATGAATTTCCTCACCTCGTCATAACGACTTGGTTGGAGCATTTTCCTATCGTAGTTGTTATAAACGTCATCAACAAACATGTCAATGACTAAGTGATCATCCAAAGGTATGCTAGCTTTCTTGAGGTCTTCCACTTTGCACCTTATGATCATAACACATTTAGGATCCTTCATTGTAACTTTCTCAATGTGTTCCTCAAAGGAACTGTAAGGATTCTTGTTGTATTCTTGATGAAACCTTTTCTTCAAATCTTTGATCATGTTATAAGCAGACCAATACCTTAATGCTGATCCTTGAGTCAATAGATGCCAACATCAGGTTTGGTATGACTCCTGTATCATCCCGGAATTTACTCCAAGCTTCTTGAAAAAATTTGCTCGCGCCTACATAGGTATTGGGAACTTTAGAACGTGTAACTTCTTATTGGTCTTTAGGACTTTCTTCAAGTTATAGTACCAATCCAAAAAGTTCCTTCTATCGAGTTTAACGTTTAGTATATCGGTGATAGGCTCTAGCACACTCTCGGTTTTAATCTGAGACATCTATAATGAAGAATAAGTATTTTAGTATTTCGACATTTTAAATAATCTTAATAAATAATGACCCATTTTAAAGTTTAACATTATTTACTTAAGAATTGAGATCCATGGTTCACCATGCTTCATGAATGGGTGAGCATTGTCCATGAGAAACGACTATATAGGTAGGTAACGATTATCAATTGTTTCTGACAAAAATCTCAGACTTTATGGGGTCGTTTAGATAATGGTTATATAGGTCAGTATGTTTAACCCCATCTATACCCATTCTTCCCTGACAATTGGCTAAGGCACTTCATATAGGGATGAATGATAAGTCGTCCTACTTTAGCAACATGTGGTTATCGGCCTAAGACTCTCGGGAATCATGTTACCACAATGTCCCAACACCCGTAGATCCAAATGTAAGACTGAGGCACATATATTCAGGGGTTCACTCCGTCGATGCTGTCAATGGTACAATCCAAGGAGTAATAGGGGAGCCAGGCAAGGAGTTCACTCCGTCGATGCTGTCACTTCACTTTCTGCTCAAATAGATGCCCTCACCACACGACTAAACCAAATTAGCAAGGGAAAAAACAACCACTGAAACTTCTGAAGAAGTAAAAAGCATCATTGTTGATGCTGAGCAGGTTGACTTTATCGGCACAAATCGCCCGCAGAACAACCCCTACAGTAATACTTACAATCCTGCATGGAGAACCCACCTAAATTTTAGCTGAAAGGATAATAACAACCAAGGACAATCTGGCTTCAGACAACAACTACAGTTTTAACAAAGACAATCTTAAAACTATCAGTCTCGACTACAATTTCAGGGAACTAACAAGCAAAGTAATGGGTTAAGCTTGGAGGGCGCGGTACTAAGTTGATTTCTACAACTGAAGGTCAAGCCCTTCTAGAGGATTCTCGTCACAAACAATATGAGGAGAAGTTTAGTCTTCACAAAGCTGAGTTTAGGATACATAAAGCAACTCTTCATTCCATTGAGATACAACTAGGGCAAATTGCAAAACTCCTACCCGAAAGGCAACCAGGATGTCTTCTAAGCAACACTGAGCCTAATCTAAAAGCAAATGCAAGTGCTATCACTCTCAGAAATAGCAAGGTTTATCCAGAGCCACAACTACCAGAAGAAGAGGAGGTTCACACACCAAGAAAGGAAATATTCACCTGAGTACCACTTGGTGCGCCTGTCACATAATCAACCGCTCAAGAATCACCACCAAAGGTAATTCTACAACCTACTCAAGTAAAAAGTCCTCCAAACATTCCGACAAAGAGACCTTTCAAATCTCACATACCGTACACAGGAAGGCTAATGAAGCAAAGGACTGACGAACAATATGTGAACTTCATCGACCTTTTAAGCCAAATTCATATCAATCTTCCCTTACTGGATATAATTCAACAAATGCCTAAATACGGACATTTCATGAAGGATTTCCTTACTAACAAAAGAAAAATGGAAGAGGCAGTTAAAAAAACTAATCAATGTGTCGCTCTCATTGAAAGATGCCTTCCAATGAAACTATCAGATACAGGAAAGTTCTCTTTGCCATGTTCAATCGGACAACTACTGATAACTTTCGCACTCGCTGTTCTGGGAGCATGTATGAACGTGATGTCGTATAACATGTTTAAAAGATTGAAAATTGGGAATCCGCAACCTGTCAATGCTACTATCGAGCTTGTAGATGGTACTGTTAAATCACCTATAGGATTCATTGAGAACTTGCTAGTGAAAGTCGACAAGTTTGTATTCCCTATCGAATTCATGGTCTTGGAGATGGGACCTGACTATTCTGTGCCTTTGATTTTGGATCCCTCATTTTTAGCTACCGCCAGAGCTGTTATTCACATGAACGAAGGAATTCTGACACTTCGTGTTGGAAAACAATCGGTAACTTACAACATCGGAGGAAATGAATGCCTATCCAATGATCCCTTTGAAATTGCACAATTCATCGATATCAATATGGACTACCAACTGAAGAAAGCTAAGGAATTCAACAAAGAAAAGAAATCGGACCTTGGCAAAGATCTTAACAACACTAATTGGATTGATAACTATCGGAACAAACTACTAAAGTTAAAGGACTTGAATGAAGGAACAGGAGACACGGGGGAGGTCAATAGCCCCCACCCAAAGAAAGACTGATGAAGCACGTACGGGTCTGGCCAACGACCTTTAAATAAATGTGGCGCTTCCAGGATGCTACCCGATGATCATGAATAAATTGAGAAGTTGGTGCATATGACAGAAATCATGGTCCTCGGGTTTGGTTTTCCAAGTTTAAGTTTCTAATACGTCAGCCTTCAGGTATGCCTTCTCGATACCAGGACCTTAGTTGCTTAACTACTACCTTTTGCGTTTCGTTTCTGTTTTTATGTTTTTCTTTGTGTGTAGCATAGAATCACCAGGTAGTTTCTCAACTTCTTTGAGGAGTTACACTCCACCTCTACAAGCTGGGGTGTCATAAAACATATCAAATTTCTGAGAAATTCGATGAAGTCTTTGAAGCAAAGCGTTGACAACAGCAACAAGTTTTGGCCTTAGGTTATACACCGAATTGACCGGGGAAGTACCAGTTTCTTTTCCCTTAAAAATTCATGCATTTAAATTCCTACATATCATTACATTGCATGCATTTGTACATTGACGGCAATGCATAGTTTTAAGTGTGGGGGTGGGAATTAGAGATTCAGGACAAACTTGTTTCCTCAAAGCAGTAAAACTAACCTCGTGATTTTCTACCCATTTGACTAAAACCTTAATTTAATTGAAAACTTATTTTCCTAAAAACCCTAAAAATATACTACCCATATTTATCCCCAAACCATCTTTTCGTAACACACCGGTTATTGGCTAACTGTCTTCAAGATGAAGAATTATTAGATTATCTGTTTCACTCAAGGAATTGGAATATACAAGGAGAAAGTGGATGTATTAAGAAGAAACAACCGAACTATCTACAAGGAAGATATGGAAAATTATTTCAAGGAAATTAAGGAAAAGAATTATTGAAAAATTAGTCTTGATGTTTTGTTGTTAAAAAAAATGAATGAGAAAAGAAAAAGAAAGAGAGAAGATGGTATTTTACCCGTTAAACCTTACAGAGCTGGATATGCATTCTTTTGATTTTAATTTGCTTTCTTGTATTCATTTCGTAAAACCTGAATTACCGCCCGAACTCTGAGAAAAAGTTTTCAAAGCAACAAGTGATGTAAGAAAATAGTGGCACAAGTAAGAACAATTACCACCATTTTGCGGCTTGTCAAAAAGCACCGCCAAAAGAAGAGCCAAAAGATATGGCAAATGTGTGAAGTGTGGCAATTGGAGCCATGATGGAAAATGCAGCAAGAATCAAACTTATTCCGAACATGAGTATACGCATCTGATCAAAGTAGGTGCTATTAGGTTACATGCCTAAAGAACCATACGGAAATGCAGTAATGTGTACTACGCAGTGAGGGAAGAATTGAATATGATAAGAAGTATCGGTCTTGGCAATCTGACAATAAAAGAGCCCTCAGATTAGTTATACCCTCATTATCTGAGTAATGTAGAAGGAACCTGCTAGTATTTTCCATCTTAAGCCATGAAGCCGTAGCTTTGTGTTCCACGATAGCTGCATCCCTTTAAACCCTTTTTAAAAAACACCTAAAAACCTATAAATTTTTCATTTTCACCCTTTATTTTATTTTAGCCACATTAAAACCCTTTTTAAGTCCTCTTGATTCATGCATACTACTTAGTTTGTTCGTGGACACTTGATTTGCATACAAGCTTATGACCATTGCAAAATTTGATTCGAACTTGAGTGTTCCACTTAACTTACATTATCCATATATACATAACCCTAGAGTTGAGTGAACATTATGAGGAGTGATAGATTATGCATAATCGAAATTCTAGTAGGCTTTTCATGGATTCCATCATCCTAAAAAAGAAAAGCACAAAGCGACTCATGAGTTATCCCGAAGTTTCCTACTACTTGGAGCTCCCTTACCTTCTGTAAAGTTTCTAGTTATGGGTATGATCATGCATGAGTTTGTTTGAGGACAAGCAAAGTTTAAGTGTGTGGTGTTATGATGTGCAATCATTTATATATTTTTTACACGCATAATAATCCCCATATTATGGTACTAAATAAATAATAACATAGCAATTGACACTTAAAACGTTTATAACTTGTAATTGCAGGTTATTCGGTGTCTTGAAGATAAACCAAGCTAAAACCAATCAAAAGCACCAAGAAATAAAGCTTCTAGAAGGATCATTTTCGAGCTTTGACCCCCAAGAAGTCAAAATTGGTAAACACAAGTCAAAAAACAGTTAAAAGACAAAGCTGGGGAGCTGATAGGGCAATGCACGGTCGTGCAATGCCATGCACGGCCGTGCAAAGTATATCTTGCTCCCCAAGGACCAGTACACTGTCCTCTGTACTCGTTTTGATTCGCGAGGCCTTTGCACGACCGTGCACCCTAATGCACGGTCGTGGAGTTCACATTTTGAAGCCTATAAATAGATGGCTTGGGTTCTTGGTTAGATATACTAAAACGAAGCACTATCAAGTATCCAGAAGACATAACTTCATATATTAGAGTAGAGATTAGAGAGTAGAGGGGCTCCCCTCTTTGTCTGTAATAGGGGAGCCTACGAAACTCAGTGTTACGCTAGTTAGTATGGCCATTCGTGGCTAAACTCTTTGTATTGCTAGGGTGAAGATGAAGTTTGGTGTATGTTAATGTTTAACGTATTAATCTAGTGGTAAGTTGATGTCTTTAACTATTCGCTCTTAAAACCACCTTGTAGGTGGGCTTTTTATTATTTTCTAAACTTGGCTTTACACTTGTGAGTGTTATTGACTTTAAAGTGTATGACCGTCAAACCTTTTTAATCAAACTTCTCTTGAAACTTGTACGTCTTTATACAAGAAGATTTTGATAAACCAAGGCTTGGTTAATACTAATAAGGTCGTACGTCTTTATACGAACTTTTTATGAGACCAAGAATTGGTGAACTCACGTTGGGAATGGTACGTCTTTATACATGGTCTCATTGTTGCACCGCCTCCCGGTGAACAAAGTCTAATCACCTTTTTAGTAGTAATAATTAAGCATTTAAGTTCGATGTCTTAAACCAACTTGGATATAGCACTCAAAGAGTTGAGGGTAACGTTGTCCCAAGCTGGGAATCATTACCATTTTAGTATTAAAGATTATAATTCGTGAATCAAACGTTGTGTGAATGAGGCTCTTGCAGTGTACCGTTCACACGTTTGTAGTAGTCATACCACCGAATTAGTCAACTTAACATTGTTATAAACCAAGCGGATTCGAATGTCAAATCAATACTCTTCGTGACCCGATCATTTTTGAGATATTTACTTTTCTGCTATTTACTATTCTACTATTTACATTTCTATTACACACATCATGCATGTTTTTACTTTTCTGTTATGTACTTTACTATCATTTACTTTTCTGCTTCACAAGCACACAAAACCCACTCACTAATTAAACCGGGTAAATGATAACAAAAGTTGAGTATTGGAACTCGACCGTGTCTATTTGTTCGATATTTGGCTTTTACCTAAACTATATTACGATGCGATGAGTACACTTGCCTATTGTGTGTTTTTAAGTTTAAAGTAATTATCATTTTATAAATTTAAAATCTAATCTCGTGAAACCATATCTAAAAATATATAATTAAACTAATATCACGTGCATATCAAAAATCAAAACCCTAAAACGCCCATATCCGAAGAACTCGGTTTTGATTGAGTTTCATACCTGATTTTAGCTTGATCTCCATTGCTAAACACTCTTATGAAGAAGATAGTCGATTCCCGAGCTTCTTGGAGTCAAAACCGTCTTTCTCTCTCTAAAAGATGAATAATGGAAATGGTGAGGGTGTGGTGTTGTGAGGGTGGCAGCTAGGGTTAAGACCCTCATCCCCTCACATCTCATCTTTTGTTTAGTTACAACTAGCCCTCGATCTTTTACTTAATTTTTTTCCAAAATTCGGTTAATGAAACATTCTTTTATTTCGTTAAATTTTGGGATGTTACACACGCCCCTCAAATGTAGAAGTGGAATGAAAAGGAGGTGGCGTTGATGTGGCGATTGCACTTGGTGTGAAAAGAGGAACCATATCCTTGGCCTAATCGGTTGCGCCACGTGTCATAATTTTGTGAGCTTAAGTTTCCTTTTCTCGTTTATTTTTAAAATCATTACTAAATATTTAATATTTCCTTTGTTAGTTCATATATCTTCACCATTGTGGGGCTAGCTCACATGACAGAGGTACAATGTCTCTTAGGTGGAGGTCATAGGTTCTATCCCTAACAAAGGTGTTCTGGTGTAATTTAGGAGTAGAATTAGTAACTATGTATTCTTCATTAAAAAAAATCCTATTTCTTCCTTACCATTTAATATTTTCTTTATAATTCATAAATCTTCATTAGTAACTATATTTAATATTTCTTTATTAAACCCTTGCAAAACATAGATTTCTAACCTACTTTTATATATATATATAACAAAATTATATATATATATATATATATATATATATTTGTGTGTGTGTATGTATATAACAAAACATAAACCATTAATAGTGTCTATGTTATTCACCTCTTAGCAAGTGTCCATAGTATTATTATTATTACTATTACTATTATTATTATTATTCCGTTAATGAAAACACCAACTAACTTCCATAGGCAATTAAATGCCAAATTCGACACTCATTTTCTTAATAATGTTACCCGTATCTTTTTGGGCATGTTTATCTTTTGGTTGCACGAGTCACCTTTTGTGCAATTAAATCTAAATTTGTCGTAAATAATTATTTTTATTTTGTAATATGTAGGTTTCCCGTTGTATCTAGCAAGGGAAAATTGCTAGCATATTCTTGTGCTATATCAAACCTTGTTAATGCAAATTGTTTGATATGTTACTTGAAAGGTGTTAGTTAATGGTAATTATATATACTACCATTAACAATGTTGATGGTGACTTCACCGATTAGTTTTTGGCTGGTTTTATATATAAGTTTGAGGCGTGTAAATTCACAAAAAAAATGAAACCAACCCGGTTGGTTGGGATCCCACGCCTGCATAGAGGAGGTCAGGGGTTCAATACCCACCCATGCAGTACTTCCTCCTTTTGTTACTTGAAAGGTTTTTTATTATATTTTCCTTTTATTATTATTTTGTAGAGAGAGGTTGTTAGGGTTGTCCGCGGTGGCTGCTTATTATTATCCTTATTAATATTTATGTTTTTTTTTATTTTGGATTTACTATTATTATTATTCTTTTTGTTGGAACCTAGTAGTCCATAGAAATCAAGAGTTAGATTAAAATTGTACAACTTCTATGTTTTCAATCGAAATGTGTTTTTGTCAAAAATGTTTTCGGACGAAGATTTCGATCGAAATCTTTTTACTTTATATAGTTTGTTGTTTGAACTTGTAGAAGAGGATTACCAATTTTCCTGTATGTGTGCTCTTTTATTAGATCAGAAGTAATCATAATATCTCAAGTTTTAGTCATTGTAATTACAAGCTTTATCAATGGAATCTATTCGTTTGATGATGTATATCGTTTATGTGGTGGTTTTCGTTCTTATTAGTGTTTGATTCGATTCGTTTAGGTATTGTTGATCTTGGATTGATTCCGCCTTTCGAGAAAAGATACAAAGTGCTAGATACTTGATTATCACCGGATCAGAGGGATTTACAATTGGTATCAGAGCTTTCGGTGCTCGGTTTTGGGATTTGTAGCAAGATTCAAGTTTTCTACAAATTTTCACATCTTCAATATTCAAAAGTCTTCAATATGCATCAAAATTCACGTCATTGTTAAAGATTTAAGAAGCTAATTGATAGAGACAATAGAGCATTGGGATCAATTATTTTAGCTCTTCCAACTTAACTATATCTCAATTTTGAGCAGCATGAGACAACGCAAGGGTTATGGAATGCATTGTGTCTTAGGTTTGAAGGAAATGCAGCACTTCAAGAAAGTCGCACTAATATGTTACTAAAGAAGTACAATATGTTTAACTACAAGAAAAATGAATATTTGAGTGAGCAAGTCACAAGGTTTACTACCATGATCAATAGGCTGAGAAAGATGGGTGTAAAGTTTGAGGAGTATGACTTGTGTAAGAAGCTACTTGATTCTTTACCTGACAGCTGGAGCATACCGTGCATTCTGATAAAGAATACAACACCATATTTGAAAAGCAAGTCTCTTGATGACATAATCTGCTAATTGGAATCATATGAACTCGATGCAAAGAAAAGGGAGTTAAACAATTCTGACAAACCAAATGGTTCAAGTTCAGCTAATGCAGCATTGTGAAGAGAGCAGTGGGTCAACGCCAGAGAAGGGTAAAGGTTGCTGTGGTACAGAACATTCTGCTGGAGAAAAGGGAAAAGAAACTTGGTAGATTCCTGAGGATCAGATTGCATTGTTTGGAGCATTTATGAGTAGTTATGATGCTTTTGTTACTGGAAAGTTACAACCAGCTGTTCTGGATGCTAAGGATCTTGTGCAAATAAATCATGATGATTTGGAATATATGGATTTACAATGCAAATGGCTATGATTGTTGTAAGGGCTAAGAAGTATCTTCAGAAGGTTCGAAAGGATAAGTTGCAGTTCGGAAAGAAAGTTGGTTTTGACAAGGCAAAGTTGAGATGTTATAACCGTCAGAAACTTGGACACTTTGATAGAGAGTGTCAAAAGGAGAAAAAGAAGAAAACTAATGGTAATGGAGTGAAGCTAATCGAACTGATTGATGAGGATGACAAATCCAAGAAAGCTCCAACTGCTTTGATGTCAAAACAGCTGAGCAACTGTGAATGGGAGTCTGAGATTGGAGATGCTCAAGAAGAGTTTGATGAAGCCTCGATGGCAGAAATTGGAGTATCTGAAAAAGACAGAACAAAGTGATTGTGCTTTGAAATCTGGTGACAAAGCAAAGCAGCAGCTTCTACTTCTGACGAAAATTCATCTAATAGTGAGGTAACTTCTGATGATGATTCATTTATATGTTCTTCTGACTGTATTGAGAAAATGCAGAATTATCATGCAGCAAACACATTCTTGATTGCTGAAAATGATAAATTGAAAAGGGTAAATAAGGAACTAAAACAGAATGAGGTCACCTACACCAGAAAAATCAATGCTTTGTTAAAAGATAACATGAACTTTAAAGAATACTTAAACAAATAGGATGTGCTAATCAAGGAACTTACAGACTAACTTATTGCTGCCCAATCCGATCTTATAAAAGAAAGGGTTTTGATTTCTAAATGGGGTATGCAAAGAAAAAATTTAGAAAATTGTGCTGATAAGCAAAGAAGTTGTTTTATTAAAGATGATGTTGGTTACAAATCAGTACCTCATCCGGGTCATTTCGAACAGTTTCCTGAACCTCATGCTTCAAATGATTTACTTAGAGATGATAACTCTAATTTTCATGACTTGTATGTTAGTGTAGCAAATAACACAGGTCATGTAGATGAGAAGGTTTCAGTTGATGATGTGAGGAGTTTTAATGAACTCAGTAAAGTTTGTTTGAGAGAGACAATAAGGGATTGTAGACAATTTGTGGTTGAAACATGTATTGCAAACAAGTTTGTTAAGTCACATGCTAACAATGTTTTTGATGAAAATACTTTAAATGTTTCTGCTTGTAATACTAATTCTGATTGTGTGTCCGAGGTGTCATCTACATCCCCTTTTTTTGATAAGGTGGTGCACACAGCTAGAGAATATATTCCAATTCACAAAGACTCATATTTAGCTGAAGATGTCGTGTTAGATAAATTTGGGAATCCATTGATTCAAGACTACGATCTCTCTCACGAAAAGCCTAAGAAAGATTATTACATAGCTCCTGAGAATCATATACTTATGAGTGATCAAGAAAGTAAAAAGTCTGTCCAAATCAAAATTAGTGCACCGACAAAGATTCAAAGTGAGATTAAAGTGTCAAATAAAGTGAGCGTTAAAGGCAAATCAGTTGATATCAAAGACATGTTCATTGATGTCAAAGATAAGCCTACTCAAATCAAATGGAAGTTAGTAAAGAATGTGTCCGTCAAAGAGTGATAAAGGACAGTGCATGTTTGAAGTAAGCGAGTGTTCTAAATCAAAGTCAAATTCAAAAATTAAAAGCTACAATTGCTTTACTTGTGGTAAAATTTGACATTTCGCTAGAAATTGCAAACACAAGTCAAATGAGACAAAGTTTAAAGTTTAGAAAGAAAGATCAAAAAGTCATGTCAACAAGAAGGCATCTGAAAACGATAAAGTGTCAGAGTCGTGGGTGATTCGTTGTTACAGTCGTGATTACATGCTTTCTAGGGATCATAGTGAATTTTATTCAAATGCATGTCGTGATTATATGTTGCCAAATTTTGTGGACAAAAAGGTCTAGAACAGTCCCTGATATGTTAAGAAAACTAACCTACCAAGTTATTTTGCTAAAGAAAAATTTACTAAGAAATATGGGAAAAGTGTTGGTTGTCTTTGGAAAATTAAAAATGAACAAACTTCACATATTGTAGGAACAAAGAATGTTGAGAATTTGAAGAAACAAGTCGTTGTGACTAAGACTGTAAAAAGTCAAAGTCAGCCCGGGTCAAAGATGATCTGGGTACCTATTTCTCATTAAGTTGTCTTGAATTGTGCAGAGTCAAATCGGGGGGACTATTAATAATGTTTGGCATATTGATAGCGGTTGCTCAAGGCATATGACAGGACAAAGAGAAATTTTAAATGATTTTCGATCATTTGAAGGTGGTTTCGTTGCTTTTGCTAGAGATAAAAAGGGTGGAAAGATAACCGGTCAGGGAACAGTTTCAAATGACCTAATAACTCTTGAGAAAGTCAACTATGTATCACAGTTGGAGTTTAATCTGCTAAGTGTTTCGCAAGTATGTGATAAAGATATACAGGTCCACTTTACAGCAAGGGAGTGCTTATTCTTAAAGCCAGGACCGGTTATTCATGAAAGTATGATATTGATGCGAGCTCCAAGAAAATTCAACACTTATGTGGTTGATATGAATGATCATTCAACACCGGTAAGCGTATCTTGTTTGTTGTTAAAGGCCACCGGCTCGGAGTCATATCTGTGGCATAGAAGATTAGGACATGTAAATTTGAAAAACATGAACAATTTGGTTCATAAGGATCTGGTGCGAGGAATGCCAAGAAAAGAATTCATTATTCAAGAAAGTTGTATGTCTTGTTCAAAAGGAAAACAACACAAGAAATCCCTTCCGAGGAAGACCGTGACGACTTTTACTCGACCTTTATTTCTCATTCATATGGATTTATTTGGTCCTGTTCGAGTTAAGAGTATTGCGAAGAAATCTTACTGTCTTGTTATCACAGATGATTTTTCTAGATTTTCTTGGGTGTTTTTCCTTGCAACAAAGGATGAGACACCTGAAACAATAATTGAATTTGTCAAACGTATTGAAAACATCTGTGATAGAAAAGTATCAATTATTCGCAGTGATAATGTAACGGAGTTTAAAAATAAATTGATAAATTCTTTTTGTGCAGAAAAAGGCATAACTCATCAATTTAGTGCAGCCAGGACTCTGCAACAAAATGGAGTGGCTGAAAGGAATAATAGAACTCTAATTGAGGCTGCCCGTACAATGCTTGTAGATTCAAAATTACCCATTATTTTCTGGGCGGAGGCAGTAAACATGGCGTGTTATGTATTAAATAGAGTTCTCATGGTGAAGCAGCATATGAAGACTTCATATGAGTTATTTTTCAAAAGGAAGCCATACATCAAGTTCTTTCGAGCGTTTGGATGCTCTTGTACTCTTCTAAACACACAAGATTCGTTGCCAAAGTTTGCAACAGTGGGCGACGAATGTTATTTCTTGGGATATTCTTCATATCATAAAGCGTTCAGAGTTTACAACAAGAGAACGAAAATTGTTCAAGAATCTTATTATGTGGATTGACAGGAATCGAATGTTCCTCCTGTTCAAAATGGGCCAGAATGGTTCTTTGATGCGGATGTGATTTTCAAGACTTTTGATCAACAATCTTTATGTGATTCAGCTGGTGCAAGTTCTTCAAATTTAGTTGTTGAGTCTTCAACAAGACTTGATCAAACTACTCATGACTTCATGGTTGGTCCTCAACAAGTGACGATTCAAAAACGAATGTTCTGATGCTGTTACTTCCTCTACTCAGACACAAGAAGAACCTATTGAAATTTCAGTTACAAATGCTGATTTCGAAGTCCAAGTTCCGGTTACTAATGAAGAACCAATTGTTTCTGAAGATCAGTCAGAGAGATCTAATGCTCTAACTGAGGATGCTAATCAATCAATTTCTTCAAGTGTTGATGATTCAAGTGACCAAACCCTTGATGTTAATGTCACTAATATGCCAGAATCAGTTCAAGGTTGATGAAACTCCAAATCTTAGAATTCATTCAGCTCATCCAGTTGAAAACATTATTGGTCAGATTGAAGAAGGTGTTAAAACAAGAAGCCAATCAGGAAATATCAATGTTTGTCTATATTCATTCTTTTTTTTGCAAGAGGAACCAAAGAATGTGACAATTGCTCTTTAAGATTCAAACTGGATTGAAGCAATGCAAGAGGAACTACTTCAGTTCAAGAAGCTTAATGTTTGGCATCTTGTGGATCTTCCTGAACGAAAGTACCCGATTGGTACTAAATGGGTGTTTAGAAACAAGAAAGACGATCGTGGTATTGTGGTTCGGAACAAAGCTCAGCTTGTAGTTTAAGGATTTTATCAGGAAGAAGGGTTGGATTATGATTATGTTTTTGCACCTGTTGCTAGGATCAAGGCTATTCTTATTTTTCTAGCCTATGCTTCGTTCATGAAGTTTAAGGTATATCAAATGGATATGAAGACTGCATTTCTTTATGGGGTTGTCAATGAGGAAGTATATGTCAATCAACCACCTGGATTTGAAGATCATGATCATCAGTTCCAGGTGTATAAACTCGATAAAGCTTTGTATGGTTTGCATCATGCTCCTCGTGCTTGGTATGAAACCTTGTCAACACATCTTATATCAAATGGTTTCATTCGTGGAACCATCGATAAAACATTATTTTTGAAGAAGATTGATTCTGATCTCCTAATTGTTCAAGTCTACGTTGATGATATTATCTACGGCTCGACAAATGATAATCTTTATCGTGAGTTTGAAACAGTCATGAAGCTCAAATTTGAAGTGAGTTTACTAGGTCAAATGCAGTTCTTTCTGGGATTGCAGGTGGAACAATATGATGCTGGAATTCTTATTCATCACGCGAAGTATGTTAAGGATATTTTAACAAAATTCAACATGAATGATTGCAAGGCAGCATCCACCCCCATAGTTCCTCATGAACCTCTAGTATTGGATCCGTCTGGTGTTGAAGTTAATCAAAACTTGTATCGCTCCATGATTGGCTCATTAATGTATTTGACTGCAAGTAGACCTGATATTATGTTTGTAGTTTGCTCGTATGCTCGATATCAGTCTGCTCCCAAAGTATCTCATGAATCCGTGGTCAACAGAATCTTGCGGTATCTTAAGGGTCATGTTAACCTTGGCCCATGGTATCCATCTGATTCTAAATTAAATTTTTATGCTTATACCGGTAGTGATTATGGTGGATGCAGTCTAGACAGGAAATCCACATTTTGAGTATGTTAATTTTTAGGAGAGAGATTTGTGTCGTGGCAATGCAAGAAACAAACAAATGTGTCCACTTCAACTGCTGAGGCAGAATACACAGCTGCTTCGAGCTGTTGTTCACAGGTTATTTGGATTCAACATCAACTTATGGACTTGGAATCAACTTCTTGGAGACCCCAATTTACTGTGACAATAAAGCTGTGCTGGGAATAGTAAAGAATCCAATTCAGCATTCGAAAACAAAGCATATTGCAATCAGGTTACACTTTATTCGCGATTGTTTTGATAATGGTCTGATTGTTTTGATATTTTTACAAAAGCATTTTCAACTGATCGGTTTAACTCTCTGGTAGAAATGTTGGGATGATATCTTTTTGAGTATTCTGATATAATTGATGTTTAAAAAAAAAAGGGAAAGGGGGGTTTAATTTTGATTGAAAGACCATTTTTTTTCCTAAAAAGATTTTCTTTTAGTATTAAAATTGTGTTAAATTTGTGTGCTTGTGTGTTGTGATTATGATAGGTTTAGATTTTGTTTCAGTTTAAATAAATTGCATCACAATTTTAGGGGGGAATAAAAGAAAAAGAAATATGTTGGAAGTGATATAAAATGCTGGTGATTGGATCATGATTTGGTGAAATTTTGTGTTGGTTCTAAGTTCTTTCCATCTCGATTGTGGGGTACACATTGTATTGAATAATCTTACCTTAAATGTCACACAGTATTAGCTGAAACATGATGCATGAGTTTATATGGATTAATATACTAGCAATCAATATTGAACTTAGTAGATCCTGACTTGATATGAAGTGTGATTAAGACAGTGTGCATTTGTGATCGTATGTCAATTAAGTTTATTAACATGTGAAAAGGCTGGATTTTCTGAAAAATTATGTGTGTTTTTTTGTGTGTTTTGCATTAAAATTTTGGAACAGGTCTTAATGATATTAGGATTGAATAAATTTTAAAATTTCACAAGTAAAATGTTTTTGGTCGAAATCTTTTGTTCGAAATCTTTAGTCCGAAATCTAGTTGTTGTCCGAAATTGTTTCCGGTCGAAATCTTGAATGCTATATTTTTGGATATTTCGATCGAAAACATTTCACCACCATTCTCAGTTTCCAATTGAACGTTAGGCGATTTTCACGAAGTCCAATGTTTTCGAGCGAAATCCCGTGTTTGTGACGTCATCGAGTTTCTTCTGTGTTTTCGATCATCAAGGTATGTTTTCATGACTCGTAGAGGTATCTAGGGTAGATCCATGGCCTTAATTTTAAATTTTGAGTATGAGTTGCCCGAAATTTCTGATGGTTGGACCGAAAAGTCTTTGAATGCATCGAAATCTTTTCCGGATGGAAATGAAGAGTCATTGATCTGTTCGAAAAGATTTTTTTTTTCGAAAAGTGATTTTGATCCAAGTTTTGATCGAAATCTTTTAAGTTTGAAATTTTTATTAATTCTGTGTTTTCGATCGAAAAATAGTTTGTTTAAGGGTTTTCGGTTGGAAATATTTAAAGTTGGAATTTGTGTTGTTCAGAGTTTTCGATCGAAAACTGTTTTCGACTAAGGGTAAATCTTCGGAGTTGAGAATTTTTTTAGAAATTTCAAAATTTTCTAATCTTTGAAATCTTATTTGTTTAGGCATGAATCGGCTGAAGTTTGAGCCTAGCCACAATATTTGTGCATGTCTTACATCAGCAACAAGAAAATCTAGAGGGTATGAAGAGATTGTGAGGTTTTTAAACACATGAAGAATTAATACAACAATTTCAACTCAAGTTCAAGTGTTCGAGAATCAAGTTAGAGAGTTTTGGGATAAAGTCGTTTATCGCCATGTGAACAAAGATATATGGATTGAAAGCACAGTTGCTAGCAAAAAGATCAAAGTGACGGAACAAGTTATAAGAGATGTGTTAAATTTTAGAGATTCACCAAACTACCCTTACAAAATCAGTTATACAATAGTAATGGGAATAGTGAGGTCAATGGGATACGAAGGTAACATTGAAAGAAGACAAGTTACTAAAACTATGCTTGGAAAACAATGGAGGTACTTGGTTTATATACTTATTCACTGTATGAGTCCAAGAACTGCGGCTTTTGATCAGATTGGTGAAGTGTTCAGCCGAGCTTTAGTGTGTCTAGCAACTCATGGATGTTTCAACTTTACAAGGATGATATTTGAGTAAATGATAAGCAACTTTGTTGGACCAAGGAAAAATTACAAGTTCTTGATGTATCCAAGATTTGTTCAGATGATCATTAATACATTGCTGCTAGATTTACCAAATGACGGAATTGAATTACCATTAGAGCAGATGCAAGAAGTGATTTTTAGCAGCATGAACAATGTTAGAAAGAGAAGCAAGTTTAGTGGAACTGTAACTCCTTTATTTCCAAATATGACAGTTGATGATCGAGACCCAGAATCCAATATAGATGATGTAGTGGATGATATAATGGACAGTGATGTTGATGGTGATGATGGTGTTGATGGTGATGACGGTGAAGATGGTGATGATGCTGATGATGGTAATGATGGTGGTGAAGGTGGCGTTGGTATTAATGTTGGTGTAAGTCAAGATAATGTGATTCATGAAGATGAACAACCTGCTAATGACGATAACAATGAAATATCTGAAGCGGAAATTGAAAATGTAGTACCTGTTGTAATTGAATCAGAAAGAGAGAAAGCATATAATAAACATAAGAAAGAAGGTACAAAGTTAAAAGAAAATGAATCAGTGATTACAGAAAATGTACAAGATGATACTCAAGAGAATACTCTAGAAGCTCAAGCAACTGAAACAGCACAAACAAAGAAAAGAAAAGAAGCTGATAAAGAAAGTACCGTGCCTTCTAGACCTCCTCCGTCTAAGGTATCGTGTTCAAAAGTCCTGAAGGCAAGAGATTAAAGACAATGGCTAGAAGGGAAGTGATGGGAAAAGGCAAGGAGATTCCACAGAAGCAGAGTTTTAAACCTTCAAAAGATTACAACTTAGTTGATGAAGAATTCTTGAATTATGCAACAAGGGAAACTGCTGATGTTGTAAGTCAATTGAAGACTCATATTGCAAACTTGCAAAGTCGAGAAGCAATGAATTCAAGAGAAATTAGGGAATTTCGTACAAAAGGTAGTTGCAAGCAAACAGTTATTGATCAACAACAATTACAAATCAATAATTTGCAAGGCATAGTACAAGATTTACTGAAGCATCTTGGACTGCAAACTCAATCTGATAATGTCACCTCTCAAAGTAACCCTGAAAATCAAAGGAATGTGAATCAGGAAGGCCCATCTATAGTAGAACCTCATAGTGTTCAATCTCCTGTAATTGAAGCAAGTGTTTATGGCTCTCAAGATATGTTTGATGTGGATTGTTTGCTCAATAATCAAGGTGAGGGAATGGAGATTACTGATGACACAGAATAGGACAAAGAGGAAGAAAAAGAGGAGGAAGTAGTTATTACTGGTGAACGAAAAGATGATGACAAGCCTTCTGGTGACGATGACAGTAGTAGTGATAGTTCTGGAGGTATTAGTGATAATTCCAATAATCAAGAGTCAAGTGACGAAGGCAAGTCAAACAAAGAATATACCAAGTATGAGTATGAAGAAAAGCAAACATATGTTGAAAATGATGGATTAGTGATTGGAAGGATTGATAATATTGTTGATGATCGTGAATCTTTTGATGTTCTTGACATTAATGACGAATCAACCGATGCTCAAAAGACAAATGTCAATGACAAAAGTTTGTGGTGGAATATTAGAGAAAAACCAACTATTGTCGAACAAGTTACCAAGAAGATTCGTAATCCAAAGAAAGCACTGACTGGACAGATACTTAGTTGGATGTATGATAGTGAGAAGAAGATGTATGTTATCAAAAGGGTTGATGGGGAGATTCAATATTTAGCTACAAGTCATAAACTGCAGACATTGCCAAGATGGGACATTAGAGATATAAGTCATCTGAAATTGATAAATCCAGCAGATTGCTCTATTGCTTCTACATTTGAAACATTTTTAAGGAATCAGTGTGAGCAAGATAGATTCACTTCATTCAATCCACAAGTCCCTAAGTGTGAAAAGATAAAGAGAAAGTACAGAGTAAATGATCAAATAAAGTTCAGATATATAGTTAAGCTAGCTGATACGGTGATTACTTTGTATATTCCAGCAAGACGAGAAAGTTTTCTTAATGCTTTTATCAGATGGGAGTATGATAGTTTAACTCATGAAGCGGTTATCACACAGAGAGAATTACCTGTGGTTAGAGTCTTCGATCCAATGGATCTGTTCAGTTTCTCCGATGAAGACCTAAAGATTCTATACCATAATCCTATCAAATGTGACATGAGTTCAATGATCAAGACCGAAGCCAAGCTATACATGAGGGTTGTTGCAAGATGTTTGTCAATGCGTTATGAAGCTAATATAATAAAGAAACGACTTGCGGATCTGGAATCTAAGAAAGTCAAAGTTGAAGCCAAACCTGCTGCAGACAACAACTAAAGCCTTGATGTTCAATGGACTAGGGGAGATTGTTGGAAACTAGTAGTCCATAGAAATCAAGAGTTAGATTAAAATTGTACAAGTTCTAAGTTTTCGGTCGAAATGTGTTTTGGTCGAAAACGTTTTCGGTCGAAAATGTTTCCGAAAAATTTTTACTTTATATAGTTTGTTGTTTGAACTTGTAGAAAAGGATTACCAATTTTCATATATGTGTGCTCTTTGATCGGATCAGAAGTAATCATAGTCTCTCAAGTTTTAGTCATTGTAATTACAAGCTTTATCAATGGAATATATTCGTTTGATGATGTATATCATTTATGTGGTGGTTTTCGTTCTTATTAGTGTTTGATTCGATTCGTTTGGGTATTGTTGATCTTGGATTGATTCCGCCTTTCCAGGAGACTTACAAAATGCTAGATACTTGCTTATCACCGGATCAGAGGAATTTACACCTTTTTATTTATATTCTTATCATTATCATCATCATTATCATCATCACTATCATCATTATGCCACACGTAGTACGTTTTATATATGTTTTGTGTGCGTAAATTCACAAGAAACAAACCAACCTTGGTTGGGATCCTAGACCTCCAAGAGGAGGTCATGGGTTCAATATCCGCCCCATGCGGGTCTTCCTTCTTTTGTTACTTGAAAGGTTTTTTAGTTAATATTTTTTGTTATTATTATTTTTTAAATTTGTATCATTGTGCGGTTGTGTGCAGAGACTACTTATTATTATCTTTATTAATTTTTATGTTTTCTTTTTTTTTTTAGTTTACTATTATTATTGTTATTTATTAGTTCTATTATTATTATTATTATTATTATTATTATTATTATTATTATTATTAGTTTCTTTAATATCATCATCATCATCATCATCATTTTCTGAAAATCAGAATTAACTTCCGCGGACTCGTGCAATGATGGATTCGAAGGCCTATATCTTTTTAGACATGATAAAACTCTATAATACTGTTGGAAATATATATTTTTTTATTTTGTAACAAACGTTTTCTAATCGTATTGCCCGGAGGAATATCTAGTTATATTGAAAGGGTAAATGCATTGCACGTGGGCGATCTTCTTCTATTATTCCTTTTGAAGGGTTCACATTGGTTAAGGAGAAAAAGGGGACCAAACCCGCGAGTCTTCTGGCTGAGTGGTAGCATATGACTTTCCAAATGAAAGATAATGGGTTCAAGTCTCATTTGAGACAAAATGTTCCAGGTTGAGCCAGGAGGATCCCGGTGTCTTCCTGGGTGGTGTAGAGTCTGGTCACTACGCTTTTGTTTTTCGAGCGGAAGGGTGATCCGTTTATCAGGGTGATCCGGGTGTCCGGTGCTTTGCTGTTAAAATAAAAAAGAGGGACCAAAAGTCAAGAGTCGTGGTCTACCTTAAAGCAATATGTTTCAGTCAATGTTTTCAGAACCGGACCGGACGTCGAACCGGTCTCCTTACCGGTCCACCGGTCGGACCGGTCCGACCGGTCGGACCGGATTTAAGAACCGGACGACGTCATAAATATTATAAAAATATATCAGTCTAAATAGCCATTAATCCTTTCAAAAACCACCAACAAGTCAATTCCAATAATTTTAAACTAATAATTACCTACGAAATACGAAGCCAAGAGACATAAAAAAGATTAAAAAAAAAATAAAAAATAGTCAAGCGGTTCAACCGGTCCGACCACCCGGTTCAACCGGTCCGACCACCCGGTTTCCGGTCCGACCGCCGGTTCAACCGGTCCGACCACCGGTTCGCTGCAGAAACGGTTCAACACATGTAACCGGACCGGTCAGACCGGTCCGACCGGCCGGTCCGGTCCGGGTTTCAAAACATTGGTTTCAGTAGGAAAGAAGAAGTCAACAATAGAGTATAAACCTAATAGACCTAGGAAGTCAAAAGTGGAGTGTAAATGAAAGTTGATTGTTCGAGAGATTATTGGAAAAACTCACCTTTGCTGATGTCAACCTTTTTAAAAAAATCAATTAAAAATCAATTTCTTTTTAGCAGCTTAATTTATTTAATTTCCTTAATAATTTTAGTTCTTATGTTTAATTTTGTACAATAACTTTTAAAAGTTTGACGTTAGTTTTTATAAGGGGTTATTACCGGTGTACGGGTCGTCGATACCGAGTGTTACAAATTTTAACACCCTTTTCTATGGTTAGAATGAAGCCGCCACAACTTCGTACGATACTCTTATGTGCTTAAAACCGTCGAGAAGTGCAGGCATTGTTTACTAGTTTGCTTTATTACATGAGTCGACTACTAAGATTGATAAGTTTGTTGGATGAAAAATCCCAAATGTGGGAGAGTTAAAACATAAAGGGGCGTTTGGTTTACGGAATGTTTTGGAATTAGAATTGGAATTTAAAGGATTTCTTTGAAAATCCATAATGTGTTTGGTTGTAATATTTGTTAATGGAACTGGAATGTAAAGCTATCTAAAAAGACAAAATTACCCTTAAAATTAACAAATATAAATAAACATTAAAAAATTAATTAAAACTCAAATATCTTTAAAAAAACAAGCCTTCATTATCTTCTGAACACATATGTTTCTGGAGTTGTTTTTGACGCGTTTTATCCGGTTTTATCTGCAAATAACTAAAGAAATAGGTACTTAATGAGATTAATGTTGAATTTGCAGGTTCGTATGAGAAACCAAAGAATTGTGCTAAAGAAACGGAGCCGGAGAAAAGCAAAATAAAAAATTGGAAATCCTACTCTTCGCGATACGCGAAGAGTGAGCTCCAAAACTTCGCGGTACGCGAAGAATCCCAGATCGGGACCCGACTGTTTTGGCCCTCGCGGTACGCGAAGGGCCGGGTAGGTTGCTTCGCGGTACGCGAAGATCCGCTATTCCGTGAAAAAACCCTAATTCGATTATTTAAGGTTTTTAAGGCCATTCTTGAGGGGGGTCGATTTCTAGCAGCTGGAGACTACCAAGAGGCTATGAGGACCGAAGTTTTGAGACCTGATATCATCAGGTTTGAGAAAAGTTGAACTCTTTCGGTTTGAAAACACTTGTTTTACGTTCTTTTTCTTATTTCAATTATTTATTTTGAGATTGAACTATGTTTCCAATATTTTGTGGATTATTTCTCAATATGATGAGTAGCTAAACTCATAACTATCTAGATTAGGATGAATATTGGCATGACGAATACTATTGTAAAGACTTCTAATTTTTTTCGGGTTTTATTTGATCGTATGACGAATACTATTGTAAAGACTTCTGATTTAATATTTTTGAATGTGCTTGAATATTGATTTACTACTGATCTTGCATGAACTTGCTGCACTTGAGGTTTTATTTGTATGCTTTGTGTTTTGGGTAAAATTTTGGGTTTTCAGATTATATACTTTGTGTTTGTGATCTAGACGATTAGGCCAGTCGTTATAGCAGGTTTGTGTGGTCATAAAAATCAGTATTTTATCAATCTTGAGTCCGAGAGGAGATAGGTTGTCGGGTTGTCTCTTGGTTTAGCGGTTTGGGTAGCAATTGCATGAGAGTGAATTGTCCGAGTCGTTTTTATCATTTGCAATTTCATGTCGTAAACAGTATTCTAGGAGTTTACTCCTTGCTCGTAGGTCTGTCTAGGATAGCCTGTGAGTATAGAGTGGTTGAGACCGAGAGTTGAAACCGTTTTCAAGTACGTGGTGTTCTAGGTTTTGGTGAGTCCGAGAGGAAATCCAATTCCTTACCGGTGAACTTAATCCGACCCTTAGGATAGTTAAGGTGTGTTGGTGAGTATGAGAGGAGAACCTGCATGTCTTAGTGATTCCCAAGTCAGTCTATCTTTAGAGTCGGTGTCATACAATCTGTTGCTCCGAAAGCAGTTGAGTCAGTCAATAGGATTCCTGGTCTAGGGGGTGTTTGTCTTATATTTGGTTTTTATTTCGTAATTTAGTTCGTTTAGTCTATTTTAGTGTCTCGTCTTTGTTTTCATTAATTTCCGTGTGTCCAAGTATTGTCGTGTCTTTTCATTCTTTGAGTCGTGTTAATAGTTTAGTTGTTTTATTCTAAATCGCATGCTCTAAAATCAACAAAAGTAATAAATAAAATAATCACTTGCTTTACATCGGTTAGGAGTCAATAGAGGTTTAGTATCGAGGGCCGCTGCCTTTTGTGTCCACGGTTCGATAACTCGGGCTTACTGTCTTTACTGCGCCCGACCGGTACACGTGTCGTAAGCATGTGATTTAGTTGTGAGTCCATTTCTAAATTTAAAACTTGGTAAAATTAATATATATAATATCACACATCAAGTTTTTTGCGCCGTTTCCGGGGACACTTTTTGGTGACTTCGAGAACGACCCGAGTTTGGGGCCTGACCATTATTTGTTAACTATTTGTGCTACTGATTTGTTTTGAAAATTATCGTATTTTCTTATTTTCTTTTATCTATTTTGTTTTGTTTCTAGTTAGCATACTATCTTTAGTTTATGTATTTATTTTTCTTTTTGCAGTGTATGCAACATAATCGCCGCACCCGTTCCATAGGATCTGCTGAGTTTTCTGTTCTACTTGAGGAAAGAAGCCTGTTGAGAAGACTGCTGAATCATCTATTGAAGAGATGGGCGACCGACCTGTTTATAGGACCGTTTCTGACTACGCCAAATCTGATGATGGCGGCGTGCGGTCTAGCATCGCTCAGCCTACTGTAGAGGCTAACTCATGGCGGTTTCCATCCCACATCATGAGCACCATTGCTACTAATGTTCAATTCTGTGGGAACTCGCACGAGAACCCACACTCCCATCTCACTAGGTTCAATAGAGTCTGCGACACTTTCCGCCTTAATGGCGTAACTGAGGATGCAAAACTGTTGCGTCTGTTTGCATTCACTCTTGCTGACAAAGCCGCCACTTGGCTCGAGTCCCTACCCAATGGTTCCATAACCACTTGGGCTGCTATGAGGGACAAATTTCTTGCTAAATACTACCCTCCTTATAAAGCTGCTCACCATAGGAGTTTGATTCATGCTTTCAAGCAGCAGGGGGAGAGTTTTCACGACGCGTGTGAGAGATTTAAGGGGCTATGTAACGATTGCCCGCGTCATGGTATTGAGGATTGGTGCTTAGTTGAGAAGTTCTATAATGGCTGTTCCATTGCTTGTAGAGGGCAGCTAGAAACAGCTGCAGGGGAACATGATGATGAGCAAGTCCCTTGACGGGTGCTTTGACTTGTTTAAGAATATTGCTATGACTAGTTACCAGAGCCCACACTCTGAGATTTCACAAAGAGGGGTTATGCATGTTGATTCGACTACAACCTTGGTAGCACAGATGGAGGCATTAGCTAGAATAAAGAAAGATTTGTTTGTAAATTCGGATCAGAGCTGTGAGATCTGTAAGGGAGGCCACAACACTGCTGATTGCAAGATGACCCAGGAGCAGGTAGAGTACTCAGGAAACCAAAACCGTAATAACTCATACGGTAACTCTAATGGTAACTCTGGATGGAGAAACAACTCTGGTTCAAATTGGAGGAGTAATCAGAACCTGAGTTTGTTCCAAAATTCGGGTCAATGAAGCGGGGAGAAGAAGGACTTCTTTGATGAGATGATGGCTCAGCTTCTGAAGCGTGACGAGAGGAGATATCACGAGAATGTTGCGAAGTTTAAGGAGCATGACACGATTATCCAAAGTCAGGGTGTGGCATTGCAGAATCTGGAGAGACATGTGGGAGAGATAGCTAAGATGATGAAGAGTAGGAAGGAGGGTAGTCTGCCTAGTAATACAGATACAAACCCCGGTCACTCACGGTAGTTCGCAAAGGCGGTGACTACTAGGAGCGGTCGAGGTGCCGAGACTCCGAGACCGGTAGTAGATGATGATGAGTCAGTCGATGAGGAGATTAAGATGGAGGCGGACCCTGGCAAGGTGCAAGAGTGGCGAAGCCCATCAAGTACAGAATAGCAAGAAGACTCCACTAAGAAGGCGACTGAGACGCCTGTGAGAGAGTATAAGCCCCTACTTCCATATCCCGGTAGGCTTCGAAGAGAGAAAGAGGACGATCACTATCAGAAGTTCCTCGGCATGCTACGACAGCTACACATTAACATCCCATTTGTTTAGGGTCTGTCTAGTATGCCCAAGTATGCAAAGTACCACACGGACATGTTGACGAACAAAACTAAACTTGAGGCACTTTCCAGCGTGGTGATGAATGAACGGTGTTCTGCGGTTATAGAACCCAGACTTCCACAGAAGATGAAGGACCCGGGGAGTTTCACTATCCCTTGTGTTATTGGTGGGTTATCTGGCGGCAACGCTCTTGCCGACCTAGGTGCTAGCATCAACCTGATGCCCTACTCCGTTTTTAAGAGGTTGGGCCTAGGAGAGCCGTAGACGACGCGAATGAGTCTTCAGCTTGCTGATCGATCAGTTAAGTGTCCACGCGGTTTTGTTGAGAATATGTTGGTCAGGGTCGACAAGTTCATCTTCCCTATGGACTTTGTCATTTTGGATATGGACGAGGATGAGCATGTCCCTCTTATTTTGGGCCGTCCATTCCTAGCTACCGCTCACGCGATGATAGATGTTTTTAGCGGTAAGCTGACGCTTGGTGTGAACGACGAGAAGGTAACGTTCAACGTGAATAAGTCCATGAAGCATCCAAGCAGCCATGATGATACACTATACTTCATAGAGTCGATCATGTCACATGTGGGAGAGTTCTTGAGTGATATATGTGGGAGAGATGCGTCTGATACGCAAATCCTGGTTAGAGAGGATGGCGAGATTGAGATGACAGCAGCAGCCATTGATGGGAGTTCGAGTCCTCTAGAGAGTGAAGCTGCCCAGGATCCCACTGGATTCGAGGAGATTGAGAGGAGTGAGCCTATAGAGAGGTTGTCTGTTAAGACCCCACCGTCTTACTTAGAGTTTAAGGAGTTATCTTCTCATTTAGAGTATGTTTTCCTGGATGATGAGAGGAAGCTTCCTGTGATTATTGCTGCAGATCTGACGGGAGCTGAGAAGGAGAGACTGACTGGCGTGCTGAAGGCACATAAGCAAGCGATCACGTGGAAGCTAATGGATATCAAGGTATAAACCCTTCCTTTTGATAGGGTAGTGGAGACTAAACCCTAAGATGCAGGAGGTCGTGAAGAAAGAGTTGTTGAAGTTGTTGGATGCAGGGTTGATTTACCCCATTTCTGACTCCGCATGGGTTAGTCCAGTACAGGTTGTCCCCAAAAAAGGGGGAATGGCAGTTGTGGTGAATGAGAGGATGGAGAGTGTGCATAGGTTACAGGAGGCTGAATGACGCGACTAGGAAGGATCATTTTTCGCTATCGTTCATTGATCAGATGCTGGATCGTCTTGCGGGATAGCAGTTCTATTGCTTTCTTGATGGCTTTTTGGGTTATTTCCTGGTCCCCATTTCACCCGAGGACCAGGAGAAGACTACTTTCACATGCCCCTATCATACGTTTTCTTACCTCTGTATGCCCTTCGGGCTATGCAACGCTCTAGCTACCTTCTGGCGCTATATGATTGCTATGTTTCATGATATGGTCGAAGACTTTATGGAGGTCTTTATGGACGATTTCTCGATTTTTGGGAGCTCCTTCGACCACTTCTTGAGGAACTTGGATAAGATGTTGGCAAGATGTGAGGAGATGAATTTGATGCTAAACTGGGAGAAGTGCCACATTATGGTGAGAGACGGCATAGTGCTAGGGCACAGGATATCACATGCAGGCATAGAGGTAGATAGAGGTAAAGTGGAGACGATCTCTAAACTTCCACCGCTGACATGTGTGAGAGCGATTAGGAGTTTTCTTGGCCACGCCAGTTTTTACCGGAGATTCATTCATGATTTTTCTAAGATAGCGAGGCCGATGACTCAGTTGTTGGAAAAGGATGTGCCCTTTGTGTTTTCTGATGAGTGTTTGAGGGCGCTTGAGCTGCTGAAGGGCAAGTTGGTTGATGCCCCTATCATGGTAGCCTCGGATTGGTCACTTCCATTTGAGTTGATGTGCGATGCGAGCGATTTTGCAGTAGGGGCGGTTTTAGGACATTGGAAGGACAAAAACTTCCATCCCATTTACTATGCTAGCCGGACCTTGAATGTTGCTCAAGAGCACTACACCACCATGGAGAAGGAGTTGTTGGCAGTGGTGTTTGCATTCGATAAATTCAGGTCCTATCTTGTGCTGTCCAAAACCATCGTTTACACAGACCATGCAGCAGTGAGATATTTCTTCAGCAAGCAGGATGCTAAACCCCGCCTTATTCGTTGGATCCTGTTGCTGCAAGAGTTTGATATAGAGATTAGAGATAAGAAGGGGGCAGAAAATGTCGCACCCGATCACTTGTCACGATTAGATGATGCCGAGAGTTAGCACATAGGAGTTCAGATTAATGACCGTTTCCCCATGGAGACTTTGATGAGAGTGAGTGCGAGTGAGGATGATTTCCCTTGGTTCTCGGACTACGTGAAATACCTTGTTGATGGCACCTTGATAAAGGGTATGACTCACCAGCAGAAGAAGAAATTCTTCACGGATATTAAGCACTACATTTGGGAGGATCCACATCTGTTCGGAGTAGGAGCGAATCAGGTGATTAGGAGTATGTAGCCGAGAGTGAGGTTGAGAGCATTTTGAGGCAGTGCCATGAGGGTCCCACCGGAGGTCATAATAGGGCCAGCTACACAGCTAAGCGAGTGTTTGATTCAGGTTTCTATTCATCGATGATATTTAAGGATGCTCACGCGTTTTGTTAGGATATGTGATGCATGCCAGGGGATGGGGAACATCTCTTCTAGGAATGAGATTCCACATAACCCCATCCAGATTGTTGAGGTGTTTGATGTATGGGGGTTGATTTTATGGGACCGTGGCCGTCATCTCAAGGGAATAAGTACATACTCGTCGTAGTGGATTATGTTTCTAAGTGGGTGGAGGCCGAAGCTCTACCCACGAATGATGCGAGAGTAGTTGTAAGGTTCTTGAGGAAGTTGTTTGCTAGATTTGGTGTGCCAAAGGCACTGATTAGTGACAGAGGTACCCACTTCTACAATGCGCAGATGGAGACAACCTTGCAAAGATATGGGGTCACCCATCGATTTGCAACGGCTTATCATCCGTAGACTAGTGGGCAAGTAGAGGTTAGCAACACTTGGGATTAAGCGGATCCCGGAGAAAACGGTTGGATCGAATAGGAAGGATTGGGCAGCTAAGCTAGACGATGCACTCTAGGCTTTCCGTACGGCATTCAGGACACCTATAGGTTCCACACAGTTTAGGTTGATTTACGGGAAATCGTGTCATCTACTGATTGAGTTAGAGCATCGTGCATATTGGGCCCTCCGCACCGTCAACCTTGACGAGCCTAAGGCGGGGGGAAACCTGAGTACGAGTTACGTGAGTTAGAGTAGCTGAGGGATCATGCATATACACGATCATATGATTATAAGTTGAGAACTAAGAAGTTTAATGATCGCCACATAAAAGGTGGTAAGGAGTTTGAGGTAGGAGATCGAGTGTTGTTGTTTAATTCCCGGTTGAGATTATTCACGGGAAAGTTGAGATCTCGATGGTTTGGCCCGTTAACAATCATTCAGGTTTTTCCTTACGGGACGATAGAGATAGAGGGAGAAGATGGAGCGCAGTTCAAGGTAAATGGGCATAGATTGAAGCACTATATCACTGGACCGGTTGCGGAACGCTTAGTAGAGGCGGTGCCCCTCGACCCGCCACAGAACTAAGTGTGAGGATGAGTCAGGTTGAGGACTCGGTAAACCAAGCGCTCTCGGGAGGCAACCCGAGTTGTATTTCTCATATGTTTTCAGTGTTTGTGTTTTGTTTGTGTCGTGTCTTGTAGGGATTCGTGCGTGATTCGGTGGGGCAAATCATCAGGAATGCAGTCCCATGTATTTTTACAGTTGTTTTTATAGTGGGACAGGTTTTTATGGAAATTGGGATGAAAAAGTTTTTAGGGAGCCAAATTTTTTCTAAGGATAAAAAACAAAATAACTTTGTTTGATTTACACCCCCTCGCGGTACGCGAGAGTCGGAGGAGGACTCTTCGCGGTACGCGAGGGCCAAGAATCTTGACCGGCCAAAAACCCACCTCCTCGCGGTATGCGAGGAATGTCTAGGGTTTCTTCGTGACACGCGAGAACTCCCTGGTCTTGCCCTTTTTCCTTGTTTTCCATGGTTTTCCAACACCATTTATCACCATCACCCATTACCATCTTATCCACTATCATCTACTACCATGGGAAGCTAAAATCCGTTCATGACCGATGACCCACCTTGCTGTGGCATTCATGTTTATGTATTTGCCACATAACAGGTATGTGCCCCTGCATTCTATCTTGAGTCTTAGCGAGTCAGTCGAGTCTTTTATTTTAATTTAAGTATGTAACATGAGTCAGTTTAATGCTGCGGGTTTGTTTGAGTTTTATTTTGCAGGTATTGTTCGCTCCGTCCGTACTCAATCTCCATTTGGGCGGAGTCGATCTTAATCTGATCTTTGTGTAAAGGTAACCCGACAGGATGTGTGTAACCGCGACCGAAATGCTATACGGTGCACAAATGGAAGAACAACGCTGGACATTTCAGTGCATATACATTACCAGCTAAGTCCTTTCCTGGTTATGTTTGTCTTGTTATTTTTTTTAGTGTTTCTTGCTTCACATTGAGGACAATGTGTGTTTCAAGTGTGAGGATGGGAGACTGTTGAGTCTAAGTTTGTTAGTTCTGTTTTTCTTTTTTTTTTTAAATATATATATATAATAATAATAAAATTCAAAAAAATATTTTGTTTGTCTTTGCAAGTCCCGAGAGTTTCACATACTATTTTTATGTCCGAGCACACAAAAGACCTCTTTTTGTGCGATGTAAATTAAGAGTTTTAAGCGGGTTGGGTGTGGGTTTGTGTTTCCCTAACGCGGTATTCTCCAAGTATTCAGGATTAAGTGTATTCAATGTGACAATCCGACTTTTTCAGTTAACCCCGTTAACAAAATCCAGTTAAAGTTAACTGAAATTAACTTTACTCAAACTTCAGGGACTATTTCTGTCAATATTCCAAACTTAAACTTCAGGGACTAGTTATGTCATAACCTTAAACTATTCTATTGACTTTTAGAAAGTCAAAATCAACTCTGTTGACTTTAAAAGTCAAAATTTACCAAGAGTTAACTCCATTTAAACTAGAAGGACTTAATCTGCCAAGTCCTAAACTTCAATTCTAAAGGAAACCTCAGGGACTAATTCTGTAATTCTCCAATCCTTGATTTGTTGACTTCAGAAAGTCAAACACCGTGATTTTTCATGAACCCGACCGTTCTAGTTGAAATCCGTTAGTATTGAAACCGATTCCCACGACCTTACCGTTTTGGATCATCATTATCATCTTTAATTCCGACATTAAAACGGATTAAACTTAATTAAACTCAAAACCGTCGACCACGATCTGATTACCATCAATTCACTTCATCTCGATAATAGTTCTACGAATTGAGTCATTCCTCATAATCGTCGAACCTCCCTAAAGCTTTCGCACAACCTGCATTGGCTGGAGAAGCAGTAGAACTCACCGGAGCTCAGCCTGTGCAGCCGACGCCTGCAAGTACTCGAACTCAGTCAATTCGACACCTAATTTGGTAAACTCTTACTGTAATTGCGTCGTTTCTATACTCTGAATGAAAGCCCTATGTCAATTCGGGCTTACACTATCAATTCGATCGAGTTTTTGATCTTAGGGTTCATCATCAGACTGGTTTAGTCAAACCCTAATCTAGACCCGTTTAAATATGAAATTAAACTATGCAGAAAGATTCGCTAAGTCATATTCTTTGAAAGCCCTCTATCAATTTCAAGTTTCACTATCGAAATCTCTGTAACCCGTAATTAGGGTTCATATGAACTTAAATTGTTGAATTCGATTATAAACTGTTTTTAAAATCAAATTAATCTACCCCTTTAGCTTCGCAAACGTCTGTAGAATGAAAGCCCTGTGAAACATCGGGCTTCTACTATCGAATTGACCATGAACCCGTAATTAGGGTTCATCTGCTTTCTGAATTGGGGTTTTCGATTGTAGAATCAAAAGAAACGAAATTAAATTACAGCATCAGTTTCGTAACAACTCGATTAACAAAAGCCCTATGGTTCCTTGGGCGATCGAATTCAAATTCAGAGGTTTAGGGAGGGATTTTGGTTCGGTTTCGTGTAAAGGGGAAGAACACAAGGAACTTTTAGATTAAAAACTTTTAAAACCGGGTATTGGACGCGATGACCCTAGCGGGCGTAATGGTTAGAGCAGTGTGTGTGTGGGAGAGACTCGGGTTCGAGTCCGGGCTCCCACAATCATTTTTAAACATTTTTCTGTTAATATTTAATTAATAAAAATCAAACTTTATAATATTATATTATTATATAAATGTGTTTTAGCCGGAAAACAACCCGTAGGCTCGGGTTTGAATTATTAACATATTTTTATAAATTATACCCACTTTTATAATTAATATATTGTTATTATTATCAAGTAAAAATAATATGTTTATATTATTTTTAAACCGTAAATTCATATAAAAAATAATATGTTTATATTATTTTCAAACCGTGACCCGTATTATTAAATAATATATATTTATATTATTTCAAATCATTTTATAACATCGTGTGTCGATTGAGACTAAATAATAATATAGTTGGTTATACTATTTACTCGTATACATATATTATTATTTTCTTAATTTTTGTGAATGACAAAACACCCGGTCATAATTATTATTATTCGTGTCATTCGTCGTGTAAAGTAATTCCTAACTCCGTGGACACTTTCGTCCACTCTTGAATATTAGAGCGTTTCTTTAGGACGCTTCTCAATCCGTGTCATTGTCACATTTCCCATTTTTCTTTTATCCCTAATTTATGTGTTTATAATTTTAGGGCATTCGTAAGTCTTTTGAGACTTACACACGTGGTTCCAACTTACCCTTTGTGTGATACTACCTTCAACGCCAAGCAGGTGAGTTTTCACGGCCCCTTTTTACTGCTTTTAAACTGGGGGAGAAAACATGATGCAAACTCTTTTTGATTTTTGTACTTCATTTTATATCAATTGTTATGACTATGCGTAAACTCTATCACGAAAGTCCTCACATCGAACCGTTTAAATATGAATATAGCGAGGTATGTTGGGTAGTACTACTGGGTTTGACAAACCTCACCCGCGTTAGTCGCGCTAACACGATTGGATATCGAACGGGTGCAATATTGACCTAAACGTGCACCGTGGTTGATAGACCTGGTGGGAGGCAATACAAACAGTCAGTTTACGGTTGCGAGCGTAATAGCAAACAATGAACATGGGTTAGCTACTCATTTGGTATATATGTTGATTGTACAATAAATCTGATGAACGTTTATTTATATATTGAAACCTGTGAACTCACCAACCTCGTGTTGACACTTTTTCTTACATGTTTTCTCAGGACGCTAAGCTAAGACACAGGTGCACTTTAGGGCATGCATGGGATTCAACTGCTTTGCTTTGTGTCTATTTATGTTGATTGAATTATTTTAATGTACTTTGTTTGGTTGGACGTTTGGACTTTGGTTTTGGGCGCGTGTATTTTGCGCATTTACTTTCTTTACGCTTCCGCATTGATACTCTGATTTAAAAGATATTTTCATTTTGAGTCCCATGTAGAGTCATTCAATGTAACTAGTGTCTGAGATCCTGGTTTGTCACTTCCCAAACGGTAATACTCCGTTAATTGAAATTGGGGGTGTGACAGATTGGTATCAGAGCCATTGGTTATAGAGAACTAGGATTGCATACTAGACTATAGCCTCACACATTAGTTACATGTCATTTGGATGTTTGGCACTTATACAAAATGTTGCAATCATGTCGTCAACACCACCTCCATCACCTAACGCATCAGGGCATAAGGCACCTGTACCTTCATCCCCGGAGCCCAAAAGGCGCCGGACTACCTCAATTGAGCAAGGCGAACCGAACAGCGCACGAGCATTGGAGTATGCTCTCAATTGGGATATGTACCCACATATGATCCAAAGGTGGATCGAAATGGGGGATGTTCCATCACCGTACTTTGGATCCACGTCTTCATCATCTACCTTGCCTAGCTTGCCTTGCACTATGGAACAAGCCTTCGCAGCATTCGTGTCCTATATGTTAAAGGAATTAAGTTTCGTACAAGATGCCACCGAGGAGATACCTAAACTCCTGGAGAATGGACCTCAAGTGGAAAGGAATACGGTAGGAATAGAAAATTTGACTACCGAACTAGCTGCAACGGACCATGTCCACAACCTTTTAGTGGATCGTGTGGCACACCTAGAGACGAGGGCTGACATTATGGATGACGATATGCAAGGAGTTCTGGAGAGATTAGTTGCTATGGAAGCTCAGCTACATGTGGCTAACCACACTACTGAAGGCCTTCAAGAGAGGGTGACTCACTTGGAAGCCCAACTGCAAGCGGCCCTATACCCGGAAGACATTCCAGTATCTGACGACGAGGAGGAACCCTTTGAGGAAGATCTCTTTCATGAGGAGCCCTTCGAGGAGGAACCCTTAGAGGGGGAACCAGCTGAGGAAGAGCCAGTGGAGATTGATGATGCACAGTCATATGTCTCTTCTGATGACGAGAATGTTTGAGGATCTTCCTAATCTATCTTTCTTTTCATGTTTGTTTTTGCTTATGTTATTTCCCTTTTCAAACCTAGATGGGTAAGGTTGTTCCCATCCAATAAAAGCATGAGAAGTTTAATATTTGAGTTATTTATTTTGTAGCCTTACAATTTATTTAATTTTCAAAATATTAGATGTTGTGATTCCTTACCCGTACCTGAATAATGTTTAATATGCGATATATTTCTCATTGTTTTCATTTGTGATTGTGAAGAAATATGTCTGGGAGAGGAGGAGGAGGTCGTGCCGGTGGTCGTGGCACCATCAACATGACGGCAGCAGAACTAGCAGCTTTGATAAACAATAGTGTGGCAGAGGCCCTAGCAGCACAGAATGCTGCAGGTAAATGCTTTAACTATTGACTAGTAGTGTCAATTCCTGCTCCTAAGAACATCTTTCTAAACTCCATAATTCCAATTCAATTTGTATTTCTAAATCCAGGCCAGCAAAACCAGCAAAATCAACAGCCAGCCTGCACTTTCAAGGCATTCATGGACTGCAAGCCCCACACCTTTAGTGGAGCTGAAGGAGCAGTTGGATTACTTCGCTGGTTTGAGAAGGTTGAATCAGTAATAGCCATGTGCAACTGCCCCGTGGCTAACCAAGTGAAATTTGCTGCTGGAACTTTGGAAGGCCCGGCCCTAACATGGTGGAATGCCCAAGTTCAAATGTTGGGACTAGCGATGGCAAATGGACTTCCATGGGAGGAATTTAAAACCATGATGAAAGAAGAATACTGCCCACGAGATGAAATTCAAAAGCTAGAAGGAGAGTTCTAGAACCTTAAGATGGAGGGCTCAGAAATTGAACTCTACACCACCCGTTCGCACGAACTTGCTACCATGTGCCCACACATGGTGACTCCGGATTACAAACGGATTGAACTATACATTGGAGGTTTGGTACCTCAGATTCAAAGCATGGTGACCTCATCCAACCCTACCACCATCCAATAGACCATCAGACTTGCTCACAAATTGACCGATCAGGCAGTGACACAGGGAACTTTACCTCCAAGAGGTTCGGTTTCTAAACCCACCGACAACAATAAGCGCAAGTTCGACCATCACTCCCACTCACACTCCCACTCTAATTCTAAAGGATCCCAACCCAATCAACCTCAACACCAACAGCAGCGAAATTTTGAGCCTGCTAGAAACTTTAATCAAACGACCTCATCAGGTCCGAATCAAGGGGAATATGCTGGGAGGTACCCTAAGTGCAACAAATGCGGCTATCACCACACGGGCACTTGTGACCGACAACGTTGCCAGCGGTGTGGTAAAATGGGCCATGCCGCGAAGGACTGTAGAGTTACATTCCCGAACAAACAACCATTTCAATCACAGGGATTCACGAGGGGATGTTTTCAGTGCGGTAAAGAGGAGCACATTCAAAGGAATTGTCCTAAGTTGAAAAAGGGTGGAAATGGTAATAGCAGTGGTAGTGGTAACGGTAATAACCAGGGCAACAATGGTAACAACCCCAATCAAAACAACAATGGTGGGAATAACGGTAATAACGGTGGTAATGGAGGAAATGGGGCGAAAGGAAGAGCTTTTGTACTAGGATCCGGAGAGGCTCGCTACGATCATAACGTGGTCACCGGTAAATTTCTCTTAAATAATTACTTTGCTTCTGTCCTTTTTGACACGGGTGCCAATAGGAGTTTTATATCTAAGAAACTTAGTGATATGATAAAAGGAACTCCAACTCTGTTAGAAGCTAAGTATGTAATAGAGATAGCTGACGACCAAATAATTGAAGCAACCCACATTCTTAAGGGTTGTAAGCTTGATCTAGCTAGCCATATTCTTGATATCGACCTTATGCCGGTCACACTTGGTAGTTTTGATGTAATCGTTGGCATGGATTGGTTGTCTAGAAACCAAGCGGAAATCATTTGTCATGAGAAGATCGTTCGCATACCCCTCCCGAGTGGAGAAATTCTTTCAGTTCAGGGCGAAAGGGTTGGTACTGTCATGGGTATCATATCCTTCATGAAAGCACAAAAATGTCTTCGAAAGGGGCATACGGCCATTTTGGCTCTTGTTGCTGAACAGTCGTCAGAAGAGAAGAAGATCGAAGATATTCCCGTTGTGCGTGAATTTTTGGAAGTATTTCCCGAGGATCTGCCCGGTCTGCCACCACACCGTCAGGTTGAATTCCAAATTGACCTAGCACCCGGAGCAGCACCGATTGCTCGGCACCTTATCGATTAGCACCCAGTGAATTGCAGGAACTGTCTACTCAATTGCAAGACTTATTGGATAAAGGTTTCATCCGACCTAGTTCATCACCGTGGGGAGCTCCGGTATTATTTGTCAAGAAGAAGGACGGTACGTTCCGTATGTGTATTGATTACCGGGAGCTGAATAAAGTTACAATCAAGAACCGCTACCCTTTACCTCATATCGATGACCTTTTTGATCAACTCCAAGGATCAAGTTTCTATTCCAAAATAGACCTTAGGTCCGGCAATCATCAGTTAAGAGTCCGAGAAGAAGATATCTCTAAGACTGCATTCAGAACGAGGTACGGCCATTACGAATTTATGGTCATGCCTTTCGGTTTAACCAACGCACCTGCGGTATTCAATTGACCTCATGAACCGTGTGTGTAAGCCTTACCTTGACCAGTTTGTTATCGTTTTCATCGATGACATCCTTATTTATTCCAAGAACGAGGAAGAACATGAAGAACACATGCGTCTAATTTTGGAACTACTTAAGCAAGAGCAACTTTATGCTAAGTTTTCCAAATGTGAATTTTGGATTCGAGAGGTTCAATTTCTAGGGCATGTGGTAAATGAAAAAGGAATACATGTCGACCCGTCCAAAATAGAAGCCATCAAGAATTGGGCAGCACCGACGACTCCGACTGAGGCGCGACAATTTCTGGGATTGGCTGGATATTACCGTCGCTTTATCGAAGGATTTTCAAAGATTGCGCAACCTCTCACCGCCCTAACTCAAAAAGGAAAAGCCTATAGTTGGGGCGATAATCAAGAATCAGCTTTCCAGCATCTCAAACAGAAACTTTGCAGTGCACCTAATTTAGCTCTTCCGAAAGGAACCGATGATTTTGTGGTGTATTGTGATGCATCTATTCAAGGTCTGGGTTGTGTCTTAATGCAACGCGAAAAGGTAATCGCATACGCTTCGCGTCAGTTAAAGGTTCACGAGAAAAACTACACCACTCATGACCTAGAGTTGGGAGCAGTAGTTTTTGCACTTAAGATATGGAGACATTACTTGTACGGTACCAAATACACAATCTACACCAACCACAAGAGCCTCCAGCATATCTTCGAGCAGAAGGAGTTGAACATGCGACAACGTCGTTGGGTTGAACTTTTAAATGACTACGACTGTGCGATCCGGTATCATCTGGGTAAAGCTAACGTTGTGGCTGATGCACTAAGCCGAAAGGAAATAAAACCCAAACGAGTTCGAGCATTACAACTTACTATTCACCCTGGATTGCCTGACAGAATCCGTAGTGCTCAACTTGAAGCCTTGAAAGAAGATAACCTACCATTAGAAGGTACTCGCGGCATGGAAGCACAACTTGAAGTAAAATCTGACGGAATTCGTTACTTTGTCGAACGAATATGGATTCCAGTGTTCGGAAATTTAAGGGAACTAATCATGGATGAAGCTCATAAATCTCGTTACTCCATTCATCCGGGTTCCGATAAAATGTACCATGATCTAAAAGTACTATATTGGTGGGCGAAGATGAAGGCCGATATAGCCACTTATGTTAGTAAGTGTCTGACCTGCGCGAAGGTCAAAGTTGAATACCAAAAACCGTCCGGTCTCCTGCAACAACCTGAAATTCCCATGTGGAAATGGGAACAAATATCCATGGACTTCATTACCAAATTACCCCGAACCCCTACCGCATGTGATACTATATGGGTAATTGTGGATTGCCTAACAAAATCTGCTCACTTTCTAGCAATCAAAGAAACCGACAAAATGGATAAACTCACTCGAATATACTTGAAAGAAGTAGTCTCTCAGCACAGAGTGCCTATCTCTATCATTTCGGATCACGATGCACGATTCACTTCCCGTTTCTGGCAGTCATTGCATAAAGCATTAGGCACGCGTCTAGATATGAGCACATCATACCATCCTCAAACTGATGGTCAAACTGAACGTACTATCCAAACTCTGGAGGACATGCTACGAGCTTGTGTGATCGATTTCGGTAACACTTGAGAATCTCACCTACCGTTGGTAGAGTTCTCCTACAACAACAGCTATCACACTAGCATCAAGGCAGCTCCATTTGAAGCACTTTATGGACGGAAATGCCGTTCTCCCATTTGTTGGACCGAGGTTGGATATATCCAACTCACAGGTCCTGAACTTGTATTTGAAACTTCCGAAAAGATCGTTCAAATTGGAAACCGTATGGCGGCAGCTCGTGATCGTCAAAAGAGCTATGCCGATAAGCGTCGTAAACCTTTGGAATTTCAAATAGGTGACATGGTCTTACTCAAAGTCTCACCTTGGAAAGGTGTCATTCGTTTCGGGAAACGAGGAAAACTGAATCCTCGTTACGTTGGACCTTTCAAAATATTAAAGAGAATCGGACCAGTCGCGTATCAACTGGACTTACCTGAAAGACTTAGTGGTGTGCACAAAGTCTTTCACATCTCAAATTTAAAGAAGTGCCTAGCAGATGAATCACTCGCAGTTCCGCTGGAGGAACTACATGTTGATGAACAGTTACGTTTCATCGAAGAACCTATAAAAATTATGGATAGGGAAGTCAAATCGTTAAAGCACAGTAAAATCCCTATTGTTCGAGTCCGTTGGAACTCGAAACGCGGACCAGAATTTACTTGGGAGCGCGAGGATCAGATGATGCGCAAATATTCTAATCTGTTCAAGCACTCCGCGTCAAATCCCTAAGGTACTATTTAATTTTCGGGACGAAAATTTTTTCAACTAGGGAATGATGTGACAATCCGACTTTTTTAGTTAACCCCGTTAACAAAATCCAGTTAAAGTTAACTGAAATTAACTTTACTCAAACTTCAGGGACTATTTCTGTCAATATTCCAAACTTAAACTTCAGGGACTAGTTATGTCATAACCTTAAACTATTCTGTTGACTTTTAGAAAGTCAAAATCAACTCTGTTGACTTTAAAAGTGAAAATTTACCAAGAGTTAACTCCATTTAAACTAGAAGGACTTAATCTGCCAAGTCCCAAACTTCAATTCTGAAAGAAACTTCAGGGACTAGTTCTGTAATTCTCCAATCCTTGATTTGTTGACTTCAGAAAGTCAAACACCGTGATTTTTCATGAACCCGACCGTTCTAGTTGAAATCCGTTAGTATTGAAACCGATTCCCACGACCTTACCGTTTTGGATCATCATTATCATCTTTAATTCCGACATTAAAACGGATTAAACTCAATTAAACCCAATTAAACTCAAAACCATCGACCACGATCTGATTACCATCAATTCGCTTCATCTCGATAATAGTTCTACGAATTGAGTCATTCCTCATAATCGTCGAACCTCCCTAAAGCTTTCGCACAACCTGCATTGGTCGGAGAAGCAGTAGAACTCACCGGAGCTCAGCCTGTGCAGCCGACGCCTGCAAGTACTCGAACTCAGTCAATTCGACACCTAATTTGGTAAACTCTTACTGTAATTGCGTCGTTTCTATACTCTGAATGAAAGCCCTATGTCAATTCGGGCTTACACTATCAATTCGATCGAGTTTTTGATCTTAGGGTTCATCATCAGACTGGTTTAGTCAAACCCTAATCTAGACCCGTTTAAAAATGAAATTAAACTATGCAGAAAGATTCGCTAAGTCATATTCTTTGAAAGCCCTCTATCAATTTCAAGTTTCACTATCGAAATCTCTGTAACCCGTAATTAGGGTTCATATGAACTTAAATTGTTGAATTCGATTATAAACTGTTTTTAAAATCAAATTAATCTACCCCTTTAGCTTCGCAAACGTCTGTAGAATGAAAGCTCTGTGAAACATCGGGCTTCTACTATCGAATTGACCATGAACCCGTAATTAGGGTTCATCTGCTTTCTGAATTGGGGTTTTCGATTGTAGAATCAAAAGAAACGAAATTAAATTACAGCATCAGTTTCGTAACAACTCGATTAACAAAAGCCCTATGGTTCCTTGGGCGATCGAATTCAAATTCAGAGGTTTAGGGAGGGATTTTGGTTCGGTTTCGTGTAAAGGGGAAGAACACAAGGAACTTTTAGATTAAAAACTTTTAAAACCGGGTATTGGACGCGATGACCCTAGCGGGCGTAATGGTTAGAGCAGTGTGTGTGTGTGGGAGAGACCCGGGTTCGAGTCCGGGCTCCCACAATCATTTTTAAACATTTTTCTGTTAATATTTAATTAATAAAAATCAAACTTTATAATATTATATTATTATATAAATGTGTTTTAGCCGGAAAACAACCCGTAGGCTCGGGTTTGAATTATTAACATATTTTTATAAATTATACCCACTTTTATAATTAATATATTGTTATTATTATCAAGTAAAAATAATATGTTTATATTATTTTTAAACCGTAAATTCATATAAAAAATTATATGTTTATATTATTTTCAAACCGTGACCCGTATTATTAAATAATATATATTTATATTATTTCAAATCATTTTATAACATCGTGTGTCGATTGAGACTAAATAATAATATAGTTGGTTATACTATTTACTCGTATACATATATTATTATTTTCTTAATTTTTGTGAATGACAAAACACCCGGTCATAATTATTATTATTCGTGTCATTCGTCGTGTAAAGTAATTCCTAACTCCGTGGACACTTTCGTCCACTCTTGAATATTAGAGCGTTTCTTTAGGACGCTTCTCAATCCGTGTCATTGTCACATTTCCCATTTTTCTTTTATCCCTAATTTATGTGTTTATAATTTTAGGGCATTCGTAAGTCTTTTGAGACTTACACACGTGGTTCCAACTTACCCTTTGTGTGATACTACCTTCAACGCCAAGCAGGTGAGTTTTCACGGCCCCTTTTTACTGCTTTTAAACTGGGGGAGAAAACATGATGCAAACTCTTTTTGATTTTTGTACTTCATTTTATATCAATTGTTATGACTATGCGTAAACTCTATCACGAAAGTCCTCACATCGAACCGTTTAAATATGAATATAGCGAGGTATGTTGGGTAGTACTACTGGGTTTGACAAACCTCACCCGCGTTAGTCGCGCTAACACGATTGGATATCGAACGGGTGCAATATTGACCTAAACGTGCACCGTGGTTGATAGACCTGGTGGGAGGCAATACAAACAGTCAGTTTACGGTTGCGAGCGTAATAGCAAACAATGAACATGGGTTAGCTACTCATTTGGTATATATGTTGATTGTACAATAAATCTGATAAACGTTTATTTATATATTGAAACCTGTGAACTCACCAACCTCGTGTTGACACTTTTTCTTACATGTTTTCTCAGGACGCTAAGCTAAGACACAGGTGCACTTTAGGGCATGCATGGGATTCAACTGCTTTGCTTTGTGTCTATTTATGTTGATTGAATTATTTTAATGTACTTTGTTTGGTTGGACGTTTGGACTTTGGTTTTGGGCGCGTGTATTTTGCGCATTTACTTTCTTTACGCTTCCGCATTGATACTCTGATTTAAAAGATATTTTCATTTTGAGTCCCATGTAGAGTCGTTCAATGTAACTAGTGTCTGAGATCCTGGTTTGTCACTTCCCAAACGGTAATACTCCGTTAGTTGAAATTGGGGGTGTGACATTCAACTAGTCAGTTTTTTCAGTAATAAAATAAATTGGGATACCTAGGAGAGTGGAACAAACTAGATGGTAATAATTGTTCATGACTCGTATCGGTAAGCCGATTCCACACACTTCAGTGAGATTTTGAGCCTTTTCATATTCATTCTATTTTCACTGCTTTTTGTTTGATGTGTGTATTACCTGCATGATTTGTCTGGTTAGAACTTGATTATCTTGATTAATTCTGAGGCCCTAGGTTTAGATAGCACACAGAAATGATATAAGGCATTAGGATTTAACCCCTTTTTATTTAGCCTTTTCTTTTGTTTTCCCTACCTGAACATTATCCCTTAATGAACCCTTTTGAGCCTTATTCCCTTTCATTTTATTAACCCACATATTACCCCTTAGCCTTTTAGCATTTTTTATTTTAAACCCCGTGTCACTGGTACGGATTGATTTAAGCTTGTACATTTAGTGATAGCAAGAAAAACAAATTCATATGAAAATCACAAAAATAGGGTATTCCAATGAATAAGCGTGAGGATCAATGATCCTCACAGTTTAGCATAGTTTTATTTTATCTTTTCATTCTTTTTGTCTTAAGTTCATAAGTCCAAACCGGTTACACCTTAGCCACTTAAAACTCCCTATCCATACCCTGAACCCTAGCCTGACATTACAACCTAGAAAGACCTTTTTGATCAGTGTGTTTGTCTTCACATTTGGGTGGAGATTTGATTAATTCTCAAGCATATGACTTAGGCACTTCATTGGCAGTTATGAGAGTGAGAATAGGAACTGACACATCTTTTTCCAGCCACAAAAATAAACCGAGAGGAGAGAACTCTTGTGAGGGGTACGATTTGTATTCAATTAGAGCTTGAAAGAAAGTGAGTCTTGATTAGGTGTGCCCATGTTTTCAAAAGTTAGGTCCTATAACTTGGGGAGTCATTCGTTTTTATTGGACTTCGCGACCTGTTTCTGACCTTAGCATGAGGATTTTGTGTTTATGTAATTAATTGGTTGGATGTACGGCTTTGGGCTTTGCTTAGGGACAAGCAAACTTCAAGTGTGAGAATGTTTGACGTGTTCTAAAACACATATGTTTCTAGAGTTGTTTTTGACCCGTTTTTATCAGCAAATATCTAAAGAAATTGGTAGTTAATGAGATTAATGTTGAATTTGTAGGTTCGTATGAGAAACCAAAGAATTGTGCCGAAGAAACGGAGCCGAAGAAAAGCAAAAGAAAAAAATTGGAAATCCTACTCTTCGCGGTACGTGAAAAGTGAGCTCTAGAATTTCGCGGTACGCGAAGAATCCCATATCCGGGCCCCACTGTTTTGGCCCTCGCGGTACGTGAAGGGCCGAGTAGGTTGCTTCGCGGTACGCGAAGATCCGCTATTCCGTGAAAAAACCATAATTCGATTATTTAAGGTTTTTGAAGGCCATTCTTGAGGGGGATCGATATCTAGTTGCTGGAGACTACAAAGAAGCTCTGAGGATCGAAGTTTTGAGACCGGATATCATCAGGATTGAGCAAAGTCAAAGTATTTCGGTTTGAAAACTCTGGTTTTACGTTCTTTTTCTTATTTTAGTTATTTATTTCGAGATTGAACTATGTTTCTAATATTTTGTGGATTGTTTCTCAGTATGATGAGTAGCTAAACTCATAACAATCTAGATTAGGATGAATATTGGCATGACTTGATTGTTTTCGGGTTTTATTTGATTGTATGACGAATACTATTGTAAAGACTTCTGATTTAATGTTTATGAATGTGTCTGAATATTGATTTACTACTGATCTTGCATGAACTTGGTACAGTTCAGGTTTTATTTGAATGCTTTGTGTGTTTTAGGTAAGATTTCGGGTTTTCAGGTTATATACTTTGTGTTTGTGATCTAGACGATTAGGCCTGTCGTTGTAGCAGGTTTGTGCTGTCATAAAAATCAGTATTTTACCAGTCTTGAGTCCGAGAGAAGATAGGTTGTCGGGTTGTCTCTTTGTTTAGCGGTTTGGGTAGCAATTGCATGAGTGTGAATTGTCCGAGTCGTTTTTATCATTTACAATTTCGTGTCATAAACAGTATTTTGGGAGTTTACTCCTTACTCTTAGGTCTGTCTAGGATAGCCTGTGAGTATAGAATGGTTGAAACCGAGAGGTGAAACCGTTTTCGAGTGCGTGGTGTTCTAGGATTTGGTGAGTCTGAGAGGAAATCCAATTCCTTACCGGTGAGCTTAATCCGACCCTTAGGATAGTTGAGGTGTGTAGGTGAGTCTGAGAGGAGAACCTGCATGTCTTAGTGATTCCCGAGTCAGTCTATCTTTAGAGCTGCCGTCATACAGTCTGTTGCTCCGAAAGCAGTTGAATCAGTCAATAGGATTACTAGTCTAGGTGGTGTTTTTCTTATATTTGGTCTTCGTTTCATAATTTAGTTCGTTTAGTCTATTTTTAGTGTCTCGCCTTTGTTTTCGTTTATTTCCGTCCAAGTATTGTCGTGTCTTTTCATTCTTTGAGTCGTGTTAATAGTTTAGTTGTTTTATTCTAAAATGCATGCTTTCAAATAAACATAAGTAATAAAGAAAATAATCACTTGCTTTACATCGGTTAGGAGTCAATAGAGGTCTAGTATCGAGGGCCGCCGCCTTTTGTGTCCACGGTTCGATAACTAGGGTTTACTGTCTTTACTGCGCGCGACCGGTACGTTTGCCGTCAGCCTGTGATTTAGTTGTGAGTCCATTTCTAAATTTAAAACTTGGTAAAATTAATATAACATCATACGGACCATGGCAACGAACCATAAGTGACGTTCGGCAACGAACGCGGTGGTGAGATTCATCTGCTGCGACAAGATGGTGCACTCAGGATCATTGAAATTAATTTGTTGATGGATCGATTTAATGTTGTTTTCCTCGTTTTCACGTATGTGCTCATAACGGCCGTTCCGAAGCCCCAAGCAGACCTACAACAATCCATGCTCTTAAATCCTAGCCGTTCATGGAGGCTCTTCCATCATGTTCGCCGATCACTGTTCATTGTTCTCCTCTTTGTTTCTTCGATTTCATGCAAAAAAACAGGCAATTAGTTCCCCAAATCGACTTATTATTCCAACAATCACTCAAACTTTTGGTGCAATTCGAGTAATAAACCCGAAAATGATCAAATTAATAAACTGAAAGAAATCTAGGGGCGTAGAGAAATATGGGTTACGTATGTATGTATGAAGATGAATTCACGTGAATTTCATCAAGAATTGGGACGAATATTGATGATGGCGCGCAACCCACCAGTAGTTGCTAGTATTATTTAGGTAAGTTACAAATATTCCAGAGATTTTATAAACTTTCCTTCAAAACGTGGAAGGATTCTCAATTCACTGGTTGTAAGATTTTGTTGGAACTTATCCAGATTCCGATTCCTTACCTTAGCAAACCAAACATACCAAGGAAAATATTTCAACTCCAATTCCCCAAAGGTGACCAGTCATGTTCATTCACGTAAATGATAATCAACATGAGTTCCATAAATTATGTGCTTGTGTTGGCTTTGATTATAGACATCTTGAGGAGGATATAAGACGGTACTACTCGCTTCATGAAGATGTAAATGGTATATGTCATTGATTTTTGCATATCAGATTATGTTAATATTTTTATTTATCTAGATGGACTCATTAAAATGCAATGAATGAGGAAGAGATGAAGATAAACGAAACCTTTAAGTAAACAACAAAGCAATTCGATTGGTTTATCATGGGTCAAAGGGAGTTGATTGACTGGGGTCAAACATGACTCCTAACTCATTTTTTATTATTATAAAGGGGTAATTTCATATACCCCTTTACAAGCTTCATAAATTATCTATATACTCAACCCAAAATATAGATTACATATATCTCTTCTTTAAAGTTAAAAGTGTAAGACCCTAAACCTAAGATGCCTCACAGTTGTTAATCATAACATGAAATACAATTCAATCAAGGACTTCATAAAAACATTAAAAATAAAGCAGCGGAAAAGTCATAAAATCCCAAACAGACGGGAGAAAATAAATAAACGTAGTTAGTCAAATGAATAAAGTCTCTAAACATGAATATCAGTCTCCAATGTGCGGGTAGCTCCATCAGAATGCCAAGAGGTAGATGCAAATCATCAAACCTGAAAATCAATCTAATATACATGCAAAGTCAGCTAAGCTGAGTGAGTTCAGGTATATAAATAAGTTCGAAACATATAAGAGTCGTTTTAACATACATATCATAGCATAGAACATATGCGGTTTTTTACAAAATATATATAACATAACATAAAATGGGCCAGGCCATTGCAGTAGACTATATGGGTAACAAATCCAAACACTAAGTAAGGGGTTAGAGAACACATCATATAATTTGTACCTCACAATTTATACGTCATAATATGTACCTCTTAAAGAGGACTTAGAATACCTCATAATATGTACCTCAAAGTTGCCCCAAGGACATACCAAACCCTATGTTTGTAGTACTGTTTGGAGTCTCCTCAACATACCCAACTATAACTTAGCCTATAGTAGAGTATTATCAAGTTGACCAGTCTATGACAATGCCTTAAAAACATATTACATCTCATAAATATAGAACATCATTTCATACATTAAAGCATATTTGGGTATCATACTTAAAATCATGGTTTAGTACGTACATAAACATATAGATTTCATAATCATTGTCTATCATCATTCAAACTGTTTTGTAGCACGTAAATTAGCCCTAAACCAAATCAAACCAAACGTACCCAGTATAATCCCACACATAGCTAACGCTATTAGTAGGGTCTGGGGAGGGTGTGATGAGGGCAAACCTTACCCCTATCCCAAGGGATAGAGAGGCTGCTCCCGTTTAGACCCCCGGCTCCATGGGAAAGAAAAAGATAAAAATATAAATAAAATTAATGAGTAATAAAGTAAAATAAATCTAACAGTAATCTAACAATTAGCAGTGTATGACTAGAGTATATTAGTCACAAGAAACACAACACACTTACAAGAAACAAGACATACGCAAAATCTTTGCTAAACAACTCTACTCTCCCACACAACGGGTCACTCATCCTAAAACCCTAATACGACATCTCTATGAAATCCTATCATTGATCATGTCCTCTGAGAGGTGTAAATTTAGCAAATCAAGCCTAATCCTCTCATCCCACGTTAATTTCGGTCTCCCCCTGCTCCTTTTCCCCTCTACAACGAGAGTTTCCACCGTTCTCACTGGATCTGTGCTCTGTCTCCTCTTGACATGTCCAAACCATCTCAATCTTCCTTCTCTTATCTTATCTGAGATACATGTGACTCCCAATCTCTTCCGAACAACTTCATTTCTTATTTGGTTCTTTCTTGTGTGTCCACACATCCACCTCAACATCCTCATCTCAGCTACATCCATTTTTCGAGCTTGTGTCTTCTTGATGGCCCAACAATCGGTTCCATATAGCATCGCTGGGCGAACTGCTACCCTATAAAATTTACCCTTTAACCCTATTGGGAACCTCTTGTCGCACAAAACACCTGAGGCCGCTCTCCATTTACACCAACCAGCCTGCACCCGATGGACTACATCATTGTCGATGTCCCCGTTACTCTGGATGACAGATCCTAGATACTTGAGCTTCAGTGTCTTAGGGACAACCCCACCTTCAATAGAAATCTAGGTCTCCTCGTCGACGTTTGCACCACTAAAGTTGCAGTGAAGGTACTCGGTTTTAGATCGGCTTATCTTCAAACCTTTATGCTCTAAGACTGTTCTCCATTCCTCTAGTCTGTTGTTCAATGTCTCTTTACTTTCTGCAATCAACACGATATCATCAGCAAAAAGCATGCACCATGGAATTGCATCTTGAATCGACTTTGACAACTCATCCAAAACTACTGCAAAGAGAAAGGGGCTTAGTGCCGACCCCTGGTGAACTCCCACTTCCACCGGAAAAAAGTCTGTATCCCCCACGGGTGCTCGGACGCATGTCTTAGCCTCATGATACATATCCCTAATTGCCTCAATATATTTACTAGGGATCCCTCTTCCCTCCAGACTTTCCCAGATCAATCTTCTAGGTACACTATCGTACGCCTTTTCAAGATCGATGAACACCATATGTAAATCATGTTTCTTCTCTCTGTACTTTTCCATTAATCTTCTTAAAATGTGTATCGCCTCCGTAGTGGACCGGCCTGGCATGAACCCAAATTGGTTTGCTGTAACCTGGGTTTGTCGTCTAATCCTTGTATCTATAACTCTTTCCCATAATTTCATTGTATGACATAGGAGCTTAATCCCCCTGTAGTTAGCACAACATTGAGCATCTCCTTTGTTTTTATATAGGGGTACTAAGACACTACGCCTCCACTGATCTGGCATCTTCCCGGTTTTGAAGATATTGTTGAACAGTCTTGTCAACCACTGAACGCCTTCATCTCCCATACACTTCCACGCTTCAATGGGTATGTTGTCTGGACCGACTGCCTTCTTCCTGTGTGATATTTCGACAATAACAATTATTTCGTTGACTGAATTGAGTAGTGGGATTCTCCGTTATGGCTAGACTTGGTCTACAACTGTTGAAAAGGGTGTAGAAATAGTTTTGCCATCTCAGCTTGATGTCTCGTCCCTTTACCAAAACTCATCCATCATCTTCCTTGATAAATTTCACGACCCCAAGATCTTGTCTCCTACGCTCCCTATTTTTGGCAATCTTAAACATATGATGCTCCCCTTCCTTGGTGTCTAGTTTTCTATACATCGTTTCATAGGCAAAATTCTTTGCCTCACTCACTGCCTTTTTAGCTTCCCTCTTTGCCTGTCTATAGTTCTCCCGTAGTGTCATTATCTCCTCTCCATTACTGCACTGCCACATCTCTTTAAAGCGTTGTTGCTTGTCCTTTATCTTGCTCCGCACCTCCTCATTCCACCACCAAGACTCCTGATGTCCTCTTGTTACTCCCAATGTGACTCCGAGGGTTTCCTTTGCTGCCTGCGTAACAGTGGTTGCCATAGCAACCCACATCTGGTTTGTGTCGCCATCCTTAGTATTTGTGTTCATCGCCATGACTTTATCTTTAAACAAATTGATGTTTTCGTCCTTCAAATTCCCCCATCTGATCCTTGGTTTATTTTTTCTTCTCCTCTCCGCCACACTTTTTCTCAAGGTAAAATCGGCCACCAACAGACGATGTTGGGTCGCTACTGACTCTCCTGGAATTACCTTGCAATCCTTCCACCAATTGCGATCCCCTTGTCTCATCAGGAAATAGTCGATCTGCGTGTTGCGCCCCCCGCTACTAAAAGTAATCAAATGTGATTCCCTCTTTATAAAGAACGTGTTTATAATACCAAGATCATGCGCAAGCGCAAAGTCAAGAAGCTCCCTACCATTATCGTTTCTAACACCATAACCAAAACCTCCATGAACCATCGGAAAACCATCACTCTCCTTACCAACGTGACCATTAAAATCACCTCCTAAGCATATTTTCTCCTGTCTAGGTAATGACCTCATTACTCCGTCTAAACTACCCCAAAAATCCCTCCTTTCTTGGTCTCCTAGACCTACATGTGGTGCATAAGCGCTAACAATTGCCACAACTTCCTCACCAAGTACTACTCTCAACACCATGATCCTATCATTATATCTTTTCACTTCCACCACATTACCGTGCAGTTCTTTAGCAACTAGAAAACCCACCCCATTTTTTGTTCCATCGCAACCAGAATGCAACAGTTTGTAGCCATTACACTCACCCCCCCCCCCCTTGACCCTTCCACCTAGTCTCCTGAAGGCAAGCTACCTGAATCCTATGTTTTCTAAGCACGTCTACTAACTCTAACAACTTACTAGTTAGGCTTCCTACATTCCAAGATGCCAAACGTAACCTATACCCCTTATGGTTAGCACTAGATGCACCCCTCTCCCCTGAACATGATCTCAAGGAGACATTATTCCACCTACCGTCTATGTTTGAAATAATACACAAGATGATTTATTTTTATTTTAACCACAGTTAAGCAAATAAAATATTTATTTTTATTTTAACCACAGTTAAGCAAATAGAATAGACAAATTGCTCATTAATCAAACAGATGCAACACGTATATGCAACAGTCAAAACAAAAAACAGGGTATGTCTCTCCCTGTGAATCAAGAACAATTGCTGGTCCTCCTAACCCAGACCAAGAATGCCTAAGCATGCAATTCGTGTAACAAGAAGGTAAAACGGACAGAAATAAAGGAGTTGGAACGAACTAACCCAATTGCGCCCAAGTTAGGGTACTCATTCCTATTCCACCTTGGTATCACCGTCAGTAGAACTAGGGTTTTAGACCGCAGGTCTCCTCCTAGTCTTGAATCGGACTCGCAGCGGTGGCGATAATCGCGGTGCGGCGGGGCTGATTTCAGACGACGGTGCAGCGGTGAGGATGATTTAGTTGATCTTTACTCCTTAAAATGGTTAGAATATGCTTCTTCTTTACTTCAATGAACCCAAAAGTGAAAACCCCCAAAATGAGAATCTAGGGTTCGTCACTTACACCTCAGATTTCTCACTCTAAATCTTCCTTATTTAGCTTATAGATTATCAAGCATCCTCTCAAATCCAATGTAGCAACAAATTGTTTTTAATCGTTACCCCAAGAGATGAGCAAAAACAAATCGAAGAACGAGATGACAGCAAAAGTTCAAGAAGGCATAACTAAAGCTTTAAAAACATTTAAAAGAAGGCATCAAGAACTCACCTTAGTCATACCAAGTCAAGTTACACAATTAGAGGACTTCTAAGAAAGGAGGTCCTCATATAAGATCACGAACCTGATCAAGTAAGACATCACATCAACGGTTGTTCTAAACTAAAAGGATAGTAAACAGGTCAAATGGGTCGGATTCTACACTCCATTCCCTTTTGGGTTGACCAACTCAACTCATGACCCGTCTAAGTTCCATGATTACTTCTATGCACGTACAAACACCCCTCCGTGTACATGTAATCACCATCCCTGCAAAACCCTAAACGGGTCACAAACCCTAAACCTAACCATGACTTGTACCAACCCTTGACCGTTTTCAATCACTTGGACCCGTTTAACGTAAGATTAAGGAGATAATCATACTAGGAAACAAGAGCAACAAAGCTCAGCCTACTCCTCACGTTACACCACGACTTGAATGCGACAAAACCCAAAAATGAGTTGAGAGCACGCCGTGAGAATCATAATCAAGAGCATAGATATGGACATAAGGCTAGGTTTGTGTGTGTGTTACCTGAGTTTGTTTGCCAAAATAGATCTTCAAAGCATCTCACGACCTACTGACTCGTCTCCATAACACCTACACACACGCATGGTTTCAAGCCCCACCAAGACAAATCCTTCACACACACACACATACACACTTACGGTTTTCTAACTAAGAACTCGGTTTGAACAAGGGAAAATATGGGGTAGGATATGAAGGGAACCTACCAGAATCGATGGGTGCTAAGATACCGACCAATCCTCCTTCTTGCTCACAGTGCAATATACACATACTAATCCTGATTTCCAGAATCATGAAGTGAGGTTCCAAGAACGATTGCATGATGATAATCATAATTTTTTGATGCATAGATTACCTTATTACTAGTGCAAGGACACAAGACTAAGGGATTCACAACCTCTTGATTCATAGCCTCTTGATTCATAGCTACACACACACACCACATACACAAACGTTTAAGGGTTTCCATGAAGAACACAAGCCGATCAAGTGGTAGATTATGTGATTTTAAGGATCAGATCGTACCTGGAATCGGTTGGAAGGGAGTCTTGGATGAGATTACATGCTTAGAGGCTCTTTTGCGCAAACAAGAAAAATTAACAGAATATTGGACCGGCCTTAGGGCGTTTAGGGTTTTAGTTATGGGATATTATTCCATTTTTTTACACTCCCCCCAAGACCTCACGGTTTAACTATTGCATCCTCACTTTTCATTCCTTTTTACATTTTAGCTCCCTCATAAATAAGACTTGGCCAAAAACACTACTAACTTCACTTACAAACTTTACATATTATGGGAAAACTTGATAACATGGCATTACAAGTCGTCCCCCTTTACATTAGGATTCATCCTCGATTCCTGCTGTAAACTAAATAACATCGGGTAATGCTTTCTCATTTCCTCCTCAGATTCCCAAGTGGCTTCAAAACCGTTTATGTGCGTCCATTGTGCTTTTACTTGCTTAACTACCTTGTTGCGTAACTACTTCTCTTTTCGATCAAGAATAGCCACAGGTTCCTCAATGTACTTTTGCTTTTCGTCCACCTCTATATCATCAAGAGGCACATAAGCCTCATCAACAGCAAAACACTTCCTGAGATGTGATACGTGAAAAGTGGGGTGTACGCCGCTAAGTTCATCATGCAATTCCAATCTATAAGCAATAGCACCCACCCATGCCACTATCCTGAACGGTCCAATGAATCATGGACCTAGTTTCCCCCATTTACGGAATCGAATAATACCCTTCCACGGAAAACTTTCAGCATGACTTTATCACCAACATCAAATTCCATCGGTCTACTCCTCCTTTTCGTATAAGATTTCCGTTTATCTTGAGTTGTCTTCATAAAAGCTTTGAACTTGTCAAGCTTTTTAGTCGTCTCCTCAACCACTTCTAAACTTACCAATTGCCTCTGCCTAATGGAACCCCAAAAAAATAGGAGTTCTACATATCCTCCCATACAACATCTCATAAGGTGGCATCCTAATGCTAGCATGATAGTTGTTGTTGTAGGAGAACTCTATCAAAGGTAGATGATTATCCCAACTACAACCGAAGGAAATTATACACACCCGCAACATGTCCTCAAGAGTTTGGATAGTCCTTTCAGAAATTGCCATCCGTCGGTGGGTGATATGCCATGCTAATATACAATTTAGTCCCCGTCTGATCATGAAACTTCTTCCAAAACTTAGAAGTGAAATGGGTGTCCTGTCGGACACAATAGACACTGGCACCCCATGCCGGGTATTAACCTCTCTAATGAATAGCTTTGTAGCTTCTCGAAAGTATAAGTCTCCCGCATAGGCAAAAAATGTGCAGTCTTAGTCAATTTGTCTACAATTACCCAAATGGTAGATGTGCATGGCAGCTTAGTTATGAAGTCCATTGTAGTATATTCCTATTTCCATTCCGGTACTTCTAATGGTTGGATTTTACCATACGGTTTTTGATGCTTGATTTTCACTTGCAAACATGTCAAACATTTGCTCACATAATCAGTTATCTCCCGTTTCATACCCGGCCACCAATAGTTCTTCTTGAAGTCTTTGTATATCTTGGTAGCACCCGGATGAATTGAGTAATGTGATTTATGAGCTTCATTCATGATCTTACCTCTGAATTCCCCGAAGTGGGGTATCCATAATCGTCCAAACCTGAGCTTCACCCCATCACTGTTATCTTCCAAGAACGTTTCCTAACCCACCATACACTCTTTATTGATCCATTCTACCTTAAGGGCTTCAACTTGAGCCTCATAAATCTGTTTCATAACCTCTAGCTTCACTATAAGTTGATAAAACTTCACCCGAATGGGTCTTTGTCTCTCTTTCCGACTCAACGCGTCGGCTACAACATTCAGTTTCCCAGGGTGATATAATATCTCAGAATCATAATCCTTAATCAACTCTAACCACAACCTCTGTCTCATATTTAACTCCTTCCGGTCAAAGAAGTACTTCAAACACTTATGGTCGGTATAAATCGTGCATTTAACTCAATAAAAATAATGCCTCCAAATTTTCAAAGCAAAGACTATAGTTACCAACTCTAAATCATGGATAGGATAGTTTGCTTCGTGGGGTTTTTGTTGCCGGGAGGCATAAGCTATCACCTTACCACGTTGCATGAGAACACATCCCAACCCCTAGCAAGAAGCATCAGAGTAGAAAACCAAATCCTCGGTAGCATCCGACAATGTCAAGATTGGAGCTTGCGTTACCTCTTCTTCAATTCCTGAAAAGCATTCTCGTGATCAGTTCCGCATACAAACTTAGCTTCCTTCTTTGTCAGCTTGGTTAAAGAAGAGGCTATCTTAGAGAAGTCCTGAATGAACCTCCTATAATAGTCTGCCAAACCCAAGAAGCTATGTATCTCAGTCGGTGATGTAGGGGAATCCCACTTCACAACAGCCTCCACTTTAGCGTGATCTACCATAATACCGTTCATGTTAATTACGTGACCCAAGAACTGAACTTCCCACAACCAGAATGCACATTTACAGAATTTTTCATACAGCTTTTTCCCTCCTCGGAGTCTCTAGAACCCCTCTAAGATGACAAGCATGATCACCTTCACTTTTAGAATAAATCAGGATTTCGTCGATGAACACAATGACAGACCGATCAAGGATAGGCCAGCATACCCGATTTATCAAATCCATAAACGCTGCAGGGAGGTTAGTTAAACCAAATGACATCACATGGAACTCATAATGCCCATAACATGTGTGGAACACAGTCTTTGGTATATCTTGCTCCCTTACTTTCAACTGATGATACCCTAACCTTAGATAAATCATGGAAAACCAACTGGCTCCTTCTAACTGATCAAATAAGCCATCTATCCTCGGCAATGGGTATCTATTCTACACTGTTAACTTACTCAGCTCACGGTATTAAATGCACATACGCATGCTACCATCCTTCTTCTTCATGAAAAGTACCGGAGCACCCTAAGGCGAAATGCTACTCCGACTGAACCCTATTTCAAGCATGTCTAGCACTTGGGTGATGAGTTCTTTCATTTCAGATGGAGCCAAACAGTAAGGAGCCTTAGTAACAGACTGAGCTCCAGGCATAAGATCAATCTAGAGTTCCACCTTTCGATCCAGTGGCACATCCGTCAAGTCTTTCAGAAACATATTAGGAAAGTCACATACCACAGGAACATCTGGGGGAGGTTAGCAAGATACAATGAAAATTGATAAAGTGGAGACATCTTTTGGCATTTTTGAAAGTTGGTTCAATAATGAGATGGAGCTCAAAATACGAATGCTAGAAGATAATGATGAAATGGATGAAGAGATCATGATAGAAAAAGAAGTGATAATGGGTGATGAAGTCAATAAAGAAGTAATTATTGAGAATGATGAAGAAAGGATAGAAGATAAAGTACATCCACAGGTGACTATTCTTGAAGAGGCTGTAAATCTCTCAACACTAATCACATCCCCGAGAAAAACTTTACAAACATAACAGCTAGACTATGTTCAGATACTAGGTTGGGGATGTGATGAAAGCTTTGACAGATACTTGGTAGGAAGGGAGTTCTTTGCTCTTCGGGAGTTAAATATTAAAGAGATGAGTATATTTGATGTGTTTGAACTCTTCCACATAGAATTCAAAAATCCATCAAAGGATATATGTGCATGGATTGTTTCGAACAGATTTAAATAATGAAGTGGAAGATCCAATGCCATGGATTAATGCATACCTAAAAGGAACCAAGAGACTGGTGAATAAGTACTATGAAAAAGTATAGGAAGAATCTTCAAGTGATGTTGCCAACAGAGATAACAACAAGGAAGAATCTTCAAATTCAACAGTTTATGTTGACAATCCACTAACAATCGTTCCCTGTAGTGGATTGGATGATACACATCTGTTAGAATTCAAAATAATGATATACAACAAACTCTGTAAGGAGTTAGAGATCATTGGATGGGTTAATGCATATCTAAGTAGATTGAAATTTCTACTAAGCAGTAACACAACTCTATCCTTCAAGAATATCAAGGAAGTGCTAATACGGAGATTTATTTCTTGTGGAAAGTTTATGAAATGAGAAATCACATATTCTCCAACTTCACCACAAGAAGTGTGAAAATGATCAAACTCATCAAAGCACACTTTGAAGAATAGGTGAACTGGTATGAAAGAAGCAGAAGATGATGATATGTTTGAAACTGATGATTTGGTAACAAGCGTTAAAACTGCAAAGGCTACCCTTGAATCAGAGACCTCTTACAACTTAGAATGTAGGGAAGATGAAGTGCCTCCATTAACAGAAGGATCATCTGGTTCAAATGACAAGGAAGTTGTCATAACTACAATTGAAGAACCAGCTGCCCCGAATGTTGAAGCTCCTCTATCTGCCAATGAAGCAACTGTTGAGGCATCAACGAAAGATAAAGGAAAAATGCCTATGATAGAAGAAGATGAGAAGAAAATTAAGTTGGAAAAAGAAGAGAATCTAAGAGCTGCCAAGGCCAAAGAAGAGGAAGAAATGAAAGAGCTAAGAAGAGTATAAAAACTACAAACTGATAAAATAATTGCAGAGCATAAGTTTATTAGTGCTATAGCTCAATTGAAAGAAGCCCAAATAAAAATCCCTACAAGAGGATCTTAATAAGCTTAAGGAAAATGAAGATAAGGAGTGGCTAGAAAACAAAGAACAGATTTCCATGTTCAAGAAAAGGAGTCTAAACTAGCGAATGAGCCAGGGAAGAATGGGTGAAAGAACGAAAAGAAAGCGGATTAAGTGAAGAGGAGTTGGAAAATATGTCAAATAAGCATATCTACGGAGAATATGTTGGATATTAAAGAGTAGAGCATAAAAAAAGAAAGGCTACTGTTAAGGCAAAAGAAAAAGAAATATCTCAAAAGAAGATAGCCTTTAATCAAAGAGAAATGGCCGATAGGAAGAAGATGTTTGACTTCCTAAAAGCCAAAGGACACAATGGTAAAAGCTTGGGACCCATGAGCTTCATAAATCTTCAGGCTTTTATACCATAAGGAGAAAAATAATTATGAGAAAGAGAAACATAAGCCCCCTCAAGTTGAGCATACTGTTACCCTTGAGAAGGAAACTCAAAGGAAGATGAAAAGGCTAAAGATAAAAGAAAATTGAAAAACTCGTTCAACTTTCCTCTGTTTCCCAAAGATGATGACCCTTCTCCTCCTCCACCTCCACAGTCAAAGCAATCCATTCCTTTAGAAAAGAGAAGATCCTACTCCTTCACGTGAACATCAGTTATCCACAAAGAAGCATAAATCACAAATTGGTCCCTTTGATCATCATGAAATAGTTGAGTGGTTCTACAACTCGATCACAAGATGATTGGTTTAAGATGCTTAGAGGTAAGAAAAAACAAAAAAAGGAGTTCTTCTATAAAACTGTAGAAGATGTGTGATGTGTCATTTTTAATATATAAAAATATAATATATTTTTATGATGGTTTTACGAGATCAGGTTTTAAATTTATAAAATTATAATTACTTTAACTTAAAAAATACACAATAGGCAAGTGTACCTATCGCATCGTAATATAGTTTAGGTAAGAACCAAGTATCGAAGCAATGGACACGGTCAAGTTCGAGTACTCAACTTTTGTTATCGTTTAGCCGGATCAATTAGTGAGTGAGTCTTGTGTGCTTGTGAAGCAGAATAGTAAATGAAATAAAAGTAAATAACGGTAAAGTAAATAAGAGAAAAGTAAAAACATGCGTGATGTGTGTAACAGAAATGTAATGAACAGAATAGTAAATAGCAAAAAAGTAAATATCTCAGAAATGATCAGGTCAAGAAGAGTATTGCTTCGGGCTTCGAATCAGCTTGGTACGTGAAAATGTTAAGTTGACTAATCCAGTGATATGACTACTACAAACATACGACCCGGGTCACCGCTAGAGTCTCGTCCTCATGACATTTGATTCACGAATTAAAGTATTTAAATTAAAATGGTAGTGCCTCCCGTTAAGGACAACAATTACCCTTAACCCTTCGAATGGTCATCTCCGGGTTGGTTTAAGACATCGAACGTAAATGCTTTGTATTAAGGTTAAATACGTGATTATAGTTTGCTTACCGGGAGGCGGTGTAACAATGGGACCAAGTATAAAGACGTACCGTTCCCAACATGAATTCACCAATTCTTGGTCGCATAAGAAGTTCGTATAAAGACGCACGACCTTAATAATGTTGACCAAGCCTTGGCTTATCAATCTTTTCTTGTATAAAGACGTACAAGTTTCAAAAGAAGTTTGATTAAAAAAGTTTTCTGATCTTACGCTTTAAAATCAAGAACACTCGCAAATATAAAGACAGATTTAGACAATAATAAAAGCCCACCAAATGGTGGTTTTAGGACGAATAATTAAAAACATAAACATACCACTAGATTAATACATCAAACATTAACATGCACCAAACATCATCTTCACCCTAGCAATACAAAGAGTTTAGCCATGAATGGCCATACTAACTAGCATAACCCTGAGTTTCGTAGGCTCCCCTATTGTGGAACAAGGAGGAAGAGCCCCTCCACTCTCTACTCTCTACTCTAACTACGAAATAAGCTCTATCTGATGTGTTCTTGAGGTATGGATGGGTGTGGATAGGTATATGGAATGAAGAACCCAAGCCACCTATTTATAGGCCTCAAATGAGCAATGCACGGTCATGCATTGGATTACACGGGCGTGCAAGAATCAAACAAGGTACACGGGACAGTGTACTAGACCCTTGGAGAGCAAGATAGGGTTTGCACGGTAGTGCATGGCATTGCACGGCCGTGCATTACCCTACTGCTCCCCAGTTTTGTCTTTTAGCTTCTGGTTTTACTTCTTTTGACATGGTTTGACTTCTTGGGGGTCAAAGCTCAGGTATGGTCCTCCAAAAGCTTGATTTCTTCATGTTTTAAGCTGGTTTTTTCTTTGTTTATCATAGGACATCGAATAACCTGCGATTGTGAAATATTAACACATTAAGTATCAATTGCAAGGCTTTTGTTTGATTAGTATCATAATATGGGGATTATTATACATGCAAAACATGTATAATTTAGGACATATCAATGTGGTAAAGCTTCTAGCACATGATCTGAAAAGAATGATATATCTTGTAGAAATGAACACGCCTTCTACTAACGTAGGTGAACATCTTATGCTGAGAATTAAGCTATGTTAAACCCAACCTTAGTAGAAGTTGTTGACGCACAACCAACCTCCAAATACATCCCGATAACACATTAGAGGTACAAGGCTGACACGGATGAGTTCATAGTGACAAGAGGAGGATGAGAAGGAGCTAAAGCTATCTATCCAAGAAAGTCTATAATAAAAGTGCCTAAAGCTGACATCAAGAATCTATTAGTGTTGCCCGATAACATGTCCAACTACCCTGGCTTTACTTGTAGATGTTATTCTATCTGCCTCACGATGTCTCTAAAATGTGGCTTCAGTACGTTAATAAATGCTTTACTCGCCAGTTTTGATCCCATCTCCAACGCATTTGTAAAAAATAAAACGTAGGGTTAAAAATGCAAACTTAAAACAAATAAGCATAAGATATACAAATAATTAATTGATCACGAATACATTCTACGAAAATTTGTCTGAATGGTTGAAACTCCATCTAACTGCTTGATGTGCGTGAACTATATATATTTTTAATAAGTATTTTCACACAAATATGAGTTTTAAAAATTGGTTTTCACCAAACTAAACCACACACACAAAAGGCAAGTGTACCTATCGAGTGGTAATATAAAGTTGATAAGAACCGAGTATCAATCCGTGGACACGATTTCACTACTAAATCTTTGTAATTAATAAACCAAGTGAGTTAAAATAGATCTTTGATTTTTTTTGTTTTGAAAATTGAACTTGACAGAAAACGATTGGTACGTAAATAAAGATGATTAAATTAACAAGCTAAAGGAGACTATCATCCTAGTTTGGAATCCACTTTACTAATTACGATGAAACATATGCATGAAAATATTAATAGTTATGTTAATGTTAGTTTAGAAAAGTGAATTAGACTCCCGTCAAGGCGACTAACTCCATAGCTATTTTGAAAGATACTATGAATTTTTAGATAACATCCGCCTAAAGCTAGTTTAAGTATGTAATAATCATATATTCTCTTAATTTATAAACATCTAAGATAAATTCATGCAACTGAGAAGCTTAAGTCATCAATACTATAATAAGCATAAACTTTTTCATAGAAAACTTATAACAATTATCGTAGTCTTTCCAAACATGAGTAAACGAGATGCATGCTTTAATGTTGATTTAACTAATTATGATTTCTAAGATTATTCCTAATCCTTAGTCATAGGTTTAAACAATGAGTCAAAAATTCATTAATAAATGCTAGTTTCATAAGTTTTCCAACATGACATGATTTCACATTTACAAATCAATAATTATTATATCAAACAATCAAGCATGCAATTTTCATCAAGATATTATCATGACATTACCATAACATTAACATTATAATTATACTTGCCAAGATTCATAAGTTTATCATAAAATAGTAAAGTTTCATCTAACTAGGATGAAAAAATAAGTTAGCTCTACAACAAAGTAACAAGAAAACATGGAACACGTGATAAAACCAAAATGATATAACCAAAGGTCTAAGCTAGAAGGATATGGTGATACCAGAGCTTCTTTTTTGTGATAAATGGACCTTCCAAGACCTCCAAATGCCTTCAAAAGTCTGGTTCTCGAGAGCAAATTATGATTTTTTCTTCGAAAATATTGATCCCTCCAATGAACAAGGCAGTGGTTATTTATTCCTTGTTTGGAAAGTTGAGCACGTCCCCGTGGCGGGACCTAGTCGTACCCACTAGCTTTTGTCGCGAACGTACTGCAGGAACTGTGGGCACGGGGGAGTGTTACACATGATCATGGGACATTTGTCCTTTTTTATCTTTTTCCGTGGGAGCATTGAGGTATGCCAGGTTGGGCACAGCCCTGTGCTTGGCAACTGAGCTTGTGTTTTTCTTTGATTTTCTTCGTGTGTTCCGCTTGTTTGCGTGTTCTAAGCCATGTTTTTCCTGAAAATACAAATTACGCTAAACGAACACCAACTTTAATCAATATGTTAAGAAAACGAAAATAATCGAGATGTAATTGATGTGAAATATATGACTAATTTAATGCACATCACCGCTCATTTAGTATAAAAGTGATATTCTTATGAACACGACCTGACACAAACATACAATATTGAAATAACCAAATAAGTATATTTATTGATGCAGGAGCATCCGACCCTAGTAATACGACCCATTCGGTCCCAGTTCTAGTAACCCGACCCGACCCAAAGACGACCCTCAAGGTAGGAGAAAAATATGGCGCTACAAATGGAATTGTCAATGGCTATTTTTGGAGAATCAATTATCTATTAATTAGTCAAGATTAGCTTTTTTTTTAATAGATTGAATTATAATAATTAGGTTTCCTTTTTATAAGGTTACCTAAACTTGGTTTTTGATGGTCCTTAAGATTTCGATCGACACCGTTTTTCATAGTTTTTGTTTGAATTTTGAAGAATTGTAATTGAAACCTTTTAAGGCTCTTGAGACAGCCGACTTTCGGCTAGAACCATTCGTCCAAACCTTTGTATAAACTCATTACATTGATCCATTTGAGCGCGCTTCCCGCCTGCATCATTTGGTTTCAGAATTTTGGTAATTCAAATGTCTCTGCGTGAGGAGTAATGCTTCTTATTCATAGATTCGCCTGAAGAGACTAGGGAAGAAGCACCGGTGGTCACGAACCCGGGGAAGAGATGGATCTTCTATGTGCACATCCGCTAAACAAGGCAACAAACAGAGTCCGTTCCAACTTACGGGATGCAAACATTGGAGGAAACTAAACCAGAGTTTTCCATGTCCTTTCAGTTGGTGCAAATCTATCCATGATACTCCATTAGTGATCAAGAACATCTATTTGTAAAGTCGAGTTCTGTCACACCCCGACCGATGGCGGAATCATCGGGGCAGGACATGTAGACTGTTCATGAGCACAAGGTGGACTAAATTGTAATAAATTAAACATCAACTTCATTTCAAATAATCCAAACACAACCAAATCCAAGAAAGAACATAAGTGAAATACATAAAATCCTTTATTCAAATTAACTAAGTCCCAAAGCCTATGTGAAGCAAATCTTGGTCAAATCACACATTAGTACCTGAAACATGAATAAAATAAGGTCAACTAAAAAGTTGGTGATTATAACACAGGTTTATTTATACATACCATATAGATGGTAAATAAATAAATCCTTACATGTCATGATAAAATAAGGCATTTATGGGGAGCAGCTATTGTGTAACCAAGTACAATCAAACCTTTGTAACTAGCATGCAAAAATTGTGTTGTCGGTAACAATCACCCTACCTGGGTGGGTTTGTCAGACTCAATAGATCTATTATTTTTTACCGTCGGCTTGAATAGTTAATGATTGCACATAATCGCATACAAAAGTTAGCACAACTAGCACTCGGGCATAAAGCTCAAATTGCACACATGAATGTAAAGAGGATTTGTACTTGTGTAGTTTATGTAAGTGTAAGTAATAGTGTTGTATAGTGTTCATGTTCCACCCCAAAAAGTGTAAAAGAGTAAAAGGGGCTATGTAATACTCACTTAGTTTTAAGGCATAGCTAACAAAAGGTACTAGATAGTAATAAGGATCCTTGAAAAGCACAAGTTAACCTAAAGTGTAATGTATATTGTATCAATAGCGTGCACAAAGTTTGAGTCAAATGTTGAACTTGGATTTGTGTATAAAGCCATTGATTTGTATTTGAAAGTATTGAATACGATATAAAGTTTGAAATAAATATTTTTGGAACATTTTGATTAAGGTTTGAAATTGAATAGCTAAATAAGTAGGTTAAATAATTATTGTTTATGTAAATAGTGTAAGTATTTGATGTAACTAAGTATAAATAAATAATTGTTTTTGTTTAAATATAAATTAAATAAATATTCATTTCTTTATTTATTTATTTATAATATATGTAACTTAACCATTAAAATACTTTTTAAGGTTTAACAATAAATGTAAATTTAATTTTTTTATAAACTTTAAGTAAACAATTTTCTATTTATTCCAAGATTAACTATTTGATCTTTCTAAATAGAATTAATGCATTTTTATAAAAATCAACTATTTTTATTTTGAAATTTAATCAGAAATATTTATTGTTTAAAAAATATATAAAAATTATAATTCAGCCAAAAATTTAACTCACACACGACCGTGCCTGGGAAGGGCACGATCGTGCTCGAACCACGGGCGCGGCCGTGCTAGTCAGGACGCGACCGGGTTGATCAAACGGAGACATAACTAGACAAATCACTAGGCACGACCGTGCCTTGGCTCGGCATGATCGTGTCTATGATTCTGAGACACGACTGAGATTAGCCAAAGGGCAAGACTAGGTCTGAACAGGAGGACACGACCGCGCTGGTAACCCGCACGACCGCGTCTCATGAGGCACGACCACGCTAGATGATTAGCGCGACCGTGTCTCTTCCAAATCATACACGAATTGACTGATTCTTATATTGTTAGTGATGTAAATCATAGGGCTTTTATTTATAGTATTATTACGAGTATGATGGGATGTCTTAATTGTATTAACAACATGTTCACGGTCGAAATCGATTATACCATTTTGAATAAAACATAGATTCTGATTCGGGATGATTTCTATAATGGAAGCCCAAATTAATATGGGGCTTTTGATCTATGGACTGAAACGAACGAGGAAAAGGTTTCAATTACGTGGAAGGACGATGGATGAATAGAGTTCGGTAGAAAAGAGTTCCGGCGACGACGCGAACGGCCTCCGACGTCTTCTGCTGCAAATTCCGGCTACTTCAAAGGGTCAATAGCTTCTGGGAGGATCGTATATCGTGAATCTTCTGTTTGGTTGAGAGAATTCGGATCGAAGGAAGGGTTTATGTTTTCTTTGAAATGTTTGAACGATTTTTCGAGTCCGAAGGAATTAAACTGGGACGTTTGTGTAATTGAAAATGTTATTACTCTCGTAAATGGAAATGAAGTGAGGAACGGTTACGAAACTCAATGATCGAGCGATTAAAACTGCATTTACGTTTCAACTGGTACTAGGCGCGACCGTGCCCAAACTAGGCGCGACCGTGCCTAGGCACCGGACGCGATCGTTCCAAAGCAAGTCGCACGACCGTGCCGAAGCACTTGGCGCGACCGTGCCAGGGCGAGGTGCGACCGTGCTTAATTAGGGTTTCTTGTTATCTTTCAACATTAGCTTTTGTAACTTTAGTTTTCGACAAATTGTATAAAATGATTACTTGTGTAGCGCTTGATAGTATATAACCGAGTAAGATTTGAGGATTCGTATTGAATCATTGTATTTAATTTATGGCACAAGATAGAATTAGACAGTGCACTAGATTTACGTTTAAAATACGTTACATTGAATTGAAATACGGATACTAAAAATCAGAAAAGTTACAGTCTCCCCATGTTGAGAGAATTTCGTCCCGAAAGTTAGCTAAAGGAAACAACGGCATCAGTAAAAAGATGGGGTACTTGAGTTTCATTTGGTCCTCTCGTTCCCAAGTAAACTCAGGACCACGTTTAGATTCCCAACGAACCTTGACAATAGGAATACGACTTCGCTTGAGCTGCTTGATTTCACGATCCATGATTTCTACCGGTCTCTCAACGAAGTGCATTGTTTCGTTAATGTGCACGTCGTCAAGAGGTATGTGAAGATTTTCATCAGCAAGGCATTTCTTCAGGTTAGACACATGAAATGTAGGATGTACGTTACCAAGTGATGGAGGTAACTCGAGTTTGTAAGCCACTTTTCCCAATCCTTTCAAGGATCTTGAATGGGCCCACATAGCGAGGTGATAATTTACCTTTCTTTCCAAAACGGATCACACCCTTCCACCGACACACCTTTAGAAGAACAAGGTCACCGACTTAGAATTCCAAGGGTTTTCGTCGTTTGTCGGCATAACTCTTTTGCCGACTTCTCGCTACTCGAATGTTGTCACGGATTTGAATAATCTTGTCGGATGTTTCTTGAATTAGCTCGGGACCAGTGATTTATGCTTCACCAATCTCGTTCCAACAGATAGGAGAACGACACTTGTGACCATAGAGAGCATCAAATGGAGCCATGTTGATACTCGTGTGGTAGCTATTATTGTAAGAGAACTCGATTAGGGATAGGTGTGAATCCCAATTGCCACCAAAATTACACAAGCTCTAAGCATATCTTCAAGAGTTTGGATTGTTCGCTCGGTCTGACCATCAGTTTGAGGATGGTAGGCCGTGCTCAAATCCAATCGTGTACCAAGAGCAGCTTGGAGAGATTGCCAAAAGCGAGAGGTGAACCAAGCATCTCTATCGGAGATTATGTTTAAGGGAACATCGTGACAGCTCACAATTTCATCAATGTAAATTCGGGCTAGTTTCTCAACCCGATAGTCTTCACGGATGGGCAAGAAATGAGCAGATTTGGTGAGACGATCAATGATCACCCAAATGCTATCATAACCACTATAGGTGCAAGGGAGTTTGGTAATAAAATCCATGGCTAAGTTCTCCCATTTCCACACGGGAATTTCCGGTTGTTCAAGTAATCCAGAAGGACGTTGGTGTTCGGCTTTGACTTTTGAACACGTTAGACATTTGGCAACATAGAGAGCAATGTCTTTCTTCATACCGGGCCACCAATATTGTTGGCGAAGGTCTTGGTACATTTTATCCGTACCAGGATGAATAGAATAACGAGTCTTATGAGCCTCGTTCATAAGAAATGTACGAAGATCATTGCAATCGGGAACCCAAATACGGTTCAGGTAATAAAGTAAGCCATTGGGTTTTGATTCAAGTTGAAGTTCAACACCGCACGAAATTTCCTCATACATGTTACCCTCGGTGACTGAGATGTGTTATGCTTCTAAGATGCGGTTTTGAATGTCGGTTTGAATTCGGACACATTGAAGCATGACATGATCCTTTCGACTCAAGGCGTCGGCTACAACATTCGCTTTGCCGGGATGGTAGCGAATCTCGCAGTCATAGTCGTTAAGGAGTTCAACCCAACGTCGTTGTCTCATATTGAGTTATTTTTGGTTGAAGATGTGTTGGAGACTTTTGTGGTCGGTGAACACCACGCATTTCGTGCCATAGAGGTAATGTCTCCAAATCTTCAGTGCAAATACAACCGCACCCACCTCGAGATCGTGCGTTGTATAATTCTTCTCGTGAATATTTAGTTGTCTTGATGCGTAGGCGATTACTTTGCCTCGTTGCATGAGGACACAACCGAGACCTTGGTTGGAAGCATCACAGCAGACAACAAGATCATCATTCCCATCAGGGAGAGTCAAGATAGGAGCATTGCATAACTTTTGCTTGAGAGTTTGGAACGCTTCTTCTTGTTTTGGTCCCCATTCATAAGTTTTACCCTTGTGGGTTAAAGCGGTAAGAGGGACAGCAATCTTAGAGAAGTTTGAAATGAATCGACGATAATATCCCGCAAGACCAAGATATGAACGAACTTCGGTGGGGGTCTTCGGGGCATTCCAATTTTTAACCGTTTCGATCTTAGCAGGGTCAACATGAATTCCCTTGTCGTTAACGATATGACCAAGAAATTGAACTTCTTTTAGCCAAAATTCACATTTGGAGAATTTGGCATATAGTCGTTCCTTCCTCAAGAGATCCAAAACCAATTTAAGATGTTGCTCATGGTCGGATTTAGTCTTGGAGTAGATTAAGATGTCATCGATGAAGACAATCACAAATTTATCAAGGTACGGTTTGCACACATAATTCATGAGGTCCATGAAAACTGCGGGTGCATTGGTTAGCCCAAAAGGCATAACCATGAACTCGTAATGACCATACCTTGTTCGGAAGGCAGTCTTTGGAATATCATCTTCTTGTACATGGAGTTGGTGATAACCGGATCGAAGATCAATCTTCGAGAAGCAAGTAGAACCTTGAAGTTGATCAAAGAGGTCATCAATTCTAGGAAAATGATAACGGTTTTTGATAGTAAGCTTGTTGAGTTTGCGGTAGTCAATACACATGCGAAATGATCCATCCTTCTTTTTGACGAATAAGACGGGTGCACCCCACGGTGAATGACTTGGACGAATGAATCCCTTGTCGGAGAGCTCTTGAAGTTGACTTGCAAGTTCTTGCATTTCAGAAGGTGCAAGACGGTACGGAGCTCTAGCCACGGGGTTAGCTCCGGGCACAAGATCGATGCGAAATTCTACTTGTTGAACGGGTGGAAGACCGGATAGATCTTCGGGAAATACTTCGGGAAAATCCCGAATGATGGGAATGTCTTGTATACTCTTCTTTTTGACATCTTTTTGGACAATATGAGCTAAGAAGGCCACGTACTTCTTTCGTAGGTACTTTTGGGCGGTAGTGCATGACATTAACTTAAGTCCTTTACAAGGCTTTTCACCAAAGACTCTTAACGTATCTCCCGACGGTAGAGGTATTCGGATGCACTTCTAGAAACAGATGACTTCGGCATGATGATTTGATAGCCAATCCATGCCTATGATAATATCAAAACTTCCTAGTGGCATTGGTACAAGGTTGATTGGAAATGTATGTTCATTAAGTTCTAGAGAACAGTCATAGATAATAGACTCGATTGTAAGTGAATCACCATTTGCTATTTCGATAGTGAAAGTTTTCTCTAATTGGGATCGTGTCTTTGCAAGTAAGGGTTCAAAGTTAAGTGACACAAAACTTTTATCAGCACCGGTATCAAATAAAATGGAGGCATATTGACTATTAACAAGGAACGTACCGTTGACCACATCATTGTTGGCTTGAGCCTCATTGGCGTTTATGTTGAAAGCCCGCCCACGAGCTCCACCTTGTCTAGCATTGACTAACCTTAGGCACTGATCATGGAAATGGTTTGGGTTGCCACATTCATAACAGGCACGCCCATTTGCAATAGCGGGAATACCTTGATTAGCCACTTACGGATTGGTTCGGTTTGGTGGGTTGACTTGGCCCGCAAGAGCTTTGGCCCTACACACATTAAACGTATGGCCATATTTCCCACAATAAGTGCAAAGGTGACATGGGATGTTTTGAGGATGATGATAATTGCATGTGGCATAGAGTGGGTAGATCCCCACATATGGCTTTTTGGCTGGTATTTGAACCATAGGTGCAACTTGGTTAATAGGAATAGTACTAGTGACCACAGCAAAGTTTCTAACCTTCCTCTTTCTATTATTGCGAGAGGGTTCAGTTGTGGCTTCTTTGTTGTGGGTAGGAGGGGTTATGGTGTCAGAAACTTTCTTCGTGCCCTTTTTAGTAAGAGTCCCCGCCTTCACATGATTATCGGTTAAGGTAGCGGACAAACGGATCGCATCCTCAAGTGTTACGGGATTTCTTCCTAGGACAGTATCTTGAATTTGCCTAGGTAGTCCCCCAATATACTTTTCAATGCAGCAGGACAAAGGAGTGACCATGTGGGGCACAAGAAGACTCAACTCATGGAACCGAGTCGTATATGCCAAGCTTTCACCACTATCTTGGGCAAGATCCCAAAATTCAGCTTCAAGTTTCTTCACTTCATTTCGAGGACAGAATTCCTCGCTCATTAGCCTTTTAACCTCATCCCAAGGTAAAGCCATTGCTACATCTACACCTCTATTTCTTTTCTCCCCATTCCACCACGTGAGTACCCATTTTTGTAAGACACTTGTGGCATGTCGAACACGAAGGTTGTCGGGACAGTCACTATTGAGAAAGGTATTCTCGATACTTTCGAACCATTGAAGAAGTCCCGTAGCTCCTTCGGTACCATAAAACTTGAGGGGATTGCACGAGTTGAAGTGTTTGAAGGTGCATTGAGATGGGTTGGCACCACCATTTCCACCATTAGCACCATTAGCCCCATGGTTACCATTTGTGGCACCATTAGCTTGAGTGAGTTGAGTTACGAGTTGTGCAAGGAGGGTAGCGATGTTGGTGTTGGTGTTGGTGTTGGTCACGGGAGCACGACGAGGAGGCATTCTACAGATTTTCACAAGACAAGAAAAGATGTAAGAATTTATGAATGTTGTTAGGGTTTATAAGAATAAGATAGCAAATAAAATAGTAATTCATAGTTGGGATTGTACTTAAATAGTGATATAATCACTTGAATACTATAACACATTAAGGTTAATTAAACTCATATAATTTTCAAGGAGACATGCTTTAGCCTATAAGTAAACACTCATCCCGGGTATTCCCAGGAAAGTATACGGGTCCCTCGGTTGGTTGGGATTTATGCGAAATGCTTTCCTAGACAGAAAACCCAGAATACAGGTGTCACCCTTCCAGATTGCACGTGTCCTCAAATAATTAACAAGGTTTAAAACCTTAACGAGGAAATAAAGAAATTTTATAGATTAACTTCATGAAATTTCCACACGCTTAGAAAGATAAAGATAGAGAAGAAGATAAGAATATTATGAGGTTTTAGGATATAGGAAAGGATATTGTTTATTTAATTAATTATTTAAGTATATACTAGTAAGTCATGGATTTTTAACAAATAAGTCATCAAATAAAATAATAACTAAATCATAGTAAGCATGTAGCACATAACATATAATCATGAAACATAGCATAAGTAGGTGTCCTAAAGTTATAGTCTAGGTCAAGGTGTCTAATAACCTAATTCCTTATAACCAAGGCTCTGATACCAATCTGTTACACCCCGACCGATGGCGGAATCATCGGGGCGGGACATGTAGACTGTTCATGAGCACAAGGTTGACTAAATTGTAATATATTAAACATTAACTTCATTTCAAATAATCCAAACACAACCAAATCCAAGAAAGAACATAAGTGAAAAACATAAAATCCTTTATTCAAATTAACTAAGTCCCAAAGCCTATATGAAGCAAATCTTGGTCAAATCACACATTAGTACCTGAAACATGAATAAAATAAGGTCAACTAAAAAGTTGGTGAGTATAACACAGGTTTATGTATAGATAGCATATAGATGGTAAATAAACAAATCCTTATGTCAAGATAAAATAAGACATTTATGGGGAGCAGCTATTGTGTAACCAAGTACAATCAAACCTTTGTAACTAGCATGCAAAAATTGTGTTGTCGGTAACAATCACCCTACCTGGGTGGGTTTGTCAGACTCAATAGATCTATTATTGTTTACCGTCGGCTTGAATAGTTAATGATTGCACATAATCGCATACAAAAGTTAGCATAACTAGCACTCGAGCATAAAGCTCAAATTGCACACATGAATGTAAAGAGGATTTGTACTTGTGTAGTTTGTGTAAGTGTAAGTAATAGTGCTGTATAGTGTTCATGTTCCACCCCAAAAAGTGTAAAAGAGTAAAAGGGGCTATGTAATACTCACTTGGTTTGAAGGCGTAGCTAACAAAAGGTACTAGATAATAATAAGGATCCTTGAAAAGCACAAGTTAACCTAAAGTGTAATGTATATTGTATCAATAGCGTGCACAAAGTATGAGTCAAATGTTGAACTTGGATTTGTGTATAAAGACATTGATTTGTATTTGAAAGTATTGAATACGATATAAAGTTTGAAATAAATATTTTTGGAACATTTTGATTGAGGTTTGAAATTGAATAGCTAAATAAGTAGGTTAAATAATTATTGTTTATGAAAATAGTGTAAGTATTTGATGTAACTAAGTATAAATAAATAATTGTTTTTGTTTAAATATAAATTAAATAAATAATCATTTATTTATTTATTTATTTATAATATATGTAACTTAACCATTAAAATACTTTTTAAGGTTTAACAATAAATGTAAATTTAATTTTTTTATAAACTTTAAATAAATAATTTTCTATTTATTCCAAGATTAACTATTTGATCTTTCTAAATAGAATTAATGCATTTTTATAAAAATCAACTATTTTTATTTTGAAATTTAATCAGAAATATTTATTGTTTGAAAAATACATAAAAATTATAATTCTGCCAAAAATTTAACTCACACACGACCGTGCCTGGGAAGGGCACGATCGTGCTCGAACCACGGCCGTGCTAGTCAGGACGCGACCGGGTTGATCAAACGGAGACATAACTAGACAAATCACTAGGCACGACCGTGCCTTGGCTCGGCACGACATGACTGAGATTAGCCAAAGGGCATGACTGGGTCTGAACAAGAGGACACGACCGCGTCTCATCAGGCACGACCGCGCTAGTTGATTAGCGCGACCATGTCTCTTCCAAATCAGACACGAATTGACTGATTCTTATATTGTTAGTGATGTAAATCGTAGAGCTTTTATTTATAGTATTATTACGAGTATGATGGGATGTCTTAATTGTATTAACAACATGTTCAGGGTCGAAATCGATTAAACCATTTTGAATAAAACATAGATTCTGATTCGGGATGATTTCTATAATGGAAGCCCAAATTAATATGGGGCTTTTGATCTATGGACTGAAACGAACGAGGAAAAGGTTTCAATTACCTGGGAGGACGATGGATGAATAGATTTCGGTAGAAAAGAGTTTCGGCGACAACGCGAACAGCCTCCGGCGTCTTCTGCTGCAAATTCCGGCTACTTCAAAGGGTCAGTAGCTTCTGGGAGGATCGTATATCGTGAATCTTCTGTTTGGTTGAGAGAATTCGGATCGAAGGAAAGGTTTATATTTTCTTTGAAATGTTTGAACGATTTTTCAAGTCCGAAGGAATTAAACTGGGACGTTTGTGTAATTGAAAATGTTATTACTCTCGTAAATGGAAATGAAGTGAGGAACGGTTACGGAACTCAACGATCGAGCAATTAAAACTGCATTTACGTTTCAACGGGTACTAGGCACCGGGCGCGATCGTTCCAAAGCAAGTCGAGCGACCGTGCCGAAGCACTTGGCGCGACCTTGCCAGGACGAGGCGCGACCGTGCTTAATTAGGGTTTCTTGTTATCTTTCAACATTAGCTTTTGTAACTTTAGTTTTCGACAAATTGTATAAAATGATTACTTGTGTAGCGCTTGATAGTATATAACCGAGTAAGATTTGAGGATTCGTATTGAATCATTGTATTTAATTTATGGCACAAGATAGAATAAGACAGTGCACTAGAATTAGGTTTAAAATACGTTACATTGAATTGAAATACGGATACTAAAAAACAGAAATGTTACAAGTTCTAAGATGGTTTTCTCAACCATGGTGGTCAAGAACGATGGTGATTAGGCTAGTGGTGTCCAAATAATGGCTACTCCTACCACAGATTCGTCGGACGAGGTAGTGACCAAGTTTTGGTTAGGGAAGACAAGTTAAGACGGCACGGTTGGATGCATTTGTGAGGCCGAAAGTTTTTGCAAGGCTCATGGTCAAGTCTTCTTTTTAACCGATGAAGTATGTTATAGGAGCATCCGACCCTAGTAACACGACCCATTCGGTCCCGGATCTAGTCACCCGACCCAAAGACGACCCGTAAGGTAGGAGAAAAAAGATGACGCCACAATGGAATGGTCAATGACTATTTTTGGAGAATCAATTATCTATTAATTAGTCAAGATTGGTTTTTTTGGTTGATTGAATTGTAATAATTAGGTTTCCTTTCTATAAAGCTTTCTAAGCTAGATTTTTGTTGGCCTTTAAGAATTCGACCCGGGACATCATTTTTCATATTTTTGTTTGAATTTTGAAGAACTATAATCGAGACCTTTTAAGGCTCTTGAGACAACCGACTTTCAGCTAGAACCATTCGGTTCCAAGCCTTTGAAATCATTACATGAATAAATAACATAAATTAAAATGTTAAAATTAAATATATACTTGCCCCCAACCAGCATGATGAATGGTCTCTGAGAGGTATCACGATGTGTGGTTGTGACATTCAAGTTGTGTTGAGAGGGGTGATCAGCGTCGTCCTTATGATCAGGCTATGATGTGTAAGACACTTGTTTCCTTCGTTCGCGACTTCCATTAGTTGCGGTGACTTCATATACGTGTCGGAATTTTGTCTTGATAACCACCCATAAATATTTTTATCATTTTTCATGGCATGGTATAATGTGTAAAATACTTGTTTTGCTTCTGATGCCGAGACAAACAGGTCGATAATTGGAAGTCAGGAATTGGGTTTGGCATCAACCAGGTTATTTTTGTTAACTACTACCACATGGTTGTTAACAAACCATGTACATTTGATTGTTAACTACTACACCATGGTTGTTAACAAACCATGTAGATTTGATTGTTAACTACTACACCATAGTTGTTAACAAACCATGTGCATTTGAATAATACAGCAGTTTAATGCTCATTGACATAATACTTGAGCTCTAGTATCTCGTTCAATAAGTCATAATAGTCAGGCGTGTTTTACGCTTTAGAGCTCTTGGTACTACTTATGAAAATAAAAACTATATAAGAAACTTTCTTAGGACTTTACGAACAAAATGGAGATTCAATGTTACTGCCATTGAAAAATCAAAAAAACAAAAAATTGAGTAGATTTCAAATGGATGAGCTTATATGAAACTTAAAGGTTCAAGAGCTCATCATGGATAAAAGATAAGATGCTAGTGCAATCAAAGAAAGAAAATGTGAGGTTCATGGCGCTTAAAGCCAAAGTTTCCAAGAAATCATCAAGTGAAGATGACAATTAAGATAGCAGTGAAGATGAAGTGTGTGCCATGGCAGTTAAAGATTTCAAGAATATCTTCAAAAGAAGATAAATAAATCTAAGAACTCCATTTGATCTTAAGAAGAAAAGAAATGCTCCATTTAATACCAAAAGATAAATGTAGCACCCCAACCTAGTTAGGGCTAACATGTCACTATACAGTAATCAAATCTAAATAATAATTCCGAATTAATAAAATCTAAAGTTCAAGTCCCAAAACATCAAACGTTTCCTAATTAAAAAAATTCATTACCTAATTAAATAAAAGTCTTCCTCGTCCAAGTTATTGCTCTTCAGTCCCCTCTTGGATAACCCTGTTGACCTGACGTGCATGAAAATAAAAGCATGTATGAGCATAACGCTCAGTGGAAACTAATAGGTAAAAGGAAAAAACAAGACGTAACGATAACAGGGGATATGATAACGCAAATAGCCCAAATATAACTCGTATCAAACAGGAAATACCTAGAGCTAATAAGTAACATCATATAATAACAGGATAAACATGGGAACACAGGTAGCTAGCCCACTAACCAATGTAAGATGGGGTATGTGCAGTCATACAAGCCATCCACCAGACAAGCGGAGTCCTATATGGATTGACATACAACCATCCATCAGAAAATAAAACATGACTAACCTAGTATCGATCCATACACCTCTGAAAAAAGAATACATATAATAGGATAACCAATATAAACTCGGAGTCCACTTTAGAGACGCCGTGATCTCAAATCACCACCACAGTTGGTGCCACGCCGTCGATGCCACAACGACGCATCTTGGTCAATAGGGAGAGCTCGGGTAATATATTACCAAAATAGATAGTAGCCTAGCTACTTATAACTGAAATCAGAAATCGATGAGTAGCCTAGATACTTATAATAGGAGTCAGAAATCCGTACCTTAGCCTAAAAGAAAACAAACCAAGTCGTTCTCAACTTGTACTAGCACCTACATTTAATTTTCCCATTTAGACTTACTCTTGTCCATTTCATTTTGGTTGATTGATAAATTTTTAAAGTTCTTGAAAACAAGACCATTAACCTTTATTTTATACATATATTAATAATAGCATACATCTTATAATGGATTTAACAACACATGTTACTTGTTTGCTTAATTGGGTCAAATTAATTAGTGTGTTGTACACTTGTTCATATAGACGTGAGTAAATATGTATATACATATGTGAGTTGACCAACAACAGAGGCAATGGATTTAGAAATTTTATTTAGCTAACCTATGTGTTGATATGTTTCCGAGTCGATATTGTACGCAGCAGAACAAACACACAGACACACACCCACAAACGAAAAACTAAAAAGTAGTACCTGACAAAAGGAAATAACGTGGTTCGGCCAAGGTGACCTACGTCCACGGTTACAACTAGGGTTTATTCTTTATTAGGTGCTACAAAGAATTACAATTACATAGCTGACAAGATTAGGGCTAATTAAAATAGGTGACCACTAAATAACCAAACTAAGACCGGCTATCCCTTTTCTTATGTTCCAATCGTAACAGACCAAAAGGGCCCAGCCTGGCCTAACCCAAAAGCTTTCATAGCCTAACAATCTCCTACTTGAAAGCTTTGCCCATACAAAACAATCCAAGCAAAACTCAGCACACCAGTAACTCTAGTAATTGTTATAAATAAGTCCTCTAGGCCCAAGCTAAGACTTCATGTCAAATCCCCCAAGTTGCAAACTCTCAGTTTGGGCATGGCCATGCAAATATACCAGTTTGAATCAACGAGGGCGCCAGAGATGTCTCTCACTTACTTGTGTAAGGGAACAAAATTCTTCTTGACTACATACAACTGTCATGAAACTTCAAATGTACCCCCAATGATGATCAGTGTTACTGCCTGGTCAAAGAACAACATTAGATTTAGTCAAAGAGCAACCTTATATAGAATCAAGTTCTTGAATGTATCTCATGTCTGAGGACACAGTGACAATCTCATTTTCCAATCTACTTATGACTGTGATACATGAAGTAGTTTGAAGCGAGTTACTTCCAATATCCATTCTTTAAAGAATATCTGTGAATTTGGTCTCCAACCCTTTGGACTTTCACTCTGAATGAACAAAGCAACTGATTCACAATAGTCTTGATTTGATTTCATTCGCATAAAATCAAACGACTATGGAAATTTAGATTAACTTTTATTCAAGGAGCTTAAACGTACTAAAAGTTTGAACTTAGTGACATGATGAGCTTGATATTAACTATTAATATCCAAGTCATACGAATGTGACTGTTACCGTTCAAGGAAAAACTCCAAATTCTAATGGATCTACTCTCTTGTTTGGCTATCCAGATCAACCATGCGTCTTAACACTTAAGACATTGATTTGGTTCAACGAGTATGTCAAACTAAGATCCAATCTTCATTATTTATTATGTCTCTGAGTTTCATGATCTCATTGATGAAATTCTTAAGGAAACCTTTTGGAACTCTTTCCACCTTTAGAAGTTATTTGAACACCTTCACAGTAACGCCTTCTAATGTTTCCATCTCATGTTGCAACGCAGTTACCATTGGAACTCTTCCATTGTAACTTTGGTAAACCTATGGTGCATAAAAGATTGTCTTTTGGTGTTCTTCTTCACATTTAAGATATGTGATTTTGACTACTAGGATATCATAACCTTTATGATATGTTCCTTAGTTCAAGAACTATTTCATGTTGTCAAGACACTCATCATAACTCTTTATGATATTCACCAATTAATGCTTCTCAAGTATTTCCTATAACTCCAATATAATTTATTTTAAAATCTTTCATCATATGAAGATATTGACATAACTTATTATCTCTCAAATGAATCCCAAATGAACACTTTAATTTTTTATCTTGTCAAGATATAATATTGGGCTAGAGATAATACCAGTAATTTTATCTTCGTTACCTTGTCTAACAAGGCTTTAAGATAACCTTACTTATGTTAATGGATTGTTAAAATTCTAATGTTAGAATCTTGCCTTCATATATCCCATATATGGTCACAATCTAACGGATTTGAAATCCACTACTTAGGATACTTTATGTTTTAGTGATTTGTTAAACTTGAAAAACTAGTTGTGTATCTCTATACACTCTTGATTTATAAAACTCCTATCTTGCCTTGTGGTCTTCTTGTGTATCTCTATACACTCCTCAGAAACATGATAATGTGTCTCACACGTTATCATTGGTATAAATACTCGCTCCCACTGGCCTTTGCATATATCACATTGAATCTACCATGAATTGATCTAATCAATCGAGACATATCCATTAGACATGTTCTAATTTAGATTTTCATACTGTTCTTGAAGCTACCATATGTTCTTAAACATTCCACTTGGTACTTCATATAAACATTCTTGTATCCATGATACATGTTTAATCAATCTGTTCCTCAACTGATTAAAGCTTGTAATTTGTTTCTTTACCAAGAAACTCAGAATGGAATTCCTTTATTGCCAACTGTTGATAATCTACCAAGCTTTCAGTATGAATAATCCATGTATTATTTCTAGAACAACTTCTACTATTATGAATCATATTCACATTGTAGTTTGATCAAGTCTCACTTGTTCATATATGGATTTTTCGTCTAAGCCGTCATGAAATGATATCCTTCACTGAATTTCTGTGATCGACTATAGATGGCTAGCCAGGTTTTCTTACAGCATTTCAACGCGAAAGATCTCTATCTTTCTGGATATGATTTCATATGTCTATATGTGTTATGCATTATTCCAAATATTAGAACTTTAAGCAACTTTTTGCTTATTGTCCAAGAACCAGGTATATATTTGTCTGGGATAGTTTTATTCCATCTTACTCTTAAAATTTATAAAATACCAATGACTTCTAAGGAAATATACGAAACTCTTTTCGTATAGGAGTTTTCATCTCATGAAGAACTTCATATCCTTAATTGTTTGTAGGACTCCTCCTATTCTATATCCAATATGGTGTGGTTCATCTGTTCTGAACGATTTGTTTAAGCTAGTGATTTTATACTTGATAACCGGGATAGCTGATTTCTTTCTCTTATGACCTAGTGTCTAAACATGATCCAAAAGATCCTCTCCTAATTACCTTGTCGTAGAGTAACAATAACTATTATCTTTCTTAGCTCTTATCTCATAAGATGATTCTTGTAAGAGTCGATGACGAAACAATTTAAATCATCTTTAAAAGATTAAACTTAAGTGTGTTACATTATATCTCATATAATGACTTTACAAAGTTTAACCAAGTGATTTGTTTTAAACTTATTTTTGGTATCCATTAGACTTAATCTAATATTCATCTATTTGACTTTGAGTAGCATATCTTGTATGCTTCACATCTCTAGTCTATAGATGTTTTGAATTCTCAATTCAATCATGGCAACTTGATATTACATGAATTACTTATAATAATAAGTCTTAAATTTTATTCCAAATAAAATCATCCGTTCATGCAATAATCAAAAGAAAATTAAAAACCGGAAATTAAATTGTTCCGAACAAAATAATCATAGCATCATCTAGTGATGTATCTTGAAACTTGAATCTCTCGAATCTTCACTGTAAAGTGATCTTCAAGTTTCATCCGTTTTCCTTTTCTTCTTGCTTCCCTCCTTTCCTTTCATCTTTGCAAAAATGAATTTACTTGCTTTAAAAGTCCAACTTTTAAAAGATAAAATAAATAGGGAACTGTAGTCGGGATACCTAAAGTGAATGCCTTAAAACATTCTCTTGCTTCAGCTACCTCGGGCATTTCTCTAACATGACATCTTGATTTAGAGAATTGCTTCTTGGTCTCACCGGTAGCTTTGCCCGCGTCCATCGTCCGACAATCTCTTCTTGTACCTCTTTGTTTCTACTTGTGCCAGACAGGTGAGGACCATCATTAAGCATTCCTCTAACGATATCACCACTGAAGTATATCCCTGTCCGCTCAAGTTGATTAATGTCACACCCCGGCCGGCAACAGATTATACGCCGAGGCTGACGCGGTTGTTCATAAGCACATGATCATGTATTAATAAGTGACAATATTTATTCATTGAAATTAAAGCGTCTGTTACAAAAGTAAATGGAAAATGAAACATGCAATACATAACATAAATTAAATTTAATCTAGGTCCATATCCTAGGTGAGCAAGTAGTGTCCTCAAACAGGTGCACCTGAAATATGTGAGTGAATGTCAACTACAAGTAGTTGGTGAGAAACATAGGTTTTGACACCAACAAAGTTAAGCATAGTTTTACAATTCAGTATGTTCAGAGCATGTCTAAAGCATGAATGTGAAAACGTACAAGGTTCCAAGTGTACAATTCAATCCATGTAATATGAAAATAGTTATGCAATCCAACTGATTGTCTTTTTGAAAAGTAGTAAGATGTATATACTAACCCACCAAGGTTTGTGTTAAGTAATGAATCGGATTCCCCTATAAATGATCATGTTAGGTACTAGCTTAGGCTTGGGCTGCAAGTTAATGAATGTACTGACATGAACACATGTAATGGTCACCAGGTAGTTCAAGACATAAAACATAATGATCAAAGCATAAGAACATAGGTATTCAATTATGTAAGTAAAGCGTTTGTAAACTTGTTTCACCCCAAAAGTAAAAATAATAAAAAGAGGCTATGTAAACTCACTTAAATTGAAGCTAAAGACGATAGGGTTTGAAGAGATGAATAGTCATTATGAGAATTCCTCTCAACAAACCTACATGATAGTTTGTATTTTAAATTTAAAGAAAGATGAATAAGATAATGAGATCCTAAGGTTTTAGGGTTTGACAGAGTTTGGATTGACTATGGGCTTGTAAATATATATCTTTATAAAAGGAATATAAGTTCATGAGTAATAATATTAAAGTAATTAAGTTGAATTAAGATTTCTAACTGATTAATAATTAACTCATGTAATTATTTCAGAGATAATTGATTAATAACTTTATGGAATTAGAACAAGTTAATTAATATAATTAAATTCATTTGTATATATATGAAATGAAAAGGGTTTAAACATTTGATTTATGTTGATAAAATAATTAACTAATTTAAAATAATTAATTAATCTATCTACATATCAAATTTACTTAAATGATTTGTAAGAAGTTATAAAAAAAATATAGGCTTTAAATGAAGTCAATTGGACTTATATAATTATTTAATTAGAATAATTATTTATAGATTTAAGTGTTTTAAGTAATTATTTTTGTCAACATAATTATTTATGTGATTAGTTTAGTAGGCAAATAATGCTTAAGTAAATGATTTAAAATTTGTTTAATAACATTTTTTATTAAAAATAAATAACAAAATTAGATTTATTTAAATAAACTATTTCCATATTTATAATATGTTTTAAGTAAATTAAAATGAATAAAACATTATGTATATTTTCCCTTTTTTTGTAAAGATTGTAAAACATATTCATTTGATTTACAAAATTTTAATCAGAATTTAAAATATTTAATTTGTGTGTTAAAACAATAAAAGAAAGAAAATCAAAACCAAAAAGGGGCTGTCGGGACTCAAACCTATGTTAAGCCCGGGTCACCAGACACGCACGTTTAACCGTTAGACCAGTGCTTATGCCTTGGTTTATAACCCGTACATTTAATTTAAAAGGTATACGAGCTAAGCCATCTTCTTCCCCATTACAAATCCGTAACCCTAGCCCCCGAATACTCCCAATCGGTCAATGATGCGAGCCTGAAATCATGGGGCTTTTGATCCCCGTACTAAAACGAAAGTATAGACAGTAGAATTACCTGAAATGGTTACGTAGTGAAGGAGAACGACTCGAAGAACATGTTTAGGTTTTCCGGCTGAAATCCGGGATCCAGAGACGAAATGCGAGGTATTTGAGGGTGTAGGTAGTTCGTATTGAGTTTCTTTCGTGATTGTGGATGCCTATTGATTTGTTTATAAAAGTCCAATTATGCCTAGGGAATGGATCGATTAGATGTCCTGAGCGTTTTGCCATGAACGGTTTTGCACGACAATATACGAGTGGCGAGTTCATGTGAAATGGTCTAAAAAAACGGCCACTGGGGAACTCGAACTCGCGATACGGAGGGGGGGGGCTTCATCCGGAATTTACAGTTTAGTCCCTAGAGTTTCAATAGTTACTATTTTATGTATGAACTTTTTTTTAAAAGAAAATGAAGTTTTAGGAATTACAATTTGAACCCTGAACTTTTTATAAAGTGAAAAATTATTAAATCTTATCAATTATATAAAACTTAATAAATGTAAATGTTGTATAATTATATTTATATAATTTTTTTTGTAAATTAAAAAGGTTTTATCATTTTAATAATATAATATTATAAACCCTAATTTTGTTATTTATAGAATTTATAACTTAAATTTTGTAAATTGATTATTTACAAATATGTGTTTATACATATATAGTTTTAGAAATAATTAAACATATAAATATGTATATTTATTTAGTAGAATAATAACAATCATTTACATAAAATTTTCTTATATCAAAATCTATTATTTTTGCAATAATTGTACTTAAGGTGTGCATGTATGAACACTTATGAAAAGTAATGGATAAATGAGATAGTTATTGCAATGGATAGATGCATCCACAAAATAAAGAAATTAGAAATTCCAGAAAAGTTCAAATAGAGGCCGAAATTTCCTTGGGATTACATTGTCCCCTACTTTAGGAGATTTCGTCCCGAAATTGATTAGAAAGAGAGTCCTGGAAACAGATGTGGGTATCTGACTTTCATTTGATCCTCACATTCCCAAATGAACTCAGGGCCACGTTTAGATTCCCACCGAACCTTAACGATTGGAATACTACTTCGCTTTAGTTGCCTGACCTCTCGATGCATGATCTCCACGGGTTTCTCCACGAAGTGCATTGATTCATCAATGTGGACTTCATCAAGTCGTATGTGGAGATTTTCATCGGCTAAGCATTTCTTTAGGTTCGGGGCATGGAATGTCGGATGAACGTTGTTGAGTTCTTTAGGTAAGTCCAACTTGTAGGCTACCTTCCCAATCCGCTCAAGGATTTTAAACGGACCTACGAATCATGGTGCAAGTTTTCGTTTCTTTCCAAAACGGACCACTCCTTTCGAAGGGGATACCTTGAGAAGAACTAGATCGTCGACTTGAAATTCTAAGGGCTTTCTACATTTATCGGCATAGCTCTTTTACCAACTCCTTGTTACCAGAAGGTTGTCACGGATTAACATGATTTTTTCAGAAGTATCCTGAATGAGTTATGGACCAGTGATTTATGCTTCACCAATTTCAGTCCAACAAATAGGAGAACGGCACTTCCGACCATAAAGTGCTTCAAAAGGAGCCATGTCAATGCTCGTGTGATAGCTGTTGTTATACGATAATTCGATTAAGGGTAGATGTAAATCCCAATTTCCTTTAAAGTCAATGACACAGGCTGTAAGCATATCTTCGAGGGTTTGAATCGTTCGTTCGGATTAACCATCGGTTTGCAGATGGTAAGCCATACTAAGATTCAGCTGAGTACCGAAAGCTGATTGTAAAGATTGACAGAATCGAGAAGTGAATCGTCCATCACGATTAGAAATAATGTTGAGAGGTATACCATGACTACTAACGATCTTATCAATATAGATTCGAGCCAATTTCTTGACATTATTTCTGTGGCAAATACAACCACACTGCCAGCACCTGCTTCTACTACCTTCAGTAGCAAAGAAACCTCAAACAACATGCTTTTGAGAAGACAAACAAGAACAGAAAGGTAAGGAGTTCTGAAGCCAAGGCAACTCATTTCAGAAACTCTCTTTCCCCACCAAGGAAGCAGCTGCCAAAGCCTCAACAATATTGCATCATCTATGGTGAATCAGACCACTTTGCTGCAAATTGTGAATTTAATCCCTTCAACCAGATCCTTCATCAAGCCCCTCCTAAACAAAAGCCCATCAGCATGGGAACTTCTGCAGAGAAGCCCTCCGTCAACAAGGTAAAGAAGGATAAGCATATATTGGTTGTTGAACCATCAGCAGCCAGCAAAAATGTTGGTAATCAAGCCAAGCCCAAGAAACCAAAGGACAAGCCTTCAGCAGCAACCAAGTCTGCTGCAATTCAAGCAAAACCATCAGCAGCAAAAAAAACTACTACTGATAAGCTAAAGTCATCAGCAGCAAAATCTACTGCTGATGAGCCGAAGTCCTCAGCAGCAACAAAATCGGCTACTGATAAGCTAAAGTCATCAGCAGCAAAATCTGCTGCTAATAAAGCAAAACCATCAGCAGCCAAAGCAACATCAGCCGCTGACAGAGCAAATAGAACTGGAAAACCATCTCCTTAGCAATAGAAAGCCAAGATCCCAGCTTCTATCCCTCTAATAATCATCATTGGCTCTGTTGAATGCACACATACTGAAACTGATATTCCTAGAACCCTTTTCTTCAAGGATGCAAGCTCTTGGATTCCTCCCACTAACTAGATCTCTCACATGTGCAGGGGCGGCCATGTCACAAGAATAACACCTGGTTGGTAGACAGTGGTTGTTCCAGGCACATGACAGGCAACAGATCCATCCTCTCCAACTTCAGACATTTCAATGGAGGATATGTTGCCTTTGGAAGCAACTCAAAAAGAGGATCTATTATTGGACAAGGGATTGTGTTAAGTGAAAGAATGAGTATTGATAAGGTAAATTATATCAAAGAATTAGACTTCAATCTCATGAGTGTTTCCCAGGTCTGTGATCAAAAGCATTGGATGCTCTTCACAGACAAAGAATGTTTTGTACTATCTGCTGGCTTATCCAAACCTCCTCCGGAAAAGATTTTATTAACTACTCAGAGAAAAGAAAAACTTTATGTGCTTGACATGAATGAGGTCACTCCATCTGGCAGTGTATCCTGTTTTCTGTCAAAAGCCTCAGTTGATGAATCAGCTCTCTAGCACAGGAGATTAAGCCACGTTAACATCAAAACTATCAACAAATTGGTGAAGGATAATCTTGTCAGAGGGCTTCCTGACAAAGAATTCTAGCTAGAAGATCACTTCATTGCTTGTTTGAAGGGGAAGCAACACAAGAGTTCTCATAAGCCCAAGACTTTGAATACAAATGACACTCCACTACAGCTGTTGCATATGGATCTCTTTGGGTCTACAAATATTATGTCAATGGGTAAGAAGTCATACTGTCTGGTGATAACTAATGACTACACTAGATTCTCATGGGTATACTTCTTGAGACTAAAGATGAAACTACTGAAATTCTCAAATCCTACATTATTAGGGTAGAGAATCAAAGCAATCAGAAGGTAAAGATCATAAGGTGTGATCAGGGCACAGAGTTCAAGAACCACACTTTGAACTGTTTCTGTGAGAGCAAGGGAATAGAAAGGCAATACAGTGCTCCAAGAACTTCTCAACAAAATGGAGTTGCTGAAAGAATAAATAGAACTCTAATTGAGTCAGCAAGATCTATGTTAGCTGACTCAAAACGGCCTCTCACTTTTTGGGCAGAAGTAGTAAGCACAACCTGCTATGTGCAAAATAGAGTTCTCATAGTCAAGCCTCTCAACAAGACACCTTATGAACTATGGCTCTAAAGAGTTCCATACATTAGATTTCTAAAACCTTTTGGATGTCCATGCACAATTCTGATCACACATGGGGTTCTACCTAAGTTTGGTTCCAAATCTGATGAAGGATATTTTGTGGGCTATTCCTCTCAATCCAAGGCCTAAAGAGTATTCAACTCAAGAACAAGAATTGTAGAAGAATCAGTCAATGTGGAATGCAGAGAACACATTGTCTGTGAACAGGGAAAAGGCCCAAACTGGCTTTTTGACATAGACTCCTTCACCCAAATATTTGAGCCTCTCATCTTCTCAAATATGGAGTCTTCATCTTCTCAAGCACCTGCTTCCACTTTCTCCTCTGACTACAGACTGGATTTTACAAAATCTTCTATCAGTCTGAGAAGACCATCCATTGATCCTCCATCTGTTATGGAAGCCATTAAAGCAAGTGCAGCCAGAACCACACTCTCAAATGTCACCAGCAGCAGCTTGTCTGAAAATGAAAATTTGAATGAAGACTCTTCGATAAATGTTGTAGATGCTGAACATACTATTGCTGATAATACTGATGTAGCTGTTGATCTTGAAGACTCTTCAACCATGAATTAAGAAATCCCTGATCAAAATCAAAGCAATCTTGAGCAAGGGATATAACTGGAGGTGGTACCAGCACAAAGGATCAACAAGGAACATCCTCTGGAAAATATTATTGGCCAAGTTCACCAAGGAGTTCTAACAAGAAGAAAATCTCATGAGGCCAATATGTGTTTATTTTCATGTTTTCTATCTCAGGTGGTACCCAAGAAGATAGATGAAGCACTGCAACACAACAATTGGATCGAAGCAATGTAGGAAGAGTTGCTGCAATTCAAAGAGACAGGATGTCTGGAAGCTTGTTGATCTTCTACCTGGTCAATCTGCCATTGGCATAAGATGGGTATTCAGGAACAAGCAAGATGAGAGAGGCATTGTAGTTAAGAACAAAGCCAGACTTGTAGCTCAAGGCTACACTCAGGAAGAGGGAATTGACTATGATGAAGTCTTTGCTCCTGTTGCCAGACTATAGGCCATCAGAATCTTCCTGGCATATGCTGCATCCAAGAATTTAATGGTCTATCAAATAGATGTCAAGAGTGCCTTTCTGTATGGGAAGATTGGTGAAGAAGTATATGTCAAATAGCCTCCAGGCTTTGTAGATCCTGCACATCCTAACCAAGTGTTCAAACTAGACAAAGCACTATATGGCTTACATCAAGCCCCAAGAGCCTGGTATGAAACTTTGTCTGGATATCTACTAAGCAACAACTTCAGAAGAGGTGCCATTGACCAGACCTTGTTTATCAAAGATGAAGGGGGAGAAATCTTACTGGTTCAAATCTACGTAGATGATATCATCTTTGGATCAACAAGGAAGAAGCTATGTAAAGACTTCGAGATCCTGATGCACTCAAAGTTTGAAATGAGCTCAATGGGTGAGCTAAATTTCTTTCTGGGTCTTCAAGTCAAACAAGTCCCAAATGGAATCTTCATCAGCCAATCCAAATATATCAAGAGCATTCTGGAAAGATTCAAGATGGCTGACTGCTCTGCTGCAAGAACCCCTATGCAAGTGCACCATCAGCTGACTCCAGACAAAGATGGTCAAGTCACTGATCAACATTAGTACCGTGCAATGATAGGGTCTCTCATGTATCTCACTGCCTCAAGGCTAGATATCATGTTTACAGTATCTTTCTGTGCAAGATTCCAAGCAGCTCCAATGATTACACATCTTCAAGATGTCAAGAGAATTTTCAGATACCTAAAGGGAGCCCAAAGACTTGGGCTATGGTACTCTAAAAATGATAAGTTCAATCTATATGCATACACTGACAGTGATTATGGGGGATGCAACTTGGACAAAAAGTCCACTTCAGGGGGATGTCAGTTTCTAGGAAGGAGACTGATTTCATGGCAGTGCAAGAAGCAAACATGGGTTTCAACTTCTACAGCAGAAACAGAATACATTGCACCTTCAAGTAGCTGTGCACAAGTCATCTGGATACAAAATCAAATGCTGGATTATGGGATGACCTTCATGGCAACTACCATTCACATTGACAACATGAGTGCTATATCAATCACAAACAATCTGGTGCAGCACTCCAAGAAAAAGCACATTGACCTTAGGTATCACTTCATAAGAGATCAAGCTGAGAAAAAGAGAATTATTTTAACCAAAGTTCATACCAATGAGCAATATGCTGATTTGTTTACAAAACCGTTTGATGAAGCTAGATTTAGATATTTAGTTGAATCTATTGGTATGATGAACTTTGATTAAAATATGTCTCTAAAAAATTGTTTTTGTAAATATGTTTGTCTTTTGTTATAAATAAAAGTTACAAGTCAGCAGCATCCATTTTTGCTGCCGACAGGTTTAATAATCAGCGTGACTGCTTTAAGTTATCAGCAGGAACAAGTTTCCTACGGATAGCTTTAAGGCAGTCAGCAGCAACACCCCTGCTACGAATCAATGCATCCATCAGCAGCAATAGAATTTGCTGCTGATAGACTTAACTATTCGCGGCAACCAAGCTTGCAGTGGATAGGCCTAGCCATCCGCAGTAACCAAGTTTGCTGCTGATGGGTAAAGTATGTCTAAATTAACTTTTAACCGCTGTAAAATTCCTTTCAGTCTTTACCATGACTGCTATAGTGCATTACAGCTGTAAAAGTAAAAAGTGAATGTGGTTGTACTGTACAAGTCAATTTGCTTTTCCCTCCTCTGTCGTTATAAGAACAAATCAAATTTCCTCACCACCCCTTCACATTCAATTTTGCCCTAACTCCCATCACTTTCTCTCAAGCCCCCACAACATTCAAAGCCTTCCATTCATAACCACTCTTCAAAACCTTCCTCTTTCCCTCCAAACCAAACAATCGTAGAGGTAGACATAAACCATTCAGATGATAAGTTTTCCCCATACCACAATCTCACAGCATACTTAATAAAAGGGAAAATGTCTGACGCGTTTGATGACATGATCGACTTTCTCTGTCGATCAAAAATATACTATGCACTCACTGTCAACCCACCCACTTACATTCCTCACTTGGAGGATTTTTAGAAATCTGTCATCTACTCTACCGAATAGGGGATACCCTAAATTAAAGCCAAAGTATATGGCAAGGACATCACCATCTCTGAAGCCACTCTCCGCAAACACCTCAAGCTTCAAGACGAGGGGGCCGCCATTTCGTACTCAAAAGAAGTCTACATGAGGACCTTTGTATCCATAGGGTACATTGGAAATCACTATGAGTAGACAATAGAGAAGGCACTGATGGGACCGCCATGGAAGTATCTATGCCACACTCTTCTTCAATTCATATCTCAGTAGAGAAGTGGATGGCTTCAAGTGAGCTCTGCACTTGCCTCTGCTGTTCACGGTATGATTACTAGCCAAGGATTCAACTTTGCACATCTCATTTTTGAAGGTTTGAGATACAACCTTCAAGAGGGTGCAAAGCAGCAATTTTATATGTACCCAAGGTTCTTGCAGGAAGTTTTTAACAATGAATTAAAAGACCTTTCAAAACCTGCAAAAATCTATCTTATGCTGGGTCATAAAAGCAACATTTTTCAAAGCATGAGAACTGTTTCCAAAAAAGTTCTCAGGGTTCAATGTTCCATTGTTATCTACAATGGTGAACATACAAAGTACCCAGGGTGACAGTTCAGCAATCCTAACTGATACTGATCTCACACCCTCCACTGCAAATCCTGAACAACAAACTGCTTCCATTGCTCGAACCCCTGTGCATACTACTAAGGATGCACATGTACAAAAATCACTTACACCTGTTTTTGATGTTATCGTTCAACTGGAACAAAGGGCCCCAGTTGCAACAACATACACTAGAAAAAGGAGCAAGAAGACTCCTTCTCTTCTTGTCTCAAAGGCCCAATCCCAACCTCAAAGCCCTTATTCAGAATCCCAACATTCTGATGAGAATATCAAAAGGGATAGCCAAAACATTAGAGAGACCTCCTTGGAAGTTTCTCTATTAGGATCAGGATCACATCCCGGATCCATAGAACAACCTGCTGAGCCATACCTTTATTTCTCTTCTCTGAACTTAAGTGCAGAGGCTCCTTGTCAAGATGATATACCTTCTCCAACAACCACTATCTTGGAGGTATTGATTGACTTGGCTGCTGATGCACCTAACCCAAGTTCATCACCCAAGAAGGTTCACTCTGGTGGTAGTGATAGAGTGAATGTGGAAAGGGCTGTCACTACTCCTGGTACATCAACTGCCCAGGAGGACAGTGACAACATAACTAAGACCCTGACCACGGCAACTCACAGTGAGGATGTTTCCTTTGAATCACTCCTCACTGAGAGGAATCCCAGGTGCCAAGAAAACCAGGGTGATGGGGATGCAGAGGCTAGGCCTAAGGCCCCATCTAGTTCCAAAGATTCCACAACTGTGGATGAGGACAGACTGAAACTTCATAATATGGAATTGACGGCCGTGGTAGCTATGCTAGAGGCTGAAGTGTCCAAACTAAGGCACCAAGTCTCTATGCATGAAGCCCACCAATGCCCAACTGTGCCTACTCCCTCCCTTGTATCAGTACGAACTCAAACAGATGCAGCCCTTTAAACTGATGCAACCAAAAAGGAGGAGATAGTTGCAGTAGAAGATGATGCTGACAGCCTAGAAGAATAGGTACAAGAGCAGGCCGCATTTCAAAGTTCATTATTCTAGCCTGCCTTTGTTCAAGTTCATGACTTGCCAGACTTAGTAGATGAAGAGGAAGAAATCACCGAGGACTAGAAGTTGGTTGTCAGAGCTGTTGATGAGGTGTTAAAGGACGAATGTCAAAATGAAGACACACCTCCATCAGTCAGCATAGTTCCTGAAGCAGCTGCAATAATAAAACAAATCACTACCCCCAATTCACAATGTCTGCAAATAAGCTAGAATTTGACTCCATACTAGCTTGGGGGTATGGTGATTTAACTGAGAGATTCTGGATTGGGAAAGAGTTCAGCGGAGTAGAAGAGTTGAACTGGAATGCACTAAATCCACTCCAAGTGCTTGAACTGTACCTATCCAACTGCATCAACTCCTCTACAGATCTCTCAGCAGAACTTGCAATCAGCATGTTCCAATACCTAACAGAGGAAAATCTTCCCTGGTTTGAAACACTATTAGAAGAAGCAAACAGGGTGGTCTATCCTAAAGACAGTGCAAAATCTTCAACAGCAGCAAAACAAAGACTTGCTCCTAGAAGACTTGACTTAATCAGGAGCAGCACTTTAACAGAAGAAGAAGTTGTCTGCTAGAGAAGATCTCTGTACAACAAAGTGGTCAGAGATGTGGAAGTGCTAGGATGGTTGAGCACTGGGTCTTCTAACTTCACATTCTTCCTGAGTAATGGATCATCTCTCTCAATCTACATCAATGAGATCCTACTCTTAAATTCAGACTTCCTGCACAAGGTCTTCGAGCTCAGAACACACATCTGCAACGTTAATTCCTTAGAGAGTCAAGCAATGATAAAAACCATCAAAGCTCAGCTTGAAAAGGAAGGTCTACTTGCTATGGATGCCTCTGACTCCGACTCAGACCTATCCTTCCTTTCCTCACCTACAGTCAGACTGAACGCAGAAGAAGAATCCAAAAGAAGAGAAGACGAAAAGGTGAAGGAAGGGTGGAAAGAAGTAACAGGTCTTGAATGGGAAGAAGATGAAGAAAGTGTCCTTCCCTTATCCATTCCCCAAAATGCCAATGAAGCTGAAGCTGAGATCCCAACAGCATTTCTTACATCTGTTGTTGAGGTCAAAGAAGCTGAAGCAGAGGCATCAAGCAAAGACATCAAGACTCTATCTGAGCTTGCTCTTAACAATCCCAGCAAGGACCAGAGAGGATATGAGGTTGCAAGAATTGGCAGCAACATGGAAAAGCGTTAGCAGCAAAAGAAGTAATAGAGTTTTGGTAGCATCAGTCTAGGGGGAGTTTATAGAAATAAAGACTGATGGCTACAAAACTTTCTAAGTACAAATGTTGCTTACGTCAGAGTTTGCTGCTGACCAACAAACTGCTGCGGATAAGCTTATCCGCAACGGATACTTGTTCTTCTGCTGAAGAACAAATCTGCTGCTGATAGCCTTATCTACTTAAGACCAGAGTTGCTGCGGATAGGCTTCTCAGCAGCATCAACACTTGATGCTGCTGATAGGCAAATCATCAGCAGCTTTGGACAGTTGCCATTTCCACTGAAGATCAAACGTTGCAGCTAACTGGCTTCGATAAAGCAACCATTACCACTGACAACTTTCTGCTTCACCACTGACACACTCCACGCAGAAAGAATGTCACTGGTGCAGACAATAAAGAACTACAACGCTCTTCTCCAAGCATGCAAGCAATGATGCCTAAGAAGACGTTTGACTAAAGTTAACTTTTATAGTGTTTATTGTCATTATATGTAGAATAGCTTCAATACAAGATCAACGGCCTGTGTTAGATCTGGTCCTTAGAATCAAGGTTCTGTCTTGATTATAAGTTACTATATATGTAGTACTTAGAGTCATTGTATCTAAGTGCTTTCTCTTAGAGTTTTCTCTGTAATCTTGTAACCATTGAAGCTTAATACAAATTGCATTTATCAGTACTTCTTGTGTTTACTTGTTATATTGCTTAGTTGAGATTGTTTCCGCCAATCTCAACTAGAATAGAACCATCTTGTATTTACCGATCCTACAACGATCTTATCAATATAGATTCGAGCCAATTTCTCGACTCGGTAGTCTTCACGTATGGGTAGGAAATGAGCAGATTTTTTCAAACGGTCGATGATTACCCAAATACTATCGTGAACACGAGATATGTGTAGGAGTTTGGTTATAAAGTCCATTGCAATACACTCCCATTTCCATACAGGTATCTCGGGTTGTTCAAGTAAACCAGATGGACGCTGGTGCTTGGTCTTAACCTTCAAGCAAGTAAGGCACTTGGACACGTATAGAGCAATGTCCTTTTTCATACCAGGCCACCAGTATTGGGTACGAAGGTCTTTGTACATCTTATCCGCACCGAAATGCACCGAATAACGAGTCTTGTGAGCTTCGTTCATGACAAAGGTACGTAGATTGTCACTGTCCGGAATCCAGATACGGTTCAGGAAATAGAGTAATCCATTGGGTTTGGTTTCGAGTTAAATTTCAGCACCACATGACATTTCGTTGTACATGTTTCCTTCAGTGACATAAAGATGTTGTGCTTCAAGGATGCGAGTTTGAATGTCATTTTGGATTTGAATGCTGTGGATTTTGATAGGTTCTTTACGACTAAGAGCATCGGCTACGACATTCGCCTTACCAGGATGGTAACGAATATTGCAGTTGTAGTTGTTTAAGAGTTCAACCCAACGCCTTTGCCTCATGTTGAGTTCTTTCTGGTTGAAAAGGTGCCGGAGGCTCTTATGGTCGGTGTAAACCTCACATTTAGTACCATATAAGTAGTGCCTCCAGATTTTGAGACCGAATACGACCGCACCTAGCTCAAGCTCGTGTGTCGTATAATTCTTCTCATAGATTTTGAGTTGTCGGGTTGCATAAGTAATCACTTTTCCTCGTTGCATTAAAACGCAACCAAGGCCTAAGTGGGAAGCATCACAGTAGATGACAAAGTCTTCGGTTCCAGCAGGAAGAGTCAAGATAGGAGCCTCACATAATTTTTGCTTCAGGGTTTGAAAGGCTTCCTCTTGTTGTGGTCCCTACTTGTAGGGCTTGCCTTTATGCGTTAAGGCTGTGAGTGGCACCGCGATTTTTGAAAAGTTCGATATGAAACGACGATAATAGCCCGCTACACCAAGAAACGAGCGGACTTCTGTAGGGGTCTTTGGAGCTTGCCAGTTCTTTAGCGGGATCCATGTGAATACCCTTCTCATTGACTATGTGTCCCAAGAATTGGACTTCCTTTAGCCAAAATTCACACTTGGAGAACTTAGCGTATAGTTGCTGCTTTTTCAAGAGATCCAAAACCAAACGAAAGTGTTCTTCGTGCTCCGCTTTTGATTTTGAATATATGAGAATATTGCCAATGAAGACGATCACGAACTTATCCAAGTACGGTTTACACACGCGGTTCATAAGATCCATGAATACCACGGGTGCATTGGTTAGTCCGAAGGGCATAACCATGAACTCGTAATGATGGTATCTTGTACGAAACGCCGTCTTAGGAATATTGGATTCAAGGACCCGTAAATGGTGATAACCAGAACGAAGATCAATCTTAGAGAAATAAGTCGAACCTTGGAGTTGATCGAATAAATCATCAATCCTCAAAAGCGGATAACGGTTCTTTACAGTAAGCTTGTTATGTTCCCGGTAGTCGATGCACATCCGGAAAGAACAATCTTTCTTCTTGGCAAATAAGACGGGTGCTCCCCAAGGAGAAACACTAGGACGAATAAACCCTTTGTCAGAAAGTTCACGAAGTTGGCTTGAAAGCTCTTGCATTTCAGATGGTGCAAGACGATAAGGTGACATGGCCATGGAATTTGCTCCTGGCACTAGGTAAATACGGAATTCAACTTGATGTGTGGAAGGAAGACCGGGAAAATCTTCGGGAAAGATTTCCGGAAAGTCTTTGATCACAAGAATATCTTGAATGCTTTTGCCCTTATCCTTCCGCTCCAAAATGTGTGCTAAAAAGGCTACGCACTTCTTTTGTAAGTACTTCCTTGCGATAATGTAAGACATCAGCTTGAGTCCCTTTGAAGGCTTCTCACCATAAATTTTTAGAATATCACCCGAGTCAAGGGGGATACGAATATAATTGTCAAAACATACTACTTCAGCATGATGTTTGGTTAGCCAAACCATGCCTACTATGATGTTTAAACCTCGGAGAGCCATAGGAATGAGATTGATTGAGAAGTCATGGTCGTTCAAGTTTAAGGTACAATCTCTAATAATGGTATCACATGAAACAGAATAACCATCCGCTACTAAAATATCAACGGGTTTGTCTAACTTAGCTCGACTCATAGCAAGTTGTGGTTCAAATTGAAAGGACACAAAACTCCTATCGGAACCAGTATCAAACAGGATAGAAGCATATTGTTGATTAATTGGGTACGTACCGTTCACCACATCGTTGTTGGCTTATGCCTTATTGACATTAATGTTGAAGGCACGTCCACGGGCTACGGGGTTTGCATTCCCCTAATTCACATTCCCTCGGTTCATATCCCCCTGGTTTACATTTCCTTAGACTATGTTGCCATGGTTCAAATTTTCTTGGTTCGCTATGACTAACAAAGGGAAACGGTTCCTGAAGTGGTTAAGGTCACCGCACTCGTAACAAGCACGACCATGGGCGATAGCAGCAGGAGCATGAACAGGAACGACATGTTGGTAGACTTGATTAACTAGTGGGATACGGCAGAAGTTAGCCAGTGCCCATAACGTCCACAAGTAGTGCATAGACGGCATGTCATGTTGGCAGTATGATGGAGCCTACAAGTGTTACACAAGGGTCGAGTTCCCACATACGACTTCTTGTTAGGATTGGAGGCAGTAGGGACCACTTGAGCTAATGGAGTAGCGGGAGTGATAATGGCAAAGTTCTTGCCCTTCCTATTCTTGTTATTAAAGGGAGACTCAGACTCGGTCTCCTTGGTGGGTTAGGTAGTGGCTTTCTCAAGAGTCTTCTTAGCACCCTTTTTTAGATAGAGTTCTTGCCTTGACAAGATTGTCTGACAGGGCAGCAGCAAGATGGATGGCTTCCTCGAGGGTGACTGGTTTGCTTCCTAAAATAGTATTCTGAATCTGCATGGGTAGGCCATTAATGTAATTCTCAATAGCTCGGGAGAGAGGATTAACCATATGAGGCACTAAAAGACTAAGCTCATGAAAACGGGTGGTGTAGGGAAGGCTTTCGCCACTATCTTGCTTAAGATCCCAGGACTCAGATTCCAGTTTCTTGACCTCATTACAGGGGCAAAAATATCAGTCATGAGGGTCTTGACATCGGCCTAAGGTAGGGCTAGAGCAACTTCTATCCCATGGTTACGTTTTTCCCAGTTCCACCAGGTGAGTGCCCTCTTCTGGAAGACACTAGTAGCATAACGAACTTTCAGATTCTCGGGACAGTCGGCATTGATGAAGATTCCCTCAATGCTTTTGTAGAACCAAAGACTGATTGCTACCAAATTATTCTAAGTACAAATGCTGCTGATAAGCTTATCAGCAGCATTCAACACTTGTTGCTGCTGATAGGCTTATCAACAGCATTCAACACTTGTTGCTGCCGATAGGCTTACCAGCAGCAACCTTCACTCTTTGCAGCTGATAGCCTTATTCACTGAAGACCAAACGTTGCCGCTGACTATCCAGGCCAAGCGTCTCTGACACCTTTCTGCAAAAGCATCTGACAGACTCAAAGCAGAAGGAACCGCTATGGTCAACCAATGACGGACAATAATACACTTCTCCAAGCATGCAAACAATCATGAATAAAGAAAACGTTTCAGTAAAGTTAACTAGATTAGCCTTTACGTGTAATGTAAATTAATAAACAAGATCAACGGCTTATGTTCGATCTGATCCTTAGAATCAAGGGTCTGTCTTGATTCTAAGTTACTATAAATACTGAGTTGCCACTTCATTGTAAGTGTGTCTTGAGTGTGTCTTGATAGTGCTAGTAGTGCTTGTCATACTTATTCATTGAGTTTCTCACTTGTAATCTTTGCATTCACAAAAGCTTAATACAACAGTGTTTATCAGTATTCTTTGTGTTTACTTGATTATAAATTGTGTAGTTGATTTTGTTTCCGCCAACCTTAACTAAGAACAGAACCATCTTGTATTCTCACGATCCTACAAGTGGTATCAGAGCTTTGGCTTAGATTAAACAAACTAACATTTGTTTAATCATCTCTGGTTCTATTCTAAACTCTCTCTTTGAACAAGTCACCCTAAATCAAAACAAAAATGGCACAGAGTAATGGCTTTGAAGATATTGGCAGCATCAACCGACCACCAAGGTTGGTATCTGGAGAAGACTATGACATGTGGAAAAATCGCATGGAAAGCTTCTTCTGTTACCAGGAATACGGAATGTGGAGATCCATCAAGGAGGGTCCATATATTCCCATGGTGGCCTCTGCTGATGATGGATGGCTACAAGTCCCGAAGGAAACCTCCAAGTACTCTGAAGAGGACATCAAGAAAATGGAGGTGGACTTCAAGGCACTAGGAGCCATCCAAATGTGTCTTCCAAATGAAGTTTTCCACAACTTCAGAAGTTACAGAACTGCCAAGGAGCTCTGGGAGGCGCTGGGGAAGATGTTTGCTGGCTCTGAAGAAGTCAAAGAGAACAGAAGGGACATACTGAAGCAGCAGTATGAGAACTTCGTCTGGAGGGAAGGTGAGACCTTAACTATTTTATATAACAGATTTACCTATCTTGTAGGTGAACTGCAGTGCTCCAAGGTAAAGCTGGAGAATGAAGACATTCTCAAGAAGTTCATAAGATCTCTTCCTAGTTGCTGGACATTATACACTGTGTCCATCAGAAGAACAGAGAATCTGAAGACTCTTCAGATGACTGAGCTCTTTGGCATGCTCAAAACCTATGAATTATAAATGATTCAAGCTAAAGAAAGGAGCTCCAGTTATCAATCAGCTACCACTTCCTCCACTACCTCCTCAGCGCTTCACTCTGATCATTCCGGTCCTAGTGCAAGCAGCTACTATCCTCCCATTGTTACTCACCCTCAGACCCCAACCACTTCACAATCTAACTCATCACCATTTCTTCTTGAGGCACCTCCTCAACAGCCAACCTCTACTGCTTTTGTCTCTGACAACTCAAGCAGCATGTATTTCATAAAAGAGGATCTGGAATGCTTTCATCCAGATGATCTTGAAGAAATGGATATTCAGCACTCATATGCCATGCTCTCCCTCAGAGCAAAAAGGTTCTATTCTAGAACCGGGAGATCAGTTCCAAGCAACAACTCAAACACCAGAGTTGGGCTTGATAAAAGCAAGATCCGATGTTACAACTGTAACCAAATAGGTCACTTTGCTAGGGAGTGCAAGGCACCTAAAGCCAATCAGGGTGCCAGCCATCAAAGACAAGGTTACCAAGGTCAGCCCAAGCAGCAGCAGCAGCAAGGAACTACTCCAGCACAGACTGCAGCCTATGCAAATGTTGGAACTTCAGACTTTGACTGGAGTTTTCAATATGAAGATGTTCCTGCCTCCAACCAAGCACTTATGGCAGACACTGCAGAGATACCACCTCAGGTATTTGAACATCTATGCTCTCAAGCTTGCATTGATAAAGTTTTAGGTTATAGAAAACATAACCAAAACCTTATAGATCAAAATGAAGAGTTTCTTCAAATGAAATCTGAGTTCAAAAAGGTTGAAATCACTTACAAAGAAAAAATTGAATGCCTTAAGAAAGAGATTTCATCTCTAAAACATGAACAAACCAATCTTGAAACTCAGATTGATGATCTATTAGTAAAACTTAAATCAACCAGAGCTGATCTGGCAGAACAGAAAGTTCATGTTGAAAAATATGAATTTTCTTCTAAAAAGCTTCAGAGACTTCTAGATATTCAAGTCCATGAAAAGGTAAAGCTTGGAGGACATGGATATGGCAAGGAACAGTACAATACTGTTCCTCATCCAGCTGACTATGTTGCCATCTATGAACCAAGCTTCGATGTTGCAAAACTCGACACTGCAAACAGAAATCTTGATCCTCCAATGGATGAACCCCTTGTTAAAGACTGCACTACCTCATTAGAATCTGAGTTAACCCTCTCAGACCATGATGAAACCAGTACAGCCTCATCTGAAGCTGTTCTGAATAGAGTCCCAGTCCCTACTGTTCTCCCAGCTGTTCCAGCCCCTGTACCATTCAAACAGATAAGGATCAGCTATCCTCCAGGTGGAAGAAAGCTAAACACTGAAAAGGGACAAACATCAGGACCTACAAACTCCAAGTCTCAGTTCATGCCAAATCAAAGAATCAGCAACAGGTTAGAAGAGTTACGACCAAGAAAACTCAGTGCAGAAACTCTTCTTCTCCACCAAGGAAGCAGCAGCCCAAAGTTCAGCAGTCCTGCATCATATGTGGGGAATCAAACCACTTTGCTGCAAAATGTCAGTTTAACCCCTTCAACCAGATCCTTCTTCAATCAGCGCATAAACAAAAGAAGGATCAGCATACTTCAGTTGATAGGCCATCTGCAGCCAGTAGAAGAGTTGAAACTGCAGAAAAATACAAGCAGCAGCAAAAGGCAAAGCCTTCAGCAGCCACCAAATCTGCTGCTGCTCAAACAAAACAGTCAGCAGCAAAAACTAAATCTGCTGCTGCTCCAAATAAGCCCTCAGCAGCAAAAGCAGAATCTGCTGCTGAAAGGCCAAGGTCATCAGCAGCAACATCTGCAGCTGATAAGCTGAAGCCATCAGCAGCAAAACCTGCCCCTGCTGACAGGCCAAAACCTCAAGCAGGAAAATCAGCTGCTGATAGAGCAAATTCATTAGCTGCCAAAGCCAAATCCGCAGCAGATAAAGAAAAGAGAACTGGAAAACCACTACTTAAGCAATGGAAAGCCAAAATCTCTACTCCTGTCAGCAAAATCATCATCGGTGCTGTTGAATGCACGCATGATGAATCAGAATGTCCAAGAACTCTTTTCTTCAAAAAGGAGAGCTCTTAGACCACTCCCACTAACTAAAATTTCTTTCATGTGCAGGGACAGCCAGGTAACAAGAATAACACCTGGGTGGTAGATAGCGGCTGTTCCAGGCACATGACAGGCAACAGGTCCATCCTCTCCAACTTCAGACATTTCAATGGAGGATATGTTGCCTTTGGGAGTGACTCAAAAGGTGGATCTATCACTGGACAAGGCACTGTGTCCAATGAAAGGATGAGTATTGAAAGAGTCAACTATGTTAAAGAACTTGACTTCAATCTCATGAGTGTTTCTCAAGTATGTGATCAAAAGCATTGGATGCTCTTCACTGACAAAGAATGTTTCGTGTTAGCTCCTGGCCTATCTAAACCCCCAGAGAAGATTCTCCTAACTGCTAATAGAAAGGACAACTTATATGTGCTTGACATGAATGAAGTCACTCCATCTGGTAGTGTTTCATGTTTTCTGTCAAAGGCATCAGTTGATGAATCCGCTCTCTATCACAGGAGGTTAAGCCATGTTAACATCAAAACAATCAATAAATTAGTGAAGGACAATCTTGTCAGAGGGCTTCCTGACAAAGAATTCCAGCTAGACGATCATTGCATTGCCTGCTTGAAGGGAAAACAACACAAAAGTTCCCATAAGCCCAAGACATTGAACACAAATGACACTCCTCTCCAGCTACTGCATATGGATCTCTTTGGTCCTACAAATGTCATGTCAATGGGCAAAAAGTCCTAATGTCTGGTGATCACTGATGACTTCTCCAGATTCTCTTGGGTATTCTTCCTAAGAACAAAAGATGAAACTGCTGAGATTCTCAAATCCTATATTCTCAGGGTAGAGAATCAAAGCAATCTGAAGGTAAAGATCATAAGGTGTGATCAGGGAACAGAGTTCAAAAATCACACTTTGAACAGTTTCTGTGAGAGCAAGGGCATTGAAAGGCAGTACAGTGCTCCAAGAACTCCTCAACAAAATGGGGTTGCTGAAAGAAGAAACAGGACTCTGATTGAATCAGCAAGATCTATGCTGGCTGACTCAAAACTGCCCCTTACTTTCTGGGCAGAAGCAGTAAGCACAGCTTGTTATGTGCAGAATAGAGTCCTTATTGTTAAGCCTCTCCAGAAAACTCCCTATGAACTCTGGCTCAAAAGAGTTCCCTACATTGGCTTCCTGAAGCCCTTTGGATGTCCATGTACCATCCTCATCACACATGGAGTTCTTCCTAAATTCGGTGCAAAGTCTGATGAAGGTTACTTTGTGGGTTACTCCTCTCAATCGAAGGCCTACCGAGTGTTCAATTCTAGGACTCGGATTGTGGAAGAATCTGCTAATGTGGAATGCAGGGAACACGTTGTCTGTGAACAAGGCAAAGGTCCCAACTGGCTTTTTGATATAGACTCCTTCACCCAGATATTTGAGCCCCTCGTATTCTCAAATATGGAGCCTCCTTCTTCAAACTCAACACCTTCTACCTCAACCTCTTCTTCTGACTACAGACTGGAGTTTCCCAGTCCCTACATCAGGATGAAAAGGCCATCCATTGATCCTCCATCAGTGGCAGAAGCTATTGAAGCCAGTGCAGGTGAAGCCGGTACATCCAACACCACAAGCAGCAATCTCTCTGACAATGAAATCCTAAATGAAGCCTCCTCAATTCATGATGAAGAGGCCTCTGATGCTAATGCTGCTGACTATATGGAACACAATGATCAAATCCTCCAAGCTCCTCTCCACACATCTGAAGACAATACTGATCTAAACCACAGTAATCTTGAAGAGGGAATACGGCTGGATGTGATACCTGCTCAGAGAATAAACAAAGAGCATCCTCTGGAAAACATCATTGGCCAAGTCCACACAGGCATCCAGACAAGAAGTAAGTCTCATGAAGCCAACATTTGTTTGTTCTCCTGCTTTTTATCACAGGTGGAACCCAAAAGGATTGATGAAGCTCTCAAGCACAACAGCTGGATTGAAGCAATGCAGGAAGAATTGCTGCAATTCAAAAGACAAGATGTTTGGAAGCTTGTTGATCTTCCACTGGTCAAACAGCCATTGGAACAAGATGGGTTTTCAGAAACAAGCAAGATGAGAGGGGCATCGTAGTCAAGAACAAAGCCAGACTGGTAGCTCAAGGTTACACTCAAGAAGAAGGCATTGACTATGATGAAGTTTTTGCTCCTGTTGCCCGTCTGGAAGCCATTAGAATTTTTCTGGCTTATGCAGCATCCAAAAACTTTATGGTCTATCAAATGGATGTGAAGAGTGCCTTTCTGTATGGCACGATTGATGAAGAGGTCTATGTCAAACAGCCTCCAGGCTTTGTAGATCCTGCACATCCAAATAAGGTCTTAAAACTGGACAAAGCTCTCTATGGCCTACACCAAGCCCCAAGAGCCTGGTATGAAACTTTATCTGGATATCTACTTAGTAACAACTTCAGAAGGGGGGCCATTGATCAGACTCTTTTCATCAAAGATGAAGGGGGCGAAATTTTGTTGGTCCAGATTTATGTTGATGACATTATCTTTGGATCTACAAGAAAGAAGCTCTGCAAAGACTTTGAAGTTCTGATGCATTCCAAATTTGAAATGAGTTCAATGGGTGAACTAAATTTCTTTTTAGGACTTCAAGTCAAACAGGTACCAACTGGAATCTTCATAAGTCAATCCAAGTATGTCAAAAGCATCTTGGAGAGGTTCAAAATGACTGACTGCTCTGCTGCAAGAACTCCTATGCAAGTGCATCATCAATTATCTCCGGATAAAGAAGGACAAGACACTGATCAACATCAGTACCGAGCAATGATAGGGTCTCTCATGTACCTCACTGCCTCAAGACCAGATATCATGTTTGCAGTCTGTCTCTGCGCAAGATTTCAAGCAGCTCTAAAAGTGTCTCATCTTCAAGCTGTTAAAAGGATCCTTAGATACCTAAAGGGAGCTCCAAAGCTTGGGCTTTGGTATCCAAAGAATGAAAATGTCAATCTATATACCTACACTGACAGTGACTATGGGGGTTGTAACTTGGACAAAAAGTCCACATCTGGGGGATGTCAATTTCTTGGAGGAAGGCTCATCTCATGGCAATGCAAAAAGCAAACATGTGTTTCTACTTCAACAGCTGAAGCAGAATACATTGCAGCTTCAAGCTGCTGTGCACAGGTCATCTGGATCCAAAATCAAATGCTTGACTATGGAATGACCTTCATGCAGACTCCAATTCACATTGACAACATGAGTGCTATCTCTATCACAAACAATCCGGTGCAGCACTCAAAGACAAAGCACATCGACATCAGGTACCATTTCATAAGAGATCAAGCTGAGAAAAAGAGAATTATTTTAACCAAAGTTCATACAAATGAGCAATATGCTGATCTGTTTACAAAACCTTTTGATGAAGCTAGATTCAGATATTTAGTTGAATCAATTGGTATGATGAACTTTGATTAAAATCCATCTCAAGTTTCTCCTTAAAATGTGCCTTTTTGTCTCTTGTTGTAAATAAAAGTTATGGGTCAGCAGCATTTTTGTCCTTCAGCTGCTGACAGGTAAAAGCATCAGCAGCAAAAGTTTTGCCACTGATAGCTTTAAGTTATCAGCAGGTACATGTTTCCTGCAGATAGCTTTAAGGCTTTCAGCAGCAATTCCTTTGCTGCGGATCTTTAAACCTTTAAGCAGCAAAATCTGCTGCTGACAGACTTATCTTTCCGCAGCAACCAAGTTTGCAGCTGATAGGCTTATCCATCAGCTGCAACCAATTTTGCTGCGGATTCTCTTATCTTTCAGCAGCAACCAAGTTTGCTGCTGATGGGTGAACTTAAGTCTAAATTAACATTTACCCGCTGTAAAAGTAAATATCGTCAGTCTTCACCATGACTGCTCGAGTGTTTTACAGCTGTAACAATGAAAAGTGAAACAGGTTGTACTGTACAAGTAGAGTTGCTTTTTCCCCGTCTGCCGTTATATCACCAACTCAAATCATCCCTCTACCTCTTCACATTCTATTTCAAACCTATCTCCCATCACTTTCTCTCCCGTCCCCACAGCATTCAAAGCCCTCCACAATTAACCACCATTCAAACACCTTTCTCTCTTCCCTCCGAATTCATAACAATGGCAGGCGCAGACATAAACAACCCCAACGATAAGTTCTCCCCATATCACAACCTAACTGCATACCTAATCAAGGGCAAGAAATCCGAAGGTTTCGACGGTATGATCGACTTCCTCTGTTGGTCCAAAATTTACCATGCCCTAACCGTCAACCCAACCATATATACTTCACACATGGAAGATTTTTGGAGCTCAGCCATGTATTCTACTGAACAGGGCACTCCTCAAATCAGAGGCACAGTTAACGGTAAGGAAATGATCATCACTGAAGCAAAACTCCACCAACACCTCAAGCTTCAGGATGAAGGGGACGCCCTCTCTTACCCAAGAGACGTATACATGAGGACCTTTGTATCCATAGGGTACACTGAGAATCAAACAGAGTATACGATAGAGAAGGCACTCATGGGTCCCAAGTGGAAGTATCTCTGCCACACTCTTCTCCAATGCATATCTCAAAAGAGGAGTGGCTGGAACCAACTCAGCTCCGGACTTGCGTCGGCAGTTCACGGTATGATAACAGGAGCAGGTTTCAATTTTTCCCACCTCATTCTTGAAGGTTTGAGATACAACCTTCAAGAAGGGGTGAAATCACAGTTCTTCATATACCCAAGATTCTTGCAGGAAGTGTTCAATTTTGAACACCAAGATCTTTCAAAAACTGCAAGAATCTACTCAATACTGGGACATAAGAACAACATTTTTCAAAGCATGAGAACAGTTTCATCAAAGTTCTCAGGGGCCGATGTTCCATTGTTATCTACAATGTTGAACACACATAGTGCCCAGGGTGACAGTTCAGCAAACCTAGCTGATACTGATCCCACACCCTCCACCTCACTGCCACAAACTCAACCTACTGTTCCCCTTGATCGAACCCCTGTGCATTCTACTGAGGATGCACAGGCACATACATTACTCACCCCCAGTTTGATTGCTCAACCGGAACACAGGGCCCCGGTTGCAGCCAAGTATACAAGGAAGAGGGGCAAGAGAACTCCTTCTTCTCTTGCCTCCAAGGCCCAAACCCAAGCCAACATCCCTCACTCAGAATCACAACATTCTAGTGAGAATATCATAAGGGAAAGCCACATTGCTAGGGAGACTCCTTCGGAAGTCTCTCTATTAGGATTAGGATCACTTCCCGGATCCATAGAACAGCCCTTCGAGCCATTCCTCTCTTCTTTGAACTTAAGTGTAGAGGAACCTGACCAAATTGATACCTTCTCCAACTACCACTATCAAGGAGGTACTGATTGGTCTTGCTTCCGAAACACCCAACCCAAGTTCCTCACCCTTGAAGGTCCACTCTGGGAGTATTGAAAGAGTGGATGTGGACGAGGCTGTCACTACTGCTGGTCCATCAACTGACCAGGAGGACAGTGACAACATCTTTAAGACCTCAACCACGGCAACTCACGGTGAGGGTGTTTCCTTGGAAACTCCCTTCACTGAGAGGAATCCCAGGCTCCAAGAAACCGCGGGTGATGGGGATGCTGAGGCTAGGCCTATGGCCCCATCTGGGTCCAAGGATTCCACAACTGTGGATGAGGACAGACTGAAACTTCATAACATGGAATTGATGGCCAGGGTGGCTATGCTAGAGGCTGAAATGTCCAAACTAAGACACCAAGTCGCTATGCATGAAGCCCGTCAATGCCCAACTCTAGCCTCTCCCTCTCTTGTATCAGTAGGCACCCAAACTGATGCTTACCTGTCTGCTGATGCAACCAAAAAGGGGGAGATGGTTTCTATGGAAGATGATACAGACAGTCTTGACGACTGGATTCAAGAGCAGTTTGTACTTCAAAGCTCACAATACAAGCCAGCTTTTGTCCAAGTTCATAACTTGCCAGCCCTAGATAACGAAGACGAAGAAATATCTGAAGACTGGCAGTTGGTCGTCAGGGCTGTCGATGAAATGCTGAATGATGCTGAAGACACAGAACAAACAAATGCATCATTCAGCATCCTTCCACAAGCAGCAGCCATCATAGGTCAATCCACTACCCCCCAAATCTTCAAATCTTCAAAGAAGCTAGAGTTTGACTCTATTCTAGCTTGGGGTATGATGGATTAGCTGAGAGGTTTTGGATTGGATGGGAGTTTAGCGGAGTAGAAGAGCTGAACTGGAACTCTCTCAATGCCCTCCAAGTCCTAGAACTGCATCTAACTGACTGCATCAACACTTCAGCAGATCTATCAGCTGAACTTGCCATTGACAGGTTCCATGACCTGATGGAGGATAATCTACCCAGGTTCCAAAGATTCCTACAAGCAGCACATCGGGTAGCTTATACTGAATCCTCGGCGGCCGCAGAAAGAAGACTGACTCCTAGCAATCTTGAAATAACAAGGAGCAGTCTTCTCACTGAAGAAGAAGTTCTGGGCCTTCGAAGGTTCCTGTATGCCTTCCTGGTCAAGGACTTGGATGTGCTAGGTTGGGTGAGCACTAAGTCTCTTGACCACACTTTTCTGCTCAGCAACGGCTCCTCTCTCATCATCAACACCAGAAACATCCTTCATCTGCCCTCAGACTTTCTCCTCAAGATCTATCAACTCAGAACAAACATCTGCAATGTCAACTCACTTGAAAGCCAGGCAATGATAGATACTGTCAGAGCCAAACTTAAACAAGTACGAAGAATTACTGAGGCAGTATATGTGTCAAACTCTGACACTGACACTGACTCAGCTTCCCCTCGAGTTAACATCTACACTGCAGCTTATGAGTCAAGATCAACTATCAAAGAAAAACTGAGAGAAATAGAAGGTCCTGAGTATCAACTTGATGAAGACGATGACCTTCCCCTATTCACATCTCAAATTGCCAATGAAGCCGAGGCAGAGATCCCAACAGCACAACAATCAGCTGTTTCTGTGATCAGTGAAGCCAGAGCAGAGGCATCCAATGTTAATAAAGGGAAGGGCATCATGACAAAAGAGGATGAAGAGAGGTTGCAAAAGGAAAAGAAAGAGAAAGAAGAGAGAAGAAGGAAAAGAGAAGAAGAAGAGTTGGCTGAAGAGATGGCTCAAAAACAAAGGCATGAAGATCGAAAGGCAGCCATACTTCTCAGACAACAGATAATCCAGCTGTATGCCAAACAGCTGGATGAAATGAAGGTAAAAGTCCTTGCAGGGTCTCAAGTTGAGGAAGATGAACAACTTGCTAGACAGCTGCAGGAACAGTTTGCAAAAGAAGAAGCTAAAGAGAAAAGGAAGGAAGATGCTAAGTTTAGAATCACTGATTCTAAATTAGCAAAAGAATTAAGGGAGGAGTGGACTGAAGCTCTGATCTCTCAAGGTGAGGATGAAGACTACCTTGAAAAACTTTCAAACAAAGAGATCTACAGAGCCTTCATGGGTCAGCAAGGTCAGTTGGCAAAGAAGAAAAAGGCTGAAGAAGAAGAAAAAGCCAAACAACAGTCCAAAAAGACCATTGCCTTCAATAAAAGGACCCATGAAGAAAGGAAGGTCATGATTGACTTCCTTAAGGCCAGAGGAGATAGTGGAAAGAGGCTAGGTCCTATGAATTTCATGAACATGCAAGCCCTCTACTTTAAAGTTAAAAAGGATGAGGAAGAAAGACTAGGGAAGAAGGGCTCCAAGAAAAGGGTACTTATCAAAGAAGATGAAGAACCAAAGACAAAGAAACCCAAGCCTTCTCCCTCACCTACCTCTTCCTCAGTCCATCATCCTTCCACTCTCCTCCCCAAACCTTCCACTCCTCCACCCAAAAAGTCCAAGTCATCCCACCCAGCTCCCACTCATCAACAGCCTCCCTTGAAGATACCCAAACCCACTCCTAAACCAGAAGACTCAAGAAATATAGTTAACTGGTTCCACAATTCACAAGATCAAGTGTTTGAGATCTTCAGGGGGAGAACTAAGAGAAGAAGATCCACTTACAGGTCTGTTGATGAGGTTCTGCAACTACCTGATTCTGATCTTCAAAGAATTTTAGAGCTGGGTTAAGCTAATGAGCCTGCAAATGAGAGTGGGAAACGTCTTGTGCTAGCAATCAAACACTACTTCAACCCTAGCAAAGATGTGATCATAAACATCAAACCACTCAAGTCCCACTCTCTATTTGTATCTTGGACCTACAATGCTGATTTGGATGAGTTCACACTGACTGATGTAAAGAAGCAGCAGATAAGATGTTCAAGCAAAGCAATCTACAAAATGCAACACAAAGACATCAAGACTCTGTCTGAACTTCCACTGAACAATCCCAGCAAGGATCCAAGAGGCTATGAGGTTGAAAGGATAGTCAGCCACATGCAAAAGCTTCAGCAGCAAAGTGATTAGAAGAATTTTTGGTTGCATCAGTCTAGGGGGAGTTTGTAGAACCAAAGACTGATTGCTACCAAATTATTCTAAGTACAAATGCTGCTGATAAGCTTATCAGCAGCATTCAACACTTGTTGCTGCTGATAGGCTTATCAGCAGCATTCTGTACAAGTTGCTGCTGATAGGCTTATCAGCAGCGGTTATCCATGTTTGCTGCTGATAGGCTTACCAGCAGCAACCTTCACTCTTTGCAGCTGATAGCCTTATTCACTGAAGACCAAATGTTGCCGCTGACTATCCAGGCCAAGCGTCTCTGACACCTTTCTGCAAAAGCATCTGACAAACTCAAATCAGAAGGAACCGCTATGGTCAACCAATGACGGACAATAATACACTTCTCCAAGCATGCAAACAATCATGAATAAAGAAAACGTTTCAGTAAAGTTAACTAGATTAGCCTTTACGTGTAATGTAAATTAATAAACAAGATCAACGGCTTGTGTTCGATCTGATCCTTAGAATCAAGGGTCTGTCTTGATTCTAAGTTACTATAAATACTGAGTTGCCACTTCATTGTAAGTGTGTCTTGAGTGTGTCTTGATAGTGCTAGTAGTGCTTGTCATACTTATTCATTGAGTTTCTCACTTGTAATCTTTGCATTCACAAAAGCTTAATACAACAGTGTTTATCAGTATTCTTTGTGTTTACTTGATTATAAATTATGTAGTTGATTTTGTTTCCGCCAACCTCAACTAAGAACAGAACCATCTTGTATTCTCACGATCCTACAGCTTTCGAACCATTGGAGAAGTCCAGTCCCTCCCCCATTCAAGTAGAACTTGGTGGGGTTGCAGGAGTTGAAGTGTTTGAATGTACACACAGGATTCCTCGGTGCAGCATTCTGGTTCAGCTGGTTAACCATGGTTGGCAGGATCGTAGCAATTTGCTGAATGATCCTGTTGGTGAGGTTGTTCCTATGTTCACGATGGGGAGGCATTCTACAAAAGGGATGAATAGAAAGTTCATAAGATGTGAATCATGTGTAAGAGTTTGTAATTAAATCATGGAATATTAGATAATACATGGATGGTACCCTAATGGGCACATTGGCTTATCAAAGTATTTTATGTTCATCTAATATTTGAGAAGTCATGCTTTAGCCTATAAGTAGACACTCATTCCAATAATTCCGGAGGAAAGCATAACTGGTCCATAGGTTGGTTTGGATTTATACGAAATGCTTTCCTGGATAGAACTCCCAGAATATATGCATCCACTCTTTCGGATTGAACAAGTTCTCATTCATTAGTTAGAACCTACATACCTTTAACGGGAGTTTCATTTGGATTAGACTCTTAAGTCTAAGAGTAGGTTTCATGTAATTCAAGTAGTTTCAAATAGTTTCATTTAGATCCTTCAATGTTGTAGTCCATGTAGTTGTATCAGGTAGTCAGAAATAGGTAGATGTAGGTAAGTATAGTATAGAGTGGAGTTCCTAATACTAGACATGAGTTTAGCTCATGTTTGGGACTCCTAGGTTATAGTCTAGGTCATGTGTCTAATAACCTAATTCACTATAACCATGGATCTGATACCAATCTGTCACACCCCGGTGAATTATTCGCCGGTGCTGACACGGTTGTTCATAAGCACATGATCATCTATTAATAAGTGACAATATTTATTCATTGAAATTAAAGCGTCCGTTACAAAAGGAAATGGAAAATGAAACATGCAAGACATAACATAAATTAAATTTAATCTAGGTCCATATCCTAGGTGAGCAAGTAGTGTCCTCAAACAGGTGCACCTGAAACATGTGAGTGAATGTCAACTACAAGTAGTTGGTGAGAAACATAGGTTTTGACAACAACAAAGTTAAGCATAGTTTTACAATTCAATATGTTCAGAACATGTCTAAAGCATGAATGTGAAAACATACAAGGTTATAAACGTACAATTCAAACCTAGTTTATTACAACAAGGCTTCCAAAACAGCCAAAAAATACAAGATGAATTAAAATACAAATTCAAACCTATCATACATACAACCACGGGTCAACGGCTGGATTCACCATACAACACAATCACAAGAAACGAAAGGATGCAATCTTTTTTCAAATAAATGTTTTGACAAAATAAAACTCGGTTGCAACTAAAAATAAATATTGAACTATTTGTTTGCATAAGTGGCTCTGATACCACTATTAAGGTTTCGTGCAAGGGTTTCAAAACATTTTTAAAACGCGCAGCAAAAAACAAGCACGAACCGATCTAGGCCAAACCCTAGATCGCCCCACAGGAGTCCAGACACAAACCAAATATTCAATAATCAACCATAGGGGATTTAGGGTTATATATACCTTTCACGAGTAGGAGACGACAACTAAGTTGTAAAACCATGTGACAATAATCCGATCGCTAGATCCGGCTACACGAACTAAACCCGCAACTCTAATCACCCGTTCAAACCCAGATCTCTATCCGGTTTGTCTCCAAAGCTCCCGAACACCAAAACGAATTTCTATTCGTTTATACCAATCACCCGGTGTCACCACCTACGAGAACAGTGATAAAACTCACCTAACCATACCGGTGGTACAAGAACGGTCCTTGGTGGCTCACGGAGACTACCCGGAAACCGGGTCTCCCGATGACGACTCAAAAATGGCGCAAAGAAAAGAGACGTGACAAAAAATGCACTGGCGACGACGGTGATGGAGGCGGTGGCGTCTCAGGGTGACGGCGGGTAGGAGGTAGGGGAGGAGTGAACTAGGGTTTTAACAATTCTCCAAGAACTCTAATTTTATTGATCTTTTTAATCCTACCTTAAAATATGTATTTACAGGTAATGAGGAAACTTAATCCTCAAGTTTAGGGTTCTAAGGTCTTAATCAATTACGCTTTTAAGGCTTCTAGTTATCTCATAACCACCATTAACTAACTCTTTGGTTATTTAAATATATAACATTTATATATTTATAAATAAAAATAATTAACTTTATAATTAATTATATACATATATTCAATATATCTATATATATAACTTAGTTATTATGTAATTCCAAATCACATGACAAGTTAATTTAGTCGTTTGTAGTCCCAAATTATAATCTCCCTTTTGCCATTGATTATCCCGGGTAATCTTGATGATTATTTCATAAATAATCATCTTGCCTTTTAGTTTAATTCGTGTAAGGCTCGTTAAACTCTTTAAACGACCTTTGTGATATACTGTTGTTCGTGGTGTAACTCTTTAGATCTTATCTCGATAACCGTGTTGTCGAATATCGTTACTCGGGCATATAAGTCTAACACCATGTATAACAATCCTTGTTTCAAACCTTAAGCAATAACCAAGTTCCCATCGACCACCTTTCACTTTCCACCACCAAACTTAACATATAATCCCTGTTCATCCAATTTCTGACTGAAATCTACTTTTTCTCCGGTTTTGGAATCAACCTGACATTCCGCAAGCTCCATGTACTTCCCAAATATGATTTCAGATCAATGTCACCCATACCCGTTACTTCAAGAATTTCCCCGTTACCTAGTCATACCTTCCCAAAATCACATATCTTTAGATTCTTCATTGCTTCATTGCAGTGGGTAGCATGAAATAAAGCACGAGAATCCATGTCCCAAGCATCAACAGTAGATTCTACGCAGCAAACCAGCGCGTCATCAGTTTCATCATTTTCCTCAACACTATTAACTTCCTTTTTACCATCCTGTTTATAAGGACCCGAATACTCACTCTTGACGTGCCCAATTTCAATGCAGCTCTAGCATTTTACATTTTTCCGAGTTCAGACGAACTCCTTCCCCGAATCCCACTGTTTCTACTATTTCTTCTTCCCCTGCCCATGTTCAACATCTCAACATAAGATACACCACTAGTACTCTTCCGATGAGTATCTTCACTTAGTATAATATCCTGGACCCCTACAAACGTCATGCCACTGAATCGTGATAGCGGTCACTGTTTCAGGCAAGCTATCAGGTAGTGAAGATAGCAATACCACAGCTTGAGTTTGATCATCGAACTTGATTCCAACATACGACAATCCGAACATAATCGAGTTTAGATCATTTATGTGCGTAGTAACCGATTTTCCTTCTTTCAACCTTGTTGTGAACAATTCCTTCATCAAGAACACCTTATTAACAGCTGAAGGCTTAAAGTACATGTTCAAAAGAGCCAACATCAAACCACGAGTCGTGGTTTCCTTCATGATGTTAAAAGCAACACTCCTCATCAAAGACAAAACTAGAGCCCCCTAGCTTTCTTATCCTTTGAATTCCACACTGCTTCTTCAAATTTACTCATATTTTCGGTTTCTCCTCCAGTACCTTATCCTAGTCTTTCTGACCAGTAATGCTTCTATTTGCATTTTCCACCACGCAAAATCAGTACCATTAAATTTCCCAATCCTAATCTTCCCTTCTTCATTAGCCATTGTCTCAAACCCTAATATGTTTACTAAATGAGTCAATACTGAAAATAGTGTTCAAACACAGCAATGGTGCGGGCCCGAACTTGTTAGTTGTTCTATTCTGCACTACCCTTTTTCCCAGTCTCAAAAAATGGTAAACAGTCATGTTTAACAACGCACCTAAAACTTTGGTAACATTATCAAACTGAACAGAATTAAAAAAATTGAAATTATAAACTTGATTTTGCAAATTCAAGGATTTATACCCAAACCCTAATTGCGATCAACTCCTGTCAGCAACCTAATCCCGGTAGCGACAAAAAAAATAGCAGACCAGATCACCCAACTCAGACGACCACAGCAGAATCTGAAGGCTACCCAAAACACTAATCCAGCGGTGATCGAATGGCAGCAAATACACCCAGCAGCTCCGGCGGCCAATCGACGGCGTTTCCCTTTTGCCGCAGTCCTTGCGGCGACTCAGAAAACCCACCCGGCAGCCCTACGACACCATCCTAAAAACTCACTAGATTGGCCCAGTACCAATAGCTAATCTAATCGGCTGCCTCTGGTCATCTTCCGTGCGAGAACCATGTGTGTCAATGAGCCAAAACTCTCATACTACTTGTTGGTTTTAGAGTCTGTATCGTATGCAGCGGAACAAACACACACACAGACAAACAAAAACTAGAAAGAAATAAACGACATAAGGAAATAACGTGGATCGGCCAAGGTGACCTACGTTCACGATTACAACTTGGGTTTATTCTTTATTAGGCGATACAAAGAGTTACAATTAAATAGTTGAGTATATATAATATCTAGATTAGGGCTAATTAAATTAGGCAATCACTAAATAACCAAACTAGGGCCGGCTACCCCTTTTCTTGTGTTCAAACCGCAACAAGCCCAAAGGCCCCAGACCAGCCTGTCAAAAACATGAAATCAACTCTTATTCCAAACCAAAACGTTTATCCCCACAAAACATAAGAATACAAACAATCTGAAACAAAGAGCATGTTAGTACATGGTTGGTAACTGTAGCTAAAATTCTATGTTGTAAGTTAGCGAACCTGTCAAGTTCGCCTAGTCTTTGTAGTTTCCTATAAATAGGTGTTTGCATTGCTCATTTTGTATGCGTTCATTCTGAGTCTTGTAAACAGTGTTTGAAGTGAATACAGAGCAACAAGCTATTTACCTGTTATGTTGATTGCTTTACACATTGCACGTTGATCATGGATTCCGCAAGTTATCATCGTGTCACAATCCTTTTGATGATTTTGAAGACTGATGGCAATCTTCTAAAGCTATTATCAAGGGGGAGTCTGTTAGAGCATATTGTGCTGACAACAAGCTTGAAGATTTTGTGTCTTAGTCTTAGAATCTTTGGCTTGTAATTTGTTAGAATTGTTAACAACGGTTAAGAGGTAGTCTGTTAGGACATGGTTTGTAACTATAGCTAAAATTCTATGTTGTAAGTTAGCGAACCTGTCACGTTCGCCTGGTCTTTGTGGTTTCCTATAATTAGGTGTTTGCATTGCTCATTTTGTATGCGTTCATTCTGAGTCTTGTAAACAGTGTTTGAAGTGAATACAGAGAAACAAGTTATTTACCTGTTGTGTTGATTGCTTTACACATTGCACGTTGATCATGGATTCCGCAAGTTATCATCGTGTCACAATCCTTTTGATGATTTTGAAGACTGATGGCAATCTTCTGAAGCTATTATCAAGGGGGAGTCTGTTAGAGCATATTGTGCTGACAACAAGCTTGAAGATTTTGTGTCTTAGTCTTAGAATCTTTGGCTTGTAATTTGTTAGAATTGTTAACAACGGTTAAGAGGTAGTCTGTTAGGACATGGTTTGTAACTATAGCTAAAATTCTATGTTGTAAGTTAGCTAACCTGTCACGTTCGCCTGGTCTTTGTGGTTTCCTATAATTAGGTGTTTGCATTGCTCATTTTGTATGCGTTCATTCTGAGTCTTGTAAACAGTGTTTGAAGTGAATACAGAGAAACAAGTTATTTACCTGTTGTGTTGATTGCTTTACACGTAGATCATGGATTCCGCACGTTATCATCATGTCGTACCGCGAGTCTAGAGATCCATCACACCCCGGTGATGTTAAAAGCAACGCTCCTCATCAAAGACAAACCTAGAGCCCCCTAGCTTTCTTATCCTCTGAATTCCACACAACTTCTTCAACCTTACTCATACTTTCCGGTTTCTCCTCCAGTACCTTATCTAAGTTTTTCTGACCAGTAATGCTTCTATTTGCATTTTCCACCACGCAAAATTAGTACCATTAAATTTCTCAATCATAATCTTCCCTTCTTCGTTAGCCATTGTCTCAAACCCTAATATATTTACTAAATGAGTCAATACTGAAAATAGTGTTCAAACACAGCAATGGCCCGGGCCCGAACTTGTTAGTTGTTCTATTGCGCACTACCCTTTTTCCCAGTCTCAAAAAACGGTAAACAGTCAAGTTTAACAACGCACCTAAAACTTTGGTGACAATATCAAACCAAACAGAAGTAAAAAAATTGAAATTATAAACTTGATTTTGCAAATTCAAGGATTTATACCCAAACCCTAATTGCGATCAACTCCTGCCAGCAAACTAATCCCGGTAGCGACAAAAAAACAGCAGACCCGATCACCCAACTCAGGTGACCACAGCAGAATCTGACGGTCACCCAAAACACTAATCCAGCGGCGATCGAATGGTAGCAAATCCACCCAGCAGCTCCGGCAGCCAATCGACAACGTTTCAGTTTTTCCGGCACTCCTTGCGGTGACTAAAAACCCACCTGGCAGCCCTGCGACACAAGCATAAAAACTCACTAGATTGGCCGACAGCTGCCTCCGATCATCTTTCGTGCGAGAACCATGTGCGTCAACGAGCTAAAAATCTCATACTACTTGATGGTTTTAGAGTCTGTATCGTACGCAGCGGAACAAACACACACACGGACAAACAAAAAACTAGAAAGCAGTAAATGACACAAGGAAATAACGTGGATCGGCCAAGGTGACCTACATTCACGATTCCAATTTGGGTTTATTCTTTATTAGGCGCTACAAAGAATTACAATTAAATAGTTGAGTATATATAATAACAAGATTGGGGCTAATTAAATTTGGCAATCACTAAATAACCAAACTAGGGTCGGCTGCCCCTTTTCTTGTGTTCCAACCGCAACAAGCCTAAAGAGCCCCGACCAGCCTGTCAAAAACATGAAATCAACTCTTATTCCCAAACCAAAACGTTTATCCCCAAAAAACATAAGAATACAAACAATCTGAAACAAAGAGCATGTTAGGACATGGTTTGTAACTGTAGCTAAAATTCTATGTTGTAAGTTAGCGAACCTGTCACGTTCGCCTGGTCTTTGTGGTTTCATATAATTAGGTGTTTGCATTACTCATTTTGTATGCGTTCTTTCTGAGTCTTGTAAACAGTGTTTGAAGTGAATACAGAGAAACAAGTTATTTACATGTTGTGTTGATTGCTTTACACGATGATCATGGATTCCGCACGTTATCATCGTGTCGTACCACGAGTCTAGAGATCCGTCACACCCCAGTGGGACCTACAGAACAATAAGAAAAACTCCTAGATCTAATTCTATAATACAAGATTTAACCTACAGGAACAAGACCTCTCAAAAATACACAGATTTCATCAAATATAATGAAGCCCCAGACATGCCTAGAATAAGTACATATGCGAAAGAGAAAAAATAAGAAGAAAATGATCTTGTACTACCTCTACCCGTGCATGAGAAAATACAACATGTCAACAACTTCATATCTTCAAAACTGAGCCCAGCTATAATAAAGGTTCAAGCCTAGCAGCCCCAAAGGCCTAATTCAACAAGGCCCAATTCAACATCAACAAGCGATAAATAACAAATGGATTAGAAAATTTGAAATTGATGTTGTAATATATTTTAATACGGCCTGGCCCAAAAGCTTTCATAGCCCAACATGAGCTCCAACAGTGAGTAGTGAGGCTCAACTCATTTTGTTAAAGGACCAAAATGCAATTTATATGGGTTGGAATTTAAAGGCCATATTCAAAGGAAAGGTTCAAATACTTAACCCAAACATTTTAAACAGAGAGGCCAAATGATTTTACCTCAACGATTTAGCAGACAAAGAGTAACAGTGGCTGGCTCGAAACTTAATGATTTTGGAGTTTGAAGATATCAAACAGAAATGAATCACGGGTCTCATACATGCTGCTTTGGTGTTTCTCGTGACCCACATTCAAAAAATCAAAGGCACGGATCATCTAACTCAAAAGAGGGTTCGTTAGTTACATGGAAGTTCAGTTTCGGGACATCTCAAATTCAGAAGTTGGTAATGGCGATAACTCGAACAAGAACATAGGTCACGATAGGGACTAAGAAAAATAAAGAGCTGCGAGCGATGAAGCAGGATGTGATGGTAAGAGAATGTCCCAAAGTAGCCTCTTAAAGGAAGGACAACTTCAAAGCCTTTTTCGAAGGAGTATTGATCACGGGGTGATAGGTTGACGTGTTTGATATTTAAAATTTATATTTCTATGCGTTTATTGTCATGAATTCGGTTACTTTGAGTATGTTATTATTTGCAGGTGTTAAGGTGCTATAATGTGCTTTAGGAGTGAAAGGGAGCAAAGTTGGAGGACCAATAGTGTAAACAAGAAAAAAATGCAACAGAGGAAAAGTGAGAAGACCCCACCATACAATATGGTGGGATGGCCGTACAATACGGCGGTACTGCCGTTTGAAGGGGCGTACTGGGTGTTTTGAGCACCGTACAAAGTAGGAGGCGCCATACAATACGGTGCTACCCGCCGTATTGTACGGAGGTAGCGCCCAGGTCCGGATTTTGTGGGATTTCTTCCTTTTGTGACCCAAATTACTAGGGTTACAATTTCATTCATTCCTAGCCGTTTCTGGACAAAAAGAGAGTTTTTGGAGTATTTTCACTTGGGGTTTATGTTTTTGATGTTTGAACTTAATTTTAGTACGTGTTTGATGATTTTGAGTGGCTAAGCTCCTTTGTGATCCCTCCGGGTGAACAATTCTTGCAGGTAATCGTTCGGTTTTAGTTTCTTTTCTAGTGTTGGATTGGATTTTGTGAACCCGTTAAGTTCTTTGGATTCAATTGTCTGTTTGATTTTTGAACAGTTTAATGTTATTTAATTCTTTCACTTTTGTCATCGTTTTTTGGTTTTCTTGAATCGGGAATAATTTGACTGTGTACTTGAGTTTTATTTTATTGAATTGGGTCGAACAATTTAAACAAGGTCGTGTCTATGTGATATCCTATCTAAATTGAATTAAAACTGAGCAGTTATTTTGCTAAATCAAAAACCTGGAGTGGTATCATCTTCCCCAATTGTTTTCAAAACTCTTTTACTCTTGTTTGCTATTGCAAGTATTTTCTCCATCATTCTGAATCAAAAGTTTTAGTTTTTACTTCTAATTGCTTAGACACATAGTAAGTTACAAATAGTGTTTTCCACGAATTCCCTATGGATTCGACAACCCTACTTCCCATACTGCAGTCTAAAGTAGCTAAGAAGTGGTTTTAATTATACTTTTGATTAGCCTTCCACACGCGATCAAAATGGCGTCGTTGTCGGGGAATACGTGTGCAAAGTGCTATTTTTAATTTCTTTTGTTTAGTGCAGTACTAATCAGGTGTGTTTATTTGTGCAGGCGCGGGTTTATGCATACGCGACGTTCAGGAAGAACATCACCTTTACAATTTGATCCGAAAATAGAGAAACAGCTAGAGAAAATAGAAAGTTTTAGGAAGGATACAAACCATCCTCGAGAAACTCGACAGTCCAAGAGCAAGAATGGACCAAGCAGACCCTATCAACTAAGAACAAAATCAGGGTGGGATACCTATTCCACCTCTCCCCGGCCTGTTATTTCAAAATAACCAGGCCAATCAAGGCCAGAATAACCAAAATCCCAACGTCCAGAACGTTAACCCAAGTCCAAGACCACCACGACAACCACCACCAATTTTCCGTGACCGCCAGTACCAACCTAGAAACAATAACCCCAACCTGACAGAGTATGATGATGATGATGAACTATCGTCACTGGGATGAAGTCATCACAAAAAACATGGTTCCTAACACGAAAAATGGGATGATGAAGATTCGTATGATCCGCGACATCAGAAATTCAAGATATGAACGAAATGGAGTTGATGGTTGGGTACAACCACCACCACAGGAAGCGGATAATTATCATCGAGGAGGAGCACATGGGTACCGTCAGGGAAATTACCAAGGAAACCGAAGGAATATGGGTCAAGAAGACCGGTTCCGACAACCTCCAGTAAATCAAAGAAATATGAGAGGTGAACCACCAAGGGATAGGAATCTTGACAGACGTAATATCGGGTACTAATCACCTAATCAAGGGGTGGACAGTCACTTCCGTCCTGCTATTGCGGTGAACTCTTCCCGGTCATTCCACCAGTTTATAGGGGAAGAGCCTTTGAGATCCGACCAAGCTGCTTAGGGATCCTTCCGGATTTCTATGGACGAGCCACTGAGGAACCTTACCATCACTTGTTAGAATATGAGGCAACATGTGGCACCATCGGTGGTCAAGGCTTGTCACCGGAAGAAGTGAAACTAGTCCTTTTCCGGTTCTTATTAAAGGATAAGGCCAAACAGTGGTTCCAAGCATTTCCAGCGGGAAGTATTGCTACTTGGGCAGAAATGCAACATCAAATTTTAGATGAGTACTACCAACCACAGAAGACAAATGCAGCTCGCATCGCTATTCAGGAATTTCAGCAACAATCATGGGAACGCTTCTATGAAACATTCAAACGATTTAAGGAACTATTAAGGTTGTGCCCACACCATGGTATCGAAAAGTGGGAATTGATTCAGAAATTCTATGACGGATTATCTCCTGAGGATGTTCGAGACGTGACTTCCACCAGAAACGGAACTTTCTTCACCAATCATGAGGATGAAGACTGAGGAATTCTCAAGAAATTGAGCACAACCTCCAAGAGGCAAGCACATGCGAGTAGAAAAGCAAAAGCAGGATCTGCATCAGCAAAATAAGTGGATTATGAAACCAACAAAAGGCTAGAAGCCATAGAAACCCAAATAGCACGACTTGGGAGATCGGGAAGTAAGGACGTAGCTAATGTGTCACAAGCATACCCGGTATGTGAGGGGTGCAATTATTTGGGATATACTTTGGCCGAGTGTCCGATAGAATTGGGAAAGGCTGAAGAGGTGAATCAAGTTGTGGCGAACGAAAGCGGTATGATCTGAAATCCAACACATACCATCCAGGACTCAGAAATCATCCTAACCTCAGGTATGGTAATGCTTTCAATCAATTAAATCCTAACTTTCAAGGTGCTAATGTGTAGGGTGGAGGACAGCCACAGCAACTACGGTACCAAAACTTTCAACAATGATACTATCAAGGCGGTTATCAGCGAGGTCAGAATAACCAAGGTGGCCAACATCAATTTCAGTAAAGAGGGTACCAACAGAATCAAGGAGCACCTCAGGAAAACAATCAAAATACTTCATTAAGTGATGTGTTGGCAGCGGTGAACAACTTAGCCAAAGTTGTGGCTCAGAACCAAGAACTTCAAGACAAGACGAATGAGTCGATTACAAAGCAATTGGGGTAAATGGCGGAGCATTTGTCAGGATGAGATCCAGTAAAATTGCTAAGCAACACCACCCTGAACCCGAAACATCAGGGTCCAGCTCAAAGAATGCACATGTGTCTCAGGTAAGTACCCTATGAAGCGGTAAGGTTTATAATAATAAAGTTGGTACTCCACCATAATTTTGAAACATCCTACTTAATCTCTTATTTTATCAGAGTATTTTATTGTGGAAAACGGTCCCAATTGGATCAAAACCTTGCCATAATGGCTAAGGTAACTTTTTCATTTATAATAATATTGTTTTACAAAGGATAGTATAATTACATCATCTTATATAGGGATTTTCCAACTCCGATAGCTTTGCCCACAGGAAGCTCTATTCCATGTGCTTCTTTCCTGCAGTGTTTAGAAAACGTTTTCGAATCAGCTTTCACTAAGTAAGTACACTGCATCTTTTTCATTTCATTATGAACCCTTTAGATTCTTATTACTGTTCACGTTCTCTAGGGTTCTCGTGCCCCAGTGACCATCTTCGGACGTACCTTCGATCACGATATTTGTATATTTTATGGGTGTGCTAACCCCCTCGCAACCATCTTAGGCCGTACCTCCGGTCCGAGTATTGGCAAGGTTCTTATACTCGTCACTATAGACCCCTCGCATTTATCATGAAGACTCATTCATTCCTCAACGCCGTAGGCTTGGAATCTTTTACACTTTCAGCCCCGTAGGCCTAGAGTTTCCTTTTCTTTTCCTCAGCCCCATAGGCATGGAATCTTTTTAGTTCTCTTCTTTATTATTTATAGAGATCCACCTTATAGGCCGGGTATCTCATTTCATTTGGGACCTTAAGTATCTTTGACTCACAGCCTCCCAAATGTGTCAAGCATTTATTTTCATTTCACGGATATGCTTGATTTACCTTCCAACCAATCCTCACCTTAAAACTTCATAACGGTTTATCCACGATGCATTAAAAGGGTTTATATATAGGAAGTACCAGCGGCGTATCCACCACCCCTTTAATATTTCGTGAGTATTCCATTTTAGGGTTTAGACTCGTCCCATCATACTCATTCATGTTTGCACGTATCATCATGCATTTCACGTATTCCTACTCATCATGTACTTATGTTTATCAGGCATGATATACTTTCATCATATATTCATATTCATCATATATTGTAAACTAGGGTGATTCTCCTTCCAGGGCAGTACCTCCAACAGAGATGTTCCTAGGAAAGAGTGACGGGTCTAGGATAGATTTATACACCACTCTTTCCTTAGACAAGACATTTCGTTTGTCAGATAACTACATACCGGTTAGAAGTTCTCCCATACGTTTACTATATTTCATCATTATTTATTGGTCTATACCCCTAAACATTCATAATGGTTTCACCACGTTGTACCAAGAAGTTTATATATAGGAAGTACCAGCGGCGTATCCACCACCCCTTGGATACGTCGTGATTACTCCATTATTCCTATTTAGTGTTTAGACTAATCCTTCATTACCCCGTACCCTCGTCATATCACATATCACATAACTCAAATCATTTAAGAACGTATTTCACATAATCGTGTCTAGGGTACGGGTCCAATGTACTTACTTTATCTTCGGTCAGTTCCTAAGTTCGTTCCTCGCTTTAAATGCTTCTCCGAACTCGAACCGTACTTGTAGCATACCGCACTCGTAACCGTCGTGCTATCCTTGCCTCGGTTTGCGGGTGTGTGTGTGATGATGATGTTGGTGTTTGATGTTGCAAATGAACGGCTCATGCAAACTATTTATAGGGCTAAAACACCATCCGTAGCGGACCGTTAAGCTGGGTGGTAACGGTCCGCTACCGCCCACTGCCAGCTGTTTGGCGTACTCCGCACGTGGCGGACCATCACGTCTTTTGTAGTGGGCCGCTACCCAATCCTATTCAGTGAGTCATCATACATGTGTCGTCCTCTCGTTGTCCGGGCCAAATTGTGGCTGGCGGATCGTTACCCGCCTGGTGGTGGTCCGCCATAGGGCTGAGTCATCCCCCACGTCACTGCCACGTGTAATTATCTGCATTATTGTGTTGTCCATACGTAGTGGACCGTTAAGAAGCCGGTAGCGGTCCGCTACCGGTATGATTTTTGAAATTTTCTTTAATTTCAGTCCTTTAACTTTGGGACTTTTACACCTTTAGTCCCTGGACTATTATTCTCTTAAAAATTGGGATGTTACAACTCTCCCCCCCTTAAATTAGGTTTCGTCCTCGAAACCTGTCGATCTTTAAATAATTGAGGGTAACTATTCCTTATTTCTTCCTCATTTTCCCAGGTCATCTCTGACCTTTTATGTGCTTCCATTGTAGTAACACTCGCTTGATCGTCTTGTGACGTAGCTGCTTTTCTTTTGCATCTAGAATCTTGATAGGTTGTTCAACATAAGTCAATTTATCATCAACCTCTATCTCTTCTAGAGGAACATATGCAGTCTCATCTACCAAACACTTTCTCAAATAAGATACATGAAACGTGTTGTGTATCTTATTCAATTCTTTAGGTAGTTCTAACTGATAAGCTACTTTTCCGACCCTTTTGATAATTCTGAAAGGACCAATAAATCGTGGACTCGGTTTTCCACGTTTCTTGAATCGTATTAGACATTTTCAAGGAGATACTTTCAATAAGACATAATCTCCTTCTTGAAATTCTATTGGTCTACGTCTCTTATCTGCATACGACTTATGTCTATCTTGTGCAGCTTTCAAACATGCCTTGATTAAGTCAAGCTTTTCTGACATGGCTTGAACATTTTTTTTGTTGCCCAACTCTTTCTGACCAATTTCTCCCCAACATACAGGAGTACTACATCTTCTACCATATAGCATCTCATATGGTGACATACCAATACTAGAATGGTAGTTGTTATTGTATGAGAATTCTGCTAATGGCTACCCCAACTTCCACCGAAATCAATTATACAAGCACGCAACATATCTTCAAAAGTTTGTATTGTCCTCTCACTTTGTCCATCAGTTTGAGGATGATATGCTGTGCTGATCAATAACTTAGTTCCCATCTCTTCATGGAACTTTTTCCAAAAACATGAAGTGAAATGAGTATCTCGATAAGAGACAATCGAGACAGGCACTCCATGTCTTGAAACAATTTCTTTGATGAACAAATCGGCTAACTTTTCTTAAGAGTATGTCTCACGTATTGCTAAGAAATGAGCACTCTTAGTTAACCGATCTACAACCACCCAAATGGTATCATAACCCCCTAGCTGTCTTTGGTAGCTTGGTTATGAAGTCCATAGTCCATTCTGGGATTTCTAATAGTTGTAATATCCCATACGGTTTCTGATGTCCTGCATTAACTTGTAAACAAGTCAAGCATTTTGCTACATATTTCATGATATCAAATTTCATTCCGGGCCACCAATAATCTTTGCGCAGATCTTGGTACATTTTTGTAGTACCCGGATGAATAGAATATCGTGATTTATGAGCTTCATCAAGAATCTTAAGTCTAAACTCACATGATCGTGGTATCCACATACGATCAAATCGAGTCTTGACTTTATACTCATTCTCTTCTAGAAATTTCTCCTAGCCAGCCATTCTTTCTTTCTTAACATTCTCATTTTTTAATGCTTCGATTTGTGTGTCTCGAAGCTGGCTCAAAAAATAACTTATATCCTTTTACCCGAATAGGATGATGCTCTTCCATGTGGCTTAGAGCATCGGCTACCACATTGGCCTTTCCGGGGTGATATAAAATCTCACAATCATAATCCTTGACCAGTTCTAACCATCGTCGTTTCCTCATGTTTAAGTCCTTCTGGTCAAAGAAATATTTAAGACTTTTGTGGTCTGTGTAAATCGTACACTTCGTTCCGTACAAGTAATGCCTCCAAATCTTTAGTGCGAATACAACCGCAGCTAGTTCCAAATCATGGGTTGGATAGTTTGCTTCATGCGTCTTTAGCTGTCGAGAGGCATAGGCTATCACCTTTCCTCTTTGCATTAGAACACACCCTAGCCCAAGTTTAGAAGCATCAGAGTATACCACAAAATCTTCTATTCCTTCTAGCAATGCCAGAACCGGAGCTTGTGACAACTTTTCTTTCAAAGTCTGGAATGCTTTCTCCTGGGCCGCATTCCATTCATATTTCGAGTTCTTTCGAGTTAGTTTAATTAATGGGGTGGCTATCTTAGAGAAGTCCTTGATGAATCTTCTATAATAGCCAGCTGTAACATCCATGATTTTTCAGACCATAATTTTCCTTTATTCATTTTATTATGTCCAATAATGAACATATGTAGCCCCGTACTTGTTCAAACTCCCCATGTGATATCACCTATTATTATTTTACACATATATCAATTCGCTCTCTTCCAACCTTGCATTACACAATATTTCTCTAATGTAAGTATAACACATGTAAGTACATTTATATAAATATGTATAAGTAAAAGTTTTATTATCATAAACAGCTACCAAAGTAAAACATGGGAGATTTAGCCATGTATGTACATCTTGTGTATTAGCATGTATGTAATTAATTGTAAAATATATAAAGACAAGTTTTTATAAAATATACATATATCTATTTATACACTATCACATTCAACACTTATTTATAAAAACTTATAAAGTTTTTAAACAAAAATAAATTCATATATACATATACATATAAATTCATATATACATATACATATATATATTCATATAAACAAAAATGAAATCCCCCCCACTAAGTCTTTGAACTTTCATATTGAACCTTTTAGTCTTTGAACTCTCAAATTGAACCCCTACACATACCAAATTGACCAATTTTGACTTAAAAAGTCAACAATCCCATTCCGTCCAAATCAAGGCCGAATTCGAGCAAGAACCATCGGGTTTGGACTTGCCTTGAATCCTGGATGGATAATCGAACCTAACCGGACACAATTAACACCCTAATTTAAGTTGGGAGCGACACATTTTGAAATTCAAATCATTTCGAACGGAATTGACTTTTCAGAGTCAAAACGCGTTCAATTTGATCTTCAATCAAAGGATTCGAGCATGTTCAATCTCTCAAATCACTCCTTGCTTGATTTCGCGTGTATCCAATCCCAAACCATGACCCAATTCATCCTCAAACGTTTGAATTCACGCATGATTGGTGCCTTCAGCTGTCATCCGCTAGGACCAAGCCGAATCAAGCATATATGATGAAATTAGCCAAATTAACACATCCCCTCACCGTCGCACAACCCATCACAAGCTCTCCCAACCCCTAATCAACCTGCATTTCACTTCTGGACTTAGGACGAACACCAAGAACTGCGAACTGGTTGACCCAGTCGTTTGCTTCCAATACCTCGCCTAATCGAGTAAGTTTTACATTAGTAGGTTCGTAACTTGATGCTTTCTATTAGCCCCATATCAATTTGTAATGACAGGATGTATTTGATTCAATTTCGAGTTGAGTTTCACCACTTGTTCATACGGATTTTGATATGGGATTTCAATTTGATTCATTTAAAGTATATGTATTAGTGGGTTTCTCGTTATACCAGCGAAACCACCGGGTCCGGCCGGTAAGCTCTTTCACCGCTGAACCAGGTGGCGTGGGTTCGAAACCCACACACCGAAGCCTTTTTACGCACGCCTGAACCAAACTCGGCTCCCTCTCAGTCATAAGATTAATCTAATTGGAACTAATCCTAGCAACAAGATCAGTCCCTTGGTCCAGTGGTTGGATGCTTGTCCTCACCCAGAAACGACATGGGTTCGATCCCGGCCCACTGAAATTCTTTTTTTAAAATAATTTTAAACAGCATATTTAATTTATAAAAATTAGTTTATAAAAGTTTATACCATTTAGAACATATTTATACAAAATTATATAATTTTGAACATAAACCATCATTTGTACACATTTAAATCTTATTTTTATCATAAAATTCATTTCAAAGTTATTTTAAGTCCAATTTTAAAACAAAGAATTTTAAATACCAAATTTTATATAAAATATGAAAATATTTTAAATCACATTATCATTTTGATATTCATTAGGGTTTAAACCCTATTTAAACAAATTTAACTCTCCTAAATATATATAAATACATATGCATTTATTTTTCCATGGTTAGAGACACACTATTTTAATAAAACTTAAATAAAAAAAAATTATTTAAATTGATTATCTTTTTATTTAAAATCCATTTAGGGTTTTGAATTATATAATTCCCTCAAATTTTATACCAATATACATTTTTGACACATTGTTATAAATAAATAAATAAAATAGATTTATTTATTTTAATAAATATAATATCATATTACTTTTAAAGACACATTATTTTAAATAAATAAATTAAAGAAACTTATTTATTTAAATTATTTAAACTAAAGTTCTAAAACAATTAGCATACACTTTGAATTTACTTTATTAATAAACTCTTGTTCAAAAACAAACACAAACATACACACATACTTTACAAACTTTTTTGTATAAATCCACACACATCAAAACCCGTTAAACCCTAGAATTGCCTTAGACCTTGTGCATGATAATAATTCAAGTTCATACATTTTCCCTTTAGGTTAATCCTGTGATTTGAAAATCACTTATGTTACCTACAGCTCGTGTTAACTACTTCATTTGATACAAGTGAGTTTACATAGCCCCTTTCCTTTTTTGTACACTTTTGGGGTGAAACATGATACTCAATAAACTCTATTTGCAATTACACACGTACAATTCTACAATATGATCATATGTGTTTATTTGTGCTTTATGCTTGAATGCTATTTTTTAAGGCTACATATACATGACACACTCGTGCAATCCTTATTACATTACATCAGGATAACATGCGTTGTTATGCCCTACATCAGGATAACATGTGTTGTTATGCCCTACATTAGGATAACATGTGTTGTTATGCCCTTCAGTTACAAGGTTTGATTTGTGCACCTAGCTTAACTTAGATTCTCCATAAAATGCTTTATAAACCATGTATCATATGAATTGTACAAAACATTTGAAATCCGTTTGTTGTGTCAAAACCTATGTATGCTCACCAACTTTTTAGTTGACCATATTTTAATCATGTTTCAGGTACGAACGTTTGAGTTGATCAAGATTGCTTCACTTAAGTTATGGACCTAGTTAATTTAATAAAAGAACTCATTTTTGTATTTCAAATTTCTTGTATTGTGAATTTGGTTTATTTGGATTATGAAACGAAATGTGATGCTTTAATATATTACAACATAGTCAACCATGTGCTCATGAACAGTCTCTTTATCCCGCCCGACGTTTCCACCGTCGGTTGGGGTGTGACAGATTGGTATTAGAGCCTTGGTTATAGGAAATTAGGTTATTAAACACATTTGACCTAGACTATAACCTTAGGACACCCATATATGACATGCTCTATGTTATTATGATATTTGCTACATGCTATGTATTACATGACTACTACCTTATGTGCTAAATTGTATGATGCCTTATTTGTTAGATTTCATGATTTTCTAGGTTTTATCTAAATAATGAATTAAACACCTATGCCCATACCCTATCCTAAGCCTCCAAACCTTCTTTCCTACTTCTATGTCACCATCATTATAGCATGTGGAAACATCATACTCATAGACATAAGTCTATTAAAATTTATTTTACACCCCGTTAAGGTTTTAAACTTGGTTATTTATTAAAGGACACATGCAATCTGGAAGGGTGACACCTGTATTTTGGGTTTTTCTATCTAGGAAAGCATTTCATATAAATCCCAATCAACCGAGGGACGCATATGCTTTCCTGGGAATTCCTGGGATGAGTGTTTACTTATAGGTTAAAGCACGTCTCCTTGAAAGTTATATGAGTTTAATTAACCTTAATATGTCATAGTATTCAAGTGACTATGTTACTATTTGAGTACAATCCAAACTATATTACTTATGTTTATTTATTCTCCTATCCTTTCAAATACAAAACAACTTTCATAAATTCTTACATCTCTCCTTGTGTTGTTTAAATCTATAGAATGCCTCACCGTCGTGTCAACGAGACCAACAACAACTACACCGATCTTGCTGCTCTTCTCACTCAGCTTGTGAATCAACTCACTCAAGCTAATAACAACAACAATAGTGGTAGTGGTAGTGCTAGTGGTGGTGGTGGTGGTACTAACCCACCCCCGTGCACTTTCAAGCACTTTAACTCATGCAACCCCATCAAGTTCTATGGCACCGAAGGAGCTACAGGTCTCCTTCAATGGTTTGAAGGCATTGAAAATACTTTCCTCAACAGTGACTGTCCTGACAACCTCCGGGTTCGCTATGCCACCAACGCCTTTCAAAAACGATGGTGGAATGGTGAGAAGAGGAACCGGGGTGTAGATGTGACCATGGCCTTGCCATGGGATGAAGTTAAGAGGCTCATGACCGAGGAGTTCTGTCCTCGCAATGAAATGAAGAAGCTCGAGGCTGAGTTTTGGAATCTTACCCAAGACAGTGGTGAGAACTTGGTCTATACAACTCGTTTCCATGAGTTGAGTCTTCTTGTGCCTCACATGGTCACACTACTGAATCGGTGCATTGAGAAATACATCGGTGGCCTGCCCATGAAGATCCAGGATACTGTTCTAGGAAGAAATCCTGCTACCCTTGATGACGTTATCCGCCTAGCTGCCACATTAACTGATAACCATGTGAAGGCGGGAAGGTTAACAAGGAAGGATGCAAAGAAATTCACTAACCCAGCAACCTCTTCTGAACCCTCTAAGGAAGATAAACCTAAAGCTCCTCATAACAATAAGAAACGTAACTTTGCTGTCATTACCCCTGCTGTACCGATAAACCAAGTTGCTCCCCTAGTCCAAAACCATAATAAGAAACCATACGTGGGCAACAACCCTTTGTGCAACACATGCAATTACCATCACTTCCCAAACATGCCATGACGTCTATGTGCTAATTGTGGAAGGTATGGTCATGTAGCAAACACTTGCCAATCCGGACCACCTGTTAGTCAAGTCAACGAGGGAAACCGAGCCAATCAGCAAGTTGCCAATCAAGTTGTACCGGCTATTACTAATGGGCGTGTTTGTTATGAATGTGGTAATCCAAACCACTTTCGAAATCAATGTCCAAGGATAACCAATGGAAAACAAGGTGGTGCTCGGGGCGTGCCTTCAACATAAACTTCAATGAAACTCAAGTCAATACCGAGGCAGTAAATGAGACCAATTGAACCTAGTGCAAGATGGAGACAAATAGAGATCTAATCTAGAATAAATTACGCACTGTGATCATTTACGTTATCTTGTCATTGTTTGAACTATTTGCACCTATTACAGATGCTACTATAAATTCGAGCTTTCTATCCAACTTCAAGAAGATGAATCAATTCACCATTAACCATTCGTTTAAGCACTGACGAAGTTTTAAAAAAAAATAAAACTCGACCACCCACATCATACATGAACGCCGAGTAACACGCTCGATCGCCTACAAAATTCGATAGCTTATGATACGCAAGGGATTCAATAACTTACATGTGAACATTCACAATATACATAATACTAGATCGATCGCAATATACATGAAAACATATTTTCTTATACATGATACTAAATTGTTCACACTATACATGAAACCTATTTGCGTACAAGGTGCATAACACTAGATCATACATGAAACATGAGTGTTTACATTATACACGAGAATAGACTGTTTACAATTATTGCAAGTGATTATACATTCCATGTAAGTTGAAAGCTATAAACTCCAAAGCTATTCGGGTTTTGGCGTATTCTTGTCCAAACACGAGGGAATAATGGAACTCTGTGGCATGCCATGTTATTACTATTTAGTACCTGATTGACCCTACTATCTATGGTCATAGTTATTGGCTAGCAACACATGCGTGAAAACAATAGTTATGAATTAAGTGATTTTGTGTCCCCCTCTTGACCCACACACAATGGGATGAACTATACGGACCACGTGACGATTTCGTTAATTACGGGTGCACACGTAATTATAAAAGTCAGCGTATGGAAAACATAGTGAATTATGTTGTGTGTTATGACATAAAACCTATCGTGATATATAGTAACGAAACTAATGTGATATGATAAGGGCATGGTGGATACGCCGCTGGTACTTCCTATATATAAGTGTTCCTGTCATATTATCAGAAGTAGCGGTGTTCGTGTCACGTGAAGTTTTATGTTATTTTGACCTTGTCCAATGTTTGTGAAATCTCTTGACCAGTAACGTATCTTGAAACTATTAGACTACTTCCTAAACAAGTTTTAATCATCAAATTCTCATCGTTCTCATGATGCATTTCATATTTGAAATCCAAAATATTCTTCGACAGTTTTCTCCTTAATCCTTTTAAACTAAACTCACTAACACCATTCATGCCTGCCCTTGAGTATCAGATCTAAATCTTGTCTTCAATCGTTCCCCCAATCCAACCTTCAAGGATCATTGAGGATCCAAACGCGGCCTAGAGTTTACTAGGGAACGTGAGGATCAAACAAAACTCAAATATCTACATCCCCTTGCTAATTTAGTAACATTCATCAGTTCAATTTCGGGACGAAATTCCCTCAACATGGGGATACTGTAACATCCATGATTTTTCAAACCATAATTTTCCTTTGATCATTTTATTATGTCCAATAATGAACATATGTTGCCCCGTACTTGTTCAAACTCATCATGTCATATCACCTATTATTATTTTACACATATATCAAATCGTTCTCTTCCAACCTTGCATTACACAATATTTCTCTAACGTAAGTATAACACATGTAAGTATATATTTATATAAATATATATAAGTAAATGTTTTATTATCATAAACACCTACCAAAGTAAAACATGGGAGCTTTAGCAATGTATGTACATCTTATGTATTAGCATGTATGTAATTAATTGTAAAATATATAAAGACAAGTTTTTATAAAATATACATATATCTATTTATACACTATCACATTCAACACTTATTTATAAAAACTTATAAAGTTTTTAAACAAAAATAAATACATATATACATATATATATATATTCAATTTAATTAAACAAATGGTTTAACCCCCCCCCCCCACCAAGTCTTTGAACTTTCATATTGAACCTTTTAGTCTTTGAACTCTCAAGTTGAACCCCCCCTACCCTCAAATTGGACCTTTGATCCGGATTTTGATCCCTACACATACCAAATTGATCAATTTTGACTTAAAAAGTCAACAGTCCCATTCCGTGCAAATCAAGGCTGAATTCGAGCAAGACCCATTGGGTTCGGATTTGCCTTGAATCCTGGATGGATAATCGACTCTAACCGGACACAACTGACACCCCAATTTTAGTTGGGCGTGACAAATTTTGAAATTCAAATCATGTCGAACGGAATTGACGTTTCACAGTTAAAACGCATTCAATTCGATCTTCAATCAAAGGATTTGAGCACGTTCAATCCTGCAAATCACTCCTTGCTTGATTTCGCGTGTATCCAATCCCAAACCATGACCCAATTCATCCTCAAACGTTTGAATTCGCGCATGATTGGTGCCGTCAGCTGTCATCCGCTAGGACCAAGCCGAATCGAGCATATATGATGAAACTAACCAAATTAAAACATCCCCTCACCGTCGCACAACCCATCACAAACTCTCCCAACCCTTAATCAACCTGCATTTCACTTCTGGACTCTGGACGAACACCAAGAACAGCCAACTGGTTGACCCACCGTTTGCTTCCAATACCTCGCCTAATCGAGTAAGTTTTACATCAGTAGGTTCGTAACTTGATGCTTTCCATTAGCCCTATATCGATTTGTTATGACAGGATGTATTGGATTCAATTTCGAGTTGAGTTTCACCACCAGTTCATACGGATTTTGATACGGGATTTCAAATTGATTCATTTAAAGTATATATATTAGTGGTTTCTCGTTATACCAGCGAAACCACCTGGTCTGGTAGGTAAGCCCTTGCACCGCCGAACCAGGTGGCGTGGATTCGAAACCCACACACCGAAGCCTTTTTGCGCACGCCTGAACCAAACCCGGCTCCCTCTCAGTCATAAGATTAATCTAATTGGAACTAATCCCAACAACAAGATCAATCCCTTGGTCCAGTGGTTGGACGCTTGCGCTCACCCAGAAACGACCCGGGTTAGATCCCGGCCCACTGAAAATTCTTTTTTTAAAATAATTTTAAACAGCAGATTTAATTTAAAAAAATAGTTTATTAAAGTTTATACCATTTAGAACAGATTTATACAAAAATAAATAATTTTGAACATAAACCATTATGTGTACACATTTAAATCTTATTTTTTTTTCATAAAAATCATGTCAAAGTTATTTTAAGTCAAATTATAAAACAAAGAATTTTAAATACCAAGTTTTATATAAAATATGAAAAGATTTTTAAATCACATTATCATTTTGATATCTGTTAGGGTTTAAACCCTATTTAAACAAATTTAACTCTCCTAAATATATATAAATGCATATATGGTGTGCAAAAAAGTAGTTTAATAAAATTAACTAAATTAACCTAATTCTAGACTCTAAGTAATACTCTAGACTCACTAAGACACACTAAACTACTAACCGGCAAGTGTACCGATCGACTCTAGTATAGCTAATGTAAGTCCGGATATCGAACCCACGAGACTCTATCGAATTACGTTAACGACTCTATCTAGACTATGAATGACACTGACTGAACTAATTGTTTGGGGGGGGGGTTTCTAAAAATCCTAAAAATGCAATTAAATTAAACTAAATTAATTTACTAAATTAACAAATACGAATTAACTTGGACTTTTACTCAGATGGTGGAAACACTACCTAGACTGGAATCCTGATTGCTTTTAGTAATGATTTTATCTGGAAATTGTTTACTATGGAACCGGGATCATAAAGTTCTCACCTCTCAGGATATCTAAAGGACTCCTAACCCTTCTCAAAAGCACGCTATGATACCCTAAAGGTTGTTTGGATTACCGGTTATTAGACTCTCTTTCAAGACACCTAACGGATTTATGAAAGTACCCTTAGAGGCTTACTCCCTTTCGAGACCTAAACCAAGGATAGAGTTGTTTTCTCGATTAGACTTGCTAGACGATAGCCAAAAGGTTCACTCCTAACAAAGCTCCTACCTTTCAGTTTAATGACTTAGACCTAGCAATAATCTCGCACCTTTCAGCTATTGATGATTAGTAGAACACTTGATTTTATAAGATTACTAAATATTACTTCTAAGGTTTAATGGCCAATTTAACCCTAAAGATTGAAGATTTATTTCGTGATATAGACACTCACCAAAATCTAAAACCTAGCAAGACTCTATTATGTGATAAAGACCGTCACCAAGAATCTCACGAAGCAATAAACAATATCAAATATGCAAACACATCTAATCAATAGCACAAATCGTCTACAATTCATAAATAATCCATAAAATCCATAAATCCATAATAAAAATCAGAACTTAAGACAATCATTCATCTAGTCTAGGTAGTACGATAAATTTAGCCAATCAAAGTCATTGAAAACATCAAGAATGAAGTATAATCAAGAACACAAAACATAGTTTAAAGAAAGAGACGAAAGTAAAGACACCCGAATGACACAAACGTGACCCGAATGATTCTCCCGACTTCAATCCTTCAACCAGCAGCTCCAAGAACTCAGAAACGCCTCAATCAATGCTCCAAAATCGCCCAGGGTTCTGTTCATTCGTAACTAGGGTTTAGGTTAAACACACTTAAGTATTTATATGTTTCACTTAACAAATCCAAACCCAGCAGCTGCAAGTCTGGGCTCAACACATACTCGAGGGGCGCGATAAAATCATCCATGTTAGTCGCGACCCGCGACCGTCTTCTTTACGTCAGCACATTTAACAGTCTCTCGCCTCCCGCGAGAGACATTACATTTATTGTCGCGGCCCGCCAGAAGCCACTTTTCGAGCACTTTCAACGCGCTTCAGCTCCCGAGCACTCCAATACGTTCCAGGACTCGACTTTTTCATGTTTCAGCTTGTTTTCCTCACTTTTCAGCTATTTCTACGATTCAAGACCTGCAAAACGCAATTGGATTAGAAGTACGCAAATTCTGACGAAAACCAAACTAACACTAACGAAATTATACAAACTGTACACGATAAAAGAATGTATTTTGCAATGCATCAAATATCCCCACACTTACTCTTTTTTCGTCCTCGAAAAAGAATCTATGCAAACGGAATCAGAGAGGAGTAAATACTCGGATCAAAGTTATTTATACTTATTAAAAAATTCAAAACTTGTGTTAGCCGCGATTGCAAATATATTTGTCCCCTTAAACCCAAATCCGGTTCCAAGCCCTTATCATGCAATTTAAGTTCAAATTCGGTCAATCTACCTAGGGTCTCACACTAGAAACCACAGTCCACCTAATCTCACCTCAAGCTTATAGAACAAAAGGAAACGATCATTGGACCACTTCCTAACCGTTTTATACCAAAATCAAGAGAATTTGAAATCAATTTCTTTTTTTTTTTGTTTTTTTCTTGAACTTAGACCTTGCTTCACCTAACCCAGAGGCTGTCTCAATCAGAGTCATCATCCCCGAGAGTGACAACGTGAGCGTCGGTAATTTTTGCAATTTTGTTTCGACACATCCCAGAGGCATTCTAAGTCAGAGTCACCATCCCCAACGAAGATTACGTAGGCCTGCGCTACTTTTCTTAGTTTCTAGCTCATTTATTCTATTTTTTTTTTTTTTAATATTTTTTTTTTATTAGAAATTCTAACAATTTTAGCTTATAACGGCATTCCTTATACTATTATTGGCGGTTGCAATTTCCCATTTTCCCTAGATGAGAACCCACTAGTAGACCGACAATTAAGGTATATTTAGATCAAAGGAACCTAAAACCGAACCGGGCCTATTCACACATCATAAACTAGACACAAGCTCGACTATATTAATCTATATTATCATTATTTGAACCCGAACAAAAACCCTCTTTTCTATCATTTTCCGTTTTATTTTGCAAACTTCTTTATTCAAAAGACATTTTCAATTTTTTTTTTTTTTTTAACCCGAACAAATAAACAAATAAATGACTCGACTAACTAAGACTAACCAATTTATCCCATCCCCACACTTAAAGATTGCATTGTCCCTAATGCAAGAACGAGAATACGACTCAAACTAACCAACTAAAAATAAAAACTAAAAACGAAATAAAATATACAAAATATACAATTGGAAAGACTTAGCTGAATATGCGAGACTGTCAATGTGCCAGTCAATTCCACATATGCCCTCCAATCCGAACACGCTCAGCAAACAGTTCCTAACCCACACACGAACGGAAGCGGCATCACAACACCAACCTATTCAATCAACCAACCAAACCTCCCAAAATATAATACATAACCAAATTAAGTGCATTAGTTCAACTAACCAACCAACCCGATCCACCCAACCTGTTTAACAAATATTTAGAGTATGAGTACAAACCAAAATATGAGGATGAAAACAGCATAAAAGGAATAAAACAAATGATACTAAATCTGCTTCTGCTGCATCCTCTTCACCACCATGCTACACATCATCATCCGACTCCTCACTCCCTTGCTCATAAATCCGATATGGTTCAACACCTTGCATGTTACTCGGTCCCGGCTGTGGTTGGCTCAAATAATGAGGAACTCCTAAACGCAATCCCTCCATCATGTAACGCATGCCATCTTCCAGCATGTGTTGACCCTGCTCATGCACCCGTCTACTCTCCTCCATAACCTGTCGTACCCCGCCGAACTGTTCATCCACATAACCATGCAGATCCCCAAAACCCGTCTGCATGGAATCATATAAAGAATCTAACGTAAGTGGGTCAGGGCGTGGCTGTCGAAGCGGGTACTGTCTCGCCGGCATCTCCTGGCGAGTAGTCTGCCTCTGGTAACGAGTGGGGATACCCGACTGCATTGAAGCTGCAGCATCAGAACCGGGTGGAGGCTGAACCTGAGGGCCCGGACGAATGTCTGCCCACGCAACAGGATCGGTATATGTCAAAATACCGGCTAACTGCAAATCCCGAACACTCATAAAACACGGCTGCGGGCCCTCTCTCATCCTATTCCTCGAGTACCTATCGAAAACCCCTAGGCTCTCGGCCAACCACGTCACATACGGACCACAGTAAATTCTTGCACCCGGACCACCTCTCCACGGTCTCCTCATCGACCAAGCAAAAATGGTAGCTAAATTAGCAGACCGACCTTCAACCATACACATTAGACAAAAGAGGCTAACCTGATTAACCTTATTGTCCCCCTGTCCTCTTCCAACTAATGTAGCTGCCAAAATCTTATGAATGAAACGGTAGACCGGATCAATGATATCGCTCGCAACCATATTGTTCGAGTAGGGTACTATCGAAATTGTGCTCCAGAACCTCGCTATCTCCTCCACTTGCACACTATTAGGATGTCTCCTCTTGAAAACACCCTGCAGACTGTTCCTAAACTCAGCTGACTGCACCTCCTCATCTGTATAAAACTGTGTAGCCACGGCGAATTGGGGAATAGTCATTTCATAGGGCCGCCTACCCAAGGAGAAAAATACCGCCTCCCGCTCATTAAAATTTCCTTGCTTGTAATCAAAGGTGGAGTGAAACTCCAAGGTGATCTCCTTGTACTGTCTTGCATCACAATCCAATACCCTTCTAAACTTTTCACCTAACAGTTGCTCAACCCGAGCTCGAGCACCCAACCTATCCATCAGACTCCGGTCAATCCTCCTGTACGGTAGCAGATCTACCGTAATCAAAGTTGTTAATTTCTGCATCTCCCCCGAGTCCAACTCAAACTGTAGCAACGGGCTATCCCTTATCCTCGTGCTCTGTTCATGTGCGACCCCCGGTCCACTATACAATACTTGTCTATGGTAGACAATTGGTTGTGGTGGTTGTTCTATGGTTCCCCGGGGTCGAGCGGTTGGCCCTCTTTTCCGACCCAATCTGCTTGATGATCCTTCTCCTGACATTCTGCAAAACAAAACAGAGAAGATCATTAGTCACAAACTGTTTTTGGTATTTAAAAATTTTTAATTAATTTAATTTTTTTTTTTATAAATAATAAATATGGAACAACCGTATAGCATTCCATTCGCGGTTGAAACCGAAAATAAAGTGAAACAAAATCGGGTTACCGTTTACAAAAGCATAAGTTATAAACAACTTCGCCCGAATGGAGATTGAGTACGGGCGAAGTGTTTTGTACCTGTACGTGCATATAAGTAAACCCAAGACTAAACTAGACCTAAGACTCGACTCAAAAATACAAGACTCAATGTACACTACCTCCTCCCGGCACTTTAATTGTCCTCAATTAAATCCCAAGTTCCAAAACCAACTAACATTCAGTGTCAACCGAGATAAAGTTACAAGTTTTATAGTATCATTAGTGAAAACGGGTCAAAATGATGTCAAAATCTCAGTTTCATCACAAAATTAACCAACCCGAATCCCCACACTTGATTTTAACCAAATCCTAGCCCATGGTAGTCGCAAAACACATGTGGAACAACCAAACCGAGCCACCCGCAACCTGCATTATGCTAGACTACCCAAACCGAGCCACCCGCAACCTCAAACTTACCACTAAACAAACCAAACACAAGACTAATCTAGGACCCAACTCAAATCTATCACTAATCTAACTAAAAACTGAAATAGAAAAGCATAAAATACAAGATTTGCAGGAAAACATACCTGAGAGTTGAAGTAGACAAGAAAAACTAGAACAATCCGGCTATAATCTTGAAACTTCCTTAAAGTCCCGTGTGAGTGGTGAAAGTGGTGATTTTTATAGTTAAAATCAGATGAGGGATGATGTGTGGGTGAAATGGGGGTGAAATTATGGTAGAAAGTGGCTGATTTCGGAGGTGAATGGTGATGTTTGGTGGTTGTCGGCGAAATGGAAGAAGAAGTAGGTTAAAATGGCTGAAATTGGGGGATTAAATGATTCACGCTGCAGATAGGTCTGCTCACGGGCCGCGACAAGGATACTTATTTCTCTCGCGACCGGGATAATATACACTAGCGGGCCGTGACTAATATAATGATGTCTATCGCGCCCCGCGAGTATACGTTTTGCACAGAAAGTTTCGAAAGTTGGAAGGGTTTGTGCCTTAGAAAAATTTCAATTATTCACCAAACCTCCCAAAACTCAACCCCAAAAATTTTCTAACACTGGAACTTACCTAGAAACTCGTTTTCTCGCCAATCGTTGCATCTCCTCGGTAATGAATTCCTGCAAGTGACTCGAAACACAAAAACAAAGACCGAAACACTACCAAAAACAACCATTGGCTACGAAAAATAATCGAAATAAATGAAAATACTAACGGTACAAACTCTACACTTGAGGCTTCCCTCAAAACTCTAACCGGTGGTATTTGGAATGTCTTCGAGAGGAGTTACCTCCCTCTCGTTCTCGTCAATTGGGCCACCTAAATAGTGCTTCAACCTATGGCCGTTCACCTTCCATGACCCTCCACTAGCTTCATCGTATAACTCAACCGCACCATGCGGAAACACCTCCTTCACGACATAAGGTCCCATCCACTTCGATTTCAACTTCCCGGGAAACAACTTAAACCTCGAATTGTAAAGGAGTACTTTATCACCGGCTTTAAACTCCTTCAACCCCTTAAGCTTCCTGTCGTACAACGCCTTCGTTTTCTCTTTGATACTCCAAGAACGCTCATATGCCGCATCTCTAAGTGCTTTTAACTCATGAATTTGGAAAAACCTTCTCCTAGCCGCTTGAGTGAGGTCGAGATTGACGGTCTTTAGAGCCCAAAGCGCCCGGTGCTCCAATTCAACCGGGAGATGGCACGCTTTGCCATAGACAACCATGAACGGTGTGGTTCCTAAGGGTGTTTTGTAGGCGGTACGAAATGCCCACAACGCATCATCGAGTTTATCCGACCAATCCTTACGACTCTTCCCTACCGTTTTCTCTAGTATTCTCTTCACTCCCCGATTCGCATTCTCAACTTGACCGTTTGTTTGTGGATGGTACGCGGTAGACAAACGGTGAGTAACTCCATAACGCTCTAATGCCTTCTCCATTACGGCATTACAAAAATGCGTTCCTCGGTCACTAATAATGGCTTTGGGAATACCGAAACGAGTGAACAACTTCTTTAGGAATCTCACCACCACTCGGGCATCGTTTGTAGGCAAAGCTTGAGCTTCAACCCACTTCGAAACGTAGTCTATTGCCACAAGGATGTACCTATTTCCACTAGAGGAGGGAAAAGGTCCCATGAAGTCAATGCCCCATACGTCAAAGATTTCAAGAACTTGAATAGGATTTTGGGGCATCTCATTCTTGGATGAGATATTGCCGGTACGTTGGCAAGCATCGCATGTCTTAACGAATTCTATAGCATCCTCAACTACCGTAGGCCAAAAGAAACCGCAATCAAAGACCTTTTGTGCGATAGTGTGTGCACCATGATGACCTCCCGTCAACCCCTCATGCACATGCCTCAGAATATCTAGACCCTCTTCCTTACGAACACACCTCCTAAGAATACGGTCACCTCCTATCCTAAAAAGGTGGGGATCATCCCATATGTACTTCCTCGCATCCCTAAACAACTTCTTCTTTTGTTGGGCATTCATATCCTTCATGACATACCCATTGGCAAGATAATTTGCTAAGTCACTAAACCAAGGTAAACCCTCTTTCTCAGCCGCTACAAAATCTATGGACTCGTGAGGGAATCTATCTCCTATTGCCTCGTCACGAATCTCCTCCCTACTCGGATCCTCTAATCGTGAAAGATGGTCCGCTGCTACGTTTTCTGCTCCTTTCTTATCCTTAATTTCTATGTCAAACTCGGAAAGAAGAAGAATCCAACGTATAAGACGAGGCTTAGCGTCCTTCTTTTGGAAGAGATAACGCAAAGCTGCATGATCGGTGAACACTATGGTTTTTGAAAGCACGAGGTACGAACGAAACTTATCGAAAGCAAAGACGACAGCTAGGAGTTCCTTCTCGGTGGTGTTGTAGTTCTCTTGCACGTCGTTGAGGGTTTTACTCGCGTAATAGATTGGGTGAAAGTGGTTCTCCCGTCTTTGACCCAAGACCTACCCGACCGCGTAATCGCTCGCGTCACACATGAGCTCAAATGGTAAGCTCCAATCGGGGGATACAAGGATGGGTGCACTCACTAGTTTCTCTTTAAGGAAGTCGAAGGCTTGAAGACACTCCTTGTCGAAGACAAAAGGGACATCTTTCTCAAGGAGTCGAGTCATGGGGCGAGTGATTTTGGAAAAATCCTTAATGAAACGCCTATAGAAACCCGCATGACCTAAGAAGCTACGAATCGATTTCACACTAGTCGGTGGAGGAAGCCTACTAATAGTATCTATTTTGGCTCTATCTACCTCTATACCGAAACTAGAAATCTTATGTCCTAAGACAATCCCCTCCGTAACCATGAAGTGACACTTCTCCCAATTAAGCATCAACTTCGTCTCAACACACCTCTTCACCATCCTAGCTAGGTTACCTAAACAATGATCAAACGAATCGCCATAGACCGAGAAATCATCCATAAAGACCTCCATCGAACTCTCAACCATATCTTGAAAAATGGCGATCATACATCGTTGGAAAGTAGCCGGAGCGTTACATAATCCAAAAGGCATGCGTCGGTACGCATACGTGCCATATGGACATGTAAAGGTCATCTTCTCTTGGTCCTCCGGCGCGATAGGAATTTGGAAGTAGCCGGAAAAACCATCAAGGAAACAATAAAATTGTTGCCCCGCGAGACGCTCTAGCATTTGGTCTATGAATGGGAGTGGGAAGTGGTCCTTCCGGGTAGCGTCATTGAGCTTACGGTAATCAATACATACACGCCAACCGGTGACTGTACGCGAAGGGATGAGCTTGTTTTTTTCGTTAACGACGACAGTCATCCCCCCCTTCTTGGGGACGACTTGGGTAGGACTCACCCAAGAAGAATCGGATATCGGGTAAATCAAACCGGCTTCCATCAACTTCAACACCTCCTTCCTAACTACTTCCTTCATGTTGGGGTTTAGGCGTCTTTGTGGTTGCACCACCGGTTTAAACTCATCCTCCATGAGAATCCGGTGAGTACAAAAAGTAGGGCTAATCCCCTTAATATCGGACAACCTCCAAGCTATAGCCTCCTTGTGCTCTTTTAGCACCTCAATTAACTTCCCCTTCTCCTCCTCCGTCAATTTGGAAGAAATTATGACGGGCATACTAGAATTTTCTCCTAAGAAAGCGTACTCTAGATGTGACGGAAGGACCTTAAGCTCTAGGGGCGTAGTATCTACGGGTTTGCTCTCACTCTCGTCCCTAATCTCACTTAGCTCTAAAGTTTCGGGAACCCAAGTCGGCTCTACTTCCTCACTCTCGTCATCCAACTCCTCGTTATCTACTCCCTCACTAACTAGATCGGCTCCACTAATGAAACCTATGCACTGATCAACGCACGATATGAAAGAATCTAAGAAGTAAACGGAGTGACACGGACCACTATAATCATCACTACCACTAGGGTGTTGCATAGCTCTATCTATCTCAAAGGTGACGATCTCATCGCCCGCACGAAGTGAAATCTTACCGTCAAAGACATCGATGATTGCCTTTGTGGTTCGGAGGAATGGACGGCCTAGTATGATCGGAACTCTCTCGTCAGCCTCCATGTCTAAAACCACGAAATCTACGGGGAACACTAATTTATCTACCTTAACGAGCAAATTCTCTATGATTCCACGAGGATATTTGACCGAACGGTCGTCCAAGGACAACGACATGCGAGTAGGAGTAAGCTCACCTAGACCTAATTTCTCATAAAGAGAGAATGGCATCAAGTTGATGCTCGCACCTAAATCGGCTAAAGCGTGAGCGGGAGTGATGGCACCCCCGAATAAGCACGGAATGGTGAATGTACCCGGGTTAGTTAGTTTCTCTGGTAGCTTATTCAAGACCACCGCGGAACAACCTCCGGTCAAAGGAATGTTCGAAAACTCACCTATCCTATCCTTACGCTTAAGAAGGTCCTTAAGGAATTTGGCGTATTTGGGCATGGACTGTAAGGCCTCGATGAACGGAAGATTGATCTTCAATTGCTTGAACATCTCAAGAAATTTCCCATATTCCTTAGCATATTTTTGGTGCTTAAGGCGGGCGGGGTATGGGACGCGTGAATGATCAACTAACGGAGACGGCTTTACGACTATTGGTTGCTTCGCTACCCTCTTTTCCACTTGAGGTTCCTCGGTGTGTGCGGTACTTGCTGGGTCTAGCCTAATGTGCACTTTACCGGGAGCCTCCATCTCTATCTCCTCATCTACGGGTTCCTCATCCTCTACCTCTACACTCTCGGGTATCACTACCTCTCCTAAGGTCCTACCACTACGGGTCGAGATTGCCTTCAATTGGCCGGAAGGGTTCGGCTTTGTGTTGCCCGAAAATTGACCGGGAGGTCATTCTTGCAGCTGGCGTGCAATGTCCCCGACCTGCCTTTGAAGGTCCAAGAAATTAGAATGGTTATTCTTGAGGTATGTAGCATGTTCTTCTAAGGTTCTTTGGGTGGACTGGTCCTTAACTAGAATTTGGGATAACATAGCTTTAATCTCGTCTAGACCACTACCCAAATCTTGATTTTTTGAACCCTGATTATTTGACCCCCCACTATTGAACTGACCTCCTGTATTTGAACCTGACCCTGAACTACCAAACTGACCCTGCTGATTTGAACTCCCACTTGAATAGAAACCTTGCCCCCTGCTTTGATACTGGCCTGATGGGAAACCAGGGGGATTACCGGAAGAGCGGAAATTATTATTACTACGCCAGTTAGAGTTATTATTAAATGGGTTAGTGGGACCTCGGTTTTGACCTGCGATGTACTCGACCTGTTCTAGGGTAAGTGTTGGACATTCTACGGTATCATGACCTCCCCTACAAACCTCACACCTATCGACCTTTTTCTTAATTTCTAATAACTCTTTGGTGATATAATCAAGTTGAGATGCTACCTTGGAATCCGAGCCAACTTGGTTTACTCCTCGAGCGGCTGAGGAAGTACTAGTAACATGAATGGAAGTCCTGCTGGTAGCACTATGATCGATATCAGCATGAGCAAAACTCTCAAAGAGATCACCGATTTCTTGCCCATGAGATGGCCTCCTGCAGAGGTGTCGAATCGGGCCTTACACTCGGGGGTGAGACCATTGTAGAATTTCTCTACAAGTGCCCAATCAGACAACCCGTGTTGGGAACAACGTGAGAGTAGGGTTTGAAACCTCTCCCAAGCTAAGTGATAAGGTTCGTCAGACTCCATCCGGAATGAATGGATCTGATCACGAAGGCGAGATGCCTTAGCAGGTGGAAAATACTTAGCTAGGAAGGCATCCCTAAGTCCAGCCCATGTGGTAAAAGTACCTGCCGGCTGCGAATCAAGCCAAGTGGCTGCGCGGCCAGCAAGTGAAAACGGGAAGACTTGGAGATAGCGGGCATCAAGGTTAACACCTTCGATGCTGAAGGTGTTGCAGAGGCGGGTGAGACGGTTGATGTGGGCGGGCGCATCCTCGTCATCACGACTGTGAAACTGACAAGAGTTGTTAATGGCGGTCATGATGTAGGAAGGTATTTGCCAAGACTTGTCATTGGTGATTTCGGGAAGGATGATGGGTGAGTTAGCGGTATAACCCGCGGTGGAGCGTTGGTGGACAGTTTGGTTGTTGGCCATTTGGAAATAGTGTGGCGGACTCGGAGGACGGGAAGTAGGTGGGGAGTTATTGGGTGAAGACCTCGGTGTGAAGTCAAAGCTTGGTGGTATTGATTGGGATGTAGAGTCAGAAAAGGCGAAAGATGAAGATGAAGGAGTACTAACCTTTAGAGAAAAAGACGAGAAGGAAGACTTGTCCGTAGGCGGCTTCGGCGGAGGTCCTTGTGAACGCGTACGGGGCATCCACTGCAAAACCGAAAACAAACAAGTAAGACGACTCTAAAAGATACTGACTAAATAAAAATAAATAATAAAAATAAAAAGACACTTAATTATTTAGACTCCTACGACTCAAACAGAGTAAATAGCACGTATGATGTCAATTAAGTCCAAACAAAAAAATTAACGCAATTGCCAGAGAGAGTCCCCGGCAACGGCGCCAAAAACTTGGTGTGCTAAAAAGTAGTTTAATAAAATTAACTAAATTAACCTAATTCTAGACTCTAAGTAATACTCTAGACTCACTAAGACACACTAAACTACTAACCGGCAAGTGTACCGATCGACTCTAGTATAGCTAATGTAAGCCCGGATATCGAACCCACGAGACTCTATCGAATTACGTTAACGACTCTATCTAGACTATGACTGACACTGACTGAACTAATTGTTTAATTGTTTGGGGGGGGGGGGTTCTAAAAATCCTAAAAATGTAATTAAATTAAACTAAATTAATTTACTAAATTAACAAATACGAATTAACTTGGACTTTTACTCAGATGGTGGAAACACTACCTAGACTGGAATCCTGATTGCTTTTAGTAATGATTTTATCTGGAAATTGTTTACTATGGAACCGGGATCATAAAGTTCTCACCTCTCATGATATCTTAAGGACTCCTAACCCTTCTCAAAAGCACGCTATGATACCCTAAAGGTTGTTTGGATTACCGGTTATTAGACTCTCTTTCAAGACACCTAACGGATTTATGAAAGTACCCTTAGAGGCTTACTCCCTTTCGAGACCTAAACCAAGGATAGAGTTGTTTTCTCGATTAGACTTGCTAGACGATAGCCAAAAGGTTCACTCCTAACAAAGCTCCTACCTTTCAGTTTAATGACTTAGACCTAGCAATAATCTCGCACCTTTCAGCTATTGATGATTAGTAGAACACTTGATTTTATAAGATTACTAAATATTACTTCTAAGGTTTAATGGCCAATTTAACCCTAAAGATTGAAGATTTATTTCGTGATATAGACACTCACCAAAATCTAAAACCTAGCAAGACTCTATTATGTGATAAAGACCGTCACCAAGAATCTCACGAAGCAATAAACAATATTCAAACAATATCAAATATGCAAACACATCTAATCAATAGCACAAATCGTCTACAATTCATAAATAATCCATAAAATCCATAAATCCATAATAAAAATCAGAACTTAAGACAATCATTCATCTAGTCTAGGTAGTACGATAAATTTAGCCAATCAAAGTCATAGAAAACATCAAGAATGAAGTATAATCAAGAACACAAAACATAGTTTAAAGAAAGAGACGAAAGTAAAGACACCCGAATGACACAAACGTGACCCGAATGATTCTCCCGACTTCAATCCTTCAACCAGCAGCTCCAAGAACTCAGAAACGCCTCAATCAATGCTCCAAAATCGCCCAGGGTTCTGTTCATTCGTAACTAGGGTTTAGGTTAAACACACTTAAGTATTTATATGTTTCACTTAACAAATCCAAACCCAGCAGCTGCAAGTCTGGGCTCAACACATACTCGCGGGGCGCGATAAAATCATCCATGTTAGTCGCGACCCGCGACCGTCTTCTTTACGCCAGCACATTTAACAGTCTCTCGCCTCCCGCGAGAGACATTACATTTATTGTCGCGGCCCGCCAGAAGCCACTTTTCCAGCACTTTCAACGCGCTTCAGCTCCCGAGCACTCCAATACGTTCCAGGACTCGACTTTTTCATGTTTCAGCTTGTTTTCCTCACTTTTCAGCTATTTCTACGATTCAAGACCTGCAAAACGCAATTGGATTAGAAGTACGCAAATTCTGACGAAAACCAAACTAACACTAACGAAATTATACAAACTGTACACGATAAAAGAATGTATTTTGCAATGCATCAATATACATTTGTTTTTCCATGTTTAGAGACACACTATTTTAATAAAACTTAAATAAAAAGAAATTTTATTTAAATTGTTTATCTTTTTATTTAAAATCTATTTAGGGTTTTGAATTATATAATTCCCTCAAATTTTATACCAATATACATTTTTGACACAATGTTATAAATAAATAAATAAATAAAATAGATTTATTTATTTTAATAAATATATATCATATTACTTTTAAAGACACATTATTTTAAATAAATAAATGAAAGAAACTTATTTATTTAAATTATTTAAACTAAAGAACTAAAACAATTAGCATACACTTTGAATTTACTTTATTAATAAACTCTTATTCAAAAGCAAACACAAACATATACACATACTGTACAAACCTTTTTGTACAAATCCACACACATCAAAACCCGTTAAACCCTAGACTTGCCTTAGACCTTGTGCATGATAATAATTCAAGTTCATACATTTTCACTTTAGGTTAATCCTGAGATTTGCAAATCACTTGTGTTGCCTACAGCTCGTGTTAACTACTTCATTTGATACAAGTGAGTGTACATAGCCCCTTTTACTTTTTGTACACTTTTGGAGTGAAACATGATACTCAATAAACTCTATTTGCAATTACACACGTTCAATTCTACAATATGATCATATGTGTTTATTTGTGCTTTATGCTTGAATGCTATTTGTTAAGGCTACATATACATGGCACACTCGTTCAATCCTTAATACATTACATTAGGATAACCTTTGTGTTATGCCCTACATCAGGATAACATGTGTATGTCCTACATCAGGATAACATGTGTTGTTATGCCCTACATTAGGATAACATGTGTTGTTATGCCCTTCAGTTACAAGGTTTGATTTGTGCACCTAGCTTAACTTAGATTCTCCATAAAATGCTTTATAAACCATGTATCATATGAATTGTACAAAACATTTGAAATCCATTTGTTGTGTCAAAACCTATGTATGCTCACCAACTTTTTAGTTGACCATATTTTAATCATGTTTCAGGTACGAACGTTTGAGTTGATCAAGATTGCTTCACTTAAGTTATGGACCTAGTTAATTTAATAAAAGAACTCATTTTTGTATTTCAAATTTCTTGTATTGTGAATTTGGTTTATTTGGATTATGAAATGAAATGTGATGCTTTAATATATTACAACATAGTCAACCATGTGCTCATGAACAGTCTCTATGTCCCGTCCCGACATTTCTACCGTCGGTTGGGGTGTGACACCAGCTAACCCCAAGAAGCTTCTAACTTCCGATGAGTGATAAAGAGTGTGTTTATAGAGATGCTAAGAAGAAATTGATTAACTAACCTTACAACTAAACACAACTCAAAAGAAACTTTCCTCAGAAAAATTAACTATTGAAAACTACTGCTACTCGTCCAAGGCAGTAGAAAACATGATTGAGAAGCTACTGGAAGGAAATGGGAAAGGGACAAAGGGGTTAGGGTATAACACAATCCCACCACCTTTTAATGGAAATTTCTCTAGTTTGTCTCTCACTACAACTGAAATTGCAAATGAGGCCAATATGGTTTATGGGAAGGGATTGAATTGTGCTTCATCATCTGCTAGTGAAAGTAAACCTATTGTCGAATCAAAATTTAAATGTGTGAACAATTCTGACAAATTTACCTCATGTGCAGCCAAGTAGAACTTAAGGATTGTGATAGTGAGGATGATGAGTGGGAAGAAGATGTTAAGGGCAAAAATAAAGTTATTTCTGATTTTTCGTCTAATTCTGGTAAAACTGTGTGTTTAAGAGCAACAAACCTGTTTTGAATGTTTGTAGTGGTGTGTAAGACAATTCTTGTTTTAAAATTAATTCTGATTTTGTTGCATGCAATGTTAAGAAAACATGTGGCAAATTAAATTTTGTTAAACCAGATACAGATGGAAATGATGAAAAGTACATCTTCAAGTATTCAAACAGAGATCTTCTGAAACAAAATAAGCAAAACAAACAGGTTGAAAAACCAAAGGTGGTTGTGAAATCTGAAAATGTTAAGCAACCACTTTTGACAAAAGGGGAATTTAGTTCCATGATCATTCTCATAAGCAAAATAACTAAACAAAATGTAATGGTCATTCTAGATATTAGAAGCCTCGTCATTCGCATTCATCTTCATCATCATGGTTCGACAGACCAGGATATGCTCCTTATGCTAGGAAGCATACATGCTACACATGTGGCAAAGCTGGTTCACATTGCAAGAAATTGCATACATCATCCTTATGAGCCTTATTATTTGCAAGATCAGAGGGCTACACCAAAGGAAAAGTATTATTCTAAGCCATGAAGGCGGAAAAACCCAATGCAATGAACAATAAGTATCCCAAAGTTAAGCCTTCTGACAGTGATTAGAATGTTGCTAAGAACAAACAAAAGGTTTTTCGTGAAAACAAGCAGTGTAAAGAATCAAAACAAAAAGGAAACCTAAAATTAGTACTTCTCAAGTTCCTAAAAGGTTTGTTAAACCTACGCAAATTTGGAGAATTAAATCAAAAGTTGTTGAATCACCAGTGTTAGATAACGATAAAGATATGTGTTTACATGAAGTATCTTATATTGATGCATCAGAAGTGCCCAGGACCACCATGGCTTGGGTATCAATTACTAATTAATCTCCTCATTCATGCAGGAACAACCAGGGAAGACTGTCAACAACCTCTGGTATGTTGATAGTGGGTGTTCCAGGTGCATGACGGGAGACACCACTCTGTTGCATGATATCAAATCTTTTAACGGATGGTATGCTTCCTTTGCAGAAGATGTAGGAGGTATAATCAACAAGAAAGGTATTATTACTAATGGTACATTGTATTTTGATGACGTGAACTACATCAAAGAGTTAACACATAGTTTGTTGAGTGTTAATCAAATCTGTCACAAAAAGTTTTCAACACATTTTACAAATAAAGAGTGTCTGATTTTAAAACCATTAGATTTTAATGAGAACACCTAGAAGAAATAATTCGTATGTGATAGACATGAATAATCATTATGTTCATGAAAATGCATGCTTGTTTTCAAATCTTCTGAGAATGATACGCGTTTGTGGCATCGTCGGTTAGGACATGCTAATCTGAAAAACTTAAATAGAATTGCTAAGGGAAATCACGTAAGGATCTTCCTATCAAAGAGTATTTCTCAATAGAAAAATGTATTCCTTGTGCCAAGGGAAAACAGCACAACAGTCTTCACAAACCAAAGTTGTGTAACTCAGTTGAATCGATTATGCAATTGTTTCATATGGATTTTTTCGGTCCGGTGAATGTGATGAGCATTGGCAAACGGTCATATTGTTTAGTTATTACTGATGATTATTCACGCTTTACTTGGGTTTTCTTTTTGTTTAAGAAAAGTGAAACTGCAGAGTTACTTAAATAGTTCATAATCTTGATTGAAAATCAGACAGACCTCAAGATTAAGGTAATTCGAAGTGACAATGGAACATAATTCAGAAATACCATACATGATAATTTTTGTGCAGAAAAAGGCATTACAAGGCAGTACAGTGCAGCTAGAACTCCACAACAAAATGGATTGGCTGAGCGAAGAAATCGCACTCTCATTGAAGCTGCACGTACCATGCTTTCGGATTCTAAACTGGTTTTAATTGGTTTTTTGATGAGTTATCAAGATATTTAGGAATTCTCAAATGATCCACTCCCTATATATATATATATATATATATGATTTGTATATTTTATAAACCATTTTTTTAAAGTATAAACCAATAAACTAAATTATGGCCTCATATTTATTATAATTTAATGGGATGTTGACTTTTGATGAAGTAATTAAAATAAGATCAAAATAAATGTGTGGTCAGAATTTGGTTTATTAGTTTTTTAGTTTACAAAATATGCACTCCCTATATATATATATATATATATAATTTGTTATATATATAAGTAGGTTAAAAACTTATATTTACACGAGTTGAATAAATGATATATTAAATAGTTAATAATGAAGATTTATGAATTATAAAAAAATATTAAATGGTAATGAAGATTTAGGAATTAATAAATGAAATATTAAATAGTTAATAATGATATTAAAAATAAACGAGAAAAGAAAACTTAGGCTCACAAAATTATGATACGTGCACAACCAGTTAGGCCAAAGAGTAGTGGAACCACCATATTAGCGTCACCTCATTTCGACTCCACTTCTATATTAGAGGGGTGTGGTTCCACTCTCCACACCAAGTGGAGCTACTAAGTCATTTTTATTTTAAATACAAATAATATTTTTGTATTTTAATTGTTTGTAAATAAAAAAAAATATAATATTAGATTAGTTACTGATACAAGTACTTGATAAAACCTTATACAAGACCAAAAAATATTGTACTTTGAAACTAACTCGCTTTTCAATGAAATTTATACCGGAATTTTCATAAAAAAACACCGTGTATTTAGATTTTTTTTAAAGTTAACAAGCACAGGTTATTAACGAAAACCATTTGAGGTGCTTAATTATTTATTGATTCAAAAAATTTAATAAAAAATCAAAAAACTAAGAAGAATAAATAATGAAAAGCAAATTCAAACATTTCCACAATTGTGAAAATCTACACGGAAATGCCCCACGGCCAGTGGCGAAGCTTGAAGAAAAACGCAGGGGGGTCGGGATTTTTTTTTTCTATCAGGGGGGCCAGAACTATAAAATTTTCGGCTGAATACGTATAAATTAACACTACTGAGCGAAAAATCAGGGAGGCGCCCTCCGGGCCTTAACTATATTTCGCCCTTGCCCACGGCCGTGGACCACGCAAGGGCGGCGTGGTGTTCCACGGCCCACGAGCTCCAAATCAGATACAACGGGTATACCGAAAGCCCTGAATTGTGTTTTCATTCAAAATGGATAAAAATTTAGACATAAAAGTCTATGTGAAATTTGATGTTATGGTTTGAAAATTTAAAATTAATTTTTCCACTATAACATTAAATTTTGTGTTTAATGTGAGCCCGACATGTTTCCTTATATAATACATGATATTAGTTGCTTGAATTTGAAATATATTTTCTTTCATAATCATCCAGAAATGTTTCCTTTTCCAGTTTCTGCCTCCGCCTACATCTCAACCTCCGATGAAGTTCCTATCGAAGTTCATGGATGTTTACGAATTCACCACGATGGTCGATTTGAAAGATTGGCTGGACTTAATACTATCCCCGCAGGGACCGACCAATTAACCGGCGTCCAATCAAAAGACGTAGTCATCTCACATGAAACCAACCTATCTGTAAGACTCTATATTCCCAAATCCGCCATGCAAAATCAGAAACTACCCACTCTAATTTACTACCACGGCGGTGGCTTCTTGACAGAATCCTCCGCCTCGACCACGTACCACCCGACACTTAACTTAATCACATCAGAATCCAACGTAATTACCGTGTCTGTTGACTACAGGCTGGCACCAGAATACCCTATCCCAATACCATACGAGGACTCATGGGATGCAATCAAGTGGGTGGCTAGCCATGCTAAAGCAAATGGCCCCGAGCCATGGTTAAACACGTACGCTGATCTTCATAATGTGTTTCTTGCTGGAGATAGTTCTGGGGCTAACATAGCCCATAACATGGCAATCCTAGTCGGGTTGAACCCGACTAGGATTAATCTCAAGGGTGTTATTTTACTCCACCCGTATTTTCAAGGAAATGAACCCATTGGACCAGAGTTGGGGAAAGATCGTGATTTCAAAGCAGCTGCGGATTTGACATGGAAGTTGGCAAGTGGAGGAAGGGTCGGGCTAGATGATCCGGTATTTAATCCGGCTATGGACCTGCGGATTTCAAAATTTGGGTGCTCCAAGATACTCATGTGTGTTGCTGAGAAGGATAAATGTAATGTTAGGAGTTTGAATTACAAGGAGGTGATGGAGAAGAGTGGGTGGAAAGGAAGGTTTGAGGTGATGGAGATTAAAGGACAAGGACATACGTTCTTTTTGTTTAATACTTCATGTGAAAACGCACGTGCTTTACGTAGAAGGATTTGTGATTTCATTAATCCAATCCGTAGCAAGGTATAATCATTTGTCTAGTTGAATGGAATGGAATTAGAAATCGATAATGGAATAAACTATGAATATGTATTGAATAAGCCATATTAATATGTAATTTCACCGTTAAGTTATATATGAATAAAGTAAATTATTATGTTGAACTAGTTTTGATTTCAAATCAATTTGTGAAACTAGTTAAAATTAAGCAAGGATAGCATGTTTCTATCTTGTAAATTATGAACATGGACAAATTAATACTAGGGATATTTTCAGTATCTGAGGTAAAATTTGTTCATGTACATATATCCCAGCATTTGTAGTCACAAACATCTGTAAATATGTCTTCTTACTCATGCATCCTTACATTTTCAGTAGAGGGGATGGAGATTCATCTACATTTCTTTTGTGTGGTAGTACTTCTATATTTACAGTGGATGTTAGGGTGGTGGGGGTGGCCGGGGATTGGTTAAATGAGTTTTGAGTTTATGGGGTACGGTAAATGGTGGTTGTGAGAATTGCGAGAAGATATCCTTAGCTCGAATATCGAAAGTTTAGTTGTTGTGAGATTTGAGAAAATTGTAAGAATGGTGGATGTCGCGGATATCCAAAGTTTGAAAACAGAATTAGGCTTGGGTACTCATCGGGAGTGTCTTCGTTTAGCAATTGCATAAATCGGGTTTTGTTTGGTTCATGGTGGTAAGAAATGTAGAAAGAAATAATGAGGGAAACGAAAGTAGAGTGATATGGAAGTAAAGGGAAATTTATTAAAGTTTATAATTTATATACGTTTAAATAATATATAAATATTTATATAGTTATTTTTATAATTTAATAGGTTTAAAAGTTAAAAACTATTATTCATAATTTAATAAGTTAATAAAATATACAACTTTTTATATATTTATTTAATAAATATATTTTATAGAACATATATTATATAAATATTTATATTTTTTTGTTAATTTCCAAGTGTAAAAAAATAAAAAATGTCCGTTTGTTCGTCCTCACGAACACCTCCCAATGAACAACTCAAGAAACGAGGTTGTGTGTAATTCGACGCCTGTGAGCGGATCTATCCACTGCCACGTCGACGGTCCGTGGCTCCATAAACACCCTTTTACGGATGGTCTAAATTATCTAATACTCCTTTACAAAAAGTTTTAGGAGGATACATATGTCTTTTCACACTTTTTTTAAGACGCCGGAGCTGGCCAGTTTTAAGACGCCGGAGTTTTTTCCGTTCACCGTAACTGACCATAAACCCTAAGCGCTTCGTGTGCCCCCATTGAATACGATCCACCCGTTATCAAGAGCTCATCATCATCAATCGCGCCTTCTATCGTTTCTTCCTAATCGAATATAACCTTCCGATTTTCTTCAAACTTCAAACAATCAATCCATCTAGGGAGGATTCTTTGTTTAGATTTAGGGTTTTTTTCTTTACATCTTTCTTTTAGGATTTTGATTTGTTTTCTGTGCTGGAGAAGAGGATGAAGGGAGTCAAAGAGGATGAAGAGAGTCAAAAAGGAAAACGAAGAGTTTGAAAGAGGGGCGGCAGCCCTCTCCGGCAACCACCTCCGGCGAATTTTCGTCAAACCTCTCCAATACTTCAAACTCATCTCAAACTGGTTCGTCTATTTTGCCCTAATTTATCTGAATTTTGTTGTTCATTAACATTTGAAAGGTCTGTGATTTGTATATCCATATCTGTTGCATTAGGCTTATAAATATGCTGCTGATTTTGTTGTTCATTAACCTTTGAAATCCTCTGCTATGTAGATCTGAATTGAAATTGATTTTGTGATGTGTGTGATATTTTCACTGAGTCAGATTATATAGGTATAGAAGGATTCTATTGACATGTTTGAGTTGAGGATAGGATTCATGTGGTGTCATTAATCTGGATGATTTGGAGATCCAAAACATCTGTTCTTTTGGAATCCATGCTTTTGCTATTGTGAATACAAAAGTTCGACATGCAACGTCATGCATCCCTTTCATTTTGTTGCTAAGTTCTGGAACAAGCTTCTGTGAACTTTGTTATTAATTTATGCATGAAGATAATGATCTTGAAATTATGCAGATTTCAGTTTCTGAGGGACCTCATTCCTGAAAACGATCAGAAAAGAGACAGGGCTTCATTCTTGTTGGAGGTTTGTATCCTTGCTGCTGCATACAACTTTTCTTATAGTTTTTTGATGCTTGAACATGACTTTGGGAGCGTGTTTGTTAATGTAGGTCATACAGTATATCCAGTTTTTACAAGAAAAATTGCAGGTGTATGAAGGAACTTATCAAGGTTGGAGTCTAGAGTTCAGTAAATTGATGCCATGGGTAAAATTCATAATCATCATATCTGCATTTTGTTTTTTACTATATTGTTCTTACTTGTTTGGGTAGAAGTTGTGTATTGTCATGCTTTAACAGTGATTTTACCAATGAATTTGGTCTGCTTTAAATATCTGTTTGTTATGTTTTTGTTACTGGGTGGGGTTCTTTTGTTTCTTTCTTTGGCAATTGATGATGTGCACTGTGTCCCTGTTATCACACATCCAATTACCAACCAAAGGGTCTTGGAGATATAATGTGTTATGTATGAGTTTCTCATTGTAAGGGTTCAGGAAGGGTTAGATGTGTTTCTAATGAGCTCCGGAATTTTACTAACATACTTTATATTAATATAGTTGGAATCTGCTTGTTGTCTTCACTCTGTTGCTGAGGTTAAAGTAGGCTTTTGCTTAATGAGTTTATGCCATGCAATATCATTAAATTTTTTTGATTCAGTTTATGTTCTAAATTCTAAACTTGGTGGGCATGATTGTTCTCGAATAAAAGTACTGGTTATAAGTCATCTAAGTTAGGATGCTGCTTGCCAGATATATTCACTAAAGGACTGTGACTAATATGGCATGTATTCAAAATCTAGCACAATCATTTACATAGTTGTAATTTTAAACAAACAACCAGTGATAGCACATGCAATGGGAAGATCTACATATAGATGATTCCATTAGGAAGACAAAATGAATCTTAGATTGAGGTTTTCAAGTTCATGACAGAAATTATCTTAGTCAGCTAAACTGTTTATAAGATGATGATGTATAAGGAAATGCATATCAAGTGAAGCTTTAGACTACTTACTAACAAATGCAAGTAATTATTCACGGTTGTGTAGACCTATAGATTTTTTATTTTTCATTTCTGTGTATTAAACGTATACACTAAACCAAGGCATAACTTAGACATGTCTGATGGAGCTAGGACTTTCATTAAAATTGAATTGCTGGATTATCATATCTTAAAATGTGCAACTTACTGAAAATGATGGGACTTTTGTTTTTTGACATTGACAGGCTATGTGCATTGACTTTTGCTTACTGAATTAATCTGAGCTTGTTTGGTTAAAGAACATAACTTCATGTTTCTGTTCATCATAGCCTTTTTTTAGTGAATATATTAGATGAACTAGATGAGTTTGGGTAATATGGTATTGGTTCATGTTGACATAGTTATTTAGTGAGCTTTCCTACTAAATAGAGTTATCATGCAACTGCATGAATTACTCTATTTTGACTTTTTGCATCTTTTTAGTGCAAATTTCATGTCACTTAGAGTTATCATTATTCATATTTACAATGTTTGGATGAGTGGATAGTTATTATGTTCTTTTGGCTTCACATTCTTGCAGTAATGTAGGAATATAAATGTTTGAACCTTCTTGTAAAATGCATATATAACACATGTATCTTTGTTGATTGAAAATGAAAATTAATGCTTTTGTTCTTCATTGTAATTTGGTTGAAATTTTGTGAAGCACTATGCCATTGGAATTGTACATTTAGCTTTGGGTATTTTTATTTTTATGTACTGCTGCTTCTTGTACTAAATGACCAATTTTTGTTTATAAACTTAAATAACATGTTAAATGCTTCTTGTCAAGATCCCTTTGCATTTATCTTCCTAAACTGTATTCAGGAACTTCATGTTTAGACAATTGTAGTTGGGTAGTTGTTAAGTACTGCAGATTTATTTATATACTTTTATACTTTATCCAGGATGGAAGTATGATGCAAACACCAGGCAATGTTATCAGATAAATTAATGAAAGTGTCAAGAGTTGGAATTATGTATCACAAGTGAATCACACTAATGAGATTTTATCCGGTTGGGATCAGGCTTCACTGGAAAACTACGGGTATCCATCACATATGGTTTTTGATCCTCAATACCCTGGTTGGTATTATGACATGAACACTCAAGAATGGTGCTCTTTAGATGCATATAATTCCTAACAAATCGTTCAGGCGCGTGAGGTAAATTTGTCTGTTTATTTTTTATGTCATTGGTTTTCTGCTTCTGTTTTAGTAGAATGCTAATACGAACGTGTTATTCTTTTGCACTCTACCTTTTTCAGGCTAGACATCATGTAGATTCTGTTGAAAGAAGGCCACTTCTTCATACCTGAGCTGAAAGTGGTACATTGCAGGCAAAAAAAAATTTTCTATAAAGGGTCAAATTAAAAGACTTACCTAATAGAATGAAACGGGTCAAACAGTTTAAAGTCGCTTGAAGCTTTAACCAAGTGTTTTTAATGATTTGATCTTTTAAATTAATTTATTCAGACAAAATAGATATGATTTTAGTAGTATAGTACTATAGTTCCTCGAATCGTACTTAATACATTAATCATTTATTAAAAATTCAAAAAATATGGACAAAAGGGTACTCCCGACATTGTCCAACCCAGTTTTGACATGTTATTCAACCCACCCATTTTGCTACCCGATCATTGTTGGCATCTATCTGCAACTAAAATTTTGAGCACAGGAAGGCATATTGGGCATAGGAAGGAAGGCATTTTGATTAACATGTCAAAACTGGGTTGGAGTTCCATCTATCCGTAACCAAAATTTTGGCATCTATCTGTAACCAAAATATGATACTTGGTAAATACAGAATCATCCAGGTTGTTTTTTTTTTAAATTTTGGCATCTATCTGTAAGTTAAATTAGAACATACACACTTTATTTTTCATGATCACAAATATTTAATTTTGTCTTTTTGTCATTTTTTATTTTGTTATATAGATGGAGATATTAGGCATGCCACCTTCCTCATCATACCCCTCACAATCGTCCTAGAATGACTGTGTTAAGCAAGCTTCTTTATGGAACAATGCAAGTTAAATCTTATGATTGCCTTGATTTGCCACATTATCATATGTTTTTTGTTTCATATTTTTAAAATTTTATTTTTTATTTTTTATTGATAGATGCATCAGCAAGACCCGCAAAGGTTGTGAAAGATGGAGTGATGAATGGGCCCTGTTTGACAACAACATTATATCAAAATAGTTGAGGGAATATCCACAGCTTCACAGCCATAACTCCATGTGCTCTATTTGATATATTGTCACCGCCTTACTCTTCTAAAGATGGTCGACATGGCACTTATTTCCGCAGGTCACTTGGTGTAAATCTACCTTGTAAGTCAACTTTCACTTTTTCATGATGGCCTAATTTAGGGTCTAAAAGATTGCTAAACATATATGTAACACCTAGAAATACTATTGGACTTTCTCGACCCGAAAACCGTGATAGTGAATCAACATGTCCCAACCTTCACTTCTTCATTAATTAATTAAGCCAGCAAATCTATAAATTGGGGGGGAATATGGAACCTTTTTGTTTTGACTTTTTAGGACTTTGAGTAGTGATATAGGTGCTTTTCCACTCTTATGATCTGGCATCATACATTTTAGAGGTTGAAAAATAGGCCACTCGGGTTGGATAACGGGTCAAAACTGGGATTTTTTTGTATGGGTTTGAAAAGGTCGGGTTGGCCCGAAAAGGGTTTTTTTAATCTCAGTGCTTGCAATGTGAATTGATTTTTTGTAAATACCTAAATTTTATCACATCATTTATATTGGAATTCTGAATATCAAAATGCAAGTTCATTGGGTAGATTAACTGTCAATAATTTACTAGATGTGTTGTTGATTTCAAACCAGAATACTAACATTTCATATCAAAGAAATCATTGTTCTAAGATTAGAAATCAACAGTTTTCAGGAGTGAAGTTTGAACAATTTTGGATAAAAACTGACTTGCATTTATATTTTCAGTTTGATGATATTGGTGATACAACTTTTTTTGTGTATACAACTACTGTCAAATATGAAAAAACTTTACTATTTTCGCACTCTTTTAAAAGTAAAATGCTTTAGGAGGTTTTATCCATATTTTTCATATGAACTGTTGATTTTTGTTCAAATTACGTATATTTTTGTGTGCGGGTCTAGCTATCTTTTCCTGTACTCGGGTTGACCCGTACCTGCTAACCCAAATTGTCACCCCTCATCAAAACCACACTTTGGGCGACTTTCTATTCATTTGATCTATCTGCAGCGTTTTAAAAACTAAATTTTTAGCTCACTTGATAGAGATGAAGCATGACCCGTTCTTTACCGTTAAAATGGCCATCTCTATAAACCATACTCAGTAGGTTTTTTTTTTCTAGGAATTGGGTCTTGTTACTGGGACTCCAGTAGGAACTTCACTGATTGATGCTCATGTTGGCGGCGTTGGAGTGATGGAAAGTGTGTCTGGCTCTGAAGCTAATGGTTACACTTCTTCGTTTTACCTTGTTTTCTATCTGCTGTCGATGCATTATGATTATTTTTTAGTCTTGGTTTTCATTAGCATATTGTTTTTTCAGAATCTGATGATGATGATGCTATATGCCGGCGTATGGTGTTGGTATGTGGAACTTCCACAGGTCATATGGCAGTCTCGAGGAGCAAATTGTTTATCCCAGGTGTCTGGGGACCATTTTGATCTGGTACACTTTCGCCCTTGGAAAAAAGAGTTTAATATAACTAATTGAGATAATTACAGAAGTACTTTTCTGAAAAAAAAAAACCCAAGCCTAATTCTGTTTTATTTATTTCCCTTTTTTTAATATGTCTAGCTATGGTTCCTCGGCTATGGCTACTGGACTATATAGTTGTTAATCACGTTGCATCTTCACATCTTGCAAACCAAGCTGTTTCCCAAAGTAAGATCTAATTTTTCAATTAAATATTTGGAGATTGTGACTTTTTTAATAAGAGGACTGAAAATGGTTTTGGAATTGATTACATTTTTTATATATAAATTATCAAAAGTCATTAAATAGTGTCATTTGTAATATTTCAAGTTCTATCTGTTGATGCTTATGCTTCTGTGTTTAGGAAGTTTTAGTGTTTATTATGTTTTTATAAATTACAACTAAAGATTTATGTTTTAGTTTTTTAAAGTTTATATCAAGCTCTTTGATCCTAGATCTTTCAGGTGATTTGGCAGTTTCTAGGTTCAGATGATGACAAAAAAAAAATGAAAGCTCCTACCTTCCACTGATCAATGGAATGACAAACATGGCACCCATTTTCATAAAAATATACATAGCTACCATAAATGTAAAATACGTATCGATCTTTTTAGGCGTGTTACGACTTTATCTTTTGGTTACACGGGGTCACCTTTTATGTATGAATCTAATAATGTTGTAAATAAACATTTTTACACAATTAATTTGTCGGGGCCGCACATCGTACGGGTTCCCTACTAGTTTTAGATGAAGTTTGTACAACTTGTTGATTATGAAGTTTGTGGGTGCTGATGTAGGAATCATCTATGACACGACTTTAAATGTTTTGACTTTTAATGTTAAGAAAAGAACGTTGAAGAAAAAGACTCGTCAGTACCTTGCTAATCAACGAGATCAAGTAATTCGCAGCTTGCGTTGGGAGGTGCCTTTGAAGAGGTTGAAATCGATGGAAGCAAGATTCGAGCCTAAGACATCTGGTAGAGACGAATTATTTAATTACCACTACATCACGCATTAAACGTTTCAAAAACTTACATTACGAAAAATACATGATGCACAAAATTACCATGTCAATCTAAGCCCTTTTTATATACCATTAGCGTGACAAAACTGAAGACGTTTCTTATTCCCCATTGACTCCACAAATATACCCTTGTCAATATGTATCTATAACATGTGATGCATAGATATACACGTTCAAATTAGATCTATGAGTAGATAGATACTTATATTTATTCTTAAATGTAAAGCATGTTCTTTTTACCGTTAAGTTATATATGAATAAAGTAAATTAATATGTTGAACTGATTTTGATTTTAAATCAATTTGTGAAACTAGTTAAAATTAGAGATAATTGCCAAAATGAACATTTTGACCAAGAAAATTGACAAAATAAACATTGATTTTAGCCTTCTAAGTGGGTTGGCGGCTAGGTGGGTGTCGGGATGATGTCTGGCAGCTAAGTGGTTGCCGGCTAAGGTGATTGGCGGCTAGGTGGGTGCCGGAATATGTTTGGCGGCTAGACGGGTGTCGGACAGGTGGGTTGGCGGCTAGGTGTTTTCTGGCTAAGGAGGTTGGCGGCTAGGTGCTTGCCGGGTCAAACAAAAAGGTGGTACGTGGCGTCTTCTAATTGCTTCATTTAAGTATGTTCATTTTGATAAATCCAAAAAGTCAATGTTTATTTTGACATTTTTCTTAGTTAAAATGTTCATTTTGGCAATTATCTCTTAAAATTAAGCATTCTATCATGTAAAATTATGAACATATTCAAATACCGGGGATAACATGTGTTCAAGTACATGGATCTATAAGAGCATTTGTAGTGGTAAATCCAACAAACATCCATGCATGTCTACTTAGCTCATGTATCCTTACATTTTCTACATAATCATCATCGACTTTTACTTTATTTTCTGTAACCACTTTATTTATTATAACAAACCATTTAGTTTATAATGTTGTATAAATAAATATATAAAATTACGTTTAAATATTACATAATTAAAATAAATATATATATTTAAATGTTATTTAATTCGAGGGATATTGTGAATGTGAAATTCAAGCATTTAATATAATACATAACCAAATACTACATAAACTAAACTATTACACATCGCCATATTTGTTCATAATACTCGCACATTATTGTTCATAAAATTCAAGTATTTCTAGTCATTTGGCTTTTATCCACAAAGAGGATGGCCATATTCACCTTTAGATGTTTTATTTTAAGCAACTTATCCGTTTTAGAATCAAATTTCTTTATCGTATCCCCTTTTCACTAAATATATTATCAATGCTTTAGTTACATCTTCAATGACTTTCCTTTTTCCATTTGAATATTTTTTGGCCTTGGCCTTCTTTGTGCCCATTGGACGAGTCAATGTGACGTCTTGCACTTCAAGTCATCCAATTCAAAGTCCTCCGCTCTAAGAGGAGTAGCATGTAACACCCAATTTTTTAACTCGATTTAAACTTTTAAGACAATGCGAAAGTTAGGTCCCAAAACGACATTTAATGTATCCACACGTTAAGTTTTACAAACACGAACTAAACTAACATGATCACCTTAATTAATTAGTTTAAACAAAAGTTATTAACAAGTTTTCCATAACTTGTAACAACCCTCAAATAGTTTATAAAATACTCCATACAAGAAGATTAACAAATCCAATTGCAAAACATGTCCATGAGAATCCGATCCACTTGATGCGAGACCCGAGGTTTAATCCGGAGCTTTTCCTACATCAAAACATCCTACAAATCAAGTTAGTAATGATATAAAAATCCCCCAGGAGCCCCAAGGGTTAATACAAGGTAAAAACCAAAAATTTCAGTTTGGGCGTACGGGTCACCGTACCGGCCACCGTACGGGCAGTAAGTTGGGCGTACGGGTTTTTCCTGCAGCGTACCATACGCCCGACCTGCAGAACTTATGCCTTTTTCATATTTTTCATGTCGAGGCACCCCAAGTTCATATATTATGGCTTCCGTTGCTCAGTTTCTAGCCCGTGATATACTTATTAAAAGTTTTGGGCTTTCTCCGACAACATGTAATAATACCCTTACATGCCAAATCCCGACCCGTTTGCACAATTAAGCTATTAACCATCATAAACTCCTATTTAAACCATATATATGATCACCCACAAGTAATAACATATATTTATTAGTTTTTAACTCCCAAACCCGAGCACCACTACTCGTATTTTACCCTCGAAGTGTTTGACTTCAAGTTCAATCATTTAATTGTTTAGGCATACAAAGACTTATAAGTTATACATGTATTGACCCATACAATTCCTAACGTTTTACCATTCATCAAATTGACATATCCACATGTCTATTGCGAGAACCACCACTCGCTTTCTCGCATGGAGTATTTGACTCCATGCCGACCCACGAAATATCCACACTTCAGGTCACTCGTGAATTATTTGACCTCACTATCACCCGTGAAGTATCCACACTTCACGTAAACACCTCCATGAAGTATCCATACTTCATGTAATCAACCAATTTACCGTTTTACTATCAACGGTTGACTTTTACCATATTAAGTCAATTTTAGACTAATGTTATCACATGCTACATTTTAGTTGAATCTTGACCACATTGAGTCATTTACACCATTCACCTACATATCCCACATTAGTTTGACCAATAACCACATAGGTCAACTTACATCTATTTCCCACATTAGCACAATCAAGTTTGACTATTAACCACATAGTGTAATTACACATATTTACCACATTTGCACATTCAAGTTTGACTATAACCCCATAGTCTAATCACACATGTTTACCACATTTGCATATTCAAGTTTAACTATTAACCACATAGTATAATTACACCTATTTACCACATAATAGTTTGACCCTATACCTCTAAAGTCAAATTACACCAATTTCATCATTATTCGCAATGGTTTGACTTATACCACATTAAGTCAATTTTATATAAATTTCATCATTTATCCACAAATGGTTTGCTTATACTACGCTAAGTCAATTTACAACAAATCACCACATTCAATATTTTACTTTGACCATTTACCACGTAAGTCAAAATGAACATACAACACATAAATAGAAATAACAACACATCTAATTACATGTTACTACTACTTATCCATTACTAAGTAAGTGCAAGGCACTTACCTTTGCCAATGAAGGTTCCAATCATTCATCAAAACTATCATCTTTATCGCATTGATCACCTAAACATACCACATGTTTTACTAATCTAATTTATCCTAAATTATTCCTCAATTGAGGTTTGACACCCACCTAAGATCTTACGATCTTCACCATCATCAAATCTTAATTTATTAAGCTTCACACAAGCTTTCAACCATTCTAAACCAAATCTACCCATTTGACCCATTAAGGTTTTTCACCCAAGTCTCCCATTTTCATCAAATTAGTACATCACCAAATCAATTGAGTTTTATACTTGAAAACGTGTTTATAGTACACTATAAACACTTATGCATACTCAATTCACCGTTTAAACACCTCCTATTATAAAACCCCCAAATTAGGTTCCCAAGAACCCTAATTTCTAAATAATCAAATCGATTGAGGTTTCTTATCAATTAACTCTATTACCACCATAAACACTAACCAACCCTCAATCCATCAATTAAACATCTCCAATTACAAAAACCCCCCAAATCACCCTCAAGAACCCTAACTTTATGATTTTTTAAATACGTGTTAAAAGGGTGTTATTAACCACTCTTTAACACTAATCAAGCTAGATTTTAATTTTAAACAAGTTACTAACTAAAATCAACCACCAATTCTGCCCTTAACTTGATTTTTACAAAAAGCCATCAAGAACATGAATCAATGGAGGTTTTGGAGAAGAATTGATACTTACATGAAGTCTAGATGAAGATGAACAACTCAAATTCCACTGATTTCACATGCAATTCCTTGATTTCGAGTTTAAGTCTCCCTCTTCTTCTCCTTGAGCAAAAATCGCAAGAACACACACTCATGTGTGTGTTCTGTGCTACAAACACCAACCCAATAAATCTGCTTTGGCTGATTTACACAAATGGTCCCTCAACTCCAATTTTGACCTGTTTTTTACCATAAGTTAGTCAAAACCCATAACTTGTAATATAATACCCTCAAACTTCCATTTTATTTTATTACACCATCTTATAATATAATAAGTATATTATAGGATGAAACCCAAAGTTGGTTCGTTACAAATCACTCCCTCTAATTTTGGGTTTCGTCCCCGAAACCCGATCCACCATAAGATTAGGGTAACACATTCGAGTATCTATCCAAAGATTTCCGAGTAGTTTCCCCTTTTATCTAATGATCTCGCTGAACTAACACTTGCTTAAATTCGCTTATACCACAAGCGTTTCACTTTTCTATCTAAGATAGCCACCGGTTCTCCTAGATGAACATTCATCATCCACCTCAACATCGCTAAGAGAAGCAACATCCACTTCTCTCGCCGCACATTCCCGTAGATGAACCATGAGGAATGTATCATGGAGTCTACACGAACCCCCGGGTAACTCCTAACGGAATACCACTTAACAACTAAAGTGAAGTCTGGAGGGTCCAACAAAATGGGGACTTGGCCTCCCACGTTTCTGAACCCGATACACCTCCTTTATAAAGGGAAACTTTTATATCTCCAAAGTTCCCATTTGAAATTCAGTACACCTCCTCCCTAGATCCACTTAGGGTTTTCTATCTACCTTGAGCGGATTTTTCAATCGCACTCAATATACAAGATCTTTCACACTAAGTCTTGAATCACACCATGATTCTTAGTTTCACGACAACCAAAATCACCCAACCAACGGTATTCGACACCGTTCACCATTTAGTAATTCAATCAATCGGATATGAATACTCAAATGGTAGTTAAGATGACATGGTAATTAGTCACCTGGTTTCCTCCAAATCGAAGAAGAAACTAACACTTCAAACTGACTCAATATGCACAGATGTACCATGTCGTATCATACACTTCTTGAACCAAGGTTCTCCGATCACTCGGAAGAGTAGGTTCCCTTTTGGTATTCTGCCTTAACCCATAGGCAAGTGAGACACTTATAACCACATACTTGATTGTGCCTCTTTTCATCCTCAGCCACCAAAAGTTAAACTTCAAAACAACATACAATAACCCATGAGGCTTTTAAGTCTCAGTCATCACCCATGAAGTACAAGGACTTCAAGAACACCGATGAAGTTCGAGGACTTCAATTCAACCTTCTAATGCTCGCCCGCGTATAGATTCATCAGTTCCCTCTCCAAGTTCTCTCTTTTAATTGTTGCAATTAAGCTCACGGCTGACAAGGAGAATATACCATACTCCTGTCTCGTTGAATATAGAGATAATCGAGTCTAATGCACAAGGCACCAAGGTAACCGACAGGCATACGGTCTTCCTATGGAAGGACACGTCAAATGCCATAGTCAAAACCTTATTCATAATCCAACACCTTATTTATCCCAACGACTTTAGCGTAAGTCATCCTTTGAGATTCAAAGATCTCAATCTTACAATCCCCCTTTAAAATTCGAAGACTCCCTTTTCAATCACCGGTTGTGATATTCTAATACTTCAAACGCCACCTATGAAGTTCTATGACTTCAAACACCATATAACCCTTAATTACTTCAATCATTTCCGGGTCATCATATATGTCTTCAAAATTCACCGCCTCATCCAATAATGGATTTCCATAAAAACCAAAATGTCACACCAAAATATTCCGAATAAAGGCCTCTCCTTTCAGGGAATTTCAGGAAACTCACGAAGATTATATGCTTGAACGACTTTGCTTTGAAGATAAAAATGACTATCATCGAATAAATTACCACCGTATTAGCATACATGGGCCTACACACCTTTCACATTGATCCACTTAAACCGCGTAACTTCTGATAAGACAGAAAGTTACATCCGTAATCCCATAGTATTCATAACGGAAATGATACCATTCATGGGATAACGTCCACCTCTACCTTCATTGTTGAACTAGGACTTATACACCTGTTCCAATCCGACAAATGTACATATACATTCTTCCATTCTTCTTTTCCTCAAGAGAACGGTTACACCCTGCGAAGTGACATTCGGGTATAGAACCCTTATGAACTTATTCACAACTGGAACATCAAGTATTCCATTGCTCCGGTTGGTGTCAATGGCATGAGCCAGGCATACACCAATTCATACGCAACGTGTTTCACCGTATCTAGGTGAGAACGGGTCAACACATCACCCTTTAGTCATAAACGACATTGATACGGTTACTAAGTAACCACACAATTTCCACTATAATCGTAGGACTCATTCCATGCAATGTTTCACCCACATCTTTTTATTAGTAATTCACATAATTTTCAACATTATGAAACCCTCAATGTTGATCGCCTCCGAATCCACCGATTCACAAGTATTCTCATCCAAAAATTATACCAAAAGACTTCAGTTCTGTCTTTGGTAGTTAGAAATGTCTGGCTCGACAACCTTAAAATTTCAATTTCCACCCCTTTCATTCGTGTTCTTTAAACTCGGGACATTCAATTCGAATGTGTCCCGGTTTGTAACCACCATAGCACACATGATTAGGACTAGAACACTATGGCGTAGTGTGTCCTATCATTCCACTTGTGTAAATTCCACACATATGGCAACAACAAGTATTGCCTCCCCAAAGGGATTTCTAGATCGGCTATAATATTTGGCTTGCTTGAAGCCACCACTAATTCCTCCTCACACCCCACTTGTTTTTCGAGTTGATCTCCCTACATCATATATTAATAAACTCTACCAGAGTTGTTCACCACGTAGGAGAATCCACTCTATAAGTCGACCAATAGCATCGAGAAAGGTCGATATATCTTCATTCCTTCCGATACTCCAAGATTTGGGCAAGACTACAATCAGTCATACGACATGACCATAATCCCTTAATTAATCAACCGGTCTAACGAACGTGAAGAAAACTCCCCATTGCAAGATCCACAACGGCTTATGGACAAAGCTGACTCAAGAACGTCTCTTGAATTCACCCAGTTGCGCTATCTTCATGCTTTTATGCTTTTCTCCCTACAAAGAACTTCCAAACGATTATTCGCCATTTTTCGGAGTCGACTCTCCGCGAGTAGTACTCCATCCGCACATCACAATGGATCGCTTCAAAGCCAATACCATTATAGTGATGTATTGTTTGTTAACCAACGAACAAACTCCCACTATTTACTCCTTTGGCTCGTCCACCACAAACCCCTTGTGAAGACAAGGTTTCCTTCCTCCAGGTATTCGACTACGTTTGATCCTCCCGCCCTCAAGGCTTCATGCGGTTCTTCAAAGTACCGCCCCAATGAGCTCATATCTTCCTTGAAGAAAAATTGACACGACATCACGGAAAGCTTTAGCCATCCTTCACTAGAATGTTGCTTCCCTTTTCTCCCGACTAATCCCAAACTCACCCCCATCCTCGAGGTGATACACCCATAGAATCCCTCATACATGAGTCTTGAAGTCAACTTCTATCTACAATCCCGCTTATTAAGATATGTTTTTCCCTAGTCATCCCCGACCGTGTAGTAATAAGTTTGTAGGTGTTATACCTACTTATAGGCCTCTAGTCTTACTCTATAAGGCACTACTTCTTCCTATGTGTATATTTATCTCCCCCGCATAATCATCTAGGCACAAACACATAATATATACATACACATATAATCACCTTCACTTACTCATTGTCGGTGTTCATCATCATATACTTATCATGAAAGCATTTGCACATGTTATATTACTAATCACACTGGCCAGGCATGATTGATAATGTAATATGTCCAATTACATTCATCATCTCCATATAACAAATCCCATGACAACTTTCGGCACACAAAACACTTTGGAAACCAAATGAAACAAACAACATATAATCATTACTAACCTCGTTCCTTAAGCTCCGAGTCTCGGTCACGTCATCATTGGATTCTCGTTTCTCCGACCATATCAAGAGGATTATAGGTTTGAGTTTGGTGTCTCGCACACCAAATCCCTCAAACCACTTCTCTGATACCAAGTTGTAACTCCTAATTTTTTAACCTGATTTAAACTTTTAAAACAACGCGGAAGTTAGGTCCCCAAACCGACATTTAACGTATCCACACGTTAGGTTTTACAAACACGTACTAAACTAACATGATCACCTTAATTAATTTAAACAAAAGTTATTAACATGTTATCCACAATTTGTAACAACCCCAAAATAGTTTGTAAAAGACTCCATACGAGAAGATTAACAAATCCAATTGCAATACATGTCCACGAGAATCCGATCCACTTGATGCGAGACCCGAGGCTTAATCCGGAGCTTTTCCTACATCAAAACATCCCACAAATCAAGTTAGTAATGATATAAACATCCCCGAGGAGTCCCAAGGGTTAATACAAGGTAAAAACCCAAAATTTCAGTTTGGGCGTACGGGTCACCGTACCGGCCATCGTACATGTAGTAAGTTGGGCGTAGGTTTTTTCCTACAGCGTACCATACGCTCGTACGAGCGTACCGTATGCTCGACCTGCAGAAATTATGCCTTTTTCATATTTTTCATGTCGAGGCACCCCAAATTCATATATTATGGCTTCCGTAGCTCATTTTCTAGCCCGCGATATACTTATTAAAAGTTTTGGGCTTTCTCCGACAACATGTAATAATACCCTTACATGCCAAATCCCGACCCGTTTGCACAATTAAGCTATTTACCATCATAAACTCCTATTTAAACCATATATATGATCACCCACAAGTAATAACATATACTTGTTAGTTTTTAACTCCCAAACCCAAGCACCACTACTCGTATTTTACCCTCGAAGTGTTTGACTTCAAGTTCAAACATTTAATTGTTTAGGGATGCAAAGACTTATAACTTAGACATGTATTGACCCATACAATTCCTAACGTTTTACCATTCATTAAATTGACATATCCACATGTCTATTGCGAGAACCACCACTCGTTTTCTCACATTGAGTATTTGACTCTATAATGACCCACGAAGTATCCATACTTCATGTCACTCGTGAATTATTTGACTTCACTTTCACCCGTGAAGTATTTGACCTCACTATCACCCGTGAAGTATTTGACCTCACTATCACCCGTGAAGTATCCACACTTCACGTAAACACCTCCATGAGGTATCCATACTTCATGTAATCAACCAATTTACCGTTTTACTATCAACGGTTGACTTTTACCATATTAAGTCAATTTTAGTCTAATGTTATCACTTGCTACATTTTAGTTGACTCTTGACTACATTGAGTCATTTACACCGTTCATCCATATATCTCACATTAGTTTGACCAATAATCACATAAGTCAACTTACATCTATTTACTACATTAGCACAATCAAGTTTGACTATTAAACACATAGTGTAATTATACATATTTACCACACTTGCACAAGTTTGACTATTAACCCCATAGTATAATCACACATGTTTACCAAATTTGCACATTCAAGTTTGACTATTAACCACATAGTTTAATTACACCTATTTACCACATAATAGTGTGATCCTATACCGCTAAAGTCAAATTACACCAATTTCACCATTATCCGCAATGGTTTGACTTATACCACATTAAGTCAATTTTATATCAATTTCACCATTTATCCACAAATGGTTTGACTTATACTACGCTAAGTCAATTTACAACAAATCACCACATTCAATATTTTACTTTGACCATTTACCACGTAAGTCAAAATGAACAAACACATAAATAGAAATAACAACACATCTAATTACATGTTACTACTACTTATCCATTACTAAGTAAGTGCAAGACACTTACCTTTGCCAATGAAGGTTCCAATCATTCATCAAAACTATCATCTTTATCGCCTTGATCACCTAAATATTCCACAAGTTTTAGTAATCTAATATATCCTAAATTATTCCTCAATTGAGGTTTGACACCCACCTAAGATCTTATGATCTTCACCATCATCTAATCTTGATTTATTAAGCTTCACACAAGCTTTCAACCATTCCAAACACCCATTTGACCCATTAAGGTTTTTCACCCAATTCTCCCATTTTCATCAAATTAGTAAATCACCAAATCAATTGAGTTTTATACTTAAAAATGTGATTATATTATACCATAAACACTTATCCATACTTAATTCACCGTTTAAACACCTCCCATTATAAAACCTCCAAATTATGTTCCTAAGAACCCTAATTTCTAAATCATCAAACCGGTTGAGGTTTCATATCAATTAAAGTGTCTATTACCACCATAAACATTAACCAACCCTCAAACCATCAATTAAACATCTCCAATTACAAAACCCCTAAATCACCCTCAAGAACCCTAACTTTATGATTTTTGGAATATGTGTTAAAAGGGTGTTATTAACCACTCTTTAACACTAATCAAGCTAGGTTTTAACTTTAAACAAGTTACTAACCATAATCAACCACCAATTCAGCCCTTAACTTGATTTTTACAAAAACCCACCAAGAGCATGAATCATTGGAGGTTTTAGAGAAGAATTGATACTTACATGAAGTCTAAATGAAGATGAACAACTCAAATCCTACTGATTTCACATGTAATTCCTTGATTTCGACTTTAAGTCTCCCTCTTCTTCTCCTTGAGCCAAAATCGCAAGAACACACACTCGTGTGTGTGTTCTGCGCTACCAACACCAACCCAATAAATCTGCTTTGGCTAATTTACACAAATGGTCCCTCAACTTCAGTTTTGACCTTTTTTTTTTACCATAAGTTAGTCAAAACCCATAACTTGCAATATAATACCCTCAAACTTCCATTTTATTTTATTACACCATCTTACAATATAATAAGTATATTATAGGATGAAACCCGAAGTTAGTTCGTTACATAGCATCGTTTAGTTTTATGGAATTTGTATGAGAAGATGTAGTGCACTCTCTTCAATAAGACGGCTTCTCCTATAGTGTTGGAAATCACATTGGTTCTTCCATTTGGGCTATTCTATAATTAGATTCCACACATGTTCATAAATGAAATTTCTTTTAAAGTGTTCATATAACAACGTGAGTCACCTTCTTTGTTGGTCATCATACCCCTGGATTTTTTTCCTAGATCCGCCACTGATGGAGATTCATGTGCATTGCTTTTATGTGGTACATCTAAATTTGTGGTAGATGTTAGGGTGATGAGGATGGTTAGAGATTGGTTAAATGAGTTTTGAGTTTATGAGATATGAGTAAATGGTGATTGTGAGAACTGTGAGAAGATATCCATGGCTCAAATATCCAAAGTTTAGTTGTTGTGAGAATTGAGAAAATTGTGAGAATGTTGTTCATTGTGGATATCCAAAGTTTAAAAAAAGAATTGGGTTTGGGTTTTTATTAGGAGTGCCTTCATTAGCAATTCCAAGAACGGTTTTTGTTTGGGTTCATGATTGTAAGAAATGTAAGGATTGAAAGAAAGAATGAAAGAAATGAAAGTGGAGTGATATGGAGGTGAAGGGAAATTCATTAAAATTTATGATTTATATACGTTTAAATAATATATATATATATATATATATATTTATAATTTTATAAGTTTAAGGAAATTCATTAAAATTTATGATTTATATACATTTAAATAATATATAAATATTTATATATTTATTTTTATATTTTTATAAGTTTAAAAGTTAAATATTTATTATTTATAATTTAATAAGTTTATAAAACATAAATTATATAAATATTTATATTTTTGTTACTTTCCAAGTCTAAAATAAGAAAAATAAAAAAAATGTTTGGTCATTTGTTCGTCCCCACGAACACCGCCCACTAACCAACTCAAGAAACGAGGTTGAGAAATTCGATGCCCGTGGGTGGATCCAGGGGCGGAGGATATAAAGGGCCCGAGGGGGCCCGGTCCCTCCCGATTTTTCGCTCAGAAATGTTAATATATACGTATTCGGCCGATTTTTCGCTCAGTATTGTTAATTTATATGTATTCAGCCGAAAATTTTATAGTTCCGGCCCCCTATATTGAAAAAAAATTCCCGTCCCCCTCTGCGAAAATTTTCAAGCTCCGCCACTAGATGGATCTATCCTTCAATGCCACGAATGCTGTCCCTGGCGCCAAAAATGTCGTTTACTGATGATCTAAATTATTTAAGATGAAGTTTATACAACTTGATGATCATGAAGTTTATGGGTGCTGATCTAGGAATCATTTATGGCACGGCTTTAAATGATTGACATTTAAGGTTGAAAAAGAGCATTAAAGAAAAAGAGTAATTTTTATTTGTGTGTTGCATAATTTTTTTAATTTTTTAACCAGCGATATCAAGCAAATTGTAGCTTGTTTTGGAAGGTGGCCTTCAATAGGTTTTGATAAAAATCGGTGGAAATATGATTCGAACCTCAGACATATGCTATAAGGGAATGTGATACTTACCACTTACTACTAAAAACCTGAAAAATTTGCGACAGTAGATTTTGTTGGAAATTTGTCGGAATTAACCGTTAGCGACAAGTTTCCGACAAAAAGTGTTTGTTGAAAAAAATCTCGTAGAAAATGTTTTTTTCCGACGAATTGGCGACAAAAGTGTTCCGTCGGTAATTTCCGACAATATTCCGGCGATTATATTAAATAAATAAGTTAACTTATTTAATAAATTTGTCGGAAAATTGTAGTAAATCTTATGATTACTTTTTTGTTGTTGTTTTGTCGAAAAGTTATCGCTAACTTGTGATAAATTTATTTTGTTGATAACCTGGCCGAAACTTTTGAAAAAAATATACATGTTTTCTACTAGTGACTGCATCACCCATTAAAGGTTCAGAGACTTACATTAAGTGTAAATACATGATGCACAAAGTTACCGCTTCAATGTAAGCGCTTTTTTACATCCCGTTAGCGTATTGGAGTGGTAAAAATGAAGATTTTTCTTATTAAACCTCTGTCAAAATGTATCAATATCATGTGATGCATAGTTATTCACGTTCAAATTAAATCATTGTGTAGATAGATACTTATATCTTTTGAACAAATAATCTTATATGAACCGTGAGAGACTACAAGGGTCAAAGTTACTAACATGTTACTATTGTATTGTTCCAAAAAGAAAATATAAGTTGTTGGAAATTTGTTGGTATTCCCTTGGTGAAAACTCAATTTATCTTCTGTGGGTGATATTGACATGTGATATTTGATAGGTTAATGGTTAATCTTGATTCGTTTAGATAAACATGGGAGGCTAGGACGATCTCATAGGGATGCTAAAGAGAAAAGATCATATGTCTATCTAGTTAATTATTTATCTTTATCTAAAAGTTTGTATGGTTTTTGATGACTTTGTTTTTCACAGTTCGAGTCAAATTAGTATTAGTGGTCTATAAATAAGGATTAGGAAATTCGATTCTATATTCAGTTTTTTAATTATTAATAAAAGAGTCTTCGAGTTGTCTTCCAAAAATCGGTGTCTTATCCAATTGTTCTCCAACAATTGGTATTAGAGCTTAGACGATCTACGATCTCTAGGAATTCAAGAAAGGTGTGGGGCATATAACCACATCCGACCGAAGCCGTCCAGAGTTGCAAGGAGTGCGACTCACAAATTCTTCGATCAATACTCGAACAAGGAGAACTCGAAGACATCATGGCCGATGAAGGACCACAAGTAGGCCTAGTTGTGAATCCGGCAGTTCCTGCAAGAGAACCATGTGCAACTTTTTTGCAGTGTTCGAAACTCACGAAATCAAATTACAATACTTAGGTTGTCATAATGGAGTTGATACTTGACGCCTAAGGGTTGTGGGAGGTAGTAGATCCGGTGACCGGAGATGTTGCAGATGAAAGGAAGAATAAATTGGCTAGGGCTATCATCTATCAAGCCCTACCAGAAAACATGCTCACGCAAGTCAAGAGAAGTCGAAGTGCCCGGGAGATATGGGAATCGGTACTGGTCAGATTTCTTGGCGCCAATCGAGTACAACAGGCTTGTTTACCATCGTTGAAACGAGAGCTCGATCAACTGAATATGGGAGACAAAGAAACTGTCGAAGAATTTGCCGAGAAAATAACCGAATTTGCCACACAATTCAACAGCCTAGGAAGCACGTTGGAATTAAGAAGAATAACTCGTAAAGAAACTCCTTGACAGCGTCCCCGGTCGGTTTATAGCCAATGTGGCAACAATAGAACAATGGGCCAATCTTACCACGATGCCCTTTGAAGATTATATTGTAAGGCTCAATGAGTTTGAAGAACAAATAAAAGGTAAGGAGACATCAGCCAAGATGGGTAAGCTAAGACTGATTATCAAAGAAGACGAGGACACTGACCATGACGGGAAACATTATGGCAGTGGTCGAGGATCCTAAGGCTACGAACAACGGGGACGTGGAAGAGGTCGGGGTCGCGGATTTGGCAGGGGACGAGGTCGAAATAACTAGACATATGATAACCGGAGAGAGGGCAATCAATCGAACCAAAATAATCAAGGAAGGAAACTGATCAATCGCCTCAATTGCAATGCACTCAGACACTTCGCTTGGGAATGTACGAATCAACCTCCTCAAGAAGCCAATCTTAATCAAACCGAAACCAAAGGACCAGCCCTAATCATGGCATCGGTCGAGCTTGATGAAGAGAGAATATCACTGCACCGTATTTATGACTCCAATTATTGCAACTCTCCATCTTCTTAATTCTTTTACTTTAGCAGTTTCTTTTATTTATTGTACGCTTATATGTATCTATATATACTCTTCTCTTGTAATAGTTAAAATCATCAAAGATAAAGAATAAATATTCTCTATGTGGTATCAGCCATCTTTGGTTGATCTCCCCATCCCCTCCCTTCACCTTCGTCTCTCTTCTTCCTCCCATCACTCATTCATGGCTTCTTCCTCCTCTGATAACTCCATGTCTATCAACACCATCATCCACATGCTCACCACCAAACTCTCCTCCTCCAACTACCTTCTATGGAGAAATCAAATCCTACCCATCTTATCTTACCAAAATTTAACCTCTCACATTGATGGGTCTTCATCAGCCTGCTGCAAATCCAGCCTACTCCACATGGCTTGCTGCAGATCAGAAGACGGTCATTATCCTCCACGCCTCTCTCTCCGAAGAGGCAGTCACCGTTATTGTTGGCCTTCTTACTGCCCGCCAAATCTGGTTGGCTCTTGAAACCGCCTATGGAAACTCTTCCATTGAGCGCGTTCACAACCTGCGTGACCAGCTCCGACAATCCGCCAAAGGGTCCAAATCTGTCGCTAAGTTCGGCCGTTCCTTCAAAAACTTTTGTGATCAATTAGCAGCCATCGGTCATCCGGTTAACAATGACGACCAGCTTCATTGGTTCCTGTGTGGTCTTGGATCATCGTTTGAAACCTTCTCCACTGCCATAAGAACAAACCGGCCTGCTCCTACTTTCTCGGATCTCCTTGCTAGGGCCGAAAGTCATGAACTATTTTTACGGGCCCTCCACAACTCGTCCAGCCCTACTGTTGCCTTCGCAGCCCAGACCTCACGACCCACTACACCTTATCGTGCCAATCGGGGTAGGTTTTCTCGTGGATCTGTGTTTTCTGGTGGCCGGAACCGTGGCCGTCGTCCACCCCATTGCCAACTGTGCAGGCAGAATGGCCACTACGCTTCGGTATGTCCGACTTTATCCACCTTTGCTTCCAAGGCAACCCTTAATGACGATAACCTGGCCCGTGCTTTCCTCGCCCAATGTCATGTCTCCTCATCCGGGCCCGACTGGTTTGTTGATTCGGGTGCTTCGGATCACATGACATCCACCACCACGAACATCTCCGATCTGACCCCTCCTGCAGGTAATGATACGGTTATATTTGGGAATGGTAATACCCTACCGGTCTCCCATACAGGTCAATCACTTCTATTTGATAATATCAAGTTAAAAGATGTTTTGGTTGTGCCTCACATCACCAAGAACCTCTTATCTGTCAGTAAGTTAACTAAAGATAATTCTGTGGATGTTTTATTATCTTACCCATGTTTCTTCATCCAGGACCGCCTAACAAAACGGGTTCTAGCCAAGGGAAGATGTGAAAATGGACTCTCTGTCCTTGAACCGGGTCCTCATGCACTTTTTGCTTCTTCAATAAGTCCTAAAGCTTCGTATGAAATATGGCACTCCCACTTGGGACACGCTTCTTTTGATACTGTGATTAAGTTACAAAAGCAAGGACATTTATCATTTACATCTATTTTAACTAAACCTGTGATTTGTTCCTCTTGTGAACTTGCCAAAAGTCACCGATTACCCTTTGATGCTAATAAAAAACGGGCCTTGAACCCTTTAGACCTTGTCCATTGTGATCTATGGGGTCCATCTCCGGTATTGTCTAATGACAACTATCGACATTATGCCATATTTGTTGATGATCACTCGCGTTTTTGTTGGCTTTATCCGTTGAGACGTAAGTCCGAGTTTTATGACACATTGGTGATGTTTATGAAATTTGTACAGACCCAATTATCCAGAAAAATTAAGATCTTTCAAAGTGACGGGGGCACTGAATTCATTAATCACAAAGTAAAGACTCTATTTGAAGACAATGGCACATTTCACCGACTATCTTGCCCCTATACACCACAACAAAACGGTCGGGCGGAACGAAAACACCGACACATAGTTGAAATGGGCTTATCAATGCTATTTAATGCTCGTCTTCCCTCATCCTATTGGGTAGATGCTTTCTCATCCGCTGTCTATATTATTAACCGTTTGCCAAACAACACTGTCAACGGCAAATCTCCGTTTGAACTACTTTACACCCAAGCACCCAATTACAACACTTTTCGTACATTTGGCTGTCGTGTCTTTCCGTTCTTACGAGACTATTCGGAACATAAGTTATCACCACGAAGTTTACCATGTATTTTTATTGGGTATAGCCCGAAGTACAAAGGATATCGTTGCTTGGATCCAGTTACATCTCGTATCTATATATCACGGCATGCAAGATTTGATGAAACCATCTTTCCATTTGAAAACTCCACCACTGAAAAACCCATTTCCCAACTCCAAATAACCACATTCATTGACACCACCAACCCCATCCAATCTTACCCACCCACTGACCTCACACATGCACCTAAACCTATCACACCTAAGACCCAATCTAACCCTTTTCTCCTATGTGCAGACAACCCCATGCACACATCCACTCCTCACGTAATCCCTACTACCCATCCTAATAACACAACACCAACCCCACCAACGCCTCCACCAACCCCACCAGCCTCACCCAACCCCACCAGCCTCCTAACAACACAACACCAACATACAACCCTATTCCCGCTCCGCCTCCGCCACCTCCTTTCCCAACACACCCTATGACTACTCGCGCCAAGGCCGGTATTTTTAAGCCTCGTCACCAAGCCAACCTGTCCCATATTACCAATCATGCTCTTCACACTGCTTTATTTGCCCACTCTGACCCAAAAGGGTACAAGACAGCAGTAAAAGATCCCAAATGGGTTGAGGCCATGCATCGGGAACTTGATGCCTTCATAACAATAAGAAATGGTCCTTAGTCCCCCGTCCCGCTCATCGCCGAATCGTTGGGTCCAAATGGCTTTACCGAACCAAATATCTTGCCGATGGCACTATAGAACGACACAAAGCACGTCTTGTAGCGCAAGGCTTTAGCCAAACCCCTGGCCTTGATTACTCACACACGTTCAGCCCGGTAGTGAAAGCATCCACAGTTTGAATCATTCTGTCACTGGCTGTCTTAAACTCTTGGAAGCTCCACCAACTTGACGTTAATAACGCCTTTCTGCATGGCCATCTTAATGAATGTGTATACATGGAACAACCTCCGGGTTTCATAAATCCGACATTCCCTAACCATGTTTGAAAATTAAACAAAGCCTTATATGGGCTCAAACAAGCCCCGCGTGCCTGGTTTCATCGGTTAAGCACATTTCTAATCAACAATGGCTTCACTTGTAGCCGGGCCGACACCTCTCTGTTTATATTCAAAAAAGATACATGCATCATGTACTTATTGGTTTACGTGGATGACTTAATCCTTACCGGCAACCAAGAACATGTCCTCACAGCATTTATTCAACGATTAAACAAGGAGTTTGCTATTAAAGATCTTGGGGAGCTCAACTATTTTCTGGGCCTTGAAGTTACGTACCTTAACCATGGTCTTTTCCTAAACCAGTCCAAATATGCCAGAGAAATACTTGAACGTGCCGACATGCTTGATGCCAAACCAGTCCACACACCTCTACCTACCAATATCTCTTTTACCACAGACGGGGAACCCTACTCAGATCCCACCAAGTATAGGTCAATTGTTGGAGCTCTTCAATATTTAACCATCACCCGTCCGGACATCTCGTATGCTGTAAACCAGGTTATCCAATTCCTCCATGCCCCGACCATTGACCACTTTCAAGAAGTAAAACGGATCCTTCGCTACATCAAAGGAACCTTATCGTTTGGCCTCACATTCAGCAAACCCTCCAAAACTGCTCTCCTTGGCTATTCCGATGCTGATTGGGCTCGGTGCCTTGAGACTAGACGATCCACCTACAGTTATTCTATATTTTTTGGGGGAAATCTTGTATCATGGAGTGCTAAGAAACAACCTACGTTCTCACGCTCTAGTTGTGAATCTGAATATCGGGCCATGGCTAACACAGCTGCTGAACTCATTTGGGTAACTCATCTTCTTCGAGAGCTGCATGCTCTACCTCCGGATCGCCCCACCATTTTATGTGATAATCAAAGTGCTCTGTTCCTCACACAGAATCCCATTTCTCACAAGCGTGTTAAACACATTGAACTTGACTATCACTTCATTAGAGAACTTGTGTCATCGGGTAAACTGCACACTGCTTTTGTTCCTACCAAGCTCCAGGTGGCGGACATATTTACCAAAAGTCTTCCTCGTCTTCAGTTTGAAGCCTTTCGTGCAATGCTTCGTCTCAGACCTCCACCGTCTCGCTTGAGGGGGGATATCACTGCACCGTATTTATGACTCCAATTATTGCAACTCTCCATCTTCTTAATTCTTTTACTTTAGCAGTTTCTTTTATTTATTGTACGCTTGTATGTATCTATATATACTCTTCTCTTGTAATAGTTAAAATCATCAGAGATAAAGAATAAATATTCTCTATAGAGAATCCTATTAAATGAAGAGAAGGTCCACCCAAAGCTTTATGCAAACGATTCGGATGATGAAGTCGTTCGGTACCTAAAAAATGGGGCATCGAATCACATGACCGGATGTGAAGCCCACTTTACCAAGCCCGATTACAAGGTGAGTGGATTGGTGAAATTCGGAGATAGATCCAAAGTATGCATTTAAGGAGAATGCTCGATAGTGTTTGACTGTAAGAACGGGGAACAACGGGTTATGAATGGTGTAAACATCCCCAATTTACTGAGCAACATCCTAAGTTCGGTCAACTAACCGAAGACGGGTGCAAAGTATGGATAGCAAACGAACATCTATGTCTCTATGAAGAAGGAGATCACTTGTTAATGTAAGTCCCTAGAAGTCCAAATCGCCTCTACAAAAATGTCCTAAAGATTGGAACCTCGGTATGTCTTCTATTGTCTATCAATGACCAAGCATGGCTATGGCATGCAAGACTTGATCATTTGAATTTGAATCTATAAATTACATGAAATATAAGAATACTGTACGTGGCAATATTCATATAATGCATGGTGAACACTTTTGTGATGCATGTATGTTGGGAAAACAAAGCCGAAACCCGTTTCCCAAACAAGCCATGTACCATGCAACAAAACCCCTCAAGTTAATCCACACTGATTTATGTGGACCAATCTCACCTTCTATACTAGGAGGAAACCAATATTTTATGCTACTAGTAGATGACCATACAAGATATATCTAGGTCTACACCATTAAAAATAAGAATGATGCTTTGGGTGTTTTCAAAAAGTTTAAATAGGAAACGGAGCTAGAAAACTCTCTAAAGGTTAAAGCGCTAAGAAGTGATCGAGGTGGCGAGTTTCTCAACAAACTCTTCAGCGAATATTGTGATCAATAAGGGATTAAAAGGATGTTCACAGCACCGTATTCACCCCAACAAAACAGCGTAGATTAGAGGAGAAACCGAATAATCCTAAATGCCATGAGAAGCATGATGAAAGCAATGGATCTTCCACAAAATCTTTGGAGTGAAATAGTCAGACACTCGGTTTATATCTTGAATCGGGTAACGGCCAAAGCATTGAAAGATCTAACTCCCCATGAAGCGATAAAGGGTTGAAATCCTAATATCACAAACCTACGAGTGTTTGGGTGTTCAACTCATATGACGATACCTTCCGTTAAGATGTAGAAACTAGATGATCGAAGTAAGGAGATCATTCACCTCGGAACCGAACCGCGAACAAACGCGTACAGGTTATATGACCCGACTCAAAACGTATCTACGTGAGTCGTGATGTAAGATTCGAAGAAAATAAGAAATTTGATTGGTCACGACACACTTACACGATGCAAATCGGACCCGTAAGTTACTGGTGTAACGTCGTGAAAGCTCGTTCTCGTTAATAATTTCTCGTTCATAATGATTAATATTAAAATAAATATTGATATAATATTTATTTTGTTAAAATTTATTACCGAGGGACTTCGGCTCGTATCTGAATCCGTTATGTCGGATTAAACGTTTCGCGCTCCGAATGGATTTATTATTTCTCTACTAATTATTAACAAAATATAATAAGCATCTTAAAATGCTTGATATGTCAATTTACGTATTGGTAAGGTTTACATCATTTACATTGGCCTACTGCGCGTTTAACACAGTTTAACGCTCACGTACGCGTTCTTCGTGTGTAATTGTCTTAACAAACTCCCAAGCTTAATATTAATATATAATATAACTAATTCGTTATCTAAAATAATTGTACTGTCAAATATTTTACGATAACCAACAACTGACCCGTTAAGCGTTTAACGCAACGTGTTGAAATGTTCCGCTTACGTAGTTTATTATTTCTTCAACTCTTACACGTAGCGCATAGTTAAACTAAATCGAATGATTGGTTTGAGATACGAACTATGCAATTGCGCCTCAAATGGGTTTGAATTTCTATTGGGCCTTATTGGGCCTAGTAATTAGGTTTTAGATTCTGGAATTTTAAAGGTGTCACAACCGGCCCCCTAAGCAAGACCCAACCGGAGACAATCGTGAACTTGGCCCTCGGAGAACAGCCTGACAATCAGTTCTACCAAGAAGGTCAGATAACTACGCAATGTTAGACGAAGGAGAATGCCTTCTCCTAAATAACGAACGTGCAAAATTTTGAAGAATGTCATTACTAGAGTCCCATAAATAAAAGTGATTACAACCGGTGGGGTCCTTTTCATACAATGAGTAAGATGCTAAAAGAATGTTTACTCAGTGTGAATTAAAATAGTGAGTTTTCACGAATCAAGTAAACAAGTCATACACCGAAGTAAACCATCAAGGCTTAGATGTCGAAGAATTTCGTTATATGATCATTCTCATCATAGTGTAACTGTATGATCTTTATCATTAGTAATGAATGACGAAAATGCATTCATGCACTCGGATTTTCGAAAGTATATAAGTGCATACTCTTTATTCTTATTCGAGTTTTCTCTTATGAAAACAAACCATGATAGAATCTAACGGAAAACTTATCGCAAGTCCCATAAAGATATTTCAAGTGGTTTTGATGGAATGTTCACATGTTAGCTCATAATCAAGTAGTTGACCGTTCGTCACAGCAACGAGTCCATGCCTTAGTGCGTTCTATCTTCTTAGAACAAAATATTTTAACTAACATTTCATCGGTCTAATCAGTATGTAGGTTAAACTGATTCGATAGAGTTTTAGGAAGTAATATCATCGTATATGATTCCTCACAAACGAGTTGGACTACTTTAGATAGAATTATTAACGAAATGGATGTCAAACAATAAACTCGAGACAACGAAAAATCTCATAGTGACATTGAATTACCTAGATTTTTGAATCGTTCAGATTTCTATGATTTATCAAAAGATGAGGGTGAATCTAGATGAAGAAGGAAGAAATGCTAATGTTTTTGAGAATCGTCGAGTTGATTTGGCTCAACAGTTACCAAAGGTAAATGAATTTTCATGGGGTTCAAAGAGAAGTGAGAACGGATGTCCCACCAGTTACTAAGGGTTAGTGACTCAGCTTCACTCCTATTCGTTTTCTAACTACATACCCAATATATCGGTAGACTATGATGAGATATCATGGTCAGTTTCGTTAAAGGCTTGACTTCTCATTAAGCGGATGTCAGAAATAGACGAGAGTTCATCTAAAGCTTCAGAGAGTCGCCAAACGCGGGGACGTCATGCTCTTATGTTCCTTAAAGATAACACCTAGATATTCCAAAAGATCTTGGAAGGGTAAACATAAATTAGAAGTAAAGTTGAGAAGTCGGAAGAAATGTATATGTGTAGCCCTTCGAAAGAGCAAAGACAGCTATGATTCGTCCTTTGTTTATCTTTCTAGTAGCGTACAGCTTTAAACAATTATCAATCGTAGAACACATAAATAGACTCTTAGTTTCAACTTAGGTCCTTGATTTCCCATCAAAGTTGATTGGAATGGATCATGGAGTTTCAGAATTTGTCAACAACATGATAGTACATTATGTTTGCATCTTCCCTGGCTTTTGAATGATATTATCAGGACTTATCATTTCATATTTAACCCGTATCGTTATAGTCTTACAGTCCTTAGCACAAGGACTTAAGCTATAAAATTGAGGTAATGAGTGTTGAATGTCAAAGTTTTGTATTTTTCCTAAGCATGTGTTAAGAAGTTATTTCCTAACAGTAGATGCTCTAGAGCTCTTTAACTATTGAAGGCTGGGAGTAAGAGGTGTGAACATGTCTCTCCTGTAGGCTAAAATCAGAGACTCAACCAACAAAATGATCCTTAGGGAAATGTAAGTACAAAAGGATGTAAGATTATCCACTTGTATCAGGTCAGGTTTCCACAATACCCTATAGTTGTCAGGCGTAAAAGGATCATAATAAAGTTCCATCCTATTACAGGAGTTAGTGCATAGCACTTTCGATATAAATTTCAAGTAAATGTCATACCGAATTGTAAGATATACCCTGAGATTATACGGTGATCTTCGATGAAGTTGTGTAATGGTTGTAAGTGTTGATCGTTACACGGAGCAACCTGGAATTTACATGTTTCAAGTGGATAGGCTTTAGAAGTACAATCGGACGAGGGAGATCTTCGTCGTTCAAGATCCACTAAGGGTCGGTTAGATTCAATTTGAATTTCTCTTGTTCCTCCAGAACTACGAGAATGTTACGTGAATATCTAATTGAAGAGTCCGGATTGTTAAGGTTCGATCATTAATCGTGTGACTGGAATTTGGATTAGGAATACGGATTAATCATGAGCATTAGCTCGGACAGTAAGACTCACCAGAATTCTCATGTGCTGCAAATTATGATTACTTGTGCACCTGTAATGATAATTTACTTCACATGGTCCCTCTAATGTTTCCTCTATCACAAGCTCTCTGTTAAAAGGGTTCTGAAATGTTCATCGGACATGCGTACCAATACCCATGAGTCTATCAACCAAGGCGGTCGCTGGATGGAGTTAATGGTAAAGAGGCACTACCAGTGTCTTCTAATAATTGGATATGTGTGGTGGAAGCCAGACACTATGTTAGGGTAGAGATCCTTAAATCAGTGTCAAGCAGATCAGGCTCCAAGTTTGTATGTACATGTGGATCAACATGATCCCGATGAGTCTACGGGTCTCCTACCCATGGAGTTCTGTCCCGTTTAGTCCTGCTTATCCACCTCGGGTTCCCTTATGCTTGGGCAATCCCCTCTGCCATATCTCATGGCAAAAGTTCTAGTTATCCAATCCGGCAATTCATGAAACAGAGTATGTATACCGCACTAAATGAAGACAACATATGTCAGAAAGAAAATTGACTCCACGACTGGAGTAGTTGTAGGTGTGGTGTAAGTACAGGTTCAAGTACGGGTTTAGCTTGTTGTGATGCTAAGATCGGTAACTAGCTATTACTATCATTGTCGCCAAAGTTCAGCTCGTAACTCGATCTTCTAGGGTTACAGTGTGTTGAGTACCCGTCATCCCTAATTCGTAATCCAAACAGTGATACTCTGTTGGGTCATATTGTAGGTGTTCATTATTTTCACATTGTTACACGTATTAGATGTTGGTCACGTATACCACGTAATTGTATTTAGTATTAATATGACCTATGTTACGCTAGTGTCACTTACATACACTAATGGTCAACTCAAGTTGTTTGGCAATGATTGGAATTTCTATACTCAAGTCTTGGGTGTTCTTAGTGTGATGCAAGTCTTAGAAATCTTGGTATCTAAATAAGTCTGGTTAAAGCCTAGGTGACACTAAGGAACCTAATTCGCTAAAACCATTGGCTCTGATACCAATCTGTCACACCCTCAAATTCATTTACTTAATGAATAAATAAATAAATAAAGGTTGCAACTATTGATAACATTACACCACAGCGAAAGTTAAAGTAAAGACTTCAAATGTGTTGAACACCATTACAATACTAATGTGAAATAGTACATTGACCTAAATCCATGTAGATCAAAATCGACTTAAGGTTTGACAATTATAAGTCTTCGGCTTCTATGGTTTATTCCGAATGGTTAACCTATTCTAACCGTTTCATAGCTAAGTATTACCTGAAAAACATACTTAAAAATATCAACATAATGTTGGTGAGTTCACAGATTTATTTGTTGCAATGAAAAGCAGTTTTCCTTGAAAACCTTGATGTTAGATATGTGACCATAGTATGAAACCGTTTTCCTAAAAACATGTAATGACTTCGTAGTCATAAAATGAGTCATTTTCCCAATGAAAGCACGTGATCATTTCATAGTCATAAAATGAGTCGTTTTCCCAATGAAAACATATGATGACGTCATAGTCATAAAATAAATTGTTTTTCCTGAAAACATTGATACTGTGTACATGTCCATAATATGAAACTGTTTTCCTTGAAAACATTGATAAAAACCTTTGCACGTAAATGAATGGCAAAACCATTTGTATAAACGACTGGCAGATCCATCGGCACGAAAACGTTTCAATATACATGATAAACAAAACAAGCAATGTGTGCCCATTCGTGAACTAGCTAGGAATACGAATATATGTTCATACATGAGGTATAACCACACCCAAACACTTGTTCTTGCCCCTTGATCGTACCAAACGAACCCTTGTGTAGACACTATGCAGCCATTCGATCATGTGGATCATCGGTTAGCGCGACTAACCATGATCGGGGTGTGTCAATCCCAATAGTACTATTCATAGGGCCTCAAGCTGACCTATAGCTAATGGTTATAAATTACGTAATGTAAGGGACTTTACGAGCTCTACACATGTCAACTCATGCAAACATAAGGGTCAAGCCTTGTTTTCTTATTACCATATGAAAATTATTGTAAGTATGTTTTCTGTTTTCTCAAATATGTCAAGCAATGATGTTCCCAAATGTATTAAACAATGATGTTTTATGTTTTCAAATGGTTTAAGCAAGTATGTTTCTCCCCTGGTGTTTTTAAAGCATTTAAAAGTTAAAAAGGGGGCAGTGAACTCACCTGGAGGTGTTTTAAGGGCGATCTCGTCCGTTAAGTAGCAATGGAACCCAATGTCCACATGATATGGTGGTAACGGTATGGTGTCCTACTCGAATCCTACGATACCTGTAGGTACTTAATGAGATTTATGGACTAACCCTAGTATTATATAATAAATCTAACTCGTGTCGGGTTATCACGCGTGTGGTTGAGCTCGACTGATTCGTTAAAATGTTGTGACTATTTGATAACCAATCTTGGATTGTAGTTGTATTTTGGAAGTATTGGTTTGTCTTTTGCGTACTCGTATATGTATAGTAGAAATACTTGTACTCGCGTCTAGTGTAAGTAACTGAATATAACTTAGGTATTTCTAGGTCTTACCCGGTTAAACATACTAAAATAAATATACCATTGTACAAAATATAGTCTTAGTATTTTGTTTAAGACAGAAGTATGCTTGGTACACAAAACTTGGAGTTGTAAAAATAATGGTTCGTCACGAATAAATATATCCATAGTTGCTATATATACATGTGTACGCCTTTATATATAACTATATACATAGGTGATATAAAATCTAGAACGACGGTTTGTATCAATAGTTACGCACATGGGTGCTGTATTTAGGGAATTGAACACGGTGCATATATATATATATTTGTATATGAATATAGAGTTTGTTTATAAATCATATTATTTAATATAAGTAGGGTTATATTCAAAATGGATATCTATGTATTTATATAAAGATGGTGTTAGAAATCTATTTGATAAAAATATAGTCTTAGTAGCTTCGTATTTAAATTAAGTCGTATATCATCAAAAATAGTCATCAAATAATTATGTGTATGTATTTGTCTAATTCATGATTCTCGTTATCTAAGCGAGTCATTAAATATTCACATGTCGTCTTCATGTATAATAGGATATATGTATGTATGTGTATATAAATAGATATATAAATATATATATATATATATACGGATCAAAGATCGTCACATCTGTATTTCCTTTAATAAATATAAATAGTTGTATAGAAAAAGAAATAGTCGAGTCGTCTACTCGTGTCACGCTCTTGGTTAATTCTCATTATCACCATTAATCCGAATATAAACTTGTTCGTATCGACTCGTTTACCAATTTTTATCTTTGATTTTATCAAAAACGATGGAACGATGAATATACTCGCTTAATACCAAAGTATATAGAATATATTTATTTTAAGTCTCGCGTGTATAAGATTTCCAACCCTCATATCCCGGAATAACAGTTTATGTATATGCGTCAGTTGTTCGGTTCGTACTATTACTACTCGTGTTTAATATTATTATTATTATTATTATTTGTTTTTCAAGAGCTCAACTCGTATACCACACGTGTTAAATCTTATTGTTCATAAATAAATACATATATATATGTATATATATATATATATAATTAGCTTTAGGCACACGTTTATACCTTTTTCTCACGTTCGGTTCGCGTTCGCGAACTCGCTCACAACCATTGACCCGTTAATAACAAGTTTGACCACTTTGACTTCCATTGACTGAGTTTGATCAGGGTTGACTTTTTTTGACTGAAACCCGAGACTGTCGGGAACGACCCGAAAAGTCCCGCCTATTCGGGTGACGTCCCACCTTCGCCATAACCTGTCCAAAATACAAAAGAATACATGGGAATGAAACCCGACCACCCAAATGTACTAGATGTAGTCGGAAATCAACCAAACAACAAATTTAACGTCACAAGTAGGCAAATCTAAACCCGAAACGACCATAAACGGGGAGTGAAGCTTACCAACATCCTGTCGGGTCCGCCGGTGCGGTTACCGGAAAAATGGGTTCTTGGCCGGATAGATAGTTCTTTTCGCCGGATCCCTCTCAACACTCCACCATTCGAGCCATAGCAGCCTTTAACACCCCCATTCGATCCTCGTATCATGTTCACCATCGTCGATTTAGTTCCCGGAAATACGAGGTTCGCAGAGACCACTCGTTTCGTCAGAAAACCGCTCCATTTTATAGAATCTGCTCCGATCTAGCCTGGTAACCACCGTAAAAGGCCGGATCTACACCGAATTCGTCGATGGCGGTCGCTTTCCTCCGGCTACCGGGGAAACCGATGAAAATTTGTGACAACCTGTCGCCGCCGTCATCTCCGTCTTCACTCATCCCAGCTCCACCGCTTGAACCGTCCTTGTTACCTCTGATCCCGTCGCTGCTAGGTCTGATCATGGTTGTTGTTGAAGATGAAGGAGGTGGTGTAAAGTGGCCACTGGCCTGCCGTAGTCGACGATGGAAGGGGCTGCCGGAACCCTGACCGGCTCCCTTCCCCTCCTCTCACTCTTCAATCTCTCCCTCTCTACCTTGTGTGCTAGGGTTTTCAAAATGAAGGAAAATGGAGGTTGAGATGTATATATAGCTAGGGTTTGAAAGTGGGTAAACTACCTACCATTATCGCGTATCAAACCCGTAAGTTACTGGTTTAACGTCATGAAAGCTCGTTCTCGTTTAATAATTTCTCGTTCATAATGATTAATATTAAAATAAATATTCATATAATATTTATTTCGTTAAAATTTATTACCGAGGGCTTCGGCTCGTATCTGAATCCGTTTTGTCGGATTAAACGTTGCGCGCTCCGAATGGATTTATTATTTCTCTAATAATATTAACAAAATATAATAAGCATCTTAAAATGCTTGATATGTCAATTTATGTATTGGTAAGGTTTACATCATTTACGTTGGCCTACTGCGCGTCTAACACAGTTTAACGCTCACGTACGCATTCTTCGTGTGTAATTGTCTGAACAAACTTCCAAGCTTAATATTAATATATAATATAACTAATTCGTTATCTAAAATAATTGTACTGTCAAATATTTTACGATAACCGACGACTGACCCGTTAAGTGTTTAACGCATCGTGTTGAAATGTTCCGCTTACGTAGTTTATCATATCTTCAACTCTAACACGTAGCACGTAGTTAAACTGAATCGAATGATTGGTTTGAGATACGAACTATGCAATTGCGCCTCAAATGGGTTTGAATTTCTATTGGGCCTAATAATTAGGTTTTAGATTCTGGAATTTTAAAGGTGTCACAACCGGCCCCCTAAGCAAGACCCAAACGGAGACAATCGTGAACTTGGCCCTCGGAGAACAGCTTGACAGTCAGTTCTACCAAGAAGGTCAGATGACTACGTAATGTTAAACAAAGGAGAATGCCTTCTCCTAAATAACGAACGTGCAAAATTTTGAAGAAGCAAAGAATGTTAAAGATTAGCAAGATGCAATGAGAACAAAACTAGTTTTGATCAAACAGAATAAAACATGGGACCTGTGTCACTTACGACGGCCCCCTAAGCAAGACCCAACCAGAGACAATCGAGAACTTGGGCCTCGGAGAACAGCTTGACAGTCAGTTCTACCAAGAAGGTCATATGACTACATAATGTTAAACGAAGGAGAATGCCTTTTCCTAAATAACGAATGTGCAAAATTTTGAAGAAGCAAAGAATGTTAAAGATTGGCAAGACGCAATGAGAACAAAACTAGTTTTGATCGAACAAAATAAAACATGGGACATGTGTCACTTACCGACGGGTCATAAGGCTATCGGGTTAAGATGGGTATTTAAAATCAAATGTGATTCAAACGGGTCAATAACAAAATATAAAGCAAGGCTGGTCACGAAAGGTTACATGCAAAAACAAGAGTAGATTTCATTGAAGTATTTGTTCCAATTGCAAGGTTGAAGACCATTCAATTAATCCAAGCAATGGCTGTGAAAAACGGGTGGCTTGTTTATTATTTAGACATCAAATCAGCGTTTTTGAATGGCAACTTGAAGAAATTCGTGCATGTGAAGCAACCTGGTGGTTTTATAGTTCCGGGAAGCAAGATATGGTTTACAAACTAAGCATCGCGTTGTACGGGCTTCGTCAAGCTCCACGTGATTAGAACGCAAATCTCTTCAAAACTTTAAAGAACTTGTATTTTGTTCGATGTCCAAGAGAATCAACGGTTTATAAGCGAAATACAAGAACCAACATGATTATTGTTGGTATCTATGTCAATGACCCGATAGTGACCGGGTCGGGTCAAAGTGAGATTAATAAGTTCAAAGAGCAAATGAAGAATGAGTTTGGCATGTAAGATCTTGGGGTGCTTTCATATTATTTAGTGTTAGAGCATGCTTTTATGACAACGAGCTTGAAGACATTATGTGTAATAGTATTTGTCTTTGTATAGTCGTTTGAGTTGTAATAGTTTATTTGTTTTGTTAAGTTTTCTGTAATAAGCGAACTTAACAAGTTCGCCTAGGTATTGACTGTTTTGTATCAGGCGAACTTAACAAGTCTTCCTAGGCTTGTTCTGGCGAACTTGATTATTTTGCCTGTGGGTCAGTAGTTAACTATAAATAGCTTGTTTCAGTATTGAGTCTGTAAACATGAGTTCTGATTCAGTATTGTAAACAGTGTTTGATAGTGTAAATACACGTGCACGTAGATCATGGATTCCGCACGTCGTCTACGTGTTATACCTCGAGTCTAGAGATCCGTAGTACTCCCTGAGGGACCTACAAATGGTATTAGAGCTTTTGATCTTAATTGGAGACTGATTTGTGGTGTTTACTTGTGCATACGACATCAAAAGATCACTGTTTACTTGTTTCTACATCTTCTTGGAGTTATTGACAAAAATGGATGGGTTTCTGATCTAATTAGATTGGTTTCAAGTTGGATTTGAGAGTTTTGATCCCACAAAAGTCTTTATTATCATCCTTTGATCATTCCTATGGTGCAATTTTGTCAAATTCCTTCAAATCAAAGAGAAATCATGATTTTCAATGGTTTTGTTCGTTGGGTTTCTAAGTTTTCTTTCTTCCTAGGGTTCCAACAATACAGGTGAACTTGTTGATTCTGTTGCAGGCGAACTTGTTCCAGGCGAACATATTAAGTTCGCTCCTTATAGTTACAAGCGAATCTATTACATTCGCTTAGCATCTTCGCTTGGTTTTCTCTGAGATTTTTCCTGATTCAAGCGAACATATTAAGTTCACTAAGTTCTTGTTTGAAGCGAACATATTAGGTTCGCTAGGTGTTTTTCAAGCGAACTTGCCAAGTTCGCTAGGGTTTATTTGAAGCATACTTTAACTGTTTTTGTGTTATCTTTTCGTGTTTGTCAATATGTCTAACATGGTGCAGGTAACCAATAGTTTCAATTATGACAATGAGACAGGTACACCTCAAAAGCCGCCGAAGCTGTTGAACATTGCTGATTACACAAACTGGAAAGACAGGTTTGAGTAATTTGTCTCATTCACTGATACGAGCTTATGGATACCCATCACCGAAGGGTATACACATCCGACGTATACGTTTATGGGCGTTGCATATGTTCCTAAACCAGTTTCTGCTTTGACGGCTAAAGAGAAGACAATTTATGATCGGGGAAAAAAAGCGTTGGCATCTATTTCTATATCCTTTCTTAAAGAAATTTTCATGGATTTAAACAATTCAAGACTTCAACGACTCTTTAGGAAGGATTACAGAAATGATGTGAAGGGAATGTTGATGTTAAGAAGAGTAGAAAGGAGTTGCTAAAGAAACAATTTATGGTGTTTAAGCACTTTAAGAATGAATCACTTGAAGAATTGGCTACTCGTTATTCTCATCTACTTAGTGAGTTAGTGAGTGCTGAAGTTCGTTATGAAACTGAAGAGGTTAATGAGAAGTTTCTTGAAGCTTTGCCAGCAAAGTTTGACATGTATTTATGTGTTAATCAAAGAAAATGAAAGGTTTAGCTCAATGTCTTTGGAAGATGTTCTTGGGAAGATTCAGTCATATGATCTCAACATGAAAAAGAAGAAGGAAACTAATTTGGAACATGTGCAAGACCCTGCAATGTATTTTGCTAAAACAGTTTCATGTTCATCAAAGTCTGGATCTGGAGTGGCGTTATTCTCTAGATATGTTCTTCGGGTTCTACTTGTCAAACTGGATTTTCTGCTACTACTTCGAACTCATCCGGGTCTCAAACCAAATGTTCTCATTCTGTTAATCCTCGGATTATTGAGGATTACATGGCAATGTTTTCGTCTTTCTTGGTATCTTACGAGAACTTTGTTGGTGAAAAGATTGTTGATCCGGAGGCCATTGAAGAAGATTTTAAACAAATAGATCCAATTGAGTTGGAAGAGATGAACATACAGTGGAATATGGTCATGCTCAAGAGACAAGCAAAAGAATTTATGAAGAAGACGGGTAGGAAATTTATCGGAGCTAATAGTCGATCCAAAATGGGTTTTGATAAATCAAAAGTAATGTGTTATAACTATCAAGGTTATGGGCATTTTGCTAAAGAATATGATAAGCCCAAAGTCAATGATTCTGGAACACAAAGGCAAAGTCAAGGGAATCGTCATAATAATCAAAGTTCTATAAATAATTCATCAGCACTAGTTGCTCAAGGAGATGAGAATTATGACTGGGGTATTCATCTTTATGATCTGGTTGGAAGTGTTAGTCAAACATTTATGGTAGAAATTCATTCCAACAATTCTTCTGAAGATGATAACTCTGAAAGTTCAAGTGATGAAGATAGTTCTTCAAGTGAGGCTAATAGTCAAGAGACTGATGTTGAGAATATGGATTCTGAAGAAAGTGTTTCTGAAGAATATGTAACTGAGGATGAGATGATTCAAGAGAAAAGTGTACCTAAAAAGATAGAGATTCAAGAAGAGGATGTTTCTAGAGAATTTAAAGAACAAGCTTTCATGGCAGACACTTCTGAACCAAATAAGGTAAAAGAGGTTAAGTATGATATTTTATGTTCTGCTTGTGTTAAATTACAGGGAAAGGTTATGCGGTTAATGGATGACAACACCAACTTGATCTGTGATATGAAATCAATGAAAACTGTTAACCAAACCTTGAGGGAGAATGAGAAACGTTTTCTGGAAAGAATTGAATCTTTGAAGAATGACATCATTTCTTGAACAACAAAAATTAAATAACAGGCTTTTCATCTTGATGTCTCGTTTTCAGAATTCGAAAAGAAAAATACTGAGCTTGCCCAATCACAATCTGAAGTGATTAGACTTAGTAGAAAACTTGAGGGATTCAACAACTCGTCATTTCTCTTAAGATATTATAATAATAATAGTGAGGGAGGGAAACAGACTGCTGGTGTTAGTTATGTTCCTCCTCCATTTAATGGAAACTACTATGTTGCACCAGAAGTTGTGTTACACTCTGATTTAGAACCAAAGACGGTTCTGAAGGTTAATCCGGTCTGGTGATGATATGGTGTATGATGATGAGAGTGATGATGATTGTTTTTATGAAGCAAACATTGAAGGTGTCCCTAAAGAAGTGAATATTGAGGAACCGGAAGTGGTGAAAATAGTAACCCGTGATAGGTGTATCTTAACCGAGACTGGTGAGGTTGAGAAGTCTAAACTAGTGGTTGTTCAAAATAACTTTGTCAAAGCTGGTGATATAAATTCCGAAATTCCTACAATTGCTAAAACTTCCACACTTGATTTTATTAAAGAAAATGTGATTTTAGAAAAACCCAAGACCGTTCATACTCATTCACAAGGGGTTCATGTTGCTGAATCTTCTGTTAGCTCAGCTTGTCATGAGAAAGTTCCTTTTATGGGGGAGATGTTCTTGTTTTCATTGTAATGAAGTTGTACATATTCTGATAAATTGTCCATATAAGAATGAAGGAAAGAGGCATGTTGTTCCGGAAAAGATGAAACTGGTTGTTCAGTCTGTTGTTAAACCTGTGGTAAACACTAAACCACAAGGTTCTCGAAGTTCTCAAGTGAATAAGATCTTGGTTAAACCTGGTGTAGGTAAACCTGTTGTGGCTAAGCCTGTCATGATTAAACCATCTGTTGTGAAACCTATTGAGGTGAAACATGTTGTGGTTAAACCTCATGTGGTTAAGCCTATTGTGGCTAAACCTGTTGTGGTTAAACCAGTTGTGATGAAATCTATGGTGAATTCTAATGTTGTTTCCAAGGGTAATTCACAGGGTGAGGTGAAGTTATCTAGACTTCAAAGACGAAGAATAAATATACGTTTGAAAAAGATTTTAGAAGCAAATCAATCTAATTCTATTTCAAATGAATGTGATTCTTCAAATAATTCAATTTTGAAAACAAATAATGATAAAAAGGGTATTTGGAAATCAAAAATGTTTGTATCAGATTCGTCACAACAATCTCCAAAGATTGATGAGAGATTTAACTATGAGTTGAAAGAAGTTGTATACATTGATGCTAATGGCCGGCCCAAGACCACCATGGCTTGGGTCTCCCTTACTAATTAATTTGTTTCTTGTTTTTATTAGGACAACCAAGGAGTACTACCCGCAATACTTGGTATATGGATAGTGGTTGCTCTCGACACATGACAGGAAATGTCTCACTGCTTGAGAATGTGAAGAAGATTGAAGAAGGGTATGTTGCATTTGCCGAAAACAAGGGTGTATATATTACAGGTCAAGGGACCTTGACCAATGGAAGCATAAAGTTCGAGAAACTCAACTACGTGGAGCAATTAGAACATAATTTGATGAGTGTTTCACAAGTGTGCGATAAGAAATTTTCATTCCGCTTCAATGATTCTGAGTGCTTAATTCTTAAGCCGGGATTCGTGATTCATGAAAAATGGATCTTAATGAAGGCACCAAGAAAGAATGACACCTATGTCCTAGATATGAGTATTGCATCGACAACGGATTCAATTCTAACATGTCTTCTTTCAAAGGCGTCTAAATCGCATTCAATTCTGTGGCATAGGAAATTGGCTCACATCAACTCTCGAAAGATGAACTATCTCGTCAAAAATGGTTTGATAACTGGTGTTCCAATGATGAATTTTTCTGTGCATGAAGATTGTATCCCATGCAAGAAAGGGAGGCAGCACAGAAAATCTCACAAGTCCAAAACAACTAATTCAATCAATACTCCTTTGGAGTTGCTACATATGGATATGTTTGGACCGATCAGTGTCAAGAGTATTGGTGCGAAGTCATACTGTTTGGTGGTGACTGATGATTACTCGCGCTTCTCGTGGGTGAAGTTTTTGGCAACTAAAGATGAAACTACATAGACTGTTCAGCTTCTGATTTTGGGACTGGAGAGTTTATGTAAACAAAAAGTGAGAAGAATCAGGAGTGGCAACGGAATCGAATTCAAAAATAGTGTTATGGGTCTCTTTTGTCTTCAGAAAGGGGTTCATCATGATTTTAGTGCTCCGTATGTTCCTCAACAAAACGGTGTTGCAGAACGTTCGTGGAAACTGCAAGAACAATGTTGGCCGATTCAAAGCTGCTGGTGACATTTTGGACCGAAGCTGAGAATACTACGTGCCATGTTCTACACCACGTTCTAACATTAAAGCCACACAACAAGACATGCTATGAGTTATTGAATAATCGAAAACCCAATCTTGATTATCTGCTTCCGTTTGGCAATCCTTGTACTTTACTGAAGACATGTGACCGACCGACAAAGTTCAGTGAAAAGGTCGTTGAAGAGATCTTTCTTGGATACGTCGCTAATTCAATGAACAAGCGTGTTTATAATAAAGAGTCTCCATAAGTAGAGGAATGGTTCCATATCGATTGCAGCAATCATAATATTCCTCATAATGCTATCGGACAAGCTTGGGGATTCGATTACGATGCTCTTTTCAAGTCTTTTAATATTCTCCCAGACTTATCCATAGAAGAAGCAGAGTTGTTATATCAATCTGTTAATTCTAACCAAGGGTCTGGTTTTACACCAAGATCTGCGGTTCCTTTGTCAGTCCCATCTGTAAGGTCCGAAATCCTGAGGATCTTTAATCAACGGATTCAACAGCATGTTGAAGCTGGCGGAAACAGACTCGACACATGACTTGTAGGTAGAAACAATAACGACTAGACACACTCAAATACCAAATGATTCGTATATTGATTAAACACTGATTACACATTACAATATCGTTCTATAACTCGTCTAACTCGTCCCACTCTCTGACTGTTTCAGTCGTCTAACCCAAATATTGTTACAAACACATCTATTTATACTAAAACAGAAAGTATTCAGTGGGCCTGGGCCGGGACCGCATACTTTAAGTATGCGGTTGGGCTATGAAGTATGCGGTTGGGCTATGAAGTATGCGGCTGGACTATGAAGTATGCGGCCGGATGAAGCATGAGGCCGCATACTTTCTTGCTTCTTCCAATCTTCGTCATCTGAACTTCTGAAAAACTCAGTGATTCTTTGATGCGTCAGCCTATTATATTTTTGGTCCTTACAATCTCCCCCTATGATGATGCATTCAAAGCAGCCTTCAAATTTCAAAATCTTATGAATGATCACCACCTCTTGCAATAACTTCTTTGCCATAACTATTCCCAAAACCTTCACGAACGACTTTACAGTTGTTGAGGTTATTGTTTTGTTCACTTGTTTTCGTTCTTTTCTTCGGAGTTCGATCCGCAAAAAGATCATAATCAGTATCATTAAAATCATCATCATGTTGAGAATAGTATTTAGGAGGAGGATTCCCAATAGCCTTTATCTTTTGCAATATCGCTTTATGATGTTTGTTAATCGGTACTTTCTCTCTGTCACTTTCAGTTTCTGAAGAGTCAACATCTTCTTCTTCATTTTCTTCTTGGAAGATATTGTGCTTTTCGGAAGTGATGACACTTGGTGCAACAGTGTTGATCTGATCATCATCATCCCTTGGATAAGGAATGATATCTTGTTACTCCTGAAAGTTCACTCAAATACAAGTATGCGCAAAATGCAAGTATGCTTAAACTCATAAAACCTTGAAACTTTCCAAAAAAAATTTCAATAAAAACCACCCTCTCACGATTATTGAATCAAACAAGAACGGTCATTTTAACAAAGAAAAGACAAAGATAAAAATAAAATAACTTAAAGTAAGCTAAAAACACAAAATCTTTTTTGTTCTTTTGACAACATACGACACTTACTGAAACACATTATTTTTTAGAGAAACTCTGTTATGGGATCATATCATTCTAGTGCAGACCAAAGCATACTTATTAGCCGTTCATTTTCTTAGATAGGTCTCGATGATTGTCAATATATAGTATCCTTCTAAACTCAAGCTTTTATACCTTAATTGACAAGCAAGCAGTGAATGAATTTATAATGTTTTCTGGTTAATAATTATTCATGACTTAGTGCGTCCCACACTCACATCTCAGAAACCTACATTTATTATAATGTGAATTAAATAATTTTTTGATGAATTGAAAGGACCCCAAAACTTATCGTATAAACCTTCCCTTCCTCGTGATCTTTTAATCGCCTAAAGAATAACTAACAGAGCATAACTAGCACGGGTCTATGAACTGTTCAGGAAATCTCTAACAAATATGATTAAAAACATAGCACGACGGACTTACATGTTCAGAACCAGGAAATGCTCAGGGTCATAGCACTACGGACACATATACCTTGATAAGAGATTCCTTCCCAGTTGCATATTCCCAAAAATAAAAATATTTACAAATATACTTATATGTACGTCTTTAGACATATCTTTTTGATGTATGACATTGCATATCTTTTGAAATTTTCCTATAGCATGACATTAATATTGCGTGTCTTTTTGCTCAGAATTCTGCTTTGCAGAGTAGCTTTGCACTGTCATTGAGTGTCTTTTCGCCATTTGCATGTCAATGCATGTCTTTTATCTATATATATGTATATATATGTACAGACTTGTATCAAGTCGGCTCGCAACCCCTTTGTGAAGGGTCTCGGTTTTTGCAATCCAGAGATAGTATGTTCATCCACAATTCACCAACCTTTATGTTTAAGTGCTCGATTATTAACAAGAAAAAAGTATTATACCAATCTATGAGATGTTCCCCACTTCGACAATGACCTTTATGTTTAAGTGAAACACAATCATACTGTCTATTTGGTTTTAGCAGAGCCTATCAACATATCACCCTGAGATCCTAATCTTTGTCAACTATAGGCCTTACATATGATGATCCAACCCCTAAAATGATGTACTATCATTTCCCACAAGACAGAGTTCTAATTTTTTTTTTTTTGACACAAGACACAACATAAAATCATTTTGGTATTTTTTGAATTTTCTCCTCTAAAACGTTTGCTTTTGTACAACTAATAAACAAAACAAAACAAAATTATATCCTAAGAAAGACAAAATAAACAAAAGATATTTTTGGTGACCGAACTTGTGACTCGTTAATCGAAGCAGAACATTTTGAAACACTGAACCAGAAAAATGAATCTGGACAAATCAAGGAATTTTGTAAAAACATCTTAAACATAAATGTCATCCTCAAACCAAAGAGTACCATTAGTGACCGTACCTTTCATGCTGATCTTACCTCATTTATCTCTTGCAAAGGAAACATACCCTCCATCAAAGTGTTTGATATCATGTAGTAGAGAGATGTCCCGCATTATGTGCCTGGAACAACCACTATCAACGTACCATAAGTTATTGACAGTCCTCCTTAGTTGTTCCTGCATGATTCAAGCAACTTAGTTAGACATAGGTACCCAAGCCATAGTGGTCCTGGGTACGCCCAAAGCATCAAAGTAAGATACTTCATGTAAGCACATATCCTTATCGTTCTCTAACAATGGTGATTCAACTCCTTTTGATTTAGTTTTCCAAATTGGTGTAGGTTTAACAAACTTTTTAGTTACTTGAGGAGTACAAACTTTATTTTTGTCTTCTTGTTTAAGTTTTTTACATTGTTTGTTTTCATGAAAAACCTTTTGTTTGTTCGTAGCAGCATTCCAATCACTATCAGAAGGCTTAACTTTGGGATGCTTATTCTTCATTGCCTTTGGTTTTTCAACCTTCATTGGCTTAGAATATACTTTTCCCTTGGTGTAGCCCTCTGATTTTGCAAATAATAGGGCTCATAAGGACGATGTATGCAGTTTCTTGCAAATGTGACCAGCTTTGCCACATGTGTAGCATGTCCGTTTCCTACCATAAGTAGCATATCCTGATCTATCGAACCATGATGATGAATGAGGATGTGACCTTTTCAAGTAACCTGTATTCTCAGTGTGTCTGTGATCATTTCTATCATCTCTCCTAACAGACTCTCTATCATAATCTCTATGATTTCTCCTGATACAATCTCTCTCTTATCTTCTAAAGTTTTGTTCAAAAACTCTGTGATGATTATCAAATTTTGAATAATACTCATTCTTTGTAAACTTTTGAGGAGATTGTTTATGGTTTAATTAACTGACAGATGGTTTTGAGTTTCTTTGATTAACCTTTCTAGAATTTGTAATCTTGTTTTTGACAAAATCATGATTACTTTCTTTAAAGATAATTTCTTCTTTTTCAAACTCACCACCCTTCACAAACTTAATTTGATTCTGTTTTCCAAAAGTATCATCAGTTTTTCTAGGGAAAAACTTCCTAACACTATTAGGCTCTTCTTCCTTACTCTCTTCCTCATCATCGGTATCCCAACCTTCTACTAAACCTTCTTCTGCACAAGGCTTAGAATCATTAGCAATATTCACACAAGGGGTCACGGGACTAGCAGTCAGAGGAACAGACTGCTTGGAAGATGATGGCTGATCCGGTTTACATCCCAACCCACAAACCGTCTCAGCATCTTCAGGATAAACATGTGGTAAAGCAGAAAAAATTTTCATTAAATGGATGTTCCACAGCATGATGACCCACCCCCGGATTCTCCTTTCTTCTAACTTGGGAATCGATCATGTCATACACCACTAATCGAGAGTGTTCAATTTTCTCGATCGTTAGTTTGGTGTTTTCCAATTGAGTCACAACATCAGTTAATTTTAAGCTAAGGTCGTCTATCCGTTTTAATGCATCATGATAAAGACATTCCTTGTTGCTAAAATCCAATTCAAGTTTTGAAAAATCATTTTTGATTGCTTCAATTTTATCTTTGAAAATCTTTTCTGATCGTTTGTGTTCTGAGTTGGAATATCTAAGCTTTGTTATTTATTGATTTAAGATATCGTTATCATGTTTGTAATGATTGACTTTCTCAATACAAATAGCAAAGCAAAGATCTTTGGTTACCTCAGTGTTGGTGACCTCAACCACGAAGGCGTGATATTGTTTTACTTCCAAATCTTGAACTTTATCACTCCTGTCCTGCTGGCTCATGAAGTCTTGTTGGACGGTCTAGGACGGTCTATAAATACTAACTATAAAACCTAACCTAGACACTCTAGCTTTAAATTTATAAATCTAGACTCAACCTAATACTAGACCACGCAACCGGCAAGTGTACCGATCAATGTAGTAAAGTCAAATGAAGTTCGGATATCGAAACCACGAGACACAAGCGACAACTCTATCTAGACTCTGACTCAACTAACTACACTTAATTATATTGGGGAAGATTTTGTGTTATAACCTAATGGAACTCTCTAACTAACGACACAAAACAGAAAGCAAAAGACTTTAGACAACTCACAAATGGGGAAAGCACTACCTAGACCTTGAATCCTATGCATGTACCTTGGAAATCTGTCGGATACGGAAACTATGATGGAACCGGGCTCTTACAATACGACACACTTAGACAACCTAGTGGATCCCGGATCATTCTCCATGTGTGACCAAAAAGAAACCCTAAGGGACGTGTGAAACTCACCAGTTAGTTAGATCACCTCTCAGCTATCTCCAACAACACTAAAGTACTCGCTAGATAGATTACCTCTCAGTCTCACTATCTCAATACACCTTTCAGTGCAAGGAGTAAATTTTATTCACTTGACTAGACACAGAATAATAATGACGCTAAGAAAACCTAGGAAACCCTCCTTTTAGAGCAGATAACCTAAAACCCTAACACCACAGATTACCCAACAACTTCTCACCTCTCAGCTATTGAAGCAGGCAGAATACTCAATCCTAACAGACTCTCAATCGATGTTCCTATGGATACGACATCAGTAAACCATAAACCAATCACATGCACAAAGCCAGTGACCTAATACGCAACCATACATGAAAGACATTCACAAAGTAGCATATGGAACAATCAATAGATCATAAATCAAGATTAAATATGCATAAACATCTCATCAAACAAAACTAAGTTCTTTACTTTAACGTTAATCCATCAACAAATATCTGAAATCCGAAATCAAACCAATTAACAAAACATAATCATCAAAACCTAGGTAGCTATGAAAGTCTAGCCAATCATCATGTTCAAAAGCATCAAAACAGAAGAATCAAACACATAAATCATGGTATCAATTTTGGAAAAGAAGAATAAAGAAAGATAACGAGAACCGGATGACGAAATCGACCTGATCATCAATCTCCAACTTCAATCCAAGTCTCTGGTTGATCCTAGAAGCTTTCTCCCACTTGGAATCACCAAAAAGCTCTCAACTTTTCGTCTGGAATCCCCCTCCTAACCCTAGAATCGAACCATATCCTTTATACCAAGAAAATAGGAGAAAATCGCGAATATGGTCCTCCCGCGTACCGCAAAAACCAGTGGCCAAGTCTCTCGCATACCGCGAGAGACAAGATAGTCAAGCAGAGTTTTCACGCCCCTCGCGTACCGCGAAGGGGAGAGCACATGCGGCTCGCGTACCGCGAGAAGTCCATATTAACAGAAAATTTCATTCTATTTCTCGTTCGCCCGTGCCTTCACCATACTTGATCGTTTAAGCTCCAAACTCACCCGATTCCCAACAAACATGACACAACTCAGTACTAAACATAAATGACTCAATACGACTCTAAAATTATACAAAAACGACATGAAATAGGACAGAAATGCATGTGTGCTTTGCAACACATCAGCTCACAAGTGCCTTTGATTCACCTGAAGTAGATATACTACCTCCAGCAATTTCAGACACATCCATTGAACTGATATGATTAAGGTGACACTGTTTATAATCCATATCATAAGAGTACAAAATAGAGATCAGCTCACTCAAGGATATTTGATACATATCATTGGTTCTCTTGATGGCGATGCAATTGAAGTTCAAGGTTATTGGTAAAGAGTTGAGTAGCCTTTTGTTGATTTCTCCCTTTGTCAACTCTATTTCAGCACTCTTCATCTTCGTCATCAAGTGCGTGAATCTGTTAATCTGAGCCTCCAAATTTTCACCCCGAACATGATTGAACATATTAAATTTTTGCTTCAGTATGTCCTTTTTACTTTCTCCCATGTCGCAAGTTCACGTGGAAAAATAAGTCACAAAAAGTATTTGCACCGGATACTTTGAAAAAACCGAAACTTTGAAAACCCATATACTTCAAGATAACAGCAAACTTGAGATAACCGCAAAGTTGAAGTAACCGCAAACTTCGAGATGACCGCAAAGTTTAAGATAACCGCAAAGTTCGAGATAATCGTAAACATGGAATGCAGTAAATTTGGAAAGCCGTAAATTAAGGAATACCGCAAACTTGCTGAACTGCAAACTTGATGAGCCGCAAACTTCCAGAACCGCAAAGTTGACAACCGCAAACTTCAAGATGAAGAAATTAACTAAAAATTTGATTTTTCAAGCCGAAAAATCTACTAATCAATCGTAAACTTCAACAAACATGACAGAAACAAGGTCCAAAACCTGTCAATCTGTCCAAAAACTCATCCAAACACACAAATCAGTTCAAATAAATGCAAAAACAGTAACTTTGATACCTCATGAGTCAAAGAAATTCGTTACAAGCTTCACCAATGAGCGCTAAGGCTCTGATACCAATTGTAAGGTCTGAAATCCTGAGGATCTTCAATCAACGGATTCAACAGCGTGTTGAACCTGGTGGAAACAGACTCGACACGTGACTTGTAGGTAGAAACAATAACGACGAGACACACTCAAATATCAAACGATTCGTATATTGATTAAACACTGATTACACAGTACAATATCGTTTAACAACTCGTCTAAACTGTCTAACTCGTCCCACTCTCTGACTGTTTCAGTCATCTAACCCGAATACTGTTACAAACACATCTATTTATACTAAAACATAAAGTATTTGGTGGGCCTGATCTGGGACCGCATACTTTAAGTATGAGTTTGGGCTATGAAGTATGCGGTTGGACGATGAAGTATGATGCCGCATACTTTCTTGCTTCTTCCAATCTTCGTCATCCGAACTTCTGAACAATTCGGTGATTCTTTGATGCGTCAGCCTATTATATTTTTGGTCCTTACCCCATCATCAATCCCCGAACCAAATGGTGCTTCTACTTCGGGAACTTATAAAGATTCTGATAGTGATGACGAGGAAGCAGTTTTCCAAGATTCCAACAATGATCTTCAGAATATTGTTGATGATTCATCTACATCTACTCAAGATGGGGGGGGGGGAGTTGCCCACAAATTTAGAGGTTGTGATGCTAGTTGATGACATACCATAGACAAGGATTCGTAAAGATCGTCCCATTGAGAACATAATCGAAAACTTGAATGATGGAGTCAAAACTCGTTCTCTTTCTGAAAATACTTGTCTTTACATTTGTATTCGAAATACTAGCATAGTTTATGAATGTTTGTATTCGTGTTTCATTTCTCAGGAGGAACCGGTGAATGTTGAAATGGCGCTTCAAAATAATAGCTGGATTGAGGCCATGCAAGAGGAACTGGCTCGGTTCGATAAGCTACATGTTTGGGATTTAGTTGACTTGCCTTCTAGAGCTTATCCTATTGGTACAAAATGGGTTTTTAAATACAAGAAGGACGATCGAGGAATAATTATGAGGAACAAAGCAAGATTGGTAGTTCAAGGTTTCAATCAACAAGATGGGATTGATTACACTAAAGTCTATGCACAGGTAGAACGTTTAGAGGTAATCCGCTTGTTCTTAGCGTTTACTTCATTCAAAGGCTTTAAAGTGTTTCAATTGGACATGAAGAGTGCTTTCCTGTATGGTATGGTAAGGTGAAGGAAGAGGTTTATGTCTGTCAACCTCTGGGCTTTGAAGATTCGAAATATCCTACAAGGGTTTTTAAATTGGATAAAGCTTTATACGGTCTTCATCAAGAACCGAGGGCATGGTATGACACGTTGTCTCAACACTTGTTGGATAACGGTTTCGATCGTGGACAAATAGACAGCACCTTATTCATCCGAAAAGCAGAGGGAGATTACCTGTTAGTATAGATCTACGTCGATGACATAATTTTCGGGTCTACGAATGAGAAGTTGTGCAAAGAATTTGAGGAAGTCAAGAAGTCCAAATATGAAAAGAGTGCAATGGGGGAGTTATCATTCTTTTTAGGTCTACAAGTAAACCAGAAGGAATATGGATTTTAAATCAATAAGATGAAGTATGTCTATGACATTTTGAGCTGATTCAAGATGGAAGATAGTTCGCCTTATGACACTCCGATTCCTGTTAACCATAAGCTGAGTCCCAATCCGGAAGGAAAGGATGTCGACAACCGGTTATACAGAGCAATAATTGGATCTCTCATGTACCTCACTACTTCTAGACCGGATATCATGTTTGCTGTCTGTCTGTGCTCAAGATTTCAGTCAAGTCCAAAAGACTCTCACATGATTGAAGTAAAGCGAATCTTTCGGTACCTGAAAGGGAAACCGAAGTTGGGTTTATGGTTTCCACATAAGTCTGACTTTGATTTTATTGCTTATATTGATTCTGATTTTGGTGGTTGTTGCCTAGACAGGAAATCAACTTCGAGAGGATGCAAGATTCTAGGAAACTGTCTAGTTTCATGGCAGTGTAAGAAACAGACCACGGTGTCCATATCTACATGCGAAGCTAAGTACGTCGCTGCTTCGAGTTACTGTTCACAAATTCTGTGGATACAACAACAGCTCAAGGACTATGGTTTGAATTTTACATGTACTCCCATGTATATTGATATCTATGACATTATGTCCATTACAAACAATCCCGTGAAGCACAACTAGACCAAACATATTGAGATAAGACACCATTTTATCCGAGATTGTGCTGAAAAGAAACTCATTGAGCTTATTAAAATTGATTCCGAAAAAACTCTTGCTGACCTTTTTACAAAAGATTTTGATCGGACTCGATTTGAGTTTTTGATTAAAATGATCGGCGTGATAAATCCTGAGTAAAACCTTTTTCAAAAATATTTTCATGGAAGTTTTTTTTTCTTTATGTTAATATTCTAGTTAACTTTTACTGCTTTTATTACTTTCATGTTTTTCATTTCTTGCCAAATCTTATTTCTAAAAGTCCAAACAATTTTGAAAAAGTCAAAACCGACATCACTTGAAGTTAGAGAAGAAATGATAGTACATCGGTAGATGATCTTTCACTCATGACCGTAATTTGACCTGTTGATAGTTGTGTATTTAATTGACATGTGTTATATGTTTTGATCTAAGCTTCTTAGACTGCACAAATGGGAAATGATAGTGTCATGACAGCTTATGTTTGAAAAATTTATGATCTAGCTTTAATTTGAATATCTGCATGTAATTTGAATTGTCAGTAGGCTAGAAGCGTTTTTTGGACCATTATTAGTGTGAAAACATAATTATTTATGTTACAACTGTGATTTGAACCCATATTATGTCGGGTGCGTGTGTTTAAAAGATCATTATCAGATAAGGAATGTAAGATTTTGGCTTGTATTATCCTATGAGACCAATTTTGGGTTATATCTTTAGCACAATTCATTCAGTTCTTTTCATTGCCCATGTCCCGAAAAACATGCAATTTGAATTGAACTAAGATATGTTTTTGACAACATCCGTCAAAACATATGCTACCCCTTGGATCAAATCAATTGATTTTCATCTGATTCCATTGAAGATATATCCAGATAACAGTTGGATTCCCTTGCCTGAATCTTCAGATTCCATATCTATTCAAAACCAAGACAAATGAATCACTCTATTCCAAATCTTATGATTCTTGATAATCCTTATGGATTATGTTTGATTTTTCCTGCGCTAAATGGTGTATCCTCATTCTAGATATTAGGATAAACCTTGGGAAAATCTTATATGTCTTGAGATAAATGCCAAATCTTATTTCTAAAAGTCCAAACAATTTTCAAAAAGTCAAAACCGACATCACTTGAAGTTAGAGAAGAAATGATAGTACATCGGTAGATGATCTTTCACTCATGACCGTAATTTGACCTGTTGATAGTTGTGTATTTAGTTGACATGTGTTATATGTTTTGATCTAAGCTTCTTAGACTGCATAAATGGGAAATGATAGTGTCATGACAGCTTATGTTTGAAACATTTATGATCTAGCTTTAATTTGAATATATGCATATAATTTGAATTGTCAGTAGGTTAGAAGCGTTTTTTGGACCATTATTAGTGTGAAAACATAATTATTTATGTTACAACTGTGATTTGAACCCATATTATGTCGGGTGCGTGTGTTTAAAAGATCATTATCATATAAGGAATGTAAGATTTTGGCTTGTATTATCCTATGAGACCAATTTCGGTTTATATCTTTAGCACAATTCATTCAGTTCTTTTCATTGCCCATGTCCCGAAAAACATGCAATTTGAATTGAACTAAGATATGTTTTTGACAACATCCATCAAAACATATGCTACCCCTTGGATCAAATCATTTGATTTTCATCTGATTCCATTGAAGATATATCCAGATAACAGTTGGATTCCCTTTCCTGAATCTTCAGATTCCATATCTATTCAAAACCAAGACAAATGAATCACTCGATTCCGAATCTTATGATTCTTGATAATCCTTATGGATTATGTTTGATTTTTCCTGCGCTAAATGGTGTATCCTCATTCTAGATATTAGGATAATCCTTGGGAAAATCTTATATGTCTTGAGATAAATGCAATTACTTTCTGTTGGCATAATTATGGGGTACACGTTGTTTTTCATACTAATTGGTACCTTAACTCATAAGAATGTGGATCAAAGAGGCTTGTAGTTTCAAATCTTATAATACTGACAACTTAGATTGACATATTGTGTATTGCAAATTCGATAACTGAATAAGTAGTATGTCATGGCCAGATCTCATTTTCTTTGAAGCTTATCGCGTATCATTACCTGTTATGCTATGTTGATTCATGAAAAGTTGTTTGTTTACTTGATTGAGACTTGAAAGAATTTCATAGGTTACCAATAGATTTGATGGGGATTTTTTTATCCAAAATGTGTGTTTGATTCATTAGATAAACAGATATGATCTTCTTACTCGTGATGTTCAACCAAAAATATGTGATTTTTTATTTTACAGTTCAGTTTGTACATATAAAAACCAAAAAGATTTTATTGTAACCTTTCTGATTTTCATGTTTTTCCTACTTATTTTATGTCGTGCAATAAAAGACGATTCCGATTCCAACCTTACATTCATTGTTCATGTGCAATAACAAGCATACACGCATCTATTATATTACAATATTAACTAAAACCATCTTACAAACCTCGAGGACCCAAACTTGACCAAAAAACTCAAAACAACATAAAGACTACGAAACTACAGGGACCATTCTTGTAAATATCAAAAAGTGCACAAGCACGGTCGTGCTTAGTCCTAAGCACGGTCGCGCTTTAACCAACGACCACGGTCGTGCTTAACTTTAAGCACGGTCGCGCCTGAGATACAGTTTGACTCCGCAAAGTCAAACCGACTCAAATCTTGTCCAAAAATAGAATTCAAACGAGTTTTAGAAACCGCGGGACTTGTAGAAGAAGTTACTCGACCAGTTGCGACGTATACCCGACCAAATACACATGCAATCGTCCGAATACTCGCAAATTCTAAACCGACTTCCTTTTTAAACCGAATCAAATAATTGGGGCAAGAATCAAACGAATTAAGTTAATCCAATACCTACCCGCGACTTATATAAGCCTCCTTAAACCCTAAATCCATCATTACATCGTCCCTATCTCGTCTGTCGATCAAGAAAAGCCACGAAGTCTCACCGTAGCCGTCTGCACTGGTTGCCCATTCAACACAGGTTAGTAATAGGTCATTAGGATCGTCTCTCCAAGCTAATCGAAAGCCCTAACTTAATTCGTAACCGCATTACACGATTTTACCGAATTGAATCTGAGTTTTTATAAATAAATGGTTTTAATCAAACTACACGCTAGACGAGTTATAAATCCAATTAAATAGTATGGTTGGATTCGCAAACACTCTCTTAATGAAAACCCTAAGTTTCTAATCAGTTTTATTACAAGAACTAGAATAATTGCTTCTGAAATTGACCAGACACGGTCGTGCTAACCTATGAGCGCGGTCGTGCCTGACCAAGCACAGTCGTGCCCGAGAAAGGCCCGATCGTGTTTATCGAGCAAACCAAGTCCTGACCTAGTCAAACCCTAGGCGCGGTCGTGCCGGGTACGAGCACGGTCGTGTCTTATGAACAGACTCTTGTTGTGACTTCTGACCAACCACGGGCGCGTTACCGACCAAGCGCGGTCGCGTACGAGCTGAGCACGGTCGTGCCGTATACAAGCACGGTCGTGTTCATCCTTTAACAGGTTCTTTTATTTAATATATTTTATATTTTAATCAGTTTTAATGTTATAAAAATTATTTTATAAAATATCCAGAACCAAGTATTGGTTATTAAAGATCGATTACTTAATCTTTCTTTAAATTAAAATCAATAAAATACTACAAGTTTATATAATTATTTTTATGAACAACAATATATTCCATACGTTTTGTCTTTAACAAACATTATTTATTTAAACTTATATTTTAAATAAATGTATATTCTATTACTATTGATTAAATAAATAGTATATTTAAACAAACCGTAAACTTAAACAAATCCGCTTCCGACATCGAATAACGCAACTCAATAATACGTAATCATATATTGTTCAATAGGTCGAACCTAGCAATCCACAACACACCGCCGTTTCCCATTTGCTTGTGCAATCTATACGCTACATAACACGTGAGTTACATAGCCCCTCTTTTACTCTATTTTACAAACTTTTGGGGTGGAACATGCGTTCTATTTACATGTTTTCAATTATACACATATACAGTTCCGTCCTATGCATGTATACAATTTTGCGCTTTGTGCTTGAGTACTAGGTGTAGGCCAATTATTATGCTCTTCATGTACAATCATTAACTATCAGCCGACAGTAAACAGTGGTAGATCTATTGTGTCTGACAAACCCACCCAGGTAGGGTGTCTGTTACTGACAACACAATTTTGCGTGCAAGTTACAAAGGTTTGATTGTATAGGTCACACGATGGTTTCTCTCCATAATTGCCTTAATTGTCATGTTGTATTGAACTGTATGCACACAACACGTATTTTGCTATCACACAATAAAACCTATGTATTCTCACCAACTTTTTAGTTGACTCTGTTTTAACCATGTTTCAGGTACCAATGTTTGAAGTAATCAAGATATACTACACATAGGATTTTTGGACCTAGAATTCAATTAAACCAGTTTATTCTATGTAATTTACATTTTTGTTTTGTGGATTGGTTGTGTTTTGATTGAACTTATTGATTGCAATGAAAACAATTATTAAATATTCAAACTTTAGCAAACCATGAGCAATGAACAGTCTGCACGCTTCACGCCCCGACGTTTCCACCGTCGGTTGGGGTGTGACAGATTGGTATCAGAGCCTTGGTTATAGGGAATTAGGTTATTAGACACCTTTGACCTAGACTATAACTTTAGGATACCCACTTATGCCATGCTTCATGATTTATGTGCTACATGCTATGTGATATATGCCAAATGTTTTATATGTATATATAAATAACAACTTAAATAAACAATATCCCTACCCATATCCTAAACCACATATCCTTCATGCCTGCTTCCGTGTCATCATTAACATAGTTGGTGGAACGTCAAATTTCTTTTTTTACACCCGTTAAGGTTTTTAGACTTTGTTTAATTGTTAAAGGACACGTGCAATCTGGAAGGGTGACACCTGTATTCTGGGCTTTCTGTCTAGGAAAGTATTTCATATAAATCCCAATCAACCGAGGGATCCGTATGCTTTCCTGGGAATTCCCGGGATGAGTGTTTACTTATAGGCTAAAGCACGTCTCCTTGATAATTATATGAGTTTAAATTAACCTTAATATGTCATAGTACTCGAGTGATTATGTCACTATTTGAGTACAATCCGAACTATGAATTACTTATCTATTTATCCTTCTATTTAATCCAAGAAATTCTCACAACTCTTATTGTGTCTAAATCTGTAGAATGCCTCCCCGTCGTGACAACAGCAACAACAGCAATAACACTGACCTGGCTGCTCTACTCACACAGCTGGTGAATCAAATTACCCAAGCCAACAACAACACTAATGGCCATGCCAGTGGGAGTGCTAATACTGGAGGTGGTGGTGGTGCCAACCCGCCACAATGCACCTTCAAACACTTCAACTCCTGCAATCCCCTCAAATTCTATGGCAACGAAGGAGCCACGGGCCTCCTTCAATGGTTTGAAAGCATTGAGAGCACTTTCCTCAATAGCGATTGTTCCGACAACCTCCGTGTTCGTCATGCTACTAGTGTCTTTCAAAAAAGGGCGCTTACTTGGTGGAATGGTGAGAAAAGGACTAGGGAATGGATGTAGCAATGGCACTGCCGTGGGATGAGTTGAAGAGGATCATGACTGAGGAATTCTGTCCTCGAAATGAGATGAAAAAGCTGGAAGCGGAATTTTGGGATCTTGCTCAAGATGGTGGTGAAAGCTTAGCATACACCACCCGTTTCCACGAGCTGAGTCTACTTGTGCCACACATGGTTACACCTCTGTCTAGGTGTATTGAAAAGTACATTGGTGGTCTACCTAGACAAATTCAAGATACTGTGGTAGGAGGAAATCCTGCTACTCTGGAGGATGCTATCCGCTTGTCAGCCACACTTACTGACAACCATGTTAAAGCGGGTACACTTACAAGAAAGGGTGCCAAGAAAGTTCCTGACACAACAACACCTCCCGCTCATGTCAAAGAAGTCCAAACTGAACCATACCGCAACACTAGGAAGAGAAAGGTCAAGAACTGTGCTGTAATCACTCCGGCTGCTCCAGTAAATCAAGTTGCACCCATGGCTCAAAACCCAGTAAAGAAACCCTATGGGGCCAGCCACCCACTTTGCAACACCTGCAACTATCATCACCCTCCAATCATACCTTGTCGCCTTTGCAACCACTGCGGGAAACATGGCCACGCAGCCAATATTTGTCGAGCCAAGGCACTTGCCAACCAAACCAACCCAGCAAATCAAGCCAATCATCAAGCAACTAACCAAGCCATCCCAGCCATTGCAAATGGACGTGCTTGCTTCGAATGTGGCGACCCGAACCACTTCCGTAACCAGTGCCCAAGACTGGTCAATGTTAACCAAGGCGGAGCTCGTGGGCGTGCTTTCAACATCAACGCCAATGAGGCTCAGGCCAACACTGATGTGGTTAACGGTACGTTCCTTATGAATAATCGTTATGCTTCTATACTATTTGATACCGGAGCCGATAAAAGTTTTGTGTCACTAGACTTCGAACCGTTACTTGCAAAAACCCGGTCTAAACTAGAGAAAACCTTTACCGTTGAGGTAGCCGATGGTAACACCGTTACAATTGACACCATCATTTATGATTGCTCCTTAGAACTAAATAAACACACTTTTCCGATCAACCTCGTACCAATGCCATTAGGGAGTTTTGACGTCATCATAGGTATGGACTGGTTGTCGAAGCACCATGCCGAGGTCATGTGCTTTGAAAAATGCATCTGTCTACCACTCCTATCCGGTGAAACGTTGAAGGTCTTTGGTGAGAAACCTTGCAAAGGACTCAAACTAATGTCATGCATTACCGTCCAAAAGTATATACGAAAGAAGTGCATGGTTTTCCTAGCCCATGTTATCCAAAAAGAAGACAAGAAGAGGAGTGTACAAGACATCCCCATCGTTCGGGATTTTCCTGAAGTTTTTCCTGATGACTTACCAGGTCTTCCACCTGTTCGGCAAGTGGAATTTCGCATCGATCTTGTACCTGGAGCAAACCCGGTGGCTAAAGCTCCATACCGGCTTGCACCTTCCGAGATGCAAGAACTTGCAAGCCAACTTCAAGAACTCGCAGACAAAGGTTTCATACGGCCGAGTCAGTCACCGCGGGGTGCGCCAGTCTTGTTTGTTAAAAAGAAGGATGGTTCATTCCGCATGTGTATTGACTATCGAGAACTCAACAAACTTACAATAAAAAACCGCTACCCTTTACCTAGGATTGACGATCTCTTCGATCAACTCCAAGGTTCTACCTACTTCTCGAAGATTGATCTTCGATCTGGTTATCATCAACTCCGTGTGCAAGAGGAGGATGTTCCCAAAACCGCCTTCCGAACGAGATATGGTCACTACGAGTTCATGGTTATGCCTTTTGGGCTAACCAATGCACCTGCTGTTTTCATGGACCTCATGAATCGCATGTGCAAACCATATCTTGACAAATTTGTGATCGTGTTCATTGACGACATTTTGATCTATTCCAAGACCAAGGAAGATCATGAGCAACATCTTAGGTTGATTTTGGAACTCTTGAAAAACGAACGACTATACGCCAAATTCTCCAAGTGTGAATTTTGGCTAAAGGAAGTGCAATTTTTGGGTCACGTTGTCAATAAAAAGGGAATTCATGTTGACCCCGCCAAAATTGAAGCTGTTAAGAATTGGAAAGCTCCTAAAACCCCTACCGAAGTTCGATCGTTTCTTGGTTTAGCGGGTTATTACCGAAGGTTTATTTCTAACTTCTCCAAGATCGTTGTTCCCCTCACTACCTTAACCCAAAAAGGTAAACCTTATGAGTGGGGACCGAAGCAAGAAGAAGCCTTTCAAATTCTCAAGCAAAAGTTGTGCAATGCTCCTATCCTCACCCTTCCTGAAGGTGAAGATGATCTAGTTGTTTACTGTGATGCTTCAAACCAAGGTCTTGGTTACGTTCTCATGCAACGAGGCAAGGTGATCGCTTATGCATCAAGACAACTCGAAATCCATGAGAAGAATTATACGACGCATGATCTGGAGTTGGGTGCTGTCGTATTTGCGTTGAAGATTTGGAGACATTATCTCTATGGGACGAAATGTGTGGTGTTCACCGACCACAAAAGCCTCCAACATATCTTCAACCAAAAAGAACTTAATATGAGGCAACGACGTTGGGTCGAGCTCCTTAACGACTACGACTGCGAGATTCGTTATCATCCCGGCAAAGCGAATGTTGTAGCCGATGCTTTGAGTCGAAAGGACCATGTTATGCTTCATTGTGCCCGTATTCAAACCGATATTCAAACCCATATCTTAGAAGCTCAACACGTCTCGGTAACCGAGGGTAACATGTATGAAGAAATGTCGTGTGGTGTTGAACTTCTTCTTGAATCAAAACCCAATGGCTTACTTTATTACTTGAACCGTATTTGGATACCCGATCGAGACGATCTCCGTACATTTCTCATGAATGAGGCTCACAAGACTCGATATTCTATTCATCCCGGTGCGGATAAAATGTACCAAAATCTTCGTCCACAATATTGGTGGCCCGGCATGAAGAAAGACATTGCCTTGTTCGTAGCAAAATGTCTCACATGTTCTAAAGTCAAAGCTGAGCATCAACGTCCTTCTGGTTTACTTGAACAACCAGAAATCCCCGTGTGGAAATGGGAGAATCTAGCTATGGATTTCATCACTAAACTCCCTCACACTTCAAGCGGTTATGATAGCATTTGGGTGATTATTGACCGTCTCACTAAGTCCGCACACTTCTTGCCTATCCGTGAAGACTATAAGGTTGAGAAATTGGCCCGAATTTACATTGACGAGATCGTGAGTCATCACGGTGTTCCTTTAAACATAATCTCCGATAGAGATGCTCGCTTCACATCTCGGTTTTGGCAATCTCTCCAAAAGGCACTTGGTACACGATTGGATTTGAGCACGGCCTACCATCCCCAAACTGATGGTCAGACCGAGCGAACAATCCAAACCCTGGAAGACATGCTGAGAGCCTGTGTCATCGACTTTGGTGGCAATTGGGATTCACATTTGACACTTATCGAATTTTCCTACAACAATAGTTACCACACCAGCATTGACATGGCTCCGTTTGAAGCTCTCTACGGTCGTAAGTGTCGTTCTCCCATCTGTTGGAACGAGATTGGTGAAGCACAAATCACCGGTCTCGAGTTAATTCAAGAAACCTCCGACAAGATTATTCAAATCCGTGACAACATTCGAATTGCGAGGAGTCGGCAAAAGAGCTATGCCGACAAACGACGCAAACCCTTGGAATTCCAAGTTGGTGATCTTGTACTTCTAAATGTGTCTCCTTGGAAGGGGGTGATCCGTTTTGGGAAGAAAGGCAAGCTAGCACCTCGCTATGTGGGTCCATTCAAGATCCTTGAAAGGATTGGGAAAGTGGCTTACAAGCTCGAGTTACCTCCATCACTTGGCAACGTACATCCTACATTTCATGTATCCAACCTCAAGAAGTGTCTTGCTGATGAGAACCTTCATATACCTCTTGACGATGTGCGCATTGATGAGACGATGCACTTCGTTGAAAAACCAGTCGAGATTATGGATCGTGAGATAAAACAACTCAAGCGCAGCCGTATTCCTATTGTCAAGGTTCGTTGGGAATCTAAACGAGGACCCGAGTTTACTTGGGAACGAGAAGACCAAATGAAGCTCAAGTACCCGCATCTTTTTGCTGAAGCAGTAGCCTCAACCAGTTGAATTTCGGGACGAAATTCCCTCAACATGGGGATACTGTAACCTTTCTGATTTTCATGTTTTTCCTACTTATTTTATGTCGTGCAATAAAAGACGATTCCGATTCCAACCTTACATTCATTGTTCATGTGCAATAACAAGCATACACGCATCTATTATATTACAATATTAACTAAAACCATCTTACAAACCTCGAGGACCCAAACTTGACCAAAAAACTCAAAACAACATAAAGACTACGAAACTACAGGGACCATTCTTGTAAATATCAAAAAGTGCACAAGCACGGTCGTGCTTAGTCCTAAGCACGGTCGCGCTTTAACCAACGACCACGGTCGTGCTTAACTTTAAGCACGGTCGCGCCTGAGATACAGTTTGACTCCGCAAAGTCAAACCGACTCAAATCTTGTCCAAAAATAGAATTCAAACGAGTTTTAGAAACCGCGGGACTTGTAGAAGAAGTTACTCGACCAGTTGCGACGTATACCCGACCAAATACACATGCAATCGTCCGAATACTCGCAAATTCTAAACCGACTTCCTTTTTAAACCGAATCAAGTAATTGGGGCAAGAATCAAACGAATTAAGTTAATCCAATACCTACCCGCGACTTATATAAGCCTCCTTAAACCCTAAATCCATCATTACATCGTCCCTATCTCGTCTGTCGATCAAGAAAAGCAGCGAAGTCTCACCGTAGCCGTCTGCACTGGTTGCCCATTCAACACAGGTTAGTAATAGGTCATTAGGATCGTCTCTCCAAGCTAATCGAAAGCCCTAACTTAATTCGTAACCGCATTACACGATTTTACCGAATTGAATCTGAGTTTTTATAAATAAATGGTTTTAATCAAACTACACGCTAGACGTGTTATAAATCCAATTAAATAGTATGGTTGGATTCGCAAACACTCTCTCAATGAAAACCCTAAGTTTCTAATCAGTTTTATTACAAGAACTAGAATAATTGCTTCTGAAATTGACCAGACACGGTCGCGCTAACCTATGAGCGCGGTCGTGCCTGACCAAGCACAGTCGTGCCCGAGAAAGGCCCGATCGTGTTTATCGAGCAAACCATGTCCTGACCTAGTCAAACCCTAGGCGCGGTCGTGCCGGGTACGAGCACGGTCGTGTCTTATGAACAGACTCTTGTTGTGACTTCTGACCAACCACGGGCGCGTTACCGACCAAGCGCGGTCGCGTACGAGCTGAGCACGGTCGTGCCGTATACGAGCACGGTCGTGTTCATCCTTTAACAGGTTCTTTTATTTAATATATTTTATATTTTAATCAGTTTTAATGTTATAAAAATTATTTTATAAAATATCCAGAACCAAGTATTGGTTATTAAAGATCGATTACTTAATCTTTCTTTAAATTAAAATCATTAAAATACTACAAGTTTATATAATTATTTTTATGAACAACAATATATTCCATACGTTTTGTCTTTAACAAACATTATTTATTTAAACTTATATTTTAAATAAATGTATATTCTATTACTATTGATTAAATAAATAGTATATTTAAACAAACCGTAAACTTAAACAAATCCGCTTCCGACATCGAATAACGCAACTCAATAATACGTAATCATATATTGTTCAATAGGTCGAACCTAGCAATCCACAACACACCGCCGTTTCCCATTTGCTTGTGCAATCTATACGCTACATAACACGTGAGTTACATAGCCCCTCTTTTACTCTATTTTACAAACTTTTGGGGTGGAACATGCGTTCTATTTACATGTTTTCAATTATACACATATACAGTTCCGTCCTATGCATGTATACAATTTTGCGATTTGTGCTTGAGTACTAGGTGTAGGCCAATTATTATGCTCTTCATGTATAATCATTAACTATCAGCCGACAGTAAACAGTGGTAGATCTATTGAGTCTGACAAACCCACCCAGGTAGGGTGTCTGTTACTGACAACACAATTTTGCGTGCAAGTTACAAAGGTTTGATTGTATAGGTCACACGATGGTTTCTCTCCATAATTGCCTTAATTGTCATGTTGTATTGAACTGTATGCACACAACACGTATTTTGCTATCACACAATAAAACCTATGTATTCTCACCAACTTTTTAGTTGACTCTGTTTTAACCATGTTTCAGGTACCAATGTTTGAAGTAATCAAGATATGCTACACATAGGATTTTTGAACCTAGAATTCAATTAAACCAGTTTATTCTATGTAATTTACATTTTTGTTTTGTGGATTGGTTGTGTTTTGATTGAACTTATTGATTGCAATGAAAACAATTATTAAATATTCAAACTTTAGCAAACCATGAGCAATGAACAGTCTGCACGCTTCACGCCCCGACGTTTCCGCCGTCGGTTGGGGTGTGACATTTATATTGTTTGCTTTATTGCTTCTACAAAATCAAATGATTTTTGGTGTGTTTTAGTATAAAGTTCGAAAAAGCCAAAAACATTTTTGTTTTATTGAAGTTTGTTAATTTTGAAAATTTTCAAAAACATTTTATTTCTCGACTTCCATGAAAATCTTATTTTTTTTAAATGCTTGAGGTCACAAACAGGGTTGAGGTTGGAGAAATTGTCTGGTGGCTTGGATTTTGAAAGTTGAAGAATTTTCTAAGTGTTGGTTGTTCAAGCAAACTTGTTAAGTTCACTAGGTTTCATCGGGCGGACTTGTTAAGTTCTCCAGGTAAGCGAACTTGTTGGGTTGCGTATATATACAACAGTTGGAGCGAACATGATTTCTTACCCCACTTGAGCGAATTTACTCCTGAGCAAACATACGAAGCGAACTTAAGAGCGATTTAAGCGAACTTACTGCTTTGATCTGATTTCACTTGATTCTTGTGTTAGGAGTGACTTTTTAACATCGTTTATTGATCTATAACTACTTGCGAACAATTTGGTGAGTAAATTACATGTTTTAACTGGTAATTTTGCTTGTTTCAGGGTATTCTAGGGTTTCAAGTTTTCACCGATTCATTGAGACTTATTAGACTATTAGAAATGGAAATAGACAGTGCAAATCATCTTATCGATGTTGTTTGAGTGCTTTGATTGGATTAAATCATCAGAAAATGACAAAGTCATAATTTGCCTTCGTGCAGGCGAACATGTTAAGTTCGCCTGATTTTGTTCTGAGCGAACTTGTTCTCAGCGAACTTGTTAAGTTTGCCTTAGGGACTTATAGGTAAAGATATTAAGTTCGCCTTAGGGTAAAGGGCATTCCAGACTTAGCATTTTTCAAGAAAATTTTTCTGAAGTTTGAATTTTTTTTGTCGTTTTTATCTTGATTCTCGTGTCTAACCGTGTTTCTGCTGTTTAATATTCTTGTGTTTTGCAGATAATGGACCGCCATTTTGAAGCAAAGCATAATCAGTCTGCGTTGTTGAATCTAGTATTGTTTGAAGCTGCGAATTATCAACAGATTATCAATTTCTTGAACCGGTCGAGAATTCACCGTGCAATCCCTGCATCTCCGGTGATTAGTGCTCAATACGTACAAGAATTCTGGGCCACAGCAATTCATGACTGCGAGGTGGAACCGAATGTGATTAGGGCAACAGTTAATAATCAAGACTTGGCAATATCAGTTCATACGATCAGAGATGCGTTAGGGTTTGGTGATGCAGATACAGATCCAATGATGCTACTGAATACTCTTATTATGGGTTGCTTTCATAGGATGGGATAGCATGGAAAGGCAAATGATTCACAAGCTCAAAAAGGAGGATTGGTTGGACAGTGGAGGTATTTTATGCATGTCATCATCCAATGTCTTTCACCGAGAAAGGCTGGCTCTGATGGACTAAAGGCTGCTTTACAATCCGCTGTGGTTGCTTTAACTCTCAACAAGGGATTCAATTTCTATTTATACATATACCTAGAGCTTGTATCACATAATACACCCCAAGAGGACCAAAGATTTCTAATGTACCCGAGATTCTTGCAGATTATTATTAATCATGTGATACCTAACTTGCCACCAGCCGGTCAAATTCTTCATCTTGCTCCTATGCACAAATGTATATTTGTTGACTGTCAAAAAGTGAAACAACGGAATCCGGACTTGATTCCTGTTCAGTGGTGAAGCTTGAAGAAAAACGCGGGGGGGGGGGGGGGGAGAAGGAGTCCTATAATTTTTTTTCCTATCGCTATGTTTCGGCTTATATTTTCGGGTCGGCGATTCGGGTCAAACAATATAGACTTTAAATATCTAACAAACGACAGTTCTTACACATAAAAAAACTAGATATTTTTTAACAAACAATTTAACAAAGATGAAAGACTTAAAAGAGAAAGGGTGTGTACCTGAAAAACGAATTACAGTTCAGCTCAACGACCTTTAAGATCTTTGAATTCATCGATTATGGATTCCGAATCAAACTTTTCAGCAATTTCTTTTTCTATGTAAATCACCAAGCTATTTGTTAAATACTCATCTGACATCTTATTGCAAAGGCGATTCTTGATTATTTTCATTGTTGAAAATCCTCTTTCTGTTGTTGCAGTCGAAACTGGAAGTGTCAAGATTAGCCGAACCACTCTATCAACCAAATACGTCTCACGTTTCTGAGTTTCCACAAGAGTTTTGCATAAATCAGAAATAGTTGATACACCACCTAACTTGGTATTCCTTGTCACTTCAACTTTAAAAACCTCCAATTGAGATCGTAAATGAATCATCTCCAGCTTCGTAAAATCTTCATGATAATATTTCTCAACAAGAAGACCAATCTAATCAACATTAATCTCTTTTGAAACTAAACTAGAACTAATAATTAACAACTCCATCACTTGCTCATTGAATCTACAATCCAGCTCATGTAGTTGTTTGTCCAATGTTGATGTAAACAAATCTACTTGGTAATAATGTTCAAATGTAACATGAGGATCTTTTTTACGAGGCCGATACCGAGTAGAAGTATATGGAGCAGTCATATCCGGTAATTCTATTTGCTGCTTCGTACAAAAAAAGTAACTTTTGCAAGTAAAGAATCTCATCCATTGTTTCTAAAATCATTTAGACTAACCTTTGTTGCTGAAACTAACTCCATGGCATTAAGAATGTCTTGGGATTTCTTTTGTAAGGCTTGACAAAGTGTATCGGTTCTTCCCATTACTTCCTTTATCAAGTGAAGAATAAACACAAACTCAATTCATTTCAACTTACTGTAACCTGTATCAGCATCAACACGTTGAGCATAAGTAGTATGAGATGTGTCTACAATTATTCCCTGAAGAACAATACGGGTGACAGCAAACATGTTAATCAAACTACAAACGGATTTAAAGTGAGAACCCCCAACGTGTATCACCGGCTCTGTTTAATGTCCCAACTTGATTTAGTCCTTTTCCCGATTTGATTTCACCCAATTCCAATAACTCTTTAAGATCATTTGCTTTTGCCTTTTGCAACTCATCATGGCGCTTACTAGAAGCACACACCACATTACTATTAAAAACTAAGTTTGCAAAGAATTGGTGTACTGGAATAACTTCCCTTGAAGCACAAACCAAGGCAAGTTGTAACCTGTAATTAATAAGTAATTAACCTGTGAGCAAAGTTGTAACCTGTAATTAACAAGTAGTCAAATAGAAGAAAGAAAGAGAAAAATAAACAAGTAATTAACTTGTGAGCAAAGTAGTGAACGTAATACGCATAAGGACAATCATTAAGAACAAAGGCCTGTAATCCGTTCCATTCACCTCTCATATTGCTAGCACCATCATAACCTTGACCTCGGATTTTACTAACATCAAACTGATAATGTAAAAGTTGTTTCCACAAACTTGCTTTTAGGGTTGCTGAGAAAGAATCCCTAACATGAACCACATCCAAGAACCTTTCTCGTATCATCCCTTCTGCATCAATAAATCTCAAAACTATGGCCATTTTCTCTTTCTTCGACTCATCTCGTGACTCATCAACCATGACACAAAATCATGAATCCCCCACCTCACTACGAATATGCTTTTAAACTTTATTTGCAATAAGACTAAGAAGTTCTTTTTGAATATCGGAAGATGTATACTTTGAATTATAAGGAGCATTTCCTAAAATAACCTTTGCAAATGCATCATTCTAAGAAGCTATAAGTTGTAGCAATTCAAGAAAATTACCTCGATTGTTAGAACTAGAAGATTCATCATGTCCTCGAAAAGCACACGCTTGGAATGTCAACCAACGAACTACATCAACCGTAGTTTTTAATCGTAAACGGTTCTTCATTTTCTTAGATATGAGATTTTCAACGTGTGTTGCTTGGTTCAACAAGTTTTCAGTGAATGCCACAACATTTCTATGTTATGAAGTGTTAATGTGCTTCAAGAATGAACACTCTTTCCCATTAACTTTTTTCCAATTGTCAAATCCTTTAACAGTAAATGCATTGTAACTGTGGCTCACACTTGGTTTATCATTAAATAGATAACATATAAAACAATAAGAAGAATGTGTTGTTGGAGAATATTCTAACCAATTGGGGAAAATTCTGAACCAAGAATATTGAAACCTACGAGAATGCGTCTTTGTACCTTTATCTTGATACTCTGTAAGTTCTATTTAGTAAGGTCCTAAAGAAAGATAAGCTCGTCTTACTTGTTCCCTTAAGTTAACCGGATACTCCCACATTTGTTTTTGTTTAGCTGTATCTCTTTCTAAATGGTTAACATCACCTTCATTAGTATTTGACGGTGGTTGTGGTCCTTGTGGAGCTTGAGAATTATCATGCTTTTCTTGTTGATTTTCTTGTTGATTTTCTTGGTTAAGATCCACTTTATTAGTATTTGATTGTGGCTCATTTGTTTCAGCTTTGTGACGTTTACTCTCTTGTTGATCATCTATTCTTTTGAAATAAGAACCAATAGTTTTCAACTTCCCCATGATATACCTAATAATTTCATGATCATCAATACACCAAATGTCCAAAAATACCAATTTTTTCTTTAATTGAGCATCTAAGCATCTTCAACGATTTCACCATTATAAACCCTAATTTAGAATTGTTGAACAATAATCACAATAATCCCCCCAAACATTACAATTAAAGTTTAAAACACTAGTAATACCCAATTTCACCATTATAAACCCTAGTTTTCGCAACCTACAATCAATACAAGAACAAACTATGAGAAAAAAATATTACCTTTCAAGATTGTCGGTCCTCTCTAGTCTCTTCGGTGCGTCTGCTCTAGTGCTCTTCTTCGTCGGTCGTCTTCCTCTCCTCATCGTCCGTTGTCCAGTCTCCTCGTCGCGTCGTCTATTGTCTTTAGCCCTTCACGAAACAACAGACCCAAATGGCAAAGGCCAAAGCCCAAAAGTGAAAAGTCACGGGATGTGATGGGTTGTGTTTTTAATATATAAAAATATATTTCTAAGATGGTTTCACGAGATCAGGTTTTAAATTTACAAAATGATAAATACTCAAACTTAAAACACACACAATAGGCAAGTGTACCTATCGCAGCGTAATATAGTTTAGGTAAGAACCAAGTATCAAACCAATGGACACAGTCGAATTCCAATACTCAACTTTTGTTAACGTTTAGCCGGTTTAATTAGTGAGTGAGTTTTGTGTGCTTGTGGAACAGGAAAATAAATGACAGAAAAGTAAATGGCGGTAAAGTAAATAGCAGAAAAGTAAAAACGTGCGTGAAGTGTGTAACAAAAATGTAACGAACAGAATAGTAAATAACAGGAAAGTAAATAGGTCGGAAATGATCAGGTTATGAATAGTATTGCTTTGGGTTTCGAATCCGCTTCGTACGTGATAATGTTAAGTTGACTAATCCAGTCATATGACTACTACAAATGTGTGACCCAGGTCACCGCTAGAGCCTCGTCCTCACGACATTTGATTTGCAAATTTAAAAGCTTTAACAAGTGGTAGTGCCTCCCGTTAAGGACAACAATTACCCTCAACCCTTCGAATGGTCATCTCCGGGTTGGTTTAAGACATCGAACGTAAAATGCTTTGTATTAGAGTTAAATAGGTGATTATATTTTGCTCACCGGGAGGCGGTGTAACAATGGGACCAAGTATAAAGACGTACCGTTCCCAACATGAGTTCACCAATTCTTGGTCGCATATTAAGTTCGTATAAAGACGTACGACCCTACTAGTGTTGACCAAGTCTTGGCTTATCAATCCCTGCTTGTATTAAGACGTACAAGTTTCAAAAGAAGTTTGATTAAAAAGGTTTTACACTTTAAAAATCAAGAACACTCACAAATATAAAGACGGATTTAGACAATAATAAAAGCCCACCAAAATGGTGGTTTTAAGGACGAATAGTTAAAGACAAAAACACATCACTTGGATTAATACGCTAAACATTAACATGCACCAAACTTCATCTTCACCCTAGCAATACAAAGAGTCTAGCCACGAATGGCCATACTAACTAGCATAACGCTGAGTTTCGTAGACTCCCCTATTGCGGAACAAGGAGGAAGAGCCCCTTTACTCACTACTACTACTACACTCTAACTACGAAATAAGCTTTCTCTAGTGTGTTCTTGGGGTGTGTAAGGGATTATTCAATGAAGAAATCAAGCCATCTATTTATAGGCCTCAAAATGAGCAATGCACGACCGTGCATTGGATTGCACGGGCGTGCAAACATGTAAAGCCCCAAACCCGAGAGGCCTCACTTGTTGGATTTACTCATTTACAAACAGTTCTTAAACTTGAATATCAAAATAACGCAGCGGAAGATACTTCATTAAACGTAACCTTTACATTGTTCAACATGCGGAAGCGTAACATAGTCTATTACATAAACATAACATAAGCTAATCATAACGGGATGCCAGTCTTCATCTCATCCGGGTAACTCATCAAGCCGCCCAGCATCACCTGCCATCATCATAACCTGCCTTAACCTGAATGTGCATACTAAAAAGTCAGCTTCGCTGGTGAGTTCTAGCTTTTACATAAAACATTAACTTCAAATATTTGCCAAAAACATATCCTTAAACTTCATTAATAAAAGCGTACGTAAAATAATGCAATAACAAAAACATATCACATCAAAAACATAAGTCAACGAACATATCGAATCTGCGCCTTCTCGTAACCGTCAAATCCATACGTCACATACTAGTGGAATAACCTAAAGATCACCACCACTAGGCCCATCAACACCGTACTGTCCTTCGGGTGAGGAACTCCTAGGGCCCGATACTTAGGTTATTCAGCACCAAACTTAAAGCACGGCATCACAAGGATGACACGTACCAAACTTCAAGCACTGCACCCCGTAAGGCGCAAGTACCAAACTTCAAGCACGACTACCCCGTAAGGTAAATCGTACCAAACTTCAAGGATCACGATAATCCCCTTGGTGACCGTTATCACCCCAGTTGTACAACAGTTGGCCAGCCACAAAGGCCCCTAAAAGGTAAAGGCCCATAGCATACTTCCCATACCCATAACCTTCATTCCCTAAGGAATATTGGCAGATTCGTTCGTTTGTGACTTTCGTAAACATTCACTTATTTTACTTCAAAACTTCAGTTAAAGCATTCGTACGTTTTATTAAAAATCATTCCTTCATTCATAAACACTTCATAAACTTCTTTTGGCAAAATATTTCATAAACACTTCTTTCTTAACCCTTCCTTCCAAAACATCGTTCATAAACATCATTTTATAAAACGTCACATACAACATTCATAAACATCGTTTTATAAAATAGTCACATCGTTGCGTACGCACACCAGCCCAAAAACATTATTAAAACATTTAAAAGATGGCTTCTAGAACTCACCGTATAAGCTAATCTGGGTTGTCCTAAACAAAGGTCCAACAACGTCACTTCCGATCTGAATTGATTAGTTAAATACACATCAGACCCAATCTCGACTCTAACGGTTTAACCCTTCTAAACATAATGACTTTACTTAATCATCCTGATGCCTACGCACTTAACAAGTGCGCAGGGACTTGTTCTTGCGTACTTAATAAGTGCGCAGACTTTGCTTCATGCGTACTTGATAAATACGCAGTACCTGCTTCATGCGTACTTAATAGGTACGCATGACCCTCTTCGTGCGTACTTGATAAGTACGCAGGATCCTCTTCTTGCGTACTTGGTAAGTACGCAGGATCAGCTTCATGTGTACTTGATAAGTACGCACGAACTGCTTCCTCGCAAAAACCCTAACTTTCTCCTTCGGGTCTGATCACGTCAAGATCCCGAACTTGTTTACTTCAAAACGTTTGCTTTTCATTAAGGAATCCAAATATATGTTTTCCTTCCAATTTCATCTTTAAAAACGTTACATTTTCATCCAAAACCCAAAAAAGAACAAAAACTCAGATTTAGGCCAGATCGTTACCTGAATCGAGTTTCTGATCCGGAGGTTCTTCTCACGAGCTCTGGAGCAACACATTTCTCAAATCTCGGGTCAATCCGACAACTTTCTCTCTCTACGGTTTCTCTCTCTACAAGTTGCAAATGAGAGAAATGGGTGGTGACCTTGGCTATTTATAGGGGAGGCTCCCCTTCCAGCCCGCCGGCCCATCCGGCCCGACCCGACATGCCTCGTTCGTTTATTCCATTATTATAAATGTCGTTTTATTTTTGGGATGTTACAAAACACCTCGGGAATCAAATAGGGTACAAAGGACAGTGTACCGGAGTCTGGGAGTCCAGACAGGCTTTGCACGATTGTGTAAAGGGATGCACGGCCGTGCATCCCTCTGTCTGCTCCCCAGGCTCGTCTTTTAGCTGCTGGTTGACTTGTGTTGACCTGGATTGACTTCTTGGGGGTCAATGCTCGGGTTTGGTCTTCCAAAAGCTTGATTTCTTCATGTTTTAAGCTGGTTTTTGCTTTATTTATCTTGGAGCACCGAATAACCTGCAATTGTGAAATATTAACGTTTTAAGTATCAATTGCAAGGTTATTAATCATTTAGTACCATAATATGGGGATTATTACGTATGCAAAACATGTATAATTTTGGACATATCATGATGCTTTTCTTTTAAACAAGTTTTAAAATTTTACAAAAAAAACCCCTAAACTTTGGGAAAAATATCAGGGGGGCGGAACTTAATAGTTATAAACTTTTCTACCGAATACGTATATACTAACACTTCTGAGCGAAAAATCAGGGGGCCTAACCCTAACTAACCTGCGCCCCTGTTCATGTTCCTACTGGCTTATTTGGTCATATCATCAACCCTGCATACGTTGCTCCTACCAATGACCATTGGATTAATGAAAATGAAGATGCAGTTCAAGCACCACACGTTCAAGCTGCTCAAGCACAACAAGTATCTACTCAACAACAAGATCAAGTCCCACAACAACAAGTCCCACATGAACAAGTTCAAGCTCAACTAGCACAACAACAAGCACAACCTGATGTTCAGCAAGAAGAACCTGAATTACAACATGTTCAATCTCCACAACATGTTGATGAGATTCCACCACAACAAGAACATGTCATTGATGAAAATGTTGAAGAGAATGTTCAGGATGATGTGATTCCTGATGTGGTAGTACATGAAGGCGAGGCCTCTGACAATGATTCTGAAGCAACTGATTCTGAACCTGATTTTAGGCCAGATCATTATGCTAACTTGGCTAAAGTTCTGAGAGTAGTTCCTGCTGGTCGGAAAAAGACAATGGCAAAGAGAGAGTCGACGAGGGGTCCTCCTCCTGATTCGTCTTTAAGAAAGAGAAAACAAACTACTAATGACTCAGATGATCCAAACTTTGTACTTGGAACTCCCAAGGTAAGAACGAAGTTCAAAAAGTCAAGGGCTGATACACAAGCTGATGAAGATGTGTTTGCCGACTCTATGATAGTCACTCCAACTCAGTCCAAATCTTCAACTCTTCAAGTGACACCTAGTGTTACTGAAGCACATCTACAAGAGGTTTTGGACTCTCTGAACAAAGGAAAATATGTGCCTCTAGCTATCTGTTGATAAAGATGCCAAGATAACAGACCTTGAAGCCAAAGTTGAAAGACTAGAGGCTCGGGTAGTTGGATTGCAAGGTCAGATTGATACATTGAAAGCTAATGACGACTTTCAATTGAAGGCCTGTAATGAGAATGCTCAAACATTGGTTAATCAGCAGAATATAATTGATAAGAAACAGAAGGAGATTCTTCTGAACAAGCGTCAATTGACGGAACTCCAAATCTTAGTTTCTCAACTCCTGGAGCGTCTTGACGCTCAGGGGAGATTAGTAAGCAAGATGCTGAGACATGTCATGCTATGGATCTTACAAAGAATAATTATGAAGATGATGATCCAGAAGCAAGTGGCAATGGTGAGCACCAAGACTCGGGTGTGAAACCAACGTCACAGGCTCAGGGGGAGTCGACATCTACTTCTCAAGATGTGTCTGTAAAAGAATCTGATAAAGGCAAAGTTGTAGAAGCAGCTTCTGAGATGTTTGATGCTATGGAAGCAGCTTCTGAGATGTTTGGTGACTCAATATTTGAAGATTCTGACTCTGAGTCAGCCAAAAAACTTGAATGCTTGGTGGATTTAGATGATGCTGATGATGTAACATTTAGTGATGAGGATGAAGATCAAATTGAGATTGAGATTGAGAAGGACACAAATGGAAAAACTTATGAAGGAAGTGATGGTTTTGAGATCACGTTCAAGATCATTAAGAATGTTGAATTTTCTTAAGTAAGCTTAGAATGTGACCGAAAACAAGTAGAAGATGTCACTGATCCTGAAGTTTCTAAACCAGATTCTCCTGAAACTGTAACCGCTCCTGAAGCTAAGACTCCAAAGTTGTATAAAAATACTAGCATGACCAAAGAGTAGTGGTTTGAAGTGATGAATACATGGTGGAAGGAGAAACCTATAACTCCATCAGTGCCTGTTCTGAAAGCTAAGTATGTGGATAACAATAATTATGTTGGAAAGATTATCAGTTGGTTCTTTGACGAAGAGTTGAATTTATTTGCTCTAAAGAGAACTGATGGTGTACATTATCTAAAGCCAAGGCTAAAGTATTTTAATTCCTTACCGAGGTGTGAAGTCAATGGACTTGCAACTAAGCCATTGATCAACAGATCGGGTAATGGAATAGCTGAGCAAATTTGAAAGATTATCATAACTGAAGGTCCATCCGGAAAGTATGAAAAGTTAAAGACTCAGAAAGGAAAGAGAGATAATCTTTGGTCAAGTCAATCCTGATTCCATGAAGCATGCCAGAACGGTTAAGTACAAGACTATCAAGTCTCTTCAGAAGATTCCGTTGAAGAAATTTCCACGGGATTTTCTTGGAAACATGAAATGGTGGTACATAGATTGGAATACAGGTGAGGCGATGATAGAGGAGAAAGATACTGGAAAGATCTTAGCTCGTTTCTACGATGCAATGAATCTTATCAATTTCTCGCTCAAAGATTTGGAAACTCTGCATGGAAAATAGATTTTGTATACCAGTGAATGGAGGGAACATGGGTTACAGTATAAACGAGTTGTTCATATATGTGTGACGAAAGGAGTTCATGCCGGGAGTCAGTTACCAAAGAATTGGAAAGACTGTTGAAGATCAAAGATCGAGCTGTTGTCAAGGGGGAGTCTGTTGGAGCATGCTTTGTGACAGCGAGCTTGAAGACATTATGTGTAATAGTCTTTGTCTTTGTATAGTCGTTTGAGTTGTAATAGTTTGTTTGTTTTGTTAAGTTTTCTGTAATAGGCGAACTTAACAAGTTCGCCTAAGTATTGAATGTTTTGTATCAGGCGAACTTAACAAGTTCGCCTAGGCTAGTTCTAGCGAACTTGATAAGTTCGCATGTGGGTCAGTAGTTAACTATAAATAGCTTGTTTTAGTATTGAGTCTGTACACATGAGTTCTGATTCAGTATTGTAAACAGTGTTTGATAGTGGAAATACAAAGAGAGTTATTTACTATTGATATTGATTATTGTATTGATACACGTGCACGTAGATCATGGATTTCGCACGTCGTCTACGTGTTATACCGTGAGTCTAGATATCCGTAATACACCCCGAGGGACCTACATTTAGGTATCGAAGTAACACAACGAGAGCATCAAATAAATTTGAAACAAGAGGCATATGCCAAGAAAATATTAAAGAATGCTGGAATGGGTGAAAGCAATCCTACTCGATTAGGTTTAATTACACAAAAGTGTCATGTGTAGCAAAAAAATAAAATCGCAACATGCTTAAAAAATATCGACACTTGTTTTACATCGATTGTAGCTATGTACATTATTATGAAAAATAGTGTCGAATCTATTATTATGAAAAAACCAAGTCTTTAGGGCATGTTTGTAATTTATTCAAGTATGGAGCAAAAAACAATAACCAAGAACCGCGAGAGGCATGACGTGAACCCGAGTCTCTGGTGTAACTGGCTAACTGCGGCAAGGGCTAACTGCTAATTGTAGTATATATAATGTATTTATGATGGGTGCACATATACATATAACGAATATATGTATATTCATGTCACTGGAAATTTTTATCCTGGAAAAAAAAAATTTAATGGTTTCTACCAGCATCACATTTGTATGTTCTTAAAATTGTTTGAGTAAATTATACCATCTTTTATATTTATATCTACTTGTATTTAAATACCTTAATCTTTAATAATTACGTTAAACATCTTTTATTTATATGTTTTATAACTGATCAGGATCTTTAGTCTAACTTTCATTTATTATTGTTGTTAAATCCATGTTAAATGACTAATTTATCTTTAACATTAAATAAAACAAAATAAAACCCAACCTTACCCAACCCTATCCGCTTCTTCTTCTTCAACTTCGTGTGCCCTAACTCCCCAACCCCATCGTTGTTTGTTCCCCTCTACGGCACCCCAACCGTCGAAAATAACATCACGTGTAGTTGTATTCCTATCACTGATCGTTGCATTGAAGGTAATGAGAAATCAGTGAGGGTGTTGAGCCCTAATTCCATGTGATCACTGATCGCTGAATGAAAGGTAAAATTTGGGTGAGGGTGTTTATAGTTATTCCTCTACCCTCTCCGATAACCTCCATCACGATCGCCCCCTAAATCGTATGTTCCTCCCTCTATTGAAAGTTGGCTCAATGGCTTGCTCTGATGTCACCTTCGGTTTCTCCGGTGAATGGAAATTAAACGGTGAGTTCTGATAACTCTCGTTGATTCAGTCATTCGTTGATGCGGAAGAGAACAAGAAAAAAACATTTTCATAGCTTTGATTTTTTTTTCTCGGTTTCTCTTTTTAATTTGATTCAGTAATTCGTTGATATGGATTTTATCAAAACTTTCATTTGGTTAATTTTGCAAGTCCGGTGCTGCTGCTCTTCGTTATTTGTTTGATGCTTTATTTTTGCCCGTCTGTGGATCTTATAAAGAAGTGATTCTAGCTTGATTGTAAGTGTTTGTGATCTAAATCTAGTGGGTTTTCAAGTTCAGTTCATATGAAGCTTTTTCCAGATGGATTTTGTTTTTACCTCCAAATTTGTTTATAGTTTGATTTTAGTTACAAATTGATATAACTAGTTGGGTCCACCAGCACGTTGCGCGGGTTCTGTTTAAGAAAAAGCTCGCGCTACACGACGGAAGTTTAGTCGTTTCTTCCCTGCGATTCGTGGCGTGACATTGGCTCGGCTTATCGCAAACCATAAAAGCGAATATTGACAAAGCGAATACCGATACCGGTTCCGATAACACCAATGCTAGCAGCAATGATGTTCGCCCATAGTCGAGGGAGTTTAGTCATTATCGGTTCGGTTCATCTGCGGCAACGGCTGTCACTCCGTCATAAAATCCTAAAACATACCTCGTATATAAAAACACGTCGCACCGGCTGTCACTCCATCTTAAGACCCTAAAACATACTTCGTCGTAAAAGCGAGCGTCACCACTCTGACCTTCAAAAAACTAAAAGCATAGCGTTAAGTAACCAAAACACAAATCTAGATACAAAAACATGTCACAACGGTCGTCACTCTACCGTAAAACCCTATATCGTACCCCTTCGTAAAAGTGACGTCACTTCACCGTAAACCCTGAAATCGTTGTGTCAAGAAACGTGAACGCAAAAAGAAAAAACAAAAGAAAAAAACTCAAACGTTGTACCTCGTCGTAAAAGTAAACGTCACTTCATCGTAAAATCACGAACACAAATATAGACGGAATAATTAAAAAAACTAAAAAAATTCACTAAATGACAAAACGATACTATTCATTTAGTTGTCAAATAAATATAGATATAATATGATATCAATTTTGACGATAGGTTGTTGGAGATTGTGGTGATTGTTGCCGGAATCAAAGAGGTTGTCGGAGATGATTTTGGCTGAAGCTGTGGTGATTGTTTTATAATTTTGAGTAAGTTACACAATGGTCCCTCAACTATAATCCTTTGTTGTTTTTTAATAAGGACAGTTTGGTCTTTTTAAAATAAAAATAATAGAAAGTCTAACCTCAGTTAGTATAAAAGACATAATTTTGTACAAATCTTAAACTTAAAGGATGTCCCAGCGACCCAACATATCTACTGAAAATTAAGGTCTTTGAATGCAAGTGTGTATAAAGATAAAGGTTATTTTATGTAATTTCCTCAAATTGTTTGTCAAGAAATGAGAGATTACATAGATATAAAAATTAGAAGAGATAAACAAAACAAAAAATAAAATAAAAACTTGTACTTTTACCTATTTTCTTTCGGGATAGAGGTAAGGTTTACGTACATCTTACCTTTCAATGCTAATTATGGAATTTTTACTGGTTATGGTTGTTGTTGCTATATTTTTACCTATTTCATTTATTATAAATTATTAATTAAAGATCAAAAATCAAAAATAAATAGATGGCTCGTATTAATTCTGGTAGTTCTCCCAAAAGTCGTAGGGGCCCTTATTCATATAACTTGTTAGGTTTAAAAAGAATATAAGAAAGATTCGACAACCCATAAATAGAGGTTATAAAATCTGAAAAAAAAAACTATAAAAATTAGGTGTAAGAACATCCCGTAGGTGTATGGTGAGAACTCAAATTATTTGCCAGGGTATAATTTGCGTTTATCGTGGCGACATACACGCGTACAAGATATCTGAATGAGGATATTGCAAAATCATCCCTCGAGGATATTGCAAAATCATCCCTTAACGATATTAACTGTCATATATTATATTATAAAAGTGGACGTTAACCCGCGCGCTTCGACGGGGCACGCGTTAAGTCCGCTCGGTTTAGAACATAACAAAGTTGACAAAAAAAACGTATTTAACGATGATATCTCTAGAAATCACGAAAAAAGTCACGTTATATAAATGAAAAAGAAACAAAAACAAATAAAAAAAAAGTCGTTTAACGAAAATATAAAACCATGTGAAATCATCGCCAACAAAAACCATAAAGTAAAAACATGTCAAAATAAAGTTATAATGAAAAAGACAGATAAAAAACTAAAATTAAAAACGACATATGTTTTACGTCGATCGAAAACAAATAGCAACGTGGGTTCCAATAACATTGATAACAGTACCATTTTGTCCGTTAGTTATCGGTTCGGTTCGTGAGTGCACCGGGACTCGGTATAGTTTACAATAGAAAAAAAAAGAGTTTATTTGTGATGGTTTCGTCACACAAATGATGTACGATGTAACCTAAAAATAAAGTCATGATTTACATCGACCGAAAACCATAAAAACAAACACCGTAACCGGTTCTGATAATACCAACACTGGCAACGATATTGTTCGGTCATTATCGGTTCGGTTTGACACAGTAACGGTACTCGTTGTAGCTTGCGATACAAAAAAAACTCGATTTTGAATACAACTCTGTTTTTAAAAAAAATATATTATTATACTTATATAATTGATTGTCCCGTTAAGGGATGGCAAACGAACCCAAACCCGACGGGTAAACCCAAAACATTCAGGATAAATATTTGGGTCTGGGACCGGAAGACAAACATTCAAACCGGAACAGAAGTTGGTAAACAAAGATGAAGCCAAATCCTTGGTAAAGATGTGCAAAGTTGTCACCATAAGTAAAAGCGCGTTAGGGTTATGGATTAGGGTGTTGTGTCAATCTCTATATATACTCATATTGTTTATTTGAGATGTGCATGACTATACAGTCTTTATGATATGAGAGCTACAAAAATATCATACTTTTTTTTCTGTGTAAACCCTATTTCTCTATTTGAAACCCTCTCAGATTTCCAGATTTACACGTCAAGGCTGAGATTGACACGACACCCTAATGCATAAACCTAAGAGTATAAGGTATACTCTCACTTGGTTCTCCCAAGTGAGAGTACCTTTTCTAGCACGTGTGCGCCACATCAGATTTGTCGCTTCCTCACTTGCCTCTCACATGGCAAGGGAAATACCCAACACAAGTAAGCATTAAATGCATATATTATAAAATATTCATTTTTAAATAAAATTTTATTATTAAAATTACATAAATAAAAGTTACATAAAATAAAAAAAACATAAATGACATAAATAAAAATTACATAAAAAACTAATGTTGCGAACGTTCGAAATATGGTCACTCAAGTCCGCTTTCAGAGCGTGATGAACTTCTCGGCTTAGTATTTCTAGACGGTTGCTTCGGTTTTTATCTTCGTTAATTTTTTCGTACGTAGGCTCCTCTTCATTTGGGTTATAGTGACAAGTTGTCAAGCCGGTGTCCTCTAAAATCATATTATGGAGAATAAGCAACCATACATTATGTTCCTAATTTTGTTTTGAGACCAACACCTAGTCGGGCGTTGGATAATATGCCACTTACACTTCAACATACCGAACGCTCGTTCGATATCTTTTCTTGCCGCTTCGTGAGCTTTTTTATAATTATTACGTTTAAGACCTATGGGTTTTGTAAGCGACTTGACAATTACAGCATATTCGGGATATATTCCATCGGCAAGAGAATACCCACGCTGGTAAATTGCCCCCCCTAAGTTCAAAAGTGAGTCGGGTGCAGTCCCGTTTATCCAATCGTCAAATATAGGCGATTGTTTTATAACATTAATGTCATTGTTGGAACCGGCAACACCAAAAAATGCATGTCAAATCCATATGTCATTTGATGCAACTGCTTCGAGCATAATACTCGGATTAGGATGATCACCACGTGCAAACTGATCTCGCCATGCGTTGGGGCAATTTCTCCGATCCCAATGCGTACAATCGATGCTTCCAAGCATCCCGACAAAGCCATGTTTAGCTTCATGTGCTGCATGTAACTACTCAATTTCGCTAGCCGATGGTTTACGTAAATATCTACTTTGGTACAATCTAATAATAGCTCTAGAAAATTTATACATACATGACCTGATTGTTCGGGCAGACATCTTTAGATAATCGTCGAACGAATCAATAGCGATTTCGTACGCCAATTGACGAACCACGGCGGTACACTTTTGAGCGGGGGTAAAACCAACCCGGCCTCTCGCATCAACCCCTTGTTGGAACCAAGGAACCTCTCTCTATATATCATTTAATATCCTTAAAAATAAATTCTGGCTCATTCGAAACCGGTTAGAAAGTGCTCATCGTCATACGTACACCCTTTGTTAAATTAGTCTTGGAGTAGTTGGGCGTTAGCAGTCGACCGTTCTCGGTTTAAACAAGCATTTCGTGTTAAAGGTTGTGATGATTCGGCTTCTTGCTACCATGTAATCGCTGCGGATGTCCAAACACAGAACATCATTTGAGCCGCTTCGTCACTTGAAGATGAAGACGATGATGCCATTTTGATTAGGTTTGTATTTGATTTGGTGAAATAGAGGTGTAATGAGTTTGTATTTGATTGGGTTTATATAGAAAATAATTTTTTTTTAAAACGGTCAACAAGCCCCTCCAAGCCTCCAACGAGTTGATTCCAACAGCTAGTTTTTGGCCGTTCTCGCGTGAAAGCCCTCACGGGCACTCCCTCACGCAAGAGGAGGGTGGTGTTCCCTCAACTCTCACGGCGTGAAGGGCCTCACGTAGACCCTCTCGTGAGAATATGCCTCATGCCCTAATGGGTAATGCCTAATGGACTTGACCCTAATTTACGATATTTATTACTAATAACGTATATACCGCATGTAAAAGCTACGTATCTAAAAGCTACGTATCTCTTTGATCCTTTTTTTCCTAGTAACTTATGTAGTGCAAGTAAAAGTTACATATATCTTTGATCCTCTTTTGTTTTACAATGAAAGATAGTTTTTATTTTTAGGAGAATTTACGACAAAGCTATGATATTAATTTTTGTCACTTGAGTTCACGTTTAGGGGCATTTACATATATTCCCTTTCTAAGTTTCTTTATTACATATTTACACAATCCTAAAATTTAATTACATGTTTCCTCTTTCTAAAACATATATATTACATATTTATCCAATTCATTTAAAATAACTTATTTTATTACCATTTTACCCTTAATGAACCAATTAAAGGACTATTTACATATATCCCTTTCCTAAATATATCAATTACATATATCCCCAAATTCAACTCAAACCAAGTCGATGTTAACACGAACATATCGAACGCTAATAAATCCAATTGAAGTCGAACTTTTTAATCGTTAACACAAGATTCATGAATTAATCACTATTTAATCATTTAGCTTCCCAAAAAATGATTTCGTCCCCTAAGAACGATGGAGGGATCGATTCAGTTCGTCAGAGCGTTCGTCCCCTGGCCGTCGTGGTGCGTTCGTCACAGCAATGAAGATTGCATCCAGAGAGACGATTCAGTTTTGCTTTCCACTATTGCGTCCAGTAAGTTTTCATTATTTGTGAGGGGCAATTGGGTAATTTTAAGTTAATTGGGAAAATATGTAATTAAAGTTAGGGGTTGGGGATATATGTAATTTAGAAGTTTAATAGGGGGAAATATGTAAAAAAAAACTTTATTAAAACTAAAAAAAAATTCGTCCGCGCTACGCTGCGGGAGGCTGTTCGTTATTAGTTCGGCTCATTTGCATGGATAAAACTTACATCGAAACGCAGACTCATTATAGTGTACGATACCAAAAAAAAATATCTCGAATTTGAATAAAATTTATACTTGAACGTTGAGAAAAAAAACTAAAGAAAATGACCATTCTGCTTTTAAAAAAGTTAACGAACGAAAGTTATCACAGTAAAACGAAATTAATAGAAAACTAATTGGGTTAAAAACGTATATTATGTATAGTATGAGGAGTTAAAACGATTCCCCCTCGCTACACGGCGGGGGCATGGTCGTTATCGGTTCGTGTTACACCCCAACCACGGCGGTTTCCCGCGGGGCGCGACGGTCATGGATCATCGTCACTGATTACATAGAACGACCTCTATATGGTTTTGAAAATCATGCATTCCAGATCGTTCCAAAATATAACATTGTTTTACAGAGTTAATGCGGAAAGTAATGCGGAAGGAAAATAAATTGTTTTGAAAATACAATGCCAAGCAAAAGACAAGCAAATGTTCATTGTCATGGGAACATCAAAAGACTTCATGCATGATGTGCACCCTAATCCCGTGCAAGCTTAACGACCTGAGAAAACATGCTTAAACGAGTCAACAATATTGTTGGTGAGTTCACAGGTTTAAATGTAAAAGTAAATCGTTGTAATGGACCACAAAACTTTCAATGATTTGATTGTTGTACATACAATGCTACAATATTACCATAAGCACACCGAAACCGAAGCTAGACTGTAACAGTAATGTAATGTAATGCCTCTACCATGCCTATCGTATGCATGGGGTGATTAGGTCAATGATGCACCCGTGTTGACCTCTAGTCAAAGTTAGCGCGACTAACGCGGGTGGGGGTTGTCAAACCCAAATAGATATATCCATGATTACCTCGCTTAGAAACGAAACTAACGGTCCAGTTTGAGAGGACTTAATACGATATGAAACCGCTTATGTAATATGTGAAATCATGTAAGTGAAATTGTGTCCAGAGAAAACAGTAAGTATGCATGTAATCTCCCCCAAAAGGAAAATAAGTAAAATGGGGCCGTGAAAACTCACCTGATGCGTGAGTACCGTAAACGTGTAGGTAGCAAGAGTCCGTGTGTAAACCGACCTACGCGTGCCTAGAAGCAAGCAAGGTTAGTGGATGGAGAGATGGAAGTTGCTTGAGAAATACCAAGAGACCACTTGAACTTCTCTAGAGGGACTTGGAACTCACTTGAATTCTTGAAATATGGTTTAAAAATGGGTGTTGGGTGAAGGGGTTTTAGAGTCGTGAGTTTGGAGTAAGAAGTGAGGGTGGGAGTTGCAAATTGTTTGTAGGTGATTTATGAAAGGCTAGTTCTATATAAGGACTATATATATCCTTTTTTTTCATAGAGACAAATATATAGAAATAGGTGAATGGGTTTGAATTTTCGGACTTGTGGAGAGGAAAGGTGTAGAGCCGAGAATTGGCATTGGTTTCATGGTGGAAGTTGTCTTTGTATAAAGTAATGTTCACTAATGAGGAAATCCTTGATTTTGTAAAAGTCAACATAAAAGAAGTATGTGTGTGGGGATGGTGTAATCGCAGACAAGATATAGAGAGAGGAAGTATAGGGCCAAAGTTGGTAGAGATTTGGGATGAGGGTTTGTGCATGTAAAAAGTATTTAATCACTAAAATGGCATATCTTGATGTTAGTAAAGGTCAACACAAAAAGTTAGCGTGTGAGTGTTCATTTTTGGTAGTGAAAAATCAAGGGAGGGGTTTTTTTGTAGTTTAAAACGGGTATTCGGGTGGTAGCGGGTATAAGTTAGACGCGATATAAGATAAAATCTTTTACTAAAACCGAGTTTAATAAAATTATACATTATATATTTAGTGGTTTACTAACTTGTAACTATAAGTTTAGTAAATTAATATAGCGAAATAGCGCGTTTAAAAAAAATAAGATATACCAGTGAAACGATAGAGACGCGCATTAAAATACTAAGTTGAAATAAATAAATACACACATATATTTAGGTTCTAAAATAGTGTTGTAATACCTCGAAATATTTATTAGAACATAAATATTAATTATCACCAACGTTCGTGTGTGCCGGTTATACTGTGTGTGACCCGGTAATTTACCGAATTACCGATGCGTGAAATGTTATGAATGAACTTTACTAATTATGAAATGAACTTAATTAAACATAATTAAGTCTAACACGAATGTAATGTATGCAAATTATGACAGAGACGGGGACAGGTATTGACCTGAATTTGCCGGTTGTCACAGTTCGGCTCGTTTGCAGGGCTAAAACATACTTAGACTTGCTATAGCGTACGATACAAAAAAATACTCGATTTTGAATACAACTCCGTTTTTAATAAAATTTATACCGGAACGTTGACAAAAAATAACTAAAGAAAGCCGCGCTTTTAGTTTTTTAATAAAAAGTTAACAAATGAAAGTTATTGTTGAAAAATGAATTTATTAAAAAATTAAACGGATTAAAAACGTATATTATATATAGTACAAGGGATGAAAATGAATTTTCTTTTAAAATTACATGTGTCACTCTCCTATAGGGGATGACACTATTCACCTGCGTTTATTTTTTAATAAGAGTTATAATTATAATTCTTGAAATGTAGGTAGGTAGGGTTGAAAATTATGTGTAAGAAAGTTTTATGCATAAAACTCACTGTATCGCGCAATAGTTATGTCCAAATATTTATAAATTTGTAACAAAATTTACGATATTTATTACTAGGTGGGCTTAGTGGGTAGTTTGCATTAGACTACTATGAAATTATACAAGGATTATGCACTTGTACCAGTTTATTATATACAACAAGTAGACCTACACACGTACACTTGTGTTGCGTTGGGGTGTTGATGTGCGAATCTGTAACACTCGTTTTAGAATAAAGTTTATGTCGAGACGTAAATAAAAAGAAGAGTGTCACAACAGTATACGAGAAAGATAAATCGCATCACTGCAATTCCACCATTCAATGATTTCAACATTCCTTCCACCTAGTGATGGAATTTAAAACATTCCATTGGAATGTTTCAAGTTTGTGTTTGGTTGGAAAAGATGAAATTGCAATTCCATCGTTCAATGATTTCAACATTCCTTCTACTTAGTGATGGAATTTAAAACATTCCATTGGAATGTTACAAGTTTACCAAAGAACCAAAAACCCATGAACCTATAATTGATGAAAGAGGAGCTTAACCCAGAAACGGTACACATAAACGATCTTTGAACATAAATAAATAGTTATATGACAAATTGTGTTTGGTTGGAAAAATGGAACTGCAATTCCACCATTCAATGATTTCAACATTCCTTCCATCTAGTTAGGGCTGGCATATCGTGTATACCCGTACACGATAAGACACGAACACGATAAGACACGAACACGAAACATGTATACACGAACACGACACGATAAGTTATCGTGTACTTTTTTCCAAACACGAACACGAACCTGTTTATACCTGCTGAACACGATAAGACCTGTTCAGAAACACACGTTTAAGAACCTGTTTAGTGAAACAAAAGTCGTCGAATGTTCATAAAAGACTTAAATAAAGCATAAACACATAATCCTTAACAAATTTATAACAAAAATCCATAAAAGTCATGATAGTTGATGATAGTTGATGAATTCGTGAACTTGTAAAACGAGGCTGTAAAACTGAAGCAAACTGAAGCAATTGACTTGGGGCGATGATAGTTGATGAATTCGTGAACTTGTAAAACGAGGGTCTGCGTTCGATGAATTCGTGAACCTGCGATTTAATCCTTTAACCGGTCGATGAATTCAGAGTGGTGGATGGCTGCTCTGCGTTCGTTCAGTAGATGGGGGAAGAAAACAAACCCTAAAATGAGGGTGTCGATCCTTCAAACCCTAAAATGCGTTCGTTCAGTAAAGGCTTTAACCGGCCCAAAAGTTGAATGACCCAATAGGCCAAAACTAAATTCCACTAAAATTATATTTAAAAGAAAATATTAACAGGTACTTAACAGGTAAACAGGTATTTTACCTGTTAAGACACGAAAATTAACAGGTAGATTCGTGTCTACCTGTTTAGGACACGAAACACGATAAGGCCATACACGATACCTGTTAAGATCGTGTAGGTTCGTGTCGTGTATTCGTGTACGTGTCTAAATTGCCAGCCCTACATCTAGTGATGGAATTTAAAACATTCCATTGGAATGTTACAAGTTTACCAAAAAGCCCCTGCCTCCCTTATGAACCAAAAACCCATGAACCTATAATTGATGAAACAAGAGCTTAACCTAGAAACGTTACCCATAAACAATCTTTGAACATAAATAAATAACCATAACCCATAAACAAATAGACCTGAAAATAAAGACAAAACCATAAAACGTAGAACATGAAGATGAAAATGGTGAAATCGAACACCTTTATCACAAAAATTGGATGCCATTGAGGCCGAACATCCTTGTACTCCCGACTTCGAAAGAGCATATTCGATTTTTTTCATATCAACATACGGAAGAAACTGCTAGTTGTAACCACCCAAAACCTGCAATTTTGCTGTTCAAGAATGACCTACGACTTTAATCATCTACGATTTTGTTGTTCAAGAATGACCAGGAAGAACCTTCGCATGTAACCATGCAGAACCTGCAGTTTTGTTTTCATGGTCGACCAGAAACTCATAAATTAGATTCAAAGATCATTGTTTGATTTGTTTCACAAAACATTGATTCAAAGAAATGGAAATTAGGATTGGTTCATATTCAACGTTCTTCTGTCTTCCACACCTATTGACCACGTATAAGGCCTTGGATTCTCAATCTAGTTTTGATAACTTGTACGTTTGTGCTTCGATTAAAATTAACGTCAAAACATATGATAAAAGTGGTTGAAAACATCCCATGTTGTAAATGTAATTAAAATTGAGTGGGAAAAAAAACTGTGGCCAAAATTCAAAGAACAAAAATTTGGTGATAAAATTTTAAAATGTAATGAGTTGATAGATGTATATTATAAGTTTAAGTAAAATTAAGGGGGCTATGTAGTAATTATTCAAAATTTAAGTCCAAACTTGAAAGTGTAAAAGTTTTATAGTCAATTTGTAAAAACATGAAAACTATACTATTTATAACGGTTGCAAATTGTAGTATATATTAATGTAACATAGGTGCTGAAGTGATTAATTTAGGTAATAAAACTTAAATTTTGCATTTCAAATTACCAAGGAAATATAAGGCATGTTTGGTTGGCACGAATTCATAGGATTTAATGGAATTTGAATTTAAATTCTATTACTTGACATGTTTGGTTGACTATGAGAAGAAATTGGAATTAATTCTAACCAAGTCCCTCAACTAATGGAATTCAAAATCCCTCCTCATTTCAATGGAATTAAGAATTCCTCACCGTTTTAATAAGTAATTTTGTCTTTTATGTATTTTTACATTACAATTCATCTAACAAATATGCTAACCAAACATATGATGGATTTCAAAGGAATTCTTTAAATTCCAAATCCAATTCCGATTCAAATTCCAATTCCAATTCTAACAAATTCTGCGAATCAAACGCCCTCTAAGCTGTTCACAAAATGGCTTTAAACAAATTTCCTATCCATTGGTATTCATGTTCTCGTATGTAAAAATGCTAGAATTTGTAGTTCTTGAACTGTTAAATGAATATTAGTTTTGTGGGATTCAAAAGTTGTTAATATTGATTATGTGATGCATGAGAGAGAGGTTGATAACACCTTCAATGCATTGTATATGCTTGAAATAGCATGTGGTATAATAGGTAGAATTACACTTTTACAATACTAATTATATGAGAAGTTAAGGTGTGGATCACCCATCATTTAAGAATTTTATACTTAAAATAGCATGTGGAACAATAACCATATGAGAAGTTAGGGTGTGGATCACCCATCATTTAAGAATTTTATACTTGAAATAGCATGTGAAATTAATTATGTGTGATATGTGCAATATTCATCTATTTTACTTAGGGTGTGGATGAACCATTAATTAAGAGTTAGGGTGTGGATCACCCTCTATTGGAGAATTGTGGATCACCCAATGTATGATACTTAAGGTGCATGTGGATCAACCAACATGTGATTATTAGGCAGTGGATCACCCATTGTTAGAGAATTAAGGGTTGGCTCACCAATTATGTGTAAAACTCAAGATAAACATGTGATGTGTGTAAATTTTGAGATAAACCGATAACAAATATTTACTTTTACTATGGAAGTGTTGGAATCTAAATTGGAACTTTGGATCTTACAATCAATTGACGGTCAACCATCTGTCGAGCAATTTTACAAAAAAAATGTTCATTATCAACCCACGTTAGAGGGTGGTAGGTTCTCAGTCGACCCACGGTTGATGTTGGTTGATCATTAGCATAAGAAAATGGACTTTTCCTATTCGTTTGCAAATGTTTTTATGGGATTAATGTATAGTTTCAGTTATTGGTTTGGAGTATAAAACCACATATTTACTTAACGTTTTTCTTTAATATTTGAGTGGTACAAAAGTTTAATTTCACTCTAAATTGTATTTTTCTGTATCAAGGGGCCTTTGTCATAATGGTATCCAGGTGTAAAATGGTGCCTCTCCTTATTAAGTCGAGATTCTAGTCCTACGGTGGACAATGTTGTAGAATTAGGAATATATTAGATTGCTCTTAAAAAAAATAAAGAGTATTTTTTTGTAATTCTACACTAATTTATAAGACAGATTATGTAACCACATAAGCACCCCAATTTATGTTTCTCACTATATCTATCATGCACTATGTAGAAATACGTTATGGGGCTATGATAGTTTTCTGCTTAAATTGATTTTATATTGAAAGTGCTCCTATGTTCGCACAAAATGTCAAACTATCCAACAAAACATTCTAAAACTTCATTTTTTGAAAAGTACATCTCATAAAGAAAAAAATCTATTATCTTAACAAAGCCAAACCAGTATAAAATCATCTTTTTCAAGGCAATGTGATACAATCTTATTATTTAAATAAATCCAATAAGAAAATGATATTTTTTGGAATATATACCTCTAATATTGATAATATAACAATTACAAAACTCTTAATGTGAGGAGAGTTTGCTATTTACAATGTCCCATCCATGATTACAACTCCCTTAAATAGATGGTACAAGTTGTCACTGCATTAGTTTTCTATTTTTTTTCTTAATTTTACAGGTTTTTTTATATATGTATGTGTGTTGCGTTAGATTTAATGAAAATGGGCAAGAGCCCAGCTGGTCCGCAAGCCCCTTACTAACTCTTGTGGCGCGGGTTCAAACCACCCCTAGCCTGGTTCAACTGTTTACGTCAGCTTTAATTTTTTTTTCTTTTACACGGTTTTAAAGTTTGCTTTCATATTTTTTAAGGTACGCTTTTATAATGATGTGATTTTTTTCTGTTAACTCAAAGTCATGTAACTCTCATGTGAGGGGCATTATCGTCTTTTTATGGGTTAAAGGTTTGAAAGTTAGACAAAAATTAAATTTTACTAAAAAAAACAATTTTGCACCCAAGCCCCCCAATCCGACTAGCTATGCTCCGTTCCCTACTCTTCCTCTTCCGCAGATCAATCCAAACATGAACTCATCGTCGTAATCAGTTTACAATTTTGAGAACCCATTAAATGAAAAAAAACCAAGAAAAACTCAGTCACAAAACATGAACCCAAATCATCGCACAACCACCAAATTACAAACAGGTAGAAAGAAATAGTTAGAACACCAACAAATTTGAGCATTAGCAGTCCATTTAACAAACGATTTTGACTCCAAATTTGAACAATAGCACTTATAAACGTTTCATTTATTGCAGTTCAGCACCATATCGGAGGTAATTGATTTTCACCCCACTTGCTTGGTTCCTTTCAATTATCCTTGATATATTCCCAGCAAATGCTTCTTAGTGGTGATTGTAAGGTCCGGAGTCCTGAGGATCTTCAATCAACGGATTCAACGACATGTTGAACCTGACGGAAATAGACTCGACACATGACTTGTAGGTACAAACAGTAATGACGAGACACAAATGATTGTCAAACGATTCGTATATTGATTAATCACTGAAATACAGTACAAATGTCGCTCAACAACTCGTCTAACTCTCTGACTGTCTCAGACGTCCAACTTGTCTCACCCTCTGACTGTCTCAGTCGTCCAACCCGAATACTGTTACAAACACATCTATTTATAATCAAGACAAAAGTATTCGATGGGCCTGAGCCTGGGCCTGGGCCTGGGCCACATACTTCAAGTATGCTGCCGGATGAAGTATGTTGCCGGATGAAGTATGCTGTTGGCCATGAAGTATGCTGCTGCATGAAGTATGCTGCTGCATGAAGTATGCTGCTGGACGAAGTATGCTGCTGGACGAAGTATGATGCTGCATGAAGTATGCTGCTGCATGAAGTATGTTGATGCATGAAGTATGTTACTGCATGAAGTATGCTGTTGTATGAAGTATGTTGCTGGACGAAGTATGCTGCTGCATGAAGTATGCTGCTGGACTCTTTCTTACTTCTTCCGATCTTCGCCTTTCGAACTTCTGAACAACTCGGTGATTCTTTGATGCGTCAGCCTATTATATTTTTGGTCCTTACAATCTCTCCCTAGGCTGATGTATTCAAAGCAGTCTTCAAATTTCAAAATCGACTGAATGATCACCACCACTTGCAATAACTTCTTTGTCAGAACTATTCCCAAAACCTATTGAATAATCAGCATCATTAAAATCATCATTATGTTGAGAATAGTTGTTAAGAGGAGGATTCCCAATAGCCTTTCTCTTTTGCAATATCGCTTTATGATGTTTGTTGATCAGTATTTTCTTTCTGTCACTTTCGGTTTCTCAAGGGTCAACATCTTCTTCTTCATTTTCTTCTTGGAAGATATTATGCTTTTCGACAGTGATGACACTTGGTGCAACAATGTTGATATGTTCTTCATCATCCCTTGGATGAGGAATGTTAGCTTGTTACTCTTGAAAGTTCACTTAAATACAAGTATGTGCAAAATGCAATTATGCTCAAACTTATAAAAACTTTGAAACTTTCCTCCATTTTATAAAACCTCTTTTTCATGATTATTGAATCAAACAAGAACGGTTAATTTTTGATGAAAAACGGAATAAACACAAAAGTAAGATAAAAAAAATGACTCAAACTAAGTTAAGTTAAAAACACAAAATCTTTTGTTCTTTTGACAACATATGACACTTACTGAAACACATTATTTTTTAGAGAAACTATGTTATGGGATCATATCATTCTAGAGCAGACCAAGGCATATTTGTTAGCCATTCATTTTCTTAGATAGGTCTCGGTGATTGTCAATATATGTATCCTTCTAAACTCAAACTTTTATACCTTAGTTGACAAGCAAGCAGTGAATAAGTTTATCATGTTTTCTGGGTAATAGTTATTCATGCCTTAGTGGGTCCCACACTCACATCTCAGAAATCTGTATTTATTATAATGTGAATTAGATGAGTTTTTGATGAACTGAATGGACCCCACAACTTATCGGATAAACCTTCCCTTCCTCATGATCTTTTGAGCACCTAAGTAATAACTAAAAGAGCATAACTAGCACTGGTCAATGAACTGTTCAGGAGATCTCTGGCAAATATGATCAAAAACATAGCACAACGGACTTACATGCCTTGATAAGAGATTCCTTCCCAATTACATATTCCCAAAGAGAAAAATATTTACAAGTATACTTATATGTATGTCTTTAGACATATCTTTTTGCAATTTTCCTACAGCACGGCATTAACATTGCGTGTCTTTTTGCTCAAAATTCTGCTTTGCACTATCATTGAGTGTCTTTTCACCTATTGCAGGTCAATGCATGTCTTTTATCTATATATATATAATATGTACAGACTTGTATCAAGTCAGCTCGCAACCCCTTTGTGAAGGGTCTCGGTTTATGCAATCCAGATATATTATGTTCATCCACAGTTCACCAATCTTTATGTTTAAGTGCTCGATTATTAACAGGAAATAATTATTCTACCAATCTATGAGGTGTTTCCCACTATGACAATGATCATTATGTTTAAGTAAAACACTATCATGCTGTCTTTAGAGTTTTAGCAGAGCCTATCAACATATCACACTAAGATCCTAATCTTTTCAACTACATGCCTTACATATGATGATCCAACCTCTAAAATGATGTACTATCATTTCTCATTTGACAGAGTTCTCAATTTTGATAGTAATAAAATAAGACATAAACATGAAATCTTTTTGTATTTTTCTGGACTTAAAAATAGAAAGACTCAAAGATAAAATCTTTTTGGTAATTTTTTGAATTTTCTCCTGCAAAACTTTTGCTTTTGTACAACTAATAAACAAAAAAATTATATCCTAAGAAAGACAAAATAAACAAAAATTATTTTTGGTGACCGAACTTGTGACTTGTTAATTGAAGCTGAACATTTTGAAACACTAAACCAGAAAAATGAATCTAGTCAGATCAAAGGATTTTATAAAAACATTATAAACATAAGTGTCATCCTCAAAGCAAAGAGTCCATTAGTGACCGTACCTTTCATGCTGATCTTACCTCATTTATCTCATGCAAAGGAAAAATACCCTCCATCAAAGTGTTTGATATCATGTAGTAGAGAGATGACCCGCATTATGTGTTTGGAACAATCACTATCAATGTACCATATGTTGTTGACAGTCCTCCTTGGTTGTTCCTGCATGATTCAAGTAAGTTAGTTAGACAGAGATACCCAAGCCATAGTGGTCCTGGGTACTCCCAAAGCATCAATGTAAGATACTTCCTGTAAGCACATATCCTTATTGTTCTCTAACATTGGTAATTCAACTGCTTTTGATTTAGTTTTCCAAATTGGTGTAGGTTTAACAAACTTTTTAGTTTCTTTAGGAGTACCAACTTTAGGTTTTTCTTCCTATTTAGGTTTTTTACATTGTCTGTTTTCACGAAAAACCTTTTATTCGTTCTTAGCAGCATTCCAATCACCATCAGAAGGCTTAACTTTAGGATGCTTATTCTTCATTGCCTTAGGTTTTTCAACCGCTTAGAATAACACTTTTCCCTTGGTGTAGCCCTCTGATTTTTTAAATAATAGGGCTCATGAGGACGATGTCTGCAATTTCTTGCAATGTGACCAGCTTTGCCACATGTGTAGCATGTCCGTTTCCTAGCATAAGGAGCATATCCCGATCGGTCAAACCATGATGATGACTAAAGAGGTGACCTTTTCAAGTAACATGTATTCTCAGTGTGCCTGTGATCTCTTCTATCATCTCTCCTAACAAACTCTCTATCATATTCTCTATGATTTCTCCTGATACAATCTCTCTCTTCTCTTCTAAATTTTTGTTCAAAAACTCTATGATGATTATCAAATTTTGAATAAAATTTATTCTTTGTAAACTTTTGAGAATATTGTTTATGGTTCAATTGACTGACAGATAGTTTTAAGTTTCTTTGATTAACCTTTCTAGAATTTGTAACCTTGTTTTTGACAAAATCATGATTACTTTCTTTAAAGATATTTTCTTCTTTTTCAAACTCACCACCCTTCACAAACTTAATTTGATTCCCTTTTCCAAAAGTATCATCAGTTTTTCTAGGGACAAACTTCCTAACACTCTTAGGCTCTTTTTTCTTACTCTCTTCCTCATCATCGGTATCCCAATCTTCTACTAAACATTATTCTGCACAAGGCTTAGAAACATTAGCAATATTCACATAGGGGGTCACGGGATTAGCAGTCGCAGGAGTTAACTACTTTGATGATGAAGGCTCACATCCCAAACCATAGACCATCTCAACATTTTCAGGGTAGTCATTTGGTAAAGATGAAAAATTTTCAATAAATGGATGTTCCGTAGCATGATAACCCACCCCTGGATTCCCTTTCTTTCTAACTTGGGAATCTAACATGTCATAAACAACTAATCGAGAATGGTCAATTTTCTCGATTGTTAGTTTAGTATTTGCCAATTGAGTCACAACATCATTTAATTTTAAGCTAAGGCCGTCTATCCGTTTTAATGCATCACGATAAAGATATTCCTTATTGCTAAAGTCCAATTCAAGTTTTGAAAAATCATTTTGATTGCTTCAATTTTATCTTTGAAAATCTTTTCTGATAGTTTGTGTTCTGAGTTGGAATATCTAAGCTTTGTTATTTCTTAATTTAAGATATCGTTATCATGTTTGTAACGATTGGCTTTCTCAATACAAACAGCAGAGCAAAGATCTTTGGTTACCTAAGTGTCGGTGACCTCAACCACGGAGGCATGATGTTGTTTCACTTCCAAATCTTGAACTTTATCACTCATGTCCTGCTGGCTCACAAGTGCCTTTGATTCACCTGAAATAGATGTACTAGCTTCAACAATTTCATAAACATCCATTGAACTAATATGATTAAGGTGACACTTTTATCATCCATATCATAAGAGTACAGAATAGAGATCAGCTCACTCAAGGATGTCTGATACATATCATTGGTTCTTTTAATGGTGGTGCAATTGAAGTTCCAGGTTATTAGTAAAGAGTTGAGTAGCCTTTTATTGATTTCTCCCTTTGTCAACTCTATTTCAGCACTCTTCATCTCCGTCATCAATTGCGTGAATCTATTGATTTGAGCTTCCAAATTTTCACCCCGAACATATTAAACTTTTGCTTCAATATATCCTTTCTACTTTCTCCCATGTCGTAAGTTCACGTAACAAAAAGTATTCGCACCCGATGACAAGTACTTTAAAAAATCGTAAACTTTGAAAAACCACGAACTTTCAAAACCGCAAACTTCCAAAACCGTAAACTTTGAAAAACCGCAAACTTTGAAAACCGCAAACTTTCAAGACCATATACTTCAAATACCGCAAACTTGAGTGACCGCAAACTTTGAATACCGTATACTTCAAATACCGTAAACTTTGAAAAACCGTAAACTTTGAAAACCGCAAACTTTCAAGACCGTATACTTCAAGACCATATACTTCAATACCGCAAACTTTCAAGACCGTATACTTCAATACCGCAAACTTCGAATACCGTATACTTCAAATATCGCAAACTTGAGTGACCGAAAACTTGAGTAACCGCAAACTTCCAGATGAAGAAATTGACCGAAAACTTTGATTTTCAAGCCGAAAAATCAACTAATCAACCGTAAACTTCAACAAACGTGACAAAAACAAGGTCCAATACCTGTCAATCTATCCAGAAACTCTTCCAAACACAAGTCAGTTCAAATAAAAGCAAAATCAATAACTTTGATACCTCACGAGTCAAATAAATTCGTTGCAAGCTTCACCGAATGTGCGCTAAGGCTCTGATACCAATTGTAAGATCCGGAGTCCTGAGGATCTTCAATCAACGGATTCAACGACATGTGGAACCTGGCGAAAACAGACTCGACACGTGACTTGTAGGTACAAACAGTAATGACGAGACACAAATGATTGTCAAACGATTCGTATATTGATTAATCATTGAAAAACAGTACAAATGTCGCTCAACAACTCGTCTAACTCTCTGACTGTCTCAGACGTCCAACTTGTCTCACCCTCTAACTGTCTTAGTCGTCCAACCCGAATACTCTTACAAACACATCTATTTATAACCAAGACAAAAGTATTTGGTGGGCCTGGGCCTCGACCGCATACTTCAAGTATGCTTCCGGAGCCGCATACTTCAACTATGCTGCCGGATGAAGTATGATGCCGGATGAAGTATGCTGCCGGATAAAGTATGCTACTGGCCATGAAGTATGCTGCTGCATGAAGTATGTTGTTGAACGAAGTATGCTGCTGGACGAAGTATGCTGCTGAACGAAGTATGCTGCTGCATGAAGTATGCTGCTGCATGAAGTATGTTGCTGCATGAAGTATGATGTTGGACGAAGTATGCTGCTGCATGAAGTATGCTGCTGGACTCTTTCTTGCTTCTTCCAATCTTTGCCTTTCGAACTGCTGAACAACTCGGTGATTCTTTGATGCGTCAGCCTATTATATTTTTGGTCCTTACAGTGATGTGTGCTTGAATTTGATGTAAAGGTGCGATTTTGTGGCCATCCAACCTAAGACACTTAGGGCTCCAAATTAGATTTGAGAACTCATGACCAGAGATACAAAGTATCAAACAGGTCAAAAACAACTAAATATCACTTAGTCAGTAACAATTAGAAGATACAAAGTCCACGAACATAATACCTTGATATGAGCATTTACAAAGAAGATATAAAATCTCTTCTGAATTCTTTGTATCGTTGTCATAGAGCAAAATTCTCACTTTACTCTGATCGATAAATCCATCACCGATCTTCCCGTTAGGGTTTCCTCCACCGCCACCTCTGCTAAACAAAATATCATTCGGCTCCATCTTCCATATCGATCAAATCCACTCCTTCCATCCTTAATAATCACAAAATTCACCAAAATGCACCCCTAATCTGGACTTAGGGTTTGTAATTCTATCTAAAACAGCGCCAACATTAGAGAACTTCCATTAACACACGATTTCCCAAACTATTTTTATACACAGAATCTAGATTTTGGGTTTCTAATTCTCAAACTTTCACCCACAACAGATCAGTATAATTCTCGTAATATAAAAGCGAGTACAAACACAAAGGCGTACTGTCAGTAATTTGGTTTCAAACATGAATTCTCCTTCATCCTCAACTAGAAATCGAGATTAGGTAATCGAAACAGTGAGCAACGGAGTAGGTGGGGGTGAAATGCTCTTCGCCGGAGACAATCATGCGTCAGAGATGAATGGGCCGGGGGTGAGGAGATGAATGATGGCGTGAAACCCTCTGGTAGGGGTTTATTTGATTAATTCATTTTTTATTCTTTTTGTATTATTATCACTAAATTACACAAATAGACTTTAAATGACGAAAATACCCCTCACGTGAGGGCACATGAGACTGATTTAATGGATTTTATGGATGGTGCTAGGTTTATGGACAAAAAATGTTAAAAATTGAAATGATGATGTCTAAAAAATTTTAACGTTTGAAAGTTGGACGAATGTTAATTTTTGAACTAAACTCCAAGTACGAAAATTGAATGTCTCAGGTTCAATACTTACAATGTGCACTTCATTATTTTAGGAACATCCTCTGTGACAGGACTTGAACTCTGGGCTTGGTGGCGTTAGCGACATCCTAACTGACATACCGTTTTAAAAAAAAACTAATAATATTAAATTAATATATTTTACAAACTTTTTATAATATATTTTTTTTTGAACGGCACACCTAGATGTTGTAGGATAATTGGGTTTCCTCGGGGCAACACCTAAAACATCTAGGGTAGCCCACCCCAGAAGGAACCCCCAACTGGGTAAACCCACTGACCTGACCACAGACCCTTTTTTTGCTGTTGCCGGGATTCGAACCCAAGACCTTCACTATGAGAAGTTTTGGGGCTATCATTGCACCAAATGACTATGTATTAAAATTAAAGAAAGAGTATATATATTTTTTGAAATAAAACCTAGGTTACTCCGCAACGAAGCGTGAAGCCGTGAACGACGTTACATCGTTTTACTATGTTTTCATCATTAAGTGAGAATAAAGAGAACAATACAACAAGAAAAATACCATGGAGCAGGCCCACAACTTCCAACGGTCGGGAATCGAGGGCCCCACCTCAACACCACGTACATAGACTCGTTATACAGTACACACCTGAGTTGTCAAATAGCGGTTGGAAAAACGTTACGAGGGCCCCACGATTTGATGAGCTGGAAAATAAAAAAATAAAATAATAATAAATCGACAGCCTGTTCAAACCCCAAACTGTCGTTAAAACCCCCACTCTCCCACCCTCAGAAATCATCAAACCCTCACTTTCTTTTCAAATTTTCAGTTAAGTTAATTGTTGCTATTCATGGCGGAAGAGACTTTGAATACGGCGGCGCCGGAGTCTACGACGGTGGCGGCGGAAGTTGCAGTGGTTGCAGAGGAAGCAACTACGGCGGCGGTTTGTGAGAAAGATGAGTCGCTGGAGGAGAAGATTTCTGAGTCGGCTTCGTTTAAGGAGGAATCTAACGTCGCCGGTGAGCTTCCGGATCCTCAGAAGAAAGCTTTGGATGATTTGAAACAGATGGTTCAAGTGGCGCTTAATAAGCATGAGTTCACCGCTCCTCCGCCGCCGCCGCCGGTAACGGAGGAAATTCCGGCGAAAGAGGTAACGGCTGGAAAAGATGCATCAACTCCGGCGACGGCAGATCCGTCGGAAGCTGTGGTTGAAACCGCAGAAGAAGAAAAGGCCACGCCGTTGCCAGTGCCGGAAACGGAGAAGGAGGTGCCGATACTGGAAACGGAGAAGGAGGTGACGGTGCCGGAATCTGAACCGGAGAAGGAGGTACCGGTGGCGGAACCGGTGCCGGAGAAGACTGAAGAAGCTGGACAGCCGGCAACAGAAGAGGCGTCGGCCACACCTCCACCACCACCGGAACAGGTATCAATTTGGGGGATTCCGTTACTCGCCGATGAGCGGAGCGACGTCGTTTTGTTAAAATTTCTACGCGCACGTGACTTCAAGGTGAAAGACGCCTTCACGATGCTAAAAAACGTGGTGACGTGGAGAAAACAGTTCGAGATCGAATCATTGCTGGAAGAAGATCTGGGAACAGAGCAGGAAAAAGTGGTTTACATGCAGGGAGTCGACAAAGAAGGCCATCCAGTCTGCTACAACGCCTACGGTGAGTACCAAAACAAGGAATTGTACAACGAAACCTTCTCTACCGAAGAAAGACGGACCAGATTTCTCCGGTGGAGGATCCAGTTCCTCGAAAAGAGCATTCGGAAGCTCGATTTTAGTCCAGATGGAATTTGCACAATTGTTCAAGTAATTGATTTCAAGAACTCTCCCGGACCTTTCAAGTGGGAGCTCCGTCAAGCCACCAATCAAGCCCTCCAGTTGTTCCAGGACAATTATCCTGAATTCGTTGCCAAACAGGTATTGAAATTGCTTCTTCACACCAGGTGTTCGATGAAATGCTTATTGACTTTTGATTGTTTTTATTATGGTTTTGATTATGTTAATTTTAATTAATTACTCTTTTAAATCATTTAGATTGAATGTTGTAGGGGTGTAAACGAATGGAGCCGAGCTCGGCTCGTCTAAGTTACATCGAGCCCGGGCTCCGCTCGTTTCGAGCACTATTTTTTAAGCCCATGAGTAGTTTATTAATTAATTTATAATTATTTTTATATATGACATTATATTATTTGGTTATTTCTATCATAATTTTATATATAGTTATTATTATTATATAAATATATATTTTTTAATATATTTAATAAACAAGGTTATTTTCAAACTCGAGTTCGTTTAAGGTTGGCTCGTGAGCTACTTGAGATCGGCTTGGCTCGTTTACACCTAGAATTTTGTTAAATGTTTTTCACCAAATTTTGGTTTTTTCATGTGAGAATTTCATTAAAAATCATGCAAGATATGATTTTTGATCGATTTATGGACCTTTTTGATCAAATTATGGAACTTTTGATGTGGGATTCTTGAAATTGAGCTCATTTGGCTTCTGCACATGATGAAATGTCTTTGGTTTTGATTTTGTAGGTGTTTATCAATGTTCCATTTCTTTACTTGGCTTTCTATAAGCTCATCAATCCTTTCTTCACCCAAAGGACCAAGAGCAAGTTTGTGTTTGCTGGGCCTTCAAAGACTGCTGAAACCCTCTTCAAGTCAGTACTAGTTCATAATTCATTGATCTCTTTCTTCAATTTTGTGATAATATTATCTGATTATGCTTGATTGGATCTTAGGTACATAGCACCTGAGCTGGTTCCGGTTCAATATGGTGGGCTTAGCCGGGAAGGCGATCAGGAATTCACCTCTAGTGACTTGGTCACAGAAGAGGTCATCAAGCCTGCAACCAAACACACCATTGAGTTCCCTGCTCCTGAGGTACTATTATCAAAAGTCAAGATAGTCTGTGTGATTATTTTAATTTGAACTAAAGATTCTTTTAAATGATTTAGATTGAATTTTGTTAAATTGTTTTGATCGAATTTGCGTTTTTTCTTGGGCAAATTTTGATTTATGGAATTTTTGTTGTGGGATTCTTGTGAAAATTTGGAAGACTTTTGCACAATGGTAAGATTTTGATCAAATTTTGGTTAGAAAACATGCAAGATATGATTTTTAGTCGATTTATTGGATTTTTGATCGAATTATGAAATTCTTGTGAAAAATTGATAGACTTGCACAAATTTTGATAAAATTTTGGTTTTTCATGTGAGAATTTCATAAGAAATCATCAAGATATGATTCAATTTATAGAATTTTTTTCATCACATTGTGGAATTTTTTATGTGGGATTCATGTGAAAAATTTAGCAAACTTGCAAAATGGTATGATTTTGATCAAAAATTGGTTTTTTCATGTGAAAAATTTGTTAGAAATTATGCAAGATATGATTTTTGATCAAATTGTGGAATCTTTTGTTCAAATTATGGAAATTTTGATGGGAGATTCTTGTGTAAATTTTGACAGACTTGCACATTGGTATGGGAAGCAAGAGTGGTGGGGTATGAAATGACATATGGAGCCGAGTTTGTGCCTGTGTCTGCAGACAGCTACACGGTGATCGTGCAAAAATCAAGAAAGCTTGCAACCACCGATGAGCCGGTGATCTGTGGGCAGTTCAAATGCGATGAACCGGGCAAGGTGGTTTTGACCTTTGACAACCAAAGCTCCAAGAAGAAGAAGGTGGTCATGTACAGAAGCAAGACCAAGGTGACTGAGCCCATCAAATGCTAAAACCAGAACCAAGGAAGGAATGTTTATTGAATTATGAAAATAGATTTCATTTTTGGTGGGTTGTTATTTAATTTATTATTCATGTATTTATGTTTATTTGTTTATCTTTGGGGATTTGAGGAATCTTTTTACTTGGGATTTGTCTTTTGGATTAAATGTGTCCCTTTTTGTTTCATTTTATTTGAAATGTTTGGCATCTTGAGCTGGAAAATCTTTTGAACTTTATCTTTCCCACCTCATGTCATGATTGCAATATATTATTGTTCATAATAATAAATAAAGAAATTGATGCCTACTTTTATTTTCTTTCGGGAAGTTACCTACCTTGTTTGCATCCATCTCAACTTCAAGTTCAACCATCCATTGATTTTTCAAGTATAAATAGAGATCAACTTAGTAATATTCAGCTTAAATTTTAGGGGCCTTGGGGTTCGCTTTTGGAATTGGAATTGAAATTTGAACCGGAATAAGAAATAAAATTGGAAATGGAATTTGAATTGAAATTTAAAAGATTTCTTTCAAAATCTATAAAGCCCCGTTTGGTTGACGAAATTCGTAGGAATTAGAATTGAAATAGTATTAGTTACATGACAAATTGTGTTTGGTTGAAAAAGATGGAATTGCAGTTCCACCATTCAATGATTTCAACATTCCTTCCACCTAGTGATGGAATTTAAAACATTCCATTGGAATGTTACAAGTTTACAACTTCTCGCCCCCCATATGAACCAAAAACCCATGAACCTATAATTGATGAAACAGAAGCTTAAACCACAAACGCTTAACCCAGAAACGTTACCCATAAGCAATCTTTGAACATAAATAAATAACCATAACCCATAAACAAATAGACCTGAAAATGAAGACGAAGCCATAAAACGTAGAACATGAAGATGAAAATGGTGAAATCGAACACCTTCATCACAAAAATTGGATGTCATTGAGGCCGAACATCCCTGTATTGCCGACTTCGAAAGAGCATATTTGATTTTTTTTTCATATCAACATAAGGAAGAAACCGCTAGTTGTAACAATCCAAAACCTGCAATTTTGTTGTTCAAGGTCGATTAGGGAGAACCTACAACTTTAATCATCTGTGCTTTTGTTGTTCAAGAATGACCAGGAAGAATCTGCGCCTGTAACCATGCAGAACCTGCAGTTTTGTGTTCATGGCCGACCAGAAACTCATAAATTAGATGCGAAGATCACTGTTTGATTTATTTCACAAAACATCGATTCAAAGAAATGGAAATTAGGATTGGTTCATATTCAACGATCTTCTGTGTTCCACATCTATTGACCACGTATGGGGCCTTGGATTCTCAATTTAGGGTTGGGCAGGGGAAGATGACTCAACGACGTGGGGATGGGGGATAAGGGTAGTTTTGTAATATTGTCTTTTTTTACTTTCCAATTCCTTTGTTAAAATTACAAACCAAACAAGACACAGATTTTCTAAGAAATTAATCCAAATTTCAATTCCAAATCCAATTCTAATTCCTTTAAAAATACTTCGCGAACCAAATAGTTCGCGAAAATGTTTTTTAAGGAATTGAAATTTGTCAAAGAAATTGGAATTTGGAATTTGGAATTTGAAGGAATTGAATTTGGAGTTTAATGGAATTTGAAATTGAAATGGATTTGAGTGACAACAATTAAGGGAATTTGAATTTGAAATGGATTTGAGTGACAACAATTATAAAGGAATTTGAATTTATCACACTCGCCACCAACTCTTGGTCGCCGCCACCCACCGGCATCGTCACCGCTTCCACCACCACCACTAACCACCCCCTAACCCGCCGCCCCAACACCGACACCCGACCACCCCCTCCGCCGACCACCACTGACCCCGCTGTTGCCACCGCCCATGACCGTCATCGGCCCTCCCTTGCGCCGAACCACTAGCCGGCACCTACCGCTGCCCGTCGTCGATCCGCGATCGCTGAGCAGTCGTTGTGTCCGTTGCCGCTGAACCACTACCCTTCGGGGCACTTTCTAATTCTTGGACAAATCCCACAAGGAATCGACACCATAGCCCATGTTCTTTAACCCTGATTAAGATCTCCAGGTGGACATCTATAACACAGTTTACTAACAGGAATTGAATGACACTCCCCTTATCCAGTGCTTTTAACATCTATAATCATATTATCCAAAACCATAGACCTCAATATCTCACTTATCTTTTGGCTCGTGCAATCTGTGTTTTTCAGACTGTTTGTCTCATGATATATGATTATCCGCTACCCAGATACCATAATCCATAAATATGGCCGCGGGTGGCAGGGTTCTGCGGCGGTCGGGGTCGGCGAAGGGGGGCAGCGGCGGTGACCATCTGTTGTCGGGGGTAGGATTCGGGGGCGGCGGTGATCAGTGGCGGGGGACGGTCGACGACGGCGGACAGTGGTTGGGTGTGGCGGCGAAGACAGATGGTGGTCGGTACCGGCGGCTGCGGCGGTCGTTGGTGGTGGCGCATCTTTCATGGAGGAGATTCCAATTTTTTTTGGTTGAATTACTTCACAACTTGAAAGGGATATGGAATCATTTACTTCAAGGAATTTAAGGGAATTAATTCCGATTTCAATTCTAATTCCTTTCTCAACCAAACACGGTTAGAATGGAATTCGAATTCCAATTCCAGTGAATTCTACGAACCAAACACGTTGACAAATGGAATCTAGATTCTAATTTCACTTAATTCCCATGAATTCCTGCAAACCAAACGGGCTCTAAGTGTTTGGTTGATGCATTTATTAATGAAATTGGAATGTACAAACACCTAAAATGATAAAATTACCCTTTAAAATTAAAACATAGATCTAAACTCAAATATCCTTAAAAACGTTTAAAAAAACTAAAACAACTAGGGCATTACGTAATTTATAAACATTCATGAGGTTTCATTTAAAATGTTGAGGAATTGTGAATTCCATCAATTGAATGATTTAGTTAGAATTAATTCCAATTAAGTTATTTCTCTTAGTCAACCAAACATGCTAAAAGATGAAATTTTAATTCTAATTCCATTGAATTCATGTCAACCAAACAACTCCTTAGTAATATGAGTATCGTGTCAAGAATTGTGAGGTCTAATTAACACACCTAAAACTTAGTAATATTTCTATCATGTCAAAAATTCTTAGGCCTATTTTTTTTTCTTTTTTTTTAAATGATGAAGAATTTTATAAAATAAATAGGACTAGCAAGAAGTTAGTCAAACAGGAAAAGTAGTGATATCAAGACTCGTTGTCTACACAACACCAATATACTAGAATACAAACTAAGTACACACTTATAAAACCTAGTTGTCATTTAGTGATTTTTCTTTCCCAAAGTAGACTCAATGTAATAAGTAACTTAAAAGAATAAATACGTAGTAATTACTTTATTTAAGAAATATTTATATTTAAAATCTTCTTAAAATGCTTTATGTAACTTAAAAGAATAAATACATAGTAATTACTTTATTTAAGAAATATTTATAGTTGAAATCTTATTAAAATGCTTTTTTCTGCTACGTTTTTATTTTTTAAATTGAGCCGACTTAATACGTGTTCTATGACAGGGCTTGGATTAACGCCCTCTAGTTTTTATTTTGATCACACAACTTCTTTTTATAAAAAGGTAATACCGACTAAATTATTAAACCTTTTAACTTTCATGATAGGTTTCCCTTCACAACTTCTATCTTCACAACTTCTATCTTCGTTCTTATCTATTATCTATTTTCATTATTGGTTGTCACATCTTGTCCAACCCTTCGACTTAAAGTAAGTAGTTACATGCCACGTATTATGGGTGAATGATTTTTAGGCATGTTGTGTTAAAAGTTATATCAAACCGGTAGTTTGACCTGTCGCGTGTTGCGGCGGCTTTAAAACGTACCCTAACTCGAATTCTCGTGTTACGCGGCGTGAAGCGGATCTTAAACGTTTGAGGCGGATAAAAAAGAAATATAATTAGGTACATAAAAAAAACACATGGGGTTATGGCTACTCGTTTAACCCTGAAAGAGAATGTAAAAAACCAAAGAAAAAAAATGTTTTGGCAATGATACAAAATACCTAAGGAATACCAAAAGTATAAAATATCAAGGTATAAAAATGTTTGAGAAATCTAAGGTATAAAATATCAAAATGCGTGATTGGGAAACATAAGGAATACCAAAAGTAAAAAATAAAGTAAATCCACATCGGTCTTAGCCGCGCGTTGCGGCGGAAAGTCCTCCACAATACAAAATACCTAAACACGTGTTCGAGAAACCTAAGACATAAAATATAAAAAAGCGTCCTCGAAAAAACATAAGGCATAGAGAAGTAAAAATAAAGTAAACCTAACGCGATGTTAAGTAAACGTAAAAGAATAAAAAAAATATTAATTTAATTGGGAAAAAATATGAAAAAAAAATTATGAACCAAGGAATCGAACCTGGGTCAAAGCAAGCAAAGTGCTTAAGAGAGAATGGTTAACCAGTCAAGTCAAGTACCGTTTTGTGCTTCAATGCTGCAAGAGTATTATATAACATCAAATAATTCTGAGATTTTCAAATTTGACACTGTAGCTAAAAACTTCAGTTTAGATTCGGTGTCTACACACGGGGTGAAATAAATTAATACATAAAAATTTTAAATCTAAAAATTTATTACATATAGTAAGAATATAAAACAAATTCAAAAAATGTAAAAATTAGTATATAATTAGGTTTCAAAAATACGTTAATTACTATTTTTTAATATAATTTGAATTTTATTTACTATTTGATTGAAGATAAAAATTATATAATTAAATTTTAAAGTTTCTTATAAGAGATAATTTAAAATAAATGTGTTTTATTAGTATAATTAATATTTTTTTCTTTAAATATATATTATTATTAAAAGATAGAAGTGCATTAAATAGGAGAGAGAGGCGAAAAAAAAATGATGAGAATGAATATGGAAGCGACACGTGGGAAGTAAAAACCTTTATTTATTATATAGTATAGATTATTATATTATAATTGGTGCCGTGTTTATCTTGTCACCCGAAAACATATGAAAAGAATGATAATTTATCTTGTCATATATAACCAGTTTATTAAACAAGCAGTAATGGATTCAAGAATTTTTTTCATGGGGGGTCGTGATTTTTTGGGGCAATTTTTTATAGCTAAATATTAAAATTTTTGGTAAGATTCAGGTCAGGTTGGGTCTTGGGCTGTAATCGAGCCGAGCTGAGCCAAGGCGGGCTCGGGCTCCGATTGTTTTAGCTAGCTCATTTATCTTATCGAGTTGAAATGTTGAGCTCGGACTCGATTCGTTAAAAGCTCGAGCCAGATCGTGGCTCATCGAGCCGCGTTGTTTATTTTTTTAACTTTTTTAAATTGTATGCTTTTTACACCTATTGATGGATAGAAAACAAAAAAAATAAACAAACCGCTAAAATAGTAGTTGTTGTGAAGTTTGTGTTTAAATAGTAGTTAATTGGAAACCATGGTTTGTGAGGCACGTTCACTGTAGCAATTGCACAGTTTAGTTTGCATGGGGTACAACTCTTTTCTGCATGCTTTTCTTATTTTTTTTTCTTTTTTCTCATGTGAAGTTTGTGTTTAAATAGTAGTTGTTGCAATTGGAAATCAAAAGAATGAACCTAGCTTAGTTTTTTTTTTAAAGTAAATTTCTTCAGCTCCCCGGGACTTGAACCCGGGCCTTGGTGTTAAAAGGCTTTGCTCTTACCATTAGGCCACCACCGCAATGGCATGAACCTAGCTTAGTGGTATATGTGTTTCAGCCTTACGCAGGCCACGCTGGTTCGAAACCCGCGACCAACTCTTTGGCCGGGTTTTAGGTATTTCAACCCTTTTTTTTCTTGCGTCTTAATTTATAACTAAAAATCTTATACGCTCTTCTTGCGCAGGGTTAATTTGCCTAAAGGTTTTTGCTTTATTTTATAATATACATTTTTTAACCCGTTTGATTTTATATTAATAACGTTTTTTCCTAAAATAGTTTCCGTTCGTTAACTTAACAAAAAAACAGAATGCTCGGCTGATTTTAGTTTTTTTTGTGAATGTGCCGATATAATTTTTTTGTATCATATGCTATAGCAAGTGATGTTAATGTTGCGTAGCCGTGACAAATCGAACCGCTTATGAGCAAACATCATCATTGACGGTGTTTTGGTATTATCGTAGCCGATATCGGTAGAAGCTTTTATGATTTTCGACGAACGGAACCGATAACGACCAAAGTCCTGCCGCATAATACGGGGAAAAAACAACCACGCTCCCGCCGCAGAGCGCGGGTACAATTACTAGTTCAAGTTAATATAACCAAACTTTCCCTAATACTTCTCAAACTTTTCATACATCGAAAAACTCATGTTTTTCTACTTTTGAGAGGAAAATGAATATTGGATCTACGGTTAGATATTTGATAATTGCTTCTTATTCTGCTCCATCTTTTTGAATATTTTTAAATTAAATGTTGCCCAATTTAGGCTTATAATTTATTTGTATGAAAATTTATGCTTTAATTTAAACGAGTCAAACGGGCCCGCTAACGAGCAAGCCAACAGTCGGTTGAGTGTTGTTTGCCGCTAAAAAATTGAGGATTTGTTTAATTAGGTTTAAATTTTAAATGGATATTGGGTTTGTTTAAGGGTTTTGTTGGGATAACAATGGTTTAATGCTAATTTAAGATTGTTAATCCTTTTATTTTGATAATGATAAGAAATTAGTAACTAGTGTTATTATTTGTTGATTAAAGATGGTCATATACCACATACATGTCCATATACACTTGATGAATCATTAATCACAAGTTAAACGTTCAACAATGACAAAAACTTTCGGGTCAACAAGTCAACACAGGAAGGTCAAAGCTTAAACCGTCAATATGAATATTGTTTTATATAATCTAAACAAGTTTATAAAAATATCATTTTTATAAAACTAAGATATTTTCCCAAAGGATTTTTATATTACATCAAATTAATCATAAGTTGCAAATGTAAAGATTGTTTTTGAATTAATTTGAATTTGAAAGATTGGTGGATGGTGTTTGTTAAGCTTTGTAAGAATTCAAATGGCATCCATCTTGTAGGCACAAAACTACCTAAAATGGTTTAAAGACAAACACTCTGTGAAAACATCTTAAACACTTCAAAACCACAAACGTAAACTTACCATTTTTGTGTAAAGTCTTTCAAGACTTTACCACATATAAAAGCATATTTCTTGAGACTTAAAATCTGGCAAAAATGTGTTTGAAAATGTTAGAATGGATGGATGGGATAATGCGTAACTTCACAACAAAGAAAGTCAAAAAGTGGGAATGCAGGACGCACGGTCGATGGATCGACTGTGCCTACGACCGTGGATGCAGCAGCATGCCACTTTTATGATTCTTGTGTTGTGCCTATAAATAGATCCCTCATCTTTCATTCTAACCCACCCCTTTTTCTCACAACACTTTAAAATATATATCTAATATAATCTCTCTAGTTCCTTTGATATTCTATCATCAATCCAAGAGAGAGATTCAAGATTCATGATCAAGAGCAAAATTAGAAGAGTTGTTCTACAACTATTATTCTTTTTAGTCTTGTATTTGTGTTGAATGTAGTAGCTTGTTACCACTTGATTTAGAGAGAGATTTGTAAGTGGCACTCACTTGGTGTGAGTTCATCATCATACTATCTTGATATAGTTGATGATAGGTTTGGGAAACACTATCTAGATATAGTGTGAGTTGTTAGCATCACTATCTTGATATAGTAATGAGTTGTGAGAGTGTGCACTACCTTGATATAGTGCTTGAGATTGTGAGTGTTGCACTATCTTGATATAGTGCTTAAGTTGAAAATTGTAAAGACCACTATCTTGAGATAGTTGGCTGAAGAAGGTGAGCACTACCTTTGTTTAGTGAGACGTTTGTACCGGCGATATCTTCCGTTCAAGAAAGACGTTTAGTGGAGCAACTCTCGATTGGAGAATCGGGGAGAGGACGTAGAGTGGATTTATTAATATCCACTTGAACCTCTATAAATCGGTTTTGTCATTTCTTCCCTTAACTCTTTACAAACTTGTTTGTTTAGTTATTTACATATATATTGTGTTCTTGACATGTGTTCATCATACAAGTTTGATTAAGTTTAAATTAATTAAGTTTTTTTTTAAGAAAACCTATTCACACCCCCTCCTCTAGGTTTCTACATGTTAAAATGGGTATTGGGCTTTTTTTCCGTTTAAATGGTTATTTGAATAAAAGGTTTAGTATAATTGATTTATAAGATTTAATAGGTCAATTATATTACAATAGATTAATGCTTAAATATTATATTTGTTAATTAGATTATAATAGGTTTTTATTTATAAATTTTTAAAATATTAAAATATTTTTTCTTGGAGGTCGGTGACGTCAAAATTTTATGAGGCCGGTCTCAAAATTTCTCGGATGTCGCTCGAGATTAGATCATATATATAACAAATATTTTTTTTTGTGGGTGTCTGGCGACCCCCTACCCAAAGGGTAGGTACGCCACTGTAAACAAGTCATGCTTGAGTTGACCAGCTTAATTAAGCAAGATGTATTCGGTTTGAGTTGTCTAACCCGTTTGATTAAAAAGGTCAAACGCCAAAAGCTTAACTAAACACGTCGATCCATCAACTCGTTTATGACATGTTTAACCCATTTATTACAATCCACCAGCCTGATTAACACGTTTGCACCTTAATCACTACCCACCAACCCGTTCAGATAAATGAGTTAAATGACCTGTGTTCAGGTTACATAATTTTAAATGTGTCTAAGTTAGATTTGATAATTTTGAGACGAATAAAAATACTCATAGTATTCGGGTTGAAAATTTCAACCTGCCAACTCTTGAACCCGATATGAATATCGTTACGTAACCATCCTACATGTGAAAGTAGATAACTGAATCACTCAAACAATGCATGTTCACATGGGCAGAGGTACCTTGGTGGGGTCGGGGTCAACCGATCCCAGTGAATTTCAAAATTTATATAGCGGATACATTATGTGATTGTCGATCGACCTCTGTCTTTTTCTGAGGTTGACCCCATAGATTTAAAAAATATATATATTTGACCTAAAACTTTGAAAAAAAATTGTGCAAACTTTGAACTCGATAAAATAATTGTTTAATAATTAGTAGTTTATTTTGCTTAAAAATAAAAATATTAAACTCAATTTATATTTTTATTTGAGAAGGCTGAAAACAAATTAGACTCATTCAGTTATCTATTCTAATAAGCTCAAGAATGAAATTTAAATTAACTCAATTCAATAAGCCATGAGTCCATAACCATCAATCCAAATAACCAATTTCTTTTAATTTAAACCTAAATCTAAAATTAAAAAAAAAATCAACACTTTAGGAGAGTCAGTAGTGACATACGTATCTACGATTTGGGAACGTGGGTAGACCAGATGGGTGATTAATATATGAACGATTCTTGCATTTGTTACATTGAAAAATAGTTCTTTGCGAATGTTTCAGTCGAAGATGTAATGGATCGTGTTCAAAAATGTAAAACCCGTATGGAACAACTGTAGAATCTAATTTTTTTTTAATTTCTAATGACATTGTATTTTTAGTATTTGCTTTCTAATGACAATGTATTTTTAGTATTTGCTTTTTAATGACAATGTATTTTTAGTATTTGCTTTATAATGACAATGTATTTTTATTAGCGTACCATATTTTATTATGTGGCCAACCCGACTAGATCAATCGAACCGACCAAAAAAAAATCTTATGTGTGCTTATCAGAAATTTGAGCATTCAAATAATAGCGACCCTATAAGAAAAAAATTCCTCCTTTCATAGTTCATCCACTTTGGTAAGACATACAATTATAGTGTCTTTGTAAGTCTTTTGTTCCTAATACCTTTGTTCTCAACATGTATCAAAAGAACTCTCATTAAGTGTACACGCAACGACTGATTTAAAAAATAAATTTATGTTTCAGACGATAATTTCTATCTTTTTTATAATGAATTTATGTTTTATAATTTTTAAAAGTAAATAAAAGATGTATTTTATTTTGTTTATTTTATATATTTATTATAAACTGATTCGAACCCAAACAGGTCCCAAATCGAACCCAACTGGTTTGTACCGGTTAGGTTTTCCACACCTCCAACCGGTTTCACCCCAAACTGGTTTTGACCATATTGACCCAATCAAAATCGGTTTGGACCCAAATACTGATTTGTACACCTATAAGCGTACTACTCTTCAATCTTCATAAGACCACATACATAGAGGTGCACAAATTGGGCAATAAAAAAGCCGGACCGGTTATTAACTGAATTGGTTTTTTTCAAACTTGGTCAAAACATGTTTTGAAAAACACCGGTTAGGTTAATAACTTGGCCTGTAAACGAACCTAACGAACACGAACGGGGCATGTTCATGTTCGTTCATTTAACTTTAACCTAAAACGAACACAAACATATAATCGAACACATGTTTTTGTTCATGTTTGTTTATTAAGAAAATCGACATGTTCGTGTTCGTTTATGTTCGTTCGTTAAAAAGCTAAACGAACAGTTCATGAACGTAAACGAACATAAACAAACATAAATGAACATAATTGAACAAACATAAACGAACACAAGTGAACATAAATAAAGATAAACGAACACAAATGAACATAATTGAACAAATATAAATGGTTTTCGTATTAATATTTAATCGAACAAACATACACAGATATATATATATATATATAAATATATATATATATATATTATATTTCAAATTTGGTATTAATATTTAAACGAACGGACATATGTGAACATAAATAAAAGAACATAAACAAACATATATGAACGAACATAAACGAACGTAAATGAATGAACGAGACATGTGTTCATGTTCGTTCGTTTAATTAAACGAACAATTTTTTTTGTTAATGTTCGTTTGTTTATTAAATAAACGAACTTTCTGCCGAACGGTTAACTGAACGTTCAGTTCATTTACAGGCCTATTAATAACCGGTTCACGGGGGGTGGGGTGTCGAGAACCATAATCTATTTAAATGCGTAGGGTTTTTTTGACCGATTAACCGCAAACCGATTAAAAATAGTTTTTTTAATAAATAATTAAAAAATTAAACAAGAAAAATAAAAAAAATGACTAATTATATAAAAAAAAACTCAATAAGCTTCTTTTTTATTTAATTTTGAATTTATAGAAATAACAATTAAATTCATTAAAAACACATTAAAAATAACGAATACTTTTTATTTTTTGATAAATATTCATGTCTTCGTCTTCATTAAGTGTTCATTCTTCACCTTTGGGAGTAGTTGAGCATACCGCCAGTGGCGGACCCATAATTTTTTTTATGGGTGTCGGAATTTTCAATGTTCGGATGTTTATCAAGATATTTTTGTCGGGTTGGGTCATTGAATTTTTTTACCGGATTTGGATAGGTAACCGAAATATGTTGGGTTTCTAAGTGTAGATTATGGTTTTTTTATTCGGTTCATTAGTTCATAGAGTTTTTTTATTTGGTTCATAACTTCAGTTTTTAACTTTTTCATATTGCCTAAAATTAACAAGTAATAAGTTAATGCTTAACAACTAAATAATAAACTAACAAAGTAACACTTACATAATTTAACGTATTATTCAACTAAATACTCAACCTACCCCTGGTTTTAAAACCTTAAGAAACTCTGAGACGTTTAGCTCCCAAAGGTCGAAGCGTGAGAAAAGGGCGAGTGCTTCACGTATGTGTGACGTTAGGTGTTTGTATAATATTTGTAAATTGATTTCTAGATAATATTTACTAAGTTATAAATCTTTAACATCAAAAATACATATAATTAAATATGTAATAAAACCCTTTGAAAGAAGCTTCAAACGTAAACTCAAATTTTGCTAAAAATAATAAAACTACGTGTATAACATAAAAAAGTGTATAATATATATATATATATATATATATATATATATATATATAAATTAAAGAGCTTAAAAATATAATGTAATACATGATTAAATCTCAAATCTCTCTTTCAATAAAAAAAACTAAATGATTTTACCCGCAATCAATCTTAGCAATTTTTCCCCAAAACCAATTTTCTCTAAATTTCACGCGGACCTTTTCTTTTGACCCGTTCCATCTGGTTTGTCTTCGGGTTAAAGCCCAATTCCTCATACACATTTCTCATAAACCCTAATTTCAAGCATCATCTATACAACTAAATCGGTTTGCTCTCCAACATCTTCACCAAACGATTCAACAGCAATACGATTCAAGATCAAGTCCACGCATCGGTAAAGTTATTTTTTTTGATTGTTCATGATCTGTTCTCAATATTTCTTTTGTTCTGATATCCGATTTCATAAATTTTCGGAACTGCTTTCAATATTTGGATTTGTTCGGATTTTAATCCACAATTTTTTCAGTTCTGTTCACAAAAGTGACAAATTGATACGCGTCTACTAAAAATCGGATTTGAATTTTTTTACGATTTAGTGAGAGCAAATAAACATGGCAGAAGAGGGATGTTTGCGTAAATTATTAGAAATAAACAAATCCCTCTTCATGGAACCGTTTCAGATCTGTTCACAATTAGAAGAGGGCTGTTAACAATTTTTACGATTTAGTTTGTCGGATCTGTTCACAATTAGAAGAGGGATTTGTTCGTATTTTAATCCAAAATCGGATATTTTTTTGTTCGGATTGTTAATCGGATTTGAATTTTTTGTTCGGATTGTTAATCGGATTTGGATTTTTTGTTTGGCAAATTTTATATATATAATACACTATTGAAATAATGTTCATTTTTTTGCAGATAGGTTCTTATGGCTAATTCATTTTACAAAATACCCCTTAACCCATTGTCTCCACATCGTATTTACATCGAATTTTTTGCCCACAATTCACTTATTTATTGTTCTTTTTCTACTACACATACTGACTTATTTTTGGCCATTGCCTTCAGCTTTTAACCAAATTCATGAGGATTTCAATTTTTCGGATTCAGAAATACTAATTCGTGCCGGTGATACCAAGACTTTTAAAGTAAAACTTTGTAGGCTTGAAAATACTTTCTATTTTACTAAGGGCTGGGATAAAGTAGTAAAAGACCTGAATCTCGGATTCAAATATGCTGCAGTTCTTTTGATTACTTTTTATTTCCCTCTAATTTTCTTTTCTATTCATTTTTGGCCATAAGCCATTACTATGATCTCTCATTGACTTTTTTCTGCTGTTACTTACCGTGCGTTAATTGGAGGAGCTACATAATTATTTGAGTATCAGTACCTCGACTTTGATCAAGTTGACGAAAGTCCTGATGAGGATTACTTACGAATTTATCTTAATTATAGGTATGCTGATGATTATTCATAGATTTTAGTCACTATTGAACTTGGTTTTAAATTGCGCGCATTATTCGCGCATAATGCGTATTGCAACGTTGCGATGGGTTTAGCGCATCGCTGCACATGATGCGTAGCGTTTCCGTGTTGCGCGAATATTGCGCCAATTTCGCATTATGCGGTGCATCGCAAGATGCGCTATATTGCGTGCAACATGGAATTCGGACTTGAATCGGACTTTTTCAACTGAATACGGGGTCGGATCTTACCTGGATATCTCTTGGAGAAGGCTAGGAACCTTGGAGAGATGTAGATGAAGATGACAGAGGATGAAAAATGGAAGTGACGGCTCTGATATGTATCTTTTGGATTTACTACTTTATATGTATCTTTTACTTTTTCTTTTAAATCATAAATTACAGTTTCATCCTTAATGTTATAGATTTTATCAAATATGACCCTAAACATTTTCTAATTTGTTTATTTTATTTTCTTTACTTGTTTTTTGAGTTAGGCTTAGTTTGGTTGTACATAAAGCTTGTTTGGTGGTACCTATAGCTTTTTTTTGTATTTATTTATCTAAATTTCTTATTTTTTAATGTTTGAAAGTTAACATGTTAAAATATTATGTATAATTAATTTTTTAGAATTTTTCTAATAAAGAACGCATCACATACGTGATGCGCTCGCATCGCGCATCGGATTTTGGGACGAAACACATCGAAGCGCATTGCGCAATTTAAAACCAAGCTATTGAACGATAATTGTGATTGTACTCAATACATCCATCATATCAAGTAATGTGTTTATTTTATCCTTCTTTTTATAAGAATCACATGTGTATTTTGTTTTGTTTGGTGGCTAACAACGGCTGAATTTTTAGGTCAAATGCTTACTATTTTTGATATTGAAAGTCAATGTTGATTCTTTGAATTTTGGAAAAAAAATAATAGTCAAGTAAAATTTGATAATGTATGTTACAAGTTGCAAAAAGTCCAGGTCGAATTTGGAACAAAATCAAAGTCAATTTTGTATTTGGAAAGTAGGGTGCATGTCTTCTACTTTTGTCTGTGATCTACAATATTTCATTTGTGCATTATTTTGGCAACTCATTTATCTTAAATCTTGATTTTTGCACAATGAATATTTGTTCTGTATGCTTGCTAGCCCTGCAACTAATTGGGATTTTGGACCTTTATTTGGCGGAAAATCATGTAAATTGACTTTTTTAGGTCAACTTAATTACAAATTAAGACATTGAAATTGAATGCTGACTTTTTGATTTTTGGAAATACATGATAGCCAGATCAAACTTATTTTTAATAATGAATGTTACAAGTAGGATAATGCACCAATTTTGATATTGAAACTGATTTGGATTTTTTTTGGTAGAATAAAAATGTAGATAGACTTTTTAGGTCAATTGTTTACCACTTTTGACATTGAAACTGTGTTGATTCTTTGAATTTATGAAAAAGTTGATAATAAACATTACAAGTAGAAAAGAAAAATCCTGGTTAAATTTTATTTTTTTTAAACCGTTTTGTGTGTATGGAAAATAGTAAGAAAGATCTTAACCTCTTTTAGTAATTTAGCAAAAATTCACTTGATAGTTGTTGAATCTAAAAGTTATGTTAAATAGTTCAAATGAGATATTGAATCAATATTACTTTTAATAATAGATAATGATAAAAACAGATTTTATTAGATATTTAGATCAAAAATCAAATTTAAGCATTGAAGTTAACTCTTTTTTTTTCTCTTCTTTTTTATCCTTGCAGTACAAGCGTTTTCGGAGTTTCAACCGAATCTGTGCAAATCTCATTCGAATCGAGAGGAAAAAGTGTGCCCACAATTCTCTTAATGATGCAGAATTGCAGAGACATTTGCATGCTCAAGGTGGCCTTCAGGTTTGTTTGCGTGCATATTGCATTGTTAAGTTGTAATAAACAAGTTCTCTACACACCATTGTACAACTCTACACTGCATCTCATGACTTCCAAGATTGAAATTTTTTTAAATTCACACAAGTTTCATAGCATTTTGAACTAAAACAATTGATTTATGACTTTTAAAATGCAGGCAGAAGGAATCTTTAAAGTCAATGGTGATAATGGACAAGAAGAGCAAATAAGGGAGCAATTAAATACAGGAGAGGTGCCCGAAGACATAGATGTTCACAACTTGGCATGTCTAATTAAGGTACACCTTTTTCTAATCGGGTAACGGGTAAAAAACGGGCAGGTTGGGTTTAACCTATTTAAGGCACACTTTTGACCTGTTCGACTTGTGCCCGAGTTGAATATATTTTTTATGTGGTCCATTTAACCTATTTAAGATAGATGCCCCCTATAATCAACAAATGTCGAAAAATAGACACATGTTAGTGTACGTAGTGGGGTCCGCGTCTATATATCTAATGTTATGTTGTTCTCAAGTACTTATCTTTTTATCAGTTTAATGATTTTTTTCCCCTTATTGGTAAGTGTTCTTAATCCATGTGTTTTGCTTACAGTTTTCTGATTTAATGCATGGCTAGTTATGGTTGGTTTTCATGTTAATGTTTCTTGATGTTCAGTTTGCATACAAACATTGATTTTGATGTCAAACCAATGGTGATGCTTTTAGGCCAATACTCAACAGGGAAAACAACATTTATCAAACATCTGCTTAGAAGTAGTTATCGAGGCAAGTTCTTCACTCATCCCATTCTTTTTGCCTTCTTTTAATCTCATGTCTAATCATTCTTCATCTTTCTAACAGAAGCTCATGTTGGACCTGAGCCTACCACAGATAGATTTGTTGTTGTTATGGTATTGCCTTAAAATCTCCTTTTACTTTCTTGGTATGATCACATTGTTTGTAACTTTTGTTAATCTGGTTCTAGGATATCTTTTAACAAGTGTATGGGATATGGCACACATCAAATACAATATGAAAGAATTTTTGTTGCTCATGTAAAAAACAACTAAGCTTGTCTTCAAGAAAAACAAAATTTTAACTGCATATTAGGTTTGAAAAACAAACACTCAACCAGTAGCACTTAAAAAATGTCAAGTTTGACCATAATTTCGTTTTAAGTAATAGGTCAAAGTTTGTCGGGTTAGCTTATCCCACAACCCACTTTCCTCTTTTTTGTTGTTTTTTGAGTTAATGATTACAAAAACAAGATCATTATAATAATAAGCTGGTTTATCACTAAATCACTTTCAACCTGTTTGACTAATCTCCATTTTAACAAATTATTTAGTTTTACAATTTGACCCATTTGGATGAAAACCTATTCAACCAATTTGCCTAATGGGTATGTCACATGTCACCTCTACCTTTTATGATTTACATTTGAACAAAATACTTAGGGTCTTCATTTGTGTTACAACATAAACCTAGTTACACAAATACTTAAATGTACAATTTATTTATTTAGTTTAGAAAAATTAACCGTAACAACATTATATATATCCCTTCTCTAGTAAAAAAACTAAATTTTATGCCACTTGTCAACACTACATTCATCTTCACATCCATTTCCCCCCAAAAACCACTTCATACCACATTATCAATTCTTGGATCTTTTGAACCTGTTTTATTCACGCGCTGGTCAAACCCGAATATTTGACCCATCCTTCGTAGACCCTAATTTTCCCCATTCCCGTCATTTCCCCTTTTCTTTTCTTCCACAGCCGCTACATGCTCTAAACCCTAAATCGTCTGAAGTTTCTTCCAAGCCAAGGTCGAGCTCGATCCATAGTTGTCAATAGCGACCGCTATAGCGCGCTATGTAGCGAAGCGGCCTATGGTCGCTAAATGGTGTTTAGTGAGTGAATAGCGAGCATATAGCGAATTTTTCTTTTTTTTTTAATTTTTTACTTGATTAATATAAATAGTGTTGCTAATAACCCTAATATATGAAGATTTAGATGATTATTGATTATAACTGCTACAAATCCTACAATAGTTGAATATAAAATATTTCTAAAATTTTCTACTAGTGTATCGCTAAACGTGAAATAGCGCCCGCTATTTCATCACTATCACTATGTAGCGTATAGGTGGCTTGTCGCTATTTACCGCTATTCGCTATTGACAACTATGGCTCGATCTCAGTCATCCGTTCCAGGTACAATCGTTTAGAGGTGCTCAAAAGAATCGGATTTGAATCCGATCCGACGGATTATTCGAAACCGGATCCGGCTAGAACCGGTCCGGATTTTTTAAGAACCGGCGGATCCAGAACCGGTTTAGGGGTTTTTGATGGACCGGATAAAAATCGGATATTTTGGAACCGATTTTATTTGGACAAAATAGAACCGGTTAGAACCGGTTCTAGCCGTTGGGTTAAAAAAAAATGGCTATATAACCGTTAATATGGCCGTTTTTTTTGTTTTTTTGTCTTTGAGGCTTGAAACTTTGTATAAATAGGTATTGGGTGTATGGGTTAGTTCACCACAACATTCTAGCTCTCAAAACTCAAAAACGCTCTCAAAACGCAAAAAAACGCTCGCTTTACGCAAAAAAAAAACGCTCTTATGGCTTCCGCTTCCGCAAGCACTCAAAATTCGGTTGGTGGTTCTACTAGCGATGTCACGGTGGTGACAGTACTTCCTTGCTCCCGAAACCAAGAGATATGAGCTTATTTCGATTTATGCGAAATGTCGAACGGTTCGCAAAAGGCTCGTTGCAAACGTTGTGGTAAAATTTTGGGTGCTGCGAGAAATGGCACTTTGAGGAAACATATTGGTAGTCACGCAAAACACACTCAAGGTGAAGATCAAACTCAAATTGGTAGAGATGAATGTGTTTGGCAATACAATGTCGAGAGGGTTCGTGAGAGAATGACGCATTTCGTCATTCAAGAAGGCTTGCCTTTTGATCATTTTGATAATCCGCGCTTGACGAGGATGATACAAGAGACGCTTCAACCGAGTTACACAAATGTAAGTCGTTCTACTTTGAGAAGAGATTGTTTAAAAATGTGGAAAAGAGCTAAAAAGAATTAATTTTAGGTTTTGAAAATTTAAATACCGGCATTAACTTAACAACGGACGTTTGGTCCGCTCCACATGGTTTACCCGAATCGTACCTTTGCGTTACCGCACATTGGGTTCAACCGGAGTCGTGGCAAATGATGAAGCGTACGATTGCGTTTGATTATTTTGGATATCCACATACCGGTGAAAACTTATTTTATATTTTAGACTCGGTCATTCAAACTTATAAAATTCAACCAAAAATATTTGCAATATCTTTTGATAACGCTTCAAATAACACAAACGCGGTGGAAAAATTAAAAATAAAATATGAACCGCCTTGTAACGGTGTTTTCTTTTATAGTCGATGTGTTGCACACATCATTAACTTGGTTGTGCAAGACGGTCTAAACGTCCAAGAAATAAGAGACGTAAAAGAAAATTTTAAAGTGATGTTACGTGAAGTTTTTAGCACAAGCAAAAAAAGATATATAAACTATAGAAACTTGTGCCAACAAACGCATTCCATCTTTTTAGGTCCGAATTGGGACGTACCTACTAGATGAAACTCGAAAATGAAAATGTTTGAATCGGCCTTAAGGCAAAGAGTTACTTTAAAACATTTCCATGATGAACTTGTACAAAAGAAACGTTGTTCACAAAAATTTGATAATATAAGTTGAGATATGATCGAGAAACTAACTAATTTGCTTGAGGTTTTTAAAAATGCAACTACATGTTTATCGAGAGTTTATTATCCCACGTCTTCGCTAATACTTCAACAATTATACTTAATATGTAATAAATTAAAAGAGTTTGAATATCACGGCCCTATTTTTGAAAAAAATGGTAAAACCTATGAAAGCTAAATTTAAAAAATATTTTTCGGAAATGCCGGCCGTTACATGTTCGGCCGCCTTAAACCCAACGATTAATGTAACCGGTGTTGAAACATTAATTGGATCAATATCGGATGATTTAAATATGTTCGAGGAAGACCCAAATTTTGAATCAAAGGCAATAAGGGATTTCAATTCGGCTTTTAATAATATGTTTGATTATTATTTACGCAAATATGGTGGAAGTGGTGATCCATCAAACATACGTGAATCAATGGGTTCGGGTTCAAGTTCTAGTAGTTCAAGGAACCCGATGCTAAATTTATTTAACACTTTAAGAAACGAAAATACTAAACGAGCTCGTGGAAGCACACCAAGTAGCGAGCTTGGGAGATATCAAGCAACCGACTTTATTTCAACTCTAAGATCCGAAGAGTTTGTAAACTTTGATATCTTGAGTTGGTGGCAAGGAAGGGAATCCCAATATCCCGTTCTAGCCGCAATGGCCCGTGACCTACTAACCGTCCAAGCTTCCACGGTAGCTTCGGAATCTGTTTTTTCTCTTAGTGGCAGGGTTTTATCTATTCGAAGAACGAGGCTTACACCGGAATCTATGGAGATGTGTATTTGCTTGAAGGACCATTTGGATGCCGCCAAACGTGTACAACATGTTGCAAAACTAGAAGATGAGCTTGACATTGAACAAGAAATACATGAATTCGAAGTAGAACAAGGGGCGGCGAATCCACTTTCTGACGAAGAACAAACTTATGATGAAGCCCAACGTATCTCAAGCGAAGAAGATTGAAAACCGATGTTACGAAGACTAAGACTAGTAGACGACGAATAACGAGTCATAATAAATAATATATATTTTGTGATTCAATTATTTTTTTTGTATGAACAATTGTTAAATCACTTAAAAAAAAAGCTAAAAAATAAATAAAACATGTATTTTATAGTGTATCTTTGTTAATTTTAAAAAAAAAAATTTTTAAAAAAAAAACCCGGTGGAACCGGTTTTTTTTGTCCGATCCGGTTCCATAAATCCGGTCCGGTCCCAATAGGTTCCAACTCTCCACTCCCTTAACCGGATCCGACCGTTGACCATCGTTGACCGAACCGGTCCGGATCCGGAAAAAAAAACCGGTTTGTGCACCTCTACAATCGTTTATGTTTCTACTTTTTTCTATTTAAGATTTTGTCTCAGTCGTCCGTTCAATGTACAGTAGTCTTTCTCATTCAACAACCCTTTATTCATTCATCAGGTCATATATTTGATTTTTGTGACTATGGTAGATGACGCTTTAACAATAAACATGAATGAAATACTATTGCATTTTGAAATCTACTGCTTTATAGTCTTGGTACTTATTAACAAATTATTGTTGTTGTGGATCTATTATATCCTAAAAGTATGATGCTGATAAAGGGTATTAAAGTGTACTGCACATTGAGCATTATGGTTCTGATTAGAGAAGGTAGTATACATGTTGGGACTTAAATGAAGATAGGATGCTTTTTGTATAATATTAAGTATTTTTGTGCCTCTATGTTGAGTTACTGCTTTTGTTGAAAGGGTTGCAACTGGTTCTAGAGTATCAGGAGGAACCAGTTCAAAGCTTAAAATCAATGCGAGACAGTTTAATCATCAGTTGTAAGTTTTGGAGCTTTTGCAGTAATGGTGGTTTATCAGCAGAAAGTATCGAATCATCAATATTAAGTGTTGGATCATCAGCAGTAAGTGTTGGACCGTAAGTAGGATTTTAATATTTAGTTTTATCAACTCAGTCGTTTTGAGTTTGTACATAAATAGCCGTTTTTAATCATAATATATATCTTTCTCTTTTTAATTCATGGATTTTATTAGAAATGAAACACACATTTACAGAATAGCATTTGCTTGGATGATTAGTTTTCCTGTTGCTTCCTTTCAAAGTAGGTATTTGTAGTTGTACCATGATCCATACTAACATTATTGAATCATATGTTTGATCAGTTGTGCTTCAATTGTGTTTGTTATGTTTTTTTTTATATGGCTACCTTTAATTGTTTAGTCAAAGAAGCCCAGGTTATTTTTTAAAAACAAAGCCTTCATTTTTTAACTGCGATGGCAGCCTTGCAATTCAAGCTGGGATGGAGTAAAAACACTAAAGATCTGTTTACCCGATATCTATCAGGTATGTTACAAATTTGCCTTTATTATGAATATAAACTGACGAATCTTATTGCGAACATTAATTTGTCAAAAAAAGAGAGAGTTTATGCTCTCACATGTTTTGTTTTGTAATCCACTTGAAATCTGTTCATCTAATTGCAATTTGTTATGTGTATGAAGTTGATGAAAATGGACTTTTTTGATGATCAATAATAGTAGCTTGGTAATGATTTTATTAGGTGAAAGATTGGGTCGCGACATTGTTACTGATGCAATAACTGCCCCCGTGGTCAATACTTCTGCCTACTTTTTTCAAGAAAACTGTTGAACTCATTGATTTCAAAGGTAACATGTTTTTTCTTTCAATCTATACTCCTTAATTCTTGAAATCAGTGCAGCTGAATCAAAAGCTGATAAAACATCTTGCAGTTACCATAATTAAGTTTAATAATACTTATCAGTTTTACAAGTGCTTATTAGTAGATGGAACAGAATACTAATTTAGAGGTGGAAATTTCAACTCAATTTATGTATAAATAGATCCATTCAAGTTTTGTTTCGTCTCTAATTGGTCAAACACGTAAAACTAAAAAGAAAAGAAAAGCTTAAAAGAAAATGGTCAAACGGGTTAAAAGTAGCCAAAAGTTCATTTTCGTCCTATATCATGTTTGTTGAAGAAACTTGATTATGACTGAAATAATATCCAACTATATTTCACACAATAGCTATTTATAAAAAAATCATTTTTTCTCTGAAAAGTGTTCCTTAATGTTCTCTTAAATTGATTTTTATCGATGTTTTAATATGAATTTTCATCCAACCAAACGGTGCCGGTTTCCAAATTAAGTTCAATAATGCTTAAAAGTTTTAGACCCATTTATATATTGATCGACTCTAAGTTATGGTTTTTCTCTAATGTCAACAGGTAAAATTAAAAAGATAAAAGAAGGTTTAAAGTAAAAAATTCAAATGGGTTGAAAGTTGCCAATCATTCATTCTTAGTGCACAAATCTTCTTAAACCTTTTTTTTTAACGGTAATTGTGAAGTTACAGGTGAGGAAGAAATGACTCTTGCCGACAAAGGTTTAGCATTTCCGGGCTTCTCAGAATTTGCAGAATAAGTTGTACTTTGATTACTGAAAAGAGGGTCTATTAATATTGAATACTCTTTTGTTTATTACAAAAGATGGCATTGAGGAAAAGATTCTGAATCTCAGTTATGTGATGTGAATTAGGATTTTAATTGCATTTCTCAGTTCTGTTGTATGTTAACATCAAAATAAACACACACAACAAAATCAAGCGAATCCTTCTTACAAACAAAACAGTTTCTTAACAATAACTATAATCGTAACCAATAATTTAACCAAATTAATATGTGCCTATATCAAAGTTGAGTGTGCCTGAACTTGATTTTCTTACTTTATTTCACAAATTAACTGTCAATTATTAATTGTTTATGTTAGTTTTTATTTGTTATTCTTTTATTAGGGCAAATTTGGTTATGTTAATATCTTTTTACTTTACCCAACCCGATCCATTTTCAAATCCGCTTCATGTTTTTTAACGCTAATTTTTATTTTTATTTTAGGTTCCTTTTTTTTATAGAATAAGTAAGCAACTAAATAAGTAATTACATGCATGTTAATCGAAGTCGCTTTCCGGATATACCGTCGTGGCGTGTTTTAGTTGATAACCGAGTCACCATTTATTAAAGTTTGACAATATGAAAAATTTACCAATAAATGATCAAATGTTGTATAAGAATACATGTTCAGATATTCATCAGTCTAATATTAAGGTTTACACCGTGTAACACACAGGTTTAAAGCTAGTAAAGTAATAAACAATTAAAGGAATAAACTAACTAAATAATCAAATTAAAAAAAAAATCTAAAACTTTTAAGCTACATTGGGGTTGTGACCCGGTGATAGAAATTTACCTTTCAAAAAAAAGTTAAAATACAAAAGAATATCTTGAAGTATTGACTCTGTTACATTGACAAAGAAATGACATTAATTAGGAATGTAATTAAAAGAAAGAGAAAAGAAAGAATATAATATTACTTTTTAAAAGAGTAAATTACATTTTTGTCCTTTAGGTATATATCAATTTTTACTTTTCATCCTTAAACTAAGTAAATAACATAAATCATCCTTTATTTTCATATTTTGTAACGGTTTTCATTCTTTCATATAATTTTCTTCTATATTTGAAAGAATGAAAACTGTTATAATAATGAATATAAATGATGATTTTTGTTAGAGAGAAAGGATGAAAAATGTTACAAAACATGAACATAAATGATGATTTATGTTATTTCCTTAGTTTAAGGATGAACAGTGAAATTTGCTATATAATTAAAGGACGAAAAATGTAATTTACTCTTTTTAAAAAATATAAACGCTTTTAACCACAAGTACTCGACTATCTTCTTCACTCTTCTTCCTAGCATCATTTTTTTACAGCAAGCTCAGTTTCTCATGCTCACCACCGCCCGTCGCCGGAAAAGTCTATGAACACTTTCTTTACTTTTCTTCCAAGTCTACAACGGTTTTCATCTCACTCTTATTTTTATGGGGGTCGGTATCAAAATTTTATGGATGTCGCTCGGCATTAGATCGTATATATAATAAAAGGAGAAATTTTTTTATGGGTGTCGGGCGACCCGGACCCAATAGGGTAGGTCCGCCCCTGCATACCGCTTCTTCGTAAGCGAGTTCGTCTTCGGAAAGTGGAAACGCCCATCCTTCTGATACTTCCTACTCGTGCATTGGTTCTTCCACCACGAGTTCGCCTTTGAGATTTGTTATATGTTGTACATGTTTTGCTGCGTCCAAGTAGTCATTCAATCAAATGCACATGCTATACTTCCCATCAGCTTCAAAGGAACCTTGAGCACTTGAGCTAGCCATGTGAGATTGTGAGCGTTTTGATACTTGCAAACTTTTGAGAGCTAGAAATCTATAGTGATCAAATCAATACACCCAATAGCTATTTATAAGGGTCAAAACTCAAAATGATCCAAAAAACTCAAAAAGAAAGAAAAAATCGGTAACTAACAACTATTCTTGTCCCTAACGGAATTAACCGGTTCGCTCTTCAAGACCCTCCGATCTGTTTGTAACATGTGGTTTGTATCGGTTTGAAACCGGTTCCACTTTAACCCCTTTTGAAAGCGATTTGGGTTCAGCTAATTAACCGGTTTCGGTTTGAAAACCGGTAAGAATGTGCACCTCTACACAACACATACCAAATGAAGTATATTCAAATTAAATTGGGCTCATATAACATGGGCTCTCAAAGATCAAATTAAATTGGGCCTATATAACATGGGATCTCAAAGAAATAGAGGTGCACATACCAAATGAAGTATATTCAAATTAAATTGGGCCTATATAACATGGGCTCTCCAAGAAAGAAATTGAAGTTGGTGGCCCAGTGGTAGAGGGAAATCCTCTTAAAACACCGAGTATTGAAGAGGTCATGGGTTCAAGTCCAACTCCCACGCGGTTAAAGAAATTTTGCCTTTCAAAAAAAATAAAATATAACATGGGCTCTCACTTTCTAAATCCATTAAGGCTTCTCAAAGGCCCAATAGCCAATAAGATTTGGTTGGCCGTAATTTACGATAATGTCATCGATTCGAGAATGGTGATGTTTGAAGCAACGGCATATCATTGATTCATCTCATCGGATCTTAATTTCCAACCGAAAACCCTCAGCGGTCCTGGTAAGATCAATAAGGGGAAAAACGATCTTAAATTATAAAGAAAATGTCTGAAAATAAAGATCTGAATGCAAAATGAGACGCTTGTTTAGATTTGGGCGTTCGTCGGTTCGTGTACTCCTCCGCCGCCGGTGCTTTCGCCGGCCTTCTCTTCTTTCGAGAGTTCTTATTTCTTTGTCAATTAACTCATCCGAATTTACATTTACAAGTATTATATGACAATCGATGTGTTTTGATATAATGCAATTGAATATTAGGGCAATATCATAATGTTTGAGTTGATAATGCTAAATTAAGATAGGATTTAGGATGTGAATTCCTGATATGTTGCTTGGAAATATTATTGAAAAATGTGCATTTCATATAGGAGTTGAAGTTATGTTATTCATGCTTATGGGGAAGTGTATGGTGGTGTTTGTAACTTAACTAGTAGACGTAAATCCGTGCATTGTAGCGCGGTGTTGATGCTGTGGGAAATGAGAAATTTGTAATGCTCGGTTTAGAATAAAATTTATGTCGAGACGTAGATAAAAAGAAGAATGTCGCAACGATATATTCAGGGTTTTATAAAATGAGAAGGATAAAGCGCGTCATTTTATATAAAAAATGACACCGTGAAGTAGTTCTGATCACTTGTACGTTTGTACTTCGATTAAAAATAACGTCGAAACGTATGATAAGAGTGGTTAAAAACATCCCCATATAATATTGTAAGTTTAATTAAGAGTTAATTACACGGATGGTCCCTGTGGTTTACACAAATTACAAGTTTGGTCCCTAAGTTTGAAAAACTACACCGATGATCCACAAGTTTGCCAAAACGTTACACGGATCCTCCCACACTCAAAAACCTAAACCCTCACCCAAAAACCTAACCCCACCCCCACCCACCCCCCAAACCTAACCCCCCCACCCACCCACCCCCCCCCAAAAAAAAAACCTAAACCCCCCACCCACCCTACTCCAAAAACCTAACCTAAACCCAAAAAACTAAACCCAAAAGCTAAACCCACTATTTTTTTTTGAACGAGGACGACGTGAGAAACATGGTCTCCGAACCAGTTTTTTAGTTTTTGATTTATATTTTGAGTTATGATTTTTTTTACTTTTAATAAGTAGTTTTTTGGTTTTCTTATGAACAATAAGTTTTCTTATGATCCTTCCCCTATATATATATATATATATATATATATATATATAGAGAGAGAGAGAGAGAGAGGTAGGATAAAATGAAAAATCTATTGAGTTGTAAAAACTATGAAAACCCATTTGTGGTCATTGATCAAATAAATTGGATGGTCTAGATCATGTCCTTGCATTTAAGTTTTGAATTTGTAATATTTTATGCAAAAAAGGTACAAAAAGGGTAGAAGGGTCTTTTACTCTAATCTCACTTTTTGGATTTCCAATGCACAATCTTGATAAAAAAAACGTCCCATCACTTTTTGGGAAGATCTCAATATTTTCCAAATTCAAAACCTCCTAATCTTATCAATTCACTTTCAATTTGGGGGAAAAAAGGTTCCAAAAATTTGAAATTCAAAACTGCAGGTGATAAAGGTCCGGCGACGATAGCAACAAAAGCTCCTATGAAAAAAGACGACGATGGCGGTGAAACCGAAGGCGAGCAACAAAAGCTTCATTCTGTTTGTAAGCAAATATTGTAGAAGGTAGTTATGATATGGAGGGATAGAAGATCGATATAGGGGCAAAAACCGATAGATATTCGGTTTCCAAGATTTGGTTATGGTCTAAAAAGGGAAAGTTTACAAGTTCTTCACAGAATCAAATGCATAATCCATCTTCTATTGACATGGAATTACCTTGGATGGAAAGAAGGCAATGTACATGAAAGAAGTTGGTTCTTTTTAATCTTATTTAGGCTTTTTCTAACCACACACGGAATATTGCTAATTGGACCCGCCGCCGATCTATACGCCCTCGTATAGGGCAATACGAGGGCGTATAGAATTCAGTCACTGCCAACAGAATGCCACGTGTCATTCTCTGTCTGGCGGCTGGTCCAATACGTGGCGTATTGACCTATACGCAGCGTATGAGGCACGGGTTATATTTTTGCTTCAAAAGTTGGAAGATTTGGAGTTTATGAATCCTATACGTGGCGTATTGACCTATACGCCACGTATAGGTATTTTTTATTTAATTATATTTTTTTATTTATTTATATTTTGTTTATTTTTATTTTAATTTATATAAACATTTGTATATTTTATTTTTTTTAAACATTTGTTAAATTTTTAAAGTATAACCAAGCAAAATATTAAACATTACAAACCAAACAAAATATTAAACATTACAATCAAACAAAATATTAAACATTACAACCAAACATAATATTAAACATTACAACCAAACAAATAAACTAAACATTATATACATTACATCAAAAAATTAAATATATACATCAAAATGTTTTACATACATAACAACGAAAGAAACAAAATACAAATAAAAGAACTAAATCTAACCGTCTCCGCCGTCACCCTGACCGGCTCCGGCGTCACCCTGACCCGCCCCGCCCTCACCCTGAACGGGGTCGTCCGGATAATGACGTGGCGGTGGTAGTGGGGGTGGCTCGATGCCGGCGGCTCGTGACTGATTCACGAGCTGTCCAACCGCCCACATCATCAGGTCCTCCATGCGATCGAGTTGACGACCCTGTCGTCGTGAGTCGGCAACAAGGCCATCAAGCACGTCCTGGGTAGCCCTATCCAGCCTAACAGACCGACGTACGTGTCGGGGATGCTGTGGCGGATGCTCGTGGACCTGCTCGACGTGTGGCGGCTCGTCCTCAATCGCTATACCCTGTAGCGGCTGAGGCATATGCGGGTCCCCCTGTCCAGGCATCTGCGGCAACGGCACCGGGACCCAAACCTGGTCCTGGACGGCCCCTACGAACCGAAGGCCCTGCGGGAATCGGTGCGTGATGCGCATGCCGCTCGCCGTGCGACGGTCTAATCGGACAGGGGGAATGGCCGGTAACATCGCAGGCTCATGCTGGTCAAATGGTAAGACCGACCGCATGATATGCGTGATGAAAGCACCGCCATATAAAAGTCCGCGCTTCTGTCGCATATAGGCAGAAGCAAAATAAAGCGCCATGCTAGTGGACAGGTCGCACCGCCTCCCAGTAAGCAGGCAGAAAAGGAAGAAAAGATCTCTATCAGTGCACCACTCACGGCTTTTCAGACGCGGTGCGATCGACGTCGAAATAAGCCGGTGCAGATATCTATACAAAGGGTCTCTAATACCCGAGACCCTCCCCTTGGTACCCAACCAAGGACTATCTGAAATCAAGCCCCAAAAAACAAGGAGTTCCTCCTTGTCCACCTCTGTCACCGCCTCGGTGAAAAGCGGCGTCACCGTCTCAGGCTCGTAGTATAAGCCCGTCGTGACGGCCCACTGACTGAGGGTCTGACGGTAAACGACCCCAAAAATAGAAAAAGAAATACGATCCGGGTCAATATCCGGCGCCTCTCCGGGTAGAGGCTGCAGCCCAGTCTCTGAGTAGATGAACGTCGAAAGAAACTCGACGACCAGCTCTCGGTATGTCTCCGCAAAAGAAAGGTCAAAAAGACGCGACCATGGCGTGTCCTCGCCGATGATGGCCCTGGCTCGCTCGGCCTCTTGCACCTCCTCGAGGAGGGCCCAATCCACCGCCGTACCTGGACCCATCTGCACCTCCCGGAGCTTCTGGCAACGGGAAAAAGCCTCCGTATCGGGCGGAAAATCCAGAAATGGGTAGTGCGCAAGATCGTCTAGCTGATCCATCTCAATATCATTATGATCCGCCATATCTGATAATAATTAATTGTTTTTAATTTTTTAATTTAAATAATAATATAATATTGTTTAAATTTTAAATAATAAATAATAATATAATATTGTTTAAATTTTAAATTATAAATAATAATATAATATTGTTTTTAATTTTAAATAATAAATAATAATAATATATTGTTTTTAATTTTAAATAATAAATAATAATAATATATTGTTTTTAATTTTAAATAATAAATAATAATATTATATTGTTTTTAATTTTAAATAATAAATAATAATAATATATTGTTTTTAATTTTAAATAATAAATAATAATAATATATTGTTTTTAATTTTAAATAATAAATAATTATTAATTTTTTAAAAACCTATACGCCACGTATAGGCTTATACGTGGCGTATAGGCGGTTGCCGGGCAAAATAAGCCATACGCAGGCCAATTAAGCCATACGCGGGCGAGTTGCCGGGTAAACCAAGCCATACGCGACCAGTTAAGACCATACGCAGGCTAGTGACCGAGTAAACCAAGCCATACGCAGCGTATAGATTTATACGTGGCGTATGGCTTCATCGTCTTCCTAGGACGAACTATACGCCACGTATAGCCCTATACGTAGCGTATAGCCCTTAAGTTCAGACCTAAAAATCGCTAATCTACCCAGTTTTACCCGCTAATATTCAATTAAAACCTAACATTAATGATCGTGGGTTGAGACACGTACCTTTACAAAGTTTTTTTGAGGCCACAATCCAAATCAACGAGCGGGTAGCGTATGGCTTTGTGTTTGTTTGTTTGGTTCGTTTGGGTCAGTACGTGAGGCAAAACTGATATAACAAAAGTCTATACGCCACGTATAGATCAATACGTGTCGTATCTTCAGCAACGTTTGGTATTCTATACGCCACGTATTGATCAATACGTGTCGTATATGTCAAAATTTTGAATTCCCTCTGATTTATATTCTATACGCTACGTATTGGACTATACGTGGCGTATAGAATATTGAATAAAAATTAATTATAATTATATTTAATTAAAATTAATCACACGTATTAGTAGTTTAATTATAATCAGCTATAATTAAATAAAAATATTTAAAATAACCATAAAATTAATTCAAAAATAGTTACAATACAATTTTAAACAAATATCATCCGAGATTCGTGAAATATTGTGGAAATCTAGATCTATTAGTAGCCATTATTTTCTTAAATCGTTCAATACGATCATTGTATATATTTTCCCATTTTGCTGCATCATCATTTCGGTGCAAATTCCAAAGTGCATTCGGCGTAGGAATCGGAAATTCTCCGTCTAACTTGACGTGGATGAAATGATCATTGTTGACGTGAACTAACGATACAACTTGATGTTGAGCGTGAACGTTAGGACCAAACCACAATGGAAAAAATGTTTGATTACCGTTGATGCTTAAAAGATGAACAATCACCCCAAATCTTTGAGCAATTAGGAGTCCTGTGTATGGCATCGACATCCAACGACTAACTGGTGCGGCTTTCACATACTGCCAATCTATTGTGTGACGTAGCCTATCATACTCTTGAAAGGCGACTCTGTCAAAAACAGTTCTCCACCATTCCTCTTTATTGTCCATCTCATTTAGAAGTTGTTGTCGGATAAAGAGCCACCGGTTTTCATTTAACCCTAAGCCCAAAGCTACCGATCGAAAACCACAGTTACCGTCTGGATTTACATCCTGTATATGTGAAATGTACGGATGAAACACAGACGGTATCGAATCCTTAAAACATTTTATATTGTTAACCGCATCTTTCCCCGTAATCAATGGAAACCCTAGATGGGCGTTATCATCTTGCGGTTGCTTTCCTTTACCCTTCGTTGAACGACTGTGTTGAAAGACCGAACTCGCTTGTATAGACTCTTGTGACGCAATATACGAGCTGTGTCTCGCATGGTCACATTTGCTCGGTTGGGATCCTGTGAATGAGCTGTTTCTCGCGACATCCTGTTTCCTTTGTTGTTGCTTTTTCAAAGTTGGACGACCGCGAGTATCTTCTTGTACCATAGGCGCTTTCTTGTTACTTTTGCTCGGAAAGACAACCCATGCGATTCTCGACAGCATACTTCTTTTGACCTGATCGGGTTGTGACATGATTTTGTTTCTCACTTGACCCAGTACCTTATCCACGTCTACATTTTCATCATCGACAAACGACGGTTTTAAATCAAGTTTCCTCCAGAAGACGTCCACCGCATCTAGAGGGATTATGCCACCTGTATTTTAAACGAAATAGTCAGAACATTTTGAAAAGCACACGGCAACCCACAAATACTAAATAGTCAGAACAGTTTACCTGTAGCTTCGATATCTGCCAGACGACAAGCACACGGCAACCCACAACTACTGAAAAGTTGGCACCCACACGTTGCATTTTGTTTCCGTATATTTGATAACTTGTACCACTCGTTTTCTATCAAATCTAGAGCTTTATGTGAAACTTTACCGTGCAGGTTATCAAACAATTCAATAGCTATGTGGCTGTCCATTTTCCTTATCAGGCTTGTTCCAAACCCAAACTGTAACTGATAATACTGATCTGATACAATTTCATCAACAAACCCAACAAGTCTATCTAGCGAGCTGTTAGCGTTTCTAAGATAGCTCTTTAAGAGCGAATGCTGGCTCTCGACTCGGTTCGTTGTATGTTGACCAAAATTGAGGTTTCTGTTGGACCACGCCGATACAAACTTTTCTTTATACGGGTCCAGCCAATTTTTAGTCACATAATCTATAACTCCTGGAAAAATATTTAATATTGAATAAATATTTAAATACTGAAAATATTAAATATTTAATATTTAAAACTTACTTCCTCGTTTGGCTGCATACAGACGTTCGTAAAGCCGGTTGAAGTTGTACTGGTATATATCTGGCGTGGGAGACTCACATAATACCGACCATGAATACTTGAAATTTTTCCAGTCTTCGTCTGTAAATGATGCCCTGCAATGTTTTGCGATATTCTCGTGTATGTGCCACCGACATAGGTTCTTGGAACAGCCCGGAAATATTTTATTACACGCGTTCATAAGAGCTTTGTCCCTATCTGTTACTATCACACGCGGCTCCATACACTTTTGCAACATTGCTTTTATTTGAAGTAGCACCCAGACGAAGTTTTCCTCCCGTTCTTTTGATATAAATGCATGAGCGACGCAAAACGACTGGTGTGTGGAGGTCACACCGACCACTTGGACAAATGAAAGTTTATACATGTTTGTTTTGTAGGTCGCGTCGATCATCAACACGTGCGGGAAAGCACGCCACATCTCGTACGATTTCGGATGAACAAAGAATATCTCCTCCACACTATTTGTGACAGGATCTTCTCGAGTATAGTAGACGTATTTTTTAGAAGAAAGCAGGTTTTCCAGAATCTGTATTGGAGTTTCACCGACTCTCGTTTCGTTTTTTATCTTTTGTATAGCATTATAAATGTCCTTTTTAATGCAACTACTCTCTGGGTTTTGTTCCCTTATAGTTGCCAGAATGTTTCGTGGCAACATGTTTTGCGAGTACAACTTCCCCACCAAAAGTTGTTCCGACTGACACAGTCTCCTTGCAAACGAGTGCGCCACAAGATGTTGACGAGGATCGTGGTTATGACTGTCATCCTTCACCGTTAATTTCCAATCACCAGTATTTTCTTGATACTCTCCTTCCAATTTAAAGGGACAACCTATTTTTTTGCTACCGGCACGTCTAACCGTGGCAGTAGACGCACGTTCGCCGTGACGGTCACACACAAGCCACACCTTGATAAACGGTTCCGTCGGATCGTCGCCTTTTCTCCTCGATCGTCGGGTGACAAGGACGTAACCATTCTCACGTCCTCTCCGCATAGCCCAATCCACCAACTGTTCACGAGACTGAAAATTCTGGTCAGTTTTATACGACACATTTTGATGGTTTTGTTCTTCGTCTTTGGAGTCGTCGGTTTGTTGTGTCGGGTAAGAGACTTCACCGCACACGAAGTTGTTAGTTTGTTGTGTCGGGGAGGAGACTTCACCGTATACGAAGTCGTTCGTGGGTTGTGTAAGGTAAGACGGTTCACCGTATACGAACTCGGGATTGCTCAGTGGCTCGTTCAAATCTGGAAGCCTTACCCGTTGATTAGAATAAACGTCGGACGAGACCTCCTCCCAGTTCACCTCTTGAACGCCAGAACTTTGCGGGTTGTTTTCCAGCGACTCGTTAGAATATACCTGAAAACCGTAGTTACCATCCCACCACCAAGACATGTTTATAATTTTTGAGAGATTGTTTGAAATTTTTTTGAACGATACGTTCGAATGAGAATTTTGCATGGTTAAATACACAAAATTTGGCCCCTATACGCATCGTATAGGGCAATACGGTGCGTATAGGATTCGGGTCAAACCTGGTCAAACCTCGTATACGCATCGTATAGTTCAATACGATGCGTATAGCGTACGAGGTACTTTCTGCAACTAGTCAACATCACATCGCTATACGCTCCGTATAGATCTATACGTGGCGTATAGCGATGTGATGGTTGACTAGTAGCAGAAAGTACCTCGTACTCTATACGCATCGTATTGACCTATACGATGCGTATACGAGGTTTGAATGACCAGGTTGTACGAGGATGTCAGGCATGGGAAATTGTGAAGGGCTATACGCATCGTATTGCCCTATACGATGCGTATATGGCCAAGTCCATTTAGCAATTCCCGTGTGTGGTTAGTAGTCCCCCTTATTTATTATAATTTTTCTTATTGATTGGTAGTTCTTAATTATAATACTATCTTGTTGTTTTGGTTTCAAACTGTTCAAGATTCCTTGATACAAAGCCTGGATGTGTGAGTTTATTGATTGTTTAAAAGAGGACTACCAATAATGTGATTTTTTTTTTAATTTAGTTGGTTTTTTTGTCAAATATATTGATCTTTTTTTTATAATATGCAGAGAATAAGAGAGGAATTGACATAAAAGATATAAAAGGTTAAGTAGCAAGTTCTAGGATCAAAGAATTGACATTTTAATAACAAAGTTTTGAGTTTCTTTTCTTTAACAGTTGAATATAGAATGTTGAGTCATGCCACTTTGACAAAAACTACCGGAATGCAATTATAGATCTCATTCTTCAAAGAAGTGACGACTATTGAGACTAAACAAGAAAATGCATGAACTTGAAAATCAAGCTAATAATGTTACATATGTAACATAATATATACATGTTACGGCAAAAATGTTACATGTGTAACATTGTAATGTTACGTATTTACAGATTATAAAAGCAACCTAATAATGTTACATGTAACTGCAAAAATGTTACATATTGTAATACAAATTTCAAATCAAATAGTTCTATACACCCCCTAATGTTTGTATTTTATAACATATCAATGGAAACATATGGAAAAAAAATAATCATTAATCATGAGATATTCTTATAAAAGAGATTCTTTTAAACAAGATTTTATATGTAACATATGTAACATTCGGATAGTTACTTATGTAAAATTTTATAGTTACATATGTTACATACGCAAATTTACAAACGAGTTTAACTGTCACTATAAATCTTAATAGACAATTGTAGCTATTATGTAACTGAGATGAATAATCACTTCATGGTTGATGTAAAAAATAATTAATGGATTAAAGTTGATATTCATTGTTAGAAGAAACAAAAATCATCGGTGAAAACCAGAAAAAATTTCAGTGATGTTAATCCACTATTCTCTTCTTGCTTCAGGTACTCTACAAGCACGAGTTTTCGATGGGTCAAGATTTTTTTAAGCAAGATTTTATATGTTACATATGTAGCATTCGATAGTTACTTATGTAAAATTTTGTAGTTACATATGTTACGCATGCAAATTTACAAATGAGTTTAATTGTCACTATAAATATTAATAGCAATTGTAGCTAGTGTGTAATTGAGATTAATAATCACTTCATGGTTGAAAAAATCATCTAACATAACAAAAAATTATATATATTCATGATTTCAACATTAAAGTTGATAGAAACAACTTAAGAAAATTTCATGATTTCATCTCCTTTTTACACGCAACATGTTACATATATAACTAGCAACGTTACATATATACTAGGAATATTACATATGTAACTAGCGTGTCATGAACAATATATTGACATCCATCCATCTAACTAAAAAGAAGTATTCATCAATAAAATCAAACAGTAATTACAGTTCCTTTTTTTAATTCATGAAAAAAAAACTTACATGTGGTGTGTCAAAGATTGGTTCCTCGATATAAAAAAATACGGCAGTTTTTTAGGGCTTTTAAACAAGATTTTTATGTTTCATATGTAACATTTGGAGTTACTTATATAACATGAGTTCTGATAATATAAAATTATTTAAGGCCTTGAAGGGGATGTATTATATAAATGTGATTTTCATTAGTAAAAAATATTACATACCAGAATCATGAAAAATCATTTGTCAAAACAATTTTACAATAATCATTTGTCCAGACATTAGTCAAACATTTAAAATTTCATGTCTATATACTTTATTATGTATAAGTTATTATACAACTGTTACATATTAATACAACCAAATGAGTGCTTTTTCAATTACAAAAACCGAATTATATAAAACTAACTATAATCATTGAGCATCAAGAATATCTACAAGTAATCAGAAACAAGTTTCCTTTCTTCATGTTCTGTCCCTGTTGAACCTTTTCCAGCGTTCATCACCAGGATATGTCTAAAAGGCGGTCACAAAAATTAAACCACTGAAAATTAAAAGGAACAAAACAAAACTATTACTAAGAGTTCAACTTTTTCATCAAAATTAACAAAACAAAACTATTGGAAAAAAAAACCAAACGACTAAAAATTAAAATTAAAATGAAAAAATAAAAATCAAACCCGAATTCCAGCACTGTCGGATGATCTAGCGGCTTTAATTCTTTCATTTATTCCTTATTCTCACCATGCACGCCTTAGATCTAGCTGTAGATTGTGGAAACACTTTTTCTCATTGAAAACCCTAATTTAGTTTCATCGTAACCACCTCCAATCTTCCTGTTTATCCCACCTTCTCTGTATTTTCTCTGAAGATCCTACGATTTCTTCCCAGTGTGTATTTGATCTGCAACATTTAGCATGGTGTAATCTCCCTCTGATGCTAGGTAACCCTCACGTGATGGGATGTAGTATGAAGATGATAGAATTAATTAAAATGCATTAATGGAGATGATGTTCAAATGGTTGAATGGAGTAACCAAGAAATGGAAGGGAATCTTGTTTAAGTACCGTCAAAAGTGATGAGATTAATATGGAAACTCGTGAAGCCTTTAATGAAAAGTAATGATGTATGTTAGAGGTGTAAGACTTTTTAATTGGTAAAGGTTTGAACAAATGTAAGTTTACGATAATACCCCTGCATGTATATTTCTAGAATTGTGGAAAAGGTGTATGTGGCAAACTAAGGACCACATGTTGGGTTTTTGGAGTTTGCTTAACTCACAAATGTTTTCACTTTATAGTTTCCATATATATATATATATATAAACCACACGACGTCGGTTGAAGCAGTCTGTCGACGGGGAACGGCAGAGGTCCATATATAGGGTTGAGTTCATGAGAAAACTCCTCTTCGTGAGAAAACTCACGAAAACTGACCCAAACGAACTCTGATTGAACTCATTCCAGCGGCGTTAGAACCGACTCGTCAAACTCGATCTAAAGGCTAAAGCTAAACCCTAAAATCTAAACCCTAAAAGCTAAATCCCACCCCATGTTCATTTTTTTTAAGAAAACTAATAATTTTTGTAGCCCAGAATACTTAGGCTAAAATATATGATAATCATTAGTTAATATAAAAAACTTTAGGACCAAAAATTCAAATCCATGTTTATTATTTTTGACCATTTTTCTTTTACCTAAAAAAATTCAAGCCCAATTGGTTTTAAAACCGAAAAAAACCGAAACCTAACCGAATCTATTGTCAAAACCGAAACCAAACGGTTTTAAAAAACCAAAAACCAAACTTTTGGTTTTTGGGTTTGGTTTTGGTTTTACCCCAAAACCGAACCCATTTATCACCATTATATTCAAATTTCACAATTAGCTAATTAACACTAGAATGTTTATCCAAAACACTTTCAATGGTGATTCTAATCAATTTTTTTAATATGAATTACCAAAAAACTTTAAAGGACAACTTATTAAAAAATTAAACTTTTTTTTTGTTTCACTTTTGCCACTTAAGTTTCTTTATTTAAAGATGACGGAGTTCTTCCCCCAATTTGATCAAATGATAAAACTCAGCCCAAACTTTGTAAAATGTTAATTTGACCTTCTTATGTTTCTAAAGTTTCGAGTTTACCCATTATAGTATATATAATCTGATTTTTCGTTATTAACTTTCTTGTTTGTTTGTTTATTTTCTTTCTTGACGTCCTGGTATAATTTTTTTTAAAACGGAGTCGTATTCAAGATAGCGTATTTTTTAGGTATCGTGGTTTATTTTGACTGACGATAATATGCTGGTACCATGATAAATAAGACCGAAACCGTCTGAAAAACATCGTTATCCAACTGTCTTTTATCTATGTTTCGATCTCCACAACCGACTCACCGTAACTTTATACGTTTGTTTTATGTATTTAACTACGATTTTTTTAGTCACGTTAATATCATCGCCTCGACCGTTTAAGGTTCCACTCTCGTTGCGGAGCGCGGGGAAAAATTTATTTAACCACGTTTCTTTTTGTACTTAGCCACGTCAATGACTCAACCGTTTAAGTTACGCTTCCCGACGCGGAGCGCGAGGCAAAAATTCTAGTTAGTGTTTATATCACAATATTCTTTAAAATCACGCCCAAATTGTCCAATTTCACCAAGTCATACTTGTATCCATGAACACTAAAGAATTAAGTATTCAAAAATAAATCTTCTCAAAATTTTTATTCCGTGGTTTCAATTCAAAACCCCCCCCCCCCAAAAAAAAAAAAAAAAAAAAACGTGAAATGTGTTTATTTCTTCTCGCTAGCGACCCAAGGTACCCCTAATGTCACGTTCAAGACTCCCCACCTACCCACAAAAAAAATGTGAAATGTGTTTATTTCTTCTCGCTAGCGACCCAAGGTCCCCCCTAATGTCATGTTCAAGACTTTTATGTTTAGGAAATGACACTTTGGCCCACAATTAGACCTTCAATAAATATTTTATAAAAATTAGGGAGAATAACATATATACCCATACAAACATGGGTAAATATCACATATACCTAACCAAAACTAAAAATATCATATATACCTAATTTAAATGATTTTTTATTTTATAACTATTCTAACCCTTTCCATTATATTATTTTTATAACTTAATTCTTTTAGTTTTATCACATTCGTAACCTAATTTAAATGATTTTAGTTTTATCTCATACGTAACTCAATTTAAATGATTTTTACCTAGTTTTTTACTTGACGAAAACCATTATAAAGTTATAAAAGAAAAACGAGTTCATCCATATATGATATATAAATGCTATAAAATAAAATTGGTAAAAGTATAAAAGAAAGCGAACAAGTTAAATATAATATTTTGAGAAAACTGTTGTTTTTTGGGTAAACAAATATTAAAGATAAAAATGGGTAAATGTGAAATTTTAAAGTTTTTAAAAAATAAGGGTAAAATGGTCATTTTTTAAATTATTTTTAATGAAATGGGTATATATGATATTTTTACATGTTTATAAGGGTATATATGATATTTTTAATTTTGGTTGGATATATATATATATATATATATATATATATATATATGATATTTCCCAACTTTATAAAAATTAAAGCAACAGAAAATAAATGAGAACTTCTTTCTTTTTCATATTTCTAAATAATCCTAATAAATTACTACATTAATTGAATGAGTATAGTCCATGATGTGTTTATTATCACAAAATTATATTTTATAAATTTTATCAAAAAAACAAGAATATAACGTTTATTTATAAAAGATTATTGGATTTTAATAATCCCATATTTTATCAATTGGTCAATAATAATCTCAACTGATAATATTTTTACCACCAGTCCTTACTTATAAACTATTTTTTTTACATTGGACCCCTGTTAAAAAAACTTAACGCCGTTAGATTTTATATGACGTGGACATCTGTAAACCGCCGGAAAGTCGAGACAAGCTAGCAGTGGTCTCGTGGTGGGTTTTGAAATTGACTCTGGTGGTGTTTAACTGATCTTGTTTTTCCGGCAAGTCCAAACAGAGACAACGATGGTGTTTAACGAGACCAGTTAAACACCACCTGAGCCAATTTCAAAACCCCCCACGAGACCACTAATAGATTTGCTCAACTTTTCGGCAATTTACAGATGTCCACGTCATATAAAATCTAACGACATTAAGTTTTTTTAACGGGGGTCCAATGTAAAAAAAATAGTTTGAAAGTAGGGACTGGTGGTAAGAATATTCTCAGTTAGGATTATTATTTGCCAATTGGTATAATGTGAGATTATTAAAATCCAATAATCCATTTATAAATGTACCGATCTTTACATCATGATTCCGTTATCAAATGTTACAAACATAAAAACGCTATCAATTGTTGCAAACATTGAACCGCATTTATGACCATTGGCGGACCTACTTAGGAGGCATGGGGGGTAGCCATCCTCCATAAATTTTTTTTGTGTTATATACGTGTTAAAATCACGATCGCCCTTTATAAAATTTTGAAATAGGCCCCCGATTGCCCCTATGAAATTTTTTTAGTGTTATATATCGCTTATCAACTGACTCTAAAATTTTTTGACCCCATAAAAAACATTTCTAGGTCCTCCACTGTCTATAACATGAAACTCTACCAACTATTATGGATTTTACACTACATAAATCTTAAATTATAATTTATCTCTTTAAAATTTTCAATTTAAAACATGATTTCTAATAGAAAGTCACACATTTAAAATAATTCAAGAAAGAAGATGTAAATGTGTAATATTTTAGGATTATTGGATTTTAATAATACCACATTTTATCAATTGGTTAATAATAATTACAACTGAGAATATTCTTACCACCGGTCCATACTTTCAAACTATTTTCTTACATTGGACACCCGTTAAAAAAACTTAACACCGTTAGATTTTATATGACGTGGACATCTACAAACCGCCAGAAATTCGAGCCAAGCCGGAACCCTAGCCACCGCCTTCGTCGGAGGGGTGGTCTGCAAACCCTAGTCTGTCACCGTCTTCACTGTTAAACACCACTGTTGTCTCCGTTTGGACTTGCCGGAAAAACGAGACCCGTTAAACACCACCAGAGCCAATGTCAAAACCTACCACGAGACCATTGCTAACTTGGCTCGACTTTCTGGCGGTTTGCAGATGTTCACGTCATATAAAATCTAACGACATTAAGTTTTTTTAACGGGGGGTCCATTGGAAGAAAATAGTTTGAAAATAGGAACTGGTGGTAAGAATATTTTCAGTTTGAATTATTATTGGTTAATTGGTAAAATGTGGGATTATTAAAATCCAATAATCCAAGATTTTCTAATATTTATTTTGCGAAATATTTTATAATGAATTAATAGTAGCACATGTTATAATTTTATAGATTCTAGAGTAAATTTCGTTTTGAGTCTCAAATGGTTTGTTAAAAAAATCACTTTGAGTCCACCCCACCCTACCTGCACGATTTGAAGGTAGCCAAACCACCGCCGCCGGTATGCCGGCGGCCAAACCACCACTGCGAGCACCCCTTCTTTCACAATTAAGCCATGAATCTGATCCACTGAATTTAGATAATCTGAGCTCATGCCTTTTGGGATCTGAACAGAAAGATGAATCTTTGAACAATCAAGAACATGGGTTTTGTAATTTCAATTAAAAACTAGTTCTAATTCCACCTTCTCTCTAAATTTATGTTGAAACCAGAAAGGGGTTTCTGTTTTCATGAAGCAATTTTGCTTATGTTTCATAAAATCGTTGAAGGGTTGGACAAGACGAAGGAAAAGGGAAGCAATGATTTTTTAACAAGGGTATTTTCGTCTTTTTACAAAAGACTTAACAGAAAAAATGGATGACATTAGAGAGAGGTAGTTGATCGAGACAATTGACATACCATAAGAAATCAAAATGTCCAATTGAAACCATTAGACTCAAAACTATTTTTGGAGAAAACCACGAAGAGTCAAAACAAATTTTACTCTAGATTCTATAAAAAAAATACATTTTCTCACATAGGTTGAATCCATTCCAAATACAATTTACTCCATAAAATAGTAAAAAGGGAAAAAGAAAAAGAAAAAAACATGACTAGAAAAGCCGAAAGATGCGGATATATATGTAGGTTAATCACATTCAATCCCTCTTTATTAGACAAATTACACATAGAACCTCAAAGATTCGATAAATACAATTACCCCCCTTAGTTTCTTAGATATGACCATTCTAGGCTAGCCATGTCTTCCAAGCAAGTCAAGGGTATAGATTATCCCTAGCACAATAAGTAACATATACTCTCTTCATAAATATTAGTTTCGGTTCTGAGTTTCGGTCCGGTTCAAACTGATTCTGACCCGTTAATCAGTCCTATGTGTAATAATGATTTCTATAATTATTTTATATGAAAAAAAACTTATTTTATATTTTGGCTAATTGAATCATATACTGATATAGTCTAACATTAATTGGTGTTTTGAATCTAATTTGATTGATTAAATTTTCTTTATGAAATACTTTCAGTCACCTAATGTTTTTATGAATCAGGGATGAGCATGAGCATCATGAACAAGAATCTTATTATGGGGACCGAGATACTAATAGCTTACTAAAGAGTTGAGAAACTCTTCTCTATATCATTCTTTTCGATTACAACTCTTTGAGTACAATGAGCTCAGGATTACATGCCATCTACTATATGAGATAGCTTCTATTTATAGGCTTCCTTGCTAGGGTTTTTCCTTTCTCTCTCCTCTAATCGAATGATGTTGACACATATATTCTTATTGACAAGAAACCGTCTTTCCTTTTCTTATTGTAGACTCTCTTCCTTATTCGGTTGGGCATGTTTGAGTGGAATTCCCCTTTTACCCTTATTGGATGGACATGTGGATTTGACATCATACGTCGTCAAATCCACCTGGTCGGTTTTATTTGAATAAATTCGGCTAAAGAGAATTATCTGTTTATGGCACATTTTTTTATAGGACATCAAGAGTATTTTTGGGTTATGTCAGCCTTCTACCTAGTTTCTCGGGATAGGTTTGCGCATATCTGTCTTTCCAGATGTCCCCTCAACGGTGTCGTCATTCTGTCAGGCGCTGCTTCCTCTTGTTTTTTCAATTTTTTTCCTGCTCGACTCTTTTCTTATAAAAGGGGATGAAAACCCCTTCTCATTTTCACTGCCTTTCCTTTCTTTCCAATTCCCCTTCCTTTGCATCTTTCTTCTATACTTCGTATCTCCTGTATTTCATTTCTTCCATGGGTGATAACGCCGACGTTTCCCTTATCCCCATTAACTGGAATGTGGAGTGTTTTGAGAAACTGAAGGGGACTTATGGAATCCCCAATGATCTGGAGCTTGAATATCCCCCCGGGGAGGTACTGCTGTGAAACCGGCAAGATCTCTTTATACGTTGATTTCTTTTCTGAAGCCAATTTCCGGGTTCCTATAACTTCCTTTTGTTTTGATTTGTTTCGATACTACAAGATTCACTTGTCTCAAGTGCATCCTTTCGGAATGTGCCGACTCCATCATTTTGAATTATGATGTATTGCCTTGAAGCGGGATCCTTCGGTGGCTATCTTTCATCAATTTTACAAGTTGTATCTGAAAGACAGCTGGTTTTCGTTCGCAAAACATGCGGGGATCACTCCTCATGCCGGAGAGACTCCTCAGGGTTTCCGGGCCTAGAAAGAAAGGTTCTTCTATATCAGTGCCCAGATGGTTCCTGAGGATATGCGTATCCGATCACTCCGTCTTTTTGTAGTGGACGTTCCTCCTGACATGGAAGCTTTCAAGAAAACTCCATTGTTTTCTATCCTGACCTCCCGCCCTGCCAATATTCAGAACATTCTGGAGCATGCCCTAGTTGGGATTGGGATGAGCCGCAATTGGGGGAGGCTTGACCGGATCCCTATCTACATATCCGGGCAGGAACGTAAGTGTATCTTATTTAGTGTTATTGTCCCAAAGGTTGCTTATTCCTTTTTTGCGATAAAGATTATCTATTCCCCTTTATTTTTTTCTCTTTTTTTGTGTTTGCAGCAGTTGCTAGTTACTATGATGTGTTATTTCCGGAGACTCGCAGCGCCCTTACCCGGACTTATTTGAACGTAGGGGCGGGTGACCGGGGTGTACTACAAACAATCCATGAGCGTTTCTTTTTTCGGCGAGCTAGTTTTCAAGAAACAGTGGACTTGGAGACTGGTACGTAACGTATAGTGTTGTTCCTTACCTTATCTTAACTTTCTAATTTACTGATCTTTTCGTTTCCTTTTTGGGTCATTTTCAGAGGATATTGGTGCGTCCGGTGCGCAGGGGGATGTACCCGGGCGAAATCTCCAGTCATCCAGGAAAACACCCGGAAGTGGTGGGAAGGGAGTGATTTCTCCCCGCAAGAAACGCCGAAAGTTGACCGAGGCTTATGCCTCTGGAAAGAAAATCCTTGGGGCCAGTCCTGAAGGTAAGTCTTTCTTCCTATTTCCTTAGGTCGTGGGATTGTTCTTTCGTTATGCTGATATGTGGTTTTTTGAAATTCCTTTTTTAGGACCTAAGTCCGGTGAGGCCTTCCGTCCCCCTCCTTCTATCAGGAAAGTGACTTCTCCGCCCAGAGAGAATGTTGATTCCCGGTCCCACCCCAAGGCTGCCAAAGCGAGCACAGATCCTCCAGGGATAAAGGTTAGGGAAAGGAGGGTGCCTTAGGCTCCTCCGGGGAGGTTCATTCTCCCCGGTTATCAACGGCTACTATGGGTCAATCCGATTTCCGGATGCCTACTCAATCTGAACCGTGGACCCTGTCGATGCCCGTTCAAAACACGTCCATAATTGGAATTTGATGCAGGGGGATTGCCTGACTGATCCTCAACTTTGTAGGACCTTCTTGATGCATGCCTTTCCTCCATCCGAGAGGCTACGCCATTCTTCTAGCTCTCCCGAAGTTTTATCTGATTGGGCGGCTCTCAGCTGGGTTGAAAGCATGTCCGTTATGCCGGAGATATGCCGGCAGTGGGATGAAGGCCGAAGAGAGATTGACAGGTTGAAGAGGGCCCTATCCCAAAAGTCTGCTGATACTGAGAGGGTACTTGCTATGGACCAGTAGATAAAGAAATTGGAGTGGCAGTTGAAGGAAAAAGATGCCAGTCATTCCAAGGTCCGGGCTGAGTTTACGGAGGCCTTTGCCTGGACTAATTCAGAACTGGAGAAACGTACGCAGGCTTTCCGGGATGCAAAAGGCCGTGTTTATGACCTGGCATCATAACTCTCTGCTAAGGAGGAGGAATTGAAAGGGGCAGGGGACCGGATAAGAGCTATGGAGGATCAAGTAAAACTTCTTGGGGAGGAGAAGGCAGGTTTTGAGGTGGAAAGGGCTGAATTGGTGAAGGATTTGGCTGTTGTGAAGGAGGATCGAAGGTGGCTAGTGGCGAAGGGTATTCCTAGGGCTGTGGAAGCGGTCCGAGGTAGTGATGAATTCATTGATGGCATTGTTGATTTAAACGGGGCAGCGGCGGCTGGTTATCATGATGGCCTGGCGAAGGGATTTCGAGCGGGAAAAAACGGTCTTCATCTGGAGAGCCTTCCCGGCTGGAGCCCTGAGGCCCGGGCCCTTTTAACCAAGAGACATGAGTCATTTGACACCATGGAGCACACTATCATCAAGACTCTCATGTCCTTATCTGACCAACCAGACCTTAAAGAAATGAGGGATGTTTTGTCTATTGATGAATGAAGATTTGTATCCGGGACTGCATGCCTACGTATTTTGGTGTAGTTGTCTTTTCTTTCTATGTGGCTTGTACTTTTTCTTTTTTATTGTAATCCCGTACCTTCAATCTTATGAATGCATGTTACTTATGTAATCTTTCTTTACAACTTGCTTGTTTTATCGTGTTTGATTTTACCTAATGTGGCCTTGTACCTCACTATTGTACTTGTCTTTTACTTGTTTCTGATGGCATAATGTCGGATGCATGATCCGGTCATTTAAGTGTTGGATTAAAATCTAATCTTTTATGATGCCGGACCTATGGTCCGGTCTTTTATAGTGCCGGATACACGATCCGGTCTTTTAAGTGTCGGATTAAAATCCAATCTTTTATGGTGCCGGACCTATAGTCCGGTCTTTATAGTGTCGGATGCATGATCCGGTCTTTTAAGTGTTGGATTCAAATCCAATCTTTGATGGCGCCGGACCTATGGTCTGGTCTTTTATAGTGTCGGATGCATGATCCGGTCTTTTATAGTGCCGAATGCATGATCCGGTCTTTTAAGTGTTGGATTAAGATCCAATCTTTTATTGTGCCGAACCTATGGTCCGGTATTTTAAAGATCGTAAACGACGTCTCTTTAGAAGGCTGAAGCACAACATTATTCGATCGAAATCACCGGGTCTGTGAGCATCAAACAAGTTTGTTCAAACGGGTTGCGTAGTGAGCAAAGGGAAAATTGAAAGGGTAGTAGAAGATGACGAAGGCGTTCGTAATGTTGTCTTCTTCGATTAAGAAACACATGAAGCTGACTAGTAATCATAAAAAGTAAATTTTGTTTTTTATTTATTTTGAAATAGACAACATTCTGAGAAAATAGATAACAAATGATATATGAATTTGTGGAATTAGTGATATTGGTTTTAACATGTTATTAATTTGTTCAAATACATGTTTGATTATAATCTGATTTTGATTCTAAATTGTTTTTGTAATGTATAATAATAGGAAGAAGGTAGGTGCAAGAGTGAGTAAAGGGAAAAAAGGAAACACAATTGAAATTCCTACCAATACCAATGAAAGTAAAAAAAGTGTTCTAATGGAATCTACAAGGAAAACGTTACGTACGTATTTACTTATTAGTCAATATTTAATTGTGACATGTGTAATATACTTCTGAAGTATAGAATAAAGCATTTACCCCAATTAATCTGTTTTAACATTAACAGATTTTGAGGAATGAGATTCTGATACACCACTTAATGAATTGAAGAGATCGAAAAAGGGTGGGTATAATGGAAGAAAAAACAATGAAATATAAAAGTAAATTAGGAGTCATAAACTGTTTCATATGTAACTTTGTTTAACAATAAATTTATTTTGAATTAACAGATCTTGAGGAATGTGATTCGGATACCCCAATAATTGACTTGAAGAGATAGAAAAAATGTTAGTAAATTTAATTTTTAGAAAAATTTTAAATTGTTGCATAAGTAATATAATTCTGATGTATTAAATAAAGCATTTCCATCCCAACTGTTAAGCTAAACAGATTTTGATATGTAACTTTGTTTAAAAAATTGAAATATAACATATGTATATTAGGAGTCCTAAACTGATTCATATGCAACGTCTATTGTTAAAAGGACATGTGGGGGAGTTGGTATAATAAAAGAGAAAACAAAGAAATATAAAAGTAAATTAAGAGTCCTAAAATGTTTCATATGTAACTTTGTTTAACAAAAAATTGTATTTTGTATTAACAGATCTTGAGGAATGGGATTCGGATACCCTCATAACTGACTTGAAGAGAGCGAAAAAAGGTTTGTAAAATGGAAGTTATGAAATATAAAATATAAACTATGTAAAATAGGAAACTTAACTGTTTCATATGTAACTTTTCTTGATAGATGTTGAGTTCACTGATCTTAATACATCAACAAAGTCTAAAAAGACATGTGGGGAAGGGAGTGGCAACAATAAAAAGAAAAAAATGTGAGTATTACGGTTTTATTAATATGTTATGAACCAGGAATTATACACAATTTCATAACTTTATTTAATGCGTAACCGTGGTGGATAAAAACAATACAACAAAAGAGATAAAGAAAACAGGTATAAAGTAAATACATTTATAATATATTTATCTACCTACTTAAATTTAACCTATTATAAACATTTTATTAGATTTGAAGAAAAATAATGCTACTACCGGAAGGATTGCCTCAAAACCTGTGAAAAAAGGTAAGAAATTTGTAATAATTATAAATATAAATCAACAATTACTTAACAAGACCTAATTTGATAATCTGATTAAACAGTGATCGAGAATAATCAAAAGAAAGTGTTGGAGAAGAATATTAAAAAAACTGTGGAGAAAACCGTTATGGAGAAAAAAGTGTTAGAGAAAAAAAATGGCTCGGGAAGGACTGTATTGAAGAGGGAGACCAAAGGTATGTTTAAAGGTTAATAATGCCAAATTTTGAATTTAACTTATGTTAGCTACATCTGTAACATATGTAATTATTTTAAACAGTGGTTCAGACAAAATGATTGTAATAAAGGAAGGACTGTAATAAAGAGAGGGAAAAAAGGTAAAAATAATTACATCCTTTGTTGATAAAAATTCTAGAATTTTGTAACTTATGTAGCCAGTAGTTGTAAACAAGGTTAAAACATCAAAATTGTTAAACTAATGTGTAGTAATCGGTAGTTGTAAAACAGTCTTACAAAATCAATTATGAAAAATGTCTAGAATAATGTAACTCATGTAACCAGAATTTGTTAACTTAATCTGTGACAAAATACAGATAATAAACAGTTAAAAAATCAATTATGAAAATGTCTCTGTAACTTATGTAATGAATATTTGTAAACTTAATCTGTGACAGACAATATCAGAATAGTGGGACAGAGTAAGAAGGAAGTTGAGGGCGAGAGGAAAATGAAACAAGTAGCGGATGAGAACACGGAAACATCAGATATGATGAAGAAGCGTAAAAGATCGAAAATTAATGAGTGGGCGGGAATTAGAACTAGGTCGTCACCGTTTCAGTTTTAGGTGCATTAGTGTTTAAAGGAACAACAATATAATGCTGTTGTAACATCCCAAAAATAAAACAACGATAATAATAATAACGGGTTTAAAGCGGATTGAACGGAATAAACGAACAAAGATACGCGGGCCAGAATGGGCCGATATTGGTCGCGATATGGGCTTGGGTAAGGGAGGCCTCTCCCATAAATACCTCAACACACACACATTCTGTCATTCTTGTAATTTTAGAGAGAGAAACCGTAGAGAGAGAAAGTACCGGAATCGCTCAAGATCGCACCAGCTCGTGTCTCCATTACTCATGAGTGAAACCTCTGATTCAGAAGCTCGAAAGAGGTAACGACTCGACCAAAATCTGAGTTTTTAGTTATTTTGGGGTTTTCGGGTTTTGATTAAAAAGTCGACACTTTTACGTATGAAACTTCAAAATAAACGTAGATCTAGCTTCATTAATGATAAACGAACGTTTTTGACGTAAAAAGGTCGGATCTTGATGAACTCAGATATGCATGCAAAAGTTAGGGTTTTGTGGGGAAGAAGACAGCCTGCATTAAGTTCATCGGGCTTCGGTGAGGCGAACTTGATAAGTTCGCTTAGGCATCAGGAGGGCGAACTTGTTTAAGTTCGCACGGTAAGTTCGCTTGGCCAAATCAAGCGAACTTAGAATAAGTTCGCCGAAGATGAAAGGGGCGAACTTGGCCCTAAGTTCTCCAAATTCAGAAAAGGTTATCCGTTAGAGTCGGGATGGATCTAATGTTTAATTACTAATCGAAACAGATTGTGTGTGATGCTTGTTGGACCCTTGTTAGGACAAACTGTGACTAGCTTATCAGGTGAGTTCTATAGCCCTACTTTTAATATTTTGAACTATGTTTTGGGCTACTGTGCATACTTACACAATGATGTTTTTTTGAAATGATGTTTACGAAATGAAAGTTGAAATGTGTTCATGATATGTTTTGCCAAACGAAGTCTATGAAATGTTTACGAATGAAATGTATTTAATAAAACGTACGAATGCTTTAACTAAAATGAGGTAAAGGATTTTATGAAAGTCATGAAATGAACGAATCTGCCACGAGTTCCTTCGGGAACTAAAGTATGTATGTAGGTATGGGCCTTACCCTTATGGGGTCTTTGTGGCTGGCTAACGGTTGTACAACTGGGTGGAAAAGGGGTGATGACGGTCACTAATGAGGGATTATCGGGATCCCTAATGAGGTACTATTCTCTGCGAGGGAATAGTAGTTAAGGTGTGGTACTTGCTATCCTTTGGGACGCCGTGCTTGAAGGGAATTAACGGTTAGGAATGGTTAATGTGGGTACGTGTGCTCTATGAAGCACCGTGATTGAGGTTGGTGTGTGTACTCTATGAAGTACCGTGCCGTAATGAGGAATTGACGGTTACGAAGAGGCGCAAATTCGGTTTATTGATGACTTATGTTTATTGTTATGTTATTGCATGATTTACGTACGCTTTTGTTAAATAAATGAATGTTATATTTTTGGCAAATGCTTATGTTAAGGTTTTATGTAAAGCTAGAACTCACCAGCGTAGCTGACTTTTAGTATGCACATTCAGGTTGAGAACATGAACGGATAGAAGGTGATGCTTGGCGAGCGACGAAGAGTTACCCGGTTTGTCTACGAAGTCTGGCATCCCGTTATGTTTTAATTATATCATGTTTATATTTTTGACAATGTTACGATTCCGCATGTTGAACAATGTTTACCTTATGTTTTTATGAAATTTTCCGCTGCGTTATTTGATATTAAAGTTTAAGAACTGTTTGTGAATGAGTAAATCCAACGCGTGAGGCCTCCCGGGTTTGTGGCTTTACAAGTTGGTATCAGAGCAACAGTTTGAGAGATTTGGGCACTCCTAGTGTCTGAACTTAAATTGTGAATAGACCGAAAGCGGATGCCAGTACGGGTAACTCGAGTCACAACATCAGGTATGAGAGTAGTTTATGTATAGTATGCCTTAGAACGTATTTGGACAGGACTTGTGTTTTGATGGAATCATAAAGGTGATCAAATAGAAGTCAAAAGGCAGTGTAATGGTTAATTACAGATGGCTAGTGTATATTAACATCTTACAATACTTTTTGATTTCTAATTGTTAACTAGCGTGATGACATTGGATTCCTTGTCTTATAGAACGAAATGGCGGGTAGAAGAGGCGGAAGGCGTGGTGGGGGTCGTACCGGTGGTCGTAATGGTGGAGGTGGCAGGATCCCTGCTCGTCAAGAATACAGTGAAGAAGGAAGTGTTCATACGAAACCATAAATTAGTGTGTAAGGAATTGAACGGACTCATGTTGAAGAACAACAATTCTCCTTTGAGCCGGAGGTGAAGGCGACCCTTGCTCAAGAATTTACTGAGATGATGAGGGCATCTCTACCAGACTTGTTAAAAGAGGCTAGGAGGAAAGCTAGTAGGGCGGGCGGGTCTAACCCGGTAACTGGTGCCCCAAACAATGAGGCTGTCAACACACTTCTTACTCGCGGTTGCGACTATAAGTCCTTCAAGGTTTGTGACCCATCGGTGCTGACGGGAAAGAAGGACTCGGTGGCTACTTTTGACTGGGTTATTCCCATGGAGGCTTCCATTCGTCTAAGCGAATGCCAGGCATATAAGGTGGTGAAATTTGCTGCTAACTCCTTAAGGGAAGAAGCGTCCCATTGGTGGGAGGGAGTGCGACATGCTAAGGGGGATACGACTGTTTACTCTGTGTTATAGAATGATTTGAAGGCCCTGGTTATCAAGAATTTTTGCCCAAGGAACGAGACTGAGAAAGTGGAGAGAGAGTTTATGAGATTGAAGGCTAGTAACACGACTCACCGTCAATACACCACCTGGTATAATGAGTTGGCACGTCTGGTGCCGCATTTGATCACTACCGAAGAAAGGAGGATTACTTGCAACATCCAAGGACTGCCGGACAAGGTCCACACTTTTGTCAAAGCAAATACTCCTAGCACTTTTGATCCGGTGGTGGAACTCAGTGGTGTGGTGTATGATGATCTGGCATTAAACGATGCCGCCATTAAGGAACCTAAGAACAAACCGAGCTTCCCAAGCAAGCGAACTGGTGGAAAGATTTCTGGGCCTCGTGATAAGAGGGCTCGGGTGGATGGGACGACTGTTTGTAAGAAATGTGGAAAGGAGCATGCAGGTGAATGTAGACTAGGATCTAACCTATGCTTCAAGTGTGGGAAGACCGAACACTACTCCTGTGATTGCCCAAATCACTTCAAATGCTATAATTGTGGGGATGTCGGTCATATGAGCAGGGAATGCCCGGAGCATAGGATGGGGGAAACTGGAAAAAGGAACGGCACCGAGAAGAAAGATGAGAGGCCCTAGGCAAGGACTCGAGCGTACGCACTAGCGCAGGACCAAGCCAGGGTAGACCCCGATGTGGCGTCAGGTACCTTCATCCTTGACAACACTTTTGTTTCCATATTATTTGATTCGGGTGCTAGTAAAAGTTTAATATCAGTTGCTTTCTATAAACGGGTAAAGTACACGGTTAGTAAAATAGAAAGATCCTTTAGTGTAGAAATCGATGAGGGTAGAACTGCGAGAGTGACTGATGTAGTTGACAACTCCAAGATAAAGATAGAAGGCCATAGGTTCCTGTCAGATTGTTTGTTATGGTTCTGGGAGGGTTTGATGTCGTGTTGGGCATGGACTGGTTAACTGCCAACAAAGCACATATCATATGTAAATGAAAGATAATCCGACTCAAGGCTCCAACCGGTAGCGAAGTCGAGGTCTTCGAGGATTGCTACGTCCCGATGCCTAACGTCATCTCGATGATTAAGGCAACAGATTACCTGAGGCGCGGATGCGAGGCCTATCTGGTGTACGTGATTGACAAGTGTAAGGAAGTGAAGGAACTAGACGATGTACCCGTGGTACGCGAGTACCCGAAGGTATATCCAGAGGATTTGCCTGGGATACCACCGACAGGGAAATTGAGTTCCGAATCGATTTTGTACCAGATGCCTAGCCCGTGGCTAAGGCTCCATACCTACTAGCACTAGTGGAGATGAAAGAACTAATGGCACAACTAGACGAGTTACTTGAGAAATGATTTATCCAACCGAGCATCTTGCCTTGGGGTGCTCCGGTATTGTTTGTAAAGAAGAAAGATGGTTCTATGAGAATGTGTATCGACTACATGGAGTTGAAAAAATGAACGTCGAAGAACAAGTACCCTTTACCAAGGATCGACGACCTGTTCAATCAATTACAGGGCGCAAGTTGGTTCTCCAAAATCGACCTTCGATCCCGGTACCATCAGTTGAAGGTGAGGGAAGAAGACATACCGAAAACTGCATTTCGCACGCGTTATAAACATTTCGAATTCCGCGTGATGTCCTTCGGATTGACGAACGCCCCCGCAGAGTTTATGGATTTGATGAACATGGTGTGCTGACTGATGTTGGACCGATAGGTAGTAGTGATCATCGATGATATCCTCATCTACTCTAAGAATAAGGGCGATCAGGCATGTCACTTGAAAGAGGTATTGGATGCCCTCAAGAAGGAGAAGTTATACGCTGAGTTCTCCAAATGTGCGTTCTGGCTTAGGGAAGTCCAATTCCTAGGTCACGTCATCAACCCGAACGGCATTATGGTTGACCCAGCGAAGATAATGACGGTAAGAGATTGGGATATTCTTAAGACGCCGAATGAAATCCGCAGTTTCTTGGGATTGGCAGGCTATTATTAGAGATTCATTCAGGATTTCTCAAAACCAGCTTCGCCGTTGACAAAATTGACACGGAAGGAGGTAAAGTACGAATAAGGTTCGACCCAGGAAGAAGCGTTTCAGGAACTGAAGGAGAAGCTAACCCAAGCTCCTGTCTTGGCCCTTCCCGAGGGAAATAAAGACTTGGTGGTATACTCCGACACTTCTTGTCAGGGATTGGGGTGCGTGTTGATGCAACGCAGAAGAGTGATCACGTATGCGTCGCGGCAGTTAAAAGTTCACGAAGTCAATTATCCGACTCACGACTTGGAACTTGCTGCTGTTGTGTTTGCATTGAAAATCTTGAGGCACTACCTCTACGGGGTGAAGTTTACCATATACTCCGATCACAAAAGTTTGAAGTACTTGTTCGAACAAAAGGAACTGAATATGAGACAGAGGCGATGGTTGAAACTTTTGAAGGATTATGATTGTGAACGTGGTGACTGACGTTCTAAGCTGAAAGGATGTGCATACTCCTATTAGAGTGAAAGCTTTCCAGTTGGTGGTAACACCAGATGTGATGAGGGAAATTGAGAAGGCTCAGGACGAGGAACTTAAGGAAGAGAATATAAAGAAAGAGAGAATAGTTGGATAACATGACAAGTTGGAATATAACACTCTTGGTGTGAGGACACGTTTTGGTCAGGTGTGGATACCTATGGGTGGTGAGCTTAAAACTAAAATCTTAGATGAGGCTCATAAGTCTCGTTACTCTATCCATCCCGGTACCAACAAAATGTACCAAGATCTGAGGATGGAATACCGGTGGCCTGGAATGAAACACGAGGTGACAAAGTATGTAAGCAAGTGCTTGACTTGCTCAAAAGTAAAAGCCGAACACCAGAAACCGTATGGAAAGATTTAGCCTCTTGATATACCGGAATGGAAATGGTAACACATTACATTGGACTTCATAACCAAGCTACCTCGCACAGCTAAAGGTCATGACACCATTTGGGTAATTGTGGACTGTCTAACGAAGAGTGCTCATTTCCTACCTATTCGCGAGAAGTTCTCGTCAGAAAGGTTATCAGAAGTGTTCATCAACGAAGTAGTAGCACGGCATGGGATGCCTTTGATGATTGTATCTGACCGAGACACCCGATTCACATCGAGGTTCTGGAAACTATTTCACGAAGCGATGGGCACGAGACTCAATATCAGCACGGCATACCACCCGTAAACGGATGGTCAGTCCGAAAGGACCATTCAAATGTTGGAGGATATGCTCCGTGCTTGTATTATTGATTTTGGCGGTAGTTAGGACAATCATCTGTCATTAGCCGAATTCTCCTACAACAACAGTTATCACACGACGATAGGCATGCCGCCTTACGAGATGTTGTATGGGAGAAGATGCAGGACCCAGTCTTTTAGGGTGAGAATGGTCAGAAGGAATTAGGAAGTCTCGAAGTTGTTAGAGAGACGTCAGAAAGGTTTGACCAGATCAAGGCACGTATGAAGGCCACACAAGATCGCCAGAAATTCTATGCGGATAAGCGGCGAAGGCCTATTGAGTTCAATGTTGGGGACCGAGTAATGTTGAAGGTATCGCCCTTGAAGGGGATCATGCGATTCAGGAAAAGGGGAAAGTCAAGTCCAAGATTTATCGGACCGTTACGAATATTGGCACGGGTCGGTGAAGTCGCTTATCGGTTGGAATTTCCTGATGAGTTAAGTAGGATTCATCCTACGTTCCATGTATCGCACTTGCAAAAGTGTTTGACGGATGAATCGGCTCAAGTACCACTTACCGATATCGAGGTCGACAACAGCCTTAACTACATCTAGGAACCCGTGGCCATCATGGACAGGAAGGGGAAACGTTTACGTAATAAAGTCATTCAGTTGGTTAAGGTACAGTGGAAGCACCGGAAGGGATCGAAATCTACTTAGGAAACAGAGGCGGAAATGAGGGAGTCGTACCCTCAACTATTTGACTTATGGTAGGTTTCGGGGACGAAACCTATTGTGGGGGGGGGGTAGACTTGTAACATCCTAAAAATAAAACGACGATAATAATAATAACGGGTTTAATGCGGAACGAACGAAATAAACGGACAAAGATACACGGGCCGGAATGGGCCGATATTGGTCGCGATATGGGCTTGGGGAAGGGTGGCCTCTCCTATAAATACCTCAACACAATCACATTCTCTCATTCTTGCAATTTTAGAGAGAGAAACCATAGAGAGAGAAAGTGTCAGAATCACTCAAGATCGCACTCGTGAGTGAAACCTTCGATTCAGAAGCTCGAAAGAGGTAAAGAATCGAGCTAAATCTGAGTTTTTACTTATTTTAGGGTTTTCGGGTTTTGATTAAAAAGTCGACACTTTTACATATGAAACTTCAAAATAAACTTAGATCTAGCTTCATTAATGATAAACGAACGTTTTCGACGTAAAAAGGTCAGATCTTGATAAACTCAGATCTGCATGCAAAAGTTAGGGTTTTGTGGGGAAGAAGACAGCCCGCAGGGCGAACTTAATTCGGTGAGGCGAACTTGATAAGTTCGCTTAGGCATCAGTAGGGCGAACTTGTTTAAGTTCGCTTGGCCAAATCAAGAGAACTTAGAATAAGTTCGCCTAAGATGTAAGGGGCGAACTTGGCCCTAAGTTTGCTTAATTCAGAAAAGGTTAGCCGTTAGAGTCGGTATGGATCTAATGTTTAATTACTAATCGAAACAGATTGTGTGTGATGCTTGTTAGGACAAACTGTGACTAGCTTATTAGGTGAGTTCTAGAGCCCTACTTTTAATGTTCTGAACTATGTTTTGGGCTGGTGTGCATACTTACACAATGATGTTTTATGAAATGATGTTTACGAAAGGAAAGTTGAAATGTGTTTATGAAATGTTTTTCCAAACAAAGTTTACGAATGAAATGTGTTTAATAAAACGTACAAATGCTTTAACTAAAATGAGGTAAAGGTTTTTATGAAAGTCAGGAAATGAACGAATCTGCCAAGAGTTCCTTCGGGAACTAAGGTATGTATGCAGGTATGGGCCTTACCCTTTTAGGGGCCTTTGTGGCTGGCAAACGCTTGTACAACTGGGTGTGAAAGGGTGATGACGGTCACCAATGGGGGATTACCGGGATCCCTAATGAGGTACTATTCTCTGCGAGGGAATAGTACTTAAGGTGTGGTACATGCTACCCTTTGGGACGCCGTGCTTGAAGGGAATTGACTGTTTACGAATGGTTAATGTGGGTACGTGTGCTCTATGAAGCACCGTGCTTGAGGTCGGTGTTTGTACTATATGAAGTACCGTGCTGTAATGAGGAATTGACATTATGAAAAGGCGCAGATCCGGTTTATTGATGACTTATGTTTAATGTTATGTTATTGCATGATTTATGTACGCTTTTGTTAAATAAATGAATGTTATATTTTTGGCAAATGTTTATGTTAAGGTTTTATGTAAAGCTAGAACTCACCAGCGTACCTGACTTTTAGCATCCACATTCAGGTTAAGGACAAGTATGGATAGATGGTGATGCTTGGTGAGCGATGAAGAGTTACCCGGTCGATTTACGAAGTCTGGCATCCCGTTATGTTTTAATTATGTCATGTTTATATTTTAGACAATGTTACGCTTCCGCGTGTTGAACAATGTTTACCTTATGTTTTTATAAAATTTTCCGTTGCGTTATTTGATATTAAAGTTTAAGAACTGTTTGTGAATGAGTAAATCCAACGCGTGAGGCCTCCCAAGTTTGGGGCTTTGCAGCTGTTAAGGAAATGGGATTTGCTAGGTTGTTAAGGTTCAAAATGGATGGGATTCTAGCAAAATTAGCCCATTATGTTGTAGACAAGTTTAACCCTGAGGAAATGGAAATAAGGGTTCCATGTGGTTCAATTAAAATAGATAGTGAAGTAATTCATCAGTTGCTTGGATTACTAAAAGGTGGGGTTTCATTTAGTTCACTAGTAGAATTGGACATTATGGATGAGGGTGTTAGCAGATGGAAAAATAGGTATCCGGGAAGGTTTATTTCACCAACAAAAATGGTGGACAACATTGAAGCTTCGGATGACGTGGACAGTTTCGAATTCCAGATTGATTTCTTGATGTGTTTCGTTACAGTAATGGTAGATTGTCATTATCAAGGATTCCTCAGGGAGTGGATTCTGGATTATATAATGGAACAAACTAATTTCAAGGATCTGGACTGGTGTGGATTTGTGGTGGAAAAAATGAAGGAGTGTAAATATAACTCGAAAATATGTAATGTCAACTCAACATTTGCGGGACCTCTAGCGATTTTGACGGTAATAATTTATAAAAAAATGTATGTTTTTTTGTTGTTTAAATACCATTTATTTAAACTCATTTCCAACTATATGACAATTAATATATGTGGAAAGTACTAAATGCATGGGGATGGAGGTTGATCCAAAAGTGAATCCACTAATGTTTTGGAACATTAGTAATCTAAAAGAACGACAAAAGTTGGAAATTAAAGGTGGTGGTTTTGGAATAGGGCCTTTCAAGGGGTTGTCCTCGTCTACTAACACTGAAGGTGATGAAGATACACCATTGTGTAAGGCCCCTTTTTCGAGTGAGCTCACTCGTTGGATTTACTCATAAACATAGTTATTATATGTTGAACTTAAATTAAAACGTTCAAAGTAGCGGAAGCATATATCATTCAATAACATAACATAGCAGCGGAAGTCTTAACATTAAATATAAACATTGTCTCAACATGAAATTCAGGTAATGGGATGTCAGTCTTGCAGCGGGGTAGCCTTCACGCCTTGGCACGTCCTTTCTTCTTTTTACCTGAAGTGCATACTAAAAGTCAGCTAACGCTGGTGAGTTCTAGTTTAATAGCAATTAGATATTTAACCTTATCTTGCAATAAGTACACATACACACATACACACACACACATATATATATATATGTACTTTCTTTACTTTACTTCTTTCATATTACATTCATAGTGAGTACGTATATAAGTACATACATGCTTCTATCTTGGTGCACATTCATTAGTCTTACACATATAGGTGATCAACCCGTTACTTTGCTTAAGTAAGTCACAAAGACAAACGTTCTCGAACTACCGTCGTAGTACATTTACTTAACCGTCCGGCACTAGAAACCGTCCATCATATCTTTAAACCGTCCGAAAAACCTTTGGCCGTCCGTCTTTACCGTCCTACCATCGTAGTCCGTTATATTCGCCCGTTTGCCCTAAGGCATCCGTTTCCCACTTGAACTAATTATACAGTCGTGCATCGATTGAGAGACTTCTCCACCGTAGTGACCTTAGTTTAGTCTACCTTTCTAGACTTTCATTTCTGGCTGCATACTAGTCGAGTGGTCGTCCGTCTACCGAAGTAGCCGTTATCATCTCTTCCGTCAATAACGTTCATTGATACTTAGCAAGCAATATATACATGGATATAAAGCAAGATTTCATTCTTATACGTTATGTCACACTTTTCATACTTGACAAGCAATATATACATAGATATAAAGCAAGATTTCATTCTTATACGTTATATCATGCTTTCATTTCTTTATTTAAAAACACACTTATCGTACTTATAATCAGTATACATTGTCATATAGCACATAACATAACATTTATTCATATCATGTATACACTTCAGCCCCAAAACATTTAAAATCATTTGCACGTATCATATAGGGGGTACATAGAACTCACCTGTGTCCCGTTGTTTAACCCGAAGGTGATGTTTTAGCTATTGTTAATGCGTATTCCGATCTGCACATAAGTCAAATTCAATTTCTATTATTTCATGCAAGAGTCGGCAGTTTTGTGGGTATCGCCGAGAGTGTCGGCTAGGAGAGTCGCTAGCCATACTCGAGTGTCAGCTAGGAGAGTCGTTAGCCACACTCGTGAGTGTCGCTTGAACTTGTGTTCAGGACTTTGTGTCGTGTAATGGGTCGATACTCAGCGTTTTTCTTATGGGGCTGATTCTCAGATAGTCGACTTTCTAACACTCGACTTTCTGACAGTCGGCTCTGACAGTCGGCTTTCTGATTGTCGACCCTCTGAAAGACGACTTTCTTCTTCTTCCTCACTGAGAGTCACCACATGCAGGTGGCCGACTCTCAAGAGTCGGCTCAAGAACATCGAGCAGTTGTAGGTTTGATTTTTGATTCAAAACCATAACTTTTTACGTTCAAAACGTTTATCTAGCTTCCATGAAGCTAGATCTGAGATTTAATCCACTTTTCATACGTAAAAATCCTTCCTTTATGTTTTAAAACCCCATAAACCCTAAAAACCCATTTTTGAAGAAAAACTCAGATCTGAGATCGATCTTATCTCAAAAACTCATGGTTCTTTGTGTAGAAACGATCAGGGATGATGGAGAAGCAAGATGGAACATAAATCGGAGCTTGGATGTTGTTCCTCAAGCTTTCTCTCTCTAGGGTTTGTGTGTAATGGATGGAATGAGGAAGATGAGTTGATTATATTCTTATATACTTGGGTCCATATCAGCTCATTGGAGCCAAGCCCAAGTCCGCTCCCTTACTTCATATTCATTCCTTGATTAAATCCCGAACCCGTTATCATTTAAGCGTTTTTATTATTTCGGGATGTTAAACATTGGTTGATCAGATGAAGGTAAGATGTATGAACTTTGTCGTATAAATATTTAAATTATAACGTTTAGAATACATTTGAATATGGTTTAAACAACGTAAGCGATTAGAAGTTGAGAAGTTGATAAATATCACAATCAAGAATAAACAAAAAATTGAAGACACTCTAGGTAAACTGTACTTAGAGTACCCTGAGGATGAGGATATTTTAAGCTTAAAATCAAAGTATGAGACTATGCCTGAAGATAAACCATTGTGGCACACGATAACAAAGGAAAAGATTATAATAGCAAAAGATCAAATATCCAACGTATTGAAAGGTGTGAATCTGAAAAAAGGAGAAAGTAGCAGCAACGAACAAAGGGAGGAAGAAGACCAAGATACAGGTTTGAAACTGAAATTCTCCTCATTACATATTATTTTCATATGTAACAATTTATTTTGTTACAGAAATAGTTGCAAGGGAAGCAGATGTGGAAAAAGAAATAGAAGGAAACAGGCAGATTAGGGAAAGTGAAGAAAATGTGGAAATTGAGAAAACTGACATGATGGAGAGTAACATATGTGGAAGTAGGAATTGAAACAATGTTTACATATGTAACATAAGTGTTTGAAAAAACAACCTTTTTACTATGTAAGAGGTGATAAAGACTTGGATAATGTAATAGAATTGCCTACAAAAATGTGTGATGAACTAACTAAGCCCAAAAACTTAACCCGAAAAGCTAAACTAAACCCAAAAAACTAAACCATAAAGCTAAACCGACTATTTTTTTGATTTTTTTATTATTATTATTACGAGAGAAACATTTTGTTTTATTATTTTTTTAGGGATTTTTTTTTGCTTTACAAAAAATGTGTCATTAATTACGAAAATGACATTAATGAGTAGTTTCTTGTTTCTCTCATTAAAATGAGTTTTCTCATGATATTCTCCCTATATATATATACATACACACACACACATATTTATATATACACTAAATTAGAATCTCGTGTATTACACGAATTTAATAAATTTAATATTATATACTTAATAATAAAAAAAATTATATATTTAAAAACTCGTGTATGAGTTAAATAAAATATAATATAATCTGTTAACAAGCATAGGAGGAACATTTAAGGGGCAGAGGGGGCCAATACCCCCTATTTTTTTGTTCAAACGTATTGATTTCGGCCAACTAAGTTTATTTCATATTAGTTACAGTGTTTATGCCCCTCCTAATCCAGACAAAAAGCTCAATTCCGTTCTATAAATCTAGACAATCGCGCCATTTTTGGGATTTATGGTCTTTATTTTGTAATTTTTTTTTGTTTATTTATGTGTAATATTTTTTGCCCCCCTAATTAAATAATAAGTATCCATAATTAGATTTATATTAAATATTTAAAAATTATATTTCTTTTAATAATATAATTTAATATGAGAGATATACATGAAAAAAATACTCAGAATGAATCAGAAAGTGATACATGTTTCTTATATATTTGGTAATTATTATTATTAATATATAATTTGTCAATAACTGAAGCATGAAAGAAACTGGTTCCGTTTTAGAGGAAATCAATGACATGAAAATGAACTTAAATGATGTGTTGGACTTTTTATAATTATTATTTGGATTATTGGATTTTAATAATCTCACTTTTTACCAATTGGTTAATAATAATATCAAGTGAGAATATTCTTACCACTGGTCCCTACTTTCAAACTATTTTCTTACATTGGACCCTCGTTAAATAAACATAACGCCGTTAGATTTTATATGACGTGGACATTTGCAAACCGCTGGAAAGTCGAGCCAAGCTAGCAGTGGTCTCGTGGTGGGTTTTGAAATTGGCTCAGGTGGTATTTAACTGGCCTTGTTAAACACCACCGTTGTCTCTGTTTGGACTTGCCGGACAAACGAGACCAGTTAAACACCACTAGAGCCAATTTCAAAAGCCACCACGAGACTACTGCTAGCTTGGCTTGACTTTCTGGCAGTTTGCAGATGTCGACGTCATATAAAATCTAACGACGTTAAGTTTTTTTAACGGGGGGTCCAATGTAAGAAAATAGTTTGAAATTAGGGACTGGTGGTAAGAATATTTTCAGTTGGGATTATTATTGGCCAATTGGTAAAAGGTAGGATTATTAAAATCCAATAATCCTTATTATTTTGTATTGATTTCTTTAGACTTTTCATATAAATAATACTCATGCATTTGGTATTGATAATACATACCAGCTTAGACCCCGTGTATTATACACTTGTGAAAAATATCGTACATAAAATTATTAAATATTTATAATACAAGTGTAAAAATGTATTACATATACTAAGAATAGAAATTATGTAAAAATTAATATATAATTGGGTTTTCAAAATATGTTAATTACGATTTAATGTAATTTGACTTTCATTTACTATTTGATTAAAAATAAAATTTACATATTAGATTTCAAAGTTTCTTATGATAATGGATAATTTAAATAAGGATTATTGTATTTTAATAATCCCACCTTTTACCAATTGGCCGATAATAATCCCAACTGAGAATATTCTTACCACCGGTCCCTACTTTCAAACTATTTTTTTACATTGGACTCCTCGTTAAAAAAACTTAACGCCGTTAGAGTTTATATGACATGGACATCTGCAAACCGTCGGAAAGTCGAGCCAAGCTAGCAATGGTCTCGTGTTGGCTTTTGAAATTGGCTTTGGTGGTGTTTAACTGGTCTCGTTAAACAAAACCGTTTTCTCTGTTTGGACTTTCCGGACCCACGAGACTAGTTAAACACCACCAGAGCCAATTTCAAAAGCCACCACGAGACCACTGCTAGCTTGGCTCGACTTTCCGGTGGTTTGCAGATGTCCACGTCATATAAACTCTAACGGCGTTAAGTTTTTTTAACGGGGGGTCCAATGTAAAAAAATAGTTTGAAAGTAGGGACCAGTGGTAAGAATATTCTCAGTTGGGATTATTATCGGCCAATTGGTAAAAGGTGGGATTATTAAAATCCAATAATCCTTTAAATAAATGTGTTTTATTAGTATAATTAGTATTTTCTTTAAAAATATATTAATATTAAAATATAGAGGTGTATTTAATAAGAGAGAGAAGCGAGAAACAAAATGATGAGAATGATAATCACACGTGACATTGAAAACCTTTATTTATTATATAGTATAGATTACGTAAACTTATTATTTATTACTGAACAAAAGTGAATTAAATTAAATATTAAATGATATGCATATTTTAATAACCCTCTGTTATTTTGTTAACCCATTAACTTTGTCAAATTTAATACAAATTATTATTATTAAATTTAAAAAATAACATTATTACACGAATACAACGTCATTACAAAAGTTAAAGAATGTGTTAGTAAATGTAAGAAGGTGAAAGTTTTATAAGTCATTACATTGTTTATATCCGAGAAATGGGAGGGAAGGGTTCCTTCGGGAACATACATTACTTCATGGCAGGAGACTTAGGAGTTCAGCACAGTACTCGTGACTAGTCCTATCATAACCTTATGACATCATCATGGCCTGAGTTCATGATGTTCATAAGATATCATAGATGGTGCTTTCGTGGCCCGTTAAGCGGTTGTACAATTGTTTAGTGTGTTAAGGGTAACGACGGTTACTCATCGGGTGAACGTGACCCTTAGTGTGTTATGTCTGCATCATGGGCGGTCGTCATGATAAAGGCGGTACGTATACTCCATGGACGATAGTCATGAATTTTACGTATACTCCATGGACGGTCGTTGACGTGTCGTGTCGTGTTTAGGTATATAAATATATATTTGTTTTAGAAATGGTTTCACGAGATTAGGTTTTAAATATATAAAGTGATAATTACTTTAAACTTAAAAAACACACAATAGGCAAGTGTACCTATCGTAGCGTAATATAGTTTAGGTAAAAACCAAGTATCGAACCAATGGACACAGTCTATTTCCAATACTCAACTTTTGTTATCGTTTCGCCAGTTTAATTAGTGGGAGGGTTTTGTGTGCTTGTGAAGCAGAAAAGTAAATGATAGAAAAGTAAATAACGATAAAGTAAATGACAGAAAAGTAAAAATATGCGTAATGTGTGTAACATAAATGTAAATAGTAGAAAAGGAAATATCTCGGAAATGATCAGGTCACGAAGAGTATTGCTTTGGGCTTCGAATCCGCTTGGTATATGATAATGTTAAGTTAACTAATCCGGTGGTATGACTACTACAAGCATGTGAACGGTACACCGCTAAAGCCTCATTCTTACAATATTTGATTCACGGATTATAATCTTTAATAATAAAATGCTAATGATTCCCAGCTAGGGACAACATTACCCTCAACTCTTTGAATGCTATCTCCAAGTTGGTTTAGGACATCGAACTTAAATGCTTAGTTATTATTATTAAAAAGGTGATTAGACTTTGCTCACCGGGAGGCGGTGTAACAATGGGACGATGTATAAAGACGTACCGTTCCCAACATGAGTTCACCAATTCTTAGTCGCATAATAAGTTCGTATAAAGACGTACGACCTTACTAGTGTTGACCAAGCCTTAGCTTATCAATCTCTACTTGTATAAATACGTACAAGTATTAAAAGAAGCTTGATTAAATTTTTTTTACAGTCTTACGCTTTGAAATCAAGAACACTCACAAGTGTAATGATAGATTTATATAATAATAAAAATCTCACCTAGAAGGTGGTTTTAAGAGCGAATAATTAAAGACATAAACATATAACTAGATTAATACGTCAAACATTAACATACATCAAACTTTATCTTCACCCTAGCAATACAAAGAGTTTAGCCACGAATGGCCATACTAACTAGCGTAACGCTGAGTTTCGTAGGCTCACCTATTGCGGAATAAGGAGGAGGAGCCTCTCCACTCTCTACTCTAATCTACGAAATACTCTCTCTGGATAGTGTGTTCATAGATCTTTTGGTGTCTGGAACCAAGATGTCACACCCCCAAATTTATTTAAATAATAAATAAATAAATAAATCAAGGTTGTAACGATTGGTAACATTACACAATAGCGGAAACATATTGAAAATATCTACAGTATTGAACACCATTACAAAAAATAAAGGAAAACTAGTACATTCACCTAGAACCATATAGGTCAAAACCGTCTTGAGGTTTGACAAGCATGCTTATTCGGTTTCTAGGGTTAATCAGAATGGCTAACCTATTCCAACCGTGTCATAGCTATAAATTTCCTGAAAAACATACTTAAAGTGTCAACACAAAGGTTGGTGAGTTCACATGTTTGATTGTCTCATTGCAAAGTAGTTTTCCTTGAAAACGTTGATAAATGTATAAGTGGCCATAATACGAAACCGTTTTCTTGAAAACATTGACAAAAACATTTGCACGTAAACGAATAGCAAAACCATTTGTATGTAAACGATTGGCAAAACCAATTTGCACGAAAACGATTGGCAAGGAATACGAATAATATGTTCATACATGCGGCATAATCAAACCATGACACATGTATTTCTTCCCCTGGCTCGTACCTCCCGAGCACATGTTTGAATACTATGCGGCCATTCGACCAAAACCGATCGAACCATGACCGGGGATGTCAATCCCAAATAGTACTATCCATAGAATACCAGGTTAAGTCTTTAGCTAATGGTTATTAAAATGTTTACGTTGGTTACTTTACGAGCTCCCAATGTTAACTCATGCAAACATAAAGGTCGGGTCTTGTTTCCTTGTTATCATATAAAAACGAGTACGAGTATGTTTCATCTTTTCCAAACGTATCAAGTAAATATGTTTCATGTTTTCAAATGTACCAGGTAAATATGTTTCATGTTTTCAAATGTATCAAGTAAATATAGTTCATGTTTTCAAACGTACCAGGTAAATATGTTTCATGTTTTCAAATGTATCAAGTAAATATGTTTCATGTTTTCAAACGTACCACGTAAATATGTTTCATGTTTTCAAATGTATCAAGTAAATATGTTTCATGTTTTCAAACGCATAAAGCAAGTATGTTTCTCCCCCGATGTTTCTAAAATATTTAAAAGTAAAGAGGGGCCGTGAAACTCACCTGATAATGTTGCGGTAAAAACCATATTCCTCATATATGTGTTAATGTTGGGTCCTACTTGAGTTCCATGATACACATATACACTGGAAGATTTATGGACTACCCTATGTTTCATATAAATGGGTCAATATGTTTATCAATGCATAAGTAGAATCATGTCCTAATTCTATATGTACTTTGTTTAGTTCCATGTTGTCAACACATCTCTCACGTTCTAGTTATTAATGCTCGCGTCTATAATATATATTTGATCGAAAGTTATGGTACTAAAATAATAAGATTGGTACTTATAAGTATGGTAATTATACTTCCTCTAACGAGACGATTAAAAGCTATAAGATTAGTTTAAATCAATTTATAATTAAATTGTTTGTGTCGCTACAATAATAATAGTATGTTACTCAAATTATATATATATATATATATGAGCATTATTTATAATGTTAGGGACATTATTCTTAGCCATAGCAAAATGATGATCACGGTTTGTAAGTTATCGAAATATTAACCCAATCTTATAAAATGTTCATTACATAATCTCATATATATATACACATTTTTAATAAAACCATCGCTCGGGTTTAAGATTTCTAAATTTATACTAAACAAAAATGTGTATTAAGTTTTGCAAAGAAGTCGTGAGAAATATATATTCTTTATCTCAAAACGTAATCGTTGTCTAGTGTAAATACACTTGTATAATTATATGTAAAACGAGTATGTATATATACATACACACATATACATATATACATTATAAGGAAACATGAATGTTGGCCAATGTAAATATACATGTATATGTCATTGTAAATCTGCTATTAATATTGTATGCTATTTGCTGTAGAAATACTAATTTGTTTCAAAAGTTAGCGTATCCTATGTTCAAACCGAGTTCTAATTAAAGTTAACAAAAATATATAATATCACTAATAGTTATGATTCGTATACGATATGTATATATGTATGTCTATTCGAGGACGCGTTTGTCACGTTATTGAAAATGTCGTGTTATTTGTCTAAATATTTATGCACGTTTTATTAGTCGAAGACTCAATAAATAAATATATTATAGTTTCTCATTAGTATTAACGCCTCCTATTTGATTTCGTTTCGTTTTTAATTCACACGCGTTAGTTTTATTATTTTAATGCGTATGCAATATATAAAACTTCAGCATACGTATATACCTTTTCATACGTTTCGTCTACAAATCGACACGTCCTAAACCTCGCGGTTTACATATTGACCATGTTTGACCGTCGTTGACCCGAGTTTTACTGAGTTGACCAGGGTTGACCGAGACTCGTGACGTCATTTCCTATTCAAAAACGCGTATTTAACTCCCGGGAATGAAACCCGGCCACCAAATTAACTAGATCTAATACGGAAAACAACAAACTATCCAAATTTTAACCTAATACTTCAAACGAACCTTGAACATTGTAGATCGGGATGATCGAGTACACTACAAGACGAGATCCGATCGCCAGAACCTTAAACGGAGAACGAACATCAAAATGTATGTGGGTTTATACCCGGAATGACACAAAATCAGAAAATAAAGCTCACCGGAAACGCGGGTTCGCCGGAAAGACGAATATGACCGAAAAATGCACGTCGTCCACTCACCTCCACCTTCTATTAGTGCCTCTACTGTCATCAGTGTGCCCATTGACGCATTGCCGGTGACGCTAGGGCGGATCCCTAGCCGCCGCCGCCGTCTTGCACTGGTTACCGGAAAATCGGGCTTGAAAACCCTAACCCACGGTTCACCCTCGTTTCTTCTCCTGGACGCAGCCCCCTTTAGTTCCGTCGCCACCACTGGTTCATCAGTCCCGTCGCTGGAACTCTCACGGTCACCGAAACCCGAAACGAAACCCTAATCCGACGCCATTACTACAGATGTTTGTGTCTGGAGATCTGCCGTCGCAAGACCAGTCGCCGGTTAGAGAGGTGGGGGTGTTTCCATCGTTGATAGGCCGGAGGGGCCGCCATCCCTCCTCCTTCCTTTACCCGATCTGGGCTCCTCTCTCTCTCTATACTATGTGTGTGTGTGTGTGTGTTTGTTTGGAATGAGGAGGAAAGACAGGGTTTTCTCTTTTATATCTAGGGTTTCAAAAGGAGGTTCCTAAAAAGAAAAAAAAATACTGATTTAGTTAATTAGCGTATCGTCTCGGGTCTCTATTTCGTTTATATATCCCGAATTATTATTCATAATTCTTTATAATTATCAAATGTCGCTATAAGTATTTTTAATTGTTTATTTTGGAAAATCTCTGCTATAACTATTATCCAAGTCGATATACACCTGTACCTCATGTCTAACGCGTTCGTCCTTCTAAACGTTTCACGCTCTATTAGAATTATTATTTCGTAGTTAATAATAATGATATTAAATCAATAAAGATTGATATTAAAACATAGACTTTTATATTTTATTCATTTACCCATATTTATAGATAATCGGGTGATGCTCGCACCACTATTCACCGTAGTCGCGTATCCACCGTTACGTGCCTCACGTGTAAGTATATAAATAATTGGACGTATAAATACTAAGACTCATTATTAAGATTTTAACGTTAGTAATAATTAGATGTCTCGTCGTGTGCCGGTTAATAACCGTGAACGCGTTAATTCATTTAACCATGCTCCTAACAGGGCGTATAAACACAATGTGCTAATCGTATGTTATCTCAAAGTGTACCATGATCCGTTAAGAAAAGTTAGGAATTAGGTTTACCTATTGGGCCTATAACAGGGCCTTTAATGGGCTTCAATCCCTATTGGGCCTTCAATTGGGCCGTAAGTGGGCCAAGCCCGTTTATGGTACGTAAGTCATCTAAGGTTATTGACCCTAACTTTAAGGTTGTCACACAAGAACCCAAGCCATCTATTTATAGGCCTCAAAATGTGCATTGCACGGCCGTGCATTGGGTTGCACGGTCATGCAAAGGCCTCACGAATCAAAACGGGTACAAAGGATAGTGTACTGGGTCCTTAGGGAGCAAGGAAGGGATTGCACGGCCGTGCAACCCTCCTCTGCTTCCCAGTTTTGTCTTTTAGCTGCTGGTTGACTTCTTATTGACCAATTTTGACTTCTTGGGGGTCAAAGATCAGGAATGATCCTTCTAGAAGCTTGATTTCTTGGTGTTTTGATTGGTTTTAGCTTTGTTTATCTTTAAGTCACCGAATAACATGTAGTTACAAAACATGAACGTTTTAAGTCTCAATTGTAAGGTTATTATTCAATTAGTACCATAATATGAGGATTATTATGAATGCGAAACATGTATAAATGATGGCACATCAGTCGTCACCGACGATAGTACCAAAAGGAACTGACGGATACAGTGTGGAACCGGATTATACAAATAGTGTATGACTTGACAAGAAATTTTGTGAATGTTTTGCCTTTACAGGCACTGATGTTTGTGTGTTTAAATCCTTCTTTATTTATTAAATGATACGTTTTAAGTAAAGCTAGAACATACTCAGCGTTAGCTGAATTTTAGTATGCATATGTAGTTTAGTGTAGGTTTTGAAGGTAGCTCTGGATGTTTGGCTTGCAGCGAAGAGTTACCCGGTTATCGAATATCTGACATCCCTCTTGTTATGTTTTAAAGTTGTTATGTAAAGACAATGCTTTTAATTGTTTTGGACAAGTACATTTTATGTAATGATGGTTCTGCTGCGATAATGAAGTTTTAAGTTTGAGAACAATGTGTGAATGAGTAAATCCAACACATGAGGTGTCCCAGGATACATGGCCTTACAAGTTGGTATTAGAGAAACAATTTTAGAGATTCAGAAATTCCCGATTTAAGAACTAAAACTGGGAATTGGACCAAGTAACGGATACTAGTACGGGTAAATCGAAGCTAAGGAATCAGATAAGTGTAGTAAGTAAAAGTTTCCCTGTTAGATAAGGGCAATGGCTTTTTAATTTTAATCATAAAGGTGATCAAATAGAAACCAAGAAGTGGCCTAATGGTTAACTGCAGATGGCAAGTGAATATTAATAACTTACCTTACTTATTGTGTTATACTTGTAACTAGCATGATGAAATTTGATTTCTTTATTCCCTGTCTTTTAGTTTAGAAGAATAGCTAGTGGAGGAGGTGGAAGACGTGGTGGTGGGCGTACTGGACGTCGTAGTAGACTACTCGTTAATCAAAGACATAATGATGAGGAAATCGTTTATTTGGGCCTAGAGGCTAGCCAGCATGAGACGAATATGACCCAGTGGTTGATCAATAGTTCAGCTTTGAACCAAAATTGAAGGTATCTCAGGATCAAGAGTTCGCAGAGCTGATGTAGGCTACCTTGCTTGCGATGCTGATGGAAGCAATGAAAAGTGCTAACGAGTGGGATGGAACGAACTATGTTACTAAGAACCAGTTACCGTAGTGCACAATGTACCGCCTGCCCACGGTTATGACTAAAAGTCATTCAGGGGTTGTGACCCGCCATGTAACACCTGCCATTAAAATATCCAAGATTTGGCTAAGGTATAAACCACAAGGACTACAAGTGTAAATAACCTATACATGAAGGTTCAAAAAGTAGAAATCTTGAAAATTCAACGGTAACGGATCGTCACAGATGGTAACTGACCGTCACAGACGGTAACGGACCTTCACAAGACGGTAACGGACCGTCACGAACGGTAACGGTCCGTTACGGGCTGGGCACGTGAACCCTGATAAAGCGCCACATGTCTAGTGACTCATCTTTGAAATTTGACGCATGGAAATCCTATAACGGACCGTCACCCAGAGTCACCCTGGTTCGCCACGTATCGCTCCATAACGGACCGTCACACCTGGTAACGGTCCGTCATGACCCAAATTGACCAGAGGGAAACACGTGTCTGATGACTCGCGAACCCTAGTTTGGTGACGGACCGTCACGGTCTCAGAAATTGCCCTATAAATAGATGATCGAGTTCATTCCAATTCTTCACACCAAAAACATTCTCTCTTCTTAAATTCTGTTCTAGAGCATCCCTAGGCAACTCTCGACGATCCCGGTCCAACTCCCGCTCGTTGTAGTGCCCGGTGTACGAAGAAACGCTCGTAGAGGTGCCGAAACGTTAGAGAAATCAAATCAAAAAGATAGTCTATAAGCTTTCGACTTAGAGGCTCATTCCTATAAACCAAGGTGAATACTTTATCTCTCTAAAAACTTGTGTTAAATATTTTATTTACGAAAATGGCCAAATAAAGGTTAAGGGAATAATGCTCAACGTTCTTCTACGAACAAAGCATTCAGGCCATAGTTATGGGTAAAACTTGCAAGGGATACACGGGTCTCGGGTGAAATTCCCGCGTTACGGCTGTTGCTTGTCTTATAACAACTTCGGAGGCAAACATGTCCATTGTTATAAGATAGGACGCTAGTGTATACTGTGGTGTGATTGAACAAGACAAGCCTGCTGAATGTGTGGATTGAACATAAAAGTTGTGATTATGAAATTAATACTTGTTTGTGCCAAACGATTTTATCGTCAAGATAATTTTGTTCACCGGCGTTCGCGCTGACGTTTTATTTTCAAAATGTTTTCAGGAAATGAATAAACTGAATTAAGAATGGGGTATGGGCAGACATCAGATCTGACCCAAGAAAAGATTATGTGAGAGGTAGACATCAGATCTGACCTATGAAAAGAATAACTTGCACGTTGGATTCTCAGGCCTCGTGTATAAAAAATCCTAAACGAAAGAAAAGGATATAGGACCAGGGAATTTATCAACCCTAGATAGTTCTATTTCCGGTGGCTATTGTTGTATTTGATTTCAAACTCTGTTTTGTAATCAAAATGAAAAGGGTATTTAAATCCCTATATTTGTACAAATAAATATAAAACTTTTTTCTTCCAACTGAGTTTTGATATTTACAAATACAACCCTTGAGGTTGAAAGAATATTGAAACGATCCTTTTGAAAAAGACTTCCGCTGTATTTCTAAAAACTCTGAAATCAAAGTTCAAAGGTGATGCCAATCGTGTGCTCGCACACGTCCAGGGGGTGCCTGGGGCGGGGTGTGACAGGGTTGGTATCAGGGGCACAGGTTTTAGCGAATTAGATACTTGGATCTAGTATCTAGGCTTTAACCATAAGTTTATCTATTACTTAAAAATTAAGATAAGAAAACAAGGTAACCTTCTGACCGGTATGTAGTTATCTGACAAACGAAAATGTTCTGTCTCAGAAAAGAGCGGTGTATAAATCTATCCTAGACCCGTTGCTCTTACCTAGGAACATATCTGTTGGAGGTACTACTCTGGGAAGATATACATCCTTGTAGAGCTTTAGTTAAAATAAGGATACTGGCTTTAGTATCTAAGTTTTGACCAAAATACGATAAGTACTAATATTTTAAGATTGCAGATGTCTGGAGATAATTATGTACCTGTTTATTATGACCCTAATCGTCCGATTAAACAAGAATCACCTGAGTATCATCCTTTAGGATCTCGAATGAACCCTATCTGTTCACCCTATTATAATCACAATCCATTTGCCATTCTCCCTAATAACAACTCTCCCGAGTACCACCCTCAATCTTATAACTCTTATAGTCAATGGATGGAGGCGGGTTCAAACTTCAGCAATTTGAATACAAATAACCAACAACTTCAAGGAAATAATGAAGTTGAATCAAGTTATATCCAGCAGCATAATTCAACAGAAGAGGATCCATCTGAGGAATCCCACCAATATGAACCTGCTTCTGAAAACCCGGAAGACTATCCGTTCAATAATCCTATTTCAAATAGTCCCGACTATCAATCTTATAATTCTGAAACTCCTATTTTATATGATCCCTATATGTATCCTGAACCTCCATATGATGGCCCTTTCGAAAAGTATTTCCAAACTTCTCAAAATGTTTATAATGAAATTATGATGGGACTTCGTAAGCCCCCTCCTAAATATGGTTATCCAGAAAGTATGCAACCTTCTCCTATTGAATGTTTAGACCTTTCGTTGCACCAAACAGATGAAGTAACAAGAAATAAAGTAATGGACAAAGCAAGAACAAAATTTTATGGGAAACAAGTATACGAATATGGAGAGGACTTGATGACTCTTGGAAAAGAGCTTTTGAAAGATTAGAATCGTTTTTGTTGTATTTTGTAATATATTTTCTATAATAATTAAATATCATTTTGTTTATTTTTCTGAAATGGTCGAAAAAGGAAAGGGTTCTAGCTTTATTCGTAAATTTGCTCCAGCTAGTTATCATGAACGAAAAACCAATGAAACAAATATAGAAAATAATGAGGAAACTGAAAGTTCAACTTTTAGAAGCCTCGGAGAAATAGGAAACCCTAGTGTTCCCTATAATTATTGTATAAGTTTTCATTCTGCTCCTACCGCTGGAAGTTATAATGTCACTCCGTTATATTCCCGAAATTTTCTTGAACGATATGCCGATATACCTTATGAAAATAATCCTGAAAAAGAAGAACGTGCCGACTCTAATATACCTTACATTCCATACTATGAGTCGATTCCCATCCATGCTTCTCATATAAATGAGAATGCATCGGAAAGTGAAAGGGAACGAATGTTGCTGAACAGAATAGCTGAATTGGAACGAGAGAAAGCTGAAGTTGAGACTCGGAATGCTTTGCTAATAAAAGCTCTTAAAGAAAAGAATTTTAAAAATTTCTAGGAACAATTAATTCTATATGTATCATCTTCTGTAATAAATTTTTATCAATAAAAAGGTTTTGTTTTGATTCCAATTTCATTTCTATATAGTATGTCGAAAAATACCGGACCTTCACAACACACCAGGGGAAAGAAGAAACAGACGACAATTGAAAATATTGCTACTGAATCACGAAAGGAACTCCAAAAGATGATCACGGAAGAGATTAAGGACTCTATTCCAATGATCTTTACTGAATTAGAAAAGAGACAAGCCGATAGGCTATCTGCACACCCATCAAATAAAAAATCTGTCAATTCTCAACCTTTAACCCAACCTACCCGAACTATCACTCAGTCCCAACCAATTACTCTGAAACTCGAAAGTTTCACAACTCATAAAACTAAGAAAGAAAAATATTACCATAACTCTTCTGAAGATGATAGTATGGGTAATAACTTTGGTCATATAGAAAAGAAGAGAAAAGTAGTTGGCTGTACATACAAGATGTTTCAGGACTGCAAGCCATATAACTTCTCTGGGAGAGAAAGAGGAATTGCCATATTGAGGTGGATAGAAAATACTGAATCTGTATTGGCTATCAGCAAAATACAAGGTTCTTTATGCCTTGAATTTATTCAAGGACCAAGCATTAGAATGGTGGAACAACATTGTTGCTGCCAAAGGACGAGAAGCAGCCTATGCAATAGATTGGAATACTTTCAAAACCCGAGTAGAAAAGAAATACATTCCCCAGAATGAGAGGGAACAGATAGAAGGAAAATTCTTGTGTCTTAAGATGATAGGAACAAATCATCAAGAGTATTCCACCAAACTCCTTGAATATGCTATAATAGTTCCACATCTCGCTACCCCTGAATCAAACCTAATAAAGCGTTATATTTGGGGTTTGATTGGAGAAATTCGCGACATGGTCAAAGTCGCAAATTGTGAAAATCTTGATGATGCTATGGATCTAGGAGCATCACTAACCAACAGTTTGATTAGAAACCAGGAAGAAGGAAAGAAGAAGAAGGAATCTAGGCAAGGCCCAAGTGGAACAAAGAAATCCAATTTTACTCCCCGAAACAATAACTCTTCCATTCTAGAATGTCCCAAGTGCAGAAATAGGCACTTAGGACAATGTCGTGCTCGACTTTTCTGCAACTTTTGCAAGATGTCCGGTCACAAAGCAGAGAATTGTTTCAAAAAGAAACAAATAACTTGTTTTGAGTGTGGTGAAACCGACCACATCAAAATCAATTGTCCCAAGCTAAAGAAACCTGATGGGACTGGTCCAAAACCTGTAGATGGAGTAAAGAAGAATGCGCGAGCATTCGTTCTCCATACTCATGAAGCAGCAGGTATGCCCGATGTCATTACGGGTACATTTCTTGTTAGTGACATTTACGCTCGAGTTTTGTTTGACTCTGGTGCAAACCAAAGTTTTATAGATCATAGATTCTGTAGACCGTTAAATAAAACTCTAGCTAAATTAGACAAGAAATACGTGGTAGATACTGTCAACGGTGACCTAGTCCAAATCTATGAAATCTTAAAAGATTGTAATATCACACTATCAGGACATGTTATTCCTGCACAAATGTTGCCAATGACTTTGGAAGGTTTTGACATTGTTCTAGGAATGGATTGGTTAGCCTCTAACCAAACCCGTATCCTGTGTGATAAGAAAGCTATAGAACTTCGTTCAAAAGAAAATATCTTGACTATACAGGGCGATAAATTATCCAACTCTGTTGGAATAATTTCCATGTTAAAAGCCACAAAGTATTTACAAAAAGGATGCTTAGCATACCTCATATCTGTAACCATCGACACTGGAAAGAAGATCGAAGATGTGCCGGTTATAACAGAGTTTCCTGATGTTTTTCCCGATGAACTGCCTGGAATTCCACCTGAAAGAGAAGTGGAATTCAGAATTAATCTAGTACCCGGTATGACACTATTTGCCAAAGCTCCGCACAGATTAGCTCCAACGGAGATGGCAGAATTAAAGAAACAGTTGGATGAATTACTCGAAAAAGGATTCATAAGACCAAGCTCATCTCCTTGGGGAGCTCCGGTCTTGTTCATTAAAAAGAAAGACGGTTCGATGCGCATGTGTATCGACTATCGTGAACTGAATAAAGTCACAATTAAGAACCGTTATCCACTCCCCAGAATCGATGATCTCTTTGATAAACTCTAGGGAGCTTGATGCTTTTCAAAAATCGATCTTCGTTCTGGCTATCATCAATTAAAAGTCCAGGAAGAAGATATTCCCAAAACTGCCTTCAGAACTCGGTATGGTCATTATGAGTTCATGGTTATGCCGTTTGGACTTACTAATGCATCAACAACTTTCATGGTTATGATGAATCTAGTTTGCAAACCTTACTTAGACAAATTCATTATCGTATTTATTGATGATATCCTTATCTTCTCCAAAAGTAAGGAAGATCATGCTAACCATTTGAAAATATTTCTTGAACTCTTGAGAAACGGAAAGCTTTATGCTAAATTCTCAAAATGCGAGTTCTGCTTATCGGAAATTCAATTCCTTGGTCATATCATTAACGCTGATGGCATCCAAGATGACCCGGTTAAAATTGAGGCTATATCCAAATGGGACATTCTGAAGACTCCAACTGAAATCTGTAGTTTTCTTGGTTTGACTGGTTACTATCGAAGATTTATCCAAGATTTCTCCTGGATTGCTGTACCATTAACTTCTCTGACCCGCAAGTCAGTTAAGTATGAATGGGGTCCTAAACAATCTGAAGCTTTTGAAACTCTAAAACAAAAACTAACACAAACACCCATATTGGCCTTGCTAGATGGAAATGAAGGCTTTTTAGTATACTGTGATGCTTCACACACCGGATTTGGTTGTATGTTAATGCAAGGAAGCAAAGTTATTGCTTATGCTTCACGACAATTGAAAACTCATGAAAAGAATTATACTACTCATGATTTAGAATTAGTTGCCATAATCTTCGCACTGAAATTATGGAGGCATTATCTTTATGGAGTCAAATTCACTGATCATAAAAGCCTAAAGTATATATTTAGTCAGAAAGAACTGAATATGAGGCAAAGACGTTGTATGGAAGTCCTAAATGATTACGATTACGAAATCTGTTATCATGAAGGCAAAGCTAATGTTGTAGCTGACGCCTTGAGTAGAAAGGAACATGAGAAACCTAAACGAGTTCTTGCTTTAAGACTCGATCTCCAAATCGATCTTATCACTCTTATTAAAGAATCTCAGAAACTTGCTTCGCAAGAACCCAACCTTAAGAAGGAAGGATTGGGAGGAATGATCGACCAATTGATCAAGAGTAATGATGGAATTCTTAGAATGAATAAAAGAACTTGGGTTCCTATCTATGAAAACGTACGTGAAGAAATTCTTGAAGAAGACCACAAATCCAAATATACCATGCATCCTGGAAGCGATAAAATGTACAAAAACATAAAAAGCCAGTTATTGGTAGATATGAATGAGGAAACATATCGCTATCGATGTTGCAAAATGTTTAACCTATTCTCAAGTTAAAGCTGAACACCAAAAGCCTTCTGGCTTGTTACAACAACTTGAAATTTCTGTCTAGAAATGGGAAATGATAACCATGGATTTCATTACTAAACTTCGCCGAACCAGTCGTAGGAATGATACAATCTGGGTTATTGTTGACAGACTGATGTCGTCCAGACGGTCTATAAAAACTATCAAATAAAACCTAATCTAGACTCTCTAGCTTTAAATTTATAAAACCTAGACTCGACCTAAAACTAGACCACACAACCGGCAAGTGTACCGATCAATGCAATATAGCCTAACGAAGTCCGGATATCGAACCCAAAAGACACTGAATAACTAAATTAGACTCTAACTAGGACTTAATATGATTAATTGATTGGGGGGTTTACTACACTAAAGATTAACTAAGAATGCAATAAACTAAGGACAATTCAAGCTATCAAGAGTAAACTAAAGATGAAATCAAGAATGGAGAAGTCACTACCTAGGTCGGAATCCTATGTGTAAAGCTCAACTTCTATCGGTTTTGGAACTAGGTTGGATCTGGGTTTCTAAAGATATAACACCTAAAAGATATCTAGTGGATTCCCGATCACTCTCGGTCTCGGGATGTGACCAGAAGACAACCTAAGGATATTAACTCACCAGATGATCGGATCACCTCTCGGGTATTTCCTACTATGACAAGTACCCTAATAAACGGATTACCTCTCAGTCTCACCGCTTACCATACACTCAAGGCATGCATGGGGTAGTTCTAGAATGGATACTATGATTCGGATAGCAACTATCACTAGACACCTAATACCAACTTCCTCTCAGACAGCTGACACTCGGATTCCTAATGACGAAGACTAAACGACTAATTCTCACCTCTCGGGTATTGAACTAGGACACACATTCACTTCTAATCAGTAATTAACTAGGTTTTCTATGGCTACTACGTCTAGACACCACTCTAACTCACAAACCCTAAAGTCTATGAACCAGAAACGAAGATCAAACTGGCAGACAACCACAATCAACGCAGAAAAGCATAATCAACCACATAATCAGAATTAAACATGCACTAACATCACACATAAACAAACTCGAACCTTTACTAAATCATAAATCCAACATTCAAATCCAAAAACCGAATAAAAATCGAAACTTTAACACATAATCATCATATTGACCTAGGTAGATCAAGGATCTAGCCTAGAATCATACTAAGAACATCTACACAGAAGTAAATAGCAAGATCCATAGGTTCAAAACATAAAATCAAAGATAAAGTTTGAATCTTTAAACCCTAGAATGCAACTACACAAACCCGGAATCCAAAAGCTTCAATCTTCAGCTTCAATTGACTTCCAAACTCAAAATCGCCTCTTTTTCTTCTCTCAAACGGCTTAGAATCGAACTCCCTCATAATGGCCGTTTAAATCTTTTTAATTTAGAAAATTAGGGTTTTGCGGAAAACGGCCCTCTCGCGTACCGCGAGAGAATGTTTACTGGATCCTCGCGTACCGCGAGGACCAAAATAGTCGGGCGGATTCCTGGAGTTTCCCGCGTACCGCGAGAATTATTACACTCGTCTCTCGCGTACCGCGAGAGACCTAAATTTCAGAAAATTGTCTTTTTATCTTTGGACTTTTTCGGGCTTCGTTTCTTCGCTCGTTTTCTTCACGTATTCTTCATTAATATTCCCGGGCTCCTACAAATAAGACCAACGACTCAAATGTACATAAAATTGACTCAAAACTAATATAAAACTACTTAGAACACATTAAAACAAAGGAATAAAGACGTGTGCTTTCGCACCCTATCAAATATCCCCACACTTAACCTTTTTTCGTCCTCGAAAAATATGCAAATGGAATCATAACTGGCATCTAACTCAACAAACATAAATTTCAATTTTCAAAACATACTCACGTGTTAAAAAGCAACAATTAGTATTTCTGTCCGATTAAACCCAAGCACTAACTTTCAAGCCCCCGTTACGTGTTCTAAATCCATTTTATACAACATATCAATCAATCTATGTGACTCACACTTAGAAGTTACAGCTCTACCTAATCCCGTCTCAAGGTCATGTTTAGGCACGGATTAAACCATATAGATTTACCCTACCACGTTAAATTACTATTTACAGGTTTTTAGAAATCAGATGAAATCATGAATGAATGGATGATAATGAGCATAATAAGCAAAAGAACTTTCGTCTAGAGGCGTTTCAACCAAGTCACTATCCCGGAGGGTAACACATAGACTACATTCTATCAATGAAGCACATAAATCTTACTTAGGGGTGTATCCTCCAAGTCGCTATCCCAGAGGGAAACACATAAGCAAAACTCAGTATAGCTCATAAATTATGGAATAACATGGATTATGGAATGCGGGCGCCACCGAAACTCGGATTTATTCTCATAAAAAGAGAATGGTGTGCCATAAAAAATTTCAAAAACCTTTAAATTTTAACTTAATCGTGGTACCTATCACCCTATATTGACAGTTTCAGTATTACCATTACTCTAAGATGAATACCCACAAGATATCATGATTTTATTCCGTGATTAATCCTAAATAACACAAACAGGATATTTAAGCTCTACTAGTTAGCTGGGTCTACCAAAACATCACTAATTAGACACGTTTTCAATTATTTAATCTTTTAAACTCATAAATAGATCCAGTTCTACTATCATTTTCCAAATATATGCAATTATTTCTAAGAACATTTTTCAAATTTTTCAATTTTTTTTTTTTTTATTTTTGAATTTTTAAAGACACAAACTAAACAAACTAGACACTCACATCCCCACACTTGAAAGACACATTGTCCTCAATGTGAAGCAAAACACAACTAAAAAAAAAAAAAAAAAAATTGGACAAAACAGAACAGGAAGCGACTTAGCTGGTAATGTAGATGCAATCTAGTATGCAGCTTCGTTCTTCCTTGTGTGCACCGTATAGCATTTCGGTCGCGGTTACACATCAGCTGTTGGGTTGCCTTTACAAGATAGTAATGGTAATCATCAAACCCGCCCGAATGGAGATTGAGTACGGACAGAATGATAAAACCTGCAAAATAAACCTCATACAAACCCACAGCATTAAACTGACTCAAATAAAATATAGAGACTAGACAGACTCAAGAAAACTAAAAGACTCAAGATAGATAGATGCAGAGAAAACATACTCGACATGTGGCAAACACAAAGACATGAATACTACAGCAAGTTCGAACATCGGTCATAAACAGTTTCTAGTTTCCCATGGTCACGGTGGTCGGATGGTGGTAGGTGGGTGAATTAATGTGATGGATGATGGTGGTTAAAGGTGATGCTTCATGGTAGTGGTGGTACGAAGGTAGGTGATGAATAGTGGTGGTGAGTGAAAACGGGGACAGAAACGGGTACGGGAAACCATGGGAAACAAAGGAAATAGGGTGACACCAGCAGTCCCTCGCGTACCGCGTAAGTCGAAGGGGATATTTTTCGCGTACCGCGAAGGCCAAAAAGTTAGGCCGGCCGAGACTTTTGTCTCTCGCGTACCGCGAGAGATCTTCCTCTCGTTCTTCGCGTACCGCGAGAGGGTGTCGTTAACAGAAAGTTTTTAAGTTTTTCCAATTTTTGTACTTAGAAAAAATTTTGCCATTTAAGAAAAAATTTTCACCCAACTTCCTTAAAACCTTGTCCCAAGGATAAAAACACATGTAACCATACCTGGGGCTTCATTCCCGACGATTTTCCTTACCGAATCGAGCATGGATTCCTGCAAAACTTGACACAACCAAAACACAAACCGAAAAACAAAGAAAAAGACATGGACTCATACCAATGAACGCACACAAATTTTACATCCCGGGCACTTGCCCAGGACTCAAGCAAACCTATCAGGAGGCTTCTCCTTGATCCTAACCGGTACCGCCTTCATCCTTCGCGGCCTACCGGTTCTCCACAGCCTCAGCAAACAACTACTCCTACCGCACCATGGATTTCTATCCTTCATCTCCTTCCACCACAACTTAAATCTACCCGGTCCGAAGATAATACGCATTAAATAACCAAGTAGTTTGTCACTCCTCGATATCCCCACACTTGGGGTTAGCACTCTATCTACGTTGCCTAAGTCAATTAACTCTCGAGTCCTCTTACGAGGCGGCCTAGACCTAGGGGGTGACTCGATCTTTCTCCCCAAAGCACAAACAGTGGTGAAGATATGTAGGGGTTTTGGAATGGGCACTTCTAAAGGAATGACCTCCACAATCTCACCAGGATCCTCGGGATCCTCAACAACCTCCACCAACTTCCCCACACTTGGGGTTTTGCCTATGACCTCTTCAAACTCCGCCATCATCTCCAGCAAATCATCAGGCACCTCATCTCCATAATCGTCTGGCTCATCTAGCAATCCTTCTAACTCCAACGCCCAATCATATGGTTCTTCTATATTCGGGGCGGGTTCACCTACTTCTATCACCGGATCGGGGTCCCAATGGTGGTCCATGAAAGAATCGAGCATGCACACGGAGTGGCTGTGCTCGCCAACATCCTTCCCGGACTCTACAGCATTGAATGTAAGGACCTCATCCCCCACACGAAGTGTGAGCTTCCCGTCAAAGACATCAATCATCGCCTTTGCGGTTCGTAGGAACGGGCGTCCTAAGATGAGTGGGACCTTGTCATCCACCTCCATATCTAGAATCACAAAATCCACGGGGAAAACAAAATTGCCCACTTTCACTAATAGATTTTCCACTATTCCCCGTGGATACTTGACTGAGCGGTCAGCCAAGGAAATGCTCATGCGCGTTGGTTGTGGTTCACCTAGGTCCAGCTGCTTGTACAATGAATAGGGCATCAAATTGATGCTAGCACCTAGGTCGGCCAACGCGTGGTGTAATGGTAGGTTGCCCAACAAGCACGGGATCGTGAACCGACCCGAATCAGACAACTTTTCTGGCAAATGATTTTGCACCACAGCCGAGCACTGCTCACCAAGTGAGACTCCAGAGACCTCCTCAAGTTTTTTTCTTGTTGGAAAGAAGGCCTTTTAAGAACTTAGCATATTTGGGCATATGCTGGAGGACCTCTACAAACGGGAGATTGACCTTGAGTTGTTTGAACATATCAAGGAAGTGACCGTATTCCTTAGCATGTTTATGTGGCAACACACGTGCGGGATAAGGAATACGACTCAAGTCAATCTCGGGGGACTTCATCTCCACCCCCTTCTTCTTCTCCTGTGCCTTCTTGGTAGGCACCTCAACCACTATCTCCTCCTCCACCGGCTCTTCTTCTTCTACTACCGGTGGGCTCTCATCTTCCTTCTCTCCCATGCTCCTTGTCGAAACAGCATTCGACTCGGTCTCTTTTAGCATCCTAGCATCGATCTCAGCAAATCGAGCTTCCCAGTCAATCTTGTTCACCTCCTCCACTGAGGGAATATTATGCTCCTTAGAGTGGGGGTCAACCTCTTCAACCACTTTACTCTCCACACTCTCTATAGACACGGCCATCACTGAAGCGTTCGGGCCCGTAGAAGGGCTTCCTTGTCTATCATGTATGCTCCTAGCAATGTCTCCTACCGTGCGTTGCAAATCCTGGAACGCCGATTGCTGATTCTTCATCAAAGTGTCATGGCTATCCAGTCTTAGCCGAGCATCCTTGTTATTCTGCACCAGCTGGGCAAGCAACTGTGTCTGAGTCTCCATCATCTCCTCAATCCTTCGTGACCCAACAGTGCTCCCAGAACTCGCTCCTTCTTCTGCTCCTCCATACTGTTGCTGACGACCAGTGAATCCAGATCTCCATCCCGAACCAAAAGTATTAGAATTGTTGTAATTTCGGTTCTGGTATTGGTTGCCAGCATAGCTCACATGCTCTTGATTATTTACCGGGCAATCTCGGGTGTCGTGTCCTCCCCTGCACACCTGACACCTCAAAGCACTGAGCTTGAGCTCCTTTATCTCATTCGCCATCGAGGCGAGGGCAGCAGCCACGCTAGTATCAGGAGTGCCCTGATGCACACCTCTAGGAGAAGAGGCGTGTGACCTAGCAGTAGGGATGGAATCCCTAACAGAACGTGGGTGCTGCTGTTCGGCTTGAGCGAAGCTCTCGAACATATCCTCGCACTCCTCAGGCTCGAGTCTATCCATGATATGGCCTCCTGCAGCTGTGTTGAACATTTGCTGCGTCTCGAAGGTGAGGCCATTATAGAACTTCTCCACTAGTGCCCAGTCGGGGAGACCGTGCTGGGGACATCGGCTCAACAGCGCGTTGAACCGCTCCCAGGCCATGTGGTAAGGCTCGTCGGGATCCATCCGAAACGAATGGATCTGGTCCCGAAGGCGAGCGGCCCTGGAAGGTGGAAAGTATTTCTTGAAGAACTTGGCTTCGAGATCCTCCCATGTGGTGATAGAATTGTCGGGAAGAGTGTCGAGCCAAGTAGATGCACGCCCAGAAAGAGAGAATGGAAAGAGACGCAAGTAGATTGCGTCCTTAGATACACCCGTGATATTAAATGTATCACATATCCGCGCGAAGCGGGACAAATGTCCGGGTGCATCCTCATCCTCGAGGCCATGGAATTGAGTGGCATGAGTGATCGTACTCATGACATGTGATGGGATCTGCCAAGAATTGGTGTTCGGTATAATGGGGCGTGTGATCGAAGATCTCGCGCCCGTGACCCCCTCACTGGCCCTCTGGTGTACTGTACGCCTCGCTGGAGGATCAGCGTCGCCCATGATAGAAATTGGAACTGGGCTAGTAGAACGTACCTTAGATTTAACCAGCTCCTCTAAACGCTCCCGAAAGTCGCGGGTGCGCTCGTGAAGCTCTCGTTCGGGCTCTTGAAAAGCTGCAAAAGATGGTGATCCTTGCGAACGAGTATTGGGCATAAACAGAAAGACTCTAAGAAGGAAAAATAGAACAAAGACTCAAATAAACCAAAAATCTAAAAAAGAACTAGTCAAAGCTAATATTGCTATTGCCAAGTGTCCCCGGCAACGGCGCCAAAAACTTGATGTCGTCCAGACGGTCTATAAAAACTATCAAATAAAACCTAATCTAGACTCTCTAGCTTTAAATTTATAAAACCTAGACTCGACCTAAAACTAGACCACACAACCGGCAAGTGTACCGATCAATGCAATATAGCCTAACGAAGTCCGGATATCGAACCCAAAAGACACTGAATAACTAAATTAGACTCTAACTAGGACTTAATATGATTAATTGATTGGGGGGTTTACTACACTAAAGATTAACTAAGAATGCAATAAACTAAGGACAATTCAAGCTATCAAGAGTAAACTAAAGATGAAATCAAGAATGGAGAAGTCACTACCTAGGTCGGAATCCTATGTGTAAAGCTCAACTTCTATCGGTTTTGGAACTAGGTTGGATCTGGGTTTCTAAAGATATAACACCTAAAAGATATCTAGTGGATTCCCGATCACTCTCGGTCTCGGGATGTGACCAGAAGACAACCTAAGGATATTAACTCACCAGATGATCGGATCACCTCTCGGGTATTTCCTACTATGACAAGTACCCTAATAAACGGATTACCTCTCAGTCTCACCGCTTACCATACACTCAAGGCATGCATGGGGTAGTTCTAGAATGGATACTATGATTCGGATAGCAACTATCACTAGACACCTAATACCAACTTCCTCTCAGACAGCTGACACTCGGATTCCTAATGACGAAGACTAAACGACTAATTCTCACCTCTCGGGTATTGAACTAGGACACACATTCACTTCTAATCAGTAATTAACTAGGTTTTCTATGGCTACTACGTCTAGACACCACTCTAACTCACAAACCCTAAAGTCTATGAACCAGAAACGAAGATCAAACTGGCAGACAACCACAATCAACGCAGAAAAGCATAATCAACCACATAATCAGAATTAAACATGCACTAACATCACACATAAACAAACTCGAACCTTTACTAAATCATAAATCCAACATTCAAATCCAAAAACCGAATAAAAATCGAAACTTTAACACATAATCATCATATTGACCTAGGTAGATCAAGGATCTAGCCTAGAATCATACTAAGAACATCTACACAGAAGTAAATAGCAAGATCCATAGGTTCAAAACATAAAATCAAAGATAAAGTTTGAATCTTTAAACCCTAGAATGCAACTACACAAACCCGGAATCCAAAAGCTTCAATCTTCAGCTTCAATTGACTTCCAAACTCAAAATCGCCTCTTTTTCTTCTCTCAAACGGCTTAGAATCGAACTCCCTCATAATGGCCGTTTAAATCTTTTTAATTTAGAAAATTAGGGTTTTGCGGAAAACGGCCCTCTCGCGTACCGCGAGAGAATGTTTACTGGATCCTCGCGTACCGCGAGGACCAAAATAGTCGGGCGGATTCCTGGAGTTTCCCGCGTACCGCGAGAATTATTACACTCGTCTCTCGCGTACCGCGAGAGACCTAAATTTCAGAAAATTGTCTTTTTATCTTTGGACTTTTCCGGGCTTCGTTTCTTCGCTCGTTTTCTTCACGTATTCTTCATTAATATTCCCGGGCTCCTACAAATAAGACCAACGACTCAAATGTACATAAAATTGACTCAAAACTAATATAAAACTACTTAGAACACATTAAAACAAAGGAATAAAGACGTGTGCTTTCGCACCCTATCACAGACTTACTAAGTCTTCTCACTTTCTTCCCATGAAAGAAACATTCAACATGGATAAGCTTGCATAATTACGTTAATGAAATTGTATCATTACACGGTGTGCCACTATCTATTTTGTCGGATAGAGATAGTAGATTTACTTCTCGATTATGACAAAGTTTCCAAAAAGCTCTAGGTACAAAATTGAATCTTAGCACTGCCTACCATCCTCAAACGGACGGGCAAAGTGAAACAACCATTCAAACCCTTGAAGACATGTTAAGAGCTTGTGTTATTGATCTTGGAGGAAGCTGGGATGACCACTTACCTCTAATGGAATTCTCTTACAATAATAGCTATCATACGAGTATACATGCCGTTCCTTTTGAAGCCTTCTACGGTCGTAAATGTCGAACTCCAATCCGTTGGTCCGAAATAGGAGAAAATCAGTTATTCGGATCTGAAATAGTCCTGGAAACAACTGAGAAAGTTATTCAAATAAAAGATAGATTGAAAGCGGCTTGTGATCGTCAAAAGAGTTATGCTGATAAAAGACAAAAGTCGTTAGAATTCAACGTAGGTGATAACGTTATGTTGAAAGTTTCATCATGAAAAGGCGTTGTAAGATTTGGAAAGAGAGGAAAATTAAGTCGTATATTCGTAGGACCGTTCAAAATCTTGAAAAGAGTTGGGCCTGTGGCCTATCAACTCGAATTACCAGAAGAAATGAATGGAGTACACGATGTATTCCATGTGTAAAATCTATGCAAGTGTTTGGTAGATGAATCTCTAGTAATGCCCCTACAAGATGTAGAGGTAGATGAAAAGTTAAGATTCGTGGAGCAACCTCTGCAAATCGAGGACATGCAGGAAAATAAATTGAAAAGAAAGAAATTGATAATCGTGAAAGTAAAATAGAACTCCAGACGTGGCCATGAGTACACGTGGGAACTGGAGTCTGAAATGAAAAAGAAATATCCTCACTTGTTCGAATGATCTCGAGGACGAGATTAAAACAAGTTAGGGAGGATGTAACACCTGCCACGATAATGTCCAAGATTTGGCTAAGGTACAAACCACAAGGACTACAAATGTAAATAACCTATAGATGAAGGGTCAAAAAGTAGAAATCTTGAAAATTCAACGGTAACGGACCGTCACAGACGGTGATGGACCGTCACAAGACGGTAACGGACCGTCAGAACGGTAACGGTCCGTTACAGGCTGGGCACGCGAACCCTGAAGAAGCGCCACATGTCCAGTGACTCATCTTTGAAATCTGACGCATGGAAACCCTATAACGGACCGTCACGCCTGGTAACGGTTCGCCACGGCCCCTGAGTCACCCTGGTTCGCCACGTATCGCTCCGTAACGGACCGTCACGCCTGGTAACGGTCCGTCACGACCCAAATTGACTAGAGGGAAACACGTGTCTGATGACTCGCGAACCCTAGTTTGGTTACGGACCGTCACCACCCGTAACGGTCCGTCACGGTCTCAGAACTTTCCATATAAATATATGATAGAGTTCATTATAATTCTTCACACCAAAAACATTCTCTCTTCTCAAATTCTGTTCTAGAGCATCCCTATGCAACTCACGACGATCCCGGTCCAACTCCCGCTCGTTGTAGTGCCCGGTGTATGAAGAAACGCTCGTAGAGGTGCCGAAACGTTAGAGAAATCAAATCAAGAAGATAGTCTTTAAGCTTTCGACTTAGAGGCTCATTCCTATAAACCAAGGTGAATACTTTATCTCTCTAAAAACTTGTGTCAAACATTTTATTTACGAAAATGGCCAAATAAAGGTTAAGGGAACAATGCTCAACGTTATTCTATGAACAAAGCATTCAGGCCATAGGTATGCGTAAAACTTGCAAGGGATACACGGATTTCGGGTGAAATTCCTGGATTACGGCCGGTGCTTGTCTTATAACAACTTCGGAGGCAAACCTGTCCATTGTTATAAAACATGACGTCAGTGTATACTGTGATGCGATTGAACAGGACGGGCCTGCTGAATGTGTGGATTGAACATAAAAGTTGTGATTATGAAATTAATACTTGTTTGTGCCAAATGATTTTATCGTCAAGATAATTGTATTTACCGGCGTTCGTGCTGACTTTTTATTTTCAAAATGTTTTCAAGAAATGAATAAACTGAATTAAGATCTGACCCAAGAAAAGATTATGTGAGAGGCTGACATCAGATCTGACATATGAAAAGGATAACTTGCACGTTGGATTCTCAGGCCTCGTGTATAGAAAACCCTAAATGAAAGAAAAGGAGATAGGACTAGGGAATTGATCAACCCTGGATAGTTCTATTTCCGGTGGCTATTGTTGTATTTTATTTCAAACTCTGTTTTGTAATAAAAATAAAAAGGGTATTTAAATCCCTATATTTATAAAAATAAATATAAAACTTTGTCTTACAACTGAGTTTTGATATTTACAAATACAACCCTTGAGATTAAAAGAATATTGAAACGATCCTTTTGAAAAAGACTTCCGTTGTATTTCTAAAAACTCTGAAATCAAAGTTCAAAGGTGATGCCAATCGTGCTCACACACGTCTAGGGGGTGCCTGGGGCGAGGTGTGACAGGTTTAGTATCAGAGCCACAGGTTTTAGCGAATTAGATACTTAGATCTAGTATCTAGGCTTTAACCATAAGTTTATCTATTACTTAAAAATTAAGATAAGAAAACAAGGTAACCTTTTGACCGTTATGTAGTTATCTGAGAAACGGAAGTGTTCTTTCTAAGGAAATAGCGGTGTATAAATCTCCCCTAGACCCATCGCTTTTACCTGGGAACATATCTGTTGGAGGTACTACTCTGGAAAGATAACCATCCTTGTAGAGCTTTAGTTAAGATAAGGATACTAGCTTAAGTATCTAAGTCTTGACCAAAATAAGGTAAGTACTAATATTTTAATATTGTAGATGTATAGAGATAATTCTGTACCTGTTTATTATGACCCCAATCGTCCGATTAAACAAGAATCACATGAGTATCATCCTTTAGGATCTCGAATGAACCCTATCTCTTCACCCTATTATAATGACAATCCATTTTCCATTCTCCCTAATAACAACTCTCCCGATTACCACCCTTAATCTTATAACTCTTCTAGTCAATGGATGGAGGCTGGTTCAAATTTTAGCAACTGGAATACAAATAACCAACAACTGCAAGGAAATAATGAAGCTGAATCAAGTTATATCCAGCAGAATAATTCAACAGAAGAGGATCCATCTTAGGAATCCCACCAATATGAACCTTCTTCTAAAAACCCGAAAGACTATCCGTTTAATAATCCTATTTCAAATAGTTCCGACTATCAATCTTATAATTCTAAAACTCCTACTTTATATGATCCCTATATGTATCCTGAACCTTCATATGATGGCCCTTTCAAAAAGTATTTCCAAACTCCTCCGGAATACCAAAATGTTTATAATGAAATTATGATGGGACTTCGTAAGCCCCCTCCTAAATATGGTTATCAAGAAAGTATGCCCTATTCTCCTATTGAATGTTTAGACCGTTCGTTGGATGATATTGTGGTTCCAAAATACTTTCTTGTTCACCAGTTAAAAAAGCAATACAAGATAAGTCATCATGATCTCTTTACCTTAAAGGAGGGAAAATCTGCCTTCTAGGTATGTCTCTTACAAGAGTATACTGACTTGTACAAGTACTACTTCGTTCACCAGATTGATTAGCATCTTCACTGCCTATCTCAGGCTCCACCTCAATCTATACTTTTTGTATGCCTTTGCCCCTTTAAGTTTCCTGAACTGCTTTATCACTCATCACATGTTTGTATAGCATCGACTCATACATTCTACATTCCTGCTCAAATTTACCCTTGGACTATTACCATCCAATATCCATAGCTTATATCCATCAGGATACCTAATAAACATATAGATTAAAGATCTAGGTTCAAGCTTTCCTTGACTTATGTGAGCTTACACCAATGACCCAAAAACCTTGAGATCACTATAATCTTGTTTCTCACCAGTCTATACCTCCATAGTAGTCTTCATTTTTAGAGCTGTAGAGGGATATCTATTTACCAAATAAGCTGCAGTAGTACTGCCTCTGCCCAAAATCTTTGTGGTAGCCCTGAACTCAGCAGCATACACCTCACTTTCTCCAACCGAGTCATGTTCATTCTTTCCACAAGACTATTCTGTTGTGGGGTACCAAGAATGGTTAGATGTGTAGCAATACCATGTGATTTACAATACTGGTTAAATTCCCCACTACAGAACTCCAATCCATTATATATTCTCAGCTTTTACATTGTTCTACCAATTTGATTCTCCACAAGCACCTTCCATTCTTTAAACTTCCTGAAAGTGTCACTCTTATTTCAAATGACATATACCCACACCCTTCTAGTGTGGTCAGCATGCACATAATCAAGTATCCCTAGTGTAGTATGTTTACTTCTACTAAACTTAACTCTCTTATGTTTCCCCAATATGAAGTCTTCACAAAAACCAAAGTCACAATTCCTAAGTCCACTAACGCCCTTTTATTTTTGCAATTCAACAGGTCTCTTGTGCCATAAAAGGGCTTCATGGCTACCTTCTTTTGAAGCTACTGACACTAACCCATAAATACCATTACCGTCCAACAAATAGGTATTATTATCTTTTCTTCCCGATAACATAACCATAGACCAACATGACTCCCTACATTTTCAAATGTTCCTAATGACAATAAACTTCTCTAAAGATCAAGAATGTACCTTACACTTTTGAGATCCATTTCCATGCCATTATCCATTCTGAAAGTAACAGTACCACTTCCTTGAATCATGCATGGCCTATCATCACTTAATTTTATAGAGTCAAGATCTTCTTCTTTTAGGTCTTTAAAGAACTCATTTAAAAGTGTCATATGGAATGAACAACCTGAATCCATTACTCACTTCCCTTTCACATCACCATTAGACACTATAAGCACCTCTGAGCTTTCATACCCTTCAGATGCTTCATCTTATGTATTATAGGCATTATAATTCTTGTGTACATTTGATTCACCTCTCTTTTCAAGTGTTTCTCATATCCACGCACTAAGCACTTCCTCATGAATCAAGGATTTGGACCTTGAAATATTTTTGAATCTTTTATTCATTTGATCAGGGCTACTTTCACCGCCAAACCTTCTCCACCATCTTATTTAGAATATATCATCTTCTTTAACTCTTTTGAATTCAAGGCAGCCAACATATCTTCCATGGTTAGAGTTTCTCTTTCATATATTAAAGTATCTACAGAATATTCATAGGACTGTGGCGGTGAGGCTATGAAAATAATAGTCTGGTCTTCACATTCCAACCAATTTCTATATTCTCAAGATCCATGACTAGCTTGTTGAACTCATCTGCGTGATCTTAAATTGACTTCCCTGAATTCATTCGAAAAATGTACAAGCACTTCTTGAGATACAACCGATTAGCAAGCGACTTGGTCATGTGTAATGACTCCAACTTCGACCATATACCGACTGAAGTTGATTCTTTCGATACTTCTCTTAACACTCTATCTCACAAGCTTAGAATAATTGCACAGTGCGCTCTCTCAAGAGTATCCTTCTTCTCCTTATTAGTCATCGCTTCCGGAATACTAGCTTCGACCAATAATGCATCGCTAACCCCTTGATGAATTAACAAAACCCTCATATTCAATCGCCAAAGGCTAAAATCATTTTTGCCATCAAATTTCTCTAGATCAAACTTCGTGGACATCAATTCGATCTCTGATTAGGACCAATTGTCGCCTCTCTCTCAATCAGGCTCTCACCAAGATGTGATACCAATTGTTACAAATGAACACTAAGAAACAAGTTGGAGGGGTGTATTGGTCGGTGGAAAAAAGCCACTGACACTTGTGATTAAGATGTATAATAATTTTATGTGAAAATTCCCAAAATGTAACATTAAACAAACAAAGAAAAGTCAACTCCACCAAAATGAACATCATTTTTTGCCGAGATACTACCAAAACTCAACGACTTCGCCAATGTCACCTGTCTTGGCCCTTTAACGTACACGTGTAATTTTCGACGGAAAATTTAAAATACTTGACAAAATCGCCGAAACATGTTTTCGTCGAGTTTTATAAATGTTTCGGCGTTCAAAAACTTGTTGGGCTCGCCGAGTTTTAAAAAAATCAGGGCGAAACGCCGAGTTTTAAACAAATTCGGGCGAAAAAAATTCGCGCGAAACGCGGAGTTTTTTAAAAAACCGGGCAAAAAATTATTATGGGCGAAACGCCGAGTTTTAAAAAAATCTGGGCGAAACGCCGAGTTTTTATATGAATCCGGGCCCGACAAGTTTCTGAACGCCGAAACATTTTTAAAACTCGACGAAAACATGTTTCGGCGATTTTGTCGAGTTTTTTAATTTTTCCGTCAAAAATGACACGTGTACGTTAAAGGGCCAAGACACGTGACATCGGCGAAGTCGCCGAGTTTTGGTAGTATCTCAGCGAAAAATTATGTTTATTTTAGGGTAGTTGACTCTTCTTTGTTTGTTTTTGGGAAACCCTTTTTGAAAATGTTAATTCTAGGAATTTTCTCTAATTATTCATGAAGTCATCGAGACGATGGTAACCGGCTTTGACTAATATTTGGTATGAATGTTATACTAAAATATATTTTTGATTGTTTTTCAAAGTTTTAGTTATGGTTTTTATTTAACCTTGCGGTTGACAAAGCAGCAGTTTCAAATAACAAATTCATGATTTCCTTTTTCTTTTTGTTTTTTTTGTCAAGCCACCCTTAGTATTTGATGCCTTAATAATTAATAAAATATGATCAACTTATTGAGATGCACTACTATATATGTCCACATGTTTCCTTGAGGTTTTAGAGCACAACACATTTGCTAGCTAGTAAAATCATGGAAATCTTTTCATCCTTACAAACTCTTCTCCTCTCTTTGTTTTTATGCATCATTTTTATGATTTTTATGTATGTGAAACATATTTCATTTGATACCAAGAATAGGAAAATCATACCACCATCTCCACGAAAACTTCCAATAATCGGAAACTTCCACCAACTCGGCTCAAGCCCTAATCGCAACCTCCAAATAATGTCCCAAAAATACGGTCCAGTCATGCTCCTTCACCTTGGCAGCATCCCCACACTTGTAGCATCCTCTGCTGAAGCAGCCCAAGAGATCATGAAAACCCATGATCTCTCATTTTGTTCTAGACCAATCTTAACTATGCCCAAAATAATGCTCTATGGCTCTAAGGGCGTATCTTTTTCTCCTTATGGGGAATACTGGAGGCAGTTGAAGAGCATCATGGTACTCAAGCTTCTAAGCAATACACGAGTTAAGTCGTACCAAAAAGTGAGAGAAAACGAGATAGATCATATGATTCATCAGGTGCTTGGAGGAAGTTGTGGGACTACAGTTGATATGGGGTTGATGTTTGGTTCACTAACAAATAACATAATTAGTAGGGTTGCCCTCGGAAGGAAGCTTGAGGGATTAAAGCACACAAACTTAGTGAGAAGGTATGTGGATACGTTTACTGTGTTTAGTGTTGGCAGTTATATTCCATGGTTATCATGGGTGGATCAAGTCATTGGTTCATTAGGAAGAGCAGAGAAAATAGCTAAAGAAGTTGACGAGTTTCTTGAAAGAATTATTGAAGAACATGTAAATAATGAAAAAGGGGAGGATTGTCAAAGTGATGAAGGGGAAGACTTCGTTGACATTTTACTAGATATGCAAAAAGATAACACAACCGGCTTTACACTTCACAGAGATTCCCTTAAAGCTGTCATCTTGGTATGATTTCTCCTTTCTTTAATATCATAAACTTTACTATCCATCTTCCATCTATTTTTCTTTAACTAATGTATATCAGACTCAAAACAACTATGATTGAGAAGATGTGATATGTTAGGTAACTCAAAATTAACGAATGAATGAATCAATAATTTCCTAAATCAGACTCCATTGTTGGAAATCGGACACAAAATTTGATCTCAACTAAGATCGACTCTTTCTGTGTATTATAATTCTTGACTTCCAATTTACATAGACCATAACCATCTATTTATAATAAATAAACCATACTAATCCTACTCTCAATTATAATCTAATATAACTCCAACAAACTAATAGATAAATATAACTTTATCTAAACATTCAAACTATTAATTAAATACTGATTAATTAACTAGTTCCGGATCACCCCTTCAACTTTCACGTTCTTTCAAACCGACCCCTCTTTCTGTCGTAAAATCAAGATTAACTCATTCATCCATTACATTGATGCAGCAGATATATATGAGATTTAAGCATTCATATTGTAGTTTCACAATGCATTCAAGAAGTATTTGTAATAATGAAACATCTAGTTCATTTTTTGTAGTCTTATACATGCAAATATGAATAAACTTAAAACCATCAAAGATTGTGTTCCTTGTAGGAGGCGTTTTTAGCTGGAACTGAAACCACGCAAACAAGTCTAGTGTGGGCATTGAGTGAGCTAATAAAAAACCCAAGAGTAATGAATAAGCTCCGACGAGAATTAACAGAAATAGCACAAGGAAAAGCCATGATTTCCGAGGACGATTTGGAAAGAATGCCCTATCTTAAAGCTGTCATAAAAGAGTCTTTGCGATTGCATACTCCAGTCCCACTTCTTCTTCCCCGAAAATCAATACAAGATGTAAAACTATTGGGGTATGATATTGCATTAGCAAATATCGTTTAGGCAATAGGAAGAGATCCTGCCTTGTGGGAAGAATCAAATGAGTTTAGGCCTGAAAGGTTCTTGAACAATTCTGTTAACTATCAAGGGTTTCAATTTGATTGGCTTCCATTCGGTGCTGGCCGAAGATCATGCCCAGGTATTCAATTTAGTGTACATGTTATCGAGCTTGCATTAGCAAATATCGTTTATAAATTTGATATGGTGTTACCATATGGGATAAAAAATGAGGATCTAGACATGACTGAGGCATTTGGTATTACAATCCAAAGGAAGTCCTCTCTCTTAGTCTCGGTGACTCCTCGGTTCTAGTACTGGTGTCTGTTCTTTCCGTAATGCAAAACTTGTTGTATGTGTTATCGACTCAATAAATAACAGTTATCATCTTATATTTGACTTTCATTTGCTATAGTCGACTTTGTAAACAATACGAATTATTTTGTTTACAATGATACATTCAAGTGAATGATTGGTTGTTTTGAATACAAATTGTATTTGGTTTTACTTTTAGCCTATAACATCTAAACACAGCTTAAAATTTTAAACCATTATTAAACCTAATAAAAAAACTTGTCAGGGTTCTAGATAACAATTATTGTTAGTCAAAAATACAAAAGAGAAAACTAGACGAAGAATTAAAAAATGCTCAAGCCAGGACTCTAAATAACAATTATCGTCGTATAAATGAATTTTTTTAGACGTCTATTTTTTCCAGGCGTCCGGAATCTTAGGGACGTACGACCCTGAATACAATCCATCTCTTTTTTTTTTTTGTAAAACTACTTTCTTATATTATCAAAACTAGGTTAGAATTTCGTGCATTACACGGGTTGTATATTGAAAACGATATAACTTTATAAATTTGTAAATATATCATAACTTGTCAGACTATTATGATCGTATAACTTGTAAGACTATTATGATCGTCTCGATATATATCAAGTGGAAATGTGTGTATATAACAAATTAGTATTTTTCTTTAATTAGTTATATTTTGATTTCTTATTATAGGATTAGGTTCATGTAAAAAACATTCTAATTCTAAGAAAGGTGAGAAAGATTTAGGGCCCTTAGATCAAATTGTAGTAAAATATTTAATGGTTGAGATTAAATTGTAGGAAAAAAATTTGTTGTAAGGGTATTTTAGTCTTAGCCACTTTTGTTGACTTTTTATCAAATTCCCCCTCATTTTAAAACGTTCATAACTTTTACATACGACATTTTTTTTTCAAAAAAATTACACCATAAAAACGAGCGTTTTTTTTATCTTTAAAACGAGTATAGTGTCATTATAAACAAAAAACGTTTTTTTTTACGTTTTCCAGCTCATTGTGTAATTAGTCAGGTCAATGTGTAATACAATTTTATTGTGTAATACAATTTCAATGTGTAATACAATTTCATTGTGTAATACAAGTTTATTGTGTAATACAAGTTCATTGTGTAATACAAGTTTATTGTGCTATATGTATTTATCATTGTGTTTTACGTTTTTCAGCTCATTGTGTAATTAGTCAGGTCAATGTGTAATACAATTTCATTGTGTAATACAAGTTTATTGTGTAATACAAGTTCATTGTGTAATACAAGTTCATTGTGTTATATGTATTTATCATTGTGTTTTACGTTTTCCAGCTCATTGTGTAATTAGTCAGATCAATGTGTAATACAATTTTATTGTGTAATACAATTTCATTGTGTAATAAAAGTTCATTGTGTAATACAAGTTCATTGTGTTATATGTATTTATCATTGTGTTTTACGTTTTTTAGCTCATTGTGTAATTAGTCAGGTCAATGTGTAATACAATTTTATTGTGTAATACAATTTCATTGTGTAATACAACTTCATTGTGTTATATGTATTTATCATTGTGTTTTACGATTTTCAGCTCATTGTGTAATTAGTCAGATCAATGTGTAATACAATTTTATTGTGTAATACAATTTCATTGTGTAGTACAATTTCATTGTGTAATACAAGTTCATTGTGTAATACAAGTTCATTGTGTAATACAAGTTCATTGTGTTATATGTATTTATCATTGTGTTTTACGTTTTCCAGCTCATTATATAATTAGTCAGGTCAATGTGTAATACAATTTTATTGTGTAATACAATTTCATTGTTTAATACAAGTTTATTGTGTAATACAAGTTCATTGTGTTATATGTATTTATCATTGTGTTTTACAATTTCCAGCTCATTTTGTAATTAGTTAGATCAATGTGTAATACAATTTTATTGTGTAATACAATTTCATTGTGTAATACAATTTCATTGTGTAATACAAGTTCATTGTGTTATATGTATTTATCATTGTGTTTTACGTTTTCCAGCTCATTGTGTAATTAGTCAGGTCAATGTGTAATACAATTTTATTGTATAATACCACGCCTGTACATTGTGTAATATCTGGTCATTGTGTAATTAGTCAGGTCATTGTGTAATACGAATTCATTGTTTAATACAACTTCATTGTGTAATTAGTCAGGTCATTGTGTAATACGAGTTCATTGTTTAATACAACTTCATTGTGTAATACAAGTTTATTGTGTAATTAGTCAGGTCATTGTGTAATACAAGTTTATTGTGTAATTAGTCAGGTCATTGTCTAATACAAGTTATTGTGTAATACAAGTTCATTGTGTAATACCACGTCTGGTCATTGTGTAATATATGGTCATTGTGTAATTAGTCAGGTCATTGTGTAATACAAGTTTATTGTGTAATTAGTCAGGTCATTGTGTAATACAAGTTCATTGTGTAATTAGTTAGGTCATTGTGTAATACAACTTTATTGTGTAATACAAGTTAATTGTGTAATACAAGTTCATTGTGTAATACAAGTTCATTGTGTAATACCACGTCTGGTCATTATGTAATATTTGGTCATTTTGTAATTAGTCAGGTCATTGTGCAATACAAGTTCATTGTGTAATTAGTCAAGTTATTGTGTAATAGAAGTTCATTGTGTAATTAGTTAGTTCATTGTGTAATACAACTTCATTGTGTAATACACAATGACCATTATGCCCTCTCATTTAAAAACAATAAAAGTACACATGTCAAGGCCATAATATTTCTTACCATTTTTATTTTTAAAACGTTTTTTACTATAACCTAACCCGATACAAGAAATTATTGTTTTATTCAATAAAAATAAAAGAACATTAAAATATTAGATTCATAGTTGTAATTAATAAAAAACAAAAAATAAATTAAAAAGGAGAGATTTTTTAGAGACAGAGAGGTGTAGAAAAAAGACAAACATAGAAAACGACAAAATTAAAATCTTATGCAACATACACTTGTAATATATGCATTATCTCTTACCACACTGGTGGCACGATAATACTCTAGTGGTCCGTCAGTAATTCAAATTTGTCGTTAAAAAAAAAATACAATAGAATATTAGACATTTTACCTAGTTTTTTGTGCTAGAGATAACGTATGTGCTGAAACCCAAAGTTCACTACAAGAATTTGTACTTATAGCAATGACGCATATAGCAAAGACTTTTGTCATTGCTATAAATAGGGATATAGCAATAACATGTCGTTGCTATAGTTTTTTTCATGATTTTGACCTCTTTTTGTGGTGGGAAAATTTGCCGCCATTTTGAAACCCTATAGCCATGATAAGTCGTTGCTATAGATTAGATATATATTTTTTTCCTTTTATTTTATTCTTGATTAATAAAAAACTAAACCTAAAAGATCAATTTAACCTATAGCCACGACAAGTCGTTGCTATAGGTTAAATACGTAATTTTTTTCCTATTCTTGATTAATAAAAAGAGAAGCCCAAAAGATCAATTTAACCTATAGCAACGACAAGTCGGCTATATGTTAAATACATTTTTTTTTCTTTTATTCTTGATTAATAAAAAAGAAAACCTAAAAAGTCAATTTCACCTATAGCCACGAGAAGTCGTTGCTATAGGTTAAACACATATTTTTTTGCTATTCTTTTATTCTTGATTAATAAAAAAGAGAAACCCAAAAAACTAATTTAACCTATTGCAACGATTTGTCGTTGTCGTTGCTATATGTTAAATTAATTTTTTAGGCTTCTCTTTTTATTAATCAAAAATAAAAGAATAGGAAAAAAATATATGTGTTTAACCTATAGCAACGACTTGTCGTGGCTTTAGGTGAAATTGATTTTTTTAATAAAAAGAAAAACCTAAAAAATCAATTTCACCTATAGCCACGACAAGTCGTTGCTAACTTGCTATAGGTTACACACACATTTTTTTTAATTTTCATTTATTACGAAAATTGCGGAATAGGTGCGCGGGGGGGGGGGGTGAGGGAGGGAGTAACTCGCCAAATTTAAGTTACATAATCACATACATAATGTGTCAAATGCCTAATGCCATAATCACACAAGTTTACCAAGTTAGAATACCAAGCGCATAATCTACCATGGTCAAATTCAAGTTACATAATTACATACATAATGTACCAACTTAGGTGGTGCAGTCGAGTGTCGTACTGATAAAGGTGGCTACTGAGGAATGAGGGTGATTAACATAAGAAGTCCTGAGTCGGTGATTAATATTTAAATTGTCATTGATATCCTCGGTAACCCATCTATGCGTTGGCGTAGTAATTTGTAAGGGATATATATTTTTTTACTACATGGAGAAGCTGAGATTCAACTTGTTTCCCATTGGCATCATAGACTACAATATTCTCACTCACAACCTGCTAATTATAACATATACGACATAAGATTTATACTAAAACCATATGACTAATATATATATAATATAAAAAAAGAAAAATAAATGGAACGCCATAATATAATACTTAGTGTCATATCTCTTCAGTACTAGAAAACTGATAGGTTTGACATTGAAAATACGTCCCAAATTACTAATTCCAACGCCATTCCAACACAATGTGCTTGTCAGAAAAACCTTCGTCGGAAGTGCCTTTGCGACACAATTCCGACGCTTAATCTCGTTGCAAATTTTGACGAGACGGTAGAGTTCGACAAGACGGAAGTGTCTAAAATCTAAACCCTAAAAGCTAAGATGATAGAGTTCGACGAGACGGTTCCAACGCTGCTGGAATGAGCTCAATCGGAGTTCGTTTGATAACGTTTTTTAAGATTTTTATCATTTTTAGGTCTTTTTAGTGAAAAACCATTTATTATTTAAATCTCCCATATATATATATAGGGGAAGGTTCCTCTAAGAAGTGGTTTTTCGCTAAGAAACGCTAAGAAGTGGGTCAAACGAACTCCGATTGAGCTCATTCGAGCGGCGTTGGAACCGTCTCATCGAACTCTAATCCGGACCCAAAAACCTAAACCCCCCTCTGTCACACCCCAACCGACGGCGGAATCATCGGGGCAGGACATGTAGACTGTTCATGAGCACAAGGTTGACTAGATTGTAATATATTAAATCCATTTCCATTCAAACAAACATGAAACAAGTTCAAAGTACATAATGAAATACAATTTGTCTTTGATTTAATATTAACTAGGTCCAAAGCCTATGTGTAGCATGTCTTGATCTAGCTCATATGAAAGCACCTGAAACATGAATAAAATAAAGTCAACTAAAAAGTTGGTGAGTATAACACAGGTTTGTATATGGATAGTATATAGTTTGTAAAACAAATCCTTACATAACATGATAAATAAGGCATTTATGGGGAGCAGCTATTGTGTAACCAAGTACAATCAAACCTTTGTAACTAGCATGCAAAATTGTGTTGTCGGTATCAATCACCTCAACAAGGTGGGTTTGTCAGACTCAATAGATCTATCATTGAAAACCATCGGCTTGAATAGTTAATGATTGCACATAATCGCATACAAAAGTTAGCACAACTAGCACTCGGGAATAAAGCTCAAATTTGCACACATGAATGTAAATAGGATTTGTACTTGTATTGTTTGTGTAAATGTAAACATGTAATTTGTATATAGTTCATGTTTCACCCCAAAAGTGTAAAAGAGTAAAAGGGGCTATGAAATACTCACTTGATTCGAAGGCGTAGCTAACACGAGATACTAGAAAGTAATGTGATCCTTGTATCGCACAACGTTAACCTAGAGTGTAATGTATATTGCATTAATAATGCACAATAGTCTAAGTCTAAGTCTAAGGTTGAATTGGATAAAGTTAGTGATTGGTACTTGAAAGTATTGTATAAACGGAAGATTTAAAATGAATATTTTTACAACATTTTGAATAAGGTTTGAGTTTGGAATAATTAAATAAGTAAATTAATTAATTATTGTTTATGAGAATAATGTAAGTATTAGATGTAATTAAGTATAACTAAATAAATGTTTTTGTTTAATTATAAATCAAATAAGTAATTATTACCTTATTCATCTATTTATAAAATGTAACTTAGACATTAAAATATTATTTAAGTGTAGGGTCTATAATTTAAAGGTTGAAACTTTAATTAAATAATTTTCATTTATTTTAAGATTAAATACTTGATCTTTTTAAATAAAGATAATACGCATTTTTATAAATTCGACTATTTTTATTTTGAAAATTAACTTGAAATACTAATTGTTTAAAAATATAGAAATTTTAAGGATTCTGTGAACACACACGACTGTGCCTAGACAGGGCACGATCGTGCTCGGGCCACGGGCGCGACCGCGCTAGTCAGGGCGCGACTGTGTTGATCAACAGAGGACATAGCTAGACAAATCACTAGGCACGACCGTGCCTTGTACAGGCACGACCGTGTCTATGCTTCAGGGGCACGATCAAGTCTAGCCAACGAGCATGACTGGGTCTGAGCAGGAGGAACGACTGCGCTGGAAGTCGGCACGACCGCGTCTCCCGAGGCACGACCGCGCTAGATGATTAGCGCGACCGTGTCTCTTTCAAAACAGAAACAAATTGATTGATCCTTATATTGATGGTGTCAGAATTGATAGGGCTTTCATTCACAAGGTCATTAAAAGTCTTTTGGTGTAGACTAATCGTGTTTAAAACATGTTTAGGACCAGATTCGATTAAACTATTTTGAATGAAAATATGGTTTCTAGTTCGAGTAGATTTTGATATTGAATGCCCAAATTAGATTGGGGCTATTGATCTATAGAATAAATATAAGGTTTAGAAGATTTCAATTACCCTGTACGATGATGGATTGGTAGCTTACGGTAGGAAGGAGTTCCGGCGTGACGAATTTGGTCTCCGGCGTCTCCTTCTGCAATTCCGGCTAAACCAGTGTACTCGCGAGTTTCAATGAGGATCGATGGTGCAATGGATTGAGGAAACTTCACTTCAGAATATAAGAATCTCGGTTCAAACGGAGGGAGGTTTATGTATGTCCAGATTTAATCGTAAGTCACTGATATGATCGATTTAACACATACACAGGCGGAAACTGTGTATATGGAGGTGAAACTGATAAACGAAACAGTGATGGTGAAGATAACCAGCTAACCACAGTATGAATCAACAATAAAAGGGTATGAAAATGTAAGAACACAGTGAATAAACAACTGCAGATTGTATTGATTCAAGCAAAATGTGAAAGAGAAAGTTTCAGGGTTACAGCCGCTACTCACACCCTAAACAATCTCAAACTAGGCTATTTATAGTAGTGACAGGTATCGAAACTATGGTCAATCGAAACTACTAGTTTCGATTGACCATTTACAAATGATACTTAGATTTGTCGAAACTACCATCTATCGAAACTACTAGTTTCGATTGAACAGACTCAATCGAAACTAAGTAGTTTCGATGGCCCAGACTTAACTAATTATAGAAAACTGAAATTACAATAATGAAATGACAGTAAGTAAACTAGTCTAAAAGTGTTTAAACATACAATAAATGACAACAGCTTATACAAAATATATAACTCTACAATCTCCCCCTAAGCTGTTGCATTACTGTCTTCAGCTCTTCTTCAAGCAGCTGGTCTTTCAGATGTCCTTGGAATGAAAGGTTTGACATGGAGAGAGACAATCCTTTGATAGGCCTTCGCATCAGCTTTATCTTCATCGCTGTAAGCCTGAATGTGATTCTGGAAAAGTACTTCTAGATCTTCCGGTTGAAATTTTAACAGCTCCATTGGATCAAAGATGGTGATGTCTTCCTTGCCCTCACATTCAATAACTGCACTGCCAATGACTGGGTTATAGAACCACTTTCTGAAAGTTTGTAGCTGGACAGGTACAGATTTTGGAATAGTGATAGTCTTGTGTGTTTGGGCAGGCTTGTATCTTAGGAACACATATGGCTTTTTAGTTTTAGGATGAAACCTAGTCTTTGAGATCTTCTTCTGAGTTTTCCTAGGCTTCATTCCTTTGAAATCATTGTTGACTTGAGAATGTAGAAACTTCTCAAAGTCATAAGCCATCATGACCTTCCCAGGGTTTTGAAGTGGAAGTTTTGCTAAATCCCTGAGGTCATAGAAAGGAAGGGTTTGGAAGTCAGTCATATTTTTGAAGTGCTGAACTCCCCCTCTAAATCTCCTGATGATAAAGAGCTTCCTTTCTGCATCGTATTTCCATCCAATTGGAGGCCTTTTCAGTTCTTGATGCTCGGCTATCCATTCATAGGTTTGAGGAGTCTCTTCCTGAATGATCTTTTTAAACCAAGACTTCCTTGAAACAGGAGGTTCAGGTGCAGTTGAAGGTTGATCTTGTGCTGGAGTTGTTTCAGATACTGGAATGGTTGATTCAGGAATGATATCTTTGATGTGGTTAATCTGAACATCTTCTTCATCTGATAGTGTTTGAATCTCATCACATTCTTCAGTAAAATATCTTGTTCGTTCAGTCTCCTTTTCTTCACTGGTTAGAATTTCTGGATGAAGGTCATTATAGCCAAAGTTTTCAATGTCATCTAGAAGAGCATTCAGCTCATCATCAGATGGTATATCTTCTTCATCCAGAATGATAGTTTCAATATCAGGCATAGCTCCCTTCCTTCTTCTCCTTGCTTCTCTTCTTTCACTAGCTGAGGGAAGGTCAGACTCTATCTCCTCAACCTTTACTTCAACAGACTCATTTGTCTTGGTACCGTGACCGGTATACATAATTAATGTAGATTCAGGATTAGTGACAAAGGCTGGAGACGATGGTTCAACTTCTGATGTAGTCTCCCCCTGTCCTGTTAAGGTGGTTGGCTGTTGAGGTGTAGGTTTGAGTATTGAGTCTTTGAGCTGCTTAACTGTTTCAACTAAGGCTTTGAAATCTTCTTGTTGCTTTGTTATCAGCTTTTGTTGAGTTTTCAGCTGAGTCTGCTGAATATCTATTTGAGTATGTAAGCCTCCAACCTTCAGCTTTAAGTCTTTGACTTCCTCCTTAACTTCATTCAAATTGGACTTCAATTCTTCAATCTCTGTATCTTTCTTTTGAAGATTATCTTGAAGTCTTTTCATTTCAAGACTTAGAGTCTTGACTCTCGGTAAAGGAGAGGTTGAACCATGAAGTGGTGAGGTGGGAGGAGTATGGATGGGTGATTGTTGTGGAGAAGTAGGAGGTGTAGGTATGGGTGCCTGTTGTGGAGAGGTAGGTGGAGTTGGATGTGGGGATGGTTCTGGAGTAGTGAATGATGAATCTGACGAGGATGACAAATCCTCCAATCCAGTCTTTATCCTTTTAGCTCTATGGTCCTCCTCTTCAAAATCAGACCCTGATTCAATTTGCCTTTTAGAGGAAGATGCAAGTTGCTCTTTTCTATCATCTGAATCAGATTTGTAATAGTCTGATCCATAGATCCCTACATCAAGAGTCCCACTTGACTCTGCAGCTTCTACTTCAACCTCCTGTACATCAGCTTCAGCAATGACTGCTGGCTCTTGAACTACTTGCATTTCTTCAACAAAGGGGGCCTCTATCACAGGCTCAAGAATTTGCTGTTCTTCTTCTTGTACAACAGGAATGTCTATTTCGATTTCAGCTTCCAGCTCTTCATCTGATGATAAGTTTTCTTCTTCAAGGTCAGGATCAATGTCAGGAATGAACTCTTCTTCTTCTTCTCCAATGACATGACCAAACAGGGGAATGTCAGCTATCGCACTGTTGGTCCTTTTGCTGGTGCTTTTCATGTAGCTGAGAGTTTTGGCTATCATGTTATCAAAAACAAAAGTGTTTCCACCTTGTTGAATCTCTGGAAGAAGATGATTGATGATAATTTGTAGAAATCTAGGATGTGCTAGAAATTTCTCCTTTACTGCTCCTGTTAAGTTATACTTTAGCTGAGTGAATATGAAACCAGAAAAGTTGTAGTCTCTTCCCTTTGTTAATCCCAAAATAGCTGATCCCAGAGTACTGTTAGCTGAATCAAAACCCCCTTTCCTTATTGATAGGCAGTGAATAAACACATGCACTATATATCTCCAATGGCTAGGTAAAGAGTTCTTGATTATTTGACCATTCTTAAACTCATCAGGATGACCCATTCTTCTAAAGCATTCTTTCACATAGAAGATTGGGAACTCAACGGGTGCTTCTGGATTGTCATTTAACTGCAGTGCTTCTCTAACTGTGTCTTCAGAAAATAATACTTCTTGGCCATGTACGGTTGCCCTAATGTGCTGCACATTATCAACTGTTATTATCTCAGCAGTTTCCCAGAATTGTCTTATAGTTGCTTCAAAAACCGGCAGGTTGTGGCTGATGGCAAAACTTATGTTGGAGTTTGCCAGAAAATTTAAGACAGGAATAAATTCAGCAGCTTTTGGATCATTACTATTAAGGAATGCACAGACATTGTGCCTCTTTACGAATACGAGATCCATACCTGTAAAATTCATCAATGAGTAAAGGTTCTGAATATCGAAACTAAGTATTCCAACACTTAAAAAAAAAAAAAACAGAAATCCTTACTGTCGAAACTAAGTAGTTTCGATAGAGATGAACTTATCGAAACTAACTAGTTTCGATAGAAGCAATAAGCTTTGATCAACACTTGTAGAAACTCTTAAATCAACACTGTCGAAACTAAGTAGTTTCGATAGAGATGAATTTATCGAAACTAACTAGTTTCGATAGGGTCAATGAGCTTTGATCAACACTTATAAAAATTCTGAAATCAACAATGTCGAAACTAAGTAGTTTCGATAGAGATGAACTTATCGAAACTAGTAGTTTCGATAGAGAGATTAGGTCAAGTTTGGGTGTCGAAACCAGTAGTTTTGATTAAAAAAAAACTTTTGAAAACTTTTTGAAGGAGTTGAACTTCTTTATCGAAACTAACTAGTTTTGAAACCCAAACCCCCTATTGATTCATTATACTCAGACAATATAAACAATCAAATGAAAGGTTTTATAGTGGCCTGTGAATGACGGATATTCGTCTTACCGAAAGCGAGTATGATTTCTGCAAGAATACACATAAAAAGTGAGTTCTCAGATGATAAAGATGTATGCAAACACGGATACGACTGAGATTATGAAGATTCAGTCGAACTGATTTTTGAAATTTTGAAACTCTAGGTCTGTTGATTCGCAAGAATCATTCAAATGAAATAGTGACTTTACCTGATGATGGAGACGCTGGTGACTACGGGAAAATCAGGTGAATAATCACTGATATCTTGCAACTCAGACCAAGGCTTGATAGGTTTGTAAGAGGCGGAGAAGATGAATAGGGTTTGCGAAAAAGACGAGTGAATAAGAAGTGAAGGGAGGGATTCATTTATGCAGGCGTTTAAATTGCGAGGAACAAAAGACAAAAATGCCCCTGTCGAAACAACTAGTTTCGATAGGGCAAACTAGTTTCGATATTTACAGAGAAGTTTCGATAGAGCAAACTAGTTTCGATATTTACATAGTAGTTTCGATAGGGCAAACTAGTTTCGATATTTACAGAGTAGTTTCGATAGAGCAAACTAGTTTCGATAGAGCAAACTAGTTTCGATATTTACATAGTAACAGAAATAAAACTAACATATATACACAAGATATTTACATTTTTTCTTCTTGAAAAAGATCCAACATGAGATCAGATCTGGTCAGTCTCTTGAAACACTTCCTTTTGCAATTAACTACTGTGAGTCCCTGAAGATAGCTGATATTTGTGTAAAGTAAACCCGAACATTTGTTTGTATTTTGATTTCATGTGATTAAAAGGTACCATTTAAGCACTATACAAGGTGTACCCCACATATTAAAATAAAATGATTTTGAAAACCTATCAATCCTCAAGAAGTACCCACCTTCATCCTATCATCTCTTTCTGATTAACCAAGGTACCGTCTTAGTAATGTCAAAGTACCACCAAAATAAAATAATATATCCAAGTGGATTTGAAAATTTAAAATAAAAAATATCCAAGTAGATATTAAAAAGGTACGAGCATTCTAGATCTTTGCGTAAGCAAAACAGAAGAAGTCGTAAAATTATCCAAGCGGATAGAAAAATGTTGAACACCCGAGATCTTTGCGTAAGCAAAACAGATGGGGTCAAATCATCCAAGTGGATGGGAAAAGGATGAGCACCCGAGATCTTTGCGTAAGCAAAACATACGGGGTCATCGGTGGTAAATATCGTTATATTGACGGTCACTTGGCGTATGAATAGGAATCCAATACGTAAGTCTGTATCTGATTGAATTGGTTTTCTTAGATATAAAAATGGGTTAGATGTTTCAATAATGGGTTCAAACACACAAGTATGAGATATATATTAGAGTTTTCACACTACTTACAAGTTTTAACCATATGTCGGGCCTACCAGCTATACCTCAGTAAACACCGTCGCTTTTGGTCCATTCCATGTCCAAGAGATGAGATCAGACACTATCATTTCTCAAAGGTCAGATACAATTCTTCCTGCAACTCAAAACCACTTGTAAGATTATATACACAACAATTCTTTTCAATATAATATTTCTTAAGATTATATACACAGCAATTCTTTTCAATATGATATTTTCAGCAATTCTTTTCAATATAATATTTCTCCCCCAAAAGATTTGCGTAAAAACTGTTCATAAAAATAAAATCTTTTTGGAATTTTCTTTGACAAGTAAACAGAATAAAAATAAAATAAAAAATAAAAATAAAAAATACTATTCACAATTTACTGAAAGTTGATCATTCCAAGCATCTCCACCAGTTGGGCGAATCTGGTAGAGTCAAAAGCCTTTGTGAAGATGTCTGCGGTTTGTTTGTGAGTTTTGACTTCAACAATTTGAATATGCTTCTTTTCAACACAGTCACGGATAAAGTGATGTTTGATTTCAATGTGTTTGGTTTTGGAATGCTGAACTGGGTTTTTGGTGATATGAGGAACGACGGTGTTGTTACATAGAATGGGTGTCTCAAGGAATGTGATCCCATAGTCAAGCATCTGATGGTGTATCCATCTGACTTGGGAACAACAGAGGGCTGCGGCAATGTATTCGGCTTCGGCGGTGGATTGGGAAACGGTGGACTGTTTCTTACATTGCCATGAGACAAGGCGGTTGCCAAGGAATTGACAACCTCCAGAAGTGGATTTTCGGTCTAAGTTTCAACCCCCGTAGTCTGAGTCTGAATAAGCCACAAGATCAAACAAGTTAGTTTTAGGATACCACAGACCCAATTTTGGCTTATATTTTAAATATCTCAAAATACGTTTTACAGCAGATAAATGAGAGAGTTTAGGATTAGCCTGAAAACGTGCAAATAAGCACACTGCAAACATGATGTCTGGTCTGCTGGCCGTGAGATAAATGAGCGAGCCTATCATAGAGCGATATAGATGTTGATCAACGCTCTCACCATCCACATCAGGAGTCAAACAATGACGAACTTCCACAAGAGTTTTTATAGGATGGGAATCAGCCATTTTGAACTTGGTCAAGATTTCTTTGATATATTTTTCTTGATGGATAAGGATTCCGGACTCAGACTGATCAACTTGTAGTCCCAAAAAGAACTTAATTTCCCCCATGGAGCTCATCTCAAACTTAGATCGCATCACTTCTTCAAATTCTTTGAAGAGACGTGGATTTGTAGAACCAAAAATGATATCATCCACATAAATTTGCACCATGATTGTATCCTTGTCATCCTTCCGTTTGAACAAAGTTTGGTCAATTGCTCCTCGTGTGAAACCATTCTCAAGCAAATGCTTTGATAAAGTTTCATACCACGCACGAGGTGCTTGGTGAAGACCGTACAATGCTTTGTCTAACTTGTAAACATGGTCTGGAAAATTTGGATCAATGGAACCCGGCGGCTGCTTGACATATACTTCCTCTTGAACTTTGCCATACAAAAATGCGCTTTTGACATCCATTTGATGGACAGTGAAGTCCATGTAGGCTGCATAGGCGAGAAACATTCTGATGGCTTCCAAGCGAGCCACTGGTGCAAAGACTTCTTCGTAATCAATCCATTCTTCTTGATAGAAACCTTGAACCACCAGACGAGCTTTGTTTCGAATCACAGTGCCGCCTTCATCCTTTTTGTTGCGAAAAACCCAACGAGTACCGATTGGAACTTTGTTCTTGGGTAGATCCACCAAATTCCACACATGTAACTTTGAGAATTGCTGTAGCTCTTCCTGCATTGCTTCCACCCAGCTGTTTTCTAGTAGTGCTGCTTTAATGTTCTTTGGTTCAGTTTGAGAGATGAAGCAGGAAAACATGCCGTTTTCAAATGCTTCACAGGCACTTCGGGTACTAACACCCACATTGAGTGGTCCAATGATGTTATTGGTGGGATGAATCTTGTGAATTCGCAGTTGAGGAATTTCATCTTCCTCCACGACTTCTTCCAAATTGGTAAGATTTTCAGCAGGAGGATCGACAATATCATTAATAGGATCTTCAGCAGGTGATTGTGGTGCAACATCTACTATTGGAATGGAGTTGTCTTCAACAGTTTCACTTGTTGCACCAGAACCGGAAGACTCCATATCAGATTCAGCATTTGCAACCACAGGAATTTCAACCTGAGCCGATGAGGAAGAACCTTGATCATTTAAGTTCCCTAAATTATTCACAGAAAAATAAGGATTAGCATGAGTTGAGTCAATTGAGAAATCAGGAAGATTAAATGATTTAAAAACTGAATCGACGTCAAATAGCCAATTGGGACCGTCTCCTGCGTCCGTGTGATTATTTTCATGCCAATTGATATCAATGGACTCCAGCACTATTCTTTTCTGCTTATGATAGACACGAAAAGCACGTTGATTGGAGGAATAACGAACAAAATAACATTCATCAGCTTTGGCTTCAAACTTGTTGAGCTGATCTGAAGTGTTCAGCATCGTGCACACACACCCAAATTTTCTGAAGAAATCAATAACTGGCTTGCGCTTGTACATGATCTCATATGGTGTCTTGTTGCAGCTTTTAGTGATAAGAACCCGATTCTGCACGAAACATGCAGTGTTGACCGCCTCAGCCCAGAAAGTCACGGGAAGCTTAGAGTCAACAATCATAATTCGTGCAGCTTCAATTAAGGTGCGGTTTCTCCTTTCAGCTACACCGTTTTGTTGAGGAGTACGAGGTGCACTAAATTGACGAGAAATTCCTTTGCTTTCACAGAAGGAATCAAGAGTTGCATTCTTAAATTCTGTTCTATGATCGCTGCGGATAGTCTTCACACTTAAACTGAAGAGGTTTTCAATTTGAAGCAGATAGGTCTTTAAAATCTCTGGCGTTTCATCCTTCTTAGCTAAGAAAAACACCCAAGTGAATCGAGAAAAATCATCTGTTACCACCAGACAGTATGACTTTCATCCAAGACTCATGACACTCACTGGACCAAAGAGATCCATGTGAAGCAATTGGAGAGGAGAGTCAATGGAATTGGTGGTTTTAGGCTTATGTGAAGATTTGTGTTGTTTTCCCTTGGAACATGAAATACAGTGTTCCATAGGAGTGAAATCTTTGATAGGTAATCCAGTGACTAGGTTGCCTCGAACCAGTCGGTTCATAGTTTTGAAGTTGACATGTCCCAACCTCTTATGCCACAGGAAAGATTCATCTTCGGAAGCCTTTGAGAGAAAACACGATTCAATTCCCGATGGGTTGTTCATATCCAAGCTGTATGTGTTGTATCTTCTGTGAGCACCCATGAGAATAAGTTCTTCCGGAATCACCACTCCCGGCTTTAAGATAAGACATTCTTTTGAATTGAATAAAGCACAAAAGTCCTTGTCACAAATCTGTGAAACACTCATCAGATTGTATTTTAACTGAGGAACATAGTTGACAAATTCCAGACTATTTACTCCATTTGATACTGTTCCTTGTCCTTCAATCTTTCCTCCTCTTGGGTTTCCAGCAAAAGCAACATACTCTCCATCAATTTGATGATAGTCTTGCAGCAAGTTAAAGTGCCCAGTCATATGCCTTGAACATCCACTATCTACATGCCAGATGTTATCGCCGGTTCTTCTTGATTGACCCTATACACAACGAACCATTTATACGTTTTGACCAAAAATGTCTCAATCAAGAGATTTTAATGTCAGGATATGACATCTCATTGGAATCAGAAGTACAACCATCCTTTGATGAAGCAAGGTCATCAAATAGAACATTATTTTTAATTTTCCAAGTTCGTTTTAAATAATTTTTAGCATTTTTAATTCTTTTACGCCTAGATTTCCTACTGTGAGAAGAATTAGGCAATACATATGAATTTAATGAACTTTGGGAAGGTGATTCTTCATTAAAATTTGCGGTTATCAATTTACAACTCTTTGAAACATGATTTGAGGCACCACAACTAAAACAAACGTTTTTACAAGATATCTTAGCCTGATAATAATCATCACAAGATGAAGATGATTGTGATGTTGAGGAATCTGAACATGAGACGGTTCTCTCATCAATAACTTTGTCTTGAAGATGATGTGCTTCCTTTAATCTGAAAAATTCCATGTTGCTCATGGTTTCACGTGGTACATCATTCATAATAATTCCTGCACTTTTAAATTTTGTAACACATGGCATAACATTCAAAGATTTAGGAATAAAAGGCAAGGCATTTTTAAATTTAGAAACATCACATCCCAAACCAGTATGCTCAGCAGGCATAGCATCAAAATACAAGTTTTTAACGTGTTCACAAATATTTGGTTTTGACACGGACATATTATTACATTCATCCGACTCAAGTTCTTTTAAAATAGTTCTATCATTAGCACTCTTATCACAATCATCTTCGGAATTTACACAATTTGACTCTGCACAAGAAGCAACACTGTCAGAATCAGAGGATGTAATATAATCATCAGGAGATAATGTGCAAACAAAAGGTGTGAAAACATGTGGAGTAGGCATATCAACAAATCTCCCTGATTTAGAATAAGGAGGAGGATGAGAGTTATACCCAAGACCTTCTGCGCCTTTTCTATTAAATTGTTTATCAATTATTCCAAACAGAATTTTCTGATCCATATCCATGTGATCAACCTGTAATTTGGCTTTTTCTACCTTTTGGACTCTTTCTGTTAAAATTGTATTATTAATGGTTTGAGTATTGAGTTGCACAATTAAAGAACGATTTTCACCAGAAATATCACGAATTTTCTTTAAGTAAAGTTTCTCATTTTTGGCCACAGAGTCATACATCACCTTAATGTGATTTCGTTCATCAATCAAGGCTTGATTGATGAATCTGTATTTTTGAATTTCATTTAAGCAAGATCTAGAATCACAAAGTTTAGAAATAACCTCAGCAGGCACAGCAGTGAGATCCTCAGCTGGTTCAATCATGACACTCTTGCCATTTTCCTCCACATCAGCCTTCAAGGCTTTATCAGCAGCTTCCTCAGCTTGTTCTCCCCAATGATAATGTCCATCAGCCTGACACACAAGAGCTGTGGAGCTTGAAGATGTGTTTGTCTTTGGAGGATTTGCAGCTTGTTTTCCAGAGGAGATCTTTTTTTCTTGCTGATCCTTGGAGGACGGTTCCTTGCAGTTTCTGGCAAAGTGACCCAGCTGATCACAATTGTAGCATCTCACCTTCTTGATATCAAACCCAAGTGTCTTTCCCTGCTTGAATCTGTCTATACCAGTTCTTTTGATGAATCTTTTGGCTCTTAAGGTCAACATGGCCATGCACCAATCAATGTCCATTTTCTCCAAATCATCAGGATTGATCTGCTCCAAGTCATCAGGTTGAAAGCTAACCGGTGTTAGATTTCCAGAGATTAGTGCATCATAGCACGACATGAAAGCAGTCATGATTGGGACATATTCATCAGGAATCATGGTGATAGTCTTTTGAGGAGCAGAGGAGCTGGTAGACTTAATTGCAGCAGCTGAAGGAGGAACATCAGTCTGAAAGTATGGGCTACCGGATGAGTTTGATCCAGCAATGAGAGCTGTGTTTCCAGACTGATTTGATGGGGTGACAGCTCCCTTCTTAATCTCGATTTCATAAGATTCAAGAATGCTATAGACTTCCTGTTGAGACAGAGCACCTAGATTCTCAGTCTTTTGTATCATGATTCGATACATATTCCATTCCTCAGGGAGAGAATCTAGGAGTTTCTTGTTCAGATCAAGAGTAGGGTACTCAACTCCCATTACCTTCAACCTTGATACAATGCTTGAGAAACGGTTGATCAAATCAGATATTGATTCTCCCCTTACACTGCTGAACATTGCATATTGTTTCTTGATCAGATCTCTTTTGCTTTCCCTGACATCCTCACTTCCCTCATATCTTGTGCACAGTGCAGCCCATAAGTCTTTGGCAGTTGTGTACTCGGCAAAGATGTTGAAAATATCCATAGGAAGAGCCATGGCAATAGTCCCGTAGGCCTTGTTGTCTCGTGCAATCAAGGCAAGATCTTTCTCATCATACTCAGATACTAACTTAGGACGTTGAACATCAGCAGTGGTAGTTACGGGCTTGTGGGGCCCATCGATGATAGAACTCAACAATGTATAATCGTGAAATTGAAAGAAAAGCTTCATCTTTTTAGTCCAGTCATCAAAATCTCTTGTGGACACAAGAACAGGTGGTCTATTTCCCCCAGAATGTTCTGTTGAACTTGAAGTGGCCATAATGTTTTGAATCGAAACTAAAACAGTAACTAGTTTCGATAGGTCAACTTCTATCGAAACAACTAGTTTCGATAGGACTAGTTTCGATAGACCAACTATTATCGAAACAACTAGTTTCGATAGCACTAGTTTCGATAGAACAAGTTTTATCGAAACAACCTTTATCGAAACAACTAGTTTCGATACTGAAAATTTCACAGACTAGTTTCGATAACCACAGTTTCTATAAGAGACAAAAAATCTAGTTTCGATAATACCTTCTCCCGACAAAACGTAGACAAGAAGTTTCGATAATCAACAGAAATCAGAAATTGTTCCCCGTAGTTTCGATGCTTTCTTCTCCAAAACAGAAATACTCCATTGATGAAAAGCTTCAGAAATCAAAGGTGCAGAAATAACAAACCAATCCAACGAAAACCTTCGTCTAACTGTCCTGATCACGAATCCAACCTCCGATTCCGAAAATACGAGCAAAAACCCCTTAAAAATGATGAAACAGTACCTCGAGAATAAATGTGCAAAAACCCAAAATAAGCAACGAAAACCCTCGGTAATCACCTAGAATCGATCAATAACCTGATAACACTCAAAAACACTAGAGCATAAAGCTCTGATACCAATTGTATGTCCAGATTTAATCGTAAGTCACTGATATGATCGATTTAACACATACACAGGCGGAAACTGTGTATATGGAGGTGAAACTGATAAACGAAACAGTGATGGTGAAGATAACCAGTTAACCACAGTATGAATCAACAATCAAAGGGTATGAAAATGTAAGAACACAGTGAATAAACAACTGCAGATTGTATTGATTCAAGCAAAATGTGAAAGAGAAAGTTTCAGGGTTACAGCCGCTACTCACACCCTAAACAATCTCAAACTAGGCTATTTATAGTAGTGACAGGTATCGAAACTATGGTCAATCGAAACTACTAGTTTTGATTGACCATTTACAAATGATACTTAGACCTGTCGAAACTACCATCTATCGAAACTACTAGTTTCGATTGAACAGACTCAATCGAAACTAAGTAGTTTCGATGGCCCAGACTTAACTAATTATAGAAAACTGAAATTACAATAATGAAATGACAGTAAGTAAACTAGTCTAAAAGTGTTTAAACATACAATAAATGACAACAGCTTATACAAAATATATAACTCTACAGTTTATTTTTCTGAGACTAATCGGATTTCTGGGACTATTGGTTGTAAATGACAGTGTAATTGTTTTGTTAAGAGATATTAAGTGGAAATCGGTTACGGGAAACCAACGATCGGGCGATTAAAGCTGCTGTTACGTTTTCTCAGACATGAGGCGCGACCGTGCCAACAATAGACGCGACCGTGCCAGACGAGGCGCGACCGTGCCAACATGAGGCGCGACCGTGCCTACTAGGGTTTCTGTTATTTATAAAATCAGCCCTGGCAACTTCAGCTTTGACAAAATTAGCTTGGTTAGGATTTAACAGAACACCTAACGGGATTACTAACTGAGTTAACTCTAGGAGGTGTTACCATGTGATTTGAGTTCTAAAACTTTGAATTAAAATATGATCGGCTAACAATTTAATGAGGCGTAGGTTTGAACAAGTATAGGGTCTAGCATTGTATTGTTATTAAAATAAGTTAGAATAGGGTCGGAAAATCAGGAATGTTACAGTCTCCCCATGTTAAGGGAATTTCGTCCCGAAATTTAACTAATGGAGGCTGCAAAATCAAGAAGAAGGTGTGGGATTTGGGTTCAGAGAGTTTTGACTGTTGGATTTTTGGGGGAGTGTAACCGTTGACATTGTTTAGGCCTGATACTCAAAGTTAAATATGAAGGTGATAATGAATTTTGTTTTGAAATGAATTTAAGGAGAAGATTGTCGAATAGTAATTTGAATTCTAAATGTGAGATGCATTATTTGAAATGGATTTGATGGGATTTTGACATTTAGAGTTTGTGTAAGATATAGTCTAATATACTCATAATTGTTAGTGGGTAAGAGATTTCATAAATATTGGTCTGGGTCAAAACTTCACGTGACACGAACAACGCCACTTCTGATAATATGATAGGCCACTTATATATAGGAAGTACCATCGGCGTATCCACCATGCCCTTGTCATATCACATCAGTTTCGTTATTACATATCATGATAAGTTTTAGGTCACAACACACGACAATATTTCCCTATAGTTTCCATGCGCTGATTTTTATAATTCCGTGTGCACCCGTAATTATTCAAATCCTCGTATGGTCCGTATAGATTGTTTCGTTGTGTGCGGGTAAGGGGTCAAAATTTCACTATGATCACGTCTTATTGTTTACACATAAAAGTCGCTAACAAGTAACTATGTCCCTAATCAGGTCAGTTTGCAACTAAAGAGTAGTAAAGTAGTAACACTTAAAGTTTCTTAGTTTGCTCGTGTTTGAACAAGAATACGTCAAACCCCGAGTCGTTTCAATGTATTATGGTCTTAAAATTTAGTGTACAAAGTGCATGACCATGTCTTGTGTATAATGTAATCAATCCCTTAAAAAAAATTGTAAGTAGATTTTGTTTCGTGTATATAGTAAGCACACAAGTCTCATGTATAATATAGTGTCACGTAGCTCGTAATCAGATAAGTCTCATATATAACGTAAAAAAATCTAGCGTCTTGTATTTTGTAAATCAATAAGCTCTAATGTGTAATGTAAACAACATAGTATTATGTGTATTGTAGGAAATGGATCTCATGTATAGTGTTAGCAACTTAGCATCATGTATTTTGTATAATGTACACCGTTTAGTATAAAGTGCTTTGTAACCAAATGAGTTTCATGTATAGTGTGGTCAATCTAGAATTATGTATCAATGAAGCAATTCTTATGTATCACGTATATTGCAAACAACTAAGTTTCGTGTATCATGTGCTCAATCCAGTAGCATATGTATTGCAAGTAAACATGTTTCGTGCATTACGTGGTCAATCGAGCAAATTGTGATTTGTAGGCAAACTAGTTTCATGTATTATGTAGTTTGTGTAGAATTGGATATATTGAGGATAATTGAGTTTCATGTACCATGAGATTGCGTTGAATATATTGTGAACGTGTATACATGAGTATTGAACTTCGCGTGCGATGTGTACTAACGGGTCTTGCATGTGATCGAGTGCTGCGGACAAACGTGTTGTTTGGCGTTCTTGCATAATGTGGTAGTCAGGTTCAAGTTCTCAAATCTCATTGAGGTTGGTGGGAAGGATTAACGTCTACGCGGTATGGATCGTCTCTTGAAGCGTCAAGTGAAAGGTAACGAGGAGGTTTTGGAAATATTCGGGAATTGTGTTTACCAAATACGGGTCTTTGTTTGAACATAGAAAGTGGTAAATTATTCTTGATTGTAGATATATAAAGTAGTGAAATCATTGAATCGCATATTTTAAATGAATATGCAATTTATGAGAAAATATTTTTAATTTAAAATTTCAACTTTCGGCTAGACAAGTAGTAGCATATTAATTTAGCCAAAGTTTAGAATTATTTACTTTAATGAATAAAAATCATAATTATTTATCAGTTTTAAAAATATTTTTATAAAATTGATTGCATTACTTTCCTTATTAGATGAAAAAGTTTTATGGAAAATTTATGTTTTTGATATTATCAAAAAAATTTAAATAAACATTTTGTTAAACAAGATAGCGATGTTTTGTTTAAATCACAAAATATGATGATTTATTTATGAAAGAGATTGTTGGTAATGTACTAAATCATGTTGAATGAGAGAAGTGATATTTGAGAAAGTTTGATGAAAATATAACAGGTGTAATTTACGCTTCACGGGTCAAATCAATGAACAATAACTGTAGAGTTGAAATATATGGAATTGACTAGATGCTGAAATGTTAAACATTACTCAAAACATAAGGAAATGGTTCTCAATTCGAAAATTTAAAGGTAAACAGTAGAAGCTCCTTCTAACGTCTCTTGTAGCTTTCCACTAGGAAGAAGATAATCGCCAAGATGAGCACTGCTATAGTCACTCAAGTAGTAGATCTGGCTTCAGTTCTGGCGGTCTCCGTGCGATGATCTTGTATTTCTTTTTCGAGGATGGAGATTAACTCCTTTTGGTATCCTAATTGGTTTGCTAGGCTATCCATTCTTTGTCTTTGCAAGTCGTGTATTACTCCCTGCTCTATCCTTTGCCTCTCGAATTCTGAATTTCTTACATATTGATGGAAGTCATTGGTTGGAATTCCCATAACACCAGGGGGTGCCATGGTATGCCTTACCCAAGGGTTAGGAAGGTACGGGTCGGGCATTAGGTATGGGTCTCTTAGTGGGGGTGGCAATTGATTGTGGGGGTGAGGTGTATGATACGGGTTTATGGGTACGGGTGATCCAGGTGTTCGAAGTCTCAGGTCAGTGTTCCTAATCCAGTCCGCCCTTACATCAAACCTTGGCCTAGCAGTTGGGGATATTGGTGATCGATAAACGGGTATCTCTGTGTCTTCTTCCCAATCAGATTCTGATCCAGGACGGTAAACCGGGGAGGGAGAAGGGTAGGAGTCCATGTCTAGCTGAAAAACAATGAAAAAGTTGTAAGTGATAATGAAATATGAAGTGTCAAATATAGAAGTTCTTATGGGTTTTAGAGTTTGACTAGTCATAACGCCGAACCTTTACGATAGTATTTTAGAAATACACTTGACCTATAAGTAATGTATCCCTGAGGAGAATTCCCAGGAAAGAGGGGTGGGTCAATAAGACACACTTAAGTACCCTATCTTTCCTTAGCCAGAATTCCTCATGGGTCTACACACTCTTCCAGCCATCATGTATTTAATAATACCATTGTTGGGCTCATGGTCATGATGAGAATTGTTGTGGACTGGGCTTTGAGGCCCAAGAGTAAGGTTTATGCTTTTTAGCGGCTTCTTCTTCTTGGAGGATAGATGGGCTTCTTGGTTTATTATTGGTGGGTATTAGGCCCAATAGTTTAAGTCTTTGCTCATAAAAGGTGATGGTATCATGTATTTGGGTCCAAAGGTGTATGAATAATTTTGGTGCGTATGTGTGTGTGTTAAACTTAGGATAGTGTTTTAAATAAATTATGTAGGTAGCTATGAATAGAAGAAGAAGTGGGCAGGTAACGTGACACATAAACTATTGGGTATTGTATCATGTGATGTAATCATATAGCATAACAATGTAAAAATATTCACATAGGAGGATAATCATATAGCATGTAGGTAGTAATGAGTGTAAGCACAAGAGTTATCAAGTAGTGTGACACATAAGTCATTATGTATTGTATCATGTAGCGTAAGTACTTAGGATAGCATTGCACAAGAATTACTAATGTAACATGTAGTAGCATGGCATTGTATGGGTGTCCTAAAGTTATAGTCTAGGTCAAAAGTGTCTAATAACCTAGTTCCCTATTACCAAGGCTCTGATACCAATCTGTCACACCCCAACCGACGACGGAATCATCGGGGCGGGACATGTAGACTGTTCATGAGCAAAAGGTTGGCTAGATTGTAATATATTAAATCCATTTCCATTCAAACAAACATGAAACAAGTTCAAAGTACATAATGAAATACAATTTGTCTTTGATTTAATATTAACTAGGTCCAAAGCCTATGTGTAGCATGTCTTGATCTAGCTCATATGAAAGCACCTGAAACATGAATAAAATAAAGTCAACTAAAAAGTTGGTGAGTATAACACAGGTTTATATATGGATAGTATATAGTTTGTAAAACAAATCCTTACATAACATGATAAATAAGGCATTTATGGGGAGCAGCTATTGTGTAACCAAGTACAATCAAACCTTTGTAACTAACATGCAAAATTGTGTTGTCGGTATCAATCACCTCAACAAGGTGGGTTTGTCAGACTCAATAGATCTATCATTGAAAACCGTCGGCTTGAATAGTTAATGATTGCACATAATCGCATACAAAAGTTAGCACAACTAGCACTCGGGCATAAAGCTCAAATTTGCACACATGAATGTAAATAGGATTTGTACTTGTATTGTTTGTGTAAATGTAAACATGTAATTTGTTTATAGTTCATGTTTCACCCCAAAAGTGTAAAAGAGTAAAAGGGGCTATGAAATACTCACTTGATTCGAAGGCGTAGCTAACACGAGATACTAGAAAGTAATGTGATCCTTGTATCGCACAACGTTAACCTAGAATGTAATGTATATTGCATTAATAATGCACAATAGTCTAAGTCTAAGTCTAAGGTTGAATTGGATAAAGTTAGTGATTGGTACTTGAAAATATTGTATAAACGAAAGATTTAAAATGAATATTTTTACAACATTTTGAATAAGGTTTGAGTTTGGAATAATTAAATAAGTAAATTAATTAATTATTGTTTATGAGAATAATGTAAGTATTAGATGTAATTAAGTACAACTAAATAAATGTTTTTGTTTAATTATAAATCAAATAAGTAATTATTACCTTATTCATCTATTTATAAAATGTAACTTAGACATTAAAATATTATTTAAGTGTAGGGTCTATAATTTAAAGGTTGAAATTTTAATTAAATAATTTCCATTTATTTTAAGATTAAATACTTGATCTTTTTAAATAAAGATAATACGCATTTTTATAAATTCGACTATTTTTATTTTGAAAATTAACTTGAAATACTAATTGTTTAAAAATATAGAAATTTTAAAGATTCTGTGAACACACACGACCGTGCCTAGACAGGGCACGATCGTGCTCGGGCCACGGGCGCGACCGCGCTAGTCAGGGCGCGACTGTGTTGATCAACAGAGGACATAGCTAGACAAATCACTAGGCACGACCGTGCCTTGTACAGGCACGACCGTGTCTATGCTTCAGGGGCACGATCAAGTCTAGCCAACGAGCATGACTGGGTCTGAGCAGGAGGAACGACCGCGTCTCCCGAGGCACGACCGCGCTAGATGATTAGCGCGACCGTGTCTCTTTCAAAACAGAAACGAATGAATTGATCCTTATATTGATGGTGTCAGAATTGATAGGGCTTTCATTCACAAGGTCATTAAAAGTCTTTTGGTGTAGACTAATCGTGTTTAAAACATGTTTAGGACCGGATTCGATTAAACTATTTTGAATGAAAATATGGTTTCTGGTTCAAGTAGATTTTGATATTGAATGCCCAAATTAGATTGGGGCTATTGATCTATAGAATAAATATAAGGTTTAGAAGATTTCAATTACCCTGTACGATGATGGATTGGTAGCTTACGGTAGGAAGGAGTTCCGGCGTGACGAATTTGGTCTCCGGCGTCTCCTTCTGATAAGTTTACATTAGAAAATCAGGAATGTTACACCCTCCATCCGCACCCCCAAAAACTTAAACCCCCTCTCCAACCCCACCCTGAAAAGCCTAAAACCACCACCCCCACCCCCTAAAAACCTAAACCCCCCCACCCCACCCCCCCAAAAACCTAAACCCACCCCCACCCACCCCCAAAAACCTAAACCCCCACCCCCACCCCCCAAAAAAAACCTAAACCCACCCCCAAAAACCTAAACCCCCACCCCTAAAAAAAAACCTAAACCCTAAAAGCTAAACCTTAAGGCTAAAATCCTAAAATTCAACGCTAAGATCTAAACCTTAAAAGCTAAACCCTAAAAGCTAAGATGGTAGAGTTCGACGATACGGTTCCAACGCCGCTGGAATGAGCTCAATCCGAGTTCGTTTGATATCGTTTCTTAATGTTTTTGTCATTTCTTAGAGTTCTTAGCCGAAAACAACTTATTATTTGATCCTCCCATATATATATATATATATATATATATATATATATCATACCTTCTTCATCGCCGTTTTTCTCTCTTTCGTTTTTAGCTTCCTGGTTCTTAATCTAGGGTTCAACAAATTATTTGGGGAGATCAAATTGGAGGATCTCTACCTGTTTCTTTAATTTCGTTGACTCGCTCATCTTAATCTAGGGTTCAACATTTACCGTTGGTTAATCTCCTAATGTTGTTTTTCTGTGATCGATTGTAGATGTGGAAGAGGTGAGACTCAATGGTTGATGTTAAGGTACAATCGAAACCCTAATTAACTTTGTCTGTACATCTTCCTGTTTTTATTAGCTCTTAAATTGGTTCAAAAACAGGTGGATTCAGAAGTTTGAAGGTGTTTACAGAAGATGTTAGGGTTAAGATGACGGGTCGGGATCGTGTTGCCGATGAAATTAAGTAAGTTTTTATCTGGTGATTGGTGGTGCGTTTCTTTTGTTAAGGCAGATGATATACCATAGTATATGTTTCTTTGAATGCAACATCTCCTTTTGGTTTGTGAAACTAGATTTTAGATCATAGGATGCTTCTACATTGGTTGAGTGTTGAAGAGAAATGTGCTCTTGGGTTGAGTCATGTAAGGGGTTTTAGAAGGAATTATTTGATATTGAATAATTAGAATTGGTTAATCAGGTGTAATAAAATTTTAATATGTGTATTGCATCTCAGACAGCTGCTCCAAGGTTTTTTCGAAACTTTTTAAGATGTATTTGTCATAGCTTCTTTCTAAGTATGTCCTTTTTTTGCTAGACATGCTCCTGATCAAGACCTGCCATTAATGAAGTTGAAGCTTAAACTTGTAAGTCATTTCTATGTATGTCCTTTCTAAGTATTATCTTTCTAAGTATGTCCTTTTAATTGTGTTTTTTGAGCACGCGCCTCGCTATTTTATGCGTTGGGTTTCTCGAACACGAGTTTAGGTATTTAGTATTGTGGATGATTGTGTTTAGGTATTTAGTATCGTGGAGGACTCCGCCGCAACGCGCGGGTTAAGCCCACTAGTTTTATATAAAAAACGAAACCATGAAGTAGTTTAGATGAAATGTACATTTATGCTTGGATTAAAATTTATGTCGAAACATATGATAAGAGTGCTTGTAAACCGACTAAAATTAAAGTCAAAATGTATAAAAAGAAGGGTTGAAAATATCACCATATTGTAAATTTAATTATAGTTGAGGGGAAAAAGCTATGACCAAATTTCAAAGTACAAAAGTTTTGTGATTAATCTTTAAAAAATAATAAGTTGAGAAATGTATGCTTTAAGTTTAATTAAAATTGAGGGACTACATCGTAATTATTCAAAAAAAAACTGTGACCAAACTTAAAAGTACAAATGTTTTATAGTCAATTATAAATAGTGAAAACTATAATATTTCATTTGAATTACAAAATTTAAAATAAAAAATTTGTGGCCAAACTTCAAAAATATAAAAGTTTTATGGTCAATTTATAAAGAGTGAAAACTATACTATTAATTTGAGTTGATAAATGGTGTATAGTCTAATTTTATTGTAATAATAATAATAATAATAATAATAATAATAATAATAATAATAATAATAATTATTATTATTATTATTAACTACGTTCGAAACTGCGTATTTTACATTGTCCAAGAGACCAAGACGTGCAATGTTCAATGTCAAGGGTGGATAATCAATATTTAAAATTGATATCTTTGAAATGTAATCACTTTAATGTTTTTGGTTGTACTCCTAATTTTTTAATAAATAGGCATTTACATATATCTCCTTCCTAAGTTTCTTTATTACATATTTACCCAACCCTAAAATTTAATTGCATATTTCCCTTCCTAAAACCTATATATTGCATATTTATCCAATTCATTTAAAATAACTTATTTTATTACCATTTTACTCTTAATGAACCAATTAAAGTACTATTTACATATATCCCCTTCCTAAATATTTATGAGGGATAATTGGGTAATTTTAAATTAATTGAGGAAATATGTAATTAAAATTAGAGGTTAATGATATATGTAATTTAATAGTTTAATAGGAGGAAATATGTAAAAAACCTTTAATAAAAACCGATGGTTTTTCTGGTGAAGTGGATAAGCATGTTATGGTTAACCAGATAAAACGTCTCGTGTCTATTACAAAAGTCGCTTTTAATATTTCGCAATATAAAATGGTTACTTTTAAATATAAGTTTAACCATTATTAATCATGTATTCCATTTAGAGCTGGGTGTTATTTTATAGTTAATTGTTCACTTTTTAGCTTATGTAAACATAATAACTAAGTTCATTTTTTAGTTAAACTTATCAGCTTTGAGTTTTTTGGCTGATAACCAGGGCCGGTCCCGAGAATTCTCAAAACGTTTTGGGCCCGGGACATGTAAAAAAAACCGGACAGTATAATATAAACTCAATAATCATATATAAAACATAATACAGGATTATATATAGATTCTTTTTTAAAACTTGGGCTTATATATATAGTTTTTTTTTTATTTCTTGGTTTTGGGTTCAGAATTATAAACAATTGGTCTTTTATATATATATATATATATATATATATATATATATATATTTTTTAAAAACACACATATATATATATATATATATATATATATATATATATATATATATATAATATAAAAAAATTATAAACTTCGGGCCCTAGAGGAGACCGGGCCAGGGACCGTCGCCCTCCTCGCCCTCCCTCTGGGCCAGCCCTACTTATAATACAATCGTAAATTGTTGTGGTTTTGTTAGCTGACCACTAAGCTTTTATTATTAGAATTCGCTTAAGTTCAATAAGGATTTGCGCTTTGAATAAAGTAAAAGATTTCACAGGTTTTATACATATTTAGGACTTGATACATATTAAAATTACGGATTTCATCTCAGTTGAACTAATCTTTAAAAAAAATACAATAAGTAGTTCGGTTATCTAATGGTTCGCTTCGGTTTTGTAAATGTGTTTAACCAAAACCTAACTGACATAGCTGGTTACCAAAAATGGTTTTACTTTTAATTGTATAATGTAATATCTAAACGTCTATATTAACATAACCCCACTCCATTTACCACATTATAGCAAGTTGCAAATGCCAACAATAGATACGTCTGGTAACGCCCAAACATCCAGCCGTAGCTAGGTTTCTAGGAGTAGGTCTTGAATTAAGTATTTTATTTATAGCATCCACAATAAGCCGGTTTTGAGCATTTTTGAAGAGAGAGGAGATGATGTGAAAGAAAGAGGGGACGATGCGAAGGAGAGAGCGGATTATGTGAGAAGGGAAGATGAGAGATATGACGCGTTTTTAAATCTGATTTTGACTGTGAGAGAAGCAAAACGCAAGCAGACCAAGTTTTTTAGACCGACTATTAAGGGTGCATTTATATTCATAAAACTAATCTATCTACATATATGTTTAATCATTCTATGATATATGTTTATTCATTTTCTCTTTCCTCGTCTTTTCTTTTGCTTTCGTATGTTTCACCCTATTAGATGCGTATTTATGATAATTGCTTAGACGTATCATCATTCTCAAATATATGCAGCTAAAAGATCAACCCACGAATAAAATTGTGACGGACGATGGAATAAATGAGAAAAATAAGAAGATACAAAATAACTAAACCGTTTGTCATGCATGAAATGAATCAAGTTGATATTTTTGGTCTATATGTTATAAGTTTACTCGTCTTGAAGAAAATATAATAATGTAGGCGTTACTAGAGCGAGAAAACTATATGATGACTTTGATGCTGATAATAGAAATAAAACAACTTGGTTCCAATGCTACAATATTTCATATTCATATGTTATTGAAGTTTTATTTTTTTCAACAAGTCAGATATGATGTGTGTTGACTTCTTTGCAGAGTGTAGCTAAAACCTACTAATTAATTAAGGGGCTCTTTCGACCTTTAGCAACTAGGAAGAGCCGAGCCAAGAAAAACCAATTGTTCAGCATTTTTTTTAAAAGTATCCTCTTTACACATGCATGAAACATTAGAGAACAAGCAATGGAAACACTAACAGCCAAAAACATAAAAGGTAAAAAAAATGTCTAGTTAAATGAGATATTGCCAAAGAGGTTGTAGTGTAGTGATTGATGTGAGACCTGAAGTCCCAAGAGACCCGGGTTCAATTCCTGCCACCACCATTAATTTCTGAGGCATGCAAATGAAGCCTAGTTCTTAGTCTGATGCACCAGAGTTTTACCCACGCCGATCCAGGGTTCGAGCCTCGGCTCTCCCTCAAGCCCGGAAGGGGCCGTATTGGGTAGGATTTTTCCTTGGATGCTCTCCAACTCTGACGCCAAGTGGGCCCGGTTAAGACAACATATTGGCCGGAGTTGGACGAGGCTCTCCTATGTGACGGGCGTCACAACATTCAATGTTCGCTGTTCAAAAAAAAGTTAAATGAAATATTAGTAATAATTAATTATTTTTTCAAATCAATTTATTGATCTAAAAAATATCCTTACATTTTCCACATTATAATCATCTTTTATATTTAATTTCCAAAACCAATTTATTTATTATAAAAAGCTATTTGGTTTTTAATATTATATAATTAAATTTAATAAGTTAAGTTTAAATATTACATAACTAAAAAACAAAATGTATTTAAATAGTATATATTTGTGGGATTTTAAGATTTAAAATTCACATGTTTAAAATATTATATATAAAAAATCGTCGAAGGAGAAATGTACTGTCAAACACATCTTCATATTTTGGCCTTCGCGTCCTTCGTGCATTGTTGAACAATGAAATGTGAAATCCTTAACGCCGTCCACCGAAAGAGTAATATCATCATTCATCATTGAGGTTAATGTCATAAGAAAGCTAAGTATCAACTAGGAAAAATGAGTGACAGACAAACCCCAAAAAGAATTAAAAAGAAAATTCTTTAATGGTGGTCGTTGTTCCCTTAGTCATGTCATGATCAACAAATAGAGGAAAGTTAAAAAAAAAAGTATAATCTTCAGAGTAACCGCTGATCTTTCAATAGGTACGATAAAATCCAAAAAATTAAGTTAAGTTGTGTTTATGTCTTTTAATGCTAAAATTGGTTGTTTCAGAACTGAAATTTACCAAATGCGACGTTAAATACTTCATCTATGCTAGTGTGATGGAAACTGTTTTGATGGAATTGGTGGTTTCCGAAATAAAGCGAGGCATACTCATACATATACCAAAGAAGTACGAGAAAGTAGGCCGGTAGTGGACTTCACGTTGCCTCTTCCATTTCGGCTTTTCTTTTATCATATTCCAAACATGCTCATGAATGAAATTTCTTTCATATTGGTTTATAATACAATGTAGGGGCGTAAACGAATGTCTTCTACCGGCAGTGTGTGAACGCAATAACTTTGCCTTTGTTTTTTGGAAGCGACTTCATCCACACTACTATTACATGATGCGTTTGTATATGTGGTGGATGTTGGGTGGTGGATATTACAGGAGGTTGGGTAAATGGTTGTTGTGAGAATTGTGAGAACCATGATATATGTGTCACAAAGTGATTTTTCAACTCTTGTGCGGCTACTTAGATGTGCTCTAAGTTAAGCCTTTGAACCAACGATGTATCAATTCTCGGTGAAGTTGCAGCGGAAAGCAAGACTTGTTAACCAAACAAGAGAACTCTTTACAATGAGCTATACAAGGTGAATTGTTGGATTTTGGGAGGTGAGTTGCATAAATGAGTAGCCCTTCCTAATTATACATGAGGCCTAGATCTACTATAATGGTCATCACAGGTATTGGCAATCATAATCCCATATCTGGTTTTAAAACCGTGTCCCATACCCGACCAAATACTTGTCAGGTATCGGGCATACCCGTTAGTTTGTTAAAAAATACCCAATGAGATTTCCAATTATTTTTTTTTCTTATGAATCTATTTTTTATTTAATTTTATGTTTATAACAACTACAATAAAATAAAATATGATAAATTATATACATACCAACATAATTATAAAAATATTTGAAATATCTAAAATTCGTAAATTTCATGACCATGTAAATCCAAAAACACCACAAGAATCAGGACCTATACACATAAAATAAACCACATCTATGCTGAAGACTTGTCGTGTGTATAGGGTCTATTGACCTATGCCGACGACATGTCGTGTATATAAGTCCAGTGGCTATAGAGTGGTACCAATATGTGAATTTAGTCGTCGCGATATGTGTCGTTGCTATAGTTTGACCTATGTTGATGACAAGTTGCCAGGATAGGATAGTGCTCAAAATTAAAAATTAAAATTAAAATAAAATAAAATAAACCCTATACCGACGATATGTCGTGTGTATAGGTGGAACCTGTACCGACGACATGTGGAGTGTATAGGGTAGAAATAAAAAAATATAAACGATAACAATTCCCAACTTTCAATCAACCTACATTAATAGAAACATCTAACAATATTAGCAAAAATATCTAACTTTTATTCTATTAAAGTGGGTTCGGGTTATTTTGACTCGTTTAAACTAACAGTTGGATGTTCTAGTATATTAAAGTGGGTTCTGAAATCACCACACCATTAATCAAATATGCATTAATTCAGGCTGAAATATTATTAAAAAAATAATAACAATTGATTCCCTTTGCCTGCGACCAATGTTTTTAAAACCGGACCGGACCGGCCCGACCGGGAACCGTGACCTCCACCGGTCCTGTTACATGCTCTGAGACCGTTTGCTGGTTGAACCGGGCGGTTCAAGCGATTAAGCGGTCGAACCGCGAACCGGTGGTCGAACCGGGTAGTTTAATTTAAAAAAAAAAAATTACTATTTTTTTATCTTTTTTTATCCTATAGTCCTCCTACTTACTTCTATTTACAATTTTAACTCAATTTGGCTCTTTCCTTTTAACTTATACGCTGTCACAGGTCCTCCAAAACCCTAATCAAAATTAAAATTGAAGATTCAAAAGAATTAAAATTCTTACAGACTTACAACCCTCGTCATTGACTCAAAATTGTTTAAATGGTTGTATATGTAGTATTTGGAATTTTTATATTTTTCTGTATATTTTTATGAATATTTATATTATTTATTGCGTCATCCGGTTCTTGAATCCGGTCCGACCAGTGAACCTCTAAGACGTCCGGTTCGTTGTCAGGTCCGGTTCTGAAAACATTGCCTGCAACAAATATTATAAAAAAAAATGTTATGAGCATAAACTGAATCACTCTAAATCATACTGTTTTATCAAGGTGATATTTAGAAAAGTTTACCGTTCCAGCAACAGATTATGATGATATGAAAGTATTCGCTTTAAATCTCGATAACCCAAAATCACAAACCTGCATTTCAAGGAAATGGGAGCCAATGTAAAAGGTGATTATAGAAATAATTAAGGAGTTTTAGCATCTACATTCATATCCTCATTGTCCAGTTTTTGTCAACTAATAAATTTGGAGACTTGAGATTCCAGTGAATGATCGGAGGACTAAGACAATGAAGATAATTGATTCCCTTTGCCTGCAACAAAGAACATATTAACATGGGTTTAATTCTTGATTTTAAGGTAAAAAAGACAGACTTGCAAATTCAAGAATCACCCCTTCTACTGAACGCACATAGATATAGTTTGACTTTTGAAATTCAAAGAAAGAGTTGCAGCTTGACTTTTCAATTTCAAAGTACAAAATATATGTAAATTTTCAAAATTTAGTACAAACCACATCCAAAGCCATGCACAGACGTCGTCTTTTATACATGATTTCACCATCTACCGGTCGATGTATAAGCAAAACAGACTCCCCCTGTTTCATATTTAAAAAATATATGACTAAGTGATTAACTTATCTACCCAAAACCAAAAAAGATCAATAAAAATTGGTCAATTCACTTTAATATTTTGATTATTGATCTGGTTTGCAAGAAAATATGTTTTTTTGTAGAAAAGAGCAACTTACCTAGGTAGATACTTGGTGACAATTGAAAAGTGTGGACAAACAGTGACCGCACCCATGAAGAGAACCACATTTGGATGTCGAACACGTTTCATGATGGAAACCTTAAAAGAAAAGATTAAACACCAAATTCAAAATATAATCAAGCATGGTTATGAGATAATATAACCAAAAAACAAACATTGTAAATATGGAAAGAATGTTTTATACCTCCCTCAGAAACTCCTTCAGTTGATCATCTGCAAAGTCCTGGACTGTTAAGACCTTAAAAGCTACATCATGCAATAAAGTCGTCCTAGTCTTCTTGAGTTTAGCTTAAAAATATAATTGTTGAACTTGCAAGTCAAAAGTAAATTAGGAGGTTTTATGCATTTGAATGACCATCTCAAAAGTAAATTAGGAGGTTTTATATATTAAAATAAACTTCCCGCTGCCTATTCGACCCATTTGATAGGTTTCCTATAAAAAATAATTTTACTTATTTTACTCGTTTGACCATTAACTTGAATATATGAAATTGACACCTGTAATTGCAACTTTATTTCTTTTCTAACTTCATAGAATTTATTAGTTTGAAATGAAAAGAAAAAGTGTGTAATTTAACAGAATTATGTCATTAGCGGTGTTGATGTAGAAGCATGTTTTTATAACTATAGATAAAATTCTATGTATCGGTGTACTAGGCTCGTACGCAGGAGGGTGTTCCTGCGTACTTAGCTTGTTCACCAGTTGTTCCTGCGTACTTAGTAAGTACGCAAGGATTTTGCCTTGCGTACTTAGCAAGTACGCATGACCAAACCCTGCATACTTAGTAAGTACGCAGGTAATGTTCCTTCCCCTATAAATAGAAGACTTGTCTTCATTTGTAGGTGGAACTTCTGGAACAAGGTTGAGAGGTGTACGGGTCGGGACGAGCTCTCCCGACCCCTGGACCGTGAGCTTAGATGAGAGATGTGTACTCCTTCGGTATGTAGTCTGTAATACGGGATGACTTCTATGTTATGGATTACGTGTCGTTTCATTATCTTTTGTCTTTGTTCGTGTTTCTCTGTCTCGTTTCTTGGTTCCCACACAAATCACAGAACAGGTCCGTGTTATCTCCTCTATGCGACGAGGCTCCAGGGACCTTCAAGTGGTATCAGAGCCTCGGTGTTCGTTGATTTGTGTTCCAGTTTCGATTTTTTAGGGTTTTGAGCAGATACGAGTTCGTACTTTTTCAGACCTAATATCCACAAATTCATGTTATCACTTCATTTGGTGTTTGGAAGGCTAAGGGTTTGTTAGATGATGTTTAAGCTTTTGGAACCATTAATTTCTCAGATCCATCACTTTTCGAGCATTCTCCTCAAGATCCGTCAAGAACACTGCTGTACTAAACAAGTACGCAGAATCACCGTTTCTGTGTACTTGCTAAGTACGCATGGGTTAGCCCTACGTACTTAGTAAGTACGGATGAGAAGTACACCTGCGTACTTAGCTAAGTATGCAAGAGCATTTCTCTACGCATTTAGCAAGTACGCATGGGTACTTGGCTTTGCGTATTTAATAAATACGCATGAACACCCTTTATGTGCGTATTTACTAAGTACGCATGAACTAGCATCTGGGATTCAAAAAAAAAAGTATTTTGGCGGGAAAACTTTCCTTGGCCAAATTTTTTAGGGATCATTTGTACGCATGTTTCGGGCCATTTTTGAGAAGATAGTAATTTTGGTTTTTCCGGACCAAAATTTGTATACGATGTGGCTTGGCGAAACACGGACGAGATTTTTGTTGGATGATACCACTTGTCATACATCGTTTAAGTGTTCATACCTGAAAATATGGGTTACGAGTATCCGGGATACTTATTTAATAGGGTATGAATGTTGAACTAATGGGAGCAATTGGGTCGTCATCGGCTAAAGGTCTCGTTCTATTTGTGAAGATGTGGCTACTTTTGGTCTTTTGGAAAAATAATCATCTTGTTTAGGTATTCAAACCTGAATATGTGGGCTACGAGTATCCGGGATACTTCTTTAATAGGGGATGAATGCTGGAACAACTTGAACCCAAGGATTTGCTGTCTTGGATCTTTGCAAAGGAATAAAAGAATAAAATCTTGGAGTTAGCTAGTTGTGCTTTTTGAGGATTTGAGTGAAGTGATGATGAAGCTGGTCATAGTTTATAGAGAAATGAGGGGGATAAAAATAAATGTATCATCAACCGTGATTTCTTGTGTAAACTATATTTTTCGTGCTCATTGGTCAAGCCTGTGTTCAAGATTTGACGTGATTCAATTATGATGGGATTTCTCACTTGGAATCTGGGCGGAATCCAGATAGACAACCTAGTTTTGGAAATTCACCGTGGTGAATGTATACAGATTAGGAGGTGTGAACCAGGAATGAAGATCTAATTGAAGAATGTTGGACTTTAGATATAAGATGATCACTGCTGATCATGAATTTGTGTTTGATTCTATCAAGTGTTTTCAGGATGAAGCTGGATATCTGTTGGATTATTAGTCGAAGATGGAACCTTTTATCATTGGCCGATGGGATAGGAAACATACCCTTGTTTCTGGTCTAGTCAGATGGAGCATAAACTGAAAAGGGATATTGGAAATGAACATCTTCGGGAATTTGGTTGACTCGTGAAGATACAGGATAGAGTTGGACACATATGGTTGAAGACTTAAGTTTATCTTACTGGAATTCCTATAAGAGCTGATTAGTTTGATGCAGGTTATTGGAAACTCAAACTCTGTATCATATGCCAGCTGATTTGGAGTTGTCTTAGTCTACTATTGTTACCTGTTTAGGAAGACATTGTCAGGCTCATAATTCTAAGTCAGGGTGGAGGTTGCTACTGTTGAGAGGATGAACTACAATGAGTTGTGTTGGATTAGTTGGTACTTATTGAAGCACTTGGTTTGGTCTACAATGAAAGCTACAGTTAAGAGGGAGTCGGGTTTGTCATCACTCGGCAACTGAAGACTGTTGAAGATTTGAAGATCTCAAGTGGAATGCCAGAAGATCAAGTCTCGTTAGAAGACACGTGATGTCATTAGTTTAGAGGGAGTCTGTTAGGACATTCTTTGTAAACTGATGATTATCAGTCTCAGTGATAGATAGAATTTGATGCTATAGTTAAGAGGGAGTTTGTAGAAGCATGTTTTTATAACTATAGATTAAATTCTATGTATCAGTGTACTAGGCTAGTACGCAGGAGGGTGTTCCTGCGTACTTAGCTTGTTCACCAGTTTTGTCCTGCGTACTTAGACAAGCACGCAGGTAGTGTTCCTACCCCTATAAATAGAAGACTTGTCTTTATTTGTAGGTGGAACTCTGGAACTAGGTTGAGAGGTGTCCGGGTCGGGACTAGCTCTCCCGACCCCTGGACCGTGAGCGTAGATGAGAGATGTGTGCTTCTTCGGTATGTAATGTGAGATGACTTCGTTGTTATGGATTACGTATCGTTGTTGTGTTGATTCTCTTCTTTATGTTCGTGTGTTTCTCTCTGTCTGTTTCTTAGTTCCCACACAAATCACAGTACAGGTCCGTGTATTTCCGCTGCGCGACGAGGCTCCCGGGACCTACAGTTGAAATTATTTAACAGACCTGGTAAAATATGTTCAATGTAATGTTAGTGTGAAAAAGTCAAACCCGAAATATCAATGGTTATTATGACTTGAATAATCATAATTTCATAATCAAAATAACCATAATGATAGTAAAAATATATTAACAAAGCAGCCTACAAATGACAATTCTAAGGCCTCTTTCTTTTCTCAGATTGATTAACAACAACCTTTATTAGCCATATTCCATTTGGGGATAGAAGAACCTAAGTAGTAACATGTACATGGGATCAAGTAAGGCTAAAAAGTAGAAATAAAAATTTTATGAAATTAATAATAAAATAAATCAAGGAAACTTGTCTGCAACTTGTTAATAGTTTTTTTTTGTCTAACATTGTTTAGTTGGAGACACTAAATGGCCAAACCGGGTGGAGTATAATTTGACTACTTTCCATTCCTTTTAGAGACAGATTTTGACTTCTATGGTCAAAACAGTTTTAGAATCCAAAGTTAGAATTTCTTTTTGTTTTATTATTTGTAGGATCAAAACCACTCTTTTGGTAGCATTTTACAGAAAACAGAACAAATATGTCTTTGGGGAAAGCCATGTTTTTAACCCCATCTGGAAACCAACAAATTTTACAAGCAACCTATTGCATTTATAAAGAAATAAATACACACATATATCTAACACATTATGTAGCTAGACACATACATACACAGAAACAGATTCGATAAAGAATGTGATTATAAATCAAGTAAGGTGCACACAGATTCGTTATGTTGAATTCCCTAAAAACAAATTCGTAACCCTAGTATTCTCCAGCAATGTTCTGCAACAAATCGTAGAATTAAATTTTGAACCTGCGGAATACATCAATAGTAAATGGTGTAAGTATGGCGATTACCTGAATACATCAACAAAAATCGTCGATCAGTTGATGAAAAACCCACTTTAGCATTACTGGCTTAAACGATTAAATAAAAGGGAAACAACAAACCTTAAACCATGTTCAACTCTCAATCTTCACTTGAAGATCTTGAACAGATGAGTATATATATATATATATATATATATATATATATATATATATATATATATATGAAGTATATCATAAAAAAACGTATTGTTAATGAAAAACTAAAAAACTATTTATTAAAGGTAAAAAAATCATAACTCAAAATATAAATCAAAAACTAAAAAGCCGTTTCAGAGACTTTGTTCCCCATGTCGTCCTCTTTCAAAAAAAAAATATATCAGCGCTCTACTACATATGTGTGGGTTTAGGTTTTTGGGTGGGGGTGGGGGGTTTAGGTTTTTGGATGAGGGTGGGGTGAGGGTTTTACACATATACAGCATATTTAATGAGAAGTTTTTTAATTTTTTTTTATAAAAATGAGTTTTCTAGTGAACTCACCCATATATATATATATATATATTTATATATAATTTATCTTGTGAAGTTCAAAAAATTACCTAGAATCTTACTTACATTTATTGGTGTGGATTTCTTTATGGGGAAGTAGTTAGTTCCTTTTTTATTACATCCATAGTTTTAGCTATCACTTTCTGAACAAATCTTGTATTTGTAAACATCTTATCGTTATTTAGTTTTTGTTTTCTTGCAAATGCATCCATAGTGAGAGCTTTATAAAGATTTTAAATCATTATATATCATCCTTAATTATGTTGACTAAATTTTCAAACAAAATATACAAATCCCAATAAATTATGACTATGAATGACTCACGTATGACTATCATCACCCAATTATAGTATTGTTTGATCGATTACGGCTATGTTTGGCTAATGGTGTTTATGTTTGACCAATTGTGACTATTTTGAAAAATTATAACCGTGTATGAACAATTATGACTATGTCTAACCAATGACCAATTATAAATGTGTTTGATCAATTATAGCTATATAAAGAAATTATGAATATGAATGACCCCAAGTATGGCGACGGTTGACCAATTATAGTACTGTTTGACCAATTACGGTTATGTATATTGTGGCTATTTTGACAAAGTATTACTGTGTTTGTATAATTGTACTATGTCTAACCTATGAGAAATTTTAAATGTGCTTGACCAATTATAGCTATGTGTGGTAAATTATGGTTACGTTTGATTAATTATGGTTGTGTTTAACCAATTATGGCTATGTTTGATTAATCATATCTATGTGTAAGGCCCAAACCTAGGAGGCCTCACTTGTTAGATTTACTTATTCACAAACAGTTCTTAAACTTGAATATCAAATAAAGCAGTGGAATAATTCATTTCATACATAATTAAAACTTGTTCAACATTCATAAACGACAAACATTGTCTTAAACATAACCATTGTCAACAACATAAACGTAACAGGATGGCAGACATCGTAGATTGACCGGGTAACTCTTCAACGCTAGCCTAGCATCACCGTCCATCCGTACATGTACTTAACATGACTGTACATACTAAAAGTCAGCTACGCTGGTAAGATCTAGCTTTACATAAACTTTAACATAATCGTTTTGCCAAAAAACATAATATTCATTATTTAACAAAAGCGTACGTAAAACATGCAATAAGTTAACATTATCAAAAACATCGTATCATATTATCATAAGTCAACATGAATAACGAATCTGCGTCTTTTCGTAACCGTCAATTTCATACATCACATATCGGTCGAGAAACCCTGAGGCGCACCACCACTAGGCCCTTCAACATCGTACATTACCTGCAGGCGGAGAAACCTAAGGCCCGACACCTCAAAGGACATTCAACCCCAGCACCTTAGGCATAACACCACAAGGATAGCACACACTTTTACTTAGAGCATTGTCCCTCCCATGGACTTGCGCTCACCTCAGGGATCCTGGTAATCCCATAGGGACCGTCGTCACCCTTTACTCAACCAGTTGTACAACCGTTAGCCAGCTACATAGGCCCCCATAAAGGTAAAGCCCATACACACATACATACCTTAGCTCTCGTAGGAACACGTGACAGATTCGTTCATTTCGTGACTTTCATAAAAACCTTTACCTTATTTTAGTTAAAGCATTTGTACGTTTTATTAAATAACATCTCGTTTGTAAAACCTTTCATAAATTTCGTTTTAGCAAAACATTTCATTACCACATTTCAACTTCCCCTTTTCGAAGCATCGTTTCGTTAACATTTCATTTACTCACTTCAACTTCCCCGTTCGGAAGCGTCGTTTCATAAACCTCGTTTTGTAAACATCATTTGTAAACCTCGTTTCATATGTATGCATACCAGCCCAAAACATTATTAAAACATTTAAAAGAGGGTTCTAGAACCCACCTGGTAAGCTAGTCTCGGTTGTCCTTAACAAAAGTCCAACAACGTCACTCTCGGTCTGAATTGATTAGTTAAATACACACCAGACACAATCCCGACTCTAACAGTTTAATTATTCTGATTTAGGCGAACTTAAGACTAAGTTCACCCCTTATAACCCTAGCGAACAAACAGGCAAGCATAGGCAAGTTCGCCTAGTTCATGCCCAACGAACTTAGTAAGTTCGCTATCATGAGTTCGCCTCCTCTACATTAGGCGAACATGCTAAGTTCGCCACCTTGCTTCAGGCTAACATGCTAAGTTTGCCTGAACTAATTCTTTTCTGTAACGAACCAAAATCCGGGTCTCGTTATAAATAAATAAATAATTCTAATAAATATTATGGTGAAAATAATATTTTAGAAATAAGTTGAAACAAGCGGGTTTCAAGTTAGTAACGGGGATATACTAGTTTTAACTAGTTATGGAAGGAAATGGAAAAGATTGAAAGTAGAGGGGCTAAAGGTGAAATATGGCAAATCTGCCATATTTGACCCTTAGAAGTCAAATTTGACTTCATTTTTGGAGTTGGGTCGTTCAAGAGAAGAGGAAGAGAGGAGAAATCGGGTTGAAGCCAAAATTCGTATGTTTGAAGCTTGTAACTTGAAGGTGTTGGCTCACACATCACCTTTCTAACATCAAGTAAGTGATTTCTTCCTCTTTGATCCACCATTTATGGTGTTCTTGTTGGGTTTTGTTGAAAACCCGAAATTATGGTTGCATGTGGTAAAATGGTGTTAGATTATTGATAATCTAGCTAAACTAAAGGTGTAGGAAGGTGAACAACACCATGGAACCCTTTGATTTTGATTTTTGAAAGTTAGGGTTCATATGGAGGAAATTGGGGGTTTTGGGGTTTTGATGAATGATTGATAAATTGATGATGATTAAGTGTTATAGAGGTGTTAGACACTTAAACAAACCCCAAATTAACTTAAAGAAACTAGTTTGATAAAAATTAGTGTCAAGGTATTGGAAAGAGAATTCTAGTAGTTGAGTTGAGTTCTTGATTAAAGGGGGTGTTTGGATATGGAAATAACCCAAACGGGTCAATTTGGGTTGAAAATGGAAATTTGGGTGGTAAACTCAATTGTATGTGTTTTGAATGAATGATTAGATTACTAAACTATGTGTGTATGTTTAGGCAATCAAATTGTGGGTCTAGAAGGCGGAGCGGAGTCGTCTAACCCAAAAGGTAAGTGCCTATGCACTTACTTAGTATTGATGATAAATTGTGAATTTTGTGGATTATGTGTTATGTGATTGTGTGCATACTTGTGATATGATAAATTGTGAATGATTTAGTATGCACAATGAATGAATGTAGTTATAGTGTTAACCTATAATGGTAATGGATCATGTGTTGATCATAAACGAAACGGAGTTATGGCCTTGTACCATAATGGAAAAGGATCATGGGTTGATCGGATCATGTGTTGATCATAAACGAAACGGAGTTATGGCCTTGTACCATAATGGAAAAGGATCATGGGTTTATCGGATCATGTGTTGATCATAAACGAAACGGAGTTATGGCCTTTGCGCCATAATGGAAATGGATCATGTGTTGATCATAATTGACACTTGTAGTAAGGGTGCAAGAATATGTAGCCTAAATGACAATTTGGGTGGAAACGGGTCAAATGGGTGAATGGGTGAAACAAGTAGAAATTTACTTGTTTGTTATGAATTTATCTTCATTACTAATGGTGATATGTGTGGTGAATGTAGGAAAAGCTCCGAGGTAGTCAAAGTCAAGTCCAAGGCGTTGGCGGATCCTCGTATGCATATTTTCATGTTTTGATGATTTGGCGGAATTTCCCCTTTTTGATTGTAATTTGATAAACAAAACATATTTTTGGGGTGTGATCACGTTGTCGAAAGGTTTTTGGTTAAAACCCATGTGATGGGCAAATTTGTTGACTTGTAATTTTGGAAAAATATGGAAATTTGGTTAAGTGTGAAAACTGCTGAAAATCTGCAGAAACTTTCTGAGTTTTTACGCCCCTCGCGCTACGCGAGGGAGGTGGTTGAATGTGTCGCGCTACGCGACGGTAAAAAAAAAAAAAAAAAAATTCTACCTTAAGACTTCCGCGCGTTAAAGTTTTGTTCCTTTAAAAAGTGGTGTGTTTCAACTTGGTATCAGAGCAATGGTTTGAGGGATTTGGTGTGGTGGCACTAAACTCAAACCGGATGCTCTTGATATGGGGGAAAGATACGAGAATCCAAAAAGGACTTGACTAAGACTCGGAGCTTGCGGAAATGAAAGGTTAGTAATGATTTGATAAAATGATAATATATATATATATGGTGTATGTATATATGTATGATGAATGTTGTTAAGGTGTTATGTGTGCCGAAACTTGTTTTGTAACCTGTTATATGGAGATGGTAATTACAATTGGGCATGGCGTATTATTAAACATGTCTGGCCAATATGTTTAATAAGACGAGATGTGCAAAAGCTTTTATGATAACCATATGACAATGAACATTTACAAGGATTATGTGAAGGTGATTATATAAGTATGTATGTATATAAGTAGATAAGTATACATATACTTAATACATATAGGGGTGTAAGTGTGATAAGTATTTAAGGTATTGATAGTATAAGGGTGTTAAGGTGTTTGTTTCTAATTCCCAGTTAAGAGATGGCAGAAGAATCGAGCAATCGGGAACCGTTGGATCCACGGATCCAAGAGTTGATAAAAGAGGAGGTGGCCAAGGCCTTTGAGCAAGCCACAAATCTGTTGATGGAAGAAATGAGGGGGACTATTAAACTCTCTCTCGAGGAGATCATGAAAGAGAAAGATAAGGAACCTCGGGGTTGTACACTGAAGGATTTCATGGTGATCAAGCCCAAGGAATATAACGGGCAAGTGGACCCGATTTTGAGCCACAGGTGGGTGGTAGACATGGAGTCAAATTTTGAGACGACAAGGTGTAAGCCCGAGGATAGAGTGATGTTTAGCGTGCCACTTTTGATTGGGCGGGCTAAGGAGTGGCTGCTAAATCTCCGAAAGGAGAGGGGTGAAAGAGGGGTGACCTCCATGTCATGGGAGGAGTTTAAAGCGGCATTCCTAAAGTACCATTGCCCACAGGCCGCTATTGACAGGATGACCGAGGAGTTTCTCCTCATGAGGCAGACGACAGAGACTATTGATGAATTAGCTGGGACTTTCTTCGATCGGGCCAAGTTCTGTCCAGATGTGGTGTCGACCGAGAAAGCCAAGATTGACAGGTTCTATGCTATGCTGACGGTGGAGTTCAGGGATAGCATATCTCCATCCTCATTTACCACACTTGTAGACTTAATAAACATGTGTCGGGAAAGAGAGGTGGAGTTCAGGAGGTAAGAAGCTAGGGGAGAAAAGAGGAAACGTGAAATAGTGGATCAAGTGGTGAGTAAGATAAAGGGCGGGAGCCCTAGTAAGAAGCCGTTTGTTAAACCTTCTTCGCAAGATTGTAAGTTATGTGGAAAAGTGCATTTTGGGGAATGTAGAAAGGGTTCTTCAAGATGCTATAAATAATCAATGCCCAAGCCAAGTCCGTATATGCTACAACTGTTACAAGCCCGGGCACAATAGGGTGGATTGTCCCGAGTTAAAGCAGCAAGGTGGAAGCGGGGTGAAGGTTGATACGCCAAAGCCTAAGGGAAGAGCTTTCCACATTTCGGCGGAAGAGGCAAAGAACAACGCGGATGTAGTGTCAGGTACATTCAAGATTAACTCATTACCTGCACTAGTTCTTTTTGATTCGGGGGCTAGCCGTTCTTTTGTTTCCTTAAAAATTGTTAAGCATTCCTCTTTTGTAAGTAGCAAGTTAGATGAACCCTTAGAAATCGAAGCGGCTAATGATAAGAGTTTTCTTGTCTTTGACGTTTTTAGAGATTGTAAGTTGAGAGCGGGGGGCGAAACTTTCTTTATTGATTTGATTCCTATGGCTATGGGAAATTTTGATGATATTGTGGGGATGGATTGGTTGTCAAAGAATAAGGCGAGTATTTTATGTGGACCGAAGGCGATCCAACTTGTTTCCCCATCGGGAGAGTCCATCTACATAGAAGGTGATAAAAAGGGTAAAGTAAAGTTGTGCACTTATGTGAAGGCGACCAAGTACATGGCGCGTGGGTGCAAGGCGTTCATGGCTTGTGTCGCGGATGTGAATGAAAGAGTAAAGGAGATTCACGATGTACCGGTCGTGAACCAATTCGTAGATGTGTTTCCTGACGAGTTACCGGGGATTCCGCTGGATAGGGAGATAGAATTTGGAATTGACTTGATGCCGGGTGCTAAACCGGTAGCTAAAGCGCCTTATAGATTGGCACCGCCAGAAATGAAAGAACTCATGGAGCAATTACAAGAGTTACTTGACAAGGGTTTCATACGCCCAAGTGTTTCACCTTGAGGTGCGCCCGTTCTCTTCGTCAAAAAGAAGGATGGGAGCATGAGAATGTGTATGGATTACCGGGAGTTGAACAAGTTGACAGTGAAGAATAGGTACCCATTGCCTAGGATTGACGATCTTTTCGACCAATTGCAAGGGGCGTCATGGTTTTCTAAGATTGACTTGAAGTCCGGGTATCATCAGTTGAAAGTGAAGGAAGAGGATGTTCATAAGACAGCTTTTCGCACTCGTTACGGTCACTATGAGTTTACGGTTATGCCTTTCAGTTTGACCAACGCACCTGCGGTTTTCATGGATCTCATGAACCGGGTGTGTAGACCGTTCCTTGATCGTTCGGTCATTGTGTTTATTGACGATCTTCTCATCTATTCAAGGAGCGAGGGTGATCACGCTTGTCATTTGCGTGAGATTCTTGAAGTCTTGCAAAAGGAGAAACTTTATGCTAAATTCTCCAAGTGCGCATTTTGGATGTGCGAGATCCAATTCTTGGGTCATGTGATTAATGAAAGAGGAATTACCGTTGACCCATCCAAGATTATGGCGGTTAAAGAATGGTCATCACCGAAGACGCCTTCGGAGATTAGAAGTTTCTTGGGGTTAGCGGGTTATTATCGGAGGTTCATCGAAAACTTCTCTCGGATTGCTTTGCCGATGACGAAGTTGACTCGTAAGGAGACAAAGTTTGTTTGGAGTCTCGAGCAAGAATCTGCCTTTCAACTCTTGAAAGAAAAGTTGACTAAGGCGCCTGTTTTATCCTTGCCGGACGGGACCGAGGATTTTGTTGTTTATTCGGATGCCTCGCATTCGGGGTTGGGGTGTGTTTTGATGCAAAGGGGGAAAGTGATTGCCTATGCATCTAGGCAATTAAAGACTCACGAGGTGAATTACCCAACCCATGATTTAGAGCTTGCAGCCATGGTTTTCACGCTCAAGATTTGGAGGCATTATTTGTATGGTGCTAAGTGTACGATCTACACGGATCACAAAAGTCTCAAATATTTCTTTGACCAAAAGGACCTCAATATGAGGCAAAGACGGTGGCTTGAATTGGTTAAGGATTATGATTGTGAGATACTTTATCATCCGGGTAAAGCGAATGTTGTGGCGGATGCGCTTAGTAGAAAGTCAAGTCATTCACCTATCAAGGTGAAATCATTTAAGATGACAATTTCATCATCTCTTATTGATGAAATCCGGGAGGCCCAAGTGTTAGCACTTGGTGGCGACTTGAAGAAAGAACGGATGATTTCTTATGTTGATAAGCTTGGTGAAAATAGCATGGGTTTGAAGACATGCTTTGATAGAATTTGGATACCTAGGTTGTCAAGTGTCTTGACAACTATTCTTGACGAGGCGCATAAATCCAAATATTCTATCCATCCGGAGGCCACAAAGATGTTTTATGATTTGAGGTGTCATTTTTGGTGGCCGGGTATGAGGCGTGATATTGTTAAGTATGTGGAGAGGTGTCTCACATGTTTAAGGGTTAATGCGGAGCATCAAAAGCCGTATGGAAAGCTTCAACCGCTTGAAATACCGCTTTGGAAATGGGAAAATATAACCATGGATTTGATCACTAAACTACCAAAGACTCGAAAGGGTTATGATGCGATATGGGTAGTAGTGGATCGGTTGACGAAGAGTGCACATTTCCTTCCTATAAAGGAAACGTATTCTTCGGATAGATTGGCGGAAATGTATGTGAAGGAAATTGTGTCACGTCATGGTGTGCCGGTGTCGATTATATCGGATCGTGATACGAGATTTACTTCTCGTTTTTGGAAGAAATTCTATGAGGATATGGGGACTAGATTGAATCTTAGCACCGCTTATCATCCACAAACGGATGGTCAAAGCGAGCGAACGATTCAAACGCTCGAGGATATGTTGCGAGCGTGTGCCTTGGATTTTGGTGGTAGTTGGGACGACCATTTACCGTTGACGGAATTCTCTTACAACAATAGTTACCATTCTAGTATTGGTATGCCGCCTTTTGAGGCATTGTATGGGAGAAAGTGTCGAACACCCGTGTGTTGGGGTGAGATTGGTCAACGGGAGCTTGGTAGTGTCGAAGTGGTCAAAGAAACTAATGATAGTATTGACCAAATTAGAGCACGCTTGAAGGCGGCTCAAGATCGCCAAAAGTCTTATGCGGATAATAGGAAGCGGGCGATTGAGTTTCAAGTGGGGGACTTTGTGCTTTTGAAAGTCTCTCCTTGGAAAGGGGTGATACGGTTTAGGAAACGGGGGAAGTTAAGTCCTCGTTTCATCGGGCCGTTTAAGGTGATAGCAAAGGTGGGTACGGTAGCTTATCGATTGGAGTTACCGGATGGACTAAGTAGACTTCATAACACGTTCCATGTGTCTCATTTGCGGAAGTGTTTGGCGGATGAATCTACTTTTGTCCCTTTGGACGATATCGAATTGGATGAAAAGTTGAATTATGTTGAAGAACCGGTGGCAATCTTGGATAGGAAGGTGAAGAAGTTACGTAATAAAGAGATTAGCCAAGTATTGGTTAGATGGAACCATAGAAAGGGGGCGGAAATGACTTGGGAAACCGAGGAAGAGATGCTCAAATACTATCCGAACCTTTTTATGTGAAGTCGGGTTTCGGGGACGAAACCCAAATAAGGGGAGGAGATTTGTAACGAACCAAAATCCGGGTCTCGTTATAAATAAATAAATAATTCTAATAAATATTATGGTGAAAATAATATTTTAGAAATAAGTTGAAACAAGCGGGTTTCAAGTTAGTAACGGGGATATACTAGTTTTAACTAGTTATGGAAGGAAATGGAAAAGATTGAAAGTAGAGGGGCTAAAGGTGAAATATGGCAAATCTGCCATATTTGACCCTTAGAAGTCAAAATTGACTTCATTTTTGGAGTTGGGTCGTTCAAGAGAAGAGGAAGAGAGGAGAAATCGGGTTGAAGCCAAAATTCGTGTGTTTGAAGCTTTTAACTTGAAGGTGTTGGCTCACACATCACCTTTCTAACATCAAGTAAGTGATTTCTTCCTCTTTGATCCACCATTTATGGTGTTCTTGTTGGGTTTTGTTGAAAACCCGAAATTATGGTTGCATGTGGTAAAATGGTGTTAGATTATTGATAATCTAGCTAAACTAAAGGTGTAGGAAGGTGAACAACACCATGGAACCCTTTGATTTTGATTTTTGAAAGTTAGGGTTCATATGGAGGAAATTGGGGGTTTTGGGGTTTTGATGAATGATTGATAAATTGATGATGATTAAGTGTTATAGAGGTGTTAGACACTTAAACAAACCCCAAATTAACTTAAAGAAACTAGTTTGATAAAAATTAGTGTCAAGGTATTGGAAAGAGAATTCTAGTAGTTGAGTTGAGTTCTTGATTAAAGGGGGTGTTTGGATATGGAAATAACCCAAACGGGTCAATTTGGGTTGAAAATGGAAATTTGGGTGGTAAACTCAATTGTATGTGTTTTGAATGAATGATTAGATTACTAAACTAGGTGTGTATGTTTAGGCAATCAAATTGTGGGTCTAGAAGGCGGAGCGGAGTCGTCTAACCCAAAAGGTAAGTGCCTATGCACTTACTTAGTATTGATGATAAATTGTGAATTTTGTGGATTATGTGTTATGTGATTGTGTGCATACTTGTGATATGATAAATTGTGAATGATTTAGTATGAACAATGAATGAATGTAGTTATAGTGTTAACCTATAATGGTAATGGATCATGTGTTGATCATAAACGAAACGGAGTTATGGCCTTGTACCATAATGGAAAAGGATCATGGGTTGATCGGATCATGTGTTGATCATAAACGAAACGGAGTTATGGCCTTGTACCATAATGGAAAAGGATCATGGGTTTATCGGATCATGTGTTGATCATAAACGAAACGGAGTTATGGCCTTTGCGCCATAATGGAAATGGATCATGTGTTGATCATAATTGACACTTGTAGTAAGGGTGCAAGAATATGTAGCCTAAATGACAATTTGGGAGGAAACGGGTCAAATGGGTGAATGGGTGAAACAAGTAGAAATTTACTTGTTTGTTATGAATTTATCTTCATTACTAATGGTGATATGTGTGGTGAATGTAGGAAAAGCTCCAAGGTAGTCAAAGTCAAGTCCAAGGCGTTGGCGGATCCTCGTATGCATATTTTCATGTTTTGATGATTTGGCGAAATTTCCCCTTTTTGATTGTAATTTGATAAACAAAACATGTTTTTGGGGTGTGATCACGTTGTCGAAAGGTTTTTGGTTAAAACCCATGTGATGGGCAAATTTGTTGACTTGTAATTTTGGAAAAATATGGAAATTTGGTTAAGTGTGAAAACTGCTGAAAATCTGCAGAAACTTTCTGAGTTTTTACGCCCCTCGCGCTACGCGAGGGAGGTGGTTGAATGTGTCGCGCTACGCGACGGTAAAAAAAAAAAAAAAAAAAAAAAATTTTACTTTAAGACTTTCGCGCGTTAAAGTTTTGTTCCTTTAAAAAGTGGTGTGTTTCATTTTCCCCCAATCAACCCAACCGTAATGAGGATGTCTAAATAAATACACTTCTTTAATTCTAACGAAAATTAGACAGAGTTTCATTTGTTTTTGTCTAAAACCCGACAATTTAAATTGTCCATTTCCATCCCAAATCAATCAACAATAATTCATAAAACCACATTTGATTTCTAATATAAAAACTACGCTTAAACGCGTATAATTATATATTTAATATATAATTATAACTATATACTTATTACTAAACGTTACCCGTTCTCAAATGACGTTCTCGACACCCAACCAAATCCCATGACATTAACCGAAACTATATCTAAGGGTTAACGGGTCATACCTTAGCGTGTAATCCATACTAGACGCGTCTACACGAACTCCTGAACATGACGCGGACCCGAACCTTGTTTCACTTGTAACTCGATCATACAGAATCCGAATCGGCTGATTCGAAGGTTCATGAACTCGTCTCGACTCGTCGGTCACCTTTTTCAAGCAATACCACCGTCTCCTCCACATAGGACCACCTCATATCACCACCATATCACCACCGTGTCACCACCACCTTCAACATGAAGTGTGATACAACCACCATCAACTATCGCTCACCTTCACTGGGCTACCACCGTTTACCACCATACAACCGTCACAACATCAACATCATACCACCACCACCTTCACCGCGAAGCTCACCACCCCTCCACCATCATCTCCTCCATCGAGCTACCTTCAACCACCATGCTAACTGTCATAAACTCACCATATCCCCACCCCCGCTAACCATTGTTACAACCTGTTAAAAGTCATCACCATTCACCCGTAACGGCCACCACTACCTCCATAACAGACCATGCTGCCACCGTGCCTCCACCGCTGTCACCAACACCAGTAGCGTCTCCGCCACCGCTGACCACCATCCTCCACTGTTAGCGTGAGCATCTATTCACCCTTTATTTCCGCCGTGATAACCATAAACCAGCTCCCTTACCTTCGCCGCTCATACCCCTGCTGTTCACAACCCTCAATACCATATCACCACCATCCACACGCTCTTACAACCACCACCATCAGGTCTGTGAACCCCGCACGACACCACCATCGTCCTAGTCGGCGTCAACCGGTTATTTGCTGTGTCCAGGCTTTCCAGATCCTCACGAAGCTCAGAAACAAAAGGTGGCGAGAGAACCACCGTGACCCGTCACCATTTCGAGCCCGTTTCAGGCGGTTGTGCTAAGCCTCCTCTCTCGCCACTACCTCGTCGTGATGCTGTTCTTCGTCGTCCCCGGGAGCTCTTCCATTGTAACCGAGCAAGTAGTGATGCTTAGTGGCCGGATTAGGGTTTAATCGGTGGGGATGGTGCTGCGTGAGGTTGAAGCCGGCAAGAAGGGAATGGTTTCAAATGGGTGGGTGGCGGCTGGAAGTAATAAAGAGAGAATTAGGGTTTTTTTTAAAGATTTTTCACATGCACCCCCCTTCATTTGTAGTATTCACATTTTCAGCCCTAAACTAAATCAAGTTTGAAGTTTGGGATGTTACACTATGTTTGACCAAATATGGATATGGTTGAATAGCTATGGCCATGTATGACCAATTTTGGATACATTTGAGCAAGTATAACTATGTATGACCAAGTATAGGCTAAGATGGGCCTTTTAAGTCACACTAGGTCTTTATGGCTAAGATTAGGTTGTAATGAGTTATATTATGTCATAAGAATTATACCAGACCATACACATCTTAGAGAGTCATGATAGCTCTTATTAGGGTAGAATGATCCATACTAGGTATTACATATCTTCATCAATAAGATTGAGTTGTAATGAGTCGGATTAAGTCTTATAAAAAATAAATAATAAAAAATTAAGTAGAAAAGTTAGAAAACTTTTTCTAAAGATAATTATATATAAAGATTGATACTAATAAGATATGTAAATCAAAGTTTGAAATCAAAGTAAATTTAGATAAGTTCAATATATATTTCAAAATAAGTCTAAATCAAAATAAAATTAATTTAGATTTTGAGAGAAATTTTTAGAGGGAAACTATTAAGGGCGAAGTGATTTGGGAAAATCTGTCACTGATACTTCTTTTAGCAGTGAACATTTTTATATCATTTAATTAGGTTAGAAACTCGTGTTTTTTACACGGGTTTAATAAATAAAATATTAAATAGTTAGTAATAAATACTAATGAATTATAAAAGGAATATTAAATAGTAATGAAAATTTAGGAATTGCTAAAGGAAATGTCAAATAGTTAATTAGAAAATATTAAATAGTTAGTAATAAAGAAAAAATATGTGAGAATTTTTTTTTGAGCTCACAGAATTGTAACATGTGTTACAACGTGTTACTTAAATATAGATTTGAATCAAGATTGGATGCCTGGAAATCTCATCTTCTTTCCATAGGAGCTAAATCTGTGTTGATTAAATTTGTTCTTGGTATGTTAGGAATTTATTATATGTCCTTATTCTTTGTTCCGGTGGGTGTTTTGAAAGTCTTGGAATATATTCGATCGAGGTTCTCTTTTTTTAGGGGGGGGGGGAGTAGTGAAGATTTATGAATTATAAAAGAAATATTAAATAGTAATGAAGAGTATGAATTGATAAAGGAAATATCAAATAGTTAATAAGAAAATATTAAATAGTTAGTAATAAAAAAAAATAAACCGGAAATATTTTTTGAGCTCACAGAATTATAACATGTGGTGTAACGAGTTACTTAAATATAGATCTGATTGGATGCCTGGAAATCCCCTCTTCTTTCCATAGGAGCTAGATCTATGTTGATTAAATCAATTCTTGGTACGTTAGGGATTTATTATATGTCCATGTTCCTTGTTCCGGTGGCTGTTTTGAAAGTATTGGAATATATTCGTTCGAGGTTTTTTTTTTGAGGGGGGGGGGTTAGTAACGTGGTTAGAAAACTGCATTAAACTTTTTGGAAGTTAGTGTTGGCTTAAAAGAATAAGGGGGCATAGGAATTGGGTCTTTGGAAGGTTTTAATAGTACTCTATTACAAAAGTAGTGGTTGAGGTTTGTGAAGGAGACGGGTACCATTTGGGTGAATATTATTGTTTCTTTATATGGCTCGGATGGGGGTATGTAGTCAAATCCCAAAGGGAATAGTGTGTGATAAAGAATGCTAAAGGATTTTAGGAAATTAAATGATTCGGGTATTGTTCCTTTTAACTCGATTCATAAGCAGATGGGTTGTGGGAATGAGACTATGTTTTGGAAGCACCCTTACTGTCATAATTTATGTTTAGTTGAAAATTTTCCAAGGTTGTACGCTTTAGAATTACTAAATGGTTGTTTGGTGGTTAATAAGGTGCCGAGGGAATTTTGGGCGTGGCGTGGCGTAGGGAAATCTGAGAGGTGTAAGGCCCCAAACCCCGGGAGGCCTCATGTGTTTGATTTACTCAATTACAATTAGTTCTTAAACTTTAAACATTACTAAGTAGCGGAATAAACATCATACATTGTTTCAAAATGGCAACAAATTAAAACATTGTCTTAAAACATTCAACAGTTAAACAATCATAAGGGATGCTAGTCTCTTATCGGCGAGTAACTCCTCGAGTAGACAAGCAGCATCCGTTCAACATTCATCTACTCTTAACCTGACATGCATACTAAAAGTCAGCTAATAGTATGAGTTCAAGTCTTTCATTCAATTTAAGAAACCAGTTTACCGTTCGTTCATTCATCAGGGTATTATCATTCATAATTAAAACGGGGCTTAACATTCATTAAAACATTCAAACATTCGTTCATAAAATCATTTAACATTTTATTCAAGTCATACAATAAATATCTAAATTTGTATTACCGTTCATTTCGTTCCATTTGTTTATCACTCTTAGGACCCATAAGTCACCAAGGCGATTCCATTCCTATTTATCACTCTCAAGACCGCAAGTCACCAAGGCGATTCCATTCTCATTCATGGGTCACGTTAACCCCGAGTGACCGTCGCCACTCCTAGTCTCGATTGTACAACCCAATACCATTGGTAGGCCACATAGGCACTACCCCTGTTATACTTATGCCTAAATGTGACATAAGGCTGGAAATTACATCCCAGACTTCATTCGTCAATTCAATTCATTTGACATATTAGATTTGTAATGACTTACTTAAAACATTTGCATGTTTTCTTTTCATAAAATATTTCATTCGTTTATAAAACCCTTTTCTTTCATTTCAAAACCATTCCTTTATAAACCTTTCGTTTCATAAACATTCGTTTCGTAAACCTTTCATTTCGCAAACGTTTCTTGTTTCAAATATCATTCCTTTAGAAAACATTCATTTCCTAAACATTCCATTTAACAACCATTTCGTAAACATTTCATTTAACAACCATTTCGTAAACATTTTATTCAACAACCATTTTGTAAACAGTTCATTTAGCAACCGTTTTGTAAACATTTCATTTAACAACCATTTCGTAAACATTTCATTTAACAACCATTTCATAAACATTTCATTTAATAATCATTCATAAACATTTCATGGGTATGCATATCACCCTAGAAACAAGTAAATAGGGATTATTGACTCACTTGATAAACTATCAAAACACGCCTTACCAACTTTGTCCAAAGCATTACCTTCAATCTGAATTAATGAGTAACACATCAATTCTTCACTTTCAATTATCAGGCAAAACTAAAACAATTTCTCTTTCTTAGCCCTAAGAGAAACTAGGCAGTTTCGTTTCTTTTGAACATGCGAAACTAAGATAGTTTTGCTTCCTTTTTCTAGGCGAAACTAGGCAGTTTCGCTCCATATAATTCCAAGACACCTGAATAATTTTGCTTCTTCTCCCAAGCAAAACTACCGGGTAGTTTCGCTTGGTCGTCTACTCCGACAGAAACCCTAGTTTCTGCATGGAGATGGCGGCTCAAGCTTTTAACGCCAAGTTCTTGACTTTATACGTCCAAAACACGTGGTTTTCTTTCGTGATTCCAGACCTATAACCTTTACTCGTTTAATTCTTAAAAATCCGACATTTTTATCCAAAAACCCATAAAAACCCATTTCGAATAAAACTCAAAAAAGGATGCGTTTCTTATCTCAAAACGACTCCGTTCTTCAGCAACTCTTCATCCGATCAGTGGAGAATGGTAGAGGATCGATCTTTGGCTCTAATCAGGACTTTCTCTCTCTATGGTTTCTCACTCTAGAATTCGGGTGGAGTTTGTGTTTGTGAAATGAGGCTGAAGCAAAGGTCTAGGGTTTATACCCTTCCCCTTTCTCCCTATTCTCGGTCCAACTTATCGGCCAACAAGCCCCCACCATTTTAATTCAACATTATTTCGTTCAATCCCGTCACGTAATCCCTCATTATTTTTGGGATGTTACAAGCGCATTAAGCTTATTGGAAGTTAGTGTAAAAACCCATTTCGAATAAAACTCAAAAAAGGATGCGTTTCTTATCTCAAAACGACTCCGTTCTTCAGCAACTCTTCATCCGATTAGTGGAGAATGGTAGAGGATCGATCTTTGGCTCTAATCAGGACTTTCTCTCTCTATGGTTTCTCACTCTAGAATTCGGGTGGAGTTTGTGTTTGTGAAATGAGGCTGAAGCAAAGGTCTAGGGTTTATACCCTTCCCCTTTCTCCCTATTCTCGGTCCAACTTATCGGCTCAACAAGCCCCCACCATTTTAATTCAACATTATTTCGTTCAATCCCGTCACGTAATCCCTCATTATTTTTGGGATGTTACAAGTGCATTAAGCTTATTGGAAGTTAGTGTTGGCTTCAAAAGATAAGGGGGCAAAGGATATGGGAATTTGGAAGGTTTTAATAGTACTCTATTAAAAAAGTAGAGGTTGAGCTTTGTAAATGAGACAGGTACATTTGGGTGAATATTATTGCTTCATTATATGGTCCGGATGGGGGTTTAGGGTTTAGGGTTTATGTACTCAAATCCCAATGGGAATAGTGTGTGACAGAGAATGCTAAAGGATTTTAGGAACTTAAATGATTCGGGTATTGTTCCTTTTAACTCGATTCCTAAGCATATGCATTGTGGGAATGAGATTATGTTTTAGACTTAGTGTCATAATTTATGTTTAGCTGAAAAGTTTCCAAGGTTGTACGCTTTAGAATTGGTAAATGATTGTTTGGTGGTTCATAGGGTGCCGAGGGAATTTTGGGCGGGGCGTGGCGTAGGAAAATCTGGGAGGGTACCGAAATGCCCCAGATTACAGAGATGTGGAATTTTCTTAATTGTGTCAATATTTCCATTGGTAAGGACCGGTGGATTTGGTCAATGCAAGGGGTGATTGAGTTATCGGTTAGGGGGTTCGGGATAAAATGGACGATTTCTTGCTCCATAGTGGATCTAGGAAAACTTATTGGTTAGCATGCTTGCCTAGAAAATAAATATTTGCAGGGTGGAGGGTCTTGGGAAATCCACTTCCAACTCGTATGAATTTAGAAGCTAAGGGTATGGATGTTTCGTCTATAAATTACCCTTTTTGTAATGATGGAATGGAATCAGTTCTTCATTTGGTTGGTGAATGTGGTTCGGTTAAAACGATTTGTGATTTGATTAAAGGGTGGATTGAGGTGAAATTACCGGTGTTGAGATTCCCATGTGACCTTATGGATTGGCTAGATAATTATTCCATGAAGTCGGCTAAGAAAGAGATATTGGGGACGATTATTTATGTTGCTTGGTGGGCTATCTGGAAGTTTCGGAATGATACAGTTTTTATGAAGAGTCCGTGACGGACCGCTTGTGCCTTAGCTGCTAAGTCCTTTGCCAACACGTAACGTACCGTTATCTCCTCATGACGGTCTGTTATGCCCGTAAAGGATCGTTACCATTTCGTGACAGTCCGTCATAGGGTTTACACGCGTCATATTGCAATGATGAGTCACATGACACGTGTCATTCTCTGGTCAAATCCTTGCTCAACCCTTAACGGACTGTTACAGTCTTGTGAAGGTCCGTTACAGACGAGTTTTCTCAAATTTTCATTTTTAATCCTGGACTTATTATTCGCTGTTCTTGTTTCTCGAGCCTTGAATTTTTTGGGATGTTACAATTTGTGTATTATAGGGAATACTCCAAATGTGAGTTTGTTTATCTACTCTTGTATGTAGATGATATGTTCCTGGCTTGTAATAGTAGAGAAGAAATCAAGGCCACAAAGGAAGCACTTAAAAGTTAGTTTGACATGAAAGAGCTTGGTGAAGCCAAGAGAATTTTGGTTATTGAGATATGGAGAGATAGAAGTCAGAAGTTATTAAGGTCGACTAAAAGTGCATATGTCAACAAGATTATGTGTAATTTTGGTATGGAGGGAAGTGTTTACTTCATTAGCTCAACATTTCAAGCTTTCAAGTAGGGAGTGTCCTCAAGCAGAATAAGAGATATTATAAATGAAGGCAGTTCCTTAAGCTAATGGAGTGTATTGCTCATGTATCTGATAGTCTGTGCCAGACGTGACATAGCATATGTAGTTTCTATGGTGAGCATGTATATTGCCAATCCTAATTTGGGGATTTGCTTTTGTAATCGTTTGATGTCCAATAAAGTAAATTGTTTGCTACTTGATTCTTGTTGATTTTTATTTATTCTTTGTTGTTGATTTGATGATTGTTTGATCTAATTTCGACAGTAATAATAAAAGAGGAAGAAACCAAAAAATTCTTTTTGTATTACTAGGAGCCACGAGTACACTCCTAGGTGATTTCTTGAATTACGAATACACACCGAAGTCACAAAGGTCGCTCCTACGGGGAGCGATTCTCCAAAGATAATGAATTTATTTTTTAACATGTCATTTAACATACAATTTGATTTTTTTATAAAAAATTATAATAGAAGGTTTTTAAAATAGGGATAAATTGTTTTGTTAAGTACTTTTTTATATAGTTGTATTTAAAATAAAGTATTTTGTGATTTCGTAAATATAAAAATACTTTATTCCTAATATAATTCGGTTTTCAATAAATTTAAAATTAGAATATAAAAAAAGAATAAACAAAACTATGAGAAATCAAATTATACGTTAAACGAAAATATTGAAGAATAAAAAGAAACAGAATATATATCTTGGGAAATTCGCTTCCATAGGTGCGTAGTTCGGTAAATTTATTACCCACTCCGAATTGTCTAGTTTTACACGCTACTTTAAAAACCACCGTGAAGTGCTAAACGGCCTAGTAGTACAAAAAGTTGTAAGCCTAATATTTTCTAAGGGTGAAGGGAGTGATAAAAAAAGCTTATAAAATTCTCTGTTTTTACCTAATTAAAATATGTTATGTCATTTTTACCCTTTTAAACATTCTTCAACCTTAAGAGGAGGGTGTGAAACCAATAAGCACTTGTTATTTTTTTTTTAATTATTTCATTAAAACAAATAAAAAACCACATTTTCTTAAATAAAAATTAAAATGATACATATTAAAAACCTAAAATTTAAAAACAATAAAAAGAAAAAAAACGTCAAACATCAAAATAAAAAAACTAAAATAACCTAAAAATTACACGGTCAATTGTATTTTGCCGTAATTTCCCGTTTACGTTTGAGTACGATCAAAGGAAAAGGTTCGGGGATATTGTCATGTTTTTTTAAAAAGTATTCCAAGTCGTGGTCCTGTTCTTCTTTGGAAAACATTTCTTGTTGTTTCTCCAAGAGTTGCAACGCGAGTTCATCCCGTCTTTGTTTTGTTATTGAAACAGTTGGTTTTGGTATTGAAACAGTTGGTTTTGGTATTGCGGTTGCGGATGAGATGCCCGAGGTTGACTTGAACGCGGTCGTTGCGGTTGCGGTTGACTTAAACGAGGGTTTTGCGGTTGAGAGGCACGCACTTTGGGACGGTATTTTTTGGATGAGGATAAATCTATTTTTTTAGAGTTTGAAAAGAGAAAGTGTAAAAAATTATATATGTAAAATGTATATTTATAGGTAATTTTTTTATTTATTTAATTACCCAACCCACCCCCTCCCAACGTTCCTCTCCAACGGCTAGATTAGGTGAACGACTCGCGGCTTCAAACAGGTATTAAAACCCGTTTGTAGAGTCATATCTTTTGTATAAGCTGTTGTCATTTATTGTACATTTAAACAATTTTAGACTAGTTTACTTTCTGTCATTTCATTAAATGTAATTTCAGTTTTCTGTAATTTACTGCTTTATTAGCTAAGTATGGGCCATCGAAACTACTTAGTTTCGATTGAGCTTGTTCAATCGAAACTAGTAGTTTCGATAGATGGTAGTTTCGACAGTTCTGAGTATCACTTGTAAATGGTCAATCGAAACTAATAGTTTCGATTGAACATAGTTTCGATACCTGTCACTACTATAAATAGCCTAGTTTGAGAATGTTTAGGGTGTGAGTAGCGGCTGTAACCATGAATCTTCTCTTTCACATTGTTCTTGAATCAATACAATTTGCAGTTGTTTATGCACTGTGTTCTTACATTTTCATACCATTTACGTGTTGATTCATAGTGTGGTTAGCCGGTTATCTTCACCAACACTGTTTCTATCATCTGTTTCACCACCATACACACAGTTTTCGCCTGTGTGTGTGTAATCGATCAAATCAGTGATTTATAAGAGAAATCTGGACCTACAATTGGTATCAGAGCTTTATGCTCTAGTGTTTTTGAGTGTTATCAGGTTTTTGTGATCGATTCTAGGTGATTTGTGAGGTATTTTGAGGTTTTTGTTGTAATCTGCACATAACATCTCAGACGTACTGTTTCATCGTTTTTCAAGGATTTTTGTTCGTGATTTCAAGAATCGGAGGTTGGATTAGTGATCAGGACTATTAGACGAAGGTTTTCGCTGGATTGTTTTGTCATTTTACACTATTGATTTCTGCAGCTTATCATCAATGAAGTATTTATGAGCTTGGAGAAGAAGGCATCGAAACTACGGGGGACAGTTTCTGATTTTTGTTGATCATCGAAACTTCTGGTCTACATTTTGTCGGGAGAAGGTACTATCGAAACTAGATTTTGGTCTTATCTCTATAGAAACTGTGGTTATCGAAACTTGTCTGTGAAATTTTCAATATCGAAACTAGTTGTTTCGATAAAAGTTGTCCTATCGAAACTAGTTGTTTCGATAGAAGTTGTCCTATCGAAACTAGTTGTTTCGATAGAAGTTGTCCTATCGAAACTAGTTGTTTCGATAGAAGTTGTCCTATCGAAACTAGCTACTGTTTAGTTTCGATTCCGAATATTATGGCTACTTCAAGTTCAACAGAACATTCTGGGGGAAATAGACCACCTGCTCTTGTGTCCACAAGAGAATTTGATGACTGGACTAAAAAGATGAAGCTTTTCTTACAATTTCACGATTTTACATTGTTGAGTTCTATCACCGATGGTCCCCACAAGCCCGTAACTACCACTGCTGATGTTCAACGTCCTAAGTTAGTATCTGAGAATGATGAGAAAGATCTTGCCTTGATTGCCCGAGACAATAAGGCCTACGGGACTATTGCCATGGCTTTTCCTATGGATATTTTCAACATCTTTGCCGAGTACACAACTGCCAAAGACTTATGGGCTGCATTGTGCACAGATATGAGGGAAGTGAGGATGTCAGGGAAAGCAAAAGAGATCTGATCAAGAAATAATATGCGATGTTCAGCAGTGTAAGGGGAGAATCAATATCTGATTTGATCAACCGTTTCTCAAGCATTGTATCAAGGTTGAAAGTATTGGGAGTTGAGTACCCTACTCTTGATCTAAACAAGAAACTCCTAGATTCTCTTCCTGAGGAATGGAATATGTATCGAATCATGATCAAAAAGACTGAGAATCTGAGTGCTCTGTCTCAACAGGAAGTCTATAGCATTCTTGAATCTTATGAAATTGAGATTAAGAAGGGAGCAGTCACCCCATCAAATCAGTCTGGAAACACAGCTCTCATTGCTGTATCAAGCTCATCTGGTAGCCCATACTTTCAGACTGATGTCCCTCCTTCAGCTGCTGCAATTAATTATACCAGCTCCTCTGCTCCTCAAAAGACTGTCACCATGATTCCTGATGATTATGTCCCAATCATGACTGCTTTCATGTCGTGCTATGATGCACTGATTTCTGGAAATCTAACACCGGTTAGCTTTTAACCTGATGACTTGGAGCAGATTAATCCTGATGATTTGGAGAAAATGGACATTGATTGGTGCATGGCCATGTTGACCTTAAGAGCCAAAAGATTCATCAAAAGGACTGCATAGACAGATTCAAGCAGGGAAAGACACTTAGGTTTGATATCAAGAAGGTGAGATGCTACAATTGTGATCAGTTGGGTCACTTTGCCAGAAACTGCAAGGAGCCGTCCTCCAAGGATCAGCAAGAAAAGAAGATTTCCTCTGGGAAACAAGCTGCCAATCCTCCAAAGACAAACACATCTTCAAGTTCCACAGCTCTTGTGTGTCAAGCTGATGGACATTATCATTGGGGAGAACAAGCTGATGAAGCTGCTGATGTGGAGGACATGGGCAAGTGTGTCATGATTGAACCTGCTGAGGATCTCACTGCTGTGCCTGCTGAGGTTATTTCTAAAATGTGTAATTCTAGATCTTGATTAAATGAAATTCAAAAATACAGATTCATCAATCAAGCCTTGATTGATGAACGAGATCACATTAAGGTGATGTATGACTCTGTTGCAAAAAATGAGAAATTTTACTTAAAGAAAATTCGTGACATATCTGGTGAAAATCGTTCTTTAATTGTGCAACTCAATACTCAAACCATTAATAATACGATTTTAACTGAAAGAGTCCAAAAGGCAGAAAAAGCCAAATTACAGGTTGACCACATGGATATGGATCAGAAAATTCTGTTTGGAATAATTGATAAACAATTTAATAGAAAAGGCATAGAAGGTCTTGGGTATAACTCTCATCCACCTCCTTATTCTAAATCAGGGAGATTTGCTGATATGCCAACTCCACATGTTTCCACACCTTTTGTTTGTACATTATCTCCTGATGATTATATTACGTCCTTCGATTCTGACAGTTTTGCTTCTTGTGTAGAATCAAATTGTGTAAATTTCGAAGATGATTGTGATAAGAGTGCTAATGATAGAACTATTTTAAAAGAACTCGAGTCGAATGAATGTAATAATATGTCCGTGTCAAAACCAAATATTTGTGAACACGTTAAAAACTTGTATTTTGATTCTATGCCTGCTGAGCATACGGGTTTGGGATGTGATGTTTCTAAATTTAAAAATACTTTGCATTTTGTTCCTAAATCTTTGAATGTTATGCCATGTGTTACCAAGTTTAGAAGTGCAGGAATTATTGTGAATGATGTACCACATGAAACCATGAGCAACATGGACTTTTTCAGATTAAAGGAAGCACATCGTCTTCAAGACAAAGTTATCATGATCAGCATCTCTATCGCTCTATGATAGGATCTCTCATGTAACTCACGGCCAGCAGACCCGACATCATGTCTGCAGTGTGCTTGTGTGCACGTTTTCAGGCTAATCCTAAACTCTCTCATTTATCTGCTGTCAAACGTATTTTAAGATATTTAAGGTATAAGCCAAAATTGGGTCTGTGGTATCCTAAAACTGACTTGTTTGATCTTGTGGCTTATTCAGATTCAGACTATGGGGGTTGCAACTTAGACCGAAAATCCACTTCTAGAGGTTGTCAATTCCTTGGCAATCGCCTTGTCTCATGGCAATGTAAGAAACAATCCACCGTTTCCCAATCCACCGCCGAAGCCGAATACATTGCCGCAGCCCTCTGTTGTTTCCAAGTCAGATGGATACACCATCAGATGCTTGACTATGGGATCACATTCCATGAGACACCCATTCTGTGTGACAACAATGCTGTTCCCCATATCACCAAAAACCCCGTTCAGCATTCCAAAACAAAACACATTGAAATCAAACATCACTTTATCCGTGACTTTGTGGAAAAGAAGCATATTCAAATTGTTGAAGTCAAAACTAATAATCAAACCACAGACTTCTTCACAAAGGCTTTTGACTCTACCAGATTTGCCCAACTGGTGGAGATGCTTGGAATGATCAACTTTCAGTAAATTGTGTGAATAGTATTTTTTTTTAATTCTTTTTAAATTGTCAAAGAAAATTCCAAAAAGATTTTATTTTTATGTACAGTTTCTACGCAAATCTTTTGGGGGAGAAATATAATATTGAAAAGAATTGTTGTGTATATAATCTTACAAGTTGTAGGAAAAATTGAATCTGACCTTTGAGAAATGATAGTGTCTGATCTCATCTCTTGGACATGGAATAGACCAAAAGCGATGGTGTTTACTGAAGAATAGCTGGTAGGCCCGACATATGGTTAAAACTTGTAAGTAGTGTGAAAACCTAATATATATATATATCATACTTGTGTGTTTTAACTCATTATTGGAACATCAAACCCATTTTTATATCTAAGAAAACCAATTCAATCATATACATGCTTACGTATTGGATTCCTATTCATACGCCAAGTGACCGTCAATATAACGATATTTACCATCGATGACCCCGTATGTTTTGCTTACGCAAAGATCTCGGGTGCTCATCCTTTTCCCATCCACTTGGATGATTTGACCCCGTCTGTTTTGCTTACGCAAAGATCTCGAGTGTTCAACATTTTTCTATCCGCTTGGATAATTTTACGACTTCTTCTGTTTTGCTTACGCAAATATCTAGAATGCTCGTACCTTTTTAATATCTACTTGGATATATTTTATTTTAATATTCTAAATCTACTTGGATATCTTATTTTATTTTGGTGGTACTTTGACATTACTAAGACGGTACCTTGGTTAATCAGAAAGAGATGATAGGATGAAGATGGGTACTTCTTAAGGATTGATAGGTTTTCAAAATCATTTTATTTTAATATGTGGGGTACACCTTGTATATTGCTTAAATGGTACCTTCTAATCACATGAAATCTTAGTACAAACAAATGTTCGGGTTTACTTTGCACAAATATCAGCTATCTTCAGGGACTCACAGTAGTTAATTGCAAAAGAAAGTGTTTTAAGAGACTGACCAGATCTGATCTCATGTTGGATCTTTTTCAAAAAGATAAGAGTAAATATCTTGTGTATAATTTCATTTATTAAATATCGAAAATAGTTGTACATATCGAAACTACTTTGTGCATATCGAAACTACTTTGACTTATCGAAACTACTTTGTGCATATCGAAACTACTTTGAACTATCGAAACTAGTTGTTCATATCGAAACTAGTTTGCCCTATCGAAACTAGTTGTTTCGACAGGGGCATTTTTGTCTTTTGTCTTACAAAAATTAAAAGCCTTCATAATCAATCCCTCCCTTCATACTGATTTTCACTCATCTTTTTCAAACCCTCTTCGCCTTCTCCGTCATTCGCAAAATCTCTCAAGCCATCGGTCTGAGTTGCAAGATATCAACATTAATCACCTGATTTCCCCCATTGTTACCATCGTCTCCATCATCAGGTAACGTCTCATTACTTCATTTTGGATGATTTTTGCAAATCGGCAGACCTAGGTTTTCAAAGTTTAAAATTTGTTCGACTAAATCTTCATAATAACAGTCGTTTTTGTGCTTATCCGTGTTTGCATACATCTCTATCATCTTTGAACTCACGATTAATGTGTATTCTTGCAGATAACAGTCTCACATTCGGTAAGATGAAGTTCAGTCACTTACAGGCCACTCTAAACCCTTCATTAAATTTTTTATATTAGTCTGAGTATAATAAATCAGAGGGGTTTGGGTTTCAAAACCAAGTAGTTTTGATAAAGGGGTTCAACACTTTCAAAAATTTCTCAAAAGGTTTTCAATCGAAACTACTAGTTTCGACACCCAAACTTGCCCTAGTATCTTTGATCGAAACTAGATAGTTTCGATAAGTTCATCTCCATCGAAACTAGTTGTTTCGACAGTGTTGATTTAAAAATTTTCTAAGTGTTGATCAAAGCTTATAGCCTCTATCGAAACTACTTGTTTCGATAAAGCTGTTTGTTAAATTAACCAAGTTCATCTCAAATCGAAACTAGTTGTTTCGACAGTAAGGACTTCAAAATTTTTTCTAAGTGTTGATATACCCTGTTTCGATTAAGTATATTCAGAAACTTTACTTATTGTGCAAAACTGATGAATTTTACAGGTATGGATCTCTTATTCGTAAAAAGACACAATGTCTGTGCATTCCTTAATGCCAATGATCCAAAAGCTGCAGAGTTCACTCGTGTCTTAAACTTCCTGGCAAACTCCAACATCAGCAACAACCTGCCGGTGTTTGAGACATCTATAAGAGAATTTTGGGAGACTGCAGAGATCATCACAGTTGAAAATGTGGAGCACATCAGAGCAACTGTGCTTGGCCAAGAAGTCTTATTTTCTGAAGCTACAGTTAGAGAGGTGCTGCAGTTTAATGACAAACCAGATGCACCCATTGAATTTCCAATCTTCTATGTTAAAGAATGCTTCAGAAGATTGGGTCATCCAGATGAATTCAAAAGTGGTCAGATAATCAAGAACTCCTTACCAAGCCACTAGAGATACATAGTGCACGTGTTTATTCACTGCCTATCAATCAGAAAGAGAGGTTTTGATTCAGCAAACAGCACTCTGGGCTAAGGAATTTTGGGGTTAGTCAAGGGAAGAGATTACAATTTTTCTGGCTTCATCTTCAGACAGTTAAAGGACAACCTGACAGGAGCCGTGAAGGAGAAATTTCTGGCATATCCAAGATTCCTACAGATAATCATCAATCATCTTCATCCTGAGTTTCAACAAGTTGGGAACACCTTTGTGTTCGACCATATGATTGCCAAGACTCTCAGCTATATGAGAAGTACCAACAAGAGAACCAACAGGGCTAAAGCTGACGTTCCCCTGTTTGGTCATATTATTGGTGAAGAAGAAGAATTTATTCCTGATATTGACCCTGATCTAGAAGAAGAGATCTTATCATCTGATGAAGAAGAGATGGAAGTTGAACAAGATCAAGGTAATCAACCTATTGATGAAGCTAAGATTGAGATAAACGTCCCTAATGTTCAAGAAGAAGAACAACCTATCATTGAGCCTGTGATAGAGGCTCCTTTTGTTGAACAAATACAAATAATTCAAGAGCCAGCAGTTAATGTTGAAGCTGGTATGCATGAAGTTGAGGAGGAAGTTGTAGAATCAAGTGGAACTCTGGATGCAGGAATCTATGGATCTAACTACTACAAGTCTGATTCAGATGATAGAACAAAGCATCTTGCATCTTCCTCCAAACGGTAAGTTGAGTCAGGTTCTGATTTTGAGGAAGAAGAGCCTAGGGCAAAGAAAATCAAGACTGGATTGGAAGATTTGTCATCCTCGTCAGACTCTCTATTAGCTACTCCACAACCAACTCCAGAACAATCTCCACAACCTACTCCACAACCCACTCCACAGCCCACTCCATAACCCACTCCACAACCATCTCCACAACAATCACCCATTCATACTACTCCCACATCACCAACTCATGATTCAACCTCTCCTGTACCAAGAGTTAAAACTTTAAGCCTTGAACTGAAGAAAATGCAGGATAAGATTCAAAAGAAAGATGAAGAAATTGAAGGCTTAAAATCTAATTTGCATGATGTCCAGGAAGAGGTTAAAGACCTGAAGCTGGAAGTTGGGGGTTTACATACCCAGATTGAGATTCAACAAACTCAACTTGAAACACAACAGAGACTAATCTCAAAGCAAAAAGAAGAATTTAAGGCTTTAGCTGAAGCGGTGGAGCAGCTCAAAGCCTCAATGATAAAACCTGTACAACAACAACCAACCACTTCAACAGCTCAGGGGGAGACCACATCTGTAGTTGAACCCTCATCTCCTGACCTTGTGACTAATCCAGAGTCTGCACTAACTATCTTTGCTGGCCATGCTGAGAAGATAAAAGAGGCAGTTGAAGTCAAGGTTGAAGAAACATAACTAAACCTTCCCTCAGCAAGTGAGAGAAGAGATGCAAGGAAGAAAGGGAAAGGGACTTCCACTGAAATAGAGACCGTGATTCTGGATGAAGAAGATATCCCATCTGATGACGAGCTGAATGCCCTTTTAGATGAAATTGAAAACTATGGGTATAATGATCTTTATCCAGAAATTTTGGCAACCGAGGAAAAAGATACTGAGAGAACCAGATACTTCACAGAAGAAGGAGAGAGGAAATTCAAACCCTGTCTGATGAAGAAAAAGGCGAAGAAGATGTTCAGGTTAATCTTATCAAGACAGTCACTCCTGAACCAACCACTACAGTCTCTGATTCAAGGCCAGCACAAGATCCACCTTTTGTTGCACCTGAACCTCCAATTTCAAGAAAATCTTGGTTTAAGAAAATCATTCAGGAAGAAACTCCTAAAACATATGAATGGATAGCTGAGCATCAGGAACTAAAGAGGCCTCCAATTGGCTGGAAGTATGATGCTGAAAGGAAGCTCTTCATTATCAGAAGATATAGAGGGGGAGTTCAGCACTTTAAAAATATGACTGACTTCTAGACCCTTCCTTTCTATGACCTCAGGGATTTAGCCAAACTTCCCCTTCAAAACCTTGGGAAGGTCATGATGGCTTATGACTTTAAGAAATTTCTGCATCCTCAAGTCAATAATGATTTCAAGGGTATGAAGCCTAGGAAAACTCAAAATAAAATCTCAAAGACTAGGTTTCACCCTAAAACCAATAAGCCATATGTGTTCTTGAGGTACAAGCCTGCCCAAACTCACAAGACCATCACCATTCCAAAATCTGTACCTGTCCAGCTACAAACTTTCAAAAAGTGGTACTATGACACAATCATTGGCAGTGTAGTAATAGAGTGTGAGGGCAAGGAAGACATCACTATCTTTGAACCTATGGAGTTGTTGAAATTTCAGCCTGAAGATCTGGAGGTACTATTCCAGAATCACATTCAGGCATACAGTGATGAAGATGAAGCTGATGCCAAGGCCTACGAAAGAGTTGTATCTCTCCATGTTAAACCATTCATCCCGAGGACAACTGGGACCAGCTGCTTGATGAAGAGCTGAAGACAGTAATGCAGCAGCTTAGGGGGAGATTGTAGAGTCATATCTTTTGTATAAGCTGTTGTCATTTATTATACATTTAAACAATTTTAGACTAGTTTACTTTCTGTCATTTCATTAAATGTAATTTCAGTTTTCTGTAATTTACTGCTTTATTAGCTAAGCATGGGCCATCGAAACTACTTAGTTTCGATTGAGATTGTTCAATCGAAACTAGTAGTTTCGATTGAACATAGTTTCGATACCTGTCATTACTATAAATAGCCTAGTTTGAGAATGTATAGAGTGTGAGTAGTGGCTGTAACCCTGAACCTTCTCTTTCACATTGTTCTTGAATCAATACAATTTGCAGTTGTTTATGCACTGTGTTCTTACATTTTCATACCATTTACGTGTTGATTCATAGTGTGGTTAGCCGGTTATCTTCACCAACATTGTTTCTATCATCTGTTTCACCACCATACACACAGTTTCCGCTTGTGTGTGTGTGTAATCGATCAAATCAGTGATTTATAAGAGAAATTTGGACCTACAATTGGTATCAGAGCTTTATGCTCTAGTGTTTTTGAGTGTTATCAGGTTTTTGTGATCGATTCTAGGTGATTTGTGAGGTATTTTGAGGTTTTTGTTGGAATCTGCACATAACATCTCAGACGTACTGTTTCATCGTTTTTCAAGGATTTTTGTTCGTGATTTCAAGAATCGGAGGTTGGATTAGTGATCAGGACTATTAGACGAAGGTTTTCGCTGGATTGTTTTGTCATTTCTGCACTATTGATTTCTAGAGCTTATCATCAATGGAGTATTTATGAGCTTGGAGAAGAAGGCATCGAAACTACGGGGGACAGTTTCTGATTTTTGTTGATCATCGAAACTTCTGGTCTACATTTTGTCGGGAGAAGGTACTATCGAAACTAGATTTTTGTCTTATCTCTATAGAAACTGTGGTTATCGAAACTTGTCTGTAAAATTTTCAATATCGAAACTAGTTGTTTCGATAAAAGTTGTCCTATCGAAACTAGTTGTTTCAATAGAAGTTGTGCTATCGAAACTAGTTGTTTCGATAGAAGTTGTCCTATCGAAACTAGCTACTGTTTAGTTTCGATTCCAAATATTATGGCTACTTCAAGTTCAACAGAACATTCTGGGGGAAATAGACCACCTGCTCTTGTGTCCACAAGAGAATTTGATGACTGGACTAAAAAGATGAAGCTTTTCTTTCAATTTCGCGATTATACATTGTTGAGTTCTATCACCGATGGTCCCCACAAGCCCGTAACTACCACTGCTGATGTTCAACGTCCTAAGTTAGTATCTGATTATGATGAGAAAGATCTTGCCTTGATTGCCCGAGACAACAAGGCCTACGGGACTATTGCCATGGCTCTTCCTATGGATATCTTCAACATCTTTGCCGAGTACACAACTGCCAAAGACTTATGGGCTGCATTGAACACAATATATGAGGGAAGTGAGGATGTCAGGGAAAGCAAAAGAGACCTGATCAAGAAACAATATGCGATGTTCAGCAGTGTAAGGGGAGAATCAATATCTGATTTAATCAACCGTTTCTCAAGCATTGTATCAAGGTTGAAAGTAATGGGAGTTGAGTACCCTACTCTTGATCTAAACAAGAAATTCCTAGATTCTCTTCCTGAGGAATGGAATATGTATCGAATCATGATCAAAAAGACTAAGAATCTGAGTGCTCTGTCTCAACAGGAAGTTTATAGCATTCTTGAATCTTATGAAATTGAGATTAAGAAGGGAGCAGTCACCCCATCAAATCAGTCTGGAAACACAGCTCTCATTGCTGGATCAAGCTCATCTGGTAGCCCATACTTTCAGACTGATGTCCCTCCTTCAGCTGCTGCAATTAATTCTACCAGCTCCTCTGCTCCTCAAAAGACTGTCACCATGATTCCTGATGATTATGTCCCAATCATGACTGCTTTCATGTCGTGCTATGATGCACTGATTTCTGGAAATCTAACACCGGTTAGCTTTTAACGTGATGACTTGGAGCAGATTAATCCTGATGATTTGGAGAAAATGGACATTGATTGGTGCATGGCCATGTTGACCTTAAGAGCCAAAAGATTCATCAAAAGGACTGCATAGACAGATTCAAGCAGGGAAAGACACTTAGGTTTGATATCAAGAAGGTGAGATGCTACAATTGTGATCAGTTGGGTCACTTTGCCAGAAACTGCAAGGAGCCGTCCTCCAAGGATCAGCAAGAAAAGAAGATTTCCTATGGGAAACAAGCTGCCAATCCTCCAAAGACAAACACATCTTCAAGTTCCACAGCTCTTGTGTGTCAAGCTGGTGGACACTATCATTGGGGAGAACAAGCTGATGAAGCTGCTGATAAAGCCTTGATGGCTGATGTGGAGGACATGGGCATGTGTGTCATGATTGAACCTGCTGAGGATCTCACTGCTGTGCTTACTGAGGTTATTTCTAAACTGTGTAATTCTAGATCTTGATTAAATGAAATTCAAAAATACAAATTCATCAATCAAGCCTTGATTGATGAACGAGATCACATTAAGGTGATGTATGACTCTGTTGCAAAAAATGAGAAACTTTACTTAAAGAAAATTCGTGACATATCTGGTGAAAATCGTTCTTTAATTGTGCAACTCAATACTCAAACCATTAATAATACGATTTTAACTGAAAGAGTCCAAAAGGCAGAAAAAGCCAAATTACAAGTTGACCACATGGATATGGATCAGAAAATTCTGTTTGGAATAATTGATAAACAATTTAATAGAAAAGGCATAGAAGGTCTTGGGTATAACTCTCATCCACCTCCTTATTCTAAATCAGAGAGATTTGCTGATATGCCAACTCCACATGTTTCCACACCTTTTGTTTGTACATTATCTCCTGATGATTATATTACGTCCTCCAATTCTGACAGTTTTGCTTCTTGTGTAGAATCAAATTGTGTAAATTTCGAAGATGATTGTGATAAGAGTGCTAATGATAGAACTATTTTAAAAGAACTCGAGTCGGATGAATGTAATAATATGTCCGTGTCAAAACCAAATATTTGTGAACACGTTAAAAACTTGTATTTTGATTCTATGCCTGCTGAGCATACGGGTTTGGGATGTGATGTTTCTAAATTTAAAAATACTTTGCCTTTTGTTCCTAAATCTTTGAATGTTATGCCATGTGTTACCAAGTTTAGAAGTGCAGGAATTATTGTGAATGATGTACCACGTGAAACCATGAGCAACATGGACTTTTTCAGATTAAAGGAAGCACATCGTCTTCAAGACAAAGTTATTGATGAGAGAACCGTCTCATGTTCAGATTCCTCAACATCACAATCATCTTCATCTTGTGATGACTATTATCAGGCTAAGATATCGTGTGAAAACGTCTATTTTAGTTGTGGTGCCTCAAATCATGTTTCAAAAAGTTGTAAATTGACAACCACAAATTCTAATGAAGAATCGCCTTCCAAACATTCATTAAATTCATACGTGTTGCCTAAGTCTTCTCATAGTAGGAAATCTAGACGTAAAAGAATTAAAAATGCTAAAAATTATTTAAAACGAACGTGGAAAATTAAAAATAATGTTCTATTTGATGACCGTGCTTCATCAAATGATGGTTGTAATTCTGATTCGAATGAGATGTCATATACTGACACTAAAATCTCTTGATTGAAACAATTTTGGTCAAAACGTATAAATGGTTCATTGTGTATAGGGTCAATCAAGAAGAACCGGCGATAACATCTGGCATGTAGATAGTGGATGTTCAAGACATATGACTGGGCACTTTAACTTGCTGCAAGATTATCATCAAATTGATGGAGAGTATGTTGCTTTTGCTGGAAACCCAAGAGGAGGAAAGATTGAAGGACAAGGAACAATATCAAATGGAGTAAATAGTCTGGAATTTGTCAACTTTGTTCCTCAGTTGAAATACAATCTGATGAGTGTTTCACAGATTTGTGACAAGGACTTTTGTGCTTTATTCAATTCAAAAGAATGTCTTATCTTGAAGCCGGGAGTGGTGATTCCGGAAGAACTTATTCTCATGCGTGCTCCCAGAAGATACAACACATATAGCTTGGATATGAACAATCCATCGGGCATTGAATCGTGTTTTCTCTTAAAGGCTTCCGAAGATGAATCTTTCCTGTGGCATAAGAGGTTGGGACATGTCAATTTCAAAACAATGAACCGACTGGTTCGAGGCAACCTAGTCACTGGATTACCTCTCAAAGATTTCACTCCTATGGAACACTGTATCTCATGTTCCAAGGTAAAACATCACAAATATTCACATAAGCCTAAAACCACCAATTCCATTGACTCTCCTCTCCAATTGCTTCACATGGATCTTTTTGGTCCGGTGAGTGTCATGAGTCTTGGACGAAAGTCATACTGTCTGGTGGTAACAGATAATTTTTCTCGATTCACTTGGGTGTTTTTCCTAGATAAGAAAGATGAGACGCCAGAGATTTTAAAAACCTATCTGCTTCAAATTGAGAACCTCTTCAATCTAAGTGTGAAGACTATTCGCAGCGATCATGGAACAGAATTAAAAAATGAAACTCTTGATTCCTTCTGTGAAAGCAAAGGAATTTCTCGACAATTTAGTGCACCTCGTACTCCTCAACAAAACGCTGTAGCTGAAAGAAAAAACCGCACTTTAATTGAAGCTGCACGATCTATGATTGTTGACTCTAAGCTTCCCGTGACTTTCTGGGCTGAGGCGGTCAACACTGCATGTTTTGTGCAAAATCGGGTTCTTATCACTAAAAGTTGCAACAAGACACCTTATGAGAACATGTACAAGCGCAAGCCAGTTATCGATTTCTTCAGAAAATTTGGGTGTGTGTGCACAATGCTGAACACTTCAGATCAGCTCAACAAGTTTGATGCCAAAGCTGATGAGTGTTATTTTGTTGGTTACTCATCCAATCAATGTGCTTTTCGTGTCTACAATAAGAAGAAAAGGATAGTGATGGAGTCCATTGATATCAATTGGCATGAAAACAATCATACGGACGCAGAAGACGGTCCCAATTGGCTCTTTGACGTCGATTCAGTTTTTAAGTCATTTAATCTTCCTGATTTCTCTATTGAATCAACTCATGCTAATCCTTACTTCTCTGTGAACAATCTAGGGAACATAAATGATCAAGGCTCTTCCTCATCTGCTCAGGTTGAAATTCCTGTGGTTGCTAATGCTGAATCTGATATGGAGTCTTCCGGTTCTGGTGCAACAAGTGAAACTGTTGAAGACAACTCCATTCCAATAGTAGATGTTGCACCACAATCACCTGCTGAAGATCCTATTAATGATATTGCCGATCCTCCTACTGAAAATCTTACCAATTTGGAAGAAGTCGTGGAAGAAGATGAAATTCCTCAACTGCGAATTCACAAGATTCATCCCACCAATAACATCATTGGACCACTCAATGTGGGTGTTAGTACCCGAAGTGCCTGTGAAGCATTTGAAAACAGCATGTTTTCTTGCTTCATTTCTCAAGCTGAACCAAAGAACATCCAAACAGCTGGGTGGAAGCAATGCAGGAAGAGCTACAACAATTCTCAAAGCTGCATGTGTGGAATTTGGTAGATCTTCCCAAGAACAAAGTTCCAATCGACACTCGTTGGGTTTTTCGCAACAAAAAGGATGAAGGAGGCACTGTGATTCGAAATAAAGCTCGTCTGGTAGTTCAAGGTTTCTATCAAGAAGAAGGGATTGACTATGAGGAAGTCTTTGCACAAGTGGCTCGCTTGGAAGCCATCAGAATGTTTCTCGCCTATGCAGCCTACATGGATTTCACCGTCCATCAAATGGATGTCAAAAGCGCATTTTTGTATGGCAAAGTTCAAGAGGAAGTATATGTCAAGCAGCCGCCGGGTTTCATTGATCCTAATTTTCCAGACCATGTTTACAAGTTAGACAAAGCATTGTACGGTCTTCACCAAGCACCTCGTGCGTGGTATGAAACTTTATCAAAGCATCTGCTTGAGAATGGTTTCACACGAGGAGCAATTGACCAAACTTTGTTCAAATGGAAGGATGAAAAGGATACAATCATGGTGCAAAGTTATGTGGATGATATCATTTTTGGATCTACAAATCCCCGTCTATGCAAATAATTTGAAGAAGTGATGCGATCTAAGTTTGAAATGAGCTCCATGGGGGAAATGAAGTTCTTTTTGGGACTACAAGTTGATCAGTCTGAGTCAGGAATCCTTATCCATCAAGAAAAATACGTAAAAGAAATCTTGACCAAGTTCAAAATGGCTGATTCCCATCCAGTAAAAACTCCTGTGGAAGTTCGACATTGTTTGACTCCTGATGTGGATGGTGAAAGCGTTGATCAGCATCTCTATCGCTCTATGATAGGATCTCTCATGTATCTCACAGCCAGCAGACCCGACATCATGTTTGCAGTGTGCTTGTGTGCACGTTTTCAGGCTAATCCTAAACTCTCTCATTTATCTGCTGTCAATCGTATTTTAAGATATTTAAGGTATAAGCCAAAATTGGGTCTGTGGTATCCTAAAACTGACTTGTTTGATCTTGTGGCTTATTCAGATTCAGACTATGGGGGTTGCAACTTAGACCGAAAATCCACTTCTGGAGGTTGTCAATTCCTTGGCAACCGCCTTGTCTCATGGCAATGTAAGAAATAATCCACCGTTTCCCAATCCACCGTTGAAGCCGAATACATTGCCGCAGCCCTCTGTTGTTCCCAAGTCAGATGGATACACCATCAGATGCTTGACTATGGGATCACATTCCATGAGACACCCATTCTGTGTGACAACACTGCTGTTCCCCATATCACCAAAAACCCCGTTCAGCATTCCAAAACAAAACACATTGAAATCAAACATCACTTTATCCATGACTGTGTGGAAAAGAAGCATATTCAAATTGTTGAAGTCAAAACTAATAAACAAACCGCAGACATCTTCACAAAGACTTTTGACTCTACCAGATTTGCCCAACTGATGGAGATGCTTGGAATGATCAACTTTCAGTAAATTGTGTATAGTATTTTTTTTTAATTCTGTTTAAATTGTCAAAGAAAATTCTAAAAAGATTTTATTTTTATGTACAGTTTCTACGCAAATCTTTTGGGGGAGAAATATAATATTGAAAAGAATTGTTGTGTATATAATCTTACAAGTTGCAGGAAAAATTGAATCTGACCTTTGAGAAATGTTAGTGTCTGATCTCATCTCTTGGAGATGGAATAGACCAAAATCTGACCTAATGTTCAAGAAGAAGAACAACCTATCATTGAGCCTGTGATAGAGGCTCCTTTTGTTGAACAAATACAAATAATTCAAGAGCCAGCAGTTAATGTTGAAGCTGGTATGCATGAAGCTGATGAGGAAGTTGCAGAATCAAGTGGAACTCTGGATGCAGGAATCTATGGATCTAACTACTACAAGTCTGATTCAGATGATAGAACAAAGCATCTTGCATCTTCCTCCAAACGACAAGTTGAGTCAGGTTCTGATTTTGAGGAAGAAGAGCCTAGGGCAAAGAAAATCAAGACTGGATTGGAAGATTTGTCATCCTCGTCAGATTCTCTATTAGCTACTCCACAACCAACTCCAGAACAATCTCCACAACCTACTCCACAACCCACTCCACAGCCCACTCCACAACCCACTCCACAACCAACTCCACTACCATCTCCACCACAATCACCCATTCATACTACTCCCACATGACCAACTCATGATTCAACCTCTCCTGTACCAAGAGTTAAAACTTTAAGCCTTGAACTGAAGAAAATGCAGGATAAGATTTAAAAGAAAGATGAAGAAATTGAAGGCTTAAAATCTAATTTGCATGATGTCCAGGAAGAGGTTAAAGACCTGAAGCTGGAAGTTGGGGGTTTACATACCCAGATTGAGATTCAACAAACTCAACTTGAAACACAACAGAGACTAATCTCAAAGCAAAAAGAAGAATTCAAGGCTTTAGCTGAAGCGGTGGAGCAGCTCAAAGCCTCAATGATAAAACCTGTGCAACAACAACCAACCACTTCAACAGCTCAGGGGGAGACCACATCTGTAGTTGAACCCTCATCTCCTGACCTTGTGACTATCTAGAGTCTGCACTAACTATCTTTGCTGGCCATGCTGAGAAGACAAAAGAGGCAGTTGAAGTCAAGGTTGAAGAAACATAACTAAACCTTCCCTCAGCAAGTGAGAGAAGAGATGCAAGGAAGAAAGGGAAAGGGACTTCCACTGAAATAGAGACCGTGATTCTGGATGAAGAAGACATCCCATCTGATGACGAGCTGAATGCCCTTTTAGATGAAATTGAAAACTATGGGTATAATGATCTTTATCCAGAAATTTTGACCACCAAGGAAAAAGATACTGAGAGAACCAGATACTTCACAGAAGAAGGAGAGGAAATTCAAACCCTGTCTGATGAAGAAAAAGGCGAAGAAGATGTTCAGGTTAATCTTATCAAGACAGTCACTCCTGAACCAACCACTACAGTCTCTGATTCAAGTCCAGCACAAGATCCACCTTCTGTTGCACCTGAACCTCCAATTTCAAGAAAATCTTGGTTTAAGAAAATCATTCAGGAAGAAACTCCTAAATCATATGAATGGATAGCTGAGCATCAGGAACTAAAGAGGCCTCCAATTGGCTGGAAGTATGATGCTGAAAGGAAGCTCTTCATTATCAAAAGATATACAGGGGGAGTTCAGCACTTTAAAAATATGACTGACTTCTACACCCTTCCTTTCTATGACCTCAGGGATTTAGCCAAACTTCCCCTTCAAAACCTTGGGAAGGTCATGATGGCTTATAACTTCGAGAAATTTCTGCATTCTCAAGTCAATAATGATTTCAAGGGTATGAAGCCTAGGAAAACTCAAAAGAAAATCTCAAAGACTAGGTTTCACACTAAAACCAATAAGCCATATGTGTTCTTGAGGTACAAGCCTGCCCAAACTCACAAGACCATCACCATTCCAAAATCTGTACCTGTCCAGCTGTAAACTTTCAAAAAGTGGTACTATGACCCAATCATTGGTAGTGCAGTAATAGAGTGTGAGGGCAAGGAAGACATCACTATCTTTGAACCTATGGAGTTGTTGAAATTTCAGCCTAAAGATCTGGAGGTACTATTCCAGAATCACATTCAGGCATACAGTGATGAAGATGAAGCTGATGCCAAGGTCTACCAAAGAGTTGTATCTCTCCTTGTTAAACCATTCATCCCGAGGACAACTGAAGGACCAGCTGCTTGATGAAGAGCTGAAGACTGTAATGCAGCAGCTTAGGGGGAGATTGTAGAGTCATATCTTTTGTATAAGCTGTTGTCATTTATTGTACATTTAAACAATTTTAGACTAGTTTACTTTCTGTCATTTCATTAAATGTAATTTCAGTTTTCTGTAATTTACTGCTTTATTAGCTAAGTCTGGGCCATCGAAACTACTTAGTTTCGATTGAGTTTGTTCAATCGAAACTAGTAGTTTCGATAGCTGGTAGTTTCGACAGTTCTGAGTATCACTTGTAAATGGTCAATCGAAACTCGTAGTTTCGATTGAACATAGTTTCGATACATGTCACTACTATAAATAGCCTAGTTTGAGAATGTTTAGGGTGTGAGTAGTGGCTGTAACCCTGAACCTTCTCTTTCACATTGTTCTTGAATCAATACAATTTGTAGTTGTTTATGCACTGTCTTCTTACATTTTCATACCATTTACGTGTTGATTCATAGTGTGGTTAGCCGGTTATCTTCACCAACACTGTTTCTATCATCCGTTTCACCACCATACACACAGTTTCCGCCTGTGTGTGTGTGTAATCGATCAAATCAGTGATTTATAAGAGAAATCTGGGCCTACACCGTTCCACTTAACCCATGCGCAACCTGCGACTGATGCGGCGGTGTTACCCGCCCAACCCGTGCGAAGCCTGTCCCTCCACTCCGCCCTCCCTAAGTCAAGGTTTTTTGTTAGTTTGATGCCTGTTCTTGGTGGTGTTTGGATTTTCATTTTTATAGAAATCATTGCGGATGTCAAGTCTTTTGGGTTCTTATGGTTTAAGTATAGATCTAAATATAAGTCTATCTCTTGATCAAAATGGTGTAAATTTGTTTTCGTATAGTTCTGTTTGATTTTGTGCCCCTGTTGGTTAGTGTGGCTGTGTTAATGAAGTTAGCCTTAAAAAAAAAGTTTGGTTGGTGTAATTTAGGTTGGTGTGCCCGGGCTCTACGGTTGAAGCACATAAATCAAGAGCTTTAGGTGCTCATGTTTATGATAAGCAAACAACTTTTATGTTTCTACGGAGGAGAGATCACAAAATGATGAAGATTTAATTTTGGGGTTAATTATAAATTTTAGAAATAAAAGAGATCAGTTTAAATGAACATGAATGTTTATAGCAAACACTAGTGTGGTGGCATATATTGTTGGTACTTTGGATATATATTTTAGCGCAAATACAATAAAAAATCACGTTTTATGTTTTTTTTCTCACAAAATTCGTTCGACAACTTTTTGAACTTAAAAACAAATATACTTTATATTTTTTTCTCACAAAAGTCGCTCAATAATTTTATACATATAAAAAAACATACTATCTTGCCTTACTTATTCTGTTATATTTGTTAACTAGCGTGGTAACATTAAATTCCTTATTATTCATAAAAGTTAAATGGCTGGAAGAAGAGGTGGAAGGCGTGGTGGGGGCCGTACCGGACGTTGCGGTTAGATACCCGTTAACCAGAGGCAGAATGAGGAGGAAAGCGTCCATGCTGGCCCTGAAGTTAGCTAGCATGAGACTAAAAGGACCCCGACGGTCGACCAACAGTTTACCTTTGAGCCAGAAGTGAAAGTGGACCTGGTGCGAGAATTCGCCGAACTGATGAAAGCTACTATGCCTGAAATGTTAACTTAGGCCATGAAGAGTGCAAGTGGATCGGCCGGTGCTAACCCGACAATTGATGCGCCGGTCATGGTGGCAAACAATGCACCGCCTGCTAAGGGGTGTGACTATAAGTCCTTTAGGAGGTGTGACCCGCCAATTCTTGACGGGAATAAGGATGTTGTGGCCACATTTGACTGGATAATCCTAATGGAAGCCACGATACGTCTCATTGAGTGCTGGGCAGACCAAGCTGTTAAATTCCACATGATCTCGCTGAGGGAAGAAGTGTCCCACCGGTGGGAAACGGTGCGACAAGCTAAGGGTGATCAAGAGTTCGAGTTGGTGAGTTGGGACAACTTGAAAGATATGGTGATTAAGAACTTTTGTCCAAAGAATAACATTGAGAAGATTGAAAGGGAATTCCAAGGGCTGGAAGCGGGAACGATGACGCATCGGCATATACTTCAAAGTTCAATGAACTGGTACAACTGGTGCCTCAGCTCATCACCTTCGAGACGCGGAGAATAAGTTGTTACATCCAGGGGTTACCTTCCAAGGTTCGCACCTTTGTGAAGGAAAATACCCCTCGGATCTACGAATTGGTGGTGGAGCTGAGTGGGGTGGTTTATAATGACTTGTCACCGGATGATGTGGTGATCGAAGAGCCTAAGAAGAATCTAACTCTTCCAGGCAAACAATCCGGTGGAAAATTCCACAAATTCAAGAACAAAAAGGAGAAGGTTCAGCCCGAGGATGCATGTGTCAAGTATGAGAAACACCATGGGGGCGAGTGTAGGATAGGCATGACGGGATGCTTCAAATATGGAAAGACAGGCCATTTCTCCCGAGACTGCCCTAGCCAGTGTAACTGTTATACTTGTGGCGAAGCTGGCCACATTAGCAGAGATTATAAGATATGGAAAGCCGGTAGGTGTGGAAAAGAGATCGAGAAGCCGAGGGCGTAGACTATGGTGTATGCCCTATCTTAGGAGGAGGCAATAGGAAATCCTAACGTGGTGTCAGGTACGTTCATCCTTAACAACACCTTTGATCCTGAATTTTTTTTCTTCTGGAGCCGGTAAACTTTTTATATCATTTACGTTCTGTAATTGGAAAAAATGCACAATTCATAAAATAAAACGGGCCTTTAGCATAGATCCCGCTATGGGTAAAACAACGAAAGTAATAGAAGTGGTAGATAATTGCATGATAAAGATAGATGGCCATAGATTCCCTGCAAGGTTGTTTGTTATAACAATGTGAGGGTTTGATGTGGTAATGGTAATGGATTGGCTAGCTGGCAAAGCTAAATATAATTCAGCTCAAGGCTCTAGATGTTAGCGAAGTCACAAGTTACGGGGATAAAAAATTCCCGATGTCGAACGTCATTTCGATGATCAAGGCGGAAATTTGTATGCGACGCAGATTTGAGGCCTACCTGGCTTATGTTATTGAAAAGAGTAAGGAAGTAACGGAACCGAACGACGTACCTGTGGTGTGTAACTATCTTCCCAGAGGGCTTTCCAGGAGTGCCGCCCGATCGGGAGATAGAGTTCCAGATTGACTCGATGCCTAGCCCAACTCGTGGCGAATATGGGTGTTCAAATTCGGATATCCGAAAATTTCGGATAGTGGATTTCACTATCTGAATCTGAAATTTCGTATTCGGATTCGGATAGTGAAACGGATATCCGGTTTTTTGTTGTTTTTTTTAACTTAAATATATTTTTTAAATTAAAATCTAAATATATAAAATATACTAAATAAACATCATCTTTATGAAATAATAAAAAAAAACATTAAAAACCCAAATTTTGAGTAATTTACGAAATCACTACGCGAATACATATTAGTTTTAAAAAAAAGAATCCTAAACACATAACATAAAAAGCATATACTTCATATATATTGTATTTACAACACTTTGTAGGAAACAATATATAAATTTGACCAAAAAATATAATTTTTGAAAGTAAGACGTGAATACGTTTTCGGATACGGATACTTTTGAACACCCCTAGTGGCCAAGGAACCATACCGACTAGCACCATTGGAGATGAAATTATTGATGATGCAATTGCAAGAATTTGTGGAAAAATGTTTCATCAAACCGAGCATTTCACCTTTGGGTGCTCCGATTCTATTTGTGAAGAAGAAGGACGGTTCTATGAGGATGTGCATTGATTATAGGGAACTAAATAAGCGAACGGTGAAGAACAAATTGCCCTCTAACAACGATTGATGATATGTTTGACCAGTTGCAAGGCGGGGTATCACCAGTTGAAAGTAAGTGAAGTTGATATACCAAAGACCGCGTTTCGCATACGGTACGGGCACTACGGGTTTCTCGTGATGTCTTTCAGGTTAGTGAATGCCCCGACAGCGTTCATAGATTTGATGAACATAATGTGTCGACCGATGCTGGATCGATCGGTGATAGTTTTCATAGATGATATCCTCATCTAGTCAAAGAATGAGGGCGATCATGCCTATCACATGCGAGAAGTACTAGAAACTCTGAAGGAGGAAAAATTGTATGTCGAATTTTACAAATATGCATTCTGGCTTAGGGAAGTTCAATTCCTAGGTTATGTTATCAACGCGAACGACATTATGGTTGATCCGGCAAAGATTAAGACTTTGAAAGAATGGGACATCCTGAAAACGCCGACCGAAATATCGAGTTTTCTGGTATTGGAAGGTCACTGTCGGAGATTGATACATGATTTCTCAAGAATAGCCTCGCCTTTTACGAGGTGGACCAGGAAAGAAGTGAAGTATGAATGGGGTTTGGGTTAGGCAAAAGCGTTTGAAGAATTGAAAGAAAGGTTGACTCAAGCACAGGTATTGACCCTACCCGAGGGCAATAAAGACTAAGTGGTCTATTCTGATGCTTCAAATAAGGGATTAGGTTACGTGTTGATGCAATGAGGAAAGGTGATTGCTTATGCGTCATGTCAGTTGAAGACTCATGAAGTTAACTAACCGACTCATGATCTAGAGCTCGCGGCGATTGTCTTCGCACTAAAGATCCGGAGGTATTACCTCTACGGGGTTAAGTGCACTATCTACTTCGATCATAAGAGTCTGGAGTATTTCTTTGAACAAAATGAGTTGAACATGAGATAAAGGCGATGGTTGGAGCTATTGAAGGACTATGATTGTGAGATATTGTACCACCCTGGAAAGACGAATGGGTTGGTTGAAGTTATGAGTGGGAAGGAGAGATAAACTATTATCAGAGTGAAAGTGTGCGAACTGGTTGCGAAACCTGATCTCATGACCAAAATTGAAAAGGTGCAAGCTGAGGCACTTAAACTAGAAAACATAAAGAAGGATAGGATGGTGGGCCAACAAGAGTCATTAGAGGTTAACACCTTCGGTGTACAGACTCAGTTTGGTCGGATCTAGATACCCAAGGAAGGTGAGCTTAGGGATAAGATCCTTAATGAGGCACATAAGTCTTCCTATTCCATACATCCATGAATGACAAAGATGTATCAAGACTTGAAGAAAGACTACGGGTGGTCGGGCATGAAAAAATATGTAACTTAGTACGTGGTTAAGTGTCTGACTTGCTTGCAAGTAAAATGTAACATCCCAAAAATAAAGCGACGAGTTATAATAACTGGTTAAACGCGAGACACAGAGAATAAATGAACGAGTCATGACGGGCCAGGCCGGATGGGACGACGAACTTGGGTGGTGAACATAGGCGATCTCTTCCCTATAAATAGCGTAAGTCATCACCCTTTCTCTCATTTGCAACATCTAGAGAGAGAAACCGTAGAGAGAGAAAGTTGGCGGATCGACTCGAGATTGAAGGAGTGTGTTAGTACTGAGCTTGTGAGCAAGACCTCCGAATCAGAAGCTCAACTCAGGTAACAACTCGATCTAGATCTAAGATTTTAGTGTATGTTGGGTTTTCGGGTTTTGGATAAAAAGATGACATTTTTACGTATGAAACTTGAAAATAAACATAGATCTAGCATCTAGAAGAAAAAACGAATGTTTTGAACGTAAAAAGTTGGGATCTTGACGTGATTAGATTCGCATGCAAGAACTTAGCGTTCTTGGGGAAGAAGACTTCCCGACAGGCGAACTTATCAAGTTCGCCTAAGAGGGGATTGTGCGAACTTATCAAGCTCGCTTGACAAGTTCGCCTGGGGCAAAAAGTAAGCGAACTTAGAGCAGCGAACTTAGTGACTTCGCTGGGTTGAACCCAACGAACTTATGTAAGCGAACTTACTATGTTCGCTGGGCACAGATCAGGCGAACTTAGCCTAAGTTTGCCTGTATGTTCGCCAGGTTTGTAAGGGGCGAACTTAGCTTAACTTCACCTAGTTCAGTACGGTTAAACCGTTAGATTCGGGATAGGATCTAATGTGTATTTAACTACTAAATCCAGATCGTGCGTGACGTTGTTGGGCGTTCGATTAGGACAACGAGACTAGCTTATCAGGTGAGTTCTAGAAGCCCTCTTTTAAATGTTTAAATAATGTTTTTGGGCTGGCGTGCATACGTAACGATATTACTGTTTTATAAAACGATGTTTATGAATTGTGTATGTGACGTTTTATGAAACGATGTTTATGAACGATGTTTTGGAAGGAAGGGTTATGAAATAAGTGTTTATGAAATATTTTGCCAAAAGAAGTTTACGAAGTGTTTATGAATGAATGATTTTTTAATAAAACGTACGAATGATTTAACTGAAATTTTGAAGTAAAATAAGTGAATGTTTATTAAAGTCACAAACGAACGAATCTGCCATTATTCCTTAGGGAATGAAGGTTATGGGTATGGGATGTATGTTATGGGCCTTTACCTTTTATGGGCCTTTGTGGTTGGCCAACTGTTGTACAACTGGGGTGATGACGGTCACCGAGGGGATTACCGTGATCCTTAAAGTTGGTACGATTTTACCTTACGGTGTAGTCGTGTTTGAAGTTTGGTCCTTGTGCCTTACGGGGTGCAGTGCTTGAAGTTTGGTACGTGTCATCCTTGTGATGCCATGATTGAAGTGCGGTGTTGAATGGCCTAAGTATCGGGCCCTAGGTTTCTCCGCCCGAAGGACAGTACGGTGTTGAAGGGCCTAGTGGTGGTGATCTTTAGGTTTCTCCACCAGTATGTGATGTTCGTAATTGAGTTACGAGAAGACGCATATTCGATATGTTCGTTGACTTATGGGTTATGTTATGTGTATGCTATGTTATTGCATGATTTTCGTACGCTTTTATTAATGAAGTTAAATGATATGTTTTTGGCAAATATTTGAAGTTAATGTTTTATGGTTAAAAACTAGAACTCACCAGCGTAGCTGACTTTTTAGCATGCATATTCAGGTTAAGGCAGGTTAGGATGATGGACTGTGATGCTGGGCGGCTTGATGAGTTACCCGGATGATATGAAGACTGGCATCCCATTATGATTAGTTTATGTTATATTTATGTATTAGACTATGTTACGCTTCCGCATGTTGAACAATGTTATGATTAAGTTTGAATGAAGTTTTCCACTGCGTTATTTTGATATTCAAGTTTAAGAACTTTTTGTGAATGAGTAATCCAACACGTGAGGCCTCCCGGGTTTGGGGTCTTACATAAAATCCCAACACCATAAGCCTTGTGGTAAGGTCCAACCATTGGAGATGCGAGAATGGAGGTGGGAGCAAATCACGATGGAACTCATAACCAAGCTACCTGATACAACTAGAGGTTTTGACACCATCTGGGTGATTGTTGATAGGTTGACGAAAAGAGCCCACTTTCTGCTCATACACGAGACGTTTTCTTTAAAGAGTTTAGTAGAAGAGTTCATGAACGAACTTGTAGCTCGTCACGGGGTGCCGTGTCTATTATTTCGGACAGGGACCCACGGTTAAAGTCGAGATTTTGGAAGAGATTTCACGAAGCAATGGGTACTCGATTGAATATTAGCCTGACATAACATCCCCAAACGGATTGTCGGTCTGAAAGTACTATCCAAACTCTTTAAGGATATGCTCCGGGCATGTATCATCGATTTTAGTGGTAGTTGGGATAACCACCTACCCTTAGGGATTTTTCCTACAACAACAGTTATCACTCGACTACATGCATGCCACCTTTTGAGATGTTGTATGGTAGACGATGTTGAACGCCGATGTGTTGGGGGGAAATTGGTTAGAAGGAATTTGGGAGCCTTGAAGTGGTTAAAGCTACCTTAAACAAGTTTTTTTCAGATAAAGGCTCATATGAAAGTTACGCAAGACAGACAAAAGTTTTAAGCTGATAAGAGGCAGAGATTATGTAATTCCACCTTGGGGATAAAGTGTTGTTAAAAGTATCTCCCTGGAAAGTAATGATCCATTTTCGAAAAAGGAGGAAGTTAACTCCGAGGTTTGTCAGACCGTTTAAAATTGGGGCACGGGTTGGAGAATTCGCGTATAGACTGAAACTACTTGATGAACTTAGTGGGATTATCCTACTTTTCACGTGTCGCACATATGAAAGTGTTTAGCTGATGATATAGCTCACATTCCATTATCAGACATCTCAATTATATCGAAGACCCCGTGGCCGTACTGGACAGAAAAGAAAAACGTCGGCGGATCAAGGTTATTTAGTTGGTTAAAGTACAGTGGAAACTACGAAAGGGGTCCGAGGCTACGTGAGAAAGAGAAGAGGAGATGAAGAAGTCGTACCCGTAGTTGTTTAACGTATGGCATGTTTTAAGTAGGGATGAGATCGGTATCGGTACCGAAAATATTAGTACAGGTATTGAGTTTATCGGTACGGTACCGGTTCAGTACGATACGGGTACTCGTTATAAAATTTTCATCTCTAGATGGTATCGGTATTGGTACCGTACCCGTACCGGTACCGAATTTATGGAAAAGTGGGTACGGTACCGATACTCGGTACCAAATGCGTATCCCTAGTTTCGAGGGGGAAACCTCTTGTATGGTGGGTAGACTTGTAACATCCGTAAAAATCCCGACAAATGTAAGTGGACTGAAAGAACAAAATTGGGTGTTGGTGGGCTTAGGGTTGAGTCGGTCTATGGACTAAGGGGAAGTGAGATTAAACCATAATCCACCCCATAACAGCCCCTATTCTCATCACCTTCACCATTTTTGTTGAGAGATAGAAAAATAGAGAGAGAAAGTCTAGACTCTTCACCTTTTGCTTCAAGATTTCTTCCAAGTCGTATCTCTATTGTTTTTCAAGAAGAATACACGAAAAACGTCCGATTTGAGATAAGAATCGAACCCGAATTCTATGTTTTATGCTTAAAAGGGGTATTGGGGTAAAACTAGGGTTTTAATCAAAAAGTAAGGATTTTTGCGTGTGATTTAGCTTATAAACCATGGATTTAGCTTCATGGGAAGTAATCAAACAGTTTGGACATAAAAAGTTGGAAACTTGGATTGAAAATGATGATTTTGGCTAAAAGGTTTGAATAGTCCGAAAAGTGGCCGAAGGGACTGAAAAGGGGATTTCGACCGAAAACAATTCCGGTCAAAATGAAGAACATTGCGTTCTGGACGAAATAGTTTTCGGACGAAAGACATTTTGGGCAAAAGTGATTTCAACCGAAAATGGTTTTGGCCGAAAAGGTTTTCGACCAGGGGATGGTTTTCGGACGAAGCGTTTTAGTTATTATCATGTAGTTGACGCTTCTCGCTTATGACCGTTCAAACACAAGTATCACGTGAGTTCTAGACTCCTATTATGCATGCTTTTGGGGTGGTACGCATATTGTAAGAGTTTATTATAAATGTGTGTTAATAAACTAAGTGTATGAATTATTCTCCTAAATTGTATGTTAGTGAACGAAAGAAATGTGTTTACTATACCTGTGTGATTGTAAACAAAAGATAAGAACGTTTTAGAGTAAGGTTTGAAAAGAGGCAAATCGAATGTTTATGCAAGTAAAGTTGTTATGAAAGAAAACGAAAGTGAAGGATTGTTTTTAATAAAAGAAAGAAGGTCGGCAACCTAGAAGTCATTACCTTATCTGTAGTTGGAAGGGAAGGGAAATGTTTCTACGAGAACGAATGTTATTTATATGTCATGAATGCATCCTATGTGAGTAAGCCAGTCATAGCATTACCTTGTTAGGGGCTGTGTGGCTAGCCAACGGTTGTACAACTGGTTATGTATGATAAGGAGTAACGATTGTTACTCATGGAGTAAACGTAACCTCACATTTGTGATAAGCATATGTTTGATAAACGTCATTGTGATAAGGGTTTGTGTGATAAGCGTGTGTGTGTGATAAGCGTGTGTGTGTGATAAGCGTATGTGTGATAAGTCTTTGTGATGAGTCTGTTTGATTTCCAGGTTATGATGTGTGTAGTATAGACGATTAATATATGACTTTCAAGTAATGAGCAGTGAAAGTTTCGCCTTTACCAGCATTGTGTAAGAAAGGGTAAATCCTTCTACTTTTAATAAATAAACGTGTTATGTATAGCTAGTACTCACTCAGCGTTAGCTGACTTTTATTATGCACATCACGTTAACTGTATGGATGGATAAAGCTTGGGATTGCTTGGTTACCCGATATCAAAGGCTTCTGCATCTCGTATGATTTGAATGATAGATGTAATAGTTGAGTCAATAGTTATAATGTTTTAATTAGATGATAATTTGATTGACTTGATGTAATGACGTTTAATTTTGGCTACTATGAAGTATTTTAAGTTTAAGAACCGTTTTTGATTGAGTAATCCAACAAATGAGGTGACCCAAGAACAGAGCCTTACAATTTTAATATAAACCGGGTTGCATTAATATATTTTTGTCTTATAGTTGTGGTTGGTCGCCCACTAATACAGATAATACCTATTGAAGCACCATGTTTTGAATGTGTTGGGTGTATCAAAGGAATAAAGAAATTCATATACTTATATATATATATATATATATATATATATATATATATATATATATATATAGGGAAAGTATATGGAGAAAACCCTTTAAGTTGAGAAAACCTTGAAAACTTGTTTTAGATAGATTCTATATCTAATTTTATAACTTTTGACAAAAAAATCAAAAAAAGCGCCGATTTTTTTTTATAAAATATTTTTTGTAAAACGCTTAACATGTGTTATGTATGTAAAATCCAATGTTACTTATGTAACATGCTGACATATGATACAAAAACGTGAATTTTTGCTATTTTTTTTATGATTTAAAAAAAAAAAAAGTACTCGACATTTTTTTTGATTTTTTTGGTTTTTTGGTGACGAAAATGTTAATAAAAATGGCGTAAAAAACAAAACAAAGTTATATAGGGTTTGCAAGGGTTTTCACAACTCAAGTGGATTTTTATTTTAGCCTTCCCGTAATATATATACATATATATATATATATATACACACATCTATACATATATATATATTTGCTACAAAGTCAAAAAAGTGTAAAAAGTGTAAAAATTGGTTTAAAACGCTCATAACCGGCTCATACGAACTCCGATTTCACTCATTTAGGCGGCGTTGGAACCGTCTCGTCGAACTCTATGATCTTAGCTTTTAGGGTTTAGCTTTTAAGGTTTAGATAATAGGGTTTAGTTTTTGGCTTATGGTTTAGCCTTAGGGTTTAGCTTTTAGTATTTAGGCTTTTGGGGGAGTGGGGTGGGGGTTTTAGGTTTTTGGGGGTGGGGCTGGGGTTGGGTTTTTAGGGGGGGTTGATTAGAGGTTTAGGATTTTAGGGGGGGGGGGGGGTGGTGTTTATAGACAATTTTTTGGCTTTTTAAGGGTTTTTTTTAGGATTTAGGTTTTTGGGGGTGGGGGTTTTAGGTTTTAGGTTTTAGGGGGTGGGGGTTTTAGGCTTTTGGGGGTGGTGGTGGGGTTTTAAATGAATTTTTACACTTTTTATACTTTTTTGACTTTGTTGAATAACCCTCCCCTATATATATATGTATGTATAGGGTAATGTTTCATTGTTAACCACTGTTATTGTGTTAAGTCCATTAACTTCGTCAAAATCGACCCGAATCAAAAAACTATTATATATAACATTATTAAATCAATACAACGTCATGTTCTTTTTTGTATTTTTGTAAATTAGCAAGTCTTGGGGCTACAAGTGGTGTTACTTTTTACACCAGGTGTAGACTTACACCATATAGAGGGAGGTTCAATGGGGAAGCACAAAAAAATGGGAACCAATAAACCTGTAAAAAACTCAATTTCACATGTGAAAACTCATTTTTGCATATTTGTTTTCGGAGTTTTTGCATATAAACACATTAAGAAGACGTTCTAACAAAAAAAACTTAGTTTGTGTAATTTTTATTTTTTGTAACTTTTTTTTTAATTTTTTTTGAATGGTTTCTAAATTTGTTTATATACAAAGCTCCGAACAAGGTTATGTAAAAATGAGGTTTTTAAATGTGGAATTGATTTTTTCACATTTGAAGCACACGTTTCCCCGGTTCCTCATTTTTTTGGGGTTCCCTTAAGAACACACACACACACACACAACACACATATAGAGAGAGAAAGAGAGAGAGAGAGAAGATCATGAGAAAACTCATTTTAATGATAGAACCAAGAAACTTCTCATTAATGGAATTTTTGTAAAAACCCCTTAAAAAAAATAAAAATAATAATAAAACAAAAAACTAAAAAAACCAAAATGTTTCACTCGTTTGCCTCGTTTCATAAAAAAAATCTTGAAAAAATAGTCGGTTAAGCTTTACAGTTTAGCTTTTATGATTAAGTTTTGTGGTTTACCTTTTAGGTTGGGTTTTTTTTTTTTTGAGGGGGGGGGGGGGGTTAGGTTTTTGGGGGTGAGTGGGGGGTTTAGGTTTTTTTTAGGGAGGGGGGTGGGTGGGTGGGTGGGGGTTTAGGTTTTTTTTTTTTTTTGGGGGGGGGGGGGGTGGGTGGGGGTTTAGATTTTTTTTGGGACGGGAGTGGGTGGGGGTTTAGGTTTTTGTGGTGTATGTGTTAGGTTTTGAGAATATATAATGATAGTATAATTACAAAAGTGCCATTAATGAAAAGTTTTTTAGTTCTCTCATTAAAATATGTTTCTCATTAATCCAACCCTATATATATATATATATATATATATATAGGGGAAGGATCAAGAGAAAACCACACAGTTAGGCGAAAACCGAGAAAACCACTAAAACCCAATCAAATAATTTATAGATTTTTTATTTTTTTAATTTATTTCTAAGTATATCAATCTAATAGCACACAATTGACCGAAAAATCATTTTACGTATACGTAAACGTAATTTTTTTTGTTTTTCGTTTACGTATACTGATGTAGTGCAAAGCACACGTCTTATTTCCTATTGTTTTCATGTGTTTTTAGATAGTTTTACATTTTTTTTGAGTCATTTTTGTTTCGTATTGAGTCTTTGTTATGTTACAGGTGCTCGTGAGAATTACAAATGAAATCACGAAAGAATCGAGCATGAGAGAAAAGCCGGGGGAAAAAGAGCAAAAATGTTGAATTTCAAGTTCTTGCGGTACGCGAGAGAGGAGAAGGACTGTCTCGCGGTACGCGAGGAATCCCAGAACCGGGCTCGACTAATTTGTCCTTCGTGGTACGCGAGGGGCTGCCTATCTTGTCTTGCGGTAAGCGAGAGGTCCGTAATCCGTGAAAAAACCTAATTTCTATTTACATAGATTTTGAATGCCATTATGATTAGAGTTCGACTTTCAACCGTTCAGAGAGAAGCTAGAGGCGATTTCTGGAGTTTGGAAGTGAAATCAAGTGCAAGTTTAAAGCTTTTGGATTCCGGGTTCGTTAGATTACTGTATTTAGTTTTCAAGATTCAATCTTTATCTTTGTTTTATGCGTTTGAACCTATGTTTGACTTGATTACTTCTGTTATGGATGTTTTAAGTATGATAGTAGGCTAAAACTTTAATATTGTCTAGGTTAGTGATGATTATTTGCTAAAGTATTGATTTTTATCGGTTTTTGGATCCTTTGATGGATTGATGATTTTGTAAGAGATCTTGGTTTGATGTTATGATGATTATGCATGCTTTTAATTCTGATTTGTGATTGATTATAGTTCCGTATGATATTTGTGAATGTATTTCAGTTTGAATAGCGTATCAAGATCATATACTATGTGTTTGTGGTTGATTGCATGGTTTGCTAGACGTAGTATTCGATAGGAGCTGTGATTGAGAGTGAATTGGATTGAGTGTTCATCTTATCTCGATACCCGAAAGGTGAGAGATAGTCGGTTAGTCGTCGTTATTAGGACTCCGAGTGTTGACTGTCTGAGAGGAAGCTGCCTTTGGTTCTTAGTGATTATTGCTAGTCCATGTCATAGTTGTTGATCTGAGATTACCCTATGCGTCTTAGATGTATTATGGACAGTGAGACTGAAAGGTGATCTGTCTGTAGGGTACATTATCATTGTTGGAGAGACTGAAAGGTAATCCGACCATCTGGTGAGTTCAATACATCTTTAGAGTTTCTTAGTTGGTGACACCCTGAGAGTGATTAGGGAACCACTAGGTTGTCTAGAGTTGTTATCCTTAGGAACCCAGATCCATCAAAGTTTCCATAACCGGTAGAAGTTTGTGCTTTGCAAGTAGGATTCCGACTTAGGTAGTGTTCTTCCCAATTCATGATATTCCCAAGTTTTTCTGTTTTGGGCTCCGGGGAAAAGCTAATAATCTATTCGAACAAACATGAACAAGATAGGTCATTACCGGTTATCCAAGTCATTTTGACCGAAAACTACCCTAGGCCGAAAACCTCTTCGGCCGAAATTCCTTTCGTCCGAAATGTCGTCATCCGAAAACTATTTCGTCCAAAAACTATTTCATCCGAGTTGGCTTTTCGTTCAAGACATATTGTTCGTATTTTGACTGAAATACTTTTCAGTCGAAATTTCATTTTAGGTTCCTCCATCCCTTTTTCGGATGATTCATATGTTCGTGGCCAAAACTCGTCGTTTTTTATTCAAGTTTCCAACTTTTTACGTCCAAAACTCTTACTTTTTAGGCCAAATTACACGTAAAAATCCTAACATTTTTGTTGAAAACCCATTATGAACCCTAAAACTCATTTCCAACTAAAAACTGAGATTTGAGCTTAGTTTCTACCTAGAAAACGTTGAATTCTTCTTTTCGAATCTTCATAAACGCTCTACCAATGATCTCGGGTTAAGATGGAGGTTTTGAAGTGCTCTCTCTCTAGAATTGGACGGTGAAGGTGGTGAATGAACGTGGGGAAGAAGCTAGGATTTTGTTCACCCTTTTCCATCCCATTTTTGTCCCAATGCCCAAGCCCACGGACCCGTCCATTTCCTTTCCGTGCCTCGACCCGATCGCCCCTCGATCTCTATGTTATTTTTCTCTGAACCCCATTTATTTCTTTTTAATTTATTAGTCTACTCTCCTTACAAAAGGTTTCATCCTCAAAACCCGTCATAAGTCAAACAAATGCGATACGTGGAAGGTAGGGTGGATCCCACTTAATTCGTAAGGAAACTTTAGTCGATACACGACTTCCTCGACCTGTGCCACAACTTCAAAAGGTCCAACAAAACTTAGACTTAACTTTCCCTACTTTCGAAAATGAATTATCCCTTTCCAGAGATATACTTTTAATAGTACCATATACCTAACCTGAAATTCGAGGGAGCTCCACCTCTTATCAGCGTAAGACTTCCTGTCTGTCTTAACCATTTCAATGTAGCCTTAACCATTTCAATGCTCTCAAATTCCTTCTGTCCAATCTCTCCCCAACAAACTAGTGTTCGACACCGTCGTCCATACAATATCTTAAAAGGCGACATGCCTATAGTCGAGTGATAGTTGTTGTTATAGGAGAATTCAACTAACGGTAGGTGGCTGACCCAACTTCCACCAAAGTCGATAATACATTCATGAAGCATATCCTTGAGGGTCTGGATTGTCTTTTCAGACTGACCATCCATTTGGGGATGATACGACGTGCTGATGTTCAATCGAGTACCTATTGCTTCGTGAAAACTCTTCCAAAATCTTGACGTGAACCGCGTGTCCCTGTCCGAAACAATAGACACAGTGTCACACCCCAAATTCCACTAACAGAGTTTTACCGTTTGGTGCATGACAAACCAGGATCTCAGACATTAGTTACATCAAACGACATTATATGGGACTCAAATTGAAATATTATAAAAGTTCAGAGTAAATGCGAAAGCGTTTAAACAAGAGAGTAAATGCGCACAATAACGCGCCCAAGTCAAACAATAATGGCAACATAATAAGTGTTCAGTAGATTGACAATTATTGAATACATCATGTTGACACCATGCATGCCCTAACATGCACTTGTGCCTTAGCTTAGCTTCCTGAGAAAACATGTAAGAAAAGTGTCAACACAAGGCAGGTGAGTTTTCACGGCCCCTTTTTACATCTGTCACACCCCTAAATTCCACTAACGGAGTTTTACCGTTTCGTGCATGACAAACCGGGATCTCAGACAATAGTTACATCAAACGACACTATATGGGACTCAAATTGAAATATTATAAAAGTTCAGCGTAAATGCGGAAGCATTTAAATAAGAGAGTAAATGCGCATAATAACGCGCCCAAGTCTAACAATAATGGAAAGATAATAAGTGTTCAGTAGATTGACAATTATTGAATACATCATGTTGATACCATGCATGCCATAACGTGCACCTGTGCCTTAGTTTAGCGTCCTGAGAAAACATGTAAGAAAAGTGTCAACACAAGGTTGGTGAGTTCACAGGTTTCAGTTTGCAACAAAGTTCAATAGGTTAATGTACATTCAATATATAAACCAAGAGGTAACTAACCCATAAGCATGTTAACTAATGCGCTCGCAACCGACAACTGACTGTTTATATGCCTCCCACCATCATGGTCTATGATTAGGTCAATATTGCACCCGTTCGACCTCCAATCAAGTTAGCGCGACTAACACGGCTGAGGTTTGTCAAACCAAGTAGTACTACTCAAATTACCTCGCTATGTTCATATTAACGATCAGATGTGAGGACTTAAAGGATAATGTGTACGCATAGTCATACAAGTGATATCATATATATATTAACGGTATTTATGACATGTTTTCTCCCCTAGTTTAAAAACAGTAAAAAGGGGCCGTGAAAACTCACTTGCGTTGCATTGTAGGTAATATCACACAAGTAAGAGATTTGGAACCTCAAGTGTTAGCCTGCACGGCTTACGTATGCCCTAGAATTATAAACACATAAATTAGGGACATATGAGAATTGTGACGACGACACAGAAGATTAGAATGTCTTAACACATTCTAAGGATTAATGAGTAGACGAACGTGTCTACGGAATTTAGATTTCTTAATATAATAATTAAGATCAATGCGTTACGTGTCGAACGTTAATAACGAACAAAAATAAATTATGTGTTTGCATCATTTAACAACGATCTAAGAAAATAATATAACATATATTATTTTTGAACTTGTAGGAAATTTACGATAATCATTTACGTGGAAAAAATAATAAATATATTATTTTTATTCAATATTATAAACGTGAGTAAATAATATAAATAATTATATAATTAATTAGTTTGAAACGTTACACGAGATTAATAAACGAGATGAAATAATATAAAAATATATATTATTTAATAATAGGAGTCACGGGATGAAAATAATATAAACATATTATTTTATTCGAAATCGTGGTTTGAAAATAATATAAATATATTATTTTTAAAAGTGGAAATAATATTAATTATAAGTTATAAAACCAAACCCGAGCCTGCGGGTTGTTCCGGAGCTAGAACATATTAATATAATAATATATTAATATTGTGAAAATTTTTATATTGAAAATAATACTTAAAAATCGATTTAAAAAGAATTGGGGTTGGAGGGACTCGAACCCGGGTCTTCCCCCAAGGAGCACTATAACCTAACCATCTCGCCCGCTAGGGTCATCGTGATGGTATTAGTTTCTAAATGTTTTTATCATACAAGTTCATGTGGTATCCCTCCTATACACACCAATGGACCAAATCTGACCAAATACTCAAAAAATCGACCACGATTGGAATCAAATGCATAAGGTTTCTGTTAATCGGGGGTTTGCGAACCAGAGGTGGGTTTTGATTGCAAAAATAACAGGTTTAGAATCGTTCAATTCAAGATCGATGGGCCGCAAACGCTAGATATGAACATGGAATCGATTTGATCAAATTTTGTAAAAAAAGTTATTGATTTCATGGGGCTTTTACTGATTAATACATTGTGAAACTGTTGTTATGGTTTAATTGGATTTAAATCGACTCTAGGATCAAAAACCCCAAAACAGGTTATGAACAAACCCTAGATACGGGTTTGAATTCAATTCGATGTTATATGATCGAACTAGTTTAGATCCCGTGTTTACACACGGGGTGAAAACAAAAAAAATAACATGTAATTTTTTTAATCTTTATCTATATATTTTACAGGTGTAAAAATATATTACATATTCTAAAGATAGAAACAAACTCAAAATATGTAAAAATTAATATATAAGTGGGTTTCGAAAATACGTTAATTACTATTTAATGTAATTTGACTTTTACTTACTATTTGATTGAAATAAAAGTTACATAATTAAATTTCTAAGTTTCTTATAATAAGGGATAATTTAAAATAAATATGTTTTATTAGTATAATTAGTATTTTCTTTAAATATATAATATTATTAAAAGATAGAAGTGCATTAAATAAGAGAGAGAGGCGGAAAAAAAATGGTGATAATGAATATGGAGGCGACAAGTGGCAGTAAAAACCTTTATTTATTATATAGTTTAGATTAGCATAGGTCTATCAACAAAAAGGTGATTACGAGTCTAGTGATAAAGGTTAATTTGATTTAAAACAGGTCTGGATTAGGGTTTGATCAAATTTGAAACCCAAAGAACCCTAGAATCTGTTCTTGATCGAATCAGTGTTATAAGCCCTAATTGGTTTAGGGCTTTCATTCTACGGACAAAAACGAAGCTATAGGTGTAGAAAATTACCATAATAGATGACGAATCGAGTGTGGTCGACTAAGACCGAGGCCGACGATGACTGGCTTGGTTCCCGGCTACTTTTGCTGGGATTCCGGTGAAATTGACGCGTATAATAGCTTCACAGGGTCTTGTTCAATGTGTGCAGGTGGTCAACTTGATGGAGTGATAGCGAATTGGTCTGGTTTGGTTTATAAGAACAACGAGGTCGACGGTTTCGATTTAAAGGTCACAATTTAGTTTAATTTGCTCAGTAATGGTGTCTTAAAGTCTTAATGATGTTGTTTAATGGTGATGATCATGAATGACGGTTTCAAATCAACAGAATTCACGAATTCAAGCTCAAGAATGGGATTTTGACTTTCAAAAGTAAACACAAATCAACTTTTGAATAAATATAGAAGCAGTCCCCGTAGTTTCATGCAGTTAGGTTTATAAAGTTGGCTGAACCAATCCCCATGGTTAGAAATGAGTTAACTAGGTTAAGTTTTCGGTTAGTTTGACTATCAAAAGTCAACAGGAACTAAAACTCTTGAATTTTGACTTCCCTTGGTCAACATATTGAGTTTAGCTTAATTACAGGTTTAGTCCTTCAAGTTTTAGTGTATATAAGTTTGAGAAATGATAGAAATAGTCCCTGGAGTTTGAGATAAGGTTAGATAGGTTAACTTTAACAAGATTTAACTAGATTTTGATAACGTAGTTAACCTAAAAATTAGGATTGTCACATCATCTCCTTGTTGAAAAAATTTTCGCCCCGAAAATTAAAATATAAAAAAATTTTCTAGGGTGTCACATCATCTCTTAGTTGAAAGAATTTTTGTCCCGAAAATTAGAATACTACCTTAAGAGTTTGACGTGGATTGCTTGAACAGATGAGGATACTTGCGCATCATCTGGTCCTCGCGCTCCCATGTGAAATTCCGGTACGCGTTTCAAGTTCCAAAGAACTCTGACAATAGGGATTTTACTACGTTTGAGCATTTTGACTTCCCTATCCATGATTTCTACCGGTTCTTCGAAAAAACGCAATTGTTCATCGATGTGTAGTTCCTCTAGAGGAACAACGAGTGTCTCATCTGCTAGACATTTCTTCAAGTTCGATACATGAAAGACATCGTGTACACCACTAAGTCATTCCGGTAGGTCCAGTTGGTATGATACTGGGCTATGTATCTTCACTATTTTGAACGGTCCAACATAACGAGGATTCATTTTGCGTCATTTCCCGAAGAGAATCACACCTTTCCAAGGTGAGACTTTCAGTAGAACCATAACACCTACTTGAAACTCTAACGGTTTACGACGCTTGTCGGCATAACTCGTTTGGCGATCATGAGTTGCTGCCATGCGGTTTCGGATTTGAACGATCTTTTCAGAAGTTTCAAATACAAGTTCAGAACCTGTAAGTTGGCTATCCCCAACTTCAGCCCAACAGATAGGAGATCGGCATTTACATTCGAATAATGCCTCGAATGGTGCTGCCTTGATGCTAGTGTGATAACTGTTATTGTAGGAGAACTCCACCAATGATAGGTGAGATTCCCAAGTGTTACCGAAATCAATCACACAAGCTCGTAGCATGTCCTCCAAAGTTTGAATAGTAGGCTCCGTCTGGCCATCAGTTTGAGGATGGTACGCTGTGATCATATTTAGACGCGTGCCTAAAGCTTTATGTAATGATTTCCAGAAACGAGATGTGAATCGTGCATCACGATCCGAAATGATAGAGATTGGAACCCCATGCGAGAGACTACTTCTTTTAAGTAAATACGAGTAAGCTTATCCATTTTTTCGGTTTCCTTGATTTCTAAGAAGTGAGCGGACTTTGTTAAACGATCAACGATTACCCAAATGGTATCACATCCGGTAGAAGTTCGTGGCAATTTTGTGATAAAGTCCATGGATATCTGTTCCCATTTCCACATGGGAATCTCTGGTTGTTGGAGAAGACCAGAAGGATTTTGATATTCAACTTTGACCTTCGCGCAAGGCAGGCACTTGCTCACATAGGTGGCTATATCGGCCTTCATCTTTGGCCACCAATACAGCACCTTTAGGTCATGATACATCTTTTTGAAACCTGGATGAATAGAGTAACGAGATTTATGAGCCTCATCCATGACCAGTTCTCTTAGGTTCCCGAATACTGGAACCCATATTCGCTCGACGAAGTAGCGGATACTGTCAGATTTGACCTCGAGTTGTACTTTCGTACCGCGTGTGGCTTCCAGCGGTAGGTTTTCCTCCTTCAGGGCTTCAAGCTGAGCACTACGGATTTTGTCAGGTAATCCGGGGTGAATAGTAAGCTGTAATACTCAAACTCGTTTGGGTTTGGTTTCCTTTCGACTTAGGGCATCAGCTACAACATTAGCCTTGCCCGAATGATACTTGATAGCACAGTCATAGTCGTTCGAGAGTTCGACATAACGACGTAGTCGCATGTTCAACTCTTTCTTTTTGAAGATATGTTGAAGACTCTTGTGATCGGTGTAGATAGTGCATTTGGTACTATACAAGTAGTGTCTCCATATCTTTAGTGCAAATACTACAACTCCCAACTCTAGGTAATGAGTGGTGTAGTTTTTCTCGTGAATCTTTTGTTGACGCAAAGCATATGCGATGACCTTTTCTCTTTGCATTAACACACAACCCAGACCCTGAATGGATGCGTCACAATACACCAAAAAATCATCCGTTCCTTCCGGAAGAGCTAGAATAGGTGCACCGCAAAGTTTCTGTTTAAGGAGTTGGAATGTTGACTCTTGGTTATCGCCCCACTTTTAGGCTTTACCCTTTTGAGTTAAGGCAGTGAGGGGTTGTGCAATCTTAGAGAATCCCTCGATGAATCGACGGTAATAACCAGCCAATCCCAGAAATTTTCGCACCTCAGTCGGGCTCGTCGGTGCTGCCCAATTCTTGATGGCTTCTATCTTTGATGGATCGACATGTATTCCTTTCTAGTTAACCACATGTCCTAAGAATTGAACTTCCCGGATCTAGAATTCACACTTGGAAAACTTAACATATTGCTGCTCCTGCTTAAGTAGTTCCAGAATTTGGCGTAGATGTTCCTCCTTGTTCTTGGAATAGATGAGAATGTCGTCGGTGAAAACGATGACAAATTGATCAAGGTATGGTTTACACACACGGTTAATGAGGTCCATGAATACCGCAGGTGCGTTGGTTAATCCGAAAGGCATGACCATAAATTCATAGTAGCCGTACCTTGTCCTAAAAGCAATCTTAGAGATATCCTCATCTCAGACTCTTAATTTATGGTAACCGGACCTAAGATCTATCTTGGAATAGAAGCTTGATCCTTGGAGTTGATCAAAGAGATCATCTATACGAGGCAGCGAATGACGATTCTTGATTGTGACTTTATTCAGTTCACGGTAGTCGATACACATAAGGAAAGTCTCGTCCTTCTTTTTGACAAATAGGACCGGAGATCCCCATGGCGATGAGCTAGGTCGGATGAAACCTTTATCCAATAATTCTTGTAACTGCGTGGACAACTTTTGCAATTCACTAGGTGCTAGTCTATAAGGTGCCCGGGCGATCGGTGCCGCTCCAGGTGCTAGATCGATTTGAAATTCAACTTGACGGTGTGGTGGCAGACCAGGCAAATCCTCAGGAAATACTTCCAGAAATTCACGAATGGTGGGAATATCATCAATCTTCTTCTCTTCTGATGGCTGTTCAGCAACGAGAGCCAAAATAGCCGTATGCCCTTTTCGAAGGCATTTATGTGCTTTCATAAATGATATGATGCCCATGACTGCACCAACCTTTTCGCCCTGAACGGAAAGGGTTTCTCTACTCGGGAGAGGAATTCGAACAATTTTCTCACGACAGATGATTTCAGCTTTGTTTTTAGATAACCAATCCATGCCGACATCAAAACTACCAAGTGTGACCGGCATAAGGTGATATCAAGTATATGACTAGCTAGTTCAAGCTTACAACCCTTAAGAATGTGGGTTGCTTCAATGATTTGGCCATCAGCTATCTCTATTATATACTTAGTTTCTAACAAAGTTGGAGTTCCTTTTATCATATCACTAAGCTTCATAGATATAAAACTCCTACCAGCACCGGTATCAAATAGAACAGAAGAAAAATAAATGTTTAAGAGAAACTTACTGGTGACCACATTATGATCATATCGAGCTTCTCCAAATCCTAGTACGAAGGCTCGCCCCTTCGCTCCATTTCCTCCATTGTGGCCATTATTGTTACCATTGCTGTTGTTACTTTGGTTATTTTTGTTACCGTTGTGGCCATGATTATTGCCGCTACCGTTACCGTTTCCATTACCATTTCCAACCTTCTTCGACTGGGGACAATCCCTTTGAACATGTCCTTCCTTGCCACGCTGAAAACATCCCCTTGTAAATCCCTGCGGTCGAAATGGTCGCTTGTTTAGAAGATCAACCTTACAGTCTTTCGCAGCGTGACCCATCTTACCACACCGTTGGCAATGATTACAAGCACCGACATGGTGGAAATTACACTTGTTGCACTTGGGTTACCTCCCCGTATAACTACTCTGGTTTTGACTTGAAGAGGTCGACTGGTTGAAATTCTTAGTAGACTTAAACCTATGCTATTGTTGATGGGGTTGGTTAGATTAAATCCTCACTTTCTATTGTTATTGGATCATTTCATGAAGAAAGAGATTCATTTACAGGATTGAATATGCTGGGTATAATTCGTAATAGACTAAGGATTAGTCATCGGATACGGAAATAGGATCAAAATGAGATTCATTGTTGGTGCGTAAGGGATATCGTGTTAGCTTAGAAAGAATTCCACAATTTCCTGCTTACAAAATTGGAATCGGTGGGTTTACCATGAGGTTTTATTAAAGTTTCAATCGAGATTGTTTCCTTAATCGAGCTTGAATGAGAGTCTTATGGTCACTAAGACTCTTACACGAGTGAAAATAACATGATGGATTCCATTAATGATAACTCAGTGTGTCCGTAAACATCTTCAACCTGATAGTCGCGTCTCTCAACTGTTGAACAGGTTTAACGATACCAACTAGTTGTTGAGCGGGTTAAGAGAATTTCTACGAACAATGGAAACTTAAGTTGGTAATTCACAGATTTGGACCATTTATCCACACACTAGGTTTCACCAGGATTTACATGCACCTCAAATTACTATTACGTGTGCACCCGTAATGATAATTTGCTTTGCATGCTCACCCTAGTTCTCCCTTTCTTGTGTTATAATGTCCTTTAGCATGTATTGCTGAGTACAGAGTGTTGTCAGATATAACAAGTCATTGAGAAGCTTAGTCATCAACAATAAGTTGATCAACCAGGACTCATATCAGGATGAGTAGTCTGGGATCGTTCGATCCGAGCATTCACTCGAGTTGAAACACAATACGAGAGTCCAATCCAACAGATTGTAGATGAGTCATGCACGCGAATGCGACTTCGGGAGTGAAACTAATTCATGGATATGAGTTACAGGAAGCAGCAAAGTAGCCGTCCTTCCAACTGAGTCAGGATAGGGTTTGAATATGCGTTCTCAACTTTGTGGTCAATCTATTCTCAACAGAATATTGACCAAAGAAGCGAGCCCATGGCTCGGAAAAGTGATAACATCTACATGTCAATGGGTTCTGCAATAATGCATGCAATGGTCTGCCTTCACTCGGCGTATTGTTGCTAGTGGGTACAGTAGGGACTCGCCTCCGACGATCCCAACTCCCAAAGAGATATGCGTTAGTGCTGAGTGTCTTCCATAATATGGACCTGAGAAAGCCCACCATACCCAGCAGGTGATGGTGATGTAAGTGACTCCTCCGAAGGCTCCGTCTCGCTGCCCTCGGACGGGAGTGGATGTTGTTATGGTGATTCCCCGAGTGTCGCCACTGGGAGTGATGATGCAGAGGGTGATACATATGGTATTAACATGCATGTACTGCAATGTATGTATAGGTGCTATATGTATCAGGTATGAGTGTCTGTGTCGTGCAACTAATGTGTGAGGTTATAGTCTAGTATGCGATCCTAGTTCTCTATAACCAAGGGCTCTGATACCAATCTGTCACACCCCCAAATTCCACTAACGGAGTTTTACCGTTTGGTGCATAACAAACCAAGATCTCAGACATTAGTTACATCAAACGACACTATATGGGACTCAAATTAAAATATTATAAAAGTTCAGAGTAAATGCGGAAGCGTTTAAATAAGAGAGAAAATGCGCATAATAACGCGCCCAAGTCTAAGAATAATGGAAACATAATAAATGTTCAGTAGATTGACAGTTATTGAATACATCATGTTGACACCATTCATGCCCTAACATGCACCTGTGTCTTAGCTTAGCGTCCTGAGAAAACATGTAAGAAAAGTGTTAACACAAGGTTGGTGAGTTCACAAGTTTCAGTTTGCAACAAAGTTCAACAGGTTAATGTACATTCAATATATAAATCAATAGGTAGCTAACCCATAAGCATGTTAACTAATGCGCTCGCAATCGACAGTTGACTGTTTATATGCCTTCCACCATCATGGTGCATGATTAGGTCAATATTGCACCCGTTCAACCTCCAATCGAGTTAGCGCGACTAACGCGGGTGAGGTTTGTCAGACACAGTAGTACAACTCAAATTACCTTGCTATGTTCATATTAACTGTCCGATGTGTGGACTTAAAGGATAATGTGTAAGCATAGTCATTCAAGTGATATCATATATGAATTACAAAAATCAAAAGCATTTACGACATGTTTTCTCCCCTAGTTTAAAAACAGTAAAAAGGGGCCGTGAAAACTCACTTGCGTTGTGTTGTTGGTAGTATCACACAAGTAAGAGATTTCGAACCTCAAGTGTTAGCCTGCACGGCTTATATATGCCCTAGAATTATAAACACATAAATTAGGGACATATGGGAATTGTGACGACGACACGGAAGATTAGAACGTCTTAACACATTCTAAGGATTAATGAGTAGACGAACGTGTTTACGAAAATATAGATTTCTTAATATAATAATTAATATCAATGCGTTACGTGTCGAACGTTAATAACGAACAAAAATAAATTCGTGTGTTTGCATCATTTAATAATGATCTAAGAAAATAATATAACATATATTATTTTTGAACTCGTAGGAAATATACGATAATCATGTACTTGGAAAAAATAATAAATATATTATTTTTATTCGAGATTATAAACGTGAGTAAATAATATAAATAATTATATTATTAATTAGTTTGAAACATTACACTAGATTAATAAACCAGACGAAATAATATAAAAATATATATTATTTAATAATAGGAGTCACGAGATGAAAATAATATAAATATATTATTTTATTCGAAGTCGTGGTTTGAAAATAATATAAATATATTATTTTTAAAAGTGGAAATAATATTAATTATAAGTTATAAAACCAAACCCGAGACTACGGGTTGTTTCCGGAGCTAGAATATATTAATATATAAATTTATTAATATCGTGAAAAGTTTTATATTGAAAATAATACTTAAAAATCGAATTAAAAAGAATTGGGGTTGGAGGGACTCGAACCCGGGTCTCCCCCTAAGGAGCACTATGACCTAACCATCTCGCCCGCTAGGGTTATCGCGATGGTATTTGTTTCTAAATGTTTTTATCATACAAGTTCACGTGGTATCCCTTCTATACACACCAACAGACCAAATCTGACCAAATACCCAAGAAATCGATCACGATTGGAATCAAATGCATAGGTTTTTGTTAATCGGGGGTTTGCGAACCAGAGGTGGGTTTTGATTGCAGAAATAACAGGTTTAGAATCGTTCAATTAAAGATCGAAGGGCCGCAAATGCTAGATATGAATATGGAATCGATTTGATCAAATTTTGAAATAAAAGTTACTGATTTCATGGGGGCTTTTACTGATTAATACATTGTGAAACTGTTGTTGTGGTTTAGTTGGATTTAAATTGACTCTAGGATCAAAAACCCCAAAATAGGTTATGAACAAACCCTAGATACGGGTTTGAATTCACTTCGATGTTATATGATTGAATTAGCATAGGGCTATCAACAAAAAGGTGATTACGAGTCTAGTGATAAAGGTTAATTTGATTTAAAACTGGTCTAGATTAGGGTTTGATCAAATTGGAAACCCAAAGAACCCTAGAATATGTTCTTGATCGAATCAGTGTTATAAGTCCCAATTGGTTTAGGGCTTTCCTTCTACGGATAAAAACGATGCAATATGTGTAGATAATTACTAGAATAGATGACGAATCGAGTGTGGTCTACTAAGACCGAGGCCGACGATGACTAGTTTGGTTCCCGGCTACTTCTGCTGGGATTCTGATGAAATTGACGCATATAATAGCTTCACATGGTCTCGTTCAATGTGTAGGTGGTCAATTTGATGGAGTGACAGCGAATTGGTGTGGTTTGGTTGATAAGAACAAGGAGGTCGACGGTTTCGATTTAAAGGTCATAATTTAGTTTAATTTGCTCAGCAATGGTGTCTTAAAGTCTTAATGATGTCGTTTAATGGTGATGATCATGAATGATGGTTTCAAATCAACAGATTTCACGAATTCAAGCTCAAGAATGGGATTTTGACTTTCAAAAGTCAACACAAATCAACTTTTGAATAAATACAGAAGCAGTCCCCATAGTTTCATGTAGTTAGGTTTATAAAGTTGGCTGAACAAGTCCCTATGGTTAGAAATGAGTTAACTAGGTTAAGTTTTCGGTTAGTTTGACTATCAAAAGTCAACAGGAACTAAAACTCTTGAATTTTGACTTCCCTTGGTCAACAGATTGAGTATAGCTTAATTACAGGTTTAGTCCTTCAAGTTTTAGTGTATATAAGTTTGAGAAATGATAGAAATAGTCCCTGGAGTTTGAGATAAGGTTAGATAGGTTAGCTTTAACTAGATTTAACTAGATTTTGATAACGGAGTTAACCGAAAAATTCGGATTGTCACATCATCCCTTAGTTGAAAGAATTTTCGCCCCGAAAATTAAAATAAATTTTTTTTCTAGGGTGTCACATCATCTCTTAGATGTAAGAATTTTCGTCCCGAAAATTAGAATAGTACCTTAAGAGTTTGATGTGGATTGCTTGAACAGATGAGGATACTTGCGCATCATCTAGTCCTCGCGCTCCCATCTGAATTTCCGGTACGCGTTTCAAGTTCCAACGAACTCTGATAATAGGGATTTTACTGCGTTTGAGCGTTTTGACTTCCCTATCCATGATTTCTACCGGTTCTTCGATAAAACGCAATTGTTCATCAATGTGTAGTTCCTCCAGAAGAACAACGAGTGTCTCATCTGCTAGACATTTCTTCAAGTTCGAGACATGAAAGACATCGTGTACACCACTAAGTCATTCCGGTAGGTCCAGTTGGTACGATACTGGGTTAATTCTCTTCACTATTTTGAACGGTCCAACATAACGAGGATTCAGTTTGCCTCGTTTCCCGAAGAGAATCACACCTTTCCAAGGTGAGACATTCAGTAGAACCATAACACTTACTTGAAACTTTAACGGTTTACGACGCTTGTCGGCATAGCTCTTTTGACGATCATGAGTTGCCGCCATGCGGTTTCAGATTTGAACGATCTTTTCAGAAGATTCAAATACAATTTCAGGACCCGTAAGTTGGCTATCCCCAACTTCAGCCCAATAGATAGGAGATCGGCATTTACGTTCGAATAATGCCTCGAATGGTGCTGCCTTTATGCTATTGTGATAACTGTTATTGTAGGAGAACTCCACCAACGATAGGTGAAATTCCCAAGTGTTACCGAAATCAATCACACAAGCTCATAGCATGTCCTTCAAAGTTTGAATAGTACGCTCCGTCTGGCCATCAGTTTGAGGATGGTACGTTGTGCTCATATCTAGACGCGTGCATAAAGCTTTATGTAATGATTGCCAAAAATGAGATGTGAATCGTGCATCACGATCCGAAATGATAGAGATTGGCACCCTGTGACGATAGACTACTTCTTTTAAGTAAATACGAGTAAGCTTATCAATTTTGTCGGTTTCCTTGATTGCTAAGAAGTGAGCGGACTTTGTTAAACGATCAACGATTACCCAAATGGGATCACATCCGGTAGGAGTTCGTGGAAATTTTGTGATAAAGTCCATGGATATCTGTTCCCATTTCCACATGGGAATCTCTGGTTGTTGGAGAGGACCATAAGGCTTTTGATAATCAACTTTGAACTTCGCGCAAGTCAGACACTTGCTCACATAGGTGGCTATATCGGCCTTCATCTTTGTCCACCAATACAACACCTTTAGGTCATGATAAATCTTGTCGGAACCTGGATGAAAAGAGTAACGAGATTTATGAGCCTCATCCATGACCAGTTCTCTTAGGTCCCGAATACTGGAACCCATATTCTCTCGGCGAAGTAGCGAATACCGTCAGATTTGACGTCGAGTTGTACTTCCATACCGCGTGTGGTTTTCAGCGGTAGGTTTTCCTCCTTTAGGGCTTCGAGCTGAGCACTACGGATTTTGTCAGGTAATCCGGGGTGAATAGTAAGCTGTAATACTCGAACTCGTTTGGGCTTGGTTTCCTTTCGACTTAGGGCATCAGCTACAACATTAACATTGCCCGGATGATACTTGATAGCACAGTCATAGTCGTTCGAGAGTTTGACCTAACGACGTAGTCGCATGTTCAACTCTTTATGTTCGATGATATGTTAAAGACTCTTGTGATCGGTGTAGATAGTGCATTTGGTACCGTACAAGTAGTGTCTCCATATCTTTACTGCAAATACTACAACTCCCAACTCTAGGTAATGTGTGGTGTAGTTTTTCTCGTGAATCTTTAGTTGACGCGAAGCATATGCGATGACTTTTTCTCTTTGCATTAACACATAACCCAGACCCTGAATGGATGCGTCACAATACACCACAAAATCATTCGTTCCTTCCGGAAGAGCTAGAATAGGTGCACTGCAAAGTTTTTGTTTAAGGAGTTGGAATGCTGAGTCTTGGTTATCGCCCCAGTTTTAGGCTTTACCCTTTTGAGTTAAGGCAGTGAGGGGTTGTGCAATATTAGAGAATCCCTCGATGAATCGACGGTAATAACCAGCCAATCCCAGAAATTTTCGCATCTCAGTCGGGGTCGTCGGTGCTGCCCAATTCTTGATGGCTTCTATCTTTGATGAATCGACATGTATTCCTTTCTCGTTAACCACATGTCCTAAAAATTGAACTTCCCGGATCCAGAATTCACACTTGGAAAACTTAGCATATAGCTGCTCCTGCTTAAGTAGTTCCAGAATTAGGCGTAGATGTTCCTCATGTTCCTCCTTGTTCTTGGAATAGATGAGAATGTCGTCGGTAAAATAGAAAACATAACATAATCAAAATTAAGCCTTATTAATTCTAGGTCCATGGTCCTATTTGATCAAGCAATGTCCTCAAACAGATGCACCTGAAACATGTGAGTAATAGTCAACTACAAGTTGTTGGTGAGAAACACAGGTTTTGACACCAAACAAATTTGATTAAAGTGTACAATTCAATATGTTCAAAGCAAGTCTAAAACATAAATGTGAAAACATACGATGTTTGAAAGCGTACAATCAAGCCATGTAAATGTATGCATAATCCCTTGGATTGCGTGAAGTTCCCAAAATGTATACACAAAATCTGCCAAGGTTTTGTGTTAAGTAATGTATCGGATTCCCGTATAAATGATCATAAAAGGTACTACCTTAGTCTTGCCACACAAGTTAATGATTGTACTAAACATGAACACACGTATGGTCACCAAGCAGTTTAAGACATAAAGCATAAACACCTTTGCATAAGAACATAGGTATTGAATCGTGTATGTAATGTAATTGTAAACATGTTTCACCCCAAAAATATAAAAAAGAAAAAAGGGGCTATGTAAACTCACGTGCAATGAAGCTAGAAATGATAGGAATTGTTAATGATGGGTAGGCCTCGTGAGGATTTCTCACAATCAACCTACATGAATAATTGTATTCCAACTCAATGTATTTTTAATAAAAAAAAGGAAATTCTAAGATCTTAGGGTTTCATAGGGTTTGAGATTGAATATGAGATTTGTACAAGTTTTGTTGAAAAATATATGTTTATAATGATAAGTTAATACTAATTAGAATTTTAATTAGAAACTCTAATTAATTATATAGTATTTACAATAATAAAAATGTTTGAATTTATTTATATAATTATTCTAAAAATAATTAATTAGTAAATTATGGTAAGAAAAAGGTTTAAATAATTTATTTTATGTAAATAAAATAATTAATTAAACTATTTAAATAATCTCTTTAATTTAAATGATTTATGGAAGAAATATTAAATAAATATTAATTGAACTTGTATAATTATTTATCTAAAATAACTATTTAAGAATTTTTATAGATTTAAAATATTTTAAATAATTATCCTTGTAAAATAATTATTTATGTGTTTAAAATAATTTAACAATGTTTAAACATTTAATTATAATTTGTTTAATAAACATTATTAATTTATAAATAAAAGAACATAATTAAATTTTTCTAAACAAATTATTTATATTATTATATTTGAGAATTTATAAGTGTTTTAATATGTTTTTAGTAAAGTAAAATAGGACATTAGTTTATATTTTCTATTTTTATAAAAATTATAGGAGATATTTATTAGATTTATAAAAATTATATTACAATTTTAAAACATAAAATTATGTATTAAAACAATTAAAAAGGAATTAAATCCCAAACCCGGCTACCAGGACTCGAACCCGCGTCGAGCCCGGGTTACACACACACACGCGCGCACTTAACCATCAGACTGGGCATGATGCCTTGTCATGAACCCGGATCGATTAAGCTTTAACAAGCAAACCCAAACACCATCGTCCCCAAATTGAAACCCGGAACCCCTAGGTTCCCAATTGACCCGATTACTCAGACGAATGGAACCCGAATCATGGGGCTTTCGTTCGTGAGATTGAGACGAGTCCAATGGTATCAAAATTACCTAAAGTTGATACGTAGAGGGTGAGAACGACTGAGTGAAACAGAGACGTGTTCTTCGGCTGGATTGGGTGTTCAAGAGGCGAAATCAGACGCGATTGAGAGTGTAGTGAGTTTGCAATGAGTGTCGTTCATGATAGGGTGTGTCTATTTATACCCAATTTCACCGAAATTGATCGATCAATTAAGTGGGTTGTAATAGAGCTTCAGTTACGAGTTTGAGCATTGATATGTTCATAAAAACTCAATTAACTTCGATAGACTAATCGATTCAGTGACTACAACGTATTGTCGGTTCCAAATTCGCGTGAAAATATCACAAGAACGAGTTAATAAAAATTGGTTCGAAGAACCGGTTTGTGCGGGACTCGAACTCAGGAATGAAGTGGGGAAAGGTTTTATTCGGATTTCGCAAACAGGTCCCTCAAGTTTCAAGCTTTTAATATTTCATGCACAAACTTTGGTTTTAAGTGGATTTACGATTTCAGAATTTACACAAACCCTGAACTTTTATAAAACAAAGTATTATTAAATTTTATAATTTTTTATAAAATCTAATAAATCTTTATATTATATTTAAGTGTTATAAACAAAAAAATATAATTCGCAAAGTTGAAATAGTTTTATTTCTTTTAAAAATCATTTTCTTTGAAATTGAATAATATAATCTTTATAAACCCTAATTTTATTTAGAGAACTTATAATTTAGTTTTTATGAATTTGTACATATATATATATCTATCATTATTAAAAAAATAAAAAATTTGCTACGGCAGTTTCGTGGGAAATTTGTCGGAATTGGACGTTAGCGACAAGTTTCTGACAAAAAAGTGTTTGTTGGAAAAAACCCCGTAGGGAAAACCCCGTAGGAAATGTATTTTCCAACAAAGTCCCAACTAATTTTCCGACGAATTAGCGACAAAAGCCTTTCGTTGGTAATTTTCAACAGTATTCCGACGATTATATTAAATAAATAAGTTAAATTACTTAATAAATTTGTCGAAAAATTATAGGAAATCTTGTGGTTACTTTTTTGTTTTGTCGGAAATTCGTCGCAAACTTGTGGGAAATTTCTTTTGTTGGTAACTTGTCGAAAACTTTTGTAGAAAATATATATGTTTTCTAGTAGTGTATATATATATGTAGGCTTAGAAATAAGTTAATATATATATATATATATATATATATATATGTATGTATTTCTTAGGACTCTAAACAATTATTTATATAATCCCTTATATAGATATTTGTTATTTTTGAATTGAAATAATGGTACCCAATGGATGTATGTATATGTTCATGTAATGAAATAGGCAAATATGATAGTGCTCATTTAAATAGGAAGGTACAATTCATGGAATAATGAAAATACAAGTGCCGGAAAGGTAAAAATAAAGGCCGAAAATTCCTGGGGGATTACATTCGGCCTTTACTTGCGAGCAAGTCAGGCATTTGCTCACAAAGCGGCTATCTCATTCTTAATGCCAAACCACTAGTAACCCTTCTTCTTGTTTTGATACATTTTCGTGGATCCTGGATGTATAGAATAGGGAGACTTATGGGCTTCGTCGAGGATCTTAGCCCTAAGTTCACCTTCCTTGGGTATCCAGATTCGGCCAAACCTAGTACGTACACCGAGAGTGTTGAATTCAAGTGTCTCTTATTAGCCGACCATTCTTTCTTTCTTTATGTTTTTCAGTTTAAATGCCTCAACTTGTGCCCTGTCAATTTCGATCATTAGATCAAGTTTCATCACTAGTTGGCATGCTTTCATTCTACTAGGAGTTGGTCTCTCCTTTCGGCTTAGAGCGTCGGCCACAAACGTTGGCCTTTCCCGGGTGATACAAGATCTCACCCAATCGTAGTCTTTCAACAATTCTAATCATTCATAATTAAAAACAAGGCTTATCATTCCTTCTTTTTCCATTCATTCATACATTCAAACATTCGTTCATAAAATCATTTAACATTCTATTATTGTTATACAATAAATATCTAAATATGTATTACCCTTTATTATGTCCCATTTGTTCATCGCCCTTAAGACTCGTAAGTCTCCAAGGTCATTCGATCGCCCTTAAGGCTCATAGGTCATTATGGTAATACCATCGCCCTTAGGACTTATCATTCCATAAGATCACACCATTTACCATTCACGGGTCACATTAACCCCGAGTGATCGTCGTCACTACCTTCGCCAGTTGTATAACACTAATATCCATTGATAGGCTACATCGGCACTACCACGGGTAGACTTATGGCCCAAATGTGCAATAAGGCTGGGAACTCCCAGACTTCATTCGTCAATCTCATTCATTGGACAACTTATATGCGTAATGACTTCTTTACAACATTCTCCCATTTTTCTTTTCATAAAACAGTTCATTCATTTATAAGACCCTTAATTTTGATTTTAAACCATTTGTTTCATAAATCGAGTATTTCGCCTTGGGTTGCTCCAGTACTTTTGGTGAAAAAGAAGGATGGCATCATGCATATGTGCATTGACTACCGTGAACTTAAAAGGTTAACTGTGAAGAAAAGATACCCATTGCCAAGGATATATGACTTATTTGATTAGTTACAGGGAGCTAGTTGCTTCTCAAGGATTGATCTTAAATCGGGGTATCATCAGTTGAGGGGAAGGGAATAAGACATACCAAAGACAATGTTTCGCACATGTTATAGACGTTACGAGTTCCTCGTGATGTCATTTTATTTAGCAAACGCCCCTGTGGAATTTATGGATTTGATTAATCATGTATGTCGACCAATAATTGAACCATCAATCATCGTTTTTATTGATAACCACCTGATTTATTCTAAGAATGAAGGTGATCATGCTTGTTAGGTTAAGGAAGTTCTAGAGACTCTGAGAAAGAAAAGGTTGTATGAAAAATTCTTTCAATGTGCTTTCTAGGTGCATAAAGTTCATTTCTTGAGTCACGTGATTAACCCGAGCAGTATTTTGGTTGATCCTTCAAAGGTAGAAGTTATGAAATGGGATTCCCCTACATCACCGAACTGAGATACGTAGCTTCTTGGAATTGGGGGGATATTAAACGAGGTTCATTCAAGACTTTTCTAAGATAGCCTCTTCATTGACCAAGTTGACAAAGAAAGAAGCTAAGTTTGTATGGGGAACTAATCAACAGAGTGCATTTTAGGAATTGAAAAAGAGGTTAACGCAAGCTCCGGTCATTGCATTGCCAGATGATACTGAGGATTTAGATGTCTACTCTCATGATTCTTATCAAGGGTGGGTGGTGTTTTCATGCAACGTGGTAAGGTGATAGCCTATGCCTTGGGCAACTAAAACCCCATAAAGCAAATTTCAAGGGGTTATTTGCATGGGGTTAAATGCACAATTTACACCGATCATAAGAGTTTGAAGTTCTACTTTGAACATAAGGAGTTAAATATGAGACAGAGACGATTTTTATAATTGATTAAAGACTATGATTGTGAGATATTATATCTGGAAGGCAAATGTGGTAGCCGACACACTGAGTCGGAAGGAGAGACAGAAACTAATCCGGGTGAGGTCTTATCAGGTTATATTGAAGCCACACATTATGAAACAGATATCTGAGGCACAAGTTGAAGCTCTTAAGGAATAATAGATCAAAAAAGAGTGTACGGTGGGTCAGGTGAATATTTTAGAAATAATAGTGATGGGTGAGGCTCAGGTTTGTGCGGATGTGGATTCCCCGCTACAGGGAATTCAGAGGTAAGAGCATGGATGAAAGCTCATAAGTCTCGTTACTCCGTTCATCTGGGTGCTACCAAGAGGTAGCAAGACTTGAAGAAGAACTACTATTGGGCAGGTATGAAATGGGAGATAACTGATTACGTGAGAAAATGGTTAACATGTTTGCAAGTGAAAGCAGAGCATCAATAGTCGTATGGTAAAGTCCAATCTTTAGAGTTGCAAGAATGGAAATGGGAACACATTAAAATGGACTTCATAACTAAGCTACCATACACATCTAAGGGTTATGACACCATTTGGGTAATTGTGAATGGATTGACTATTAGCTTTGCAAATTCGAGAAACATAGTCTTTTAAGAAGCTTGTACATCTAAGGGTTATGAAACCATTTGGGTAGTTAAGGCACGGGCTTCCGGTGTTGATTGTGTCCAACAAAGATACATGTTTTACTTCTTTGTTTTGGAAGAAAATCCATGATAGGGGACTAGATTGCATATTAGCACGTCTTATTACCCTCAGATGGATGGTCAGTCCGGAAGGCCCATATAAATTATCGAGGACATGTTGGGGGCGTGTATAATTGACTTTGGTGGTTGTTGGGATAAACATCTACCTTTGGTGGAGTTATCCTATAACACAACTACCATCCTAGCATTGGAATGCTACCTATTGAGATTTTGTATGGGAAAATATGTAGAACTCCTATCTGTTGGGGTTCCGTGAGGTAGAGATAATTAGGAAGTTTGGAAATAGTTTAGGAGACAACTGAAAAAGATTGATAAGATCAAGGCTTTTATGAAGGAAACTCAAGATAGACAGAAATCCTATACAGATAAGATGCGTAGACCGGTTGAGTTTAATGTTGGTGCCAAAGTCATCCTTAAAGTTTCTTCGTGGAAGGGCATTATTTGATTCCCCAAGCGGGGGAACCAAGTCCAAGATTCATTGGGCCATTCAGATTTTTGGCATTGGTGGGTTGTTGCTTATAGATTGGAGTTGCCTGATGAACTTAGTGGCATACACCCTAATTTTCACGTTGCACATCTTAGGAAGTGTTTGGCAAGCGAAGAGGCTCATGTCTCTTGATGATATTGAGGTTGATAAAAGGTTAAACTATGTCGAGGAACCCATGGCCATTCTAGACAGAAAAGAGATGTAATTACGAAACAAGATTATTAAATAGGTGAAGGTTCAGTGGAAGCACATGAAGGGTTCCGAAGCCTCTTGGGAATCCGAGGAGGAGATGAGGAAGCACTACCCGCAGTTGTTTCCTTTACATCAGTATTTGCGGACAAATCCTAGTGTAAGGGGGTAGACTTGTAACGCCCCCTTTATTCGGTTATTTTACCTTGTAAAGTTTGTACATAAATGTAAGTATCAAATGGCTATGTCGTATATCTTCGGGGTTCATAAATGAAGAAGAAGAGAACTAAAAGACCCGAGAACTTAAGGGGGGCCGAATGGAAATTATTAACTTGAAACCCCACTCCCCTATGTAAAGCCTAATCGGCAAAGAAAAATTATTCTTTCTGTTTTGGATATGCGGTCGTGAGCAAAGGAGAAGGCAACAGGACTTTGTATTTAGGGATCCTTCCATCAAATTTCTAGGTAACTAACTCATCCAACCTTTGTTCAATTCATTGCTTGATAAATCCGTCGATGAAAACTTTGACTTCGTTTTAGGGTTTGTAGGTTTGGATAAGTCTTGAACCAAGGAGGAGAGGGGCTAGAACGAATATGCAGTTAGATAGGTATGTCCATCTGATCTATTCTTGTTTAGTCCTTAACTAAGTCTATGCATGAAAGCATGAACCGTGGATGTGTAGCAGGTTAACGACATTGAAGCATGAAACCGTGAGCTGTAGGTGTGGTTACGGTGTGCGTGTGTGTGTTTGAACCGTGATTGAGTTTGGGGGCCACTCTTGCATAGAAATTCATGTAACATACTGATGTCGCCCAGACGGTGTATATAAAACTCTACTAAACCTAACCTAGACTCCTAAGTAATAAATGGATTACCTTCTACTAAACCGCACTGACAGGCAAGTGGACCTATCGAGTGTAGCACAACTTAATGGTAAACTGGAATATCGAACCCTAAAGACACTACTATAACTACACTAGACTCTGACTCGGACTAAAGATTGATGATTGGGGGGTTGATAACACTAAAGATTTAACTACTAATGCAGCAAACAAGTTCGAATCAAGCGATCAAGATGAAGAAATAAGGAAGAAATCAGAGATGGGAAGAATACTACCTAGGTCGGAATCCTACTTGCAACGCACAACTTCTACCGGTTCTGGAAACTATAATGGATCTGGGTTTCTAAAGAAATAACTCTAGATTACCCAGTGGATCCCTAATCACTCTCAGGGTATCACTAACTAAGGAACCTAAAGATGTAATAACTCACCAGATAGTGGATTACCTTTCGGTCTCTCCAACAATGATAACGTACCCTGAAGACAGATCACCTTTCAGTCTCACTGTCCACAATACATTCGAAGAATGCATGGGGTAATCTCTAGATAAGAACTAAGATTCAGAATAGCAATAATCACTAGACAACTAATACCAACTTCCTCTCAGACAGCTGACACTCGGATTCCTAATGACGAAGACTAAACGACTATCTCTCACTTCTCGGGTATTGAGACAGGATGAACACTCAGATCTAAATAACACTCAACCACAACTCCTATGGCTACTATTGCTAGCAAACCACACAAGCAATCACAAACCCTAAAGTCTATGTCCTAGATACGCAGATCAAACTGGAAGACATCGACAACCAACGTACGAAATCGAAATCAAACATACATTAGATCTAAGCATGCAATATTCATCACAATTAATATCAAGAAACTGTTTACAAAATCATTAATCCATTAATTGAATCCAAAACCCGTAAAAATCGTAACTTTAACAAGAAATCATCATGTGACTCAGGCAGTGTTCGAGTTTTAGCCTAGGATCATGCTCAAAATAACTAGAACAGAAGTAATCAACAAGAAGGCATCAAACTATCAAATCAAAGATAAAAATCAAATCTTGCAATCTAATACGCTATTACTAACGAACTTGGATTCAAAGACTCAAGCTTTTCACTCCAATTAGCTTCCTAACTCCAAAATCGCCTTTGAATCCTCTATAGACGGCCAACAATCGAACTCCTCTAATTATGGCATTGTAAATCTAATATAATTCAATTAGGGTTTTTTCACGGAATACGGGTCTCTCGCGTACCGCGAGAGACTGGGCTGGTTTCCTCGTGTTCCGCGAGGAACAAATTAGTCGGGCGCGCTTCCGGATTCCCTCGCGTACCGCGAGGCTCTGGCCCCTCCTCTTCGCGTACCGCGAGAACATGAAATTCAACATTTTTGACTTTGATATTTTGGGCTTCACTTTCTTGCTCGGTTTCATCATGTATTCACTTGTAATCTTCACGAGCACCTGCAAACAGAACAACGACTCAATAGTATACAAAAACGACTCAAAACGAACATAAAACTAATAAAAAAACGCACTAAAACATTAGGAATACAGATGTGTGCTTCGCGCTACATCAAACATCCCCACACTTAATCTTTTTTCGTCCTCGAAAAAGCTGCAATGGAATCATAACTCAGATCTAACTCAACAAACATCAATTATCAATTAGCAAAACATACTCACGCATTAAAAATCAATAATCAGTATTTCTGTCCGATTAAACCCAACCACCAACTTTCAAGTCCCCGTAATGTGTTCTAATTCCATTTTATACAGCTATCAATCAACCTATGTGACTCACACTTAAAAGTTACAATTCTATCTAATCCCGTCTCACGGTCATGTTTAGGCACAAATTAAATCATATAGATTTACCCACCACGTTAAACTAATATTTATTTGTTTAATAAATCAGATGAAATATGGAATAAATGGTATGGAAATGAGCATTAATAAGCAAATGAAATTTCATCTAGAGGCGTTTCAACCAAATCACTATCCCAGAAGGTAACACATAAACTAAGTTATATTCAATAAAGCACATAAGAATCAGTTAGGGGTGTCTTCTCCAAGTGGCTATCCCGAAGGGTAACACATAAGCAAAACTCATACTTCTAATCAATAAGCTCATGAATAATGGAATTATGGAGGCGGGCGCCGCCGAAACTCAGATTTATTCTCATAAAAAGAGAATGGTGTGCCAAAAATTTCAAAAACAAATAGATATTATCTTAACGTGCTACCTATCACCCTATGTTGACAGTTTCAGTATTACCGACACCCTAAGATAAGTACCCACATGATTTCCAGATTTAATTACGTGATTAATCCTAAGAAATACTCACAGGCTATTTAAGCTATTCAAGCTGGCTAGGTCTACCAAAACATCACTAATTAGACACATTTTCTCATTATTTAAATCATTTAAACTCAAACAAGCAGATCCAGTTGTACTATCATTGTCCAAGTATAAGCAGTTATTTCCAAGGACATTTTTAAATTTTTTTTTAGTATTTTTGAATTTTTATGACAAGACAAACTAACTAAACTAGACACTCACATCCCCACACTTGAAAGACACATTGTCCCCAATGTGAAGCAAGACACAACTAAAAATAAAAATAAAAAATTAAAAAAATTAAAAAATTAAAAAAGGAAGCGACTTAGCTGGTAATGTATATGCTCTCGAATATTTTGAGCTTCGTTCATCCTAGCGTGCACCATATAGCATTTCGGTCACGGTTGCACAGACTTCTGAGCTGCCTTTACAAACTTTATATAAGTGATGATCGACCCCACCCGAATAGAGATTGAGAACGGGCGGGATGATAAAACCTGCAAAATAAACCTCACAACAAACCCGCAGCATTAAACTTACTCAAATTAAAATAAAAACTTGACTGACTCAAACTAACTCACTAAGACTCTGGATAGAAGGCAAGAAAACATAATCGATGCATGGCAAACACATAGACATGAACGCCACAGCAAGGTAGATCATCGGTCATGAACGGTTTTAAGTTCCCCATTGTAATGGTGTGAATGGATGATGGATAGAGGGTATGTGATATGCATGATAGTGGTAGTGTGGTGATGGGTGGTGGTGATGGTTAGTAGTGGTGAATGACGATGTGCAGTGAGGGATACCATGGAAAACAAGGAAGAAAGGCACTTCCAGGGGTGCCCCGCGTACCGCAAAGAACATGCGGCCACTCCTCGCGTACAGCGAGGAAGTGGCATTTAAGCCGGCAATGTCTTTTGTCTCTCACGTACCACGAGAAACCCCAAACACACCCACGCGTACCGCGAGGGACCCCTGGTGACAGAAAGTTAAGGGGGTTTTTATACTTAGAAAATTTTTCACCACTTAACTTATTTTCTCCCAAATTCCATAAAAACCTATTCCAAGCGTAAAAACATATGTAAAAATACCTAGAACTTCATTCCTGATGATTTTCCTCACCGAATCAAGCACGAATCCCTGCAAAACATGACACGAACAAAACACACACACCGAAAAACACATAAAAAGACACGGACTCATACCATGTAATGCATACAAACTCTACATCCAGGGCACTTGCCCGAGACTCAAACAAAGCTATCAGGAGGCTTCTCCTTGATCCTAACCGGAAACGCCTTCATGCTTCACTGTCTACCGGTCCTCCAAATCCTCAGCAACTTCACACTCCTATCAAACCTCAAACTTCTACTACATTTATCAATCAAGTCCTTCCACCACAGCTTAAACTTACCAGGTCCAAAGATAACACGGTTCAAGTATCCTAGCAAGTTGTCACTTCTAAACATCCCCGCACTTGGGGTTTTTACTCTCCCTGAATCACAAGACTCATTCAACTCTCGAAGTTTCTTACGGGGCGGCCTAGACTTAGGAGAACTAGAAATAGGGGTTGGTTCGGTGGTCCTCCCCTCAGAATGAACAATGGTGATGGGTAAGAGTTCAGGAATATGATTTTCTACGGTTATGGCCCTTATGTTCTCACCCGAATCTTCAGGATCCTCTATACTCTCCTCAATCATCCCCACACTTGGGGATTTGATTATGATCTCATCTAATTCAGCCATCATCTCCAGCAGATTATCAGGCACCTCATCGCCGTATTCATCCGGCTCATCTAACAGCTTCTCCAACTCAAACACCCATTCAGATATCTCTCCTAAGTTAGGGCCGGGTTCACCTACTTCTACCTCTGGATCAGAGTCCCGATGGTCACCTATGAGGGCATCAATCATGCAAACTGAATCTCTCTGCTCAGTAGACCCCTTCACAGGTTTCATAGCATCGAATGTGATCATCTCATCCCCCACACGAAGTATGAGTTTCCCGTCAAAGACATGGCGTCCTAGGATGAGCGAGACTCTATCATCCACTTCCATATCTAATATGACGAAATCCACGGGGAAGACAAAATTGCTAACTTTTACTAAAAGATTCTCCACATTTCCCCGTGGATACTTGACTGAACGGTCAGCCAAGGATATGCTCATGCACGTCAGCTGCGGTTCACCTAGGTCTAGCTGTTTATAAACAGAATATGGCATCAAATTGACGCTAACACCCTGGTCAGCCAACACGTGGTTTAAGGGCAATCTGCCAAGCAAACATAGGATCGTGAAATGACCCAAATCTCCCATTTTCTTTGGCAGTTTGTTCTGAAGCACTGCAGAACATTGCTCACTAAGTGAGACTTTAGAGACCTCCTCTGGCTTCTTCTTGTTGGAAAGAAGATCTTTGAGGAACTTGCCATATTTAATCATGTGCTGGAGGACCCCTATAAATGGGAGATTGACCTTAAGTTGTTTGAACATATCAAGGAAGTGACCGTATTCCCTAGCGTGATTATGTGGAAGCAAGCATGCTGGATAGGGAACACGAATCAAGTCAATCTCAGGATTCTTACTCTCACCCCCACTCTTCTTCTCCTCTGCCTTCTCGGCAGGCTTCTCCATCTCTATCTCCTCATCCACCCGTTCTTCCTCTTCTACCGGTGGGCTCTCCTTCTCTTCTGCCCTTCTAATCCTAGTCGACACAGCATTAACTGAAGTCCCTGGTTTTGTCATTTCAGCTGTCTTGGGCTCCTCTAACATCCTAGCATCGATCGCAATAAATCGAGCTCTCCAATCTATCTTCTTCGCATATTCAGGCGAATGGATTCCATAGTCAGGACTGTGGGAGGCTTTCTTCTCTTCTCCTCGACTCCTGATCGACACGGCCATCACTGAAGCATTAGGGCCTGAAGACGGAACTCCCTGTCTATCCTTCAAGCTCTTCGCGATGTCTCCTACCGTACGTTGCAAGTACTGAAATGCCGACTGCTGCTTCTTTAATAAAGTGTCGTGGGCATCCAGTCTTTGCGGAGCGTCCCTGTCTTGCTAGACTAAGTGGGCAAGCGTCTGTATCTGATTCTCTATCATCTCCTCAATCTTCCTTGTCGTGACACTTCTTCCCGAACTCGCTCATGCTTCCGGTCCTCCATACAGATTATGTCGACCATTAGACCCATTCCAGATCTCAATCCCAAGCCGTATGAATTATTGTAGTTGTTGTACCCTCGGTTCTGGTTCTGGTTTCCAGCAAAACTCACTTACTCCTTATGATTGACGGAGCAATCTCTGGTGTCGTGGCTTGCCCTGCACACCTCACACCTTTGAGCACTAAGCTTCAGCTCCTTGATCTCGTTCGCCATAGCTGCAAGTGCAGCAGCCACGCTAGTATCGGGAGTGACCTGATGCACACCTCTAGGAGAAGAGACATGTGCTCTAGCACTAGGAATGGAAGTCCTAGTAGATGGCTGCTGTTGTTCCGCCAGAGCAAAGCTCTCGAACATCTCCTCACACTCATCAGACTAGAGTTTATCCATGATATGGCCTCCCGTAGCTGTGTTGAACATTTGCTGCTTCTCAAAGGTAAGGCCATTATAGAACTTCTCCACTATCGCCTAGTCTGAAAGACCATGCTGGGGACATCAGATCAACAACGCGTTGAACCGCTCCCAGGCCATGGGATAAGGCTCGTCAGGTCCATCCGGAACGAATGGATTTGATCCCGAAGGTGAGGGGCCATGGAAGGTGGATAGTACTTCTTGAAGAACTTGGCTTGAAGATCCTCCCATGTGGTGATAGAATTATCGGGGAGGGTGTCAAGCCAAGTAGAAGCATGCCCAGAGATCGAGAATGGAAAGAGACGTAAATAGATAGCGTCCTTAGACACCCCCGTGATATTGAAGGTATCACATATCCGCGCGAAGCGGGACAGATGTCCGAGTGCATCCTCATCCTCAAGGCCATGAAATTGAGTGGCATGAGTGATTGTGCTCATGATATGTGATGGGATTTGCCATGTATTGGTGTTCGGAATAGCGGGGCGTGTGATCAAAGATCTCGCCCCGGTGACCCCGTCACTGGCCCTATGGTTCACGGAACGCCTCGCTGGTGGGTCAGCATCACCCATGTCAGGAAATGGAATTGGGCTAGTAGAACATACCTGAGATTTGCACAGCTCTTTCAAATGCTCCCGAAAGTCGTGGGTGCGCTCGTGTAGCTCTCGTTCGGGCTTTGGAAAAGCTGAATGAGGTGGTGATCCCTGCGAACGAGTATGGTGCATAAACTGACACAAGAATAAAAGAAAATAAATAAAGAATCAAGACAGAAAGACTCGATTGTGACACCCCACCCCGGGCACCCCCGAGACGTTACCAGGCTACGACATCCATTGGCACCTTCGTTACCTGCTTTGATTTCATAGTTTGTTTTTGTGTAGCGGAATAACGTTTGAAAATAGATCGTTTCAACTCAACCTCAAGGGTTGGTTTTGTAAATATAGAAATCTCGTCATGTAGACAAAAGATTATCTTTATTTAAATAAATGGGTATGAAAACCCAATCGTTTGTACATTTGATTTCAAATCAAAACTCTGACGCAAAGTCAGTAGGTTTACAATGAGGTAATCTTCCTAAGGAAAATGTAGTCCTTCGGTCACCTTAACCTTGTTTACTCTTCAGGTTCTTTGTGTGCAATGCACGACCTGTAATAACATATTTTTGGGTTGCACATGGTGTAGGTGTGTGGACTGTCCCGGCTGTGCAACAAAACTGTCATCGGAACCTAGGCCGTGGCCGGTCCTGGTACGATGAGGTCAATTCATTTCTTTCCTGAAAACATTTAAAAATGAACATCAGCTGCATGCTGGCGAGTACTTTATGACCTCAAATCATTTTCATAAACATGGCAAAACAGTTTAATTAGATAGTTAAAAATTTCATCTTTGGATTCTAGCGAACACTTCGCTTTCTTTCGATTTATCCATTTGTATACATTGGACAAGTACTCGGGGGGCTACGCGGCCAGACTGGCACTCCTGCGTTTTACGCAATCACCCGACATACAAGCCAACCCCGCCCGGCCCAACTGGATCCAGAGCGAGTATAAATATTTGATCAAACTTTATGTACACTTCTTGGGTAATCATATCCACAGGGGTAAAACCTCTAATTATGGGATTTAATCTTGTCCATAGGGGTTGAACTCAACCCCTAATTCCGGGACTATTATGAGTAAATATTTAATTATCGTGTTTAGCCCTTTTTCGTAAAACATGATAGTCTGTCTTGGTTGCGTGATGATAGCCTATATCCCAACCACGTCTTATAAATCATTTTTGACAGACTCCGTTTATGACATAGACAAGTAGTCTATGATCACGTCTTTGTAAACCGTTTGAAAAACTTGTTCTCGCCATGAGAACGAGTATTTGTAGTATAGACGAGTATTCACCTTGGTTTTGAAGCTTGGAATAATAATCTTAGTGCTAAGTAGCTCGTAGAGTTGTCTCTTAGGGCTATAGCACCTTAACTTGCACTTCTATGCACTCCTCGGGTTTCTTCGGCTGTACACGCTCGAGTCCGGTTTATAAGCGAAAGCCAGTCAAACTCGGGAGAATGGCTTAGGAGCCGGGTCATCAGAGGAAAGCTCGGGATCAGAGAACTCAGAGAAAACTTGGAGTTTGATTGAGTTTGGTATGGAAAATGCAAATGAAGAGCTCCTCTATTTATATGCTGATAACAGCCCAGTAGCGGACCGCTAGCCATATCCTTGGCGGTCCGCTACCGCCCACTTTCATGCATGCTTGACAAGTGTCAAGCCCTGGTGTGCATGCGCTCCACACGTCCTTAGAGGACCGTGTGGGTTTATCTTGGCGGCCCGCCAAGCTCCACGCGTCAGCTGAGCTGACGCATACCCTACACGTGGCGTTGACACGTGTCATGTGCCAAAGCTGCCTAGGGAAGTACGTAGCGGGCTGTTAACTAGGACCATGTCTGTCCGCTAGCTGTGTCCTCCCGTAGCCGACGGTTATACACCTCATGGAGGTCCGTCATAAATCTAACGGGGAAATCCTTGTTACCCGTAGCGAACCGTCAGCCTAAGGGTAGCGTTCCGCCACCCATTGAATTTCTATTTTCTTTCTTTTTTTCATCATTGTCCTTCAGGTTTTGATGTTTCTAACCCTTGTGGTTTCATCCTTGGAACCATAATCAAACTTTTAATATGTCTTATTCCTAGTCTTAGTATTATTATGACTGTTCAGAACATTATCCCTGTTCAAGACCGAAATAAATCTTTGGCGAAGGCCTAACGAATGATGGGGAATTATCTAGTCATAACCGTGGTTAGCTTTGGATAATACTACCTAGTTTAGACATGGGTGATCAGTCCATGCCTAGACCTGGGTTATGTTACCCAATGCCTACCCTGGCTACAACTCTATACCCCACTAAAATAGATACTTAAACCTAGAAATATAAGGACGAAGCTGTCTTTGAATCGGGAGAAGGTTTGGAATGAGAATTTATGAGTAATCTTAAGTTCTATTTATAGGGAAGTTTGTTTACCATATGTCACCTTCCTATCACCTTCCTCACATGTTAGTGCACCTTTCTACTACCTTCCTTACATATTATGTGCACCTTCCTACTACTTTCCTCACATCTCATGTGCACCTTCCTACTACCTTCCTACATGGTAGTGTCTAGGAAAGTATGAATTCAATATATATATATATATATATATATATATATATTATTTCTTAATTTATCTTCTAACTTTCGGGTTTCCGTTAACTCCCGTTATTTCTTTTAAGTTCCGGGTAAAAATTGAGATCGGAATTTTGGTAGGTGTTATATCATCCCTAACTTTTTTGAAATCTCGTCCTCGAGATTACTTTCTGAATAAGTGCGGGTATTTCTTTTTCATTTCGGATTCCAGTTCCCACATGTACTCAGGTCCACGTCTGGAATTCCATTTCACCTTAATCAATACGAGTCTTTTCTATTTCAATTTCTTTTCTTGCTGGTCCTCAATTTGCAACGGTTGTTCCACAAATTTAAGCCTTTCATGCACTATTACGTCTTGTAGTGGCATGACTAAAGTCTCATCTGCTAAATACCTACACAAGTTGGAGACATGGAATACATCATGTACTCCGTTCTTCTTATTGGGCAATCCTAATCGATATGCTGCTGGTATGATTCGTTTCAAGATTTTAAATGGTCACATGAACCTAGGGCTTAACTTTCGCTTTCTTTTCTAATCGTACCACACCTTTCCAAGGTGATACCTTAAGTAGGACAATGTCCCCAATGTTATACTCTAACGGCTTCCGCCTTTTATCCGTATAACTTTTATGGCGTTCTCGTGCTGTTTTCAATCAGTCCTTGATTTGTAATAACTTATCCGTATTAGAAAAAAACGACCACTTCGGGTTTTGGATTTTGTAACACAAACACACAATTCCAGTTTCAAACCAGATTAGAGATTACATAGACATAACCTTGTTTAACTGTTTAACCCAACCACACAATAATCAATTCAATCACAAAATCAGATTATTCCCGATGCAAGAAAACCAAGAAACGATGATAGATGTGATAAATCAAAAACATGCAATTGTTCATAAATAAAACACACAATTGAATTCAAAGAACTTAAGAGGTTCACAAAACTTCAATCCAAACTAATAATCTACTGAAATCATATGCATATATGCAGAAACCGTTCACCCGGAGGGATCACGAAGAGCTTAGCCGCTCATGATTGCCGAAAACATCAAAATAATTAACCTAGCACTTACAATCATTCAAAACTAAGAACAATTGACCAAAAAGCTTTTGAAATCGCCTTAGCACTTCTCTGGGATGGATGGAACAAAGATAATTTGAGAATGGGAGTCCCTAGGGTATTTAATTAAAATTAGGTTTTAATTTTCCGTAATACACATCTTCGCGTGTCGCGAAGATTTCTGGCCAGTCCTTCGCGTGGCGTGAAGGCCAAAATAGTCGCGGGCCTTTTTCTTCTTCCTCGCGTGTCGCAAACTTCTTACCCCTGGTCTTCGCGTGTCGCGTAGACCCAACTTTTCAGGAATTTGACTTTTCTTAACTTCCCGAGATTTGTACCTTCGTTATTCTCTTCGTATACTTCCACTCCTTATGCACAATTAGCCTACCACACATCAAACTACAAGACACATATAAAACTAACTCGATAAACAAAGTTAAACTACTAAAACATACAAAAACCGACACTTATACACATGAGATTTGACCTTACATCACATCCCCACACTTAACCTTTTGCATCCCGAAAAAAAAATAATGCAATGGAATCATAATCTGAAAAATTGCTACTTATACTTTCATTATACACAGCCCAGATTCTCATAACACGTTAACTGTAACAATCGGTATTTCGATCCGATTAAACCCAACCACCGGCTCTCGAGCCCCCAATTCTGTGATCTATTATATCATACATTACCAAGTAGATAGTCTATCTATGGGTCTCACACTCAGAAAGCTGTGACTCAGCCTAATCCCGTCTCAAAGTCATGTTTAGGACCGGGTTAAACCATATAGATTTCCCACTACTACAAACACTAATCTATAAGTTTTAAAAATCAGATGAATAATGGATTGATGAATGAATGAAATGCGATTTTATTAATTATATGAATAAACCTAACCCAGTGGTGTTTCAATCAAGCTGGAACTCTACGTGTGACACATAGGCTGCAGTTTTTAGCAATGAAGTACATAACTCAACTTAGTGGCGTTTCGACCAGGTCACTATCCCAGAAGGTAACACATAAGTCAAATCAGTCATCTATGATTGATCACAAAAGGCTACCCATGAGTGTATCAACCAAGCTTGTGACCCGGAGGGTAACACGTAGGCAGAACTCAAGTTCTCAATCTAATTAATTAAACTCATGAATGATGCGGATTATGGAATGTGGGCGCCACTAGCTTTCAGATTTATTTTCATAAAAAACAATCAGTGTGCCAAGAGATTTCAAAAACTTATAAACTATTGCTTATAGAGGTACCTATCACCCTATGTTGACAGTTTCGACCTTACCGACACCCCTAAGATGATAACCCACAAGACATCCTGAATTAATTATTCCAATTTACGCTAGATTCAGTATCAGGATGTTTAAGCTCTTAAGTATGTTAGGTCTACCAAAACGTTACAAATCAGACATGTTTGATTATCATTATTATTCAATCAATTCCACACGCAAATTGCAAATTCCCTATTGTACTATCATTTTCCATTTAACTGCAAAACTCTAATCCAGGGACATTTTTTGAAATTTTTTAAATTTTTATGAATTTTCTGATTTTAAGACGCAAAATACAGACTCAAATACAGACCTGGACTAAGATACAAACTCAAATACAGACCTGGACTAAGATCTCCCCTCCCCACACTTAAACTCGACATTGTCCTCAATGTAGGAAAATCGACTAAAAAACAAAAGAAAAATACAAAAAGAAAAGAAAACTTAGTTGGATGGACGATCGTATAACATTTCATTCGCGATCGTGCTCCACAGATGCGCATAGGTTGCCTTGTACAAACAAATCGAGCAAGAATCGGAAAAATTAAACTCCAAACAACCCAAGAGCATCATATCGACTCAATACAAAGACTCGATTACAAGAATCAAAGACTCGACGGACTCGAACGACTTAAATGAATTTTTTTTTACAAAAATTAGGGTTTCAGGGGTCCTTCGCGTATCGCGAAAACCTGGGAGGAAACCTTCGCGTGCCGCGAAGGACAAAAAATGTCCGGCCCCTTGGTTTGTTCTTCGCGTGTGGCGAAGACTGGCCCTGAGAAGTTTGCGTGGCGTGAAGACATCTCCATCACAGAAAGATTAGGCGATTTTTCAACTTTTTGCCTTGAATTTTTTTCACCTCCTAAAACTCAAAATTTTCAAACTCTTCAAAAATTTATTCCAACACTTAGATTATATGCACACATACCTGGAATGTCTTTCCTGATGATTTTTAACACCCAAATTGCCACGAAACCCTACAAAAACTTAGAAAAGACGCAAAACTATAACAAAAAACTAAAAAACTCAAAAACTTCTACAAACTCTACAACGGCATCCTACCCCCCACGGGTTTGTGTATTGCCCTCAATCACACTCTATTAAACCATAATCTCCCCAGAGACATCCCCACACTTGGCCAATTGCATACAACTGACTAAAATAAAGAAATGACAACCTAACTCACTTTCGTAGGAATCACGGATGCATTTAGCATATGCAACAAGCCTTTTAAACCCCTCGGTAGCCCGAGTGGACGAGTTTAGTCTTGTGAGGGTTTTTAGAGAACACACCCACAACATTCATTTAACTAGACATGAAAATAAAAGCTAACTAACCTTAGGTTGCCTCCTAGTAGCGATAAGTTTAACGTCTTCAGCCAGACGCGGTGTACCTCATTATGGTTATGGATTCTTCAAGATACTCCATGATTCTTCAATGAAATTTATATTCGTTGTTTCTAGGTATGGTTTCAACCAATTGCCATTGATTACTTGCCTCAGATGATCGTCGAAATCTTCAATCTCAATGTCCCCACAGTTACCTACCCGTGTAATCAGGTACGGGCCCATCCACTTGCTTTTTAACTTTCCTGGGAACAACTTAACCCTAGAGTTGCAGAGCCAAACTTTCTGCCCCATTTCAAACTTCATCTTCTTCAACTTAGCGTCATGCATTTTCTTCATCCGATCTTTATAAGCAGAAGCACACTCATACGCTGCATCCCGTAACTCTTCCAGCTCATTCAATTGTAACTTCCTTTCCATACCCGCAACATCATAGTCAAGGTTAACCTCTTTGATCGCCCACAATGCCCTATGTGCAATCTCAACCGGCAAGTGGCAACCCTTTCCATACACCAATTTGTACGGTGTAGTGCCGATTGGGGTTTTATAAGCAGTACGGTAAGCCCACAATGCATCATCAAGTTTCCCTGACCAATCCTTCCTATCTGATCGCACTGTCTTCTGCAGAATCTCTTTGATCTGTCGGTTGGAAACTTTGACCTGCCCACTGGTTTGTGGGTGATATGGGGTGGCTATTCTGTGATATACGCCATACCGTTTAAGCATTCTCCTGAATTGAAAGTTCTGGAAATGTGAGCCCCCATCATTTATGATTGCACGAGGGATTCCAAATCGGGAAAAAATGTTAGTTTGCACAAATTTGCACACCACTGCATGATCGTTTGTTTTTTTTTTGCTATAGCCTCAACCCACTTGGACATGTAATCCACATCCACTAGAATATAGAGATACCCACAAGAGTTCGGAAATGGCCCCATAAAATCTATGCCCCATACATCAAACAAATCCATAACCAAGATTGGCTGCAGTGGTATCTTGTTCCTCTTTGAAATACTGCCCATCTTCTAACAGTTCACACAGTTCTTAGCAAACTCAAAAGCATCCTGAAAGATGGATGGCCAAAATAGGCCTGCTTCGAATACCTTTCGCCCTGTCTTATACCCACTGAAATGTCCACCACACGCGGATGCATGTACCAGCCCTAACACACATTGAATTTCTGACTCTGGTATACATCTTCTAACCGGTTAATCTGCACCCACTTTAAATAAGTCTGGTTCATCCTAGATGTACTGACGCGCCTGTACAATGAACTGGTGCCTATTCTTTTTAGACCTATGTTTCGGAATTGCTCCTGTCGCCAAATAGTTAACAATGTTAGCAAACCAAGGAGTAGTAGAAATTGATAGTAAATGTTCATCAGGGAATGTTTCATTAATCTCTCCCTTCGAATCACTTTCATCCTGCACAATGCATGACGAATGATCTGCCACGACATTCTCACTCCCTTCTTGTCGCGGATCTCCAAGTTAAATTCCTGCAATAACAAAATCCAACGGATCAATCATGGCTTGGCATCCTTCTCTGCCATGAGGTACCTGACTGCACTATGATCAGAATAAATAATAACTTTATTGCCCCAGATATATGATCTAAACTTATCCAATGCATATAGTACTGGTAGTAGCTCTTTCTCAGTTTTTGTGTAGTTAAGATGAGCCTCTGAAAGAGTCTTACTTGCATAGTATATCACCACGGGTTTCTTATCCGCCCGTTGTCCCAACACTGCCCCAACAGCATAGTCACTAGCATCACACATAATCTCAAAGGGTAAAGACCAATCCGGTGATTTTAAAATAGAGGCCTCCACCAATTTTTGTTTAATTAGGTCAAATGAAACTAAACATGCTTTATCAAAAACAAAAGGAACATATTTAAGTAATAGATTAGACAACGGTTTGGTTATGACACTAAAACCTTTAATGAACCTTCTATAAAACCTGGCGTGTCCTAAAAAAGAACGAACGCCCATGACACTGTTTGGTGGAGGTAAAGTTGAAATTACCCGGATTTTAGCATGGTCGACCTCGATACCCTTACTCGAAATAACATGAACCAATACCACCCCTTCTTGAACCATGAAGTGGCTTTTCTCCCAACTAAGTACCAGATTAGTTTCCACACATCTTTTTAATACCTTAGGTAATTGATTCAAACATGTTTCAAAAGTTGCGCCAAAGATTGAAAAATCATCCATGAAGACCTCCATGGACTCCCCGATCATATCTGAAAAGATACTTATCATGCACCGTTGGAAGGTGGCCGGGGCGTTGCACAAACCGAATGGTATTCGCCTAAATGCGAAGGTGCCATACGGACAAGTGAACGTGGTCTTTTGTTGGTCCTCTGGATGTATTGCAATTTGATTATATCTCGAGTACCCATCTAAGAAATAATAAAACTTCTGACATGCAAGCTTCTCGATGATTTGATCAATAAAAGGGAGAAGCAAGTGGTCTTTTGTAGTTGCAGCATTTAACTTCCTGTAATCTATGCAGATTAGCCACCCGGTTACCGGCCGAGTGGCAATCTCTTCCCCACTTTCTCCCTTTATTACCTGGATGCTAGACTTCTTAGGCACTGTTTGAGTTGGACTCACCCAACTGCTGTCAGAGATGGGGTAGATGATACCCGCATCCAACCACTTGAGCACAACCTTCTTCACCACTTCACGCATGTTGGGGTTCAATCTTCGTTGAGCATCCCGAGCAGGTTTTGCCCCTTCTTTTGTGATGATTTTATGCATGACAATTGCCGGGCTGATCCCTTTTAGATCCGTTATGGTCCACCCAAGTGCTGCCCTATGGGTAACCAACACCTTCATCAATGCTTCCTCCCGCTCTTCAGTCAAACTTGTAGCAACAACAACAGGTAAGGTGTCATTTTCACCTACATAAGCATATTTCAAATGTTTAGGTAATTCTTTCAGCTCTAAAATAGGCGGTGATTCCAAGGACGGTTTCAACTGAGTGTCAATGTGGTCTGGCAAGTTCTCTACTTGATGTGTCCAAGTGGGCACTCCTTCTCTAAGGGCACACACCTTCCCTTGTAGCTCTGCATCCTTCAATTCCTGCTCATGTTCGGCCTCTGTCCTGTCACAAAAAAACACACGGCTCCATGGTTTCGCCCTCATTTTCATGCGGGTTACACCTATCCACAATGTCTGTCATAAAGCATTCATCGTTGATTGGAGCGTTAAATATGCGGGAAAAGATATTCAATCTCAACTTCCGATTACCAAATGCCATGTCAACCATTCCTGCCACACAATTGATTACACACTGAGCTGTTCGCAGAAACAGTCTTCCCAATATCACATTAGGGTGTCTGTCACTAGTAGGAGTTGCATAATCAAGCACTAAGAAATCGACAGGATAATAAAAATCTTCCACCTTCACAATTACATCAGTCAATATGCCCATGGGCAGTTTAAGGGTGAGATCTGCCAACACCACGGTGGTGTCGGCCTTTTGTAGAGGACCAAAATCGTACTGGTCATACAAACTTCCCGGGAGGATACTGACACTAGCTCCAAGATCAAGAAGGACCTTATTGATTTTTAACTCACCAATTTGCACCGAAATTAAAGGTGCCCCTGGATCTTGGAGCTTAGGTGGCAATGCACCCGACAAAACGACACTCACATTGTCGATTTGATCAAGTTTTTTAGAATTTTCAGGTGCCGTTTCTGGGTGCAAAGATCTTTCAAGTACTTAGCATAAAGAGGTACTTGCCTAATAGCATCTAAAAGAGGGAGATTGATTTTTAATTGTTTAAACATGTCCCACAACTCATCTTTTTGTGGGCCTCTTTTATTAACAACTTTCTTTTGAGATGGTTCAATTAAAGCAGAAGGATAAGGGATGGTATTATTCTCCCCCTACACCTTGAGTGACAGCTGTGTTCGGTTTAGATTTAGCTGGTTCAGAAAAAGTTACCTTTTTAGCCGGCTTAGTAAAAACAGGTTCCGAATCAATGTCACTCTCACCATCTTCTCCCAGATCAACTACCACTCCCTCAATATCCGGTGACACCGAGGTGACTTTGTTATAAACCTTACCAATTCTGAGAGTACTTACCTGGGAGACATTAACATTCCTTGGGGTGGAAGAGCTGGCCCCTTGATGTTACGGATTGAGTTTCATGTCACTCGGGAGTTGTCCCGGTGGTCTCCCTCCCACTTAGTTATCTTTTCCGCCATCTGACCCAGTTGCCTTTCAAATGATTCGTTGGTCTTTACCTGGATCTCTCTATCCTGCTCAATTCTTTTCAATGACTCTCGTATGGCTGTGAGCTGAGGGTCACCTCCATTTGTAGGTTTGTTCTGGTGGTTTCCGTGTTATTGATATTGCCGATGTTGATTTTGTTGGTAGTTTCTTTGTTGATAGCCCCCTTGTTGGTACACTTGACTACCTTGATTTCTTTGGTACCCGCCTTGATTATAGCTTTGTTGGCGATTCTGGTGCTACTGCTGACTCCCACCCTACACATCAGAACCCTGAAAGTTAGAATTTAATTGATTAGATGCATTACCATACCTGAGATTTGGATGGTTTCGGAGTCCCGGATGGTAGTGGGTGGCATTCATGTCCTGCTTCCTATTTCCCCCAATCTGGTTCACCTCTTCTGCCTTGCCCTATTCCTTTGGACAGCTTGTCATAGAGTGGCCCAGATCACCACATCCTTCACATACTAGATATCCCTGGGAGACATTGGACACCTCCCTTCCACTAGACCTGCCTAGACGTGCCATTTGAAGTTCCATAGCTTCCATACGCTTTTGAGTTTCATAATCGACTGCTTTCGCAGTTACTCCCGTTTTTTGTCTTCTACTAGCATTGGCTTGCCTCTTTGATGTCACTGCCATCTTCTCCAAAATTTCCCAGTCATCATCTACATGATTTGCAAAGAACGAACCTGCATTAGTGGCGTTGACATCTCTCACATCCTTAGGTAATAACCCATCATAGAAAGCCTGTATGAGCTCCCACTTCTCTATTCCATGACGTGGGCAGTTTCGAAGCAGCTCGTTAAATCTTTTGAATGCTTCATAGAATGGCTCCCCTGATTGTTGCTTTAAATCCCGTATAGCAGCTCGGGCCTCATTGGTTTTATGAGGTGGGAAATATTCATCAAGAAACTGTTGTTGTAACTCTGCCCATGTGATGCTTGTAGACGGTAAGGATAAAAACCACTGCTTTGCCCGGTCTTTTAGTGAAAACTGAAAGAGCACCAGTTTTAGTTCATCAGCTGTAAACCCTTGACCATCTATGGTCCCACAAGTAGCCTCATATTCAGAAAGATGTGTGTAAGGCTCTTCAGTAGCTCTCCCAAAGAAGTATGGGAGGATCCCAAGGCATCCTGGTCGGATCTTGAATGCGTTCCCCCTACGAACTGGTGGGATAACGGGGGATGCATTCAAAGCTAAAGCGGGGCGAAAGTGACTATCCACCCCTTGATGGTGTCTGACTGGGTACCTGTTCCTAGGTTGTTCCTCTCGATAGTTAGGTATGTTCGCTTGCTGCTGCCCATACCTGTTCTCTTGGTCAAGATTCCCTGGATTTCCTCGATGGTTATTCCTCGGTAAATACCCATATTCTGCCCTTGGTGGTGGCTGAACCCAATCGTCAATGCCATCATGTCTTTGGTTTCGTGGAGGGAATGACTCCTGGGGGTTTAGGTCTTACCACTCCTCTTCCTCGTTCCAGTTCTCATGTTGAGAACCATGCTCTGGGTGATGGCTGCGTCCCGGTGACACAGTTCCCAACACCCTCATACTCTGATTGGCTTGGAAAGCTGTTATATGGATGGTATTGGTGATCTTGGAAAATTGGTTGGCGGTTTGGTGGAGGTTGTTAGTATCGTGTTGGTGGTTGATTTTGTGGAGTTTGTTCTTGATTTTGTGGAGGAGGCGGTTGGTTCTGAGGTGGTTGTTGTTGTTGGTTTGGGAATAGGAGATTTGGTAATGGTGGAATAGGTGGGTTTGGTCCCCCACCTTGGTTAGGATCTGGGTTTTCAGGTTGGTTCTGTGACATTCTCACATATGGACTATGAAGCGTTTCAAGAATGGTTTGGACTGTTCCTTGGAGCTTCCTGTTTGCCTTTGCTGCTTTTTCTATTTCTGGATTAAATAATAGAGGATATTTCCTTCTTTAATTCCGAGTATGCATAAAACTATAACTACACACGAAAGCAACCAATTAGTAGCACTGAACAAAACAAATCAAAAATAGCACTTTGCGCACAAGTTCCCCGGCAACGGCGCCATTTTGATCGCGGTGTAAAGGCTAATAAAAAAAAATAATAAAAACTACTTCTTAGCTACTTAGACTGCAGACAGGGAAGTAGGGTTATCGAATCCATAGGAACCAGTGGAGAATGATATTTGAACGAAATTGATTCAACGACTACTAAACTTTAAAAATTTATCAATTAAACTAATGTAATTTGTAAAAAGCAACGAACTTTATCTTTAGAAAACTATTAGAGAAAAATGACCACTCCGTGTTTCGGATTTAGTAACACAAACACACAATTCCAGTTTCAAACCAGATTAGAGATTACATATACATAACCTTGTTTAACTGTTTAACCCAACCACATAATAATCAATTCAATCACAAAATCAGATTATTCTCGATGCAAGAAAACCAAGAAACGATGATAGATGTGATAAATCAAAAACATGCAATTGTTCATAAATCAAACACACAACTGAATTCAAAGAACTAAATAGGTTCACAAAACTTCAATCCAAACTGATAATCTACTGAAATCATATACCTATATGCATAAACCGTTCACCCGGAGGGATCACGAAGAGCTTAGCCGCTCATGATTGCCGAAAACATCAAAGTTATTAACCTAGCACTTACAAGCATTCAAAACTACGAACAATTGACCAAAAAGCTCTTGAAATCGCCTTAGCACTCCTCTGGGACGTTTGGAACAAAGATAATTCGAGAATAGGAGTCCCTAGGGTATTTAATTAAAATTATGTTTTATTTTTCCATAATCCACATCTTCGCGTGTCGCAAAGATCTTTGGCCAGTCCTTCGCGTGGCGCGAAGGCCAAAATAGTCGCGGGCTTTTTTCTTTTTCCTCACGTGTCGCAAACTTCTTACTCGCGAAGACCCAAATTTTCAGGAATTTGACTTTTCTTGACTTCCCGAGCTTTGTACCTTCGTTATTCTCTTCGTATACTTCCACTTCTTACTCGCGAAGACCCAAAGTTAAACTACTAAAACGTACAAAAACCGACACTTATACACATGATATTTGACCTTACATCACCGACTTGTCCATACTAAAAGTTTCTTTCATCGGTAGGAAATGTGCGGATTTGGTTAAACGATCAATGATAACCCATATTGTGTCATTTCCTTGACTGTTCGGGGAAGTTTGGTGATGAAGTCCATGGTAATCATTTCACATTTCCATACCGGTAATTCAAGTTATTGTAACTATCCAGATGGCTTTTGGTGTTCGGTTTTAACCTTTGCACATGTCGGTTATTTGGCCACATTCTCGGCTATATGCCTTTTCATGCCGATCCACCAGTATTCTGATTTCAGATTTTTATACATCTTATCACCACCGGGGTGCATTGTGTACTTGGAATTATGGGCTTCCTCGAGAATTTCTCCTCATAGATTTCCATAGATTGGTACCCATATATGCTTATTCATTATAAGGATGTCGTTATTTCCTTTGACGAGTTGTTCGATTCTTCCTATCATTCCCTCGTTTTCGAGGTTTGCCTCTCTCAAGGCTGATTTATGTGCCTCTTTGATCTGATAAATAAAACTGACTTGCAGGTCGAGTCTTAGGGCACATACTCGCTTTGGTTTCTCATGTTCCTTTCGACTTAATACGTCGGCTACTACGTTAGCCTTGCCCTCGTGATAACATATCTCGCAGTCATAGTTGCTTAGGACTTCCATCCATCGTCTTTGTCTCATGTTCAGTTCTTTCTGGCCGAAGATATACTTTAGACTCTTGTGGTCTGTGAAAACCGTGAATTTGACTCCATAGAGATAGTGTCTCCATAATATCAGCGTGATGATTATGGCACCTAATTCCAGGTCATGAGTCGTATAGTTCTTTTCGTGAGTCTTAAGTTGTCCAGATGCATAAGCGATGAATTTGTTTCCTTGCATCAATACACATCCTAAACCAGTGTGTGATGCATCACAGAAGACTACAAAACCTTTGTTGCCTTCGGGCAGGGACAATATAAGTGATTGTGTCAATTTCTGCTTTAGCGTTTCAAACGTTTCATTCTGCTTTGGACCCCATTCATATTTGATTGCGTTTCGGGTTAGTGCATTCAAAGGAACAGTGATCCGTGAGAAGTCCTTAATAAATCTTTGGTAATAACCCACCAAACCGAGGAAATTCCTTACTCCAGTTGGTGTTTTTGGGACTTCCCAATTAGATATGGCCTCAATATTTTGCTGGATCTACCTGGATTCCTTTCTCGTTTGTAACATGACCGAGAAATTGTACTTTTGACAACCAAAATTCACACTTCTAAAATTTGGCGTATAGTTTCTCGTTCCATAAGTATTGCCCTTAAATTGTCAGCATGAGCTTCCTTACTCTTGGAGTAAATAAGTACATTGTCTATGAATACGATTATGAATTTATCTAAGTAAGGTTTACAAATCCGATTTATCATGTCCATAAATGCTGCGGGAGCATTTGTAAGTCCGAACGACATAACCGTGAACTCAAAGTGACCGTATCTAGTTCTGAACGAAGTCTTAGATACGTCATTTTCTTGGACTTTTAATTGATGATAGCCTGATCGCAAGTCTATTTTGGAAAAGCATCTTGCTCCTTGGAGCTGATCAAATCGATCATCGATTTGTGGAAGTGGATACCGGTTCTTAATTGTAACCTTGTTCAATTCCCGGTAGTCTATGTACATCCACATTGATCCATCCTTTTTCTTTACAAATAGTATCGGAGCTCCCCATGGTGAAGAACTCGGTTTTATAAAACCCTTCTCCATTAGTTCATCGAGTTGTTTCTTCAACTCAGCCATCTCGGTAGGAGCTAATCTGTACGGAGCTTTGGCTATCGGAGCTGTGCCATGTACAAGATTTATTTGAAACTCCACTTCCCGATCTGGCGATGTTCCATCCCTTATGGAAGTATTCTAACATTTCTTATACTGCTTTATAGACATCTCATAGTCAACATCTTATAGACATCTTTGTCTAATCCTGAAATCCAAACTTTCGTTTTGTAAAACTAAACCTTTAATTGCAATATCCGTTTTTGCAATAGGTTCGTCTATCTTTTTCTTGTGTATCAAGGTTTACTGATTTGCTTAGTCCTATATATGGACTTAGCTTATTTTCCTTTGAAATTTTGAACTACACCTTTTTAAGGTGATACCTTTAATAACGTCTTACCATTGACATATACTTTTAATGGATCTTTCCACTTATCAGTATAATCCTTTTGCTAATCACAATCATTTTCTTGGGTTTGTAAAAACTAACATGGTAATTTCCCATATTTCTTTGATTCCGATATGCGGTTTCTCTCTGGTTTATGATTTAACACATAGGTGTTCTGTACTTCTTATTGTACAATACTCCGAATGGTCTTGCCTTAATTCTACCTCCTTTCGAGGTTTGACTCATGGGTTCGGAGTGTATCTTCTAGAATCTTTTATTAATAGCCAGTAATTTGCTTCCAGATTAGTCATTTTTAGGAATTCATCCTTTCCTCTGACTAATTGGTCAAAGCCTTTCTTCTTTTAAAGGCTTTCTTTAAATTCGACTTTATTCAATTTATCTTATCAACGAATTTCTTGTATCTCTTAATCCCAAAACTGTTTCATCAGTTTGTATTACTTTTATTCTTGGATGACTAAATTTTAATTCGCTTACACATGTCATCCTTATAAGATTCCTTGATATAACCACCATTCTTTTCAAGGATTACTCTAATCCTTCATTCTTCTCCAGTGTTTCTTTCCTTAACACGAGGAGTAGGAATACTTATTGGTCCTTACAGATGATAAGGTACATAGGGCCTATTTGAATTCGCCCTTTCTTTTCCTTCGATGATACGAACACTTTCGTAAGGAATTTCTAGTAATCCCACATAAGGGTTTACATAGGTATGGTTATGGCTTCCAACCATAAGGTTTAAATGAAAGCTCACAGAAGGTGTATATAGATTGTTCGAAGTTTCTAATTTCTTCGAGATTTCCAAAAGTCCTTCCGGTACTTTCTATATTTATACTTGGTTCATTACAGGTTCATTTGTTACTTGCCAATCTCCGAATAAAACTCGGTCTTTTGCCTTTTTTCGGGCATTTTATAAGAAAATATTCTTGTTATAGGAAAGGAATAGAAAGTATTCATTGGAAGCGGAAAGACTTTAGAATAACTTAAGTTAGTTTTTCATCATCTCCTTTCCTAGTCCCTTCCTTTCCCCATACTTCCGGAGTTGTTTCTCCAATTTGTCTTTCTATTCTTCTTTACTTTTTTCAGAACCTATTTCACCTCATCTGTCTCTCGTATGGCACGGTCAAGATATGAGCTAGGATAGATTGAAAGATAATCATATTGTGGGGGAGGATCTCAAATCTCCATCACCACATCATTGTACACATTTTGGTATGGATTGGATGGTTCCAAAGGAGGAAAGTTTATTCAGATAAACTTCTCATGGATCATAATCCATAGCATTTCCCGACTCAGGGAATATACAGATTTCGAAGTATAAGTAGAGAATCAAAATTATCAGGAATATAATCATCCAGATTTTCAAAATCTGGAATCATATTTGGATCAAAGTAGTAACGTGGCGTCTTCCTTAGAGTCCTTTCCAACCCGAGGTAAGTTCCGATATATTTCCTCCATCCCTTTAGTTGAGGGCATGGATACTGTCTCAGATGACCATACCACCTGTATTATTAGTTGTGTAGCCTTCACTGACTCCAGCCTAATTTACATCACTTACCCTCGGTGGAGGAGTATCTATTCGCCAGTTACTCAAATCTGAATCTTTGTTGTGCCTAGAGCACTCAAATCCACATCCTTGTGCGCCAACGTCTTGTATTACATTTTTCAAGGAGGGAATATTCCATTCGATCGTATTTGGATAATCACCAGGAATGTTAAATGTCATTGCCCTAGTTCCGTAGAGATTTTCTTCCAGTGTAGTAACTACCACCACCAGAAATTTTCAATTTCTTATACTATTAGTTTTAGATGCAAGCATCTACGTATAAGTATCTAACTACTTTCATCTTAGTAGGCATTCTTTCTCAATATGGTTAAAGCTTAGATGCTAAACCAAGTATTTAACTAAAACCTGGGTATCATCAAGGTTAGAACCTAGATACTATCTCAAGTATCTAATTCGCTAAAACCTTAGTCTTTGATACCAACCAATGTCACACCCCGCCTTGAGCACCCCCGAGATGTTAACAGGCTGCGACATCCGTTGGCACCTTCGGTACATGCTTTGATTTCGGAGTTTGTTTTTGTGCAGCGGAGTAACGTTTGAAAATGGATCGTTTCAACTCAACCTCAAGGGTTGGTTTTGTAAATATAGAAATCTCTTCGTGTAGACAAAAGATTATCTTAGTTAAATAACGGGGTATGAAAACCCAATCGTTTGTACATTTGATTTTAAATCAAAACTCTGACGCAAAGTCAGTAGGTTTACAAGGAGGTAATCTGCCTAAGGAAAACGTAGTCCTTTGGTCACCTTAACCTTGTTTACTCTTCAGTTTCTTTCTGTGCAATGCACGACCTGTAATAACATATTTTTGAGTTGCACCGGGTCTAGGTTTGTGGCCTGATCCGGCTGTGCAACAAAACTGTCATTGGGACCCAGGTCGTAGCCGGTCCCAGTACGATGAGGTCAATTCATTTCTTTCCTGAAAACATTTGAAAATGAACATCAGTTGCATGCTGGCGAATACTTTATAACCTCAAATCATTTTCATAAACATGGCAAAACAGTTTAATTAAATAGTTAAAAATTTCATCTTTGGATTCTAGCGAACACTCCGCTTTCTTTCGATTTATCCATTTGTATACATTGGACAAGTACTCGGGGGGCTACGCGACCAGACTGGCACTCTTGCGTTTTACGCAATCACCCGACATACAAGCCAACCCCGCCCGGCCCAACTGGATCCGGAGCGAGTATAAGTATTTGATCAAACTTTACGTACACTACTTTGGTAATCATATCCACAGGAGTAGAACCCCTAATTATGGGGTTTAATCTTGTCCACAAGGGTTGAACTCAACCCCTAATTTTCGAGACTATTATGAGTAAATATTTAATTATTGTGTTTCGCCCTTTTTCATAAAACATGATAGTCTGTCTTGGTTGCGTGATGATAGCCTATAGCCCAAGCACGTCTTATAAATCATTTTTGACAGACTCTGTTTATGACATAGACAAGTAGTTTATGATCACGTCATTGTAAATCGTTTGAAAAGCTTGTTCTTGCCATGAGAACGAGTATTTATAGTATAGACGAGTATTCACCTTGGTTTTGAAGCTCGGAATAATAATCTTAGTACTAAGTAGCTCTTAGATTTGTCTCTTAGGGCTATAGCACCTTAACTTGCACTTCTATGCACTCCTCTGGTTTCTTCGGCTGTAAACGCTCGAGTCCGGTTTATAAGTGAATGGCTCAGGAGTCGGGCCATCAGAGGAAAGCTCGGGATCAGAGAACTCAGAGAAAACTCAGAGTTTGATTGAGTTTGGTATGGAAAATGCAAATGAAGAGCTCCTCTATTTATAGGCTGATAACAGCCCCGTAGCGGACCGCTAGCCAGATCCATGGCGGTCCGCTACCGCCCACTTTCATGCATGCTTGAAAAGTGTCAAGCCCTGGCGTGCATGCGCTCCACACATCCTTAGTGGACCATGTGGGTTTATCTTGGCGATCCGCCAAGCTCCACGCGTCAGCAGGGCTGACGCATGCCCTACTCGTGGCGATGACACGTGTCATGTGCTGAAGCTGCCAAGGGAAGTACGTAGAGGACCTTTAGCTAGGACCATGTCGGTCCGCTAGCTATGTCCACCCGTAGAGGAACGTTATACACCTCATGGCGGTCCACCATAAATCTAACGGGGGAAATCCTTGTTACCCGTAGCGAACCGTTAGCCTATGGGTAGCGGTCCGCCACCCATTGAATTTCTATTTTCTTTTTTTTTTTCATCCTTGTCCTTCAGGTTTTGATGTTTCTAACCCTTGTGGTTTCATCCCTAGAACCATAATCAAACTTGTCATATGTATTATGCCTAGTCTTGGCGTTATTATGACTGGTCAGAACTTTATCCTTGTTCAAGACCGAAATAAATCTTAGGCAAAGGCCTAACGAATGATGTGGAATTATCTAGTCATAACCGTGGTTAGCTTTGGATAATACTACCTAGTTTAGACATGGGTGATTAGTCCATGCCTAGACCAGGGTTATGTTACCCAATGCCTACCCTGGCTACAACACTACGCCCCACTAAAATAGATACTTAAACTCAGAAATATAAGGACGAACCTGTCTTTTAATCAGGAGAAGGTTTGGAATGAGAATTTATGAGTAATCTTAAGTTCTATTTATAGGGAAGTTTGTTTACCATATGTCACCTTCCTACCAGCTTCCTCACATGTTGGTGCACCTTCCTACTACCTTCCTTACATGTTATGTGCACCTTCCTACTACTTTCCTCACATCTCATGTGCACCTTCCTACTACCTTCCTACATGGTAGTTTCTTTGAAAGTATGAATTCAATATATATATATATATATTATTTCTTAATTTATCTTCTGACTTTTGGGTTTCCGTTAACTCCCGTTATTTCTTATAAGTTTCGGGCAAAAGTTGAGATCGAAATTTCGAAATTTTGGCAGGTGTTATATCGATCCTATGTTAGACACTCAGATAGGACACACAAGTAGCAAAAAGACACACAATTAAGACTCAAAAACAAAACACCCAAAAATCACTAAAAGAACCAGTCAAAGCTAATATTGCTATTGCCAAGTGTCCCCGACAACGGCGCCAAAAAGTTGATGTCGTCCAGACAGTCTATATAAAACTCTACTAAACCTAACCTAGACTCCTAAGTAATAAATGGAGTACCTTCGATAAACTGCACTGACAGGCAATTGGACCTATCGAGTGTAACACAGCTTAATGGTAAACCGGAATATCGAACCCTAGATACACTACTATAACTATACTAGACTCTGACTCGGACTAAAGATTGATGATTGGGGGGTTGACTACACTAAAGATTTAACTACTAATGCAGCAAACAAGGTCGACTCAAGCTATCAAGATGAAGAACTAAGGAAGAAATCAGAGATGGGAAGAATACTACCTAGGTCAGAATCCTACTTGCAAAGCACAACTTCTACCTGTTCTGGAAATTATAATGGATCTGGGTTTCTAAAGAAACAACTATAGACTACCTAGTGGATCCCTAATCACTCTCAGGATGTCACAAACTAAGGAACTTAAAGATGTAATAACTCACCTGATGGTGGATTACCTTTCGGTCTCTCCAACAATGATAACGTACCCGAAAGACAAACCACCTCTCAGACAGCTGACACTCGGATTCCTAATGACGAAGACTAAACGACTATCTGTCACTTCTTGCGTATTGAGATAGGATGACCACTCAGATCGAAATAACACTCAACCACAACTCCTATGGCTACTATTGCTAGCAAACCACACAAACAATCACAAACCCTAAAATCTATGACCAAGATACGCAGATCAAACTGGAAGACATCCACACCCAACGTACGAAATAGACATCAAACATACATCAGATCTAAGCATGCAATATTCATCACAATTAATATCAAGAAACTATTTACAAAATCATTAATCCATTAATTGAATCCAAAACCAGTAAAAATCATAACTTTAACAAGCAATCATCATGTGACCCAGGCAGTATTAGAGTTTTAGCCTAGGATCATGCTCAAAATAACTAGAATAGAAGTAATCAACAAGAACATGGTATCAAACTATCAAATCAAAGAAAAAAATCAAATCTTGCAATCGAATACGCTATTACTAACGAACCAGGATTCAAAGACTCAAGCTTTTCACTCGAATTAGCTTCCTAACTCCTAAAATCGCCTCTGAACCCTCTCTAGACGACAACAATCGAACTCCTCTAATTATGGCATTGTAAATCTAATATAATTCAATTATGGTTTTTTTCATGGAATACGGGTCTCTCACATACCGCGAGAGACTGAGCTGGTTTCCTCGCGTACCGCAAGGAACAAATTAGCCGGGCACGCTTCTGGATTTCCACGCGTACCGCGAGGCTCTGGTCCCGCCTCTTCGCGTACCGCGAGAACATTAAATTCAACATTTTTGACTTTGATCATTTGGGCTTCACTTTCTTGCTCGGTTTCTTCATGTATTCACTTGTAATCTTCACTAGCACCTGCAAACATAACAATGACTCAATAGTATACAAAAACGACTCAAAACGAACATAAAACTAATCAAAAACGCACTAAAACATTAGGAATAAAGATGCGTGCTTTGTACTACATTACATACCCACCTAGTCCTTGTGAAACTCATTAGCCATTCATTTATGATTCCCACTCATTGCTCTCAACCAGTTTTAGTGTTTGTGAGCGCTAAGCTTGTGTTGTGTGTCCAAGAAGGAGGAGAGACCAAGATCGTTGCTTATTATTACCTAGGTATGATAACATCCTTGTCCTTGATTTTAATGGGTTCAACAATTAGTAAACTGTTATGGGAAAAGGGATCAAGATAATGAAATCAATTAGGGTTTGGATGGGTTTTGGTTGGTGTAATGATGATGACGACTTCTGTTTAAGGTTTGTGTAGGAATGGGTTGAGCCGATATGCTCACGAAGGAGAGCCAACACATGAAATCATGGTTGAGATTGATGTGATATGACGTGGGTAGCAGTTGGTAAAGCAAATGTTGAGTTTGATCACCTTAGGTTGTAATGGAATTGGTTATGCATTGGTTTAAGAATAATGACCAATGTAGGGTTTGAATAGATGGATGATGCATGTGCATGGGAGGTGAACATGGTACATAGATGGGCCACGGGATGGGTTGGTTAATCATAACTAAGGATGATATGTAGAAGCTGACCCATTTGACTCGTTTACTAATTCCTTTGGTTTCGAATAGATGTTAATAAGATGTCATGTGTGAACAGTACTACAACTATGTGTTTAGTCTGTCCTTGACGTAAATCATGAGGTAAAATTTATGAGGTATTCTAAGACCTCTATTTGAGGCAAATTATGAAGTGCAAATATTGAGGTATAAATTTATGACGTACAAATCGTGGGATGTGAACTCTAACCCCTTAGTTAGTGTTCGGTTAGCTAGAGGCGTAATGGACCCATATAGTCTGTTGCAATGACCTTATATGTTTTATGTTATGTCAAGTATGTTTTACAAGAACTCTTATAAGTGAGGCATCTCGGGTTTGGGGCTATTCAAATACAAGTGTTTAAAATGTTTTGGGTTGATTACGTATAGTGGTTTGTTGAATTTTTAAAGTCCTAGTTTTGAGTTATGTATGCTTATGATTTGCCAACGGTGAGGCATCTCGGGTTTGGGGCTATTCATATACAAGTGTTTAAAATGTTTCGGGTTGATTACGTATAGTGTGTCAACAGTTTAAATTGGTTAAACGTAGTATTAATGGGTTAGACCGGTAAAGTGTTTTGTGTGGGAATTCGGGGTTGAATTCAATGTGGGTTAAGGTAAGGTGTTTAATGGGATATTTAACCTTGATAAAGTGAGTTAATGGTGTTTATTAAGTGTGTTTACATGATAGTTTGGTTAAACAAATAGTGTGTGCTAAAGTATGTTGTTTTTGTTTACTGGTTACGAAGTGAGTATTAGTCTCCCAACATTCAGGGGCAGATTTACATAGGGTCGAGGGGGTTCACTGGAACCCTAAGTTTTAAAATTGTGGTAGAAAGCTATATATAAAAACTGGGGTGAACATCTTAAAAAAATATAGGGTGAACCCAGAAAACTGATCAAGATCGTCCCATAAAGAACATAAAATAGTTTAAAAAAAAATAAGAGTAAAAATGTTGTGGTCGAAGTTTTTATAGCCGACGAAGAAATGGTGAGGTTTTCTGCAACTTTAGGTTAAAATGAGGCAGAAGATGAGTTAGTTTCCATTTTGAAAAAGAACTCATATTATTTTATTATTTAACACTTTTCTTTCTTCTATGAACTTGGGCCAATTACTTTTGCATCCTACTATTTTTCTTTTTACAGTCTAAAACTCCCCAGGAGGCATTTACTCTTTATTTATTTTTTTTTTTTTCTAAACCGATTTAACTTTTGATATTTTTTCATTCCTTTTGTTATTTTATTTTGTTTGCTTATAGTTGATTATACTTTTTTAGAACGGCGAACATTGAATGTTGTGACGTCGTACCCTTTGGCGTATTGGAGAGCTTCGTCCAACTCCGGCCAATATGTTGTCTTAACCCGGTCCACTTGGCGTCAGAGTTTGATAGCATCCAAGGAAAAATCTCACCCAATACATACCCTTCCGGGCTTGAGGGAGAGCCGAGGCTCGAACCCTGGATCGGCGTGAGTAAAATTCTGGTGCATCAGCCTAAGAACTAGGCCTCATTTGCATTTCTCAGAAATTAATGGTGGTGGAGGGATTGAACCCGGGTCCCTTGGGACTTCAGGTATCACCTCAACCACTACACCACAACCTCTTTAGCAGTTGATTATATATTATATTATTTATTACTTTTATATAATTTGAGACTTACTACTTTATATAACCTTTTATCATAAACTTTTTATTATTTTCTAAAACATAAATGACTATAAAACAATTTTAATCTTGTAAAAATGTTTCCTTAAAAGATAGTTTGGTAAAAATAACCTCAAACAATTTTTATCAAATATATTAAGTATCAATAAAAGTAATAATGAAAGAGGTCGAGATGAATTACTAATATACATTTAAAATATAAAAATTTTATATTAGGACCCTCTATCTTAAAAGTTCTTGTTCTGCCACTTCTAATGCTAGGAAAGTCTCACGATTCGTTTAACTATTTAAAATAGATTATTTTCCTATAGTAATTCTATTATTGTTATAACATTTATCGTCTTAATGAATTTATTTATATGTAAGTATATTTTAGGGTCCATTTTTACTAGTCGCGCATGAAGTTATAAGTGCATTGTTATAACATCTATCGTCTTTCGAAATCTCAGGGACGGACCTGGATTTTGAGATGTGAATTTGGAGTGGAATGATATGTTAATAAATACCATGAAATTAGAATCTTGAAAATATTAAAAATTTATTGGTATTTTCGGTAGGGATGAAGGTAGAATCTTACCATACCTGAACTGAGACCGAAATTTTTTATGTCTGGCTCTATGAAATTAGAGTATCTAAAAACAGTGAACCCCCTAGAAAAAATTCCTGAATCCGCCACTGCCTACCTTCGCAGATTACTATTGTTACAGTAAACCGACGCGAGTCAACACCGGTCAACTTTTTTCGGTCAACAGCAGCAACTGTTGTCTTTTTTGGTCTGATTATGAAGATCGGGGCGACTAAAATCAATTAGAGGAGAAGTCTGAAGCCAGCAAGGTTTAACAAGAAAAAGTCAACAGATCAAGCAGAAAAGTTAGAAATTTGAACGGATATCCGATCCCTAACAAATCCTTATTCACCATCATCGTCCATAAACCTCTACCGCAACCAATGTTTCTTCCACACCCTCTCCATCATCGTTTCAGGAACTAAAACCCAAACGATCTTTCACAGATTTACTGTTTTGGGGGGTCACACTTTGAAGAACGTTTATACACGCGATCAACCTCTATAACCATCGGTATTGTCAGAAAGTAGAACAATAGTTTTGATAGAACTGCTATGGATGCAGAGCGTAGATAGGCGACGTGCATGAAGTGAAGGTCTGATGGAGAAGGGGAGTAAGCCATATACTTGTCTTGAAACATAGCTCGTAAATCCGGAAATATCCATCACACAAGAAAAAAAGCTGAATCTCTCCGGCTTTTGTTATCAATCAACATCTTATTCGATTGCGATTTGTGAACGTTCTAGCTCGGTCGAGCGTTTATCCATCAAAATTAACGGGATGGTTAGGGTTTTCTTGAGGTAAGAGGATTCAAATCCCATTTGTAAGAATCGTAAGGACGTTTTCCAGAATCGATATCTTGAAGAAACGAAGTCTTGTATAGTGAGATTTTATCAAATACGACGGAGGTCTCGTTTGAAATTTTTGTTTCGCTTTCAATGTGTTCAAAGCACTAAAATTTCATCTCAATTATTGATGTTTTTTGTTTTGTGAATGTTATGAAAGTTGCGCCTGATGTGTTCTTGATTCCATATCGATTTCGAACCCAATGTGTTCATGATCCTATTCAAACTAGTTAGGTATTCATTCTTGGTGGTTATCTCCAAAGTAAATGCCTAAAAATAGAGGTAGAAGAAGAAGAAAGGTGGGGCTAGGTCTCACCATTACCCTATCTATTTTTATTTTTTTATTTTTGTTTTTATAAGAGCAAGGGTATTTTCATTACCTTTTAAAATTTTAGTAGAAAATTGAACTTTTATTAGACAAAAGGACGTAAGTTGTTTCCAACCCATTATTTTTACACCTTAATCGATGGCGGAATACGTAGGGGCGGGACATATAAACTGTTCATAAGCATATGATTCAACTAAAGTTTCATATATTAAATTTATTCATTTTCAAAACAATGTTTCAACAAATACAATCAAACAATCAAAGGAAATGAAATACATCAACAAGTTCAATTTATTTATTTCAACTAGGTCCTCATGTCTTATATGTAGCAACTTGAAACATGCACTCAAAGATTTGCACCTGAAACAAGATAAAAATAGGGTCAACTAAAAATAGTTGGTGAGTATACATAGGTTTTGACACTACAAATAGTATTCCAAATGTTTGTGTACAATTCATATGAAGCATGGTTTAATAAGGCAATTATGGAGAACCACTATAGTTAAACCGGGGCGTACAATCAAACCTTGTGACTTGCACACAATGTTATCCCAAATGTAATATCGGCAACAATCACCCTACCTGGGTGGGTTTGTCAGACACAATATATCTATCACTGTTACCGTCGGCTTATATAGAGTTAATGATTGCACTTGCACAATTGCACACAAAAATGTAAATGTAGTTTGCACTCATAGTGTTCAAGCATAAGGCACAAATTGCACACATGATCATAATGTAGAATTGTATATGTTGTAATTGCAAATAGTTTCAATGCAAATCATGTTTCACCCCAAAATGTACAAAAATAAAAAAGGGGCTATGTAAACTCACCTTGTAAGTTTAGAGGGTTGAACTTGAACTTGTAGTAACTTGGATTGAATGCCTTAAGGATTGCCTAAGTTAAGTTTGTTACGTTAGAAACAAGTTAAGGATAGTCGAGGGGTTGACAGTGTAATTAGTTGAAAGTGGTTGTTGTACACTAGAGTGGTTATCATTCCAGAGTAGTACCTCCAACAGAAAAGTTCCTAGGAAAGAGTCAGCCGGATCAGAACCCTGTCTTTTCCTAGCCAGAACTTTAATGTTTGTTAGATAACTGCATACTGGTTTGAAAGTTACTTTATTTGCATACTTAACCAAGTTTAGGGAGAGTTTGGTAAGCTTGGAAAGTATAAGGTTTAAAGTGAAAATATGAGTTTAGTATAGATAGAAATAAATTTAACTGAATATTAAAGGTTTTAATTTAAAAATAAGGAGTTTTAGTAAAAACATATTTCTTTAAATTGAAAGGAACAAGAAAGATCAACACTAAGTTTATAAATAAAGTTTGAACAAGTTTAATTAAAATAGGGCTTTTGATCTTGGGTAGATCTATGATTATAACATAAACGTGTTAGGGATCATAGATCTAACTAGTTATGAGGAATTTTTGAAAGAAAAAGTATGAACAAGTAAGAACATGAGAAGAACTTACTTAGAATGGAAGGATTTAAACTAAAATCTTCCAAAAGATAAGAAGAACAACCTTTAGTTGCTAGAGAGCCCTAGAGGATTGTTGAGGTGTGAAGAATGAATGAGATTTAAGACTCTATTTATAGGGTGAGACTAAGGGACTTATTCGCAAAAATCAATTTCTTGATAAGGACTAGGATTGCAAAAGGTGAAAAATAGTATTTAATGCTCAGTAATTTTATGTTTGACTCCATAATTCATATTTAAAATGTTTGATAAATGTAGTTATATACTTATTTATTTACAAAAATTGTTTTTATAAAGTCTATAAAATCTTAAATATATTACTTGTTTAATTATAAATGTTTATAAAAAGAATGTCTTTCATTTTTATAAAGATTACAATTTGTGTAAATGGTTTAATAAAATAGATATATGTTTATATATTTATTTAAAAGTAAATACATACATTTAAAAGATGTAACACATGGTTAATGCTCATAAATTTTAAAACTTACAATTTGTATAGATGATTGATTTAATAACATCAAATACATATATCATATATACATATTTATAATTAGATTCCTATATCTATATAAAAAGGATGTAAAAACGTGATTAAAGATGTATAAGTCATATATCAAAAGTTGTATAATTGATTTATTTGGTATAATCATATATATATATATATATATATATATATATATATATATATGAATGTACATACATATGTTATAGATATAATATGAGGTTAATATTTAAATGTCAGATCAAATATTTGAATTGATAGATGTTAAAATAACAATTAAGGTGGCATATTGTTTAGAACAAGTACGGGGTTCAAATGAAGTGTCGTTACTGTATAAAATAAAATAATGTAGTATTAGAAAAATCATGGATGTTACACTTATCTTAATGACGTTTAATGTACTTAATAAAGAATAAATACGCAACCTGTAAGTACGTATATACATAAACGACGAAATCTTTAAGGCAACACCAAGAGCAAGAAGGCGGAGGAGTGAAACTAGGAGGTAAGGCGTTTCTAATAGCGATAAGAGCTCGTAATAGTGAATGACGAGCCCTATTAAGTCATAATACGTCTTAACAGTTATGTTAGGATTTAATAAGTCATATTACAAACCTTAACGGGTCTTATGTGTCATTATAACTCTTAACGATGCGTCATTGGCCATAATATGTCATATTATGGCTTAAAGGCTTAGATTGAGTTTTAATGAGTAATATTACGTTGTAACGAGTTATAATGATCTATTCATGTATTAATGAGCCTTTTAGGCCTTACGAGTCTTTATAGTTCTTAATAGGGCCTCATTGGCCTTAATATGTCATTTTGATCGTGTGTCGAATGTCAATCAAAAATATATTTAAAACCAAGTTATTAGTTGCCTTAAACTATAGTATAGAAAAGTAGTGTTGTCGAATCCACAGGGAATTCGTGGAAAATGCTTTTCTTAAATTCACATAACCAATTCTACTAAAACTGGAAATTGATTGATTTTAAAACAATTGGAGAAAAGGTAATCACTTTTGGAGTTCAAGTTCAATAGATTAACAAAAGACTTAGGTTTAACTAGTTTGACTCCATTAAACGTGACAGTAACATTTTAATTAAAATGATAGATGTGAGACAATCTTTTAAGACTCGTTCGTCCACCCAAATACCAATTCACAAGTGCAAGGGGGGTACAAATTAACCAAATAGCTAACGATGCAAGAAAACCAAAATCGGATGGCAATTCAGACAACCTCAACACAGATAAACAGTTTAATTTAATTAAAAGCACGTGTATTCAAGTTTGTCATTCAAGAACACAAATCACACTAGAAAAACCCAAACTAATGTTGCACTTAGACGAACTATACACCCAGAAACAATCATGAGTGGATTAGCCACTCATAATCGATGAACGAACAATCAAAATCAAATTGCACCTTGAAAACATGAAACCTAGTGCTCAAATAATCTCAAAAATTGCCTATGGAACCTTCAAAAACGGCTTGGAATTGAAGAATTTCGAAACCCTAAACACATGACTTAAAAAGAGGCCAAAACCCAAAAATTTCGAAACCAGCCGGGCACCCGGCACACATTGCACCAATTTCAGCGCAATTTGCACCACTATTCACTCAACACACCAAAACTTTCTGATTTACGCCAAAGCATGCGCTGAAATGACTTCTACTCTTCTTTTTCTCCTTCGTCTCGCTGAGAAACTCAGGTTTCGTATATTATGGCCCTGTGATTCAATTTCTAGCCCGGGATATGCCTATGTCAAGTTTTGCACTGTATAACTTCCTGATCGGCCTTCATCTTTGCATAGTTTCACATCCGATGCTTCTACTTTCTCCCAAGTGTTTCCAAAACACGTACACATGCAAAGTAAATGCGTTCCATACCAAAAAACACAAAAAAACATATAACTAAGCATCACAAACACCCAGTGATCACATCCCCACACTTGACATTTGCTTGCCCTCAAGCAAAGCTCGCATGCAAATATTCAACCATCTTAACAAATACACTCACTAATCCCTTGCCCATTCCCAGTTAAGGACCATAGTCATACCTAACTCACGTGACTCTAGTATAGTCAACAACTCTATACTTTTGCAAGCACATGTATAACACTTTCACAATAGATTCATCTAACTGAGCCTAACAGACCTTCTCATAATATACCCAAACCTTATATGAATCAAAAGTACTTTACAAGGTTTAGTATTAGGCTTGGGTTAAGGTACGGATTAAGTATTTCGTAAAGTGGCTAATGGTGATGAAATCCAATGATCTGGCTACTTTCAAGAAAGAAATTCCAATTAAACACAAGTTGACAACTGGGTAAGGATTATCCCAACAGTCAAACACCTCACTTAGGCAAACATTGGCCCCATTTTTTTTCTCTCTCCTCTCAGTTGGAGCAAATTTTTGGCCCTCTTTTGATATGGCAACATTGGCCTTGAACTCATTCGATCAACTTCCCTTTCTTCGAACAATGTAACCTTTTTCAGTCTATATTTTCTTATAATTTGAAAATGTCCACATTGACTTACCAAAGTTCGAGGCATGGCCTTTGGCCGAATAGTATGTACTTTAACAATCATTAAGCAATTACTCAGCACTAATCAACTGGATTCCACCACACGGGTTTAAAATTAAAAGGTTTAACAAAGGTTAATGGGTGATAATATGGTTTTCAAAAAGAAAGGGATAAAGGCTCAAGCTTGGCTTTTAAGGGATAATTAGAGTAGGTATAACACATAAACATGTTCAAAACAAGGGTATAGTCCTAATGCCTTTTTCATTTTCATGCAACAATCTAGTTCATGCTTGAAACGTATCATTTATGTTGAATTAGTAAAATGTACCAATGTAAAGACATGCATGAAAGGTCCACCCTCTAGCTTGTTACCCTCGGTTAGACGATTCTACCAATTTTTTTAATAAATACTTAAGAGTATGACCATGATTCCAGACCTAGACCAATATGTTAGCAGGTTAAAAGATGGTGATTTACGTTGAAAACTTTGATTTTGAAGCACAATTCAAACCTTTAAATTTTCAAATGTTCTCAATTTTCATTATTTTGACTTTATTCCCCCATCCCCACACTTAAACCATACATTGTCCCCAATGTACATTAAAATGAAAATTTTGTGTGGTTCAAAGGTACAAATCTTCCCAGATTCCTAAATCCGTCATGCAAGCCTCAACTAACCACGGATGATACGACTCAATTATAAACATACAAAAACTAAAATAACTAAACACACCAAAAATAAAACAATTTAAACAACTAAATAAAATAAAACTAAGAAAGAGCACATGACCTTATTATATCTTCATGTCGAGGTCCTCGTGTGCATAGAGGAAACTCTTACACTCACTTTCGTAGGAATCACGGTTGCATTTAGCATATGCAACAAGCCTTTTAAACCCCTCGACCCTTGCCCCTTTCGGCCCATACACCCCGGCCCAAGCCCGCTTCCCTTATTTTCTTATTTAAGTTTTTTTTTAATTCTCGTGAATTCTTTCGCGCTCAAAAAATTTGGGCTGTTACAAAAGAAAATCTTTATGTGCTTGACATGAATGAGGTCACTCTATCTGGCAGTGTATCCTGTTTTTTGTCAAAAGCCTCAGTTGATGAATCAGCTCTCTGGCACAGGAGATTAAGCCACGTTAACATCAAAACTATCAACAAATTAGTGAAGGATAATCTTGTCAGAGGGCTTCCTGACAAAGAATTCCAACTAGAAGATCACCGCATTGCTTGTTTGAAGGGGAAGCAATACAAGAGTTCTCACAAGCCCAAGACTTTGAATACAAATGACACTCCACTACAGCTGTTGCATATGGATCTCTTTGGGCCAACAAACATTATGTCAATGGGTAAGAAGTCATACTGTCTTGTGATAACTGATGACTACACCAGATTCTCATGGGTATACTTCTTGAGAACTAAAGATGAAACTGCTGAAATTCTCAAATCCTACATTATTACGGTAAAGAATCAAAGCAATCAGAAGGTAAAGATCATAAGGTGTTATCAGAGCACAGAGTTCAAGAACCACACTTTGAACTGTTTCTGTGAGAACAAGGGAATAGAAAGGCAATACAGTGCTCCAAGAACTCCTCAACAAAATGGAGTTGCTGAAAGAAGAAACAGAACTCTAATTGAGTCAGCAAGATCTATGTTGGCTGACTCAAAACTGCCTCTCATATTCTGGACAGAAGCAGTAAGCACAACCTGCTATGTGCAAAATAGAGTTCTCATAGTCAAGCCTCTCAACAAGACACCTTATGAACTATGGTTCCAAAGAGTTCCCTACATTGGATTTCTAGAACCTTTTGGATGTCCATGCATAATTCTGATCACACATGGGGTTCTTCCTAAATTTGGTGCCAAATCTGATGAAGGATATTTTATGGGCTATTCCTCTCAATCAAAGGCCTACAGAGTATTCAACTCAAGAACAAGAATTGTGGAAGAATCAGCCAATGTGGAATGTAAAGAACACATTGCCTGTGAACAGGGAAAAGGCCCAAACTGGCTCTTTGACATAGACTCCTTCACCCAAATATTTGAGCCTCTCATTTTCTCAAATATGGAGTCTACCTCTTCACAATCACCTGCTTCCATTTTCTCCTCTGACTACACACTAGATTTTCTTAAATCTTCAATCAGTCTAAAAGACCATCCATTGATCCTCCATCTATTATGTAAGCCATTGAAGCAAGTGAAGCCGGAACCAGACTTTCCAATGTCACCAGCAGCAACCTGTCTGAAAATGAAAATTTAAATGAAGATTCTTCGGCAAATGTTGCAAATACTATTGCTGATAATACTGATGTAGCTGTTGATATTGAAGACTCTTCCACCATGAATAAAGAAATCCCAGATCAAAATTAAAGCAATCTTGAGAAAGGGATACAGCTGGAGGTGGTACCAGCACAGAGGATCAACAAGGAACATCATCTGGAAAATATTATTGGCCAAGTTCATCAAGGATTTCTAACAAGTAGCAAATCTCATGAGGCCAATATATGTTTGTTTTCATGTTTTCTATCTCAGATGGAACCTAAGAAGATAGATGATGCTCTGAAACACAACAGTTGGATTGAGGCAATGCAGGAAGAGTTGCTGCAATTCAAGAGACAGGATGTCTGGAAACCGGTTGATCTTCCACCTGGTCAATCTGCCATTGACACAATATGGGTATTCAGGAACAAGCAAGATGAGAGAGGAATTGTAGTCAAGAATAAAGCCAGACTTGTAGCTCAAGGCTACACTCAGGAAGAGGGAATTAACTATGATGAAGTCTTTGCTCCTGTTGCCAGGCTGGAGGCCATCAGAATCTTCCTGACATATGTTGCATCCAAGAATTTCATGGTCTATCAAATGGATTTCAAGAGTGCCTTTCTGTATGGGAAGATTGGTGAAGAAGTATATGTCAAACAGCCTCCAGGCTTTGTAGATCCTGCACATCCTAACCAAGTGTTCAAACTAGATAAAGCTCTATATGGCTTACATCAAGCCCTAAGAGCCTGGTATGAAACTTTGTCTGGATATCTACTAAGCAACAACTTCAGAAGAGGTGCCATTGACCAGGCCTTGTTTATCAAAGATGAAGGGGGAGAAATCTTACTGTTTCAAATCTACGTAGATGATACCGTCTTTGGATCAACAAGGAAGAAGCTGTGTAAAGACTTCAAGATCCTGATGCACTCAAAGTTTGAAATGAGTTCAATGGGTGAACTAAATTTATTTCTGGGTCTTCAAGTCAAACAAGTCTCAAATGGAATCTTCATAAGCCAATCCAGATATGTCAAGGGCATTCTGGAAAGATTCAAGATGGCTGACTGCTCTGCTGCAAGAACCCCTATGCAAGTGCACCATCAGCTGACTCCAGACAAAGATGGTCAAGACACTGGTCAACATCAGTACCATGCAATGACAGGGTCTCTCATGTATCTCACTGCCTCAAGGCCAGATATCATGTTCGCAGTATGTCTATGTGCAAGATTCCAAGCAGCTCCAAAGATTTCACATCTTCAAGCCATCAAGAGAATTTTTAGATACCTAAAGGGAGCTCCAAGACTTGGGATATGGTACTCTAAAAATGATAAGTTCAATATGTATGCATACACTGACAATGATTATGGGGGATCCAACGTGGACAAAAAGTCCACTTCAGGGGGATGTCAGTTTCCAGGAGGGAGACTGATTTCATGGCAGTGCAAGAAGCAAACATGTGTTTCAACTTCTACAGCAGAAGCAGAATATATTACAGCTTCAAGTTGCTATGCACAAGTCATCTAGATACAAAATCAAATGCTGGATTATGGGATGACTTTCATGGCAACTCTCATTCACATTGACAACATGAGTGCTATATCAATCACAAACAATCCGATGCAGCACTCCAAGACAAAGCACATTGACATCAGGTATCACTTCATAAGAGATCAAGCTGGGAAAAAGAGAATTATTTTAATCAAAGTTCATACCAATGAGGAATATGCTGATTTATTTACAAAACCATTTGATGAAGCTAGATTTAGATATTTAGTTGAATTTATTGGTATGATGAACTTTGATTAAAATATGTCTCTAAAAATTTGTTTCGTAAATGTGTTTGTCTTTTGTTATAAATAAAATTTATAAGTCAGCAGCATCCATTTTTGCAGTTGACATATTTAATAATCCGCAGCAAAGATTTTGCCACTGACCGCTTTAAGTTATCAGCAGGAACAAGTTTCCCGCGGATAGCTTTAAGGCAGTCAGCAGCAACACCCTTGTTGCGGATCATTGCATCCATCAGCAGCAATTGAGTTTGCTGTTGACAGACTTAACTATCCGCCGTAACCAAGCTTGCAGCAGATAGACTTAACTATCCGCAGTAACCTAGTTTGCTGATGATGGGTAAAAAAAAATTATGTTTAAATTAACTTTACCCACTGTAAAAATTCCTTTCAGTCTGTACCATGACTGCTATAGTGTATTACAACTGTAACAGTAAAAAGTGAATGAGGTTGTACTGTACAAGTAAGTTTGCTTTTTCCCTCCTCTGCCGTTATAACTCAAATCAATTTCTTCACAACCTCTTCACATTCAATTTCAACCTAACCCTCATCATTTTCTCTCAAACCTCCATAGCATTCAAAGCCTTCCATACTTAACCACCTTTCAAACCCTTCTTCCTTCCCTCCCAACCCAAAAAATGGCATAGGTAGACATAAACCGTCCCGATGATATGTTTTCCCCATACCACAACCTCACAACATACTTAATAAAAGGGTAAAAGTCTGAGGGGTTTGACGACATGATCGACTTTCTTTGTCGATCAAAGATATATTTTGCACTAACCGTCAACCTTACCATATACATCCCTCATATGAAGGATTTTTGGAACACCGTCGTCTACTCTACCGAACAGGGGATACCCCGAATCAAAGCCAAGGTAGATGGCAAGGACATCACCATTTTTGAAACAACTCTCCGCAAACACCTCAAGCTTCAAGACGAGGGGGCCGCCATTTCATACTCAAAAGAAGTCTATATGAGGACCTTTGTATCCATAGGGTACACTGGAAATCAGAATGAGTACACAATAGAGAAGGCACTGATGGGCCCCCCATGGAAGTATTTTTGCCACACTCTTCTACAATGCATATTTCAGAAGAGAAGTGGATGGCATCAAGTGAGCTCTGCACTTGCCTCTGCTGTCCACGGTATGGTTACTAACCAAGGATTCAACTTTGCACATCTCATCTTTGAAGGTTTAAGATACAACCTTCAAGAGAGTGCAAAGCAGCAATTTTATATGTACCCAAGGTTCTTGCAGGAGGTTTTCAATAATGAATTAAAAGAGCTTTCAAAACCTGCAAAAATCTATCTTATGCTGGGTAGTAAAAGCAACATTTTTCAAAGTATGAGAACTGTTTCCAAAAAGTTCTCAGGGGTCAATGTTCCATTGTTATCTACAATGATAAACATATAAAGTACCCAGGGTGACAGTTCAACAATCCCAGTTGATACTGATCCCACACCCTCCACTTCAAATCCTGAACAACAAACTGCTTCCATTGCTCGAACCCCTGTGCATACTACTAAGGATGCATAGGAACATAAATTACTTACATCTGTTTTTGATGTTGTCGTTCAACTGGAACAAAGGGCCCCAGTTGCAGTAAAATATACTAGGAAACAGAGCAAGAGGACTCCTTCTCTTCTTGTCTCAAAGGCCCAATCCCAACCTAAAGGCCCTCATTCAGAATCCAAAAATTCTGATGAGAATATCAAAAGGGATAGCCACATCATTAGAGAGTCATCCTTGGAATCTTCTCTATTAGGATCAGGATCACATCCCGGATCCATAGAAAAACCTACTGAGCCATTCCATTAATTTTCTTCTATGAAATTAAGTGCAGAGGCACCTTGTCAAGATGATATACCTTTTCCAACTACCACTATTTCGAAAGTATTGATTGACTTGGTTGTCAATGCACCTAACCCAAGTTCATCACCCAAGAAGGTTCACTCTGGGAGTGATGATAGAGTGAATGTGGAAAGGGCTGTCACTACTCCTGGTACATCAACTGACTAGGATGACAGTGACAACATCACTAAGACCCTAACCACGGCAACTCACTGGTGAGGATGTTTCCTTTGAAACACTCTTCACTGAGATGAATCCTAGGTGCCAAGAAAACCAGGGTGATGGGGATATAAGGGCTAGGCCTAAGGCCCTATCTGGATCCAAGGATTCCACAACTGTGGATGAGGATAGACTGAAACTTCATAACATGGAATTGACGACCAGGGTGGAAATGCTAGAGGCCGAAGTGTCAAAACTACGGCACCAAGTCTCTATGCATGAAGCCCATCAATGCCCTCCAGTGACTACTCCCTCCCTTGTCTCAGTGGGCACTCAAACTGACCAACCTCTGTGCACCGATGCAACCAAAAAGGGGGAGATAGCTGCTGTGGAAGTTGATGCTGACAGCCTCGACGAATGGATACAAGAGCAGGCTGCATTTCAAAGTTCTCTATTCAAACCTACCTTTATTCAAGTTCATGACTTGCCAGACTCAGTAGATGAAAAGGAAGAAATCACTGAGGATTGGAAGTTGGTTGTCCAAGCTATTGATGAGGTCTTAAAGAATGAAAATCAAAATGAAGACACACGTCCGTCAGTCAGCATACTTCCTGAATTGTCACACTGTGTGCAAATAAGTTAGAATTTGACTTAATCAGGAGCAGTATTTTAACAGAAGAAGAAGTTGTATGTTGGAGAAGATTTCTGTACAACAAAGCCGTCAGGGACGTGGAAGTGCTAGGATGGTCGAGCACTGGGTCTTCTGGCTTCACATTCTTCCTGAGTAATGGACCAACTCTCTCAATCAACATCAATGAGATCCTACTCCTAAATTCAGACTTCCTTCACCAGGTCTTCAAGCTCAAAACACACATCTGCAATGTAAATTCCTTAGAGAGTCAAGCAATGATAAAAACCATCAAAGCTCAGCTTGAAAAGGAAGGACGACTTGCAATAGATGCCTCCGACTCTGACTCAGACATATCCTTCCTTTCCATACCAACAGTCAGACTAAACACAGAAGAAGAATCCAAAAGAAGAGAAAAGGAAAAGGTGAAGGAAGGGTGGAAAGAAGTGATAGGTCTTGAATGGGAAGAATATGAAGAAAATGTCCTTCCCTTGTCCATTCCACAAAATGCCAATGAAGCTGAAGCTGAGATCCCAACATCATCTCTTACATCTGCTGTTGAGGTCAATGAAGTTGAAGCAGAGGCATCTAGCAAAGACAAGGGGAAGAGACCTATGACAAAAGAAGATGCAGAAAGGTTATTGAAAGGGAAGAAAGAAAGGAAGGAAAGAAGAAGAAGAGGAAACAGTTGAATTAAGAAAAGCTCAAGAAAGAAAAATGACCATTTTCTTCAGAGAACAACAGATCCAACTGTACGCTAAGCAGCTGGATGATCTGAAAATGAAGATTCCTGCAGCTTTCCAAATAGAAAAAGATGAAGCTCTAGCTCTTCAGCTGTAGGAACAATTCAATAAAGAAGAAGAAAGAGAGAAGAAGAAAAAGGAAGAGGCTAAGTTCAGAATAACTGATTCTGAACTAGCCAAAGAAATGAGAGAGGAGTGGATAGAGGCTCTGATTTCTCAAGGTGAGGATGCAGACTACCTTGAGAAACTATCAAATAAAGAAATCTACAGAGCCTTCATGGGTCAGCAAGGTCAATTGGGAAATAAGAAAAGGGCTGAAGAAGAAGAAAAAGCCAAACAGAAATCCAAGAAGACCATTGCCTTTAACAGAAGAACCCATGAATCAAGGAAGGTCACGATTTACTTCCTAAAGGCTAGAGGAGAGAGTGGAAAAAGGCTGGGTCCCATGAGCTTCATGAACCTGCAAGCCCTGTACGTTAAAGTTAAGAAGGAAGAGGAAGAAAGAGTGGGGAAGAATGGCTCAAAGAAGAGGGTAATCAATCAAGAAGAAGAAAGGAAACCAAAGAAACCCAAGCCTTCTCACTTATCCACCACTTCCTCTATCCAAAAACCTTCCTCTCTCCTTCCTAGACCTCCCTCCTCTCCACCCACAAAGCCCAAATCCTCCCACCCAGCTTCTACTCATCAACAACCACCCAAAAAGAACAGCAAACCTACTACCAAACCAGAAGACTCAAGAGAAATCGTCAACTGGTTCTACAACACTCAAGATCAACTGTTTGAAGTCTTTAGGGAATGAACAGAAGAAAGAAGATCAATCTATACAACTGTTGATGAAGTATTGCAGCTTCCAGATTCAGATCTAAGAAGAATGATGGAGCTGGGTGAAGCTAATGAGCCTGAGAATGAAGGTGGGAGAAATCTGTTGCTGGTGATCAAACATCATTTCAGCCCTAGCAAAGATGAAATTATTGATGCCAAACCTCTCCAATCCCACTCTCCATTCATCAGTTGGTCCTATAATGCTGAAAAGGATGAGTTCACATTGACAGATGTTAAAGGACAGAAGATGAGGTGTTCAAGCAAGACTATCTTCAAAATGCCAAGCAAAGACATCAAGACTCTATCTGAGCTTCCTCTTAACAATCCTAGCAAGGACCAGAGAGGCTATGAAGTTGCAAGAATAGTCAGCAACATGGAAAAACTTCAGCAGCAAAAGAAGTAAAAAAGTTTTGGTATCATCAGTCTAGGGGGAGTTTGTAGAAATAAAGACTGATGGCTATAAAATTCTCTAAGTACAAATGTTGCGTACCTCACAGTTTGGCTGCTGACCAACAAGCTGCTGCGGATAGCCTTATCTGCTGAAGACCAGAATTGCTGCGGATAGGCTTCTCAGCAGCATCAACACTTGATGCTGCTGATAGGCAAATCATCAGCAGCTTTGGATGGTTGCATCTTGCTGCTGATCTCTAACTTTGCGGCTGATAGCCATTCCCACTGAAGATCAAATGTTGCAGCTGACTAGCTTCGATAAACCAACCATTACCACTGACAACTTTCTGCTGCAACACTGACACACTCCACGCAGAAAGAATGTCACTGGTGCAGACAATAAAGAACCACAACGCTCTTCTCCAAGCATGCAAGAAATGATGCCTAAGAAGACGTTTGAGTAAAGTTAACTAGTATAGTTGTTATTGTCGTTAGATGTAGAATAGCTTCAATACAAGATCAACGGCTTGTGTTAGATCTGATCCTTAGAATCAAGGGTCTGTCTTGATTTTAAGTTACTATATAAGTAGCACTTCTAGTCATTATAAGTGTGCTTTTTTACTTAAGAGTTTTCCCTATAATCTTGTAAACCGTGAAGCTTAATACAAATTGCTTTTATTAGTATTCTTATTGTTTACTTGTTTACATTGCTTAGTTGTGATTGTTTCCGCCAATCTCAACTAGAATAGAATCATCTTGTATTCACCGATCCTAAAAATTTCAAAACCCTAAACACATGACTTAAAAAGAGGCCAAAACCCAAAAAAATCGAAACTAGCCCGGCACCCGGCACACATTGCGCCAATTTCAGCACAATTTGCGCCACTATTCACTCAATACACCAAAACTTCCTGATTTGCGCCATAGAATGCACTAAAATGACTTCTAATCTTCTTTTTCACCTTCGTCTCTCCGAGAAACTCAGGTTTCATATATTATGGCCCCGTGATTAAATTTCTAACCCGAGATATCCCAATGTCAAGTTTTGCACTATAGAACTTCCTGATTGGTCTCCATCTTTGCATAGTTTCACATCGGATGCTTCTACTTTCTCCCTAGTGCTTCCAAAACACTTACTTCGCATCCAAACACCTATAAATCATAAACACATGCAAAGTAAATGCGTTCCATACCAAAACACACATAAAAACATATAATTAAGCATCACAAACACCATACAAACACCCACTGATCAAGGACATAAGTACATTTGGAATACATAAAATATTAGTGTGTGTCTTGGTCTCCCAAGCACCACCATTCGGCCAAAGTTCCTTCTTTTGGTGAGCAAGAATTTATTTTAGTTCCTTTATATTTAAAAGTCTATCATGTTGGACAGAGATAAAAGGTACGTTTTGTTTTTTTAATACAAATGGCTACTTTATGAGATTTTCTACTCAGGATTATCTCCTTATCTAGCTAGCTTTTTTGGCAGCCATACGGTGGTACAAGAGTGTGGAGTTATTAGAGGTATCGGTGGTATAAGACTTCCCTGATGCCTTTCCTGACGATCTGACGGGAGTGCCACCAGAGCAGGAGATTGGGTTCCAGATCGATTTACTACCAGGAGCTCAGTCAGTCGCTAAAGCGCCATATCATTTAGCACCGACGAAAATGAAGGAACTGATGGAGAAAGTTTAGGATTTGCTGGACAAGGGGTTTATAAGACCAAGCATCTCGCCTTGGGGTGCACCGGTCTTGTTAGTTAAGAAGAAGGACGGTAGCATGCGGATGTGCATAGACTATCGCGAGCTGAATAAGTTGACGATTAAAAACAAGTACCCTTTACCGTGTATCGATGACTTATTTGATTAACTGCAAGGTCCGAAGTGGTTCTCGCGCATAGACTTGAGATCGGGATATCACCAGCTGAGATTTAGAGAAGAGGACATTCCAAAGACTGCGTTTCGGATGCTTTACGGGCATTATGAATTTTTAGTGATGTCGTTAGGATTGACGAATGCTCCGGTAGCATTTATAGACTTGATAAACCGTGTATGTCGACCAATGTGATCGATCGGTGATTGTATTCATTGACGACATACTAATCTATTCTAGAGCGAGGAGGAGCATTTGCGAGAAGTGTTGGAGACATTGAGACGAGAGAAGATTTATGTAAAATTCTCTAAATATGCATTTTGGTTGAGAGAGGTACAATTCTTATGGCACGTTATCAATCAAGAAGGGATTATGGTGGATCCTACCAAGATTGAAGCAGTAGGGAAGCGGAGCGCGCCTAAAACTCCGACCGAGGTTTGGCGGGTTACTACAAGAAGTTGATTAAGGACTTCTCTATGCTAGCAACCCCTTTAACTCGGTTAACACGCAAAGGGATGAAATTTGCATGGGGAGTGGAACAAGAGAGTGCATTTCAGGAGTTGAAGAAAAGATTGACGAAAGAGCAAGTGTTAAAATCGCAAGAAGGAACGGATGACCTAGTGGTGTATTCGGACGCTTCATATATGGGCTTAGATTGCGTGTTTATGCAACGAGGGAAGGTAATCGCTTATGCTTCGAGACAATTGAAAACTCATGAGTCGAATTACCCTACTCGTGACTTAGAATTGGCGGTAGTGGTGTTTGCACTAAAGATTTAGAGACATTATCTGTATGGAATCAAGTGCATGATCTACACCGACCACAAGAGTGTGAAATACTTCTTCGAGCAGAAGGAATTAAACATGAGGCATCAAAGGTGTCTTGAGTTGGTAAAGCGAATGTAGTTAATGATGCATTAACTCGTAAGGAGGAGCATGCATCGATTAGAATCAAAGCGTGTCAATTGATTATAACAACATATTTTCTAACGTTGTTAAATGATGCGTAGACTGAAGCACTGCGTGATGAGAAGTTGAAGGAGGAGCGGATTTTTGGTCAACATGAGTTATTAACCGAAAACAATCAAGGTGTGTGGGTACAGGGAGACCATATGTGGATACCGAAATTCGGAGGGTTTAGAGAAAATGTGCTTGACGAGGCTCGTAAGTCAAAATATTCGATTCATCCCGGAATGATGAAGATGTATCAGGATATGAAGGGGAACTACTGGTAGCCAGGAATGAAGTACGATGTAGGTCAAAGCTGGGCATCAGAAACCGTACGGCAAGATTCAGTCATTAGAAATCCCAAAGTGGAAATGGGAGCATATGACAATGGATTTCATTACCAAGTTGCCCAAGACGATGAAAAGGCACGACACGATTTAGGTAGTGGTTGGTCGTTTAACTAAGAGCGCCCATTTTCTACCTATTCGGGAGCCCTTCTTGTCTGAAAGGTTATTAGAAGTATTTGTGAACGAGATTGTTGATAGGCATGGGGTGCTGATTTTGATTGTATCGTATCGAGATACGAGGTTTACGTCCAAGTTTGGAAGATATTTAATGAAACTACAGGGACGAGATTGCATATAAGTACGGCGTATGATGCGTGCGGTTTGATATAGTAAAAATATAATTAATATATTTTTGAGATGGTTTCACGAGATCAGGTTTTAAATTTATAAAATGTTAATTACTTTAACTTAGAACAAACACAATAGGCAAGTGTACCTATCGCAGCGTAATATAGTTTAGGTAAGAACCAAGTATCGAACCAATGGACACGGTCGAGTTCCAATACTCAACTTTTGTTATCGTTGAGCCGGATTAATTAGTGAGTGAGTTTTGTATGCTTGTGAAGCAGGTAAGCAAATGGCAGAAAAGTAAATGACGGTAAAGTAAATAATAGAAAAGTAAAAACGTGTGTGATGTGTGTAACAGAAATGTAACGAACAGAATAGTAAATAGCAGAAAAGTAAATATCTCAGAAATGATCAGATCACGAAGAGTATTGCTTTGGACTTCGAATCCGCTTTCTACGTGATAATGTTAAGTTGAGTAATCCAGTGATTTGACTACTACAAACTTGTGACCCGGGTCACCGCTAGATCCTCGTCCTCACGACATTTGATTCACGGATTATAATATTTAAATTAAAATATTAGTGCCTCCCGCTAGGGACAACAGTTACCCTCAACCATTCGAATGGTCATCTCTAGGTTGGTTTAAGACATCGAACTTAAATGCTTTATATTAAAGTTAAATAGGTGATTGAATTTTGCTCACCGGGAGGCGATGTAACAATGGGACCGAGTATAAAGATGTACCGTTCCCAACATGAGTTCACCGATTCTTGGTTGCATAATAAGTTCGTATAAAGACATACGACCTTAGAAGTGTAGACCAAGCCTTGGTTTATCAATCTCAGCTTGTATAAAGACGTACAAACTTCCTTTGAAGTTTGATTAAAAAGGTTTTATGATCTTACTCTTTAAAATCAAGACACTCACAAATAAAGAGAAAAATTTAGACAATAATAAAAGTCCACCAAATAGTAGTTTTAAGAGTGAATAATTAAAAACATAAACATACCACTAGATTAATATGTCAAACATTAACATAAACCAAACTTCATCTTCACCCTAGCAATACAAAGAGTTTAGCCACGAATGGCCATACTAACTAGCGTAACGCTGAGTTTCGTAGGCTCCCCTATTGCTGACAAAGAGGAGGAGCCTCTCTACTCTCTACTCTAACTATGAATTTCTCAATTTTGGATAGCTTCTTTATGTATGGAAAGGTGTGTCTAATAAAGAACTCAAGCCATCTATTTATAGGCCTCGAAATGAGCAATGCACGGCCGTGCATTGGATTGCATAGGCGTGCAAACACCTCGGGAATCAAACATGGTATAAGTGATAGTGTACTAGAGCCTTGGGGAGCAAGTAGGGCATTGCATGACCGTGCATCCCTTGTTTTCTTCCCAGATTTGTCTTTTAGCTGCTAGTTTGACTTGTGTTAACCAATTTTGACTTCTCGGGGGTCAAAGCTCGGGAATGATCTTCCAAAAGGCTTGATTTCTTGGTGTTTTAGATAGGATTTAGCTTGATTTATATTTTCAACACCGAATAACCTGCAATTACAAAATATAAGCGTTTTATGTATCAATTGCAAGGTTATTGTTCAATTAGTACCATAATATGGGGATTATTATGAATGCAAAACATGTGTAAGTGATGGCATATCAGCGTATCATCCTTAGACTGACGGATAGTCTGAGCGAACGATACAAACGTTGGAAGACATGCTTCGTGTATGTGTTATCGATTTTGGTGGTGCATGGGATAGTCACCTACCATTGGCGGAGTTTTCATATAAAAATAGTTATCACATAACTATTGGGATGCTGCCCTTCGAAATGTTGTATGTGAGGAAGTGTAGGACCCCGATTTGTTGGGGTGAATTGTGCAGAAAGAACTATGGAGCCTAGAAGTGGTGAAAGAAACTTCAGAGAAGTTTGAGATGGTGAAATTGAGAATGAAAGTCACTCAAGACCGGCAGAAGTCGTATACCGACAAAAGACAGTGACCTATAGAGCTTAACGTATGGGATTTTGTTATGTTGAAAGTGTCACCCTCGAAGGGCATTATTCGATTCCAGAAGCGAGGGAAACATAATATGCGGTATATCGGACCTTTTAAGATCGAGGAGCGTGTAGGTAGTGTCGCCTACTGATTGTTGTTGCTAGAGGAACTGGCTGGGATACACCCGACATTTCATGTGTCCCATTTAAGAAATTGTTTGGTGGTCGCTACGGAACACGTGCCGTTGATTGACATCGTGGTCGATGATAAACTAAAATATGTGGAAGAACCAATTGCTATACTGGACAGAAAGTAAAAGAGACTGAGGAGGAAAGTGATTCCTATTGTGAAAGTGCAATGGAAGCACCGTAACAAATCTGAGGCTACTTGGGAACCGAAGGCAGAAATGCGTGAACGTTATCCGCATTTATTTTCGAATGACGTAGGTTTCGAGGACGAAACCTCTTTTAGGAGGGAAGACTTGTAACATTCTGGTTTTTCGTATAAAAAACGGAGTTTGTATATATGTATTTAAATATAGAGGATTAACTGGTATTTAACAAGATTCTAGCGGCCTTTGTTTTAAAAATTCCAAAAGAGGCCAAGCACGAGGGACCGGTTGCGTGCATGGGAAAAACCCGGCTCGAGGGAGGGACACCCTAAAGGGTGCGACGCAAATGGGGAATTCGATCGGTTTCGATGTACATAAACAACCCGGCTCGAGGGAGGGACACACTCGATTAGTCGTGATATGTGTTTTCTAATTCTAGGGTTTCAAAAAAGTCGATCTTCGAGGGAGACGAGGTGATTCGGGAATTCGATCGGCACGAGTTCTCCGATTTAGAGGTGGAATCGCTATATCTCTTCCTTTTAATTGTTTGTTTATCATTTGGAGCATGTGATATGCAAGTAAGGTGGTGGCCGAGTGTAACATCCCGAGTTTTAGGACACAGATTAGTTAGTGAGAATTAAAAACATCACAAGAATAAGGGGAGCGGGCTTGGGCTTGGGAGTTATGGGCCGAAAAGAGAAAAGGTTTTGGAGGCGAACTTACTCAAGTTCGCCAGGCCATGCAAATTGCAAACTTGTTAAGTTCTCCCAACAAGTTCGCCAAGCCTAAGGGAGCCGAACTTACCCTAAGTTCGCCTGGTCAGAAGTGGTGAAACCATTTAGTGTCAGGTTAAGTCTGATATGTGTCGAATTGTTATGATTGTTCAGATTGTGAGAGATCGAGTAGACCATTCCAGCTAAGATACCAGGTGAGTTATAATCCCCTTTTTGCCTGCTTTAGGGGTGGTGTGCATACTTAGTGTAATGTGTTTATTACATATTATATATTAATAAACGAAGTGAAAGCTATGTTTTAGTGAAAAGTAAAAAGGAGGCAAATGTACGCTTTGAGTAAAGTATAGCTATATTATTGGCAAGTGTTTATTATATTTTCATATACATAAACAAAGGCATAATGTAAGTGCTAGTATGTTTTTCAGTAAAGCAAGATATATCTTATGGCAAGCGTTTATTATATTTTAATATACATAAACAAAGACATGATATATGTGTTAAGCTATGTTTCAGTAAAGCAAAGGTATTTTATGGCAAGCGTTTATTATAACCTTATATACATAAACAAATGCATATTATATGTAAATTTTTGATCAAGATAAGTAAAGTTATGTAAAGAAAGCAAAGAAAATTCCTACGGGAATGTGTACGAGCTGTAACGGTCCTTGGGACAGATGTTACTTGTACAAGATGTCAGATATGGGTTAAGCCCATTAGTAAGAACCTTTGGCTTCGCTAACGGTTGTACAAATGGGATGAGTGACGGCGGTTGCTCGAGAGAACCACGCAACTCCCCTTAGCGTAAAACGGTATTGTCAGTTCATGGTGCTAGCCATGGGGGCATTGACCAGGTACTCGTCGGTTCATGGTCGTTGACCATGGGGGCGGTACAGTAGTGACAAGGGAATTGACGGTTAATTAGTAGTGTCGGTTCATGGCCGTTGGCCATGGTGGCATTAACTAGGTACTTGACGGTTCATGGACATGAGCCATGAGGACAGTACAATGTAAAGGAATTGACGGTTCTATCATATATATTTTTAATTGATTTTGAAAAGTAAAGTATGACATGTTTTGTCTTAATGACAGTATGTATGTATGTATGTATGTATGTATTAGTAAATCTTTTATATAATTGATTTAAAGTAAACGTTAGAACTCACTCAGCGTTGCTGATTTTTAGTATGCATATCAATTAAGTGTAGGTAGCTATGGATGGATGTGGATGCTTGGGCTTGGCGCGGAGAGTTACCCAAAGATCAGCGTCTAGCATCCCCTTTATGTTTCTTTTGATTATGTTGTTTAAAGACAAGTTTTAGTTTGTTACTCGCAAGTTGTATTAGTCATGTTATGTTTTCGCTGCGTATGCTAAAGTTTTAAATCGTTTACGCTGGGTTGATGAATGTTTCATGTTTATGAGCTATGTGTTGATGTGTAAATCCAATAAGTGAGGCCTCCCGGGTTTGGAGCCTTACACCGACACCCATAGGGAGGCCGACAGGGGTCGTGTGACCGAAAGAAGATAGATGTATGCTTATGTGCTATGTTAAGTCTAGTGAACGATGATAAGAGAAGGATGAAAATAAAGAATATTAATCGAGTTATTTAAACCTGCTCATATGATGATAAAAGAAGTTTTACATAAATAAATTATATAGTTCTATTCTTATGCATGCGTATGAATATGTATGAGCTTGCGAATTGAATGAAAGAGTTTATGCACGAAGTCAATCGCCATGTACGGTATTATGGCTTAACGATAAAATATGAATGAGTACATTTTTAGGAACGTGTATACGTATGCCTATTAACTTATGTTTTCAAAGTACTAATCTTACGTATGAGTTGATGAATGATGTATGAAGTATGATTACATGTTATTTGATGAACTAACTAGTTATACACTTGGCGGGTCACCTTGATGGAATTCCCTTATAGGTGGATGTATGATCTAGGGATTCATATATTGAGGAAGTCCTTTTAGAGACACGTTGGGTGGATATATTTGACCTAGTGAAGGCAAGTAAGTCTTACTTATAACATTAGGTAGATTCTTGACCGAATGGCACTTTGGGTAGATGTATGACCCAATGTAGGCAAGTAAGCCATGTTTATAACATTAGGTAGATGCATGACCTAATGGTACTTCGGGTAGATGTATGACCCGATGTAAGCAAATGATGAAGAGTCCTTTAGCAGCTCTATGACTTAGTGTTTGGACTGTTCTTGGCGAAGATAGACCACTAACACCTTGTGCATTGAGTATGTTATGCAGATGAAATGATTGATGATGTTTTTATGTTCTAGAAAGACTTATGTTTTACAAGAATCTTTTAAATTAAACCTGAACTCACCCAGCCTAGCTGACTTTTGCATGTATATTAGATTGAGTGCAGGTTTGGATGATCGCTTGGACCTCTTGGCATCCCGATGAAGCTACCCGTATCTGAAGACTGGCATTTCCATTTATTTGATGTTTCTTTATTCATATTAGAGTTAGATGTTTTGGGTTTTATCCTGTATGAATTGGGATATTATAAACCTTTTTCCGTTGCGATGTTCTAATTTGTTCATTTGATGTCTATCTTGAACATGTATGCTTGATGTTTGCCAACTATAAGGATTCCCGGGTTTAGGGCCTTAGATGTGGGATATATCCCAACAAACACGAGCACTTTTGCTCATGCATTAAGTATACTAAGGTAAGCATACAATCCATTTATATAACTCATCCTTTCTTTCATTTACTATTCTCCACTGATGTGGGATAAGTACACATGTTATGTGCTTTGTGTTACTATACGGGCCAATGGGCCGATTAAGTAACAAGAATAAGTTAACTGAAAGTCAGATGAGTGTTTTCCTTTACAATTTTTCTTAACCAAGCGATGTGGGATAAAAAATAATAGGTTTATTAACTTTCTTAGAGTTCAAACTCGGTCAACCTTGTTCAACTCGGCCTACTTGGCGAACCAGTCTTGTAGCTTTGTCCACCAATTGTTGAAAAAAAAGCAAAACTTTGCATTACAATACGAGTCCATGATTTGATTAAGCAACGAAAACAAGTTAACTGAAAGTCTGATGGGTATTCTATTTTTATAACCACATTTCTCTTGCAAATTTTCTTAACCAGACGATATGGGATACTATGAACTTTTTTAGAGGGACAAAACTGTAATTTACGAGATGGGCTATGCATCAACATTTGTACCAAATACAATAACTTTTTTTCTAGTGTCTTAAAATTTTTATGAAATTACAATTTTGCCCACTCTATATACGTTATATCGTATAATACAGATTATGTTGATAAAATCTTCAAATATGTGAACATACATTCCTTATCAAGATCTTATTAAGCTTTTTGTGTGTGTTTAAAGCATAGGCCTAGATAAAGCCCCTAGGCAAGCGCCTCCGTCGCCTTTAATACATAAATCATATGGTCCGGCAATATTGAACTCATGAAAGTAATTAGTTATAAAAGAGATGAATTGTATTTTAAATATCCAATCCTACACGTTTTAATGTATCATTGTACACAATTTTATTCCATGTATTTACCATGTGTACAATAGTAAATTAGTATTATATAATTTAATTTCAGTGGTTGCATTTGCAAACAAAGTCAAATATATATAACACCATAGTATGCAAGGGCCAAATGTGTAAATATCAAAGTCTTGAACAATTATTAGGTTATCTACGATTGTGTCGTTTACAAGAACAACGCGTCGGTTGAATTGGGATATATACGCATCGACTTTGTAATTCAAAACAACAATTCATATCAAGAACGCATATTATTGTTTCTTCAATTCTCAATCCAATATCATATACCAACCTGTGATTTACGTTTATGTTTACCAACATTATTAATGGAATCGATAACATGTATCACAAGTTCAAGAACCACTAGCAACGAGGACTCACCAAAACAAATAGAGAGGACTTCCTATGAATTGTAATCCCAAATTCCTCACTCATGTCCAAATCCTCATTTTCTATTCCCTTTGGAAACACCATATCAAACTTGTAAACTATATTTGCTAATGCAAGCTCCATAACAGGTACACTAAATTGAATACCTGGGCATGATCTTCGGCCAGCACCGAATGGAATCCAATCAAACTGCAACCCTTGATAGTTAACAGAATTATTCAAGAACCTCTCTGGCCTAAACTCATTTGATTTTTTTCCCACAAGGCAGGATCTCTTCCAATTGCCCAAGCATTGATAATCACTTGTGTCCCAGCTGCAATATCATATCCCATTAGTTTTACATCTTGCGTTGATTTTCGAGGAAGAAGTGGGAATGGAGGATGCAATCGCTAAGACTCTTTTATGACAGCTTTAAGATAGTGCATTCTATCCAAATCCTCCTCGGCAATCATGGATCTTCCTTATGCTATTTCTATTGCTTGTTGTTGGAGCTTTTTCATAACTCTTGAGTTTCTTATTAGCTCACTCATTTTCCACTCTAGAGTTGTTTGCGTAGTTTCAGTTCCGGCTGCAAACGCCTCCTATAAGGAACATAATCAATAATGGTTTTAAGTTTATTGATATTTGCATGTATTACATTACAACAAACCAACTATAATTTTCAAGATTACCATTGGTTCTAGAACCAATGCATATTATGAAATTTCAATATGAAAGCTTAAATCAGTACCTTCTGAAAATTACCAAATTGTTGCTTCAATAACCACTCAAGACATTTTGGACCCAAGTAAATTATTTCTTGTAAAATAATGGGCGTGTCCTTGTGATTTCTCGAAGAATAAACATCATATAAGTATACTATGGTTTTTTAAGTAAATCTACATGTGAATAATAGAAGATGAAGAAACCCATAGGAGCGTACTTCGGTAAATTTGTTGCCCACTCCACTGAATTGCTAGAAGTGCTAAACCGTCGAGTAATACAAAAAGTTCCAAACCCAATTACTTTTTTGAGTTTGTGTTTGTTCGGTTTTTTAATTTACAGAAGTTGGGTTGGTGTAGTTTGGTGCGCGGGGTCTAAGGTATACCTAAATCAAGAGCTTTAGGCGCCATTGATCTATAATAACCCATCAACTTTTATGTTTCTAGTGAGGAGCACAAAATAATGAACATTTAGTTATGGTTCGACTCCGCTATCTCCATGAGCGGACTGATAATCCGCTTGTCACAGAAGCGGATCCGCTTGTCACAGAAGCGGATCTACTTGTCCTTTACTGAGAAGCGTTATCTCCACGAGCAGACTCCCCTATTTCCAAAACGATCCCATGCAAACATCAGAAACCATTTGGTTTTCTTCAAATACACCATTTCTCGGAAAAATTCTCATGCTCCTATTGTTTCTAGGGATGGTTATAACTACTATGTGGTGTTTGTGGATGATTATTCATGGTTTACTTGGTTCTACCCGTTAAAAACAAAACCTACCTTTTATTATGTTTTAACCGCTTTCATGAAGTTTGTACATAGTAATTCTCACGAAAGATTAAAGTCTTTCAGATTATTGGCGGTACGGAGTTCATTAATCATACCGTAAGAAAAATCTTTGAGGATAATGTTAATTTTCATCGCATTTCGTGTCCATTCAGTCCTTCGCAAAATAGACGCGCCGAACGCAAACATCGCCACATCGTTGAGACAGGTTTGACTATGATGTTTATTGCACATGTCCCGGTATCTTTTTTAGTGGATGCATTTAGTTCGCCCACCTATATCATAAACCGTTTGCCAAATAAACTATTGGATAAGAAAATAAGCATTTGAGCTTTTGTTTTCGACGACACCGAACTACAACAATTTCCAAACCTATGGTTTTACCGTGTGTTTTTATTGTGTGTTATTATTTGAGTGATTATTCCGAACCTACAACAAGTGATCCCTTATTTGCGTGATTATTCGGCTCAGAAGCATGCCCCACATAGTTTACTGTGTCTTTTTATTGGGTATATATCGCAATATAAGGTTTACCGTTGTTTGGATCCGGTGACATCCCGTATCTATATTACTTGCCATGCTCGTTTTAATCAAAATTCATTTCCATTTTCGGGTAACATCTCCAATGATGATCCATCTAAACCGGTGGCAACCTCCTTTTTGGAAGATGCAGGAGTTTTTTCTACATCTCCTTCACCTCATGGTACTTCTCTTGCTAAAGGAAATGATCCATGCGGGTCTCGTAATCCTCTAACACCTTCCATGGACCCTTGTTCCTCTTGTCAATTTGGGTCAGCCCACTCTACATAGCAAAAGCCCATTCCTACAGATCTGGACCAGCCCAATGCTACTGATACTTCTAGCCCAGCCTCTTCATCGTCTGGGTCAGACTCAAGCCAACATTCAGCAGCATCAGGTTCGGCTTCCTCAGCCGAATCTGGGCCAACACTTACCGGTCCAAAATTCATTTTGGAACTGGAGCCACAATCGGCCCAATCTTTTGTTGTCATTTCTGGCTCAGCCAACCTGTGCATATTCCATCTTTAGGAACTAGTTCTGCTTCTATTCATCCGATGCAAATGCGTCGCCACACCTCTTGCCCCGCATGAGACTTTTATCACCTCTGGTCCTCTATTCGATGATCACACGTTATATTGTTCTCTCGTTGGTGCTCTTCAGTACTTGACCATTACTAGACCGGATATCTCCCATGCAATAAATCAAGTAAGTCAGTTTCTTCAAGCTCCCATGGTTGCATATTTTCAATGTGTTAAGTGGATTCTTCGGTATATTAAAGGTACTCTTTCGTTCGGTCTTAAGTTCACCAAACCGTCCAAGACTTTCATCTTAGATTATTCTGATGCAGATTGGGCAAGATGCATTGAGACATGTCCATCTACCTACGGTTATTCAATTTTTCTTGGAGGCAATCTTGTTTCTTGGAGTGCTAAGAAGCAACCCACCGTGTCTCGATCTAGCTTTGAATCTAAGTATCCGGCGATGTCAAATACAACTGCAAAGATAGTTTGGATCACCCATTTGTTATGTAAGCTACATGCTTTACCTCCTGATCGACTGGCCTTACTATGTGATAATCGTAGTGCCCTTTTTCTATCACAGAATCCGGTATCACACAAACGGGCAAAGCATATTAACTTAGACTATCACTTTATTCAGTATCTTGTTTCCTCTGGGAAGCTATACACCACGTTTGTTTCTACCAAGCTTTAAGTGGTGGACATCTTCACCAAGAGTCTTTCGCGTGCTTAGTTTGAAAATTTTCAGGCCATGTTACGTCTCAGTCCACCACCACCGTTTCACTTGAGGGGGATATTAGAAATAATATCGTACACTAATATGTATATTCCATTATTGTAATTGTTTATATGTTGGTGTATCTCTTTGTAATATTTCTCTTATATAAATATATCAAGATCACCCTAATTAGGGTTGCTTTTCCTCAATGTTTTCACAACCGGACCAGACTGGACCGGTGCCACCGGCGGTCTGATCACGCATAATAGAGTCGTTCTTCAAAAATCCGACGAACCGGATGACCCGAAACCGCGATCGTACCGGAACCTCGAGAGAAGAAGTGGAAAATCTGTGGCAAACTCAAGCAGTCGCAAATCGATGGCAACTGAAGTGGTCGCAAAGCAGTCGCAAAAGAAGGCGGTCGCAACATTTGCGATGGTTTTTATCGTCGCAAAAGGTAGTAGCAGTCGCAACTCGGTAGCAACAGGGCAATTGCGACGTGCATTTTTCCCACCACATTTTCAGTCGCAAAACGGTCGCAATAGGACAATTGCGACTGTTTTGCGACCGAAAATGCGGTCACAGATGCCCGGTTTTCTAGTAGTGAGAATAGGAGTAGAGGGAACCAAAGTCATAGAAAAGAAGAAGCTTTGATCTGTGAAGATGACGGATCTAGGCAGCAAAATGAAAAAAATAGATCTTAACTTGATTTGGATGATGTGGTGATGAGAGATATAGAATCCAGAATTCGTTCCACCATCGTTTAACCTCCGATTTGGATGACGGCTGCACTTCGAAACCCCAAAAGTTGCAGTGAATTACTTTAGGGAGAAGATGGGTTTGAAAATTGTGCTCCACATGAAATTACTTTAGAGCATCTTTGAGTTTTTGTTTTATCCATTCTTTGTGGGCTTTATGGGTTAATATTTACATTACTTGGTTAAATAATTTATATTTTAACTTAATGGGCTAACATTTTAAGATAATTAAACCATTTAAATGGCCTAATAGGCTAGTATTTAGGATAATTAAATCATTTAAATGGCCTAATAAGTGGAACACGTATTATGTATTTATATTTGTTAGAGTTTAATACTTTCATTAAATTTAATGTATCCGGTCCGACCAATCTGACCAGTAAATCTCTAAAATGTACAGTTCTGAAAACATTGCTTTTTCCCTGCACTTATGCTCTCTATCAGCTCCCGTTTGGATTTCAAATTTATATGAACTGTGTGGTGCTGTGTCATGAGTGAGGTTTCTTCCTTTCGGACTTGTGTTTCGTTTGTTTTCTAGTATTATGTTCTCTAGTTTCCTGCTAATTTTCAATGAATTCATCTATCATTCAAAAAGCACAATAATTTGTTTTCGTGTCTCAGATGACAGTAAATAATGCAAGATTTAAAAGACTTCTTGCATAAATTAGAAACAAGATTTTTTCTATTACAAGAATTTGGGAAACGATGTTTGTCAAAATAAATCATGTAAAGAGTTAACTTTATACAATAACCATATATGAAAGTTAATAATTCAAAAATTCTTGTTTAATTATTTAAGCATCTAGAAATTAGCACCAAGACTTTATAAATGGAAAAAAAAAATATTAGAAGGCGGGCGGAACAACGAGTTTATTTAGCCTGATCCGGTACGTTTTTGTAGGATTTTTTTTATAAAATCTTTCTTTTAAAGCATGGGTTGAACCTTCCGGTTATAATCATTAGAGTAGAGAAGCTTTAAGAGTTCCCTCACAAATAGGTTCCGCCCCTATGGCTATTCATTCGTATTAAGGAAAGATAGAGAAATCATACCAAGATGAGAGCTTTAAGAGAATCTCTCCGTAGGGTAAAATCGTACGTGTTATCCTTTCGTGGATCTAGTAAAATGTCAACGAAGTCTTCTCCTTCATTACTTTTGTCTTCCTCCCCTTCTTTCTTGTTCACATGTTCTTCAATAATTCTTTCAATAAACCCATCAAATTCTTTAGCTACTTTTTCTGCTCTTCCTACTGAACCAGTAACTTGATCTACCCATGATAACCATGGAACATAACTACCAACCGTAAAGACATTAAACGCATCCACAAACGCATTCACTAAATTTGTGTACTTTGTTCCATCAAGTTTCCTTCCGAGGGCAATCCTACTAATTACGTTATTTGTTAGTGAAGTAAACATGGACCTCATTTCAACCGTAGTCCCACAACTCCCTCCGAGCAACCAAATCATTTGACCGATCTCATTTTCTCTCACTTTTTGGTATGACTTAACTCGTTTATTACTTAGAAGCTTGAGCACCAAAATGCCCTTCCACCGCCTCCAGTATTCCCCATAAGGAGCAAACGATATGGCCTTAGAGCCATAGAGCAGTATGCTGGGCATAGTTAAACTAGGTCGACTACAAAATGAGAGATCATGTGTTTTCATGATCTCTTGGGCTGCTTCAGCAGAGGATGCTACAAGTGTGGGGATGCTGCCAAGGTGAAGGAGCATGACTGGACCGTATTTTTGGGACAATATTTGGAGGTTGTGATTAGGGCTTGAGCCAAGTTGGTGGAAGTTTCCGATTATAGGAAGTTTCCGTGGTGATGGTGGTATGGTTTTCCTGTTCTTAGAATCAAATGGAATCCATTTGAAACTGCTCAAAATCACAAAAATGGTGCATAAAAACAAAGAGAGGAGAAGAATTTGTAAGGATGAAAAGATTTCCATGATTTTACTAGCTAGGAAACTTGTTGATTGTGCTCTAATGCCTCATTGAAGCATCTGAATATATAGCGGTGGATCTCAATGATTTTATAATAATTACTCAATTATTAAGGCATAAACTATTAAGATTTTGTCGGTTCGGGCAATGACCCTTTTCTTTCTCTTCCACAGTTAGTCACGAAAAGTAATAGCGAATTATTTCTGATATCAACATTGAACACCCTAAACCCGAGGTTTTATCTGTTGGATTTACACATTAGCATCACATTTCATAAACCGGAAATTTCATTCATGAAGGAGCACAAACAACATTATAATCATAATATGATAAAAACATTTACAGTCAAATTACATAATTCATAACAACCAAGAAGGCCTACAAACAACTTGAAATAATAGGACACCGGTCTTCACGAGAAAAACCTTCACTATCAAGCCTAGGACTAATCTCTAACATCCAGATAGGAACCACTATCAATCTGATATGCATGCTAAAATTCAGATAAACTAAGTGAGTTTTTGTTTAGTTTACAATATTAAACTTTAGCATTTATAAATCGTTCCTTTAACACAAACTTTAAGAGAATACTCTATGAAATTATTACTTTACTTTAAAACGTTGTTCTAAAAAAAACTTTCAAGTTATTTATCAACCTAAAATATATTTTCAAGTTAAAGAAAACCTTGTTTATTTAAAATTTTCGCCAATGGTTTATTTCAACCAATGTTTTGAAACCCGGACCGGACCGGCCGGTCGGACCGGTCGGAGTGGTCGGATCGGTTGAACTGCTTGACTATTTTTTTTTTTTTTTTTTTTTAAGTCTCTTGGCTTCTTATTTCGTAGGTAATTGTTAGTTTAAAATTATTTGAATTGACTTGTTGGTGGTTTTTGAAAGGATTAAAAGCTATTTAGACTGATATATTTTTATAATATTTATGACGTCGTCGGACCGGTTCGACGTCCGGTCCGGTTCTGAAAACATTGATTTCAACTACTGCTTTTTCCACTACCAGGTTATATCATCTTCACCGTCAAGGTTAACCAATGAAAAACAATGGAAAATATATTTTAGTAGTGAACATGCGGTTTTCTTGGAATTTTTGATAAAACCAAAAGTTGTTATTTGTAAAAGTTACGAGCTTCAAAAAAAACTTTAACTGCTTGCACTAAAAGAATCTAACCCTTTGCGACCACATATGTCGTCCCTGTAGAAAAAAAATGTCGCCGCTATAGGTAGTTCCGACGACGTGTTGTAGCAAGTAGCAAATATCGTCGCCACTGCATTGTTGTCAAAAGTAAAAAGTGTTGTCGCAATAGAACATGCGGTTTTCTTGGAATTTTTGATAAAACCAAAAGTTGTTTTTAAAAGTTTGGAACTTCAAAAAAAACTTTAACAGCTTGCACTAAAAGAAACCCTTTGCGACCACATATGTCATCGCTGTAGAAACAAAATGTCGCCGCTATAGGTAGTTCTGACGACGTGTCGTGGCAAATATCGTCGCCACTGCATTGTTGTTAAAAGTAAAAGGTGTTGTCGCAATAGACGTCATCGCTATAGTGTCAGCCTATAGCGACAGCATGTCGTTACAATACGGGTCGGTGAAATTTATTTTCTCAAAAAAAATTAAAATTAAATTTTGATCTATAGCAACAAAATGTCGTCGCAATAGGTCTTTTGTTAATTTTTCCTATAGTGACAAGATGTCGTCGCAATATGTATTTTTATTTTATTTTTAAATTTTACCTATAGTGACAGGATATCGTCGCAATAGGGGTAAAAGAATTTTAAGTTTTTTAGAGTTAATTACATGGATAGTCTCTATGAATTGTGAAAAATAACAAGTATGTGTACTAAGGATTTTAAGTTGCAAGTATGTGTATTATGTTTCGATTTTGTAACGGTATTGGGTAGGGCAAATGCTATAAAAAAACCAACACTTTCTATTTTTTCTCACAAAAATCCCTTAACAATTTTTTACACATAAAAAAGTAATATACCCTCTTTTTTTTCTAACAAAAGTCACTCAACAAATTTTTACACATAAAATTTTAATTTTTTATTTTTATATACCTTTTGGTTTTTCTCACAAAACCTCTCAAAAAAAATTTACTCTAGCGATGGATCGGAAGAAGCAAGGTAAAGGAAATCGATTAAGAAATTCATTCTATGAAGAGATTATTTGTAATCAAATTAAATCCATTTTGTAAAAATACCTAAAAAATCTATGAAAACACATAAGCAATCAAATCGTTTTGCGATGGAATCGCTTGTTTTGCTCTTGTTACTGTCGGTCAATTTCCTTTGTCTTGCTTTTACCGAATTATTTGATATGGTAAATAGTTGTCGATGGACTTTTGTGTGAAAAACAATAAAGTATATTGGTTTTTTATGAGCACAAATTTGTCAATGGACTTTGGTGAGAAAAAAAAGAGAGTATGTTGGTTTTTATGTGCAAAAATTTGTTAAGAGACTTTTGTGAGGAAAAAACATAAAGTATATTGGTTTTTTATGACATTTATCCGCCCTATTGGGTATTATGACTAACGTTTTTTGTTAAATTAAGATAAAATGACCAAAATATTCTTATATAATCAAAGGATCATTTATGTAATTAACTTTATTTCATCAAAGACCATTTGTGCAGTTAACTATATACAGGGTCCTTACTGTAAATTATTAAAGATTAACCCTTTCACTACCCCTCTCCGTCGACAGTCACAAAGGAGGTGAAGGACCTCAGGATGATGAAGCAGTCACAGAGGAGGTGGAGGACTCAGACGAGTGGAAGGAAACCAAGCCATAGTGTCAACCCCTCATCCCTAGTACACAATTTAAGATTTGCAGAGTATGAATTTGAATTTCTGGAATTTTGGGATGTTATAGATGATGGATTTTGATTTCTGGAATTTAGATTTGAAACGATGTCGTTCAGGGTGGAGATACCCGTTCGTATCATCTAATTAACGATTGGTGACGTTTTCATGGTTTCTTTTGGTAGTCGGAAAATTGATCGGAAAATGAGGGGAGGCCGAATATCGTGAAGAATAGAGGGGGAGAGGGGACTTAATCCTATCTGTTTTTTTTAAATAAACTACATATATGGCTCTTAGATTTAAATAATTATTTTAGTACTATACATCATTAGTCCCTCAAATTTTTAAGATATTACAATTTTGTATTAATTTTATCACAAGGGTATTTTGGTTATTTTGGAAAAAATTAACATATTAACTAACGAAAATTAGTCTTAATACCTAATAATGTTACAAAATCGAAACATAATACCAATACTTGCAACTTCAAACCCCTAGTACCCATACTTGTTACTTTTCACAAAACACATAGACTATCCATGTAATTAACTCTTTTTTTTCTAGGTTTTCCCACACAAATACAAATTATCAAAATACAAACGACCACAAATACAAATCACCATAGACATCAAAATATTAAAAATATTAAATTCTAATACAAACCAAACACGGTCTACATAACAAACCAAACACGAAACTGATAAAATAACTATTAGGGGCGAGCTTCGACCTTCTTCTTCTTCTTCTTCTTCTTCTTCCATATACAACAATAAAACAAATAAAGTTAAACAACCTTCTATTTACATTTACATGTACAAATATACCAAATTTCTTAATCAAAATTATCAACATGCATACCAATACCTAATCATCTTCATCATCTTCATTATGTTCTTGTCTCGACGATTCAGGTTATTTGTTAACCATTGCAAGTAGTTGAGTTATCTATTCCTACATTCGTTGATTTATTTCTTCTTGTTGTTGTTGGTTATATTGTTCTTGCCACCGTTATTGCATTTGAGTATATTGTGAGGTGTGTACAAATGAACTAGCACTAATGTTGGGGGATACATTTTTTATTGTTCGGCCAACACCCTGAATATGACTACGCCTTTAACCTAAGTCACGTTTCAGACACTGCACCTCATCGACTGGCTCATCGCTTGCTTCACTTTGCATTTTGGCAAACTCATTTTGAATATTTTCCTTCACTAAACAATACAAATAAACGTGCATTCAATTTTTTACTAAATTTCGACAACATAACTGCTGTAAAATATATAACCAACCAATTTCAATAAATAGTAAATTTCTCAAGTTTGAATAAACCTACAATAATCACAACAATAATAACAATAGTAGCAATAATATACAGCTTTTAATTTATTAAAATGGGTTCGGGCCCTTTTGACCTATTTAAACTCATCACTGGATATACTAACCCATTTAGGTCTATTTAAACTAAAAAGTTGGATATATTGACCCATTTAGGTGTAGTAGAGTGGGTTCGGGTCATTTTGACACATTTAAACTAAAAGTTTGATACATTAACCCATTTAGGTGCACTAAAGTGGGTTCATGTAATTTTGACACATTTAAACTAACAATTGTAAGGCCCCAAACCCAGAATGTCTCACTTGTTGGAGTTACTCATTTGTAACGTAGTAAAAAAACTGGAATAACATAACACTTTGTATCGGAAACATCATTTAATTACATAATCAGTCAAACACAAATAAACATTCAAACATAGTCGTTAAAATAATAAACATAGTGGCGAGATGTTAGTCTTGCGCCGAGTAGCCTTCGTGAATTCTTTCCATCAACCCATTAAGCATCTCTTTTCTCTATCTACTTTCTACCTGAAGTGCATACTAAAAAGTTAGTTAATGTTGGTGAGTTCTAGTTTTCAACTTTCAAGTAAAACATCTTTCATATAAAACATTATATCTTTACATTTAAACATGCATCTTTACAATAAACATTCACATGTACTTTCACATTGAATCATTTATACTTTAATATTGAATCATTCATACTTTAACAATGAATCATTCATACTTTAGCATACTCTCATTCATTCATACTTTATCATTTCATAATCTATTTTCACAATCATTCATTCATACTTTATCATACTCTCATTCATTCATTCATTCACACTTTATCATTTCATACTCTACTTTCACAATCATTCAATCCAACTTTAACATTCATACTCTACTTTCATTCAGCTGCCTACTACCTACTACCTACGGATGATCATACGATTACTTTGACGTCCGTCTGTCACAAAGAAGTTTGTATTAACCGTCCGTCTACTGAAGTAGCCGTATTACTATTATCGTCCGTCTAACGAAATAGCTGTATTAACCGTCCGTCTACCGAAGTAACCGTATTAACTAGAACCGTATTAACTAGCACCACCTATCTACCTAAGTAGTCGTATTAACAATCACCATCCGTCTACCGAAGTAGCTGATGTGGCATAATTTATACATGTTTTGCATGCATAATAATCCCCATATTATGGTACTAATTGATTACTAACCTTGCAATTGATACTTAAAATGTTAATATTTTATAACTGTAGGTTATTCGGTGTCTTAAAGATAAAAAAAAGCTAAAACTAATAAAAAACATTAAGAAATCAAGCTTCTAGAAGAAACATTCCCGAACATTGACCACCAAGAATTCAAAATTGGTCAACACAAGTCAACAAGCAGTAAAAAGCCAAAATAGGGAGAAGCAAGGGGATGCACGGTCGTGCATCCCATTGCACAGCCGTGCAAGGCCTTTCTTGCTCCCCAAGGATCCCAGTACACTACCATTTGTACCCGTTTGATTCCTGAGGTGTTTGCACGACCGTTCAACCCAATGCATGGTCGTGTATTGCTCATTTTGAGGCCTATAAATAGATGGCTTAGGTTCTTCATTCCACACACCTTACCACACCAGAAGATAAAGAGAATAGTTCATTTTCATTAGCTTTAGAGTAGTAGTAGAGACTAGAGAGGCTCCTCTTCTTTGTCTGCAATAGGGGAGCCTACGAAACTCAATGTTACACTAGTTAGTATGGTCATTCGTCGCTAAACTCTTTGTATTGCTAGGGTGAAGATAAAATTTGGTGTATATTAATGTTTGATGTATTAATCTAGTGGTATGTTTATGTCTTTAACTATTCGCTCTTAAAACCACCTTCTAGGGGGCTTTTTATTTTTATTACCTAAATCTGTCTTTACACTTGTGAGTGTTCTTGATTTCAATGCGTAAGACCGTAAAACCTTTTTAATCAAACTTCTTTTAATACTTGTACGTCTTTATACAAGTAAAGATTGATAAGCCAAAGCTTGGTCAGCATTAATAAGGTCGTACGTCTTTATAAGAACTTATTATGAGACCAAGAATTGGTGAACTCATATTGGGAACGGCACGTCTTTATACATGGTTCCATTGCTACACCACCTCCCGGAGAACAAAGTCTAATCACCTTTTTAATAATAATAATAATAATAATTAAGCGTTTAAGTTCGATATCCTAAGCCAACTTAGGGATAACATTCAAAGAGTTGAGGGTAACGTTGTCCCTAGTTGGGAATCATTGCCATTTTATTATTAAAGATTATAATTCATGAACCAAATGTTGTGAGAATGAGGCTCTAGCGGTGTACCGTTTACACGTTTGTATTAGTCATACCACCGGATTAGTCAACTTAACATTATCATACACCAAGCGGATTCGAAGCCCAAAGCAATACTTTTCGGGACCTAATCATTTCCGAGATATTACTTTCCTGTTGTTTAATATTCTGCTATTTACATTTCTGTTACACACTTCACGTACAGTTTTACTTTTCTGTTATTTACTTTACCATCATTTACTTTTCTGCTTAACAAGCACACAAAATCTAATCACTAATTAAATCGGCTATAATCACTAATTAAACTGACTAAACGATAACAAAAATTGAGTATTGGAACTCGACCGTGTCCATTGGTTTGATACTTGGTTCTTACCTAAACAATATTACGCTGCGATAGGTACACATGCCTATTGTGAGTGTTTTAGGTTTGAGTATTTATCATTTTACAAATTTAAAACCTGATCTCGTGAATCCTTAATATAAAAATCTTTTTATAACTTAATCATGACACACATCAAGTTTTTGGCGCCGTTGCCGGGGACACGGTGATTTCAAGAAAAATTCGAGTTAACGGATTAGCCTTTTTAACCATAACATTTATTTTTATGGTTTGTTTTGATTGTTTTTTACAGCAACTTTCATGGATTACAACTACGGGAGTTGTTATGGAGGATACCAATATGACTATGAGTACCACTATTCAGAGGTTTGGTGTTGAGATCTGTGGGGAACTCCACTACACTCAAGATTGTTATCACTATCAAGGGTATTCTACAGATTTTCACCAACCTTACTGGCAATCATATGAGGAAACCACACTGCCCCAAGAAATTCAATATTCAGCTCTAGAAGACTCATGGACCTCGGGAAATCTGTTTCGTCATTTGGAATAAATTAACGTTCAAATCCTAAAGAGCTATCCAACTGAACAACCAGATGATCCATTCAAAATCCAAGAATCGAAAGTTATAGCTTCAACATCTCTAATAGGGTCAAGTGACTCTAAGGAGCAAGAACCTTCCAGCTTCACAAGCATGGATCAGTTGGAAGTGAGTCCGGATGATTCAGAAGAAAGGGTTATTGCAACTTTACAATCACTTCTTGACGTTTCTAAGAGGGTGGAAGCTAAACAATCAAAGCAGTCAGAAGAACGAAGCTCTAATGAAGAATTAGTAGGAATCTTCAATATGGAAGCACAAGAAAGATGTATGGAACAGTCTGGAGTTCCTGTCACTTCAGAGACAACATTATATAAAGAACCAGATTATGAGACCAACATCCAGGAGGAAGTAATCATCAACAAACAAATGACAATGGTGGCACATCTTCCTTCCAACAGTGATAGTTGGCCTGTGACCAAGAATATCAGTGAATCATTCCATGAATCACACATTCTACAACATAGGGCACGTCACTTTGAGGACCACTTCTCATGGAGGAAGCAACGTTCATCCAACAAAAATTACATGACAAAATTAGCATACCGGGGTGACCGTCTCCTTCACTACATTGGTTTCTTGAAGTTTGGTCCAGGCAATTTCAAGTGGTGGTGGTGTGATTTAATTACATTGTTTTCTTTAGGTGCTCATCTATAGAACATTCTAAATTTGGCTGGCTTACAAAAAATTTTAAAATTTCAAATCAGTCCATCCAAACTAAAATTAAAATTAAAAGTAGACTTTGAAAATACATAAATCAATGATTCACCCGTTTTAGCATAAAAAGATTGAACGTATAAAAAATATAGAATTGGGAATAATCTTTGATTTGTGAAATTGGGTCACTTAATGGGGAAATTTGGCTGGACCATTGGGGACAAACCACCTACGGCGTTTGCCACATAATCCGGCACGTAGAAACCTTTCCGTCCCCTGGTCAGGGGTCGTGTAACTCCAAACGTAACTCAAGTTATGACTATTTCAAGTTTGAATTCTTTTTACCCTGTTTTCCCTTGTCTAGTTGGTCCAGGATGGACTCCACTAATTCCTAGATCAGCTTATCATCAGATTGTACGCATGGTTATCAAATGGGTTGGATGAACCTCTCCATATTACAAGCCACCCATTTGTCAGAGTATTCCACCACTTGCACTAAATTAGAAATACACGAAGCACGTACGGGTCCGGCCAACGACCCTTAAATAAACATGGCGCTTCCGGGAGGCAACCCGATGATCATGAATAAATTGAGAAGTTAGTGAATACGGTAGAACACATGGACCTCAGGTTTGGTTTTCCAAGTTTAGGTTTCTCGTACTTCAGCCCCAGGTAAGCCTTCTCGATACTAGGACCTTAGTAGCTTAACTACTACCTTTTATTTTCTGTTTTTTATGTTTTTCTTTGTGTGTTAAGTAGCATAGCATCACCGGGAAGTTTCTCTACTTCTTTGAGAAGTTACACTCCACCTTTACAAGCTGGGTGTTAGAAAACACATCAAATTTATGAGAAGTTCGATAAAGTCTTTGAAGCAAAGTGTTGACAACAACAACAAGTTTGGCCTTAGGTTATACACCGAATTGACCGGGGGAGTACCGGTTTCTTTTCCATTAGAACTTCATGCATTTAAATTCCTACATAGGATTTTATTACATGCATTTTTACATTAAGGGCAATGCACAGTTTTAAGTGTGGGGTGGGGAAATAGAGATTCAGGACAAGCTTGTAACCTCAAAGCAGTAAAACTAAACTCGTGATTTTCTACCAATTTGACTGAAACCTTACTAAAAACCTACTTTTCTTAAAAACCCTAAAAAATTTCTACCCTAAAACCTAAATCTCTTTGAGTTCGCGCTTAATTTAACTCAAAAGAAGACATAGCAAGTAGAAACAAATGGTTACTATGGATAAAAAATCACTAAACCCTATCCCATCCGTTTCCATGTGAGAATAATCTGAGCCTTTCACAAGCATTATTATCATTATTTTTCGCATGCTCTTTCGTTTGGTATATTGAGTGTTTTTTGATCGAATCTTATGCATAATTAGAACTTGTGTGACTTATACATATCAAGACCATAAACTAGTAGCTGTATGAAAATGATTGAGGAACCTAGGACTTTATATATCATCCTTAAACCCAAAATTCTCTAAGTACTGATGGCTACAAAATTCTCTAAGTATAAATGCTGCTGATCTCAGAGTTTGCTACTGACCAACAAAATGTTGCGGACAAACTTATCTGCTGCGGATACTTGTTCTCCTGCTGAAGAACAAATCTGCTGCGGATAGCCTTATCTGCTGAAGACCAAAGTTGTTGCGGATAGGCTTCTCAGCAGCATCAACACTTGATGCTGCTGACAGGTAAATCATCAGCAGCTTTGGATGGTCACATCTTGCTGCTGATCCTCATCTTTGCCGCTGACAGTCGTGTGCCTTGAAGACAAATCGTTACAGCTGACTATCCATGCCAAGCGTCACTGACAACTTTTTGCAAAAGAAACTGACACACTCAAAGCAGAAGGAACCTCAATGGCACAACCAATGACAAGAAACAATGCTCTTCTCCAAGCATGCAAGTAATAATGCACAAAGAAGACGCTGCAATAAAGTTAACTAGTTTTAGACTAAACGTGTAATAGTTAGCTATATACAACAGATCAACGGTCTGTGTTAGATCTGATCCTTAGAATCAAGGGGCTGTCTTGATTCTAAGTGAGTATAAATACTGTGTAAACACTTCATTGTAAGTGTGCTTTTTGATTGAGTTTTCATTGTAATTGTTTATTCGCAAAAGCTTAATACAACAGTGTTCTTATTAGTATTCTTTCTGTTTACTCGATTATACTTTTGTAGTTGCAATTGTTTCCGCCAATTTCAACTAAGAACAGAACCATCTTGTACTTTCACGATCCTACAAGTGGTATCAGAGCTTTGGCTCAGATTAAACAAACTCACACTTGTTTAATCACTTCTGGTTCTATTCTAAACTCTCTCTTTCATCAAGTCACCACAAAAACAAAGATGGCACAGAGCAATGGATTTGAAGACATCGGCAACATCAACCGACCACCAAGATTGGTATCTGGGGAAGACTACGACATGTGGAAGAATCGCATGGAAAGCTTTTTCTGTTATCAGGAGTACGGAATGTGGAAATCCATCAGGGATGGACCCTACACTCCCATGGTGGCCTCTGCTGACTCTGGAGAACCACCATGTAGAGTCATATATGAGATATAAGCTGTTGTCATTTATTTTTTGTTTAAACAAGTTTTAGACTAGTTTACTTTATGTCATTTCATTAAATGTAATTTCAGTTTTATGTAATTTACTGTTTTTATTTCTAAGTCTGGGCCATCGAAACTACTTAGTTTCGATTGAGTCTGTTCAATCGAAACTAGTAGTTTCGATAGATGGTACTTTCGACACTTTTGTATCTACTTGTAAATGGTCAATCGAAACTAGTAGTTTCGATTGAACATAGTTTCGATACTGTCACTACTATAAATAGCCTAGTTTGAGAATGTTTAGGGTGTGAGTAGCGGCTGTAACCCTGAACCTTCTCTTTCACATTTTTCCTGAATTAGTACAATTTGCAGTTGTTTATTCACTGTGTTCTTACACTTTCATACCATTTGCGTGTTGATTCAAACTGTGGTTAGCCTGTTATCTTCACCAACACTGTTTCTATTATCTGTTTCACCACCATACACACAGTTTCCGCCTGTGTGTGTGTGTAATCGATCAAATCAGTGATTTCAAGAGAAATCTGGACCTACAATTGGTATCAGAGCATTATGCTCTAGTATTTTTGAGTGTTATCAGGTTTTGTGATCGATTCTAGGTGATTTGTGAGGTATTTTGAGCTTATTTCGGGATTTTGCACATCTATTCTCGGAAGTACTGTTTCATCGATTTCCAAGGGTTTTTGCTCGTATTTTCAGAATCGGAAGTTGGATTAGTGATCAGGAGGGTTAGTCAAAGATTTTCGCCGGATTGGTTTGTCATTTCTGCACTATTGATTTCTGAAGCTTATCATCAATGGAGTATTTCTGAGCTTGGAGAAGAAGGCATCGAAACTACTGGGGACAGTTTCTGATTTCCGTTGATCATCGAAACTTCTTGTCTACATTTTGTCGGGAGAAGGTACTATCGAAACTAAAATTTTGTCTTATCTCTATCGAAACTGTAGTTATCGAAACTTGCCTTGAAAATTTTCAGTATCGAAACTAGTTGTTTCGATAAAAGTTGTCCTATCGAAACTAGTTGTTTCGATAAAAGTTGTCTTATCGAAACTAGTTGTTTCGATAAAAGTTGTCCTATCAAAACTAGTTGTTTCGATAGAAGTTGACCTACCGAAACTAGTTACTGTTTTAGTTTCGATTCAAAATATTATGGCCACTTCAAGTTCAACAGAACATTCTGGGGGAAATAGACCACCTGTTCTTGAGTCCACAAGAGATTTTGATGACTGGACTAAAAAGATGAAGCTTTTCTTTCAATTTCATGATTATACACTGTTGAGTTCTATCACCGATGGTCCCCACAAGCCCGTAACAACCATTGCTGATGTTCAACGTCCTAAGTTAGTATCTAAGTATGATGAGAAAGATCTTGCCTTTATTGCCCGAGACAACAAGGACTACGGGACTATTGCCATGGCTCTTCCTATGGATATTTTCAACATCTTTGCTGAGTACACAACTGCCAAAGACTTATGGGCTGCACTGTGCACAAGATATGAGGGAAGTGAGGATGTCAGGGAAAGCAAAAGAGATCTGATCAAGAAACAATATGCGATGTTCAGCAGTGTAAGGGGAGAATCAATATCTGATTTGATCAACCGTTTCTCAAGCATTGTGTCAAGGTTGAAGGTAATGGGAGTTGAGTACCCTACTCTTGATCTAAACAAGAAACTCCTAGATTCTCTTCCTGAGGAATGGAATATGTATCGAATCATGATCAAAAAGACTGAGAATCTGAGTGCTCTGTCTCAACAGGAAGTCTATAGCATTCTTGAATCTTATGAAATTGAGATTAAGAAGGGAGCAGTCACCCCATCAAATCAGTCTGGAAACACAGCTCTCATTGCTGGATCAAGCTCATCCGGTAGCCCATACTTTCAGACTGATGTCCCTCCTTCAGCTGCTGCAATTAATTCTACCAGTTCCTCTGCTCCTCAAAAGACTATCACCATGATTCCTGATGAATATGTCCCAATCATGACTGCTTTCATGTCATGCTATGATGCACTAATCACTGGAAATCTAACACCGGTTAGCTTTCAACCTGATGACTTGGAGCAGATTAATCCTGATGATTTGGACAAAATGGACATTGACTGGTGCATGGCCATGTTGACCTTAAGAGCCAAAAGATTCATCAAAAGAATTGGCATAGACAGATTCAAGCAGGGAAAGACACTTGGGTTTGATATCAAGAAGGTGAGATGCTACAATTGTGATCAGCTGTGTCACTTTGCCAGAAACTGCAAGGAACCATCCTCCAAGGATCAGCAAGAAAAGAAGATCTCCTCTGGAAAACAAGCTGCCAATCCTCCAAAGACAAACACATCTTCAAGCTCCACAGCTCTTGTGTGTCAGGCTGATGGACATTATCATTGGGGAGACCAAGCTGAGGAAGCTGTTGATAAAGCTTTGATGGCTGATGTGGAGGACATGGGCAAGTGTGTCATGATTGAACCTGCTGAGGATCTCACTGCTGTGCCTGCTGAGGTTATTTCTAAACTGTGTAATTCTAGGTCTTGCTTGAATGAAATTCAAAAATACAGATTCATCAATCAAGCCTTGATTGATGAACGAAATCACATTAAGGTGATGTATGACTCTGTGGCCAAAAATGAGAAACTTTACTTAAAGAAAATTCGTGATATTTCTGGTGAAAATCGTTCTTTAATTGTGCAACTCAATACTCAAACCATTAATAATACAATTTTAACAGAAAGAGTCCAAAAGGCAGAAAAAGCCAAATTACAGGTTGATCACATGGATATGGATCAGAAAATTCTGTTTGGAATAATTGATAAACAATTTAATAGAAAAGGCACAGAAGGTCTTGGGTATAACTCTCATCCACCTCCTTATTCTAAATCAGGGAGATTTGCTGATATGCCTACTCCACATGTTTCCACACCTTTTGTTTGCACATTATCTCCTGATGATTATATTACATCCTCTGATTCTGACAGTTTTGCTTCTTGTGCAGAGTCAAATTGTGTAAATTCCGAAGATGATTGTGATAAGAGTGCTAATTATAGAACTATTTTAAAAGAACTTGAGTCGGATGAATGTAATAATATGTCCGTGTCAAAACCAAATATTTGTGAACACGTTAAAAACTTGTATTTTGATTCTATGCCTGCTGAGCATACGGGTTTGGGATGTGATGTTTCTAAATTTCAAAATGCCTTGCCTTTTGTTCCTAAATCTTTGAATGTTATGTCATGTGTTACAAAATTTAAAAGTGTAGGAATTATTGTTAATGATGTCCCACGTGAAACCATGAGCAACATGGAATTTTTCAGATTAAAGGAAGCACATCGTCTTCAAGACAAAGTTATTGATGAGAGAACCGTCTCATGTTCAGATTCCTCAACATCACAATCATCTTCATCTTGTGATAACTATTTTCAGGCTAAGATATCTTGTGAAAACGTCTGTTTTAGTTGTGGTGCCTCAAATCATGTTTCAAAAAGTTGTAAATTGACAACTACAAATCCTAATGAAAAATCGCCTTCCGAAAGTTCTTTAAATTCATGCATGTTGCCTAAGTCTTCTCACAGTAGAAAATCTAGGCGTAAAAGAATTAAAAATGCTAAAAATCATTTAAAACGAACGTGGAAAATTAAAAATAATGTTCTATTTGATGACCGTGTTTCATCTAAGGATGGTTGTAATTTTGATTCCAATGAGATATCATATCCTGACACTAAGATCTCTTGATTGAAACAATGTTGGTCAAAACGTATAAGTGGTTCGTTGTGTATAGGGTCAATCAAGAAGAACCGGTGACAACATCTGGCATGTAGATAGTGGATGTTCAAGACATATGACTGGGCACTTTAACTTGCTGCAAGATTATCATCAAATTGATGGAGAGTATGTTGCTTTTGCTGGAAACCCAAGAGGAGGAAAGATTGAAGGACAAGGAACAGTAACAAATGGAGTAAATAGTCTGGAATTTGTCAACTTTGTTCCTCAGTTGAAATACAATCTGATGAGTGTTTCACAGATTTGTGACAAGGACTTTTGTGCCTTATTCAATTCAAAAGAATGTCTTATCTTGAAGCCAGGAGTGGTGATTCCGGAAGAACTTATTCTCATGCGTGCCCCCAGAAGATACAACACATATAGCTTGGATATGAACAACCCATCGGGCATTGAATCGTGTTTTCTCTCAAAAGCTTCTGAAGATGAATCTTTCCTGTGGCATAAGAGGTTGGGACATGTAAATTTCAAAACAATGAATCGACTGGTTCGAGGCAACTTAGTCACTGGATTACCTCTCAAAGATTTCACTCCTATGGAACACTATATCTCATGTTCCAAAGGAAAACAGCACAAATCTTCACATAAGCCTAAAACCACCAATTCCATTAACTCTCCTCTCCAATTGCTTCACATGGATCTTTTTGGTCCAGTGAGTGTCATGAGTCTTGGACGAAAGTCATACTGTCTGGTGGTAACAGGTGATTTTTCTCGATTCACTTGGGTGTTTTTTCTTAGCCACAAAAGATGAGACGCCAGAGATTTTAAAAACCTATCTGCTTCAAATTGAGAACCTCTTCAATCTAAGTGTGAAGACTATCCGCAGCGATCATGGAACATAATTCAAAAATGCAACTCTTGATTCCTTCTGTGAAAGCAAAGGAATTTCTCGACAATTCAGTGCACCTCGTACTCCTCAACAAAACGGTGTAGCTGAAAGAAGAAACCGCACTTTAATTGAAGCTGCACGAACTATGATTGTTGACCCTAAGCTTCCCGTGACTTTCTGGGCTGAGGCGGTCAACACTGCATGTTTTGTGCAAAATCGGGTTCTTATCACTAAAAGTTGCAACAAGACACCTTATGAGATCATGTATAAGCGCAAGCCAGTTATTGATTTCTTCAGGAAATTTGGGTGTGTGTGCACATTGTTGAACACGTCAGATCAGCTCAACAAGTTTGAAGCCAAAGCTGATGAATGCTATTTTGTTGGTTACTCATCCAATCAACGTGCTTTTCGTGTCTACCATAAGAAGAAAAGGATAGTAATGGAGTCCATTGATATCAATTGGCATGAAAACAATCATACGGACGTAGGAGACGGTCCCAATTGGCTCTTTGACGTCGATTCAGTTTTTAAGTCATTTAATCTTCCTGATTTCTCTATTGAATCAACTCATGCTAATCCTTACTTCTCTGTGAACAATCTAGGGAACATAAATGATCAAGGCTCTTCTTCATCTGCTCAGGTTGAAATTCCTGTGGTTGCTAATGCTGAATCTAATATGTAGTCTTCTGGTTCTGGTGCAACAAGTGAAACTGTTGAAGACAACTTCATTCCAATAGTAGATGTTGCACCACAATCACCTGCTGAAGATCCTATTAATGATATTGCCGATCCTCCTGCTGAAAATCTTACCAATTTGGAAGAAGTCGTGGAAGAAGATGAAATTCCTTAACTGCGAATTCACAAGATTCATCCCACCAATAACATCATTGGACCACTCAATGTGGGTGTCAGTACCCGAAGTGCCTGTGAAGCATTTGAGAACAGCATGTTTTCCTGCTTCATCTCTCAAACTGAACCAAAGAACATTAAAGCAGTTCTACTAGAAAACAGCTGGGTGGAAGCAATGCAGGAAGAGCTACAACAATTCTCAAAGTTACATGTGTGGAATTTGGTGGATTTACCCCAAGAACAAAGTTCCAATCGGTACTCGTTTGGTCTTTCGCAACAAAAAGGATGAAGGCGGCACTGTGATTCGAAATAAAGCTCGTCTGGTGGTTCAAGGTTTCTATCAAGAAGAAGGGATTGACTATGAGGAAGTCTTTGCACCAGTGGCTCGTTTAGAAGCCATCAGAATGTTTCTCGCCTATGCAGCCTACATGGACTTCACCGTCCATCAAATGGATGTCAAAAGCGCATTTTTGTATGGCAAAGTTCAAGAAGAAGTATATGTCAAGCAGCCGCTGGGTTTCATTGATCCTAATTTTGCAGACCATGTTTACAAGTTAGATAAAGCATTGTACGGTCTTCACCAAGCACCTCGTGCGTGGTATGAAACTTTATCGAAGCATCTGCTTGAGAATGGTTTCACACGAGGAGCAATTGACCAAACCTTGTTCAAACGGAAGGAGGAAAAAGATACAATCATGGTGCAAATTTATGTGGATGATATCATTTTTGGTTCTACAAATCCCCGTCTCTGCAAAGAATTTGTAGAAGTGATGCGATCTAAGTTTGAGATGAGCTCCATGGGGGAAATGAAGTTCTTTTTGGGACTACAAGTTGATCAGACTGAGTCAGGAATCCTTATCCATCAAGAAAAATACGTAAAAGAAATCTTGACCAAGTTCAAAATGGCTGATTCCCATCCAGTAAAAACTCCTGTGGAAGTTCGACATTGTTTGACTTCTAATATGGATGGGGAAAGCGTTGATCCGCATCTATATCGCTCTATGATAGGATCTCTCATGTATCTCACGGCCAGCAGACCCGACATCATGTTTGTAGTATGCTTGTGTGCACGTTTTCAGGCTAATCCTAAACTCTCTCATTTATCTGCTGTAAAACGTATTTTAAGATACTTAAGGTATAAGCCAAAATTGGATCTGTGGTATCCTATAACTGACTTGTTTGATCTTGTGGCTTATTCAGATTCAGACTACGGGGGTTGCAACTTAGACCGAAAATCCACTTCTGGAGGTTGTCAATTCCTTGGCAACCGCCTTGTCTCATGGCAATGTAAGAAACAATCCACTGTTTCCCAATCCACCGCCGAAGCCGAATACATTGCCGCAGCCCTCTGTTGTTCCCAAGTCAGATGGATACACCATCAGATGCTTGACTATAGGATCACATTCCATGAGACACCCATTCTGTGTGACAACACTGCCGTTCCCCATATCACCAAAAACCCTGTTCAGCATTCCAAAACCAAACACATTGAAATTAAACATCATTTTATTCGTGACTGTGTTGAAAAGAAGCATATTCGAATTGTTGAAGTCAAAACTAATAAACAAACCGCAGACATCTTCACAAAGGCTTTTGACTCTACCAGATTTGCCCAACTGGTGGAAATGCTTGGAATGATCAACTTTTAGTAAATTGTGTAAATAATTTTTCTATTTTTTATTTTATTTTATTTTTTTATTAATTCTGTTTAAACTGTCTAAGAAAATTCCAAAAAGATTTTATTTTTTTTTAACAGTATCCACGCAAATCTTTTGGGGGAGAAATATAATATTTTAATATTAAAAAGAATTGTTGTGTATATAATCTTACAAGTTGCAAGAAAAATTGAATCTGACCTTTGAGAAATGATAGTGTCTGATCTCATCTCTTGGACATGGAATAGACCAATAGCGATAGTGTTTACTGAGGTATAGCTGGTAGGCCCGACATATGGTTAAAACTTGTAAGTAGTGTGAAAACCTAATATATATCTCATACTTGTGTGTTTGAATCCATTATTGAAACATCTAACCCATTTTTATATCTAAGAAAACAGATTCAATCAGATACAGGCTTACATATTGGATTCCTATTCATACGCCAAGTGACCGTCAATATAACGATATTTACCACCGATGACCCCGTATGTTTTGCTTACGCAAAGATCTCGGGTGCTCATCCTTTTCCCATCTACTTGGATGATTTGACCCCGTCTGTTTTGCTTACGCAAAGATCTCGGGTGTTCAACATTTTTCTATCCGCTTGGATAATTTTACGACTTCTTCTGTTTTGCTTACGCAAAGATCTAGAATGCTCGTACTTTTTTTAATATCTACTTGGATATTTTTTATTTTAATTTTTCTAAATCCACTTGGATATCTTATTTTAATTTGGTGGTACTTTGACATTACTAAGACGGTACCTTGGTTAATCAGAAAGAGATGATAGGATGAAGATGGGTACTTCTTAAGGATTGATAGGCTTTTCAAAATCATTTTATTTTAATATGTGGGGTACACCTTGTATGTTGCTTAAATGGTACCTTCTAATCACATGAAATATTTGTACAAACAAATGTTCGGGTTTACTTTGCACAAATATCAGCTATCTTCAGGGACTCACAGTAGTGAATTGCAAAAGGAAGTGTTTCAAGAGACTGACCAGATCTGATCTCATGTTGGATCTTTTTCAAGAAGAAAAGTGTAAATATCTTGTGTATAATTTTATTAAATATCGAAACTAGTTGTACATATCAAAACTACTTTGAACTATCGAAACTAGTTGTACATATCGAAACTACTTTTAACTATCGAAACTAGTTGTACATATCGAAACTACTTTGAACTATCGAAACTAGTTGTACATATCGAAACTACTTGAACTATCGAAACTACTTTGTACATATCGAAACTAGTTTGTCCTATTGAAACTAGTTGTTTCGACAGGGGCAATTTTGTCTTTTGTCTCACGAGAATTAAAAGCCTTCATAAGCAATCCCTCCCGTCATATTGATTCTTACTCATATTTTCAAAACCTTTTCGCCTTCTCCGTCATTCACACAATCTCTCAAATCGTCGGTCTGGGTTGCAAGATATCAACTGATTTTCCCCGTTGTCTCTATCGTCTCCATCATCAGGTAACGTCTCACAACCTCCTTTTGATGATTTTTGCAAATACGGCAGATCCAGGGTTTCAAAAATTAAAATTTGTTCGACTAAATCTTCATAATAATAGTTGTTTGTTTGCTTCTCTATGTTTGCATACATTTTAATACTGATATATCTTAGAACTCACGATTATTTGTGTATTCTTGCAGATAACATTTCCCATTCGGTAAGATGAAGCTCCGTCACTTACAGGCCACTCTAAACCTTTCTTTTAAATTGTTTATATTAAGTCTGAGTATAACGAATCAGAGGGGTTTGGGTTTCAAAACCAAGTAGTTTCGATAAATGAGTTCAACACTTTCAAAATTATCTTAAAAGTTTTCAATCAAAACTACTAGTTTCGACACCCAAACTTGCCCTAGTATCTCATAGTTTCGATAAATTCATCTCCATCGAAACTAGTTGTTTCGACAGTTTTGATCTCCATCGAAACTAGTTGTTTCGACAGTTTTGATCTCCATCGAAACTAGTTGTTTCGACACTGTTGATCTCCATCGAAACTAGTTGTTTCGACTGTGTTAATCTCAGTCGAAACTAGTTGTTTCGACAGTTCGGACTTCAATTTTTTTCTAAGTGTTGATATATCTTGTTTCGATTCAGTATTTTCATAAATCTTACTTATTGTGCAAAATTGATAAACTTTACAGGTATGGATCTCTTATTTGTGAAAAGACACAATGTCTGTGCATTCCTCAATGCCAATGATCCTAAGGCTGCAGAGTTCATTCCTGTACTAAATTTCCTGGCAAACTCCAACATTAGCTTTGCCATCAGCAATAATCTGCCGGTGTTTGAAACAACTATAAGAGAATTCTGGGAGACTGCAGAAATCATCATAATTGAGAATATAGAGCACATTAGAGCAAATGTGCGTGGCCAAGAAGTTTTACTTTCTGAAGCTACAATTAGAGAGGTGCTTCAGTTTAATGATAATCTAGATGCACCTATTGAATTCCCAATTTTCTATGTTAAAGAATGCTTTAGAAGGATGGGTGATCCAGATGAATTCAAGAGTGGCCAAATAATCAAGAACTCCTTACCAAGCCACTGGAGATATATAGTGCACGTGTTTATTCACTGCCTATCAATAAGAAAAGGAAGGTTTGATTCAGCAAACAGCACTCTGGGCTCAGCTATTCTGGGGATAATCAAGGGAAGAGATTACAACTTTTCTGGCTTCATATTCAGACAGTTAAAAGACAATCTAACTGGAGCCGTGAAGGAGAAATTCTTGGCATATCCTAGATTTTTACAAATTATCATCAATCATATTCATCCTGAGCTGCAACAAGGTGGGAACATCTTTGGTTTCGATCACATGATTGCCAAGACTCTCAGCTACATGAGGAGTACTAACAAGAGAACCAACAGGGCAATAGCTGACGTTCCCCTGTTTGGTCATATTATTGGTGAAGAAGAAGAATTTATCCCTGACATTGACCCTGATCTTGAAGAAGAGAACTCATCATCTAAAGAAGAAGAAATGGAAGTTGAGCAAGATCAAGGTAATGCACCTATTGATGAAGCTGAGATTGAGATAAACGTCCCTGATGTTCAAGAACAAGAACAACCCATCATTGAGCCTGTGATAGAGGCTCCTATTGTTGAAAAAATTCAGATAGTTCAAGAGCCAGCAGTTAATGTTGAAGCTGGAATGCATGGAGTTGAGGAGGAAGTCGCAGAGTCAAGCGGAACTCTGGATGCAGGGATTTATGGATCTGACTACTACAAGTCTGATTCAGATGATAGAACAATGCATCCTGCATCTTCCTCTAAACGACAGGTTGAGTCAGGTTCTGATTTTGAGGAAGAAGAGCCTAAGGCAAAGAAAATCAAAACAGGATTTGAAGACTTGTCATCCTCATCAGATTCTCTATTAGCCACTCCACAACCATCTCCACAACCATCTCCACAACCTACTCCACAACCCACTCCACAACCATCTCCACAACAATCACCCATCCATGCTACTCTCACATCACCAACTCATGATTCAGCCTCTCATGTACCAAGAGTTAAGACTCTAAGCCTTGAACTGAAGAAAATGCAGGATATGATTCAAAAGAAAGATGAAGAAATTGAAGGCTTAAAAGATAATTTGCATAATGTCCAGGAAGAGGTTAAAGACCTGAAGCTGGAAGTTGGGGGTTTACATACCCAAATTGAGGTCCAACAAACTCAACTTGAAACACAGCAGAAACTAATATCAAAGCAAAATGAAGAATTCAAGGCTTTGGCTGAAGCAGTGGAGCAACTCAAAGCCTCAATGGTTAAACCTGTGCAAAAACAACCAACTCCTTCAACAGCTCAGGGGGAGACCACACCTGTGGTTGAACCCTCATCTCCTGACCTTGTAACTAATCCAGAATCTGCACTAACTATATTTGCTGGGCATATTGAAAAGACAAAAGAGACAGTTGAAGTCAAAATTGAAGGTACAGAACTAAACCTTCCCTCAGCTAGTGAGAGAAGAGAAGCAAGGAAAAGAGGGAAAGGGACTTCCACTGAAATAGAGACCGTGATTCTTGATGAAGAAGATATCCCATCTGATGATGAGATGAATGCCCTTTTAGCTGACATTGAAAACTTTGGGTATAATGATCTTTATCCAGAAATCCTGACCACTGAAGAAAAGGAGACTGAGCGAACTAGATACTTTACGGAAGACGGAGATGAAATTCAAACTTTATCTGACGAAGAAAAGGGTGAAGATGATGTTCAGATTAATCTTATCAAAACAGTCACTCCTGAACCAACCACTACAGTCTCCGAATCCGATCCAGCACAAGATTCACCCTCGGTTGCTCCTGAACCTCCAACTTCAAGAAAGTCCTGGTTTAAGAAAATAATTCAAGAGGAAACTCCTAAGACATATGAGTGGATAGCAGAGCATCAAGAACTAAAAAGGCCTCCAATTGGCTGGAAGTATGATGCTGAAAGGAAGCTCTTTATCATAAGAAGATATAGAGGGGGAGTTCAGCACTTTAAAAATATGACTGACTTCCAAACCCTTCCTTTCTATGACCTCAAGGATTTAGCTAAACTTCCACTTCAAAACCCTGGGAAGGTCATGATGGCTTATGACTTTGAGAAATTTATGCATTCTCAAGTCAATAATGATTTCAAAGGAATGAAGCCTAGGAAAACCCAAAAGAAGATCTCAAAGACTAGGTTTCATCCTAAGACTAACAAGCCATATGTGTTTATAAGAGACAAGCCTGCCCAAACACACAAGACCATCACCATTCCAAAATCTGTACCTGTCCAGCTACAAACTTTCAGAAAATGGTACTATGACCCAATTATTGGCAGTGTAGTGATCGAGTGTGAGGGCAAAGAAGACATCACCATCTTTGAGCCCATGGAGCTGTTGAAGTTTCAGCCTGAAGATATGGAAATTCTTTTTCAGAATCATATTCAGGCATACAGTGATGAAGATGAAGCTGATGCTAAAGCCTACCAACGGGTTGTATCTCTCCATGTTAAACCTTTTATACCGAGGACAACTGAAGGACCAGCTGCTTGGTGAAGAGCTGAAGACGGTAATGCAACAGCTTAGGGGGAGATTGTAGAGTCATATCTGAGATATAAGTTGTTGTCATTTATTGTTTGTTTAAACAAGTTTTAGACTAGTTTACTTTCTGTCATTTCATTAAATGTAATTTCAGTTTTATGTAATTTACTGTTTTTATTTCTAAGTCTGGGCCATCGAAACTACTTAGTTTCGATTGAGTCTGTTTAATCGAAACTAGTAGTTTCGATAGATGGTAGTTTCGACAGTTTTGTATCTACTTGTAAATGGTCAATCGAAACTAGTAGTTTCGATTGAACATAGTTTCGATACTGTCACTACTATAAATAGCCTAGTTTGAGAATGTTTAGGGTGTGAGTAGAGGCTGTAACCCTGAACCTTCTCTTTCACATTTTTCCTGAATCAGTACAATTTGCAGTTGTTTATTCAATGTGTTCTTACACTTTCATACCATTTGCGTGTTGATTCAAACTGTGGTTAGCCTGTTATCTTCACCAACACTGTTTCTATTATCTGTTTCACCACCATACACACAGTTTCCGCCTGTGTGTGTGTGTAATCGATCAAATCAGTGATTTCAAGAGAAATCTGGACCTACACATCAGTTCCAAAGGAGCCCTCCAAGTACTCAGAAGAGGACATAAAGAAGATGGAGGTGGACTTCAAGGCACTAGGAGCTATCCAAATGTGCCTTCCAAATGAAGTTTTTCATAACTTCAGAAGTTACAAAACTACTAAAGAACTCTAGGAGGCTCTTGAGAAGATGTTTGCTGGCTCTGAGGAAGTCAAAGAAAACAGAAGAGACATCCTAAAACAGCAATGCGAAAACTTCGTATGGAAGGAAGGTGAGTCACTAACTGTTTTGTATAACAGGTACACTTACCTGGTGGGAGAACTGCAGTGCTCCAAAGTAAAGCTAGAGAATGAAGATATTCTCAAAAAGTTTATCAGATCTCTTCCAAGCTACTGGACACTATACACAGTGTTTATAAGAAGAAAGGAGAATTTAAAACTCTCCAAATGACAAAGCTCTAGGGCATGCAGAAAACAAATGAATTAGAAATGATTCAAGCCAAGGAAAGGAGCTCCAATCATCAATCAACATCTTCTTCCTCCAGCATCTCATCTGCGTTTCACTCCGACCACTCAGTTCCTAGTTCAAGCAACTACTATCCTCCCATTGTCACCCATCCACAAACTCCTACCTCTCAAACAAACAGCTCACCATTTCTCCTAGAAGCTCCTCCTCAAACATCAACCTCTGCTGCTTTTGTTTCTGAAAACTCAAGCAACATGTCCTTTATCAAGGAGGATCTGGAATGCTTTCATATAGATGATTTAGAAGAAATGGACACACAACACTTGTATGCCATGCTCTCTATAAGAGCAAAAAGGTTCTACTCTACAACCGGAAGACCCATTCCAAGTAACAACTCCAACACCAGAGTTGGCTTGGATAAAAGCAAACTAAGATGTTACAACTGTAACCTACTGGGTCACTTTGCTAGATAATGCAAGGCACCAAGAGCAAATCCAGCTACTCCTCAGTCAAGAAAAGCTCATCAAGCCCAACCCAGACAACAGCAACAAACTACTCCTCCAGTTCAAACTGCAGCATGTGCAACTGTTGGAACTTCTGACTTCGACTGGAGCTTCCAGTATGAAGAGCTGCATGTCAAAAATCAAGCTCTTATGGCAGACACTACAGAGATACCACCTCAGGTATTTGAACATCTTTGCTCTCAAGCCTGAATTAATAAAGTTTTAGGTTATAGAAAGCATAACCAAAACCTTATAGATCAAAATGAAGAGTTTCATCAGATGAAATCTGAGTTCAAAAAGGTTGAAAATACTTATAAAGAAAAGATTAGCTGCCTTAAGAAAGAGATTTCATCGTTAAAACACGAACAAACTAATCTTGAAACTCAGATTGATGATCTACTGGTCAAACTAAAAGCTACCAGAGCTGAACTGGCAGAACAGAAAGTTCATATTGAAAAATATCAATTTTCCTCTAAAAAGTTACAAAGACTTTTAGATATTCAAGTCCATGAAAAGGTAAAGACTGGACTTGGGTATAACAATGATCAGTACAAATCTGTTCCTCCTCTTGCTGACGATATTGCCATTTACGAACCAAGCTTCAATGTTGCAAATCTTGACACTGCAAACCGAAATCTTGATCCTTCAATGGATGAACCTTTAGTCGAAGACTGCACTACCTCATCGGAATCTGAGTCAACCTACTCAGACCATGATGAAACCAGTGCAGCTCCATCTGAAGCTGTTCCGACTAGAGTTGAAGTTCCTGCTGTTACTCCAACTGTTCCAGCCCCTGTACCATTCAAATAGATCAAGATCAGCTATCCTCCAGACGAAAAAAATCTAAACATTGAAAAGGGACAGACATCAGGACCCACAAACCCCCAAGCCTCAGTCAAAGCCGATCACAAAGAGGAAGGTATTTGATATATGTCGCAAGCCTGAAGAAAAAGTTCCATACGTTCAAAAGACCCTAGAATAAGCCACTTTTGAACATAACAAAGCTCATCCATGGAACTTCAAGGATCTGTTCCAAATAAAGGACTATGTCTACCTTTCAAGAGACAAACTGGCAAGATCATGCTTTGTGTGTGGCAGATATAACCACACTTCCAGCACCTGCTTTCATTACCTGGAATACCAAAGAAATTCAAAGCAATATGCCTTTGAAAAGACTAACAAAAACAAGAAGGTAAGAAGCTACGAGGTCAAAGCAACTAAGTTCAGGGAGTCTCTATCTCCCCCAAGAGTGAAGCTGCCTAAATCTCAACAAACTTGCATCATTTGTGGTGAATCAGACCACTTTGCTGCAAATTGTAAGTTTAACCCCTTCCACCAGATCCTTCATCAAGCCCCTTAAAGACAAAAGGTAAAGAAGGATCAGCATACATCGATTGTTAGTCAAGTGAAGCCCAAGAAAGCAAAGCAAAAGCTTTCAGCAGCAACCAAGTTTGCTGCTGATAAGCTAAAATCCTCCGCAGCAAAATCTGTTGCTGATAAGGCAAAGCCATCAGCAGCAAGAGTGTCCACTGCTGATAAGGCAAAATCCAAAGCAAAGCCTTCAGCAGCAAAGAATGCTGTCACTTCAACAAAGCCATCAGCAGCAGGATCTACTGTTGACAAGCCAGAAACATTAGTAGCAAAATCTGCTGCTGACAATGTGAGGAAAACTAGAAAATCACCAACAAGGCAATGGAAAGCCAAACCATCTCCAAGCATTGTCATTGGTTCCATTGACTGCAAACATACTGAAAAGGATAAACTAACAACCATCTTTTTCAAGTCTGCAGACTCTTGGGTTCCTCCTACTAATTATAAATCTATCATGTGCAGGGACAGCCAGGTCACAAGAATAACACACGGGTGGTAGACAGTGGTTGTTCCAGGCACATGACAGGCAACAGATCCATCCTCTCCAACTTTAGACATAACCTTACAGCATACCTAACCAAGGGAAAGAAATCCGAAGGATTCAATGATATGATCGACTTCCTATGTCGATCAAAGATCCAATTTGCCCTCACAACCAACCCTACCATATATATCCCTCATATGGAGGATTTCTGGAGTACTGCCGTCTATTCTACCGAACAGGGTATTCCACAAATCAAAGCCAAGGTAGACGGCAAGGATATCACCATCTCGGAAGCCACACTCAGAAAACATCTTAAGCTTCAAGATGAGGGAGCAGCCATCTCATACTCAAAGGACGAGTACATGAGGACCTTTGTATCCATAGGGTACACTAGAAATCAAAATGAGTATACAGTAGAGAAGGCACTGATGGGCCCTCCATGGAAGTATCTCTGCCACACTCTTCTCCAATGCACATCTCAGAAGAGAAGCGGATGGCATCAGGTGAGCTCCGCACTTGCCTCCGCCTTCCATAGTCTTCTTCTTGCACTTCTTCGCCCCACCGCGGAGACGGAGGACGAAGTGGAGAGTTGACTCCTTCGGGATGTTGTAATAGGCTAGGGTTCTGCCGTCCTCGAGCTGTTTTCCGGCGAAGATTAGACGACGCTGGTCTGGCGGGATGCCTTCCTTGTCTTGGACCTTTGCCTTCACGTTGTCGATTGTGTCAGAGGATTCGACCTCCAACGTGATCGTCTTACCTGTTAGGTTTTCACGAAGATCTGCATTTTCGCCGATTTGGAGTGATAAAATGAAGTTGTTTCCAAAAGATTCTCCGGGGTCAATGTTCCATTGTTATCTACAATGCTGAACATATAGAGTACCCCGGGTGACAGTTCAGCAATTCCAGTTGATACTGATCCCACACCCTCCACCTCACATCCTGAACAACAGTCTGCTTCTACCATTCGAACCCCTGTGCATACTACTAAGGATGCACATGCACAAAAATTACTTATACCTCTTTTGGATGTTATCGTTCAACTGGAACACAGGGCCCCGGTTGCAACAACATATACTAGGAAAAGGGGCAAGAGAACTCCTTCTTCTCTTACCTCCAAGGCCCAAACCTAACTTAACAGCCCTCACTCAAAATCACAACATTCTGGTGAGAATATCCTAAGGGACAGCCACATTATTATGGAGACTCCTTTGGATGTCTCTCTATTAGGATCAGGATCACTTCCCGGATCCATAGAACAGCCCCCTGAGCCTTTCCTTTCTCTTCTGAACTTAAGTGTTGAGGAACCTGATCAAGATGATGTACCTTCTCCAACTACCACTATCTCGGAGGTACTGATTGATCTTGCTTCCAACACACCCAACCCAAGTTCTTCTACCCTAAAGGTCCACTCTAGGAGTTATGAAAGAGTGGATGTGGAAGAGGCTGCCACTATTGCTGGTCCATCAAATGACTAGGAGGACAGTGACAACATTGCTAAGACCTCAACCACAGCAACTCACAGTGAGGATGCTTCCTTGGAAACTCCCCTCACTGAGAGAAATCCCAGGTGCCAAGAAACCATGGGTGATGGGGATGAAGAGGCTAGGCCTAAGGCCCCATCTGGATCCAAGGATTCCACAACTGTGGATGAGGACAGACTGAAACTTCATAACTTGGAATTGACTGCCAGGGTGGCTATGCTAGATGTTGAAGTGTCCAAACTAAGACACCAAGTCTCTATGCATGAAGCCCATCAATGCCCAACTGTACCTACTCCCTCTCTTGTATCGGTGGGCCCCTAAAATGATGTTTATCTGTCCACTGATGCAACCAAAAAGGGGGAGATGGTCCCAATGGAGGAAGACACAGACAGTCTTGACGACTGGATTCAAGAGCAGGCTGTATTTCAAAGCACACTTTTCAAGCCAGCTTTTGTACAGGTTCATGACTTGCCAGATTCAGATAACAAAGAAGAAGAGACATCTGAAGACTGGAAGTTAGTCGTCAGGGATGTTGATGAGATGCTGAATGATGCCGAAGACACAGAACAAACATATACATCTTTCAGCATCATCCCTGAAGCAGCAGCCATCATAAGTCACTCCACTGCCCCCCCTAATTTCCAGTAACATCAACACAGCTAGAGTTTGATACAATACTAGCTTGGGGGTATGATGGAAAGTCTGAGAGGTTCTGGATTGGTTGGGAGTTTGGCGGAGTAGAAGAGCTAACTAGGACTTTCTCAACAGCATCCAAGTCCTTCACCTATACCATCTACAATGCATCAACAACTCAACGGACCTCTCAGCAGAACTTGCCATTGGCAGGTTCTATGACTTGATGGAGGATAATCTACTCAACTTTCAAAGACAAATACAAGCAGCAAAAGGGTAGCCTATCCTGAATCTTCAACAGCAGCAGAAAGAAGACTGTCTCCTAGAAGACTTGAAATAATAAGGAGCAGTCTTCTCACAGAAGAAGAAGTTCTGTGCTGGAGAAGATTCCTATACAATAGAATGGTCAGGGATGTCGAAGTGCAAGGATGGACAAGCACTGACTCCCATGACTTCACCTTCTTCCTGAGCAATGGATCCTCTCTAACAGTCAACATCAAGGAGATCTTGCTCCTACCTTTAGCCTTCCTGCACAAGGTCTTTGAGCTCAGATCACTCATCTTCAATGTCAACTCCTTAGAAAGTCAAGAAATGATCAAGATCATCAAAGCATCTTTGTACAAGGAGGAATCTGGATCTGACTCGGACCTATCTTTTCTCTCTTCTCCGACAATCAGACTGAACACAGAAGAAGAATCAAAAAGAAGAGAAGAGGAAAAGATGAAAGAGGCATGGAAGGATGTGACAGGTATGGAATGGGAAGAAGATGAAGTCAGTTCCCCTACGTTATCCATTCCCCAAATTGCCAATGAAGCTGAAGCTGAGATTCCAATAGCAGCACCATCATCTGCTGTTGTGATCAGTGAAGCCAAAGCAGAGGCATCCAACAAAGATAAGGGAAAGGAAATTATGACCAAAGAAGACGAAGAGAGGCTGCAAAAAGAAAAGAAAGACAAAGAAGAAGAGAAGAAGAAGAAGAAGAAGAGAAGAAGAGGAGATGGCTGAAACAAAGAAAGCTCAAGATAGACTCATAGCCATTCTCCTCAGAGAACAACAAATCCAGCTGTATGCAAAACAGCTGGATGAGCTCAAAGTAAAGATTCCTACAATTTATCAGATTGAAGAAGATGAAGCTCTTGCTCTTTAACTGCAGGAACAATTTGACAAGGAAGAAGAAGAACTAAAGAAGAAGAAGAAGAAGGAAGAGGCTAAGTTCAGAATAACTGATTCTGAACTAGCCAAAGAAATGAGAGAGAAGTGGGTAAAGGCTCTAGTTTCTCAAGGTGAGGATGCAGACCACCTTGAGAAACTATCAAACAAAGAAATTTACAGAGCCTTCATGGGTCAGCAGGGTCAATTGGCAAAGAAGAAGAAAAAGCCAAACAAAAGTCCAAAAAGACCATTGCCTTTAATAAAAGGACCCATGAAGAAAGGAAGGTCATGATAGACTTCCTTAAGGCTAGAGGAGAGAGTGGAAAGAGGCTAGGTCCCATGAATTTCATGAACCTGCAAGCCCTCTATTTTAAAGTAAAGAAGGATGAGGAAGAAAGGTTGGAGAAGAAAGGCTCCAAGAAAAGGGTAAACACTCAAGAAGAAGAAAAGAAATCAAAGCCTTCTCTCTCGCCCAACTCTTCCTCAATCCAACAACCTTCCACTCTCCTTCCTAGACCTCCCTCCTCTCCTCCCTCAAAGTCTAAATTCTCACACCCAGCTCCTACTCATCAACAACCTCCCAAAAAGAAAAACAAACCCACTTCCAAACCTGAAGACTCAAGAGAAATAATCAGATGGTCATACAGCCCTCAAGACCAATGGTTTGAAGTTTTTAGGGGGAGGACAGAACCTAAAAGATCAATCTATACATCTGTTGATGAGGTACTACAGCTTCCAGATTCTGATCTAAGAAGAATGATGGAGCTGGGTGAATCCTCTGAGCCTGAGAATGAAGGTGGGAGACATCTATTGCTGGCAATCAGACATTACTTCAACCCCAGCAAAGATGATGTCATTGATGTCAAACCTCTCCAATCCCACTCTCCATTCATCAGCTGGTCCTACAATGCTGAGAAGAATGAATTCACTCTAACAGATGTTAAAGGATAGAAGATGAGGTGTTCAAGCAAAGCTATCTTCAAAATGAGAAGCAAAGACATCAAGAATCTATCTGAGCTTCCTCTTAACAATCCCAGCATGGACCAGAGAGGATATGAGGTTGAAAGGATAGTCAGAAACATGCAAAAGCTTCAGCAACAAAGGCAGTAAGAGAATTTTGGTAGCATCAGTCTAGGGGGAGTTTGTAGAAACAAAGACTGATGGCTACAAAATTCTCTAAGTACAAATGCTGCTGATCTCAGAGTTTGCTGCTGACCAACAAAATGTTGCGGACAAGCTTATCTGCTGTGGATACTTGTTCTCCTGCTGAAGAACAAATCTGCTGCGGATAGCCTTATCTGTTGAAGACCAAAGTTGCTACGGATAGGCTTCTCAGCAGCATCAACACTTGATGCTGCTGACAGGCAAATCATCAGCAACTTTGGATGGTCACATCTTGCTGCTGATCCTCATCTTTGCTGCTGACAGCCGTGTGCCATGAAGATAAATCGTTGCAGCTGACTATCCATGCCAAGCGTCACTGACAACTTTCTACAAAAGCAACTGACACACTCAAAGCAGAAGGAACCTCAATGGCACAACCAATGACGGACAACAATGCTCTTCTCCAAGCATGCAAGTAATAATGCACAAAGAAGACGCTTCAATAAAGTTAACTAGTTTTAGACTAAACGTGTAATAGTTAGCTATATACAACAGATCAACGGTCTGTGTTAGATCTGATTCTTAGAATCAAGGGGCTGTCTTGATTCTAAGTGAGTATAAATACTGTGTAAACACTTCATTGTAAGTGTGCTTTTTGATTGAGTTTTCATTGTAATCGTTTATTCGCAAAAGCTTAATACAACAGTGTTCTTATTAGTATTCTTTCTGTTTACTCGATTATACTTGTGTAGTTGCTATTGTTTCCGCCAATTTCAACTAAGAACAGAACCATCTTGTACTTTCACGATCCTACAACATGCATTTTTACATTGAGGGCAATGCACAGTTTTAAGTGTGGGGTGGGGAAATAGAGATTCAGGACAAGCTTGTAACCTCAAAGCAGTAAAACTAAACTCGTGATTTTCTACCAATTTGACTGAAACCTTACTAAAAACCTACTTTTCTTAAAAACCCTAAAAAATTTCTACCCTAAAACCTAAATCTCTTTGAGTTCGCGCTTAATTTAACTAAAAAGAAGACATAGCAAGTAGAAACAAATGGATACTATGGATAAAAAATCACTAAACCCTATCCCATCCGTTTTCATGTGAGAATAATCTGAGCCTTTCACAAGCATTATTATCATTATTTTTCGCATGCTCTTTCGTTTGGTATATTGAGTGTTTTTTTATCGAATCTTATGCATAATTAGAACTTGTGTGACTTATACATATCAAGACCATAAACTAGTAGCTGTATGAAAATGATTGAGGAACCTAGGACTTTATATATCATCCTTAAACCCAAAATACCAAAAACAATATCCGCCTAGATAGCCCTTTGAGCCTTAGCCTTTTCTTTTCTACTACCCACATTTATCACCAAATCAGCTTTTCATGAACACCGGTTATAAGCTAATTGTCTTCAAGATGAGAAATATTAGACTATATTATGTTGTTATTTTAAGTTTGCAACCATTGAGTCAATTTGGAAAGAATTTGTTTCACTCAAAGGAATTGGAATATACAAGAAGAAAGTCGATGTATTAGGAGGAAACAACCGAACGATCTACAAGGAAGATATGGAAAAATTATTCCAAGGAAATTGAGGAAAAGGATTATTGAAAAATTAATCTTAATGATATGTTGTACAAAAAAATGAAAAAAATAGAGAAGTTGGTCTTTTACCGGTTAAACCTTAAAGATCTGGATATGCATTCTTTTGATTTCAATTTGTTTTATTGTATTCATTTCGTAAATCCTGAATTACCGCCTAAACTCCGAGAAAATGTTTTCAAAGCAACAAGTCATGTAAGAAAATGGTGGCACAAGCAAGAACAATTACCACCATTTTGTGGCTTGTCAAAAAATGCTGCCAAAAGAAGAGCCAAAAGATATGACAAACGTGTGAAGTGTGGCAACTGGAGCCACCGTGATAATCCGGACTTTCAGGATAACTCCGTTAACCAGATCCAGTTAAAGTTAACCTAGTTAACCCTATCTCAAACTCCAGGGACTAACCCTGTCTATATTCAAACTTATATACATAAATTTGAGGGACTAAACTTGTATTTTATCTATAATTGACTTCATGTTGACTTTTAATAGTCAAACTAACAGGTCCTTAACCTAGTTCATCCAATCCAAACCTTGAGGACTATTTCTACCAATTCCTATACTTAAAAACATGAAACTACAGGGACCATTTCTGTAATTTAGCCAATTACAATTATGTTGACTCTTGAAAGTCAACCCACCTATTCTTGAATCCAATTTGCATGCCTAAATCGAATTGTTGTTGAAATTGTAACTAAAACTGCATGAATATGATCATTAACAACCTTAACTGCCGACATAAAGCATCATCATTAGCAAATTAAACCGATTAATGACCATTAATTCAAAACCGTCGACCACGATGGTAATGGACATCAAATTCGTATAAACCTGGTGTTAATTCCATAATTGAACACTCTACACACGACCAACAATTCCCTCTAAAGATTTTACGCGCATCAACTTGGCCGGAGATAGGCCCAGAATCGTCGGAGACCAGTTCATTCACAGTCGGAGCCGGTTTCACTCGTACACCATCAATTTGTCATCCAATCAGGTAACTAAACATATCATTAGATTCGTTTCTACCCTTTGAATGAAAGCCCTAACCTTTTGTAAGCCTACAACAACGAATTGGTGACAAACAAATTCTAGGGTTCATCCCAATAACGGTTTAATCAAATACGGGTCTAGACTTGATCTCAATACAATCAATTGGTATGTTTAGCTTCGCAACCGTCTACCCATTGAGAGCCCACTGAAATCCAGAGTTTATATCATCAGATCGAAACCGGATCGAATCTAGGATTCTTATGCTTCCCTGTTTAATCAAATCCAGACCTACACATGATTTAAATGAAATTAATTTATAAAAACCGATTCGCAAACCATTAACAACTGAAAACCCCATGATTTAAACTCCAAACATCACCAGATTTCATCAAATCGATCTGGTGTTCATACCTAGGGTTACGGTTCTTAATTTACATAATTAACGACCTTAAACTTGTCGGTTTTACGATTAAACTCACCCACAGGTTCGAAACACCTCGTTCATCAAAACCCCTATGCCATTTGGTTCCATCGAAATCAAATTCAGAGGATTGAGGGGGGGAGTTCGAACTGGTTTGCATATGGGAAGGAAACCTGTTTGAACTTTGTGTTAAAACCATTTAGAACCAGAGTCTAACGCGATACCCTAGCGGGTGGACTTGGTAAGACACATGACCCACACGCAGGAGACCCGGGTTTGAGTCCGGTCTCCTGCATTCTTTTTTTGTGACTTTTAATTATATTTAAGTATTAAAAATCAAACCTTATATTGTTATAATATTATATTAAAGTGTTTTAGCCCCGGAAACAACCCATAGGCTCGGGTTTTGGTTTTGTAACTTATAATTATTAATATTTTCACTTTTAAAATAATATATTTATATTATTTTCAAACCACGAATTCAAATAAAATAATACGTTTATATTATTTTCAGCCCATGACTCCTATTATAAAATAATATATATGTTTTATATTATTTCGCCTCGTTTATTAATCTCGTATAACATTTCAAACTAAATGATAATATAATTGTTTATATTATTTATTCACGTTTATTATCTCGAATAAAAATAATATATTTATTATTTTGTCACGTAAATGATTATCGTATATTTCCTACGAGTTCAAAAATAATATATATGTTATATTATTTTCTTAAATCATTATTAAACGATACAAACGTACGAATTTATTTATTTACTTAATATTATTCGTTATTAACGTTCGACACGTAACGCATTAATCTTAATTATTATATTAAGAAATCTATCTTTCCCGTAGACACATTCGTCTACTCTTTAATCCTCATAATGTTTTAAGGCGTTCTAATCTTCCGTGTCGTCGTCACAAATCCCAAATGTCCCTAATTTTTGTGCTTATATTCCTAGGGCATACGTAAGCCGTTCGCAGGTAAACACTTGTGGTCCCAATTGCATCCTTGTGTGGTGCTATCTACTCGTACACAACTCAGGTGAGTTTACATAGCCTTTTTTCACTTTTACATTCTTGAGGGTGAAACATGATTACATACAAACAATTTGCAATTATTACAATTCAAACATTATGATCATGTGTGCAATTTGTGCCTTATGCTTGAACAGTATTTGTGCAAACAACATTTACATACTTTTTGTGCATAGTGCAAGTGCAATCATTAACTCAGTACAAGCCGACGGTATACAATGATAGATCTATTGTGTCTGACCAACCCACCCGGTTAGGGTGATTGTTGCCGAAAGCACTTAAGGATAACTGTTTTGTTATGCCTCACATTTAAGGATAATTGTTGTGTTATGCCTCACACTTAAGGATAACTGTTGTGTTATGCCTCACACTTAAGGATAACCGTTGTGTTATGCCTAACATCTAAGGATAACTGTTGTGTTATGCCTCACAGTTAAGGATAACTGTTATGTTATGCCTAACATTTAAGGATAACTATTGTGTTATGCCTAACATTTAAGGATAATTGTTGTATTATGCCTATCAGTCACAAAGTTTGATTGTACGCCCAGTTTAAACTATAGTGATTTCTCCATAATTGCCTTATTAAACCATGCATCATAGGAATTGTACACAAACTCTTGATATTACTTGTGGTGTCAAAACCTATGTATGCTCACCAACTATTTTTAGTTGACCCTGTTCTCATCATGTTTCAGGTGCTAATATATGAGTTCTTATACAAGATGCTACACATAGGACCGAGGACCTAGTTAAATAATGAAATTTGACACTTGATGTATTTGATTTTGGTTGAGAGATTGAACTTATGTAATGAAATTATGATTTAATGAATATATGAAATTATAGTTGATCATATGCTAATGAACAGTCTACACGTCCGCCCCGATGTATTCCGCCATTGGTTGGGGTGTGACAGCCACGATGGAAAGTGTAGCAAGAATCAAACTTATTTCCAACATGTATATACGCATCTGATCAAAGTAGGTGTTGTTAGGCTAAAAGCTGAAAGTTCCATACGGAAAGGCAGTAATGTGTACTACACAGTGAGGGAAGAGTTGAGAAGGATAAGATATATGGGTCTTGGCAATCTAACCATAAACGAGCCCTCAGATTAGTTATACCCACATGATCTGAGTATTGTAGAGGGACCGCTAGTATTTTCTATTTTAAGTCATGAAGTCGTAGCTGTGTGTTCCACGTTAAGCTGCAGCCCTTAAAACCCTTTTTAAATCCCTAAAACCCAAAAAGATTTCCATTTTCACCCTTTATTTTCTTTTAGCCACATTACAACCCTTTTTAAAGTCCTCATGATTCATGCATATTACTTAGTTAGTTGGTGTAGACTTGATTTGCATACAAGCTTATTACCATTGCATAATTCGATTCGGACTTGAGTGTTCCACTTAACTTACAATATCTAAACATATATAACCCTAAAGTTGAGTGAACATTGTGAGTAGGAGAGATTATGCATAATTGAAGTTCTAGTAGGTTTGTCATGGATTCCATCACACTAAAATAGAAAAGCACAAAAGTAGAATAAAGCAACTTGTGAGTTATCCCGGAGTTTCTAACTACTTGGAGCTCCCTTACCCTTTGTAAAGTTTTTAGTAATGGGTCTGATCATGCATGAGTTTCCTTGAGGACAAACAAAGTTTAAGTATGGGGTGTTATGTGTTGGAAAGCGTGCACTGGTTTTAACATTTAAAACAATACTTTATAAAATCATATTTACAATGGCGGAAGCGTAAACAATAGCACATGATAATAAAGTTCAGAACTTTATCCGACAGTGGTCCGATTGCACAGCGTTTAGACAATAATAAATATAAAACAACCATAGGTTATTAGGGTTTTATACCTTTGACGAATAACCGGGTTGTAACACTCAGGTACAAAGAACGTCACGCTAGATAACAATACACGAACTCGTCACACGAAATCATCTCACAAAACTTACTCCAATCGAGAACCCGGTTCTACCCTTTTTCCTATTCGGCACGCGGAGGAAGAGGTTAGCAGCTGAGGCGGCTCCAGACGACTGTGCAACAAGGGCAGCAACGGTGGGACTTGGCGGCGTGCAGCTGCAGCGAGGGCTACACACGGTGGTGGTGGCCGGTCGAAAACACCGAAAGGGGAGGTTTCCGGTTTATGATCGCAAGGAAGGAGGAGGCCAAAAATCACTTTAGGGTTTTAGGAATTAGCATGCATATATAATTGTAATATTTACATCTTAAACCCTGTGTAATTAACATTTAATTACCGACTGATTACCACTTAACCAGTTTTAGTCCTCGTAGTTTATAATTACACTAATAATAAACAATACTTGCATAAACTGAACATCTTTATATTTAACCATTAAATATAAAAGAACCCTTTAATATATAACTATTATATATATAAAGTCTCATTTAGTTCTATCGTTGTATTTAATTATTCTAAATAATTAAATGTAACGTAACTAATATAAATATTTCTCTAAATATTTAATCCACCGAATTGAATCTGTGTTTCGTGAAATAATGTTTAACAATTAATGATGATCGGACATCAAATATCCAATAATCTTAAACTTGGACGATTCATCGATTAATCGGGTCAACGTAGATAGTGGTGGACGCCTAGCTGCATCTCACTGCCCCTAACAAGGTATGACGTATTTATAATCGTCAACTAATTCCTTGTGTTCAAGTAACCTTTACTTAACCAAGTACAATAGCCATGACAAACATATCTATGTATCCTTTCTGTTTTGGTCATCCGTTGAACATGAGACATGGATACAAGTCACTTCTCATATGTGTTCAAATATTATTGTTCTTGTTCTCCAATTCAAAAATGGTCTAAACAAACTACTCTTTAGTTTGTGTGTGGCCACACAATTAATACCAGCTTGAATCAGCGAGGGCTCCAGGATGTCCAGCTCCTAATTAAAGGAGAACAGAATTCCTTTCGTCACGTACAACTCTCACTTAACTTCAGATTCATTCCTAATCATACCGTTATTATTGCCTATTAAGGTAAAGCGTTAGATAAGATTAAAGAACAAACTTCAGTGAGTTAGTTCTAGTGCGTGCCTCGGGTCGAGGATCAATAGATCTTACTACATTCAAAATTTCTCAAGACCTTGATCCATGAAGATAGTTTTGAAACGAGTTACGTCCAATAATTATTCTTTAATAATTATCTGTGAACATGATATCCAACTTATTGGTCTTTCATTTATAATGAACCAACCATCTGATTCATAGTAGTCTTACGTTCATATTAATTGCCATGAATCTGATTGACTACGGACATTTAGAATATAATATTCAAGGATTTCTAAAACGTACAAAATGTCGAACATAGAAATATCTATTTATAATACATTTAACCATTAAATCAATATAAAACACTAATGTTTATATATATATAGTTCGAAAGCACCCAATACTAACATACAAATCAAACTCAAGTCTAGCATGTCTAACACCTATTAACATGCTCCTTATATACAGATTGAGGTATAGGTTTAGCGAATGGGTCAGCTAAATATTGATTTGTGCGAGTTTTGTTTTAGTGTGATGCCTCTAAGTTTCATGATCCTATTAATGAAACTTATGATGGAAAACCTCTTTTGGAACTCCTTTTCAACTATTAGAAGTTATCTGAACTCTTTTCAGAATACTATCTTCTAATGTTTCCAAGTCACAACATCTCATGTTTGTGTAATTGTTATTGATGAAACTCTTTCATAAGATAACACTAATGTATCTTGTGGTGTATTCATATAATCATTCTTAATGATCGTCTTTTGGTGTTTATATTTTAACTCTTAAGTCAATAGTGTTTTACTGACAAGTTGTCATAACTTATTATGATCTTGTTTCAAGAATCCTTCTTAATAGTCAAAACTAGCAGTCTCGATATCTTATCTGACAAGATAATAGTACCTCATCATAACACTTTATGATCCTCACCAATTTATGCTTCTTAAGCATAATCCTTTGTCCTGTCACAGTTGAATTTCAAAGTTCTTTCATCATATGAAAATATTGACATAGCTCTTTATCTTTTAGATGAAACTACATGAACCTTTTCACTTTCATCTTATCCCAATATGATTAAGGATTAGAGATAGTGTTAGTATTTTGTCTTTATTGATTTGTCATACAAAACATTAAGATAATTTTACTAATGTTAATAGATTGCTATGATTATTACTTTAGAATCCTTCCTTTATATATCTTATATATGGTTGCAATCAATGTAAGCTTTGAAATTTATCTCTAAAGATACTTTATCTTTCAATGAAATGTTTAAACTCGTAATTTTAGCAATGTATCACTATACATTCTATGATAACTCTTATCATTCCCTTCTGTGGTGTTCCATGTATCTCTATACATTCCTCTTGATAATGTGTCTTATACCCATTTCCTTGTCATAGGTACTTCCACTGGACTTGGCATCTATCATATTGAATCTTCTTTGAATTGATCTTTATTAATTTAATGATTCAACGGTCTCAGACATATTCAGACTTTCATACTTTCCTTGAAACTACTTTATTACAAGAACATCATTGTATTCATAATACATGTTTATTTTGATTAGTTTGTTCAACTGTTCAAAAATTTGCAATCTGTTACCTCTCAAGGAAACTCGGAATGTAACTCCTTTTTCATCAACTTTTGATAATATGTCGGGCTTCTAGTATGAACGATCCATTTGTTGTATCCGAAAACAACTTCTACATCTTGATGAATCTTATTAATGTTATAGTCTGATCAAATCTTATTTGTCATAGTATGGATTGTGTCTAGGTTATCATTGAGTGATATACTATAGAATCTCATTCTTTCATCACATGATTTCATATATCTATTCTAAAAGATCTCATCTTTTGCTTATGATAAACTTTCATATATCATTAAGGATCTCATCTTTATGTGTATATATGAATTTTATGTTTATGCAATTGAATAATACCATTTATTCAGAACTTTATACAACATTTGCTTCTTGTTCAAGAATCAGGCATATCAAGGTCATGAACAGTTTCAATCCTATTCTTAAGTATGAAGGCTTATTAAGAATATAAACGAAACTCCTCCGCCTAGGAGTTCATATCATCCTATCCTTAATTGTTCATAGCACTCTTCCTTATTTTTCATATCTCATATGAATTGTTATACATGTTCTGGATGAACCTTAAGGTTCAATGCTAGTGATTTAGTTATGTTAATTGTGGGTAGTTGGTTTCTCACGACTAATCCACTTAGTCTTGAAGTAGTGACAAATTTTATCGCTCCTTTATATTTTATCTTATAAGATTATTTCTAGAGAAATTTTTTTGAAACTTTTTCAATTATTAAGTCAAGCGTAAAACATTATATCTTATATAACCCTTTTACAAGACTTAACTAATTTGTTTCACGGTATCTATTAGATCTGATCTAATATAATATCTATTGGACCTGAATAACATGTCTCACATGTCTTTATATTTCATGTCGATTAGATATCATTTGAATTCTCAATTCATGTTTTAGGCAACAATATAATGCATGAAACTTTTATATAATAAGTCATATTTGAAATAATCAAGCAATATTTAAAAGAAAATAATTCCGGAATTTAAATTTGTTCTAAAACAAAATAAACATAACATCATCCAATGGTGTAATCAAAAATTGAAAATGATCTTCAAGCTTTGTCCGTCTTCCTTTTCTTCTTTCTTTCCTTCTTTTCTTTCATCTCTGCAAAATAGCAAGTTTTGCACACATGTTAAAAGTCTAACTTTTAATTGATAAATAAACAATGGAAAAGTTGCCAAGATACCTGGAGTATATGCATTGAAGAATTATCTAGCAACAGCAGCTTCAGGCATCTCTCTCACATGGCATCTGGGTTTAGAGAGGTGCGTCTTGGTCTCGCCAATAGCTTTGCCCTTATCCCCGGTTTTGACAGTGTCATCCGGTACCTCTTTGCTTGTGAAGGACAAGTGAAGGCCATCATGGAATATAGCTTGAATGATGTTGTCACAGGGTAACCCCGGTCTTCTCATGTTGGTCAATAAAGCATGTCATGCACAAAGCATCCTCGGGTTCCACCTTGGCGTACCAAGAGATGAAATCCCTAACCTCGTCAAAACGACTAAGTAGAATGTTTTCCCATTTATAGTCGTCAAATATGTCATCAATAGTAATATCTCTGCCAAGTAATCGTCTATGGGAATGCATGCTTTTTCGAGGTTTGCCACTTTCTTCCTCATGATCATAGCACGTCTCGGATTCTCCAAAGCAACGTCTCTAATGTGTGACATTAAAGAGTGAGAAACATCTTTGTTGTAATATGGATGGATCTTTCTTTCAAGTTACGGATCATGTCAAAAGTAGTCAAGCGCTGGAGCGATTCTCTAATCCCAGAGCTAACAGATGCAAGCATAAGGTTTGATATAGCATTGGTATCATCCTTAAGTTTGTTCCAGGCATTTAGAACAAACTCGCTAGCATCCTCAGGTGGCTGCTTAGGTAAGGGGAACTTAAGAACATGTAATTTCTTGTTATATCTAAGGACGTTCTTCAGATTGTAGTACAAGGTCAACAAATTTGTTCCATCAACATTAAGGATGTTCTTAAGACGCTCTAGAATAACCATATCAGCAGATTGAGACATCTACAAAATTCAAACAAGGTTTAGTATTTTCATGCTTGAATTCGCTAATTAAATTAATGACCCAAGTGCAAAAATATATATATAATTAGGATTGAGTTCCCCGTTCACCGTGTCTTAGTGAATGGCTAAGCACTCTCCACTAGCATAGCTAGGTAGGTAGGTATGAAAATACCAATTGTGTCGACTACACAATTCTCGGTTTAAGGGGCATGACGAGCAAGGTCAAGCTTTGGATATGTTTTGTGACACCCGACAATTCAGGTCAATACCCGTACATGTTATAAACAAGTTTACATTATAATTGTTTTGTGATTTACTTAATTTCACAAACAAGGACACTAAGGTCTAACAAAAACTGTACAGGGTCTCATTTTAAATCTTTGGTAATTCTGGGAGTTACCGGTTCACATACCAGTATAAACCGAATTTAATTACCATTTGAAACTCTAAATAATATATACCTAAAACTAATTGTTTGATAAATCAAACAATCCAACCCACTTGCTTGACTTTCTCGGCCGAAAGTCAGGGGAGCCATTCCCCCACTTGCTAATACACTCAAATTCAGATAAAAACCATACCTCCTCAGTCGAAATCCCACAATCCCTTCCATACTTCTCATTTTCATACGGCAATTTCCCAATTCTCCTTCTAGTCGAAGTCCAGTTTAAGGCAGAAATCCACCACAATTCGGTATTTTAAGAAGATTTCAAGTGTTCTAAAGAAAGTTTAACAGAAGATTCAAGACTCTTCTCTGTTTTCTTTCATCATCTTCATCTCGGTTTTAAGGTAAAAACTCGATATTATCCACTTTATTTTCTTTAAAACCGTATCTAAGCCTACAAAAGGTTCAATCGCAAGTAAGATAACAAGAAAAGTGTGTCAAATTCAAGATTTGAACATAAAAATATACAGGACGAATTCTGTCAATCAAAGTGCAGTAATCGAAACTAGGAGTTTCGATACCTGTTCAATCGAAACTAGGAGTTTCGATACCTGTTATTCAATCGAAACTAGGAGTTTCGATACCTGTTATTCAATCGAAACTAGGAGTTTCGATACCTATTCAATCGAAACTAGGAGTTTCGATACCAGTTTACTCAATCGAAACTGGGAGTTTCGATACTAGTTGTTCAATCGAAACTAGGTAGTTTCGATACATATTGCTCAATCGAAACTAGATAGTTTCGATACCCTTCTTGCCAATCGAAACTAGATAGTTTCGATACCTAACTACTCAATCGAAACTATGAAGTTTCGATACTCAATTGCCCAATCGAAACTAGGAAGTTTCGACATCTGTTCATCAGTCACTTTGAGCAGTAACTAAGATCTGTTTTATAACAAAACAAGTATTGAACAACTTACGTATAAGACGGGTAGTTTTAACACATTAGTACCCTTGTGTGATTAGGGTACGGATATACAAGAACTAGCACAAGTTTGTTTGCTAGGATTTCATCGGACACAAGGTGAGTTCACGGCCCCCTTTTAACTCTTTACTGTTTTGTAAACATCGGGGGAGAAATATACTTACTTGTTATGTTTTGAAAACATGAATTACATTGTTTATACGTTTGACAATATGAACATTTTGGTATAACTTCTTGTGAGTCTCCCAGCCCCACTTTTACTACTGGTTTTTAAATTGTTTTTAAACAAACGGGGAGAAAACTTGCTCAACTAAACAGCTGGACACAAGTACACACAATGATTGTTCGGATGAACAACACACAACGATTGTTCGGATGAACAACACACAACGATTGTTCGTATGAACAACACACAACGATTGTTCGGATGAACAATACTCAACGATTTGGGGGAAAAAACATACTTCAACTATTTTATGGGATAACAAGAGAATAAGACACGACTTTTATGTTTACATGGGATGAGAACAACACAATGGAGGCCGCGAAAGTCCCCTGGAACAACATAGTAACCATTAACTGTAGCCTAGGGTCCTATGAATAGTACTATGGAGAGTGACGTCTCCCGGTCATGGTTAGTCGCGCTAACCACAATCTGGAGGATTTATGGCCGCATAGAACTGAATAACGAAATTAGGGGCGTGTACACATGTCAAGGTTTGGTTACGCCCCATGTATGAACATATTATTTGTATTCCTAGCTAGTTTACAAATGGGTCAACAATTCTTATTCTGTTTATCACATACAACTGAAACTATTTACGAACAATTGAGTTTAAACAAAAGAGTTTTGATCCGGTTAAAGAAATCATGTTTATACAAAAGGATTCTGATCAGGTTATAAGGATCATGTTTAAATATTGAATTTATGACGGTTAAGTCATGATAATGTTTTCAAAGGACAACTTCATATTTTATGACGGTTAAGTCATGATAATGTTTTCAAATGAAAACTACTTAGTTTTATGACGGTAAAGTCATGAACATGTTTTTGGGAAAAACTATAAGCACTATTATAACTAACTCTGTGAACTCACCAACCTTTGTGTTGACAATTTCAAGTATATTTCTCAGGTAACTGTTAGCCATGGCACGGTTGGAATAAGCTAGCTATGTTGGATCAATTCCTAGTAGCTGGAAGGACGTAGAATATCAAGACTCAAGTCTATCGTTGATCTAGAAGAACTTAGATCCTAGTATTACTTAGTCTTAGCATTTGTGTATGTAATCAAGTCTTAGAAATCATTATTACAGCTTCCGCTATCGTGTAATGAACCAATCGTTGCAACCTGTATTTATTTAATAAGTAAATAAAATATGGGGGTGTGACAGATTGGTATCAGAGCAATGGTTTTAGCGAATTAGGTGTCCTTAGTGATACCTAGGCTCTAACCGGACTCATCTAGGGACCAAGATTTCTAAGACTTGCATCACACTAAAAACACCCAAGACTTGAGCATAGGAATTCCAACCGTTGCCGAACAATTTGTGTAGACTATTAGTGTATGGAGTTACACTAGGGTACCATTAGCTACACTAATACAATTACATAACACATGTAATGAACACTTAAACACATACAACAATGTGAAAATAATAAACACATATAAATGTTACTATTCGGATTACGAGTCAAGAATAACGGGTACTCAGCATACTGCAACCTTAGAAGATCGAGTTATGAGCTGAGCTTGAACGATGACGACGGCGGCGATCGTCAGTTACCGATCTTGGTATCACAACAGGTTGAACTCGTACCAGAATCTGTACCTATACCTGCACCACAACTACTCCAGCCATGGAGGCAACTATCTTTCTAACGTATTTGCGATATAAATACTCTCATTCATAAGTTGTCGGATCGGATGCCTAGACTCTCGCCATGATATATGGCAGGCATGATTGCCCAGACAAAAGGGAATTCAAGGTGAGTAAGCAGGACTAAATGGGAGAGAACTCCAAGGGTCAGGAGACCCAGACATACATCAGGATCATGTGGATCCATGCATATATACAGACTTGGAGCATGAGTTGCTCGACACTCGTTTGAGGATCTCTGCCCAACACATAGTGCCTGAATTTCACCATGCACATTTTTTTTAAGAGACACTGGTGGTGCCTCTCTACCCTTAGCCTCATCCGACAACTGCCATATTCGGCAGATTCATGAGTATTGGTACACATAATTAACAGTAATCCGATAAAACAATACACACTCCTATACAAATGTGCAAACGCAATCTAATGATCGTTTCAAATCACTTTTGATTAAAAGCTAGGGATAGAAGAAACACTATAGGGATCAGGCAAGACAAATCATCATTACGGGTGCACATGTAATCATAATTTGCAGTGCATGGGAACTTTAGTGAGTCTTGTTGTCTAAGCTGATGATCAACTCATGTTCTCAATCACTTGATTAAGGATTGGATCTTAACAAATCAGAATTCTCAATTAGGTACTCACAAAGCATTCTCCTAGTTTTGGAGGAACGAGAGAAATTCAAATTGAATTCAACCAATCCTTAGTAAATCCTGAACGACGAAGAAATTCGCACATTCACTCTTTGAGATTCTACTTGTCAAGAATGCTTCAAATTGAGCGTTACCACAACTAACACTTACAGTAATTGCACAACTATTGTGGGAGATTATGGCATAATCTCAGGATCCATCATACAGTTCAATCTCACAATTGCTTGAAAGTTACGCCAAGAGTGTTATGCACTAACTTCAGTAATAGGGCAGGGTATTATTCTGACCCGCATACACATGGCACCTATGGATATTGTGGAAGCTCGACATGAGACAAGTAGGAAATCGGACATTTCAGAATGTCGGTCAAACAGGATTGCTCTCGCAGCCATTGACATTCAATATATCTTTAAGTCTGACTATTCTCTCTACAATGGATAAGCCGGGGTTGATGCTCAAGCGAATGCCAAAGAAACCTAAGTGTGGACTAACGACTATTGTCGCACTAACCAAAACGACATGCAAAACCCTTAAAGGAGTCCCAAATGCGGAATCTCATGCTAATCTCATTAGCTCATGATATGCATAAAGGACGTAAACTCGAACTATTCACAATAGGCCACTGTCCACAAAGAGTTGAGAAGAATAATTTATTACTCTTTTATACTCGCACTTCCCCAAAGTTCATCTTGTTGGATGGATCCCAGATTTAGCCTAGAAGAGAGGTGTGATTGCATCTTTCACTCCTAGTTTTCTATAATTGGGAAGCTCTAGAGCATCTATTGTTAAGAAATGATCTCTTAGAGTAGACTCAGTTAGAATACAAAAGCCTCGACGTTCAACACTCACTACCTCCAGTTTATCCTTGTGCTAAGGATTTTGAGGCTATAACCTGAATGAGTGGAATACGTAATGGTATGTCACCAAAGTACCATTCAAACCCTAAGGAAGTGCAGATACACTGAATGACTACAAAATGGAAATTGTGAAACTCCTAAAACATCTCAGCCAACTTAATGGGTTGACAAGCCCATAGCCGATTTTGGGGAAAACACTAATTCGATGAGACCATTCTTACAGTATTATTATTCATTCCCTCAGCTAGACGGAATATGAATATCCCAAACAAACATCAAACTTCGTATGGCTTACATACTTTGAAGGTATGGTAGTCGAGACATGAGTTTACATATCAGGACGCTACAACCCAAAGGCTAGTCTGCCTCGAAAGGTAGGGCGAGCAAAGGGGTAAAGTGGTGATTAGACTCGAAGTTCGCAAATAAGAGCTCCCAAGGAACATCAATTCCTAGCTCCATGAAGGCACATGGAGAGGAAAATCATAGAAAACATGAAACCTGAAATAAGAGAAAAGTCTTAGTCCGGGAAAATGCTTTCGAAAAGCATAAGAGGGACAAACATATAGTTTCATTTTCATACTTTTTCATTTCTACCCAATATACAACAAAAACTTGGACACCTCGTCGAGTAATTTTTTTTCATAAGACCGAGTTTCTCACCATGGGGAGTTCCGGTCCTGTTTGTAAAGAAAAAGGATGAAACCTTTAGAAGGTGCATCAATTATCGGGAGTTGAACAAGCTGACAATCAAAAACCGGTATCCTCTTCCTCGAGTAGACGATTTGTTTGATCAACTTCAAGGGTCCAGTTTCTATTCTAAAATTGATCTACGATCAGGGTATCCTCTACTGAAAATTCAGGAAGAAGATATACCAAAAACGACTTTTAGGACTCGTTACGGTCACTACGAGTTCCTAGTTATGCCATTTGGCTTGACTAATGCACCGGCTGTTTTCATGGATCTAATGAACCGTGTGTGCAAGCCATACTTGGATAAATTCGTGATTTTATTTATCGATGACATAGTAATATATTCATAAACCAAGGAGGAACATGAACATCATTTGAAATCAATCTTGGAACTACTCCGGAATGAGAAGCGTTATGCCAAATTCTCTAAGTGTGAGTTTCGGATTCAAGAGGTTCACTTTCTCGGACACGTCATCAATAAGAAGGGTATTCACGTAGTCCCAACCAAGATTGAAGCTATCAAAAACTGGGAAGCACCAAGAATTCCGACTGAGGTGCGTCAATTTCTGGGTTCGGCAGGATATTACAGGCGATTTATCGAGAATTTTTCAAAGATAGCCTTGCCTTTGACCACGTTAACTCAGAAGGACAAAAAGTTTGATTGGACTGATAAACAAGAATCAGCGTTTCAATTGTTGAAGCAAAAACTTTGCAGTGCACCAATCATATCCCTTCCCGAAGGAACTGACAATTTCATCGTGTGCTGCGACGCATCACACCAAGGTCTGGGATGTGTATTGATGCATGAAGAAAAAGTCATAGCATATGCATCCAGACAGCTAAGAGTACATGAGAAAAATTATACGACTCACGATCTGAAATTGGGTGCTGTCGTGTTTGTACTCAAGATTTGGAGACATTTCTTTTATGGTACAAAATGTATTATCTTTACAAACCACAAGAGTCTCCAGTACATCTTTAATCAGAAAGAACTCAACATGAGTCAACTTCGTTGGGTAGAACTACTGAATGATTACGACTGGGATATCAAGTATCACCCTGGTAAGGCAAATGTCGTAGCAGATGCCTTGAGTCGTAAAGAACGGGTTAAAACTCTCCGTGTTCGTGCCCTAGGATTGACAATTCATGCGAGTCTCACGATTCAAATCCGGGTGGCACAACAGGAGGCAATCAAAGAAGAAAACATTCAGAGTGAAGCTATATGAGGAATGATCAGACAATTAGAGCCAAAATCAGATGATACTTTATACTTTGCAAATAGAATTTGGGTGCCATGTTTTGGTAACCTACGGGAGTTGGTTATGGACGAAGCCCACAAGTCCAGGTACTCCATTCACCCAGGTTCGGATAAAATGTATAAGGATCTGAAAGAACTCTACTGGTGGCCGAACATGAAAGGAGAAATTGCTATTTACGTCGGTAAATGCCTGACATGTTCAAAGGTAAAGGCAGAACATCAGAAACCGTCGGGATTGTTATAACAACCCGAGATACCTCAATGGAAATGGGAACAAATTTCAATGGATTTCATTTCAATGTTACCCAGAACACCTAGCAACTATGATACTATATGATAATCGTCAGTCGTTTGACGAAATCCGCGCATTCCCTACCAATAAAGGAGATAGATAAAAGTAAGACGCGTGCAAGGCCTAGCCTTAAGGGAATTAAGGCTAGGCATGGTATGCCAGTTTCCATTTTCACAAAAAGGGACAGTCGATTCATGTCAAGAACCTGACAGTCTGTACAAGAAGCCTTGAGCACACGCCTTTACATGACCACTGCATATCATCCCCAGATGAACGGTCAAAGTAAAAGGACTATCCAAACTTTAAAAGATGTGCTCCGTGTGTGCGTAATCGATTTCAGAAGAAATAGGGATACTCACCGCCGTTGGATGAGTTTTCATATAATATCAACTACCATACCAGCATTAAAGCCGCTCAGTTGAGTCTTTGTATGGTTATAAGTGTCACTCATCGCTATGTTGGGCGGGGGTTAGCGAAAAGCATTTGACTGGTCCTGATATTGGCTAGGAAACCACTGACAAGATCGTCGAAATAAAAGATCGTCTGAAAGCCACTCAAGACAGACGAAAGATGAGTGGAGCTAGCAACAGACGAAAACCAATAGAATTCCAAGTGATAGACAAAGTCACGTTGAAGGTCTCACCTTGGAAAAGAGTGGAAAAATTTGGCAACCGTGGCAAGCTTAACCCTAAGTGCGTTGAACCATTTGAACGAGAGGATCAAATGAAAACAAAAATACCCATCCTTGTTTAAGGATACAACAGTTCAAGAGGACACAAATTGAATTTCGGGACGAAATTCTTTTAACATGGGGAGAATGTGACACCCGACAATTCAGGTCAATACCCGTACATGTTATAAACAAGTTTACATTATAATTGTTTTGTGATTTACTTAATTTCACAAACAAGGACACTAAGGTCTAACAAAAACTGTACAGGGTCTCATTTTAAATCTTTGGTAATTCTGGGAGTTACCGGTTCACATACCAGTATAAACCGAATTTAATTACCATTTGAAACTCTAAATAATATATACCTAAAACTAATTGTTTGATAAATCAAACAATCCAACCCACTTGCTTGACTTTCTCGGCCGAAAGTCAGGGGAGCCATTCCCCCACTTGCTAATACACTCAAATTCAGATAAAAACCATACCTCCTCAGTCGAAATCCCACAATCCCTTCCATACTTCTCATTTTCATACGGCAATTTCCCAATTCTCCTTCTAGTCGAAGTCCAGTTTAAGGCAGAAATCCACCACAATTCGGTATTTTAAGAAGATTTCAAGTGTTCTAAAGAAAGTTTAACAGAAGATTCAAGACTCTTCTCTGTTTTCTTTCATCATCTTCATCTCGGTTTTAAGGTAAAAACTCGATATTATCCACTTTATTTTCTTTAAAACCGTATCTAAGCCTACAAAAGGTTCAATCGCAAGTAAGATAACAAGAAAAGTGTGTCAAATTCAAGATTTGAACATAAAAATATACAGGACGAATTCTGTCAATCAAAGTGCAGTAATCGAAACTAGGAGTTTCGATACCTGTTCAATCGAAACTAGGAGTTTCGATACCTGTTATTCAATCGAAACTAGGAGTTTCGATACCTGTTATTCAATCGAAACTAGGAGTTTCGATACCTATTCAATCGAAACTAGGAGTTTCGATACCAGTTTACTCAATCGAAACTGGGAGTTTCGATACTAGTTGTTCAATCGAAACTAGGTAGTTTCGATACATATTGCTCAATCGAAACTAGATAGTTTCGATACCCTTCTTGCCAATCGAAACTAGATAGTTTCGATACCTAACTACTCAATCGAAACTATGAAGTTTCGATACTCAATTGCCCAATCGAAACTAGGAAGTTTCGACATCTGTTCATCAGTCACTTTGAGCAGTAACTAAGATCTGTTTTATAACAAAACAAGTATTGAACAACTTACGTATAAGACGGGTAGTTTTAACACATTAGTACCCTTGTGTGATTAGGGTACGGATATACAAGAACTAGCACAAGTTTGTTTGCTAGGATTTCATCGGACACAAGGTGAGTTCACGGCCCCCTTTTAACTCTTTACTGTTTTGTAAACATCGGGGGAGAAATATACTTACTTGTTATGTTTTGAAAACATGAATTACATTGTTTATACGTTTGACAATATGAACATTTTGGTATAACTTCTTGTGAGTCTCCCAGCCCCACTTTTACTACTGGTTTTTAAATTGTTTTTAAACAAACGGGGAGAAAACTTGCTCAACTAAACAGCTGGACACAAGTACACACAATGATTGTTCGGATGAACAACACACAACGATTGTTCGGATGAACAACACACAACGATTGTTCGTATGAACAACACACAACGATTGTTCGGATGAACAATACTCAACGATTTGGGGGAAAAAAAACATACTTCAACTATTTTATGGGATAACAAGAGAATAAGACACGACTTTTATGTTTACATGGGATGAGAACAACACAATGGAGGCCGCGAAAGTCCCCTGGAACAACATAGTAACCATTAACTGTAGCCTAGGGTCCTATGAATAGTACTATGGAGAGTGACGTCTCCCGGTCATGGTTAGTCGCGCTAACCACAATCTGGAGGATTTATGGCCGCATAGAACTGAATAACGAAATTAGGGGCGTGTACACATGTCAAGGTTTGGTTACGCCCCATGTATGAACATATTATTTGTATTCCTAGCTAGTTTACAAATGGGTCAACAATTCTTATTCTGTTTATCACATACAACTGAAACTATTTACGAACAATTGAGTTTAAACAAAAGAGTTTTGATCCGGTTAAAGAAATCATGTTTATACAAAAGGATTCTGATCAGGTTATAAGGATCATGTTTAAATATTGAATTTATGACGGTTAAGTCATGATAATGTTTTCAAAGGACAACTTCATATTTTATGACGGTTAAGTCATGATAATGTTTTCAAATGAAAACTACTTAGTTTTATGACGGTAAAGTCATGAACATGTTTTTGGGAAAAACTATAAGCACTATTATAACTAACTCTGTGAACTCACCAACCTTTGTGTTGACAATTTCAAGTATATTTCTCAGGTAACTGTTAGCCATGGCACGGTTGGAATAAGCTAGCTATGTTGGATCAATTCCTAGTAGCTGGAAGGACGTAGAATATCAAGACTCAAGTCTATCGTTGATCTAGAAGAACTTAGATCCTAGTATTACTTAGTCTTAGCATTTGTGTATGTAATCAAGTCTTAGAAATCATTATTACAGCTTCCGCTATCGTGTAATGAACCAATCGTTGCAACCTGTATTTATTTAATAAGTAAATAAAATATGGGGGTGTGACATGTTTCCCTCAATTACGCCCACTTATACGACTTAAGTGATATTAGTCCTACAACTGTGACCGTAGATCCGACCTAAGTAACTCAGTAATCACGGTCCTAACTTCAACAAAACTGTAGGGCCGGATGCAGGGTAATTCACTAACACCAGCGTTTCAGATAGATTAGTTGAAGTGTCACAATTTAGGGTGGCGCAGAAATATCGATTTTAAATTAGGATTTCTTCAATGTTTTAAATTACCGGTTAAGGGTCAAAAACATATTGGACGTCGAGGAGCATGAGCCAAGTCATGCAATTTTAAGTAAACCAATTTTACTATAAGTTCGTGAAACGCTTTCAACACTCGACACGGTCCAATTTTAAATACCTTATTTTAAACTAAATTGGTCGTTAGTCGCGAACTAAATTTTAAATTAATTAACATTTAATTAACTTTAATACGTCTTTAAATAAAATAATTAAATTTAAAAACCCGTTTTACCTTTAAATAAAAACTCTTTTATTTAATTTCCTTTCTGAGAAGTTTTTAAAACCTTTTAATATTCTCGTTGTTTTATAAGACCGTGTTAAACGTTTTATAGAATATTTGCAGCTTAAACTATTATCCTAAATAATTTTTGCAACCACAAAATATAAAACAACCATCGAGCCACTAGAAGGTTGTCGGGTTTCGTTCGAGCCATCAAATGAAAACCGAACCGGTCTAAGGGACAACAAATAATAAATAAATTTGTCGCCTCCCACTTAGTCCAAGATCTCTTTCTTCAAATCCCGTCTTTTTTAATCTCCGGTCTTCGAATATTCGTCTTGTTAGGTTTACAATATTTATACTTTACAATAAAAGAAACCTAACTATTACATCGGGTTCCAAATAACCCAAAAATAAATACAAAAGAATATAAAACCAAAATCATGACAAACACAACCATGGGTCACTAGGGCTCGATTTATCAAACACAATCACAACCAAAACGATAAAGGATCGATCTTTTGTTAACCAAAAGTGTTAACAAATATAACAGAGATAAAAAAAAATTATGTCTTAACACGCATAAACCTGACTTTGATACCACTATTGGAAATCGTGCACTTGTTTTAACATTTAAAACAATAATTTATAAAATCAGATTTACAATGGCAGAACCGTAAAGAATAGCACATGATAATAAAGTTCGAAACTTTATCCGACAGTGATCCGATTACACAACGTTTAGACAATAATAAATATAAAACAACCATAGGGTGTTAGGGTTTTATACCTTTGATGAATAACCGGGTTGTATCACTCGGGTACAAAGAACATCACGCTAGATGAAAATACACGAACTTGTCACACGAAATCGTCTCACAAAACTTACTCCAATCGTGAACCCGGTTCTTTCCTTCTTTCCGGTTCCACACACGGAGGAAGATGGCAGCAGCTGAGGCGGCTCTAGATGGCTGCGCAACAAGGGCAGCAACGGCAGGACTCAGCGGCGTGCGGCTGCAGCGAGGGTTGCACACGGTGGTGGAGGTCAGTCAGAAAAACCGAAAGGGGGGAGTTCCGGTTTACGATCGCAAGGAAGGAGGAGGCAAAAAATCACTTTAGGGTTTTAGGAATTAGCATGGATATATAATTGTAATATTTACATCTTAAACCCCATGTAATTAACATTAATTTACTGACTGATTACCACTTAACCAGTTTTAGTCCTCACAGTTTATAATTACACTAATAATAAACAATACTTGCATAAACTGAACATTTTTATATTTAACCATTAAATATAAAAGAACCCTTTAATATATATATATATATATATATATATATATAACTATTATATATATAAAGTCTCGTTCTGTTCTATCGTTGTATTTAATTATTCTAAATAATTAAATGTAACGTAACTAATATAAATATTTCTCTAAATATTTAATCCACCGAATTGAATCTGTATTTCGTGAAATAATGTTTAACAATTACACGTTGTGAATTGTTAATATTTAATCCCCATATTATGGTACTAATTAATTGATTAATAACCTTGCAATTGATACTTAAAACGTTAATATTTCGTAACAGCAGGTTATTCGGTGTCTTAAAGATAATCAAAGTTAAAACCAATCAAAAATACTAAGAAATCAAGTTTCTAGAAGGATCATTCCCTAGCATTGACCCCTAAGAAGTCAAAATTTATCAACACAAGTCAACAAGCAGCAAAAAGTCAAAATAGGGAGAAGCAAGGGGATGCACGGTGGAGCATCCCATTGCACGATCGTGCAAGGCCTTGCTTGCTCCCCAAGGAGCCCAGTACACTGCCATTTGTACCCGTTTGATTCCCGAGGTGTTTGCACGACCGTACAATCCAATGCACGGCCGTGCATTGCTCATTTTGAGGCTTATAAAGAGACGGCTTGGGTTTTTCATTCCACACACCTTACCACACCAAAAGATAGAGAGAACAAATTGTTTTCATTAGCTTTAGAGTAGTAGTAGAGATTAGAAAGGCTCTTCCTCTTTGTCCACAAAAGGGGAGCCTACGAAACTCAGCGTTACGCTAGTTAGTATGGCTATTTGTGGCTAAACTCTTTGTATTACTAGGGTGAAGATGAAGTTTGGTGTATGTTTGACGGATTAATCTAGTGGTATGTTTATGTCTTTAATTATTCGCTCTTAAAACCATCTTCTAGGTGGGCTTTTTATTATTATTTAAATCTGTCTTTACACTTGTGACTGTTCTTGATTTCAAAGCGTAAGACCGTAAAACCTTTTTTATCAAACTTCTTTTAATACTTGTACGTCTTTATACAAGTAGAGATTGATGAGCCAAGGCTTGGTCAACATTAGTAAGGCCGTACGTCTTTATACGAACTTGTTATAAGACCAAGAATTGGTGAACTCATGTTGGGAACAGTACGTCTTTATACATGGTCCCATGGTTACACCGCCTCCCGGTGAACAAAGTCTAATCACCTTTTTAATAATAATAATTAAGCATTTAAGTTCGATATCCTAAACCAACTTGGGGATAGCATTCAAAAAGTTGAGGGTAACGTTATCCCTAGCTGAGAATTATTACCATTTTATTATTAAAGATTATAATTCGTGAACCTAATGTTGTGAGAAAGAGACTCTAACGGTGTACCGTTCACATGTTTGTATTAGTCATACCACCGGATTAGTCAACTTAACATTATCATATACCAAGTGGATTCGAAGCCCAAAGCAATACTCTTCGTGGTCTGATCATTTTCGAAATATTTACTTTCCTGCTGTTTACTATTCTGCTATTTACATTTCTGTTACACACTTCATGCACATTTTTACTTTTCTGTTATTTACTTTACCGTCATTTACTTTTCTGCTTCACAAGCACACAAAATCCACTCACTAATTAAAACCGGCTAAACGATAACAAAAGTTGAGTATTGGAACTTGTCCGTGTCCATTGGTTCGATACTTGGTTTTTACCAAAACTATATTACGCTGCGATAGATACACTTGCCTATTCTGTGTGTTTTAATTTTGAGTATTTATCATTTTATAAATTTAAAACCTGATCTCGTGAAACCTCAATATAAAAATGTTTTTATAACTTAATCACGACACACATTAGTAGCCGTATTAACTATCACTGCCCGTCTACCAAAGTAGCCGTATTAGCCGTCCCTCTACCGAAGTAGCCGTTTTAACTATGATTCTTTACTATAAACACACTGTTAATTATCATTTCATACTTTAAAACCTTTAACTATAGAAAACATTCAATAACACATAGGTATGCACTCCAGCCCAAATCGTTATAAAACATTTAAAAGAGGGCACTAGAAACTCACCTGTCAAGCTATCCTTTGTGTAGTTGGAACTGGTCCAATAGCCGTCACTCACTATCTGAATTGATGATTAGTATATCATTAATTCTGTACTTTCACAAGTCTAAGCGAAACAAGGAAGTTTTGCCTTCATGCTCTAAGCGAAACTAAGACAATTTCGCTTCTATAGTCTCAGCGAAACTAAGACTAAAGGAATCTATTCTACTGAGTGAAACTATTGACGATCAGCCAAACTATGGCTAGGCGAAACTAGGCTAGTTTCCCCTGGTCCTCTTTTCCAGCAGAAACCCTAGTTTATGCATGGGGATGTATGGTCCTTTTTTACGTTCAAGCCTCATACCTTTTACGTTCAAAACATGTGGTTTACTCTCGCGAGTTCAGATCTATGGTCCTTTTTCAGTTTAACTCGTAAAAACCCGTCATTTTTTGTGTGGAAACCCCAAAATCCCAACTTCAAACAAAAACTCAGATTGGAGATGATTTGTTACATTTTTTTTGCTCGATTCTTCTTGCTAATCGCTCTGCTGATGAAGACCAACGATTCTCGAGCTTCTTGACCTGAAACCCGACTTTCTCTCTCTAGGCTCTCTATATCTTTCTCTCTATAGGTTGGAACAAAATGGTGAAAGTGAGGGGGTAGGGAGGTGGCGGCTAGGGTTATAGCTTCCTCCCCTTCCTTTTTCCTTCTTTCGCGTTTAATCCCGTTCGACCCTCGATCGTTTATTAATTTCTGTTCCCGACTCTGTTATAATAATGTTTTAAATTTTGGGATGTTACAAGTCTACCATCCTTACAAAAGGTTTCTTCCTCAAAGCCTGTTACACGATCCCATTGTTCTTCGATCTATTGGTTCACTTGTTCTGAATTCGTTTCTCTCCCAATCCAGGTTGGTTGGAACACCTCGACAATCCTTCGGAATTAACGATCTTTTCGCATTGGTAGGAATAAGCGTTTCTCGTCAACCAGTGTACGATCACCCAGATGCTGGCATAACCTTTAGCTATACGAGGTAGCTTCGTTATGAACATCCATGGTGATACATTCCGTTAGCGCTCAAGTATTCCTAAGGGTTGTACTTCATAGTTACGGCAAACATCTCCTTACGAGATTACTACGAGTTTCTGTCGATGATAAGGAAAGACATATCTAGTGGGGTTAAGGTTCTATAGCTCTAACCGTTCAATCATTTCACACATTCATATTTTGTGCTTCTTATTTCTGGACATTACTACACCAATTAATGCTAGTTTTATTATTCTAACAGTGAATCAGATAACAAAACGTAAGGGCGACTATTCTAATAATAAACTGTAGCATAAACATTCTAATTCAAAACGTCCCTGATACATTCTCGACGTCCTCCCCGGCTTCCTTATGAGGGAGAGCATAGGCTCTAACCCTTGCAGTCTTTTCGTTTCCCGATACGTCCTGTCTCGGTTTCCTACATAAAGGTTTTAACCCCTATCACGTGTAAAAGATTTAAAAAAATGTAAAAAAACGTAAAAGAAAGCCTTCACCTTGACATGTGGTCCAATCATGATTTAGGTTGAGAACCACTTTATAATTAGGTTATGAGCATGTGTCAAACATATACATTATCACCATGTTACTACCTTCTTAAAAAGGATGTCCAAAGTTTCGTTTTAATTTTTTAGGTTCCCATGTTCTTATACAAAATATAAATTTTACCTGTCGTGCGTTGCGGAGGCTTTGAAATGTAGCCCAACTCGAATTCTCGCGTCACACGGTGTGAAACGGATCTTAAACGGTGGAGACGGTTACAAAAGAAATATAGTTACGTACATAAAAAAAACATATGAGGTTATGGCTACTCGTTTAACCCTTAAAAAATGTAAAAAAACATAAGAAAAAAATGTTTTGGCGTTGACACTAACGTACTTAAGTACATAAAAGTAACGTACGAATTTGAGGCTGATCGATTTTTGAGATCGAACAATAGATAAAAAATGTATTATGTCTCTCACAGTACGTCTAATAATTAAAAAATGGTAATAAAAAGAAAAAAAGTTAAAAAAGGAACAAACAAAAAAAAGTTTGTTACACATGAGTTTTGAACCCACGATCTAAAGCATAGAAAAGAAGACGCCAAACCACTTCACCAACATCAAAGTTTGATTAAGAATCGAAAAAACTATTGTTAAAAACATGTAAAATTGCTGTTAGTAGTCACAAAAATACTTTTGATAAAAGTAGTGGATAACCAACCTTGAACCTGCGAACTTAATAAAAAAGAACGGGAAGTTTACAACTGGGCAGGTAAGTGTACTGTTTAAAATATATGTTTTCAATTATTTATATAAAAAATGTATTTAATAATCTACACTAATAAATAAAAGTTTAAGGTAGACACTTGTCACTTACTCATTCATTCTCACATTAATTTTTCCGCCTCTCTCTCCTAATAAATGTGCATATATCTTATTAAATAATAATGATATTATAAATATATTATTAAAAAAGAATACCAATTATATTAAATAAGAATATATAATAGGAAATCAAAATATAACTAATTAAAGAAAAATTCTAATTTGTTATATATACACACGTTTCCACTTGATATATCTCGAGACGGTCATAATAGTCTGACAAGTTATGACGTATTTACAAATTTATAAATTTTATCTATTTTAATATACAATCTCGTGTAATACACGGGATTCTAACCTAGTATACTAATATATTACTGTTCACAAAATCCAAAGAAACAGAAGACCAGCCTAAGAAACATTAAAACTTAGAACCAAGAAAAATTTAAAAGAGCGTCCTTGCCCAAATTATCGAGGAAGCCTTCGAATTTACAAGACACCTACTTGGATCCATGTTTACATTCCATTGGGAATGATCAATTCCGGACAGGACAGCTGCCTACGACTTGACCAATACTTGATTATGGAAATTCATCCGAGTTTCATGACCACTGTGGTTGGAACTTGTGCCGAGTAATTCACTCCTTGTGGATTGTGCCAGAACCACATAACTCTTGCAATTTTTGTTTAAGATCATTGGCAATGGTTTCACGTATTCCTTTTTCACGTTTTGCAACGTCAGCACTACATAAACATATGAGTTTTTATCGTTCAGAATAATTAAGGTGCGTAATGGTTTCACGTCACATATTTAATTATTAATCATTAACTAATTATTTAACTAAAATACAAAAAAAATATTTAAAATATAAAGATAACAAAATACAAATTTATTTAATTAAAAACAAACATAATAAAATACAAAAAATCAATCGTCACTCATACGAAAATGAATTCGAAAGTTTTTTCCATCATACATTGGATTGTCACTAAAGTAATCACGTATTAGACGTTCATTAGCAGCTTCCCGGTCCCGCATTACTTGAACTCGTCGTGTTACCCTCTGTGAACTCTCGGCTTCTAAGAGTAGATCGTACGCGTAACAAATCGCTTCAGTAATCACTTCATCTCCTTTCGTCGAACCCGGTGACGTAGATAACCATTCCATTTTAAATAGGTTGAGAGAATATATACCGAGTGTTATTGGTTGAAAAAATTTGAGAATGGATGTGGTTGGTTAAGAAAATATGAGATTACTAGTTGAGAAAATGTGATATATATATATATATATATATATATATATATATATATATATATATATATATATATATATATAGATTAATGCATATGTGTAAAACTTTTTGGGGGTAAATATGTCTTTTTAGACAATATTTACACATTTGCCCCCTCAACTTTTGATTATTTAAAATATAATTATACTTTTAAAATAACTATCTTCACGTTTTTTTAAACGGTCATAACTTTTTAATACCTTAATATTGTTAATAAAAAGTTACACAATAAAAACAAGTATTTTATTTTCTTTAATTTGAGTATGATATTGTTATAGTTTTTTTAATAAAAAAATTAACATGTTTCGTGATTACGGAATTATATATCAACACCTCCGTTTTTGTTTCCTCTATAGTAACCGACGGTATCTTCCCGAAACTCCGAAAAAATTTAAATTCCACCATCAATGCCCCTAAATGAAAAATATTCAATACAATGATATAAAATCCGACTATCTTAACTGTTGTTAAAATATACACATAGCAAAGCAACTGTACTCCCTATTCTTCTATTCGAACAAGTCGCACCACCATCACCAACCTTGAAGTTAATCTCCGGCCATCACCATTATTTTTCTACACGTAGTATAGATATATATATATATATATATATATATATATATATAATTCAACTCCCACGTAATAAAGGGTGTCTTAAATTTTCTCACTCACCAACTGTTTATTTAAATTTTGAAATTATTGAAATCATTTTTTTATTCTTTTAAAATATTAAAGTTCTAAGAAAGTTGTTGGCAAGAGAGATGTTGTATGTTTTTACTTTGATGATTGAGTGTATTACAAATATATTTTCTTCATTTACAAAATTTATTTAATAAATTTCAAATTTAATATTTGCAAAATGTATTAACTATGTATACTATATTATAATACATACGAGTAGGAAAAAAAATATTTTTTACATAATTTTAAGAGTTTAAGAGCATTTACATCAGTATTGTTATATATACCATATCCTTAAATTATAAGGGAAAAAAACATTTAAGTTAAAACGGTCTTAAATCAGTTTTTTTAAACATTATCTTTATTCTTATAGTTATAAGAAAATAAACACTAAAATCTTACATACACCAATTCCTTAACCATTTCTTTAAAATTATAAGGATAAAGAATGGAATGAGATAAGTTTTTAAAAAATGATTAATTTTTTTATGGAATGATGGTTTTTAGTTAAATTATAAATATAATAATAAAAAAACTGATGTAAATGCTTTAAGTAATTACAACTTTTAAATTGTCTGGTACAATTCTTTAATACATATTATTGACTTTTAAACCAACTTACTCCCATGATTTTTAAACGACCATAAGTTTTTCATACGTTAATATTTAAAAAAAACATACCATAAAAACGAGCATATTATTCTCTTTAAGTTGAATATGGTATTGCTGTAGTTTTTTTAATTAAAAAAAATAACATGTTACATGATTACCGGTATCTGTGTTACCCGCCGCATCGCGCGGGTACCCCTATAGAATTTCTATATGAGTGAATTTTTGAATTTTTAAGAGTTTCACTCAAGAAAGAATTTCAAAACTATTTTGTGGGTTTTAAAAGGTTAAGGTTCTTGAGTGTAAACCGAAACTCGATGAGTTTAGAGCATGGGTATACCGTTGTGATTATGGTGTTGTGTGATAATAAAGTGCACGACACGTGGCGTCACGTCACTATCCTCATTATCACACCACCCATCACTAGGCAAGTGGTATACCCGTGTGATTGTGGTGGTGTAATAATTAATTGTTTATTTTTTAATTTTCATTTAAATAAAATAAAACATAATATTTCATTTAAATAAAAATAAAATAAAACATAATAAATAATATTTCATTAATAACTAAAAAAAATTACATAAATAATTAAAAAAATTACATTATTAAAATAAAAATTACATTACTAATGATTTGATTGGTCGTAAACATACCCAATCAAGTCCGCCTTTAGTGCGTTATGAATTTCTCGATTGCGTATTTCTTGTCGGTTTACTCGCTTTTGATATTCATCAATTTCTTCGTGCGTAACCTCCTCCTCATTTGGTTTGTATTGATAAATTGTCACTTCTTGATCCTCTAAAATCATATTATGCAAATCACACAAGCATACATAATGTTTCGGATTTTGATTTGAGACCAAGATCAAGCCGACCGTTCGATTATATGCCACTTATTCTTCAAGAAACCGAACGCTCGTTCAATATCTTTTCCTGCCATATGAGCCTTTTAACAATCATTACGTTTAATACCTTTTAGACACGTAAGAGACTTGACAATTGTAGCATATTCTGGATATATTCCATCGGCTAGATAATACCCACGCTTGTAATGCGATCCTCTAAGTTCAAACGATAAGTCGGGTGCGGTTCCATTGACCATATCGTCGAATATAGGCGATTGATTAAGAACATTAATGTCATTGTTCGCACCGGCAACGCTAAAGAATGCATGCCAAAACCATAGATCATTTGAAGCCACAACTTCAAGCATAATACTTGGTCAAGAATGATCGCCGCGTGCAAACTGACCTCACCACGCATTGGGGCAATTTTTCCAATCCCAGTGCGTACAATCGATGCTACCGAGCATCCTGACAAATTCATGTTTAGCTTCATGAAAAGCCTATAACTGTTGAATGTCGCTAGTCGACGGTTTACGTAAATATCTCTTACCATACAATAAAATTATAGATTTAGAAAACTTGTAAATACATGACTTGATCGTTCGTTCTGACATCTTCAAGTAATCGTCAAACGAATCACTAGCCATACCATACACCATTTGACGAATCGCGGTCGTACACTTTTGAATAGAAGTAATGCCAACCCGCCTCTCGCGTCAACACGTTGACGGAACCAAGACACGTCTCTCTCGAGATCAGTATTAATTCTTAAAAATAATTTCCGACTCATTCGAAACCGGGTATTAAATTGCTCCTCCACGTACAAGCAACTTTTGTCAAAGTAATTTTTGAGTAAAAGTGTATTAGCAATCGCCCGGTCACGGTTGAGACGTGCGCTTCGTTTTAATGGTCTTGAGGACGATTCCGTCTCTTGCCACCACCTAACCGCCGCCGATGCCATAACTCCGAACGTCATTACCCGGGCTTTCTCGCTTGATGATGAAGACATTTTAGTAGTATAAACTTTTTTGTGTATAGTATGGGATGAGAGATGAGGTATAATATGAAAGGTATTTGTGTTTATATAGGAGATGAGAATAATGAAAATAAAAAAATATAATTTTTTTTTTTGAAACTATAGCCGTTCAACGGCTATATAGACGTTGAAGCCAAGGAATCACCCCGTGATTATTCTCACGCCACACAATAACGCCACGAGGGGCGGTGTGTGGACTCAATCACAGCGTGATTGAGCATGCCAACTAGGACCACGACGTGAGATTTGAAGGTATACCGGATGATCTTAGAGTTAAAAGGGGAAATGGTGGCGGTAGTTAAACCCCTCCCCCCTCCACCCACCCACACACACACTATCCCACTATATAATCTATGTTACCATTTTTTTAGTATAAACAGAGTAGATGCTGACATCTTGAAAATCTTTGATTTCTCGTATTTTAATTTCCATGTTTCAAAACTCAATTTCATAATGTTTCCTTCTCATAAAATCTTCCGGTCGATAAGCTTCGCCTGGTATTGATGGTACCTTCTCCCCACAATACCTTCCCTAGACAAGTCAATACACGTGATTGAGAACTCAATAAGTGGTATCAGAGCCTGTTGTGTAGATCAATTCTTGTAATATGATAATGGAAAACAATAATATAAATCATACCTGATAAGCTAACTGCAGAGAGGGAAGACGTCATGATTCGCTAGGAAGATCGGGTTCCCGTTTAGGGTGTACGGTTATGATGGATTAGGTGAGTTCGTAAGAACTCACGGTTATGGAAGAGAGAGAGGGACGAATTTCATTAGTGGCGATAATAGTTCATTAGTCAATTCCACATAATTATCTCTTTTTGTATATGTACGCTTAAGGAGAAACCCATTAATGGCCCATTAAGAGTAATTAAACCCATCAACTAATTACTAGACATAGGTTAATAATAAATAAATAAATCAATGATCAATTTAGTAATTAGATAAATGGTTATAAGAGCCACATAATAAAACCGTGTGTTACATGTTGTATATCACCAACTATAAGTTCACATGTAGACGGTTTATTGGATAAATACAGAGGTTTGGTTCCAATTAATTGCTTGGTGTGGGCTTTAAGAGGGTAGAAAACTATGCAGAATCATGATGTCGATGAGCGATTAGATCGTATGACATTGCTTGTGATCTATTAAATAGTTCCGATGGAAGTGCTACTTATGCTAACAGAATGCATTCGGTGAAGGAAGTGCGTGATAATTGAACGATGTGCATGGGTGTCCTAGGGAACATCCTAGTTGAAGAAGTTTTTTTGTCATCTACAGACCCACAAACAGACTTCATGGTCTCCAAGAACGTGATGGTGAACAAGTTCTACTCCTCACATAAGCCAAGTTGGTGGCTAGTTCATGAAAACAAGACAATGGAGGTGCTTGGGAATGTAGAAATAAAAAGAACGAAGAGGTAGCAAACTTAAGACGAGTTAGTGAAGAGCTGCCTACATTGTTGATGGATATCTCAAATGAAGCTCTCCAATACTTGAAGAAAAGAAACCAGGTGTCAACTTTCTCTAGAACGGAGTGTTAATGTCAAAGACATTTGACATGCGAACAAAAGGAAACTTTATTTATTCATAAATTACGATTACAAGAAAATACATAATATTTCTATTGGTAGCTGCGGTTTTTAGCTTCATCCAAAGCTTGTCGTAGCATATTATACTGAGCTTCTGCTTCCACCATTCCTCTTTCGAGTTCCGCTTTCGCATATTATTAATCAACAGTTGTTTACTCCTCACAAAAGGATACCGGATGTTTAATCCTCACATAAAGAAACTTCGCATAATCCAAGTCATGATATTTGACATTGGAGAAGGAAAGGAATATTCCCATGTAGAATATAAGAAACATTCCCTTTCGAGGATCCATGATTATTGTCAGATTTGTATGTCCAAGAAAAACAACATATGACAACATTGCTTTTGACATATTATCATAAAGAGTCGAAATCAAAAAAATGGCTAGAATCTTACTTGAGCTCATTGCTTGGTGTGAATTTCTTTATAAGGAAGCAGTTGGTTCTTTTTTTCATTACAGTTTTCGCTATAACTTCTGAACAAATCTTGTATTTGTAAACGTCATATCGTTATTTAGTTTTTGTTTTCTTGCAAATGCATCCACAGTATGAGCTTTTTGAACATTTTAAATCATTATATGTCATCCTTAATTATGTTGATTAAATTTTCACACAGGATATACAAATCCCCATAAATTATGACTATGAATGACCCATGTATGGCTACGGTTGGCCAATTATAGTATTGTTTGACCGATTATGACTATGTTTGGCTAATGATGTTTATGTTTGATCAATTGTGACTATTTTGAAAAAGTATGGCTTTGTATGAACAATTATTACTATGTCTAACCCATGACCAATTATAAATGTGCTTGACCAATTAAAGCTATACAAAGAAATTATGAATATGAATGACCCAAAATTTGGCTACGATTGACCAATTATAGTATTGTTTGACCGATCATGGTTATGTTTGGCCAGTTTTGGCTATTTTGATAAAGTATGACTGTGTTTGTACAACTAGACTATGTCTAACCTATGGAAAATTTTAGAAGTGCTTGACCAATTATAGCTATGTTTGGCAAATTATGGTTACATTTGACTAATTATGGTTATGTTTGATTAATCATAGCTATATATGTTTGACCAAATATGGTTACGCTTGATTAGTTATGGCAATGTATGACCAATTATGTATACATTTGAGCAAGTATAACAGTGTATGATCAAGTATAGGGTATGACTGGCCTTATTAAGTCACATTAGGTCTTAGTGGCTAAGATTAGGTTGTAATAAGTTATATTATGTCATAGGAATTATAGCAGGCCATACACATCTCAGAGAGTCATGATAGCTCTTATTAGGGTAGAATATTAGGGTAGAATGATCCATACTAGGTAATACATATCTTCATCGATAAGATTGAGTTGTAATGAGTCGGATTAAGTCTTATATCCATGTTTAACTAGGGATGGCTTTGTTTGACTAAGCATCGTTATGTTTGACCAAGTACCTTTATGTTAAACTGATTATAGCTAAGATTAACCCTATTTGACTAGTTATGTCTATATTTGACCGATTATATATATAGTTAGACCAAGTTCAACAAATTATAACCATATTTGACAAGATATGACTCTGTTTAATCTATTATAGCTATTTTTGAAAAATTATTGTCATAACTAACGAAGTATCTCTATGTTTGACTAATATGACCACGTTTTAACATTTTGACCGACTTATATCCAGTGGTGAATCTTGAACAAAAACGCAGGGGGCAGGGATTTTATTTCCTATCAGGGGAGCCGGAACTTAATACTTATAAAATTTTCGGCCGAATACGTATAAATTAACACTTCTGAGCGAAAAATCAGGGGGCGCTTGGGCCCTCACTAAGCTTTACCATTGCTTATATCAATCAGTTAATAAATTTATTTATAAATTTCTTAAAGTATAAATAAAAAAGTAAGTAGAAAAGTTAGAAAACTTTTTCTAATGATCATTATTTATAAAGATTTATACTAATAAGATATGTAAATCTAAGTTTGAAATCAAAGTAAACTAAGATAAGTTCAATATATATTTCAAAATAAGTCTAATCAAATTAATATAATTAATTTAGATTTTGAGAGAAATTTTTAAGGGGATACTATCAAGGGGGAAGTGATCTGGGGGAATCTGTCATTGATACTTTTTTTTAAGTTAAATACGGTTTTAGTTCATATGGTTTGAAACAAATAATCATTTTAGTTTAAATTTAACTTTTTTAGTCCAATAGTTTCACTTTTGTATCAGTTAAAGTCCATCTCAATAACACCATCCGAATTTTATGTTGAATTTATGCAAAGAGACGATAATACCCATGTTATAAAAATAAAAATAGAAATATTTATTTTTCTCTTGTAATAAAAACCTAACTTCATCTTTATTCTCTCATCCCCTCCCCTTGACCTCTGGCAGCCACCTCCACCTCCGGCAGCCACCTGCACCTCCCGCGGCCACCTCCACCTCCCTTCCTTAACTATCGACTGCAACCCCCCAGCCCTTTCACCCCCATTTGTTTTGCTTTTGGATCTCGATCTCGCTAGACCCACCGGAGTTCTCATCTTCTGACTCATTACGGATATCGTACGCCTTCAACGACGGCCCGTTGCTCGTCTGTATTGAAGCGATTGCAGCTACTGAGATGGGTTTTGGGTTTTTGTGAGTCCTTTTCTCTAAAGACAAAAAACTGATGGGTTTTTAGGTTGTTTTGAATCGATTGTTGTCGGATTTGGGTTGATTTGAAGCGTGGGTGCCGCCAAGGTCATCATCATCACCAATTCTGAGCCTTAAATTGCAGCTACTGAGATGGTTTCGGGTTTGATTGATGTAGATGAAGAAATGGTTGTGGTGATCGAGCTACTGAGAAAAAAGAAATGGTGTTCAATTGAGTGGAAGAAGGCCACTCCATATTTTCCATACTATTTTCTTCAATAAATGTATATCCTATTTTCCACACACTATTTTGTTCAATTGTGGTGGTGGCTGAAGTGGTGTGAATTTAGGGTTTGGTTAAAGAGAGTTGAGACTTGAGAGAGAGAGAGTCAGTGAAGATCTTTTATATATTTTAAAAGAACTATTTTTTTTTGTTTTATTTTTGTTTTTTTAAAGCAAGGGTATTTTGATATTTTAGTTAAAAGTTAACAGAAAAATTTAGATGAAGTTAGTGGATCAGATTATAATCGATACAAAATTGAAATTATTGGACTAAAAAAGTCAAATTTAAACTTTTGTACTAAAATAGTTATTTGTGTCAAACTACATGGACTAAAACCATATTTAACTCTTTTTTTTAACAATGAACATTTTTATATAATTTAACTAGGTTAGAAACCCGTGTTTTTTAGATGGGTTGAATAAATGAAATATTAAATAGTTAGTAATGAAGATTTATGAATTATAAAAGTAATATTAAATAGTAATGGAGATTTAGGAATTGCTAAAGGAAATGTCAAATAATTAATAAAAAAATATTAAATAGTTAGTAATAAAGAAAAAATAAGCGGGAAATTTTTTTTTAGCTCACAGAATTGTGACATGTGGTGCAACGAGTTACTTAAAGATACATTTGAATCAAGATTGGATGCCTGGAAATCTCCTCTTCTTTCTATAGGAGTTAGATCTGTGTTGATTAAATCAGTTCTTGGTGCGTTCGGGACTTATTATATGTCCATATTCCTTGTTCCGGTGGCTGTTTTGAAAGTCCTGGAATATAATCGATCATGGTTTTTTTTTGGGGGGAAGGGGGGGGGGGGGGTAGTAAGGTGGCTAGAAGAATGCATTTAGCTTCTTAGAAGTTAGTGTTGGCTTCAAAGGAGAAGGGGGAATAGGAAGCGGATCCATGGAAGGTTTTAATAGTGCTCTATTACAAAAAGTAGAGGTTGACGTTTGTGAATGAGGCGAGTACCATTTGGGTGAATATTATTGCTTCTTTATATTGTCCGGATGGGGGTATGTACTCAAATTCCAAAAGGAATAGTGTGTGACAGAGAATGCTAAAGGATTTTAGGAAATTTGATGATTCGAGTATTGTTCATTTTAACTCGATTCATAAGCATATGGGTTGTGGGAATGAGACTATGTTTTGGAAGCACCCTTGGTGTCATAATTTATGTTTTGCTGAAAAGTTTCCAAGGTTGTATGCTTTAGAATTGGTAAATGATTGTTTGGTGGTTCATAGGGTGCCGAGGGGATTGTGGCGTGGCGAGGCGTAGGGAAAACCTAGAGGGTACCGAAATGGCCCAATTTATAGAGATGCAAAATTTTCTTAATGGTGTCAATATTTCCACCGGTAAGGATCGGTGGGTTTGGTCAATGCAAGGGGTGATTGAGTTCTCAGTTAGGGGGGTTCGGGACAAAATGGATAATTTCTTGCTCCCTAGTGGGTCGAGGAAAACTTATTGGTTAGCATGCTTGCTTAGATAAATAAATATTTGCGGAAGGAGGGACTTGAGAAATGGCCTTCCAACTCGTACGAATTTAGAAGCTAAGGGTATGGATGTTCCGTATATAAATTGCCCTTTGTGTAATGATGGATTAATGGAATCTGTTGTTCATGTGGTTAGTGAATGTGGTTCTGTTAAAAACATTTGTGATTTGATTGAAGAGTGGCTTGAGGTGATATTACCTGGGTTTAGATTCCCATGTGACCTTATGAATTGGCTAGATAATTCTTCCATGAAGTCGACTAAGAAAGAGATATTGGGGACGATTATTTATGTTGCTTGGTGAGTTATTTGGAAGTTTCGGAATGATACAGTTTTTATGAAGAGTCGGTCGAAACATGCGTTGCTGTTTGATGATGTTATGTATTTTTCCTTTTATTGATATTCAAGTAGGATGAATAAGTGCAAAATAACCTACATAGAGTGGTTAAAAAACCCTCTATTATTCATGTAGTTTGTTTCTTTTCGCCCGACTAGTATCTTGATAGTCGGTGTTTTAATAAATTTTCGCCGTTCAAAAAAGTATATATAGATTTTAGTGTTGCAATAGCAAATGAAAGTCAAATACATGAACATACTTTCCTCATCAACGCCTTATCCAACCTTTTGAATGTGTTTGAAGATATATAATTCACATGGTCCGGCAATATTGAAGACTCATGAAAGTAGTTTAGTATAAAAGAGATGAATTGTATTTTAAATATCTAGTCATTCATGTTTTAATGTATCATTGTAAACAATTTATTCCTGTTATTTACAATGTCTACTATAGTAATATATATTTTAATTTCAGTGGATGCATTTGCAAACAAAGTTGAATATATGAACATGCCTTTTATTAAATGAAACGATAAATCACAAGTTCAACAACCACTAGCAGCGAGGACTCACCAAAACAAATAGAGAGGACTTCCTATGGATTGTAATCCCAAATTCCTCACTCATGTCCAAATCCTCATTTTCTATTCCCTTTGGCAACACCATATCAAACTTGTAAACTATATTTGCTAATGCAAACTCCATGACAGGTACACTAAATTGAATACCAGGGCATGATCTTCGGCCAGCACCGAATGGAAGCCAATCAAACTGCAACACTTGATAGTTAACAGAATTGTTCAAGAACCTCTCAGGCTTAAACTTATTTGATTCTTCCCACAAGGCAGGATCTCTTCCTATTGCCCAAGCATTGATAATCACTTGTGTGCCAGCTGCAATATCATATCCCATTAGTTTTACATCTTGCGTTGATATTCGAGGAAGAAGAAGTGGGAATGGAGTATGCAATCGCAGAGACTCTTTTATGACTGCTTTAAGATAATGCATTCTATCCAAATCCTCCTCGGAAATCATGGATCTTCCTTGTGCTATTTCTGTTGCTTCTCGTTGGAGCTTTTTCATAACTCTTGGGTTTCTTATTAGTTCACTCATTGTCCACTCTAGACTTGTTTGCGTAGTTTCAGTTCCGGCTGCAAACGCCTCCTACAGGGAACATAATCAATAATGGGCTTATCCTTGTGATTTCTTGAAGAATAAACATCATATAAGTATACTATTGTTTTTTAAGTAAATCTACATGATAACAATAGAAAAGGAAGAAACCTAAAAAAGATTTTGTGTTACTAGGAGCCACAATCACTTCTACACTATTAGGTGATCACCAGAATGGACAGTGAATTCACAACACTCACTCCTAGGGGGTGAATTCATTAAAGATAAATATTGAATTTCTTTTTAATTTAACATATAATTTGATTTTCTCTAATAATGTGTAATATCGGTTTTTTTATTTTAAATAGATATAGACAGTTTTTTTTAATACAGTTTATTAAAAGCGAAGTTATATTTAAAATATAAGTATTTTTTATCTCGTAAATATAAAAATACTTTATTTTTCATACAACTAAGTTTTCAATAAATTTTATATCGGAATATATAAAAATTAAATGAAACTGACTATTTAGAGTTCTTAGAAATTAAATATAACAACTTATTAGTGAACATTATATGTTAAATTAAATAATGGAAAAAGAAGGGAAAATAAACTCAATATTTATCTTTGATAAATTCGCTCAGATGTAAATTTATTGCCCACTCCACTGAATTGCCTAGTTTTACATGTTATTCTAAAGATCATCTAGAAGTGCTATACCGCCCAGTAATACAAAAAGTCCTCTTGGGTGGCGTTTGGTTATGAATTTACAGAAGTTGTGTTGGTGTAATTTGGTGCTCGGGCTCTAAGGTAAGTGATCCACGCACTTATCTTGATGACTCTTTGGTGCATATGGAAGGCTAGAAATGATCAAGTGTTCAATCAAAAACCTATCTCTCTCTAATCTAATTGACGATTTAAGATCGTGGGGTTTTTATGGGTTCGGAACAGATCCAAGACAATGTCCATAACATGGGATCAATGGCGATCATTTTCATTTTCATTTTCATGTTTTGACGTGTAGTAGAATAATGGTTTGTTTATTTTGGTGGTTGTAATTTCTTGGCCTGCCTTTGGCTGCGCCAATATATATATATATATATATATAATATAATATATATGAGTGAGTTCACTAAAAACTCATTTTCATGAGAAAACAAAAAAAATCCTCATTAAAGGTGCTGCATATGTGTAGTACACCCAAAAACTTAACCCTCACCCAAAAACCTAAACCCCCCACCCCCACCCAAAAACCTAAACCCCCACCTAGCCCCACCCCCCAAAAAGTTAACCTAAAAGTTAAACTAAACCTAAAAAACCAACCCCAAAAGCTAACTATGCTACACATATGTAGCAAAATGATGAATTTTTTTTTGAAGAGGACGACGTGGGGAACAAGGTCTCCAAAGCGGTTTTTTAGTTTTCGATTTATATTTTGAGTTATGATTTTTTATTTTTTTACCTTTAATAAATAGTTTTTTAGTTTTGTCATGAATAATGAGTTTTCTTATAATAGTTCCCTTATATATATATATATATATATATATATATATATATATATATATATATATATATATATATATATATATATATATGTAGAGGTTAATTACAGAACACTAAATTACTGCGAGAACAAAAAGAACAAACTTGAATCGTTTAATTTCTTCATCCATAGTTTATATTTTTAAAATTTTGTACTTCATACATACAAATATGTATGTTTATAAACATAAAAAACCATTAATTTTTTTTTGATATGTTTTTATACATTTAAAAGTTTACATACACATGTGTAGATTATGTGTAGGTAAAATAATATATGCATCCTACACATGAATTACACATGTGCAGGTTTTATAAATAAACGAAAATTCATCATATTGTTTTTAAAAATTTCATAAGAGACAAATAAACATTGCATTTATATTATTTTTTCATATTTTAAAATTTTTTAAGATTGAAAAAATAAAAGATTCATTTTGTTCCCCATGTTCTCACAATATTTAGTGTTGTCAATGAATTACACAGAGAAAACCAATAGTTAGGCGAAAACCGAGAAAACTATTAAAAAAACCAATTTTAACCAATAATATAATAATATTTATTTTTATTTTATTTTAATTTTTTTATAAGAGTATCAATGTAATATTATAAATTTTTATAAAAAAATCATTTAAATATTGGCTTACGTATATGTAACCCATAGTGTTACGTATACGTAAACAAAAAACAAAAAAATTCAAAAAAATTGAAAAAAATTGCGGTTACGTATACGTAACTCAAAGTATTACACATTGTTTTAGTGATTTTCGCCTAACTTTGTGGTTTTCTCTTGATCCCTCCCATATATATATATATATATGGGGACGTATCGGTTGTAAACCATATTTTAATGTAAAAACTCTTAAACTCTTTCCTAGCCACATATTTAATTTATTTGATTTCTAGTTTTTTTAGCTACAAGGGCATTTGTGACTTTTTGTGTGTGCATTAAAACCCTAAATCTAGTTCTTCTTTCCAGACCCACTTTTTTGTGCAACTTCCCTTTCTCTCTCTCTCATTTGCTCACCCTCTCAAATACAAGATCCATCAATGGTTTTTTCTTTAATCCAGAAGAACAAGATACATCCATGAAAGAAGTGTGGAGACCACCGCCATTCACCACCAGTCGACGCCATACATCCAAGAAAGCATCTATTTCTCTCTCTAAACACACAAGCTCCTCTATCTCTCTAAACACCCAGATCGATAACATATTTTGTTTCAAATTTAGTCTCTTCTTTGGTTATTGCTCTATTTTACTTACAAAAACGTCATCGCACGTTTTTGATTGCAAGTTGTTTATCAAATTTGCAGGTTTCTGATCGAAAAAACCCTACATCTGGATGTTGCAATTTTCTGATCGAAGAAACTCAGATTTGGAAATTTATGTGAAGTGTAAGAAAAGTCAAAATCAGAGGGCAAGGTTTTAGGTAACATATTTTTTTCTGAATATGGTGTTCTTGTTTCATGAACTTCAGGCTTAATCGAGCCACCGACGACTGAATATGGATATTTAAGAAAAATATTCTGACCATTTTCAAAACCATCAACTTCTTTGATTTTAATTGAATTCAAATTAACGAAATAAATGCACTCTTTTTTATAATTTAAAGATTTTATGGATAATTGGGTAAATGGTCATGATTATATTTACATTCTTAAATGTCGAGAAAAAGTGGATTTTGAAGATAACACATTTCTTTTTAGAAATTGATTATAGAAATAGTTTGTGCATTTTAGAGATTATTTATGGTGAATTGATTTGGGCTTTATGATTTTGATTTGATTAAACAAGAATAATATTTGAGAGTTTGCCCCACATGTTTACTCCACTACTAGTTCATAACCCCCATTGCTTGCGATTGTTTTTTTGTTTTTAGTCATGAACTAGAGTTTTTTATACAGATTTTTACATAGAAAATATGAAGAAAATTGCACACCCAAGAACATTAGATCTTGAAGGTAAAATTTTATTCATCCTCTTGATTCGTACTGCTTTTGGTAAAACGTGTTTTTATTTTTGTTTATGCCATGTGTTTATTGTTGTTCTCTTTTTCTTAAAGAAATTATGATAAATTCATACATCTAGTTGAAAAATATATGAATATGAGGGTTTGTTAACGAGATCTAGGTTTTTATTCATGTGGTTATGTGAATTCAGATCTGAACATGTTGAACAACCCATATTTGAATTTACACAAGTGTAAACTTAATTTACACAAGTGTAAACTAAATTTGCACATGTGTAAACTGAATTTACACGTGTAAAGAATTGTTATTCATGTGTTTTTATATTGACTCAGATCCGAACAAGTGTGAAATGTCCATATTTTTTAACACTTGTGTAAATTGAACGAGTGTACTTGAGATTTCAGTGAGATAATTGATAAATTTGTTGCTCAATTTTAAACTCTATATATTTGTGGTGTTACTAAATTTGTTGCCCATTTTTAGGTTATATTTCACTCATAAGTGGTTTCAAGATCAAAAAGTGAAGTGGGTTCAAGTTCTACAGACGTTTCTCTAGATCTACAAGATTTCTTAACATTTTCCAAGTAAGGGTTGATATTTGGGTTTTTTAGTTTGATTTTACAAATAGAGTTTGATTTTTACACAAGTGTATTAGATTTTTAAACATGTGTATTTGATTTTTTTACACAGTGTAAACTGAATTTACACTTGTGTAAAGAGTTCTTATTCATGTGTATTTGATTTTATTTTGTATATATAATGTAATTATTGTTTTTTTTTCTGATTTGTATAGATATTTGAGTATTTGAATGTAATTTTTTTTATTTAGGTATATGGGTTTTTACCCATGTGTATTTGCTTTTTACACATGTGTAATAAAACTTAGTAAGATAGTCATATAGTGTATTTAATAATTACACATTTTATCTCTATTTTATAGTCTTTTACAAATGTGTAAAGTCGATTTTTTATGATTTTACACATAAAAAATATGTTATTGATTTTGGGTTTTCATGATGGATCTAGATGGAAATAAAAAAAGTGTTAAAATCATAATTTAATAAAAGAAAATCAAACTACATGTATTTTTTTAAAAGAAAAAAAAAAAAAAGTGTAACTACTTTTCTACCCTTTTAATTAATCTAGACCACATTTTTTTCCAATTCAAATAAAAAACTTATATTTAATTATAGCCACTAAATTAAATATATAAAAATTGAATGTGCGGTCCAAAATGAGTTTAAAAGTTTTCACAATAACTCAGAGTTTACAACCGATACGTCTACTATATATATATATATATATATATATATTTTGTTGGCGTTAAAAAAAAGAACCATATACAAATCAAGAGCTTTAGGTGCCATCTCTTTTAATCCAACAACAATTTTATGTTTAGGGTGGAGAGATTACAAAATGATGAACATTTAATTATGGGGTTAATTGTTTTCTTTAATTAGAAATGAAAGAGTTCGGTGTTAGTGAAGATGAATGTTTATAGGGAACATGAGTGTGGTGCCATATATTGGATTGGCGTTTAAGATATATACTTTATTATCTAAAAATTTATGTTTTTTTTCTGAAAAACAGAAAAAGAATGAGTTTGTTTTTTCTTCATAATTTGTATTCTAAGTAGAATTTTCTTTCTTTTTATTTGAACTTTTAACATTTAATAAATGTAATATGCATTATAGTAACATGATGCAAGATTTAAACGACTTGCATGAATTAGAAAACAAGATTTTTTTTTACAAGAATTAAGGAAACGATTCTTACCAAAATAAATCATGTAAGGTGATTGGATTTGGAGGTGTGTTCACATAGGCGTAGAATAAAAAATGAATTTTATAAAAAATAGCTAAATTTACACGATAGTAATCAAATATAAAGTAAATAATTTACAAATTCTTGTTTAATTATTTAAACATCTAGAAATTTGAAAAAAAAATTGAAGGCGGGCGGAACATGGGGTTTATTGAGCATCGTCCGGTTTTCATATCGGATATTTTTTATAAAATGTTTTTTTAAAAGCATGAGTTGAAGACGAAGAGTAGAGAACTTTAAGAGTTCCCTCACAAATAAGTTCCGCCCCTATGGCTCTTCGTATTAAACAAAAATAGAGAAATCATACCAAGATGAGAGCTTTAAGAGAATCTCTCTGTAGGGTAAAATCGGATGTCTTATCTTTTTGTAGATCCAGTAAAATGTCAACGAAGTCTTCTTCTTCATTACTTTTGTCATCCTCCCCTTTTTTCTTGTTCACATGTTCTTCAATAATTCTTTCAAGAAACTCATCAAATTCTTTAGCTATTTTTTCTGCTCTTCCAACTGAACCAGTGACTTGATCCACCCATGATAACCATGGAATATAACTACCAACAGTAAAGACATTAAACGCATCCACAAACGCATTCAGTAAATTTATGTACTTTGGTCCATCAAGTTTCCTTCCGAGGGCAATCCTACTAATTATGTTATTTGTCAGTGAAGTAAACATCGACCTCATATCAACCGTAGTCCCACAACTCTCCCCAAGCAACCGAATCATATGACCGATCTCGTTTTCTCTCACTTTTTGGTATGACTTAACTCGCGTATTACTTAAAAGCTTGAGTACCATAATGCTCTTCAACCGCCTCCAGTTTTCCCCATAAGGAGAAAATGATACGCCCCTAGAGCCATAGAGTAGTATGTTGGGCACGGTTAAGCTTGGTCGACTACAAAATGAGAGATCATGGGTTTTCATGATCTCTTGGGCTGCTTCAGAAGAGGATGCTACAAGTGTGGGGATGCTGCCAAGGTGAAGGAGCATGACTGGACCGTATTTTTGGGACAAGATTTGGAGGTTGAGATTAGGGCTTGAGCCTAGTTGGTGGAAGTTTCCGATTATAGGAAGTTTTCGTGGAGATGATGGTATGTTTTTCCTATTCTTCGAATCAAATGAGATCCATTTGAAACCACTAAAAATCACAAAAATGGTGCATAAAAACAAAGAGAGGAGAAGAATTTCTAAGGAAGAAAAGATTTCCATGATTTTACAAGCTAGCAAACTTGTTGATTTGTTGTGCTATAATGCCTCATGGAAGCATCTGAATATATAGCGGTGGATCTGAATATATTAAGGCATAAAATATTAAGATTTTGTGGGTTCTGGAAATGACCATTTTCTTTCTCTTCAACAGTTGGTCACGAAACCCTTGTTTAAAAATCATTCTTTTTCACACAGGGTCGGTTCAATCCTTTTTGAGTACAAAGCCAATTATAAAATCGGGGCCTTTTTTCATAAAAACTAATTTTTTTTCTTTGCATCCTAACACATGAGAATATGACAATGCATATTTTTTGTATACAATTTCATAATATCACAAAATTACACGTATTAAAGATGGAGTAGTTTTAGTAAAAAGAAAACTTTTCATGTATAATATTTTTTAATTATCCTTGTCAAAACCAAACAATTAAACCAAATTAAATCCTGAGACCCTTTAAATATGGGCCCTATGTAGCCGTTTATTTTTTTTGTATAGTCAAACCAGCCATCTTTTCACATATCCATGCCAATCATTTTTCAAAACCATCGCTTTACATATCGACGTGCCATATCATTTCTATACCGTATCCAAAACTCCTCAATCAAATCTGAGTCTTTATAAGAGTTCTTCACGAGCAACATCCCAACACTCCGCGAGCACCGCTATCTCTTTCTCTCTAAAAACCTTGGTATAAAGAGTGTATTTGTAAGGGTACTCTCGCATTACCGAATATACCCACTGCTCATTATATAGATATCCACACCTAATCACAATGCACCATGTGTTTAGTGGTTTTTCAAAACCATCAAAATTGCTAATCTATGGGCAACACGGTCATGCTTCATTGAAGCATGGGCGTGCTCACTTGGTTTCTCAGCCATAATCACTCATACGCAGCAACGATCTCATGCCAGGTGGTCAGCATGGGCGTGCACCTCCCAAGCATGGTCGTGCATGGCTGACTTCAACCATTTTTTTTTACTTTTTATCAACATTTTTTTCCCGCTAAACTCAAATGACAAATACATGATGAATAACAACCATTCCAACCTGTAAACATCAAGAATTATGATGAGCATGCATGATCCGTTATTTAAAATGATCAATGGTTAGAGACTTTTAGAAAGTGTGGCGTGTACGATTGGGGATGATTATAAAGGAGGAGAGGGGCAAAATGAGAAACTATAATTGTTTATCTAGTTTCCTAATTTTTAAACTCAATTAACTTTTATATAATTTATTCTTTTTTTAAAGGTTATACCTTAAAACCAAAAAGTTTATTATATTTAATTTGAGTTATCGTTATATAATTTTTATAAATTACCGTTTAAAAAGAAGTCAATTATAATATGAATAATGTGATTATAACCTGAATAACGTGATTCTAAGCGTGTCGTGAGTAAGTAGATTGACTATAAGCGTGGTGTGAATAAGTAGCGTGATTATAATATTAATTTATAGTGACACTCATACCACTCGCCCTTAGACACATGCCGCATTTTGGTAGCTTCATATTCTTAACACGGAGAAAACACTTTGTACATTAACACACCTCTATATAGGGATGCAAGGGTTGAAATCATGAGAAGATACCGAACGTAGCTTGTGTACCATGGGACGAGTAGTAAATGCGTACGAGTAAAAATGTAAAATTTCGCTGTGAAGACACATACGGCTAATGAATTGTTGTAAGGATTAGATGCATCGTGTAGTGGGTGGGAGCTTGAGTTAGACGTCTCATCAACACTTTAAAAAAATCAAAAAATATATGGCAATGCGTATACTCAAATTAAATAGAATAAAATATTTGATTTATGGTATACATATATATATAGGGGTATGTTCTTTTGAGAACCAACAATATGGTAAGAACCGTGAGAACCGCATTAACTCTTCCTCTATTTATAATATAAATTGACTAGAATTCATGTACATTTCAATATGTTTAAGGTTTAATTTTAAAAGACCTCGAATTTATGGTCGTTTTTTTAAATGCATATATGCACTCACACTATATGCACAAATGAATGCATATATGCATATTTTTATACTTTTCTTAAAAAAATTCAGGACAGAGGAGATAAACTCAAACTAAGAGTGGGAAGAGATAAATAAAACATTGTTGTTGAATTTTACTTTTTTCACTAAAGCGATATGTACACGTTTTGTGCGGTTCTTTCGGTTCTCAACATATGCTTGGTTTTCAAAAGAACATGCCCCTATATATATATATATATATATATTTTAAAAGTAATGAAATACATAAAAGCTATTTATATTTAAAAAAAATATTTGAGATAGATAAAAGTTAAACAATTATGACTATTTCTCTTTTACCCCTCTTAATCGTAACTACCTTTAAATTTATAGTGAAATTTTCACCACACTGATTTGTCTTCATCAATTAGTCCAGATTTCTTAGTTTTCACAAGAATACTAGCCTTTTGATGTAAATGATAAAATCTCGAAGGATGTGTAAATGATAAAATCTCAATAATTCATAGTTTGTAGCCATTCATGGATGATGGAGAAACATAGAAAGTAATTTGAATAATTCATCGATGGATGAAGACCAGACGATATAATTTAATAATTTATAGTCTGTCTCCATCCATGAAGACCATGAAGTTGTGTAAAATTTGCTGAAACGGTTCACTCCCAAACAAACCACTCTGAAAGATTCTTAAAAGTTTGGATGACGACAATCCCAACTTTCATTTTTTTATCAATGTCAGTCCCAGTAGTATAATCATTATATATATTACACTCGATTCTCACTCGATTTCGCTTGTACGTTTTTCCGTTTAATTTAAAATTGTCATTTTTAGCGAAAATAAGTATAAATCGAGTGTAAATCTATGATGATTATGCTACTAAAACATTCATAGACAACAAAAGTGAAACTTGAGATTATCACCATCTAAACTGTTAGTTTGGATTATTATCAGCCAATGAGTCATATTTTGAATTATTAAAAATCAATTTACCAAAAAAAGCCCATAAAACTATACAACCATACTAGAAAAAGTTAAAATCACACCACGAGTGCCGATACGTTGATGAAAGTTTTCCTCGATGCGTCACCCAAAGATAGCCGTTTGATGTACCCTATATTATACATGTTTTCCATGCATAATTTGTAACACCCGACAAAATTTCAATCCGAAATTGTACAAAATGAATCTAAAAAGATTAGAACTATAATTAAGCCAAACCCCAAGCACCAAAAGAGAAAATTTAGAAAATGAGACGGTAACGGACCGTCACCATGAATAACGGTCCGTTACTGGGGTCACGAAGGAAACAATCTGATGCTTTCACGTGTCCCAATGACTAATCATGAAAATTTGACGCCTGTTAACCTATGACGGACCATCATCACCTGTAACGGCCCGTTACACAACAAAACCTTAGACGCAACTGGAGACTAACACGTGTCATGCTGACTCACTAACCCTAGTTCGGTAACCGACTGTCACCGTGGAGAATGGTCCGTTATGGGGAGACGGTGATGGACCATCACCGTTCATAATTGTCCATCACGAAGTTGGATTCAGCCGATGAATAGGAGATCAAGGTTAGTTCAAATCTGACACCACTGAATCCATATCCGACTTTTAGAATCCAACTCCCCTCTCTGATTTACATACCACACTCACTTTAAGCGTTTTCCTACTTAGAAACAATGCATAGAATCTCCGAAAAAGAAACTCGAAGTTAGAAACTAATATCGAGGTACTCTCCGACTAAGTGATGAGCATTAGGAACTCATAAGCTTTTCCAAAAACAAGATTCTAAAAAGGTGAATACATTTAAATGCTTTCAAAACCATGAACTGATTTTGATTTATGTGATAACATTCAGGCCATCAGTTCACATATGGATGGATCCATGTTATAGATGTGTTACAGATGAACGCTGTAATGGGGCTAGTAACAGGCTCGGTTGTTGGGCACACATAAATCATGATTATCCGAGTATAATACTATTGTGACCAGTGGTTATACCCTTGGGTGAAACAGTCCCATTGAATGTGTAAACTAGTAATCCAAATATGGTCAAATTGTTTTATAACTTCAGTTTAGGCAGTATCAAGCAGATTTTGCCATATGTATCACCAGCTTTTACTAATATATTTTAAAAACATTTTCAAGTAAAAAAGGATAACTGTTTTGTTTATGACGAAAGGATTATGACTCCTTGGCAGATGATAGAAAGATAAGATGTCTTAGGTGATGTGCTAAATATGTTCTATAAAATTTACCTAATTTAACCTAACCTAGACACTCTAGTTAAACTCTAGACTTTCCTAAATACTATGTTGGAGTATTTTGTGTGACATGTAGCTTTATGTAATAGAATAGGTCTTTTGTAATCTTTAGTATTGTAATTTGTCTATTATAGTTATGTTTTGTGAATGGCGAACTTAACAAGTTCGCCTGTGGCAGATTTAGTGTTACCTATAAATAGTGCTTAGTCGTAGAACTTAAACAGATCTGTACTTGTAAGCACATTTTGCAGAGTAATACAGAGAGCTATCAAAGAATCTTGTCTTGTGTGTTTGTATTGTGTTCTTATCTGTTCGAGATGCATTTATTCATTTGGATTCCGCACTACGAGTATACGTTGTGTGTTATACGAGAGAGATCGATCCGTAGACTAGAGTGGACCTACAATTGGTATCAGATCTATTGCTCTTGATTAGAGATCATCATGTGACACCGTTTCGTTCCGATTTGCATCAAAAGATTGAGATTTTTGAAGTTTTGAGTATTGCTGGGTTTCTTGCAAGTTTTCGATCATTTAGAGACTGATTTGATCATTTGTGGAAGTGTTTTTGTTGAAATTGATCCGTTAGAAGTGTTCTAATTCATGTTTTGAAGAATCATACGAATTGAATTTGATTAATTCCTACAAAATTGCAAAATATGATGATTTTTAGTCAAGTTCGTGCGTTTGGGTGATATTACAATTCCTCCTTGTTCTTCAGCTGATACAGGCGAACATAACCATTATGTTAGAAGGCGAACTTACCTAGCGAACTTATTAAGTTTGCTTCATCTTGATCAGGCAAACTTTCTTAAGTTCGCCTAAGGCAGAACTTGTTCAGAATTTTTTCTAAGTGTTGAATTTTTTCAAGATTTCAAATATATCAACTTCTAATGCTAGTGTGAGCAACATGACTAATATTCTGAACAATGATAATGAGATTGATACTCCAACTAAACCACCAAGGTTGATGAATTTAAAAGATTACTCGAACTGGAAAATTCGCTTTGAGAATTATGTCAATATCAATGATACGAGTATGTGGATTCCAATTGCAGAAGGATATAAACATCCTACTCATTCTCATATGGGTGTATCAGATGCAGAAAAACCAGTTTCAGCTTTTACTTTGGAAGAGAAAACTTTGTACGATCGAGAGAAAAAAGGCACTTGCTGCTTTGTCTATGTATCTGCCTTTAGACATCTATCACACATTCAAGAAGTTTAAAACATCGCGTGATATTTGGGAAGGTTTGGCGAAGAGATGTGAAGAAAGCACAAATATCAAGAAGAGCAGAAGGGAATTACTAAAGAAACAATTCAGTGTCTTTAAATCTTTTGAAGGAGAATCTATTGATGAGTTGATGTCTAGGTATTATCACTTGTTAAGTGAAATGGTAAACAATGACATATCTTACAAGAATAGGAAGGTACTTGAGAAATTTATGGATGCATTGCCTGCTCACTTTGAGATGTATTCCATAGTGATTAAAGAACAACCGGGATTTGATGAATTGAGTCTTGAAGATCTTATGGGAAAGATTCAATCATATGGTTTGAATAAGCAAAAGAAAGATACAGTTTATCAAGATCCTAACATTTACTTTGGAAAAGGAACATCGACACCAAAGTCTGGGTTGCTTTGTTTTCAGGAGAAATTTCGGAAGGTCAGGTTTCAAAAGAAAGTTCATGTGGTGAATCATCATGCTATGTTGCTTCTAGTTCTGGATGTTCAAAGAATTGTCAGAATGATACTCGTTCATGTTCTTAAAAGGTGTCTTCTGAAGTTGCTGATGACATGATGGTCATGATTGCTTCGTTTTTAACTTCGTATGAGAATTTTATTGGTGGAAAAATAACTGATCCGGATATGATCGAAGAAGATTTCAAGCAATTGGATAAAGATGCTCTTGAAGAGATGAACATTCAATGGAACATGACATTGTGGATGAGACAGGTCAAGGAACATCTGATGAAAACATGAAAGAAGTTCATTGGAGCAACAAGCAAGACAAAGATAGGGTTGGATAAATCTAAAGTAAAGTGTTATAATTGTCAAGAATTTGGTCACTTTGCTAGGGAATGTACCAAACCTAAAGTTCAATATCAATATGTTTCTTCAGGAAACCAGAACAATCAGAGTTCTTCTACAACATTAATTTCACAACAGGATGAAAATTATGATTGGGGAATTCAACTAGAAGATATTGTTGCTCATGTCAGTCAAACTTTTCTTACTGAAGTTCATAATGATACTGGTTCTGATAATAGTTCTTCAGACAGTGACTCAAGTGATTCTGGGAATGTTACTGAAAATGATGAATCTACAAGTTAGAGTGTGAAAGCAAAAGTGACAAATGAAGAGCTGATGAATGATAATGTAGCTGCAGGGAAGGTGACAGAGAAAGTAGCTGAGATGTTTGCTGAAGCCAGTGGATTCATGGCTGATTCTAAACAGGTAAATGAGGTTGTTTCTATTCATTGTTCTAAATGTGTTGATTCTGATTTGAAAATTCTGAGATTGTGTGATGACAATACTAACCTCATCTGTGACTTGAAGGCAAGCTACTTAACAAATCAAACTTTGAAAGATAATGAAAAACTTTTAAATGAAAGAATTGAATCATTGAAAGATGATATCAAAGTTTTACAATCAAAAGTAAATGAACAAGCTTTTCACATTGATGTAGCATACTCTGAGTATAAAAAGAAAATAAATGAACTTGCCCAGTCACCGAGTGAAGTCACCAAGTTGATGAGAAAGCTTGAGGGTTATAAGAATTCTAGTTTTCTGTTGGAATATTATACTGAGAAAGCTAGTAGTGAGAAAGTAGTTCGTGGAGTTGGTTATTGTTCACAGCAGGATGATAAAGTTGTTAAGGGAATTGGTTTTTGTCCTCCATTCAATGGAAATTACATAGCTCGAAGCATTGAAACAGTGACTGAAGAAGATCTAGAGCCAAAAACTGTTCTCAAGGTTAATCCGATGACAGGAGAAGACATGGTTTATGATGACTCCAGTGAGAATGAATTTTTTGATTCAAAGAAGGTTGAAGGAAAAGTCAAAGATTGTAAGGTTGATGAACTGGTTATTGTCAAGAAAGTTATATGTGATAGATGTATTTTGACAGAACCTGATGAAGACATTGAGCAACCAAAACCTAAATCTTTAAAACCTTTTGTGAGTGTTGGGTTTGATTTTCAAGAGATTAATAAAATTGAGAAAATTTCAACTGTTGAGTTTATAAAAGAAAAAGTTGAAGGTAATAAACTCAAGGTTGTTCAATCGTCTAACACTGTCTCTCAGTGTGAATCATCCGGTTCAGGAAGCGTTCAGAAAGAAAGGTATGCTCATGTATACAAGGAAAAACGTGCATGTTTTCATTGCGGAATAGTTGGTCACATTCTGATGAACTGTCCAGACAAGAATGTTGGAAAGCGTTTGGAAGATCCTAGGATGGGAAGATCATTTGTTGAGCCAAAGACAAAATCTATGATGAAATATACTGAAGTTAAACCATTTGTCAAAGTTTTAGAGGTTCAGGTTAAGGCAAAGGTTGACTCATCTGGAGTTAAATCTAGTGTATCATCAAGTGGAGATACAAAGGAAAAGGTTAAATTGTCAAGACCGCAAAGAAGAAGAAGAAACAAGAGGCTTAAGAAACTTTTGGAACAACATGTTGAGAAAGAAATTAGTGAAACTTCTGAGAATTCCAAGCCAAGTACTAGTGGTCAATCAAAGTGGAAACCAAAATTTCAAGTGTCTGATTCTATGAAATAATCTCCTAAAATTGAGGGAAGATTTGATTGTGTTCTAAAAGAAATTGTTTATTTTGATGAATCATGCCGACCCAAGACCACAATGGCTTGGGTCTCCATTACTAACTGAATCTTAATGTCTGTGTGCAGGGAACTCCAAGGAGGACTGTAGGCAACCATTGATACGTCGACAGTGGATGTTCTCGCCACATGACAGGAAATCTTAATTTATTGGAAAATGTGAAAGAGATACAAGGCGGATATGTAGCTTTTGCAGGAAAGAAGGGAGGCAATATTTCTGGTCAAGGAACTGTATTAAATGTAAGATTGAGCTTTGAGAAAGTCAATTATGTGTAGCAGCTTGAACATAATCTGTTATCTGTTTCGCAAGTCTGTGATAAAGATTTCTCATTTCACTTTAACAAGTCTGAATGTTTGGTGTTGAAACCTGGATTTGAGATACCTGAAAATTGGATCCTAATGCGAGCTCCAAGGAAGAATGATACATACATGCTTGATATGAGCACGGCGATGACAACTTCGTCTGTCCCAACATGTCTTCTTTCTAAAGCATCTGAGTCCGAATCAACTTTGTGGCACCGGAAGATAGCTCACATAAATTTCAAAAAATGAACTTTTTAGTGAAGAATGGGCTAGTTTCTAGTGTCCTTGCCATGAGATTTCATGTGAACGAAGACTGTATTTCATGCAAGAAGGGGAAGCAACACAGGAAATCTCACAAGTCTAAGTTGATTAATTCAATTGTGACTCCTCTCGAGTTGTTGCATATGGATTTATCCGGACCTATAAGTGTTAAGAGTGAAGGAGGCAAATCATACTGTTTAGTAGTGACTGATGATTATTCCAGATTTTCTTGGGTGAAGTTTCTTATTTCAAAGGATGAGACTACAGAAATTCTTAAGTTCCTGGTCGTGGGACTTGAGAGTTTATTTAAACAGAAGGTCAGGAGGATTCGTAGTGACAATGGGACAGAATTCAAGAATGGAAATGTGGGTTTATTTTGTTTAAAAATAGGTATCCATCATGAATTCAATGCTCCTTATGTTCCTCAACAAAATGGTGTGCCTGAACGGAAGAATCGAACGCTGATTGAGACGGCTAGCACAATGTCATCCGACTCGAAGTTACCAGTGACATTTTGGGCAGAGGAAGTGAACACGTCGTGTCATGTCCTTAATCGTGTTTTGACCATGAAAGACGAATCTAGATTATCTGTTACCCTTTGAAAATCCATGCACATTATTGAAGACAAGAGATGTTCCAACGAAGTTCAGTGCGAAGGCAATTGAAGGAATTTTCTTAGGATATGTTGCAAATTCTCACAAAAAACGGGTGTTCAATAAAGAGAGCAGACAGATTGAGGATTGGTTTCATATTGATTGTGATAATCGCACGGTTCCTCAGGATGCCAAAGGACCATCATGGGCTTTTGATTATGATGCTTTGTTTAGATCTTTTAATGTTCCTCCAACAGTGTCTCCTGTTGAAGCAAAAATTTTGTATCAGTCCTGCTGTAACGATGATTCAATTGTCGAGCCATGATCGGTTGTTCCAATTGTGGTTCCTCCTCCCGTTGATCCGAATGTAGCGTCGACCTCGGGTATAATACATGACAGTGACAGTGATCATGATGAAACTGTCTTTCAGGAGTCTTCTAATGATATTAAGAACATAGTTGATGATTCATCTACACTGACATAGTCTGAGGGGGAGATGCCTTCTAATCTTGATGATGTGATTCAAACTTCTGATATTCCTCAATCTCATGTGCATAAAAATCATCCGACTGATAACATTATTAGTGACTTGAATGCATTTGTTCAAACTGGACATCGTTCACTTGCTGAAAATTCTTGTTTATATGCATAGATCGTGGATACAGGTATTATGGAGACATATTTGCATGTTTGCTTTATTTCTCAAACAGAGTCAAAGAATGTGGCTGAAACGCTTGAGGAATATTGTTGGATCGAGACTATGCAAGAGGAGCTAGCTCAATTTGACAAATTACATGTTTGGGATTTAGTTGACTTGCCCAAAGGTTCAAGATCAATTGGCACAAAATGGGTGTTTAAGTGCAAGTTTGATGATCGAGGCGTGGTTGTATGCAATAAGGCGAGGCTTGTTGTTCAAGGATTTAACCAACAAGAAGGTGTTGACTACAAGAAAGTTTATGCTCCGGTTACGAGGATTGAGGTGATCCGTTTATTTCTTGCTTACGCATCTTTCAAGGGGTTCAAGGTATTCCAACTAGATGTGAAAAGTGCTTTTTTGTATGGAAAGGTGAAGGAAGAGGTATATGTGAAACAACCACCTAGTTTTGAAGACTCCAAGTTCCCAGACAAAGTGTTTAAACTTGATAAAGTGTTATATGGTCTTCATCAGGCTCCTCGTGCCTGGTATGAAACTTTGTCCGCGCACTTACTCGAGAACGGATTTGAGCGTGGTTAGATCGATTCCACTCTTTTTATAAGAAAAGTAGGGGGAGATATCTTACTAGTTCAAGTATGTGTGGACGACATAATTTTTGGGTCGACGAATATGGATATGTGTAAAGACTTTGAGAAAGTTATAAAGCTGAAGTTTGAGATGAGCAGCATGGGAGAATTGTTATTCTTTTTGGGTCTTCAAGTTGATTAGAAAGAAGATGGTTTCTATATTCATCAAATGAAGTATGTCTCAGATATTTTGAAGAAATTTGAGATGTCAGATACCTTAGTGTTCAGTACTCCAATTCCTGTAAGTCATAAGCTAGATTCTGACTCAAAAGGGAAGGAAGTGGATTGTAGGTTATACATAGGAATGATCGTGTCTTTAATGTATTTGACTGCGTCCAGGCCTGACATTATGTTCGCAGTATGCTTATGTTCGAGATTTCAGTCCAAGTCGAGGGAATCTCATCTAATTGCTGTAAAGCGGATCTTTTGATACTTAAAGGGTAAACCAAGGTTGGGATTGTGGTATCCTAATAATTTTGACTTTGATTTCAAATCTTTTACAGATTTAGATTATGGAGGTTGCAGTTTGGATAGGAAGTCGACGTCTGGTGGTTGTCAATTCTTAGGGAACAGACTCGTGTCCTAGCAATGCAAAAAGCAAACATCGGTTGCAATCTCAACATGCGAGGCCGAATACATCGCAACAGCCAGTTGTTGTTCCCAAATTCTGTGGATTCAGCAACAATTGAGGGATTATGGTCTAAATTTCACTAAGACACCAATGTTCATTGATAACACTGCCATGATGTCCATCACAAACAATCCAGTGAAGCACTCAAGAACAAATCATATTGAGATATGTCATCATTTCATTCGATATTGTGTAGAGAAAATATTGATTGAGTTGGTGAAAGTCCACACTAATAACAACTTTGCTGACTTGTTTACCAAAGAGTTTGATCGCTCACGGTTTGAATTTCTTACTCAAATGATTGAAATGTTTAATCCTGCTTGAAAAAGATTTTCAAAACGATTTTCATGGGAGTTTTTATTTTGTTTTTCTTTTAGTATAGATAAATTTATTTTCTTTCTTAAAATTTTCTTTAGGAAAACCAAACAAATTGAAAATGATAAAATTGGCACTACTTGAAGTTAGAGAAGAAATGATAGTACATCAGTAGGTGATCATACACACATGACCATAGAATGACTATCTGGTTTCTGTATTTATGTTTGAAGTTTGTGCTTATATGATTTGATCTAAACTTCTTAGTTTGCATAAACAGGAAATGACAACTTCATGATTGCTTGACATTGATTTTAAAATTTATTAATTTGGATATCTGCATGTAATTTGATTTGTTAGTTGGCTAGAAGCGTTTTTAGACCATTAGTAGTGTGAAAACATAATGATCTATGTCACAACTATGATTTGAACCCATGATTTGCCTAGTGTGTGTGTTAAAAGATCATTATCAGATATAGAATATGAGACTTTAAGAATTTCATGACACCAATATCGGATTATGTCATTAGCACAATTTTTCAGTTCACTTCACTGCCCATGCCCCAAAAAACATGCAATGTGTTGTTGAACTAAGATATGTCTTGATAACATCTGTCAAGCATATACTTGCCCTTAAATCAAAATCACTTGATTATCCTGATTCATTGAAAAGATCCAGATAACCGTTGGACCACATTACCCTGAATTATTGAATCAATCGATTCTTTATTCAATCTTTCATCTGTTACTTGATATCATTGAGAATTATCAAAGCCAAACCAATCTATATGAATCACTTGATTCTGAATCTTTATGATTCTTTATATCCTTCGGGATCTGCTTCTTCTCCTGTTCTAATTGATGTAATTTCTTCCTGGAGATTGATATACATATTCTTTTGCACAAAGTCTTATATGTCTTGAAGATAGTGCAATTTAATTTCTGTTGGCATACTTGTGGGGTACACATTGTTTTCATATAAATGGTACTAACTCATAAGAACGTGGAATAAAAACGCTTTTGGTTTCAAATTTTATAATGCTGACAACTTGAATTGACATGTATTATATTTCAAATTCGGTACGAATAAGCTAGCATGTCATGATCTGATCCTGTTTACTTTGAAGTTTATCGCGTATCATTTAATGACTTTCTAAAAGGTTTGATAGTTTGTGTTGTGAGTTGTACAAGTTACATAATTGATGTGTCAAGATTTGTTTGTACACAGAATACCATAGGTCACCCTTAGATCTGCTAAGGATTTTATATCTGAAATGTGTGTGTGTTTCATTTTATATACTGATATGATCTTCTTACTCGCAGTATTCGACCAAAAAGATTTTCTTTTATTGTTTTACTGCTTTACTTCAATTCAATATGTACAGATAAAAACCAAAAAAATTTGCTTTTATTGTTTTACTGCTTTACTTCAATTCAGTATGTAAAGATAAAATCCAAAAAGATTCTATTTTCAACTTCCATGAAATCATAACTTACAGGATTTACATTTTTATTTTTGCAAGGTTACAGGATGGAAGTGGATCGGATTGAAAATATGAGTGAAAATTGAAAAAGTTAATATTTTTCACTTTGAGCTATGAACTAGCGAACTTGTGTGAATTTTGGGTATGCTTAAGTTCGCCTGGGGTGGCGAACTTCTTAAGTTCGCTTGGTAGGCGAACTTGTCAATAGGGTATAAATATTACAGTGGAGCGAACTTGTTTATTACCTGTTTGACTTGAGTGAACTAAACCCTAGCGAACTTGTTAGCGAACTTGATCAATTTTCAGATTCGTTGTTATACCTAGTGATTTTGTGACTTGCATCTTAGTCTATATTGTATTGCGAGTTCATTGAAGGTAAAATCAGACATTTTCATTCACTAATTTGATCAAAATGATGGTTTTCGCCTTAGGGTTGTTGCGTAGTATCTGTTGCATGCCTGTTAGGGTTGATTTTGTTTCTAATAACGGAATTTGATGATATATATGATAGTCGAGTGTTTGCGCTTGCTTTTTCATGCCTTGGATCATTGGATTACTACCTGATTTGAAAGATCAAATTTTCTGAGTAGCTTAAGGGGTTCTAGCGAACATGTTCAGGCGAACTTATTAAGTTCGCCACAGGGACTAGTAGAAAATTTATTAAGTTCGCCACAGGGAGCCTTACTAATTTCAGACTTGGTTTTTTTTGTTTTTGAATTTTTTTTAAACCTTTGTTTTTGTTTTGTTTTATTTCTTATTTATTTTGTATGCTAAAGTCTAATCATGTAATTTTGTGCAGATCATGGATAGAAGAGTAGAATATAAGCACAATCAAGTGGCTCTACTTGATCCTAAGTTACCAGAAGCTGTCAATTACCCAAAAATCATAACATTTTTGAACAGATCAAGGCTGAGAGTAGCATTATCTGCTAACCCTGTGATCAGTCTATAGTATATTCAACAGTTCTAGGATACAGCTGACCATGACTGTACCGTTGATCCAAATGTAATCCGTTCAACGATAAGTAACCAAGAGATTGCTATATATGTGGAAACTATAAGAGAAGCTTTGAACTTAGGAGGTGCTGATACCGATCCAATTAGTTTGCCGACTACATTGATTACCGGATGTTTTCATAGGATGGGCTATAGAGGCAAAGCTAATGATTCACAAGCCAGAAAGGGAGGTCTTGTAGGTCAATGGAGGTATTTGATGCGCGTCATCATTCAATTCTTGTCTCGAGGAAAGCAGGAACTGATGGTCTTAAGTCTGCATTACAAGGAGCTATGATAGCTTTGACCCTGAACAAACCATTCAATTTTGCTTTGTATATCTTCAAGGAGTTGGTTGCACAAATCACACCACCTGAGGGACATGGTTTTTTCATGTACCCTAGGTTTTTACAAGTCATTTTCAACCATCTTATTCCTAATCTACCACCGTTGAATCCAAGACTTACTTTGACTCCGATGACAAAGAGAATTTTCACATATTGTCATAATGTGAAGCAACTGAATCCAGCATTGATTCCAGTGCCTACTGCTTTATTTGGACACATAGTTAATCGTAATTATGTGGCTCCTCCAAATGATAATTGGATACATGCTGATGAAGCTCAAGAACAACCTCAACCCGCACAGTAACAACAAGAACAGCAACAACACGAACAATCTAATCCAAAAGTTGCACAACACAATGAACCTGTTGATGAGAATGTAGATCATGATGAACACATAGAACATGAGGTGCATAATGAGAACATGGATGTGAATCTACCATCACAACAGCCAGAGAATGTAGAAGCTGTTGACACAAGTTCTAGCTCTAGTTCAAGTGATCATGTTGAAAAAGAGAACGAGTCAACTGACTCAGAGGAAACATAACAAGATTTAAGTCCTGAGCACTATGCTCGGTTGGCTGCTCATCCAAGGATTAAAAATAAGTTACCTAGGAGAAAGTCAGCTCGGGGTCCTCCTCCTGATGCTGTACCTGGAAAGAGAAAATTACGAGATGAATCTTTGGATTCCGACTATGTTCCTGATCCTCCAGTTTCAAAGAAGACAAAAGCTACAACAAGTGTTTCTAATGTGAATGATGATATTGAACTTGTGGATACTTTGCTTATCACTCCAACAACATCACATAATCTTACTCCAGCTGCTACTCCATCCATACCTCATCAATTTACATCACAAGCAAAGCATTCTTCTAGTAAGAAAGTTAAAAAGATACAAGTTTTGGAACAGAAAGTATCTACCTTAGAAGCACAAGTTGTTGGGCTTCAAGGTCAAATTGATGTGTTACAAGCTAGTGATTATAAACATCAACAACAGATAAACTCCCAGAATGGGAAAATAGCTGAGATGCAGATTCTATTATCACAGTTATTAGAGTGCTTTGACGCTCAGGGGGAGATGCCAGAGAAGCCTGGGAATGATGCTTGTCATGATATTGAAATTCAAAAGAATAATGATGATGAACATGACATGGATAAACAAAGAGGTGAACGTCAAGACGCTAGTGGTGCTATTAGTGGTGCTCTTGATATAGTTCCAATTTCTATAGTTCGTGGTGATTCTGGTTTAAGAGAAGAAGCATCAAAGGTTAGTGAACAAGATAAGGACATTCAAGCTATTACAGACATGCTAGATGATTCATTCTATGAATATTCCGATGATGATTTGGAGAATGCCGACACGCTTGAGTGTTTATCTAATCTTGATGAGTTGCTTGATGATGATAAAGATTTATCTGATATTGAAGATGGTGAGATTGTGGAGGTAGAGTTAGAGAAGGATGAAACTAATGTGACTTATGAAGGATGTAGCGGGGTGACTGTAACATTAGATTTTGTTCAAGACAATATGATTTATGAGATGAGTTCTGATGAATTTGAAGAGTCTGTGGACAAAGAACCTGAAATTATAAAGCCTGTTACTCCAAATGTTGAGACTGAAGAGCCTATCCTATATAAAGACTCTGGAATGACTAAGGAGAGGTGGTTAGAGGTAGTTAAAAGATGGAAGAAGGTATTGCCTGTGACACCACCGTCACCTGTTCAAAAAGAGAAGTATGTGAACAACAGTCATTGCAATGGAAGAATTCTTTGTTGGTTTTATGAGGTAGAGTTTAAGCTAATTGTGATAAAAAGAAATGATGGTTTTCAATATTTGAAGCCAAGATTGAAGTACCTGAATTATTTACCTCAATGTGAGATGAATGGATTATCTTCTAATCCATTAATAAACAGATCAGGAGAAGGTATTGCGGATGCAATAGCCAGATTGATAAAGAGAGAAGGTATGTCTGGTAAGTATGAATACTTAAAACCTCAAAAAGGAGTAAGAAAGAAGGTCAATGATCCAAGGTCAAAGACTTTGAAGAAGATTCCTTTAAAGTTAGTCCCACAGGATTTCATAGGAAACATGAAGTGGTGGTTTGTTGATGTAGATACTAGGGAGGCTGTGATTGAAGATAAAGAAGGGAAGATTTTGTATAGATTGTATGATGCACTAAATTTGATAAACTTTTCAAAGAAAGATCAACAGATTCTGAAGAGAAAAGAGATCATGTATATAGATGAATGGAGAGAACATGCTATGCAATACAAGTGGGTGTTACAGTTATGCATTAATCAGGAATTACATGTTGGAAGCAAGATGCTGGAGAGTTAGAAGAACAACTAAAGATTAAGAGACCAAGCTAATGTCAAAGGGGAGTCTGTTGGAGTATTTTGTGTGACATGTAGCTTTATGTAATGGAATAGGTCTTTTGTAATCTTTAGTATTGTAATTTGTCTATTATAGTTAAGTTTTGTGAATGGCGAACTTAATAAATTCGCCTAAGCCATGGGTATGGCAAACTTGTTAAGTTCGCATGTGGCAGATTTAGTGTTACCTACAAATAGTGCTTAGTTGTAGAACTTAAACAGATTTGTACTTGTAAGCACATTTTTCAGAGTAATACAGAGAGCTTTCAGAGAATCTTGTCTTGTGTGTTTGAATTGTGTTCTTATCTGTTCTAGAAACGTTTATTCGTTTGGATTCTGCACTACGAGTATACGTCGTGTGTTATACGAGAGAGATCGATCCGTAGACCATAGTGGACCTACATACTAGACCACATAACAGGAAAGTGTACCTATCTACTGTAGTAAAGCCTAATGGAAGTCCGGATATCGAACCCACGAGACACTAGCGACACTTAACTAGACTCTCACTCAATTAACTGACTGATTTATATTGGGGGGTTTTGTTTTGTGATTCTTAATCTAACAAACTAAATAGAACTTAGATTGTTAACTTCCACGCAATTCTTAAAACACTTAGATGAAATCAAGGATTGGGAAACACAAACCAGGTTTAGAACCTTTCAGCTATTGAAGTAAGTAGAATACTTAAACCCTCTAAACTCTCAACTATCGTTCCTATGTATTCGATCGATCAAAAACCATAAACTAGTCACAAATACACAGTAAGCAACCTAATATGCATCTATACATGAAATACATTTACAAAGACACATATGGAACAATAATTAATCATAAATCAGATCTAAATATGCATGCATATCAAACCAATTGTAAACAGATTCCTCACTCAAATATTAATCCATCAAATAGTAACCACAACCAAAAGAAAGTCGATCAAACACAATTATTCATCGTCACCTAGGTAGTTATAAGTATTTAGCCAACAATCATGTTCAGAAGCAGCAAAACATTAACAAGAATCGAAGACATATGATCGAAAAGGTCTAACGAACGATAAGAATCAAAGTTCAATGATCAAATAACGCAATATAACCAATATGTGCTCCAAATCTTCAAACTCTTGCTCCAAACAAACACTCTACTCTCAAAATCGCCAAAAGTTCCTTGCTTGATGGCTGGAAATCGATCCCCCGAATGGAATGGTAAAAAATGCTTAAATACTCGAATTAGGGTTTTTTTTTCCGTATTTATTGGTCTTGGCGTGTCTCCCATACTCATTTAGCATCCTTCGCGTGGCGCCAAGGACAAAATAGTGAGCCCCCTTATTTTCCTGAATTCCTGGTCTTGGCGTGTCTTCAAGACCCGAGCTAAGTTCTTCGCGTGTCTCCAAGACCTGAATTTCCAGATTTTTAAATTTTCTTTTTAATGCCTCTCCTTATGTGCTCGATTTCTTCGTTAAAACTTATCGTTTCTCGTATAACACCTGTAAACTCAACATATATCAATATAAGTACTATACTCAAACGAATTCACTACCAAAATCACTCCAAATGTGATAAAATATTCCCAATAAACCTATGTGTTTTGCAACACATCAAATATCCTCATACTTGATATTTTGCTTGTCCCTAAGCAAAGCCCTGTGCAACGCATCCAAGTAAGTAATTAAACAAATACGATCACATCCAGCAAAGTCAAATGCAAGCCACGAAATCCAAATACACAGTTAATTCCCCAAGATTTACACGTTCAATAGAATTACGACCCAACAAGTCAATATGGTACTAAGTTTTGAAAAAATGTGCAAACCTATTCAAGTTTCACCTACCTTCAAGATCTAATCATACACGGCTCATACCTCTCACAATGGTACTCTCCACTCAGTTTGTTTCTTTAACTAGCAAAAGATATACTAGTGTATAATCTGTATACTCTCAAAACCTAACAATGAAACATTAATATCATAGGCTTGAACATCAATCAAATCTCCACCCAAATGCATAAGACAAACACACAGATCAAGATGACTTTAAAGGATTGTAATGTAAGGCTAGGGTTAAGGGTATGGATAAAGGGTATAAAGTGGCTAAAGTGATCATAATCCGGACTCATTTGAGGATCTTTGATCCTCACACTTATTCTTTTACATATCTATTTTTTCATATTTTCTATTTTTTTTCTCTTTTTTTAATATATTCTTTTTTTTTCTTTTTCAATATCTTTTTCTCATTTTTTTTTCATTTTTCTATTTTTTTTTCTGATAACATAAGCTATATTGCTGACACTCACTGATGATTACTAACAAACACTTAGACACTAACTTAGACCGGATTAATAACACATGTTTCAAAATAAAAAGGCTAAAAGGCTAAAGGTTAATATGGGTTTATGAAACGAAAGAGAATAAGGCTCAAACTGGGTTCACTACGGGATAATGTTCGGGTAAGGAAAACAAACGAAAAAGGCTAAAAATGGGCTAAATCCTAATGCCCCTGTCATGTCTGTGTATCATCTCAGCCTAGGGTCTCAAAATGCATCAAAATGTTCAAGTTCTAACAAAATGCAACATGTAGGTATACACTCAACAAACGAAACAGTGAATATATATGAAAATAGAAAGACTCAAAATCTTACTAAAAATGTGTGGAATCGGGTTACCGATACAAGCCATGCACAACTATCACTATCCAGCTTGCTATACTATCCTAGGCATCCCAAACAATTTTATTACTAAAAAACCGACTCTGTTGTGCCTACTTAATCTCGAAACTTAACGAAAACCGTATTTAAATAAGTGCAAACCCGCACCCGACTCACCTTTTGATTTTGATTTTCATTGAATAAAAATCAGTCTTTTGTGTGCACTAGAACTCAAAAAATGTGTCAACTCAGAACTTGCAAAAACACTCTTTTATTATTATTATTATTATTATTATTATTTATTTTCAATTTTATTCTCAAACAAAAGCTGACATCCTCACACTTGAAACACACATTGTCTTTAATGTGTCTAAAGAAAGGGGTAAAAAAAATATATAAAATGTCCAAAATAGGTCACGTTCCCATTCTCACACTTAAACTGTACATTGGCCTCAATGTACAATTGAAAACAAATTAAAGCAAAAAAATGATGCAAAAGTATAAAAAGTAAAAGGATAGAATGGGACTACCCTACGGATGCAGCAAACACTCTCCTCCATGATATGAAGCGACCTCGACCATGCAATCCTTGGAATCAACAACCTCCCAAACCTCGGAATGAAAACCTGCACACAAAACAAATGAAACAGAAAACAAAACAAAATAAAATGAAAATAAAAACTCACCATCGGGTTGCCTCCTCGAAGTGCTAAGTTTACAGAAGAGTCTTCAGCCGGACTCAAACCACAATCTCAATCAGGTGGCTTCTCCTTTATTCTCTTCCCACTCACCTAGCTCAGTCTCCTCTTCCTACCGTCTGCAGGGAAGAATAAAGCAGTAGGGTTCAGACCGACTCGGACAGATGCATCAAAGTTGACCCAACGGTCTATACGTCTCCGTGCCCTCTCCCGTGGTCGTGTTGATTTGCGTGGCGATCCACCATCATCCTCATCCACAAGCCGGCTATCCTCAACATGAAGTGGTTGAACCGGTTCCTCAACCACTTTCTCCTGCTCTCCTTCTCTCTTAATCTCTCCTTGGTGCGATATTTCTTCTGTCTCCCTCTTTGGCTCCCCGAATAGTAATGCCTCTAACTCAGCAAGGTCACCAAGAGGGTCAAACACTCCACCAACTGTAGTTCACGTCCACCAACTCATCTCCGAACTCATCATCCCATGAGAAAACATACTCCTCCTCGCACCAAGGTTTTATGAACTGTCCAACCTGTTGTCTATACATAATACTCAAAGTAGCAGGTGAGATAAAACGATACAATAAAATAAAATAGAAATAATAAAAGAAAAACTAAAATAATCCTAGAGAAACAAAATCTATTCACAAGTTAAAATTCCTAATAAAAGCAAAACACACAAAAACTAATCCTAAAAAATAAAAAAATCACAAAAAATAAAAAAGAAAAGAAAAATGGTTGGATCTCCAACTCAGGTCGTTCTCAAAATCGCTAATGCAAGTGTCCCTGACAACGGCGCCAAAAACTTGATATGCTAAATATGGTCTATAAAAATTACCTAATTTAACCTAACCTAGACACTCTAGTTAAACTCTAGACTTTCTTAAATACCAGACCACAGAACAGGCAAGTGTACCTATCTAGTGCAGTAAAGCCTAATGGAAGTCCGGATATCGAACCCACGAGACATTAGCGACACTTAACTAGACTCTGACACAACTAACTGACTGATTTATACTGGGGGGTTTTGTTTTGTGATTCTTAATCTAACGAACTAAATAGAACTTAGATCGCTAACTTCCACGCAACGCTTAAGACACTTAGATCATGTCAAGGATTGGGGAACACTACCCAGGTTTAGAATCCTAAATGTGAATCATGACTCTCTGTTGGTAATGGAAACTCTGATGGAATCAGGATCTTAAAATACTAAACCATCAGACAACCTAGTGGATCCTTGATCATTCTCCGGGTGTGACCTAAAAGGAAACCCTAAGGGGAGTGTAAATTGCACTGGTTAGTGAATTACTTCTCAGCTATTTCCACAATACTTAAGTACGCACAAGAAAGTTTACTTCTCAGTCTCCCTATCTCAATACACCATAGAGTGCAAGGAGTAGCCTGTAAATTCTCGATAAGACACGTGATAGCAAATAACACTAGGGATTCTAGGGAAACCTCCTCTCAGAGCCTTTACACCTAAAAACCTAATACCGAAGACAACTCGACTACTTCGTACCTCTCAGCTATTGAAGTAAATAGAATACTTAAACCCTCTAAACTCTCAACTATCGTTCCTATGGATTCGATCGATCAAAACCATAAACTAGTCACAAACACACAGTAAGCAACCTAATATGCATCTATACATGAAAGACATTCACAAAGACACATATGGAACAATAATTAATCATAAATCAGATCTAAATACGCATGCACATCAAACCAATTGTAAACAGTTTCTTTACTCAAATATTAATCCATCAAATACTAACCAAAACCAAAAGAAAGTCGATCAAACAAAATTATTCATCGTCACGCAGTTAGTTCAAAGTATTTAGCCAATAATCATATTCACAAGCAGCAAAACAGTAATAAGAATCGAAGTCATATGTTCAAAAAGGTCTAACGAACGATAAGAATCAAAGTTCAATGATCGAATAACGCAACCTAACCAATATGTGCTCCAAATATTCAAAGTCTTGCTCCAAACAAACACTCTGCTCTCAAAATCGCCAAAAGTTCCTTGCTTGACAGCTGGAAATCGACCCCTTGAATGGAATGGTAAAACTTGCTTAAATACTCGAATTAAGGTTTTTTGGGTATTTATTGGTAGAGGCGTGTCGCGAAGACTCATTTAGCATTCTTCGCGTAGCGCCAAGGACAAAATAGTTGGCCCCCTTATTTTCCTGAATTCCTGCCTGAGCCAAGTTCTTCACGTGTTTCCAAGACCTGAATTTCCAGATTTTTAAATTTTCTTTTTAATGCCTTTCCTCATGTGCTCGATTTCTTCGTTAAAACTTCTCGTTTCTCGTATAATACCTGTAAATTCAACATATACGAACATAAGTACCATACTCAAACGAATTCACTACCAAAATCACTCCAAATGTGATAAAATATTCCTAATATACCTATGTGTTTTGCAACACATCAGGAGGCTCGTAAAAGATTAAGATAAGATGTCATACTACTAATCACAATGGATTACTTCAAAAGTAAGTGTTCTAAAGGCATATCTACAGGCCCGTCAAAGATTGAGATAATTGAGGGGCAAATGGTGTTTGAAGTCTTAGAACTTCACAAGTGGTGTTTGAAGTCTTAGAGTTTCAAAAACGGTTGCGGATTGAGGGAGAACGACAGCGGAGCCGGCGTCGGAATTGCTTGAGCTCGTCGGAGTTATGGAGGGGCAAAGCGATCGATACAGAAGTGTAGAAAGTTTGTGGCAACTGTAGTGAAGGTGTGAGACTAGTTTTTATAAGCTAATTTCACTTTTAATGATAGAATTGATGTCGGGAATGATGGATGACGGTTGCGAGCCGTTTGTAATCAAATCCTTTGATTCTAGATATAATTAGCTAATCATGGACTACAAAAACCGTCTCAGATTGATTCCATATGATTGATTACTGTTTTAATTCTTGAATTCAAAGGATTTATGAACGAATTCGAGGGTTGGAGCTCGGGTTGACTTTCAAAAGTCAAACCCACGGGTTTGAGGTTCAAGACCAAAAGAGGGGGGGGGGTTCAAATTTGAGGGTTCAATGTATTTAAAGGGCTCAAACTTATTTTGTTTTAATTCTTTTGTTTATATAACTAGTTTTATAAGTTCTATAAAGTTTAAGACTATAAATCTGAAATGTTTATAAATTATCAAACATATATATAAATATTGGAAACTAATCAATGGGTTGCATATATATATATATAATTTATAAGAAAGTAATATATATTATATTGAGAATTTAGACATCTCACATATATATATACTTATATATAAAAGAGTGAAATCTGAATACACAATGCCATGTTCAAAAATACATTGTCAAGTATTATCATATTTATTCATTTGTACTATAATGGAATTTAAATCCCTAATTAAATGAAATAAGTATATGTGTATGTATTTATATATATATATATATACATATATAACCATAGGGATGTTGCATAATAAACGCATAATTTTGTAATTTAGTACAACAAAGTTAAATGATCCCAAAATTGATATTGAAATAATATTATTGCACAAATTGAAGCAATAAGAAAACCCTAAATGTTTTAGTATCCCCTAGTTGAGGGAATTTCGTCCCGAAATTCAACTAGTTGAAGCTACTGAATCAGGAAAAAGATGATGGTTTTGATTTTCAACGAGTTTTAGCTATCGGTTTGAGGAGTACAATTGATGACACGATTCATGTCTAATACCCAAAGTCAGGCTTGAATGATAATAGTGGATTTAGTTTGAAGTGAATCGAGGAGGAAATTGCCGAAGCATATCTTGGGCTCCAAAAATGGAAAGCATCACTCGGAATGGGAATGAAGAGAATTTTTTTTTGATGATCAACACTTGTTTAGGATGTAGTATAATATGTTCAAGAAATATCACTGGATAGGAGGTCTTTACAAACATTGGTCAAGGTCAAAATAACATAAAACTTCACGTGATAAGAACAACGCTACTTCTGATAATATGACAGGAACACTTATTTATAGGGAGCACCAGCGGCGTATCCACCATGCCCTTATCATATAACATTAGTTTCGTTACTATATATCACGGTAGGTTTTATGTCGTAACACACGACAAAATTTACTATGTTTTCCATACGCTGATTTTTATAATTACGTGTGCACTAGTAATTACTCAATTCATCGCATGGTCCGTATAGATCATCCAATTGTGTGTGGGTCAAAAGGGGACACAAGATCACTTAATTCATAACTATTGTTTCACACGTGTGTTGCAAATAAACAACTATGTCCATAGATGTAACATTTCTGATTTTATTACCTTTATTCTTAGTTCAATGTAACACATTTTGACTCCAATTCTAGTGTCAAATTCATTCATGCCCTTAATTAAGACCAAAGTATTAATTGAAATACACAAGCTTGCACACTAGGAGACACTATTTATACATACATTCATCATACAATTCTTTTCCTTTCACATATATATATATATATATATATATGTATATATTCAATTATTTTTGGTTATGTGCAAATAACAAGGGTCTATGTACAATTTTGAACCCCTAGCCAATTGAACCCTTAGCATCCATCTTGAACCCTAAAAACGCTATGGTCGACCAAATCCAAAAAAAAATTTTTTTACCTGTTTGAGTTTTAATAGTCAAACAGGGCAGAATTCAAAAATTTCATTGCCAATGTCGACCCAATCGATTGCTAATGGGTTCCCTTACCATGCACAATCAGTAGACGACCCAAACCAGACCCAATCATCAAACCAATTCAATTATTCACGTGGACAATTCAAAATTTGAACGAATTTTACTAGGATAGTCAAACCCGTATCAATTTATGTTTAATTCGTGTAAATAACGTGTAATCTATTCCAGAAATCATGCATCAGTCGACCTCGAGTGTACCTGGACCATTATCAGACCCAATTCACTTTCAAACCTTCGATTTGATACGTAAATCTCGTCCGACAACTGTTACGGACAAACCATAATCAAATCGACTAATTAAGACAAAATTAATCGAATTAAACATATCACCCACTCTCGTATACGCCCTCACAAACTCTCCCAACCTTTGGCGAACCCGAATTTCATCTCTGGAATACTCTCGATCACGAAGAACAGTCGGAGCCGACCTCGTAGCCGTCAGCACTTATTGCCCAATCTCAACGTGTAAGTTTTACATCACTAGGATCGTAATCAAACCTCGATCGAAAGCCCTTTATCAAGTCATGCTAACAATACAGATTCGAGCCAATTTAAATTCTAGGGTTTCATTGTTCTTGGCGCTAATCTAATTTGGGCATCGATCTGAAATTGTATTTTTAAACTTTTCGAATCTATAATAATCCAGCGAAACCACTTGGTCAGGCCGGCAAGTCACTGCGCCGCCGAACCAGGTGGCGTGGGTTCGAAACCCACCAGACCAGCCTTTTTGCACGCACCTTGAACATCAGACCAGGATACCTTTTCCCTGCGAGTTATCAGTTAGCCGGACGGGTCTTGTACGCGAATAGCCCTCTGGTCAGCGGTATACATGAAACACTCACACAGGCCACCCGGTTATTTTTAAATACAGTTTTTAAAGCTCCAAAAATATTAAAAAAAAATTTTATAAACCTTGAAATATTTATAACAGAATAAATTCAGTTTTACAAATTTTGCATAAAAACCTATATTTTTATGAAATTATACATTAAATGATTAATTTAAAATAAGTAATTATTTTGGATAAATTAATTTCAAAACTTGGTACAATTTTATAAAAAGTTTTATAAAAACTTAAACTTTATTTTCAAAATCAATTAATTGTCAAATAAAAATAATTGATTTAAATAAAATTTATAAAATGTTAATTTTACTTAAAACGATCAACACTTATTTTTAAGGAAAAAAAAAAGTTATTTATTACAAAGGTAAATATATATTTTACTTTTTACACACCTTTATAAATAAATAGTACTCTTACACATCTTTATAAATAAATAAAGCAAAATTATTTATTAAGATAACTCACACCACTAATTTTATAAATAAATTATTAAATAATAATTATTTAATTTATTTAGTTATTCAAATTCAAAACCTAGTTTAATTATTCTAAAACTATTTATTTAAATTTCTCATTTTATAAAACACATCGTTTAAGTATGAACCACTAATACTTACCACTCCAACACTGTCACACACAACCGATTCAATCCTAATCTTAGACATAGACTATTGTGCCCTCTAATAATTCAACATACATTATACATTAGGTTAACGTGGTGAGTTGCAAGGATCATTTTACTACCTAGTCTCCCGTGTTTAGCTACACCTTGAACCATGTGAGTATTACATAGCCCCTTTTTACTCTTTTACATTTTTGGGGTGAAACATGAACACTATTCAAATCATTGTTTACTTTTACATAAACTACACAAATACAAATCCTATTTACATTCATGTGTGCAATTTGAGCTTTATGCCTGAGTGCTAGGTGTGCTAACTTTTGTGAACAACTTATGTGCAATCATTAACTATTCAAGCCGACGGTTTACAATGATAGATCTATTGAGTCTGACAAACCCACCCAGGTAGGGTGATTGTTAACGACAACACAATTTGCATGCTAGTTACAAAGGTTTGATTGTACTTGGTTAAACAATAGCTACTCTCCATAAAAGCCTTATTTTATCATGTTATGTAAGGATTTGTTTTATTTAAAATATATATGCTATCTATAATACAAACATGTGTTATACTCACCAACTTTTTAGTTGACCTTATTTTATTCATGTTTCATGTACTAATGTGTGATTTGATCAAGATATGCTACACATAGGCCTTGGGACTTAGTTAATTTGAATAAAGAATTTTATGTATTTCAATTATGTTCTTTCATGGATTTGGTTGTGTTTGGATTATTTGAAATGAAATTGATGTTTAATATATATCAATTTAGTCAACATTGTGCTCATGAACAGTCTACATGTCCCGCCCCGATGATTCCGCCGTCGGTTGGGGTGTGACAATAGATAATAAAATCAATCAAAGAATAAAAGAATAACAATGTGGCACAACCCCATGGTTGTCCTAGAAAGATGGCATAATCGTCAAGATTACCCATAAAGTTTATAGCTCCCTCGTGTTTGAACAAGAATACCTCAAACCCCAAGTAACTCAAAGTTTAGAGCTCCCTCGTGTTTGAACAAGAATACATCAAACCCCGAGTAGCTCAAAGTTTATAGCCATCAACTTTAATGGATAAAGTGCATGATCATGCCTCATGTTGTAACATCCCGAGTTTTAGAGCGCGAGAGAAATCACGAGGAATTAAAACTTAAATAAAAAGAAAGGGAGCGGGCTTGGGCCAGGGTGTATGGGCCGAAAGGGGAAGGGTTTGGGCCCTTATAAGCCTCAAGATCAGCCAAAAGCCCTCATTTTCCATCCTCATTTCCGGATTCTAGAGAGAGAAAGTGAGAGAGAGTCTAGAGAGAGAAAGTCTCGGTTTTTGGATTAGAGCCTCAAGGATCGTTAGCAAGAGTCTCGTGGGTGTTTAACAACGGAAAGGAAGTGATTACAGGTAACCGATTCTCCTAGATCTGAGTTTTAGTTCGTTTTTGGGTTTTTCGGGTTTTGGGTGAAAAGGTTATGTTTAACCGGATGAAACGGAAAGATAAGCATAGATTTGAATTCCTTAATGGAAAACAAACGTTTTGAATGCAAACAGGATCGGGATCTTGAAGTGATCAGACCCGAATGCGAAAGTTAGGGTTTTTCGCCAAGAACAGGTCGTGCGCACTTGCTAAGTGCGCACCGAGCAGGTCCTGCGCACTTGCTAAGTGCGCAGGGAGGGAAGCCTGCGCACTTGCTAAGTACGCAGGAAGAGGGACCTGCGCACTTGCTAAGTGCGCAGGAAGCAGTGTCTGCGCACTTGCTAAGTGCGCAGGCATCAGGACTGATTAAGTAAAGTCAGTATGTTAGAGTGGTTAAACCATTTAGCGTCGAGTTAAGTCTGATAAGTATCAAATTGCTATGATTGTTCAGATTGTGTGAGATCCAGTAGACCGTTGCAGCTTAGATACCAGGTGAGTTCTAATCCCTTTTTTGCCTTCTTTAGGGGTGGTATGCATACTTAGTGTAAAGTGTTTATTATATTTTATATATTATAAACTGAGGAGAAAAGCTATGTTTTAGTGAAAGGTTTAAAAGAGGCAAAAGTATGTTTCAGTAAAGTAAGATATATCATTTGACAAGCGTTTACTATATTTTCATATACATAAACAAAGGCATGATATATGTGCTAGTATGTTTTCAGTAAAGTAAGATATATCATTTGGCAAGTGTTTACTATATTTTCATATACACAAACAAAGGCATGATATATATGATAAGCTATGTTTCAGAAAGTAAGATGTATTTTATGATAAGCTATGTTTCAGAAAGTAAGATGTATTTTATGATAAGCTATGTTTAAGTAAAAGCAAAGATATATCATTTGGCAAACGTTTACTATATTTTTATATACATAAACATAGGCATGATATATGTGTTAAGATATATTTCAGTAAAAGCAAAGATATATCATTTGGCAAGCGTTTACTATATTTTTATATACATAAACAAAGGCATGATATATGTTAAGTTATGAACAAGATTTACAGAAAGTTTTATGAACAGTAAAGTGAACAGTTTTCCTTCGGGAATATGTACCAGCTATAAAGGTCCTTGGGACAGATGTTACTTGTACAAGATGTCAGATATGGGTTCTACCCACTAGTAAGAACCTTTGGGTTCGTTAACGGTTGTACAACTGGGATGAGTGACGGCGGTTGCTCGGGAGGTCCACGCAACCTCCCCTTAGCGGTAATGTCGGTTCATGGACGTTAGCCATGGGGGCATTGACCAGGTACTCGTCGGTTCATGGACGTTAGCCATGGGGGCGGTACAGTAGTAACAAAAGGAATTGACGGTTAAGCGTTAATGTCGGTTCATGGACGTTAGCCATGGGGGCATTGACCAGGTACTCGTCGGTTCATGGACGTTAGCCATGGGGGCGGTACAGTAGTGACAAGAAATTGATGGATAAGCGGTATTGTCGGTTCATGGTCGTTGATCATGGGGGCATTGACCAGGTACTTGTCGGTTCATGGATGTAAGCCATGAGGGCAGTACCGTAAAAAGGAATTGACAGTTTATTATACGTTTTAAACTGTTTGAAAAGTAAAGTGTGTTAAGTTTAGCCTTAATGGCAGTATATATGTTTTGAAAAGTGTAGTATGTAAAGTTTTGCCTTAAGGGCAGTATGTATGTATGTAATAGTACATCTTTTGTATAATTGATTTAAAGTAAACGTTAGAACTCACTCAGCGTTGCTGATTTTTAGTATGCATATCAGTTAAGTGCATGTTAATTGATGGATGTGGATGCTTGGTTTAGAGAGAAGAGTTACCCGAAGATCAGTGTCTGGCATCCCGTTTATGTTTTATGTTATGTTTCTTTTGATTATGTTGATTAAGACAAGTTTCAGTTGTAATTGGCTAGTTATGTTTAGACATGTATGTTTCCGCTGCGTATGTTGAGATTTTAAAACGTTTCCGCTGTGTTAATGAATATCTTATGTTTAAAGTGCTATGTGTTGATGAGTAAATCCAATAAGTGAGGTCTCCCGGGTTTGGGGCCTCAAAAGTTGGTATCAGAGCCATAGTTTGAGAGATTTGGAATCTTCGATGTTCAGACTTAAACTGAGAATGGGACAAGTAGCGGATGCCAGTAACGGGTAACTCAAGCCAAAGCATCAGAAGCGTATAGTAAGTAAAGTTTCTTTCCTAGTTTTAGAGTGTCAAGATAAGAATAGAGGCTTTAGTGGAATCATGAAAGCGAATAAATGGAAAACAAGAAGTGATGTAATGGTTAATTGTAGATGGCCAGTGTATATTAACATCTTACCTTAATTATTGTGTTCTACATATTCCCTAGCATGATGAAATTAAATCTTTTGTTCTCTATCTTTCAGTTAGAAATGGCTAGACGTGGAGGAACTAGAGGAAGTGGAGGAGGAAGACGTGGTGGGCGTACAGGCCGCCGCGGTGTAGCTAGAACCAACCAAGAGATTGAGGGGAGTGTACACACTACCCATACTGACACAGAGGTTAGTCAGCACAATGTTGAGCATGCGGAAGGAGATGACCAGACGTTTGAGTTTGAACCAGTAGTACAAGCAGCTATTAGCCGCGAGTTTACCCGATTGCCGAAAGAAACCTTACCGGCTATACTAGACAAAGCGTTGAGGAAGGCTAAGGAAAACCCCAACGTAACCCCAGCCACTGAAGGGCCATTGGTGCTTCCAGCCATGGGAGGACCAGTTCTGGTGGAGAATGTTGCACCGCCTACTCGCGGGTGTGATTACAAGGCATTTCGTGGGTGTGATCCCCCTGAGCTAACTGGGAAGAAAGAAGCGGCAGACACTTTAGATTGGATCAATGGCATGGAATCCACCATCAGCCTCAGTGACTGTCGACCGGATCAAGCGGTCAGGTTCGCAGCTAAGTCACTAAAGGGAGAGGCAGCACACTGGTGGGAGACTGTGAAACAAGCGAAGGGTGACCAAGCGGTCGAACTAATGAGGTGGAATGATCTGAAAGAGTTAGTAATTGAGAAGTTCTGTCCTAAGAACGAAGTCCACAAGGTGGAGAGAGAGTTCCTGACGTTGCAAGCCGGACTAATGACTCACAGACAATATACTTCCAAGTACAACGAACTGGCACGCCTGGTGCCTCATCTTGTAACCACAGAGGAGAGGAGGATTCACTATTATGTTCAAGGGTTGCCTCCAAAGATACGTACCTTTGTAAAGGCCAACACACCGAGTACCTTTGAGTCGGTGGTTGTATTGAGCGGAGTTGTCTATGATGACATTGCCTCTGAAGTCATTTCTGAAGCACCTAAGAAACAAGCGGCTAAGCGGACTGGGGAGGAACTTCAGGGTCCTAGTGAGAGGAGGTCAAGGTTAGAAGCAGAGGGTCTGTGTGGAAAGTGTGGGAAAAGGCACGGAGGAGAGTGCAGAGCTGGGCAAGCGGGTTGCTTTAAGTGTGGAAGGTTTGGACACCAATCACGTGACTGCACGGCGAAGCCTAAGTGCCACAACTGTGGGGAGCCAGGGCATTTGAGCAGAGATTGTAGAAAGCGCAAAGAGCCGGAAGCGGGAGGATCCGGAAAGGGTAAGGGTGCAGAGAAAGAACCTTACATCAACAAGGCCACAGCAAGGGTTTACCAGATGACTCAGTAAGGTACGTTGCAAACTCTTATTTGTGATATGCCAGGTTTATGTTATTATTTCCTTAAGTGATTAGTTAGCACCATCAGCTTAGAAGCCTTAGAGCTAGATATTATCCGGATTAGATCCTCAGTGGTAGTTAATCACAATGGCCTTCATGACCAAGCTGCCTTGTATAGCTACGGTTTATGCCACCCATTCTGTGATTTGCTATCAGTATAGCTTATGGCAGGTTTCGTGGACGAAACCTATTGTAAGGAGGGTAGACTTGTAACATCCCGAGTTTTAGAGCGCGACAGAATTCACGAGGAATTAAAACTTAAATAAAAAGAAAGGGAGCGGGCTTGGGCCGGGGTGTATGGGCCGAAAGGGGAAGGGTTTGGGCCCTTATAAGCCTCAAGATCAGCCAAAAGCCCTCATTTTCCATCCTCATTTCCGGATTCTAGAGAGAGAAAGTGAGAGAGAGTATAGAGAGAGAAAGTCTTGGTTTTTGTATTAGAGCCTCAAGGATCGTTAGCAAGAGTCTCGTGGGTGTTTAGCAACGAAAAGGAAGTGATTACAGGTAACCGATTCTCCTAGATCTGAGTTTTAGTTCGTTTTTGGGTTTTTCGGGTTTTGGGTGAAAAGGTTATGTTTAATCGGATGAAACGGAAAGATAAGCATAGATTTGAGTTCCTTAATGGAAAACGAACGTTTTGAATGCAAACAGGTTCGGGATCTTGAAGTGATCAGACCCGAATGCGAAAGTTAGGGTTTTTCGCCAAGAACAGGTCGTGCGCACTTGCTAAGTGCGCACCGAGCAGGTCCTGCGCACTTGCTAAGTGCGCAGGGAGGGAAGCCTGCGCACTTGCTAAGTGCGCAGGGAGGGAAGCCTGCACACTTGCTAAGTGCGCAGGAAGAGGGACCTGCGCACTTGCTAAGTGCGCAGGAAGCAGTGTCTGCGCACTTGCTAAGTGCGCAGGCATCAGGACTGATTAAGTAAAGTCAGTATGTTAGAGTGGTTAAACCGTTTAGCGTCGAGTTAAGTCTGATAAGTATCAAATTGCTATGATTGTTCAGATTGTGTGAGATCCAGTAGACCGTTGCAGCTTAGATACCAGGTGAGTTCTAATCCCCTTTTTGCCTTCTTTAGGGGTGGTATGCATACTTAGTGTAAAGTGTTTATTATATTTTATATATTATAAACTGAGGAGAAAAGCTATGTTTTAGTGAAAGGTTTAAAAGAGGCAAAAGTATGTTTCAGTAAAGTAAGATATATCATTTGACAAGCGTTTACTATATTTTCATATACATAAACAAAGACATGATATATGTGCTAGTATGTTTTCAGTAAAGTAAGATATATCATTTGGCAAGCGTTTACTATATTTTCATATACATAAACAAAGGCATGATATATATGATAAGCTATGTTTCAGAAAGTAAGATGTATTTTATGATAAGCTATGTTTTAGAAAGTAAGATGTATTTTATGATAAGCTATGTTTCAGTAAAAGCAAAGATATATCATTTGGCAAGCGTTTACTATATTTTTATATACCTAAACAAAGGCATGATATATGTGTTAAGATATATTTCAGTAAAAGCAAAGATATATCATTTAGCAAGCGTTTACTATATTTTTATATACATAAACAAAGGCATGATATATGTTAAGTTATGAACAAGATTTACAGAAAGTTTTATGTACAGTAAAGTGAACAGTTTCCCTTCGAGAATATGTACCAGCTATAAAGGTCCTTGGGACAGATGTTACTTGTACAAGATGTCAGATATGGGTTCTACCCATTAGTAAGAACCTTTGGGTTCGTTAACGGTTGTACAACTGGGATGAGTGACGACGGTTGCTCGGGAGGTCCACGCAACCTCCCCTTAGCGGTAATGTCGGTTCATGGACGTTAGCCATGGGGGCATTGACCAGGTACTCGTCGGTTCATGGACGTTAGCCATGGGGGCGGTACAGTAGTAACAAAAGGAATTGACGGTTAAGCGGTAATGTCGGTTCATGGACGTTAGCCATGGGGGCATTGACCAGGTACTCGTCGGTTCATGGACGTTAGCCATGGGGGCGGTACAGTAGTGACAAGGAATTGACGGATAAGCGGTATTGTCGGTTCATGGTCGTTGATCATTGGGGCATTGACCAGGTACTTGTCGGTTCATGGATGTAAGCCATGAGGGCAGTACAGTAAAGAGGAATTGACAGTTTATTATACGTTTTAAACTGTTTGAAAAGTAAAGTGTGTTAAGTTTAGCCTTAATGGCAGTATATATGTTTTGAAAAGTGTAGTATGTAAAGTTTTGCCTTAAGGGCAGTATGTATGTATGTAATAGTACATCTTTTGTATAATTGATTTAAAGTAAACGTTAGAACTCACTCAGTGTTGCTGATTTTTAGTATGCATATCAGTTAAGTGCAGGTTAGTTGATGGATGTGGATGCTTGGTTTAGAGAGAAGAGTTACCCGAAGATCAGTGTCTGGCATCCCGTTTATGTTTTATGTTATGTTTCTTTTGATTATGTTGATTAAGACAAGTTTCAGTTGTAATTGGCTAGTTATGTTTAGACATGTATGTTTCCGCTGCGTATGTTGAGATTTTAAAACGTTTCCGCTGTGTTAATGAATGTCTTATGTTTAAAGTGCTATGTGTTGATGAGTAAATCCAATAAGTGAGGTCTCCCGGGTTTGGGGCCTCAAAAGTTGGTATCAGAGCCATAGTTTGAGAGATTTGGACATCTCCGATGTTCAGACTTAAACTGAGAATGGGACAAGTAGCGGATGCCAGTAACGGGTAACTCAAGCCAAAGCATCAGAAGCATATAGTAAGTAAAGTTTCTTTCCTAGTTTTAGAGTGTCAAGATAAGAATAGAGGCTTTAGTGGAATCATGAAAGCGAATAAATGGAAAACAAGAAGTGATGTAATGGTTAATTGCAGATGGCCAGTGTATATTAACATCTTACCTTACTTATTGTGTTCTACATATTCCCTAGCATGATGAAATTAAATCTTTTGTTCTCTATCTTTCAGTTAGAAATGGCTAGACGTGGAGGAACTAGAGGAAGTGGAGGAGGAAGACGTGGTGGGCGTACAGGCCACCGCGGTGTAGCTAGAACCAACCAAGAGATTGAGGGGAGTGTACACACTACCCATACTGACACAGAGGTTAGTCAGCACAATGTTGAGCATGCGGAAGGAGATGACCAGACGTTTGAGTTTGAACCAGTAGTACAAGCAGCTATTAGCCGCGAGTTTACCCGAATGCTGAAAGAAACCTTACCGGCTATACTAGACGAAGCATTGAGGAAGGCTAAGGAAAACCCCAACGTAACCCCAGCCACTGAAGGGCCAGTGGTGCTTCCAGCCATGGGAGGACCAGTTCTGGGGGAGAATGTTGCACCGCCTACTCTCGGGTGCGATTACAAGGCATTTCGTGGGTGTGATCCCCCTGAGCTAACTGGGGAGAAAGAAGCGGCAGACACTTTAGATTGGATCAATGGCATGGAATCCACCATCAGCCTCAGTGACTGTCGACCGGATCAAGCGGTCAGGTTCGCAGCTAAGTCACTAAAGGGAGAGGCAGCACACTGGTGGGAGACTGTGAAACAAGCGAAGGGTGACCAAGCGGTCGAACTAATGAGGTGGAATGATCTGAAAGAGTTAGTAATTGAGAAGTTCTGTCCTAAGAACGAAGTCCACAAGGTGGAGAGAGAGTTCCTGACGTTGCAAGCCGGACTAATGATTCACAGACAATATACTTCCAAGTACAACGAACTGGCACGCCTGGTGCCTCATCTTGTAACCACAGAGGAGAGGAGGATTCACTATTATGTTCAAGGGTTGCCTCCAAAGATACGTACCTTTGTAAAGGCCAACACACCGAGTACCTTTGAGTCGGTGGTTGTATTGAGCGGAGTTGTCTATGATGACATTGCCTCTGAAGTCATTTCTGAAGCACCTAAGAAACAAGCGGCTAAGCGGACTGGGGAGGAACTTCAGGGTCCTAGTGAGAGGAGGTCAAGGTTAGAAGCAGAGGGTCTATGTGGAAAGTGTGGGAAAAGGCACGGAGGAGAGTGCAGAGCTGGGCAAGCGGGTTGCTTTAAGTGTGGAAGGTTTGGACACCAATCACGTGACTGCACGGCGAAGCCTAAGTGCCACAACTGTGGGGAGCCAGGGCATTTGAGCAGAGATTGTAGAAAGCGCAAAGAGCCGGAAGCGGGAGGATCCGGAAAGGGTAAGGGTGCAGAGAAAGAACCTTACATCAACAAGGCCACAGCAAGGGTTTACCAGATGACTCAGTAAGGTACGTTGCAAACTCTTATTTGTGATATGCCAGGTTTATGTTATTATTTCCTTAAGTGATTAGTTAGCACCATCAGCTTAGAAGCCTTAGAGCTAGATATTATCCGGATTAGATCCTCAGTGGTAGTTAATCACAATGGCCTTCATGACCAAGCTGCCTTGTATAGCTACGGTTTATGCCACCCATTCTGTGATTTGCTATCAGTATAGCTTATGGCAGGTTTCGTGGACGAAACCTATTGTAAGGAGGGTAGACTTGTAACATCCCGAGTTTTAGAGCGCGACAGAATTCACGAGGAATTAAAACTTAAATAAAAAGAAAGGGAGCGGGTTTGGGCCGGGGTGTATGGGCCGAAAGGGGAAGGGTTTGGGCCCTTATAAGCCTCAAGATCAGCCAAAAGCCCTCATTTTCCATCCTCATTTCCGGATTCTAGACAGAGAAAGTGAGAGAGAGTCTAGAGAGAGAAAGTCTTGGTTTTTGGATTAGAGCCTCAAGGATCGTTAGCAAGAGTCTCGTGGGTGTTTAGCAACGAAAAGGAAGTGATTACAGGTAACCGATTCTCCTAGATCTGAGTTTTAGTTCGTTTTTGGGTTTTTCGGGTTTTGGGTGAAAAGGTTATGTTTAATCGGATGAAACGGAAAGATAAGCATAGATTTGAGTTCCTTAATGTAAAATGAATGTTTTGAATGCAAACAGGTTCGGGATCTTGAAGTGATCAGACCCGAATGCGAAAGTTAGGGTTTTTCGCCAAGAACAGGTCGTGCGCACTTGCTAAGTGCGCACCGAGCAGGTCCTGCGCACTTGCTAAGTGCGCAGGGAGGGAAGCCTGTGCACTTGCTAAGTGCGCAGGGAGGGAAGCCTGCACACTTGCTAAGTGCGCAGGAAGAGGGACCTGCGCACTTGCTAAGTGCGCAGGAAGCAGTGTCTGCGCACTTGCTAAGTGCGCAGGCATCAGGACTGATTAAGTAAAGTCAGTATGTTAGAGTGGTTAAACCGTTTAGCGTCGAGTTAAGTCTTATAAGTATCAAATTGCTATGATTGTTCAGATTGTGTGAGATCCAGTAGACCGTTGCAGCTTAGATACCAGGTGAGTTCTAATCCCCTTTTTGCCTTCTTTAGGGGTGGTATGCATACTTAGTGTAAAGTGTTTATTATATTTTATATATTATAAACTGAGGAGAAAAGCTATGTTTTAGTGAAAGGTTTAAAAGAGGCAAAAGTATGTTTCAGTAAAGTAAGATATATCATTTGACAAGCGTTTACTATATTTTCATATACATAAACAAAGGCATGATATATGTGCTAGTATGTTTTCAGTAAAGTAAGATATATCATTTGGCAAGCGTTTACTATATTTTCATATACATAAACAAAGGCATGATATATATGATAAGCTATGTTTCAGAAAGTAAGATGTATTTTATGATAAGCTATGTTTTAGAAAGTAAGATGTATTTTATGATAAGCTATGTTTCAGTAAAAGCAAAGATATATCATTTGGTAAGCGTTTACTATATTTTTATATACATAAACAAAGGCATGATATATGTGTTAAGATATATTTCAGTAAAAGCAAAGATATATCATTTAGCAAGCGTTTACTATATTTTTATATACATAAACAAAGGCATGATATATGTTAAGTTATGAACAAGATTTACAGAAAGTTTTATGAACAGTAAAGTGAACAGTTTTACTTCGGGAATATGTACCAGCTATAAAGGTCCTTGGGACAGATGTTACTTGTACAAGATGTCAGATATGGGTTCTACCCATTAGTAAGAACCTTTGGGTTCGTTAACGGTTGTACAACTGGGATGAGTGACGGCGGTTGCTCGGGAGGTCCACGCAACCTCCCCTTAGCGGTAATGTCGGTTCATGGACGTTAGCCATGGGGGCATTGACCAGGTACTCGTCGGTTCATGGATGTTAGCCATGGGGGCGGTACAGTAGTAACAAAAGGAATTGACGGTTAAGCGGTAATGTCGGTTCATGGACGTTAGCCATGGGGGCATTGACCAGGTACTCGTCGGTTCATGGACGTTAGCCATGGGGGCGGTACAGTAGTGACAATGAATTGACGGATAAGCGGTATTGTCAGTTCATGGTCGTTGATCATGGGGGCATTGACCAGGTACTTGTCGGTTCATGGATGTAAGCCATGAGGGCAGTACAGTAAAGAGGAATTGACGGTTTATTATACGTTTTAAACTGTTTGAAAAGTAAAGTGTGTTAAGTTTAGCCTTAATGGCAGTATATATGTTTTGAAAAGTGTAGTATGTAAAGTTTTGCCTTAAGTGCAGTATGTATGTATGTAATAGTACATCTTTTGTATAATTGATTTAAAGTAAACGTTAGAACTCACTCAACGTTGCTGATTTTTAGTATGCATATCAGTTAAGTGCAGGTTAGTTGATGGATGTGGATGCTTGGTTTAGAGAGAAGAGTTACCCGAAGATCAGTGTCTGGCATCCCGTTTATGTTTTATGTTATGTTTCTTTTTATTATGTTGATTAAGACAAGTTTCAGTTGTAATTGGCTAGTTATGTTTAGACATGTATGTTTCCGCTGCGTATGTTGAGATTTTAAAACGTTTCCGCTGTGTTAATGAATGTCTTATGTTTAAAGTGCTATGTGTTGATGAGTAAATCCAATAAGTGAGGTCTCCCGGGTTTGGGGCCTCACACATGTATATAGTGGACAATTAGTTACAAACAATGTAAACAGTCTACTTTCGTGTGTAATGTAAACACTCAAGTTTCATGTACAACCTAGTATCATGTATGTTGTAAACAAATAAGCCTCATGGATAATGTGAACAATCTAGTATCATGTATGTTGCAAACAACAAGTTTTGTGTACAACGTGATCAATCAAGTTTCGTGTATATTGTAAACACCCAAGTTTCATGTATCATGTGATCAATCCAGTATCATGTGTATTGTGAATATTCATATGTAAGTTATTGAATCTCATGATTAATGTAAACTATCGAATTTTGTAGGTGATCGAGTTTTGCGGACAAGCGTTTTGCTTGCCATTCATGTGCCATGTGGGTAGTCGAGTTTTAAAATTTTAAATTTGAATGGTTAACGTACATGCGAAACGATTCATCTTCTCAAGTTGGCTAGCAAGCTCAAACTCTTTTTAATGATGGTGACAAACCCTAATTGGTGTAAATAGTTCAAAAGATAACGTAAATTATTACAATGCATAATTTATTCTAGATTAAATCTCCATCCGAATCCATCTTGCACTTGCTTCAAACGGTCTCATTCACCATCTCGATATTCACTTGAGTTCTATTTATGTTGAAAGCACGCCCATGCGTACCACCTAGGTTTGCATTTGCCAATATTGATTTCGAAAGTGGTTTGGATCACCACACTCATAGCAAGCATCCCCATTAGTGATAGCCAGTGTAGCTTGGGTAACAACTTGATGATTGGCTTGGTTTCCTTTGTTAACTTGGTTAATGGGAGGCCTAGATCGACATGTATTTGCCAAAGACCATATCTCCCATAACTCGCGCATATACGGCATGGTACATTTGGGAGATGACGATACTTGCAAATGTTGCATTGAGGATTGTTGCCCACATGTGACCTAGTGTTCGGGTAACGGGCCATCGGGGTAACTTGGTTGATTTGTGCAGCAGGGGTAACGACGAAAAAGTTACTAGCCTTACGCTTCTTATTGTCATGCGAAGATTCGAGTTTGTCCTCTTTAGTCTTTTTGGTTGGAGCTGTCTTGTCATAGATCTTCTTTGTGCCCTTCCTCGTTAACGTGCCTGCCTTCACGTGATTGTCGGTCAATGTAGCGGCTAAGCGGATGGTCCTCAAGAGTAGCGGGATTTCTTCCCAACACCGTGTCTTGGATTTTCATAGGCAGGCCACCTATATACTTCTCAATACCCCAAGACCATGTGTGGCACCAGGAGACTCAACTCAATGAAACGAGTTGTGTAGACTAAGTGTGACAATCTGACTTTTCATGTTAACTACGTTAACAATCCAGTTAAATATTCTGTTAAAAACTTAACCCCGTTAAATAAATCCAGTTAAATCTTAACTTATTTAACAAAATTAAACCCCAAGGACTAATACTGTCAATATCTGGATTCAAACTTCAGGGATCAAAGTTGTAATTAACCCAAACTCATTATGTTGACTTGTGTAGTCAAAATTGAATAAAATTGTGTCTTTGTTGACTTATGAAAGTCAAAATCGCAACCTAATGATTCGAATTCCAAAATCAATTCCCGTTCGATTTCGTAACTGAAAACGTATGTGATATCATTATCGACCATCATTGATACCTTAATCACAGCTTTAATCTGATATCAATCCCAATTATTACACATTAACTCATAACTGTCGACACCCGCTATGAATTCATCAAATTCAGTGAATGCTTGTATTATTTCCACAAATCAAACTCTCACACACTTCATTAGCATCCATTAGAAGCTGTAACACGCATCAATTGGGCCGGAATCGTAGCAGAAGTCGCGGGAAACCAACCCGCAAGCCGTCGGCACTCGTCTTAGTTGAACCCCATCAATCCGACATCCATTCTGGTAATTGATCCCATCATTAGTTTGGTATTAACCTGATAATCAAAATCCCTAACCTAATTAGGGTTCACATCATCGGATTTAACTCGATCGAATAACTAGGGTTCATATTATTTCATTTTAATCGAACCCTAACAATTCGATATCAACTATTGAAATTGAGCACACTCTTAGCTTCATCTCAATGCATAGATTGAAAGCCCTATCATAATCGCGGCTTTCAACACTGAATTGAACACAATTGGGTTCTAGGGTTCATATCTATTCGGGTTTAATCGAACCCTAACCTAGACGGGGTCGTAATCCAATTAAAGTGGGTGGTTAGAATCGCAATCTCTCACTCATCGAAAGCCCCATGAATGTAACCCCAATCATTATAAGATTTATTCAATTTGATTCTTGATTAAACCTAGGGTTATCGATTTCTAAAACAAAAATTAAACGATGCTAAACTTAATTGTTTTGCAATTAAATTCACCCGCAAATTCGTATTTCACTGATGACCAAAACCCCTTTGATCTCTTGGGCAATCGTGATCGAATTCGAGAAGATTGGGACTGGGTTGGGGTTCGGCTTCGCAAGAGGGGGAAAGCAGGGGACGGTTAGATTAAAACCTTCTTGATCCGGGTTCTGTTGCGATATTCCTAGCGGATTGGTAAGTTAAAGCTGTTGACTGTTGGGGAGGAGACCCGGGTTCGAGTCCCCTCACCCCTGTTTTGATTTTTATTTATTTTCTAGTCATAATTTCAATATAAAACAAAGTCCCATATTATTATATTAAAATATATTATGTTTTTAACCGGAAAAACCTCCCATAAGCTCGGGATTAACCTCGTATCTCGTATTTTTAAATTAAATTGCATTTAAAAATATAATATAACATTTTCAAACCATTATCTTAATTAAAATGATATATTATAATATCATTTCGGTTATAAATGTCGTGTAACGTTTTAAAATAATAAATAATGTAATTATTTATATTAGTTACACTTGTTTATATCCCCGAATAAAATTAATAAATTATTATTTTTGTCACGCAAGTTAATTATTTGTGTTACTTTGCAAAACTTAAAAATAATATAATAAATTATATTATTTTCCTAGACTTCTAGTTAACGACAAAACGCTCGAATATAGTTATTATATATTATTTTGTCATTCGTCGCGTAACGTATACATCTTAATTACTAATTAAATAATTCTTATTCCCGTGGACACGTTCGTCTACTCTTGATTATTAGACCGTTACTTTAGGACGTTCAATCTCCCGTGTTGTCGTCACATATTCCCATTGTGTCCCTAATTATTATGTGTATAATTCTAGGGCATACGTATGTCGTTGCAGGCTAACACTCGTGGTTCCAATCGTATTCTAGTGAGAACTACCTACGCTGTTCAGGTGAGTTTTCACAGCCCCTTTTACTGTTTTAACTTGGGGGAGAAAACATGATTCAACTATTTTGAGATTTTCGTAATTCATATGTTATCAATGTTAAAGCTAAGCGTAACACGCTATCACTGAAAGTCCTCAACACACATCGAACCGTTAATATGGATCTTAGCGAGGTAATGTTTAGTAGTACTACTGGGTTTGACAAATCCCACCCGCGTTAGTTGCGCTAACTAGATTGGAGATCGAACGGGTGAAATGTTAGCCTACTCACATCACCAGAGTTGATAGACCTGGCAGGAGGCAAATAAATAAAGAGTCAGCTTCGGTTGCGAGCGCTTAAGTTAAACATGAACATAGGTTAGTTGCTTATAGATACATATTGAATGATCAATAATCTAGTAAACATTTATTTATATACTAAAACCTGTGAACTCACCAACCTCGTGTTGACATCTTTTCTTACATGTTTTCTCAGGTCGCTAAGATATGGCACAGGTGCACATATAGGACATGCATGGGATTCTCCTATTGATTGATGTTTTATTAAATTGTTTGGACTTTGTTTTGAATTATGTTTGGTTTGGAATTTTGGACTTTTTGGGCGCGTGTGTTTTGCGCATTTACTTTTCTTTACGCTTCCGCATTAAACTCTGATTGATATGATATTTTCATTTGAGTCCCATGTAGAGTAGTTTAATGTAACTAATGACTGAGATCGTGGTTTGTCACTTCCCAAACGGTAAAACTCCGCTAGTTGAAATTGGGGGTATGACAGATTGGTATTAGAGACATTGGTTATAGAGAACTAGGATTGGATACTAGACTATAACCTCACACATTAGTTACATGTCATAAACATTGGATGTTTGGCACTTATATGTTATATTACAGGAACATGTCGTCAACCCCACCACCATCACCTAAGGCACCTATCTTATCATACCCGGAGCCCAAAAGGTGTCGAACTAGTCCTAGTGACAACTCGGTGGAACAGGGTGAACCAAGTAGTGCACAAGCAAGGAACACGACACTTAATTGGAGTGCATATCCGAAGATGATCCAAAGGTGGATCGAGATGGGAAATGTTCCATCGCCTTACTTTGGTTCCACTTCCTCATCCTCTACCTTGCCAAGTTTGCCATGCACCATGGAGCAAGCTTCATCATAACTAAGGAGTTAAAGGAGATGAAGGAGTCAACTGATGAGATACCGGGCATTCTAAAGCGAGAGCCGCAAGTGGAAGAAAACAAGGTATGAATTGAGCTTTTGACTGCTGAGCTAGCAACAACGGATCAGGTCCATAACCTTTTAGTGGATCGAGTTACACATTTGGAGACGAGGGTGGACACCTCGGACCATGATGTAGGAGGGATTCTAGAGAGAGTGACTCATCTGGAAGCCCAACTACAAGTAGCAAACCATGATGCTGAAGGACTTCGGGAGAGAGTGACCCACTTAGAAGCCCAACTGCAAGCAGCCCTATTTCCGGAAGACATTCCACTTTCGGACGACAAGGAGGAGCCCTTCGAGGATGAGCCCTTAGAGGAGGAGCCACCCTAGGAGGAACCGGTGGAGATCGACGATGCACAGTCATACGTTTCTTCCGATGACGAGGATGTTTGATGATCTTTCTATTCTATCTTTCCTTTACATTCATGTTTCGCTTTTGTTATTTCTCTTTTCAAGCCTAGATGGGTAAGGTTGTTCCCATTCAATAAAAGCATGAGAAGTTTAATGTTTGAGTTATTTATTTTGTAGCCTTACAATTTATTTAATTTTCAAAATGTTAGATGTTGTATTTCCTTACTTATACATAAATAATGTTTAATATGCGATATATTTCTCATTGTTTTGTATTTGTAAATGTGAAGAATCATGTCGGGAAGAGGACGTGGAGGTCGTGCTGGTGGTCGAGGTACCATCATCATGACAGTACTTGAGCTGGCGGCACTAATCAACGGTAGTGTGCATGAGGCTCTAGCAGCACAAAACGATGTAGGTAAATGCTATAACTAGTTGACTAGTGAAGTCAATTCATCTCTCAGAGCGCCTTTCCCAAGTTTATAATCTTGATCCTATATTATGTTTCTAAATCCAGGTTAGCAGAATCAGCAACCAGCCTACACCTTCAAAACATTTAAGGACTGTAAGCCCCACACCTTTAGTGGAGCCGAAGGAGCCGTCGGACTACTCCGGTGGTTCGAAAAAGTAGAATCGGTGATTGCCATGTGCAACTTCCCAGTGGCCAATCAGGTCAAGTTCGCTGCTGGAACTTTGGAGGGCCCAGCTCCCACGTGGTGGAACGCTCAGATCAGATGTTGAGTCTGGCCATGGCAAATGGACTCCCGTGGGAGGAGTTTAAGACGATGATGAAGGAGGAGCACTGTCCTCACGATGAAATTCAGAAGTTGGAAGGAGAATTTTAGAACCTAAAAATGGAAGGTTCTGAAGTTGAGATTTATACCACTCGTTCCCATGAGCTTGCTACTATATGCCCACACATGGTGACTCCGGACTACAAGAGGATAGAAATGTACATTGGAGGCTTAGTGCCTCAGATTCAAAGTATGGTTACTTCGTCCAACCCGACTACCATCCAGCAGACTATCAGACTTGCCCACAAGTTAACTGACCAAGAAGTAACTCAAGGGACTCTACCCCCTAAGGGGTTCGGTTTCTAAAGCTACCGACAATCATCAGCGCAAGTTTGATCACCACTCCAACTCTCACTCTAGCTCCAAAGGACCCCAGCCCAACCAACCCCAGCATCAGTGAAAGTTTGAGCCTGCTAAGAACTTTAACCAGACGACCTCTTCAGGTCAAAATCAGGGTGGTTATGCGGGAAAATCTCCTAAGTGTAACAAGTGCAACTTCTATCAATTCGGGTTTTGCAACCATTGTCAGCGGTGTGGTAAAATAGGTCATGCTGCCAAAGATTGTAGGGGTGAGTTGCAAGCCAAGCTTCCTTTTCAACAGCCTGGGTCTACAAAGGGTTGTTTCGAGTGTGGGAAGGAGGGACATTTTCGGAAGAATTGTCCTCAGTTAAAGAAGGGAGGTAATGAAAACCACAACCCTAATCAGAATAACAATAATAGTGACAACAACAACAATAGTAGAGGAAATGGTTCGAAAGGACGAGCCTTCATGCTGGGATCTGGAGAAGCTCGTTATGATCATAATGTGGTCACCGGTAAGTTTCTCTTAAATAATTTTTGCTTCTGTCCTTTTTGACACTGGTGCTGATAGGAGTTTTATATCTAAGAAACTTAGTGACATGATAAAAGGAACTCCCACTTTGTTAGAAGCTAAGTATGTATTAGAGATAGATGATGCCCAAATAATTGAAGTAACCCAGATTCTTAAGGGTTGTAAGCTTGAACTAGCTAGTCATATACTTGATATCGACCTTATGCCAGTCACACTTGATAGTTTTGATGTAATTTTCGGCATGGATTGGTTATCTAAAAACCAAGCTAAAATCATCTGTCGTGAGAAAATTGTTCGTATTCCTCTCCCGAGTGGAAAAACCCTTTCCGTTCAGGGCGAAAAGGTTGGTGCAGTCGTAGGCATCATATCATTCATGAAAGCGCAGAAGTGCCTGCGTAAAGGTCATACTGCTATTCTGGCACTCGTTGCTGAACAGCCATCGGAAGAGAAAAAAAATCGATGATATTCCCATCGTTCGTGATTTTCTGGAAGTGTTTCCTGAATACTTGCATGGTCTGCCATCACACCGTCAAGTTGAATTCAAAATTGATCTAGCACCCGGAGCGGCACCGATCGCTCGAGTAACTTATAGACTAGCACCTAGTGAATTGCAAGAGCTATCCACTCAGTTAAATGAATTGTTGGATAAAGGTTTCATCCGACCTAGCTCATCGCCATGGGGAGGTCCGGTCCTGTTTGTCAAGAAGAAGGACAGGACTTTCCGTATGTGTATCGACTACCGTGAACTGAATAAAGTCACAATCAAGAATCGTTATCCTTTGCCTCGTATAGATGATCTCTTTGATCAACTCCAAGGATCAAGTTTCTATTCCAAGATAGATCTTAGGTCCGGTTACCATCAATTGAGAGTCCGAGAAGAGGATATCTCTAAGACTTCTTTCAGGACAAGGTACGACGACTATGAATTTATGGTCATGCCTTTCGGATTAACCAACACACCTCAGGTATTCATGGACCTCATGAACCGTGTGTGTAAGCCATACCTTGATCAATTTTTCATTGTTTTCATCGACGACAATCTCATTTATTCCAAGAACAAGGAGGAACATGAGGAACGTCTACGTTTAATCATGGAATTACTTAAAAAGGAGCAGCTGTATGCTAAGTTTTCCAAGTGTGAATTCTGGATCGAGGAAGTTCAATTCTTAGGACATGTGGTTAGCAAGAAGGGAATACATGTCGATCCATCAAAGATTTAAGCCATCAAGAATTGGACATCACCGACGACTTCGACTGAGGTGCGACAATTTCTGGGATTGGCTGGTTATTATCGGAGATTCATCGAAGGATTTTCTAAAATTGCACAACCTCTCACTGCCTTAACTCAGAAGGGTAAAGCCTATAACTGGGGTGATAATCAAGAGTCAGCATTCCAACATATTAAGCAGAAACTTTGCAGTGCACCTATTCTAGCTCTTCCGGAAGGAACGGATGTTTTTGTGGTGTATTGTGATGCATCCATTCAGGGTTTAGGTTGTGTGCTAATGCAACGTGAAAAAGTGATCGCATATGCATCGCGTCAACTAAAGATTCACGAGAAAAACTACACCACTCATGATCTAGAGTTGGGAGCTGTAGTTTACGCACTTAAGATATGGAGACACTACTTGTACGGCACCAAGTGCAGCATCTACACCGATCACAAGAGTCTTCAGCATATCTTCGAGCAGAAAAAGCTGAACATGAGACAGCGTCATTGGGTCGAGCTCTTGAATGATTATGACTATGCGATCCGGTATCATCCGGGTAAAGCTAACGTTGTAGCTGATGCCCTAAGTCGAAAGGAAACCAAGCCCAAACGAGTTCGAGCATTACAACTTACTATTCACCCCAGATTACCTGACAAAATCCGTAGTGCTCAACTTGAAGCCCTGAAAGAGGAAAACCTACCACTGGAAGGTACACACGGTGTGGAAGCACAACTCGAGGTCAAATCTGACGGTATTCGCTTCTTCACGGGGCAAATATGGTTTCCAGTATTCAGAAACTTAAGGGAACTAGTCATGGATGAGGCTCATAAATCTCGTTACTCTAATCATCCAGGTTCCAACAAGATGTACCATGATCTAAAAGTGCTGTATTGGTGGCCAAAGATGAAGGACGATATAGCCACCTATGTGAGCAAGTGCCTGACTTGCGCGAAGGTCAAAGTTGAATATCAATAGCCTTCTGGTCTTCTCCAACAACCAGAGATTCCCATGTAGAAATGGGAGCAGATATCCATGGACTTTATCACAAAATTGCCACGAACTCCTACAGGATGTGATACCATTTGGGTAATCGTTGACCATTTAACAAAGTCCGCTAACTTCTTAGGAATCAAGGAAACAGACAAGATGGAAAAACTTACTCGTATTTACTTAAAAGAAGTAGTCTCTCGGCACGGGGTGCCAATTTCTATCATTTTGGATCGTGATGCACGATTCACCTCCCGTTTCTAGCAATCGTTACATAAAGCTTTAGGCACGCGTCTAGATATGAGCACATCATACCATCCTCAAACTGATGGCCAGACGGAGCGTACAATTCAAACTCTGGAGGATATGCTACGAGCTTGTGTGATTAATTTCGGTAACACTTGGGAATCTCACCTACCGTTGATGGAGTTCTCCTACAACAACGGTTATCATACTAGTATCAAGGCAGCTCCATTTGAAGCATTATATGGATGGAAATGTCGTTCTCCTATTTGTTGGGCCGAAGTTGGAGATAGTCAACTTACAGGTCCTGAGCTCGTACTTGAAACTTCTGAGAAAATCATCCAAATTAGAAATCGTATGGCAGCAGCTCGTGATCGTCAAAAGAGCTATGCCGATAAGCGTCGTAAACCGTTAGAATTTCAAGTAGGGGATATGGTCTTGTTAAAAGTCTTACCTTGGAAGGGTGTCATTCGTTTTGGGAAACGAGGCAAGCTAAATCCTCGTTATGTTGGACCATTCAAGATAGTGAAGAGAATTGGTCCAGTAGCGTATCAACTGGACCTACCTGAAGGACTTAGTGGTGTGCACGATGTCTTTGACGTCTCAAACTTGAAGAAATGTATGGCAGACGAGTCACTTGTGGTTCCTATTGAGGAACTACTCATCGATGAACAGTTGGGTTTCATCGAAGAACCTGTGGAAATTATGGATAGGGAAGTCAAAACGTTAAAACACAGTAAAATCCCTGTTGTCAGAGTTCGTTGGAACTCGAAACGTGGACCGGAATTCACGTGGGAGCGTGAGGATCAGATGATGCGCAAATATCCTAATCTGTTCAAGCACTCCTCGTCAAATTCTTAAGGTACTATTTTAATTTTCAGGACGAAAGTTATTTCAACTAGGGGATGATGTGACATCCGGAAATTTTTATTTATTTATTTAATTTTCGGGACGAAAATTCTTTCAACTAGGGGATGATGTGACAATCCGACTTTTCATGTTAACTCCGTTAACAATCTGGTTAAATAATCTGTTAAAAACTTAACCCCGTTAAATAAATCCAGTTAAATCTTAACTTATTTAACAAAATTAAACCCCAAGGACTAATACTATCAATATATGGATTCAAACTTCAGGGATCAAAGTTGTAATTAACCCAAACTCATTTTATTGACTTCTGTAGTCAAAATTGAATAGAATTGTGTCTTTGTTGACTTATGAAAGTCAAAATCACAACCTATTGATTCGAATTCGACTTCCAAAATCAATTCCCGTTCGATTTCGTAACTGAAAACGTATGTGATATCATTATCGACCATCATTGATACCTTAATCACAGCTTTAATACGATATCAATCCCAATTATTACACATTAACTCATAACCGTTGACACCCGCTATGAATTCATAAAATTCGGCAAATGCTCGTATTATTTCCACAAATCAAACTCTCACACACTTCATTCGCATCCATTAGAAGCTGTAACACGCATCAATTGGGTCGGAATCGTAGCAGAAGTCGTCGAAAACCAACCCGCAAGCCGTCGGCACTCGTCTTAGTTTAACCCCATCAATCCGACATCCATTCTGGTAATTGATCCCATCATTAGTTTCGTATTAACCTGATAATCAAAAGCCCTAACCTAATTAGGGTTCACATCATCGGATTTAACTCGATCGAATAACTAGGGTTCATATTATTTCATTTTAGTCGAACCCTAACAATTCGATATCAAATATTGAAATTGAGCACACCCTTAGCTTCGTCTCAATGCATAGATTGAAAGCCCTATCATAATCCCGTATTTCAACACTAAATTGAACACGATTGTGTTCTAGGGTTCATATCTATTCGAGTTTAATCTAACCCTAACCTAGACGCGGTCGTAATCCAATTAAATTTGGTGGTTAGAATCGCAATCTCTCACTCATCGAAAGCCCCATGAATCTAACCCCAATCATTATAAGATTTATTCATTTTGAATCTTGATCAAACCTTGGGTTAGCGGTTTCTAAAACAAAAATTAAACGATGCTAAACTTAATGGTTTTGCAATTAAATTCACCCGCAAATTCGTATTTCACTGATGACCAAAACCCCTTTGATCTCTTGGGCAATCGTGATCGAATTCGAGAAGATTGGGACTGGGTTGGGGTTCGGCTTCACAAGAGGGGGGAAAGCAGGGGATGGTTAGATTAAAACCTTCTTGATCCGGGTTCTGTTACGATTATCCTAGCGGATTTGTTAGTTAAAGCTGTTGACTGTTGGGGAGGAGACCCGGGTTCGCGTCTCCTCACCCCTGTTTGGGTTTTTATTTATTTTCTAGTCATAATTTCAATATAAAACCATGTCCCATATTATTATATTAATATATATTGCGTTTTAAACCGGAAAAACCTCCCGTAAGCTCGGGATTAACCTCGTATCTCGTATTTTTAAATTAAATTGCATTTAAAAATATAATATAATATTTTCAAACCATTATCTTAATTAAAAATGATATATTATAATATCGTTTCGTCTATAAACGTCGTGTAACGTTTTAAAATAATAAATAATGTAATTATTTATATTAGTTACACTTGTTTATTTTCTCGAATAAAATTAATAAATTATTATTTTTGTAATTATTATACTTCGCTAAACTTAAAAGTAATATAATAAATTATATTATTTTCCTAGACTTGTAGTTAACGACAAAACGCTAGAATATAGTTTTTATATATTATTTTGTCATCCGTCGCGTAACGTATACATCTTAATTACTAATTAAAGAATTATTATTCCCGTGGACACGTTCCTCTACTCTTGATGATAAGAACGTTACTTTAGGAATATTCTCATTGTATCCCTAATTATTATGTGTATAATTGTAGGGCATACGTAAGCCGTTACAGGCTAACTCTCGTGGTTCAAATCGTATTCTAGTGTGAACTACCTACGCTGTTCAGGTGAGTTTACACGGCCCCTTTTACTGTTTTAACTTGGGGGAGAAAACATGATTCAACTATTTTGTGATTTTCGTAATTCATATGTTATCAATGTTAAAGCTAAGTGTAACACGCTATCACTGAAAGTCCTCAACACACAACGAACCGTTAATATGGATCTTAGCGAGGTAATGTTTAGTAGTACTACGGCGTTTGACAAATCCCACCCGCGTTAGTCGCGCTAACTCGATTGGAGATCGAACGGGTGAAATGTTAGCATACTTACATCGACAGAGTTGATAGACCTGGCAGGAGGCAAATAAACAAAGTGTCAGCTTCGGTTGCGAGCGCTTAAGTTAAACATGAACATAGGTTAGCTACCTATAGATACATATTGAATGATCAATAATCTGGTAAACGCTTATTTATATACTGAAACCTGTGAACTCACCAACCTCGTGTTGACATCTTTTCTTACATGTTTTCTCAGGTCGCTAAGATAAGGCACATGTGCACATATAGGACATGCATTGGATTCTCCTATTGATTGATGTTTTATTAAATTGTTTGGACTTTGTTTTGAATTATGTTTGGTTTGGACTTTTGGACTTTTGGACTTTTTGGGCGCGTGTGTTTTGAGCATTTACTTTTCTTTACGTTTCCACATTAAACTCTGATTGATATGATATTTTCATTTGAGTCCCATGTAGAGTCGTTCAATGTAACTAATGACTGAGATCCTGGTTTGTCACTTCCTAACCAATAAAACTCCGTTAGTTGAAATTGGGGGTGTGACACTATGTTTTCACCACTGTCTTTGGTAAGATCCCAAAACTCAGCTTCCAGTTTCTTCATTTCATTCCGAGGACAGAACTCCTTTGTCATCAGCCTCTTCACATCATCCCATGGCAAGGCCATTACCACATCAACACCTCTATTCCTCTTCTCACCGTTCCACCAAGTGAGCTCCCGTTTTTGGAAGACGATCGTAGCATAACGGACTCTGAGATTGGCAGGGCAGTCACTGTTGAGGAAAGTGTTTTCAATGCCTTCAAACCACTAAAGGAGACCTGTAGCTCCCTCAGTACCATAGAACTTGATGGGGTTGCACGAGTTAAAGTGTTTGAAGGTGCATTGGGGAGGGTTGGCACCACAACCACCTCCACCACCAGTAGCATTTCCATTACTGTTGTTGTTGGCCTGAGTGAGTTGGTTCACAAGTTGAGTAATGAGTGCAGCAAGGTCGTTGTTATTGTTATCACGACGAGGAGGAATACTATAGAAGAAACAATACAAAGATAAGGATAGTTATATTTGGATTGTACTCTGCGAATACTATGACTTATCATGGTTATTTAAATTCATATAGTTTTCGGGGAAGACGGGTTTTAACTTATAAGTGAACACTCATTCCAGGAATTCCCAGGAAGGCATACGGGTCCTTTGGTTGATTAGGATTTATATGAAATGCTTTCCTAGACAGAAAACCCAGAATACATGTGTCACCCTTCCAGATTGCACGTGTTCCTTACTAATTATTAGAGTTTAAAACCTTGACTAGGTTTAAGGATTTTGATGATGACATAGGTATGAGTAAGATGGATAGGTGTCTTAGGATAGAAGTACTAGTAAGCAATCTAACAAGTAAGGTGTCACATAGCATGTAGTATGGGTGTCTTATGGTTATAGTCTAGGTTATGGGTTTCTAATAACCTAATTCCCTATAACCATGGCTCTGATACCAATCTGTCACACCCCAACCGACGGCGGAATACGTCGGGGCGGACGTGTAGACTGTTCATAAGCACATGATCATACTAAAGTTGCATATTTCATTAAACTCAAATTCATAACAATATTTCATCAAAACAAGGACAAACATGAAACAAGGTACTTCAAACAAAGTTTAATTATTTAACTAGGTCTTGCAATTTCCTACATGATGAATCTTGAACACAACTCTCAATTATTAGCACCTGAAAAATGATGAAAAAGAGTCAACTAAAAAGTTGGTGAGCGTACATAGGTTTTAGCACAACAAGTATTATCAAAAGTTTTGAGTATAATTCATATGATACATGGATTAATAAGGCAATTATGTAGAACCACTATTGTTTAAACTGGGGCGCACAATCAAACCTTGTGACTGATAGGCATAACACACATGTTATCCTTAAGTGTTTTCGGCAACAATCACCCTAACCGGGTGGGTTGGTCAGACACAATAGATCTATCATTGTATACCGTCGGCTTGTACAGAGTTAATGATTGCACTTGCACTATGCACAAAAGTATGTAAATGTTGTTTGCACAAATAGTGTTCAAGCATAAGACACAAATTGCACACATGATCATAATGTTTAAATTGTAATAGTTGCAAATAGTTTGAATGTAATTATGTTTCATCCCAAAGATATAAAAGTGAAAAAGGGGCTATGTAAACTCACATTGGGTTTGTAGCTTGAATACACAAGAACGGGAAATTTCACAAGTCGATTTAGCTAACCACGAGGTTAACCTATGTTTGAATAACTTATATGTATCAATGATATGTTCAAAAGATTAATGTGTAAATAAGTTGGACTAGTTTGAATGGTGCGTATACGTTTTTCATTTATGAACTAATGTGTTTGTTTAAATAAGAATATTATGTTTGATAATAAAGATATATTATGATCGAATACAGGTTTGTATGTGTGTGTATATATATATGTAAATAACAAATTTGATTATAATTAAACGAATAATTGGTCATATAGTATTTAATTTTAATAAATAGGTAAACAAAAATGTTTCAATTAATTAATTTGATTAATTAAAAATTATGAGATATAAAAATTATAGCTTGTACAAAACAATTAGGTTAATTAGTATTTCGTAGAGGTCCTAAAGTAATATAATTATACGAGTTGTTTTCAGTTAGAAACTATTTTAATCTCTAAAACTATAAGATAATTGTTTATATTTGATAAGTTAATAATTCGGTTCATAAAAAATTCCCGAGCCTTGGGTGGTTTACAAGATAATTTTTATAAATAAAATGGGATTAAGATTAGGCTTAAAAACGATTTATAAAAACAAATGCAACCCACGGGACTCGAACCCGGGTTGCCTCAGAGGGATCCCAAGCGCGGAACCACTAGACCAGGAAGGTCTGGTGTTTAAATTGTCGGCGCATAAATTGATAACTCGTACCCGCGTAGGAGCCGGGTTTCAGAACTGATTCACATGCAAAAAGGTGCGGGGCTGGACTCGAACCCGCGACCTTTGTTGCGTGGGACTAATGACTTAACCAGTTGCTCTGGGCGTATGCCTTTATTATTATCAGACGCGAATCATTTTTAACCCGTAACCCGCGTTCGCCTTCTTCCCCAATAGTCCCCGACCCAAACCTTAACCCCAATGTCACTCGATTCGCATCCAATCGAACCCGAATTTAAGGGGCTTTTGTACCTTGGATCCAGACAAAACTAGTGGAACAACTTTTACCTGAAATGGTTACGGATTGAGGGAGAACGACACCGGAGCCGGCGTCGGAATTGCTTGAGCTCGTCGGAGTTATGGAGGGGCAAAGCGATCGATACGGAGGTGTAGAAAGTTTGTGGCAACTGTAGTGAAGCTGTGGGACTAGTTTTTATAAGCTAATTTCACTTTTAATGATCGAATTGATGTCGGGAATGATGGATGACAGTTACGAGCCGTTTGTAATCAAAATATTTGATTCTAGATATAATTAGCTCATCATGGACTAGTAAAACCGTCGCACATTGATTCCATATGCTTGATTACTTTTTTAATGCTTGAATTCGAAGGATTTATGAAAGAATTCGAGGGTTGGGGCTTGGGTTGACTTTCAAAAGTCAAACCCACGGGTTTGAGGTTCAAGACCAAAAGAGGGGGGGTTCAAATTTAAGGGTTCAATGTATTTAAAGGGCTCAAACCAATTTTGTTTTAATTCTTTTGTTTATATAACTAGTTTTATAAATTCTATAAAGTTTAAGACTATAAATTTGAAATGTTTATAAATTATAAAACATATATATAAATATTTGAAACTAATCAATGGGTTACATATATATATATATATATATTTATATATATAATTTATAAGAAAGTAATATATATTATATTTAGAATTTAGACATCTCACATATATATATACTTATATATAAAAGAGTGAAATCTAAATACACAATGCCATGTTCAAAAATACATTGTCAAGTGTTATCATATTTATTCATTTGTACTATAATGGAATTTAAATCCCTAATTAAATGAAATAAGTATATGTGTATGTATATATATATATATATGTATATATATAACCATAGAGATGTTGCATAATAAATCAGGAGATGGTTGCTAAGTATCGAGTGGAGAGTTCGTCTTACAACACGAAGCTGAACGGGTATGAGGGGGACGAAGTGCAAGTAGCAGTGATAGAAGGTGCAGCACAAGACCACCTCCAGGTAAGTTTTCTAACCCTAGTTCATATAGTGATGATTTTTCTTGTGAGGATGATATTGAGTCACAGCCTAGCAATCTAGGGGAAGAAGAACTCAAGAAGGAGCAACTCAAGGTGTAGGAGATCATGAGTACTCAGTGGCACCTGCTAAGTAAGGTTGAGCAACTTCACTACTTGGGTGAAAATGGGAGGCTTACAGATGAGCTAGCGAGTTTAAGGATGGTGAGAGACCAAGCCGCCCAAGAATCGAAGATTTTAACGGAAAATATGCAAAGTCTCGCACAAGACCCACCTCCGGTTCATACACCACGGATTTACGGATCAGAGCCCAGCGAGGAGACAGAGGAAGAAGAGTTCTCAGATGATATCTTATAGATGAGCATCAGGCTTCTGATTTAGAAGAGATTGAGGATGGAGAGTCACCGAGTGATCAGGTAGAGAGCGTAGTGGATGATACCTCTACTGAGGTGATAAAGATTGTTGTTGAAGAACCCGCCCTTGATTTAGAAGAACCATCTGATTGGGCGATGGAGTTAGAAGAGTTGTTAGATGCACCAGACGAGTACGGTGATGAGGTGCCTGATGATCTGCTAGAGATTGTAACATCGTGAAATTTATGATAAAGAATAAATGACGGTTTACGGGAAAAGAAATAAAGAAGAATAAAGGAATAGCGGGATCGAGGAGAAACGGGCTTGGCTCCCACGGGCCGAAGGGGAGCCCAACTATATAAACCACAAATCAGAAACCCACCCCATTAGTCATCTTCTTCACTACAACCTAGAGAGAGAAAGCTCCAAAGATCCACCCAAAGATCCACAAAAGCTCCAAGGACTGGAGACGAAGGATTCAAGCGAAAACAGGTAACAAACCATTCTTAGAATCAACTATTAGATTTAAAAGTGGGTTTTAGGGTTTCAAGTCAGTTTTCAAACAAAGATGGGATTTTTACGTATGGTTTGGCTTAAAAAGTATATATCTAGCTTCATGGAAGGTAGATATAAGTTTTGGACGTAAAAAGATTGAAGCTTGGATCAAAAACGAAGAATTTGATCAAGGATAGTTGAATCGTCCGAAAAGTCCATGAATGGTCTGAAAACTATTGATCGTCCGAAAAGTATTTTCGGATGGCATGATTTCGGACATATGTTTTCAAACGAGATAGTTCTCACACGGGAGATTTCGAACGAAAAGAGTTTTTGGACATTTGTTTTCGAACGAAATAGTTAATGATTAAAATATATTTTAACAGGTTAGTTTTCGGTCAAAAAGAGACTTCGACCAAGAAAGATTTCGACCGAAAAGGATTTCGATCGAATAAGATTTCGGACGGAAAGTTTTTCGAATGAAACCTATAGGTTATAACTCTGTTTCATTCATGACCCTTGACAGATTTGTAGCATTCCACCTAGCTCAAAGTTTCTTTCCTAAGTGAGATAGAACCAGTAGACGTCAGGTGAGTTCTAATTGCTCTTTTTCGTTAAACGGTTTTGGGCTGGCATGCATACTGTTAAAGAAATAGTTTTCAAAGTTAAAGAATATTTTATAAGAATTGTATATTTTTATAAAATGAAAGACAAATTATAGAATTTTATAGAATGTTATTTTTATAAAATGAAAGAGAAAGGCGCAGTTTTTTTTTTTATAAAAAAGGTTATTTTTAAAAAAAAGAAAGGTAAAGTGTTAAATAGAATAGTACTATCTTTGAAATGTAATTTTTAAAGAAAGTAGAGAGTTAAAGTAAAGAAAGGCAAAGAAGCTTCACTCCGGTGTAGCTTGATAGTGATAGTGACAGATGTCATATTATATGCTTATGTGATAATATGTGTTATTTGTCTATGTGTTATGTGTTTCAAAGTCTTTATATTATGTGACATAGTATAATTGCATAGTAGTTTCATAGTAGTTGCATGGAAGTTGCAAAGTAAAAAGTCATACAGGCAAGCAAAGTAGAAAGTGTCACCCTGAGGTGTAAGCAGGCAAATGAGTCTTCACTTCGGTGTAAGCAAGTAAGTTCCACCCTGAGGTGTGGGCACAACAAAGTAAAAGTCTTACCCTAAGGTGTAAGCGAGCAAAAGGGATCTCGCCCTCGGGCAATGATTCATGTGTGATAGTTAAAGTATGTTATGGTCACTTGTCCTGTACGAGTGAAATGTAAAGTTGCAAAGAGTAAAGGAGGACACCTTAATCGATTACCTCAAAAGTACAGTCTTAACGAAAGATATAACGTAACAGTTTTTATAATTGTCAGGATGCAAAGTTTTAAAGTAAAGTTAAAGTGTTTTCAAAGAAAGTGAAAGTAAAGCTTTTTTATTTTTATAAAACTAAGCTACCTAAAAGAAAGTTTTTCAGTTTAAAGTAAAGATAGAACTCACGAACGTTAGCTGACTGTTAGTATGCATGACAGGTATAATAGGTAAAGAGAAAGTAAAGTAAAGTAAAGGAGTCGTGAGGGATGGCTAGCATGGACATCGGGCTACAACACTGAGGACTGATATTTCTAATCATGATAGTTCATGTTATAGACAATGATTACATTATCGTTTGTTGAATGTTTTAATTTAAAGACTTTCGCTGTAATAGATTCTGACTTCCGGTTTAAGAACTATGTTTGTTATGTTTTATGCCAACTATGAGATGTACCCGGTTTGGGTCGTTTCAAGTCGGTATCAGAGCCATAGTTTGAGAGATTCAGACATTTACGATAATGTCTGAACTTAAACTGGGAATGGGACAAAGGAAAGGAAGGAAAGGAATGTTAGTTAGAGCAGCCCGTCCATGAAAAGATAGTAGACAGAAGGTAGTCAATGTCCTAACGTAGAACAGAGACACTAATGCCTTAGTACAGATAGTAGGCAGTAAATGCTTTAACATAAATAGTACCTAGTACATGCCTTAGAATAGACTGTAGACAGTAGATAGTATGTGCATTACAGTAGAAACTCTGAACTTGAATGCGAATGTTACTCTTAAAGGAGATGTTCAGAACCCGAGAAGTAAAGTAAATTAGTAATCTCATACCGGTCTCTGTAATTAGTAATTTACATTACTCGAGGTGTTCTAAATTATTACGTATCATGATAACACGAGATATCTTTGTCGTAGTAGACACTAATGGCTAGAGAAAAGAGAGGTGGTCGCACTGGGGTTCGTACCGGTCGTCGAGGCCAACCGCCGGGTAACCGAAACCGTCATGAGGAAAGTTAACACTTCCGCAACGAGATTGAATCGGCTCACATGGAGCATAATGACAGTGGGAACCATGTGTCGGTTCATGACGATGCCCATAACGAGGCACTTGAGTTGGAACCGATTGTGAAGTAAGCTATCGCGGCAGAGGTTACTTCATTCTTGAAGAAAGTTCTACCAGAAGCACTGGGCAAGGCCCTTAAGGAGTTTGATATAAGGAAGAAAGAAAAGAAAGAGGAAGGCAGCAAGAGAACTGAAGTCACCGATAGTGACGATTTTGATTATGAAATGGCAACTCAGGGTTGCAACTATAAGTCCTTTCGGGGGTGTGACCCGCCAAAGTATGATGGACGGAAATATGTTGTGGCCACTTTCGAGTGGATAGAGAAGATGAATGGTGTTATCAACATTAGCGAGTGTCTTGATGACTAAGTGATCAATTTTGCCGCCCACTCATTCACTAATGAGGCGTTAAGTTGGTGGAGATCGATTGAAAGAATCAAGTTTTCTACTGAAATGAAAAAGATGAAATGGGATGAAATGAAAAAGCTACTGATCACTAAGTTCTGCCCGTAGAACGAGATTGACAGAGTTGAGAGAGAATTTCTAGGGGTCTGTGCTTGCAGTATGACTCATCGCCAGTACACCTCCAAATACCAAGAGTTGGCTCAGTTGGTTCCACATCTGGTGGACACTGAGGAAAAGAGGATCAAGTATTACATCAAGGGACTACCACAGAGGGTCCGTGGGCACGTTAAAGAAAATGCTCCTACAAGCTTTGAATCTGTGGTATCACTTGTTGGGATAGTTTATGATGAATTCGAATCCGCGGACCCACTGCCTACTGATAAGAAAGGGACAAATGTCGTTAAGCGGCCAATGAAATAGTGGGCAGGCCCGAAGGCGAAGAAGCTGAGGATAGAGGATGGGAATAATTGTGCAAAGTGTGGAAGAAAGCACTCTGGGGAGTGCCGTGTGGGTCTGAACATTTGCTATCGATGCAGGAAGATGGGGCATTACTATCGAGAATGTCCGGGTGCACCATCATGCTATAACTGTGGGATACCTAGCCACATGGCCAAGGACTGTCGGAAACCCAAAGCTACTGGCACCGAGAAGGGTAAAGAACTTGAAAAGCTGAAAGCAAGGACCCGGGCATATGCATTGACACAGGAGGAAGATAGGGGAGTCCCAGATGTTGTGTCAGGTACGTTCATCCTTGACAACACTTATGTTTCAGTATTGTTTGATTTTGGTGCTAGTAGGAGCTTCATATCGTCATTAAAGTGTAAAAGAATGAAATGTAAAGTCACTAAGGTAGAACAAATCTTTAATGTGGAAACTGCAGTGGGCAAGACCAGGGTAGTAATGAACTAGTAGATAATTGGATGATAAAGATACACTGCCATAGATTCCCAGTTAGGTTGTATGTTATGACCTTGGGAGGGTTTGATATAGTTTTGGGTATGGATTGGTTAGCTGCCAACGAAGCTCGGATAGTATGAAGACGGAAGATAGTTCAGCTTAAAGCTCCAGACGGTAGCGAAGTTTTGGTTTACGAGGATCGCGACGGTTCATTAACGAACATCATATCGATGATAAAGACAGAGAAGTATATAGGACGCAGATGTGAGCCCTACCTAGCCTATGTGATAGACAATGATGTAAAAGTGAAAGAGTTGAAAGACGTTCCAGTGGTATATAATTTTTCGAAGGTGTTTCGCGAGGAGTTGTCTGGGTTACCACCTGACCGGGTGACAGAGTTCCAGATAGACTTAGTGCCAGGTGCCCAGCCCGTGGCTAAAGCACTGTACCGACTTGCTCCTCTGGAGATGAAAGAGCTAATGATACATTTGGAAGAACTTTTAGATAGAGGTTTTATCAGGCGGAGCATTTCTCCTTGGGGTGCCCCGGTTCTGTTTGTAAATAAGAAAGATGGTGCCATAAGAATGTGCATCGACTACAGAGAGTTGAACAAGCATACAGTGAAGAACAAATATCCGCTACCAAGGATTGATGATTTGTTCGACCAACTGCAAGGCGCAAAATGGTTCTCCAAGATCGATCTGCGGTCATGATATCATCAGTTAAAGGTAAGAGAAGAGGACATACCAAAGATGGCATTTCACATTCGGTATGGTCATTTCGAGTTTCGCGTGATGTCTTTCGGGTTGACAAATGCTCCGGCAGCATTCATGAGTATGATGAACCAGGTGTGTAGACTGATGTTGGACAGGTCGGTGATTGTGTTTATAGACGATATACTCATTTATTCGAAGAGTGAAGGCGATCATGCTTGTTATCTTCGAGAAGTACTAGAGACACTATAGAAAGAAACGTTGTATGCCAAGTTCTCCAAATGCGTATTATGGCTTAAGGAAGACAAATTCTTAGGTCACCTTATCAACGCAGACGGCATTATGGTTGACCCAGCTAAGAGAGAGGCAGTACAGGACTGGGAAATCCCGAAGATGCCAACCTAGATTCGGAGTTTCTTGGATTGGCAGGTTACTGTCGAAGGTTCATTCAGGACTTCTCGAGAATAGCCTCGCCACTGACAAAGTTGACACGTAAAACGGTAAAGTACAAATGGGGTCAGGCCCAATCTAAAGCATTTGAAGATTTAAAGAAGAAATTGACCCAAACCCCAGTGTTAGCACTACCCGACGGTAACGAAGACCTGGTAGTCTATTCTGACGCTTCGGGCCAAGGGTTAGGGTAGTCTATTCTGACACTTCGGGCCAAGGGTTAGCGTATGCGTCACGACAACTAAAGATTCATGAAGTTAATTACCCGACTCACAATTTGGAGCTCGCGGCAGTTTTTTTTGCGTTAAAGATTTGGAGGCATTACCTCTACGGGGTGAAATGCACAATTTATTCGTATCACAAGAGTTTGAAGTATTTCTTTGAGTAGAAAGACCTGAATACGTGACAAAGGCTGTGGTTAGAATTGCTGAAAGACTATGACTATGAGATCCTATACCACTCGGGAAAAAAGCGAATGTGCTCGTTGATGCCCTAAGTCATAAGGAGACTCATTCTCCTATTAGGGTGAAAGCGTACGAGTTGGTGATAACCCCAGAATTTATGACAGAGCTAGAAAAAGCACATACAGAAGCACTAAAGGAAGAGAACATAAAGAAACAAAGAATGGTCGGTCAACAGTAAAAGTTAGAACTAAACACTCATGGAGTGAGGACCAGATGTGGTCGCATGTGGGTACCGAAGGGCGGAGAGCTTAGGGCCAAAGTACTCGATGAGGCCCATAAGTCTCGATATTCCATCCACCAAGGAACCAAGAAAATGTACCAGGATTTGAAGAAAGAGTATTGGTGGCCTAACATGAAGAATGATGTGACCAGATACGTAAGCAAGTGTCTGCCTTGCTCACAAGTTAAAGCAGAGCATCAGAAACCATATGGGAAGATCCAGCCTCTGCAAATACCCAAATGGAAGTGGGAACGTATCACCATGGACTCTATTACAAAGCTGCCCCGCCCAGCTAAAGGCCATGATACGATTCGGGTTACAGTGGACCTCCTGACAAAGAGTGCATATTTCTTGCCAATTCATGAAACGTATTCGTCTGAGAAGTTAGAAGAAGTATTTATCAATGGAATTGTGTCTCGACATGGCGTGCCATTGTCGATTGTATCTGACAAGGATACACGATTTACCTCGAGGTTCTGGAAAAGATTTCATGAGTCAATGGGTACGAGATTGAACATGAGCACGGCTTATCACCCACAGACGGATGGTTAGTTAGAAAGGACCATCCAAATGTTGGAAGACATGCTCCATGCATGCATTATTGACTTCAGTGGTAGATGGGATAGTCGCCTACCATTGGTAGAATTCTCCTATAACAAACAGCTACCATACCACTATTGGTATGCCGCCTTATGAAATGTTGTACGGTAGAAGATGCCGAACCGCGGTCTATTGGAGCGAGATAGGGCAGAAAGAGTTTGGAAGTTTAGAGATATTCACAACAACCTCTGAGAGGTTTGACCAGATTATGTCCAGAATTAAAGCAGCATAGGACCGTCAAAAGTCCTACGCGGATAAGAGGCGAAGACCGATCGAATTCAATGTCGGGGATCAAGTACTATTGAAGGTTTTTCCCTGGAAGGGGATTATATGATTCAGAAAGAGAGGGAAGTTAAGTCCAAGATTCGTCGTACCTTCCAAGATAATGGCGCGGGTTGGTGAAGTTGCTTACCGGTTAGAATTACCTTCCAAGATAATGTCGCACTTGCGTAAGTGCCTGGCTGGCGAATCAGCACACGTGGCACTTAACGACATCAAGGTAGAAAATAGACTCAATTACGTCAAGGAACCAATTGCCATACTAGACAAAAAGGAGAAGCGGTTGTGGAATAAAGCGATCGAAGCATCGTAAAGGGTCGGAAGCTACTTGGGAGACCGAGGCAGAAATGAAGGAGTCGTATCCTCACCTGTTTGACTTATGACAAGTTTCGAGGATGAAAACTTTCGTAAGAGGGGTAGACTTGTAACATCTCGAAATTTATGATAAAGAATAAACGACGGTTTACGGGAAAAGAAATAAACAAGAATAAAGGAATGCGGGCTCGAGGAGAAACGGGCTTGGCTCCCATGGGCCGAAGGGGAGCCTAGCTATATAAAGCACAAATCAGAAACCCACCCCATTAGTCATCTTCTTCACTACAACCTAGAGAGAGAAACACTAGAGAGAGAATGCTCCAAAGATCCACCCGAGGCCTACGAATTGCTCTAGATCGTTGCTGGAACACTCCTAAGGACTGGAGACGAAGGATTCAAACGAAAACAGGTAACAAACCGTTCTCAGACACAACTTTTAGATTTAAAATTGGGTTTTAGGTTTTCAAGTGGGTTTTCAATCAAATATAGGATTTTTACATATGGTTTGGCTTAAAAAGTATATATCTAGCTTCATGGAAGCTAGATATAAGCTTTGGACGTAAAAAGATCGAAGCTTGGATAAAAAACGAAGAATTTGATCAAGGATAGTTGAATCGTCCGAAAAGTCCATGAATGGTCCGAAAACTGTTGATCGTCCGAAAAGTGTTTTCGGACGGCATGATTTCGGACAAATGTTTTCGAACAAGATAGTTCTCGTACGGGAGATTTTGAAGGAAAAGAGTTTTTGGACAATTGTTTTGGAAAAAAATAGTCAATGATTAAAATATATTTTAACAGGTTAGTTTTCGGTCGAAAAGAGATATCGCCCCAAGAAAGATTTCGACTGAAAACGTTTTCGATCGAATAAGATTTCAGACAGAATGTTTTTCGAATGAAACCTATAGGTTATAACCATGTTTCATCCCGTGACCCTTGACAGATTTGTAGCATTCCACCTAGCTTGAAGTTTCCTTGCTAAGGGAGATAGAACAAGTAGAAGTCAGGTGAGTTCTTATTGCCCTTTTTCCCTAAACGGTTTTGGGCTGGCATGCATACTGTTAAAGAGATAGTTTTCAAAGTTAAAGAATATTTTATAAGAATTGTATATTTTTATAAAATGAAATACAAAGTATAGTATTTTATAAAATGTTATTTTTATAAAATGAAAGAGAAAGGCGTAGTTTTTTTTATAAAAAGGTTATTTTTATAAAAAGAAAGGTAAAGTGTTAAAGAGAATAGTACTATCTTTGAAATGTAATTTTTAAAGAAAGTAGAGAGTTAAAGTAAAGAAAGGCAAAGAAGCTGCACTCCGGTGTAGCTTGACAGTGATAGTGACATATGTCTTATTGTATGCTTATGTGATAATATGTGTTATTTGTCTATGTGTTGTGTGTTTCAATGGCTTTATATTATGTGACATTGTATAATCGCATAGTAGCTGCATAGTAGATGCATTGTAGTTGCGAAGTAAAAAGTCATGCAGGCAAGCAAAGTAGAAAGTGTCACCCTGAGGTATGAGCAGGGAAAGGAGTCTTCACTTCGGTGTAAGCGAGAAAGTCCCACCCTCAGGTGTGGGCACAACAAAGTAAAAGACTTACCCTGAGGTGTAAGCGAGCAAATGGGATCTTGCCCTCGTGCAATGATTTATGTGTGATAGTTAAAGTATGTTATGGTCACTTGTCCTATACGAGTGAAATATAAAGTTGCAAAGAGTAAAGGAGGACACCTTAATCGGTTACCTCAAAAGTACAGTCTTAACGAAAGATATAATGTAACAGTTTTTATAATTGTCAGGATGCAAAGTTTTAAACTAAAGTTAAAGTGTTTTCAAAGAAAGTGAAAGTAAAGCTTATTTTATTTTTATAAAACTAAGCTACCTAAAAGAAAGTTTTTCACTTTAAAGTAAAGATAGAACTCACGTGCGTTAGCTGACTGTTAGTATGCATGACAGTTACAATAGGTAAAGAGAAAGTAAAGTAAAGTAAAGGAGTCGTGAGGGCTGGCTAGCATGGACATCGGGCTACAGCACTGAGGACTGACATTTCTAATCCTGATAGTTCATGTTATACACTATGATTACATTATAGTTTGTTGAATGTTTTAATTTAAAGACTTCCATTGTAATAGATTCTGATTTTCGATTTAAGAACTATGTTTGTTATGTTTTGTGCCAACTATGGGATGTACCCGGTTTAGGGCGTTTCAAGTGGAGATGATGGCAAAATTAGATGCAATCATAGGCACAACCCCAAGTGTGGGGAAGTTGGAGAAGGAAGAGGATCCTGAAGATCCTGGTGAAGGTTTAGAGGTCACACCATTAGAAACACGTATACCTGAGCCTTTACCTGTCACTATTGTCCATTCTGAGGGGAGAATTACTGAGACAACTCCTAGTTCTGATGCCCTACCTCTAGGCCACCGCGAAAGAGAACGCGTGCTTTGAGAGATTCATTTAATATAAGGGTAGAGCAAACCCTAAGTGTGGGGATGTTTAGGGGTGACAGCATGCTGAGGTATTTGAACCAGGTTGTCTTTGGACCGGGTAGGTTTAAGTTTTGGTGGAAAGTTCCAATGAAAAAATGTAAGAGAGGTCCAGTGGTTTTTATTTGTAAGTAGAGGATGTGGAGAGCCGGGATACCGCGCATGATGAAGGCGGTTCCAGTTAGAATCAAGGAAAAAGCCTACTGATTAGGCCGGTTTGCTTCTCGGGCAAGTGCCCACGATGTACAGTATGTATTTGTCTTTTTGCTTATTTTCGTTTATTTTGGTGTTTTTCGGTATGTGTGCTTTGTTTGTGTCCTGTCTTGCAGTGATTCGTGCTTGATTCGGTGAGGAAAATCACCAGGAACGAAGTTCCAGGTATTTTTACATTGATTTTATAGTTGGAACGGGTTTTTAGAGGAATTAGGGAAAAAGTTTTAATGGGTGAAAATTTGGCTAAGTATAACCCTCAAAACATTCTTTCACCATGACTCCCTAGCGGTACGCGAGGCACTGGCCCTTGTTCCTCGCGGTACGCGAAGGATAGAAATATGGGCCGACTTTAATTGTGCCTCCTCGCGGTACGAGAGGAGTGCCCCTTAGGCTCTCGCGGTACGCGGGGGATCCCTGACTCAGCCTTTGTTCCTTGTTTTCCCATGGTCTCCCTTACTCACCATCATCCACCACCATCACCACAATTCTCCGTTTACCACTCCCACCATCACCATCCTTCATCATCTATCATCATACATACCATCCATCTACTATCATCCACCATAATCACCATCATCATCCACCGACCACCTACCACGTGACCGATGATCCACCTTGCTGTGGCATTCATGTCTTTGTGTTTGTTACCCATCGAGTACATTTTCTCTACTATCTATCTTGAGTCTTAGTGAGTTAGTAGAGTCTTTTATTTTACTTTGAGTCTGTAACTTGAGTTAGTTTGATGCTGCGGGTATCTTTGAGTTTTATTTTGTAGGTATTGATCACTCCGTTCCGTACTCAATCTCCATTCGGGCGGGGTCGATTTGATCTTATTTATCTTGTAAAGGCAACCCGAGAGTCGATTGTGCAATCGCGACCGAAATGCTATACGGTGTACACGTGGAAGATCAAAGCTGGACCATTCACTGCTACATTACCAGCTAAATTTTTCTGTTTTATTTTTGTCTTTTTAATTTATGTGTGACTCAGTTCACATTGGTGATAATGTTTGTTTCAAGTGTGGGGATGAGACTGCGTCTAGTGAGTCTAGTTTGTCTAGGTTGTTTTATTTTATAAAAATACAAAAAAATTGAAAAAATGTCCTTTGAAATTAAAAGTTTTTGCATAATAAATGGAAAATGATAGTAGAACTGGATCTGCTTGTTAAGTTTTAAATAAATAATTAATTGAAAACGCGTCTAATTAGTGATGTTTTGGTAGATACAGCCAGCTAGTAGAGCTTAAATAGTTTGTTTGTGTTAAATAGGAATTTAATTGAATTAAAATCATAATATCTTGTGGGTACTCATTTTAGGGTAATTGGTAAAGCTGAAACTGTCAACATAGGGTGATAGGTACCACGTTAAGTTAAAATTTAGAGGTTTTGAAATTTCTTGGCACACCACTCTCTTTTTATGAGAATAAATCCGAGTTTTGGTGGCGCCCGCATCCATAATTCCATTATTCATGTGCTTGTTTTATTAGAATCCTAACTCTTGCTTATGTGTTACCCTCTAGGATAGCGACTTGGAGAAAACACCACTAAGTGCTTCATTGTTTAAACTGTAGTCGATGTGTTACCTTCCGGGATAGTGACTTGGTTGAAACGCCTCTAGAAGAAAGTTCATGTGCTTAATAATGCTCATTGACATTCATTCCATATTTCATCTTGATTTCTAAAAACCTGTAAATTTTAGTTTAACGTGTTGGGTGAAATCTATATGGTTAAATCTATGCCTAGACATGACCGTGAGACCGGAGTAGGTATAGCTGTAGCTTTGAAGTGTGAGTCACATAGATTGATTGATAGCTATATAACATGAATTAGAACATAAAACGGGGGCTTGAAATTTGGTGGTTAGGTTTAATCAAATAGAAATACTAATTATTGCTTTTTAACGCGTGAGTATGTTTTGCTAATTGAATAATTGAATTTGTTAAAGTTTGTCCAGTTATGATTACTTTACAGACTTTTTTGGGGACAAAAAAGGGTTAAGTGTGAGGATGTTTGATGTAGTGCAAAACACACATCTTTATTCCATTGTATTCGTGCGTTTTTAGATAGTTTCGTATTCGTTATTAGTCGTTTTAGTGTACATTTGAGTCTTTGTTATGTTTTTCAGGTGCTCGTATAGAATACATGTCAAATCCAGAAAAAACCGAGCACGAGAGTGAAGCCCAAAAGAAATAAATGAAAAATGTGGAAAATCAACCCTTCGCGTTACGTGAAGGAGGAGAATGCAAGCCTCGCAGTACCCGAGAAGTTCCAATACCGGGCCTGACTATTTTGTTCCTCGCGGTACACGAGGAACCCAGGAAAACCCTTCACGGTACGCGAGGGCCTAGAAAATCCGCAAAAAGCCCTAATCGATTAAATAAAAGAATTTGAAGGCTATTGTGATAGGGGTTCGAGTTTTTGGCCGTCGGAAGAGTTCTAAGAGGCGAATTTTGGAGTAGGAAAGGGAATTGAAGCTGAAGTTTGGAGCTTTCGACTCCTAGTTCGTTAGCAATAGTGTATTCAGGTTTTGATATTCGATCTTTGTCTTTATTACTTTGTTTGAAACCATGTTTGGATCTTTTACTTATGTGCTCTTGGTTTTAAGCATGATTCTAGGCTAAATGTTATAAACTGCCTAGGTCATTGACGATTATTTGTTAAAGCTTGGATTTTTATCGGTTTTTAGATTCATATGATGGTTTGACAATTTTGTAGACAATCTTGGTTCAATTGTTTTGATGTGTTTGCATGCTTACTTCTGATTTATGATTAATCATCATTTCGTATGCCACTTGGTGAATGTCTTTCAGTTATAGTTGCATATTTAGGTCACTTACTGTGTGTTTGTGATTAGTTTATGGTTTTGCTAAAGCTAAGTAATCCATAGGAGCGTTGATTGAGATTTCAATAGGATTGAGTGTTCTTCCTATCTCGAGACCCAAAAAGTGAGAGGTAGTCGGTTAGTCCTTGGTATTAGGTGTCTAGTTGTAAACGCTCTGAGAGGAGGTTTCCCCTAGGTTCTTAGTATTGTTGCTAGTCCGTGTCATGGTATTTTGTTCTGAGATTACCCCTTGCATTCTTCGAATGTATTGTATAGTCAGACTGAAAGGTGATCTATCTGTAGGGTACTTTATTATCGTTAGAGAGATTGAAAGGTGATCCAACATCTGGTGAGCGTTTTGCATCTTTAGAGTATCCTTGTTGGTGACACCCTTAGAGTGATTAGGGATCCACTAGGTTGTCTAGAGTTATTATTCTTAGAACCCCAGATCCGTCATAGTTTCCATAACCAAGAGAAGTCTGAGTTTTGCAAGTAGGATTCTGACCTAGGTAGTGTCTTCTCTATTCTTGATTTCATCTTTAGTTTCGTGCCTGATAGTTAATTATCGATAGTTAGTTCAGTCGTTATTAGTTTAATCAGTAGTGTAGAAAACCCCCCAACCAACCCATCTATAGTCCGAGTTAGAGTCTAGTTTAGTTATTCAGTGTCTCTAGGGTTCGATAATCCGGTTTACCATTAAGTTGTGCTACACTTGATAGGTACACTTTCATGTCAGTGCAGTTTAGTTCATAGGTACTCCATTTATTACTTAGGATTCTAGGTTAGGTTTATTTTTTAGTTTTTATAGACCGTCTGGGCGACATCAGTAATGTTGGGCGGCTTAATGAGTTACCCGGATGATATGAAGAATGGCATCCCATTATGATTTGTTTATGTTATATTTGTGTTTTAGAAAATGTTTATGCTTCCGCATGTTGAACATTGCGAACGTTATGTTTGAATGAAAGTTTTCCGCCGCTTTATTTGATATTTAAGTTTAAGAACTGTTTGTGAATGAGTAAATCCAACAAGTGAGGCCCCCGGATTTGGGGCCTTACAGAAAACCTTACCTATGTAAGTAGATTGTCTAAGAATTTTGTGTTAGAATCTTGTTATCATATATCCCATATATGGTCACAATCTAACATATTTGAATTACATCATTAGGATACTTTATCTTTCAGTGATTTTTTAAACTCATAAAACTAGCAGTGTATCTCTATATACTCTTGTTTTAATGATATTCCCATCTTTCCTTGTGGTATTTAGTGTATCTATATACACTCCTCAGAAACAAAATAAGGCGTTTTCATGCATTACTTTTAGCATAGGTACTTGCTCCCACTAACCTTTGCATTCATCACATGGAATCTATCTCAATTTGATCTCATCAATTTCAAGACTTGTTGATTAGACATATTTCTAATTTAGACTTTCATACTAATTTAGAGTTACCATATGGTCTAAACATACTGTTTGGTATTCCACATAAACATCCTTGTATCCGCGATACATGTTTAATTAATCAGTTCTCTAACTGGTTATAGCTTGTAATATTGTTTCTTTTTAAAAAAATCTCAAAATGGAATTCCTTTGGTATCAACTATTGATTGTTTACCAAGTTTTCAGTATGAATAATCCATGTATTGTGTACAAAACAATGTCTACCTTTATGAATCAGATTCATAGTGTAGTCTGATCAAGTCTTACTTTGCATCTAAGTCATCTTGGAATGATTTTCTTTATAGACTCTCTGTGTAGAAGTCTTGCTAGGATCACTCCTTGCATTTCATCTTGGAAGATCTCTAACTTCCTGGACATGATTTCATATGTCTATATGTATTATGCATCTGATTATTCCAAATATAAGAACTTAAGCAACTTTTACTTGTTGTCCAAAAACCAGGTATACTCAATTTCAATTATGGCAACACTGACATTACATGAGTTACTTATATTAAGTGTAATTTTTTTCTAAATAAAATCACCCGTTCGTGTAATAATCAAAAGAAAATTAAAACCAGAAATTAAATTGTTCCAAACAAAATAATCATTGCATCATCCAATGATGCGTCCTGTAACTTGATTCTTTCAGATCTTCACTGTTACCTGGATACATGAATGAATGCCTTAAAACATTCCCTTGCTTCAGCTGACTCGGGCATTTCTCTGACACAACATCTTGGATTAGAGATTTGCTTCATGGTCTCACCAATAGCTTTTCATTTGCCCCTGGTCTCGATAGTCTTTTCTTGTATCTCTTTGTTTCCACTGTGCCAGACAGGTGAAGACCATCATTAAACATTCCTCTAACGATATCATCACTGACGTAGGTCCCAGTCCGCTCATGTTCATTAACATAGCATGTCATGCTCCACGCATATTGGGGTTTACTCTTACGTACCAAGAGATGAATTCCCTCACCTTGTCATAACGACTTGGTTGGGGCATTTTCCTTTCATAGTTGTCACAGTGTCAATAACTAAGTGATCTTCTAAAGGTATGCTGACTTTCTTGAGGTCATCCACTTTGCACCTCATAATCATTGCACGTTTAGGATCCTTCATTGTAACTTTCTCAATGTGTTTCTCCAAGGAACCATAAGGATTATTGTCGTACTCTTGATAAAACCTTTTCTTCAAAGCTTTGATCATGTCATAAGCAAACCAATATCCTAGGGTAGATCTAATCCTTGGGTCGAGTGATGCCAATATCAGATTTGTTACGACTCCCGCATCATCCTTGAATTTGCTCCAGGCTTCCTGATAAAAAAAATTTGGCATGCCCAGACGGTCGCTTGGGTACCGAGAATTTTAGAGCGTGTAACTTCTTATTAGTCTTAAGAACTTTCTTCAAATTATAGTACCAATCCAAGAAGTACGTTCCATTGATTTTAGTGTTTAGTATATCGGTGATAGGTTCTAGCATACTTTTGGTATTAGTTTGACACATATATAATGGAAGAATAAATATTTTAGTATTTTCGATGTTTGAAATAATCTTAATAAATAATGACCCTTTAAAAACTGTTAACATTATTTACTTAAGAACTGAGATCAATGCTTCACCATTTCTCATGAATGGGTAAGCACTTTCCATGAGACATGACAATGTAGGTATGTAACGATTACCAATTGTATCCGATACAATACTCACATTTTATGGGGTCGTTTAGATAATGGTTATCTAGGTCGGTACGTTTAACCCCATCTATGCCCACTCTTCCCTGATAATTGGCTACGACACTTCCATAGGGCTGAGCGATAGGTCATCCTATTTTAGCAACGTGTGCAATCGGCCCAAGACTCTTGGGAATGTCCTGACACCCGTAGGCCCAAATGTAAGGCTAAGGCACATGCATTCAGGGGTTCTGGTATACTGGTTCAAGTGTCCTAACAATAGGGTGCCATAGACATATCGATTTGCTAAGTGATTTACTTAGTGTTTTACCGGTTAAGGGTCAAAAATACACCGTTATAACAACCACATGCACGACTGTAGTCCGAGTTTGTAAAATTCTAAATTTTACATTTTGGTTCGTGATAGAGATAAAACACCTTTAATCTCTCAAAACACATAATTTTAATATCCTATATTAATTATTTTAAACAACCTTTTACAAGATAACTAGAATATCTATTTTAAAATCTCGTTGTTTCAATTGTGTTTAATTGTTTTAAAACCATTTTAAAACATATTTGGTTGTCTTTTGAAAAAGCATTTACCTTAAATGTGAAACACAATAAAACAATAGGTAAATCAAGCCACTAAGGTGTTCAGTTCTTCCTGAGCCAATGGGATAAACCGAAAGGGTTAAATGGACAGACAATCAAACGTCTAACTCTTTGGTCTTGACTGCTCCCACTTGCTTCAAGATCTGCATCTTGTCTTCCGAGTCGTCTTGGTTTCTTGTCTTTAACTTCATCTCATTTCTCGCGTTCCGGTAACAATTTATAATTATACAATAAAATAAAATTGACAAACCTAGTCTGTTACAACAAGGCTTCAAAAACAACCAAAAAGAAGATAAATTAAAGTACAAACATGAACCAAACAACATAGAACCACAGGTCTAGGGCTTGATTCACCAAACAACATAATCACAAGAAACATAAGGATGTAATCTTTTGTCAAATAAAACTTTTGACAAAATAAAACCTTACTGCAATGAAATAAAATATTGAACTATTTGTTTGCAAAAGTTGCTCTAATACGATGTTGGGGTTTCGTGCAATTATGTGTTGTTTTGACCTTTGAACTTCAATTATCGATTCTCTTGCTTCCATGATAATACTCTTATAACAATGAAGTCTTGACTTGTGGTCAAACACAAGTCATACTTCAATATCTCTATCTTTTTTACAAGATCTCCATATAAGATTCTCGAAGTGCCAAAGAAACTGGAGAATCTTGGATATGATCAGGCCAACACCCTAGATGGCCCAAAGCACGAGAGATGTCCTTCGTCACTCTCTTAACTATTAGATCATGTCCCTTGGAGATATACCTTCCACGTATTCTTTATGTTAGAAACTACAACAACTGGTACTTCCCTTATGTGCACAAAGGTCATCAATGGTCTTGACATGAACTCACAATTTGTCTAATGGTTTGAATGTATTCTAACGTAATTGGAGTTTCAACAGAGTATGCATAAATTATGGAGACACTATCTCTATGGAGTTAAATTCACAGTCTTCACGAACCACAAGAGTCTAAAGTATGTCTTCAGTCAGAAAGTGCTGAACATGAGACAAAGATGATGGATGGAAGTCCTAAGCGACTATGACTGTGAGATATGTTATCATGAAGGCAAGGATAACGTGGTAGCCGACGCCTTGAGTAGAAAAGAACGGGAGAAACCAAAGCAAGAACTTGCCCTAAGACTCGACCTTCAAGTCAGTCTTACCTCTCAAATCAATGAGGCACAAAGATCAGCCTTGAAAGATGCAAACCTCGAACACGAGGATATGATAGGAATGATCGAAAAACTCGTCAAAGAAAATGACGACATCCTTAGAATGAACAAACGTATATGGGTAACAATCTATGGAAATCTCCGAGAAGAAATTCTCGAAGAAGCCCATAAGTCCAAGTACACCATGCACCTTGGTGGTGATAAGATGTAAAAGAACCTAAAACCAGATTACTGGAAGATCGGCATGAAAAGTCACATAGCCGAGTTTGTGGCCAAATGTCTGACATATTCAAAGGTTAAAGCTGAACACCAAAAGCCATCTGGGCTATTGCAACAACTAGAGTTGCCGGTATGGAAATGGGAGATCATTGCCATGGATTTCATCACTAAACTTCCCCGAACCAGACGAGGGAATGACACGATATGGGTTATCGTTGATCGCCTAACCAAATTTGCACATTTCCTACCTATGAGAGAAACTTTCAGTATAGACAAGGTGGCACAACTTTAAGTTAATGAAGTTTCAGTATAGACAAGGTGGCACAACTTTCAGTATGGAAATGGGAGATCATTGCCATGAAAGAAACTTTCAGTATAGACAAGGTGGCACAGCTTTCAGTATCCCTACATGGAGTTTCGCTATCCATCGTTTCAGACAGAGACAATCGGTTCACGTCTCGATTCTGCTAGAGCTTCCAAAAAGCTCTCGGAACTCGTTTAAACCTTAGCACTAAATATCATCCTCAAACTGATGGGCAGAGCAAAAGGACAATCCACACCTTAGAAGATATGCTCCGAGCATGTGTCATTGACCTCGGAGGAAGTTGAGATGACCACTTACCTCTGATGGAATTCTTTTATAATAACAACTACCACAAAAGTATACAAGCTGCACCATTTGAAGCCTTGTATGGCAGAAAGTGTTGGACTCGTGTGTGTTGGGAAGAAATAGGAGAGAACCAATTGTCTGGACCAGAGATAGTCCAAGAAACCACTGATAAGATATTACAAATCTAGGAAGGATTGAAAACGGCTCGTAATCGCGAGAAAAGTTACGCCGATAAAAGGCAAATGCCGTTAGAATTTAATGTTGACGACAACGTCCTACTTAAGGTATCACCTTGGAAATGCGTGGTGCGATTCAGAAAGAAAGGGAAGTTAAGCCCTAGGTTAGTAGTACCATTTAAGGTCTTGGAACGAATCAGACCAGCGGCATATCGGTTAGAATTGCCAAATGAAATGAATGGAGTACATGATGTGTTCCATGTCTTCAACTTGCGTAAGTGTCTAGCAGATGAAACTTTAGCTATACTACTACAAGATGTAGTAGTAAAGGAAAGGCTTAAGTTTGTGGAACAACCATTGGAAATTGAGGACCGGCAGGAAAAGAAATTGAAACGAAAAAGACTTGTGTTGGTCAGGGTGAAATGGAATTCCAGACGTGGACCTGAGTACACGTGGGAACTGGAATCGGAAATGAAAAAGAAACATCAACATTTATTCAGATCATAATCTCAACGACGAGAGTTCGAAAAAGTTACGGACGATGTATCACCTGCCAAAATACGGTCTCAATATTTCCCGGAACCTATAAAAGAAATGACAAGATTTATCGGAAACCCGAGAGTTAGAAATTTATTTAGAAATTCTGGACTTTAGAGGGTAGCGGACCGCTACTTATTGGTTAACGGTCCGCTACGGAGACAAAGAATCAGGCTGCCCAAGGGGTAGAGAACAACCAACTGCTTGGCTAACGGTACACTACGAGTAAACCTTGGCTGGCGGACCGCCAGCACCTATGCTAACGGTCCGCTACGCAGGTCCCTAGGGACACTCTGCAGGTGACACGTGTCTTGGACACTCGTAGGGCATGCGTCAGCCCTAATGGCGCGTGGTTAGTGGCGGACCGCCACGGCAGGCCCACACGGTCCACTACGGACGTGTGGCACGCCTGCTTTGCATGGCCGCCACGTGGCACGCATACGGAGCACGAGGGCAGTAGCGGACCACCAGACACCCGGCTAACGGTCCGCTACGGGTGGCTTTTCAGCTTATAAATAGAAGGCCAATGCACTTAATTTTCTCACACTTTATCACAACACCTCTCAAACCTCCGAGCCTCCTCTACCCTCGAGCCGTTCCCGAGCCGTCTTGTCGTCCCGACTCCCCAGCTGCTCCTCCTGGTTTGACCTGCGCTCCTTTATTTACCAGGCCAGTGTTTAAGAGACGAAGCTACCTTAGGAACATGTAAAAGTGCTAGTCAAGGTGCAAGAGCCTTAAGAGTTGATTTTAAGAGCCGTTTAGCTCTAAGTTATTATCTATCAACCATCCTACTTTCTAACCAAGGTGAATACTCGTCTACATTGTAAAATTTCGTTAATTGGGAACGCGAGTCTATCAAAATGATTTGTAAGACATGATTGTGCTATAGGCACCTTCACGCAAAAGATCAAAACTATTTATGTTTTACGAAAAAGGAAAAACATGAAAATTAAATATTTACTCGTACGAAATCCCAGAATTACGAGTTGAGTTCAACCCCTGGGGATGCGTTTACCTAAGAAGTGTAGGTAAAGTTTGATAAAATATTTATACTCGCTCCAGATCCAGTCGGGCCGGGTGCGGTTAGATTGTATGTCAGGTGATTGTGTAAAATGAAGATGTGCCAGGTCGGCCGCGTAGCCCTTAAGTACTTGTCCAATGTATACAAATGGATGAAAAGGAAGAAAGTGATACGATCACTAGAATCCAACGAAGATGAAATGTTTAACTGTTTAATTGAAATGTTTTGCCATGTTTATGAATGATTTGAGGTCATAAAGTATTCACCAGCATATAGCTGACGTTCATTTTAAAATGTTTTCAGGAAAAGAATGAAATGACCTCATCGTACTGGGACCGGCTACGGCCTAAGTCCCGATGACGGTTTTGTTGCACAGCCGGGTCATGCCACACACCTATACCCGGTGCAACCCAAAAATATGTTATTACAGGTTTGTGCAATGCACAGAAAGAACCTGAAGGATAAACAAGGTTAAGGGGCCTAGGATGATTATGATTCCCTAGGCAGAATTCCTCCTTGTAAATTGTATTGACTTGGAATCAAAGTTTTGATTAGAAATTAATTGTACAAACAAATGGTTTTCATACCCAAGTAATTAAATAAAGAAAATCTTTTGTCTACACGATGGGATTTGCATATTTACAAAACCAACCCTTGAGGTTGTGATGAAATGATCTATTTTTCAAACGTTATTCCGCTGCACAAAAACAAACTCTAAAATCAAAGCAGGTACCGAAGGTGCCAACTAACGTCACAGCCCAGCAACGTCCCGGGGGTGCCCGGGGCGGGGTGTGACATTAAATGATCATCAACTTTGAATACTCCTTCGAATATCATTAAGCCATGCTTATGTTCAAACAGATTCTGAAAGTTTAAGTGTGAAACTTCTGCTATTTGTCAGACACGCATGAAACCGACACACAGAACTTTAAAATTAATCTCATATGCGCGTATTCCTGCTAACTTCTTGTTTCATATTCTTCTATAATGGACGTAAGAGTGAGTTGTCTTCGACAACTAAGTGTTCATGAAGATATGAAGTGACTAATCCAATATCTTTAGGTAGTTTGGTTCCATTGCTAATAAGTGTACTTCCGTACCAACCATCCTATCGATAGGCTCCCCGGTGTTTAACCAAACGGTGACGTGTTCGCAACACTTGCACTCTCGTTTGTTAGAAATTAAAAGTCTTCGAGAATTTTGCCGTTGTGAAACGACTTCTTGACACCTACCATGGGAAAACGAAAATCTCTGATTTATAGCGTTCTTTACATCAAATCCATTCCTTTAACCCTTGCATTAAAGGCTTGAGGCCATAATCAAAACCAAAGAACTTAAATTCATAATCGAGGGCCTCGTCATTCAGAAGAATGCTTCCAACAGGCATTGAAGAACAATTTCGAGGATCTACTTATGTGTTCTACCACTATTAACCGGTAAACCAATACGTAGTTAAGGAAAAAAATAAAGGACGAATCATACCATTTGAACTATGAGTTAACTAACATATTTGCTTTCCCTTGAAGCTTATGCAAAATTCATTTTCTTCTAATCCTTCGAAAATTCCGATAAATAAATCTCTATTCAGAATTTCTTTCGCTCTATTTGCATGCTTATGCATCTTGTCAAATCATGTTAACCAATGATTCCACATTGACGAATCATTAAGGATTTGCTATCTTTTTGTTGTTTATTAGAAATCTACTCCTTGAGAGTCTAACCCTAAACTAATTTGATAAAGATGTCACATCAAGGACTATCAACAAAATGGGTAGCAAGCTCAGAATCAGCCAAGGAGACCTTGTTTCCATGAGACTATCTTCCATATTGTAATTGTCTACTATGTTACCTAGACAACTACTATCTATCTCCGAGTCATTTTGGTCCACATCAAAGAAGATACAGACAACAATAATTACCTTTTCAACTTCGATAGATCCAATTGGACGAGTAGACAACCCTGTCTGATTTAAGATCTTACGTTGAATGTCAGGCTAGAATCCAAGTTCTGTGAATACAAATGTATCAAGACGTTGACTTCTCTTGATGAATGGTCTAATGCCCGACTTTAGACTTCCATCTAATATTTTGACTAATCAACTCGAACAACTTATGCCAAAATCTTAATTACTTTGATTTCAAGACTCTTCTTGACTTAACTTTCAGTAAAAGTACCTCTGGTATCGAGTAATATGTGGGCGATTTTTTTTGTATGAAAGTATCCACATATGATTGCATCGTTTATTTTCCTTCGCAATAGTAACTAATTCGATGTTTAGTACCAATTCTGATATTTCTAATGATATGAAATTCGATTACAAATCATTGAATCATATTTGGCATCCCTTTTGTTAATATTGATTCAATTCTTGTTTGTACACAATACCTATGATCTTCGAAGTGATTGAATAATTTGGCTCTTAACAAATTAACTTAACAGAATCGTAATTCAATCTTCCTAATAAATCAATCATTTTTATGACACTGGTCATGTGAATCTATACTTATATTTTGTGATATATGTATGGGCATTGACTCTGTGAAATTTGATTGGGACTACTCGCTCCTAAGTCATTCCTTAATGACTAATCATTACTCTTCCATTCCATTCTAGTTCAAAGAATGTAGACCTCATCTTTACGACGTTTTGTTTAACCACTATTTCCAACATGTTGTATACACACCAGCCTGTCATACAACCATATGAAATAGTGGTATTCTAACATTTATGAGTAACCTTTGTTATTGATAATAACCAGTTGCAATATTTTTATTTCGTGTACTTCTTAGATATTGATATCTGATGAATTTAAGTCACGCTTAAACTCTAGATCAAGTACAAATTGTCTCATATCTACGGTCCTCCCAATACTGCCCTATCACCTCGGTAGAGGAATGTGAAGGTAATCGATACAGATGTGTTTCCTGGACGAAGTTCTGAACCGAATAACAGAGCCCCAGTCCAAACACAAGTCATATTATGTAAGGCCTCAAACCGGACACTCTACAGTTGGTTCTCATCACTAGGTATTCTCTTTAAAATACTCGTTTATATATCAAAACTACAATGGAAGTCTTTCTAAATTAATTATTACACATTAAGGTCATTATCGTTATTACTTTACCTCACAAATGCCTACACACCGATCCGAGTAACACCGCTCCCAAGCCATGATACGTCGTCCCCAAAGCTCACCTGCAACACAATCTAACATACACACAAAGTCATCTACGCTGAGTGAGTTCTAATAGTTTGATTTGAATAAAAGTCATCTCGTCATAAAAGTTATTTATCTTTACTCAGGACCCTTCGGTCTTTATAAAATATGTTTTATAATTTATTATCTGATAGATAACCCCTGTTATCTTATGATATCCCAAAAGGGTTCACCGCCCTAGACTCATCCCACAAACATAACACCATAAGCCTCCCCGACATGGATCAATCTTACTACACTGAATTCTCATAATCTACCACCCGTAATAACCCGAAACCTGGTTAACACAACCAATCTCTAGACCTCGACAGTTGCAAACACCAAGACTCTCACAAGTCAATTGACACAACAGTTGCAAACACCACATCATCATACCGACCCAACGGTCAATCTAACTCTACACACCATATTAATATCATCTACACATCACATTAATATGATCTCACATACAACAAATATAACTCAACACTTGCATGCAGTTTAACACACACACACACATATATATATATATATATATATATGCACACAAACACATACCTCGTCACTACTCCCTGGTCAGGGTTACCATCGTCGGGTCGTTCGACACACCTCGAGCTCATCATTAACCTGTTCAATAATGTCACCTTTGGTGACTTCCCGAAGGACTTTGCCCTCCACAATCCCATTTGCCGTATGACAAAGACAACGTTGCAAACACAATAATAAACATAAAACACACATTATCACATATTATTTATATGACTACTTACTAGGCCTTCACCCCTACACATTCCCAGGATAATATATCCTACACAAACTCATAAACGCCTAGCTCACATCCCGACTTACCCCGACTAACTCGTAACATCATACTAGCATTTAGACGACTAGATAGCTAAGCATGCACCACACACTTACTCTGGATAACACATCCTATTTAAACCCATAAATAGCTAACTCATACCTTGACTCACACTGAATAACTCATAACACGACACACAACAATAATTATTTTACCCCTGGCTCCCATAATCATAAGGATGCCACATAGACCCATCAGCCTCATTATTGAATGTTTTAGTTCATAGACTCATCGGGTTAAACCCAAAACTCTTAACACGTTTAATTCATAAAACCCGTTATACCAGTATGTATGATAGCCCCAAAACGTTTAAAATATTTAAAGAGGAGATTAGAAACTCACAGTTATGAAGATCCAACTCTAGTTCTTCAACGGTCTCCTGACACGAAACCCGAACATGTCAACGTATGATCACATGGTAAGAGTATGTCCTAAACATGTGACAATCACGTATAAATATAAATATCCCCGACACTCGCCTCATTCACACACCCCTTCATCCACCCAAAACCCTAGCTTCACATTCACAAGAAGCGGGTCGTCCTTGACTCGTTTAGATCCTGCATGCATGCACGTATACGTGCAATGCAAAACCCTAGTCTCAAGGATTACACGTACACGAGCCGAGCTCCACATGCACGTCAAAACCACGCCATACAAGCTCACCAAAATCCTAATCGGGTTTAACCCGACTCCGTCCTCCTCTTCGTTCATCATCGTCAACCACTACCATGCACTACCACCATGCAGGACACCTCTACCCTTCACGTCGAGCCACCGACACCACCATGCACCACATCCAACATCATGCCATTCTCCTCGTCGTCCCTAACCCTAGTGGGATACAACACCAACCTCTCCTTCGCCGTTAGCCTTCGACAAATGCCACCACGGCAGCCGCCTGCACCACTTCCGTTCGCCCAGCACCTTCTTCGTCGAGCACCCTCACCCACACATCCCTTCTCTCCCCCTCTCTCCCCCTCTCTCTATCTTCTAGCCGTCCACACCCTTTCGACCACTCGTCCTTTACCCACGGCAGTCCCGGTCACGCGCCACCTCCGACCACCTTCATTCACAGTCGGCCACCCCCTTGTCTCTGCCCTCACCATCATCCACAGCTGAGGACAGCACCATCCTCTCCACCGTTGTCGTTGCTCATGGCCAAACCACCCCAAACCCTAATCGTTTTGCAACAAAAACAATGACAAAACAAACATGTACGAATGATGAAAGAGGATTACCTTAGCCACGCAAGACATTTCCCGCTTAAAAACCACCGTGGAACCACTCCTCCGATCGCCTCTTTCTCTCACACTTGAATTCCCACCGCCGCGAATCCCCATAGGGCGATTATGGCCTAGGGTTTTTCCCTGTGTTCCTTTTAAACGTTGAAAGTTTACACTCGGGTCCTTGCGTTCCCTTTTTGCGTGTTTTGATCCCAAACTGTGTTATAAATGGTTAACCGGTCCACTTCCGGACGTTAATCGCACATTTAGTGGCCATCCATAAATGAGAATATCACACATATTCTGAATCGGTAAACTAAGTGCATGGTGCGTCTACTTATAAATAGTCACACATAGTGTTACACCAAACTATGTATAAGACTCATCATCTAGTTTAACTGATTCAAACTATGTGTAAGACTCATTCTTTATAAAGCAAGGGTGGCATTAGGATGCTAACTCAATATATTTCCCATCACAACTTGTTCCTCGAATTCTTTGTACTCGATGTAACCTCGATATTTTATGGTCACTATGAGTCATTAGAGCTTTGTCTGCTAACTCTGAGACTATAATCACATCAGTGTTGTTATACTATTTGGATACTATGCATGTTAGTACTTTCCCATCCATCTATAAAGGAAAGCAATATCATGACATGAATATCATCACATATACATGGTTAAGTTAAATAGATGATACACACTGATAACATAAGAGTTATAGCAATAAGAAAGACATACACAAAGGTTACAAGCCTGTACTTCTTGCATGTATATCCTTGGAGAGGATCATGCTATGAACGATAAAAAATTTTATGTGGAGTCGGACTATGCAAAATATTAGTAGAAATGCTAAGTGATCAGGTATTTGCATAGGGTGACAAAAGAGATTATCACCAACGTTTAAGGAAATTTCCATACGAAAATTTCCTATCACACGAATTAAACAGATGATACTTATAGAGGACTTACACGAAAAACGATGAGACATCTATGTGATGGTCATATAAATGAAAATCAGTCACAGAAATTAAGAAATTTCAGGTGATGAACGACAATGTTGTGCAAGTTAGGAGCATAAAGACTACACGGATTCTACAGAAGATTGATATCTGTTAAGAATGATAATAAGAAAATTGTAACTTAGCACGAGTTACTTTGCAAATGATTTAACTATTGCAAGAGTCTTTCATGAAAAGTTGTTATCTATCATAAACAGTTGTAAGAATACAACTACCCAATGACATTTCCATCATAACTGATTTGTTAAATTAAAAGTAGAGGGACATATATGACATAAAGGTCACATTGATGAAGTGGAAAATGGCCTAAAATTTTTCAAACATGTGACGTTTGAAGATAAACTGTAGGAAGGAAGAACATGTTATGGACAATAACAATACGATGAGTTTCTACAAAAGAAATAGAAACTATAAAATCGTTGAAGACGAATAAGTTCAGCCAGTAAGCTACTGGCAGTATCAAGGAGAATTGGAAAGGTTGAGATATAATTGTTAGATATTAGATGTCCGATCATCGTTAATATCAACGTTGCTGTCAAGGTACGATCCGAAGAGTTACACTTTGGATAAAAACAAATTATATCGTTTAATTGTTAAACATTATTACACGAAACAAGAATTTAGAATTCGGTGAATTAAATATCTTAAGAGATGTTTATTGGTTGTTGTTGTATTTAATTATTGAGAATAATTAAATCAACGAAAGACGGAATGTGGTGTTATATATATATATATATATATATATATATATATATATATATATATATATATATATATTAGTGCAATATATATTAACAAGTTTTTATATTTAATAGTTAAATATAAAAACAGTTCGGTTTACGCAAGATAGTCTATTATTTAGAGTAATTATAAACTATAAGGACTAGAACTGATTAAACGTTAATCAATTGGTAATTAAAGGTTAATTATTTAGGTTTTAAATGGTAATATGATTTACTATAAATATATCATTAAGATGAAACCCTAATAGAAGTTCTAGCCACCAAGGAGTTTGCGCAAGGAGGAGGCGACCCCCCTGCGTCGTCCGTGACCAACCGGCCACTCCACCGCCACCGTGACCAGCTATTATCGGCCACCACCCGCCGCCGCCATCCCTGCCGTGCACCACCGCTGTGTTCCATTGTTTTCTCGCGAGCCGAACCGGAAGGAAGGGAGAGAACCGGGTTCTCGTTTAAAGTGTTTTCGTCTGACGAGTTCGTGTGACGCGTTCGTTTGAAGTCATCTAGCGTAACGTTCTTTATAGCCGAGTGTTGCAAACCGGTTATTCATCAAAGGTATAAACCCTAAACACTCTATGATTGTGTTTTATTTATTTATTTTATTGTCTAAACGCTGTGTAATCAGATCATTGTCGGATAAAGATCGGATCTTTATTATCCTGTGCTTTTGTAAACGCTTCTGCTATTAGAAATCTGATTTTATAAAGTTTGTTTTAAATAATAAAACCAGTGCACGATATCCCAACAGTGGTATCAGAGCTAACTCTACGCGCGTTTAGACATACATATTTATTTTTCGATCTCCGTTTTATTTGTTAACACTTTTGGTTAACAAAAGATCGAACATTTATTGTTTTGAGTGTGACTGTGCTTGATATATCGAGCCCTAGTGACCCGTGGATTTTGCTTGTCATGATTGTTTTTATATTCTTTGTATTTGTATTTTTTATTTTTGAGTTATTTGGAACCCGTTTTATTTATTTATTTTTAATGTTAAAGTATAAAAGTTGTAAACCTAACAAGACGAATAATTGAAGACAGAAGATTGATAAGGACGAGATTTGAAGATAGAGATCTTAGATTAAGTGGGAGGCTACTATTATTTATATTTTATTTGTTGTCTCTTAGACCGGTTCGGTTACTCGTTTGATGGCTCGAACGAAACCGAACAAACTTACTAGTGGCTCGATGGTTGTTTTATATTTTTGTGGTTGCTACTATTATTTAGGGTAATAATTTAACTGTAACTATTTTTATAAAACATATAACAAAATCTTATAAAACGACGAGAATATTAAAAGGTTAAAATTTCTCGGAAAGGTAATTAAATAAAAGTAGTTTTTATTTAAAAGATTAAAACGGGTTTTTAAATTTAATTGTTTTATAAAAACATATTTAAAATTAATTAAAGGATAATTAGTTTAAAATTAAGTTCGCGACTAACGACCAATTTAGTTTAAAATAAGGTATTTAAAATTTGACCGTGTCGAGTGTTGAAAAGTGTTTCACGAATTTATATAGTAAAATTGGTTTACTAAAATTTGCACGACTTGATTCATGTTACCCGTCGTCCAAAATGTTTTTGACCCTTAACCGGTAATTTAATAGATGAAAGAAATCACAATTTAAAATCGATATTTTTGCGCCACCCTAAATTGTGACATTTCAACTAATTTATCTGAAACGTCGGTGTTAGTGAATTTCCTTGCATCCGGCGCCACGAATTTGGTTAAAGGTAGGACCGTGATTCCTGAGTCACTTAGGCCGGGTCTACAGTAACAATTGAAGGAAAAATATCACTTAAGTCGTATAAATGGGCATAGTTGAGGGAAACGTATCCAAAACTTGACCTTGCTCGTCATGCCCCTCAAACCGAGAATTGTGTAGTCGACATAATTGGTATTCTCATACCTACTTATCTAGCTATGCTAGTGGAGAGTGCTCAGTCATTCACTGAGACATGGTGAATCGGGATCTCATTCCTAAATATATATTTTTGCCCTTGGGTCATTAATTTAATTAGGAAGTTCAAGCATGAAAATACTAAACTTTATTTGAATTTTGTAGATGTCTTCATCTGCTGATTTGGTTATTCTAGAACGTCTTAACAACATCCTAAACGTTAAAATCGATGGAACAAATTTCTTGACCTGATACTACAATCTGAAGAACGTCCTCAGATACAACAAGAAATTACATGTTCTCAAGTACCCCTTACCTAAGCAGCCACCTGAGGATGCTAGCGAGTTTGTTCTAAATGCCTGGAACAAACTTAGGGAGGATACCCATGTTATATCAGACCTTATCCTGGCATCTGTTAGCCCTGGGATGGGATTCGAGCTTCAATCCAGCGCTTGTCTGCTTATGGTATAGTCCATAACTTGAAGGAGAGATACCATCAAGATTACAACATGGATCCTTTTCACTATTTAATTTCACACATTAGAGACGTTGCCTTGAAGAATCCAGAACGTGATATGGTCATGAGGAAGAAAGTATCAGACATCGAGAAAGCATGCATTCCCATAGATGATTGCTTGATCATAGATATTACTGTTGATAGTGCATTTGATGACTGTAAATGGGAAGGCATCTAAAAACTTGCTATTTTGCAGAGATGAAAGAAAAGAAGAAAAGGAAGACGAACACAACTTGAAGATTACTTCGAGTTGTTGATTACACCATTTGATGATGTTATTTTTTTTTTGTTTAGAACAAATTTAAATTTCGGATTTGCTTTCTTTTGAATATTGCTTGATTATTTTAAATATGACTTATTTAAATCTTTTATGCATTATGATTGTTGCCTGATTATGAATTATGAATTCAATACCAATATATTTTGACATGAAATATTACAGACATGTGAGACATGTTATTGAAGGGTAATAGATATTACATTAGATCAGATCTAATAGATATCATGAAACATATTAAGTATTGTAAAAGGTATATATAAGATACAATGTTTACATATGACTTTATAAGATTTCTCTAGAAACGTTCTTGTAAGACAAGATATAAAAGAAGCGATAAAAGTTATTACTACTTTAAGACTAAAAGGTTAGTCATGTGAAAAACAGCTGCCCAATATTGACATAGTCTATATCACTAGCCTTGAACCGTAAGGTTCATCTAGAACAGGTATGACAATTCATATGTGATATGAATATGTACAAAGAATCCAATGAACAATTAAGGATAGGACGTTATGAACTCCTATACGAAAGAGTTTCGTGTGCCACCTTAATAAGCCTTCAAGCTTAATCATGAGATTGAAAATGTTCATGACTAAGATATACATGGTTCTTGAACAATAAACAATTGTTGTTTAAAGTTCTGAATAAATGGTATTATTCAATTGCATAAACACAAAGTTCATATATACACATAAAGATGAGATCTTTTAATAATATATGAAAGTTTATCGTAAGCGAAAGATGAGACATTTTACAATAGACATAAGAGATCATGTGATGAAAGAATAAGATTCTTTAGTAAAATCACCTGGTGATGATCTAGACACACAAAACATATTATGACAAATAAAGATTTGATCAGATTACACATGAGTAAGATTCATCAAGATGTAGAAGTTGTTTTGGAAACAACAAATGAATCGTTCATACTAGAAGCCCAACATATCATCAAAAGTTGATAACATATTATCAAAAGGTTGATAAAATTGGAATAGCATTCCAAGTTTCCTTAAAACGAAACAGATTACAAGTTTTGAATAGTTGAACAAACTAGTCAAAATGAACAAGTATTATGAATATTAGAATGTTCTTGTAATAAAGTGGCTTCAAGAAGAGTATAATGTCTGAATATGTCTAAGACTGTTCAATCATTAATTTGATAAGATCAAATCGAAGAAGATTCAAAATGATAGATGCAAAGGCCAGTGGGAGTAAGTACCTACGACAAAGAAATGTTTAAAGACACATTATCAAAAGGAATGTATAGTGATACATGAAAACCACAGAAGGGGGCGATAAGTGTTATCATAGAATGTATAGTGATACATTGCTAAAATTACGAGCTTAAACATATCATTGAAAGATAGAGTATCTTTAGAGAATAATTTCATGTGTTGATTGCATCTGTATATAAGATATATAAAGAAAGATTCTAAAGTAAGAATCAAAGCAATCTATTGACGATGGTAAAATTGTCTTAAATATTTTGTGTGACAAATCGTTAACATTTTCTGTTAACATTATCTATAAACCCTAATGATAGGGTTAGGATGAAAGTGAAATGGTTCATATAGTTTCATCAGCAAGATAATGAGCTTTGTCAATATTTTTCATACGATGAAAGAACTTTGAAATTTAATTATGACATAAGAAAAGGATGCTGCTTGACAAGCACATAATGGTGATGATCATAAAGTGTTATGATGTAATGCTATATTATCGGATAATATGTCAAGAGTACCAGCTTTGACTATCAAGAAGGGTTCTTGAAACAAGAATCATAACTAGCATGACAACTTGTCAGTCAAAGCATTACTGTCTTAAAAGTTAAGATATAGACACTAAAAGGACGATCATTGAGAATGATTAGATGAATACAACATAAGATACATCAGCGTTATCTAATGAAAGAGTTTCATCAATAACAATTACACAAACATGAGATGTTGTGACTTGAAAACATTAGAAGATAGTATGCTCAAAGGAGTTCAGATAACTTCTAATAGTTTGGAAAGGAGTTCCAAAAGAGATTTTCCTCCATAAGTTTTCATTAATGGGATCATGAAACTTGGAGATATCATGCTAAAATGAAATTCACACAAATCAATATCTATCTGACGCATTCACTAAACCTATACCTCAATCTGTATATGAGAAGCATGTTGATAGGTGTTAGACACACTAGACTTGAGTTTGATTTGTTAGTATTGGGTGCTTTCGAACAATATAAAGAAACATTGTTGTTTTATATTGATTTAATGGTTAAATGCCTTATAATTAGATGTTTCTATGATTTGATACTTTGTACGTTTTAGAAATCCTTGAATATTATATTATATTATATTCTAAATGTTCGTAGTCAATCAGATTCATGGGAATCAATTTGAACGAAAGACTATTGTGAATTGGATCATTGGTTCATAAGGAATGAAAGTCCAAACAGTTGGACATCATGTTATTAGATATTCATTAGGGAATGATTATTGAACGTAACTCGCTTCAAAACTATCTTCATGGATCAAGGTCTTGAGAAGTTTTGAATATGGTAAGATCTATTGATCCTTCGACCCGAGGCACGAACTAGAACTAACTCTGACTGAAGTTTGTTCTTTGATCTTATCTAACGTTGTACCTTAACAGGCAGTAATAAGGATATGATCAGGAGTAATCTGAAGTTAAGTGGGAGTTGTACGTGGCCAAAGGAATTCTGTTATCCTTTTATTAGGATCTGGACATTCTGGCGCCCTCGTTGATTCAAACTGGTATAAATCACGTGGCCACGCACAAACTAAAGAATAGTTTGTTTAGACCATTATTGAATTGGAGAACGAGAACAAGAATAGTTGAACCACATATGAGAAGTGACTTGTATCCATGTCTCATGTTCAACAAATGACCTAAACAGAAAGGACACATAGATATGTTTGTCATGGCTATTGTACATGGTTAAGTAAAGGTTACTTGAACACAAGGAATTAGTTAACGATTGTAAATACGTCATACCTTGTTAGGAGCAGTGAGATGCAGCTAGGCGTCCACCACTGTCTACATTGACCCGATTTAATCAATGAATCGTCCAAGTGGGAGATTGTTGGATATTAGATGTCCTATCATCATTAATATCAACGTTGCTGTCAAGGTACGATCCGAAGAGTTACACTTTGGGCAAAGAACAAATTATATCGTTTAATTGTTAAACGTTATTATACGAAACAAGAATTTAGAATTCGATGAATTAAATATCTTAAGAGATGTTTATTGGTTGTAGTTGTATTTAATTATTGAGAATAATTAAATCAACGAAAGATGGAATGTGGTGTTATGTATATATTAATGCAATATATATTAACAGGTTTTTATATTTAATAGTTAAATATAAAACAGTTCGGTTTACGCAAGATAGTTTATTAATTAGAGTAATTATAAACTATAAGGACTAGAACTAATTAAGCGTTAATCAGTTGGTAATTATAGGTTAATTATTAAGGGTTTAAATGGTAATATGATTTACTATAAATATATCATTAAGATGAAACCTTAAAAGAAGTTCTAGCCACCAAGGAGTTTGCGTAAGAAGGAGGAAGCGAGCCCCCCCCCCCCCCCCGGCGTCGTCCGTGACCAACCGGCCACTCCACCGCCGCGGTGACCAGCTATCACCGGCCACCACTCGCCGCCGCCATTCCTGCCGTGCACCACCGGTGTGTTCCCTTGTTTTCTCGCGAGCCGAATCGGAAGGAAGGGAGAGAGCCGGGTTCTCGTTTAAAGTGTTTTCGTGTGACGAGTTTGGTTGAAGTCATCTAGTGTGACGTTCTTTGTACCCGAGTGCTACAAACTGGTTATTCGTCAAAGGTATAAACCTTAAACACCCTATGGTTGTGTTTTATTTATTTATTTTATTGTCTAAACGTTGTGTAATCGGATCACTGTCGGATAAAGATCGGATCTTTATTATCATGTGCTTTTGTAAAAGCCTCCGCATTATAAATATGATTTTATAAAGTTTGTTTTAAATATTAAAACCGGTGCACGATATCCCAACAATAATGTAGTTTGACGAGGAGTCAAAGCATATTTTGAATGAACAAGGATGAAACTAATGTATAAGGATATACATTCGAAATTCCAGAACAACGAACATACAAGACTTTTCAAACTTGGAACATGAAAATTGTGACTGCAGTATTGGAAGTACCCACACTTAATCATTGTGTAAGAAGAAATTTCTAGGACGAAATTCTTTTAAGGATGAGAGAATGTAAAACAAGTGCTCGACGAGTTCATATATTATTATTATTATCATTATTATTATTATGTCAAAATATTTTTTTGACAAAATGAATTCGTTTACGAGCGACAAATAATAGATAGATTTATTTGGGTGTTAAACGAAAAAAAATTTATCATTTTTGGTTCCACGCGTGTAACACCTGAACCAAGCGGTTTCGTAAGATAATTATTTAAACTCAAATAGATATATTTTTTGAGACAAAAGGACTCGGGAAAAATAATAAGTTATGACGACTTATTTTTGAGTAAAATAACTCCGCTATTTTTATCAAACTCGTTTAAGCGAGAGAGAGAGCAGATAATCCCGGCAAGGAGAGTGGCGCCCGGCGGTGGTCCGGTGGTCCAGCGGCTGGCGGAGGCGGTTTGAGGTACGATTTTTCACCTCGAACAATTTCTCGATGCTACGAATGCACTAGTAAGCTCCGATTTCTCAAAATCTTTGCCTAAGGTTGTTAAAAGCCGTCTAGAATATTCTGTCGAGAAAGTGCACACTTGCGCAGTTTTAAAAATCGAACGATCCCCGAAGATCCGACTATTGGAGTGAGCTGAAATTTGGATAGGAGGAAATTTCGATCGGACATCTCTAGGTAGGCTTTTTATACCCTAGAAGTAGACTAAATGAATTTTCGATCTGGAAAACACAGTCCAAAAGAATCATAGATCCCCAACGATCCGACAACTGGAATGTTATAATTGTCAGACTATAGGTTATTATTATATAAATAAACAATTCCAGTAGTGGAATTTCTGATCAGATGTCGTTTGATACGGTTTAGACACTAATAAGTTCGTATCTATGTTTTTGTGCGGAAACATGAATTGTATTGGGTCGAATGGCTATTCAAACGACTTTGTATGTCTATTTTGAACATGAAGGAATGCTCATGAGTCCAAAAAAAATCCTAATGGTGGTATTGGATCGTATTGCATACAGGCTATCGGTGGTTTCGCGTACGTAAACCATTTATATAGAAGGTATTAAGCTTTGCTTTTATTATGAAATTAGCTTTATGAGTCAATTGTTTGGGAATTGATAATGGGAATAACGCGTATTAGGATATTTGGAAATTTAATGGTTATTGGTTAAAATCCCGACACCGGTTTGAGTGGATCAGATGATGAAAGACTTGTAACTATTTATAAACATTATAAACTTGATTATTTAAATAAGATTTGGACAGCTTATATATATAACCCTTTATAAACCAAAATGTTGTTCATGTACAGTTTTGAAAACTAGGTTATCACCATCATAATGCATACTTTTTCATATTAGAACTTAGATGCTGACTCGAGTTAGACTCGAACTCTTAGAATTAGGGCACGGTCATACTTATGTTTAGGAATCCTTGTTGACACATTTGTTGAAACTTAGGACCGATATAGGAATGAGTGCCCAATTCTTGCTTTGTGGTTAGTTGTGACAATGCATTTGGTGACCTGGGTGAGTCTCGTACCCCCGTTTTGCTTAAACCCTTTTTGGGAGAAAAGCATGCTCCTAATTGTTTTATGAACTTATGATGTAGTATTAAATAAGACAGGTTTCTGCCATGTTGACCCCACTTTGTTTTTTTACACAACCACTAACTCAGGTTGAGTCGACGAATCATATAGGTAGTACTACTTAGGGTATACCCCATGCACAGTGTCCTTAGCTAGGGAAAACCCCACTGAGGCCAGCGGGTTATTGAGGCATATAATTTGTATGTTTTTACTTATGTTTGTGTTAGGACATAAGCTACGGGGTTGTTTTACACTCAGGGATTTAGTTCAGGTTGAGAGCTGGGAACAGGGTATAGGGTTGGTTGTGGACTTATTTAATATACATCATCTTGTGCTTACTAATTTTGTGTCACAAACTTACGAGGTCACTAACATTTTAGTTGACATTTTGTGGCATGTTTTTCAGGTGCTTTGACTTGAGGAATAGCTAGTGGACTTGGGCATCATGGCTAGGACTTTAATGCTTTGGAGCATACCGTTTGAGAACGTGTTGTTGCATTGTTTTGTTTTAGTGAGATGATGACTAGCTAACTCACACTTAGACATAAAACCATGACGTGCTCAATAAGCGATGTAAACTTAATAGATTAATTTAAAGTATTTCACCTTCGTTAACTCAAACTTAGACATAAAACCATACTGTTGAGAATGAGGGACCGGATTAGGGTTCACCCTCGTTATGGTGAAAGGCTGGGGAGACGACCACCATAGGGGTGACTACAGACCTCGGGGGTGACTGTGGTCGGCGGTGCTGGGTGGCTACGGGCGTAACAGGAGGCGGCAAAGGGTGGAGTAGTGATGCGAAGTGGTAGTGTCGTGCGACAGGAGGTGTAAGGCTGAGACGAGAGGGGAGGACCGTGAGAGTGGCCGGTTAGGGTTGACACGAGGATGGTGAAGGAGACGGAAGGGAACCGGCTAAGGTGTTGCCCGACGATAAGGGTGAGGACGCGCGGTAGCGGTGCGAGGTGATGATTCGGCTAAGGTTGTCCTATAAGGGTGTTGGTGGTGCACAGCGGAGAAGTACAGTGGAGCACGGGAGGTCGGAATGGCTATAATTGGTCACGGTGGTGAAGGTGTGGGTGACACACGATGGTGAGAGGTGGTGTTCACGTTTGGGTTCGGATGGAGCTAGGGTTGTATGGCGGGGTTTTGGTGTTGCATGGCATGATACATGTGTGCATGGGAACCCAGTTCAAGTACGCAAGTTCTAAGCGACGCAAGGATGACCCGATGTGAGTATAGGTGAAGCTAAGGGTTTGGTGAAACGGTATGATGAGCAGAGAAGACGAGTGTCAGGGTTTAGTTATATTTATGTGTATTTAACGTGGGTTTAGCACGTATTCTAATCTTGTGATCATACGCGTGGCAGGTTTGGGTTCAAGCGTGAACGGGCAGGTTGCGGAGCAAGGATTTGGATTGCCTCTCAAACGGTGAGTTTCTAATCCCCCACTTATTAAACGTTTTACTGTTTCGGTGGCTATCGTACATGCTTACAAAATATGTTTATTTTAATAAACGTGTTAAGAGTTTTGGGTTTTAACCCAAGGTGTTTATGAACTATAATATCCAGTAATGAGTCAAAGGGTCTATGAAGTGTCTATGGGGTTACGTGAGCTTAGGAATGAAAGACTTATTGACGTGTGTCATGTTAAGGGTTAGTTGGGGTGAGTCGGGATATAAGCTAAACGCTTATGGGATTGAGTACGATATGTTATCATAGGGTTATGTATGGGGTGCAGATTTAGTTGATTAGTCATGTAAAGGAAATATGATGTTATGTGCTTTACGTTTGTGTTGTGTGTTTGCATCGTTATCTTTGTGACACGGAAAATGGGATTGTGAAGGACGAAGTCCTTCGGGAAGTCACCAAAGGTGACAATACTCAGCAGGTTATTGATGCCCTGACGAGGGTGCATGTGACGAGGTATGTGTTTGTGTGCATACATATGTGTTGTATGCAGGCAAGTATTGAGTTATATTTATTGTGCATGAGATGATATTAATGTGATGTGTATATGGTATTAATGTGGTGAGTAGAGTTAGATTAACCGTTGTGTCGAGATTGTGATGTGGTATTTACAATTGTTGTGTCAATTGACTTGTGAGAGTCTTGGTCAAGGTTGAGTAAGTCGGTGTCTAGGGATTTGTTGTGTTAACCAGGTTTTTGGGTTAATACGGGTGGTAGATCACAAGTAATTTGTATAGTAAGATTTATCCATCTCGGTGAGGTTTATTGGGTTATATTTGTGGGATGAGTCTGGGGTTGTGAACCTTTTGGGATATCATAAGATAATAGTGGTTATCTATATGATAATAACTTATAAAACTATTTGATAAAGACCGGAGGGTACTGAGTGAAGATAAATAATAATTGTGACGAGATGGCTTTTATTTAAATTAAACTATTAGAACTCACTCAGCACTTTGTGTGTACATTAGATTATTTTGCAGGTGAGCTTTGTGGTCGACGTATCTTGGCTTGGGCGGTGCTACTCGAATATCTTGTGTAGGCATTCGTAAGGTAAAGTTAATAACAATAACGCAACATAAAGAGGATTATTGTTTTTAAAAGACTTCCTTTGTAATTTTGATTAATTAAACGAGTATTTTAAAGAGAATACACAGTGATGGAAACCAACTGTAAGGTGCCTGGATTGGGGCCGTACAAGTTTGTATCAGAGCCAGGTTTAAGAGAAAATCGGTGTTTTTATAAAAATAAAATACCATAACTTAAACTGAAAATGGGACGAGGGTGAAATGATTAGGTGGAATTATGTTTTGTGAGTTGGGTATTGTAGAATATCATTAATGGTAACTATGTGAGACAGTTTGGTGTGTCGGAATGTGTCACGCCCGTAACACAGGACAGTCGTCTAACCAGAGTAGTACCTCCAGCAGATATGTTCCCAGGAAAGAACGACGGGTCTAGAAGAGATTTATACACCATCCTTTCCTAGACAGAACATTCCTTTCATCAGATAACTACACACCGGTCAGAATGTCGCCTTCTAGTTACTTTAAAGTTGATACCAAAAACACACAGCGGAAGCTAAGTCATAAACCTCATTTTTAATAACTAAAATTTTTTTACATAGGGACCAAACTTCTATTACAAACTAACCAAACCAACAAACGTCAATTCCTGTCACGGAACTCAACATATCCACAAGACATCTCTACTCAACATGCCTCCGACCATCGTAATTCTCTGACCAACTAGACGACTATGCACATCTATTAGCTACCTGGAATGCCCCTAATAGATCCACCTGCAACATCTTTAAAAGTAACTGAGTCAACATAAGTTGGTGAGTTCATGAACCTTTACCACAAATGGTTGTTATTTAATCATCAGCATTCCCACATCCCACCCCATGCCACATTGCATGTGAGCTTTTTGGTATATATAAAATTGGCAACCTTTCCACCACTGGTCTTCCCACACCAGTATCAAATGAATAAACTATCTCACCCTACTGGTTCTTCCTACCAATAAGATGAGATAATCCACCCATAGGTTCCATCCCACAACAGAACGTACAAATTACTTATTACGCATTATATATACATGGAATAGGGTGAATATTTCAAATAACAACTGTGTAACAATACACATTAAGTTCAGAGGAACTCACTTAGGCAGTAATTCAGCTTATTGTATCGATAATATGTCAAATAATTCGGACAACACCTCAATTGCTAATATTTCTTAATTAAAATCTATCATAAACTTAATAATAAGTAACGAAGTTGCCAGAACCTTACCTCAGTACTATCTTCCAAATTTTAAAGGTGTAAGGCTAGAATTTGGACTTCTAAATGAGTATCGGAACCTTGGCACGTCTTTCTAGGTTAACTATGTGTGAATGATGGTGTTTTGTGTCTGAATTGTGTCTCCACAGCTCTTTCCATCGAAAACTATTTACAGGGAAACCTCGTACCCGTAGCGGACCGTCACACTGAGCCGTAGTGGTTCGCCACCCAACTGGTTTCAGCGATTCATTGGACACGCGTCCGCTCCTCATGGTCCGGTTCCAAATTGCGGCTAGCGGACCGTTAGCCAAAGGCTTAGCGGTCTGCCATAGGGCTGAGTCATCAGACACGCGTCTGATGACTTGGCATTCTCTCATGATTGCCTTTCTCTCCATGTAGCGGACCGGCAGGACCTTGGTAGCGGTCGGCTACCAGCCACTTTTCAAAAATTTTATATTTTTAATCCTCTAACTATGAAATAATTGCCACTTAACCCTTAGAGTTTAATTTCCTTCATTTTTAGTCCTTCATTTCTATGGGAAAATTTGAGGTGTTATAAATCTCCCATCCTTTAGGAAATTTCATCCTCGAAATTTAGGATGATCATACTTAGAGCTAATAATTTATTTCATGAGAGACGTACCTATTCTTCTCCTTCTCTTCTTCCTCCTAAGATGAATATGCATCCTTTGGATCCACCACCTGTTTTGCTTGAGGTGTTTTTGGACAATAAATTTTAAAATGCCCTAATTCGTTACAATTATGACATTTGATACTTGGGCAATTTCTCATGAAGTGTCCTACTTGTTGGCAGTTATGGCATGTAATCCCTTGTACACCTCTTCCTGAATTACCTTGTTCCTTTCCTGGGATTTTGTTATTTGTGGTTTTGTAGGTTATCTTTTCCAAACTTCTCTTGTTAGCCATCTCTTGAGCTTCTATCTCATCGTACATTATTGCACCAAGTTGTACTGCCAAATCTATAGTTGTAGGTGCAGTAGCTTTCACTAAGGTTTCAAACGTTAGGGGGTAAACCTTGAACATAGCACTTAATCCTCCTAGATTCAGGAGTCACTAGATGTGGCACCAACTTGGCCATCTCATTGAATTTGCTAGTATACTCTTGACGGGTGAGGTTTCCAGCTTCAAATCGATGAAACTCCGTCTCAATCTTGTCTATGGCATTCTGTGGATAGTATATTTTTACTATCAAATCATTCAAATCTTCCCATTTCATCCTATCGGTGTATTCCTCTCCTTTGGTTTGCTTGACTGACTCCCACCAGTCAAGTGCATCTTCTTCAAATGAGTGTGTAGCAAATTTAACTGCTTAGTCAGGTCTGCATTCACTCATCTTGATTACGGCCTCCATAGAAGTTATCCACTACATAGCTGCAATGGCATTCTTCTTGCCGTTGAAAGGTTTAGGGTGACAGTCACTAAAATTCTTGTAAGTACACCATTGATTATTTCCACCTGTGCTGTGGTTCGTTATTCCAATAGTTTCAGGGGTTCGGGTTGTACCAATATTGTTTCCTACTGGGGTAGTGTGGTGAGTATTTTCTGTTTGAGGAATTGCACCACTTATTCCTTCAGTTCTATTTTCATGAGTATTGGAATTCATTCTCCTTCTGAGAGCATCATCTAGGATTCCATGTAAAGTATTTTGGAGCACTCGGGTGACCTCAGATGCCACCGCTCCCTGGAATTGAGTTTCAGTCATAATGACTTCTTCCACCGGTTGCTTGGGTTCATCATTCGTATTTACATTCTTATTTAGATCAGGGTTTGTGTTTGTCGTATCACAGGTACAAAACCTAGTATTGGGCATCCTACCCCTACCTCTTCCTCGTCCTCTACCACGTCCTGCCATTTGTACCTACACACAGATGTATAACATCAGAATTCATATAACTAGTAATAATCCACAAAATCATAAATTAAAGACATTTGGCCAAGAATGAATTTAATTCTCTTTTTCCTTGATATTACCCGTTATATTCATATTGAAAGTCAACATCTCAACCTATGGCATTTCTTATGGCATTCCAGCTACCTTATAGAATCCTAGTTTAAGTCTAGATACTAACTTCCTACTAGTATCTAAATCCCTTAAACTGAGGCTCTGATACCAACTTGTCACGCCCGTAACACAAGACAGTCGTCTAACCCGAGCAGTACCTCCAGCAGATATGTTCCCAGGAAAGAACGACGGGTCTAGAAGAGATATATACACCGTCCTTTCCTAGACAGAACATTCCGTTCGTCAGATAACTACATACCGGTCAGAAGGTCGCCTTCTAGTTACTTTGAAGTTGTTACCAAAGACACACAGCGGAAGCTAAGTCATAAACCTCATTTATTAATAACTAAAACTGTTTTACATAGGGACCAAACTTCTATTACGAACTAACCAAACCAACAAACGTCAGTTCCTGTCACGGAACTCAACATATCCACAAGACATCTCTACTCAACATGCCTCCAACCATCGTAATTCTCTGACCAACCAGACGAGTATCCACATCTATTAGCTACCCGGATTGCCCCTAATAGATCCACCTGCAACATCTTTAAAGTAACCGAGTCAACATAAGTTGGTGAGTTCATGAACCTTTATCACAAATGGTTGTTATTTAATCATCAGCATTCCCACATCCCACCACATGCCACACTAAATGTGAGCTTTTTGGTATATATATAATTGGCAACCTTTCCACCACTGGTCCTCCCACACCAGTATCAACTGAATAAACTATCTCACCCTACTGGTTCTTCCTACCAATAAGATGAGATAATCCACCCATAGGTTCCATCCCATAACAGAACGTATAAAGTACTTATTACGCATTATATATACATGGAATAGGGTGAATATTTCAAATAACAACTATGTAACAATACACATTAAGTTCAGAGGAACTCACTTGGGCAGTAATTCAGCTTATTGTATTGATAATATGTCAAATACCTAGGACAGCACCTCAACTGCTAATATTTCATAATTAAAATATATCATAAACTTAATAATAAGTAACGAAGTTGTCAGAACCTTACCTCAGTACTATCTTCTGAACTTTAAAGGTGTAAGGCTAGAATTTGGACTTCTAAACGCGTATCGAAATCTTGGGACGTCTTTCTAGGTTAACTATGTGTGAATGATGGTGTTTTGTGTGTGAATTGTGTCTCCACAACTCTAGCCATCGAAAAATATTTATAGGGAAACCTCGGACCTGTAGCGGACCATCACACAGAGTCGTAGCGGTCCGCCACCCAACTGGTTTCAGCGAGTCATTGGACACGCGTCCGCTCCTCGTGGTCCGGTTCCAAATTGCGGCTAGCGGACCGTTAGCCAAAGGCTTAGCGGTCTGCCATAGGGTTGAGTCATCAGACACGCGTCTGATGACGTGACATTCCCTCATGATTGCCTTTCTCTCCACGTAGCGGACCGTCAGGACCTTGGTAGCGGTCCGCTACCAGCCACTTTTCAAAAAAATTATATTTTTAATCCTCCAACTTTGAAATAATTGCCACTTAACCCTTAGAGTTTAATTTCCTACATTTTTAGTCCTTAATTTCTATGGGAAAATTCGAGGTGTTACAGCATGGTTTAGTGATTTTGTGTGTAACCATGTGTGGTGTGCAAGTGTGATAAATATGATGGTTTGCTAGATTATGGTGTGGTGCTATGTGAGTTGTGTGGGATGCATGTGCATCCGGTGTGTGTGAAAGATAGAAAGCTAGTGTAATTATGATGGGAAAGGCTTAGAATTCGAGCAATAATGTGGACCACCAAATCGCATTTGATCACCGTGATTTGGCAGTCTATGATTACTCTTATATTCTGAATTTGTTACCCATAGTAATCACTCCAAAAATTCTATCTTGTGCAGGTACCTATGACTAAAGTAAAGCGTACGAGGTCGGTCAGACAAGGAACTCTTGCTAGGAGGAATGCAAGTCATCAGAACAAGTCGACGACTGCAGTAGATGGAGCTGACGGGAATATAGGGGTGGTGTTGGCGCTTCCCACGCCAAGTGTGACTAGAGTTGAGGATGGCAGCATCCCGTGTGGTGCTGTGACCAGAATGACCGGATGGAAAAGGTGGGAGGTGTCAGAAGTACACGATTTCCCTCTTGGATATGGACCTGCGTGGTTGAGAGATCGACCACTTGCGTCAGCTAAGGGAACTATGTTTCAAGAAGACCTGGTGAACGATCCAGGGTCCAATGAGGAAGAACCAGCGGAGGACGCGTCAGTTGCACCTGATGTGGTCCGGTAGTGATTTTACGAGCGTTTTTTGAGATACTTGGGTTCTTGATGACTAGTGTGTGTGACAGTTGTCACGAGAGACTAAGTGGTGAGTTGACGTATTGACTGATTAGACGTTTATGTGGTGTGATGTTTAATTCAAATGTTGACTATTTGATTTTGATATTGATTTTGAGTTGTACCGCATTATGATTTGAACATAATTAATCATAATTTTGTTTGTGATGGCATAGGATTGTGCTTGCGGTAGTGGAATATGTGTGGTATGGTGTGATTATGTGATTACCTTTTGCATGGCATGAGTCCGTATTAAATGTAAACTTTGCTGTGGTACTAGAGCATGGTTGAATAGAATGTCTGGGTAGACTTGTATAGATATGAGTTTTGAATGTGTCTACGGTCTTAAGGTAGTGTCATCAATGTGCTAATGTTTGGGTGATGTCTGAAGTGCAACAAGTGTGCACTTTGTGGGAATGTTCAGGACCGGGTCCTGTGGGAAGAGTGGGAAATACATCTTGTGTATGTATGAATGTTCATGACGAAGTCCTGTGAGAAATTGTGATTTTATATCTTATGTATATAAAGGTATAGGATAAGGTCTTGTGTTTAGACTGAGTGGTGTGTCGTTCTAAACTAGTGGTATGACTTGTACGGGGTACGACTATGTGAAATATGTGTGAGTACGTGATGATGTGTGGCAGGAGCCACCGTTGGGGGGGGGGATAGAAGGTAGAGTCAGGAGTTTGTGTGTAAGGCCCCTTTCCCGGGTAACCTCACTTGTTGGATTTACTCATAAACATAGTCATTAATTCACTGAACTTTTAATTAAAAACATTCAAACACAGCGGAAACATTCAACATTTGAGTACATTACAGCGGAAGTCTTAACATTCAAAACATTAACCATTGTCTAAACAAAACATAAGGTGGGATGTCAGTCTCATGCCGGGCAGCCTTCACGCCTTCACACGACCCTTTCCTTTGTTACCTGAAATGTATACTAAAGTCAGCTAACGCTGGTGAGTCCTAGTTTAAAGACAATCATACATAATACTTATCTTATCATGAATATTTTATATATATGTGTACATAACATACGTAATATTCGTACTTTTACATATTCTTTACTTTACTGTTCTCACATAACATTCATTTTCATGTATATACATACGTACATACATTCTTACTTTTGGGGGGAGAACAGTTATTGGCCATAATCTTAAGGGAGATCAACCCATCATACTTGTCGCGAATGTCACAAAGACATCGCAGTGAGAACTACCGTTGTAGCCCTTTTCATTAACCGTCCGGCTCTAGAAAACCGTCCGTCGAAACTTAAATCCGTTCGGCAACCTTTGTCTGTCCGCTCTTTACCGTCCTACCGTCGTAGTCCGTCCTTTTGTCCGTTTGCCCTAGGGCATCCGTTTCCCACGCGAACTATTGTTTATGTAACCGTTATACTATTTTAGCATTTGCTTCGACCGTCCGTTAATGCCTTTTGTACGTCCTACTTGCGAAGGAACGTATCATTCTCGGTTACAAAATAGTCGTGTGGTCGTCCGTCTACAGAAGTAGCCGTTGTCAAAGAAGGGTTCATAACGTTTACATACATTCATAACATGCAATATATATATATAAAGCAAGATTTCATTCATTTACGTTGTCATTTTATTCATTCTTTATAATCATACGTTTCATTCTTTGTTCATAATTCGTTTTCATATATAAGTATTTATATATATACGTATTATCATATTGACATTTATAGCATTTATTCATTTAGTGTATACACTTCAGCCCCAAAACATTTAAAAATGATTTGCACATAACATATAAGGGGGCACATAGAACTCACCTGATAAGCTTCTCTACGTTGTCCTAAACAAAGGTCCAACAATGTCACTTCCGATCTGGATTAGGTAGTTAAATACACATTATACTCAACCCCGACTTTAATGGTTAAATCATTCTAAACTTACTGACTTTACTTAACCGGCCTACTGCCTGCTGTATGCTGCCTGCGCACTTGCTAAGTGCGCAGGACCATGCTCATGCGCACTTGACAAGTGTGCAGAGAATACTTCTTGCGCACTTGGTAAGTACGCAGGATCTTCCTCCTGTCCTTATTGCGCACTTGGTAAGTACGCAATACCTGGTTCCTGGACCAAAAATCCGAAATTCTTGCATGCTAACCCCGATCATGCCAATCTTACAATTTTCTTTGATCAAAACGTGCTGTTTTCATTCTAGATGCTAGTTCTAGGCTTATTATCAGGTTTCATCCATAAAAACGTCTCCTATTTAGCTAAAACCCGAGAAACCCAAAAACGAACAAAAACTCACATTATGGTTGAATCGTTACCTGGATTGGAACTCTGATTCGAAGGTTTTGCTCACGAGCTCAGCTGTAACGTGCTCCTTCAATCTCGTGTCGATCCGTCGACTTTCTCTCTCTAGACCCGAGCTCTCCTTTCTCTCTCTAGGATGGTGAAATGAAGGTGAAGTGGAGAAAGTGGGCTGCCTTGCCCCTTATATACCTGGGCTTCCATCGGCCCGTTGGAGCCGAGCCCGAGCCCATCCGTTCTTATTTCGTTTTATGACGTTTAAATCTCTATCGCATTATTAATTACTTATTTACTATTTTTGGGATGTTACATTGTGTATCTAGAAATGATGAAGTATATTGTATACACGTAGATTTGCTCAGGTCTAGCTAGTTATGTGTGTACTTTGTGCGAGTTAGATAGTTGAGATGCTATACCTATATATACTTTGATCATGATAGGTTTGGTTATAATGACTTGATGTTATGTGTTCTGGTAGTACACGCTTAGTTATGCATACGACAAGTGGTTGGTGTGATCAAACGTAGTATTTATATCCTGACGATTTCTCGACGTTGATACATCGAGGTGATGCGAGGAGATTTGAAGTTTTCTAGACGATCGGTGAGGTGCTCTTATGAGATGCCTATGCTTATGTATCGAGAATTCGGAGCACGAAGCCAAGGGGTGGAGCTGTGAGAAACGATGATGAAAGCGTTACGTGAACGTTGTAGCGGAGATAGTTATGACTGGGGATTTCAACACGAAGTAAAGAGGTGACGGAATGGCCTTTATGGATGCATTCCATATGAAGGGTTGTCGACGTGTCTGGACAGAAGAGTGGGGACATTCGTTTAGAACGAGACGACGGATGGCTGAGGCTTATTCCAAGACGTACTTCATGTTTGTACATGACGGATGAGACGCGGTCAATGATCGCGTGTTAATGATAGAGGAACGACGAGGAAAGCAGGATTAAGGAGGGATAAGTGCAAGATTGCACACAAGTGACTGGGAAGGGAACGCCTACCCTGGCAAATATATGACTAGTTTAAGACAGGTTCTTATGGAGCGTCAAGTGAAGCGAATGCTTTGTTTCAGAGGCAAGCAAGATGGTTATACGTGGACTTTTGAGTGGCAACAAGAACTGATGATTATAACTCTAGTCTTGAGTAGTATGAGCTTACTTAAGGAGCATATTGAACGCATGATAACAAGGTAAAGGAATGCCTTGGAAGAGACACGTTGTGACTATAGAAATGAGAAGAGCTTTGCACAAGCTCTTGGAGATCATCAGAGGAGGACGAGGGAAGTACCTTTGTGGGCAAGACAGGGGTGCCTGAGTTTAAGGATTCATCGCTGGATGGCGATTAGAATAAGAGACGAGAAGGAAGACGAATGATCCTGATTATGAAAGGCAAGGAGCCTTATTTGGGGATGACGGTCGGAATGATGAGATCATCAGGGCTATGCAAGGGATGACGGTATAAGTGCGGTGAGCGAATCAGGAAAATGGGATAAGTAAGCAGGTAATCGATGGTGTTGTGCCATAGAAGGGAAAGTCGGAGAACGAGTAAAAAGGGAAGTGTAAATGAAATCTGTAAGTCACAAATTAGAAGCGAGCAATGGGGAAGGCTTCTTAGAACACCAAGGTTAGTGGTCGTGTTGAAAAGTAATGGTAAGTATGATACGTATACGAAATAGAGCGGGTAGCACTTAAGAGTTTAGGGGCATGAGTAAAAATGGAAAAGATTAGCTGTTTTGGGTTATGCCGACGAAGGATTCGAGGACAAATCCTCTTTTAAGGAGGGTAAACTTGTAACATCCAGAAAATCCCTAATTCAAGGGTCAAGGTTATTATGTGACTCGGGTCTCTTTTAATTGGCAGGATTGCCAAGAATTTTCACGTAAAACACTATTCTTGGAATTAAAAGAACTCGGTTAGCCGAAATGGGAACGGTCTGGAATCATTTTGATCAAAAAAAAACTAGAGGGACCCGGATAGAACTTGTGGTGGTTTAAATATATGTACCACATAGTGAAAACCCTAAGGCCACTATCGGCTAGAACTTGTACACGACGACAGGAGGAGCCGCGAAAGGGGGCCCGGCCAGAGAAGGAAAGAGACGGTGGCAGAGGGGTGGTCTAGCAGGGACGACTTCTGTGCAAGTGAGGTAACACTTGTTCTCTCCCCTTTTTCTTTTTCTTGTTCGGTTGCTGTTGAGAATAAGGGACCCGATTAGGGTTCACCTTCGTTATGGTGAAAGGCTGGGGAGACGGCCACCCTCGGGGAGACGGCCACCCTAGGGGTGACGACAGACCTCGGGGGTGACGGTGGTCGGCGGTGCTGGGTGGCTACGGGCGTAAGAGAAGGCGGGAAAGGGTGGAGTAGTGATGGCGAAGTGGTAGTGTCGTGCGGCAGGAGGTGTAAGGCTGAGACGAGAGGGGAGGACCGTGAGAGTGGCCGGTTGGGGTTGACACGAGGACGGTGAAGGAGACGGAAGGGAACCGGCTAAGGTGTTGCCCGACGAGGAGGGTGAGGACGCGCGGTAGTGGTGCGAGGTGATGAGCCGGCTAAGGTTGTCCGATAAGGGTGTTAGTGGTGCACGGCGGAGAAGTGCAGTGGAGCACGGGAGGTCGGAATGGCTACAATTGGTCAAGGTGGTGAAGGTGTAGGTGACACACGGTGGTGAGAGGTGGTGTTCGGGTATGGGTTCGGATGGAGCTAAGGTTGCATGGCGGGATTAGGGTGTTTCATGGCAGGATACATGCGTGCATAGGAACCCAGTTTGAGTACGCGAGTTCTAAGCGAGGCAAGGATGACCCGATGCGAGTATAGGTGAAGCTCTGGGTTTGGTGAAACGGTATGATGAGCAGAGAAGACGAGTGTCGGGGTTCAGTTATATGTATGTGTATTTGACATGAGTTTAGCACGTATTATGATCCTATGATCATACGCCTGGCAGGATTGGGTTCGAGCGTGTACGAGCAGGTTACGGAGCTAGGATTTGGATTGCCTCTCAAACGGTGAATTTCTAATCCTCCACTTATTAAACGTTTTACTGTTTTTGGGGCTATCGTACATGCTTACAAAATATGTTTATTTTAATAAACGTGTTAAGAGTTTTGGGTTTTAACCCGAGGTGTTTATGAACTATAATATCTAGTTGTCTATGGGCTTACCTGAGCTAGGGAATAAAAGAGTTATTGACGTGTGTCGTGTTAAGGGTTAGTTGGATTGAGTCGGTATATAAGCTAAACGCTTATGGGGGTGAGTACAATTTTTTGACGGTTTTCTTTTTTGTCCAAAATTTGTCGCTAAATTTAAAGTTTCCTGTTGGTTGGAAAATTATCAGAAATTTAGACAAAAAAATTTTGATCGGAAAATTTACAATTTTCTAGTAGGGTCAAATAGATGTTAATCTATAAATAAAAAGAATTTTAATTTATACTTCATTTAATAAGCATAATTTCTTGTAATAAATAAACGTAGTTGATAAAAAAATTGAAATATTGAGTATAATTTCTTGTAATAAATATACGTAGATGATAAAAAAAAGTAAAAGAAAAAAATTAATTAAGTGGGATCTAAAGGAATTGCAGTGGGCCAAACTAGGCAAACTCTAACCACCTTGTATGAGGTGTGGATACAAAGCACTAGTGACAAGACCATCGGGACTAGTGGCCCTTGTTTTTGCTTCACCTTTTATGAGGTGTGGAGACAAACCATCTACACTAGTGAGTAGTGACAAAACCATAGGCACTAGTGGCCTCTTGTTTTGCTTCCGTTTACCACTCTCTCTGACAAACTATATATATATAAATATATATATATGAAAGAGATCAGAGAAAATCATAAATTTAGACAAAAATCAAAAAAACTATTAAAATAATGTGTAATAGTATGAGTTACGTTTACGTAACCGCTTTTTTTTGAATTTTTTGTTTTCTGTTTACGTATACGTAACACTATGGGTTAGGTATACGTAAGCCAATATTTAAATGATTTTTTGATAAAAATTTATAATATTACATTGATACTCTTATAAAAAAATTAAAATAAAAAATAAATATTATTATATTATTGGTTAAAAATGGTATTTGTAGTGGTTTTGTCGGTTTTCGTCTAACTATTGATTTTCTTTGAAACCCACCCCTAATATATATATATATATATATATATATATAGGAAAAGAGTGAGGATCAAATGTGAACTCGTAAACCAAAAAACTAAATTTTGACCATACATTTATTCTCATCTTATTTTAATTCATTTCTTAAAAGTTAAACATCCAATTAATTAAAATAAATATGTGGCTAGAATTTGGTTTTTTGTTTTACACGTTTAAATTTGGTTCACATTTAATCATTTTCGTTTAGGAAAAAGTTCAAATAAAAATGGTTTTAATATTAAAAAGGGTGAGAATGATTTAGGGGTATTAGATCAAATTGTACATTAAATTGAGAATAATTTAATTGTTGAGATCAAATTGTAAGAGAAAAATTTGTTGAAATGGTATTTTAGTCATGATCACTTATGTTGACTTTTTATCAAGTCCCCCCCCTCTTTTTAAACGTTCATAACTATTACATACGACATTATTTTTAAAAAAAAATTACACCATAAAAACGAGTGTTTTTTTTCTTTAAAACGAGTATAATATCGCTATATACAAAAACGAAAAAAAAATTACATTTTCCAACTAAAAACGAGTTTATTTTATTTAAAACGTAAAACACAATGATGAAAATGAGCGTTTTTTTATCTTTAAAACGAATATAGTGTCTTTATATACAAAAACTAAAAATGAGTTACGTTTTCCAGCTCATTTTGATTATTGTTGGTCATTATGTCTAATGTCAGGTCATTGTTTCTAATGCCAAGTCATTGTGTCAAATATTTTTTATCTTTGTGTCTAGCGTCAAATATTTTTAATAATTGTGCCTAATGTCAAATATTTTTCTATTGTCAAGTCATTGTATTTAATGTCAGGTTATTGTGTCAAATATTTTTCAACACTGTGTTATATATAATACATAAAAAATAGTGACAAAAATAACACGAAATTATCTAAAACGTAAAACACAATGATGAATACATATAACACAATGACGAAAAATATTTGACACAATGACATGACATTAGACACAACGACAAACATGATATTACACAATAACCTGACGTATTTGACACAATGACCAATATGTCTTCTCTTCAAAAACAACAAAAGGACACATGTAAAGCCCAGAATTCTTTTTATCCTTTTTGTTTTTAAAACTCGTTTTACCATATCCTAACTATATATATATATATATATATATATATATATATATATTAATATATTTTTTAAAACTTAAACCGGTGTAAGCTCCACCCTTACACCGGTGTAAGCTCTAACCCTTACACCGGTGTAAACTTCCGTTACACTTGCGAATTCACCAAAATGCAAAACAAAAAAACACAACTTTGAATTACCGTAATAATCTTATTAAAAAAATTGAAATGAAGATTAAATCGATTTTTACGGGGTTTTTTTTTGGGGGTTTTACACGAAAACAGAGTTTTGATTGGAACTTTAATATATATATATATATATATATATATATATATATATAGGGGGAGGTTCAAATAATAAATGGTTTTTCGCTAAGAAACCTAAGATAACAAAAACCTTAAGAAATGATATCAAACGAATTCCGATTGAGCTCATTTCAGAGGCGTTGGAACCATCTCGTCGAACTCTACCATCTTAGCTTTTAGGGTTAACTTTTAAGGTTTAGATTTAATGGTTGAATTTTAGGGTTTTAGCGTTAGAATTTAGTTTTTAGGGTTTAGATTTAAGGGGTTAGGTTTTTTTTGTGGGGTGGGGGGTTTTGTTTTTTTTGGGGGGGGTAGGGGGTTTAGGTTTTTAGGGGGTGAGGGTGGTGGTTTCAGGCTTTTCGGGGCGGGGTTGGAGAGGGTTTAGGTTTTTGGGGGTGCGGGTGGAGGGGGGTTTAGGTTTTTGGAGGTGAGTTAAGGCTTGATGAGACGGTTTCAACGCCGTTGGAATGAGCTCAATCGAAGTTTGTTTGACCCATTTCTTAGCATTTGTTAGCGAAAACCACTTCTTAGTGTAACCTTCCCGTATATATATATATATATATATATATATATATATATATATATATATATATATATATATATATATAGGGAATGTATATGATGAAACCCCCCCACAAGTTGTGAAAACATTGAAAACTCTTCAAAAAACAAGTTTTTTTTTTGGAAAAGTTTTTATATGTAATTTCAAAATTTTTTATAAAAAAATCAAAAAAGCGTCGACAAGATGTTTTTATAATTGTTTTTTTAAAATACTGCCCAGTTGTTTTACATATATAACATGTTGTTTTTACAATGTAACATGTTGTGTTACATAAGTAACACGATTTTTTAACACAAAAAACGATGATTTTTGTCCATTTTTTAAAAAATAATTGGCTCGGCGTTTTTTTATTTTTTGTGACGAAAATCTTATAAAAGTTGCTTAAAATGAATTCCAATTATTTTTTTTTAAACATGTAAAAATGTTGGGTATAATTTTGAGACTGATGCTGTCAATCGAAATTACAGTATCGAAACTACTAGTTTCGGTTGAACTATTGTTCAATCGAAACTACTAGTTTCGGTTGAACATTTGTTCAATCGAAACTAGGTAGTTTCGATACATGTTTTTCAGGCCCATTGGGCGGTGGCTTGGAAAACAAGGCGCATGTGTTTGGCCTCCTATATATAGCAGATTATGCCTTAGGAGTGAGTGTGTGTCTGTAGAGGTAATCACCACCCCAGGGGGAGCTCACCCTGGGGTGAGATAATTGTAGAGTGTGTGAGGAGCCTTTTAATTTTCATATTAATCAAAGAATCATACGTTTTATGCTCCAATTATCTGTTCTTTTCACTTTTATATATTTCTGTTCGTGTTTGTGATTCCCGCACCCGTCTCTACCATTTCTGATTCGAGAGTGATACCGGATCCAGAGATTCCGCCTCTCGATCCGGACTGTTTGAAGAATTTCTCCGTAGATCTGTGTCTACAGTTCTGCTCAGGACCTACAAAAAACACGTTTTTTTAGAGTTTTCAATGTTTTCACAACTCAAGTGAGTTTTCAAAATATACATCCCTTATATATATATATATATATATATATATATATATGTGTGTGTGTGTGTGTGTGTGTGTGTGTGTGTAGGGTAAGGATCCAATCAAAACCCACTTTTATTTGAAGGTCCTCGCGGGGTGTGACGGATCTCTAGACTCGAGGTACGACACGGTGATAACATGCGGAATCCATGATCAACGTGCAACATGTAACGCAATCAACACAACAGGTAAATAGCACTCTTTGTATTTCCACCAAAAATCTGTTTATAGACTCAAGCTCTAGTTCATGCACTTGCACTCTAGAAATATAAACACATATTTATATTAAAACACAAAGCCTATGCGAACTTAACAAGTTCGCCACTCAAGATCCTTAGGTGAACTTGACAAGTTCGCCTATCAAGTTCGCTCTAACATCCATAGGCGAACTCGACAGGTTCGCTAACTTAAAACACATAATTTTAGCGACAGTTACAAAACCTGTCCTAACAGACTCCTTCTTAACTGTTGCTAACAATTCTATCAAATTACAAGTCAAAGACTCTAAGACTAAGACACAAAATCTTTAAGCTCGTTGTCACCAGAATATGCTCCAACATACTCCCCCTTGACAACAGCTTCAGAAGATTGTCATCAGTTTTCAAAATCATCACACGGATTGTAGTCTTCGCCTTGTTCATCTGCACACTCTCTCTTTCTAGAAGAAAACTCGGGAGAAAGACCACTTGTCAACTTCTGTCTGCAATTTTCAATTTAGGCAAAGAAGAACCACTAAACAACTATCAAGTAAAATTTCCATGGAAGCTGAAAAAATAAAATCTTTTTGGTTTTTCAAACAAGAAACGCATAAAATCTTTTTGGATTTTCTCTGTACAAACTGAAATGTAAAATGCAAAATCACATCTTTTTGGTCTTTATCTATACAAACTGAACTAAAAAGAATGAAATCACATCTTTTTGGTCGAACACATCAAATAAGAAGATCATATCAGTTTATCTGATGAATCAAACACACATATTGATATCAAATCCCTATTAGCTCTATGGGTAACCTATGACATTTTGTCAAGTAACTTTATCACAGTCTATCAAACATACAACCTTTATGAAATTATCAGCATGTAATGATACGCGGTAAGCTTAAAAGAAAAACAGGATCAGATCATGACATACTTACTTATTCATACCGAATTTGCAATATACAACATATGAATCTAGGTTGTCAGCATTATAGAATTTAGAACTACAAGCGTTTTTTATCCCACGTTCTTGTGAGTTAAGGTACCATTTATATGAAAACAATGTGTACCCCACAAATATACCAACATAAAAGTAAACTGCATTATCTTCAAGACATATAAGACTCAGGTCAAGATTAGATCAATCTCGAGGATGAAGTTACATCGTTTAGGACAGGAAAATGCAAGCAGAATCTCGAAGGATTATAAGGAATCATAAAGATTCTGAATCGAATGATTCAATGGCTTGGCTTGGATGAAATACAATGATTCATGGTAACAGATGGAATCTTCAACATATGATTGTGAATAAGAATCGAATGATTCAGTGTAAAGTGATCCAACTGTTATCTGGATATCTTCAATGGAATCAAGATTTGATCCAAGGGCTATGGTATGAAATGACAGTTATTGCAAAAACATATCTTAGTCCAACTTCAATCACATGATTTTCGGGGCATGGTCACGACGTGAACCGAAAAATTGTACTAAAGACTTAACCCGATACTGGTCTCATGAAATTCTTAAAGTCTCATATTCTTTATTTGATAACGATCTTTTAACACACACCCGACATACTATGGGATCAAATCACAGTTGTAACATAGTGAATTAAGTTTTCACACTACTAATATCCAAAAACGCTTCTAGCCTACTGACAATCTTAATTACATACACATATCCAAATTAAAATAGATTATACAGTTTTCAAATCTAAGCAGTCATGAAACTATCATTTCATGTTTATGCAATCTAAGAAGCTTAGATCAAAACATATACGCATAGAATCAATATATAATCAGTTACCAAGCAGTCAATCTATGGTCATGCGTAAATGATCATCTACTGATGTACAATTATTTCTTTTCTAACTTCAAATGACTAAGGTTGTCCGATAAGGGTGATGGTGGTGCACGACGGAGGAGTTCAGTGGAGCACGGGAGGTCGGAATGGCGGCAATTGGTCACGGTGGTGAAGGTGTGGGTGACGCACGGTGGTGAGAGGTGGTGTTCGGGTATGGGTTCGGATGGAGATAGGGTTACATGGCGGGATTAGGGTGTTGCATGGGAACCCAGTTCGAGTACGCGAGTTATAAGCGAGGCAAGGACGACCCGATGCGAGTATAGGTGAAGCTAAGGGTTCGGTGAAACGGTATGATGAGCAGAGAAGACGAGTGTCGGGGTTCAGTTATATTTATGTGTATTTGACGTGGGTTTAGCATGTATTTTGATCCTGTGATCATACGCTGGCAGGTTTGGGTTCGAGTGTGAACGGGCAGGTTGCGAAGCAAGGATTAGAATTGCCTCTCAAACGGTGAGTTTCTAATCCTCCGCTTATTAAATGTTTTATTGTTTTTGAGGCTATCGTACATGCTTACAAAATATGTTTATTTTAATAAACGTCTTAAGAGTTTTGGGTTTTAACCCGAGGTGTTTATGAACTATAATATCCAGTAATAAGTCGGAGGGTCTATGAAGTGTCCATGGGGTTACGTGAGCTAGGGAATAAAAGAGTTATTGACGTGTGTCGTGTTAAGGATTAGTTGGGTTGAGTCGGGATATAAGCTAAACGCTTATGGGAGTGAGTACAGTTTTTTGATAGTTTTCTTTTATGTCCAAAACTTGTCGCTAAATTTAAGGTTTCCTGTTGATCGGAAAATTATCGGAATTTTCGACAAAAAAATTTTGGTCGGAAAATTTACAGTTTTCTAGTAGGGTCAAATAGATATTAATCTATAAATAAAAAGAATTTTAATTTATACTTCAATTAATAAGCATAATTTCTTGTAATAAATAAACGTAGTTGATAAAAAAAATTTAAATATTGAGTATAATTTCTGGTAATAAATATATTGTAGATGATAAAAAAAATAATTTAGATGGATCTAAAGGATTTGCAGTGGGCCAAACTGGGCAAACTCTAACCACCTTGTGTGAGGTGTGGATACAAACCAGCACTAGTGACAAGACCATCGGGACTGGTGGGCTCTTGTTTTTGCTTCACATTGTATGACGTATGAGGTGTGGAGACAAACCATCTGTAACCATAAACACAAAAAACTAGAGGCCTCTTGTTTTTGCTTCCGTTTACCCCTCTCTCTGACACACAATATGTGTTTGTATATATATATATATATATATATATGAAAAGGGTGAGGATCAAATGTAAACTCGTAAACCAAAAAACTAAATTTTGACCACAAATTTATTTTAATCTTATTTTAATTCATTTATCAAAAGTCAAACATGCAAGTAACTATAATAAATATGTGGTCAGAATTTGATTTTTGGTTTACACATTTAAAGTTGGTTCACATTTGATACTTTTCGTATAGGAAAAAGTTCAAACAAAAATGGTTTTTAAATTAAAAATGGTGAGATGGTTTTAAGGCCATTAGATCAAATTGTATGTCAAATTGAAAAGGATTTAATGGTTGAGATCAAATTGTAGAAAAAAAAGTTGTTGAAATGATATTTTAGTCATGACCACTTTTGTTGACTTTTTATCAAGTTACACCCCTTTTTTTAAACGTTCATAACTATTACATACGACATTATTTTTTTAAAAACATTTACACCATAAAAACGAGCGTTTTATTATCTTTAAAACGAGTATAATATCGCTATATACAAAAACGAAAAAAAATTTACGTTTTTCAGCTCATTGTGATTATTGTTCGTCATTGCATCTAATGTCAGGTCATTGTGTTTAATGTCATTTCATTTTTTTAATATCATTATTACACGAATTCAACGTCGTGATATTCTTTGCATTTTTGTAAATTCGTAAGTGTAAGGAGTTTACATCGGTGTAAGTTTTTACAAAAAATATATTTATTAACACCGGTGTAAGCTCCAACACTTACACTGGTGTAAGCTCCAACTCTTACACCGGTGTAAACTCTCGTAACACTTGCGAATTCAACAAAATGCAAACAAAAAACACGACGTTGAATTTATGTAAAAATCTTTTTAAAAAATAGAAATGAAGATTAAATCGATTTTTGTGGGGTTTTTTTTTGGGTTTTTACACGAAAACAGGGTTTTGATTGCACCTTTAATATATACATATATATATATATATGTATATATAGGGTAAGGATCCAATCAAAACCCACTTTTATTTGAAGGTCCCAGCGGGGTGTGATGGATATCTAGACTCGTGGTACGACATGGTGATAACGTGCGGAATCAATGATCAACGTGCAACGTGTAACACAATCAACACAACAGCTAAATAACACTCTTTGTATTTTCACCAAAAACTGTTTACAGACTTAAGCTCTAGTTCATCCACTTCCACTCAAGACAAGTAAACACCTATTTATAGGAAAACACAAAGACGTGGTGTCAGGTACGTTCGTCCTAGACAACACTTTCGTGTTCGTATTATTTGATTAGGGTGCCGGTAGAAGTTTTATATCAACTGCCTTCTTTAAACAGGTAAAATACGCAGTCAATAAAATGGGAAGGGCCTTTTGTGTAGAAACCGCTGAGGGTAAGACCACGAGAGTGACAGAAGTAGTTGACAATTCCACAATAAAGATAGAGGGCCATAGGTTCCCTGTTTGATTGTTTGTCATGGTTTTGGGCTGCTAACGAAGCACAAATTATGTGTAAGCGAAAGGTAATTCGACTCAAGGATCCAGACGATAGTGACGTCAAGGTTTACGAAGATCGTGACGTTCCGATGCCAAACATCATCTCGATATTGAAGGTGAAAAATTACATGAGGCGCAGATACGAGGGCTACCTGGTATACGTGATTGACAGATGCAAGGAAGTGAAGGAACTACACGTTGTGCTCGTGGTGCGCGAATATCCGGAGGTGTTTCGAGAGGACTTACCTGGAGTACCGCCCGACTGGGAGATTGAGTTCCGAATTGATTTGATACCAGATGCCCAGCCCGTGGCCAAGGCTCCATATCGACTAGCACCAGTGGAGATGAAAAAGCTAATGACCCAACTGGATGAGTTATTGGAGAAGGGATTTATCAGACCGAGCATCTCATCCTGGGGTGCCCCGGTGCTGTTTGTGAAAAAGAAGGATGGTTCTATGAGGATGTGTATTGACTATAGGGAGTTGAATAAGCATACTATTAAGAACAAGTACCCTTTACCAAGGATCGATGATTTATTTGATCAATTGCAAGACACAAGTTGGTTCTCTAAAATCGACCTTCGGTCCGGGTATCATCAGCTGGTAAGAGAGGAGGACATACCAAAAATCGCATTTCGTACGCGATATGGGCATTTCGAATTCCGCTTGATGTCCTTCGGATTGACAAACGCCCAGCAGCGTTCAAGTATTTGATGAATAGGGTGTGCCGATCGACGCGGGATCGATGGGTAATAGTGTTCATTGATGATATCCTCATCTACTCTAAGAGTGAGGGGGATCATGCATGTCACTTGAAGTAGGTGTTGGAAGCCCTGAAGAAGGAGACGTTATACTCTAAGTTCTCCAAATGCACGATCTGGCTTAGGGTATCCAATTCCTAGGTCACGTCATTAACCCGAACGACATTATGGTTGACCTAGCAAAGATAGGCACTGTGAGGGATTGTGATGTCCCTGAGACGCCAACTGAAATCCGAAGTTTCTTGGGATTGGCGGGCTACTATCGGAGATTCATTCAGGATTTTTCAAAAATAGCTTCGCCCTTGACAAAGTTAACACGAAAGGAAATCAAGTACGAATGGGGTCCAAATTAGGAAGAGGCTTTTAAGGAACTGAAAGAAAAGCTAACCCAAGATCCAGTCTTGGCCCTAACCGAGGGCAATGAGGACTTGCTAGTTTAATCTGATGTTTATGGTCAGAGATTGGGGTGTGTATTGATGCAACGTGGGAGGGTGATTGCGTACGCGTCACGACAACTAAAATTTCATGAAGTCAATTACCCGACCCATGATTTGGAACTTGCCGCCGTTGTATTTGCATTAAAAATCTAGAGGCACTACCTCTACGGAGTAAAGTTTACAATATACTCCGACCACAAAAGTTTGAAGTACTTCTTCGAACAGAAAAAAACTGAATATGAGGTAAGCTTAAAAGAAAAACAGGATCAGATCATGACATACTTACTTATTCATACCGAATTTGCAATATACAACATATGAATCTAGGTTGTCAGCATTATAGAATTTAGAACTACAAGCGTTTTTTATCCCACGTTCTTGTGAGTTAAGGTACCATTTATATGAAAACAATGTGTACCCCACAAATATACCCTTTACCAAGGATACTATTAAGAACAAGTACCCTTTACCAAGGATCGATGATTTATTTGATCAATTGCAAGACACAAGTTGGTTCTCTAAAATCGACCTTCGGTCCGGGTATCATCAGCTGGTAAGAGAGGAGGACATACCAAAAATCGCATTTCGTACGCGATATGGGCATTTCGAATTCCGCTTGATGTCCTTCGGATTGACAAACGCCCAGCAGCGTTCAAGTATTTGATGAATAGGGTGTGCCGATCGACGCGGGATCGATGGGTAATAGTGTTCATTGATGATATCCTCATCTACTCTAAGAGTGAGGGGGATCATGCATGTCACTTGAAGTAGGTGTTGGAAGCCCTGAAGAAGGAGACGTTATACTCTAAGTTCTCCAAATGCACGATCTGGCTTAGGGTATCCAATTCCTAGGTCACGTCATTAACCCGAACGACATTATGGTTGACCTAGCAAAGATAGGCACTGTGAGGGATTGTGATGTCCCTGAGACGCCAACTGAAATCCGAAGTTTCTTGGGATTGGCGGGCTACTATCGGAGATTCATTCAGGATTTTTCAAAAATAGCTTCGCCCTTGACAAAGTTAACACGAAAGGAAATCAAGTACGAATGGGGTCCAAATTAGGAAGAGGCTTTTAAGGAACTGAAAGAAAAGCTAACCCAAGATCCAGTCTTGGCCCTAACCGAGGGCAATGAGGACTTGCTAGTTTAATCTGATGTTTATGGTCAGAGATTGGGGTGTGTATTGATGCAACGTGGGAGGGTGATTGCGTACGCGTCACGACAACTAAAATTTCATGAAGTCAATTACCCGACCCATGATTTGGAACTTGCCGCCGTTGTATTTGCATTAAAAATCTAGAGGCACTACCTCTACGGAGTAAAGTTTACAATATACTCCGACCACAAAAGTTTGAAGTACTTCTTCGAACAGAAAAAAACTGAATATGAGGTGGAGGAGATGGTTAGAACTCTTAAAGGATTATGATTGTGAAATCATATACCATCCTAGAAAAGAAAACGTTGTGGCCGACGCTCTAAGCCGGAACGACATGTCAACTCCTATTAGAGTGAAAGCTTGCCAGCTGGTGGTAACGCCGGATGTTATGACGGAGATTGAGAAGGCTCAAGTTGAGGCACTGAAACCGGAACACATAAAGAAAGAACGAATGGTTGGTCAACAAGAGTCACTTGAATTCAACACTCCGGGTGTGCGTACCAAGTTTAGCCCAATCTAGATACCCAAGGAAGGCGAACCTAGGGCTAAGATACTTGATGAAGCCCATAAGTCTCGCTATTCTATACATCTAGGATCCATGAAAATGTATCAGGATATAAGGAAGAATTACTGGTGCCCGGTATGAAGGATGAGATAGTGGGCAAATGCCTGACCTGCTCGCAAGTAAAGGCCGAACACCAGAAACGTTGATGTAGGGTACAACCATTGGAGATACCAGAATGGAAGTGGGAGCACATCATGATGGACTTCATAACCAAGATACCTCGTACAGCTAAAGGCTATGACACCATCTGGGTGATTGTGGACCGATTGACGAAGAGCGCGCACTTCCTGCCTATTCGAGAGACGTTGGCAGATGTGTTCATTAACGAAGTTGTAGCTCGCCACAGGGTACCGGTGTCTATTGTTTCAGACAGGGACACGCGGTTCACGTCTAGGTTTTGGAAAAGGTTTCATGAGGTAATGGGTACCCGATTAAACATTAGCACGGTGTATCATCTCCAAAAGGATGGCCAGTCTGAAAGGACCATCCAGACCCTCGAGGATATGCTTCATTCGTGTATTATAGATTTTGATGACAGTTGGGAGAGTCACCTACCCCTGGCAGAATTCTCCTATAACAACAGCTATCACTAGACCATAGGCATGCCGCTTTTCGAGATGTTGTATGAACGACGGTGTCGAACACCTGTTTGTTGGGGAGAGATTGGGCAGAAGGAAATTGGGAGCCTTGAAGTAGTTTGTAACGAACCAAAATCCGGGTCTCGTTATAAATAAATATATTTCTAAATAAATATTATGTTGAAAATAATATTTTGAAATAAATTGAAACAAGCGGGTTTCAAGTTAGTAATGGGGTTAGGCTAGTTTTTAACTAGTTTTGGAAAGGAAATGGTGAAATGGAAGTTGAAGGACTAATTGTGTAAATGGGCAAAATCTGCCATATTGACTTGGAGAAGTCAAAATTGGTCATTTTGCATGCTTGGGTCGTTCTTGAGCAAGAGAGGAGAAAAAGGAGAAAATCCAATTTGAAGCCAAATCTTGCGTTTTAGGCTCGTTTTGAGAAGGTGTTGGCTTGCACATCAACCTTCTAACATCAAGTAAGTGTTAAACATCCTTTTGATTTCACTTTTGATGTGTTCTTGGTGGGTGTTGGGTGAAATCCGAAAATTTGGATGCATGTGGTAAATTGGTGTTAGATTGTTGATAATCTAACTTAACTAAAGTTAAAGAGTGATGATTAACATCCTAGAACCCTTGATTTTGATTATGAGAAGTTAGGGTTCATATGAGAAAATTGGGGGTTTTTGTAAAATGAAGATAGAATGGTGATCTAGTGATGATTAAGTGTTTTTGGGATGTTAGACACTTGAACAAGCACCAAATTAACTTAATAATAATTTTTGAAAGAAAGATTAGTGTTAAGGTTAAGATAATGAAACTCAAGTAGGTGAGTTTGTGGTGAAAGAGGGTGTTTGGTTATGAGTATAACCCAAACGGGTCAATTTGGGTTGGAAATGGGAATTTAGTTGTGAACCCAATTGTAATGTGATTTTGGTGTATGTTAGATTACTAAACTAGGTGAATGTGTTTAGGTAATCAAGTTGCAAAGCTAGAAGTCGGTACGGGACCTTCTAACCCGAAAGGTAAGTGCTTTAGCACTTACTTAGTTTTGATGATATGGTATTTGTATGCAATGTTGTATATATGATGTATATGGTTGCATAATTTGACATGTGGTATGAATGTAGATGGAAGTGTGTAAATGTTAGAATGTATGTAGTTATAGTATGTGTACTATAATGGATATGTGAATATGGAGTTATGGTCTAAGTATCATAATGGATAGAATGGATATGGAGTTATGGTCTATGAACCATAATGGATAGAATGGAAATGGAGTTATGGTCTAAGTACCATAATGGATAGAACGGTTATGGAGTTATGATCTCGTATCCTAAATGGATATGAAGTTATGGCCTACGTGCCATAATGGAAATGAAAATGTGATAATGAAACCCTTAATTGACTTATCGTATGCAAACGGGTCAAAGGGTCAAAAATGGGTGAAAGGTGTGAAATCAAGTTGTGAATACTTGATGTTATGTATAACATATTTCTATGATAATATGTTAGAGAATTGCAAGGGAATGAAACCTTAATTGACCAAATGTGTGCAAATGGGTCAAATGGGTCAAATGGGTGAAAGTGGTGAAAACAAGTATATATACTTGTTGTTTTGGTCATCTCAATACTAATGGTGTTATGTTAATGTGGATATGTAGGGAAAGCTCCGAAGTAGGTCAAGGTCAAGTCCATTGGCAAAAGAGGATTCTCGTATGCGTTATGGTGATCATTGGGTTTTTGTTTGAAAACCGTTTTTGACGTGTATTTTGGTTCACAAACAATGTTGTTTATGTTAATATATGTGATATGTATGTCTTTGGTCAAAACCCAGGTGTTGGGAGAGTTTTGGTGTTGTTGGGTGTGAAAAAGTTGGAAAAATGGTCAAGTATGAAAACCTGCAGGAAACTGAAACTCTCTGAGTTTTGAGTCCCTCGCGGTACGCGAGAGCCCTTAGAGGATTCTCTCGCGGTACGCGAGAGACCGGGTTTCCGGGTTTGCGTTTCTGAGACTCCCTCGCGGTACGCGAGGGAGGTGGCTAGTTTGTCTCGCGGTACGCGAGGAGTTTTAAAAAAAAAAAAAAAAAAAAAAAAAAAAAAAAAAAAAAAAATTTTGGGATTTAGTCTTCCGCGCGTTAAACTTTTGTTATTGAAAGTGGTGTGTTACAACTTGGTATCAGAGCAATGGTTTGAGGGATTTGGTGTGCGAGACACTAAACTCAAACCGGATGCTCTTGATATGGGGGGATGATACGAGAATCCAAGTAGGACTTGACTAAGACTCGGAGCTTGCTGAAATGAAAGGTTAGTAATGATTTGATAAAATGATAATATATATATATATGGTGTATGTATATATGTATGATGAATGTTGTTAAGGTGTTATGTGTGCCGAAACTTGTTTTGTGACTTGTTATATGGAGATGGTAATTACAATTGGGCATGGCGTACTATTAAACATGTCTGGCCAATATGTTTAATAAGATGAAATGTGCAAGAGACTTTATGATAACCATATAACAATGAACATTTGCAAGGATTAGGTGAAGGTGGTTATATATGTATGTATGTATATAGGTAGGTATATATATACTTAATGCATATAATAGTGAATGTGTAATGGATACCTAGGGTATTGAAAGTGAAAGGGTATTAAGGTGTTTGTGGTTCATTTCTCAGCTTAGAGATGGCAGAAGATGCAAGTAATGAACCGTTGGATCCACGGATTCAAGAGTTGATAAAAGAGGAGGTGGCCAAGGCCTTTGAGCAAGCCACAAATCTGTTGATGGAAGAGATGAGGGGGACTATTAAACTCTCTCTCGAGGAGATCTTGAAGGAGAAAGAAAAGGAACCTCAAGGTTGTACTCTGAAAGAGTTTATGGTGATCAAGCCCAAGGAGTATAATGGGCAGGTGGACCCGATTCTGAGCCACAGGTGGATTGTGGATATGGAGTCTAATTTTGAGACTACTAAATGTAAGCCCGAGGATAGGGTGATGTTCAGTGTGCCTTTGTTGACTGGAAGGGCAAATGAGTGGTTGTTGAATCTCCGCAAGGAGAGAGGTGATTTGGGTGTGACCTCCATGACTTGGGAGGAGTTTAAGGCGGCTTTTCTGAAGTATCATTGCCCGCAAGCCGCAGTTGATAGGATGACTGAGGAGTTTCTCCTCATGAGGCAAAAGAATGAGTCAATAGATGAGTTGGCTGGGGTTTTCTTTGATCGCGCCAAGTTCTGTCCGGACGTGGTGTCGACTGAGAAGGCGAAGATTGACAGATTTTATGCTATGTTGACTGTGGAATTCAGAGATAGCATATCTCCATCTTCTTTCACCACACTTGTGGATTTAATAAACAGGTGTCGGGAAAGGGAAGTGGAGTTGAAGAGGCAAGAGGCTAGGGGAGAGAAAAGGAAAAGGGAAATTGTGGATCAAGTGGTGAGCAAGATAAAGGGCGGGAGCCCTAGTAAGAAGCCTTTTACCAAGTTCTCTTCTCGAGGATGCAAAGTTTGTGGGAAGGAGCACTATGGGGATTGTAAGAAGGGAACGTCAAATTGTTACAAGTGTGGAAAGCCGGGGCATATGGCAAATCAGTGTCCAAGCCAGATTCGTATATGCTATAATTGTTACAAGCCAGGACACCTTAGGGCGGATTGCCCGGATTTGAAGCAAGGTGGAAGCGAAAGAAAAGTTGAGATACCCAGGCCTAAGGGTAGAGCCTTCCACATATCTGCGGAGGAAGCAAAGAACGACTCGGAGGTGGTGTCAGGTACATTCAGGATTAACTCTTTACCTGCACTAGTTCTTTTCGATTCGGGGGCTAGTCGTTCGTTTGTGTCTTTGAAATTTGTTAAGCATTCTTCTTTTATAAGTAGCAAGTTAGACGAACCCTTAGAAATTGAGGCGGCAAACGATAAGAGCTTCCTAGTGTTTGATGTTTATAGGAATTGCAAATTAAAGGCGGGGGGTGAAACGTTCCATATTGATTTAATTCCTATGTCTATGGGGGATTTTGATGTTATTGTGGGGATGGATTGGTTGTCAAAGAATAAGGCGAGTATATTATGTGGACCAAAGGCGATCCAACTTGATTCCCCGTCGGGAGAGTCCATCTACATTGAAGGTGATAAGAAAGGTAAGGTGAGGTTGTGCTCCTTTGTGAAGGCAACCAAGTACATGGCGCGTGGGTGCAAGGCGTTCATGGCATGTGTTACGGATGTGGATGGAAAGGTAAAAGAGATTCACGACGTGCCGGTCGTGAATCAGTTTGCGGATGTGTTTCCTGATGAGTTACCGGGGGTTCCGCCTGATAGGGAGATTGAGTTTGGGATCGACTTGATGCCGGGTGCTAAACCGGTAGCTAAAGCGCCTTATAGATTGGCACCGCCAGAAATGAAAGAGTTGATGGAGCAATTACAAGAATTGCTTGATAAAGGTTTCATACGCCCAAGTGTCTCACCTTGGGGTGCGCCCATTCTCTTCGTTAAAAAGAAGGATGGGAGCATGAGGATGTGTATGGATTATCGGGAGTTGAATAAGTTGACGGTGAAGAATAGGTACCCTTTACCTAGGATTGATGATCTTTTCGATCAATTACAAGGGGCGTCGTGGTTCTCTAAGATTGATTTGAAATCCGGGTACCATCAACTGAAAGTGAAAGAAGATGACATTCCTAAAACCGCTTTTCGCACTCGTTACGGTCACTATGAATTTACAGTTATGCCTTTCGGCTTAACCAACGCACCCGCGGTTTTCATGGATCTTATGAACCGGGTGTGTAGACCGTTCCTCGACCGCTCGGTCATTGTTTTCATTGACGATCTTCTCATCTATTCAAGGAGTGAAGGTGATCACGCTTGCCATTTGCGTGAAATTCTCGAAGTCTTGCAAAAGGAGAAACTTTATGCTAAATTCTCCAAGTGTGCCTTTTGGTTACGCGAAATTCAATTCTTGGGTCATGTGATTAATGATAAAGGGATTACTGTCGACCCATCCAAGATAGTGGCGGTTAAAGATTGGTTTCCACCGAAGACGCCTTCGGAGATTAGAAGTTTCTTGGGGTTGGCGGGTTATTACCGGCGGTTTATTGAAAACTTCTCTCGGATTGCCTTACCGATGACGAAGTTGACCCGTAAAGAGACTAAGTTTGTTTGGGGTTCCGAGCAGGAATCTGCCTTTCAACTCTTGAAAGAAAAGTTGACAAAGGCGCCTGTTTTATCCTTGCCGGACGGGACCGAAGATTTTGTTGTGTATTCGGATGCCTCGCATTCGGGGTTGGGGTGTGTTTTGATGCAAAGGGGGAAAGTAATTGCCTACGCGTCTAGGCAATTGAAGGTTCACGAGGTGAATTACCCTACCCATGATCTAGAGCTTGCGGCCGTGGTTTTCGCACTCAAGATTTGGAGGCATTATTTGTATGGGGTTAAGTGTACGATCTACACGGATCACAAAAGTCTCAAGTACTTCTTTGACCAAAAGGACCTCAACATGAGGCAAAGGCGGTGGCTTGAATTGGTCAAGGATTATGATTGTGACATACTTTATCATCCGGGTAAAGCGAATGTTGTGGCGGATGCGCTTAGTAGGAAGTCAAGTCATGCACCTATCAAGGTGAAGTCATTTAAGATGACAATTTCATCATCCCTAATTGATGAAATCCGGGAGGCTCAAGTGTTAGCACTTAATGGTGACTTGAAGAAAGAGCGGATGGTTGCTTATGTTGATAAACTTGGTGAAAATAGCATGGGCTTGAAGACATGCTTTGGTAGGATTTGGATTCCTAGGTTGTCAAGTATTTTGACAACTATTTTAGATGAGGCGCATAAATCCAAATATTCTATCCATCCGGGGGCCACAAAGATGTTTTACGATTTGAGGTGTCATTTTTGGTGGCCGGGTATGAGGCGTGATGTTGTTAAGTATGTTGAGAGGTGTCTCACATGCTTAAGGGTGAAGGCGGAACACCAAAAGCCGTATGGAAAGCTCCAACCGCTTGAAATACCGCTTTGGAAATGGGAGAATATAGCTATGGATTTGATCACTAAACTACCAAAGACTCGAAAGGGTTATGATGCGATATGGGTAGTAGTGGATCGGTTGACGAAGAGTGCACATTTCCTACCTATAAAGGAAACATACTCTTCGGATAGATTGGCGGAAATGTATGTGAAGGAAATTGTGTCACGTCATGGTGTGCCGGTGTCGATTATATCGGATCGTGATACGAGATTTACTTCTCGATTTTGGAAGAAATTCCATGAGGATATGGGGACTAGATTGAATCTTAGCACTGCTTATCATCCACAAACGGATGGTCAAAGCGAGCGAACGATTCAAACGCTCGAAGATATGTTGCGAGCGTGTGCTTTAGATTTTGGTGGTAGTTGGGATGACCATTTACCGTTGGCGGAATTTTCGTATAACAATAGTTATCATTCTAGTATTGGTATGCCGCCTTTTGAGGCATTGTACGGGAGAAAGTGTCGAACACCCGTGTGTTGGGGTGAAATCGGTCAACGGGAACTAGGTAGTAAAGAGGTGGTCTTGGAAACTAATGATAGTATTGACCAAATTAGAGCACGCTTGAAGGCGGCTCAAGATCGCCAAAAGTCCTATGCGGATAATAGGAAGCGGGCGATTGAGTTTCAAGTGGGGGACTTTGTACTTTTGAAAGTCTCTCCTTGGAAAGGTGTGATACGGTTTAGAAAACGGGGGAAGTTAAGTCCTCGTTTCATCGGGCCGTTTGAGGTGATAGCAAAGGTGGGTACGGTAGCTTATCGCTTGGAGCTACCGGAGGAGTTAAGTAGACTTCATAACACGTTTCACGTGTCGCATTTGCGAAAATGTTTAGCGGACGAGTCTACTTTTGTTCCATTAGATGATATCGAATTGGATGAAAAGTTGAATTATGTTGAAGAACCGGTGGCAATCTTGGATAGAAAAGTGAAGCGTTTACGTAATAAAGAGATTAGCCAAGTATTGGTGAAGTGGAAACATAGAAAGGGAGCGGAAATGACTTGGGAAACCGAGGAAGAAATGCTCAAGTTTTACCCAAACCTTTTTATGTGAAGACGGGTTTCGGGGACGAAACCCAAATAAGGGGAGGTGATTTGTAACGAACCAAAATCCGGGTCTCGTTATAAATAAATATATTTCTAAATAAATATTATGTTGAAAATAATATTTTGAAATAAATTGAAACAAGCGGGTTTCAAGTTAGTAATGGGGTTAGGCTAGTTTTTAACTAGTTTTGGAAAGGAAATGGTGAAATGGAAGTTGAAGGACTAATTGTGTAAATGGGCAAAATCTGCCATATTGACTTGGAGAAGTCAAAATTGGTCATTTTGCATGCTTGGGTCGTTCTTGAGCAAGAGAGGAGAAAAAGGAGAAAATCCAATTTGAAGCCAAATCTTGCGTTTTAGGCTCGTTTTGAGAAGGTGTTGGCTTGCACATCAACCTTCTAACATCAAGTAAGTGTTAAACATCCTTTTGATTTCACTTTTGATGTGTTCTTGGTGGGTGTTGGGTGAAATCCGAAAATTTGGATGCATGTGGTAAATTGGTGTTAGATTGTTGATAATCTAACTTAACTAAAGTTAAAGAGTGATGATTAACATCCTAGAACCCTTGATTTTGATTATGAGAAGTTAGGGTTCATATGAGAAAATTGGGGGTTTTTGTAAAATGAAGATAGAATGGTGATCTAGTGATGATTAAGTGTTTTTGGGATGTTAGACACTTGAACAAGCACCAAATTAACTTAATAATAATTTTTGAAAGAAAGATTAGTGTTAAGGTTAAGATAATGAAACTCAAGTAGGTGAGTTTGTGGTGAAAGAGGGTGTTTGGTTATGAGTATAACCCAAACGGGTCAATTTGGGTTGGAAATGGGAATTTAGTTGTGAACCCAATTGTAATGTGATTTTGGTGTATGTTAGATTACTAAACTAGGTGAATGTGTTTAGGTAATCAAGTTGCAAAGCTAGAAGTCGGTACGGGACCTTCTAACCCGAAAGGTAAGTGCTTTAGCACTTACTTAGTTTTGATGATATGGTATTTGTATGCAATGTTGTATATATGATGTATATGGTTGCATAATTTGACATGTGGTATGAATGTAGATGGAAGTGTGTAAATGTTAGAATGTATGTAGTTATAGTATGTGTACTATAATGGATATGTGAATATGGAGTTATGGTCTAAGTATCATAATGGATAGAATGGATATGGAGTTATGGTCTATGAACCATAATGGATAGAATGGAAATGGAGTTATGGTCTAAGTACCATAATGGATAGAACGGTTATGGAGTTATGATCTCGTATCCTAAATGGATATGAAGTTATGGCCTACGTGCCATAATGGAAATGAAAATGTGATAATGAAACCCTTAATTGACTTATCGTATGCAAACGGGTCAAAGGGTCAAAAATGGGTGAAAGGTGTGAAATCAAGTTGTGAATACTTGATGTTATGTATAACATATTTCTATGATAATATGTTAGAGAATTGCAAGGGAATGAAACCTTAATTGACCAAATGTGTGCAAATGGGTCAAATGGGTGAAAGTGGTGAAAACAAGTATATATACTTGTTGTTTTGGTCATCTCAATACTAATGGTGTTATGTTAATGTGGATATGTAGGGAAAGCTCCGAAGTAGGTCAAGGTCAAGTCCATTGGCAAAAGAGGATTCTCGTATGCGTTATGGTGATCATTGGGTTTTTGTTTGAAAACCGTTTTTGACGTGTATTTTGGTTCACAAACAATGTTGTTTATGTTAATATATGTGATATGTATGTCTTTGGTCAAAACCCAGGTGTTGGGAGAGTTTTGGTGTTGTTGGGTGTGAAAAAGTTGGAAAAATGGTCAAGTATGAAAACCTGCAGGAAACTGAAACTCTCTGAGTTTTGAGTCCCTCGCGGTACGCGAGAGCCCTTAGAGGATTCTCTCGCGGTACGCGAGAGACCGGGTTTCCGGGTTTGCGTTTCTGAGACTCCCTCGCGGTACGCGAGGGAGGTGGCTAGTTTGTCTCGCGGTACGCGAGGAGTTTTAAAAAAAAAAAAAAAAAAAAAAAAAAAAAAAAAAAAAAAAAAATTCTGGGATTTAGTCTTCCGCGCGTTAAACTTTTGTTATTGAAAGTGGTGTGTTACATAGTTAAGGCTACATCCGATAAATTTGATCAAATTAAAGCTCATGTGAAAGCTGCGCAAGACAGATAAAAGTCTTACGCTGATAAGAGACGAAGGTCCCTCGAATTCCAAGATTTGGATATGGTTCTATTGAAAGTATCTTATTGGAAAGGGATAATTCATTTCCGAAAATGGGGAAAGTTAAGTCCGAGGTTGGTCGGACAATTCAAAATTTTGGCACGGGTTGGCGAAGTGGCATACAGATTGGAACTACCCGATGAGCTAAGTGGGATTCATCCTACTTTCCACATGTCGCACTTACGAAAGTATCTAGCAAATGAGACTGCGCACGTGCCGTTGTCAGACATCAAGGTTAATAACCGTTTGAACTATATCAAAGAACCCATAGCCATCTTAGACAGGAAGGAAAAACGTTTACGCAATAAGATTATCCAACTGGTTAAGGTCCAATGGAAACACCGAAAGGGATCGGAAGCCACGTGTGAGACCGCAACTGATATGAGGGAGTAGTACCTGCAACTGTTCGACTTATGACAAGTTTCAAGGACGAAACCTTTTATAAGGGGGATAGACTTGTAACATCCTAAAAATGGAAATAAAAGAATAAAGATGCCGTATGAAATTTTGGATAGAGGAGGGACTGATTTGGTAATTTTTCAAAATAGGCACTCCACATATAAAAACCCTTGCCACTATATAAACCCTTATCACCTCTAGCCTGAAGTTCTCACCATTTTTTAGTGTTATGTGAGGTGGTTTTCGGCAAAGGGAAAAAGAGAAGGAAAGGATTCATTTTTGGGTTCATTGGGTACCAAGGTTGTCAAGGAAAAAAAACAAGGGTCATAGCATAGAATCTACGCAACCTTTTCAGGAAAAACTCGATCCTAAAGCCATGTTTTATTGTTCTCGGGTCATGGGAAGTATGAACTCTTAATATCCAAGAAAGGATATGTTTTCACATTTGTAATGGAATAAAGCACATGGATTTAGTGTCATGGATGTTAATATAGCAATATGAATGTAAAAAGCTTGAATCTTGGAACGTCAAACGACTCAGATCCAAAAACCATGCAAAACTAGGGTTTGGTAAAACACTTGTACTCGACCATAGTACTCAGCCAAAGTACTCAGCTCATAGTACTCGACTCATAGTACTCGGTTCATGTGCTCATGACCAAGTTCTCAGATCCTGTTGCTAGAAATCTAGTTCTCGTGACCTAGATCTAGTCATCAAGTACTCGAAAAACCCAGTTCACGGAGCCGGTTCTCGGCCATGTTCCTACGAGCCATGTACTCGGCATCATGTACTTGGGAACCAAGTAATCGGCCGTGGTTCTCGGGTAAGCCACGAGTACTCGATATAATTGTGAGAACTTCCAATGATCAAGATGTTATTGATGGTATATATGCGTAGTACGTAAGACTAAGTCTTAGGATAGATGCATACAGGTGGTGTGAACGCGTTAAAGACCAATGACTCAACCTAAGAATTAGTATACGTACCTCGTATCTCAGGTGAGTCAAGATTCCCTATTTACTTATTTCTAGGGTGACGTGCATGCTTATGAAATGTTATGAAATGATTGTTAAAATGAACGTTTACGAAATGAATGTTTTCTAAATGAATGATGTTTGAAACAAGAAATGCTTATGAAACGAATGTTTATGAAGGTAAATGTTATGAAATGGAATGTTTATAAAGAAATGGTTTTGTAATGATCGAAAAGGGTTTTATAAACGAATGAATGTTGTACGAAAAGAAAACAGGCAAATATTTTATGGAAGTCATTACAAATATAATCTATGAATGAATAGAATTGATTAATGAAGTCTGGGAATAAAATTTCTAGCCTTATGGCATGTTTTGCCATAAGTACAACAGGGGTAGCGCCTTTGTGATCTATCAATGGTTTATTGATTGTACAAACGGGAATGGGAGTGGCGACGGTCGCTCAGGGTGTAACACCTGCCACCAAAAATGTTCAAGAAATTGCCAAGGTTAGAACCCCAAAGACTAGTTGTATCTCAAGTACCAAAGTCTAGGTTTCAAAATGAAATATAGGAAAATCTAAGGCTTAGCGGACTGCTAAGCTTAACCTTAACGGTCTACTAAGGGCCTGTGTTAAGTGGAGGACCGCTAAGGAACACCCCGCCCTAAGATCCATAGGTGGCGGACCGCCACCACTCTTGGTAACGGTCCGCTACGTGCTCACTAAGGAAACGATCCACGTTTGACACGTGTATAGTGACTAATGGTCACTAATTCTGACACGTGTACTCGTGGTGGAACGCCACGCCCGGTGGTAACGGTCTGCCAACCGAAATTCATTGAGAATCTACCACGTAGGATAGTGGCGGACCGCTACGCCCCAAGGTAACGGTCCGCTAGCCGCAAAATCTATGAACGGCCCATTAGGTGATTGACATTTAGGGCTGACGCATTATAGGGTGGTGGCGGACCACCACCTGCCTAGGTAAAAATCCGCTACAGGCCGGAATTTGAGCCTATAAATACTTGGATGAATTCATTAGATTTCTTCATTCCAAACTCGTCCATTAGTCTCAAAACTTGTTCCAGAACTATCCCAGGTCAATCCCGACGATCCCGGTCCAAGTCCTGCTTGTTGTCGTGCTCATTTTAAGAAGAAAACGCTCGTAGAAGTGCTTGAACGCTAGAGAAACCAAGTTAAGAGACTAGCTCTATAATTTCCAACTTAAAGGCTCATTCCGGTTATTTTCCTACCTCATTATCAAGGTGAATACTTTTGTCTTTTTAAAACTTGTGTCAAATATTTTCCCTTACGAAAATGGCCAAATAAAGGTTAAATGAATGATGCATAACGTTCTTCTATGATCAAAGCATTCAGGCCATATGTATACGTAAAACTTGCAAGGGATACACGGGTCTCGGTTGAAAGTCCCGGATTGCGGTCGGTACTTTCCTTATAACAATTTTGGAGGTGTAGACCTGGCCATTGTTATTAGGCATGATACCAGTGTATACAGTGGTGCATACGATCAGGAGAAAAGGGCCTGTTGAATGTGCTAAATGATTTTACTGTTAAGATAATTGTATTCACCGACGTTTTGCAATGACGTTTCATTTTCACAATGTTTTCAGGTAATCAATAAAATATAAAGGAAAGGGATTACGGGCAGACAAAGATCTCACCCATGAATGTAAAATGAAAAGGATAATGTGTATGTTGGATTCTTAGTCCTTGTGCATAGGAAATTCTAAAAAGAAGAAAAGAGGAATAGGACCAAGTAACTGATCAACCTTGGATAGTACTATTTCATGGTGGCTTGAAACTTGTCTACAAGACAAGACATGTATTTGATTTCAAACAATGTATTTAATCAACTTAAAAAAGGGTATTTAAACCCCTGTGCTTATAAATATAAACACAAGACTTTTTTTTTCTCACTGGGTCTTGATATTTACAAAAGCAACCCTTGAGGTTGAGAAATATGATGAAACGATCTTTGTGAAAAAGACTTCCGCTGTATTTTATAAAAAAACTCTGAAATCAAAACAGGTAACTATCGAGCTCACACACGTCTAGGGGTGCCTGAGGTGTGGTGTGATAGGTTGGTATCAGAGCCACAGGTTTTAGCGAATTAGATACTTGGATCTAGTATCTAAGCTTTAACCGTAAGTTGTAACATGCCTTAAGTTAAGATAAGGAAACAAGGTAACCTTCTGACCGGTATGTAGTTATCTGACAAACGAATTATTCTATCTAAGGAAAGATTGGCGTATAAATCTCTCCTAGACCCGTCATTCTTTCGAGGGAACATCTCTGTTGGAGGTACTACTCTAGGAAGATAAGCATCCTTGTAGAACTTTAGTCAAGATAAAGATGTTGACCTTAGTATCTAAGTTTTAACCAAGATTGAGGATAGAATAAATATAATACTTTAAGTTGCAGGATGTCTGGAGATAACTCTATTCCTACTTATTATGATCATAATCGACCCATTAAGCAAGAATCTCCTGAATACCATCCCTTGGGTTCTCAAATGAATCCCATTACGTCTCCTTATTATGATGATCCATTTACCATCATTTCTAATGACCTTACCCCGGAGTAACATCCCCAATCCTATGATACCTCAAATCATTGGATGGAAACTAGATCTAATTTCAACAAATGGAATAACAATGCCCCACTACTGCATGCAAGGGAATGATGAAGCTGAATCAAGTCGAGCTTATCAAAACGTGTCTGCAGAAGAAAATCCTTCTGAAGAAGAATCTTATCATAATAATAATTCCGTATCAGAAAACCCTGAATCTCTAGTTTTGTACTATCCTTACATATTTCCTGAACCTGTTTACCATGGTCCTTTTGAAACTTATTTCCAAGCTCCTCTGGAGTATCAAAATGCTTATAACGATATAATGATTGGACTTCGTGATCCTCCACCTAAGTATGGTTATGAGCACAGTATGCCTTCATCTCCCATTAAATGTTTAGATCGTTCGTTGCGCCAACCGGACGAAATAAATATGGAGAAAATAATGGATAAGGCAAGGACGCAGTTTTATGGACAGCAGGTGTACGAATATGGAGAAAACTTGATAATCCTTGGAAAAGATCTAATGAAGAACTAAATCTTATGTTGTAGTTTGTATTTTGTTATAATATATAATAAAATCATTTTGACTTGTACAGATATGCTTGAAAAAGGCAAACGTCCTAGTTTTCTTTGTAAATTTGTACCTGCTAATTTTTACGAATGTAAAACTAATGAGACAACCATATAAGATAATGAGGAAACTGAAAGCTCTACTTTCAGAAGCCTAGGAGAAATATGGAATACTAATATTCCTTATAATCCATCTACAATCTTTCATTCTGCTCCTACTGCTGGAAGCTATAATGTTACTCCAATTATTGCACATAATTTTCATGAGGGATTCTCTGAAATACCTTATGAGAATAAATATGTTCCTGAAGATGAAGAAAGTGCATATTCCAATAAACCATATATTCCTTATTATGAGTGTTCCTATCTTTGATCCTTATGTAAATGAGAATGCATCAGGAAGCGAGAGGGAGCAAATGTTCTTAAATCGCATAGCAGAATTAGAACGAGAGAAGTCAGAAGTGGAAACTCGAAATATTCTTCTAGTTCAAGCTTTGGATGAAAGAAATTATAATAATCATTAGAACAACGATTTCTATATGTGTAATTTCTCTTGTATATATTTTATTAATAACAAGTCTGTTTTTAATTGCAATCCAATTTCTGTTATAGCATGTCTAAACAAACCGGACCATCTCAGAACACACGGGGTAAAAAGAATCAAGCGGTGATTGAAAACGTTGCTGAAGTTACCACTCCCCGTATTGAACTTCAGAAAATGATTGCGGAAGGAATTAAGGATTCTCTTACAATGATCTTTAATGAAAAGGATAGAAGGCAAGCTGACAAACTGAAAGAATTATCTGTTCACCCATCAATCCCAAAATCTTTACCTTCTCAACATACTGGAACCATTACTCAATCCAAACGCGCTACTCTTAAACCAGCGGGATCCACTACTCATCAAGGGTCCAAAACAAAGAAAACGGAGAGAGAAGAATACTATTACAATTCTTCAGAAGAGGAAGTCATGGGGAATAATTATGGCCATCTGGAAAAGAAGAGAAAGATTGTTGGTTGTACTTATAAGATGTTCCAGGATTGTAAGCCCTACAATTTCTCTGGAAGGGAAGGAGGTATTGCCACACTGAGGTGGATTGAGAAGACCGAATTTGTTCTTGTTATAAGAAAATGTGCAGAAGAAGACAAAGTTCTCTACGATTCCAATCTATTCAAGGATCAAGCCCTTGAATGGTGGAACAACATCATTGCTGCCAAAGGCAGGATGCAACCTATGCTATGGTCTGGAATGCCTTCAAGTCAAGGGTAGAGAAGAAGTATGTTCCCTAGAATGAAAGGGAACATATTGAAGGAAAGTTTCTTAGTCTGAAGATGATTGAAACAAACCATCAGGAATATTCGACTAAACTCCTCGAGTATGCTCGAATAGTTCCTCATCTTGCTGCCCTTGAATCTAATCTGATAAAGAGATACATTTGGGGACTAATCGGAGAAATCCATGACATGGTCAAGGTTGCTAAATGCGAAACCCTTAATGATGCTATGGATCTGGGAGTGTCACACCCCGACCGATGGCGGAATCATCGGGGCGGGACATGTAGACTGTTCATAGCACATGGTTGACTAAATTGAAATATATTAAAGTTAAATTTCCATTACAGATAACCCAAGTACAAAGTCAAATTCAAACATGAAACATGAAACAACTCATAAAATTCTTGATTTAAATTGCTAAGTCCAAATCCTATGTTGAACACGTCTTGAATCAATCTCACATATTGGGGCCTGAAACATGAATAAAATAAAGTCAACTAAAAAGTTGGTGAGTATAACACAGTTGTATATAGATAGCATATAGTTGAAAACAAATCCTTTACATATCATGATAAATAAGGCATTTATGGGGAGCAGCTATTGTCTAACCATGTACAATCAAACCTTGTAACTAGCATGCAAAACAAATGTGTTGTCGGTTTCAATCACCGCGTACCATGGGTGGGTTTGTCAGACTCAATAGATCTATCATTGAAAATGTCGGCTTGTATAGTTAATGATTGCACATAATCGCATACAAAGGTTAGCACACCTAGCACTCGGGCATAAAGCTCAAATTTGCACACATGAAAGTAAATAGGATTTGTACTTTGTGTTGTTTGTGTAAATGTAATGTGTAATGTGTATAGAGTTCATGTTCCACCCCAAAAGTGTAAAAGAGTAAAAGGGGTTGTGAATACTCACTTGATATGGAAGTGTAGCTAACAAAGATTATAGATAGCAAATATGATCCTCGAAATGCACAATTTAACCTAAAGAGTAATGTGTATTGAATCAAATAGGTGCATAAAGTTTTAGTCTAAAATGAAAGTTGAATTTGTGTATAAAACTATTGATTTGTATTTAAAAGTATTGAATAAAATATATAGAGTTTGAAATAAAATATTTTTGAAACAATTTAATTAGGTTTGAATTGGATAATTGAATAACTATATAAGTATAGTTTATGAAATAATGTAAATATTAATTGTAATTAAGTATGAATAAATAAATGATTTTGATTTAAAATGTAAATTAAATAAATAATCATTATCTTATTTATTTATAAATTTTGTAACTTAATTATTTAAAATATCATTTAAGTGTAAGATAATAAATATAAATTTAATTTTTTTCATAAACTTTTAAATAAATTATATTTATGCCAAGATTAAACTTTTAATCCATTTTTAAAAACAGAAAACATATTTTTTAAAAATCGAAACATTTATTGATCGAAAAATATAAAATTATAATTCTGTTACAATTTCTGAGTCAAACACGACCTTGCCTCGGAAGGGCACGATCGTGCTCAAGCCAGGGGCGCGACCGCGCTAGTCGGGGCACGACCGGGTTGATCAACAGAGGGCACAAACTAGACCAGTCAACAGGCACGACCGTGCCTTGGCCCGGCACGGTCGTGTCTATGATCTTTAGACACAACAGAGACTAGCCCAGAGGGCATGACAAGGTCTAGACAGGAGGACACGACCGCGCTGCTAATCGACACGACCGCGTTTCATGAGGCACGGCCGCGCTAGATGATTAGCGCGATCGTGTCTCTTCCAAATCAGACACGAATTGGCAAATTTTTGTATTTTAAACGCTGGAATTGTTAGGGCTTTTGATTAATGGGTTATTACGAGTCTTTTAATATAACTTAATTGCATGTACATCGTGTTTAAGTAGGGATTCGATTAAATCATTTTTTGAATAAAATACGAGTTCTGATTCGGGATGATTTACAAATTGTAAGCCCAAATTGATAAGGGGCTTTTGATAAAGAGACTGAATCGACTGAGGAAACGATTATAGTTACCCTGAAGTGTATCGAATTGATGGAGCATGGTAGAACGGAATTCCGACGTCGGTGAGAAAGGCTTCCGGCGTCTTCTGATATGATTCCAGCGACTACAAAGGATCAGTAGCTCCTGGGAGGATCGAGTAGTGTGACTCTGCTGCTGGATTGAGGGGATTCGGATCGAAAAGCGGATTCTAGCTTTTTGGAATGCTTCAGAGAGTTTTTTTCTTCGAGTTTGATGGAATGTAACTGAGGCGTTTGAGTAATTTGAAAATGGTATTACTCTCACAATCGGAATGAAACGAAGGAACGGTTACGGATTCTCGATGATCGGTGATTAAAAGTGTATTTACTTTTTGACAGTTACGCAGGCGCGACCGTGCCCAAAAGAGGCGCGACCGTTCCAAGGCACCGGGCGCGATCGTTCCAAGGCTAGTCGCGCGACCGTGCCAGAGCACTTCGGCGCGACCGTGCTTAGCTAGGGTTTCTTGTTATTTTTCAACTTTAGTCCTTGTAATTTTAGTTTTGACATGTTTGTATAAAATAGTTACTTGTATAGAGTTTAAGTGTATATAATCGAGTAAAACTTGTGAATTTGTATTGAATCATTGCATTTAATTTGAAGCGGAAAATAGAACAAGACACTGCACGAGTATTGAGTTCGAAATGCATTACATTGAATTGAAAATATGAATACTAAAATCAGAAATGTTACAGGGAGCCTCTCTAACTGATAGCTTGATCAGAAATCAAGAAGAGGTGAAGAAGAAGGATGCACCTGGGTAAAGCCCGAGTGGTTCTAAGAACCCGGGTTCAAGTTTCACTTCCATAAATAACAATTCTTCTATTCCTGAGTGTCCAAAGTGCAAGAAGAAGCACCTGGGACAATGTAAATCTGGACTTTATTGCAACTTCTGCAAGATGTCTGGACACGAAATGGAGGATTGTTATAAATGATGATAAAATTTCCAACTCCGTTGGAATAATTTCTATGTTGGAAACCACAAAATATCTACGAAAGGGATGCTTAGCATACCTTGTATATGTAATTACTGACACTAAAAAGAAGATTGAAGATGTGCCGGTTGTGGCTGAATTCTGGCTGTCAGAAGTTCAATTTCTTGGACATGTCATTAACGCTAATGGCATCCAAGTAGATCCCGTTAAAATTGAAGGAATATCCAAATGGGAAATCCCGAAGTCACCAACCGAAGTTCATAGTTTTCTCGGTTTGGCTGGTTATTATTGGAGATTTATACAAGATTTCTGTGGAATTGTTGTTCCATTAACTTCTCTGACACGCAAGTCAGTTACGTATGAATGGGGACCTAAGCAATCTGAAGCCTTTGAAACTCTGAAACAGAAACTGACACAAGCATCCATACTGGCTTTGCTAGATGTAAATGCAGGCTTTATAGTTTGCTGTGATGCTTCACACACCGGTTTCGGTTGTGTGTTAATGCAAGGAAGCAAAGTCATTTCTTATGCTTCCCGTCAACTAAAAACACATGAAAAAAGTTATACGACTGACGATTTAGAGTTGGGCGCCATAATCTTCGCATTGAAATTATGAAGGCACTATCTTTATGGAGTCAAATTCACTGTGTTTACTGATCATAAAAGCCTAAAATATATATATTCAGTCAGAAAGAACTAAATATGTGGTAAAGGCGTTGGATGGAAGTCCTGAATGATTACGATTACAGAATCTATTATAATGAAGGCAAAGCCAATGTTGTAGCTGATGCCTTGAGCAGAAAAGAAACTGGGAAACTTAAACGAGTTTGTGCTTTAAGATTCGATCTTCAAATCGATCATATTACTCGTATTAAGGAATTTCAAAAGATTGCCTTAGAAGAACCAACCCTTGAGAGAGAAGGCTTGGGAGGAATGATCAACCAATTGGTTAAAGGCGATGATGATATTCTTAGAATGAATAAGAGAATCTGGGTTCTAACCTATGGAAACTTACATGAAAAGATTCTCGAAGAGGCTTATAAATTCAAGTATACAATGCATACTGGAAGCGATAAAATGTAAAAAAACCTAAATTCCATATACTGGTGGATAGGGATAAAGAAACATATCGCTATCTATGTTGCAAAATACTTAACATGTTCTCAAGTGAAAGTTGAACATCAAAAGACGTCTGGGTTATTACAGCAACTTGAAATTCCTGTCTGGATATGGGAAATGATAACCATAGATTTTATTACGAAACTTCCCCGAACCAGTCGAGGAAATGATACTATCTGGGTTATTATCGACAGACTTACTAAGTCTGCTCATTTCCTACCCATGAGAGAAACATTCAGCATAGATAAGTTGGCACAAGTATATGTTAATGAAATAGTGTCATTACAGGTGTGCCACTATCTATCGTGTCAGATAGAGATAATAGATTTACTTCTCAATTCTAGCAAAGCTTTCAAAAAGCCCTGGGTACGAAATTGAATCTTAGCACTGCCTATCATCCTTAAACGGACGGGCACATCGAAAGAACTATCCAAACTTTGAAAGATATGTTAAGGGCTTGTGTGATCGACATTGGACGAAGTTGGGATAACCACTTACCTCTAATGGAATTCTCCTATAATAATAACTATCATATGAGTATACAGGCCGCTCATTTTGAAGCCTTATACGGTCGTAAATGTCGAACTCCAATCTGTTGGTCTGATATAGGAGAAAATCAGTTGTTTGGAACAGAAATAGTCCAGGAAACAACCAATAAAGTGATTCAAATAAGAGATAGATTGAAAGCGGCTCGTGATCGTCAAAAGAGTTAAGCTGGTGGAAGACGAAATTCATTACCATTCATATGAAAACAACGTGTACCCCACAAATATGACAACAGAAATGAAAACCGCATTATCTTCAAGACATATAAGACTCAGGTCAAGATTAGATCAATCTCCACGATGAAGTTACATCGTTCAGCATGGGAAAATGCAAGCAAAATCCTGAAGGATTATAAGGAATCATAAAGATTCTGAATCGAATGATTCAATGGCTTGGCTTGGATGAAATACAATGATTCATGGTAAAAGATGGAATCTTCAACATATGATTGTGAATAAGAATCGAATGATTCAGGGTAAAGTGATCCAACTGTTATATGGATATCTTCATTGGAATCAAGATTTGATCCAAGGGCTATCATATGAAATGATAGATGTTGTCAAAAATATATCTTAGTGCAACTTCAATCACATGCTTTTCGGGGCATGGTCACGAAGTGAAGCGAAAAATTATACTAAAGAGATAACCCGATACTAGTATCATGAAATTCTTAAATTCTCATATTCTTTATCTGATAACAATCTTTTAACACACACACACGGCATACTATGGGATCAAATCACAGTTGTAACATAGTGAATTAAGTTTTCACACTAATAATTGTCCAAAAATGCTTCTAGCCTGCTAATAATCTAAATTACATACACATATCCAAATTAAAATAGATTATACAGTTTTCAAATCTAAGAAGTCATGAAACTATCATTTCATGTTTATGCAATCTAAGAAGCTTAGATCAAAACATATATGCATAGAATCAATATATAATCAGTTACCAACCAGTCAATCTATGGTCATGTGTGAATGATCATCTACTAATGTACTATCATTTCTTCTCTAACTTCAAATGACTAAGGTTTTCTGATAAGGGTGACGGTGGTGTACGGCAGAGGAGTACAGTGGAGCACGGGAGGTCGGAATGGCGGTAATTGGTCACGTTGGTGAAGGTGTGGATGACACACGGTGGTGAGAGGTGGTGAGAGGTTATGGGTTCGGATGGAGCTAGAGTTGCATGGCAGGATTAGGGTGTTTCATGGCATGATACATCTGTGCATGGGAACCCAGTTCGAGTACGCGAGTTCTAAGTGAGGCAAGGACGACCCGATGCGAGTATAGGTAAAGCTAAGGGTTCGGTGAAATGGTATGATGAGCAGAGAAGACAAGTGTCGGGGTTCAGTTATATTTATGTGTATTTGACATGGGTTTAGCACGTATTCTGATCCTGTGATCATACGCCTGGCAGGTTTGGGTTCGAGCATGAACGGGCAGGTTGCGGAGCAAGGATTTGGATTGCCTCTCAAACGGTGAGCTTCTAATCCTCCACTTATTAAACGTTTTATTGTTTTTGGGGCTATAGTACATGCTTACAAAATGTGTTTATTTTTATAAACGTGTTAAGAGTTTTGGGTTTTAACCCGAGGTGTTTATGAACTATAATATCCAGTAATGAGTCAGAGGGTCTATGAAGTGTATAGTGGGTTACGTGAGCTAGGGAATAAAAGAGTTATTGATGTGTGTCATGTTAAGGGTTAGTTGGGTTGAGTCGGGATATAAGTTAAACGCTTATGGGAGTGAGAACAATTTTTTGACGGTTTTCTTTTTTGTCCAAAACTTGTCGTTAAATTTAAGCCACATGGGAGACCGAACTGATATGAGGGAGTCGTACCTGCAACTGTTCGATTTTTGACAAGTTTCGAGGAAGAAACCTTTTATAAGGGGGATAGACTTGTAACATCCTAAAATATTGGAAATAAAAGAATAAAGATGCCTTAGGAAATCTTGGATAGAGGAGGGACTGATTTGGTAATTTTTCAAAATAGGCACTCCACACATAAAAGCCCATGCCACTATATAAACCCTTATCACCTCTAGCCTCAAGTTCTCTCCATTTTTTAGTGTTATGTGAGGAGGTATTATGCTAAGGGAAAAAGAGAAGGAAATGATCGATTTTTGGGGTCATAGTATAGAATCTACACAAGCTTTTCAGGAAAAACTCGATCCTAAAGCCATGTTTTATTGTTCTCGGGTCATGGGAAGTATGAGCTCTTAATATCCATGAAAGGATATGTTTTCATGTATGTAATGGAATAAAGCACATGGATTTAGTGTCACGAATGTTAATATAGCAATATGAACTTAAAAAGCTTGAATCTTGGCACGTCAAACGACTCAGATCCAAAAACCATGCAAAACTAGGGTTTGGTAAAACACTTGTACTCAACCATTGTACTCAGCCAGAGTAGTCAGCTCATAGTACTCAGTTCATATGCTTATGACCAAAGTTTTCGGATCCCGTTGCTAGTAATCTAGTTCTCGCGTCCTAGATCTTGTCATCAAGTACTTGGAAAACCCAGTTCACAGAGCCGGTTCTCGACCATGTTCCTATGAGCCATGTACTCGGCATCATGTACTCGGGAACCAAGTAATCGGTCGTGGTTCTCGGGTAAGCCAATTGCAAGAACTTCCAATGATCACAATGTTATTGATGGCATAAATACGTAGTACGTAAGTCTAAGTCTTAGGATGGATGCATACAGGTAGTGTGAACGCGTTAAAGACCAAGGACTCAACCTAAGCATTAGTATACGTACCTCGTATCTCAGGTGAGTCAATTTTCCCTATTTACTTGTTTCTAGGGTGGCATGCATTCTTATGAAATGTTATGAAATGATTGTTAAAATGAATGTTTATGAAATGAATGTTTTATAAGGAACGATATTTGAAACAAGAAATGCTTATGAAACGAATGTTTATGAAGGTAAATATTATGAAATGGAATGTTTATAAAGAAATGGTTTTGTAATGATCAAAAAGGGTTTTATAAACTAATGAATGTTTTACGAAAAGAAAACAGGCAAATATTTTATGGAAGTCATTACAAATCTAATCTGTGAATGAATGGAATTGACCATTGAAGTCTGAGAATAAAATTTCCTGCCTTACGGCATGTTTTGACATAAGTACAACAAGGGTAGTGCTTTTGTGATCTATCAATGGTTTGTTGGTTGTACAAACAGAAATGGGAGTGGCGACAGTCGCTCAGGGTGTAACACCTGCCACCAAAAATGTTCAAGAAATTTCCAAGGTTAACCCCAAAGAGTAGTTGTATCTCAAGTACCAAAGTCTAGGGTTCAAAATGAAAAATAGGAAAATCTAAGGCTTAGTGGACCGCTAAGGGCCTGTGTTAAGTGGATAACCGCTAAGGAAGACCCCACCCTAAGATCCATAGGTGGCGGACCGCCACCACTCTTGGTAACGGTCCGCTACACGCTCACTAAGGAAACGATCTGTGTTTGATACCTGTATAGTGACTAATGGTCACTAATTTTGACACGTGTACTCGTTGCGGAACGCCACGCACGGTGGTAACGGTCCGCCATCCGAAATTCATTGAGAATCTACCACGTAGCACGGTGGCGAACCGCTACGCCCCAAGGTAACGGTCCCTAGCCGCAAAATCTATGAACGGTCCAATAGGTGATTGACATTTAGGGCTGACGCATTATAGGGTGGTGGCGGACCGCGACTTGCCTACGTAAAAATCCGCTACAGGCCGGAATTTGAGCCTATAAATACTTGGACGAATTCATTCAATTTCTTCATTCCAAACTCGTCCCTTAGCCTCAAAACTTGTTCCAGAACTATCCCAAGTCAATCCTGACGATCCTGGTCCATGTCCTGCTCGTTGTAGTGCTCATTATAAGAAGAAAACGCTCGTAGAAGTGCTGGAACGCTAGAGAAACCAAGTTAAGAGACTAGCTCTATAATTTCCCACTTAAAGGCTCATTCCCGGTTATTTTCCTACCTCATTATCAAGGTGAATACTTTTGTCTCTTTAAAACTTGTGTCAAATATTTACGTTTACGAAAATGGCCAAATAAAGGTTAAAGGAATGATGCATAATGTTCTTCTATGAACAAAGCATTCAGCCCATAGGTATACGTAAAACTTGCAAGGGATACACGGGTCTCGGGTGAAAGTCCCGGATTGCGGTTGGTACTTTCCTTATAACAATTTCAGAGGCATAGACCTGGCCATTGTTATAAGGCATGATACCGGTGTATACAGTGGTGCATACGATCAGGAGAAAAGGGCATGCTGAATGTGTAGATTGAACATAAAGTTGGGATTATGGAATTATTAGTTGTTTGTGCCAAATGATTTTACTGTCAAGATAATTGTATTCACCTGCGTTTGCGCTAAAGTTTTTTTTTCAAAATGTTTTCAGGTAATCAATAAAATATAACGAAAAGGGATTACTGTGACACCCGACAAATTCTGGTTAACCCCGTTAACCTAAACTCCGTTATCTCACAAACTACAAGGACCAAATCTGTCAAATCTCAAACCAATTGCACCTAAACTACACGGACTATTGCTATAATTAACCAAAGCTAAATTTGGCAAGGTTGTGCCCAACGCCTAGGCACGGTCGCGCCAAATGCCTAGGCACGGTCGCGCCTCATGCAAGGCACGGTCGCGCCACATTCCCAGTCAAGACTCAAATTCAATCAGTAACATCCCAAACTGTTCGAATTCGCGAATGTAACTCGACATTGATGATGTCGATCATCATTTAGTCATTCCCATACAGTTTAGAATGTTAATGATGTAGAACTAATCCCATTAATCTCTTTGAAGCCGTAACCGTCGACCCCCTTAACTAAATCATCGAATTCGATCAATTGGGTTAACATTTCATAAGCAAACAATCTGCACACCTAAGTCGAGTCCCTCTGAAGCATTTACACACACTAATTTGGTCGGAGAAGAAGCCGGAGTCGGCGGGAACCAAACCGTTCGAAGTCGCAAACCCGTTTAGTCGATCCCTATCAATTCGATATTGTTTAAGGTAATTAAACATATCCTTAGATTCGTTTTCACATCTGGAATGAAAGCCCTAACATAATTAAGGCTTACAACATCGAATTGATGATTAACCAATTCTTGGGTTCATATCATTTCAGATTTAGTCGAACACTAACCTAGACACAACCTCAATTCAATTAATCTACATGGTTAGATTCACAATCCATCACTCTTTGAAAGCCCTATGATCTTAACTGTTAATCTTATCGAAATTGATCAATTGATTCTTGATTCAAACCTAGGGTTTTCGCCCTTTTCAAAACAGAAATTAACGACTTTTAACTCATTGATTTTGCAATTAAATACACCCACAGATTCGCAATTCATTCATAAACAAAACCCCTAAACCTTTGTGTTTAATCGCGATCGAATTCAGTGGATTTGAGAATGGTTTTGGGTTCGGGTTCGCGATTGGGGAAGAACACAGGGGTGTTGAATGTAAAAACCAAACAGAACCAGGTCTTGGATGCGATAACCTAGCGGGTGGGACTGGTTAATGTGTTGTACTGTTGTGGGTGAGACCTGGGTTCGAGTCTCATAACTTGTTTTTGTTTCTAGTCATTTTAATCTGTAACTAGGTGAAGACACGGTCGTGCCTCATACCTAGGCACAGTCGTGCCTCGTGTCTAGGCATGGTGGTGCCTTCTGGCTAGACACGATCGCGCCCTATGCCATGCCACGGTCGTGTGTTACTCCTTTGATCTTTCAATTTAAAGGGAATTTTGAACAAAATACACCCCATGTTAGATTAATTTTATAATTAGTTCTAAGTATTATTTTTATTTAAAAATAATATATTTATTATTATTATTATCGCTTAAACAATTGTTTCTTTCACAAAATTACATGGATTATTATTTAATATTTTTAAATCGTGTTTAGTGGTGTTTCGCACATACCACATCCTTATTAAATACCGAACTAGGGATTCTTTAATCCCGATGACAAGATTGTCAACTCGTTAATCGTAAATGTGTTTTAGGACACCCGACCTTTCCCGTATCGTCGTCACAAAATCCTACGTGTTCCTAACAATCGTAAACATATTCTAGGACATTCGTAGATTGTCCACGTGCAATCCATTTGTGGTTTTGTTGCATCCTTGTGTGGTACTAATTACTACATTCTACACACTCAGGTGAGTTTCACGGCCCCATTTACTGTTTTAAACTAGGGGAAGAAAACATGATGCATACATATGATTACTGTAATTCTTATATTATCACTTGTTAAGACTAAGTGTAACACTTTATCAAGAAAGACATTACACATCGAACCGTTTAATATGAACTTAGCGATGTAATCTTGAGTATTACTACTGGGTTTGACAAACCCCACCTATGTTAGTCGCGCTAACTCGACTGGAGGTCAAATGGGTGAAAATTGACCAAAACACATAACCATTGTTGATAGACACGGTGGAAGGCATCAAACACAACAAACAGTCAGCTTCGGTTGCGAGCGCTTTAGTAACATGAACATAGGTTAGCTACCTATTGATATATATTGAATGTACATGATTTGGCAAACATTATTACGCAACTGAAACTTGTGAACTCACCAACCTAGTGTTGACACATTTTCTTACATGTTTTCTCAGGACGCTAAGGCACAGGTGCACAAATAGGACATGCATTGGAGTCCTTTTATCATTTCAAACATTTAAACAATTTATCTGCTTTTTTTAAACTTAACTTTTGGGCGCGTTTGTTTTGCGCATTAAATACTTCAATTATCGCTTCCGCATTTACTCTGAACATTAGTGGTTTTTATTTAAATATATATAGTGTCGTTTGACGTAACTAATGACTGAGATCCTGGTTTGTCACAAGCCTCGCGGTAAAACTCCGTTAGTGGATTTTGGTGGTGTGACAGATCAGAGCCATTGGTTTTAGAGAACTAGGATTGCATACTAGACTATAACCGCACACATGCATTAGTTACACGACAAAGACACTCAAACATGGCACTTACACCTTACGTTACAGGAAATGTCTACTCCACCTACATCTCCAGTTGCCTAGGAACCTGATGTTCCTACTGTACCTTCACCAGAGCCGATTGACAACACCATAGTGTACGACGAGCCCTTCCATGTGCGTGTTAGAGGTAACACGCAGGATTGGGAGTGGTATATTAGCATGATCAGGAGTTGGGTCCGACAGGAGAAGGTCCCACCTCCATACTATGTAACCACTACTTCTTCTATACAGACTCTACCACCCCTGCAGTACGCTATAGAACAGGTATTTGCTGCCTTAGTAGCAAAGATGGGCAGGGAGATATGCAACATGCGTGATGCTGCAGGAAAGATTACCGGACTGTTACAACAAGGGAATCAATCCGACCAGAGGATTGAGAGACTGACAACAGATCTAGGGGAGACTGACAGGGTACATGACAACCTGGTAGCAGCATTTCATGAATTAGAAAACCGGGTGAATGTGCTGGAGTTTGACCTTGGAGTGGCTGAGAATAGGATTGAAGAGCTGGAGGCATAGCTTGCAGCTGCCAATGCAGCGGGAGATGCATATGATGATGAGCCCGAGGAAGAACTGGCTAAGGACGAGGATGACGGATCAGTTATTTCTTCAGCTACCAGTGGCATATGACATCCGATCTTTACTTATTTCCTTCTTTATAAACATGGATGGGCAGGTTTGTTCCCATCCAACAGATATTTCAGGATTTTGATGTTTTGGTTGATTTACTTTGTAGCCGTTACAATTTATTTAATCAAGAATTATTATCGAAATATTAGATGTTGTGGTTTTGTTTTCGTTTATTTACTCGTACTTGTATGATGATAATATGCGATGTATTTTCTCATTATTTGTATTTGTAAACGTGTGTCTGCAGTCGGCCGTGGACGCGGTGGATGTAATGGTGGTTGCGGTAATATCAATATGACGGCAGCTGAACTCACTTCACTAATCAACGATAGCGTGGCTGAAGCCTTGGCAGCCGCACAAAATGCTGCAGGTAAATCTGATATCTGCCGACCCTAACAAGTCAATTAGTTACACCAAAGTCATATCCGAACCTTGTTTCCTCAATTGTGTATTGTTTTCAATCCAGGCCAGTAGACCTGTACCTTCAAAACTTTCATGGACTGCAAGCCCCACACCTTTAGTGGAGCAGAATGAGTTGTCGGTTTACTCCGATGGATTGAGAAAGTTGAATCGGTGTTTTCTATGTGCAATTGCCCTAAACCAAATCAGTTCAAATATGCCTCTAGTACTCTAGAGGGTCCTGCCCTCACTTGGTGGAACTCTCAAGTTCAGATTTTGGGTCTAGACATGGCTAACACCCTACATTTGGAGGAGTTCAAGGCTATGTTGAGGGAGGAGTACTGTCCTCATGATGAAATTCAGAAGCTAGAGGGTGAATTTTAGAACTTAAAGATAGAGGGTTCTGAGATTAAGATATATACTACTCGCTCGCATGAGTATGTCGTCATGTGTCCTCATATGGTGACACCAGCATATAAAAGGATCAAGAGGTACATCGATGGTCTGGTACCTCAAATTCAAATCATGGTCACTTCTTCCAACCCTGCTACCATTCAGCAAATCATCCGACTTCCTCATAGGCTGACCGATCAGGATGTAACTCAAGGTACCCTACCCCCGAGGAGCACATCTACCAAAGCTATTGACAGTAACAAACGTAAGTTTTATAGCAACAACAACACCAAGAGTTTTCGGTCTAAACCACCTCAACAACAGCAACGTAGGTTTGAGCCTACCAAAACCTTTAATCAGTCAACCTCTTCGAGTCAGAACCAGGGTACTTATCCTGGAAAGTACCCTAAGTGTAACAAGTGTGGTTTTCACCACAATGGTACTTGTGATAAGCAATGTTGCCATCGGTGTGGTAAAATGGGCCACGCTGCAAAAGACTGTAGAGGTGAGCTTCAACCTAAGCAACCGTTTCAACAACAGGGATCTACCAGGGGTTGCTATGAATGTGGCAAGGAAGGACACTTCAGGAAAGATTGTCCTTAATTGAAGAAAAATGGAAATGGAAATGGTAATGAAAACGGCAACAACCAGGGCAACAAAAACAGTAACAATAATGGAAATGGTGCGAAGGGACGAGCCTTCGTAATTGGATCAGGAGAAGCAAGAAATAATCACAACGTGGTTATCGGTAATTTCCTTCTGAACGACTGTTTTGCTTCTGTCCTTTTTGATACTGGTGCTGAGTTTCATATCTAAGAATCTTAGTAGTTTGTTAAAAGCAACTCCAACCCTATTAGAAACTAAGTACACTATAGAGATAGCAGACGGTCAGATAATCAAAGCAACTCACACTCTTAAGGGATGTAAACTTGGATTGGCTAGTCATAAACTTGACATTGACCTCATGCCAGTCACATTTGGCAGTTTCGACATATTCGTCGGTATGGATTGGTTATCCAAAAATCAAGCCGAGATCATATGTCGGGATAAAATTGTTCGCCTTCCTCTCCCTAGTGGAGAAGCTCTTTCTATCCAAGGCGAAAAGAGTGGTGCTGTCGTAGGCATCATATCCTTCATGAAAGCGTAGAAGTGCTTGCGTAAAGGTCATACTGCTATTCTGGCTCTTGTCACCGAGCAACCATCAGAAGAGAAGAAGATTGATGACATCCCGATCGTTCGTGACTTTCCGAAAGTATTTCCCGAAGACTTGCCTGTCTTTCGCCTCATCGTCAGGTCGAATTTCAGATTGATCTAACACCCAGAGTAGCGCCTATTGCTCGGGCACCGTATAGACTTGCACCCAGTGAGTTACAAGAATTATCCACACAACTACAAGAATTGTTAGATAAGGGTTTCATCCGACCTAGCTCATCGCCATGGGGAGCTCCAGTCTTATTCGTCAAGAGGAAAGATGGGAGTTTTCGTATGTGCATTGATTACCATGAGCTGAACAAAGTGACTATCAAAAATCATTATCCACTTCCCCGTATTGATGATCTGTTCGACTAACTTCAGGGGTCAAGATTTTATTCAAATATCGATCTTAGATCCAGTTATCATCAACTAAGAGTCCGAGGAGAAGACATCTCTAAGAATGCATTCAGAACCAGGTACGACCACTACAAATTTTTGGTCATGCCATTCGGATTAACCAACGCACCCGCGGTATTCATGGACCTCATGAACCGATTGTGTAAACCTTACCTTGATAAGTTCGTCATCGTTTTCATTGATGACATTCTCATCTATTATAAGAACAAGGAAGAACATGAGGAGCACCTACGTTTAATTCTGGAACTGCTGAAATAAGAGCAATTATACGCCAAATTTTCCAAGTGCGAATTTTGGATTCGCGAACTTCAATTCCTAGGGCATGTAGTCAACGAGAAAGTAATACGTGTCGATCCAGCCAAAGTAGAAGCCATCAAGAATTGGGCGGCACCAATGACTCCAACAGAGGTGGGACAATTTCTAAGGTTGGCTGGCTACTACCGTCGATTCATCGAGGGATTCTCAAAGATTGCTAAACCTCTCACTACCCTAACCCAAAAGGGTAAACCCTATAATTGGAGCGAAACCCAGGAATCAGAATTCGAGCTTTTAAAGCATAAAATCTATAGTGCACCCATCCTATCTCTTCCAGAGAGAACAGATTACTTTGTAGTGTATTGTGATGCCTCCATTAAGGGTCTCGGTTGTGTGTTAATGCAACGCGAGAAGGTTATTGCATACGCTTCCCGTCAGCTGAAAATTCATGGGAAGAACTACATGACTCATGATTTAGAGTTGGGAGCTGTAGTGTTTGCACTGAAAATCTAGAGACATTACTTGTACGGTACCAAATGCACCATCTACACCGATCGCAAGAGTCTTCAGCGCATCTTCGAACTAAAAGAGTTGAACATGCGACAGCGTCGTTGGATAGAACTCTTGAACGATTATGATTGTGCTATCAAGTATCATCCGGACAAATCTAACATGGTAGCTGATGCCCTAATCCGAAAAGAAATCAAACCCAAACGAGTCCGAGCATTACAACTCACTATCCACCTTGGACTACCTGATAAAATCCGTAATGCTCAACTCGAAGCCCTGAAAGAGGAAAACCTACTATTAGAAGCCACGCGCGGTATGGAGAAACAAGTCAAAGTTAAATCGGACGGCATTCGCTACTTCGTAGAGCGAATATGGGTTCCAGTGTATGGTAACTTAAGTGAGCTTGTAATGGATGAATCTCACAAATCTCGCTATTCTATTCATCCTGGTTCCGATAAGATGTACCACGATCTGAAAGTTCTGTATTGGTGGCCAAATATGAAAGATGATATAGCCACCTATGTGAGCAAATGTCTGACCTGCTCAAAGGTGAAGGTTGAATACCAAAAGCCTTCTGGTTTGCTCCAACAACCAGAAATCCCGATGTGAAAATGGGAGCCGATTTCCATGGACTTTATCACCAAACTACCTCAAACACCTAGCGGATGCGACACCATCTGGGTGATCGTAGATCGCTTAACCAAATCCGCCCATTTTCTAGCAATCAAAGAGACTGATAAGATGGAGTAACTAACTCGTATTTATCTGAAAGAAGTAGTCTCTCGGCATGGAGCGTCAATTTCAATCATTTCTGATCGAGACACTCGATTCACCACACGTTTCTGGCAATCATTACAAAAAGATCTAGGCACGCGCCTGGATATGAGCACATCATACCATCCTCAAACAGATGGCCAGACTGAAAGTACTATTCAAACCCTACAGGACATGTTACAAGCATGTGTAATTGACTTCGGTAACAGTTGGGAAACTCATCTGCCTTTAGTAGAGTTTTCCTACAATAACAGTTACCACACTAGCATCAAAGCATCACCGTTTGAGGCTTTATATAGACGGAAATGCCGATCACCTATTTGTTGAGCTGAAGTTAGTGATAGCCAACTTACGGGTCCTGAACTTGTGCTCGAAACCTCGGAGAAAATCATGCAATTTCGAAATCATATGGCGGCAGCCCATGACCGTCAAAATATTATGCCGATAGGCATCGGAAACCATTAGAATTTTAAGTGGGCGACATGGTCCTATTAAAAGTCTCACCTTGGAAAGGTGTAATTCGTCTTGGGAAACGAGGCAAGCTAAATCCTTGTTATGTTGGACCGTTCAAAATAGTGAAGAGAATTGGCCCAATAGCTTAACAACTGGACCTACCAGAAGGACTTAGTTGTGTGTGATATGCCCTAAAATATACATGTTTTGCATGCATAATAATCCCCATATTATGATACTAATCAAACAAAAGCCTTACAAATGATACTTAGTACATTAATATTTCACAATTGCAGGTTATTCGGTACTCCAAGATAAACAAAGCAAAAACAGCTTAAAACACGAAGAAATCAAGCTTTTGGAGGACCAAACCCGAGAATTGGCACCCAAGAAGTCAAACCAGGTCAACAAAAGTCAAACCAACAGCTAAAAGACGAAACTGGGAAGCATGTAGGCAATGCACGGCCGTGCATCCCATTGCATGGTCGTGCAATGGCTAACTTGCTCCTCAAGGCTCTAGTACACTGTCACTTGTACCGTGTTTGATTCCCGAGGTGTTTGCACTCCCGTGTAATCCAATGCACGTCCGTGCATTGCTCATTTTGAGACCTATAAATAGAGGGGTTGAGTTCTTCATTCCACACACCCATCTACACCTTACAACAGCTATCCATACCTCAATAGAGAGTTTATTTCGTAGTTAGAGTAGAGAGTAGTGAGTAGAGGGGCTCTTCCTCCTTGTTCCGTAATAGGGGAGCCGGCGAAACTCAGCGTTATGCTAGTTAGTATGGCCATTCGTGGTTAGACTCTTTGTATTGCTAGCGTGAAGATAAAGTTTAGTGCATGTTAATGTTAACGTATTAATCCAAGTGATGTGTTTATGTCTTTAATCATTCGTCCTTAAAACCACCATTTTGGTGGGCTTTTATTATTGTCTAAATCCGTCTTTATATTTGTGAGTGTTCTTGATTTTTAAAGTGTAAAACATTTTTAATCAAACTTCTCTTGAAGCTTGTACATCTTTATACAAGTAGAGATTGATAAGCCAAGGCTTGGTCAACACTATTAAGGTCATCCGTCTTTATAGGAACTTATTATGCGACCAAGAGTTGGTGAACTCATGTTGGGAACGGTACGTCTTTATACTTGGTCCCATTGTTGCACCGCCTCCCGGTGAACAAAATATAATCACCTACTTAACTCTAATACAAAGCATTTTACGTTCGATGTCTTAAACCAACCCGGAGATGACCATTCGAAGGGTTGAGGGTAATTGTTGTCCTTAACGGGAGGCACTACCACTTTTTAAAGATTTTAGTTTTCAAATCAAATGTCGTGAGGACGAGGCTCTAGCGGTGACGCGGGTCACAAGTTTGTAGTAGTCACATCACTGGATTAGTCAACTTAACATTATCATGTACCAAGCGGACTCGAATCCCAAAACAATACTCTTCGTGACCTGATCATTCCAAGATATTTACTTTCTTGTTATTTACTATTCTGCTATTTACATTTCTGTTACACACATCACGCACGTTCTTACTTTTTTGTTATTTACTTTACCGTTATTTACTTTGCTTTCATTTATTATTCTGCTTCACAAGCACACAAAACCCAGTCACTAATCAATCCGGCTAAACGATAACAAAAGTTGAGTACTGGAACTCGACCGTGTCCATTGGTTCGATACTTGGCTCTTACCTAAACTATATTACGTTGTGATAGGTACACTTCCCTATTCTGTGTGTTTTTAAGTTAAAGTAATTATCATTTAATAAATTTAAAACCTGATCTCGTAAAACCATCCTAAAAATATATTTATTATATTTTTATATATTAAAAACGACACATCAAGTTTTTGGCGCCGTTGCCGGGGGCACGGTGATTTCAAGAAAGATTCGAGTTAACGGATTAGCCTTTTTAACCTTAACATTTGTTTGAGTTGTTTTTTTTATTGTTCTTTACAACAACTTTCATGGATGACAACTACGATTGTTGTTATGAAGGATATCAATACAACTATGAGTACCACTATTCGGAGGTTTGGTGTGAGATGTGTGGGGAACCCCACTACATTCAAGATTGTTATCACTATCAAGGTGTTCCACAGATTTTCACCAAACCTACGGACAACCATATGAGGAAACCACACCGCCCCAAGAAATTGAACACTCAGCTCTAGATTCCGACTCATGGACCCCAGGAAATCTGTTTCATCATTTGGAAGAAATTAAGGTTCAACTCCTAAAGAGCTCTCCAACTGAACAACAAGTGTTTCGTCATTTGAAAGAAATTAAGGTTCAAATCTTAAAGAGCTTTCTAACTGAACAACAAGATGATCTCTTCACAGTCCAAGAATTGGAAGTTATAGCTCCAACATCTGTAGTAGGATTAAGTGACTATAAGGAGCAAGAACCTTCCAGCTTCACAAGCATGGATCAGTCGGAAGTGAGACCGGATGATTCAGAAGAAAGGGTTACTGCAACTTTACAATCACTTCTTGACTTCTCTGAGAGGCTGGAATCTAAAACATCAAAGGAGTTAGAAGAACTAATCTCTAAAGAAGAATTGGTGGGAATCCTAAACATGGAAGCACAAGAAGGATGTATGGAACAGTCTGGAATTCCTGTCACTTCAAAGACAACATCATATGAAGAACCAGGCTGTGAGACCAACATCCATGAGGAGATTATGCAGGAGGAAGTAATCACCAACAAACAAATGACAAAGGTGGCATATCTTCCTTGCAATAGTGATAGCTGGCCTGTAACAAAGCATATCAATGAATCATTCCATGAATCACATAAGCCACAGGATAAGGTACATCACTCTGAGGACCACTTCTCATGGAAGAAGCAACGTTCATCCAACGAAAATTACGCGACAAAATTATCATACCGGGATGACCGTCTCCTTCACTACATGAGTTTCTTGAAGTTTGGTCCAGGAAATTTCAAATGGTGGTGGCGTGATTTAATTACACTATTTTCTTTATGTGCTCTTCTATAGAGCATTCTAAATTTGGCAGGTTTACAAAAAAATTTTAAAATTTCAAATCAATCCATCCAAACTAAAATTAAAACTATAAAAAAACTTTGGAAATACATAAATCAATGATTCACCTGTTTTAGCACAAAAACGTTGAAGGTATAAAAAGTAGAAAATTGGGGGAAAATCTTTGATTTGTGAAATTGGGCCACTTAATGGGGGAATTTGTCTCGGACCACTAGGACAAACCACCTATGGTGGTTTGCCACATGATCCGGCTCGTCGAAACCTTTCCGTCCCCTGGTCGGAAGCCCTCTAACTCCAAACGTAACTCAAGTTATGACCGTTTCAAGTTTGAACACTTTGTACCCTGTCTTTCTCTGTCCAGCTGGCCTAAGATGGACTCCACTAATTCCTGGATCAGCTTATTATTATTGTACGCATGACTATTAAATGGGTTGGATGAACCTCTCCATATTACAAGTCACCCGTTTGATAGATTACTCCACCACCTGCACTAAATTGGAAATTCACAAAGTACGTACGGGTCTAGCTAGCGACCCTTAAATAAACGTGGCGCTTTCGGGAGGCAACCCGATGATCATGAATAAATTGAGAGGTTGGTGCATACGACAGAATCATGGACCTCAGGTTTGACTTTTCAAATTTAAGTTTATCATACTTCAGCCCCAGGTATGCCCTCTCGATACTAGGACCTTAGTAGCTTATCTACTACCTTAAATTTATTTGTCTGCTTTTATGTTTTCCTTTGTGTGTCAGGTAGAATAGCAACACCAGATCATCTGTCTACTTTGAGGAGTTACACTTCACCCCTACAAGCTTGGAGCCGAAAACCACATCAAAATTTTGAGAAATTCGATGAAGCCTTTGAATCAACATGTTGACAAGCAGCTGATAGGCACCGCCTGACAGCAGCAATATGTTTCGGCCTTAGGTTATACACCGAATTGACCGGGGGAGTACTAGTTTCTTTTCCCTTAAAACTTCATGCATTAAATTCCTGCATAGTATTTCATTACATACATTTGTACATTGAGGGCAATGCACAGTTTTAAGTGTGGGGTGGTGTATTAGAGATTCAGGACTACTTGTAATCTCAAAGCAGTAAAACTTAACTTGTGATTTTCTACCCATTTGACTAAAACATTACAAAAATCTACCTTATGAAAAACCCGAAAAATTTTCAAAAATTTTAAACCTTAAATCTAAACCTCTTTGAGTTCGCACCTTATTAAATAAAATGAAGACATGGCAAGTAGAAACAAATGGATATTATGCATAACAAATTACTAAACCCTATTCCATCTGTTTCCATGTGAGAATAATCTGAGCCTTTTCACAAGCATTATTATCATTATTTTCGCATGCTCTTTCGTTTGGTGTAGTGAGTGTTTATTCGATCGAATTTTATGCATAATTAGAACTTGTATGACTTATACATATCAAGATCATGAACTAGTGGAAGTATGAAAATGATTGAGGCACCTAGGAATTTATGTCACACCCCGACCGAGGGCAGAATCATCGAGGCGGACAATAGAATGATTGTTCAAAAGCACATGGTAACTAAAAGGTTGCATAATTCATTAATTAAATTTAAAGACAACAAGATCTAAATACAATACATTTCAAGTAACCTAGTCTAGTTCAAAACATTGATTTATTTAACTAGGTCCATAGTTCCTAAGTGGAGAAATCTTCGGCAAGCAGTCACATATCCAAACCTGAAACATTATTTAAATCAAGTGTCAACTAAAAAGTTGGTGAGTACATAGGTTTAGTAAATCCGGTAAATAGTAGTGTAAATCATTTTGCAACTCATTGTTTATCTTGTCAAACATAGTATATGATGTATCGTTTATTTTATCACAATTCAAACCGAGTTTGACGCGCTTGAACAGAGCACAACAGCTAAGTCCGGTATGTTTGAATATAGTTACCCACTATATCCGATATGATTGAATATAACACGCAGTTATATCCGAGTATGCAGTAATAAACACCCTAACCGGGTGGGCTAGTCAGGCACAATAGATCTATTAATATTACAGTTGGTTGTCTTGTGTTTAAATGTATGTACATCCAAAGAATAAGCATATAGTCTCATGTATAACATGTATAAACAATGTGAGTAGCATGTATAATGTTTCACCCCAAAACGTATAAAATGTAAAATAGGGGCTATGTAACTCACCTTGCAAGCGGGTATTTTTCCACGCGTGTGGGTGATAAGTATGTGGAAGCCTAAGCACGTTGATACCATCTGTAGACAAATGGGTATTATTGTATGCGTATAGGTGTGTATTTGTATTTAAACGTATATAGGCTTTAATATAGTTTTCCTTAATATTTATTTGTATAAAATACGGTAAGAAAATGATAATAGTTTTGTAAAGTTTTAACTTAGAAATATATATATATATATTGTAAAAATCTTATATTTTTAATTTAGTGTTTATTATGTATTTTATAAAAGTTTATATTTATTTATTCATTTTTATCATTATTATATATTTTTTTGCAAGTTGAAACTATTTTAACAAATTTATAGAAAATATAGTATTTATTATTTTATAAAAATTTTGTGAGTTAAATATGTATAAAAGAATTTTAATAGTTTCCGAATTAAACGAACGAGTAAACCGAACTGTTTTAGTCTTTATTGTATAAGAAGAATATTTAATTAAGTTAAAATAATTATATAAAATAAATAAACTGAAAACAGAAGTAAAAAAATTGGGCCGAAGGCCAACCGGTTTCGAACCCGCGACCTGAAGCTCAAACACACACACGCATAACCAGCTGGGCTACTGCCCATCGCTGGTTATGTGTGTATTGGATAAATTAAATACACAACAGACGGATTGGTCGGTGGTTCTCGGTGACCGGCAAACCGTGTCCGAGGACACTGGGTTTGCCCGGTAATCCTCGTGCGAATGCCGCGATTTTGATTCGAATTGCTTACCAGGGATAAATAGAAGACAGAGGAATCGATTCGAGACTCGAACCAAGTCGAAACGGGTCTGGTCGGCACAGCCTTTGAACTCGAAAATGTCACAAGCGGGGATCGACTTCTGGGTGGAATTAGCTCCTGTAATCCTGGTCACAGCTTCACTCAGGGTCGACGAAGGTGATGGAGTCCTCAATTTGGAGTGAGAGTGTGTGGACGGAGGGTAGCGAGCTCGTGCAGGGCCGACCGTGGTTATTTATAGTCGAGCCCGATTCTTATTTTCAAACGTGCAATTGGGCACGTCCCGACATTATTTTGGACGAGGCGAAGCTAATCAGACATTCGACATGCGTGGAGGTGGCCTGTCGGGCACGAATTTGGACGTAGGTATCTCGGCCACCAACAGGATCAGCCGATCCTTATGTTGGGGAGACAAATTGGTCGGGGGGTATTGTTCGCGTGGGAGAGACGAAGCCAGAGAACCCTTTAACGGCTGTCGAGGTGTAGAGAAACAGCCTTGTCGGGCGTCGCCGGAAAGTCCCTTTACCCGTCGGACCGTCGGAGGGGGTGACCGGATAAACGAATTGCGAATTGACAGTTTGGTTTGACTCGAATTAACCCTTAAAATAAATACGGATGGGTCACTGAAGTTTAAATTGTCTAGAAACAGACCCTACGGTTAATTTCTGTTAAAACCTTTGAGTTTGATTTATTACAATACAACCCCTGAAATTTTAATAAATAAATTAATTTAAATTTCTTTTTAAATTAATTTAAAAATGTTTTTTTTTTTGAAATTTATTTTATTATTATTATAAATAATTTTTTTATAAAAGTTATTTATTTTATTTAAGTAGGTTATTTTGTTAAATATGCAACTTTTTAAATTTAGATTTTTTTTTTATAAAACTTTATATTAGTTTTAAAATTTATAAAGTTCTAATTAATTAAAATCCGTAACATAAAATACCTATTTGTATAAAACCAAATAAAACTCTTACACTTTATTTAAAATAGAGAATGATTACATGATAATTATAATACGAGTGTGAGAACGAAAAATCCGAAACATCACAGTCTCCCCAAGTTAGAGGAATTTCGTCCCGAAATTCAACTTGTGGAGGCTATAAAAAGAGATGCGGATACTTGGTCTTCATTTGGTCTTCACGTTCCCAAGTGAACTCGGGTCCACGTTTAGACTCCCAACGGACCTTGACAATGGGGATGCGGCTACGCTTGAGTTTCTTAACTTCTCGGTCCATGATTTCCACGTGTTTCTCAACAAAGTGCATTTTCTCGTCAATGCGCACTTCGTCAAGAGGGATGTGGAGATTTTCGTCGGCTAGACACTTTTTTAAATTAGACACATGAAAAGTCGGATGAACGTTGCTGAGTTCTGAAGGAAGGTCGAGTTTGTAGGCCACTTTTCCTACCCTCTCGAGTATATTGAATGGGCCCACATATCGAGGTGCAAGTTTTCCTTTCTTTCCAAATCGGACTACGCCTTTCCAAGGTGATACCTTTAGAAGAACCATATCTCCAACTTGAAATTCCAAGGGTTTTTGTCGTCTATCGGCATAGCTCTTTTGTCGACTCCTTGCTACTCGAATGTTGTCACGGATAAGAGAGACTTTATCGGTGGTTTCTTGGATAAGCTCGGGACCGGTGATTTGTGCTTCACCAATTTCGTTCCAACAAATCGGTGAACGACATTTCCGTCCATAAAGAGCTTCAAACGGTGCCATGTTAATGCTTGTGTGGTAGCTGTTGTTGTAGGAAAATTCAATCAGTGGTAGGTGAGAATCCCAATTGCCACCAAAGTCAATGACACAATCTCTAAGCATATCCTCAAGAGTTTGGATTGTTCGCTCGGTTTGTCCATCAGTTTGAGGATGGTAAGCCGTACTGAAATCCAAACGAGTACCAAGTGCTGATTGTAATGATTGCCAAAATCGAGAAGTAAAACGCGAATCTCGATCGGAGATGATGTTCAAAGGGATTCCGTGACGACTCACAATTTCATCAATGTAGATCCGAGCCAATTTCTCGACTCGATAGTCCTCACGAATAGGCAAGAAATGAGCAGACTTTGTAAGTCGGTCGATAATAACCCAGATACTATCGTGCCCACTAGAAGTGCATGGGAGTTTGGTGATGAAGTCCATAGCAAGGTTCTCCCACTTCCACACGGGAATTTCCGGTTGTTCGAGGAGTCCGGAAGGCTTCTGGTGTTCGGCCTTTACTTTAGAACAAGTTAAGCATTTTGCCACAAAGAGGGCAATATCCTTTTTCATGTCGGGCCACCAATATTGCTGACGAAGACCCATGTACATCTTATCAGCTCCGGGATGTACTGAATATCGAGTTTTGTGGGACTCATTCATCAAAAACATACGAAGATCGTCGCGATCGGGAACCCAGATACGATTTAAGTAATACAATAGGCCGTTGGCTTTAGTTTCTAACAAGAGTTCCACACCACATGCCATCTCGTGATACATGTTTCCCTCGGTAACCGAGGTGTGTTGTGCTTAGAGAATGCGGGCTTGGATATCGTTATGAATACGAACACTATGAATCATGATACGTTCTTTACGACTCAAAGCTTCGGCTACAACATTTGCTTTGCCGGGGTGGTAGCGAATCTCGCAGTCGTAGTCGTTAAGAAGTTCAACCCATCGTCGTTGCCTCATATTAAGCTCTTTTTGATTGAAAATATGTTGGAGACTTTTGTGGTCGATGAAAACCACGCATTTGGTGCCATAAAGATAGTGTCTCCAAATTTTCAAGGCGAAAACGACAGCACCAAGCTCGAGATCATGGGTCGTATAGTTCTTCTCATGGATTTTGAGCTGACGTGATGCGTATGCAATTACTTGGCCACGTTGCATTAGAACACAACCAAGACCTTGGTTGGATGCATCACAATAAACGACAAAGTCGTCATTACCACCAGGGAGAGTTAGAATAGGAGCATTGCAGAGCTTGTGCTTGAGAGTTTGGAAAGCTTCCTCTTGCTTGGGTCCCCACTCGTAAGATTTACCTTTACGAGTCAAGGCCGTGAGCGGGACTGCAATCTTGGAGAAATTTGAGATGAAGCGACGATAGTAACCTGCTAGTCCAAGGAATGAACGAATCTCGGTAGGAGTCTTAGGAGTACTCCAATTCTTTACCGCTTCGATTTTTGCCGGGTCCACATGAATCCCTTTATCGTTGACTATGTGTCCCAAAAAATGAACCTCCTTTAGCCAGAATTCACACTTGGAGAACTTGGCGTATAGTCGTTCTTTCTTCAAGAGCTCCAAAATCAAACGAAGATGTTGTTCATGCTCTGCTTTCGTTTTGGAATAGATGAGAATGTCGTCAATGAAAACGATCACGAACTTGTCCAAATAAGGTTTGCATACACGGTTCATGAGGTCCATGAAGACCGCATGTGCATTAGTCAAACCGAATGGCATGACCATGAACTCATAGTGACCATACCTAGTCCGAAAGGCAGTCTTCGGAATGTCTTCATTGAGAACACGAAGTTGATGGTACCCGGAACGAAGGTCAATCTTGGAGAAACATGTTGAACCTTGAAGCTGATCGAAAAGATCGTCGATACGGGGTAAAGGATAACGGTTCTTAATTGTAAGTTTGTTGAGTTCACGATAATCGATGCACATTCGAAACGATCCATCTTTTTTCTTTACGAATAGTACGGGAGCACCCCAAGGTGAATGGCTCGGGCGGATGAATTCTTTGGATGAGAGTTCTTGTAGTTGACTTGCAAGCTCTTGCATCTCGGAAGGTGCAAGACGATAGGGAGCTTTTGCCATGGGAGTTGCTCCGGGCACAAGGTCGATACGAAACTCCACTTGTCTAGGGGGAGGAAGACCAGGTAAGTCCTCGGGGAATACCTCGGGAAAATCTCGGATGATTGGAATGTCTTGCAATTTCTTACCCTTGTCTTTCGTGTCAACTATGTGGGCCAAGAAGGCAACGTACTTTTTCCGCAAGTACTTTTGTGCCAATGTGCAAGACATGATTTGAAGACCACGACACAGTTTTTCACCGAAAATAACCAACGTGTCGCCCGAAGGGAGAGGTATACGAATGCACTTTTCGTAGCAAATAACCTCGGCATGGTGCTTGGATAACCAGTCCATGTCAATTATAATATCAAAGCTTCCCAATTGCATTGGAAGGAGATCAACAGAGAATTCATGATTATTAAGCTCGAGATTGCAGTCACGGATAACAGAATTTATAGTAATAGATTTTTCGTTTGCTATCTCCACGGAATAAGAATTGTCAAGTTTCGTTCTTTGTTTAGCAAGTCGGGATTCAAAGGTAAGAGATACAAAACTCCTATCGGCACCGGTATCAAACAAAATGGATGCGTAATGATTGTTTACGAGAAACGTACCGTTTACCACGTCATTGTTTGCTTGAGCCTCATTAGCGTTTATGTTAAACGCTCGTCCTTGAGGACCACCTTGATGATGCAGTTTTGGGCATCGGTCACGGAAATGGTTTGGGTCTCCACATTCGTAACATGCCCGGCCATTGAGAGGTGCTGGATAGATGGGACGGTTGGCTGGAGCGGCTTGATGGACGGGAGGACGAGTACGGCAAGTAGTGACTACATGTCCATATCGCCCGCAGCTTGAGCACAATCGGCATGGTAGATTGGCAGGATGATGGTACTTGCAGGTCTGGCATTGGGGATTCGGGCCCTGATAAGTTTTCGGGTTTTGACCCAAAGGGGCCGCTTGAATAGCAGGTACAGCGGGAGTTACGGCTGCGAAGTTTCGACCCTTTCATTTCTTGTTGCGGTTAGAAGACTCGGGTTTTACATCTTTGACGGCCGCAAGAGTAGAAACAACCTTCTTGGAACCCTTTCTTGTTAAGGTTCCGGCTTTGACATGGTTGTCGGATAGTGTAGCAGCTAGACGGATAGCAGCTTCAAGTGTAGGAGGGTTGCTTCCAAGCACAACATCTTGAATTTGCATAGGCAGGCCGCCTATGTATTTTTCAATCCCCCGAGCAAGGGGAGTGATCATATGAGGCACCAGCAGACTTAGCTCTTGAAACCGGGTGGTGTAGGCCAGATTATCCCCGCTGTCTTGGGCAAGATCCCAAAACTCAGCCTCGAGCTTCCTTATTTCATTCCGAGGACAGAATTCATCAGTCATGGCCTTCTTCAGATCATCCCATGATAAGGATGTAGCAACCTCAGCACCACGGGTGCGTTTCTTACCGTTCCACCAGGTGAGGGCTCTCTTTTGGAGTACATTTGTGGCATAACGAACCCGAAGATTATCGGGACAGTCGCTGTTTAGAAATGTGCTTTCCATGCTTTCAAACCATTGGAGTAGGCCGGTAGCACTTTCAGTCCCGAAGAATTTTGTAGGATTGCACGAGTTAAAGTGCTTAAACGTGCAGTGAGGCGGGTTGGTACCACCGTTTCCTTGGATGTTGTGAGACCCATCACTGTTGTTATTGGCTTGGGTCATTTGCCCCACCAGTTGGGCAAGGAGAGTAGCGAGATCCGGGTTGGAAGTGCTAGAGGTTGCACGTCGAGGAGGCATTCTAACACCAAAAGACGATGATATTTTAGATAAGATGGATATATATGAGTTATAGCGGGAAACAATGTAAGCAGAAAAATGGGATTCATCATGACACGTGCCAGTAATGTATATTTATTCAAAGTTGATGGGGGGGGGAAAGCTAAGCCATCTATTGCGGATAGATCATGGTGTTATAGATCATTATTTGCGTAATAGGAATTGCCGGGACTTGCATGCACTACAAATCGTTATTACGTGTGCACCCGTAATAATGATTTGCTTTGCATGTTCGTCTAGTTCTTCCTATCTTGCTATAATGTCCCCAAATTTTGAGTTTAAGTTCGGATCGTATCCTTGCGAATACATTGACTTATCAACGTTAAATAATTCCTCAAAACTTTCAAAGAGACATGCTTTAGCCTATAGGTAAACACTCACTTCAGGAATTCCCAGGAAAGCATACGGGTCCGTTTATTTGGATTTATACGAAATGCTTTCCTAGACAGAAAACCCAATGTACAGGTGTCACCCTTCCAGATTGCACGTGTCCTTTACTGGTTTTAATAAATTAAGTCGTTGACGAGATTTTCAAGATTTTAATAGAATTGAGAGTTTATGTGTATAAAATGTGTAGGGATGTTGCAATTAATATGGATTAGGAAAGAGTATGAATAAGGATGGGTAGTGTATTTGTTTGCATAAGTTTGTTTGTCAAATGTGTATGTAAAGTATGTATCAGGTATTAAAGTCTTGTATGTATGTGTATAAGTCTCATCTACCAAACTCGGGAAAATTCAAATAATACCTAACTACAAATAATTCACATAGCAATTTATCATTTAGCACATAACACATAAAAGGGAGTCCTAGGGTTATAGTCTAGGTCATTGTGTCTAATAACCTAATTCCCTATAACCATGGCTCTGATACCAATCTGTCACACCCCGACCGATGGCGGAATCATCGAGGCGGGCAATAGAATGATTGTTCAAAAGCACATGGTAACTAAAAGGTTGCATAATTCATTAATTAAATTTAAAGACAACAAGATCCAAATACAATACATTTCAAGTAACCTAGTGTAGTTCAAAACATTGATTTATTTAACTAGGTCCATAGTTCCTAAGTAGAGAAATCTTCGGCAATCAGTCACATATCCAAACCTGAAACATTATTTAAATCAAGTGTCAACTAAAAAGTTTGTGAGTACATAGGTTTAGTAAATCCGTTAAATTGTAGTGTAAATCGTTTTGCAACTCATTGTTTATCTTGTCAAACATAGTATATGATGTATCGTTTATTTAATCACAATCCAAACCGAGTTTGACGCGCTTGAACAGAGCATAACAGCTAAGTCCGGTATGTTTGAATATAGTTACCCACTATATCCGATATGATTGAATATAACACGCGGTTATATCCGAGTATGCAGTAATAAACACCCTAACCGGGTGGGCTGGTCAGGCACAATAGATCTATCAATATTACAGTTGGTTGTCTTGTGTTTAAATGTATGTACATCCAAAGAATAAAGCATATAGTCTCATGTATAACACGTATAAACAATGTGAGTAGCATGTATAATGTTTCACCCCAAAACGTATAAAATGTAAAATAGGGGCTATGTAACTCACCTTGCAAGCGGGTATTTTTCCACGCGTGTGGGTGATAAGTATGTGAAAGCCTAAGCACGTTGATACCCTATGTAGACAAATGGGTATTATGGTATGCGTATATGTGTGTATTTGTATTTAAATGTATATAGGCTTTAATATAATTTTTCTTAATATTTATTTGTATAAAATACGGTAAGAAAATGATAATAGTTTTGTAAAGTTTTAACTTAGAAATATATATATATATATATATATATATATTGTAAAAATCTTATATTTTTAATTTAGTGTTTATTATGTATTTTATAAAATTTTATATTTATTTATTCATTTTTATCATTATTATATATTTTTTTGCAAGTTGAAACTATTTTAACAAATTTATAGAAAATATAGTATTTATTATTTTATAAAAATTTTGTGAGTTAAATAGGTATAAAAGAAATTTAATAGTTTCCGAATTAAACGAACGAGTAAACCGAACTGTTTTAGTCTTTATTGTATAAGAAGAATATTTAATTAAGTTAAAATAATTATATAAAATAAATAAACTGAAAACAGAAGTAAAAAAATTGGGCCGAAGGCCAACCGGTTTCGAACCCGGGACCTGAAGCTCAAACACACACACGCATAACCAGCCGGGCTACTGCCCATCGCTGGTTATGTGTGTATTGGATAAATTAAATACACAACAGACGGATTGGTCGGTGGTTCTCGGTGACCGGCAAACCGTGTCCGAGGACACTGGGTTTGCCCGGTAATCCTCATGCGAATGCCGCGATTTTGATTCGAATTGCTTACCAGGGATAAATAGAAGACAGAGGAATCGATTCGAGACTCGAACCAAGTCGAAACTGGTCTGGTCGGCACAGCCTTTGAACTCGAAAATGTCACAAGAGGGGATCGACTTCTGGGTGGAATTAGCTCCTGTAATCTTGGTCACAGCATCACTCAGGGTCGACGAAGGTGATGGAGTCCTCAATTTGGAGTGAGAGTGTGTGGACGGAGGGTAGCGAGCTCGTGCAGGGCCGACCGTGGTTATTTATAGTCGAGCCCGATTCTTATGTTCAAACGTGCAATTGGACACGTCCCGACATTATTCTGGACGAGGCAAAGCTAATCAAACATTCGACAGGCGTGGAGGTGGCCTGTCGGGCACGAATTTGGACGTAGGTATCTCTGCCACCAACAGGATCAGTCGATCCTTATGTTGGGGAGACAAATTGGTCGGGGGGTATTGTTCGCGTGGGAGAGACGAAGCCAGAGAACCCTTTAACGGTTGTCGAGGTGTAGAGAAACATCCTTGTCGGGCGTCGCCGGAAAGTCCCTTTACCCGTCGGACCGTCGGAGGTGGTGACCGGATAAACGAATTGCGAATTGACAGTTTTAGTCCCTGGAGTTTGGTTTGACTCGAATTAACCCTTAAAATAAATACGGATGGGTCCCTGAAGTTTAAATTGTCCAGAAACAAACCCTACGGTTAATTTCTGTTAAAACCTTTGAGTTTGATTTATTATAATACAACCCCTGAACTTTTAATAAATAAATTAATTTAAATTTCATTTTAAATTAATTTAAAATGTTTTTTTTTATAAAGTTATTTTATTATTATTATAAATAATTTTTTTATAAAAGTTATTTATTTTATTTAAGTAGGTTATTTTGTTAAATATACAACTTTTTAAATTTAGATTTTTTTATAAAACTTTATATTAGTTTTAAAATTTATAAAGTTCTAATTAATTAAAATCCGTAACATAAAATACCTATTTGTATAAAACCAAATAAAACTCTTACACTTTATTTAAAATAGAGAATGATTACATGATAATTATAATACGAGTGTGAGAACGAAAAATCCGAAACGTCACAATTTATTATCCTTATATATTATCCTTAAGCCCTAAAAATCCTAAAAATATTATCCGCCTAGATAGCCCTGTGAGCCTTAGCCTTTTCTTTTCTACTACCCACATTTATCACCCAACCAGCTTTTCGTAAACACCAGTTATTGGCTGAATGTCTTCAAAATGGGAAAATTATCCTATGTTGTTATTTCAAGTTATTACCATTAAGACAACTTTGGAAAGAATCTGTTTTAGTCAAAGAACTGGAATATACAAAAGGTGGATGTATTAGGAAGAAACAGCTGAACTATCTACAAGGAATTTATGGAAATATTATTTCAAGGAAATTGAAGAAAAAGTGTTATTGAAGAATTTGTCTTGATAGAAAAATAAAAGAAAAAAAATGGAAATAGAGAAAAGAAAAAGAAAAGGAGAAGTGGTCTTTTACCTGCAAGACCTTAAAGAACTGGACATGCATTCTTTTGATTCGCAAAGCCTGAATCACCATCCGAACTCCGAGAGAAAGTTTTCAAAGCAACTAGTGATGTTAGAAAACGGTGGCGCAAGCAAGAACAATTGCCACCATTTTGCGGCTTGTCAAAAAGTGCCGCCAAAAGATACGACAATTGTGTGAAGTGTGGCAACTGGAGCCACGATGGAAAGTGTAGCAAGAATCAAATTTATTCCCAGGATGAGTATACGCATCTGATCAAAGTAGGAGCTGTTAGGCTACATGCCGAAAGATCCGTACTAAAAGGCAGTAATGTGTACTACGAAGTAAGGGAAGAGTTGAGAATGATAAGAGATCTTGGTCTTGGAAATCTGACCATAAACGAGCCCTCAGATTAGTTATACCCTTATGATCTGAGTACTGTGGAGGGACCTGCTAGTATTTTCCATTTTAAGCCATGAGGACATAGCTATGTGTTTCACGATAGCTGCAGCCCTTCAATACCATTTTAAATCCCTAAAAATCCAAAAACATTTTCATTTTCACCCTTTATTTTTATTTTAGCCACATTACAACCCTTTTAAAGTCCTCTTGATTCATGCATACTACTTAGTTAATTAGTGGAGACTTGATTTGCATACAAGCTTATGACCATTGCATAATTCGATTCGAACTTGAGTGTTCCACTTAACTTACATCATCCATACATATATAACCCTAGAGTTGAGTGAAAATTGTGAGGAGTGAAAGTTTATGCATAATTGAAGTTCTAGTAGGCTTGTCATTGATTCCATCATAGAAAAATACAAAAATAGAATAAGCACCTCAAGAGTTATCCCGGAGCTTCAACTTGTTTGGAGTTCCATTTCCCTTGTAAAGTTTTTTGTTATGGGTATGATCATGCATGAGTTTGCTTGAGGACAAGAAAAGTTTAAGTGCGGGTATTATGATATGCCCTGAATTATACATGTTTTGCATGCATAATAATCCCTATATTATGGTACTAATCAAACAAAAGCCTTGCAAATGATACTTAATGCATTAATATTTCACAATTGCAGGTTATTCGGTGCTCCAAGATAAACAAACCAAAAACCAGCTTAAACATGAAGAAATCAAGCTTTTGGAGGACCAAACCCGAGCATTGACCCCCAAGAGGTCAAACCAGGTCAACAGAAGTCAAACCAGCAGCTAAAAGATGAAACTGGGAAGCAAGGAGGCAATGCAAGGCCGTGCATCCCATTGCATGGCCGTGCAATGGCCAACTTGCTCCCCAAGACTCTAGTACACTGTCACTTGTACCCTGTTTGATTCCTGAGGTGTTTGCACGCTCTTGCAATCCAATGCACGGTCGTGCATTGCTCATTTTGAGGCCTATAAATAGAGGGGTTGAGTTCTTCATTCCACACACCCATCTACACCTTACAACAGCCATCCATACCTCAATAGAGAGCTTATTTCGTAGTTAGAGTAGAGAGTAGTGAGTAGAGGGGCTCTTCCTCCTTGTTCTGCAATAGGGAGCCTACGAAACCCAGTGTTATGCTAGTTAGTATGGCCATTCGTGGCTAGAGTCTTTATATTGCTAGGGTGAAGATGAAGTTTGGTGCATGTTAATGTTTAACGTATTAATCCAAGTGATGTGTTTATGTCTTTAATCATTCGTCCTTAAAACCACCATTTTGGTGGGCTTTTATTATTGTCTAAATCCGTCTTTATATTTGGGAGTGTTCTTGATTTTTAAAGTGTAAAACCTTTTTAATCAAACTTCTCTTGAAGCTTGTACGTCTTTATACAAGTAGAGATTGATAAGTCAATGCTTGGTCAACACTATTAAGGTCGTACGTCTTTATACGAACTTATTATGCGACCAAGAATTGGTGAACTCATGGTGGGAACAGTACGTCTTTATACGTGGTCCCAATGTTGCACCGCCTCCCGGTGAACAAAATATAATTACCTACTTAACTCTAATACAAAGCATTTTACATTCAATGTCTTAAACCAACCAGGAGATGACCATTCGAATGGTTGAGGGTAATTGTTTTCCTTAACGGGAGGCACTACCGGTTTTTAAAGATTTTAATTTGCAAATCAAATGTCGTGAGGACGAGGCTCTAGCGGTGACCCGGGTCACAAGTTTGTAGTAGTCACATCACTGGATTTGTCAACTTAACATTATCACGTACCAAGCGGACTCGAATCCCAAAGCAATACTCTTCGTGACCTGATCATTTCCGAGATATTTACTTTCTTGTTATTTACTATTCTGCTATTTACATTCCTGTTACACACATCACGCACGTTCTTACTTTTCTGTTATTTACTTTACCGTTATTTACTTTGATGTCATTTATTACTCTACCTCGCAAGCACACAAAACCCACCCACTAATCAATCCGGCTAAACGATAACAAAAGTTGAGTACTGGAACTCGATCGTGTCTATTGGTTCGATACTTGGTTCTTACCTAAACTATATTACGATGCGAAAGATACACTTGCCTATTGTGTGTGTTTTTAAGTTAAAGTAATTATCATTTTATAAATTTAAAACCTGATCTCGTAAAACCATCCTAAAAATATATTTATTATATTTTTATATATTAAAAACGACACATCAGTGTGCACAACATATTTCATGTCTCAAACTTAAAGAAATGTCTAGCAGACGAGACACTCATGGTTCCTCTTGAGGAACTAGAAATCGACGAAAAATTACGTTTCATTGAAGAACTGGTGGAAATCATGGATAGGGAATGTCAAAACGCTCAAACATAGTAAGATCCCTATTGTCAGAGTTCGTTGGAACACAAAACGCGGACCTGAATTCACATGGGAGCGCGAGGATCAGATGATACGCAAATATCCTAATCTTTTCAAGCAATCCACATCAAACACATAAGGTATTATTTAATTTTCGGGACGAAAATTCTTTCAACTATGGGGATGATGTGACATCCAGAAATATATTTTTATTAGCTACGTTATTTAATTTTCAGGACGAAAATTCTTTCAACTAGGGGATGATGTGACACCCGACAAATTTCGGTTAATCCCGTTAACCTAAACTCCATTATCTCACAAACTAAAGGGACCAAATCTGTTAACCTCAAACCAATTGCACCTAAACTACAGGGAATATTGCTATAATTAACCAAAGCTCAATTTGGCACGGTTGTGCCCAATGCCCAGGCACAGTCACGCCAAATGCCCAGGCACGGTCACGCCAAACGCCCAGGCACGGTCGCGCCTCATGCCAGGCACGGTCGCGCGTCATTCCAAGTCAAGACTCAAATTCAATCAGTAACATCCCAAACCGTTCGAATTTGCAGTTGTAACTCGACATTGATTATGTCGATCATCATTGAGTCATTCCCATACATTTTAGAATGTTAATGATGTAGAATTAATCCCATTAATCTCTTTGAAGTCGTAACCGTCGACCCCCTTAACTAAATCATCGAATTCGATCAATTGGTTTAACATTTCACAAGAAAAAAATATTCACACCTAAGTCGAGTCCCGCTGAAGCATTTGCACACACTAATTTGGTCGGAGAAGAAGTCGGAGTCTTCGGGAACCAAACCGTTCGAAATCGCAAACCCGTTTAGTCGATCCCTATCAATTCGATGTCGTTTAAGGTAATTAAACACATCCTTAGATTCGTTTTCACCTCTGGAATGAAAACCCTAACATAATTAAGGCTTACAACATCGAATTGATGATGAACCAATTCTAGGGTTCATATCATTTTGGGTTTAATCGAACACCATCCTAGACACAACCTCAATTCAATTAATCTACATGGTTAGATCCGCAATACATCACTCTTTGAAAGACCTATGATCTTAACTGTTAATCTTATCGAAATTGATCAATTGATTCGTGATTCAAACCTAGGGTTTTCACCCTTCTCAAACAGAAATTAACGACTTTTAACTCATTGATTTTGCAATTAAATACACCCACAGATTCGCAATTCATTCATAAACAAAACCCCTAAACCTTTGTGTTTAGTCGCGATCGAATTCAGTGGATTTGAGAATGGTTTTGGGTTCGGGTTCGCGATTGGGGAAGAACACAGGGGTGTTAAATGTAAAAACCAAACAGAACCAGGTCTTGGATGTGATACCCTAGCGGGCGGGACTGGTTAATGTGTTGTACTGTTGTGAGTGAGACCCGGGTTCGAGTCTCACAACTCGTTTTTGTTTCTGGTCATTTTAATTTGTAACTGGATGAAGAAACGGTCGTGCCTCGTGTCTAGGCATGGTGGTGCCTCCTGGCTAGGCACGGTCGTGCCCTATGCCCTGGAACGGTCGTGTGTTACTCCTTTGGTATTTCAATTTAAAAGGAATTTTGAACATAATACACCCCATGTTAGATTAAATTTATAATTAGTTCTAAGTATTATTTTTATTTAAAAATAATATATTTATTATTATTATCGCTTAAATAATTGTTTCGTTCACAAAATCACACGGATTACTATTTAATATTGTTAAATCATGTTTAGTGGTGTTTCGCACATACCGCATCCTTATTAAATACCGAACTAGGGATTCTTTAATCCCGATGACAAGATTGTCTACTCGTTAATCATAAGTGCGTTTTAGGACACCCGACCTTTCCCGTTTCGTCGTCACAAAATCCCACGTGTTCCTAACAATCATAAACATATTCTCGGGCATTTGTAGACTGTCCGCGTGCAATCCATTTGTGATTTTGTTGCATCCTTGTGTGGTGCTAATTACTACATTCTACACACTCAGGTGAGTTTCACGACCCCATTTACTGTTTTAAACTAGGGGAGAAAATATGACGCAAACATATGATTACTGTAATTCTTATATTATCACTTGCTAAGGCTAAGAGTAACACTCCATCATGAAAGTCCTTACACATCAAACCGTTTAATATGAACTTAGCGAGTTAATCTTGAGTAGTACTACTGGGTTTGACAAACCCCACCCGCGTTAGTCGTGCTAACTCGACTGGAGTTCGAACGGGTATAAAATTGACCTAAACACATCACCACTATTGATAGACATGGTGGAAGGCATCAAACACAACAAACAGTCAGCTTCGGTTGAGAGCGCTTTAGTAACATGAACATAGGTTAGCTAGCTATTGATATATATTGAATGTACATGATCTGGCAAACATTATTACCAAATGGAAACATGTGAACTCACCAACCTAGTGTTGACACATTCTCTTACATGTTTTCTCAGGACGCTAAGACACAGTTGCACAAATAGGATATGCATTGGAGTCCTTTTATCATTTCAAACATTTAAACAATTTATCTGCTTTTATTAAACTTAACTTTTGTTTTGCGCATTAAGTACTTTAATTATCGCTTCCACATTTACTCTGAACATTAATGGTTTTTATTTAAATAGATATAGTATCGTTTGACGTAACTAATGAATGAGATCCTGGTTTGTCACACGCCTCACGGTAAAACTCCGTTAGTGGATTTTGGGGGTGTGACAATTACAGGTAGACAGATTTCACCAATGAATGTAGAATGAAAAGGATAATGTGTATGTTGGATTCTTAGGCCTCATGCATAGGAAATCCTAAAAATAAGAAAAGAGGAATAGGACAAAGGAACTGATCAGCGTTGGATAGTACTATTTCATGGTGGCTTGAAACTTGTCTACAAGACAAGAGATGTATTTGATTTCAAACAATGTTTTTAATCAACTTAAAAAAGTATATTTAAACCCCTGTGCTTATAAATATAAATACAAGACTTTTATTTTCTCGCTGGGTCTTGATATTTACAAAAGCAACCTTTGAGGTTGAGAAATATGATGAAACGATCTTTGTGAAAAAGACTTCCGCTGTATTTTATAAAAAAACTCTGAAATCAAAACAGTAACAAGCCTGAGGTGTGGTGTGACAGGTTGGTATCAGAGCCACATGTTTTAGCGAATTAGATACTTGGATCTAGTATCTAAGCTTTAACCGTAAGTTTGTAACATGCCTCAAGTTAAGATAAGGAAACAAGGTAACATTCTGACCGGTATGTAGTTATCTGACAAACAAAATATTCTGTCTAAGGAAAGAGTGGTGTATAAATCTCTCCTAGACCCGTCATTCTTTACACGGAACATCTCTGTTGGAGGTACTACTCTGAGAAGATAACCATCCATGTAGAACTTTAGTCAAGATAAAGATGCTGGCCTTAGTATCTAAGTTTTGACCAAGATTGAGGATAGAATAAATATAATACTTTAAGTTGCAGGATGTTTGGAGATAACTTTGTTCCTACTTATTATGATCATAATCGACCGATTAAGCAAGAATCTCTTGAATACCATCCCTTGGGTTTTCAAATGAATCCCATTGCGTCTCCTTACTATGACGATCCGTTTACCATCATTTCTAATGACCTTACCCCGGAGTATCACTACTAGAAAATATACTTTAATGCGTGTCATAAAAGGGGGTAGATGACAAGTGGAAGCGTGTCAAGTAAGGCCCTGTCAAGAATGACGATGACACGCATTTTGTGTCATCTGTTTATGACACGCCTTTACGACACGCAATGCGTGTCAAGGAAGGCCTTGTCAAGAATGAAGATGACACGCATTTTATGTGTCATATATCTATGACACACATTTTGTGTGTCATCTATCTATGACACGCATTTTTTGTTATAAATGTGTGTCATGGTTTTAGCTATTTAAAAAAAAATATTTTTTTTATAGAATTACTAATTTTCAATTTTCAACATTAATATCATAAAATAGTAATAAACATTTCATAATACAAAATAAAATACAAATGGCAAAACAATCCATTTCATAAAATATAAACAAACATTTAAAAATAACAAAAGTCGATTACAAATTCAACGTAATGTCAATACAAAGTTTCACAAAAAAATGAAGTTTGCTACAAAAGTCGACCATTCTTCACGAACTCCATTAATATCAACATCGGTGTATTCATCTTTCCTTCCCCCAACCTAAGAAAAAATTTGTAAACAAGTTAATGAGGAACATAAAGTCAATGTTGGTTGAAGGAGTTTTACCTAAAGAGTCTGCAAAGCAATAAGTTCTTATAAACTTCAATATATGTGTAATGATGATAGAAACATTCTGATAGATGTATGAAACACAATTGGAAGACCATAAACATGAGAGATTGAAATACATCATTATGCTAGGAATTCACAAATCACAGTCAAAAGTTCTGAGAGATACATGGGCTGGACATGCACATATATATACATAATATATATACACACACACTAGGTTATAGACCCGTGTATTACCCAGAGTTGAATACAAAAAAGGACATAATATATAAATCTGTAAATACTTCTTATAAAAACAATTACATATTACATGTAATTTTGCATGTTTTTACCTGGTTATCGAGCATTATTGAGAAGTGTTTGAGAACATATCTACGTTCAAGTCCCCCAGCCTCAATCTGGCGAGCATAAATTAAACTCCATAACACTTAAACATCAAAACCATGCAGCTGAAACCATATACAAAGTGTTTAACTATTTAATATGTCACGTTTGCTTTAATGTTTATGGTAAGCAAAAAAATTGGGGAGTACAGTGGGATCCATACCTATCAAACATAGAGTTTATTTCATGATTCATATGCACACTATAAACAAACTCTGTTTAACCAACTAGTAAAAAACTACTACTATTGACAAAATTTTAAGCACGAAAGCACCAGATTGAAGATTTAACAAACAACCATTATGTTCATCTTTAGTGCGCCATAGCAATGTAATTATCATGCTAGGGGTTATAAGAGCAATTCCATTTGCAACTCTCTAAAGCTCAAATTACATTATTCCTGATGGTTGATGCATTCAAAACTAGCAATAGTTTTTAGCCCTAATCCTCGAGAAGTGAATCAATCAAGATAGGATACTCATTCACCAAACCCTAACTACTTCAAAATTCATTTAAACGTTGGTACCATAACTTCTGAATAACATCAAAATTATTATGGAGACATACAAGTACGGCCTTATTAGCTGGGACGGGAATGGAATTGGTCACCGGTTTGCCGGAATCTACGTCGACGGCGACCAGAAGGTGTATACTAAGAATCTGTGGACTGAGATTAAATTGTGTAACGCTGCATGTTCTAACTTATAACCTAACAAAAAACATATATCGATCACTCACCAGGCAGAGGTCGTGACTTATTTCTTCGAGTGTTTTCTTTGGCTTTTGATGTATAACCTGAATGGAATTATGTACCTTGCTTGGGTGCCTTGTTTTTAAGAACTGATCGACGCGGGCCTCTCGGGTTCCTTGTAATCAAGGGGAGGAGCAAAGTCTACCCACAATTGGTTTCAATGATGCTAATCGCATTGGAAGGCTTTGATTCAATGATATTTATGTAATATTTCTTGTTGTTATATGCCACCATAATGCTATCTCCTGTTGTTAAACAAGAGAAGTTCCTCAGAGTTGTCTCTAAGCTGCAAGGAGAGAACATGCAAATATTAAAAATTTGATTCGTGATGGGTTCGACCCGCCAAACCATAAACATGACCCGTTGCTAAAGAGGGAAAAAAGAAAACCGAAATGTATAAATTTTTTTAAAATGTATACCCATTAAGGCATGTATATCAAGCCTTCTTCAGCAATGAATTCCAGAACACCACAATGTGACTCTCTCAGTAGAAGCATTGTGTAGCTCAACCAACATCGGATAATCAATTTGAAGGGAAGCTGCAGTATAAAAACATGCTAGTCATTTATTTACACTTAATTTATTTCTCGAGTTATATTTATTAGCTTTGTACACCGCATTTATCATACTCTGGATATTGTGAAAAAATAATTGGGACTATTTATCGTACTTATGTTTTGTGTATTAACTTTGTACACCGCATTTATACTAATCGTTGTTATAAAGTTCTATGAAATAGAAAATCTACCAAGAACTTATTAACCTATCAAATATATGTAGAGTATGAAGGCTTTTAGGGTCAGCCGGCCCTAGAGTCTGTCAGGTTACGGGTTTCGAGCTGGGCCCCATATGGGCATAACTTGTTGGTTAAGCTATTAACCCTAGACTAGTCTCTATATATCTGATGTAATAGTCTTATAATTCTTTGAGCACCTAAATATAATAAACACCCTAGTTGCAGTAAGTGGATGTAGGTCATACCGACCGAACCACTATAAATCTTTCGTGTCATTTATTCGTTTTAGCGTGTGTTGCGTGTTGTGTGATACCCTAACAACTGGTATCAGAGCTTGGCTCTTGATCGTGTCACACTCACGGCCGCTGCCCGGGGTCAGTGTTGTAAAAATCGCTAGGCGCTAGTCGGGCGGTGGAGTAGGGCCTAGGCGGGATTAATCGGGGCCTAGGCAGGATTAATCGGATTGGAATTTTTATATGTAATTTTCAGTTTTTTATATATATACACACATTTTTATAAAAATGTTCATTTTTAAACCACAACAAAGGTTTTCGCCGGAATTTATAAAAATGAACAGCACACTTAATGAAAGGGCGAGGAGCATGAGGTTAAACGCAGGGCTCCCCAAAATGTTATGGGCCGATGCAGTTAACACTGCGACTTATCTAATTAATCGTGGACCGTCTGTTCCTTTGGGTTTCAAAATACCAGAGAAAGTGTGGAAAGGAAAGGAGGTTAGTCTCAAACATCTGAAGGTATTTGGTTGTTCTGCTAACCGTTTATTGAGTGACAGGGATAAATTGGATCCAAAGGCCAAAAAGTGTACGTTCATTGGCTACGGATTAGACGAGATGGGTTACCGACTTTGGGATTCTGAAAGTAGGAAGGTAATCAGAAGTAAAAATGTCACGTTCAATGAAACAGAGTTATACAAAGACAAGAATGCAACAAAACCAGAAGTTCAGAAAGAATACATCGTTGTTGATACTGAGACCGAGAATACAAGTGATACTGAAACTCCAACAGATATTCAAGACAGTGGGAGCTCAAAGGTTAATGATTCAACCGACAGTGACAGTTCTGAAGAAGAAATTGAAGAACCATCACTAGCTACCGCTCCCGTTCCTCCTGAGACTAAGTGGGTCAGGAGATCTACTAGAGTTGCTGCACCTACTGAGAGATATTCTCCATCTGCTGATTTTCTATTGCTAACAGAGAACGGAGAACCGCAATGCTACACAGAAGTCATTCGTCTGAAAGATTCATGGCAGTGGGAGATAGCAATGAATGATGAAATGAAATCTTTAGAGAAGAACAGAACGTGGGAGCTGACAAAGCTTCCCCCCGGTAAAAAGGCATTGCACAACAAATGGGTGTACAGGGTCAAAGATGAACACGATGGTTCTAAGCGTTACAAGGCTAGATTGGTAATTAAGGGGTTTCAACAGAAACCGGGGGTTGATTACAATGAAATCTTCTCTCCGGTTATGAAGATGACTACTATCAGGTTGGTCCTAAGTATTGTTGCTGCCGAGAGTCTTCATCTAGAGCAGCTAGATGTGAAGACAGCTTTTCTACATGGGGATCTGGATGAAGATATTTACATAACTCAACCTGAAGGGTTTCAGGTTAAAGGAAAAGAAAACATGGTCTGTAGACTAAAGAAGAGTTTGTATGGGTTGAAACAAGCTCCGAGGCAATCATACTTGTCAATAGCGACTGTAGCGCGCGCTATAGCGCGCTACGTAGCGAGTCAATTAACGGGCGCTATTTGCATTTCTCGACCACTTAGCGGACCAATAGCGACTTTTGTTTTTGTTTTTTTTTTGTTTTTGGTATTTCTGTTACATTTAACGTGCTCGCTCGCTAGGGTTTTTTTACCTTCTCTTTCGCGTAACACTCCAACAGCAGGAACGATGCTTGCCTTCTCCACCTTCGCGTAACAGCTTCGTCCACCTTCGCGTAACAGGTTCGTCCTTCTCCACCTTCGATTCCTTCGTCCACGCTCGTAAACTGTTCAGAACAGTCTTTTCTGTTTTGATTCCTTCTTGTAGTAAAGGACTCCATCCAAACTGAGTTTTGTGCTTCTGCTCATATCATATATCGAATGGGAAAGGATCCTGATGCAGGGTGGACTTACGGGACTTTGGTAGAAGGAACAAAAAACGCAGTGAGATGCAATTTCTGTTTTTTTGTTTCAAAATCCGAGATTACAAGGCACAAGCATCATCTCGCTTGGGATTCCCCGGATGTGGCGAGATGTCCCAAAGTTCCCAATGAAGTCAAAGCTTTATTCAAAGAACATTTTGAGAAAAAGAAACGTTCAAGAGAAATGATGAATAGCATACCACATTTTGACGATGTGGTTGATTTAGCTGAAGATGATGAAGAAGATGAGGTAGAAATTAATTGTAGTGAAGCTAAATCGAAGGGAAAGAAGCCCATGTCATCGACCGGTTCAACAACAGATGCTTTTAATAAAAAAGCAAAAGGCACCTTATATTCGGTATTCAAGCCATCGGTCGTATCGGGGAAGAAAGGGGGGAACTTGGTTGGAAGTAAAGAATATAACGACGTCCAAAAGAAGCTTAGACTCGAGGCGGTGCAAAAGTTTTGCCGTTGGATGTATGATGTGGGTGTTTCTTTCAATTCGGTAAAGTACGATAGTTTGGGCCCCGCATTTGAAGCGATTGGCCGATACGGTTGTGGAATGAAACCCCTAGCTATCATGAGGTGCTTGTTCCCATGTTGAAGCTAGAGATGGAACATACCAAACAGATTATGCAAGATAATGAGGTTGAGAAGTCAAGTTATGGTTGTTCTTTGATGGCTGATGGATGGTGGGATCGGAAAGGAAGGGCGTTAATCAACTTCCTAGTAAACGCTCCTCGAGGAAGCATGTTCATTGAGTCGGTCGACGCCTCTAGCTATTCAAAACGTGTCTGAAGAAGAAAATCCTTTTGAAGCTGGATCTAATTTCAGCAACTGGAATAACGATGCCCCACTACTGCATGCAAGGGAATGATGAAGCTGAATCAAGTCGAGCTCATCAAAACGTGTCTGAAGAAGAAAATCCTTTTGAAGAAGAATCTTATCATAATAATAATTCCGTATCTGAAAACCCTGAATCTCTAGTTTTGTACCATCCTTACATGTTTCCTAAACATGTTTACCATGGTCCTTTTGAAACTTATTTCCAAGCTCCTCTGGAGTATCAAAATGCTTAAAACTATATAATGATTGGACTTCATAATCCTCTACCTAAGTATGGTTATGAGCACAGTATGCCTTCATCTCCCATTGAATGTTTAGATCGTTCGTTGCGCCAAACGAACGAAATAAACAGGGATAAAATAATGGATAAGGCAAGGACGCAGTTTTATGGACAACAGATGTACGAATATGGAGAAAACTTGATGATCCTCGGAAAAGAACTAATAAAGAACTAAATCTTATGTTGTAGTTTGTATTTTGTTATAATATATAATAAAAATCATTTTGTCTTGTACAAATATGGTTGAAAAAGGCAAACGTCCTAGTTTTCTTTGTAAATTTGCACCTGCTAATTTTTACGAACATAAAACTAATGAGACAACCATAGAAGATAATGAGGAAACTGAAAGTTCAACTTTCAGAAGCCTGGGAGAAATAAGGAATACTAATATTCCTTATAATCCATCTATAAGCTTTCATTCTGCTCCTACTGCTGGAAGTTATAATGTTATTCCAATTATTCCACATAATTTTCATGAGGGATTCTCTGAAATACCTTATGAGAATAAATATGTTCCTGGAGATGAAGAAATAGCAGATTCCAATAAACCCTATATTCCTTATTATGAGACTGTTCCTATCTCTGCTTCTTATGTAAATGAGAATGCATCAGGAAGCGAGAGGGAGCAAATGCTGTTAAATCACATAGCAGAATTAGAACGAGAGAAGTCAGAAGTGGAAGCTCGAAATATTATTCTAGTTCAAGCTTTGAAAGAAAGAAATTATAATAATCATTAGAACAATGATTTCTATATGTGTAATTTCTCTTGTACATATTTTATCAATAACAACTATGTTTTTAATTGCAATCCAATTTCTGTTATAGGATGTCTAAACAAACCGGACCATCTCAGAACACACGGGGTAAAAAGAAGCAAGCGGTGATTGAAAACGTTGCTGATGTTACCACTCCCCGTATTGAACTTCAGAAAATGATTGCGGAAGGAATCAAGGACTCTCTTACAATGATATTTAATGAAATGGATAGAAGGCAAGCTGACAAACTGAAAGAATTATCTGTTCACCCATCAATCCCAAAATCTTTACCTTCTCAACATACTCGAACCATTACTCAATCCAACCCGCTACTCTTAAACCAGAGGGATCCACTACTCATCAAGGGTCTAAAACGAATAAAATGGAGAGAGAATTATACTATTACAATTATTTAGAAGAGGAAGTCATGGGGAATAATTATGGCCATCTGGAAAAGAGGAGAAAGATTATTGGTTGTACTTATAAGATGTTCAAGGATTGTAAGCCCTACAATTTCTCTGGAAGGGAAGGAGGTATTGCCACACTGAGGTGGCTTGAGAAGACCGAATCTATTCTTGTTATAAGATAATATGCAGAAGAAGACAAAGTTCTCTACGCTTCCAATCTATTCAAGGATCAAGCCCTTGAATGGTGGAACAACATTATTGCTACCAAAGGCAGAGATGCAGCTTACCCTGTGGGCTGGAATGCCTTCAAGGCAAGGGTAGAAAAGAAGTATGTTCCCTAGAATGAAAGGGAACAGAATGAAGGAAAGTTTCTTAGTTTGAAGATGATTGGAGCAAACCATCAAGAATATTCGACTAAACTCCTCAAGTATGCTCGAATAGTTCCTCTTCTTGCTGCCCCTGAATCTAATCTGATAAAGAGATACATTTGGGGACTGATCGGAGAAATCCGTGACATGATAAAGGTTGCTAAATGTGAAACCCTTAACGATGCTATGGATCCGGGAGCCTCTCTAACTGATAGTTTGATCAGAAATCAAGAAGAGTGGAAGAAGAAGGAAACACCTGGGCAAAGCCCGAGTGGTTCTAAGATGCCGGGTTCAGGCTTCACTTCCATAAATAACAATTCTTTTATTCCTGAGTGTCCAAAGTGCAAGAAGAAACACTTGGGACAATGTAAATCTGGACTTTATTGCAACTTCTGCAAGAAATCTGGACATGAAATGGAGGATTGTTATAAGAAGAAACCCATCACCTGCTATGAATTTGGTTAGGCTGGCCACATCAAAAGCTATTGTCCCAAACTAAAGAAGCCTGAATGGACAGGTCCTAAGCCTGCTGAAGGAGTGAGGAAGAATGCGCGAGCATTCGTTCTCAATACTCATGAGGCAGCAGGTATGCCCACGTCATTACGGGTACATTTCTTGTCAATGATGTTTATGCTCGAGTTTTATTTGACTTTGATGCAAACCAAAGTTTTATAGATCATAAATTATGTAGAGTGTTAAATAAAGCTCTAACTAAACTTGATAAGAAATACGTGGTAGAAACTGCCAATGGAGACCTGATCCAAATCTCATAAATCCTAAACAATTGTAATATCACATTATCAGGACATGTTATTCCTACATAATTATTGCCAATGACTTTTGCAGGATTTGACATTGTTCTAGAAATGGATTGGTTACCCTCTAACCAAGCCCGCATCCTTTGTGATTAGAAATCCATAGAGCTTTGTTCGCCGAAAGGCAATTTTCGGACTATAAATGGTGATAAATTTTCCAACTCCGTTGGAATAATTTCTATGTTGGAATTCACAAAATATCTACGAAAGGGATGCTTAGCATACCTTGTATATGTAATTACCGACACTAAAAAGAAGATTGAAGATGTGCCGGTTGTGGCTGAATTCTGGCTGTCAGAAGTTTAATTTCTTGGACATGTCATTAACGCTGATGGCATCCAAGTAGATCCCATTAAAATTGAAGGAATATCCAAATGGGAAATCCCGAAGTCACCAACCGAAGTTCATAGTTTTCTCGGTTTGGCTGGTTATTATCGAAGATTTGTACAAGATTTCTCTCGGATTGTTGTTCCATTAACTTCTCTGACACGCAAGTCAGATAAGTATGAATGGGGACCTAAGCAATCTGAAGCCTTTGAAACTCTAAAACATAAACTGACAAAAGCATCCATACTGGCTTTGCTAGATGGAAATAAAGGCTTTACAGTTTACTATGATGATTCACACACCGATTTCGGTTGTGTGTTAATGCAAGGAATAAAAGTTATTTCTTATGTTTCCCGTCAACTAAAAACATATGAAAAAAATTATACGACTCACGATTTAGAGTTGGGTGCCATAATCTTCGCATTGAAATTATGGAGGCACTATCTTTATGGAGTTAAATTCACTGTGTTTACCGATCATAAAAGCCTAAAATATATATTCAGTCAGAAAGGACTGAATATGTGGCAAAGGCATTGGATGGAAGTTCTGAATGATTACGATTGCGAAATCTGTTATCATGAAGGCAAATCCAATGTTGTAGCTGATGCCTTGAGCAGAAAAGAAACAGGGAAACCTAAACGAGTTCGTGCTTTAAGACTCGATCTTCAAATCGATCTTATTACTCGTATTAAGGAATCTCAAAAGATTGCCTTAGAAGAACCAAACCTTGAGAGAGAAGGCTTGAGAGGAATGATCGACCAATTGGTTAAAGGCGATGATGATAATCTTATAATGAATTAGAGAATCTGGGTTCCAATCTATGGAGACTTACGTGAAAAGATTCTCGAATAGGCTCATAAATCCAAGTATACGATGCATACTCGAAGCGATAAAATGTACAAAAACCTAAAAGCCAATTACTGGTGGATAGGGATGAAGAAACATATCGCTATCTATGTTGCAAAATGCTTAACATGTTCTCAAGTGAAGGTTGAACATCAAAAGCCATATGGCTTATTACAGCAACTTGAAATTCCTGTCTAGAAATGGGAAATGCTAACCATGGATTTCATTACGAAACTTCCACGAACCAGTCGAGAAAATGATACTATCTGGGTTATCATCGATAGGCTTACTAAGTCTGCTCGTTTTCTTCCCATGAGAGAAACATTCATCATGGATAAGTTGGTACAATTATATGTTAATGAAATAGTGTCGTTACACAGTGTGCAACTATCTATCGTGTCAGATAGAGATAGCAGATTTGCTTCTTGATTCTGCCAAAGCTTTCAAAAAGCCATGGGTACGAAATTGAATCTTAGCACTGCCTATCATCCTCAAACGGATGGGCACATCGAAAGAAGTATCCAAACTTTGGAAAATATGTTAAGGGCTTGTGTGATCGACATTGGAGGAAGTTGGGATGACCACTTACCTCTAATGGAATTCTCCTATAATAATAACTGTCATACGAGTGTACAGGCCGCTCCTTTTGAAGCCTGAAATAGGAGAAAATCAGTTGTCTGAAACAGAAATAGTCTAGGAAATAACAGATAAAGTGATTCAAATAAGAGATAGATTGAAAGCGGCTCGTGATCGTCAAAAGAGTTATGCTGATAGAAGATGAAATTCGTTACCATTTATATGAAAACAACGTGTACCCCACAAATATGCCAACAGAAAAGTAAACTGCATTATCTTCAAGACATATAAGACTCAGGTCAAGATTAGATCAATCTCCAGGATGAAGTTACATCGTTTAGCACAGGAAAATGCAAGCAGAATCCCGAAGGATTATAAGGAATCATAAAGATTCTGAATCGAATGATTCAATGGCTTGGCTTAGATGAAATACAATGATTCATGGTAACAGATGGAATCTTTAACATACGATTGTGAATAAGAATCGAATGATTCAGAGTAAAGTGATCCAACTGTTATCTGGATATCTTCAATGGAATCAAGATTTGATCTAAGGGCTATCATATGAAATGGCAGATGTTGTCAAAAACATATCTTAGTCCAACTTCAATCACATGCTATTCGGGGCATGGTCACAAAGTGAACCGAAAAATTGTACTAAAGAGATAACACGATACTTGTCTCATGAAATTCTTAAAGTCTCATATTCTTTATCTGATAACGATCTTTTAATACGATGGGATCAAATCACAGTTGTAACATAGTGAATTAAGTTTTCACACTACTTATGGTCCAAAAACGCTTCTAGACTACTGACAATCTAAATTACATACACATATCCAAATTAAAATAGATTATACTGTTTTAAAATCTAAGCAGTCATGAAACTATCATTTCATGTTTATGCAATCTAAGAAGCTTAGATCAAAACTTATACGCATAGAATCAATATATAATCAGTTACCAACTGGTCAATCTATGGTCATGTGTGAATGATCATCTACTGATGTACTATCATTTCTTCTCTAACTTTAAATGACTAAGGTTGTCCGATAAGGGTGATGGTGGTGCACGGCGGAGGAGTACAATGGAGCACGGGAGGTCGGAATGGCGGCAATTGGTCACGGTGGTGAAGGTGTGGGTGACACACAGTGGTGAGAGGTGGTGTTCAGGTTTGGGTTCGGATGGAGCTAGGGTTGCATGGCGGGATTATGGTGTTGCATGGCATGATACATCTGTGCATGGGAACCCAGTTTGAGTACGCGAGTTATAAGCGAGGCAAGGACGACCCGATGCGAGTATAGGTGAAGCTAAGGGTTCGGTGAAACGATATGATGAGCAGAGAAGACGAGTGTCGGGGTTCCGTTATATTTATGTGTATTGACGTGGGTTTAGCACGTATTCTAACCTATGATCATACGCCTGGCAGGTTTGGGTTCGAGCGTGAACGAGCAGGTTGCGGTGCAAGGATTTGGATTGCCTCTAAAACGGTGAGTTTCTAATCCTCCACTTATTAAACGTTTTATTGTTTTTGGGGCTATCGTACATGCTTACAAAATATGTTTATTTTAATAAACGTGATAAGATTTTTGGGTTTTAACCCGAGGTGTTTATGAACTATAATATCCAGTAATGAGTCGGAGGGTCTATGAAGTGTATAGTGGGTTACGTGAGCTAGGGAATAAAAGAGTTATCGACGTGTGTCGTGTTAAGGGTTAGTTGGGTTGAGTCGGGATATAAGCTAAACGCTTATGGGAGTGAGTACAATTTTTTGACGTTTTCTTTTTTGTCACTAAATTTAAGGTTTCCTGTTGGTTAGAAAATTATCGGAATTTTCGACAAAAAATTTTTGGTCGGAAAATTTACAGTTTTCTAGTAGGATCAAATAGATGTTAATCTATAAATAAATAGAATTTTAATTAATACTTCAATTAATAAGCATAATTTCTTGTAATAAATAAACGTAGTTGATAAAAAAATTTAAATATTGAGTATAATTCCTTGTAATAAATATATGTAGATGATAAAAAAAATAAAAGAAAAAAAAAATTAATTAAGAGGGATCTAAAAGAATTACAGTGGGCCAAACTGGGCAAACTCTAACCATCTTGTATGAGGTGTGGTCCGGTTTTCACGGTTTTTAGGTTAAACCGTAACCAAACCGTTAGTAACGGTTTTTTATCATTGAAAACCAAAACCAAACCGTTGAAAATAAAAGCCAAACCAAACCGAACCATTATGAACGGTTTGGTTTCGGTTTGGTTTCACGGTTTGAGCGTGTTGGGCCTTTATCCACGCTGTCAAAATAAACACAAACTAAAAAAAATACATACGGTACGAAAAGAAGTTGCCACCAAATACATACATGTTGCAAAAGAAAAAATAATATAAGCAATTGGATATAAGCAAAAAATTGTTGCTGCAAAAGTGTCATATCTCTACTAGTATCTATTAATATTTGATATTATGGATGTCATGGAAACTAGAAAGGCAGGCTCCTTTTTCACATGAAGAGGCGAGATCCTACTTTCACATTTTTAGATGCTAAAATTCCAAGTTCATTACTCAATGTTCGTCTCAAATTTAATTATATACATATATATATTAAAAAGGTAAGATACGGTCCGGTTTTTTATGGCCGGTTTTTGGTATAAACTGTAAACCAAACCGTTCACTACGGTTTAAAACTTTTGAAACCGACCGACCGAAATTTAAGGAAAAAACCGACCGCAAAACCAAACCGATGACCGGTTTAGACGGTTTCGCGGTTTGAAACCGAACCGTGAACACCCCTAGGTGTGGATACAAACCAACACTAGTGACAAGACCATCGAGACTAGTGGGCTCTTGTTTTTGCTTCACGTTGTATGACGTGTGAGGTGTGGAGACAAACCATCTTCACTAGTGAGTAGTGACAAAACTATATGCACTAGTGGCCTCTTGTTTTTGCTTCCGTTTACCACTCTCTCTCACACATAATATAATATATATATATATATATATATATATATATATATATATATATATATATATATATATATATATATATATAAAAGAAAATGGTGAGTATCAAATGTGAATTTGTAAACCAAAAAACTAAATTTTTACCAGACATTTATTTTCATCTTATTTTAATTCATTTATCAAAAGTCAAACATCCAAGTAACTATAATAAATATATGGTCAGAATTTGGTTTTTTGGTTTACACATTTAAAGTTGGTTCACATTTGATGATTTTCGTATTGGAAAAAGTTCAAATAAAAATGGTTTTTAAATTAAAAAGGGTGAGAAGAATTTTGGGCTATTAGATCAAATTGTATATCAAATTGAGAAGGATTTAATAGTTGAGATCAAATATAGGAGAAAAAGTTGTTGAAATGATATTTTAGTAATGACAACTTTTGTTGACTTTTATCAAGTTTTCACCTTTTTTTAAACATTCATAACTATTACATACGACATTATTTTTTTAAAAAAATTACACCATAAAAATGAGCGTTTTTTATCTTTAAAACGAGTATAATATCGCCATATACAAAAACGAAAAAAAAATTACGTTTTCCAGCTCATTGTGATTATTGTTTGTCATTGTGTCTAATGTCAAGTAATTGTATCTAATATCAAATCATTGTGTCAAATATTTTTCATTATTGTGTTTAATGCCAAATATTTTTCTAATATCAGGTCATTGCGTCTAATGTCAAATCATTATGTCAAATATATCTCATTATTGTGTTTAATGTCAAATATTTTTCTAACGTTAGGTCATTGTGTCTAATATTAGGTAATTGTGTCAAATAATTTCCATCACTTTATTATATATAATACATAAAAAGCAGTGACAAAAATAACACGAAATTATAAAAAAACGTAAAACACAATAATGAATACATATAACACAATGATGAAAAATATTTGACGCAATAACCAGACCTGACATTAGACACCATAAAAACGAGGGTTTTTTTATTTATAAAATGAGTATAGTGTCGTTATAAACAAAAGCGAAAAAAAATTAAGTTTTCAAGCTTATTGTGTAATTTGCTCGTCATTGTGTCTAATGTCAGATCATTGTGTATAATGTAAAGTCATTATATTAAATATTTTTCATCATTGTGTGTAATGTCAAATATTTTTCTAATGTCAAATATTTTTCTAATGTTAGGTCATTGTGTCTAGTGTCTAATGTCAATTGATTGTGTCAAATATTTTTCATCACTGTGTTATATATAATACATAAAAAACTATCCTTTCAACCTCATATCCTCTCTGGTCCATGCTGGGATTGTTAAGAGGAAGCTCAGATAGAGTCTTGATGTCTTTGCTTGCCATTTTGAAGATAGCCTTGCTTGAACATCTCATCTTCTGTCCTTTAACATCTGTTAGTGTGAATTCATCCTTTCCAGCATTATAGGACCAGCTGATGAATGGAGAGTGGGATTGGAGAGGTTTGACATCAATGTTTGATTACCAGCAATAGATGTTTCCCACCTTCATTCTCAGGCTCATTGGCTTCACCCAGCTCCATCATTCTTCGTAGATCAGAATCTGGAAGCTGTAGTACCTCATCAACAGATATATAAATTGATTTTTTAGCTTCTGTCCTCCCCCTGAACACTTCAAACCATTGGTCTTGAGGGCTGTATGACCATCTGATTATTTCTCTTGAGTCTTCTAGTTTGGAAGTGGGTCTGTTTTTCTTTTTAGGAGGTTGTTGATGAGTAGGAGCTGGGTGTGAGGATTTAGACTTTGAAGGAGGAGAGGAGGGAGGTCTAGGATGGAGAGTGGAAGGTTTTTGGATTGAGGAAGTGTTGGGTGAGAGAGAAGGCTTGGGTTTCTTTGATTTCCTTTATTCTTCTTGAATGATTACCCTTTTCTTGGAGCCTCAATCTTTCTTCCTCATCCTTCTTGACTTTAAAATAGAGGGCTTGCAGGTTCATGAAATTCATGGGACCTAGCCTCTTTCCACTCTCTCCTCTAGCCTTAAGGAAGCCAATCATGATCTTCCTTTCTTCATGTGTTCTTTGATTCAGGTCAATGGTCTTTTTGGACTTTTGTTTGGCTTTTTCTTCTTCTTCAGCCTTCTTTTTCTTCTTTGCCAATTGACCCTTCTAACCCATGAAGGCTCTGTAGATTTCTTTATTTGATAGTTTCTCAAGGTAGTCTGCATCCTCACTTTGAGAAACTAGAGCCTTTACCCACTGCTCTCTCATTTCTTTGGCTAGTTCAGAATCAGTTATTCTGAACTTAGCCTCTTCCTTCTTCTTCTTCTTCTTCTTCTTCTCTATCTCTTCTTCTTCTTTATCGAATTGTTCCTGCAGTTGAAGAGCAAGAGCTTCATCTTCTTCAATTTGATAAACTACAGGAATCTTTACTTTCAGCTCATCCAGCTGTTTTGCATACAGCTGGATTTGTTGTTCTCTGAGGAGAATGGCTGTGAGTCTATCTTGAGCTTTCTTTGTTTCAGCAATCTCCTCTTCTTCTTCTTTCTTCCTTTTCTTTCTTCTCTCTTAGCAACCTCTCTTCATCTTCTATGGTCATAATTCCCTTTCCCTTATCTTTGTTGGATGCCTCTGCTTCGGCTTCATTGATCACAACATTAGATGATTGTGCTGCTGTTAGAATCTCAGCCTCAGCTTCATTGGCAATTTGGGGAATGGATAAGGGAGGGGAACTTATTTCATCTTCTTCCCATTCCATACCTGTCACATCCTTCCATGCATCTTTCGTCTTTTCCTCTTCTTTTCTTTTTTATTCTTCTTCTTTGTTCAGTCTGACTGTTGGAGAAGAGAGAAATGATAGGTCTGAGTCAGATCCAGATTCCTCCTTATACAAAGAAGCCTTGATGATCTTGATCATTTCTTGACTTTCTAAGGAGTTGACGTTGAAGATGAGTGATCTGAGCTCAAAGACCTTGTGTAGGAAGGCTAAAGGTAGGAGCAAGATCTCCTTGATGTTGATTGTTAGAGAAGATCCATTGCTCAGGAAGAAGGTGAAGTCATGGGAGTCAGTGCTTGTCCATCCTTGCACTTCGACATCCCTGACCATTCTATTATACAGGAATCTTCTCCAGCACAGAACTTCTTCTTCAGTGAGAAGACTGCTCCTTATTATTTCAAGTCTTCTAGGAGTCAGTCTTCTTTTTGTTGTTGTTGAAGATTCAAGATAGGCTACCCTTTTTGCTGCTTGTATTTGTCTTTCAAAGTTGGGTAGATTATCCTCCATCAAGTCATAGAACCTGCCAATAGAAAGTTCTGCTGAGAGGTCCGTAGAGTTGTTAATGCATTGTAGATGGTATAGGTGAAGGACTTGGATGCTGTTGAGAAAGTCCCAGTTTAGCTCTTTTACTCTGCCAAACTCCCACCCAATCCAGAACCTCTCAGACTTTCCATCATACCCCCAATCTAGTATTGTGTCAAACTCTAGCTGTGTTGAAGACAGTGAAAATTGGGGGGCAGTGGATTGACTTATGATGGCTGCTGCTTCAGGATTGATGCTGAAAGATGTATATGTTTGATCTATGTCTTCAGCATCAGTCAGCATCTCATCAACAGCCCTGACGACTAACTTCCAGTCTTCAGATGTCTCTTCGTCTTCGTCATCTGAAGCTGGCAAGTCATGAACATGTACAAAAGCTGGCTTAAAAAGTGTGCTTTGAAATACAGACTGCTCTTGAATCCAGTCGTCAAGACTGTCTGAGTCTTCCTCCATTGGGACCATCTCCCCCTTTTTGGTTTCATCAGTGGACAAATAAGCTTCAGTTTGGTTGCCCACTGATACAAGAGAGGGAGTAGGCACAGTTGGGCATTGATGGGCTTCATGCATGGAGACTTGGTGTCTTAGTTTGGACACTTCAGCCTCTAGCATAACCACCCTGGCCGTCAATTCCATGTTATGAAGTTGCAGTCTGTCCTCATCCACAGTTGTGGAATCCTTGGATCTAGATGGGGCCTTAGGCCTGGCCTTTGCATCTCCATCACCTATGGTTTCTTGGCGCCTGGGATTCCTCTCAGTGAGGAGAGTTTCCAAGGAAGCATCCTCACTGTGAGTTGCCGTGGTTGAGGTCTTAGCGATGTTGTCACTGTCCTCCTGGTCATTTGATGGACTAGCAGTAGTAACAGCCTCTTCCACATCCACTCTGTCATAACTCCTAGAGTGGACCTTCAGGATAGGAGAACTTGGGTTGGGTGTGTTGGAAGCAAGATCAATCAGTACCTCCGAGATAGTGGTAGTTGGAGAAGGTACATCATCTTGATCAGGTTCCTCAACACTTAAGTTCAGAAGAGAAAGGAGTGGCTCAGGGGTTTGCTCTATGGATCCGGGATGTGATCCTTATCCTAATAGAGAGACATTCGAAGGAGTCTCCCTAATAATGTGGCTGTCCCTTATGATATTCTCACCAGAATGTTGTGATTCTGAGTGAGGGCTGTTAGGTTGGGTTTGGGCCTTGGAGGCAAGAGAAGAAGGAGTTCTCTTGCCCCTTTTCCTGGTATACGTCGTTGCAACCGGGGCCTGTGTTCCGGTTGAACGATAACATCCAAAACAGGTGTAAGTAATTTTTGTACCTATGCATCCTTAGTAGTAGATAACAATGGAAGCAGACTGTTGTTCAGGATGTGAGGTGGAGGGTGCGGGATCAGTATCAGCTGGGATTGCTGAACTGTCACCCGGGGTACTTTGTATGTTCAGCATTGTAGATAATAATGGAACTTTGACCCCTGAGAACTTTTTGGGAACAGTTCTCATGCTTTGAAAAATATTATTTTTATGTCACAACATGATGTAGATTCTTGCAGGTTTTGAAAGCTCTTTTAGTTCTTGATTGAAAATCTCCTAGAAGAATCTTGGGTACATAAAAAATTGTTGCTTTGCACCCTCTTGAAGGTTATATCTCAAACCCTCAAAGATGAGGTGTGCAAAGTTGAAGCCTTGGTTAGTGACCATACCATGGAAGGCGGAGGCAAGTGCGGAGCTCACATGATGCCATCCACTCCTCTTCTGAGATATGCATTGGAGAAGTGTGTTGCAGAGATACTTCCATGGAGGGCCCATCAGTGCCTTCTCGATCGTATACTCGGTCTGATTTCCAGTGTATCCAATGGATACAAAGGTCCTCATGTATTCATCCTTCGAGTATGAGATGGCTGCTTCCTCATCCTGAAGCTTAAGATGTTTTCTGAGTGTGGCTTCCGAGATGGTGATGTCCTTGCCGTCTACCTTGGCTTTGATTTGGGGAATCCCCTATTCGGTAGAGTAGACGGCGGTACTCCAGAAATCCTCCATATGAGGGATATATATGGTAGGGTTGGTTGTGAGGGCAAAATAGATCTTTGATCGACATAAGAAGTTGATCATATCATTAAAACCTTCGGATTTCTTTCCCTTGGTAAGGTATGCTGTAAGGTTATGGTATGGAGAGAACTTATCGTCAGGGTTATTGATGTCTGCCATTGATGTATGATTTGGAGGGAAGGTTTAGGATATGAAAGGCTTTGAATGTTTTAAGTATGAAGGGCTTTGAATGTGGTGGGGACTTGAGAGAAAGTGATGTGGTTTTAGGGTGAAATTGAAGGTGAAGAGGTGGTAAGGAAATTTGATTTGTTCTTATAACGGTAGAGGAGGAAAAAAGCAAAATGACTTGTACAGTACAACCTAATTCACCTTTTACTGTTACAGCCGTAATACACCAAGGCAGTCATGGTAAAGACTGACGTTAATTTTACAGCGGGTAAAAGTTAATTTGGACTTAAATTTACCCATCAGCAGCAAACTTGGTTGCTGTGGATGAGTAAGCCTGTCCGCTGCAACCTTGGTTGCTGTGGAAGGTTAAGTCTGTCAGCAGCAAACTCATCTGCTGCTGATGGATATAATAATCCGCAGCAAGAATGTTGCTGCTGACAGTCTTAAAGAAATCCGCAGGAAACCTGTTCCTGCTAATAACTTAAAGCAGTCAGCTGCAAATCTTTTGCTGCTGAAGATTAAACCTGTCAGCAGCTGAAGGACAAAAATGCTGCTTACTTATAACTTTTATTTACAACATAAGACAAAACACATTTTAAAATTGAATTTTTAGAGATAGATTTTAATCGAAGTTCATCATACCAATGGATTCAACTAAATATTTAAATCTAGCTTCATCAAAAGGTTTTGTAAACAAATCAGCATATTGCTCATTCGTATAAACTTTGGTTAAAATAATTCTCTTTTTCTCAGCTTGATCTCTTATGAAATGATACCTGATGTCAATGTGCTTTGTCTTGGATGCTGCACCGGATTGTTTGTGATTGATATAGCACTCATGTTGTCAATATGAATTGGAGTTGCCATGAAAGTCATCCCGTAATCCAGCATTTGATTTTGTATCCAGATGACTTGTGCACAGCAACTTAAAGCTGCAATGTATTCTGCTTCAGCAGTAGAAGTTGAAACACATGTTTGCTTCTTGCACTGCCATGAAATCAGTCTCCCTCCCAGAAACTGACATCCCCCTTAAGTGGACTTTTTGTCCAAGTTGCATCCCCCATAGTCACTGTCAGTGTATGCATACAGATTAAACATGTCCTTTTTAGAGTACCATAGTCCAAGTCTTGAGGCACCCTTTAGGTATCAAAAGATTCTCTTGACGACTTGAAGATGTGAAACTTTTGGAGCTGCTTGAAATCTTGCATAGAGAGATACTGCAAACATGATATCTGGCCTTGAGGCAGTGAGATACATGAGAGACCCTATCATTGCACGGTACTGATGTTGATCAGTGTCTTGGCCATCTTTGTCTGGAGTCAGCTGATGATGCACTTGCATAGGGGTTCTTGCAACAAAGCAGTCATCCATTTTGAATCTTTCCAAAATGCTCTTTATATATTTGGATTGGCTGATGAAGATTCCATTTGGGACCTGTTTGACTTGTAGACCCAAGAAGAAATTTAGTTCACCCATTGAACTCATTTCAAACTTTGAGTGCATTAGAATCTCAAAGTCTTTGCACAGCTGTTTCCTTGTTGATCCAAAGATGATATCATCAACATAAATTAGAACTAGTAAGATTTCTCCCCCTTCATCTTTGATAAACAAAGTCTGGTCAATAGCACCTCTTCTGAAGTTGTTGCTTAGTAGATATCCTGACAAGGTTTCATACCAGGCTCTTGGTGCCTGATGTAGGCCATACAGTGCTTTGTCTAGTTTGAACACTTGAGTAGGATGAACAGACCTGGGAAACACTCATGAGATTGAAGTCCAATTCTTTGACATAGTTGACCTTGTCAATGCTCATTCTTTCGTTGGACACAGTTCCTTGTCGAGTAATGGATCCTCCCTTTGAGTCACTTCCAAAGGCAACATATCCTCCATTGAAATGTCTGAAGTTGGAGAGGATGGATCTGTTACCTGTCATGTGCCTGGAACAACCACTGTCTACCACCCATTTGTTATTCTTGTGACCTGGCTGTCCCTGCACATGATAGATTTCTAATTAGTAGGAGGAACCCAAGAGTCTGCAGACTTGAAAAAGATGGTTGTTAGTTTATCCTTTTCAGTATGTTTGCAGTCAATGGAACCAATGATAATGCTTGGAGATGGTTTGGCTTTCCATTGCTTTGTTGGTGATTTTCTAGTTTTCCTCACATTGTCAGCAACGGATTTTGCTACTGATGTTTCTGGCTTGTCAACAGTAGATCCTGCTGCTGATAGCTTTGCTGAAGTGGCAACATTCTTTGCTGCTGAAGGCTTTGCCTTGGATTTCGCCTTATCAGCAGTAGACACTCTTGCTGCTGATGGCTTTGCCTTATCAGCAGCAGATTTTGCTGCGGAGGATTTTAGCTTATCAGCAGCAGACTTGGTTGTTGCTGAAAGCTTCTGCTTTGTTTTCTTGGGCTTCACTTGACTGCCAACATTTTTTCTGGCTGCTGATGGTTTAACAACCGATGTATGCTGATCCTTCTTTACCTTTTGTCTTTGAGGGGCTTGATGAAGGATCTGGTTGAAGGGGTTAAACTTACAATTTGTAGCAAAGTGGTCTGATTCACCACAAATGATGCAAGTTTGTTGAGATTTAGGCAGCTTCACTCTTGGGGGAGATAGAGACTCCCGGAACTTAGTTGCTTTGACCTCGTAGCTTCTTACCTTCTTGTTTTTGTTAGTCTTTTCAAAGACATGCTGATTTGAATTTCTTTGGTATTCCAGGTAATGAAAGCAGGTGCTGGCAGTGTGGTTATATCTACCACACACAAAGCATGATCTTGCCAGTTTGTCTCTTGAAAGGTAGACATAGTCCTTTCTTTGGAATAGATCCTTGAAGTTCCATGGATGAGCTTTGTTATGTTCAAAAGTAGCTTCTTCTAGGGTCTTTTGAACATATGAAACTTTTTCTTCAGGTGTATGACATATATCAAACACCTTCCTCTTTGTGATCGGCTATGACTGAGGCTTGGGGTTTGTGGTTCCTGATGTCTCTCCCTTTTCAATGTTTAGCTTTCTTCCATCTATAGGATAGCTGATCTTGATTTGTTTGACTGGGACTGGGGCTGGAATAGCTGGAATAACACCAGGAACTTCAACTCTATTCAGAACAGCTACAGATGGGGCTGCACTGGTTTCATCATGGTCTGAGTAGGTTGACTCAGATTCTGATGAGGTAGTGCAGTCTTCGACGAAAGGTTCATCCGTTGAAGGATCAAGGTTTCGGTTTGCAGTTTCAAGATTTGCAACCTTGAAGCTTGGTTCATGAATTGCAATATAGTCGGCAGGAGGAGGAACAGATTTGTACAGATCATTGTTATACCCAAGTCCAGTTTTTACCTTCTCATGGACTTGAATATCTAAAAGTTTTTGTAACTTTTTAGAGGAAAATTCATATTTTTCAACATGAACTTTCTGTTCTGCCAGTTCAGCTCTGATAGCTTTTAGTTTGACCAGTAGATCATCAATCTGAGTTTCAAGATTAGTTTGTTCGTGTTTTAACAATGAAATCTCTTTCTTAAGGCAGTTAATCTTTTCTTTATAAGTATTTTCAACCTTTTTGAACTCAGATTTCATCTGATGAAACTCTTCATTTTGATCTATAAGGTTTTGGTTATGCTTTTTGTAACCCAAAACTTTATCAATATAGGCTTGAGAGCAAACATGTTCAAATACCTGAGGTGGTATCTCTGTAGTGTCTGCCATAAGAGCTTGATTGTTGACAGGCAGCTCTTCATACTGGAAGCTCCAGTCGAAATCAGAAGTTCCAACAGTTACACAGGCTGCAGTTTGAACTGGAGGAGTAGCTTGTTGTTGTCTGGGTTGGGCTTGGTGAGCTTGTCTTGACTGAGGAGTACCTGGATTTGCTCTTGGTGCCTTGCATTCTCTAGCAAAGTGACCCAGTAGGTTACAGTTGTAACATCTTAGTTTGCTTTTATCCAAGCCAACTCTGGTGTTGGAGTTGTTACTTGGAATGGGTCTTCCGGTTCTAGAGTAGAACCTTTTTGCTCTTATAGAGAGCATGGCATACGAGTGCTGTATGTCCATTTCTTCTAAGTCATCTGGATAAAAGCATTCCAGATCCTCCTTGATAAAGGACATGTTGCTTGAGTTTTCAGAAACAAAAGCAGCAGAGGTTGATGTTTGAGGAGGAGCTTCTAGGAAAAATGGTAAGGTGTTTGTTTGAGAGGTTGGAGTTTGTGGATGTGTGACAATGGGAGGATAGTAGTTACTGGAACTAGGAATTGAGTGGTCGGAGTGAAGCGCAGATGAGATGGTGGCGGAAGAAGAGGTTGATTGATGATTGGAGCTCCTTTCCTTGGCTTGAATCATTTCTAATTCATATATTTTCAGCATGCCAAAGAGCTCTGTCATCTAGAGAGTTTTTAAATTCTTCGTTCTTCTTATAGACACTGTATATAGTGTCCAACAGCTTGGGAGAGATCTGATAAACTTTTTGAGAATATCTTCATTCTCTAGCTTTACTTTGGAGCACTGCAGTTCTCCTACCAGGTACGTGTACCTGTTATACAAAACGGTTAGTAACTCACCTTCCTTCCATACGAAGTTTTCGTATTGCTGTTTCAGGACGTCCCTTCTGTTTTCTTTGACTTCCTCAGAGCCAGCAAACATCTTCTCAAGAGCCTCCCAGGGCTCTTTAGCAGTTTTGTAACTTCTGAAGTTATGAAAAACTTCATTTGGAAGTCACATTTGGATAGCTCCTAGTGCCTTGAAATCCACCTCCATCTTCTTTATGTCCTCTTCTGAGTACTTGGAGGGCTCCTTTGGAACTAGTGGTCCTCTAGAGTCAGCAAAGGCCACCATGGGAGTGTAAGGTCCATCCCTGATGGATTTCCACATTCCGTACTCCTGATAACAGAAAAAGCTTTCCATGCCATTCTTTCACATGTCGTAGTCTTCCCCAGATACCAATCTTGGTGGTCGGTTGATGCTGCCGATGTCTTAAAATCCATTGCTCTGTGCCATCTTTGTTTTTTTGATTTTGGGTGACTTGATTGAAGAGAGTTTAGAATAGAACCAGAAGTGATTAAACAAGTGTGAGTTTGTTTAATCTGAGCCAAAGCTCTGATACCACTTGACATTAGACACCATAAAAGCGAGCGTTTTTTTATTTATAAAACGAGTATAGTGTCGTTATATACAAAAGCGAAAAAAAATTAAGTATTCAAGCTCATTGTGTAATTTTCTCGTCATTGTGTCTAATGTCAGGTCATTGTTTCTAATGTCAAGTAATTGTATCAAATATTTTTTATCATTGTGTCTAATGTCAAATATTTTTCTAATGTCAAATATTTTTCTAATGTCTGCTCATTATGTTTATTGTCAGGTCATTATGTCAAATATTTTTTGCTCACTGTGTTATATATAATACATAAAAAACAGTGACAAAAATAACACGAAATTATTTAAAACGTAAAACACAATGACGAAAACGAGCATTTTTTTATCTTTAAAACGAGTATAGTGTCGTTATAAACAAAAACGAAAATTTTTTACGTTTTCTAGCTCATTTTGATTATTGCTGGTCATTGTGTCTAATGTTAGGTTATTGTGTCAAATGTCAAGATACTGTGTCAAATATTTTTAATCATTTTGTCTAATGTAAAATATTTTTTATAATTGTGCCTAATTTAAAATATTTTTCTAATGTCAGGTCATTGTTTCAACTATTTTTCATCACTATGTTATATATAATACATAAAAAAATAGTGACAAAAATAACACGAAATTATCTAAAACGTAAAACACAATGATAAATATATATATAACACAATAATAAAAAATATTTGACACAATTACATGACATTAGATACAATGATCAGACCTGACATTAAACAATGACTTGACGTATTTGACACAATGATTAATATGCCCTCCCTTCAAAAATAATAAAATAACACATGTCAAGCGTAACATCCTTCTTACCATTTTTATTTTTAAAAACCTTTTTACCATAACCTAACTCTCTCTCTCTCTCTCTCTCTATATATATATATATATATATAAGGAGAAGTTCATAATCAAAACCCTGTTTTCATGTAAAATCCCAAAAAAAAAACCCGCAAAAATCGATTCAATATTCATTTCATTTTTTTAATAACATTATTACACGAATTCAACGTCGTGTTATTCTTTGCATTTTTGTAAATTCACAAATGTAAGGAATTTACATCGGTGTAAGTTTTGTAAAAAGGATATTTTTTAAAACTTACAACGGTGTAAGCTTCAACCCTTAACACCGGTGTGAACTGCTGTTACACTTGCGAATTCAACAAAATGAAAAAAAAACACCACGTTGAATTCATGTAATAATCTTATTAAAAAATTGAAATGAAGATTAAATCGATTTTTTGTGGGGTTTTTTTTGGGTTTTTACACGAAAACAGGGTTTTGATTGGATCTTTAATATATATATATATATATATATATATATATATATATATATTTATCTATATAGGGTAAGGATCCAATTAAAACCCACTTTTATTTGAAGGTCCCAGCGGGGTGTGATGGATATCTAGACTTGCGGTACGACACGGTGATAACGTGCGGAATCCATGATCAGCGTGCAACGTGTAACGCAATCAACACAACAGGTAAATAACACTCTTTGTATTTCTACCAAAAACTGTTTACAGACTCAAGCTCTAGTTCATGCAGTTGCACTCAAGACATGTAAACACCTATTTATAGGAAAACACAAAGACGTGGCGTCAGGTACGTTCATCCTAGACAACACTTTCGTGTTCGTATTATTTGATTAGGGTTCCGGTAGAAGTTTTATATCAACTGCCTTCTTTAAACGGGTAAAATACGCAGTCAGTAAAATAGGAAGAGCCTTTTGTGTAGAAACCGCTGAGGGTAAGACCACGAGAGTGTCAGAAGTAGTTGACAATTCCACAATAAATATAGAGGGCCATAGGTTCCCTGTTAGATTGTTTGTCATGGTTTTAGGCTGCCAAAGAAGCACAAATTATGTGTAAGCGAAAGGTAATTCGACTCAAGGCTCTAGATGGTAGCGACGTCGAGGTTTACGGAGATCGCGATGTTCCGATGCCAAACATCATCTCGATGATTAAGGGGAAAAATTACCTGAGGCGAAGATGTGAGGCCTACCTGGTATACGTGATTGACAGCTGCAAGGAAGTGAAGGAACTACACGATGTGCCCATGGTGCGCGAGTATCCGGAGGTGTTTCGAGAGGACTTACTTGGAGTACCACCCGACTGGGAGATTGAGTTCCGAATTGATTTGATACCAGATGCCTAGCCCGTGGCTAAGGCTCCATATCGACTAGCACCAGTGGAGATGAAAAGCTAATGACCCAATTGTACGAGTTATTGGAGAAGGGATTTATCAGACCGAGCTTCTCACCCTAGGGTGCCCCGGTGCTGTTTATGAAAACGAAGGATGGTTATATGAGGATGTGTATTGACTACAGGGATTTGAATAACATACCGTTACGAACAAGTACCCTTTAGCAAGGATCGATGATTTATTTGATCAATTGCAATGCACAAGTTGGTTCTCTAAAATCGACCTTCGGTCCGGGTATCATAAGTTGAAGGTAAGAGAGGATGACATACCAAAAATCGCATTTCGTACGCGATATGGGCATTTCGAATTCCGCGTGATGTCCTTCGGATTGACAAACGCCCAGTAGCGTTCATGGATTTGATGAATATGGTGTATCGACCGATGCTGGATCGATCGGGAATAGTGTTCGTTGATGATAACCTCATCTACTCTAAGAGTGAGGGGGATCATGCATGTCACTTGAAGGAGGTGTTGGAAGCTCTGAAGAAGGAAACCTTATACGCGAAGTTCTGCAAATGCACGTTCTGGCTTAGGGAATCCAATTCCTAGGTCACGTCATTAACCCAAATGACATTATGGTTGACCCAGCAAAGATAAACACAGTGAGGGATTGGGATGTCCTTGAGACGCCAAATGAAATCCGAAGTTTCTTGGGATTGGCGGGCTACTATCGGAGATTGATTCAGGATTTCTTGAAAATAGCTTCGCCCTTGACAAAGTTAACATGAAAGGAAATCAAGTACGAATGGGGTCCAACTCAGGAAGAGGCTTTTAAGGACTTAAAGAAAAGCTAACCCAAGATCCGGTCTTAGCCCTACCCGGGGGCAAGAAGATTGTATGGGCTCAAAGTGTTGTTCTATGGATCTGGGATGTGATCCTTATCCTGGGAAATTGGCAGATGCGGGTCACTTCAATATCCCGTGTCTGCTTGGCTGAGGACTTGGTAGTTTACTCTGATGTTTCTGGTCAGAGATTGGGGTGTGTATTGATGCAACGTGGGATGCCGCCGTTGTATTTGCATTAAAAATATGGAGGCTCTAACTCTACAGAGTAAAGTTTACAATATACTCCGACCACAAATTTTTGAAGTACTTCTTCAAACAGAAGGAACTGAATATGAGGCAGAGACGATGGTTAGAACTCTTAAAGGATTATAATTGTGAAATCATATACCATCCTAGAAAAGCAAACGTGGTGGCCGACGCTCTAAGCCGGAACGACATGCAAACTCCTATTAGAGTGAAAGCTTGCCAGCTGGTGGTAACGCTAGATGTTATGACGGATATTTTGAACGCTCAAGTTGAGGCACTGAAACCAGAACACATAAAGAAAGAACGAATGGTTGGCCAACAAAAGTCACTTGATTCAACACTCCCGGTGTGCATACCAAGTTTGGCTGAATCAAGGAAGGTGAACTTAGGGCTAAAATCCTTGACGACGCCCATAAGTCTTTCTATTCTATACATCCAGGATCCATGAAAATGTATCAGGATATAAGGAAGGATTACTGGTGCCCTCTACGAAGGATGAGATAGTCGCTTATGTGGGCAAATGCCTAACCTGCTCGCAAGTAAAGGCCAAACACCAGAAACCTTGACGTAAGGTACAACCATTGGAGATACCGGAATGGAAGTGGAAGCACATCATGATGGACTTCATAACAAAGATACCTCGTACAACTAAAGGTTGTGACACCATCTGGGTGATTGCGGACCGACTGACGAAGAGCGCGCACTTCCTGCCTAATCAAGAGACGTATTCTTCTGAACGTTTGGCATATGTGTTCATTAACGAAGTTGTAGCTCACCACGGGGTACCGGTGTCTATTGTTTCGGACAGGGACACGGGATTCATGTCGAGGTTTTGGAAAAGGTTTCACGAGGCAATGAGTACCCGATTAAACATTAGCACGGTGTATCATCTCCAAACGAATGGTTAGTCTGAAAGGACCATCTAGACCCTCGAGGATATGCTTCGTGCGTGTATTATAGACTTTGTTGGTAGTTGGGAGAGTCACCTACCCCTGGCAGAATTCTCCTATAACAACAGCTATCACTCGACCATAGGCATGCAGCTTTTCGAGATGTTGTACGGACGACGGTGTCGAACACCGGTTTGTTATGTGAGGAGGTTTTCAACTAAGGGAAAAAGAGAAGGAAAGGATAGATTTTTGGGTTCATTGGGTACTAAGGCTGTCAAGGAAAAAAACAAGGGTTATAGTATAGAATCTACGCAATCTTTTCAGGAAAAACTCGATCCTAAAGCCATGTTTTATTGTTCTCGGGTCAGGGGAAGTATGAGCTCTTAATATCAATGAAAGGATATGTTTTCACGTTTGTAATGGAATAAAGCACATGGATTTAGTGTCATGAATGTTAATATAGAAATATTAACGTAAAAAGCTTGAATCTTGGCACGTCAAATGACTCAGATCCAAAAACCATGCAAAACTAGGGTTTGGTAAAACACTTGTACTCGGCCATAGTACTCAGCCAGAGTACTCAGCTCATAGTACTCGGTTCATGTGCTCATGACCAAGTTCTCGGATCCTGTTGCTAGCAATCTAGTTCTCGCGCCCTAGATCTTGTCATTGATATTCCTACGAGCCATGTTCTCGGCCATGTTCCTACGAGCCATGTACTCGGCATCATGTACTCGAGAACCAAGTAATCGGCCGTGGTGCTCGGGTAAGCCGCGAGTACTCCATAATTGCGAGACCTTATAATGATCATGATGTTATTTATTGTATAAATGCGTAGTACGTAAGACTAAGTATCAGGATGGATGCATACAGGTGGTGTGAACGCGTTAAAGACTAAGGACTCAACCTAAGCATTAGTATATGTACCTCGTATCTCAGGTGAGTCAAGATTCCCTATTTACTTGTTTCTAGGGTGACATTCATGGTTATGAAATGTTATGATATGATTGTGAAAATGAATGTTTATGAAATGAATGTTTTCTAAAGGAACGATGTTTGAAACAAGAAATGCTTATGAAAAGAATGTTTATGAAGGTAAATGTTATGAAATGGAATGTTTATAAAGAAATGGTTTTGTAATGATCGAAAAGGGTTTTATAAACGAATGAATTTTATGAAAAGAAAACATGCAAATATTTTATGGAAGTCATTACAAATCTAATCTGTAAATGAATGGAACTGATGAATGAAGTCTGGGAATAAAGTTTCTAGCCTTATGGCCTGTTTTGCCATAAGTACAACAGGGGTAGTGCCTTTGTGATTTATCAATGGTTTATTGGTTGTATAAACGGGAATGGAAGTGGCGACGGTTGCTTAGGGTGTAACACCTGCCACCAAAAATGTTCAAGAAATTGCCAAGGTTAGAACCCCAAAGACTAGTTATATCTCAAGTACCAAAGTCTAGGGTTCAAAATGAAAAATAGGAAAATCTAAGGCTTAGCGGACCGCCAAGCTTGACCTTAATGGTCTGCTAAAGGCCTGTGTTCAGTGGAGGACCACTAAGGAAGACCCCACCCTGAGATCCATAGGTGGCGGACCGCCACCACTCTTGGTAACGGTCCGCCACATGCTCACTAAGGAAATGATCCGTGTTTGACACGTGTATAGTGACAAATGGTCACTAATTCTGACACGTGTACTCGTGGCAAAACGCCACGCCAGCTGGTAACGGTCCGCCATCCGAAATTCATTGAGAATCTACCACGTAGCACGGTGGCGGACCGCTACACCCCAAGGTAAAGGTCCGCAAACCGCAAAATATATGAACGGTCCAATAGGTGATTGGCATTTAGGGATGACGCATTATAACGGTCCGCTACAGGCTGGAATTTTAGCCTATAAATACTTAGATGAATTCATTCGATTTCTTCATTCCAAACTCGTCCATTAATCTCAAAACTTGTTCCAGAACTATCCCAAGTCAATCCCGATGATCCCGGTCCAAGTCCAAGTCCAAACTCGTCCATCGTAAATGTAGTGCTCATTCCGCTCGTAAAAGTGCTGGAACGCTAGAGAAACCAAATTAAGAGACTAGCTCTATAATTTCCAACTTAAAGGCTCATTCCTGGTTATTTTCCTACCTCATTATCACGGTGAATACTTTTGTCTCTTTAAAACTTGTGTCAAATATTTACATTTACAAAAATGGTCAAATAAAGGTTAAAGGAATGATGCATAATGTTCTTCTATGAACAAAGCATTCAGGCCATAGGTATACGTAAAACTTGTAAGGGATACACGGTTCTCGGGTGAAAGTCCCGGATTGCGGTTGGTACTTTCCTTATAACAATTTTGGAGGCGTGGACCCGGCCATTGTTATAAGGCATGATACCAGTGTATACAGTGGTGCATACGATCAGGAGAAAAGGGTCTGCTGAATTTGTAGATTGAACATAAAGTTGTGATTATGGAATTAATACTTGTTTGTGCCAAATGATTTTACTGTCAAGATAATTGTATTCACCAGCATTTGCGCCGAAGTTTCATTTTCAAAATGTTTTCAGGTAATCAATAAAATATAAAGGAAAGCGATTACGGGCAGACAGAGATCTCACCCATGAATGTAATATGAAAAGGATAATGTGTATGTTGGATTCTTAGGCCTCATGCATAGGAAATCCTAAAAAGAAGAAAAGAGGAATACGACCAAGGAACTGATCAGCGTTGGATAGTACTATTTCATGGTGGCTTGAAACTTGTTTACAAGACAAGAGATGTATTTGATTTCAAACAATGTTTTTAATCAACTTAAAAAAGGGTATTTAAACCCCTGTGCTTATAAATATAAATACAAGACTTTTGTTTTCTCACTAGGTCTTGATATTTACAAAAGCAAACCTTGAGGTTGAGAAATATGATGAAACGATCCTTGTGAAAAAGACTTCCGCTGTTTTTTATAAAAAAATATGAAATCAAAATAGGTAACAATCGAGCTCACACACGTCTAGGGGGTGCCTGAGGTGTGGTGTGACAGGTTGGTATCAGAGTCACATGTTTTAGCGAATTAGATACTTGGATCTAGTATCTATGCTTTATCCGTAAGTTTGTAACATGCCTCAAGTTAAGATAAGGAAACAAGGTAATCTTCTGACTGGTATGTAGTTATCTGACAAACGAAATGTTCTGTCTAAGGAAAGAGTGGTGTACAAATCTCTCCTAGACCCGTCATTCTTTCCATGGAACATCTTTGTTGGAGGTACTACTCTGGGAAGATAACCATCCTTGTAGAACTTTAGTCAAGATAAAGATGCTGGCCTTAGTATCTAAGTTTGGACCAAGATTGAGGATAGAATAAAAATAATACTTTAAGTTGCAAGATGTCTGGAGATAAATCTGTTCCTACTTATTATGATCATAATCGACCCATTAAGCAAGAATCTCCTGAATACCATCCCTTGGGTTCTCAAATGAATCCCATTGCGTCTTCTTACTATGACGATCCGTTTACCATCATTTCTAATGACCTTACCCTGGAGTATCATCCCCAATCCTAGGATACCTCAAATCATTGGATGTAAGCTGGATCTAATTTCAGCAACTGGAATAACGATGCCCCACTACTCCATGCAAGGGAATGATGAAGCTGAATCAAGCCGAGCTCATCAAAACATGTCTGTAGAAGAAAATCCTTTTGAAGAAGAATCTTATCATAATAATAATTCGGTATCAGAAAACCCTGAATCTCCAGTTTTGTATGATATTCTGGACAATCAAAATGCTTATAACGATATAATGATTGGACTTCGTGATCCTCCACCTAAGTATGGTTATGAGAACCTATGCCTTCATCTCCTATTGAATGTTTAGATCGTTCGTTGCCCCAAATGGACGAAGTAAACAGCGAAAAAATAAACAGGTGTACGAATATAGAGAAAACTTGATGATCCTCGGAAAAGAACTAATGAAGAACTAAATCTTATGTTGTAGTTTGTATTTTGTTATAATATATAATAAAAATCATTTTGTCTTGTACATATATGGTTGGAAAAGTCAAAGGTCCTAGTTTTTTTCGTAAATTTGCACTGCTAATTTTAACGAACGTAAAACTAATGAGACAATCATAGAAGATAACGAGGAAACTGAAAGTTCAACTTTCAGAAGCCTGGGAGAAATAAGGAATACTAATATTCCTCATAATCCATGTACAAGCTTTTATTCTGCTTCTACTGCTGGATGCTATAATGTTACTCCAATTATTCCACATAGTTTCCATGAGGGATTCTCGAAAATACCTTATGAGAATAAATGTGTTCCTAAATATGAAGAAAGAGCAGATTCCAAAAAACCCTCTATTCCTCATTATGAGACTGTTCCTATCTCTGCTACTTATGTAAATGAGAATGCATCAGGAAGCGAGACGGAGCGAATGCTGTTAAATCGCATAGCAGAATTAGAACGAGAGAAGTCAGAAGTGGAATCTCAAAATATTCCGCTAGTTCAAGCTTTGGAAGAAAGAAATTATAATAATCATTAGAACAATGATTTCTATATGTGTAATTTCTCTAGTATATATCTTATCAATAACAAGTCTGTTTTTAATTGCAATCCTATTTCGATTATAGAATGTCTAAACAAACCGGACCATCTCCGAACACACGGGGTAAAAAGAAGCAAGCGGTGATTGAAAATGCTGCGGAAGTTACCACTCCCCGTATTGAACTTCAGAAAATGATTGCGGAAGGAATCAAGGATTCTCTTTCAATGATCTTTAATGAAATAGATAGAAGGCAAGCTGACAAACTGAAAGAATTATCTGTTCACCCATCAACCCCAAAATCTTTACCTACTCAACATACTCGAACCATTACTCAATCCAAACCCGCTACTCTTAAACAAGAGGGATCCACTACTCATCAAGGGTCCAAAACGAGGAAAACGGAGAGAGAAGAATACTATTACAATTCCTCAAAAGTGGAAGTCATGAGGAATAATTATGGCCATTTGGAAAAAAAGAGAAAGATTGTTGGCTATACTTATAATATGTTCCAGGGTTGTAAGCCCTACAATTTCTCTAGAAGGGAAGGAGGTATTGCCACACTGAGGTGGATTGAGAAGACCGAATCTATTCTTGTTATAAGAAAATGTGTAGAAGAAACAAATTTCTCTACGCTTCTAATCTATTCAAGGATCAAGCCCTTGAATGGTGGAACAACATCGTTGCTGCCAAAGGAAGAGATGCAGCACACGCTATGGGCTGGAATGCCTTCGAGGCAAGGGTAGAGAAGAAGTATATTCCCTAGAATGAAAGGGAACAGATTGAAGGAAAGTTTCTTACTCTGAAGATGGTTGGAACAAACCATCAAGAATATTCGACTAAACTCCTCGAGTATGCTCGAATAGTGCCTCATCTTGCTGCCACTGAATCTAATCTGATAAAGAGATACATTTGGGGACTAATCGGAGAAATCCGTGACATGGTCAAGGTTGCTAAATGCAAAACCCTTGACGATGCTATGGATCTGAGAGCCTCTCTAACCGATAGCGTGATCAGAAATCAAGAGGAGGGGAAGAAGAAGGAAACCCCTGGGCAAAGCCCTAGTGGTTCTAAGAAGCCGGGTTCAGGCTTCACTTCAAGAAATAACAATTCTTCTATTACTGAGTGTCCAAAGTGTAAGAAGAAGCACTTGTGACAATGTAAATTCGGACTTTATTGCAACTTCTTCAAGATGTCTGGACACGAAATGGAGGACTGTTATAAGAAGAAACCCATCACCTGCTATGAATGTGGTGAGGCTGGCTACATCAAAAGCTATTGTCCCAAACTAAAAAGCCTGAAGGGACATGTCCTAAGCCTGCTGAAGGAGTGAGGAAGAATGTGTGAGCATTCGTTCTCAATCCTCATGAGGCAGCAGGTATACCCGACATCATTACGGGTACATTTCTTGTCAATGATTTTTATGCTCGAGTTTTATTTGAATCTGGTGCAAACCATAGTTTTATATATCATAAATTTTGTAGAGTGTTAAATAAAGCTCTAGCTAGACTAGATAAGAAATACGTGGTAGAAACTGCCAATGGAGACCTGATCAAAATCTCAGAAATCCTAAACAATTGTAATATCACATTATCAGGACATGTTATTCCTGCATAATTATTGCCAATGACTTTGGAAGGATTTGACATTGTCTAGGAATGGACTGGTTTGCCTCTAACCAAGCCCGCATCCTGTGTGATAAGAAAGCCATAGAGCTTCGTTCGTCGATAAGCAATTTCCTGACTCTAAATGGTGATAAATTTTCCAACTCCATTGGAATAATTTCTATGTTGGAAACCACAAAATATATACGAAAGGACACTAAAAAGGAGATTGAAGATGTGCCAGTTGTGGCTAATTCTGGCTGTCAGAAGTTCAATTCTTGGACATGTCATTAACGCTGATGGCATCCAAGTAGATTCCGTTAAAATTAAAGGAATATCCAAATGGGAAATCCCGAAGTCCCCAACCGAAGTTCGTAGTTTTCTCGGTTTGGCTGGTTATTATCGGAGATTTATACAAGATTTCTCTCGAATTGATGTTCCATTAACTTCTCTGACACACAAGTTAGTTAAGTATGAATGGAGACCTAAGCAATCTGAAGCCTTTGAAACCCTGAAACAGAAACTGAGAGAAGCATCCATACTGGCCTTGCCAGATGGAAATGAAGGTTTTTACAGTTTACTGTGATGCTTCACACACCGGTTTCGGTTGTGTGTTAATGCAAGGAAGCAAAGTCATTTCTTATGCTTCATGTCAACTAAAAACACATGAAAAAAATTATAGAGGCACTATCTTTATGGAGTCAAATTCAATGTGTTTACCGATCATAAAAGCCTAAAATATATATTCAGTCATAAAGAACTGAATATGTGGCAAATACGTTCGATGGAAGTCCTGAATTATTACGATTACGATTACGAAATCTGTTATAATGAAGGTAAAGCCAATGTTGTAGCTGATGCCTTGAGCAGAAAAGAAACTGGGAAACCTAAACGAGTTTGTGCTTTAAGACTCGATCTTCAAATCGATCTTATTACTCGTATTAAGAATCTCAAAAGATTGCCTTAGAAGAACCAAACCTTGAGAGAGAAGTCTTGGGAGGAATGATTGACCAATTTGTTAAAGGCGATGATGATCTTTTTAGAATGAATAAGATAATCTGGGTTTCAATCTATGGAGATTTACATGAAAAGATTCTCAAAGAGGTTCATAAATCCACGTATACCATGCATAACGGAAGCGATAAAATGTACAAAAACCTAAAAACCAATTACTGGTGGATAGGGATGAAGAAACATATCACTATCTATGTTGCAAAATGCTTAACCTGTTCTCAAGTGAAAGTTGAATATCAAATGCTGTCTGGCTTGTTATAGCAACTTGAAATTCTTGTCTGGAAATGGGAAATGATAACCATGGATTTCATTATGAAACTTCCCCGAACCAGTCGAGTAAATGATAATATCTTTGTTATCATCGTCAGTCTTACTAAGTCTGCTCATTTTCTTCCCATTAGAGAAACATTCAGCATAGACAAGTTGGCACAATTATATGTTAATGAAATAGTGCCGTTACACGGTGTGCCACTATCTATCGTGTCCGATAGAGATAGTAGATTTACTTTTTGATTCTGGCAAAGCTTTCAAAAAGCCCTGGGTACGAAATTGAATCTTAGTACTGCCTATCATCCTCAAACGGACGGGCACATCGAAAGAACTATGTAAACTTTGGAAGATATGTTAAGGGCTTGTGTGATCGACATTGGTGGAAGTTGGGATGACCACATACCTCTAATGGAATTCTCCTATAATAATAACTATCATAAGAGTATGCATGCCACTCCTTTTGAAGCCTTATACCGTCGTAAATGTCGAACTCCAATCTGTTGGTCTGAAATAGGAGAAAATCAGTTGTCTGTAATAGAAATAATCCAGGAAACAACCGATAAAGTGATTCAAATAAGAGGTAGATTGAAAGCGCCTCATGATCGTTAAAAGAGTTATGGTGATAGAAGACGAAATCCATTAGAATTCAACGTTGGTGATAACGTCTTTTGAAAGTTTCACCTTGGAAAGACGTTGTAAGATTTGGAAAGAAGGGGAAATCAAGTCCTAGATTCGTAGGGCCATTCAAAATCCTGAAACGAGTTGGCCCTGTGGCATATCAACTTGAATTACCAGAAGAAATGAATGGAGTACACGATGTATTCCATGTGTCAAATCTGCGCAAGTGTTCGGCAGATGAAACTCTGGTGATGCCCCTACAAGATGTAGAGGTAAATGAGAAACTCAAATTTGTGGAACAACCTTTGCAAATCTAGGACAGGCAGGAAAAGAAATTGAAAAGAAAGAAATTGATGATTGTGAAAGTAAAATGGAACTCTAAACGTGGACCTGAGTATACGTGGGAACTGGAGTCTGAAATGAAAAAGAAATATCCTCACTTGTTTGAATAATCTTGAGGACGAGATTAAAACAAGGTGGGTAGGATGTAACACCTGCCACCAAAAATGTCTAAGAAATTGCCAAGGTTAGAACCCCAAAGACTAGTTGTATCTCAAGTACCAAAGTCGATGGTTCAAAATAAAAAATAGGAAAATCTAAGGCTTAGAGGACCGCTAAGCTTGACCCTAACGGTCCGCTAAGGGCCTGTGTTTAGTGAAGGACCGCTAAGGAAGCCGCCACCCTGAGATCCATAGGTGGCGGACCGCCACCACTCTTGGTAACGGTCCGTTACGTGCTCACTAAGGAAACAATCTGCGTTTGACACGTGTATAGTGACTAATGGTCACTAATTCTAACGTGTGTACTCGTGGCGGACCGCCACACCAGGTGGTAACAGTTCGCCATCCAAAATTCATTGGGAATCTGCCACGTAGCACGGTGGCGGACCGCTACGCCTCAAGGTAACGATCCACTAGCCGCAAAATCTATGAACTGTCCAATCAGTGATTGACATTAGGGCTGACGCATTATTGGGCGGTGGAGGACTGCCACCTGCCTAGGTAACGGTCCGCTACGGGCCGGAATTTCAGCCTATAAATACTTGGACGAATTCATTCGATTTTGTAGGGTCGAGATATTACAAGATGGTTCTGTTAAGTTGATATTGACGGAAACAATAACAACTATGAAATGCAACAAGTAACAAAGATAATACTGATAAATGCAAATTTTATTACTCTTCAATGTTTACATGTTACAGAAAAAACTCTAAGGAAGCACACTTACAAATGAGGAGAAACAATACTTAAATAGGAACTTAGAATCAAGACAGACCCTTGATTCTATGGATCAGATCAAACACAAGCCGTTGATCTTGTACATATGAAAGGCTACACTATAATTGGTTTACAACAAAAAGACAACTGCAGCAAAAAGACAACTGCAAAACTAAAAGTCTTCTTAGGAATCTTTGCAGGTGAGTTCAGATAAGAGCAATGTCTTTTGTCTTCAGCACCAATAACATTCCTTCTGCTGATAGTGGTGTCAGTGTTGCAGCAGAAAATGTCAGTAGTAAAGTCAAAGCTGCTGTTGATTGACTATCAGCAGCATAAGTGTTATATGCTGCTGATAAGCCTGTCAGCATCAACTTTGGATTTCAGCAGATAAATGCCTATCCGCAACATAGTTGTTGATCAGCATCAATGTTAACTATCCGTATCATAAACACTTATCATCACTAGCTTTCATCAGCATCAAAATTGTAGTGTCCGCAGCATTTATACTTAGAGTATTTTGTAGGAATCAGTCTTATATATCTACAAACTCCCCTTAGACTGATGCTACCAAAATATCTAATGCCTTTTCTCATAGAGCTTCTGAATATGCATGATTATTCTGGTAGTTTCATATCCCCTTGGGTCCTTACTGGGATTATCATTAGGAATTTCAGATACGGTTTTGATGTCCTTTCTTGGAATGCTGAGGATAGCCTTTCTTGAACCCCTAATCTTATTTCCTTTGACATCAATCAAAGCATACTCATCTTTATCAGCATTGTAGGACAACTGGACAAGAGGATAGTGGGATTGAAGAGGTTTGGCATCAATAACAATCTCTTTGCTAGGATTAAACTGATTCTTTATCACTAGCAAGAGATGTTCCCCACTATCATTGTCAGGAGCTTCTTCTTCACCCAGCTCAAGGATTCTTTGTAAGTCACAATCAGGTAGCTGCGTCACCTCATCAACAGACGCATAAATTGATCTTGTCTTTTCTTTCTCTCCTCTAAACACTTCATACCACCCATCTTGGACATGGTAGAACCATAAAACAATCTTTCTTGAATCAGCAGGGCTGGTTGGAGGTTTTGGTTTATTTTCAGGAGGTTGTGGTTGAGAGGGAGATGGATGAGAAGCTTTGGACAATGTGGGAGTGGAGGAGGGAAGTCTTGGAGAGGGAAATTGCATGGAAGGAGGATGATGGACCAAGGATTCTGTTCTGGGCTTCTTTCTTTTTCTTTCTTCTTCAGTGGTACTGGCCCTCTTGGTTTGATTTGTCTTCTTAAGTCTATCCTCTTCTTCTTTTTTTAATTTTATGTAGAGGGATAGAAGGTTCATGAAACTCATGGGACCTAACCTCTTTCCACTCTGACCTCTTGCCTTGAGAAAGTTAAACATGACCTTTCTCACTTCATGTGTTCTTTTATTGAAGGCAATGGATTTTCTAGACTTTTCTTTGGCTTTCACTTCTTCTTCATCCCTTCTTTTCTTTACTAATACTTCTTCTTGGCCCATGAATGCGCTATAGAGATTTTTATTAGACAACTTCTCAAGGTAGTCTCCATCCACACCTTGATCAGTTAGGGCCTGTATCCATTCACCCCTCATTTATTTAGCCAATTGGGAGTCCTTTATTCTGAATTTGGCTTCTTTTGCTTTCTGCCTCTCTCTTTCTTCACCTTCTCTATCAAGCTATTCCTGTAGCTTAAAGGCTAGAGCTTCATCTTCAGAAATTTTAGAAGATGTAGGAACTTGTATCTTTGTGGAATCAATAGATCTGGCAGCTCTGCTGCTCTGCTGCTCTCTGAAGAGCATGGCAGCCTTTCTCTCTTGATCCTTTTTATCTGTTTCATCTCTTCCTCCTCTCTTTCTCTTCTTCTTCTCTCTTTTTCTTTCTTCTCTTATTCTATCCTCCTCTCTTCTTCTGCTGTCATAATGCCCTTCCCTCTGTCCTTTTTAGATGCCTATGCTTTTTCTTCATTGACCACAATAGCAGTTGAGGAAGTTGCTATTGAGTCATCAACATAGGCTTCATTGTCACTTTGTGGAATAGACATGGGAGGATCATCCTTTTCTTTATCACTAAGCACAAAATCCCAAGCCTCTATTATCTTTATACTTGTACTTAGGTCATCTTGGGAAGGGGGAGGAGGTGACTCAGATGAGTTTAGTGATCCATCTACAATTATCCATCCACCATCTTGTAAGATAGACTTAATAATGAGCATCATTTCCTGACTTCTTGGTGAATTAACTACATAAATTTGTGATCTTAGCAGAAAGACTTTGAGGAGGAAGTCAGTATTTAGCAGTAGAACTTCTTGGATGTAATTGACCTCAATAATTGATCCATCACACAGAAGAAATTTTATTCCTGAAGGCACAGTGTTGGACCATCCATAAATTTCAAGACCTCTGACCATTTCATTGTATAAGTATCTCCTTAGGTTTAGAACTTGATCTTCTGTTAGCACTCTACTTTCAGCTCGTACTAATCTTTGGCTTTCTCTTCCTTGGGCTGCACTTGAGGACTCTACTTCTTCTTCCTCAAGGTAGTGGTGTACCACCTGCTTGGCTTCTTGTAGAAATCTCTCAAACCAAGGCATGTTATCTTCCATCAAGTCATGAAAACGGTCAATAGCAAGCCTGGCAGAGAGATCTTTATGCACTCAGTAGTGTGCAAAGCTAGCATGTCAAAGACATTAAGGTTGTTCCACTCAAATCTTCCATCATACCCCCATGAGAGAATGGAATCAAACTCTAAGTTTTCTGATGTCAAGGAGTATTGGGGGGATATGATTTTCCTTGAAAGGTTGGCAGCAGCTTCAAGTATTTAGACCTCTGGGAATACTTCTTCTTCCCTCTCTGACTCCCACTCCTCATAGAACACTTCCTCTTCTTCCCTAGCAACTATCTTCCACTCCTCAGAGAACACTTCCTCTTCATCTCTGGTATCCATAATTTCTTGAACTTGAACAAAGGAAGGCTCGAAGATGGTTCTTTGAAACTCTTCCTCTTCTCTTAGCTATCCTTCCAGGCTATCCTCATATGAGTTATCTTTAAAGCTTTCATCCCCCATTTTGGTTACATCAGTGAGCAAAATTGAATCAGTTTGAGTTCCCATTGACACAAGGGAAGGAGAAGCTGAAGTCGTACATTTATGGGACTCATGTATAGAAACTTGGTGCCTTAATTTAGACACTTCAGCCTCTAGCAGAGCTACCCTAGCTGTCAATTCCAAGTTTTGCTATTTCAGTCTTTCCTCATCCACAATTGTGGAATCCTTGGAACTAGATGGGGCCTTAGGCCTAGCCTCTGCCTCCCCATCACCCTATTTTTCTTGGCTCTTGGGATTCCTCTCAGTGAAGAGGGTTTCAAAGGAAACATCTTCACTGTGAGCTGCTGTGGCTGGGGTCTTAATGATGTTTTCATTGTCCTCCTGTTCAATTGATGGACCAGAAGTAGTGGCAGCCCCTTCCACATTCACTCTATCACCACTCCCAGAGTGAACCTTCTGAGATGAATAACTTGGGCTGGGTACTTTGGCAGCTATAGAGATAAAGACTGATGACTACAAAATTCTCTTAAGTGTAGATGCGGCGGACTCCACAATTTTGACATTAATGAAGTTGCTGCAGATAAGTGCCTACGATGCGGATAGTTATACTTTGCGGCTGATTAACAACTATGCTGCTGATAGGCTTTATCTGCTGAAGTTTAAGGTTGCTGCTTATAGGAAAATCATCAACAACTTTGACTTTACTACTGACATCTCTTCTACAACACTGACACACCTATCAGTAGAGGGAATGTTAATGGTGCAGATGACAAAAGACAATGCTCCTATTCTGATCAGCCATGCAATGATTACTAAGAAGACCTTTGTTTGCAGTTGTCTTTTCATTATAGAAGTCTTTTCATTGCAGTTGTCTTTTTGCTACTTGTCTTTTTGTTGTAAACCAATTATAGTGTAGCTTCTCATCAGTTCAAGATCAAAGGCTTGTGTTTGATCTGATCCTTATGCTCAAGGTTCTGTCTTGATTCTAAGTTCCTATATATGTATTATTTCTCTTTTGTGGTAAGTGTGCTTCCTTATAGTTTTTCCTTGTAACTTGTCAACATTGAAGAGTAATAAAATTTGCATTTTTCAGTATTTTCAATGTTGCTTGTTGCATTGTATAGTTGTTATTGATTCCGCCAATATCAACTAAACAGAACCATCTTGTAATACATTGATCCTACAGCAGCCAAGTCAGTCAGTACCTTTGAGATGGTGGTAGTTGGAGAAGGTACATCATCTTGACTGGGTTCCTATGTACTTGTAACACCTGTCACAAAAATGTCCAAGAAATGCCAAGGTTAGAACCTAAAGGATTAATTGTGTCCCAATTACCTAAGTCCAAGGTTCAAAAGTGAAAATTTGGAAATTTAGTCCTTAGCGGACCGCTAAGGTCAAGCCTAACAGTTCGCTACGGGTGCAGGAAACAAGGTAGAGGTCCGCTAAGGAACCCCACCTTGAGTAGTTGGGTGGCGGACCGCCACCATACAGGGTAACGGTCGCTACGTGGTGACTAAGGAAACAATCTGCGGATGACACGTGGATAGTGACTAATGGTAATTTATTTTGACACGTGTATTCATGGCGGACCACCACGCCAAGTGTTAACGATCCGCTAGCCGCAAAGTCACTAGAATTCGCCACGTAGAAAGGTGGCGGACCGCTATGCTTCCTGGTAACGGTCCGCTAGCCGCAAATCCATAAATGGTCCAATCAGACTTTGACAACTAGGGCTGACGCAATCCAAGGTGGTGGAGGACCGCCACCCGCCTGTGTAGCGGTCCGCTACGGGTCAGATTTTCAGCCTATAAATAAATGGACGAATTCAGCTTCATTCCTCACTTCCACTTCGATTCTCACTTCACATTTGTGTTCCAAAGCACTCATATACAACTCCCGACGCTCCTGGTTCAATTCCCTCTCCTTGTAGTGCCCAGTTAAGCAAGAAATGCTCATAGAAAGGTCGAGACGCTAGAGATATCAAGTTAAGAAGCTAGCCTATAAGTTTTCGACTCTAGAGGCTCATTCCTACTACAAGGTGAATACTTTATCTCTTTCAAAACTTGTATCAAACATTTACGTTTACAAAAATTGCCAAATAAAAGTTAAGGAAACAATGCTCAACGTTCTTCTACGAACAAAGCATTTAGGCCATAAGTATGCGTAAAACTTGCAAGGGATACATGGGTCTCGGGTGAAATTCTCGGATTGCGGCTAGGGCTTGTTTTATAACAACTTCGGTGGTAAACCTGTCCCTTGTTATAAGACATGATGCCAGTGTATACTATGGTGCGATTGAACAGGTCGGGCCTGCTGAATGTGTAGATTGAACATAAAGTTGTGGATATCAACTAATGCTTGTTTGGGCCAAATGATTTTCGGTCAAGATAATTGTATTCACCGGTGTTCGCGCTAACATTTTTTTTTTTCAAAATGTTTTCAGGTAACGAATAAAAATGTGATGAAAAATGTGAGAGGCAGACATCAGATCTCACATGTGAAAAGGATAACTTGCACGTTGGATTCTCAGGCCTCGTGTATAGAAAATCCTAACCAAAGAAAAGGTGATAGGACCGGGGAACTGATCAACCCTGGATGGTACTATTTCTGGTGGCTTGAAACTTGTCCACAAGAGACAAGGAATGTATTTGATTTTAACTTTGTTTTGTAATCAAATGAAAGGGTATTTAAATCCCTATGTTTATAAAGTAAATACAAGACTTTTGTTTTCCAACTGAGTTTTGGTATTTACAATTGCAACCCTTAAGGTTGAACAAATGATGAAATGATCATTTTGAAAAGACTTCCGCTATATTTATAAAAACTCTGAATTCAAAGTCAAGTGATACCAATCAGGTTCACACACGTCCAGGGGTGCCAGTGGCGGGGTGTGACAGGTTGGTATCAGAGCCACATGTTTTAGAGAATTAGATACTTGAATATAGTATCTAGGCTTCAACCATTAATGCTTTAAGATAAGAAAACAAGGTAACCTTCTGACCGGTGTGTAGTTATCTGAAAAGTGGAATGTTTTGTCTAAGGAAAGAGCGGTGTATAAATCTCTCCTGGACCCGTCGCTCTTACCTGGGAACATATCTGTTGGAGGTACTACTCTGGGAAGATAACCATCCTTGTAGAGCTTTAGTTAAGATAAGGATACTAGCCTTAGTATCTAAGTCTTGAACAGAATAAGATAAGTACTAATACTTTTAGATTGCAGATGTCTGGAGATAATTATGTACCTGTTTATTATAATCCCTATCATTCAATCAAACAAGAATCCCTAGAATACCATCCACTGGGTTCTCAAACGAATCCTATTTCATCACCATACTATAATGACGATCCGTTTGCCGTACTTCCCGAAAATAACTCTCCCGAATACCATCCTCAATCCCATGACTTTTCTAGTCAATGGATGGATGCTGGATATGATTTCAGTAATTGGAATACTAGTGCAGATGACAAAAGACAATGCTCCTATTCTGATCAGCCCTGCAATGATTACTAAGAAGACCTTTGTTTGCAGTTGTCTTTTCATTGTAAAAGTCTTTTCATTACAGTTGTCTTTTTGCTACTTGTCTTTTTTGTTGTAAACCAATTATAGTGTAGCTTCTCATCAGTTCAAGATCAACGGCTTGTGTTTGATCTGATCCTTATGCTCAAGGTTCTGTCTTGATTCTAAGTTCCTATATGTATTATTTCTCTTTTGTTGTAAGTGTGCTTCTTTAGAGTTTTTCCTTGTAACTTGTCAACATTGAAGAGTAATAAAATTTGCATTTTTCAGTATTTTCAATGTTGCTTGTTGCATTGTATAGTTGTTATTGATTCCGCCAATATCAACTAAACAGAACCATCTTGTAATAAATTGATCCTACATCAGCCAAGTCAATCAGTACCTTCGATATGGTGGTAGTTGGAGAAGGTACATCATCTTGAATGGGTTCCTATGTACTTGTAACACCTGCCACAAAAATGTCCAAGAAATGCCAAGGTTAGAACCTAAAGGATTAATTGTGTCCGAATTACCTAAGTCCAAGGTTCAAAAGTGAAAATTTGGAAATTTAGTCCTTAGCGGACCGCTAAGGTCAAGCCTAACGGTCCGCTACGGGTGCAGGAAACAGGGTAGAGGTCTGCTAAGGAACCCCACCTTGAGTAGTTGGGTGGCGGACCGCCACCATATAGGGTAACGGTCGCTACGTGGTGACTAAGGAAACAATCCGCGGATTACACGTGGATAGTGACTAATGTTCATTTATTTTGGCACGTGTATTCGTGGCGGACCGCCATGCCAAGTGTTAACGATCCGCCAGCCACAAACTCACCAGAATTCGCCACGTAGAAAGGTGGCGGACCGCTTTGCTTCCTGGTAATGGTCCGCTAGCCGCAAATCCATAAACGGTCCAATCAGACTTTGACATCTAGGGCTGATGCAATCCAAGGCGGTGGTGGACCGCCACCCGCCTGTGTAGCGGTCCGCTACGGGTCTGTTATTCAGCCTATAAATAAATGGATGAATTCAGCTTCATTCCTCACTTCCACTTCAATTCTCAGTTCACATTTGTGTTCCAGAGCACTCATATACAACTCTCGACGCTCCCGGTTCTATTCCCTCTCCTCGTAGTGCCCGGTTAAGCAAGAAATGCTCATAGAAAGGTCGAGACGCTAGAGATATCAAGTTAAGAAGCTAGCCTATAAGTTTTCAACTCTAGAGGCTCATTCCTACTACAAGGTGAATACTTTATCTCTTTCAAAACTTGTATCAAACATTTACGTTTACAAAATGGCCAAACACAGGTTAAGGGAATAATGCTCAACGTTCTTCTACGAACAAAGCATTCTGGCCATAGGTATGCGTAAAACTTGCAAGGGATACACGGGTCTCGGGTGAAATTCCCGGATTGCGGCTAGTGCTTGTCTTATAACAACTTCGAAGGTAAACATGTCCCTTGTTATAAGACATGATGCCAGTGTATACTATGGTGCGATTGAACAAGACGGGCCTACTGAATGTGTAGATTGAACATAAAGTTGTGATTATGAACTAATGTTTGTTTAGGCCAAATGATTTTCTGTCAAGATAATTGTATTCACCTGCGTTCGCGCTGACGTTTTATTTTCAAAATGTTTTCAGGTACGAATAAAAATGTGATGAAAAATGTGAGAGGCAGACATCAGATCTCACATGTGAAAAGGATAACTTGCATGTTGGATTCTCAGGCCTCGTGTATAGAAAATCCTAACCAAAGAAAAAGGGGTTAGGACCAGGTAATTGATTAACCCTGAATAGTACTATTTCCGGTGGCTTGAAACTTGTCCACAAGAGACAAGGGATGTATTTGATTTCAACTTTGTTTTGTAATCAAATGAAAGGGTATTTAAATCCCTATGTTTATAAAGTAAATACAAGGCTTTTGTTATCCAACTGAGTTTTGGTATTTACAATTACAACCCTTGAGGTTGAACAAATGATGAAACGATCCTTTTGAAAAGACTTCCGCTATATTTATAAAAACTCTGAAATCAAAGTCAAGTGATACCAATCAGACTCGCACACGTCCAGGGGTGCCAGAGGCGGGGTGTGACAGTACTTAAGTTCAAAGAAGTGAAATGTATGGGATCAGACGGGTTTTCTATGGACTCGGGTTGTAGTCCTGATCCTAATAGGGATCCTTCCAAGGAAGTCTCCCTTGTAATGTGGCTATCCCTTTTTATATTCTCATCAGAGTATTGTAACTCTGGATGAGGGCTTTCAGATTGGGATTGGGCCTTTGAGTCAAGGATAGAAGGATTCTTCTTGCTCTTCTTTCTTTTCCTGGTGTAACTTACCTCACTGGGGCCTTGTGTTCCAGTTGGGCTTAAAGTGCAGGGGTGACTATTTGGTGTACTTGTGCACCTTTAGTAGGTTGCATAGGGGTTCGATCAAGGGATGAAGAATGTGTAACTTCATGCTGTGAAGTCGAGGGTGTGGGATCAGTATCAGCTGGGAATGCTGAACTGTCACCCTGGGTGCTTTGTATGTTCCACATTGTAGATAAAAATGGAACATTGACCCTTGAGAACTTTTCAGAAACTGTTCTCATGCTTTTAAAAATGTTGTTCTTGTGGGATCCAATCACGTAGATTCTTGCAGTTTTAGATAAATCTTTTAGTTCCCTATTAAACACCTGCTGCAAGAATCTAGGGTACATGTAAAAATATTGTTTTACCCTTTCCTGAAAGTTGTATCTCAAACCTTCAAAAATCAGGTGAGAAAAGTTGAAGGACAGGGCATTTACTATACCATGAACTGCATATGCAAGTCTAGAATTCAATTGATGCCAGCCACTCCTCTTTTGAGATATGCATTGAAGAAGAGTGTGGCATAGGTACTTCCATGGTGGTCCTAGTAGAGTCTTCTCTATTGTGTACTCCTTTTGATTGCCAGTGTACCCAATGGACACAAATGTCTTCATGTAGTCAGCCTGGGGGTAAGAGTTCGCACTACCTTCATCCTGAAGCTTGAGATGTTTTCTGGGGGTTGCTTCAGTGACAATGATCTCCTTGCCATCTACTTTGGCTTTGATTTGGAGAATCCCCTGTTCAGTGTAGTAGGAAGCGGAGTTCCAAAAACCTTCCATATGTGATATGTAGATGGTGGGGTTGACTGTAAGGGCAAAATGTACCTTCGATCGACACAGGAAGTCTATCATGTCATTGAATCCTTCCGATTTCTTCCCCTTTACTAGGTACGCCACAAGATTGTGGTATGTTGAAAATTTGTCAAGAGGGTTATCGATATCAAGGTTTGCCATTTTGAGATGAGTGGAGGGAAGTTGGGGTATTTGAAAGTTGGTTATGGAGTAGAGAGCTTTGAACGCAAGAATGCGGGAGAGAAGAAGTGGAGAGTTAGGTTAGAATTGAATGTGAAGAAGTGAAGGAGGGAATTTGATTTTGTTTTTACGGAAGGCTTTGAGCAACTGTCACTTGTACTGTACAAGAAGAAAAGCGTAGGTACGGTGTCAACAATACCACAACTGTTTTACAGATGTAGTTGTACTGTAGCAGTCATGGTAAAGACTAACAATGAAATTTTTCAGCGGGTAAAAGTTAATTTGAACCATTTTTACCCATCCGCAGCAAAGTTGGTTGCTGCTGATGGATATGTCTATCAGCAGCAAACTTAGTTGCTGCTGATGGATATAATGGTCAGCAGCAAAAGGTGTTGCTACTGATTGCCTTAAAGCTATGAGCAGCAGAATTGTTCCTGCGTATGCCATAAAGCAACAGCAGCAAAAGCTTTGCTGCTGATGACTAAACCTATCAGCAGCAAAAATGTTTGCTGTTGACATATAAAGTTATGAAAAATGATAAAATTAGTTTTGGATTTTCAAGGAGGATTTAATCAAAAACAACAAGGAAAATAAACACACATTTATTTATTTATTTTATTTTAGAGAAAGATTTTATTCAAAGTTCATCATCCCAATGGATTCAACCAGATATTTAAAACTAGCTTCATCAAAGGCTTTAGTGAACAAGTCAGCATATTGCTCATTGGTATGAACTTTGGTTAAAATAATTCTCATTTTCTCAGCGTGATCTCGTATGAAGTGATACCTGATGTTAATGTGCTTTGTCATGGAGTGCTGCACAGGATTGTTGGTGATTGAGATAGCATTCTTGTTGTCAATGTGAATGGGAGTTGCCATGAAGGTTACTCCATAGTCCAGCATCTGATTTTGAATCCATATCACTTGAGCACAGCAACTTGAAGCTGCAATGTATTCTGCTTCTATTGTTGATGTTGACACACATGTCTGCTTCTTGAATTGCCAAGAGATGAGTCTTCCTCCCAGAAATTAACATCCTCCTGATGTGGACTTTATGTCCAAGTTGCAGCCTCCATAGTCACTGTTAATGTATGCATACAGATTGAACTTTTCATTTTTGGGATACCATATCCTAAGCTTTGGAGCTCCTTTAAGGTACCTAAAAATTCTTTTAACATCATGGAGATGTGATGTCTTTGGAGCTGCTTAAAATCTTGCACATAGGCATACTGCAAACATGATGTCTGGTCTTGATGTAGTTAGATACATGAGTGATCCAATCATTGCCCTGTATTGATGTAGATCAGTATCTTGACCATTTTTGTCTAGGACAATTGATGATTTACTTGAATTGGAGTCCTTACAGTAGTGCAATCAGCCATCTTGAATCTTTCTAGGATGCTTTTGACATATTTGGATTGACTTATGAAGATCCCATTTTGGACTTGTTTAACTTGAAGACCCAATAAGAAGTTTAGTTCACTCATTGAACTCATTTCAAACTTTGAATGCTTGAGGGTCTCAAAGTCTTTGCACAATTTCTTCTTTGTTGATTCAAAGATGATGTCATCTACATAAATTTGCACCAGTAGAATCTCTCCCCCTTCATCTCTGATAAACAAAATCTAGTCAATTGCTCCTCTTCTGAATTTGTTGCTGAGTAGATATCCTGATAGTGTTTCATACCAGGCTTTTGGGGCTTGATGTAACCCATACAGAGCTTTGCCTAGTTTAAACACTTTGTTAGGATGTAAAGGATTTACAAAGCCAGGGCTGTCTAACATAGACTTCTTCACCAATCTTCCCATAAAGAAAAGCACTCTTGACATCCATCAGATAGACAGTGAAGCTTTTGGATGCAGCATGTGCTACGAACATTCTGATTGCCTCCAGTCTGGCAACAGGTGCAAATAATTCATCATAGTTAATGCCCTCTTCATGAGTGTAACCTTAAGCTACAAGTCTAGCTTTGTTCTTGATCACAATGCCTTTTTCATCTTCTTTGTTTCATGAACACCCACCTTGTGCCTACAACAGTTTGTCCTGGTGGCAGATCAACTAGTTTCCACACCTCTTGCCTCTGAAATTGCAGCAGTTCTTCTTACATTACTTCAATCCAGCTGCTGTGTTGTAAGGCTTCATCAACCTTCTTTGGTTCAATTTGAGATAAGAGGCAGGAGTAGAGACATATATTTTCTTCATGGGTCTTTCTTGTCTGAACTCCTTGTTGAACTGGACCAATAACATTTTCTAGAAGATGTTCTTTATTGATTCTTTGAGCAGGTACAACATCAATCTGTATGCCTTGGTCAAGGTTGTTGTGGTTTTGTTCAGGAACATCTTCAGTGGTATTTGTAGAAGTGTCTTCAACAAGATCAGAAGTAGTACCCTCATCTAAAGAAGGTGCCTCTATGTCAGCTACATAATGATCAATGGTATCATTTGTATTGTCATGTTTTGAGATGCTGATGTTAGTGATATTTGAGCTACTTTTCTGGCTTCACTTGCTTCAATAACATTAGCAACAGAAGGCGGATCAATAGATGGTCTTTTAAGTCTTATGGAAGGACCATTGAAACTCATTATGTAGTCATCATTTGAAGAGGTGGCATGCTCTTGGGAAGACTCCATATTTGAGAAGATGAGAGGCTCAAATACTTGAGAGAAAGAGTCTATATCAAACAACTAATCTGGTCCTTTGCCCTGTTCACATGGAACATGCTCACTACATTCTACATTTGCAGATTCTTCAATGATCCGAGTTCTAGTATTGTAAACCCTGTAGGGTTTAGATTGAGAAGAATAACCCACAAAGTATCCTTCATCAGATTTTGCACCAAATTTTGGGAGAACTCCATTTGTAATAAGAATGGTGCAGGAACAACCAAAAGGTTTGAGAAAACCAATGTAAGGAACTATGTTGAACCATAGCTCATAGGGTGTTTTGTTGTGAGGTTTGACAATGAGAACTCTGTTTTGCGCATAGCAGGCTGTACTTACTACTTCTACTTAGAATGTAAGAGGTAGCTTTGAGTCAGCCAGCATGGATATAGCAAACTCAATTAGAGTTCTATTTCTCTTTTTAGCAACTCCATTCTGCTAAGGAGTTCTAGGAGCACTGTACTGTCTTTGAATACCTTTGCTTTCACAAAAACTGTTCAAGATATGATTCTTAAATTATGTCCATTGATCATATCTCATTATCTTAACCTTTTGATTGCTTTGATTTTCAACCCTAAGAATGAAAGATTTGAGAATCTCAGTAGTTTCATCTTTAGTTCTCAAGAAGTATACCCAAGAGAATCTGGTATAGTCATCAGTTATCACCAGACAGTATGACTTCTTGCCCATAGACATGACATTTGTAGGACCAAAAAGAGCCGTGTGCAACAACTATAGTGGAGTGTCATTTGAGTTGATTGTCTTGGGCTTGTGAGAACTTTTGTGTTGCTTCCCCTTAAGACATGTTATGCAGTGATCTTCAAGTTGGAACTCTTTATCAGGTATCCCTTGACTAGATTTTCTCTGACCAACTTGTTGATAGTTTTGATATTCACATGGATCAATCTCCTATGCCATAGAGCATATTCATCAACTGATGCTTTGAATAGAAAGCAAGATACACTGCTAGATGGTGTAATCTTGTTCATATCAAGCACATAGAAATTGTCTTTTCTTTGAGCAGTTAATAAGATCTTCTCTAGAGAAGGTTTGCTTAACCCAGGGGATAGCACAAAACATTCTTCATCTGTGAAAAGCATCTAATGCTTTTGATCACAGATTTGTGATACACTCATGAGATTGACCTTTAATTCCTTCACAAAATTTACTTTTTCAATACTCATTCTTTCATTGGACACAGTTCCTTGTCCAGTGATGGTCCCTCCCTTTGAATTACTCCCAAAGGCAACATATCCACCATAAAAATTTCTGAAGTCTGATAGGATGGACCTGTTGCCAGTCATGTGCCTGGAACAACCATTGTCTACAACGTAGGTGTTATCCTTGTTACCTTGTTGTTCCTGCACATGAGAGAGTTCTAGTTAGAAGGGGACCCAAGAACCTGTAGACTTGGGTGAGACTTTAGACTTAAGAACATAGTCATCAGTAGTAGGTTTGCATTCAATGGACCCAATGATAATGCTTTGACTTGATGAGAATTTTGGCTTTTCTTGCCATGTTTGAATGACCTTTGCTTTTCCTTTAAAATTGTCAGAAGCAGATGTTGCTTTTGTTGCTGACAGCTTTAAATTATTAGTAGTGGATAGGAGTACTGCTGTTATTTATGATTTGCTCATTTTCTTGCTTGGTTTAGATTGATCAGCAGCAGACTTGGTTGCTGCTGATGGTTTTACTTGTTCAGTGTCTGTTGATTTCTCATTCTTCTTCTTCCTGTTGAAGATGGGCTTTTCTGTCGGGGTTCTTTTATAGACAGGTTTTTTTTCTATCAGGAATGATCTTGATTGTTGATGCTGATGTTTTTACTTTAGCAAACTGATTGAAAGGATTGAATTTACAATCTGCAGCAAAGTGGTCTGATTCACCACATATGGTGCAGGATTGTTGATCTCTTGTAGGTTTTGTAACAACATTTCTTGGTGGAGACATAGACTTCTGGAACTGATTGGTTCTTACTTCATAGCTTCTCACCTTCTTGTTTTTGTTTGTCTTCTCAAATGCTTGTTGCTTGAGGTTTCTTTGTTGCTGAAGACAGTAGAAGCAGATACTTGCTATATGATTGTATTTTCCACATACGAAGCAAGATTTTACAATTTTATCCCTCTGAAAGTACACGTACTCCTTTCTTTTGAACAGATCCTTGAAGTTCCATGGATGATTCTTGTTATGTTCAAAGATAGCTTCTTCTAGGGTTTTCTGAACAAATGGCTTTCTTTCTTCAGATGAATGAAAAATGTCAAACACATTCTTTGGAGAGTTGGTGGCTTTTGAGGATTGGCCTTTTTCAATGACCAACTTTCTTCCTTGAGGTCATGATAGTATATGAATGAAAAAACTCTTTCGCACCTCAAGAGGTCATGATAGTATATGGGTGATCATTGATCGTCTAACTAAATCAGCTCACTTCTTACCAATCCGTGAAGACTACCGAGTTGAGAAATTAGCTCGAATTTACATTGACGAAATTGTGAGTCGTCACGGTGTTCCTTTAAACATAATTTCTAATAGAGATGCCCGATTCACCTCCCGGTTCTGGCAATCCCTTCAAACTGCCCTTGGTACATGATTGGATTTAAGTACGACTTACCATCCTCAAACTGATGGTCAAACTGAATGAACAATCCAAACTCTCGAGGATATGGTTAGAGCATGTGTCATTGACTTTGGTGGCAATTGGGATTCCCATATGTTCTTGATTGAATTCTCTTACACCAACTGCTACCATACGGGCATCAACATGGCTCCTTTTGAAGCTCTTTATGCTCGTAAATGTCGTTCACCTATCTGTTGGAACGAGATTGGTGAAGCAAAAATCACCAGTCCCGAGTTGATAGAAGAAACATCCGACAAGATCATTCAAATCCGTGACAACATTCGAGTAGCAAGAAGTCTGTAAAAGAGCTATGCCGACAAACGACGAAAACCCTTGGAGTTCCAAATCGGTGACCTTGTACTTCTAAAGGTGTGTAATGTCCGAAATCCTAAGGATCTTCAATCAACGGATTCAACAGCGTGTTGAACCTGGCGGAAACAGACTTGGCACGTGACTTGTAGGTCGTAACAATAACGACGAGACACACTCAAATATCAAACGATTCGTATATTGATTACATAGTATAATATCGTTCAACAACTCGTCTAACCGAATACAGAATACAAAATAACTATTTATACTATTTGGTTGGGCTGGGCTGGGGCCGCATACTTCAAGTATGCGGTTTGGCACCGCATACCTGGGCTATGAAGTATGCGGCCGCATACTTCCAAACAGTCTTCTTCCTATCATCCCGATGATCTAGTGATGCGTTAGCCTATTAGGTTTGATCCTTACAATCTCCCCCTAGGCTAATGCATTCATAGTATCTCAATGTCAGCTGAATGATCACCACCTCCCGCATAGAGGCCTTTAACTATCACAGTTGCTAAAACTTTCACAAAAGGCTTGGTGTCTCTTTCACACTATTCATGCATGAATAGATGCTTCTTGGACAATCTAATCATGTCTTCCTTCCCGAACTTCAAAAGATTCATAGGATCAGCAATGGTGAATTCTCTGTCAGTACATTGAATGTAAATATAACCTGTCATAGAGCTGCAAGACCAGTATTCAAGTTAACTCAGTGTGTTGTCAGGTAGAGCTTGATGAACTCGAACACACTCTATTGTCTTAGGAGAAGGATAAATTTCCTCTACAAGAGGCTTCTTGGTGATTCTGTCAGTTATGTACTTTGATTTTACCCTCTTGTATTGAGCAGGTTGCAGTATCTTGAATCCACTATCACATTCTTTTTCAAGAAACGAAATAAAGTTTCTTGCTGCTCCAATATTCCCCGGATTGTAAAAAGTGGCCTTGTTTAATGCTTGAAGATCAAATCTGGGCAGTGACCCAAACTCATGTGATCGTGCAAAATACTCTATTCGCCTATTCTTTCTTTTGATCAGATAGAGATTCTTCTCGTTGTCAAACATCCAGCTTAAAATAGGAGAACGATTGTTCTTCTTTGAAAGCTCATTGGAGGACGTGACATAATGGATCTCACGTGGAGGAATAATCCTAAACATACTTTTCTTTTCTACTGGAACAACTGAAAATGATGTTACTTCTTCAACATGTTCAGCAGATGATTCCACATGGGGAGGTGAATTACATTCGGCGAATAAATCGCTGTCAATACCGATAATTACCTTCCCCTGAGCACTGATGTATGTATGAGCGCTAGGCACATTTGCATCAAAGAAATCTTCAGCCTCATACATATCCTCTCCTACTAGGCTGCCATCAAGCATAGTCAAATCATTCTCGAACGAGAACATTGAGTTAGACTTAAGTAGCTCATCAAGATCATGCTCAAATTCGAACGATAAATCATTTTCTGATTGTTGTACTTCCTTGTTCTCTGACACAGGAACATAAACGACCATTGCTTTTGACAGGTCTTTATGTGAACTTGTTTCACCATGTTGGTCTCCCTGGTCTTTATTCTGATCCTTATCACTCTTGCCTTCTTTATCGTCACCATCACCATCACCATCATTGTCATCACCTTTATTGTCACCTGTACCACTACTGCCATCCTCTTTCTTCTTCTTCCTTTTATCTTTCTTGTCTTTTAGCTTCTTTAGTTCTTTCAGCACATATATCATGTTGTCTTTCAGGCTTTTGATTTGACCACTTTATATGTTTATGGTCGTCCTCAGAGTATCATTTTCTGTATCTAGTTTCTTGATCTTTAAATCTTTAGCCACAGAGTCCTGTTCGAGGAAAAATACTCTTTGTTGTAGGGCTTGAACATCTACAGGCACAGGTTGATTGACTGCCTTTGCCTTGCCTTTATCTTGCTGTTTGGTGACGGTTGTTTGATGATTGGTATGGACTTTTGCGGGTGTTCTTCATCGGACTTAGATCAGCTTCAAAATAGTAATCTTCATCAGAATTTACACTCTGTGGTTTAGAACGGTTGGTGAGAGGAGGTTTCTCAGCAACCTTTCTTTTAATTAGTAAGCTCTTGTGAAGTTTGTTGATTAGTACCTCTTCTTTGTCACTCTCTGTTTCAGATAAATCTAATTCTTCACCATCTGAGTCTCCTTCAAACTCACTCCTTTTCTCTTCAACATTTGCACCACTAGTTCTTTGAGTATCTATATCTGAAAACATCAGATCGTCTAGGTTTAAAGATGCCATGTCTTCAAGATGTTGCACATTTTCTTCATTCTCGAAGTACACTTTTGAGCCTGTTGAGGTGCACGTATAGGTCTACGACGTGGTTGAGGTGGTGGTGGTGGTTGTTGTTGTGGTTGTGGAGGTTGTGGTGGTGGTGGTGGTGGTGGAGATTGTTGAGGCGGTGGTTGTACACCGTCTAACTCTGGAAATGCACCGAATTTCTCTAAGGGTGTCAAACCAAGAAAATACCCGTTCTTATTCATATTTATATAGGACAGAATACTCCTATCCATCACTTTCACATGCAGTTTTCTTTGAGTCATAACCAATTCAGGCTGTTCTCAATTTATGATCATTTGTAGAAACCTTGGGTACATCAAGAAAACAAACTTTTTCTTTCTAGTCAGATTACTCTTCATTTCTTCAAACACAACTCTAGAGAAATTGAAATTCTCCCCCGTAACCAGTGCATATACCATTGAGGTCATACTAACACTCAGTTCATCATAACCCCCTTTTCTGCCAGAAATACATTGGTTCACCACACGTGCTAAATACCTCTAATACGGTGGCAGATATCTCTTCAACAATGATGGTAGCCCTCCTTCATAACTCATTCTTTGAAAAGTTTCTATCATTTGATCAGATGTAAAACTTGTAGGATATTCTGAATTATCCCCAAAGTTCAAGCACCTTCTTATAACCGCTTCAGTAACAACGATACACTTTCCTGCCACAGTGCCAACTATCCCTTCAATATCATTCTCTGTAACTATATCAGCTGTGCTCCAGAAACTCCGAATAAAATCTTCACATATATCTGGGTGTTGCGAAAGAGCATGGAAAATTTTGGATGCCCTCATACCCACGATCATTGATCTGAAGACCCTGTGATTTTGTGGTGGGTCATCCAAGTAAGCTGGTTCATTATGATCCTTAACAAATTTCAAGTCTGCCATGCCTGCAATCAATAGAGCAGGTTAGATTCCAAAACAACATATTCAAAGTTTTCGGTCAAAAGAATTAAACCGCAAACTTTACTTATAGCCACAAACTTTTAATCAAACCGCAAACTTTTAAAAACTACGCAAACTTGAGAACAAATCGCAAACTTTAAAATAACCGCAAACTTGAAAACAAACCGTAAACTTTAAAACAAACCGCAAACTTTAAAATAACGAGTTTTTAGTTTGTATTTAAGGTGCAATAGGGTCGCCTAGTGATTGCGACTTAACCTAGTGGATCAATTTCAGTTTCCGCATAACATTTGACGGTCAATTAGATCAAACAGTCCATGTTAAGTTTCAGTTTTAGTCAAAACACCCCACACGCTTGATTATTATGAATCCATGGTCAAACCTCATACCTTTGATGTCGCCTATACTCTTTGAACACAAATAGGGCCACAAATTCACACAAGTGTCAAGTAATCGGTCTCTTAGAACTGAATACGAAGTATGCGGCTGAGAGAAACTGGTAAGTATGCGGTTTGTGTAACTCTTGAACCGAAAACTTCCTGCTATTTATAGAATTACTCAAGTATGCGGCCCCGCATGAAGTACGCGGCCCCGCATGAAGTATGCGGCCGCAAACTTCTGAAGTACCTCGACCTTTTTAGAAACTCTATCCGATGATTGTCGGGTCACGCATGGATGGTCTTTTTGATAAAGTATAAACGAAAGAAAAAAATAAAATAACTTAAACAAAACTAAAAACACAAAAATCTTTTTGTTCTTTTCATAATATCAGACTGCCTTGAAACAATAAAACACATTAAATTATTTTTTTTAGAGAAACTCTGTTATGGGATCATATCATTTTAGAGTGGACCAAAGCACATTTATTAGCCGTTCATTTTCATTAAAATTTCTCGGTGATTGCCAATATATTGTATCCTTCTAAACTCAAACCTTTATACCTTAGTTGACAAGCAAGCAATGAATAGATTTATCATGTTTTTCAGGTAATAATTATTCATGTCTTAGTGGTTCCCACACTCACATCTCAGAAACCTGTATTTATCTTATTGTGAGTTAGATGAGTTTTTGATGAACTTAATGGACCCCACAACTTATCGGATAAACCTTCCATTCCTCATGATCTTTTGAGAATCTAAACAATAACTAAAAGACCATAACTAGCACGGGTCTATGAACTGTTCGGGAAATCTCTGACAAAATTGATTAAAAACATAGCACGACGGACTTACATGTTCAAAAACAATAAGCCTTGATTAGAGATTCCTTCCTAGTCACATATTTTCAAAGAGAAAAATAATTACAAGTATACTTATATGTACGTCTTTAGACATATCTTTTGAAATTTTCCTATAGCACGACATTAACATTGCGTGTCTTTTTGCTCAAAATTATGCTTTGCAGAGTAGCTTTGCACTATCACCTATTTCATGTCAATGCATGTCTTTTATATATATATATATATATATATATATATATGTATGTATATGTACAGACTTGTATCACGTCAGCTCGCAACCCCTTTGTGAAGGGTCTCGGTTTGTGCAATCAAGATATATTATGTTCATCCACAATTCACCAATCTTTATGTTTAAGTGCTCGATTATTAACAGGAAATAATTATTCTACCAATCTATGAGATGTTTCCCACGATTATAATGACCTTTATGTTTAAGTAAAACATTGTCATGCTGTCTTTCCAGTTTTAGCAGAGCCTATCAACATATCACTCTAAGACCCTAATCTTTTCAACTACATGCCTTACATATGATGATCTGACTTCTAAAATGATGTGCTATCATTTCCCAATAGACAGAGTTCTCATATTTTCTCAATAATAAAGCACAACATAGAAACTTAAGAAATTTAAAAACTAAGCAAAGAAGAAACTAAAAACTTAAACCTAAATCTTTTTTGTGTTTTTAGAAAATTTCTCCCCCTAAACTTTTGCATTTATAAAATAAATCAAAATTTACACAAACATAAAATATTTTTGGTGACCAAACCTGCGACCATCTAATCAAAGGAGCTCATTTTCAGATATTCAACCAGAAAGTTGAATCTTGCCAAATCGAAAGCTTTTGTAAAAATGTCAGCAACATTTCTATCAGTAAAAACTTGCTTTGATACCAATTGTAAGGTCCGAAATCCTTAGGATCTTCAATCAACGGATTCCACAGCGTGTTGAACCTTGCGAAAACAGACTCGACAAGTGACTTGTAGGTAGAAACAATAACCACGAGACACTCAAATATCAAACGATTCGTATATTGATTAAACACTGATTACACAATAATATATAATTCAACAACTCATCTAACCGAATACAGAATACAGAATAACTATTTATACTATTCGGTTAGGCTGCGCCAGGGCCGCATACTTCAAGTATGCGGTTTGGCACCGCATACTTCAAGTATGCGGCTGGGCTATAAAGTCTGGGCTATGAAGTATGCGGCCGCATACTTCCAAACAGTCTTCTTCTGAACATACCGGTGATCTCGTGATGCGTTAGCCTATTAGGTTTGATCCTTACCATTCAAGATCCTTGAAAGGATTGGGAAGGTGGCTTACAAACTCGAGTTACCTCCGGACCTTAGCAATGAGCATCCTACATTTCACGTATCCAACCTAAAGAAATGTTTAGCTAATGAGAATCTTCACATTCCGCTTGACGAAGTGCATATTTATGACACGATGCACTTTGTTGAAAATCCCGTGGAGATTATGGATCGTGAAATAAAGCAACTTAAGCGAAGTCGTATTCCGATTGTCAAAGTCCATTGGGAATCTAAACGTCGCCTAGAGTTTACTTGGGAACGTGAGGATCAAATGAAGCTCAAGTACCCACACTTTTTTCCTGATGCAGTAGCTTCAACTGATTGAATTTCGGGACGAAATTCCCTCAACTTGGGGATACTGTAACATTCATGATTTCTAGTACCTCATTTTGTGCAATAATGACAATTCAGGATTCAAAACATTGTGTCACATTCAGAGTATCATTCATACAGTTTCATACTATAGCTTTACTATATATAATATATGTATATATCTACATATATATTTTGTTATACTAATTAAATCGAAAGTGTAACTTAGAGACTTTAATCATGTATTTTCATTCTTTTATATATATATATATATTATATAGGTATATATATATATATGTATGATTATTTAAAAATGTATGTATGCAAATATATTTATATATTTGAAATTATTAAATAAACCACATAAAAATATTTGTTTAATTTTAAGCAAATATATATTTGACATTTTTAAATAAATCATTTTAAATTTATAATATATTTAGTTTTTTTAAAGAAAATCAATTTGTATATATAATTTGAAAAGAATTAAAACAAATAAACCTGGTTTGAACCCCCACTTGATCTAATGAACCCCCCTTGGACAATTGGACTCTCAATTTGGACTCTCTTGGTTTTGAACCCTCAAATTCGTAAAGTTTGACTCAGAAAAGTCAACTGGGACTATTTCTTCACGAATGAATTCGGGTTTTTTAACTCCATTCAATCATGTGTATTCGATCTTTCAATTGTCCTGATCATGCATAACAAACCAATTACAACAAAATTCAATGAATTCAAGCTCAAACGACTCATAACCGTTCCTAATCAAACTCGCAATCAATTCGAGCATTATACGTGAAATTGATTTATAAAAACCAGTTCCACACCTTCACGACACCTACTGAAATCATTCTAAACTCTTGTTAACCCTGCATTTCATCGCTATAGCCCAGTCGGATTCGAAGATCGCCGAACCCTATCAACCCGTTGTTAACCCTACATTTCAACACCTCCTTCATTTAATTACTGATTCCTCTCGTTAACCTTGCATTAAAACACCTCCTTCAAGTGACATGCGTGATCACCCTCATTCTTAGAGTAGATGAGGATATCATCGATGAATACAATTACTGATCTGTCCAGCAATTACTGATCGTTCGTCAATCCAAAGGACATCAAGCGGAACTCGAAATGTCCATAACGTGTGCGAAACACGGTTTTCGGTATGCCTTCAACTGATGGTACCCGGATCGAAGGTCGATGTTTGAGAACCAACTTGCGGCCTGTAATTGATCAAACAGGTCGTCGATCCTTGGTAAAGGGTACTTGTTCTTCACCGTTCGCTTGTTTAACTCACGATAATCAATACACATCCTCATTGAACCGTCCTTCTTCTTCACAAACAATATCGGAGCACCCCAAGGCGAGATGCTTGATTGGATAAATCCTTTCTTAAGTAATTCTTCTAGTTGTGCCATTAGTTCTTTCATCTCCAATGGTGCTAGTCGATAGGGAGCCTTGGCCACGGGTTGGGCATCTGGTATTAAGTCGATCCGGAACTCAATCTCTCGGTCGGGTGGTATTCCCGACAATTCTTCTGGGAACACCTCCGGGGACTCGCGTACCATGGGTACATCGTCTAGTTCCTTCACATCCTTACACTTGTCAATCACGTACATCAGATAAGCCTCGCATCCGTTGCTCAGGTAATCTGTTGCCTTAATCATCAAGATGGCGTTAGGCATCGGGGCGTCGCGATCCCGGAAGACTTCAACTTCGCTACCATCTGGAGCCTTGAGTCGGATTATCTTTCGTTTGCATATAATTTGTGCTTCGTTGGCAATTAACCAATCCATACCCAGAACGACATCAAACCCTCCCAAAACCATAACAAACAAGCGGACATGGAATCTATGGCCTTCTATTTTTATGGTGGAATTATCAACTACATAAGTCACCCTCGCGGTTCTACCCTCAATAGTTTCTACTCTAAAGGCTCTTTCTAGTTTATTGACTGAGTATTTTACCCGTTTACAGAAAGTAGCAGATATAAAACTCTTGCTGGCACCTGTATCAAATAACACAAAAACAAAAGTGTTGTCCAGGATAAACGTACCTAGCGCCACATCATGGTCTACCTTGGCATGTTCCTGTGTTAGTGCATAAGCCCATGTCTTTGCTATGGGCCTCTCTTCCATCTTTTCCGGGCCTTTCCCTCTCCTAGCTTCACCCATCCTTGGCTTAGTGCATTATCGGTTCATGTGGCCACTATCGTATAATTATAACATTTAAAGCCCTGTGTGCATTCCCGGGAGTAGTGCCCGGTCTTGCCATACTTGTAGCACAGATTTGACCCTATCCTGCATTCACCAGCATGCCTTCCTCCATATTTCCCATAGACCGCTATCTCGCCTACCCAAGCCTGATTGTCCTGAGCCCCAAATAACTCCCGCTCGCTTCGCAGGGAAACTCGACTTCTTTTTGGGCTCATCAATGGCAACGATATTCAGCGCCAAATCATCAAATACCACGCCAGTCAGTTCTACTACCGAATCATAGGTAGTAGGGGCGTTTGCCTTAACATAAGTGCGGACCTTGTCTGGCAACCCCTGATTGTAGCAAGCGATCTTCCTCTCTTCACTAGTGACAAGATGTGGCCCAGACATGCCAGTTCATTGAACCGAGTAGTGTACTGTCGGTGAATAATGTTCCCGGCTTTCTATCCCAGAAATTCCCTCTCTACCTTCTCGATCTCATTCCTCGGGCAGAAATTCTTGATCACCAGAGTTTTTAAATCATTCCACATCATTGCGTCAACAACCTCATCCCCCTTAGCTTGACGTACACCTTCCCACAATGAGATGCTTCCTCCCTTAAGGAGTTAGCAGCAAACTTCACAACTTGATTCGCTCGACATTCGCTCAGACGAATGGCGGCTTCCATTCGGATCACCAAGTCAAAAGTAGCTACCGCGTCTTTTTTCCTATTCAGAATCGGTGGGTCACATGCCTTGAAAGACTTATAGTCGAAACCGCGAGCAAACGACATGCTAGCTGCCTCGATGATCGGGGCATCAGCTGCCGGGTTAGACCCGCCCGCTTCATTAATCTTCCCCAATGCTTCTGCCAGCAGTTCTGGCAAAGAAGCCTTCATCATCTCAGTAAATTCGCGTGCTAGAGCCGCCTTCATTTCCGGTTTGAAAGTAAACTGTTGTTCCTCATCATGTGTCTGTTCAGTCTCATGAACACTAACTTCCGCTTCCATGTGGACACTTCCCTCTTCGCTGTACTCCTGACGAGCAGGAGTCCTACCTCGGCCACCGGTTTGACCACCGGTACGGCCCCCACCACGCCTTATGTTTCCTCTTCTCTCCATTTCGTTCTATAAGACAAAGAATCTAATGTCATCACACTAGTTAACAAATAAAATTCAACAAGTACTGTAAGATGTTAATATACACTGGCCATCTGCAATTAACCATTACACTACCTTTTGACTTCTATTTGACCACCTTTATGATTCCATCAGATCACAAGTCCTAGACTAATACTTTCTAAGGCATATTATATATGTATATATATTACCTTCATACCTGATGATGTGGCTCAAGTTACCCATACTGGAATCCGGTCTCGGTCCCATGCACCATTTAAGTTCAGACAGTCGGAGTGTCCAAATCGCTCAAACTATTGTTCTGATACCAACTTGTAAGGCTCCAAACCCGGGAGGCCTCACTTGTTGGATTTACTCATTCACAAACAGCACTTAAACTTGAATATCAAATAATGCAGGGGAAAAACTTTCATTTAAACATAACAGTAACATTGTCAAACATGCGTAACCATAAACATTGTCTAAACATAACATAAACATAATCAAAACATAACGGGATGCCAGCCTTCATGACCTACCAGGTAACTCCTTTCGCCAGCCAAGCATCACCGTTCAACTTCCATACTTGTCCTTAACCTGAATGTGCATACTAAAATTCAGCTACGCTGGTGAGTTCTAGTTTTAACATAAAATTTTAACTTGCCAAAAACATAACATTCAACGTCATTTAATAAAAGCGTATGTAAAACATGTAATAACTTAACATAACCTCATAACATAACATCATAACATAAGTCAACATGAACCGAATTTGCCCCTTCTCGTAACCGTCAATTCCATACATCACATACTGGTGGAGAAACCTAAGGCGCGTTACCTCTAGGCTATCCGTCACATAGGTATCCTAAGGCTCGTTACCTCTAGGAAGACCAAACATATATACCAGTGGAGAAATCTAAGGCTCGTTACCTCTAGGCCATTCCACACCAAACTTCAAGCACGACATCACGAGGATGACACGTACCAAACTTCTAGCATGATTACCACGCGAGGTAAGTCATACCAACTTCAAGGATCACGGTAATCCCCTTGGTGACCGTCATCACTCCATTTGTACAACAGTTGGCAAGCCACATAGGCCCCTAAAAGGTAAGGCCCATAACATACATCCCATACCCATAGCTTCGGTTCCCATAGGAATCATGGCAGATTCGTTCGTTTGTGGCTTTCATAAACATTCACTTATTTTACTTCAAAACTTTAGTTAAAGCATTCCTACGTTTTGATAAAAATCATTCATTCATTCGTAAACACTTCGTAAACTTCTTTTGGCAAAATATTTCATAAACACTTCTTTCATAACCTTTCCTTTCAAAACATCCTTCATAAACATCGTTTCATAAAACGTCACATACATCATTCATAAAAATCATTTTATAAAACAGTCACATCGTTACGTATGCACACCAGCCTAAAAACATTTATGTAAAGCATTTAAATAAGGGCTTCTAGAACCCACCTGATAAGCTAGTTTAGTTGTCCTAAACAAAGGCCCAACAACGTAACATACGATCTGGATAGAGTAGTTAAATACACATCAGACCTAATCTCGACTCTAACAAGTTAACCATACTGAATTAGGCAAACTTAAGGCTAAGTTCGCCTCTTACTAACCTATTGAACATACAGGCGAACTTAAGCTAAGTTCGTCCTATGGCACCAGGAGAACATGACTTACGAACTTACCTAAGTTCCATAAACTCACATCCAACGAACTTATTAAGTTCGCCTAATCCTCCCCAGGCGAACTTGACAAGTTTGCATGTGGGGCTGTCATCTTCCCCAAAACCCTAAGTTTGCATTACGTTCAAGTTACCAAATTTTAACGTTCAAAACTGGTAGTTTTCATTCATGATTTAAGATCTATACCCCTTTTCTCCTTTGGTTCATAAAAACACAACCTTTTCACGAAAATACTCGAAAACCCAACACAAACCAAAAACTCAGATCTGGAACGAGTTGTTACCTGAATCGAGCTTCCGATTCGGAGGTCTTGCTCACAAGCTATGTAGTAACACACTTCTTCAATCTCGTGTCAATCCGCCAACTTTCTCTCTCTATGGTTTCTCTCTCTAGATTGGCAAAATGAGAGAATTCTCAAGGGTTAGGTTATTTATAGGGGAAGACTCCCCTACCTTCGTCGCCCCAAATTCGCCAGGCCCATCACGCCTCGTTCGTTTATTCCGTTTGTTCTCGCATTCGAACTCGTTATTATAAGTGTCGTTTTATTTTTGCGATGTTACATTCATAGACCTTATAGCCTTAATATTTCCAGGGCTCGGATAGGTCGGTTGTTCGAACTTGTTAGGATTCTCGTATTTTCTTTTCATACTTCATTCACCTCATTCTCAAGTGAGTTTTCACAGCCCCGTTTGTAACATTTCTGATTTTACTATCTTTATTTTCAATTCAATGTAACACATTTCAATTCCAAAATCTAGTACACTGGTTTATTCTATTCGTACCAACAATTAAACACTAGGTTCCAATGCAAATTCATGAGTTTTACACGAGTATACATTATTAGAATCCTATATATATGGATATATTTATGTAAATATCAAACAAATACATACTCACAAAGTGGCCAAACCGTGAAAATCCAAGGCTGCAATCGACGGATTATTGTTTGAGTTGGACTCCACATGTTTACCTAAACAAGAATCGACAAAGTCCGGGCCCGAACATCAAGCAAATTCAACCGATTACGCGGTCAATTCAAATTCAAAAGAATTTGACTTCGCATAGTCAAACCCGTATCAATCTCGAATCGATTTGTGTAATTGACGCGTATTGGATCCCGCAAATCACGCGCAGACCAGTCCCTCATGTATTCAACACTTAACATCACTCGATTCATCCCCAATTAATCGAATTAACGTGTAATCAGCCCCACGACTGTTACGGTCAAATCGAAACCCAATCGTGTAATTTAGATAAATCAATTCAATTCAACGACACACACTCCTTCGCCTGGTCCCTTACAACCTTTCTGAACCGATAATCGCCTCTCATTTCATCTCTGGAATCCTGTCGATCAAGAAGAACAATCGGAGCAAACCTGTAGCCGCCCGCATTCGAGCCCAAACCAAATCAGGTGAGATTACACTCGTTCGATTCGTTTTTGAATCCTTGTCAAAAGCTATATACCAATTCGTGTTAACAAAACTAATCGCGATCGATTGGGGCTAGGGTTCATGGCGGTTTGGATCGGATTTGCATTTTGGTTTGTTTAATATCATGTTTTAATAAATTAGGATCCGTAATTATTCAGCGAAACCACCTGGTCTGGCCGGCAACGCCGAACCAGGTGGCGTGGGTTCGAAACCCACAAACACCGGACCTTTTTGCGAAAGCCTCAAAACCAAACCCGGTTCCCATGTAGACCCGTGTTAATACATTTAGGACCAATCTATTACACGGGAGTGTCCCCTGGTCTAGTGGTGCTTGCGCGCTATCCATACAGAAAACACCCGGGTTCGAACCGGGTGGTCTGCGTTATTTTTTTAAAAGCATTTTTTAAATTCCAAAAATATTATAAAAAAATATTTTTATAAACCCTGCAATATTTATAACAGAATAAAACCAGAATTTATAATTTTCAATATAAATTCAGATTTATTTCGAATTTAATTGTTTAACTTGTATATTAAATTTTTAAAACAAAAATTCAAATATTCAAATTAATTTTCAAATAAAAACAATTGATTTTATAAAATTTTAAAATATTAACTTTATTTAAAACGATCCAATATTTATTTCTAAATGATAAATAAATAATAAAATAAAAGTTATTTATTATAACGTGCAAAGTTAAATGTATAACCCTACACATAGATATTATTTACACAACTCCGTGTTTACGCATCCTTATAATTAAATAAATGAGGTAAAAATTATTTATTAAATTTATATTTAATATAATACGCCGGCTGTTTTTTTCATATATAGCTAAATGATTAAATTACATGCCTTTATAAATAAATAAATAAAGTAACAATTATTTGTTTAATTCATATTTTAAAAAAATTGGTTATTTAGGCAATACTTAAATAAACTGAATAATTACATTAGTTTGTATCTAGAATAATTAAATAATAATTTGGTTTAATTATTCAAATCCAAACCCTAATTTAAAAATGTTTTAAACTATTCATTTCAAATTGTTTTCATTTGATTCAACACCTACATAACCCTTTTTCATAATTCGACATGAATTCATTATATAATTCCTTATACTCACATCCATTAAAACCCTAGACTTTGATTTAGACATTTTATTAATTCATGTTCACACGCAATACACTTTAGGTTAACGTTGTGCGTTTCAAGGATCATGTTACTACCTAGTATATCGTGTTAGCTACACCTTTGAAACAAGTGACTTTTACATAGCCCCTTTTTCACTGTTTTACATTTTTGGGGTGAAATATGAATATCATATACAATGATTTGCACAAAATACACAATACAAATCCACTTTACATTCATGTGTGAAATTTTAGCTTTATATTTGAGTACTAGGTGTGTTAACTACTTTGTGTGGAATTTCATGTGCAATCATTAACTATACAAGCCGACGGTTAACAATGATAGATCTATTGAGTCTGACAAACCCACCCAGATTGGGGTGATTGTTACCGACAACACAATTTGCATGTTAGTTACAAAGGTTTGATTATACTTTGGTTATACAATAATTGCTCCCCATAAATGCCTTATTTTATCATGTTGTGTAAGGATATGACTATTTACAACTATACACTATTTATTATTAAACTTGTGTATGCTCACCAACTTTTTAGTTGACCTTATTTTATTCATGTTTCAGGTGCTAATGTGTGATTTTGATCAAGACTTGCTACACATAAGTTTTGGACCTAGTTAATTTTAAATAAAGGATTATGTATTTCATATTATGTACTTGGTTTGATTTTGTTTTGTCTGGAATGTTTGAAATTAATTTAATTGATTAATATATTTCAATTTAGTCAACCTTGTGCTCATGAACAGTATACATGTCCCGCCCAGACGTTTCCGCCGTCGGTTGGGGTGTGACAATCAGAGCCTTGGTTATAGGGAAGTAGGTTATTAGACACCCTTGACCTAGACTATAACTTTAGGACACCTACTTATGCCATGCTTCATGATTATGTGATACGTGCTACATGCTATGTGTTACACGCTTACTATGATTAGATATTATTTCATTTTGATGCTTTACTTGTTAAAATTCATGACTTGTTAGACTATACTTAACTAATAACTTAAACAAACAATATCTCTACCTATACCCTCAAGCCTCAGAACCTTCTTACATATTTCTCTATCATCATCTTCTTAGCATGTGGAAACTTCATGGATCTAAATCTATAAAAAAATTCTTTATTCCCTCGTTAAGGTTTTTAAACTTTGTTAATTATTTGAGGACACGTGCAATCTGGAAGGGTGACACCTGTATTCTGGGTTTTCTGTCTAGGAAAGCATTTCATATAAATCCCAATCAACCGAGGAACCCGTATGCTTTCTTGGGAATTCTCGGGATGAGTGTTTACTTATAGGCTAAAGCATGTCTCCTTGAAAATTATATGAGTTTAATTAACCTTATGTGTCACAGTATTCAATTGATTATATCACTATTTGAGTACAATCCAAAGTATGATTAACTATTTTATTTGCTATCTTATCCTTTTTAATCCAAGCAACTTTCATATGTTCTCACATCTTTTCTTGTGTTGTGCAAATCTGTAGAATGCCTCCCCGTCGTGCTACCGTGACCAAAAACAACACCGACATTGCTTTTATCCTTGCACAACTTGTAACTCAACTCACTCAAGCTAATGGCGCCACAAATGGTAACCATGGAACTAATGGTGGTGGTGGTGCTAACCCATCACAATGCACCTTCAAACACTTCAACTCATGCAACCCTCTTAAATTCTATGGTACTGAGGGAGCCATAGGACTCCTTCAATGGTTCGAAAGTATTGAGGGCACCTTCCTCAATAGTGACTGCCCCGACAACCTTCATGTTCGTCATGCCACAAGTGTCTTTCAAAAACGGGCACTCACGTGGTGGAATGGGGAAAAGAGAACTAGAGGCATGGAGGTAGCAATGGCCTTACCATGGGATGAGGTTAAGAGACTAATTACTGAAGAGTTCTACCCTCGGAATGAGGTGAAGAAACTGGAAGCTGAGTTTTGGGATCTTGCCCAAGATAGTGGTGAGAGTCTGGCTTATACAACTCGGTTCCATGAGTTGAGTCTCCTTGTGCCCCATATGGTCACACCTTGTAAGGCCCCTAAACCGGGCGACCTCATTTGTTGGATTTACTCATAAACATAGTCATAAATACTGAACTTAAATCAAACATTCGTCATTCCATTACATAATCAAAACAGCGGAAGTCTTTACAAATAAAAACATAACATATTCTTAACAACAAAAGTGGGATGTCAGTCTTGTGTCGGGTAACCATCACGCCTTCGCACGACCCTTTCCTTTGTTACCTGAAATGTATACTAAAAGTCAGCTAACGCTGGTGAGTTCTAGATTAAAGACATTCACACATAACATTTATCTTATCATAAATATAATAAATGAATGTGTATTCGTACTTTTATATATTCTTTACTTTATTGTTCTCACATAACATTCATTGAGGGTACATACATATGTACATACATACTTTCATTGAGAGAACACATATTGGCCATAATCTTAAGGGAGATCAACCCATCATACTTGTCGCGAATGTCACAAAGACATCGCAGTCAGAACTACCGTCGTAGCCCATTTCATTACCGTCCGGCTCTAGAAAACCGTCCGTCATATCGTTAATTTCGTCCGGCAACCTTTGTCCGTCCGCTCTTTACCGTCCTACCGTCGTAGTCCGTCATTTTTATCCGTCTGCCCTAGGGCATCCGTTTCCCACGTGACCATTATGTATGCAACCGTTCTACATTAGTTAAGGCTTGCTTCGACCGTCCATTTATACCTTTTCATACGTCCTAGCTTGCGAAGGAACGTTTTTGTCCCGGTTGCAAAATAATCACGTGGTCGTCCGTCTACCGAAGTAGCCGTTGTCATAGAAGGGTTCATAACGTTTACATTCATTCATAACATGCAATATATATAATATAAAGCAAGATTTCATTCATTTACGTTATGTCCTTCTTTCGTTCATTCTTTGTATCATACGATTCATTCTTTATTCATAATTCATTTTCACATATATAAGTAATTATATATATATACGTATGATCACATTGACACTTATAACATTTATTCATTTAGTGTATACACTTCAGCCCCAAAACATTTATAAATCATTTGCACATAACATAGAAGGGGGCACATAGAACTCACCTGATGAGCTACTCTAGGTTGTCCTAAACAAAGGCCCAACAGCGTCACTTCCGATCTGGATTAGGTAGTTAAATACACATTAGACCCAACCCTGACTCTAATGGTTTGATCATTCTAAACTTACTGATTTTACTTAACCAACCTGTGGCCTGCTGTCTGCTGCCTGCGCACTTAGTAAGTGCGCAGGGACTTGCTCATGCGCACTTGGTAAGTGCGCAGGAGTCTTCCTCCTGCGTACTTGGTAAGTACGCAGGGACTGCTGCCTGCGCACTTAGTAAGTACGCAGGGATTCCTTCCTGCGCACTTGGTAAGTACGCAGTACCTGGTTCTTGGACCAAAATTTCGGAATTCTTGCATGTTAATCCGATCATGCTAATCTTACAATTTTCTTTGATCAAAACGTGCGGTTTTCATTCTAGATTCTATTTCTAAGCTTATTATCAAGTTTCATCCGTAAAAACATCACCTATTTAGCTAAAACTCGAGAAACCCCAAAAATGAACAAGAACTCATATTATGATCGAATCATTACCTGGATTGGAATTCTGATCCGGAGGTTTTGCTCACGATCTCAGTAGTAACGTGCTCCTTAAATCTCGTGACGATCCGTCGACTTTCTCTCTCTAGACCCGGGCTCCCTTTCTCTCTCTAAGATGGTGCAAGTGAGGGTGAAATGAGTTAGTGGGCTGCCTTGCCCCTTTTATACCTGGGCTTCCCTCGGCCCGTTGGAGCCGAGCCCAAGCCCATCCGTTCTTATTTCGCTTTAGGACGTTTAAATCTCCATCGTATTTTATTTACTTATTTTACTATTTTCGGAATGTTACAAGTCTACCCTCCTTAAAGAGGTTTCGTCCTCGAAACTATTTATACGTCAAACAATTGAGGGTATAGTCCCCTCATCTCGTCTTCTTTTTCCCATGTAGCTTCTGACCCTTTTCTGTGCTTCCATTGTACTTTGATTAAAGGGATCGATTTATTGCGTAGTCGTTTTTCAGCTCGGTCAAGAATAGCTAACCTTGACGTGAATCTAGTATTCCTGTCGGACACAATCGACAGCGGCATACCATGTCTGCTCACAATCTCCTTTATAAATACTTCTGCTAGTCTTTCTGACGAAGAAGACTCACGTATGGGCAGGAAGTGAGCACTTTTCGTCAAACGGTCGACGATCACCCAAATGGTATCATTGCCTTTAGCTGTTCGTGGTAGCTTGGTAATGAAGTCCATTGTGATCTCTTCCCACTTCCATTCTGGTATAGGTAAAGGTTGCATTTTACCGCATGGTTTCTGGTGCTCGGCTTTAACTAGTGAACACGTTAAGCACTTGCTCACGTATTCAGTCACATCATTCTTCATGCCAGGCCACCAGTACTCTTTCTTCAAGTCTTGATACATTTTGTTTGCCCCGGGGTGGATAGAATAACGAGACTTATGGGCCTCATCGAGTATTTTGGCTCTAAGCTCGCCAATCTTAGGTATCCACATCCGGCCAAACCTAGTTCGTACACCGTATGTATTTGCACTTAAGTTCCCTTGTTGTCCTACTATTCTTTCCCGTTTCACATTTCTTTCTAACAGTGCTTCATCTTGTGTCTTTGTTATTTCGCCCATCAAATATGGTGTTATAATCAGCTGACACGCTTTGATCCGGATAGGTTCAGCCACAACATTTGCCTTGCCTGGATGGTACAATATTTCACAGTCATAGTCTTTCAGTAGCTCTAACCACCTCCTTTGCCTCATGTTTAATTCTTTTTGCTCGAAAAAGTACTTCAAGCTTTTATGATCGGAGTAGATGGTGCATTTAACTCCATACAAATAGTGCCTCCATATTTTCAATGCGAAAACTACTGCTGCTAACTCGAGATCGTGCGTTGGGTAGTTAACCTCGTGAATCTTTAGTTGTCGTGAGGCATAAGCAATTACCTTTCCTCGTTGCATAAGTACGCAACCTAAACCCTGCCCCGAAGCGTCAGAGTAGACTACCAAGTCTTCATTTCCCTCAGGTAGAGTCAAGACTGGAGCTTGGGTTAATCGTGTCTTAAGTTCCTAAAACGCGTTATTTTGGGTTTGACTCCATTCATATTTCACTTCTTTTCGTGTCAGTTTAGTTAGTGGCGAGGCTATCCTTGAGAAATCTTGAATGAACCTTCGATAGTAGCCTGCCAATCCAAGAAAACTTCGTATCTCTGTTGGTGTCTTTGGGATGTTCCATTCCTTTACTGTTTCTATCTTTGCAGGATCTACCATGATGCCGCTTGGGTTTATCACATGACCTAGGAATTGGACTTCCCTAAGCCAGAACGCGCATTTGGAGAATTTCGCGCACAACTTCTCCTGCTTTAACATTTCCAGAACTTCTCTTAGGTGACAGTGGTGATCACCCTCGTTTTTCGAATATATCAGTATGTCGTCTATGAAAACTATCACTGATCGATCCAACATTGGTCGACATACTCTATTCATCAAATCCATGAACACTGCTGGAGCGTTAGTCAATCCAAAGGACATCACGAGGAATTCATAATGTCCATAACGCGTGCGAAACGCGGTCTTTGGTACGTCTTCTTCTCTTACTTTCAACTGATGGTAACCCGACCTAAGATCGATCTTTGAGAACCAACTCGCACCTTGCAGTTGATCAAAAAGATCGTCTATTCTAGGTAGCGGGTATTTGTTCTTTACTGTTCTCTTGTTCAATTCGCGGTAATCAATGCACATGCGCATGCTGCCGTCCTTTTTCTTTACAAATAATACCGGAGCGCCCCATGGTGAGATGCTCGGTCTAACAAATCCTTTTTCTGTTAGTTCCTCTAGTTGAGACATCAATTCTTTCATTTCTGACGGAGCCAATCGGTAAGGGGCTTTGGCAACGGGCTAAGCTCCTGGCAGTAAATCAATCTGAAATTCTATTTCCCGATCGGGTGGCAACCCAGGTAGATCCTCAGGGAATACTTCCGGAAAGTTGCACACCACGGGTACATTCTTGAGTTCTTTAGTTTTCATTCTATCATCAATAACATATGCCAGATAAGCTTCGCAACCGCGCCTCATGTAACTTTCGGCCTTGATCATCGAAATGACGTTTGGCATTGTGCAATTCCAATCCCCATAAACCGTAATTGGACATCCGCTAGGAGCTTTGAGGTGTATTCTCTTACGTTTACATATGATTTGAGCTTCGTTGGCAGCTAACCAATCCATACCCAATACTATATCGAATCCTCCTAAGGTGAGAAGGAATAATCTAGAAGGAAACCTATGTCCCTCTATTTCTATGATGCAATCCTCCGTGACTTGGAATACTGCCGAATTTTTAACAACGGCAGTTTGTACGCTAAAGGCCTTTACTATGGTGTTGATAGTGCAATCTAGTTTACGACTAAATGCATTTGATATAAAGCTTTTACTAGCACCAGAATCAAATAAAATCGCAGCACGTTCATCATTAACTAGAAACGTACCTGACACGACATCAGGGTTTCCCCTTGCTTCTTCCTCAGTTAAGGCATAGGCCCGAGTCCTTGCCTTTTGTTGTTCCTGTTCCTTCTCCTTTCCCGAACCAGATTGGCCGGCCTTCCTGCAATTCTTTGTCAGATGTCCAAACAATCCACATACTTGACATTTGACATCCTTCAAACAATCTCGAGAGTAGTGCCCCGGCCTTCCGCACTTATAACACACGGTGGTGCCGATTCGACACTCGCCAAGATGTTGTTTTCCACATCTCTTGCACGTTTCATATCCGACCAACCTCGGTTTCTTAGTTTCAATTGTTTCATTCCCTTTTCCGGTGCCTCTAGACGAGTTCTCCCACTTCCTCTTTTGTGTCACAGGTGCCGGGTCCTCGTTGGCATAATCGTCGTAAACGATTCCAGACAGGTTGACTACCGACTCGAAGGTCGAGGGTAGGTTGGCTTTTACGTGGACACGGACCCTTTGTGGCAGACCCTTGACATAGTATTTGATCATACGTTCTTCGGTTTCCACCAAGTGTGGTACCAGTTGGGCCAGCTCGTTGAACCTTGAAGTATATTGGCGATGAGTCTTGTCGCCAGCTTTGAAGTTTAGGAACTCGTTCTCCACACGATCAATCTCATTCTGTGGGCAGAACTTTTGGATTACGAGCCTTTTCAAGTCCTCCCATGTCATTCGGGCAAGAGCATGTGGCGACTTTGTTCTTTGAATATTTCTCCACCAACCTAGTGCTTCATTGGTGAAAGAATGAGCAACATATTTAACCGCCTGGTCTGGTCGGCATTCGCTGATGTTGATTACAGCGTTCATTCTCTCAATCCATTCCAAAGTAGCCACCGAATCCTTGCTACCATCAAACTTGGGTGGGTCTCCATCTTTGAAACCTTTATAAGTGCACCTTTAGTGCTTGGCCCCACTTTTATCTCATCCCCGTCGCTGTCATATACTGTCTCTTCGTGGTTTCCTTCATCCCCCTCTCTACTTTTCTTTATTGCCTCGGATAGTAGATCAGGCAATACCTTCTGCAAAGTGAGCACAACTTCACGGGCAATAGCATCCCTGACTTCAGGTTCCAACTGTATAGGCCCTGGACTGTTGTCCCTAATTGGGGTCACTTATGTTTCGTGCACACTTTCGGTGTGCTCTGCGTGCACACTCTCTTCTTCTTCAAATCTTGGGTTCAACGGAGGTCTACCTCGTCGGCCAGTGCGACCGCCTCGAGGTCCTGTCCTTCCTCCACCAACCATAGTTCTTAATTTCCTGGATTGTTAAAAAGGGAATACATCAATGTCCTTTCTTCAGATCATAGTTTGGAACAGTACGAGCAAGGTAAATTCTTAATTACAGTGACCGGTTTGTGATTACTAATTTACATTGCTTTTCGGGTTTGAAACTCTTCAAATCAGTCGTGGCATTAACATCTATTTGTTCTAAGTTATTCCTATGCAAGAGCATTAACTTTACGACTTACTTACCGTGCTAGCGTTGGCGTTGGTTACCCATACTGACATCCGTGCGTTGGTCCCATAATCAGTTTGAGTCTAGACATTTAGGGATGCCTAAATCTCTCAAACTATCGCTCTGATACCAACTTGTAAGGCCCCTAAACCGGGCGACCTCACTTGTTGGATTTACTCATAAACATAGTCATAAATACTGAACTTAAATCAAACATTCGTCATTCCATTACATAATCAAAACAGCGGAAGTCTTTACAAATAAAAACATAACATATTCTTAACAACAAAAGTGGGATGTCAGTCTTGTGTCGGGTAACCATCACGCCTTCGCACGACCCTTTCCTTTGTTACCTGAAATGTATACTAAAAGTCAGCTAACGCTGGTGAGTTCTAGATTAAAGACATTCACACATAACATTTATCTTATCATAAATATAATAAATGAATGTGTATTCGTACTTTTATATATTCTTTACTTTATTGTTCTCACATAACATTCATTGAGGGTACATACATACTTTCATTGAGAGAACACATATTGGCCATAATCTTAAGGGAGATCAACCCATCATACTTGTCGCGAATGTCACAAAGACATCGCAGTCAGAACTACCGTCGTAGCCCATTTCATTACCGTCCGGCTCTAGAAAACCGTCCGTCATATCGTTAATTTCGTCTGGCAACCTTTGTCCGTCCGCTCTTTACCGTCCTACCGTCGTAGTCCGTCATTTTTATCCGTCTGCCCTAGGGCATCCGTTTCCCACGTGACCATTATGTATGCAACCGTTCTACATTAGTTAAGGCTTGCTTCGACCGTCCATTTATACCTTTTCATACGTCCTAGCTTGCGAAGGAACGTTTTTGTCCCGGTTGCAAAATAATCACGTGGTCGTCCGTCTACCGAAGTAGCCGTTGTCATAGAAGGGTTCATAACGTTTACATTCATTCATAACATGCAATATATATAATATAAAGCAAGATTTCATTCATTTACGTTATGTCCTTCTTTCGTTCATTCTTTGTATCATACGATTCATTCTTTATTCATAATTCATTTTCACATATATAAGTAATTATATATATATACGTATGATCACATTGACACTTATAACATTTATTCATTTAGTGTATACACTTCAGCCCCAAAACATTTATAAATCATTTGCACATAACATAGAAGGGGGCACATAGAACTCACCTGATGAGCTACTCTAGGTTGTCCTAAACAAAGGCCCAACAGCGTCACTTCCGATCTGGATTAGGTAGTTAAATACACATTAGACCCAACCCTGACTCTAATGGTTTGATCATTCTAAACTTACTGATTTTACTTAACCAACCTGTGGCCTGCTGTCTGCTGCCTGCGCACTTAGTAAGTGCGCAGGGACTTGCTCATGCGCACTTGGTAAGTGCGCAGGAGTCTTCCTCCTGCGTACTTGGTAAGCACGCAGGGACTGCTGCCTGCGCACTTAGTAAGTACGCAGGGATTCCTTCCTGCGCACTTGGTAAGTACGCAGTACCTGGTTCTTGGACCAAAATTTCGGAATTCTTGCATGTTAATCCGATCATGCTAATCTTACAATTTTCTTTGATCAAAACGTGCGGTTTTCATTCTAGATTCTATTTCTAAGCTTATTATCAAGTTTCATCCGTAAAAACATCACCTATTTAGCTAAAACTCGAGAAACCCCAAAAATGAACAAGAACTCATATTATGATCGAATCATTACCTGGATTGGAATTCTGATCCGGAGGTTTTGCTCACGATCTCAGTAGTAACGTGCTCCTTAAATCTCGTGACGATCCGTCGACTTTCTCTCTCTAGACCCGGGCTCCCTTTCTCTCTCTAAGATGGTGCAAGTGAGGGTGAAATGAGTTAGTGGGCTGCCTTGCCCCTTTTATACCTGGGCTTCCCTCGGCCCGTTGGAGCCGAGCCCAAGCCCATACGTTCTTATTTCGCTTTAGGACGTTTAAATCTCCATCGTATTTTATTTACTTATTTTACTATTTTCGAAATGTTACAAGTTATTGTACACCTTAGGCAAATCCCACATCGGCCGTGGACAGGAGAGATCCTTGGTTCATAAAGAATGTCCTACCTCTTAAATCAACAACGCGTTTTGGGGCTTAATGTAGTGAATGAGAGGAGAACTCCACAGTTAAGCGTGCTCGGGTGGGAGTAATCCAGGGATGGGTGACCCCTTGGGAAGTTTTCACCCGGGCAACCAAAAACAAATCTGTGACCTCTTAGTGGGCAAAGCGGACAATATTGTTGGTACGAGGGGCCGGATGTTACAAATGGTATCAGAGACACTCCTGTGCCGTTCGGGATGGTGGGGCAAACCTCATCGAGTATGGTGAGTCCCCGGGGGTGTTCAGAGGGACACCTTAGGCAAATCCCACATCTCTGATTGGGATGGTGGGGCAAACCTCATCGAGGACGATGAGTCCAAAGGGGGGGTGATTGTACACCTTAGGCAAATCCCACATCGGCCGTGGACAGGAGAGATCTTTGGTTCATAAAGAATGTCCTGCCTCTTAAATCAACAACGCGTTTTGGGGCTTAATGTAATGAATGAGAGGAGAACTCCACAGTTAAGCGTGCTCGGGTGGGAGTAATCCAGGGATGGGTGACCCCCTGGGAAGTTTTCACCCGGGCAACCAAAAACAAATCTGTGACCTCTTAGTGGGCAAAGCGGACAATATTGTTGGTACGAGGGGCCGGATGTTACACACCTTTATCCCACTGTATTGAGAAGTACATTGGGGGATTACCTAGGCAGATTCAAGATACTATCTTAGGGAGAAATCCCGCAACACTCGAAGATGTTATCCGCCTATCTGCTACTTTAACCGACAACCATGTGAAAGCAGGGACTCTGACTAGAAAAGGCACCAAGAAAGTTCCCGACACCACAACCCCTCCTGCACACATCAAAGAAGCCAAAACTGAACCCTATCACAATAATAAGAAAAGAAAGGCTAGAAATTTTGCTATGGTCACTCATGCCATCCATGTTAACCAAGTTGCTCCCATGGCTCAAGCACCAGTCAAGAAGCCATGTGTGGGGATCTACCCACTCTGTGCCACATGCAATTATCACCATCTCCAACACATTCCCTGTCGCCTTTGCACTCACGGTGGGAAATATGGCCATACGGTCAATGTTTGTAGAGCCAAAGCACTTGCAGGCCAAGTCAACCCACCAACCCGAACCAACCAACAAGTGACTAATCAAGGTGTTCCCGCTATTGCTAACGGGCGTGCTTGTTATGAATGTGGCTAGCCAAATCATTTCCGTGACCAGTGCCCGAAGTTCATCAATGTTAGACAAGGCGGAGCTCGTGGGCATGTTTTCAACATAAACGCCAATGAAGCTCAGGCCAAAAATGATGTGGTCAATGGTACGTTCCTTGTTAATAGTCAATATGCCTCCATTTTATTTGATACCGGTGTAGATAAAAGTTTTGTCTCACTTAACTTTGAACCCTTGCAAAAACACGATCCAAATTAGAGAAAACCTTCACTGTCGAAGTAGCAAATGGTGATTCTCTTCCAATTGACTCCGTTATCCATGACTGCTCTCTAGAACTTAATGATCATACATTTCCAATCAACCTTGTGCCAATGCCACTAGGAAGTTTTGATATCATCTTAGGCATGGATTGGCTGTCAAATCACCATGTCGATGTCATCTTTTTTGAGAAGTGCATCCGAATACCCCTTCCGTCGGGAGAAACGTTAGGAGTCTTTGGTGAAAAGCCTTGCAAAGGACTCAAGTTAATGTCATGCATTACCGCCCAAAAGTACTTACGAAAGAAGTATGTAGGCTTCTTAGCTCATATTGTTCAAAAAGATGTCAAAGAGAAGAGTATTCAAGACATCCCCATCATCCGGGACTTTCCCGAAATATTCCCCGAAGACCTATCCGGCCTTCCACCCGTTCGACAAGTAGAATTTCGCATTGACCTTGTACCCGGAGCTAACCCCGTGGCTAGAACTCCTTACCGTCTTGCACCTTCTGAAATGCAAGAACTTGCAAGTCAACTCCAAGAGCTCTCCGAAAAGGGCTTCATCCGTCCAAGTCACTCACCGTGGGGTGCACCCGTCTTATTTGTCAAGAAGAAGGATGGATCATTCTGTATGTGCCTTGACTACCACGAGCTCAACAAGCTTACCATCAAAAAACCGGTATCCCTTGCCTAGAATTGATGATCTCTTTGATCAACTTCAAGGTTCTACTTGCTTCTCGAAGATTGATCTTCGATCTGGTTATCACCAACTCAGTGTACAAGAGGAAGATATTCCAAAGACTGTCTTCCGAACAAGGTATGGTCTCTACAAGTTCATGGTCATGCCTTTTGGGCTAACCAATGCACCCGCGGTTTTCATGGACCTCATGAATCGTGTGTGCAAACCGTACCTTGATAAATTCATGATCGTCTTCATTGATGATATATTAATCTACTCCCAGACTAAGGCCGATTATGAGCAACACCTAGGATTGGTTTTGGACCTCTTGAGGAAGGAACAACTATATGCCAAATTCTCCAAATGTGAATTTTGGCTAAAGGAGGTTCAATTTCTTGGTCATATCGTCCACAAAAAGGGAATTCATGTTGACCCTGCTAAGATCGAAGCTGTTAAGAATTAGAATGCCCCTAAGACCCCACCGAAGTTCGTTCATTTCTTGGTCTTGCGGGATATTATCGTCGTTTCATTTCAAATATCTCTAAGATTGCTATTCCTCTCACCGCTTTGACTCACAAGGGTAAACCTTATGAATGGGGATCAAAGCAAGAAGAAGCTTTCCAAACTCTCAAGCAAAAGTTATGCAATGCTCCTATCTTGACTCTCCCTGATGGGAATGATGATATAATTGTCTACTGTGATGCCTCCAACCAAGGTCTCGGTTGTGTCCTCATGCAACGAGGCAAAGTAATCGCTTATGCATCAAGGCAACTCAAGATTCAGGAGAATAATTATACAACGCACGACCTCGAATTGGGTGCGGTCATATACGCATTGAAGATTTGGAGACATTACCTCTATGGCACAAAATGTGCGGTGTTCACCGACTACAAAAGTCTCCAACACATCTTCAACCAAAAAGAACTCAATATGAGGCAACGACGTTGGGTTGAAATCCTTAACGACTATGACTGCGAGATTCGTTACCATCCCGGCAAAGCGAATGTTGTAGCCGACGCTTTGAGTCGAAAGGACCATGTCATGCTTCATTGTGTCCAAATTTAAACTGACATGCAAAATCGTATCCTAGAAGCTCAACACGTCTCGGTCACCGAGGGTAACATGTACGAGGAAATGTCGTGTGGTGTTGAACTTCGGCTTGAATCAAAACCCAATGGCTTACTTTATTACTTGAACCGTATCTGGGTTCCCGATCGCGATGATCTCCGTGCATTTCTCATGAACGAGGCCCACAAGACTCGTTATTCTATTCATCCTGGGCGGATAAAATGTACCAAGATCTTCTCCAACAATATTGGTGGCCCGGTATGAAGAAAGACATTGCTCTCTAAGTTGCCAAATGTCTAACTATCTCCAAAGTCAAAGCCGAACACCAACGTCCTTCCGGTTCACTTGAAAAACCGGAAATTCCCGTGTGGAAATGAGAGAACTTAGCTATGGATTTCATTACCAACCTCCCTCGCACCTCAAGTGGTCATGATAGCATCTGGGTGATCATTGACCGCCTCACCAAATCTGCTCATTTCTTGCATATCCGTGAAGACTATCGGGTTGAGAAATTGGCCCGAATTTACATTGACAAAGTTGTGAGCCGCCACGGTGTTCCCTTAAACATAATCCCCGATAGAGATGCTCGGTTCACCTCCCGTTTTTTGGTAATCTCTCCAAACTGCTCTTGGTACACGATTGGATTTGAGTACGGCTTACCATCCTCAAGCTGATGGTCAGACCGAGCGTACAATTCAAACTCTTGAGGACATGCTTAGTGTAACATTTCTAATTTTTAGTATCCGTATTTCAATTCAAAGTAATGCATTTTCAACCAATTCTAGTGCACTGTTTTATTCTATTTGTACCATCAATTAAATACTATATTTCCATGCTAATCCACAAATTTTACACGGTTATAACCTACTAAAACACTACATAAGTATCTATTTATACAAATATGTCAAAGACTAAAGTTACAAGGTCTGATGTTGAAAAGTAACAAGAAACCCTAAAAGGCACGGTCGCGCCTCGTTCTGGCACGGTCGTGCCAAGTGCAATGGCATGGTCGCGCGCCTTGCTTTGGAACGGTCGCGCCCGGTGCCTTGTCACGGTCACTCCTCATATTGGCACGGTCGCGCCTCTCATCAGTTGAAACGTAAATGCAGCCTTTAATCACAGAGACGTTCGATTTCGTAACCATTTTACACGTTCCAATTATTAACAAACAGAGTTAAGCCACTTGATCAGCATAATTACAACAAATAAACGGAATTACATCAATTCATCTAATAATCATCAAAATCGTCCACTAGACCATCGAATTCCCCAATTCGTTTGTAATTCTCCCAAGCAAACGCACAAACGATCCTCCCAGAATTTACTGACCCACTTGAAGCAACCGGAATAGTAGCAGAAGACGCCGGAAACCAAGCTCGCCGACGTCGGAACTCCTCTCTACCGTTCTCTATCAAATCGCTACACTTTCGGGTAATTGAAACCTTCTTCTCACTCGATTCAGTTCATAGATCAAAAGCCCCATGTTAATTTGGGCTTTCATTATGGAAATCACCACAAACCCGAATCTACATTTTCGTTAAAAATGATTTAATCGAATCAAACCTTAGACACGTTGTAAATACAATTAATTTAAACAAAAATACTCGTGATGATCTAATGGGTGAAAGCCCCATGAATTCCAACATTTACAATATAAGAATTAGTCAAATTGAATCTGTTTTGAAACAGACACGGTCGCGCTAATCATATAGCGCGGTCGTGCTTCATGAGACACGGTCGCGCCAAATTCTAGCCCGGTCGTGCCTCCCACACTCAGACTCGGTCAGGCCTTTGGCTAGACTTGGTCGTGCTTCATGAGACACGGTCGCGCCAAATACCAGCGCGGTCGTGCCTCCCACACTCAGACTCGGTCAGGCCTTTGGCTATACTTGGTCGTGCCTCAAAACCCTAGACACGGTCGTGCCTTATCCCAGGCGCGGTCGTGTGTGTGAGAAAATTTTTGACAGAATAATTATTTTCATATTTTAAAAACAATAAGTATTTCAAATTACTTTTTAAATAAAAAGAATTGATTTTATAAATAATTATATTAAGGTTATTTAAAGAGATCAAAATTCTATTCTAAAATAAATAGAAATTATTTAATTAAAACTTATAAAATTTAATCTATATTTTATGATTAAACCCTACACTTAATTATTATTTACACAATTTTTTTTAAAACGTCTTTGTGAATATAAAGTAAAGGAATTTATATTCATTTAATACATTTTTATAACTAAATGACTAAGTTACATATTTTATAAATAAATAAATAAGGTTAAAAATATTTATTTAATTTACATTTAAACAAAAACTATTTGTTTAGGTTATACTTAATTACCCCTAATACCTACATTATTTTTATAACTAAGTGAATAAATAATAATTATATAAGTTATTTATTTAGTTAATTAAACGCAAACCGAGATCAAAATATTCTAAAAATATCTAGTTAAAATCTTTCATTTTATACAATACCTTTCAAGTACAAACCACAAGCTTTATACACATAACCAATTCAACCCTAGACTTAGACATAAACTATTGTGCACAATATTAATCCAATATACATTCCACACTAGGTTAACTTTGTGCATTACGAGGATCATATTACTATCTAGTACCTCGTGTTAGCTACGCCTACGAATCAAGTGAGTATTACATAGCCCGTTTTACTCTTTTACACTTTTGGGGTGGAACATGAACAGTATACAACACTATTACTTATACTTACACAAACTACACAAGTACAAATCCTCTTTACATTCATGTGTGCAATTTGAGCTTTATGCCCGATTGCTAGTTGTGCTAACTTTTGTATGCGATTTTGTGCAATCATTAACTATTCAAGCCGACGGTAAACAATGATAAATTTATTGAGTCTGACAAACCCACCCAGGTAGGGTTATTATGACCGACAACACAATTTTTGCATACTAGTTACAAAGGTTTGATTATACTTGGTTACACAATAGCTGCTCCCCATAAATGCCTTATTTTATCATGACATGTAAGGATTTGTTTATTTACAAACTATATGCTATCTATATACAAACCTGTGTTTGCTCACCAACTTTTTAGTTAACCTTATTTTATTCACGTTTCAGGTACTAATGTGTGAGTTTGATCAAGATGTGCTACACATAGGCTTTGGACTTAGCTAATTTAAATAAAGAAGTTTATGTATTGCAATTATGTTTCTTTCTTGGATTTGGTTTTGTTTGAATATTTGGAATGAAATTTGATGATTAATATATTTCAATTTAGTCAACCTTGTGCTCATGAACAGTCTACATGTCCCGCCCCGATGATTCCGCTATCGGTCGGGGTGTGACAGATTGATATCAGAGCCTTGGTTATAGGGAACTAGGTGATTAAACACCCTTGACCTAGACTATAACTTTAGGACACCCACTTATGCCATGCTTTATGTTTATGTGATTATGTGTTACATATTATGTGTTACATGCTATGTGTTACATGCTTATTATGACTAGTTATTATTTCATTTTTGGTACCTTACTTGTTAAAAATTCATGACTTATTAGACTATACTTAAATAATAAATTAAATAAACAATAGCCCTACCTATACCCTAAAACCCCATAATATTCTTATCTACTTCTCTATCAACATCTTCTTAGCATGTGGAAACTTCATGGATCTAAAACTAAAAAAAAAATCTTTTTATACCCTCGTTATGGTTTATAAACTTTGTTAATTATTTGGGGACACGTGCAATCTGGAAGGGTGACACCTGTATTCTGGGTTTTCTGTCTAGGAAAGCATTTTGCATAAATCCCAATCAACCGAGGGACCCGTATGCTTTCCTGGGAATTCCCGGGATGAGTGTTTACTTATAGGCTAAAGCATGTCTCCTTGAAAATTATATGAGTTTAATTAACCTTAATGTGTCATACTATTCAAGTGATTATTTCACTATTTGAGTACAATCCAAACTATGATTAACTATTTTATTTCATTATCCTGACCTTTTGTTAAATCCAAGCAATTCTCATAAGTTCTTACATATTTTCTTGTGTTGTGCAAATCTATAGAATGCCTCCCCGTCGTGCTCCCGTGGCCAACACCGACATCGCTACCATTCTTGCACAACTCGTAACTCAACTAACTCAAGCTAATGGTGCCACCAATGGTAACCATGGGGCAAATGGTGGTAATGGTGGAAATGGTGGTGCCAACCCACCTCAATGCACCTTCAAGCATTTCAACTCGTGCAATCCTCTTAAGTTCTATGGTACTGAAGGAGCAACGAGACTTCTTCAATGGTTCGAAAGTATTGTGAATACCTTTCTCAATAGTGACTGCCCCAATAACTTTCGTGTTCGTCATGCCACAAGTGTATTACAAAAACGGGCACTCACATGGTGGATTGGGGAAAAGAGGAATAGGGGTGTGGATGTAGCAATGGCCTTACCTTGGGATGAGGTTAAAAGGCTAATGACTGAGGAATTTTGTCCTCGAAGTGAGGTAAAGAAACTCGAAGCCGAATTTTGGGATCTTGCCAAAGACAGTGGTGAAAACTTGGCATATACAACTCAGTTCCATGAGTTGAGTCTCCTCTTGCCCCACATGGTCACACCTTTATCCCGCTGCATTGAAAAATATATTGGTGGATTACCTAGGCAAATTCAAGATACTGTCCTAGGAAGAAATCCCGCAACACTTGAAGATGCTATCCGTTTATCCGCTACTTTAACCGATAACCATGTGAAGGTGGGGACTCTTACTAAAAAGGGCACAAAGAAAGTCTCCGACACTACAACTCCTTCCACCCATAACAAAGAAGCCATAACTGAACCCTCCTAAAATAAAAAGAAAAGAAAGGCTAGAAATTATGCTATGGTCACTCCTGCTATGCCTGTTCACCAAGCTGCACCTATGGTTCAAGCACCAGCCAAAAAGCCATATGTTGGGATCTACCCACTCTGTGCCACATGCAACTATCATCATCCTCAAAACATCCCATGTCGCCTTTGCATTTATTGTGGGAAATATGGTCATACGGTCAATGTGTGTAGGGCCAAAGCTCTTGCAGGCCAAGTCAATCCACCAACCCGAACCAATCAACAAGTGGCTAATCAAGGTGTTCCTACTATAGCAAATGGGTGGGCATGTTTTGAATGTGGTGACCCAAATCACTTCCATGATCAATGCCCAAGGTTGATCAATGCTAGACAAGGCGGAGCTCGTGGGCGTGCTTTCAACATAAACGCCAACGAGGCTCAACCCAACAATGATGTGGTCAACGGTACGTTCCTTGTTAATAGTCAATATGCCTCCATTTTATTTGATACCGGTGTAGATAAAAGTTTTGTCTCACTTAACTTTGAACCCTTGCAAAAACACGATCCAAATTAGAGAAAACCTTCACTGTCGAAGTAGCAAATGGTGATTCTCTTCCAATTGACTCCGTTATCCATGACTGCTCTCTAGAACTTAATGATCATACATTTCCAATCAACCTTGTGCCAATGCCACTAGGAAGTTTTGATATCATCTTAGGCATGGATTGGCTGTCAAATCACCATGCCGATGTCATCTATTTTGAGAAATGCATCCGTATACCCCTTCCGTCGGGAGAAACGTTAGGAGTCTTTGGTGAAAAGCCTTGCAAAGGACTCAAGTTAATGTCATGCATTACCGCCCAAAAGTACTTACGAAAGAAGTATGTAGGCTTCTTAGCTCATATTGTTCAAAAAGATGTCAAAGAGAAGAGTATTCAAGACATCCCCATCATCCGGGACTTTCCCGAAATATTCCCCGAAGACCTATCCGGCCTTCCACCCGTTCGACAAGTAGATTTTCGCATTGATCTTGTGCCCGGAGCTAACCCCGTGGCTAGAGCTCCATACCGCCTTGCACCTTCTGAAATGCAAGAACTTGCAAGCCAACTTCAAGAGCTCTCCGACAAGGGATTCATTCGTCCAAGTCATTCACCGTGGGGTGCACCCATCTTGTTTGTCAAAAAGAAAGATGGATCATTTCGCATGTGTATTGACTACCGCGAACTCAACAAGCTTATTATCAAAAACTGTTATCCTTTACCTAGAATTGATGACCTCTTTGATCAATTTCAAGGTTCTATTTGCTTCTCGAAGATTGACCTTCGATCTGGTTATCACCAACTCCGTGTACAAGAGGAAGATATTCCAAAGACTGCCTTCCGAACAAGGTATGGTCACTATGAGTTCATGGTCATGCGTTTTAGACTAACCAACGCACCCGCGGTCTTCATGGACCTCATGAATCGTGTGTGCAAACCATACCTTGACAAATTCGTGATCGTCTTCATTGATGATATCTTAATCTATTCCAAGACTAAAGCCGATCATGAGCAACATCTTGGATTGGTTTTGGATCTCTTGAGGGCAGAACAACTATATGCCAAATTCTCCAAATGTGAATTTTGGCTAAAGGAAGTTCATTTTCTTGGTCATATCGTCAACGACAAGGGTATTCATGTTGACCCTACTAAAATCGAAACGGTTAAGAATTGGAATGCCCCGAAGACCCCACCGAAGTTCATTCATTTCTTGGTCTTGCGGGATATTACCGTCGGTTCATCTCAAATTTCTCTAAGATTGCTGTCCCTCTTACCGCTTTGACCCACAAGGGTAAAACTTTTGAATGGGGACCGTAACAAGAAGAAGCGTTCCAAACTCTCAAGCAAAAGTTGTGCAATGCTCCTATCTTGACTCTCCCTGATGGGAATGATGATCTAGTTGTCTACTGTGATGCTTCTCGGATGTGTTCTCATGCAACGAGGCAAAGTAATCGCTTACGCATCGAGACAACTCAAAATTCATGAGAAGAGAGTTATACGAAGCATGATCTCGAGTTGGGTGCGGTCGTATTCGCATTGAAGATTTGGAGACATTACCTCTATGGCACAAAATGTGTGGTGTTCACCGACCACAAAAGTCTCCAATATATCTTCAACCAAAAGGAACTCAATATGAGGCAACGACGTTGGGTTGAACTCCTTAACGACTATGACTGCGAGATTCGTTACCATCCCGGCAAATCGAATGTTGTAGCCGACGCTTTGAGTCGAAAGGACCATGTCATGCTTCAATGTGTCCGTATTCTAACCGACATTCAAAATCGCATCTTAGAAGCTCAACACGTCTCAGTCACCGAGGGTAATATGTACGAGGAAATGTCGTGCGGTGTTGAACTTCAGCTTGAATCAAAACCCAATGGCTTACTTTATTACTTAAACCGTATTTGGGTTCCCGATCGTGATGATCTCCGTATATTTCTCATGAACGAGGCTCACAAGACTCGTTATTCTATTCATCCTGGTGCGGATAAAATGTACCAAGATCTTCGCCAACAATATTGGTGGCCCGGTATGAAGAAAGACATTGCTCTCTATGTTGCCAAATGTATAACGTGCTCCAAGGTCAAAGCCGAACACCAACGTCCTTCCGGATTACTTGATCAACCGGAAATTCCCGTGTGGAAATGGGAGAACTTAGCCATGGATTTTATTACCAAACTCCCTCGCACCTCGAGTGGTTATGATAGCATTTGGGTGATCATTGATCATCTCACCAAATCTGCTCATTTCTTGCCTACCCGTGAAGACTATCGGGTTGAGAAACTAGCCCGAATTTACATTGTTGAAATTGTGAGCCGTCACGGTGTTCCCTTAAACATAATCTCCGATAGGGATGCTAAGTTCACCTCTCGCTTTTGGCAATCTCTCCAAACAGCTCTTGGTACACGATTGGATTTGAGCACGGCCTACCATCCTCAAACTGATGGTCAGATCGAGCGAACGATCCAAACTCTTAAGGATATGCTTAGAGCTTGTGTAATTGATTTTGGTGGCAATTGGGATTCACATCTATCCCTAATCGAGTTCTCTTACAATAATAGCTACCACACGAGTATCAACATGGCTCCATTTGAAGCTCTCTATGGTCGCAAGTGTTGTTCTCCTATCTGTTGGAACGAGATTGGTGAAGCACAAATCACCGGTCCCGAGCTAATTCAAGAAACATCCGACAAGATTATTCAAATTCGTGACAACATTCGAGTAGCAAGAAGTCAGCAAAAGAGTTATGCCGACAAACGACGAAAACCCTTGGAATTCCAAGTTGGTGACCTTGTTCTTCTAAAGGTGTCTCCGTGGAAGGGTGTGATCCATTTTGGAAAGAAAGGTAAATTATCACCTCGCTATGTTGGCCCATTCAAGATCCTTGAAAGGATTGGGAAAGTGGCTTACAAACTCGAGTTACCTCCATCACTTGGTAACGCACATCCTACATTTCATGTGTCTAACCTGAAGAAATGCCTTGCTGATGAAAATCTTCACATACCTCTTGACGACGTGCACATTGACGAAATGATGCACTTCGTTGAGAGACCGGTAGAAATCATGGATCGTGAAATCAAACAGCTGAAGCGAAGTCGTATCCCTATTGTCAAAGTTCGTTGGGAATCTAAGCGTGGTCCTGAATTTACTTGGGAACGAGAGGACCAAATGAAACTCAAGTACCCCTATCTTTTTACTGATGCCGTCGTTTCCTCTAGCTAAATTTCGGGACGAAATTCCCTCAACATGGGGAGACTGTAACATTTCTGATTTTTAGTATCCGTATTTCAATTCAATGTAATGCATTTTCAACCAATTCTAGTGCACTGTTTTTTTCTATTCGTACCATCAATTAAATACTATATTTCCATGCTAATCCACAAATTTTACACAGTTATAACCTACTAAAACACTACATAAGTATCTATTTATACAAATATGTCAAAGACTAAAGTTACAAGGTCTGATGTTGAAAAGTAACAAGAAACCCTAAAAGGCACGGTCGCGCCTCGTTTTGGCACGGTCGCGCGCCTTGCTTTGGAACGGTCGCGCCTGGTGCCTTGGCACGGTCACGCCTCATATTGGCACGGTCGCGCCTCTCATCAGTTGAAACGTAAATGCAGCCTTTAATCACAGAGACATTCGATTTCGTAACCGTTTTATACGTTTCAACTATTAACAAACAGAGTTAAGCCACTTGATCAGCATAATTACAACAAATAAACAGAATTACATCAATTCATCTAATAATCATCAAAATCGTCCACTAGACCATCGAATTCCCAAATTCGTTTGCAATTCTCCCAAGCAAACGCACAAACGATCCTCCCAAAAGCTATTGACCCACTTGAAGCAACCGGAATAGTAGCAGAAGACGCCGGAAACCAAGCTCGCCGACGCCGGAACTCCTCTCTACCGTTCTCTATCAAATCGCTACACCTTCGGGTAATTGAAACCTTCTTCTCACTCGATTCAGTTCATAGATCAAAAGCCCCATGTTAATTTGGGCTTTCATTATGGAAATCACCACGAACCCGAATCTACATTCATTAAAAATGATTTAATCGAATCGAACGTTAGACAAGTTGTAAATACAATTAATTTATACAAAAAGACTCGTGATGATCTAATGGGTGAAAGCCCCATGAATTCCAACATTTAAAATATAAGAATTAGTCAAATTGAATCTGTTTTGGAACAGACACGGTCGCGCTAATCATATAGCGCGGTCGTGCTTCATGAGACACAGTCGCGCCAAATACGAGCGCGGTCGTGCCTCCCATACTTAGACTCGGTCAGGCCTTTGGCTAGACTTGGTCGTGCTTCATGAGACACGGTCGCGCCAAATACCAGCGCGGTCGTGCCTCCCACACTCAGACTCGGTCAGGCCTTTGGCTAGACTTGGTCGTGCCTCAAAACCCTAGACACGGTCGTGCCTTATCCTAGGCGCGGTCGTGTGTGTGAGAAAATTTTTGGCAGAATAATTATTTTCATATTTTAAAAACAATAAGTATTTCAAATTACTTTTTAAATAAAAAGAATTGATTATTAAGGTTATTTAAAGAGATCAAAATTCTATTCTAAAATAAATAGAAATTATTTAATTAAAACTTATAAATTTTAATCTATATTTTATGATTAAACCCTACACTTAATTACTATTTACACAATTTATTTAAAACGTCTTTATGAATATAAAGTAAAGGAATTTATATTCATTTAATACATTTTTATAACTAAATGACTAAGTTACATATTTTATAAATAAATAAATAAGGTTACAATTATTTATTTAATTTACATTTATACAAAAACTATTTGTTTAGGTTATACTTAATTACCCCTAATACGTACATTATTTTTATAACTAAGTGAATAAATAATAATTATATAAGTTATTTATTTAGTTAATTAAACGCAAACCGAGATCAAAATATTCTAAAAATATCTAGTTCAAATCTTTCATTTTATACAATACTTTTCAAGTACAAACCATAAGCTTTATACACACAACCAATTCAACCCTAGACTTAGACATAAACTATTGTACACAATATTAATCCAATATACATTCCACACTAGGTTAACGTTATGCATTACGAGGATCATATTACTATCTAGTACCTCGTGTTAGCTACGACTACGAATCAAGTGAGTATTACATAGCCCCTTTTACTCTTTTACACTTTTTGGGGTGGAACATGAACACTATACAACACTATTACTTACACGTACACAAACTACACAAGTACAAATCCTCTTTACATTCATGTGTGCAATTTGAGCTTTATGCCCGAGTGTTAGTTGTGCTAACTTTTGTATGCGATTATGTGCAATCATTAACTATTCAAGCCGACGGTAAACAATGATAGATTTATTGAGTCTGACAAACCCACCCAGGTAGGGTGATTGTTACCGACAACACAATTTTTGCATGCTAGTTACAAAGGTTTGATTGTACTTGGTTACACAATAGCTGATCCCCATAAATGCCTTATTTTATTATGACATGTAAGGATTTGTTTATTTACAAACTATATGCTATCTATATACAAACTTGTGTATGCTCACCAACTTTTTAGTTGACCTTACTTTATTCATGTTTCAGGTACTAATGTGTGAGTTTGATCAAGATGTGCTACACATAGGCTTTGGACTTAGCTAATTTAAATAAAGAAGTTTATGTATTGCAATTATGTTTTTTTCTTGGATTTGGTTTTGTTTGAATATTTGGAATGAAATTTGACGATTAATATATTTCAATTTAGTCAACCTTGTGCTCATGAACAGTCTACATGTCCCGTCCCGATGATTCCGCCATCGGTCGGGGTGTGACACTTAGAGCATGCATTATTGACTTTGGTGGTAATTGGGATTCACCTCTATCCCTAATTGAGTTCTCTTACAACAATAGCTACCACACAAGTATCAACATGGCTCCATTTGAAGCTCTCTATGGTCGTAAGTGTCGTTCTCCTATCCGCTGGAACGAGATTGGTGAAGCACAAATCACCGGTCCCGAGCTAATTAAATAAACATCTGACAAGATTATCCAAAGCCGTGACAACATTCGAGTAGCGAGGAGTCGGCAAAAGAGTTATGCCGAGAATCAACGAAAACCCTTAGAATTCCAAGTCGGTGACTTGGTTCTTCTAAAGGTGTCTCCGTGGAAGGGTGTGATCCGTTTTGGAAAGAAAGGCAAGTTAGCACCTCGCTATGTGGGTCCATTCAAGATCTTTGAAAGGATTGGAAAAGTGGCTTACAAACTCGAGTTACCTCCATCACTTGGCAATGTGCATCCTACATTTCATGTGTCTAATCTGATGAAATTCCTTGCTGATGAGAATCTCCATATACCTCTTGACGACGTACACATTGACGAAACGATGCACTTCATTAAGAGACCGGTAGAAATCATGGATCGTGAGATCAAGCAGCTCAAGAGAAGCCGTATCCCTATTGTCAAAGTTCGTTGGGAATTAAAACGTTGTCCGGAGTTTACTTGGGAACGAGAGGACCAAATGAAGCTCAAGTACCCCCACCTCTTTGCTGATGCAGTCGCCCCAACTAGCTAAATTTCGGGACGAAATTCCCTCAACATGGAGATACTGTAACATTTCTGATTTTACTATCTTTATTTTCAATTCAATGTAACACATTTCAATTGCAAAATCTAGTACACTGGTTTATTCTATTCGTACCAACAATTAAACACTAGGTTCCAATGCAAATTCACGAGTTTTACACGAGTATACATTATTAGAATCCTATATTTATGTAAATATCAAACAAATACATACTCACATATATACTTTTATCCAATTAACAAGGAATTACTCGTTTGCTTGAACCCCAAACCATTTGAACCTTAATTTGGAACCCCACACTCTCAAATTTTGACTTTGAAACCTCAATTTTGACTTTCCTTGATCCGGTTGACTTTCAAAAGTCAAAGTGGCTAAACCGTGATAATCCAAGGCTGCCATCGACGGATTATTGTTTGAGTTGGACTCCACATGTTTACCCAAACAAGAATCGACCAAGTCCCGGCCCAAACAGCAAGCAAATTCAACCGATTACGCGGTCAATTCAAATTCAAAAGAATTTGACTTCGCATAGTCAAACCCGTATCAATCTCCGATCGATTTATGTAATTGAAGCGTATTGGATCCCGCAAATTACGCGCAGACCAGTCCCTCATGTATTCAACACCTTAACATGACTCGATTCACCCCCAATTAATCGAATTAATGCGTAATCAGCCCCACGAATGTTACAGTGAAATCAAAACCCAATCGTGTAATTTAGATGAAATCAATTCAATTCTACCTTTCTGTACTGATAATCGCCTCTCATTTCGTCTCTGGAATCCTGTCGATCACGAAGAACAATCGGAGCAAACCTGTAGCAGCCCGCATTCGTGCCCAAACCAAATCAGATTGGGGCTAGGGTTCATGGCGGGTTGGATCGGATTTGAATTTTGGTTTGTTTAATATCATGTTATAATAAATTAGGATCCGTAATTATTCAATAAACCACCTGGTCCGATCGGCAAGTCACTGCGCCGCCGAACCAGGTGGCGTGGGTTCAAAACCCACAAACACCGGACCTTTTTGCGAAAGCCTCAAACCCAAACCCGGTTCCCATGTAGACCCGTGCTAATACATTTAGGAACCATTCTATTACACGGGAGTGTCTGTGGTCTAGTGGTGCTTGCGCGCTATCCATACAGAAACCACCCGGGTTCGAACCGGGTGGTCTGCGTTATTTTTTAAAAGCAGTTTTAAAACTCCAAAAAATTTATAAAAAAAATGTTTTTATAAACCTTGCAATATTTAAAACAGAATAAAACCAGAATTTTTTAATTTTCAATATACATTCAGATTTATTTCGAATTTAATTGTTAAACTTGTATATTAAATTTTTAAAACAAAAATTCAATTATTCAAAAATTTCCAAATAAAAAAAATTGATTTTATAAAACTTATAAAATATTAACTTTATTTAAAACGATCAAATATTTATTTCTAAATGATAAATAAATAAATAAAAGTTATTTATTATAACGTGCAAAGTTAAATGTATAACCCTACACATAGATATTATTTACACAACTCCGTATTTACGCATCCTTCTAAATAAATAAATGAGGTAAAATTATTTATTAAATTTATATTTAATATAATACGCCCGCTATTTTTTTCCTATATAGCTAAATAATTAAATTACATGCCTTTATAAATAAATAAATAAAGTAACACTTATTTATTTAATTCATATTTAAAAAAAAAATTGGTTATTTAGGCGATACTTAAATAAACCGAATAATTACATTATTTTGTAACTAGAATAATTAAATAATAATTTGGTTTAATTATTCAAATCCAAACCCTAATTTAAAAATATTTTAAACTATTCATTTCAAATTGTTTTCATTTTATTCAACACCTACACAACCCTTTTCATAATTCGACATGAACTCATTATATAATTCCTTATACTCACATCCATTGAAACCCTAGACTATGATTTAGACATTTTATTAATTCATTTTCACACGCAATATATTTTAGGTTAACGTTGTGCGTTACAAGGATCACATTATTACCTAGTCTCTCGTGTTAGCTACATCTTTGAAACAAGTGAGTTTTACATAGCCCCTTTTTCACTGTTTTACATTTTTGGGGTGAAATATGAATATCATATACAATGATTTGCACAAACTACACAATACAAATCCACTTTACATTCATGTGTGTAATTTTAGTTTTATGTTTGAGTACTAGGTGTGTTAACTACTTTGTCTGCAATTTCATGTGCAATCATTAACTATACAAGCCGACGGTTAACAATGATAGATCTATTGAGTCTGACAAACCCACCCTGTCACACCCCGACCGATGGCGGAATCATCGAGGCGGACAATAGAATGATTGTTCAAAAGCACATGGTAACTAAAAGGATGCATAATTCTTTAATTAAATTTAAAGACAATAAGATCTAAATACAATACATTTCAAGTAACCTAGTCTAGTTCAAAACATTGATTTATTTAACTAGGTCCATAGTTCCTAAGTGGATAAATCTTCGGCAAGCAGTCACATATCCAAACCTGAAACATTATTTAAATCAAGTGTCAACTAAAAAGTTGGTGAGTACATAGGTTTAGTAATTCCGGTAAATAGTAGTGTAAATCGTTTTGCAACTCATTGTTTATCTTGTTAAACATAGTATATGATGTATCATTTATTTAATCACAATTCAAACCGAGTTTGACGCGCTTGAACAGAGCACAACAGCTAAGTCCGGTATGTTTGAATATAGTTACCCACTATATCCGATATGATTGAATATAACACGCGGTTATATCCGAGTATGCAGTAATAAACACCCTAACCGGGTGGGCTGGTCAGGCACAATAGATCTATCAATATTAGAGTTGGTTGTCTTGTGTTTAAATGTATGTACATCCAAAGAATAAGCATATAGTCTCATGTATAACACGTATAAACAATGTGAGTAGCATGTATAATGTTTCACCCCAAAACGTATAAAAATGTAAAATAGGGGCTATGTAACTCACCTTGCAAGCGGGTATTTTTCCACGCGTGTAGGTGATAAGTATGTGGAATCCTAAGCACGTTGATACCCTATGTAGATAAATGGGTATTATTGTATGCGTATAGGTGTGTATTTGTATTTAAATGTATATAGGCTTTATTATAATTTTCCTTAATATTTATTTGTATAAATATGGAAATAGGATGATAATGGTTTTTATAAAACTTTAACTTATAAGGATATATATATATATTGTTTTAAACAAGTAATATTATATTTAATGTATTTATATAATAATAACAAATAAAAGAAAATTCTTTATTCGACTAATTATGTTGATATTTAAAATTTATTTAAACAAGTTTATTAAAAATATTGCTAGGTTCATAAAAAATATGAGACATTTTATATATTAAATGTATTTTAATAAGTTTATAAAAATGTTACAAGATTTATAAAAATATAGGACATTTTATATATAAAAATGTAATTAAATAAGTTTATAAAAATATTACAAGATTTATAAAAGTATGAGATATTTTATATATAAGAAAATGTATTTAAATAATATTACAAGATTTATAAAAATGGAATAGTTTATAGATAAAAGATTGTTTAATCGATTTCAAAGTAAACGAACGATCAAACCGACTCGTTTTAGTCTTTAGTGTAATAAAATAATATTAAAATAAGTTAAGAAAATTAAATAAAATAAAAAGAATGATAACAGAAGCAAAATGGGGTTGGGCCGGAGGCCAGAAGACTCGAACCCGCGACCTCTGCCTCGGACACAAACACGCATAACCAGCCGGGCTACTGCCCATCGCTGGTTATGTGTGTAACGGGTAAATTAAATACACAACAGCAAGACAGGTCGCTGGTTCTCGGTGACCGGCAAACCGTGTCCGAGGACACTGGGTTTGCTCGGTAATCCTCGTGCGAATGCCGCGATTTTGATTCGAATTGCTTACCAGGGATAATTAGAAGACAGAGGAATCGATTTGAGGCTCGAACCGAGTTGCAACAGGTCTCGTCGGCACAATTTTAGAACTTGAAAATGTCACAAGTGGAAGTCGATTTCCGAGTGGAATTTGCTTCTGGAATCCTGGTCACAGCTTCACTCAAGGTCGACGAAGGTGATGGTATCCTTAATTTGGAGTGAGAGCAGGTGGAAGGATGGTAGCGAGCTCGTGCAGGGCCGGCCGTGGCTATTTATAGCCGAGCCCGATTCTTATGTTCAAACGTGCAATTGGGCACGTCCCGACATTATTCTGGACGAGGCGAAACTAACCAGACATTCGACAGGCGTGGAGGTGGCCTGTCGGGCACGAATTCGGACGTGGGTATCTCGGCCGCCAACTGGATCGGACGATCCCTATGTTGGGGGAACAAATTGGTCGGGGGGTATTGTTCGCATGGGAGAGACGAAGCCAGAGAAGCCTTTGTCGGCTGTCGAGGTGCAGAGAAACAGTCTGGTCGGGTGTCGCCGGAAAAGCCTTTACCCGCCGGACCTTTGGAGGGGGTGACTGGATAATCGATTCGCGAATTGACAATTTTAGTCCCTGGAGTTTGGTTTAACTCAAAATAACCCTTAGAATAATTACAGATGGGTCCCTGCAGTTTAAATTGACCAAAAATAGCCCCTCAAATGATTTTAGTTTTAAATCCTTTTAGTTGGTTTAATTACAATACAACCCCTGTACTTTTATTTAATTAAATTAATTTAATTTCTTTTAAATCAAATAAATTTAGAAATGTTTTTATAAACTTATTTTATTATTATTTAAATAATAATTTTTATAAAAGTTATTAATCTTATTACAATAGGTTGTATTATGAAATATGCAACTTTTTAAATGTAGATTTTTATATAAAATTTTATATATAAAACTCTAATTTAAATCCATAATATAAAATACCTATTTGTATAGAAAACAAATAAAATTCTTATACTTTTTCTAAATAGAGAATGATTACACGATAATTTTAATACAAGTACGAGAACGAAAAATCCAAAACGTCACAGTCTCCCCAAGTTAGAGGAAATTCGCCCCGAAATTCAACTAGTGGAGGCTATGAAAAGAGATGTGGATACTTGGTCTTCATTTGGTCTTCACGTTCCCAAGTGAACTCGGGTCCACGTTTAGACTCCCAACGGACCTTGACAATGGGGATGCGGCTACGTTTGAGTTTCTTGACTTCTCGGTCCATGATTTCCACGGGTTTCTCAACAAAGTGCATTTTCTCGTCAATGCGCACTTCGTCAAGAGGGATGTGGAGATTTTCATCGGCTAGACACTTCTTCAAATTTGATACATGAAAGGTCGGATGAACGTTGCTGAGTTCTGAAGGAAGGTCGAGTTTGTAGGCCACTTTTCCTACCCTCTCGAGTATCTTGAATGGGCCCACATATCGAGGTGCAAGTTTTCCTTTCTTTCCAAATCGGACTACGCCTTTCCAAGGTGATACCCTTAGAAGAACCATATCTCCAACTTGAAATTCCAAGGGTTTTCGTCGTCTATCGGCATAGCTCTTTTGTCGACTCCTTGCTACTCGAATGTTGTCACGGATAAGAAAGATTTTATCGGTGGTCTCTTGGATAAGCTCGGGACCGGTGATTTGTGCTTCACCAATTTCGTTCCAACAAATAGGTGAACGACATTTTCGTCCGTAAAGAGCTTCAAACGGTGCCATGTTTATACTTGTGTGGTAGCTGTTGTTGTAGGAAAATTCGATCAGTGGTAGGTGAGAATTCCAATTGCCACCAAAGTCAATGACACAAGCTCTAAGCATATCCTCGAGAGTTTGGATTGTTCGCTCGGTTTGTCCATCGGTTTGAGGATGGTAAGCCGTACTTAGATCCAAGCGAGTACCAAGCGCAGATTGTAATGATTGCCAAAATCGGGAAGTAAAACGCGAATCTCGATCGGAGATGATGTTCAAAGGGATTCCGTGACGACTCACAATTTCATCAATGTAGATCCGAGCCAATTTCTCGACTCGATAGTCCTCACAAATAGGCAAGAAATGAGCAGACTTTGTAAGTCGGTCGATAATAACCCAGATACTATCGTGCCCACTAGAAGTGTGTGGGAGTTTGGTGATGAAGTCCATAGCAAGGTTCTCCCACTTCCACACGGGAATTTCCGGTTGTTCGAGGAGTCCGGAAGGCTTCTGGTGTTCGGCATTTACTTTAGAACAAGTTAAGTATTTTGCCACAAAGAGGGCAATATCCTTTTTCATGCCGGGCCACCAATATTGCTGACGAAGACCCATGTACATCTTATCAGCTCCGGGATGTACCGAATATCGAGTTTTGTAGGACTCGTTCATCAAAAATGTACGAAGGTCGTCGCGATAGGGAACCCAGATACGGTCCAAGTAATACAATAGACCGTTGGCTTTGGTTTCTAGCAAGAGTTCTACGCCATATGCCATCTCTTAATACATGTTTCCCTCTGTAACCGAGGTGTGTTGTGCTTGGAGAATGCGGGCTTGGATATCGTTATGAATACGAACACTATGAAGCATAATACGTTCTTTACGACTCAAAGCGTCGGCTACAACATTTGCTTTACCGGGGTGGTAGCGAATCTCGCAGTCGTAGTCGTTAAGAAGTTTAACCCATCGTCGTTGCCTCATATTAAGCTCTTTTTGATTGAAAATATGTTGGAGACTTTTGTGGTCGGTGAAAACCACGCATTTGGTGCCATAAAGATAGTGTCTCCAAATTTTTAAGGCGAAAACGACAGCACCAAGCTCTAGATCATGGGTCGTATAGTTCTTCTCATGGATTTTGAGCTGACGTAATGCGTATGCAATTACTTGGCCACGTTGCATTAGAACACAACCAAGACCTTGGTTGGATGCATCACAATAAACGACAAAGTCGTCATTACCACTAGGAAGAGTTAGAATAGGAGCATTGCAGAGCTTGTGCTTGAGAGTTTGAAAAGCTTCTTCTTGCTTGGGTCCCCACTCGTAAGATTTACCTTTATGAGTCAAGGCAGTGAGCGGGACTGCAATCTTGGAGAAATTTGAGATGAAGCGACGATAGTAACCTGCTAGTCCAAGGAATGAACGAATCTCGGTAGGAGTCTTAGGAGTACTCCAATTCTTTACCGCTTCGATTTTTGCCGGGTCCACATGAATCCCTTTATCGTTGACTATGTGTCCCAAAAACTGAACCTCCTTTAGCCAGAATTCACACTTGGAGAACTTGGCGTATAGTCGTTCTTTCTTCAAGAGCACCAAAATCAAACGAAGATGTTGTTCATGCTCTGCTTTCGTTTTGGAATAGATGAGAATGTCGTCAATGAAAACGATCATGAATTTGTCCAAATAAGGTTTGCATACACGGTTCATGAGGTCCATGAAGACCGCAGGTGCATTAGTCAAACCGAATGGCATGACCATGAACTCGTAGTGACCGTACCTAGTCCGAAAGGCATTCTTCGAAATGTCTTCATCGAGAACACGAAGTTGATGGTACCCGGAACGAAGGTCAATCTTGGAGAAACATGTTGAACCTTGAAGCTGATCGAAAAGATCGTCGATACGGGGTAAAGGATAACGGTTCTTAATTGTAAGTTTGTTGAGTTCACGATAATCGATGCACATTCGAAACGATCCATCCTTTTTCTTTACGAATAGTACGGGAGCACCCCAAGGTGAATGGCTCGGGCGGATGAATCCTTTGGATGAGAGTTCTTGTAATTGACTTGCAAGCTCTTGCATATCGGAAGGTGCAAGACGATAGGGAGCTTTTTCCACGGGAGTTGCTCCGGGCACAAGGTCGATACGAAACTCCACTTGTCTAGGGGGAGGAAGACCAGGTAAATCCTCGGGGAATACCTCGGGAAAATCTCGGATGATTAGAATGTCTTGCAATTTCTTACCCTTGTCTTTCGTGTCAACTATGTGGGCCAAGAAGGCAACGTACTTTTTCCGCAAGTACTTTTGTGCCAATGTGCAAAACATGATTTGAAGACCACGACACGGTTTTTCACCGAAAATAACTAACGTGTCGCCCGAAGGGAGAGGTATACGAATGCACTTTTCGTAGCAAATAACCTCGGCATGGTGCTTAGATAACCAATCCATGCCAATTATAATATCAAAGCTTCCCAATTGCATTGGAAGGAGATCAACAGAGAATTTATGATTATTAAGCTCGAGATTGCAGTCACGGATAACAGAATTTATAGTAATAGATTTTCCGTTTGCTATCTCCACGGAATAAGAATTGTCAAGTTTCGTTCTTTTTTTAGCAAGTCGGGATTCAAAGGTAAGAGATACAAAACTCCTATCGGCACCGGTATCAAACAAAATGGATGCATAATGATTGTTTACGAGGAACGTACCGTTTACCACGTCGTTGTTTGCTTGAGCCTCATTAGCGATTATGTTAAACGCTCGTCCTTGAGGACCACCTTGATGATGCAGTTTTGGGCATCAGTCACGGAAATGGTTTGGGTCTCCACATTCGTAACATGGCCGACCATTGAGAGGTGCTGGATAGATGGGACGGTTGGCTGGAGCGGCTTGATAGACGGGAGGACGAGCACGGCAAGTAGTGACCACATGTCCATATCGCCGGCAGCTTGAGCACAATCGGCATGGTAGATTGGCAGGATGATGGTACTTGCAGGTCTGGCATTGGGGATTCGGGCCCTGATAAGTTTTCGGGTTTTGACCCAAAGGGGCCGCTTGAATAGCAGGTACAGCGGGAGTTACGGCTGCGAAGTTCCGACCCTTTCGTTTCTTATTGCGGTTAGAAGACTCGGGTTTTACATTTTTGACGGCCGCAAGAGTAGAAACAACTTTCTTGGAACCCTTTCTTGTTAAGGTTCCGGCTTTGACATGGTTGTCGGATAGTGTAGCAGCTAGACGGATAGCAGCTTCAAGTGTAGGAGGGTTGCTTCCTAGCACAACATCTTGAATTTGCATAGGCAGGCCGCCTATGTATTTTTCAATCCCCCGAGCAAGGGGAGTGATCATATGAGGCACCAGCAGACTTAGCTCTTGAAACCGGGTGGTGTAGGCCAGATTATCCCCGCTGTCTTGGGCAAGATCCCAAAACTCAGCCTCGAGCTTCCTTATTTCATTCCGAGGACAGAATTCATCAGTCATGGCCTTCTTCAGATCATCCCATGATAAGGATGTAGCAACCTCAGCACCACGGGTGCGTTTCTCACCGTTCCACCAGGTGAGGGCTCTCTTTTGGAGTACACTTGTGGCATAACGAACCCGAAGATTATCGGGACAGTCGCTGTTTAGGAATGTGCTTTCCATGCTTTCATACCATTGAAGTAGGCCGGTAGCACCTTCAGTCCCGAAGAATTTTGTAGGATTGCACGAGTTAAAGTGCTTAAACGTGCAGTGAGGCGGGTTGGTACCACCGTTTCCTTGGATGTTGTGAGACCCATCACTGTTGTTATTGGCTTGGGTCATTTGTCCCACCAGTTGGGCAAGGAGAGTAGCAAGATCCGGGTTGGAAGTGCTAGAGTTTGCACGTCGAGGAGGCATTCTAACACCAAAAGACAATGATATTTTAGATAAGATGGATATATATGAGTTATAGCGGGAAATAATGTAAGCAGAAAAACGGGATTCATCATGACGTGTGCCAGTGCATGTGTATTTATTCAAAGTTGATGGGGGGGAAAGTTAAGCCATCTATTCCGGATAGAACATGATGTTATAGATCATTATTTGCGTAATAGGAATTGCCGGGACTTGCATGCACTACAAATCGTTATTACGTGTGCACCCGTAATAATGATTTGCTTTGCATGTTCGTCTAGTTCTTCCTATCTTGCTATAATGTCCCCAAATTTTGAGTTTAAGTTCCGATCGTATCCTTGCGAATACATTGACTTATCAACGTTAAATAATTCCTTAAAACTTTCAAAGAGACATGCTTTAGCCTATAGGTAAACACTCAGTTCAGGAATTCCCAGGAAAGCATACGGGTCCGTTTATTTGGATTTATACGAAATGCTTTCCTAGACAGAAAACCCAATGTACAGGTGTCACCCTTCCAGATTGCACGTGTCCTTTACTGGTTTCAATAAATTAAGTCGTTGACGAGATTTTCAAGATTTTAATAGAATTGAGAGTTTATGTGTATAAAATGTGTAGGAATGTTGCAATTAATATGGATTAGGAAAGAGTATGGATAAGGGTGGGTAGTGTATTTGTTTGCATAAGTTTGTTTGTCAAATATGTATGTAAAGTATGTATCATGTATCAAAGTCTTGTATGTATGTGTATAAGTCTCATGTACCAAACTCGGGAAAATTCAAATAATACCTAACTACAAATAATTCACATAGCAATTTATCATTTAGCACATAACACATAAAAGGGAGTCCTAGGGTTATAGTCTAGGTCATTGTGTCTAATAACCTAATTCCCTATAACCATGGCTCTGATACCAATCTGTCACACCCCGACCGATGGCGGAATCATCGAGGCGGACAATAGAATAATTGTTCAAAAGCACATGGTAACTAAAAGGTTGCATAATTCTTTAATTAAATTTAAAGACAACAAGATCCAAATACAATACATTTCAAGTAACCTAGTCTAGTTCAAAACATTGATTTATTTAACTAGGTCCATAGTTCCTAAGTGGAGAAATCTTCGACAAGCAGTCACATATCCAAACCTGAAACATTATTTAAATCAAGTGTCAACTAAAAAGTTGGTGAATACGTAGGTTTAGTAATTCCGGTAAATAGTAGTGTAAATCGTTTTGCAACTCATTGTTTATCTTGTTAAACATAGTATATGATGTATCATTTATTTAATCACAATTCAAACCGAGTTTGACGCGCTTGAACAGAGCACAACAGCTAAGTCCGGTATGTTTGAATATAGTTACCCACTATATCCGATATGATTGAATATAACACGCGGTTATATCCGAGTATGCAGTAATAAACACCCTAACCGGGTGGGCTGGTCAGGCACAATAGATCTATCAATATTACAGTTGGTTGTCTTGTGTTTAAATGTATGTACATCCAAAGAATAAGCATATAGTCTCATGTATAACACGTATAAACAATGTGAGTAGCATGTATAATGTTTCACCCCAAAACGTATAAAAATGTAAAATAGGGGCTATGTAACTCACCTTGCAAGCGGGTATTTTTCCACGCGTGTAGGTGATAAGTATGTGGAAGCCTAAGCACGTTGATGCCCTATGTAGACAAATGGGTATTATTGTATGCGTATAGGTGTGTATTTGTATTTAAATGTATATAGGCTTTAATATAATTTTCCTTAATATTTATTTGTATAAAGTATGGAAATAGGATGATAATGGTTTTTGTAAAACTTTAACTTATAAGGATATATAAATATATATTGTTTTAAACAAGTATTATTATATTTAATGTATTTATATAATGATAACAAATAAAAGAAAAATCTTTATTTGACTAATTATGTTGATATTTAAAATTTATTTAAACAAGTTTATTAAAAATATTACTAGGTTCATAAAAAATATGAGACATTTTATATATTAAATGTATTTTAATAAGTTTATAAAAATGTTACAAGATTTATAAAAATATAGGACATTTTATATATAAAAATGTAATTAAATAAGTTTATAAAAATATTACAAGATTTATAAAAGTATGGGATATTTTATATATAAGAAAATGTATTTAAATAATATTACAAGATTTATAAAAATGGAATAGTTTATAGATAAAAGATTGTTTAATCGATTTCAAAGTAAACGAACGATCAAACCGACTCGTTTTAGTCTTTAGTGTAATAAAATAATATTAAAATAAGTTAAGAAAATTAAATAAAATAAAAAGAATGATAACAGAAGCAAAATGGGGTTGGGCCGGAGGCCAGAAGACTCGAACCCGCGACCTCTGCCTCGGACACAAACACGCATAACCAGCCGGGCTACTACCCATCGCTGGTTATGTGTGTAACGGGTAAATTAAATACACAACAGCAAGACAGGTCGCTGGTTCTCGGTGACCGGCAAACCGTGTCCGAGGACACTGGGTTTGCTCGGTAATCCTCGTGCGAATGCCGCGATTTTGATTCGAATTGCTTACCAGGGATAATTAGAAGACAGAGGAATCGATTTGAGGCTCGAACCGAGTTGCAACAGGTCTCGTCGGCACAGTTTTAGAACTTGAAAATGTCACAAGTGGAAGTCGATTTCCGAGTGGAATTTGCTTCTGGAATCCTGGTCACAGCTTCACTCAAGGTCGACGAAGGTGATGGTATCCTTAATTTGGAGTGAGAGCAGGTGGAAGGATGGTAGCGAGCTCGTGTAGGGCCGGCCGTGGCTATTTATAGCCGAGCCCGATTCTTATGTTCAAACGTGCAATTGGGCACGTCCCGACATTATTCTGGACGAGGCGAAACTAACCAGACATTCGACAGGCGTGGAGGTGGCCTGTCGGGCACGAATTCGGACGTGGGTATCTCGGCCGCCAACAGGATCGGACGATCCCTATGTTGGGGGAACAAATTGGTCGGGGGGTATTGTTCGCATGGGAGAGACGAAGCCAGAGAAGCCTTTGTCGGCTGTCGAGGTGCAGAGAAACAGTCTGGTCGGGTGTCGCCGGAAAAGCCTTTACCCGCCGGACCTTTGGAGGGGGTGACCGGATAATCGATTCGTGAATTGACAATTTTAGTCCCTGGAGGTTGGTTTAACTCAAAATAACCCTTAGAATAATTACAGATGGGTCCCTGCAGTTTAAATTGACCAAAAATAGCCCCTCAAACGATTTTAGTTTTAAATCCTTTTAGTTGGTTTAATTACAATACAACCCCTGTACTTTTATTTAATTAAATTAATTTAATTTCTTTTAAATCAAATAAATTTAGAAATGTTTTTATAAACTTATTTTATTATTATTTAAATAATAATTTTTATAAAAGTTATTAATCTTATTACAATAGGTTGTATTATGAAATATGCAACTTTTTAAATGTAGATTTTTATATAAAATTTTATATATAAAACTCTAATTAATTTAAATCCATAATATAAAATACCTATTTGTATAGAAAACAAATAAAATTCTTATACTTTTTCTACATAGAGAATGATTACACTATAATTTTAATACAAGTACGAGAACGAAAAATCCAAAACGTCACATACCCAGATTGGGGTGATTGTTACCGACAACACAATTTGCATGCTAGTTACAAAGGTTTGATTGTACTTTGGTTACACAACAGTTGCTCCCCATAAATGTCTTATTTTATCATGTTATGTAAGGATTTGACTATTTACATCTATACACTATTTATGATTAAACCTGTGTATGCTTACCAACTTTTTAGTTGACCTTATTTTATTCATGTTTCAGGTGCTAATGTGTGATTTTGATCAAGACATGCTACACATAAGTTTTGGACCTAGTTAATTTTAAATAAAGGAATATGTATTTCATATTATGTACTTGGTTTGATTTTGTTCTATCTGGAATGTTTGAAATGAATTTAAATGATTAATATATTTCAATTTAGTCAACCTTGTGTTCGTGAACAGTCTACATGTCCTGCCCCGACGTTTCCGCCGTCGGTTGGGGTGTGACACCGTTTTACTTACTTTTCCTTTGGGGGAGGTACATGCTAAAACCATGTTCTTAGTCGTATCATGTTACTTTTTGATTTCGCTTTAATATATAAGTGGGTGCATTTCTTGCACGTAAAGTCCTCTCATAATCGAACCGTTAATTATTTCCTAAGCGAGGTAATCATGAGTAGTACTATTGGGTTTTACAACCCCCACCCGGGTTAGTAACGCTAACTCTGACCGGAGGTCAACCGGGTGCATCATTGATCTAATCCATTGCGTACGGGGCACGTAAGAGCAAAATGCTAGTTTCTGCATTCCTTCGTTGAGCTTGGGTTTCGTTGATTGCTTATATAATTAATGTTTTTCATTAATATAATTAATGTTTTTCATTGCGTATACATGCGTACTGTTACACTGTTTTTCATTTCTTTACTATTACTTAAGTGAGCTCACCAACCCTATGTTGACACTTTAAGCATGTTTATCTCAGGTCGCTAAACATTCATGCATGGACTAGGGTTGCACTTCAGGAGTCTCATTTCATCTTTTCATTAGAAGCTTAGGCTTATGGGAACCTAAATATTTATGCTTCTGTATTTTGATACTATTACTGTTGCTTTCGCATTTTACATTCCACATTTTCAAACTCCGTATCACTTATTTATTTTTGTATGATGTTCAAACGGAATGTGTTTTCGAAAACCATTTAGAGGTCGTTCGAAATGACCAGTACCGATGATCCTTGACAGTCACAACCCACGGGTAACCCGTTGTGGAATTTCAGGGTGTGACACGGTCGGTCAACAGATAAAGTTAGAGATAAACACTCATGGAGTAAGGACCAGATGTGGTCGTATGTGGGTACCGAAGGGCGGAGAGCTTAGGGCCAAAGTACTCAACGAGGCCCGTAAATCTTGATATTTCATCCACCTGAGAACCACGAAAATGTACCAGGATTTGAAGAAAGAGTATTGGTGGCCTACCATGAAGAATGATGTGACCGAATACGTAAGCAAGTGTCTGACTTGCTTACAAGTTAAGGCCAAGCATCAGAAACCATACGGGAAGATCCAGCGTCTGGAAATACCCGAATGGAAGTGGGAGCGTATCACCATGGACTTTATTACAAAGCTGTCCCTCACAGCTAAAGGCCATGATACGATTTGGGTGATAGTGGATCGTTTAACAATGAATGCACACTTCTTACCGATCTGTGAAATGTATTAATCTGAGAAGCTGGCAGAAGTATTTATCAATAAGATTGTGTCTCGACATGGCATGCCATATTCGATTGTATCTGACCGGGACACACGATTTACATCATGATTCTGGAAAAGATTGCATGAGGCAATGGGTACGAGATTGAATATCAGCACGACTTATTACCCATTGACGGATGGTAAGTCGGAGTGGACCATCCAAATATTGGAGGATATGCTACGCGCCTGCATTATTGACTTTGGGGGCAGTTGGGATAGTCACCTTCATCTAGCAGAATTCTCCTACAACAATAGTTACCACACCATTATTGGTATGCCACCTTACGAGATGTTGTACGGTTGAAAATGATGAACCATGATATGCTGGCGTGAGACAGGGTAGAAAGAGCTGGGAAGCTTAGAGATAGTCACAGCAACCTCCTAAAAGCTTGACCAGATTAAGGCTAGAATGGAAGCAGCGCAGGATCGTCAAAAGTCCTACGCTGATAAAAGGCGGAGACCTATCGAATTCAATGTCGGGGATTAGGTACTGTTAAAGGTATCTCCCTAGAAGGGCATTTTACGGTTCAGGAAGAGAGGGAAGTTGAGTCCAAGGTTTGTCGGACCATTAAAGATACTGGCACGGGTTAGTGAAGTTGCTTACCGGTTAGCACTGTAACATCCATGATTTTCTGGTACCTCATTCTGTGCAATAATGACAATTTCAATTTCATTTTATATTCAAAACATTGTGTCACATTCAGAGTATCATTCATACAATTTCATACTATAGCTTTACTATATATAATATATGTATATATCTACATATATATTTTGTTATACTAATTAAATCGAAAGTGTAACTTGGAGACTTTAATCATGTATTTTCACTCTTTTATATATATATATATATATATATATGTATGATTATTTATAAATGTATGTATGCAAATATATTTATATATTTGAAATTATTAAATAAACCACATAAAAATATTTGTTTAATTTTAAGCAAATATATATTTGACATTTTTAAATAGATCATTTTAAATTTATAATATATTTAGTTTTTTTTTAAAGAAAATCAATTTTTATATGTAATTTCAAAAGAATTAAAATAAATAAACTTGGTTTGAACCCCCACTTGATCTAATGAACCCCTTGGACAATTGGACTCTCAATTTGGACTCTTTTGGTTTTGAACCATCAAATTCGTCAAGTTTGACTCAGAAAAGTCAACTGGGATGATTTCTTCATGAAACAGTCGTGAATCCCACGAATTCGGGTGTTTTAACTCCATTCAATCATGTGTAATTGATCTTTCAACTGTCCTGATCAAGCATAACGAACCAATTACAACAAAATTCAATGAATTTGAGCTCAAACGACTCATAACCGTTCCTAATTAAACTTGCAATTAATTCGAGCGTTATACATTAAATTGATCTATAAAAACCAGTTCCACACCTTCACGACACCTACTGAAATCATTCTATACTCTCGTTAACCCTGCATTTCATCGTTCTAGCCCAGTCGGATTCGAAGATCGACGAACCCTCTCAACCCATTGTTCTCCTTCGATTCGTAATGATTCCAGGTAAAATTTATACCATTTGACTCATTTTGATCCAAGGAATGAAAGCCCCCATGGTTTCGTGGACAATCGGGGACCAATCAGGTCGAATTGGGGTTAGGGTTTTGGCCGGTCGATTTGGGGAAGAAGATGGGATGGGCTTGTGTGTTAAAAACAAATTGCATCAGTCCTTTGTTAAGGCTTTAAGCCTAGTTCAACCGGTTAAGTCACTATCCCCACTCAGACAAGGTCGCGGGTTCGAGTCTATCCCCGCACCTTTTGGCGAGTAATTCTACCCTTAAACCCGGTTCCCTCACAGACTCGGGTTATCAATTAGACTGCCAGCCATTTAACACCAAGGATGCCTTGGTCTAGTGGTTGCACGCCTTATCCTCCTCCGGCCAGACCCGGGTTCGAGTCTCGGGGGCTGTTTTGTTTTAATTTCAAGTTTTAAAATTGATTTTAACCCAAACTTTTTCTACAAAAGTTATTTTATAAAAACCCTAAGACTCAGAAATATTTTTTTGGAATCAAACTATTAATTTACCTAGTTTAACCATTTATTTAACCATTTTAGGGATTAAAACCTAATAAATTTTAATTAAAAACTTATATATTTTTCTAGAAAATTATTTATTCAAAGCCCCTAAGTTATAAAAATACTTTTTGGGACATAAACTCAATTATTTTGTATAATTTATTTTTTTATAAAACACAAAAATATATATATATATCTCATGCTTTTAATTAATAAGTAATTGCGATTTAATTTAATTATTTAATTAGAACATTTTATTTCAAAATTTTATTTTTATTTATTTAACCAATTACCTATTTAATCAACTAATTATTATTTACTTATTTATTCATTTAGTAATTTACAAACAAGAGTAAACTTCTTATTTATTTATTTATTTATAAACAAAGGACATTAATCAGTTATTCATATATACATTACACCAAATGTTTGCAAAACTAATGAAACTATATATTTATACACATATACTTTTTTCAAGGAATTTCATAAACATCATTTGAGACTCAAACAAGTATATTCTCCTACTTGACCAAGTACACCCACACCCAATCCCTTTACCCTAGGATTCCTTTTAACCAATTGAATCCATCATTAATACAATTATACAATTAAATCATAAGTTAACCTTGTGGTTAGCTAAACGATGTGCAACAACTTTTTCGTGTGATTTTCAAGCTACATATTACAATGTGAGTTAGATAGCCTCTTTTACATTTTTACACTTTTGGGTGGAACATGATTACATTCAAACTCTTTGCAATTTATAAAATTCTACATCATGAACATGTGTGCAATTTGTGCCTTATGCCTGAACACTATGAGTTTAAACTACAATTACATACATAAGTGCAATCATTAACTTTGTACAAGCCGACGGTAACGATGATAGATCTATTGTATCTAACAAATCCATCATTAATAGGGTGATTGTTGCCGACATTACATTAGGATAACATTGAGGGTTATGCCCTGCAGTCACAAGGTTTGATTGTGCGCCCGGTTTTGACTATAGTGGTTCTCCATAATTGCCTTATTAAACCATGTTTCATATGAATTGTACACAACTCTTGATATTACTTGTGGTGTCAAAACCTATGCATGCTCACCAACTATTTTTAGTTGACTTTGTTTTCATCATGTTTCAGGTGCTAACATTTGAGAATCATATTCAAGATGCTACACATATGAATTGAGGACTTAGTTAATTAAACAACCGAATTTTGTTGGATTACTTTATTTCTTGTATGTTTGACTATGTTTTGTTGGAACAAATGTTATGGAATTTGGATTAAATGATATATGAAACTTTAGTTTGATCATGTGCTTATGAACAGTCTCCATGCCCCGCCCCGACGTATTCCACCGTCGGTTGGGGTGTGACAAGAACTACCCGACGAGTTGAGTGGAATCCAACCCAATTTCCACATGTCACACTTGCGCAAGTGTCTAGCCCACGAATCGGCGCACGTGCCACTTGACGACATTGAGGTAGATAATAGCCTCAACTATATTGAAGAACCCGTGGCCATACTAGATCGAAAGGAGAAGCACCTAAGGAATAAAGTGATTCAGATAGTCGTATCCTCATCTGTTTTACTTATGGTAGGTTTTGAGGACGAAATCTTTCGTAAGGGGGGTAGACTTGTAACATCCCGAAAATAATAATAATAATAATAGGAAATAAAGTTTACGAACAAAGTTCGGGAAATAACGAAAGAAACATAACGTCCTCGTGGGCTTGGATCGCCGGTCGGGTATGGAAGTCGCAAGGAGGATGAGTAAAACCCTGCCTTCCTTCTCCCTTGTCACTCCACTTCATCATCTTAACCACAATATTCTAGAGAGAGTAGAGAGAGAAAGCTCTAAACCAACACCCGTGACCTTCATACTTGACCCAAGATCGTCGCTGAGCATTGCTGGAGAATAGAGAAGGAAAAAACACGCGATAACAGGTATCAAATCATTCTCATAATCTATTTCGGGATTTGAAAGTGGGTTTTAGGGTTTATATGGGTTTTTCAATCAAAGATGGGGTTTTTACATTGGAATTGCTCTAAAAAGTAGATATCTAGCTTCATGGAAGCTAGATATAAGTTTTGGACGTAAAAAGATCAAAGCATGGATCAAAAACGAAGAATTTGATTAAGAACAGTTGAATCGTCCGAAAACTCGATTAATGGTCCGAAAACTATTGCTCGTCCGAAATGTATTTCGAACAGATGTTTTCGAATGAAATAGTTCCCGGACGAAAGATTTCGAACGAAAAGGTTTTCGAACAAGTGATTTCGAACGAAATAATTACTGAGCAAAGAATATTTCTAACCGGTTAGTTTTCGGTCGAAAAACATTTCGACCGATATAGATTTCGACCGAAAAAGATTTTGGTCGAAAAAGATTTCGGACAGGTAGTTTTCAATTGAAACATATAGGTTATAACCTTGTTCATTCGTGACGCTTGGCAGATTTGTTAGCATCCCATTTAGCTCTAAGTTCCCTTGCTAAATGAGATAAAGCCCACATAAGTCAGGTGAGTTCTTATTGCCCTTTTTACCTAATTGTTTTGGGCTGGCATGCATACTGGTAGAAATATTTGAAAGGCAAAGCATAGGATTTTATGAAAATGATATTTTTTATAAAATGAACGAGAATGACAGTATTTATAAAGATGTTATTTTTACAAAATGAAAGGGAAAGGCATATCTTTTTGTAAAAAAAGGTCATTTTTATAAAAAGAAAGGTAAAGTGTTAAAAGAGAATAGTACTATCTTTGAAATGTAAATTTCAAGAAGTAAAGCAAAGTAAAGAATGGTAAAGAAGCTGCATCTCGGTGCAGCTTGACAGTGACAGTGACAGATGCCATATTATATACTTATGTGTTAATATGTGATATTTGTCTATTTGTTATGTGTTTCAATGATATTATATTATGTGACGTGGTATAATTGCATAGTAGTTGTATTATAGGTGCAAAGTAAAAAGTCATGCAAGCAAAGTAGAAGTCTCACCCCGAGGTGTGAGCAAGCAAAGTAGAAAGTCTCACCCTGAGATGTGAGCAGGCAAAGGAGTCTTCACTTCGGTGTAAGCGAGAAAGTCCCACCCTGAGGTGTGGGCACAGTAAAGTAAAAGTCTTACCCTGAGGTGTAAGCGAGCAAGGGGATTTTGTCCTTTGGCAATGATCCATATGTGATAGTTAAAGTATGTTATAGTCACTTGTCCTGTACGAGTGAAACGTAAACTTGCAAAGAGTAAAGGAGGACACCTTAACCGGTTACCTCAAAAGTAAAGTTTTAAATGAAAGATATAACGGAACGATTTTATAAATTTGAACGTTGTAAGTTTTAAAGTAAAGGCAAAGTTGTTTTTAAAGTATAGAAAGAAAGCTTATTTTATTTTATTTATAAAACTAGCTATTTAAAGGAAGTTTAGAGTTTAAAGTAAAGATAGAACTCACCAGCGTTAGATGACTTTTAGTATGCATGACAGGTAGAAAAGGTAAAGAGAAGGTAAAGTAAAGGAGTCGTGATGTAACATTTCCAATTTTTAGTATCCGCATTTCAATTCAATGTAATGCATTTCAAACCCAATTCTAGTGTACTGTTTTGTTCTATTCGTACCATTAATTAAATACTATATTTCAATACAAATCCGCAAATTTCACTCGGTTATAACCTACTAAAACACTACATAAGTATCGATTTACACAAATATGCCAAAGATTAAAGTTACAAGGACTGATTCTTATAAAATAACAAGAAATCCTAATAGGAACGGTCGCGCCTCGTTCTGGCACGGTCGCGCCAAGTGTCTTGGCACGGTCGCGCGCCTTGCTTTAGAACGGTCGCGCCCGGTGCATGGGCACGGTCGCGCCTCTTATGGGCACGATCGCGCCGCTCGTCAACTGAAACGTAAATGCAGCCTGTAAACGCGGAATCGTTTGATTTTGTAACCGTTGCGCACGTTTCTACCATTAACAATCCAGTTAAGAGTTTTTATCACCGTATTTACAACCAATAAACCCAATTATACCGATTCATCTCAAAACCGTCAATCCATTTTCGCAAGACCACAAATTCCACCATTACGATCCAAATTCTCTCAAGCAAATACACGATACCCACTACTCGATCCTCTCTAAGACTTCTGAACACGTGAATTAGCCGGAACTGCAGTAAAGGACGCCGGAAACCAAACCCGTCGCCGCCGGGACTCGTCTCTACCACACGCTGTCGATTGATCATATTTTTGGGTAATTAAACCTCCTACATCTACGTTTCAGTCTATAGATCAAAATCCCTAATCTAATTTGGGCTTACAATATGGGAATCATCTCGAAACCGAATCAATTTTTCGTTCAAAATGGATTTAATCGAACCATAATTTGAACGCGTTTTAAATACAATTAAATTATCTCTATAGACTCGTAATAACCTTATAGATGAAAGCCCCATGAATTCCAACATTAACAATATAAGAATTAGTCAAATTGAATCTGTTTTGGAACAGACACGGTCGCGCTAATCATATAGCGTGGTCGTGCTTCATGAGACACGGTCGCGCCAAAACCAGCGCGGTCGTGCCTCCCACACTCAGACTCGGTCAGGCCTTTGGCTAGACTTGGTCGTGCCTCAAAACCCTAGACACGGTCGTGCCTAACCCAAGACACGGTCGTGACTAGTGAACAGCCTAATTATGCATTTTGTTTAGTCAACACGGTCGCGTCCCTAACTAGCACGGTCGCGCCCGTGGTCCTAGCACGATCGTGCCTTATCCCAGGCGCGGTCGTGTGTGTGAGAAAATTTTTGGCAGAATAATTATTTTCATATTTTAAAAACAATAAGTATTTCAAATTACTTTTTAAATAAAAAGAATTGATTTTATAAATAATTATATTAAGGTTATTTAAAAAGATCAAAATTCTATTCTAAAATAAATAGAAATTAGTTATTTAAAACTTATAAAATTTAATCTATATTTTATGTTAAACCCTACACTTAATTATTATTTACACAATTTATTTAAAACATATTTATGAATATAAATTAAAAAAATTTATATTCATTTAATACATTTTTATAACTAAATGACTAAGTTACATATTTTATAAATAAATAAATAAGGTTATAATTATTTATTTAATTTACATTTAAACAAAAAAACTATTTGTTTAGGTTATACTTAATTACCCCTAATACCTATATTATTTTTATAATTAAGTGAATAAATAATAATTATATAAGTTATTTATTTAGTTAACTAAACGCAAACCTTGATCAAAATATTCTAAAAATATCTCGTTAAAATCTTTCATTTTATACAATACCTTTAAAGTACAAACCACAAGCTTTATACACACAACCAATTCAACCCTAGACTTAGACATAAACTATTGTGCACACTATTAATCCAATATACATTCCACACTAGGTTAACGTTGTGCTTTATGCACGAGTGCTAGTTGTGCTAACTTTTGTATGCGATTATGTTCAATCATTAACTATTCAAGCCGACGGTAAACAATGATAGATCTATTGAGTCTGACAAACCCACCCAGGTAGGGTGATTGTTACCTACAACACAAGTTTTGCATGCAAGTTACAAAGGTTTGATTGTACTTGGTTACACAATAGCTGCTCCCCATAAATGCCTTATTTTATCATGACATGTAAGGATTTGTTTATTTACAAACTATATGCTATCTATATACAAACCTGTGTATGCTCACCAACTTTTTAGTTGACCTTATTTTATTCATGTTTCAGGTACTAATGTGTGATTTGATCAAGATTTGCTTCACATAGGCTTTGGGACTTAGTTAATTTGAATAAAGGATTTTATATATTTCAATTATGTTCTTTCTTGGATTTGGTTGTGTTTGGATTATTTGAAATGAAATTGATGTTTAATATATTACAATTTAGTCAACCTTGTGCTAATGAACAGTCTACATGTCCCGCCCCAATGATTCCGCCATCGGTCGGGGTGTGACAGATTGGTATCAGAGTCTTGGTTATAGGGAACTAGGTTATTAGACACCCTTGACCTAGACTATAACCTTAGGACACCCACTTATGTCATGCTTAATGATTATGTGATATATGCTACATGTTATATGCTACATGTTATGTGTTACATGCTATGTGTTACATGTTTTCTATGATTAGTTATTATTTCATTTTTGATGCCTTACTTGTTAAAATTCATGAGTTATTAGACTATGCTTAAATCATAATTAAATAGACAATATCCCTACCTATACCCTAAAACCTTATAATATTCTTACCTACTTCTCTATCATCATCTTCTTAGCATGTGGAAACTTCATGGAACTAAATCTATAAAATTTTCTTAATTTCCTCGTTAAGGTTTTTAAACTTTGTTAATTATTTGAGGACACATGCAATCTGGAAGGGTGACGCTTGTATTCTGGGTTTTCTGTCTAGGAAAGCATTTCGCATAAATCCCAATCAACCGAGGGACCCGTATGCTTTCCTGGGAATACCCGGGATGAGTGTTTACTTATAGGCTAAAGCATGTCTCCTTGAAAATTATATGAGTTTAATTAACCATAATGTGTCATAGTATTCAAGTGATTTTATCACTATTCGAGTACAATCCAAAGTATGATTAACTATTTTATTTCATTATCTTGACGTTTTGTTAAATCCAAGCAATTCTCATAAGTTCTTACATATTTTCTTGTGTTGTGCAAATATGTAGAATGCCTCCCCGTCGTGCTCCCGTGGCCAACACCAACACCGACATCGCTACCATTCTTGCATAACTCGTAACTCAACTCACCCAAGCCAATGGTGCCGCCAAAGGTAACCATGGGGCAAATGGTGGAAATGGTGGAAATGGTGGTGCCAACCCATCTCAATGCACCTTCAAGCATTTCAACTCATGTAATCCCCTCAAGTTTTATGGTACTGAAGGAGCTACGGGACTTCTTCAATGGTTCAAAAGTATTGAGAATACCTTTCTCAATAGTCACTGTCCTGACAACCTTCGTGTTCGTCATGCCACAAGTGTCTTACAAAAACGGGCACTCACGTGGTGGAATGGGGAGAAAAGAAATAGAGGTGTGGATGTAGCAATGGTCTTACCTTGTGATGAGGTTAAAAGGCTAATGACTGAGGAATTCTGTCCTCGAAATGAAGTAAAGAAACTCGAAGCCGAATTTTGGGATCTTGCCCAAGATAGTGGTGAAAACTTGGCATATACAACTCGGTTCCATGAGTTGAGTATCCTCGTGCCCCACATGGTCTTGCCTTTATCCCGCTGCATTGAAAAATACATTGGTGGATTACCTAGGCAAATTCAAGATACTGTTCTAGGGAGAAATCCCGCAACACTTGAAGATGCTATCCGTTTATCCGCTACCTTAACCGAAAACCATGTAAAGGCGGGGACTCTTACTAAAAAGGGCACAAAGAAAGTCTCCGACACTACAACTCCTTCCACCCACAACAAAGAAGCCATAACTGAACCCTCCCGACATAATAAGAAAAGAAAAGCTAGAAACTATGCTAAGGTCACTCCTGCTATGCCCGTTAACCAAGTTGCTCCTATGGTACAAGCACTAGCCAAAAAGCCATATGTTGGGATCTACCCACTCTGTGCCACATGTAACTATCATCATCCTCAAAACATCCCATGTCGCCTTTGCACTTATTGTGGGAAATATGGCCATACGGTCAATGTGTGTAGGGCCAAAGCTCTTGCGGGCCAAGTCAACCCACCAACGGGAACCAATCAACAAGTGGCTAATCAAGGTGTTCCTGCTATAGCAAATGGGCGTGCATTTTTTGAACGTGGTAACCCAAATCACTTCCGTGATCAGTGCCAAAGGTTGATCAATGCTAGACAAGGCGGTGCTCGTGGGCGTGCTTTCAATATAAACGCCAATGAAGCTCAAGCCAACAATGATGTCGTCAACGGTACATTCCTTGTTAATAGTTAATATGCCTCCATTTTATTTGATACCCTTACTTGCAAAGACAAGATCCCAATTAGAGAAAACCTTCACTGTCGAAGTAGCAAATGGTGATTCACTTACAATCGAGTCTATTATCTATGACTGTTCTCTAGAACTTAATGAACATACATTCCCAATCAATCTTGTACCAATGCCACTAGGAAGTTTTGATATAATCATAGGCATGGATTGGCTATCAAATCATCATGCCGAAGTCATCTGTTTCGAGAAGTGCATCCGAATACCTCTACCATCGGGAGAAACGTTAAGAGTCTTTGGTGAAAAGCCTTGTAAGGGACTAAAGTTAATGTCATGCACTACCGTCCAAAAGTACTTACAAAAGAAGTACATAGCCTTCTTAGCCCACATTGTTCAAAAGGATGGCAAAGAGAAGAGTATCCAAGACATCCCCATCATTCGGGATTTTCCCGAAGTATTTCCCGAAGATCTATCCGGTCTTCCACCCGTTCGACAAGTAGAATTTCGCATTGATCTTGTGCCCGGAGCTAACCCCGTGGCTAGAGCTCCATACCGTCTTGCACCTTCTGAAATGCAAGAACTTGCAAGTCAACTCCAAGAGCTCTCCGACAAGGGATTCATTCGTCCAAGTCATTCACCGTGGGGTGCACCCGTCTTATTCATCAAAAAGAAGGATGGATCATTCCGCATGTGTATTGACTACCACTAACTCAACAAGCTTACCATCAAGAACCGTACCCTTTGCCTAGAATTGATGACCTCTTTGATCAACTTCAAGGTTCTACTTGCTTCTCGAAGATTGATCTTCGATCCAGTTATCACCAACTCCGTGTACAAGAAGATGATAATCCAAAGACTGCCTTTCGAACAAGGTATGGCCATTACGAGTTCATGGTTATGCCTTTTGGACTAACCAATGCACCCGCGGTCTTCATGGACCTCATGAATCGTGTGTGCAAACCATACCTTGACAAATTCGTGATCGTCTTCATTGATGATATCTTAATCTATTCCAAGACTAAAGCTGACCAGGAGTAACATCTTAGACTGGTTTTGGATCTCTTGAGGAAGGAACAACTATATGCCAAATTCTCCAAATGTGAATTTTGGCTAAAGGAAGTTCAATTTCTTAGTCATATCGTCAACGACAAAGGTATTCATGTTGACCCTGCTAAGATCAAAACGGTTAAGAATTGGAATGCCCCGAAGACTCCCACTAATGTTCGTTCATTTCTTGGTCTTGCGGGATATTACCGTCGTTTTATCTCCAACTTCTCTAAGATTGCTGTCCCTCTTATCGCCTTGACCCACAAGGGTAAAACTTATGAATGGGGACCAAAACAAGAAGAAGCTTTCCAAACTCTCAAGCAAAAGTTGTGTAATGCACCTATTTTGACTCTTCCTGATGGGAATGATGATCTAGTTGTCTACTGTGATGCTTCTAACCAAGGTCTAGGTTGTGTTCTCATGCAACGAGGCAAAGTAATCACCTACGCATCAAGACAACTCAAAATTCACGAGAAGAATTATACGACGCACGATCTCGAGTTGGGTGTGGTCGTACTCGCATTGAAGATTTGGAGACATTACCTCTATGGCACAAAATGTGTGGTGTTCACCGACCACAAAAGTCTCCAACACATCTTCAACCAAAAAGAACTCAATATGAGACAACGACGTTGGGTTAAACTCCTTAACGACTATGACTGCGAGATTCGTTACCATCCCAACAAAGCGAATGTTGTAGCCGACGCTTTGAGTCGAAAGGACCATGTCATGCTTCAATGTGTCCGTATTCAAACCGACATTCAAAACCGCATCTTAGAAGCTCAACACGTCTCGGTCACCGAGGGTAACATGTATGAGGAAATGTCGTGTGGTGTTGAACTCCAACTTGAATCAAAACCCAATGGCTTACTTTATTACTTGAACCGTATTTGGGTTCCCGATCGCGATGATCTCCGTACATTTCTTATGAACGAGGCTCACAAGACTCGTTATTCTATTCATCCTGGTTCGGATAAAATGTACCAAGATCTTCGCCAACAATATTGGTGGCCCGGTATGAAAAAGGACATTGCTCTCTATGTTGCCAAATGTCTAACGTGCTCCAAAGTCAAAGCCGAACACCAACGTCCTTCCTGATTACTTGAACAACCGGAAATTCCCGTGTGGAAATGGGAGAACTTAGCCATGGATTTTATTACCAAACTCCCTCGCAGCTCGAGTGGTTATGATAGCATTTGGGTGATCATTGATCGTCTCACCAAATCTGCTCACTTCTTGCCTATCCGTGAAGACTATCGGGTTGAGAAACTAGCCCGAATTTACATTGATTAAATTGTGAGCCGTCACGGTGTTCCCTTAAACATAATCTCTGATAGAGAAGCTCGGTTCACCTCTCGCTTTTGGCAATCTCTCCAAACTGCACTTGGTACACGATTGGATTTGAGCACGGCCTACCATCCTCAAACTGATGGTCAGACCAAGCGGACAATCCAAACTCTTGAAGATATGCTTAGAGCATGTGTAATTGATTTTGGTGGCAATTGGGATTCACAACTGAAACGTAAATGCATCCTGTAAACGCGGAATCGTTTGATTTCGTAACCGTTGCGCACGTTTCTACCATTAACAATCCAGTTAAGAGTTTTTATCACCGTATTTACAACCAATAAACCCAATTTACACCGATTCATCTAAAAACCGTCAATCCATTTTCGCAAGACCACAAATTCCTCCATTACGATCCAAATTCTCTCAAGCAAATACACGATACCCACTACTCGATCCTCTCTAAGACTTCTGAACACGTGAATTAGCCGGAACTGCAGTAAAGGACGCGGGAAACCAAACCCGTCGCCGCCGGGACTCGTCTGTACCACACGCTGTCGATTGATCATCTTTTCGGGTAATTAAACCTCCTACATATATGTTTCAGTCTATGGATCAAAAGCCCTAATCTAATTTGGGCTTACAATATGGGAATCATCACGAAACTGAATCTATTTTTCGTTCAAAATGGAATTAATCGAACCATACTTTGAACGTGTTTTAAATACAATTAAATTATCTCTATAGACTCCTAATAACCTTATAGATGAAAGCCCCGTAAATTCCAACATTAACAATATAAGAACTAGTCAAATTGAATCTGTTTTGGAACAAACACGGTATCGCTAATCATATAGCGCGGTCGTGCTTCATGAGACACGGTCGCGCCAAATACCAGCGCGGTCGTGCCTCCCACACTCAGACTCGGTCAGGCCTTTGGCTAGACTTGGTCGTGCCTCAAAACCCTAGACACGGTCGTGCCTGACCCAAGACACGGTCGTGCCTAGTGAACAACCTAATTATGCATTGTGTTTAGTCAACACGGTCGCGTCCCTAACTAGCACGGTCGCGCCCGTGGTCCTAGCACGATCGTGCCTTATCCCAGGCGTGGTCGTGTGTGTGAGAAAATTTTGGGCAGAATAATTATTTTCATATTTTAAAAAACAATAAGTATTTCAAATTACTTTTTAAATAAAAAGAATTGATTTTATAAATAATTATATTAAGGTTATTTAAAAAGATCAAAATTCTATTCTAAAATAAATAGAAATTAGTTATTTAAAACTTATAAAATTTAATCTATATTTTATGTTAAACCCTACACTTAATTATTATTTACACAATTTATTTAAAACATCTTTATGAATATAAAGTAAAGAAATTTATATTCATTTAATACATTTTTATAACTAAATGACTAAGTTACATATTTTATAAATAAATAAATAAGGTTACAATTATTTATTTAATTTACATTTAAACAAAAAAACTATTTGTTTAGGTTATACTTAATTACCCTTAATACCTATATTATTTTTATAACTAAGTGAATAAATAATAATTATATAAGTTATTTATTTAGTTAATTAAACGCAAACCTTGATCAAAATATTCTAAAAATATCTAGTTCAAATCTTTCATTTTATACAATACCTTTCAAGTACAAACCACAAGCTTTATACACACAACCAATTCAACCCTAGACTTAGACATAAACTATTGTACACACTATTAATCCAATATACATTCCACACTAGGTTAACGTTGTGCATTACGAGGATCATATTACTATCTAGTTCCTCGTGTTAGCTACGCCTACGAATCAGGTGAGTATTACATAACCCCTTTTACTCGTTTACACTTTTGGGGTGGAACATGAACACTATAAAACACTATTACTTACACTTACACAAACTACACAAGTACAAATCCTCTTTACATTCATGTGTGCAATTTGAGCTTTATGCCCGAGTGCTAGTTGTGCTAACTTTTGTATGTGATTATGTGCAATCATTAACAATTCAAGCCGACGGTAAACAATGATAGATCTATTGAGTCTGACAAACCCACCCAGGTAGGGTGATTGTTACCGACAACATAATTTTTGCGTGCAAGTTACAAAGGTTTGATTGTACTTGGTTACACAATAGCTGCTCCCCATAAATGCCTTATTTTATCATGACATGTAAGGATTTGTTTATTTACAAACTATATGCTATCTATATACAAACCTGTGTATGCTCACCAACTTTTTAGTTGACCTTATTTTATTCATGTTTCAGGTACTAATGTGTGAATTGATCAAGATTTGCTTCACATAGGCTTTGGGACTTAGTTAATTTGAATAAAGGATTTTATGTATTTCAATTATGTTTTTTCTTGGATTTGGTTGTGTTTGGATTATTTGAAATGAAATTGATGTTTAATATATTACAATTTAGTCAACCTAATGCTCATGAACAGTCTACATGTCCCGCCCCGATGATTCCGCCATCAGTCGGGGTGTGACACGTGAGGGCTGGATAGCATGGACATTGGGTTGCTGTGCTGATGACTGACATTTCTTGTACCTGATAGTTTATGAATGAAAAATTTTTACTTATTGGTTATGAATTCGAATGTTTGAAACAAGTCTTCCGCTGTAATAGATTCTGAATTATGATTTAAGAAATATGTTATTATGTTTTGTGCTAACTATGAGATGTACCCGGTTTGGTACGTTTGAGGCTAATACTTACCAAATAAAGTTATTACAATTTATTTGGTGTTGAAGATCAGTTTAATATAATCAATATATTAATGAAACGAGAAGAGGTTTACTTGCTTGGTCAAAGTCAAAGTTGAAGTGACAAGTCAAAGTTTATGTCCAAGATAAAGTCAAGCTTTTTATTAATGATTCACGAGAGGTGAATCGTTGTCATATGTCATGGAAAGTGTGACGATGTCAAATTGGGTTTCTTTGTTAGAGGCGGCTAATGAAGACCCGAAAACTATATAAATAGAGGCATTCTCATAGAGTTAAGTGTGTGTTCTTTGTGAGTCTCCAACCCTAGGAAGAGCTCTCCAAGGGTTGGCCATGAGCGTTAATGTGTAAGTGTGTGTATGTATGTGAGATTCTTCATTTGTATCCACTTATCAAATATTGAATTCAATGAAATCTATGACGATTACATATCTACAATTGTTTGTTTCTTGATTGGTCATATTGTACATTCAATTGTAGATGATTTAGACCACAAGCATTCGTCTCTACCATTTAGACAACAAATTGTTTAACATTGATTGACAGATTGATACTCGATGCGAGATAACTTATAATAAGCACATACTAACATGTTTACGTGGTGAACTGTTAGAATAATTAATGCACTTATACTGGTTGGTACCAGTTATCTAGGGATGGCTAAAAACACCCGAGCCCGACGGGTATTCCCGAAGCACGACGGGTATTGGGTCGGGTATGGGATTAGTTCTAAACATTCTTTTGTAGGTATTGGATGGGTATGGGATTAGGTGATACCCGACCCGATTACACGAATCCGCATACCCCTTTTCCTGAACCATATACCCGAATCATATACCCGAAAATTTTTTATTTTTACTTTATTTCTCTTAACCCTTTCCTATTAATGCTTCATTTTAGTAGGTTTATTAAGTAGAAAAATAACTTTTTTTTGTGATATCTATTTGATGATATTATTTATATTTTATATGTTGTGAAATATATACATAAAGTAATATAAAAATTAAAATAATATTATTTATTTATAATAACGCTTATATGTATGTAATGTTTCATATATTAATTTGTAATAGTAGTTATATAAATAAAAATTATTACAATGATTATAATGGTAAAAAAGAAAAGAAATGTGCTTAGAAATCCCAACTCGTATTTTTTTTAACAAACTAACGAGTATACCCAATACCAGACAAATACTCGACGTGTATTAGGTCAGGTATGGGACACAATTTTACAACCGAGTATGGGACTGGGATTACCAATACCTAGCCCGAACCCGACCCATTGCCATCCCCTACGATTATCCGACACGAAAAACATTTTAGACGACAAATCCTAAATAGAAAATACTAATAATTAGTTATATTTATTCAGGCGACTATTTAGAAATTTGCACGTCAGAGATATGGAATTGGACGCGTGACTACGACGTACACCGGCGGGAGCGTCATTCGGCTACTTTTGGACTGGCGTGATTAAATAAATTATTATTTATTTTTATTTGTTATTGATATGCTCTAAATTATACATGTTTTGCATGCATATAATTCCCATATTATGGTACTAATTAATTAATAACATTGCAATTGATACTTAAAACGTTTATATTTCGTAATTGTAGTTTATTCGGTGTCTCATATATAAACAAAGCTAAATCCTATAAAAAAACACCAAGAAATGAAACCTTTTGGAAGATCATTCCCGAGCTTTGACCCCCAAGAAGTCAACCAAGGTCAATGAAAGTCAAACCAACAACTAAAAGACAAAACTAGGAAGCAGGGGGGGATGCACGGTCGTGCATCCCATTGCATGGCCGTGCAAAGCCCTCCTTGCTCCACAAGGCTCTAGTACACTGTCCTTTGTACCCTGTTTGATTTCTGAGGTGTTTGCACGCCCGTGCAATCCAATCCACGGCCGTGCATTGCTCATTTTGACGCCTATAAATAGAGGGCTTGAGTTCTTGGTTTCACACACCTTTCCACACCTCAATACACATTACCAGAGCTCAAGAGAGTCCGTTTCTGTAGTTTAGAGTAGAGAGTAGAGAGTACAGAGGCTCCTCTTCTTTGTCCGCAATAGGTAAGAAACTTAGCGTTATGCTAGTTAGTATGGCCATTCGTGGCTAAACACTTTGTATTGCTTAGGTGAAGATGAAGTTTGGTGTATGTTAATGTTCAACGTATTAATATACTGGTATGTTTATGTCTTTAATTATTAGGTCTTAAAACCACCTTCTAGGTGGGATTTTTATTATTACTTAAACTTGTCTTTACACTTGTGAGTGTTCTTGATTTTAAAGCGTTGGACCGTAAAAGTTTTTTAATCAAACTTCTTTTGAAACTTGTACGTCTTTATACAAGCAGATCTAGATAAGCCAAGGCTTGTTAAATACTAATAAGGCCGTACGTCTTTATACGAACTTTTTATGAAACCAAGAATTGGTGAACTCATGTTGGGAACGGTACGTCTTTATACATGGTCCCATTGTTACACCGCCTCCCGGTGAACAAAGTCTAATCACTCTTTTAATAATAATAACTAAGCACTTAAGTTTAATGTCTTAAACCAACTCGGAGATAACACCAAAGAGTTGAGGGTAACGATGTAGATGCATAATATGTCCCTAATCCCTTGTAATATGTATTTCATCTATGTTTAATGTAATTATTTGATGTATTAATGAAATTACATGTTTATCCTTAATGTTTACTCATATATAATGACTGTGTATTAAACGATCTGATAAATAGCGATAACGTTGATCAATCGTGCTAATGAAAGGCCCATTCGCACGAATGGATCATGAGAATGATCCATTCGCGCGAATAGCTCATGAGAATGATTCATTCGCTAGAATAAGTCATGAGAATGATTCATTCGTACGAATGAACCATTCTGATGATTCATTCTTAAGAATGAACCATTCTGCTGATTCATTCGCACGAATGAGTCCATTCACATGGCTCATTCGTACGAATGGCCTCTGCACTATATATATAACTTTCACTTCATGAGCACATACAACACGGAAATACAACACATATACACATAGAGAGACTGACCAGAGCAGAACCAACAGAACACAAACTCTCTGCACCTGTATTGTCGAATCTCTGTCCGTTGAGAGTTTCCAGGTCTTGTATCCAACTTCTCTACACCAAAGGGTCGATAGAAACCTTCGTTTCGAAGTCTAATCCACTGATTTCTCTCGACCCGATCCGTGTCACAGATTGGATTGTCAATCAAATCGGATTCCGCACGATTTGGTTCGGTTAATGTGTTGAATCATTGGATCAAGGTAGATCCCGATCCAACAAAGTGGTATCAGAGCTGTGTGCTCTAGATTCAACATAGAAAATCTAATCTTGCCTTTAAATCTTGCTTTTTCTAGCCTCTTGAATGTTATAAAGATCACTTGATCGTTGTTTAGCCACATTTAAATCTTGTGATTATTGTTTCTGAGTGATCTGATCATCTCAATTTCCAGATCTGATAAAAGGATCAATCATTGGTGCTTTTTGGTGCAAAAAAGTCAAACTGCTCTCTGTCGTACGAATGGCTACCATGATGAACTTCATTCGCACGAATGGCTCCTACCATTCGCACGAATAGATCAAGTCTCCCGCTCATTGTTCAAACTTCCAATCGCACGAATAGAAATTCCATTCGCACGAATAGAAAATTCCATTCGCACGAATAGAAAATTCCATTCGCACGAATAGATAATTCCATTCGCACGAATAGAAAATTCCATTCGCACGAATAGAAAATTCCATTTGCACGAATAGATAATTCCATTCGCACGAATAGACCCATTCGCATAAATCTCTTCTGAAATTTTTTCAAGTGTCGAAAAACTTCGTTTTTTACAATGTCGGACTTAGCCTTTGTTGCCAGTCAGAACAGCAAAATCCAAAACTTGTTATTAATCGATAATGAAGCTGGAAATGCTAACAAGGCTCCAAAACTCATGACAATGGACGAATATCATCACTGGAAAAACAGGTTTGAGATACACATTAATGGAGTTGATACAAACTTATGGATGATGATAGAGAGTGGATATCAAAAGGTGTTGAATGAGGATGGAAGTACTGTTTTTCTTTCCCTTTTAAGTGAACAACAAAGGAAAGATTATGACTTAGAAAAGAAGGCATATGCTATCCTATCTCAGGCCATGTCAAGAGAAATATTTCATCAATTCCGGCAGTTTACATCTTCAAAATCTCTGTGGGATGCCTTAGAACAACGTCACGAAGGAAATGCTTCGTTGAAGGCTATCAATGCTAAGGCCATTAAGAAGGAATTTGAAAATTTCATGTATATTGGGAATGAGTCCTTAGATGATCTATTTGAGAGATTCTATCACTTGTTGAGTGAATTGCATGCCCATGGGGTCAAAACAACAAAAGAAGAAAAGGTTCAATGCTTGGCAGATGCACTACCACCAAAATGGGATTCATTCTTGATGGTTCTCAAACAGAACAATACTCTTGAAACCATTGACATCAATGAATTTCTTCAGAAATTGAGAGAACAAGAGGTGATGAATAAGTGGAAGTTAAAGAGAGGCGTACAAGCTCAGGATCCTTCATTGTACTATTCTACATCAACTCAACAAAATGCTCCTTTGCAGACTGCGTTTGTATCAAACACGTCAAATGTTTCAGCCAGCCAGTCTTCAAAAGCTCACGCTTCAGTTTCTTCAAGCTCGGTTCCACAGCAGGGAAATACTGCTAGTACTCCTCAACCAAGCCCCATTAAATTGCAAACAGACAACTTCGACAAAGTTACTATCGAAGTGGCCAAGGAACACATGGCACTGTTGTCTACCGTTGTCAATTCATATGACAGTCTTGTTGCTGGACAGGTTGGAAACAGTCATCTGACAGCAGAAGACTATGCTCAGATTGATAAGGATGAAATGGATCGAATTGATATAATGTGGGCTCTTGCAAGTGCAGTCAGAAGAGCGAGAGATTATGTAAAAAGGACTGGTAAAACTCTCGAAGGGAACAAAGACACTACTTATGGATTTGATCTGTCTGCTGTTGTTTGTTTTAACTGTGGTGAGAAAGGGCATTTTGCTAGGCAATGTGAAAAGCCTAAACAGACTGGAAACCGCAACCCTTTCAACAATCGTCAAAGCCAACCGAAGCCACAAACTCAAAATACAGAAACAAACATTGTTCCAGTTACTCTTACACAAGATAAAGGCACTTCAAGTGGAACAAAAGCTATGGTTGTTCAAACAGATGAGACTGTTGATTGGTCTTTTAAATTTGGAACTGATGGCAGTTCAGGGGATGGAGCTTACATGGCAAAGACTGTAGAAATCAATGAAGAATCAGATTCTGATGCTGAGAAAGAGATTGCTTCAGAAAGTTCATCAGCTGCAGACGACACATCTTCAAACAGTTCTGGCTTCACACCTGAGAATGAAGATAAATCATCTGTCGTCTCTTCAGGTCAATCAACAGCTGATGTGGATACTAACAATTCCTCTTCTGAATCTACCTGTAGCTGTGCTTTTATGGTAAAAACATCCACAGGCATTCAGGTAAATTCTGAAAGTTTTGAAAGTGAGTCTGAATCTCAACCGTGTTTAAATTGTGATGAACTTGAAAAGAAAATTGAGACACTTAAAAGTCACAACACAGATTTAATTGCTGATTTAACTAATTGTCTTGAAGCAAAATCGTGTTTTAAAGGGAAACGAACTTGCCTTCAAAAACAAAATTGATCTTTTAAACAGGCAAGTTCATGAATTAGAAATCTGTGTTATCAACAAACAAAATGCCATCACTTTTTATTTAAACACGATTGATGAAACAAAGAAAAAGCTGGTGCTTGTCGAGTGTGATTATGAAACTCTAAATCAAAAGTTGAAAAGTTATTCAAACTCTTCTTACCTTCTTGATTACATGATTTCACGGTCCACTCCAGGACAGAAAAATGCTAGTTTTGGGTATAAAAATTGTCCTCCACCGGTGTTGAATACCATGGTAAACACACCGGATGATAACCCAATCATTGACTTTAAGGTCAAAACGCCACTTGTCGTTGATCCAACCGAAAACAAAATTTCTCAACAAAAGGTTGACGATAATGATGCTTCGACCTCGAAGTCCCAGTGTGTTGATGGAATAGTAGAAGAGTGGGATGAAGACGACGATGAGTGCCCTACTCGTGGTTTGGGACACAATAGCTCGTCTGCTCCTCAGAATGACAGCATTGGTATTTCAAAATCTGCTTCTAAAACTATTTTTAAAATTAAACAAACCAATTGCCGTCCAGCTTATCCCACTACTTCTAATCAGAAGAGTCAAGTAACCAAAGCCTCAATCAAAAAGGTTAATTTTGTTAAAGCTGGAGAGTCTGTTCAATCAAACAAGTCACTCTCTTCAGCTGAACAAAAAGAAGCTAAGGCTGGTGGTTCAAAAACTCACCAAAAGGAAAATCAATACAGATCTCCGAGGATGGTTGAGCGGAGATACTGTTTTGAGTGCGGTACAAAAGGACACATTGTTGTCAACTGTCCTTATCTTCAGAAGCCAAGTAAAAGAGTTAACAATTTTTCAGAAAATAAACAAAAGGTTTTAAAGTCAAAATCTAACTCTTTTACCCAACAACAAGTGCATCAAAAGAAAGTTAAACAAAAGATGCATGACTTGTTGGTCTCTGATTCGAGTTCCACACCTGTACAAATCGTTAAGCAATCTACTGTTTACCACAAACAGTCGTTGCACAAAGAACATGTGTGGAAAGCAAAATCAGATGATGCTTCTGACGACGGTACTTCAAAGTCAGGTGGTTGTTCCAAAAGTCCACAAGGACAATGGATGGATTGTACTGTTGTAGATGAGACTGAGAAACCCAAGACCATAAAGGCTTGGGTTCCTAACCTAAACTAATTATTTTCTTTCTTGTGCAGGTTGTCCTTTACAATCCTATTAGCAATAATTGGATTGTTGATAGTGGGGCATCCAGGCACATGACTGGGAACTTAGCTCTCCTTTTCGACGTCAGAAATATCAAAGGGGGCTATGTTTCATTTGCAGGCGATAAAGGTGGTTTTATCTCAGCTCAGGGAACACTGTCTAATGGAGCTGTCAAATTTGAGAAGGTCAACTTTGTCAAACAGTTGGATAACAACTTGCTTTCTGTTTCTCAAATCTGTGATAAGGAGTTCAAGGTTATTTTTGATGACAAGCATTGTTATATTTTGAAAAAGGAGTTTATGATTCCAGAAGACATGGTGATTGTGTCTGCTCCAAAAGTGAATGATCTCTATATTCTTGACATGTCACAAGCATCATCCTCAGTGTCCACAGCATCATGTTTTGTTTCAAAAGCCACTGAGAAGGATTCTATTTTATGGCACAAAAGAATGGGACATCTCAGTCTCAGAAAAATGAATCATTTGGTGCACAAAAATCTTGTTGAAGGAGTCACTGTGAAAAGTTTTCATCTTCCTGACGTGTGTGTTTCTTGCAAGAAAGGAAAACAAACCAAGAAATCTCATAAACCCAAATCTCAACATTCCATCACTATACCACTAGAGCTCTTACACATGGACTTGTTTGGTCCTATCAACCGAAAGAGCATTGCTGGAGACTTATATTGTTTGGTTGTGACGGATGAGTATTCAAGATATTCTTGGGTGATGTTCTTAAAAGAAAAATCTGAAACTTTTGAATATGTGGAGATTCTGATTACCAAATTGGAGTCTCTGTATAGGCTAAAGGTTAGGAGGATCCGTTCTGATAATGGTACTGAATTTAAAAATCACCTTATGGAAACGTTCTGTCAAAAACTTGGTATTCACCATGAATTCAGTGCGCCATATGTTCCACAAATGAACGGTGTTGCTGAGAGGAAGAATCGGACCTTGATAGAAGCTGCAAGGACTATGCTCGCTGACTCAAACTTACCCGTGCAGTTCTGGAATGAAGCTATTGCTAATGCGTGTTACACGCTCAACCGGGTTCTAGTTATCAAGCGTCACGATAAAACTTGCTTTGAATTGTTGCATCGACGGAAACCGAACTTACAGTATCTTGAACCGTTCGGCGCTCCATGTACCATGTTGAAAAAGGATGCTCATGGCAAGTTTAACGAGAAAGTAGAGGAAGGTTACTTCTTAGGGTACAGCACTCCCAATAAAAGAGTTTACAACAAAGTCTCTGGGAATGTAGAAGAATGGTACCATGTTGATGTTCAAAAGTATACCTCTCCTGCTGCTGGAAAAGGTCTTCCTTGGATGTTTGATTATGAAGAACTTTTTGCCTCGTTTAATCTTCCTCCAGAATGTTCAGATGAGGAGGTTGCTGTTCAAATGATGTATGATGCTCAAAACGCACCTGATGAACATGTGCAACCTACTCCCTCATCATCTGACATTCCTGAGTCCTCCAGTAACACACAAGTCACACAGGATGATGATTCTTCTTCTTCTTCTTCTTCTTCAGAGTATGAGGGTTCTCGACAAGAAATAGACCAGCAGATTGAAGATCCTTCCCATGATGTTGTACAATTGAGTGATGATGTTTCACATTCTGTGGCAATTGAACAGAGTATCACAAACCTTGATCAAACTGTTGAGGTTCCTGCTCATCCTGTGGGTAGGATTGATAGAATTCATCCTCAACAGAATATTATTGGTGATCCCACATCTGGTGTCAAGACTAGGAGTCAAATCAACTCTGGAGTCTACTCAGAAATCATGGAATCTGGTGTGGTCAACGATTGTGCGCACTCATGTTTCGTCTCGCAAATCGAACCACGGTCTATAACAGATGCTTTAAAAGAAGAATCTTGGGTAAATGCAATGCAGGAAGAACTACTCCAATTTCAGAAGCTCGGAGTTTGGAAGTTAGTTGATTTACCAAAAGGAGCTAAGAAGATTGGTACTCGATGGGTTCTTCGTTGCAAAAAGGATGATCAAGGAATAGTCATAAGAAATAAGGCTCGTTTGGTCGTTCAGGGATTTAGGCAAATTGAAGGTATAGATTACAATGAAGTGTTTGCACCGGTTGCTCGTTTGGAAGCAATTCGAATTTTTCTTGCTTATGCATCCTACAAAAGGTTCAAAGTTTATCAAATGGATGTAAAGAGTGCATTCCTTCATGGAGAAATCAGTGAAGTCGTATACGTCAGTCAACCTCTCGGGTTTGAAGATCCTATGCATCGTGACCGTGTCTACAAATTGGACAAGGCACTGTACGGATTGCACCAAGCTCCGCGAGCGTGGTACGAGACACTTTCCACTCATCTTCTGAACAATGGTTTTAGAAGAGGTGTCATCGACTGCACGTTGTTTATTCGAGAAAAGGGTGGAGAACTTTTAATGGTACAGGTATACGTGGATGACATTATTTTCGGATCAACGAATGATGTTCTGTGCAAAGAATTTGAAAGAGTTATGCAGGACAAATTCGAGATGAGTTCCATGGGAGAGATGAAGTTCTTTCTAGGGCTACAAGTAGATCAATCTGAGACAGGGATTTTCCTTCATCAAACAAATTATGTTGGAGACATACTGAGCCGATTCAGTATGACTGATGCCAAACCTGCTGGTACTCCATTGGCGATCAATCACGGGATTTCGCCTGATGACAAGGGGGAGTATATTGATGCTACTCTCTATCGAGCCATGATCGGATCTCTCATGTATCTCATGGCATCTCGACCAGACATCATGTTCGCCACGTGTCTCTGTGCCCGATATCAGTCAAAACCAAAAGTCTCCCACTTAATTGCTGTCAAAAGGATTTTTCGTTATCTGAAGGGTACTCCTGATCTTGGATTATGCTACTCAAATGATGATAACTTTGAGCTTACTGCATATAGTGATTCTGATTATGGTGGTTGCAAAACAGACTTCAAGTCTACATCTGCAGGGTGTCAGTTCTTTGGAAACCGTCTTGTGACATGGCAATGCAAAAAGCAGACTTCGGTGGCTACATCTACATGTGAAGCTGAATACGTCGCTGCTGCCAGTTGCTGTTCTCAGATTATCTGGATTCAACAGCAACTTCGGGACTACGGTTTGCAATTCTCTAACACTCCTATTTATGTAGATAATTCTGCTGCCATAGCTATCACTAAGAATCCGGTTCAGCATTCAAAAACCAAACACATCGGCATAAAATATCACTTCATTCGTGATTGTTTTGAAAATAAACTGATTGATGTGGTTCAAATTAACACTGATTTCCAAAAGGCCGACCTCTATACAAAAGCCTTTGACAAACCAAGATTTTTATTCTTGTTAGAGGTAAACGGCATGAAAAAGAAGGATGACGTTGTTCCGGACCAAGAGTCAAGTCAATAATCATTTTTATCAATTACGTTCCTGTATATATTTTCTTTCTTGCGTTTATTAAAAATATTAAAAACTCAAAAAGATTTTTCATTTTAAAATTTTAGGGGGAGAAAATGTCAGTAAGAAAATGATCTCTCATTGAGAAAAATGATAGTACACAGACGCTAGTTATCTGAGACTCCAAAAAGATTTTTTAATTGTGTATAGTTATTTGTGTACAGTTTGTTTAAAAAAAAAAAAAAAAAAGATTTTCCATTTTTGTACAGTCTAAAACCCAAAAACATCTGAAAAACTCAAAAATGAGAAATCGTATCCAACCTTTGGGAAGTGATGGCACACTAACCATATGTATGAAGCACATTGCATTTAATGTCATAGTGAATAGTCATACTAAGTCGACATGTGATGCATTGATAGGCTTATCTTACTGAATCTCGACCATTGATGATAAATCAATACCATATTAGATATTGTCTTGTGAGTCACATAATGGTGAAAGGATTGACGAAAATCAACAATAGAAACTGAAGGTGTTTCTCATTCTGTGCACACCAGTTATCATCGGTTTAATGAGATATCAGAAAGTAGTTATAAAATTAAAAATTAGATTCTGAAGTCGTATACGTGCCATATTGCCTTGTAAATACCTGGCTGAAGCCGTCCATGCGATTAAGAATAAAATAAAAGTATGAATCCGAATCCGTATATGTGCCATATTACCGGATTGCAGCCTGGTTGAAGCCATCCATGGGATAAGATGAACACAAACACCGTTAGCTGTATACGTGCCATATTGCCTTGTAAATACCTGGCTGAAGCCGTCCATGAGCTGATGGCTGTCACTGTGAATACTAAAAAAATAAAATAAAATAAAAAATTGGTCTAGTAAAGAAGCAACAGGGAATAACTGAGATCTCATGAACTTATGATGACTGGTTAAGTAAGTTGTGCTGATTTGAAACATTAACATGTTTTGAAAAGTAATTCAAGTCAATTCTTAACTAGTGTGGGACACACAGATAATGGACTTAATCCTTCAAGATCATCTTGTAAGTGTTGAGAAAAAGGTCTGCATAAGTTTAAGATGGACAAACATATCAATGATCGCATTTTGACTAAGTGTACTTAAAGCTCAGATAATTTGCAATGTTGCTGATTGCTATGAGTTTAGTACTGATCCTATGTTTGGATCTTTCTCACAAAAAGATGTGTAAATACCATTGTATAGTTGTATCTACAAAATTCAAAATGTCTCAGATCATTAGTCACTAAGTCTGTATGATTTCTCATAAGGATCATTCTTACTAAGACATGCGTGTATATATCTTGTTGATATTATTTTCAGTATTACATATTCAAAAATCCAAATAGATTTAAATTTTTCTAAATTTTAGATTATCTGATAAGACTCGAACGACTGTTATCAACCAAATTTGAAAACCGCTTGACTCCCTGATTGATCAAATCGTTCCTGTACTTCATAAACTATTCCAAAACTTCATAATTGATCCCTCACTTCATAATCAAATTGTTGTCAAGACCAATGTGGTCGGATACCTCATTTAACCTGAAAAGTTTAATTTACTAAATGAGGTTATCCATTTGTACGAATGGATGAGCAGAATGGCTCACTCGTACGCATGGATGAGGAGAATGGCTCATTCACACGAATGGACTGACCAGAATGGTCCACTCGTACGAATGAGTGGCAGAATGAATCAAATCGGGTTCACTCGCACGAATGAGAGTCCACTCGTACGAATGAACCAGGCCATCCTATAAATATGCCATTCATTCGCATGTGCAGCATCATTCGCACAATTCAAAATCTGCATTCGCACGTCTGTTCGATCAATTTCTGATTTTGAACAAAACTCCGTCAAATCACGATCTAATCATTCGATTTCTTTTTACAGGTATAAATCTACAAGTATTCATCAAGTGTATACCGATTCGAGGATGTTCGACTAGATTTAGGGCTCAAAACGAAAACCAAACCTAAAATCTTAAAATCTGACTTAATAAACCAATTAAAATGTCGAATATTGGTTGAAAACCATAGTCGAGTGTGTTGATGTCTTTTTCGACAAATCTTTTCATGTGTTGGTTGATTTTTGGACAATTTGGATCGCGACCCGTCTGTCATACGAATGGACACATTCTTCATGATCATTCGTACGAATGAGAACTCATTCACACGAATGAATGCTCATTCACACGAATGAATGCTCATTCACACGAATGAACGCTCATTCACACGAATGAACACTCATTCGCACGAATGAATGCTCATTCATATGAATGAAACTCATTCGCACGAATGAATAGGCAGAATGATCCATTCGCACGAATGAACCAACTTTTAGTGTTCATTCGTACAGAGGGAAAATGGTCCAAAAGTTCATATTTCCAAAATCTTGCATGTACTGATCTGATGTGCTTCATGTTTTTGTGTTTGCAGACTGATCGTTATGGCGCACAGAACTCCAGTTGTTTTTAAAGCTTCAACAAAAAGCAACATTTGTGCATACATGATCCCAACTTCAAAGAATGCAAGACGTTCATTGGAATGATCGAGTTCTTGTCTCGATCCAGGATAGCCCATGCTATATCTTATATCTGCACTCCCTATGCTTCTCATCAACGGGAATTCTGGGCCACAGCTGAAATAGACTGTGAAGTTTCTCCAACTGTGATACGGGGAAAGATTGCAGGATAGGAGGTTATTGTATCTGCCTCTCACATTCGCCGATTGTGTCAATTCGGTGATCATCCTGAAGATCTAGTGACACTGGATAAATATCTGGTCCGTGGATGCTTCATGAGAATAAAGTACGACGGGAATGTCGCCGAAGGCGTTCTCAACAAGGCGAACCTCTGTCCCCAGTATAAATATCTAGGACACGTTCTTCTTCACTGGCTCGGTTCCCGTCGTGGCGGATTTGATGATATGCGCGAAACAATACAGAGCGCATTTGTGGCACTAGTGTTGAACATACCGTTCAACTTTTCAGAGATGGTGTTCACACACCTGAAGGAAAACATCTCGCTAAAAGGGGACAATGCGTATCTCATGTACCCCCGATTCTTACAGATGATAATCGATGACCAACTTCCTCTACTGCCACGATCCGATATTGACATGATAAGGCTGGAGCATATGACTGATGTCACACTAAACCGGGTACAGACTTATAGGGGAAGACCAACAAAGCCTCCACATAAACGCCTTATTGGACATCTGGCAAATTCTGATTATGTGGCACCTGCAAACAGAAATTGGCGTCACGATAATAGTGATTCTGACAGGGAGGATATTGTTGTGCCTCCAGCTGACGACCAAGATGGTCAGGGAGGTGGTCGCAATGCTCCTAATGTTCCATCTACCGCTGCCACCACTCCTACTGTTACTGCTATCGATTCATCCCTTCCAACTAACCCAGAAGACGTTAACCTGGACACCGTCCTGTTTACTGATTCTGAGGAAACTGAAGATGAATTCGAAATCAGTCAACAAGGGGCAAGATTGGTCGCCACAAAACGAAAGAGTGGAGCAGATCAAGGAAGCTCAAGGGTTGATGATGATGACGTCAGGGATGCTGACTTTGTCCCTGACTGTCCATAAGTATCTGCTGCTCCTTCTTCCCAATCTACCCCAGTCAAGAAAGGAAGAATGAAGAGAATGGCCAAACGCCAAAAGTTCAAACTTGTCAGAAGGACGGAGAGCACCTCTGCTACAACAGCAACTGCCACCAGGTCTGAGGCTCCAATGTCAACATTCATGCCTCAGACACAAACTGTGCCTCCGATTCCTCCTCCCATCTACACGACTGCTCATACATCACAGCCAGCCACTACTCGAGCTGAGTCATCAACATCATTGCCGACTATTTCGTTGAACGATCAAATCATCACTCTAAACAGCTTGGTACTGCAGCTTCTGGCTCAGAATGAAGAGCAATCAAAACGTATTGACCAACAGGGCTCGCAGATCAGTCAGTTGACTCTGCAAAATACTGAACAAGCCCAAGCCATCACAAGTCTTTCCACTAGATGCAATGATCAACAAGCCCTCCTTCTCATTGCTACAAACCAGAATCAACAGTTGTCTACAACTGTTAATACACATGCTCAGAGGATACAAAGACTTGAGGAGGAAAATAAGAGACTGGTGGAAGACTTAGAAAGCAGAAGAGACCCAACACCCAGAATTGAGGGTGCTCGCAAAGATGGTGATGATGGTGATGACGATGATGATGATGATGATGATGATGACGAGGATGATGATGGTGATGATGATGGTGATGATGATGATGATGATGATGATGACAAAGATAAGGATGATGGTGCCAATGCTGGTGCTGCATCAAGTGCTTCAAAGACAGCAGAAGCAGAGGCACGCACTAAGCAAAAATCAGACAAATCAGAAGGCCCATCATCAGATACACAAAAGGGCACTGAAGGTTGATAGTTTTTGTTTTAAGTATTTTAAGTTGTCTTTTTGTAAATATTAGATTATTATGTAAATAATTTCAGTTTTATTTTGGTTAAATCAATGAAATTTAAAATTCTCACATGTTTATTCTTTGTTTGTTTATGAAAATAGTTTTGGATGTGATGCCTCTTAAGCAACAACCTTCAAAGTTAACTTATGTGCTTGACATGCAAGGGATCATCCAACATTCAGTTATTTATGACAAAGAGGAAGGGGAAATCGTGCATTGCTTGTCAAAAGAACAGATTGCCGAGCTATTTCAAATGAATCCTGACGAAGTCATTACTGAAGAGGCATCTGTTTCAACAACTGATTATCCCTCTTCTGACGAACTAGAAGACGTTGATGAGGTTGAAGTCGAAGACATCACTGATCAAGAATATCCAAAGTACACATCAGTAGATGGTGATGATCTTCCCTCCTTCGTGGACTTATTCACTCAGCAGTCCGACGAGGTGGTCAACCGCATTATCGACAACAAACAGGATGAAGCCGGTCCCTCCACTATTGACATTGACGAGCTAAATGAACGTAAAAGTCAGTGGATGGAATACATGGCCGAATTAAAGAAGAACTCAAAGCCCTCTCCTCCAACCAAGTACACTAAAGTTTATCGACTCAAAGGACACAAGTCTGATGGTCGTATAATCAGTTGGGCATACTTCAACGACTTAAGCTGCTATGCTATAAAAAGAGAGAAGGGCATACAATATTTCAGGTACCCTCATGATTTCAAGACGCTGCCCGCATTTGAAGTAAATCAATTGGCGCGTCTAAAGCTTCTATACAGCGAATCTTCCGGTCTATCCGAATGGTTTGAACGTCAATTACAATACGAATACCGGAAGAAGTGGGTGAACTTCAAGCCACAAATGCCTACACGTTACATTCATAAGGAAAAGGTTCATCCAGTCACCAAGAAGCCCCTAATTGTCTTAAAGTGGAAGCCTCCAACGATCATGAAGAAGATTCCTTTAAGGAAAATGATCCAGGACTTCTCAGATCAGTTCAAATGGTGGTACTATGATGGGCGTACTGGTGAAGCTGTTATAGTGCTTTATAAATAAGGGTCATGGGAGACCATCAGGGTCTTTGATCCCTTGTGGCTGACCAACTTGTCTGAACAAGATGTTACAACTCTATACAAGTGTCAACCGTTTTTTGAAGTTGCAGATATAGACCAGGCGTTGCAGTATGTGAAAGTAATACGTATATGCTTTGCTTTTGACATACACGCCGGAGTTAACTGGAAAACTCGTACAAAAGAGATGTTGAAGACCAACTAATGTTAGTTAGGTCATTTTGAAGGGATCTAGGTCCAAGGGGGAGTATGTAGATGCATAATATGTCCCTAATCCCTTGTAATATGTATTTCATCTATGTTTAATGTAATTATTTGATGTATTAATGAAATTACATGTTTATCCTTAATGTTTACTCATATATAATGACTGTGTATTAAACGATCTGATAAATAGCGATAACGTTGATCAATCGTGCTAATGAAAGGCCCATTCGCACGAATGGATCATGAGAATGATCCATTCGCACGAATGGATCATGAGAATGATCCATTCGCGCAAATAGCTCATGAGAATGATTCATTCGCTAGAATAAGTCATGAGAATGATTCATTCGTACGAATGAACCATTCTGATGATTCATTCTTAAGAATGAACCATTCTGCTGATTCATTCGCACGAATGAGTCCATTCACATGGCTCATTCGTACGAATGGCCTCTGCACTATATGTATAACTTTCACTTCATGAGCACATACAACACGGAAATACAACACATATACACATAGAGAGACTGACCAGAGCAGAACCAACAGAACACAAACTCTCTGCACCTGTATTGTCGAATCTCTGTCCGTTGAGAGTTTCCAGGTCTTGTATCCAACTTCTCTACACCAAAGGGTCGATAGAAACCTTCGTTTCGAAGTCTAATCCACTGATTTCTCTCGACCCGATCCGTGTCACAGATTGGATTGCCAATCAAATCGGATTCCGCACGATTTGGTTCGGTTAATGTGTTGAATCATTGGATCAAGGTAGATCCCGATCCAACAAACGATGTCCCTAGCTGGGAGTCCTACCATTTTATTATTAAAGATTATAATCCGTGAACCAAATGTCGTGAGAATGAGGCTCTAGCGGTGTCCCGGGTCACACATTTGTATTAGTCATACCACCGGATTAGTCAACTTAACGGTATCATATACCAAGCGAATTCAAATTCCAAAGCAATACTCTTCGTGACCTGATCATCATCGAGATATTTACTTTCCTGCTATTTACTATTCTATTATTTACATTCCTGTTACACACATCACGCATGTTTTTACTTTTCTGTTATTTACTTTACCGTCATTTACTTTTCTGCTTTAAAAGCATACAAAAGTCACTCACTAATTAAACTGGCTAAACGATAACAAAAGTTGAGTATTGGAACTCGACCGTGTCCATTGGTTCGATGCTTGCCTATTATGTGTGTTTTAAGTTTAAAGTAACTATCATTTTATTTTATAAATTAAAAACCTGATCTCGTGAAATCAATATTAATAAATATATATAATATATTTATCATAACTATGACGCACGCTCTCAAGTTTTTGGCTTCGTTTCCGGGGACACTGTGATTTAAAGAAAGATTCAAGTTAACGGATTAGCCTTTTTAACCTTAACATTTATTTTTATGGTTTGTTTTGATTGTTCTTTACAACAACTTTTTCGGATGACAACTACGAAAGTTGTTATGGAGCATACCAAGACAACTATAAGTACCACTATTCGGAGGTTTGGTGTGAGATATGTGGGGAAAGTCACTACACTCAAGATTGTTATCACTATTAAGGGTATTCCACAGATTTTCACCAACCCTACTGGCAACCATATGAGGAAACCATTCCGCCCCAAGAAATTTAACACTCAGCTCTATATTCCGACTCATGGACACAAGGAAATCTGTTTCACCATTTGAAAGAAATTAAGGTTCAACTCCTAGAGAGCTCTCCAACTGAACAACAAGTGTTTCGTCATTTGGAAGAAATTAAGGTTCAAATCCTACAGAGCTTTCCAACTGAACAACAAGATGATCTCTTCAAAGTCTAAGAATCAGAAGTTATAGCTTCAACATTTTTAGTAAGGTCAAGTGACTCTAAGGAGCAAGAACCTTCCAACTTCACAAGCATGGATCAGTCGAAAGTGAGACCGGATGATTCAGAAGAGAGGGTTACTGCGACTTTACAATCACTTCTTGACTTTTCTGAGAAGTTGGAAGCAAAACAATCAAAGGAGCCAGAAGAGCGAAGATCTAAAGAAGAACTGGTGGGAATCCTCAATATGGATGCACAAGAATGATGTATGGAACAGTCTGGAGTTCCTGTCACTTCAGAGACAATATCATATGAAGAACTAGATTGTGAGACAAACTTCCATGAAGAGATTATGGAGGAGGAAGTATTCACCAACAAACAAATATAATGGTGACACCTCTTCCTTGTAACAGTGATAGCTGGCCTGTGACCAAGCATATCAGTGAATCATTCCATTAATCACAAAAGCCACAGTATAGGGCACTTCACTCTGAGGACCACTTCTCATGGGAGAAGAACGTTCATCCAACGAAAATTATGTGACAAAATTATCATACCGGGGTGACCGTCTCCTTCACTACATGGGTTTCTTGAAGTTTGGTCTACGAAATTTCAAATGGTGGTGGCGTGATTTAGTTACACTATTTTCTATAGAGCATTCTAAATTTGGTAGGTTTACAAAAATTTTCAAAATTTCAAATCTATCCATCCAAACTAAAATTAAAACTATAAAAAGACTTTGCAAACACATAAATCAAAGATACACCCATTTTAGCACAAAAACGTTGAAGGTATTAAAAATAGAAAATTGGGGAAAATCTTTGATTTGTGAAATTGGGTCACTTAATGGGGGAATTTGGCTCGAAACATTTGGATAAACCACCTATTGCTGTTTGCCACATGATCCGTCTCGTCGAAAGCTTTCCGTCCCCTGGTCAGGGGCCCTCTAACTCCAAACGTAGCTCCAGTTATGCAGGTTTTAAGTTTGAACATTTTTTACCTTGTTTTCCTCTGTCCAGCTGGTCCAGGATGGACTCCACTAATTCGTGGATCAGCTTATTATCATTATACACATGGTTATCAAATGGGTTAGATGAACCTCTCCATATTACAAGCCACCCATTTGGCTGATTATTCCACCACGAGCACTAAATTGGAAATTTACGAAGCACGTACGGGTCTAGCCAACAACCGTTAAATAAATGTGGTGCTTCCGGGAGCCGACCCAATGATCATGAATAAATTGAGAAGTTGGTGTGATGTGTATGAAAGTGTATATATATTTTAGTAAATGTAAGAACCGGATATCAATCCGTGGACACGGTGGAATGCGATAATAAACCGGAACTAAAATCCAATCAAGTAAAGGTAAAATATGTTTAAGTTGATTTTTAATTAAACTAATATGCAAGAATATAAAACTAAACTAAGAACACAGGTCAAACAATCAAGGAAGGAATATCACTTCGTTCTCGAATCCATTTAGTAAACACCCAACAACAACTATGGATACATGGAAAATACACGAAACATATGTTGACTAAATTCTCGTCAAAGACATCTAATCAAATGACTATTCGAAAAGCTAGAATGAATTATATAAACTAACCACCTAAAATCATACAATGAAGCTCACGTGCTATGAATACGTCAATGTTTAATAAAGATTGAAGTAGCTTCCTGTCAAGGTTGGCTAACTCAACAACTAGTTGGAAAGATTACACGAATCAACACATAACCCATCTCAAGTTGATGCACTTCCTCAACATACAATGTTCATATCAAGATTACATAAATTAGAAGATTGCGTCAGCAAGGGCTAGATAAACATAATACTAAATATGACACACCATAACAAGCACTTTGTCTGTCCAAACACAAGCACAAGGATGCACATTCAAGAGTTTTCAACCGTAAACAAGACTTCATCCACCATTCCTAGTTAAAAGCCATAAACTAGCATACATACATACACTAATCAATGAATACATGCATAAACCATGGGTTTTCCAATATACAAAGCCTACACATATACAAGTCTTGCAAACAATATCAACTCCAAAATACACAATATCATTGAAGAATAATCATGCCATTGTTATAACATTAACATAAACTACGCCAAAAATCCATAAAGTTGTCAAACGTTACAACACTTCATTTAGCTCATGGTGAGCATAAGAACAAGAACAAAGCAAGGAAAAGTTACAAGACTCATAAAGAAATGCCAAGAATCAAACCAACTTCCCCAAGCTAGATGATTATGATGTTGATGATGTATGGTGATCCTCTTGATGTTGTAGTCCTTCCTAGAAGCTTGAAATGTGGCTAGAAACAAGGAAATTCGGAGCACAAAACAGTGCTCAGGGCTCCAACTCTCAAGGTCTCTAGACTGAATGCTGTGGGAAAACTTCTCATATATATAAAAGCAAGGAGGCACGACCATGCCCGGGCACTGGGCACGACCGTGCCTGAGCATGGGGCATGACCATGCCACCTTTTGGCGCGGTCGTGTGACAGATGTGTTGACCGATCTACTTCTTTCATTGGCTTTCTTTCTTCGAGGAAGTACGGCTTTCAGACTCACGGGTTTACACGCGACCGTGGGGAAGCAAGAGCACGGTTGTGCTCGTATTTTGATGCTGGCGCGACCGTGCTAATTCTGGGCGCGACCGTACATAGGCTGGCGCGATCGTGCCAATTCGGGGCGCGACCGTGCATAGGTGGGAGTGGTTGTGCCAGGTAGGGGCGCGACCGTGCCTCCAACTCAGAAAACCTAATTTTCCTTGAAAACTCTTGGAATCTCCTCCTTTATCCACTTAGCTCCACAAAAACCTATAAAACTGAAAATTAAGCAAATAAGTGTCTAAACTTGGGGAATAATCGGGAATTGATCATAAAACGGGTGAAGTTTTGTGCAATAAAGATGTGTAATTTCAAGCACATCAAACAACCCCACACTTAAACATTGCTTGTCCTCAATCAAGAAATCAAAATAAAACAAAACTTCCAATGGCACTATGGGTCAATTTGGAAAACCGTAAACATTAATAAACTTATAAAGGTTTGACAAGATTTTCAAGAAATGCAAAATTAACTAAATGAAACCCAAGGAGCCCAATGAAGTAACAACCGAATGAGCAAATGAATATGTCTAGGAAATCATTAGCATGCAACTTTATGCTTCTCACAATGTTCACACACACTCGGGAATATATATGATCATACAAGTAATGCAGTATGTATAGAACACTCAAATGCCAAGACAATAAATCATGCAAAAATCATAAGCTTGCTAAAAGATCAAATCTCTCCCAACTAACATGAAACAAAGCACAAATCAAGAGTGCTTTAAACGGGTTGTAACTTGGCAATGGCTAAGGGTAAGGAAGTGGAATTTAAAAGTGGCTAAATGGCTAAAAACCGGTGGCTATGTAACTCAAAAACTAAAACAACTTCTAATATGAAAAATAAACTAACTAATACTTCAGTATAGATAAGAGCTAACAACCGAATTCTTTCCATCTTTGCTCACAAAATTGCTCTAATCGGCTATAATTCACCTAATTTTTGTTTTTTTACACTATTTCTTTACTTTTCTTTTGAAGGGAACTAAGTCAATATGCATCTTTCCTTAACTAAAAACATCTCAAGAATTTGAAGATTACAACAAAATAAAAGCAATAAAATTAACATTAACCAACCGGATTTTTAACACGGGTGAAAAATAGAAAAAAAATAAATAAAAAGGCTAATGAAGGTTTAATGGCGGTGTAATGTGGGTAATAAAAGAAAAACATGGGATAGGCTCAATGTGGCTAACTAGTGGATGTGTTCGGGTGAGGGGAAAAATAAAAGTAAAATGCTAACAAAGTGGTTTATCCTAATGCCTCAATCATTTTTATGCAAAAGCAAGCTCTAACAAGCATGAAACATATGGCACACTCAAATCCATAAAAACGAGAGCAAACAATGTCTAAAGCTATCAAGGCTCAAAAATAAACTCACGGAAACGGGAAGGAATGGGTGTAAGCAAAAGGTTACATGCAATTCATTCGTTTAACCAACTAAAACTCATGGTTATCACAAAAAAATTGGGTTTAACTCAATGGAATTTCTATCTCGAATAATTTTGAAAAATCAAACCTCTAATGTTTACTAAAAATGTGAATGCTAAACGGTTAACTTTTATTCTATTTTTGTGTTTTTTTAATTTTTTTTTTGTATAAAACTGATTTAGTGCATGTAAAATGTATGAAGGAAGATTTTGCAAAAAAAAAAGAAATGATAAAATGCTTAGAGGACAAACGTCGCGTGAACAAATTCTCACCCTACACTTAGAACTGTACATTGCCCTTAATGTACAACAAAAAATAATGTAAAGTGAAGAATGAACACCAAACCCCACACTTTAGAAACATACATTGCCCTCAATGTATACAAAAACATGCAAAGCAAAATGGAATGTAATGCAATGGAGTGTGAAGGGAGAACCGAAACTTCCCTCATGTAGATCTCGGTCAAACACAAAAAGCCTACCCACAAACATGACGTTCCAAGCAGTTTCACAATTCCAAGATCAAAGTATGAAAAAATGATACCAAAAGTCAATGGGAGGTACTACTCCCACTTCATACCCTCTGGGTCGATGCCGGCTGCACCGCCTCCCTCGGCTCCTCCCGCTGGTGGTGGTGTGGGCTGGTGCTGCGGTGATGGTGGTAGTGATGGTGGTGGAAGCGGAGAAGGTGGTTGAGCAGGCGGATCGACCTCATGATGCTCGTGCTCGTTGAGATCAAACTCAAGGTATGAGTGATCTCGGTTGCCTGCCATCTGCAAGACAACAAAATTGAAGTCAGAACGGTTATAAAGACGCTAGACGGAATTATGAAGTTTCTGACCTAATTATGAAAGGGACACGGTCGCGGCTTGAAAGAGGCACGACCGCGACAAGGTCAAAATCCAAGCCCACGGTCGCGCTTGACCGACCACTGGCACACATATCTCGGGAACACGGTCGAGCCTTGGAAGGGCACGACCGCGCTAAAGCAAACTCTCAAGGACACGGCCGCGCTCATCAGAAGCACGACCGTGCTTGACCAAACTAAGCTTTCCTGGGATTCCAAAAGCCGAGCACGACCGCGCTTGGTCATGACCGCAACCGTGCTCAACCCATTTTAGGGTTTTTAGATTCGAAAATTTTCCATTTAAGCATGTTTATGAAGGGGCGTTTGCAACCAAATCATCCTAGTTAGTAAATCTAACGATTCTACGCATTTACAAGCTATAAAAAACAATCAAACGTGGCAAATTGGACAAACCCAAAAAATGAATAAAAACCTAAATCTTTAAACACAAAATTGTACTCCAATCCTAAGTCTAAACATGAACAAAAACAAAACAAAACAAAACAAAAAAAAAGAAAAAAAAAAGAATAGGAGGTCGAGCCATACCTTAAATCGTTGAGACGGAGATCAAAGAACTGGAAATCAAGGGAATCGCAGTAGGGAGGGTTTTTGTGTGTGCTTTTGAAAAAAAAATCTGATGTTTGAACGTAAAATCGTTTTATAGGGCTCTCTAAAAGTGAGGCACGACCGTGCCTGTGGGAGAGGCACGACCGCGCTGAGAGGAGGGAGGCACGACCGTGCATAGGTGTGGCATGACCGTGTCTCATACCCAGCAGACACAGAAACGTGATTTTTTATGAGGTGTATGCCAAACCCAACTGTGATTTTTCCTAATCAAAATTGCTAAAAATTCAGAAGACATACCTGAGACGTTCCAATCCATATCCCCAATCCGCTCGATCCAAAACACGCTCCGAATACCTAAACTTAAAAATAAATGATAAAATCCTAGAAAGATAAAAAAAAAAGAAAACTAAGAAAATAATTCGAAAGATAAAATGAACACACATAACTAACAGGTGAAACATAGACATGCTAAGATTATTAACGAGTCATTAGCTAGACTTGTGTCCTTATGTGCGTCAATTTAGGACAATTGATCCGGCAAATCAACAAACGGGTGGCATATGATTCTTGAATATCTATTCGACCTGTTTGGTTTAGTGCATTTACCTACCAGTTAGTGACAACCAAGGGTAAATGCAAAAACAAAGTGACGGGTCGTGCCACCAACACTTGTATTTGCCCGGACCAAACCTGAGGTACATCATGTAGTGAAGGAGGCGATCATCCCGGTAAGATAGCGTTGGCTTGTCATGCTTTAAGGACTGATGCCGCGCCTTCCTAGTCGGTTGGTCCGTGAACTCTCTCGCATTCTCCCGCTATTCGGATGACTCGTATGATGAATCGTGATCATGACCAATCGTGGGCCAACTCTTCTTGGTGCATAACATGGGATCTGGCGTCACCATAGTCATTGGTTCGTTGGTGAACCCATCCGTTTGCACATCTCCCTTTTGGTGTGACTCCCCTTCAATTACCACGGTTGATTCTTCAAAACCGAATATTTCCAATTCGTCCGAATTACCAACCAGGGCGAATGTAGGGTCCTCATAGCGCTTTGCGGGGTAGCCCAGGAACTGATAACAATCCAATGTATAATGTGTGCCCCTACAAATCTCACACCAAATCTCCTCATGGTAACCCCATAGATCAAACGGGTACTCGTCACTGTAACTCCTATAGTCGCGATCCATTAAAATCACTGCAAAGAACACTCAAACAAAACGATCACATGTACGAGATAAAAATGAAATGGAAAATAAAAGCAACGATAAAAAATGAAATTCAAAAAGCTATACACAAATATAAGAAGATAATGATAAAATTAAAATAAAATTAAATAAAGAAAAATATTTACCAAGATATACACAAATATGTACTAAATGACTAAATAATAATTTCAATCGTTCTTGCACAAACCGTATCGCCGACAACGGTGCCAAAAATCCAATCAAGTAAGGGTAAAATATGTTTAAGTTGATTTTTATTTAAACTAATATGCAAGAATATAAAACTAAACTAAGAACACAAGTCAAACAATCAAGGAAGGAATATCACTTCGTTCTCGAATCCATTTAGTAAACGCCCAACAACAACTATGGATACATGGAAAATACACGAAACATATGTTGACTAAATTCTCGTCAAGACATCTAATCAAATGACTATTCGAAAAGCTGGAATGAATTATACAAACTAACCACCTAAAATCATACAATGAAACTCACGTGCTATGAATACGTCAATATTTAATAAAGATTGAACTAGCTTCCTGTCAAGGTTGGCTAACTCAACAACTAGTTGGAAATATTACACGAATCAACACATAACCAACCTCAAGTTGATTAAAGTAAACAATAGCATGCACTTCCTCAACATACAATGTTCATATCAAGATTACATAAATTAGAAGATTGGGTCAGCAAGTCCTAGATAAACATAATACTAAATATGACATACCATAACAATAACTTTGTCTTTCCAAACACAAGCACAAGAATGCACATTCAAGAGTTTTCAACCATAAACAAGACTTCATCCACCATTCATAGTCAAAAGCCATAAACTAGCATACATACATACATACACTGATCAATGAATACATGCTTAAACCATGGGTTTTCCAACATACAAAGCCTACACGTATACAAGTCTTGCAAAAAATATCAACTCCAAAATACACAATATCATTGAAGAATAATCATGCCATTGTTATAACATTAACATAAACTATGCCAAAAATCCATAAATGTTGTCAAACGTTACTAAACTTCATCTAAACCAAAGTGATATCAAGATTTAGCTCACGGTGAGCATAAGAACAAGAACAAAGCAAGGAAAAGTTACAAGACTCATAAAGAAATGCCAAGAATCAAACCAACTTCCCCAGGCTAGATGATGATGATGTATGGTGATCCTCTTAATGTTGAAGTCCTTCCAAGAAGCTTGAATTGTGGCTAGAAACAAGGAAATTCGGAGCACAAAACAGTGCTCAGGGCTCCAACTCTCCAGGTTTTCAGACTGAATGCTGTTTGAAAACTTCTGATATATATAAAAGCAAGGAGGCACGACCGTGCCTGAGCATGGGGTAGGACCGTGCCACCTTTTGGCGCGATCGTGTGACAGATGTGTTGACCGGTCTACTTCTTTCATTGGCTCTCTTTTGGCACGGGTTCAAGTCTATCCCTGCACCTTTTGGCGCGTAATTCTACCCTTAAACCCGGTTCCCTCACAGACTCGGGTTATCAATTAGACTGCCGGCCATTTAACACCAAGGATGCCTTGGTTTAGTGGTTGCGTGCCTAATCCTCCTCCGGGCAGACCCGGGTTCGAGTCTCGAGGGTTGTTTTGTTGTAATTTCAAGTTTTAAAATTGATTTTAACCCAAACTTTTTCTATAAAAATTATTTTATAAAAACCCTAAGACTCAGAAATATTTTTTTGGAATCAAACTATTAATTTACCTAGTGTAACCATTTATTTAACCATTTTAGGGATTAAAACCTACTAATTTTAATTAAAAACTTATATATTTTTCTAGAAAGTTATTTATTCAAAACCCCTAAGTTATAAAAATACTTTTTGGCACATAAACTCAATTATTTTGTATAGTTTATATTTTTATACAACACAAAAAAATATATATATCTCATGCTTTTAATTAATAAGTAATTGTGATTTAATTTAATTATTTAATTAGAACATTTTATTTCAAAATTTGATTTTTATTTATTTAACCAATTACCTATTTATTCAACTAATTATTATTTACTTATTTATTCATTTAGTAATTTACAAACAAGAGTAAACTTCTTATTCATTTATTTGTTAATCTATAAACAAAGGACACTAATCAGTTATTCATATATGCATCATTCCAACTGTTTGTAAAACAAATGAAACTATATATTTATAGACATATACTTTTTACAAGGAATTTCATAAACATCATTTGAGACTAAAACAAGTATATTCTCCTACTTGACCAAGTACACCCACTCCCAATCCCTTTACCCTAGGATTCCTTTTAACCAATTGAATCCATCATTGATACAATTATACGATTAAATCATAAGTTAACCTTGTGGTTAGCTAAACGCTGTGCAACAACTTTTTCATGTGATTTTCAAGCTACATATTACAATGTGAGTTAGATAGCCCCTTTTACATTTTTACACTTTTGGGTGGAACATGATTACATTCAAACTCTTTGCAATTTATACAATTCTACATCATGAACATTTGTGCAATTTGTGCCTTATGCCTGAACACTATGAGTTTAAACTACAATTACATACATAAGTGCAATGATTAACGTTGTACAAGCCGACGGTAACGATGATAGATCTATTGTATCTAACAAATCCACCCAGATAGGGTGATTGTCGCCGACATTACATTAGGATAACATTTAGTGTTATGCCCTGCAGTCATAAGGTTTGATTGTGCGCCCGGTTTTGACTATAGTGGTTCTCCATAATTGCCTTATTATACCATGTTTCATATGAATTGTACACAACTCTTGATATTACTTGTGGTGTCAAAACCTATGTATGCTGACCAACTATTTTTAGTTGAATTTGTTTTCATTATGTTTCAGGTGCTAACATTTGAGAATCATATTCAAATGCTACACATAAGAATTGAGGACTTAGTTAATTAAACAACTGAATTTTGTTGGATTACTTTATTTCTTGTATGTTTGACTATGTTTTGTTGGAACAAATATGGTATTTGGATTAAATGATATATGAAACTTTAGTTTGATCATGTGCTTATGAACAGTCTCCATGCCCCGCCCCGACGTATTCCGCCATCGGTTGGGGTGTGACAAGAACTACCCGACGAGTTGAGTGGAATCCACCCCACTTTCCACATGTCACACTTATGCAAGTGTCTAGCCAACGAGTCGGCGCATGTGCCACTTGATGACATTGAGGTAGATAATAGCCTCAACTACATTGAAGAACCCGTGGCCATACTAGATCGAAAGGAGAAGCACTTAAGGAATAAAGTGATTCAGATAGTAAAAGTACAATGAAAGCATTGTAAAGGGTCGGAAGCTACTTGGGAAAATGAGGTGGAAATGAAGGAGTCGAATCGTCATCTGTTTGACTTATGGTAGGTTTCGAGGACGAAACCTTTCGTAAGGGGTTAGACTTGTAACATCCCGAAAATAATAATAATAAGAAATAAAGTTTACGAACGAAGTTCGGGAAATAACGAAAGAAACATAACGGCCTCGTGGGCTTGGATCGCGGGCCGGGTATGGAAGGCGTAAGGAGGAGGAGTAAAACCCTGCCTTCCTTCTCCCTTGTCACTCCACTTCATCATCTTCACCACAATATTCTAGAGAGAGACAGTAGAGAGAGAAAGCTCTAAACCAACACCCGTGATGTGACAACCCGGATTTTTATGATTAATTCCGTTAGTAAATTCCATTAAATATTAACCTATTTAACTCATTTCAAACCCCAGGGACTGTTTGTGTTAATATTCAAACCTAAAACTACAGGGACTAGTTATGTAATTATTCTAAACTCATTCTGTTGACTTTACAAAGTCAAATTTTAGAAATCTTGTTCCTGTTGACCTCTCAAAAGTTAAAATCCAATGGATTTGGTACTGTTGACTTTTAAAAGTCAAACTTGGCATAATTTTGTTCAAAATTCGCTAACTATATTAATAATTCGTCCAAACTTGTAACTGAATTACACTTTAGCATCATAAACGTTCATCATTGAGCTATTAAACATTACCATTACACGCAATTCATCTCATTATCGGCTATTCAAGTCATAACCGTCGACTATTATCTCATGTTCATTTACAAATTAATCACCTGCACACCTTACTCGAACTCCTCTGAACCTGTTACACCATCCAATTTGACCGAAGACACATCCGTAGACGCCGGAGAGTAGCAGTTGGAGCCGCAACTGATATTTAGTCGATCTCTACCTTTCTGATATCGTTTCAGGTAATTGGATACACCATTAGTTTCGTTTTCATCTATAGATCATAAGCCCTAACCTTTTGGTGGCTTATAACAACGAATTGGCGATGAACTAATTCTAGGGTTCATCAAGAATACAGGTTAATCGAACTACAGTCTAGACACAACCTCAATTCAATTAACCTGTACGGTTAGAATCGCAATCATTCACTTGTTAAAAGCCCTATGAATCCAACCGTTTTTATTATCGAATTCAACAGAATTTAATCTAGCTTCAAATCTAGGGTTTTCGGCTTTTCATATGAGAAATTAACGGTTCTACGCTTGATTTTTTGCAATTAGGCATACCCTCAGGTTCGAAATCCAGAGATAAACAAAAACCCCATGTTACCTGGTTCAATCAAAATCGAAATCAGAGGTTTTTGGAGGGGTGTTCAATCGGATCGCGATTGGGGGGGGGGGGAGAACACAGGGAACCGCGAAGTTAAAACCATTTCGGTCTGGGTTTTGTTGCGAATCCCTAGCGGGCGGGACTGGTTAAGTGCATGTGCTTGTGTGGGAGAGACCCGGGTTTGAGTCTCTCTACACCCAATTCTTTTTAAAACCGTTTTTAATTAATAGTTTTAATATAAAAATCATTTCACTATTATTATAATAATATATTAATGTGTTTTAACCCCGGAAACAACCCGTAGGTTCGGGTTTGATTTTATAACTCATAATTAATATTATTTACACTTTTAAAAATAATAGATTCATATTATTTTCAATCCGCGACTTCGAATAAAATAATATGTTTACATTATTTTCAACCCGTGACTCATATCATAAAATAATATATAGTTTTATATTATTTCGCCTCGTTTATAAACCTCGTGTATCGTTCTCAAACTAATAAATAATATTATTATTTATATTAGTTACCCATGATTATATACTTGAATAAAAATAATATATTTATTATTTTTGCCAAGATATTTATTAAATGTGAAATTCTCTGAACTTAAAAATAATATATTATGTTATATTATTTTCTTTAGCTATTATTATAGGCACAAACGTACAAATTTATTTGTTTATTTTATATTATTCGTATTAGAGACATTCGACGCGTAACGCATTAATCTTAATTATTATATTGAGAAATCTATATTCCCGTAGACACGTTCGTCTACTCACAAATCCTTAGAATGCGTTAAGACGTTCTAATCTTTCTATGTTGTTGCCACAAACTCTTACGTGTTCCTAATTGTCACATCTTATTCTAGGGCATTCATAGTTTGTCTGCGTGCAATCCATTTGCGGTTAGTGTTGTAGCCTTGTGTTGTGCTAATTACTACGCTCTGCTCAAACTCAGGTGAGTTTTCACGGCCCCTTTTTACTTATTTTCCTATTGGGGGAGAAACATGCGTACAAACATCATTTTACTTGTTTTCCCGTTGGGGAGAAACATGCATACAAACATCATTTTACTTGTTTTCCCGTTAGGGAGAAACATGCATACAAACATCATTTTACTTGTTTTCCCGTTGGGGAGAAACATGCGTACGAACAGGCATCCGTTACTTGTCTCCCAACCAGGGAGAGACCTACACACAGACATGGATCACATAGTATTTCATTACCACTTGTGTACCTAAGTGCAAACATAACATGCAAAGTCGTTACACACTCGGACCGTTAATATACGGAGTATAGCGAGGAAATTTGAGTAGTACTACTGGGTTTGACAAACCCCACCAGGGCTAGTCGCGCTAGCACGATTGGAGGTCGAACGGGTGTAGATTGTCCTAAACACTTGCCATTTGTTGATGTTAGCAATGGCGGAAGGCACCCAAACATAAACAGCCAGCTTCGGTTGCGAACGCTTAGAGTAACTTATACATTGTCTAGCTAACAATAGGTGTGACTTACGTATGTGGATCCAGCAACACTCAAATAGTTTATTTACATACAAACCTATGAACTCACCAACCTCGTGTTGACACTTTTCTTACATGTTTCTCACGTCGCTTTGACACAGGTTGCACACTTAGGACATGCATGGAGTCCTACTGTTATATCATTCATTTCAAACACCTTAAACAGTTTTACTTATTTACATTAATTGACGCTTGTTGCGTGTAATTACTTTTAATTTCATTCTAATGTTTACGCTTCCGCATTTAACTCTGAACATTTATGTTATGACTTTTTAAGTCTCATATAGTGTCGTTTGATGTAACTAATGACTGAGATCCTAGGGTGTCACCTTCCAAACGGTAGAACTCCGTTAGTGGAATTTGGGGGTGTGACACGTGACCTTCATACTCGACCCAAGATCGTCGCTGAGCATTGCTGGAGAATGGAGAAGGAAAGAACACGCGATAACAGGTATCAAATCATTCTCATAATCTATTTCGGGATTTGAAAGTGGGTTTTAGGGTTTATATGGGTTTTTCAATCAAAGATGGGGTTTTTACATTGGAATTGCTCTAAAAAGTAGATATATAGCTTCATGGAAGCTAGATATAAGTTTTGTACGTAAAAAGGTCAAAGCTTGGATCAAAAACGAAGAATTTGATTAAGAACAGTTGAATCGTCCAAAAACTCGATGAATGGTCCGAAAACTATTGCTCGTCCGAAATGTACTTCGGACGGATATTTTCGAATGAAATAGTTCTCGGACGAAAGATTTCGAACGAAAAGGTTTTCGAACAAGTGATTTCGAACGAAATAATTACTGAGCAAAGAATATTTCTAACCGGTTAGTTTTCGGTCGAAAAAGATTTCGACCGAGATAGATTTCGACCGAAAATATTTCAGTCGAAAAAGATTTCGGATAGGTAGTTTTCGATTGAAACATATAGGTTATAACCTTGTTCATTCGTGACCCTTGGCAGATTTGTTAGCATCCCACCTAGCTCTAAGTTCCCTTGCTAAATGAGATAAACCCCATAGAAGTCAGGTGAGTTCTTATTGCCCTTTTTCCTAATGGTTTTGGGCTGGCATGCATACTGGTAGAAAGATTTGAAAGGCAAAGCATAGGATTTTATGAAAATGATATTTTTTTATAAAATGAATGAGAATGACAGTATTTATAAAGATGTTATTTTTATAAAATGAAAGGGAAAGGCATAGCTTTTTATTAAAAAAGGTCATTTTTATAAAAAGAAAGGTAAAGTGTTAAAAGAGAATAGTACTATGTTTGAAATGTAAATTTCAAGAAGTAAAGCAAAGTAAATAATGGTAAAGAAGCTGCATCTCGGTACAGCTTGACAGTGACAGTGTCATATTATATACTTATGTGTTAATATGTGATATTTGTCTATGTGTTATGTGTTTCAATGGCATTATATTTTGTGACGTGGTATAATTGCATAGTAGTTGTATTATAGTTGCAATGTAAAAAGTCCTGCAGGCAAGCAAAGTAGAAGTCTAACGCCGAGGTGTGAGCAAGCAAAGTAGAAAGTCTCACCTTGAGGTGTGAGCAGGCAAAGGAGTTTTCACTTCGGTGTAAGCGAGAAAGTCCCACCCTGAGGTGCGGGAACAGTAAAGTAAAAGTCTTACCCTGATGTGTAAGCGAGCAAAGGGATCTTGTCCTTGGGCAATGATCCATATGTGATAGTTAAAGTATGTTATAGTCACTTGTCTTATACGAGTGAAACGTAAAGTTGCAAAGAGTAAAGGAGGACACCTTAACCGGTTACCTCAAAAGTAAAGTTTTAAATGAAAGATATAACGGAACGATTTTATAAATTGGAACGTTGTAAGTTTTAAAGTAAAGGCAAAGTTGTTTTTAAAGTATAGAAAGAAAGCTAATTTTATTTTTTTATAAAACTAGCTATTTAAAGGAAGTTTAGAGTTTAAAGTAAAGATAGAACTCACCAGCGTTAGCTGACTTTTAGTATGCATGACATGTAGAAAAGGTAAAGAGAAGGTAAAGTAAAGGAGCCGTGAGGGCTAGATAGCATGGACATTGGGTTGCTGTGCTGATGACTAACATTTCCTATACCTCATAGTTTATGAATGAACAATTTTTACTTATTGGTTATGAATTCGAATGTTTGAAACAAGTCTTTCGCTGTAATAGATTCTGAATTATGATTTAAGAACCATGTTATTATGCTTTGTGCCAACTATGAGATGTACCCGGTTTGGGACGTTTGAAGCTAATACTTACCAAAAAAAGTTATTACAGTTTATTTGGTGTTGAAGATCAGTTTAAGATAATCAAAACATTAATGAAACGAGAAGAGGTTTACTTGCTTGATCAAAGTCAAAGTTGAAGTGACAAGTCAAAGTTTATGTCCAAGATAAAGTCAAGCTTTTTATTAATGATTCACGAGAGGTGAATCGTTGTCTTATGTCATGGAAAGTGTGACGATGTCAAATTGGGTTTCTTTGTTAGAGGCGGCTAATGAAGACATGAAAACATATAAATAGAGACATTCTCATAGAGTTGAGTGTGTGTTCTTTGTGTGTCTCCAACCCTAGGAAGAGCTCTCCTAGGGTTAGCCATGAGCGTTAATGTGTAAGTGTGTATGTATGTGAGATTCTTAATTTGTATGAATTCAATGAAATCTGTGATGATTACATATCTACAATTGTTTGTTTCTTGATTGTTCATAATGTACATTCAATTGTAGATGATTCAGACCACAAGCATCCATCTCTACCATTTAGACCACAAATTGTTTAACATTGATTGACAGATCGATACTCGATTCGAGATAACTTATAATAAGCACATACTAACATGTTTACGTGGTGAACTGTTAGAATAATTAATGCACTTATATTGGTTGGTACCAATTATCTAGGGATGGCTAAAAAAACCCGAGCCCGGCGGGTATACCCGAAGCACGACGGGTATTGGGTCGGGTATTGGATTAGTTCTAAACTACGACGTACACCAGCGGGAGCGTCATTCGGCTATTTTAGGACTGGCGTGATTAAATAAATAATTATTTATTTTTATTTGTTATTGATATGCTCTAAATTATACATATTTTGCATGCATAATAATTCCCATATTATGGTACTAATTAATTAATAACCTTGCAATTGATACTTAAAACGTTTATATTTTGTAATTACAGTTTATTCGGTGACTATATATAAACAAAGCTAAATCCTATAAAAAACACCAAGAAATGAAGCCTATTGGAAGATCATTCCCGAGCTTTGACCCCCAAGAAGTCAACCAAGGTCAATGAAAGTCAAACCAACAGCTAAAAGATAAAACTGGGAAGCAGAGGGGGGATGCACGGTCATGCATCCCATTGCACGGCCGTGCAAAGCCCTCCTTGCTCCACAAGGCTCTAGTGCACTGTCCTTTGTACCCTGTTTGATTCCCGAGGTGTTTGCACGCCCGTGCAATCCAATGCTTGGGTGAAGATGAAGTTTGGTGTATGTTAATGTTCAACGTATTAATCTAGTGGTATGTTTATGTCTTTATTTATTCGCTCTTAAAACCCCAATCTTGGTGGGATTTTTATTATTACTTAAACTTGTCTTTACACTTGTGAGTGTTCTTGATTTTAAAGCGTAAGACCGTAAATGTTTTTTAATCAAACTTCTTTTGAAACTTGTACGTCTTTATACAAGCAGATCTAGATATGCCAAAGCTTGGTAAATACTAGTAAGGTCGTTCGTCTTTATACGAACTTGTTATGAAACCAAGAATTGGTGAACTCATGTTGGGAACGGTACGTCTTTATACATGGTCCTATTGTTACACCGCCTCCCGATGAACAAATTCTGATCACTCTTTTAATAATAATAACTAAGCACTTAAGTTTAATGTCTTAAACCAACTCGGAGATAACACCAAAGAGTTGAGGGTAACGATGTCCCTAGTTGGGAGTCCTACCATTTTATTATTAAAGATTATAATTCGTGAACCAAATGTCATGAGAATGAGGCTCTAGCGGTGTCCCGGGTCACACATTTGTATTAGTCATACCACCGGATTAGTCAACTTAACATGATCATATACCAAGCGAATTCAAGTTCCAAATCAATACTCTTCGTGACCTGATCATCATCGAGATATTTACTTTTCTGCTATTTACTATTCTGTTATTTACATTCCTGTTACACACATCACGCACGTTTTTACTTTTATGTAATTTACTTTACCGTCATTTACTTTTTATGTCATTTACTTTTCTGCTTCCAAAGCATACAAAAGTCACTCACTAATTAAACCGACTAAACGATAACAAAAGTTGAGTACTGGAACTCGACCGTGTCCATTGGTTCGATACTTGGTTCTTACCTAAACTATATTACGCTGCGATAGGTACACTTGCCTATTATGTGTGTTTTAAGTTTAAAGTAACTATCATTTTATTTTATAAATTAAAAACCCGATCTCGTGAAATCAATATTAATAAATATATAATATATTTATCATAACTATTACGCACGCTCTCATGTTTTTTGCGCCGTTTCCGGGGAGACCGTGATTAAAGAAAGATTCGAGTTAACGGATTAGCCTTTTTAACCTTAACATTTATTTTTGTGGTTTGTTTTGATTGTTCTTTACAACAACTTTTTTGGATGACGACTACGAAAGTTGTTATGGAGGATACCAAGACAACTATAAGTACCACAATTCGGAGGTTTGGTGTGAGATCTGTGGGGAAAGCCACTACACTCAAGATTGTTATCACTATCAAGGGTATTCCACAGATTTTCACCAACCCTACTGGCAACCATATGAGTAAACCATTCCGCCCCAAGAAATTTAACACTCAGCTCTATATTCCGACTCATGGGCACCAGGAAATCTGTTTCATCATTTGGAAGAAATTAAGGTTCAACTCCTAAAGAGCTCTCCAACTGAACAACAAGTGTTTCGTCATTTGGAAGAAATTAAGGTTCAAATCCTACAGAGCTTTCCAACTGAACAACAAGATGATATCTTCAAAGTCCAAGAATCAGAAGTTATAGCTTCAACATCTTTAGTAAGGTCAAGTGACTCTAAGGAGCAAGAACCTTCCAACTTCATAAGCATGGATCAGTCGAAAGTGAAACCGGATGATTCAGAAGAGAGGGTTACTATGACTTTACAATCACTTCTTGACTTTTCTGAGAAGTTGGATGCAAAACAATCAAAGGAGCCAGAAGAGCGAAGATCTAAAGAAGAACTGGTGGGAATCCTCAATATTGACGCACACGAAGGATGTATGGAACAATCTGGAGTTCCTGTCACTTCAGAGACAACATCATATGAAGAACCAGATTGTGAGACCAACATCCATGAAGAGATTATGGAGGAGGAAGTATTCACCAACAAACAAATATAATGGTGACACCTCTTCCTTACAATAGTGATAGCTGGCCTGTGACCAAGCATATCAGTGAATCATTCAATGAATGACAAAAGCCACAATATAGGGCACTTCACTTTGAGCACCACTTCTCATGGGAGAAGCAACGTTCATCCAATGAAAATTTTGTGAAGTTTGGTCTAGGAAATTTCAAATGGTTGTGGCGTGATTTAATTACACTATTTTCTTTAGTTGCTCTTCTATAGAGCATTTTAAATTTGGTAGGTTTACAAAAAATTTCAAAATTTCAAATCAATCCATCCAAACTAAAATAAAAACTATAAAAAGACTTTGGAAACACATAAATCAATGATTCACCCGTTTTAGCACAAAAACATTGAAGGTATTAAAAATAGAAAATTGGGGAAAATCTTTGATTTGTGAAATTGGGTCACTTGATGGGGGAACTTGGCACGAACCATTGGGACAAACCGCCTATGGCTGTTTGCCACATGATCCGTCTCGTCGAAACCATTCCGTCCCCTGGTCGGGGGCCCTCTAACTCAAAACGTAGCTCCAGTTGTGCAGGTTTTAAGTTTGAACACTTTTTACCTTGTTTTCCTCTGTCTAGCTGGTCCAGATGTACTCCACTAATTCTTGGATCAGCTTATTATCATTATACGCATGGTCTTGAATTGGGTTGGATGAACCTCTCCATATTACAAGCCACCCATTTGACTGATTATTCCACCACGAGCACTAAATTGGAAATTCACGAAGCACGTACGGGTCTAGCCAACAACCCTTAAATAAATGTGGCGCTTCCGGGAGCCAACCCAATGATCATGAATAAATTGAGAAGTTGCTGTGATGTGTATGAAAGTGTATATATATTTTAATAAAGATTTTTACACAATTAGTTTTAAAAAGAGTTTTCACCAAAGACTAATCACACACACATTGGGCAAGTGTACCCGTCGGATAGCAATATAGTAAGGGTAAGAACCGGATATCAATCCGTGGACACGGTGGAATGCGATAATAAACCGGAACTAAAATCCAATCAAGTAAGGGTAAAATATGTTTAAGTTGATTTTTAATTAAACTAATATGCAAGAATATAAAACTAAACTAAGAACACAAGTCAAACAATCAAGGAAGGAATATCACTTCGTTCTCGAATCCATTTAGTAAACACCCAACAACAACTATGGATACATGGAAAATACACGAAACATATGTTGACTAAATTCTCGTCAAAGACATCTAATCAAATGACTATTCGAAAAGCTAGAATGAATTATACAAACTAACCACCTAAAATCATACAATGAAGCTCACGTGCTATGATTACGTTAATGTTTAATAAAGATTGAACTAGCTTCCTGTCAAGGTTGGCTAACCCACCTCAAGTTGATTAAAGTAAACAATAACATGCACTTCCTCAACATACAATGTTCATATCAAGATTACATAAATTAGAAGATTGCGTCAGCAAGTCCTAGATAAACATAATACTAAATATGCCACACCATAACAAGCACTTTGTCTATCCAAACACAAGCACAAGGATGCACATTCAAGAGTTTTCAACCATAAACAAGACTTCATCCACTATTCCTAGTCAAAAGCCATAAACTAGCATACATACATACAATAATCAATGAATACATTCATCAACCATGGGTTTTCCAACACACAAAGCCTACACATATACAAGTCTTGCAAACAATATCAACTCCAAAATACACAATATCATTGAAGAATAATCATGCCATTGTTATAACATTAACATAAACTACGCAAAAAATCCATAAATGTTGTCAAACGTTACAAAACTTCATCTAAACCAAGGTGATATCAGGATTTAGCTCATGGTGAGCATAAGAACAAGAACAAAGCAAGGAAAAGTTACAAGACTCATAAAGAAATGCCAAGAATCAAACCAACTTCCCCAAGCTAGATGATGATGATGATGATGTATGGTGATCCTCTTGATGTTGTTGTCGTTCCTAGAATCTTGAAATGTGGCTAGAAACAAGGAAATTTGGAGCACAAAACAGTGCTCATGGCTCCAACTCTCCAGGTCTCTAGACTGAATGCTGTGGGAAAACTCATGATATATAAAAGCAAGGAGGAACGACCGTACCAGGGCACTGGCATGACCGTGCCTGAGCATGGGGCACGACCGTGCCACCTTTTGGCGCAGTCGTGTGACTGATGTGTTGACCGATCGTGCCAATGCGGGGCGCGACCGTGGCTAGGTGGGCGCGGTTGTGCCAGGTAGGGGCGCGACCGTGCCTCCAACTCAGAAAACCTAATTTTCCTTGAAAACTCCTGGAATCTCCTCCTTTATCCACTTAGCTCCACAAAAACCAATAAAACTGAAAATTAAGCAAATAAGTGTCTAAACTTGGGGAAGAACCAGGAATTGATCATAAAACGGGCGAAGTTTTGTGCAATAAAGATGTGTAATTTCAAGCACATCAAACAACCCCACACTTGGACATTGCTTGTCCTCAATCAAGAAATCAAAATAAAACAAAACTTCCAATGGCACTATGGAACAATTCCGAAAACCGTAAGCATTAATAAACTTATAAAGGTTTGACAAGATTTTCAAGAAATGCAAAATTAACTAAATGAAACCCAAGGAGCCCAATGAAGTGACAACCGAATGAGCAAATGAATATGTCTAGGAAATCATTACATGCAACTTTATGCTTCTCACAATGTTCACACACACTCGGGAATATATATGATCATACAAGTAATGTAGTATGTATAGAACACTCAATTGCCAAGACAATGAATCATGCAAAAATCATAAGCTTGCTAAAAAGATCAAATCTCTACCAACTAACATGAAACAAAGCACAAATCAAGAGTGCTTTAAACGGGTTGTAACTTGGCAATGGCTAAGGGTAAGGAAGTGGAATTTAAAAGTGGCTAAATGGCTAAAAACCCGGCGGCTATGCTAACTCAAAAACTAAAACAACTTCTAATATGAAAAATAAACTAACTAATACTTCAGTATAGATAAGAGCTAACAACCGAATTCTTTCCATATTTGCTCGCAAAATTGCTCTAATCGGCTATAATTCACCTAATTTTGGTTTTTTTTACACTATTTCTTTTCTTTTTTTTTGAAGGGAACTAAGTCAATATGCATATTTCCTTAACTAAAAACTTCTCAAGAATTTGAAGATTACGACAAAATAAAAGCTATAAAATTAACATTAGCCAATCGGATTTCTAACACGGGTGAAAAATAGAATAAATAAATAAAAAGGCTAATGAAGGTTTCATGGCGGTGTAATATAGGTAATAAAAGAAAAACATGGGATAGGCTCAACGTGGCTAACTAGTGGATGTGTTCGGGTGAGGGGAAAAATAAAAATAAAAGGCTAACAAAGTGGTTTATCCTAATGCCTCAATCATTTTTATGCAATATTTATGTTCATGATTTTGAAATGTATACTAAAAGCAAGTTCTAACAAGCATGAAACATCTGACACACTCAAATCCATAAAAACGAGAGCAAACAATGTCTAAAGCTATCAAGGCTCAAAAATAAACTCACGGAAACAGGAAGGAATGGGTGTAAGCAAAAGGTTACATGCAATTCATTCGTTTAGCCCACTAAAACTCATGATTATCACAAATAATTGGGTTTGAATCGATGGAATTTCTATCTCGAATACTTTCGAAAAATCAAACCTCTAATGTTTACTAAAAATGTGAATGCTAAACGGTTAACTTTTATTCTATTTTTGTGTTTTTTTTTTAATTTTTTTTGTAGATGACAAATGTCATATCAAGATTACATAAAATGTGAATGCTAAACGGTTAACCCACCTCAAGTTGATTAAAGTAAACAATAACATGCACTTCCTCAACATACAATGTTCATATCAAGATTACATAAATTAGAAGATTGAGTCAGCAAGTCCTAGATAAACATATTACTAAATAAGACATACCATAACATGCACTTTGTCTTTCCAAACACAAGCACAAGGATCCACATTGAAGAGTCTTCAACCATAAACAAGACTGCATCCACCATTCCCAGTCAAAATCCATATACTAGCATACATACATACATACACTAATCAATGAATACATGCATAAACCTTGGTTTTTCCAACATACAAAGCCTACACATATACAAGTCTTGCAAACAATATCATCTCCAAAATACACAATATCATTGAAGAATAATCATGCCATTGTTTTAACATTAACATAAACTATGCCAAAAATCCATAAATGTTGTCAAACGTTACTAAACTTCATCTAAACCAAAGTGATATCAAGATTTAGCTCATGGTGATCATAAGAACAAGAACAAAGCAAGGAAAAGTTACAAGACTCATAAAGAAATGGCAAGAATCAAACCAACTTCCCCAAGCTAGATGATGATGATGTATGGTGATCCTCTTGATGTTGTAGTCCTTCCTAGAAGCTTGAAATGTGGCTAGAAACAAGGAAATTCAGGGCTCCAACTCTCCAGGTCTCCAGACTGAATTCTGTGGGAAAACTTCTGATATATATAAAAGCAAGGAGGCACGACCGTGCCAGGGCACAGGGTACGACCATGACTGAGCATGGGGCACGACCGTGCAACATTTTGGTGCGGTCGTGTGACAGATGTGTTGATCGATCTACTTCTTTCATTGGCTCTCTTTCTTCGAGGAAGTACGGCTCTCAGACACACGGGTTTACACGCGACCGTGGGGAAGCAAGCGCACGGTGTGCTCGGATTCTGATGCTGGCGCGGTCGTACTAATTCTGGGCGCGGCCGTGCCTAGGTGGGCGCGGTTGTGCCAGGTAGGGCACGACCGTGCCTCCAACTCAGAAAACCTAATTTTCCTTGAAACTCCTGGAATCTCCTCCTTTATCCACTTAGCTCCATAAAAACCTATAAAACTGAAAATTAAGCAAATAAGTGTCTAAACTTTGGGAATAACCGGGAATTAATCATAAAACGGGCGAAGTTTTGTGCAATAAAGATGTGTAATTTCAAGCACATCATGGTGCATACGGCAGAACTCATAGACCCCGGGTTTGTTTACAAATTAAAAGTTTCACGTACTTCCGCCTCCAGGTATGCCTTCTCGATACTAGGGCCTTTGTAGCTTAACTACTACCTGTTATTTTCATTTATGTTTTTATGTTTTTCTTTGTGTGTTAAGTAGTATAGCCTCACCAAGTAGTTTCTCTATTTCTTTGAGGAGTTCCACTCCACCTCTATAAGCTTGGATGCCAGCAAACCGCATCAAATTTGTGAGAGATTTGAAGAAAGTTTTTGGCATAGCACTGACTACACTTACAAGGTTTGGCCATAGGTTATACACCGAATTGACCGGGGGAGTACCAGTTTTTTTTTCCCTTAAAACTTCATGCGTTTAAATTCTTGCATAGCATTCCATTACATGCGTTTGTACATTAAGGGCAATGCACAATTTTAAGTGTGGGGTGGGGAATTAGAGATTCAGGACAAGCTTGTAACCTCAAAGTAGTAAAACTAAACTTGTGACTTTCAACCCATTTGACTAAAACCTTAAAACCCGAAAAATTTTCAAAAAATTTAAAACCCTAAAATCAAAACCTCTTTGAGTTCGCGCTTAAATAAACTAAAGGAATAAATGGAAACATGGCAAGTAGAAACAAACGGATATTATGCATAACAAATCACTAAACCCTATCCCATCCATTTTTATATGAGAATAATCTGAGCCTTTTCACGAGCATTATTATCATTATTTTTCACATGCTTTTTCGTTTGGTATATTGAGTGCTTTTCGATCGGATTTTATGCATAATTAGAACTTGTATGACTTATACATATCAAGACCATGAACTAGCAGAAGTATGAAAATGATTGAGGTACCTAGGACTTTACTACCCTTATATATTATCCTTAAACCTAGAATACCATAAACAATATCCGCCTAGATAGCCCTCTGAACCTTAGCCTTTTCATTTCTACTACCCTCATTTATCACCATACCAGCTTTTCGTAAACATCGGTTATTGGCTAACTGTCTTCGAGATGGAGAACTATTAGATTATCTTGTGTCGTTATTTCAAGTACAACCGTTGAGGCAATTTGAAAAGATCTTTGTCACTCAAAAGAATTGGAATATAAAAGAAAAAGGTGCATGTATTAGGAAGAAACAGCTGAAAGATCTACAAGGAAGATATGAAAATTTTATTTTAAGGAAATTGAAAAAAAAGAATTATTGAAAAACTAGTCTCGATGATAAGAAAAGAAAAAAATAGAAAAATGAAAAGAAAAAGAAAGAGAGAAGTTGGTCTTTTACCAGTTAGACCTAAAAGAGCTGGACATCCATTCTTTTTATTTCAATTTGCTTTCCTGTATTCATTTCGCAAAAACTTAATTACTGCCCGAACTCCAAGAGAAAGTTTTTGTAGGTCCAGATTTCAAACGGAAATCACTCAACAGATCGATTACACACACAGGCGGAAACTATGTGTATGGTGGTGAAACAGAGGGTAGAAACATAATTGGTGAAGATAAAAAAGCAAACAACATAGGAATCGACACAGATAAGATATGAAATTGTAAGAACAACAGATGAAATAACTCTAAATGTGTATTGATTCAGAAAACTGTGAAAGAGAGAATTTTAGGGTTACAGCTGCTATCCACACTGTAAACATTTTCAAACTAGGCTATTTATAGTAAGTTGACAGGCATCGAAACTATACTCACCGAAACTAGTAGTTTCGATTGAGCATTTACAAATGAATGAACCTCCTGTCGAAACTTCCTATCTATCGAAATTACTAGTTTCGATTGAACAAACCTCAATCGAAACTAGGTAGTTTTGATGGACCAGACTTAGAATAAAAACAAGAAATTGCATAAAATGAAATTACATAAAAGGAAATTACAAGTAATCAAAACTTAACTAAACAAAGTTCAAAGAAAAATACATTGATGACAACAGCTTATATAAATATAAGACTCTACAATCTCCCCCTAAGCTGCTGCATCAATATCTTCAACTCTCTCTAAGCAGTTGGACCTTGACTTAGTTTCTGGAAGTGAGGTTTTGCATTAATAGTCACCAACCTTTGATATGCCTTGGCATCAGCTTCGTCATCTTCACTAAAGATCTTGATAGGGTTGTTGAATAACACTTCAAGATCCCCAGGTTGAAATTTAAGTAACTCCATGGGCACAAAAATATTGATGTCCTCCATTCCTTCACACTCAATCACTGCACTTCCAATGGTAGAATTGTAAAACCATTTTCTAAAATTCTAAAGCTGTCCAGGTACAGATCGTGGTAGTATGATAGATTTGACAGTTTCTGCGGGCTTGTACCTAAGGCTTACCCAAGGCCTTTGAGTTCTAGGATGAATTCTAGTCTTTGAGATAACTCTTCTTGGTTTAGCAGTGGTCATGAATCTGAAATCATTGAAGGTCTGATTTCTGAAGAAATTCTCAAAGTCTCGTGCAATGCCCACATCTCCAGGGTTTTGTAGAGGTAGCTTGGCAAGGGCTCGTAAATCATATTTAGGGAGGGAGCTAAAGTCACGAGGATACTTGAAGTGCTCCACTCCTCCTTTGTATCTTCTGACTATGAAAAGTTAGCGTTCTTTGTCGTACTTCGACCCGACTAGTGGCCTTTTTAGCTCTTGATACTCAGCAAACAACTCATAGTGCTTTGGTGGTTCTTGAGCTTGAATCTCTTTGAACCAAGACCTTATATGATTTGAGGCCTGGACAGACGGAGCATTGGATCCTGTGACAGTTGGTGTTGGAGTTGCTGTTGGAGCTTCTTTAGTTGTGTCTGTTGGCCCAGCAGTGTTTTCAGGCTCAAGAAAGGTCATTGTGACATCTTGATCTTCTAGCTTATTATCTAATGGAACATCAAATTCATTTCCTTCTTCAGTAAAATAGTTGAGCTTATCTCCCTGTTCTTCTCCTAAGGTAAACATTTCAGGGTAATCTTCAATTGTTCCAAAGTCATCAACCTGCTTTAGTAGCTCATCCAGCTCATGATCCGATCCAACTTCTTCTTCATCAAGAATAACCACATCAACACTTGATTCTTTTCCTTTTCCTCTTTCTCTAGTGGATCTCCTTTCACTTACTGGTGGGAGATCATAACCCGTTTCTTCAATCTTGACTTCCACAGCATCCTTTGTCTTTGCAACTTGGCCAGTGAAGATTGTCAATGCAACTGAGTATTTGAAACAAAGGTCGGGGAAGAGGGTCCACCAGCAAAAGTCCTTGTTGAGAAGATTTAACCATTTAAGCCTTGATTTGCTCAACTGTATCAGAGAAGGCTTTAAAATCTTGTTGTTGCTGAGAGATTATCTTCTGTTGGGTTTCAAGTTGGGTATGTAAGCCTCCAACTTCCAGCCTAAGATCTTTTACTTCTTCCTTGCACTCTTTTAGTTCAGTCTTTAGATTCTCAATCACTTTATCTTATTTTGTTATTGTTTCCTATAACCTTTTTACCTCCAGGCTTAGGGTTTTGACTCTTGGAACTAATGGTGATAGGTCAGGGGCAGGGGATGCAGGTGGTGTAGGAACAGGTGTATGTTGTGGAGATGGTTGTGGTGAGGGTGGTGGAATATGAGTAGGTGACTGAGTGTGGGTTAGATGTTCTGAAATGTCAAACAAAGATTCTGAAGAGGAGGTCAAAGACTCTAGCCCGGTCTTGGTTTTCTTTGCAATGGGTTCTTCTAATTCGTAGTTGGACTCAGAATCAGCTAGTCTCTTGGAGGAGGATGCAGGATGCACAGTTTGCTCATCATCTTTTGACTTATAGTCCGACTGATCATATTTTGTACCGTAGATGCCTTCGTCAATGTTTTCACTTGACTCAGCTTCATCATGTGCTTCTGCTTCTATGTTTTCAACAGGTTTCTCTTCAATCACAGGCTCAAGATTCTCTAACAATTGATCCATGAAAGGAGCTTCCAAGATAGGCTGTTCAACATCTTGCTCTATCTGTTGGTCAGCATCAACATCTGGCTCTTGGTGCCCTTGACCTTGTTCTGCCTCTTCTTCTTCAGATGATGATTCAACATGTAGTTGTGGATCTATTTCAGGAACATCTTCTTCTTCTTCACCCAAAATGTGGCCAAACAGAGGAATATCAGCAATCAATCTGTTGGTTTTCTTGCTTGAACTTTTCATGTAGCTTAGGGTCTTGGCAGTCATATGATCAAAGACGAATACATGGCCATCTTGTTGCATGTTAGGATGAAGGTGATTGATAATTATTTGAAGAAACCTATGATACACTAAGAACTTTTCTTTAACTCCTCCAGTCAAGTTTTCTTTCAATTGCCCAGAGACCACCCTAGAGAAGTTGTAATCCCTTCATTAAATCAACCCCGAGGCTGCAGATGCTACCATGGCATTAGTTAAATCAAAACCACCATTTCTGATAGACAGGCAATGAATAAAAACATGTACAATGTATCTCCATAGAGGGGGAAGGGTATTATTGATAATCTATCCGCTTTTGAATTCGTCTGGATGCCCCAACTTTCTAAAACATTCCTTAACATAGAAACTTGGAAATTCCATCGGCGTTTCATGATTATCAATTAGTGGCACCATTGGCTTGGGTGAGTTGTGTCACCAATTGAGTAAGAATAGCAGCAATGTCGGAGTTGGCGTTATCGGCGGGAGCACGACGAGGAGGCATTCTACAGATTTTCACAAGACAAGAAAGGTTGTAAGAACTTATGAGAATTGCTAGGATTTAATAGAATGAGAAAACCAAATAAAAGATAGATATTCATAGTTTGGATTGTACTCAAAAGTGATAAAATCACTTGAATACTAAGGCACATTAAGGTTAATTTAAACTTATATAATTTTCAAGGAGACATGCTTTAGCCTATAGGTAAACACTCATCTCGAGAATTCCCAGGAAAGCATACGGGTCCCTCGGTTGATTGGGATTTATGCGAAATGCTTTCCTAGACAGAAAACCCAAAATACAGGTGTCACCCTTCCAGATTGCACGTGTCCTCAAATAATTTAACAAGTTTAAAAAACTTTAACGAAAAAATAAAAATTTTAGAGATTTTTGCTTCAAGAATTTTCCACATGCTTAGAAAGGATAAAGATAGAAAAAGAAGATAAGAATAATAAGAGGTTTAAGACATAGGGAAGGATATTATTTATTTAATTATTATTTAAGAATATCCTAATAAGTCATGCATTTCTAACAAAGAAGGTAGCAAATATAATAATAATTAATCATGGTAAGCATGTAGCACATAGCATGTAACACATAGCACAAAATCATGAAGCATAGTATAAGTGGGTGTCCTAAAGTTATAGTCTAGGTCAAGATGTCTAATAACCTAATTCCCTATAACCAAGGCTCTGATACCAATCTGTCACACCCCGACCGATGGCGGAATCATCGGGGCGGGACATGTACGACTGTTCATAGCACATGGTTGACTAAATTGAAATATATTAAAGTCAAATTTGCGTTACAATAAATCCAAGTACAAGATCAAATTCAAACAAGAAACATAAACAATTCATAAAATTCTTGATTTATTTTGCTAAGTCCAAATCCTATGTTGAACACGTCTTGAATCAATCTCACATATTAGGGCCTGAAACATGAATAAAATAAAGTCAACTAAAAAGTTGGTGAGTATAACACAGTTGTATATAGATAGCATATAGTTGAAAACAAATCCTTTACATGACATGATAAATAAGACGTTTATGGGGAGTAACTATTGTGTAACCATATGTACAATCAAACCTTGTAACTAGCATGCAAAACAAATGTGTTGTCAGTTTCAATCACCGCGTACCATGGGTGGGTTTGTCAGACTCAATAGATCCATCATTGAAAACCGTCGGCTTGTATAGTTAATGATTGCACATAAGAGCATACAAAGGTTAAACACACCTAGCACTCGGGCACAAAGCTCAATTTTTTGCACACATGTATGTAAATAGGATTTTTGCACTTGTGTTGTTTGTGTAAATGTAATTGTGTAATGTGTAATGAGTATAGAGTTCATGTTCCACCCCAAAAGTGTAAAAGAGTAAAAAGGGGTTGTGAATACTCACTTGGTATGGAAGTGAAGCTAACAAGGAATATAGAAGATCCTTGAAAAGCACACTTTAACCTAAATAGTAATATGCATTGAATCACATAGATGTATAAAGTTTAAAAATGAAAGTTGGATTTGTATATAAAACCATTGGTTTGTATTTAAAAAGGATTGAATAAAATATATAAAGTTTGAGGTAAAATATGTTTGAAACAATTTAATTAGGTTTGAATTAAATAAATAAGTGTATAACTATAGTTTATGAAATAATGTCAATATTAATTGTAATTAAATATAAATAAATAAAACGATTTTGATTTAAAATGTAAAGTAAATAAGTCATCATTATTTATAAATTTTGTAACTTAATTATTTAAAATATCATTTAAGTGTAAGATGATAAATATAAATTTAATTTTTATAAACTTTTCAATAAATTACATTTATGTCAAGATTAAACTTTTAATCTATTTTTAAATACAGAAAACATATTTTTATAAAATCTGAAACATTTACTGATTAAAATATAAAAATTATAATTCTGTTAAAAATTCTGAGTCTAGCACGACCGTGCCTCGGAAGGACACGATCGTGCTCAAACCACGGGCGCGACCGCGCTAGTCGGGGCGCGACCGGGTTGATCAATCAGGAGCACAATCTAGACAAGTCATCAGGCACGACCGTGCCTTAACCCGGCATGGTCACGTCTATGATTTTTAGACACAACAGAGACTAGCCCAAAGGGCATGACAAGGTCTGGACGGATGACACGATCGCGCTGCTAGTCGACACGACCGCGCTAAACGAGGCACGGCCGCGCTAGATGATTAGCGCGACCGTGTCTATTCCAAATCAGACACGAATCGAGAGTTTCTTGTATTTTGAACACAGGAATTGTTAGGGCTTTTGATTAATGGGTTATTAAGAGTCTTTTCATATAACTTAATTGTATGGAAATCGAGTTTAAGCATGGGTTCGATTAAATCATTTTTATTAAAATATAATTTCTGATTCTGATCGAATTCTATAATGGAAGCCCAAATTGAATGAGGGCTTTTGATAATGTTACTGAAATGAGTGAGATGGAGAGTATACTTACTCTGAAACGTAACGAATCGATGAAGAACGGCAGAAATGAGTTCCGGCGACGGAGGTAAAGGTTTCCGGTGACTTCGACTGCGATTCCGGCTAGGCCAGAGAGTCCAGAGTCTTGGAGAGAGCCGGGAGATGATAAATCCTTTCTTGATCGGGAGAATTTGGGTTCTAGGAGGAAGACTTGAGTTTTGTTTGGATTGCTCGAGAGAGAATTCGAGATTGATGGAGAAAAACTGAGGCGTTGAGTAATTGAAAATGGTATAACTCGCGTTAAAGGAAAAAGAAACGTAATCGGATTTGAAATTCGAACGATTGAGCGTTTTGAAATCACATTTACGTTTCGACTGTTTCGCAGGCGCGACCGTGCTTAGGAACCGGGCGCGATCGTTCCGGGACCAGCCGCGCGATCGTGCCGAGGCACTTGGCGCGACCGTGCTAGAACGAAGCACGACCGTGCTAACTAGGGTTTCTTGATAAATTTTCAACTTTAGTCCTTGACTTTTCAGGTTTTATAAATTTGAAATATATAGTTACTTGTATAGTGTTTATGTGTATATAATCGAGTAAAACTTGCGAACTTGTATAGAATCATTGCATTTTATTTACCGCGGGAAAAATATTGAGACATTGCACGAGTATAGAACTTGAAATTTCATTACATTGAATTGAAATATGAATACTAAAAATTAGAAATGTTACAGTCTCCCCATGTTGAGAGAATTTCGTCCCGAAATTTAGCTAGAGGAAACAACATTAATAGCAAAAAGATGAGGGTACTTGAGCTTCATTTGGTCTTCTCGTTCCCAAGTGAACTCAGGACCACGCTTAGACTCCCAACGAACTTTGACGATAGGAATACGACTTCGCTTGAGTTGCTTGACTTCACGATCCATAATTTCCACCGGCTTCTCAACGAAGTGCATCGTTTCATCAATGCGCACGTCGTCAAGCGGTATATGGAGATTTTCATCAGCGAGACACTTCTTTAGATTAGATATATGAAATGTAGGATGCACATTGCCAAGAGATGGAGGTAACTCGAGCTTGTAAGCCACTTTCCCAATCCTTTCAAGGATTTTGAATGGACCAACATAACGAGGTGATAACTTGCCTTTCTTTCCAAAACGGATCACACCCTTCCATGGAGATACCTTAAGAAGAACGAGATCACCGACTTGGAATTCCAAGGGTTTTCGACGCTTGTCGGCATAACTCTTTTGTCGACTCCTCGCTACTCGGATATTGTCACGGATTTGAATAATCTTGTCGGAAGTTTCTTGAATTAACTCGGGACCGGTGATTTGTGCTTCACCAATCTCGTTCCAACAGATCGGAGAACGACACTTGCGACCATAGAGAGCTTCGAATGGAGCCATGTTGATACTTGTGTGGTAGCTATTGTTATAAGAAAACTCAATAAGGGATAAATGTGAATCCCAATTGCCACCAAAATCGATTACACAAGCTCTAAGCATGTCTTCAAGAGTTTGGATTGTTCGCTCGGTTTGACCATCAGTTTGGGGATGGTAAGCCGTGCTCAAATCCAAACGAGTACCAAGAGCAGATTGGAGAGATTGCCAAAATCGAGAAGTGAACCGAGCGTCTCTATCGGATATTATGTTCAAGGGAACGCCATGACGGCTCACAATTTCATCAATGTAAATTCGGGCTAATTTCTCAACTTTGAAGTCTTCACGAATAGGCAAGAAGTGGGCAGATTTGGTGAGTCGATCAATGATCACCCAAATACTATCATAACCACTCGAGGTGCGAGGGAGCTTGGTAATGAAATCCATAGCTAAATTCTCCCATTTCCACACGGGAATTTCTGGTTGTTCGAGTAAACCAGAAGGACGCTGATGTTCGGCTTTGACTTTGGAGCAAGTTAAGCATTTGGCAACATAAAGAGCAATGTCCTTCTTCATACCGGGCCACCAATAAAGCTGACGAAGATCTTGGTACATTTTATCCGCACCCGGATGAATAGAATAACGAGTCTTATGAGCCTCGTTCATGAGAATTGCACGAAGATCATCGCGATCGGGAACCCAAATACGGTTCAAGTAATATAGTAAGCCATTGGGTTTTGATTCAAGAAGAAGTTCAACACCACACGACATTTCTTCATACATGTTACCCTCGGTTACCGAGACGTGTTGAGCTTCTAAGATACGGGTTTGAATATCGGATTGAATACGGGCGCAATGAAGCATAACATGGTCTTTTCGACTCAAAGCATCGGCTACAACATTCGCTTTGCCGGGATGGTAACGAATCTCGCAGTCGTAGTCGTTAAGGAGTTCGACCCAACGTCGTTGCCTCATATTGAGTTCTTTTTGGTTGAAGATATGTTGAAGACTTTTGTGGTCGGTGAATACCACACATTTCGTGCCGTATAGGTAATGTCTCCAAATCTTTAACGCGAATACGACCGCACCTAACTCGAGATCGTGCGTCGTATAATTCTTTTCATGAATTTTGAGTTGTCTTGATGCATAAGCGATCACTTTTCCTCGTTGCATGAGGACACAACCAAGACCTTGGTTAGAAGCATAACAATAGACAACTAAATCATCATTTCCATCGGGGAGAGTCAAAATGGGAGCATTGCACAACTTATGCTTAAGAGTTTGGAAAGCTTCTTCTTGTTTCGGTCCCCATTCATAAGCTTTACCCTTATGGGTCAAGGCGGTAAGAGGGACAGCAATCTTTGAGAAGTTTGAGATGAAACGACGATAATAACCCGCAAGACCAAGAAATGAACGAACTTCGGTACGAGTCTTCGGGGCATTCTAATTCTTAACCGTTTCAATCTTAGCAGGATCAACATGAATACCCTTGTCGTTGACGATGTGACCAAGAAATTGAACTTCTTTTAACCAAAATTCATATTTGGAGAACTTGGCATATAGTTGTTCTTTCTTTAAAAGGTCCAAAACCAATCTAAGGTGTTCTTCATGGTCGGCTTTAGTCTTGGAATAGATTAAGATATCGTCAATGAAAACGATCACGAATTTATCAAGGTACGGTTTGCACACACGATTCATGAGGTCCATGAAAACTGCGGGTGCATTGGTTAATCCAAAAGGCATAACCATGAACTCGTAATGACCATACCTTGTTCGGAAAGCAGTCTTAGGAATGTCATCTTCTTGAACACGGAGCTGATGATAACCAGATCGAAGATCGATCTTCGAGAAACACGTAGAACCTTGAAGTTGATCAAAGAGATCATCGATTCTAGGCAAAGGATAGCGATTCTTGATAGTAAGCTTATTGAGTTCGCGATAGTCAATACACATGCGAAATGATCCATCCTTCTTCTTTACAAATAAGACGAGTGCACCCCACGGTGAATGACTCGGGCGAATGAACCCTTTATCGGAGAGTTCTTGAAGTTGACTTGCGAGCTCTTGCATTTCGAAAGGTGCAAGACGATAAGGAGCTCTAGCAACAGGGTTAGCTCCGGGCATGAGATCAATACGGAACTCGACTTGACGAACAGGAGGAAGACCGGATAAATCTTTAGGAAACACTTCGGGAAAATCTCGAATAATGGGAATGTCTTGGATACTCTTCTCCTTGACATCCTTTTGAACAATATGAGCTAGGAAAGCGATGTACTTCTTTCGCAAGTACTTTTGAGCAGTAGTACAAGACATCAATTTAAGACCCTTGCAAGGCTTTTCACCAAAAACCCTTAAGGTTTCTCCCGAAGGTAGCGGAATTCGGATGCACTTTTCAAAGCAAATAACTTTGGCATGATGATTTGATAGCCAATCCATACTTATGATAATGTCAAAGCTTCCTAGTGGCATTGGAATAAGGTTGATTGGGAATGCATGATCATTAAGTTCTAAAGAGCAATCATAGATAATAGACTCAATTGTAAGGGAGTCACCATTTGCTATTTCAACGGTGAAGGTTTTCTCTAATTGGGATCGTGTCTTTGCAAGTAAAGGCTCAAAATTAAGTGACACAAAACTTTTATCGGCACCGGTATCGAACAAAATGGAGGCATATTGACTATTAACAAGGAACGTACCATTAACCACGTCGTTGTTGGCTTGAGCTTCGTTGGCGTTAATGTTGAAAGCACGCCCACGAGCTCCACCTTGTCTAGTATTTGTGAGCCTTGGACATAGATTACGAAAATGATTCGGGTCACCACACTCATAACAAGCACGCCCATTAGCAATGGCGGGAGCACCTTGATTAGCCACTTGAGGTACGGTTTGGTTTGGAGGGTTGACTTGGCCCGTAAGAGCTTTGGTCCTACAAACACTAACCGTATGACCATATCTCCCACAATAAGTACAAAGGCGACATGGGATGTTTTGGGGATGATGGTAGTTGCAGGTGGCACAAAGTGGGTAAATTCCACCATATGGCTTTTTGACTGGTGCTTGAACCATAGGTGCAGCTTGGTTCACGGGAACAGCAGGAGTAACCACATCAAAATTTCTAACCTTCCTCTTTCTAGTGTTGCGAGAGGGCTCGGTTGTAGCTTCTTTGGTGTGGTTAGGAGGGGTTACGGTTTCAGCAACTTTCTTAGAACCCTTTTTGGTAAGAGTTCCAGCTTTAACATGATTATCGGTTAGGGTAGCAGACAGGCGGATGGCATCTTCCAAAGTAGCAGGATTTCTACCTAAGACAGTATCTTGAATTTGTCTTGGTAGCCCACCAATGTACTTTTCGATGCAACGAGATAATGGAGTGACCATGTGGGGCACAAGAAGACTCAATTCATGGAACTGAGTTGTGTAAGCCAAGTGTTCCCCACTATCTTGGGCAAGATCCCAAAATTCGGCCTCAAACTTCTTCACTTCATTGCGAGGACAGAACTCCTCGGTCATAAGCCTTTTGACCTCATCCCAAGGTAAGGCCATAGCTACATCAACACCCCTATTCCTTTTCTCCCCATTCCACCATGTAAGTGCCCGCTTTTGAAGGACACTAGTAGCATGACGAACACGGAGGTTGTCGGGACAGTCACTATTGAGAAAGGTATTCTCAATACTTTTGAACCATTGGAGGAGTCCGGTAGCTCCTTCGGTTCCATAAAACTTTAGGGGATTGCACGAATTGAAGTGCTTGAAGGTGCATTGGGATGGATTACCACCATTTCCACCATTACCACCATTATTACCACTATTGCTTCCATTGCCATTAGTGGCACCATTGGCTTGGGTGAGTTGTGTCACCAATTGAGTAAGAATAGCAGCAATGTCGGAGTTGGTGTTAGCGGCGGGAGCACGACGAGGAGGCATTCTACAGATTTTCACAAGACAAGAAAGGTTGTAAGAACTTATGAGAATTGCTAGGATTTAATAGAATGAGAAAACCAAATAAAAGATAGATATTCATAGTTTGGATTGTACTCAAAAGTGATAAAATCACTTGAATACTAAGGCACATTAAGGTTAATTTAAACTTATATAATTTTCAAGGAGACATGCTTTAGCCTATAGGTAAACACTCATCTCGAGAATTCCCAGGAAAGCATACGGGTCCCTCGGTTGATTGGGATTTATGCGAAATGCTTTCCTAGACAGAAAACCCAAAATACAGGTGTCACCCTTCCAGATTGCACGTGTCCTCAAATAATTTAACAAGTTTAAAAAACTTTAACGAAGATATAAAAATTTTAGAGATTTTTGCTTCAAGAATTTTCCACATGCTTAGAAAGGATAAAGATAGAAAAAGAAGATAAGAATAATAAGAGGTTTAAGACATAGGGAAGGATATTATTTATTTAATTATTATTTAAGAATATCCTAATAAGTCATGCATTTCTAACAAAGAAGGTAGCAAATATAATAATAATTAATCATGGTAAGCATGTAGCACATAGCATGTAACACATAGCACAAAATCATGAAGCATAGTATAAGTGGGTGTCCTAAAGTTATAGTCTAGGTCAAGATGTCTAATAACCTAATTCCCTATAACCAAGGCTCTGATACCAATCTGTCACACCCCGACCGATGGCGGAATCATCGGGGCGGGACATGTACGACTGTTCATAGCACATGGTTGACTAAATTGAAATATATTAAAGTCAAATTTGCGTTACAATAAATCCAAGTACAAGATCAAATTCAAACAAGAAACATAAACAATTCATAAAATTCTTGATTTATTTTGCTAAGTCCAAATCCTATGTTGAACACGTCTTGAATCAATCTCACATATTGGGGCCTGAAACATGAATAAAATAAAGTCAACTAAAAAGTTGGTGAGTATAACACAGTTGTATATAGATAGCATATAGTTGAAAACAAATCCTTTACATGACATGATAAATAAGGCGTTTATGGGGAGTAACTATTGTGTAACCAAATGTACAATCAAACCTTGTAACTAGCATGCAAAACAAATGTGTTGTCGGTTTCAATCACCGCGTACCATGGGTGGGTTTGTCAGACTCAATAGATCCATCATTGAAAACCGTCGGCTTGTATAGTTAATGATTGCACATAAGAGCATACAAAGGTTAAACACACCTAGCACTCGGGCACAAAGCTCAATTTTTTGCACACATGTATGTAAATAGGATTTTTGCACTTGTGTTGTTTGTGTAAATGTAATTGTGTAATGTGTAATGAGTATAGAGTTCATGTTCCACCCCAAAAGTGTAAAAGAGTAAAAAGGCGTTGTGAATACTCACTTGGTATGGAAGTGAAGCTAACAAGGAATATAGAAGATCCTTGAAAAGCACACTTTAACCTAAATAGTAATATGCATTGAATCACATAGATGTATAAAGTTTAAAAATGAAAGTTGGATTTGTATATAAAACCATTGGTTTGTATTTAAAAAGGATTGAATAAAATATATAAAGTTTGAGGTAAAATATGTTTGAAACAATTTAATTAGGTTTGAATTAAATAAATAAGTGTATAACTATAGTTTATGAAATTATGTCAATATTAATTGTAATTAAGTATAAATAAATAAAACGATTTTGATTTAAAATGTAAAGTAAATAAGTCATCATTATTTATAAATTTTGTAACTTAATTATTTAAAATATCATTTAAGTGTAAGATGATAAATATAAATTTAATTTTTATAAACTTTTCAATAAATTACATTTATGCCAAGATTAAACTTTTATTCTATTTTTAAATACAGAAAACATATTTTTATAAAATCTGAAACATTTACTGATTAAAATATAAAAATTATAATTCTGTTAAAAATTCTGAGTCTAGCACGACCGTGCCTTGGAAGGACAAGATCGTGCTCAAACCACGGGCGCGACCGCGCTAGTCGGGGCGCGACCGGGTTGATCAATCAGGAGCACAATCTAGACAAGTCATCAGGCACGACGGTGCCTTAGCCCGACACGGTCGCGTCTATGATTTTTAGACACAACAGAGACTAGCCCAAAGGGCATGACAAGGTCTGGACGGATGACACGATCGCGCTGCTAGTCGACACGACCGCGCTAAACGAGGCACGGCCGCGCTAGATGATTAGCGCGACCGTGTCTATTCCAAATCAGACACGAATCGAGAGTTTCTTGTATTTTGAACACAGGAATTGTTAGGGCTTTTGATTAATGGGTTATTAAGAGTCTTTTCATATAACTTAATTGTATGGAAATCGAGTTTAAGCATGGGTTCGATTAAATCATTTTTATTAAAATATGATTTCTGATTCTGATCGAATTCTATAATGGAAGCCCAAATTGAATGAGGGCTTTTGATAATGTTACTGAAATGAGTGAGATGGAGAGTATACTTACCCTGAAACGTAACGAATCGATGAAGAACGGCAGAGATGAGTTCCGGCGACGGAGGTAAAGGTTTCCGGTGACTTCGACTGCGATTCCGGCTAGGCCAGAGAGTCCAGAGTCTTGGAGAGAGCCGGGAGATGATAAATCCTTTCTTGATCGGGAGAATTTGGGTTCTAGGAGGAAGACTCGAGTTTTGTTTGGATTGCTCGAGAGAGAATTCGAGATTGATGGAGAAAAACTGAGGCGTTGAGTAATTGAAAATGGTATAACTCGCGTTAAAGGAAAAAGAAACGTAATCGGATTTGAAATTCGAACGATTGAGCGTTTTGAAATCACATTTACGTTTTGACTGTTTCGCAGGCGCGACCGTGCTTAGGAACCGGGCGCGATCGTTCCAGGACCAGCCGCGCGATCGTGCCGAGGCACTTGGCACGACCGTGCTAGAACGAAGCACGACCGTGCTAACTGGGGTTTCTTGATAAATTTTCAACTTTAGTCCTTGACTTTTCAGGTTTTATAAATTTGAAATATATAGTTACTTGTATAGTGTTTATGTGTATATAATCGAGTAAAACTTGCGAACTTGTATAGAATCATTGCATTTTATTTACCGCGGGAAAAATATTGAGACATTGCACGAGTATAGAACTTGAAATTTCATTACATTGAATTGAAATATGAATACTAAAAATCAGAAATGTTACAAGTGAAGAGACCGTCATTCATTTCTTCGGTGGCACTACGATTTCGGACTCCCACATTGAGTAGACCAATGATTTTGTCTGTAGGATGATCCTTGTGAATTCTGAATTGTGGAATCTCATCGTCTTCCAAGTGGTCATCCAGATTGGTAATGTTGTTGTCAGGAATATCAGCTTCCTCATTAATAGGACCTTCAAAAGTTGACTGTGGAGCAACATCCACTATTAGAGGAGTTTCTTTCTCAACAGTTTCACTTGTTGCCATAGAGTCCCAAGAATCCTGAGTGGATGATGAAGAGGAGCTTGAAGCAGTAGAGGTACCTAGGATATTCACAGACATAAGAGGATTAGTTGAGACGGATATGTTAGTGAAATTAGGAAGATTAAATGATTTAAACAAAGAATTGACATCAAAAAGCCAATCAGGACCGTCCCCAGCGTCCGTATAATTGCTTTCATGCCAGTTGATATCAATGGACTCCAGCACAATCCTTCGTCTCTTGTTGTAAACACGAAATGCACTTTGGTTAGAGGAATAGCCCACGAAATAGCACTCATCCGCTTTAGCTTCAAAATTGTTCAGCTGATCAGAAGTATATCGCATTGTGCAAACACACCCAAACTTCCTTAAGAAATCAATAACAGGCTTGCGCTTGTACATAGTTTCATAAGGTGTCTTGTTGCAACTTTTGGTGATGAGAACTCAAGTTTGTACAAAACATGCGGTATTGACTGCCTCGGCCCAAAACGTGACAGGAAGCTTAGAATCAATGATCATAGTTCTTGCTGCTTCAATCAACGTACGATTTCTTCGTTCAGCTACACCATTTTGTTGTGAAGTACGAGGTGCACTGAATTACCGAGAGATACCTTTACTTTCATAGAAAGAATATTGAATGGCATTCTTGAACTCTGTGCTATGATCACTGCGACTATCCTTCACACTTAGATTGAACATATTCTCGATTTGTAGCAGATGAATTTTCAGAGTCTCTGGCGTCTCATCTTTCTTTTCCACGAAGAATACCCAAGTAAACCATGAGAAGTCATCGGTTACCACCAAGCAGTATGATTTCCTTCCATGACTCATGACACTCACAGGACCGAAGAGATCCATGTGAAGCAATTGTAGAGGGGAGTCAATGGAATTGGTGGTTTTGGGCTTGTGAGATGATTTGTTCTGCTTGCCCTTGGAACAGGAAAGATAATTTTCGACGGGTGAGAAGTCTTTTGTAGGTAAACCGGTGATAAGGTTTCCTCAAACAAGGCGGTTCATAGTCTTGAAATTCACGTTTCCTAATCTCTTGTGCCAAAGAAAGGACTCATCCTCTGAAGCTTTTGAAAGAAAGCAGGATTCGATTCCTGATTGGTTATTCATATCCAGACTGTAGGTATTGAATCTTCGAGGAGCACGCATGAGGATTAGGTCTTCGGGAATAACCAATCTAGGCTTTAGAATCAAACATTCTCTTGAGTTGAAGAGGGCACAAAAGTCTTTATCACAAATACGGGACACACTCATCAGATTATACTTTAGCTGAGGGATGAAGTTGACATTCTCCAAGCTATTTACACCGTTGGACACAGTTCCTTGTCCTTCAATATTTCCTCCTCTTGGATTTCCTACAAAGGCGACAAAATCTCCATCCATTGGATGATAATTTTGTAATAAAGAAAAATGACCAGTCATATGTCTTGAGCAACCACTGTCGACATGCCAGATATTGTCTCCAGTCCTCCTTGATTATCCCTACACAAAATGAATCATTTAGACATCGGTACCCAAGTCATTGCTAACTTGGAACGTCTTAGTGTTACAAGATGCGTTTCGGAAATCATAGTCAGAATCCTCCTTTAATATATTCTCAAAAAGATCATTATTCTTAATTTTCCAAATCCTTTTCGACCAATTTTTAGCATTTTTTATCCTTTTACATCGCAAAGTTCTACTATGTCGTGATTTAGAGAAAACATTTGAAACACAATGAACTGAAATTTGGGTAACAGATGGTACGTTTCCTTCCTCAAAACGATATGTAGACAATTTACATGTCTTAAAAACATGATTGGATTCCCCACAACTAAAACAAACTTTATCACATGTCGGCTTAGCCTGATAATTGTCATCACAAAATGATGAAGATGATTGTGATGTTGAGACATCAGAACTAGAGGCAACTCGTTCTTCAATATTTCTTTCATGAAGGCTTTGATCTTCCTTTAATCTGAAAAATTCCAGATTGCTCATTGTTTCTTGTGGAATGTCAGTCACAACAACTCCTGCACTTTTAAAATTTGCAATACAACTCATAGCATTTACAGATTTAGGAACAAAAGGCAAAGCATTCTTAAACTTAGAAATAGCATTTCTCAAACTGTTATGCTTAGAAGACACAGAACAAAAATACAAATTTTCAATGTGTTCACAAATATCTGGTTTTGACACGGACATATTATTACATTCATCCGACTCAAGTTCATTTAAAACATTTCCCTTACTAGAACTCTCATCACAATCATCTTCAGAACCTACACAATCTGACTCTGCACAGGAAGCAAAACTGTTAGAATCTGAAGTTTGGATATAATCATCAGCAGATAAATTGCAAACAAAGGGTGTGGGAACATGAGGAACTGACATATCAGCATATCTACCAGACTTGGAATACGAGGGAGGGTGAGAGTTATACCCGATGCCTTCTGTGACCTTTTTAGGAATTTGATTATCAATGATTCCAAAAAGAGTTTTCTGATCCATGCCCATGTGTTCAACATGAAAATTTGTTTTTTCAGCCTTTTGAAGCCTTTCAGTTAAAATTTGATTATTATTCTTTTGTGTATTAAGTTGTACAATAAAAGATTGATTTTCTCCAGAAATATCAGGAATTTTCTTTAAGTAAATTTTCTCATTTTTATCCACAGAATCATACATCACCTTTATGTTATCACGTTCATCGACCAAAGCCTGGTTGATGAATCTGTATTTCTGAATCTCATTTAAACAAGATTTAGCATTGCAAAGTCTAGACATTACCTCAGCTGGTGCGGCGGTGAGATCCTCAGCTGGTTCAATCATGACACATTTTCCTTTTTCTTCAATGTCTGCCGTCAGTGCCTTGTCAACTGCTTCCCCTTCTTCATCTCCCCAATGATAGTGTCCATCAGCTTGACAGACAAGAGCTGTTAAGATGGAAGTTGTAGTGGATTTGGGAATGACGGCATCTTGCTTTCCGGATGAGTTCTTCTTCTCATGATGCTCCTTTGATGATGGCTCCTTGCAATTCCTTGCAAAATGACCCTGATGGTCACAGTTGTAGCATCTCACCTTTTTTATGTCAAACCCTAGAGTCTTTCCTTGCTTGAATCTATCCATCCCAGTTCTCTTGATGAATCTCTTGTCCCTTAGAGTCAACATAGCCATGCACCAATCAATATCCATCTTTTCCAAATCACCCGGGTTGATCTGCTCTAAGTCATCAGGTTGAAAGCTGACCGGTGTCAGGTTTCTAGAAATTAGTGCATCATAGCACGACATGAAAGCAGTTATGATAGGCATATATTCATCGGGTATCATAGTGGTTGGTTACTGAGAAGTGGATGAAGTAGTAGGATGAACTCCAGAAATTGAAGGTGGGACATCAGTTTGAAAATATGCCATTGTAGTTTTGTTGGATGAAATAGAGGAACCATGACCAGGAAAAAGAGTTGTATTTCTATACTGATTAGTTGGAGTGACTGCACCCTTCTTTATCTCCAACTCATAAGATTCTAGAATGATGTAGAGTTCTTGCGGTGACAAGTCACTCAGCTTTTAAGTTTTCTTGATCATAATCCGGTACATATTCCATTCAGCTTCTTGTTTAATTCAACAGTGGGATCCTCAGTTCCCAAAACCTTTAACTTAGAGACAATGCTTGAGAATCGGTTGATCAATTCAGACATGGTTCTCCAGGGACGCTACTAAACATCTCATACTGCTTACTGATCAAATCCCTCTTGCTTTCTTTAACCTCAGCACTTCCCTCATACCTTGTACATAAAGCAACCCAAAGATCTTTGGCAGTAGTATACTCAGCAAATATGTTGAACACATCCATAGGAAGAGCCATAGCAATAGATCCATAAGCCTTATTATCTCTGCAATTTAGGCAATATCCTTTTCGTCATATTCAGACACAAGCTTGGGACGCTGAACATCTGCAGTGGTAGTGACTGGCTTGTGTGGACCATCAGTGATTGACTGTAAAAGAGTATGGTCATGGAACTGAAAGAAAGTCTTCAATTTCTTGGTCTAATCATCAAAGTCTCTAGTAGACACCAAGACAGGTGGTTTGTTTCCTCAAGCATATTCATTGTTACTTGAAGATGCCACTACTTAGACAATTTAAAATCAAACAGTAGCTAGTTTCAGGTGAACAGGGTTGATCGAAACAACTAGTTTCGATAGAAAAAAAAAACGGACTGAAACTCCTAGTTTCGATAGATCAAGGCTTGCCCGAAACTTCTAGTTTCGATAGAGAAAACAAAATCCAAAAACAACTAGTTTCGATGAAGAAGACTTAGCAGAAAATCCAGCAAACTAAATAGAAACTACAAGTTTCGATAGTGCAGTAGTTTCGGTTGATCAATCTACAAAGGTTAGTTTTGATATAAAAGGACAAATAACTAGTTTAGATGATACCTTCTCCATACAAGAGTAAAGACAAGAAGTTTCGATGACCAACGAAAAGGCAGAAATTGTCCCAGGTAGTTTCGATGTCTTCTTCCCCAAGTTTCAGAAAACCTCCATTGAAGAACAGCTTCAAAAATCAATAGCGAAGAAATAGCAATCCAATCCAGCGAAAAGCTTCTAACAAAACTCCTGATCACGAAAATACCCTTTAATCTTGAAAACTCGAACAAATGTGACAGGAAATCTATGGAACAGTGCTTCCATACACAGATGCGGAAAATACTTCAAAAATATACTGATAAACACCTAAAATCGATCACAAAAACCTGAATACACTCCGAAATCAAGAGCATAAAGCTCTGATACCAATTGTAGGTCCAGATTTCAAACGAAAATCACTCAACAAATCTATTACACACGCGCAGGCAGAAACTGTGTGTATGGTGGTCAAACAGAGGGTAGAAACAGAATTGGTGAAGATAAACAGGCAAACCACACAGGAATTAACATAAATAAGATACGAAATTGTAAGAACAACAGATGAAATAACTCCAAATGTGTAATGATTTATAAAACAGTGAATGAGAGAAATTCAGGGTTACAGCCGCTATCCACACCTTAAACATTCTCAAACTAGGCTATTTATAGTAAGTTAACAGGCATCGAAACTATGTTCACCGAAACTAGTAGTTTCGGTTGAGCATTTACAAATGAACGAACCTCCTGTCGAAACTTCCTATCTATCGAAACTACTAGTTTCTATTGAACAAACCCCAATCGAAACTAGGTAGTTTCGATGGCCCAGACTTAGAATAAAAACAGGAAATTAGATAAAATGAAATTACACAAAAAGAAATTACAATTAATCAAAACTTAACTAAACAAAGTTCAAAGAAAAATACATTGATGACAACATCTTATACAAATATATCACTCTACAGTTTTCAAAGCAACAAGTGATGTAAGAAAACGGTGGCGCAAGCAAGAACAATTGCCATCGTTCTGCGGCCTGTCAAAAAGTGCCGCCAAAAGAGGAGCCAAAAGATACGACAAATGTGTGAAGTGTGGCAACTGGAGACACGATGGAAGGTGTAGCAAGAATCAAACTTATTCCCAACATGAGTATAAGCATCTGATCAAAATGAGTGATATTAGGTTAAAAGCCGAAAGAACCATACGAAAGGGCAGTAATGTGTATTACGCAATAACGGAAGAGTTGAGAAAGATAAGAGATCTCAACGAGCCCTCATATTAGTTATACCCTCGTTATCTGAGTACTGTAGAGGGTCCCACTAGTATTTTTCATCTTAAGCCATAAATCCATAGTCGTGTGTTCCACGTTAGCTGCAGCCTACAAACCCTTTTAAAACCCTAAAAACCCAAAAATATTTTCATTTTCACCCCTAATTTTTCTTTTAGCCACATTACAACCCTTTTAAAAGTCCTCTTGATTCATGCATACTACTTAGTTAATTGGTGGAGACTTGATTTGCATACAAGCTTATGACCATTGCATAATTCGATTCGAACTTGAGTGTTCTACTTAACCTACATTATTCATATATAACCCTAGAGTTGAGTGAACATTGTGAGAAGTGAATGATTATACATAATTAAAATTCTAGTAGGCTTGTCATGGATTCCATCATCCTATATAAGAAAAACATAAAAATAAAATAAAGCGACTCATGAATTATCCCGATGTTTCCAACTACTTGGAGCTCTATTACCCTTTTGAAAAGTTTTTAGTTATGGGTCTGAACATGCATGAGTTTGCTTGAGTACAAGCAGAGTCAAAGTGTGTGGTATTATGATATGCTCTAAATTATACATGTTTTGTATGCATAATAATCCCCATATTATGGTACTAATTGATTAATAACCTTGCAATTAATACTTAAAACGTTTATATTTCATAATTGCAGGTTATTCGGTGTCTCAAGTATTAACAAAGCTAAATCCTATCAAAAACACCAAGAAATGAAGCCTTTTAAAAGATCATTCTCGAGCTTTAACCCCCAAGAAGTCAACCAAGGTCAACGAAAGTCAAACCAGCTGCTAAATGACAAAAATGGGAAGCAGAGGGGGGATGCACAGCCGTGCATCCCATTGCACGGTAGTGCCAAGCCCTCCTTGCTCCCCAAGGCTCTAGTACACTGCCCTCTGTACCCTTTTTGATTCCCGAGGTGTTTGCACGCCCGTGAAATCCAGTGCACGGCCGTGCATTGCTCATTTTGAGGCGTATAAATAGAGGGTTTGAGTTCTTGGTTTCACACACCTTTCTACACCTCAATACACATTACCAGAGCTCAAGAGAGTCCGTTTCTATAGTTTAGAGTAGAGAATAGAGAGGCTCCTCTTCTTTCTCCACAATAGGGGAGCATATGAAACTCAGCGTTATGCTAGTTAGTATGGCCATTCGTGGCTAAACTCTTTGTATTGGTTGGGTAAAGATAAAGTTTGGTGTATGTTAATGTTCAACGTATTAATCTAGTGGTATGTTTATGTCTTTAATTATTCGCTCTTAAAACCACCTTCTAGGTGGGTTTTTTATTATTACCTAAACTTGTCTTTACACTTGTGAGTGTTCTTGATTTTAAAGCGTAAGACCGTAAAACCTTTTTAAACAAACTTCTTTTGAAACTTGTACGTCTTTATACAAGCAGATATAGATAATCCAATGTTTGGTTAATACAAATAAGGTCGTATGTCTTTATACAAACTTGTTATGAAACCAAGAATTGGTGAACTCACATTGGGAACGATACGTCTTTATACATGGTCCCATTGTTACACCGCCTCCCGGTGAACAAAGTCTTATCACTCTTTTCATAATAATAACTAAGCACTTAAGTTTAATGTCTTAAACCAACTCGGAGATAACACCAAAGAGTTGAGGGTAACGATGTCCCTAGCTAGGAGTCCTACCATTTTATTATTAAAGATTATAATTCGTGAACCAAATGTCGTAAGAATGAGGCTCTAGCGATGGCCCGGGTCACACATTTATATTAGTCATACCACCGTATTAGTCAACTTAACGTTATCATATACCAAGCGAATTCAAATTCCCAAGCAATACTCTTCGTGACCTGATCATCATCGAGATATTTACTTTTCTGCTATTTACTATTATGTTATTTACATTCCTGTTACACACATCACGCACGTTTTTACTTTTCCGTTATTTACTTTACCGTCATTTACTTTTCTGTCGTTTACTTTTCTGCTTCACAAGCACACAAAACCCGCTCACTAATTAAACCGACTAAACGATAACAAAATTTGAGTACTAGAACTCGACCGTGTCCATTGGTTCGATACTTGGTTCTTACCTAAAATATATTACGCTGCGATATGTACACTTGCCTATTGTGTGTTTTAAGTTTAAAGTAACTATCATTTTATTTTATAAATTTAAAACCTGATCTCGTGAAATCAATATTAATAAATATATATAATATTTTTATCATAACTATTACACACGCTATCAGTTATTATTATCAATAATATTATTATTAATAAAATAATAGAAATTTATCGGAGCGTGAGACGTTTACTTGGACGAACGCGACTAGACACGCGATACTAGCTCAAGTTAGAGATTTCATAGAATTAATATTTAAATAATATTTGTTATAATGTTACATTATAATATAAATTATAAAGTAATTCGAGAATTTTAGACATGACGGTGACTCGAATGAATACGCGATAGCTCTAACCCGGTGTTATAACTGCACTGCTGAACTTCTAGAATCCTGAAGATTATAAAATTTACTTATTAGTTTTTTTTTATATATCAGCCCACCATTTCTTTAAAATCACCTATTTCTTTGAAAACCACAAACTCCCTTTTTTTTAAAACCACCAACTCCGCATTTCCTTTCCTTTTAAAACAAATTCCTACACATATACAAAGAATTCTAGAGAATTCTAGAGAGAGGGGAGCCTCATTTCCACCATCACCAAACACATACATATGTGTGTAAATGGGACAGATATCAGAAGAGTGAGGGGAGCCGCCAGCCACCTCTGCCGGGCTCCATCTCCGACGACAGTTCGAGCAACGTCAGCAATCGTCGCAGGGGTGACGGTGGTGGTCTTAGGCTCTTTAGACGGCGGTGGTGTTAGTTGGTGTCTAGGATGACGTGGAAGGAGGATGGCAGCAACGTTGTTGCTTGTATGGTCTAGATTAGAGTTGTATACTAGACTTCTGGCGCCTTCATAGCGGCGGCGAAAACCGCATTTCCGATGTCCCATGCAGAGGTTCCATGTTATGGCGGTGGTTTCCGGTGACAACCCTGCCAAATGCCAAGTAAGGTAGCGAGGTCAGGTGGTTGAGTGACGCGGCGTTCGGGTGGAGAAGAGGCGACATCGGCGAGATTTAGCGGCGACGTTAGGGTTCCAGCGACGTTCTAGAAAAACCCAAACCTACAGGTCTAGCCTTGCGTGTGATTGTAGTGACCCGATCTACAAGGTATGAAGTTGGTTTTGTTGATTTAAGTGAGATACCCTACTATTGTTGCGTTTTTTGGTGACTGACTTGTGGTGAAGTTGACTTAGGTCTACTGTTTTGGATGTTTGATGATGTTGGGTGGTTATAACAGTGACGGTTGTAGCGCCTGACGTAGGCGAGGGAGAGCTCCGTATTGGGGTTTCATATAGGGTTTCAAAACATTTTTTGAGCAACGCAGCGGAATAAATAAAACTGTATAAACCAGTCTAGGCCATTACCCTAGACTGTCCACCAAGATGCAAACCAATAAGAAACAAACACAACCATAGGAGATAAGATAATTATACCTTTCGCAAAACCGGCTGATTGATCAAGCTCAACACTTTGAGATCAACAATTCCAGTCGCTAGATCTGGTTACACAAAACTCCACGGATCTAAACTCCTTAAGTCCAATCACCAAAGAGCTTGAAAATCTGAACTCCTTAAGATTTAACCGCAAATCACCCGCAAAGCAGAACTTGACAGCAACCGAGTATTCCTACCCGTACACTGGCAAAACAAATCAAACCGGTCAACAAAACAGGGCGGCGTGACGCTGGCGGAATGATGGCAGCGTCTTGTTAAGATGCCGCGACGATGAAGGTGGCGGAACCGGCGGTGACGGCCGGAAATCGACGGCCTATTCGATGGCGGCTTGGACGGCGACGGGAGGGTGGTGGCTACTATGTGGCGGCGCAAGGAGGTGAGGGATTAGGGTTTGCAACTCTCTTGTAAACCTTTAGGTTAATTATCTGTGCTTAAATCACCTCATCAAAGCCTATTATTTATAATCCTCTAACTTGGTCATCAAGTTAGGGTTTTAGGGTCTCCTAATAGGAATTCAATCCATGTAAATATCTTATAATTACATTTATGGATCTCTCTTATCTTAATTGTCAATTAATTAACAATTAGTTAATAACCTAATTATATCCAATATAATTAAGAAAATAATTAAATAACTTATAACTATTTAATATGTTCCAAACATAATGTGAATCAAGCCATAAAGTCGTCTGATTTGCTAGAGCCAATTAGCCAAACTGAACTAGGTCAAGGGGACGATAAACCAAGACACGACTCCTTGTTCATGAATAGCTCCCACTTGCTTCAAGATCTCCATCTTGTCCTCCGGGTCATCTAGGTTTCTTGGTCTTTAATCTTTCACTCGTCTTGTCTTGATTAGGTTACAATATATATATATATATATATATAATAAAATTGAAAACCCTAATCTATTACAACCGGCTTCCAAAACAGCCATAAAAATACAAGACAAAATTAAAACCAAAACAACCATACAAACACAACCACGGGTCCAGGCTTAATCCACAAACAGCAACACAAATTTTAACGAAACATAAAGGATGCAATCTTTTGTTAAACAAAAGTTTTGACAAAATTAAAACCTGATTGCAATTAAAAATAAATGTTTCTTATTATTCACAAAAGTGACTATGATATCACTATTGGGGTTTCGTGCATACAGTTTCAAAAACATTTTTTATCTGAATAGATAAACGCAGCAGAAAGTACATACGAACCAATCTAGGCCATTACCCCAGACTGCCCACCAGGAGTCCAAATGCAAACCAATAAGAAAACAAACACAACCATAGGGGGTTTAAACATTGTACCGTTTGAGTAACCGGCTAACGGAATAAGCTCAACACTTTGAGACAACGATCCAGTCGCTAGGTCTAGGTCACACGAATCTCCACTCGGATTTGAACTCTTCAAATCCTATCTCCAAGAGCCCGCAAAATCTGAACTCTTCCAAATTCACCCAGAGATCACCTGGGAGACCTGAACTTGATCATTAACCGAGTTTCCTACCCGAAACTGACAAAATAGATCAAAAAGGAATAAACAAGGCTCGCGTTGGTTGACAGTGGTGGAAGGAAAGCGGCATCGGCACTAACCAGATCCCGAGGTTGGCCTCACGGCGACAGTATGGCCGCGGCCATATGGCGGTGATATGCCGACTGTACGGCAGAGGATGGCCGAAAACAACAGTGAGGTGGTGGTACCTAGGTGGCGGCGCAAAAGGGGAGAAGGGTAGGCTAGGGTTTTAACTTTTAAAACCCGATTTCTCTTGTGTAAAAGTCTGCTCCTTTTCCACCTCCTTATGGCCCCTATTTATAACCCTCTAATCTTGTGTTCCAAGTTTGGGTCTGGTCACACCCCCAAATTCATTTACTTAATAAATAAATAAATTAAAGTTGCAACGATTGGTATATTACACAATAGCGGAATCATATTGAATATATCTAAAGTATTGAATGTCATTATTGTTTTGGGAAAAATTATTTAAAATAACTTTGTAACCAAATTTAGTAATTAAGTGAGGTAGTGTGCTTGAAATATTCGTGATGAACAAAGCGTATAAAGCAATAAAACGACACGAGTGTTTACGATGAAAGCTCTTAATCCCTAGGGATTGTCGGCATAAAACCTCGGGAAGTGACCGAAAGTCACTTGCCTCCTAGTCTTGTATAAATCGATGAAAATGATTACAAATGTGAGCAGCGAATGATCGAATACTAAGTGTTACAGAAGTGTATACGACTGTTGTGTGTTGCTAATTGTAATCGTGTGTGTTGCTGTATGTCCCTCGGGTGTGGCGGATCGTCACATTCAAGTGGGTCTACTAGTCGGACCGGGTGCGGAATACCTGTGACTAGGTGGAGAGTCTTACGAAACAAAGTAAACCGACAAGATAATCACTATAAACGTTCGTCTATTATAAACACTTGAAGGTTACAGCGAGAAGTACTGAGATTACAAGTTGTGCGTATTTTCTACTGTGACTGTTTATGATTGTGTACTTATCTACTGTCAACCATTCCTATTTATACATGACCTGATGCCTACGCACTTAGCAAGTGCGCAGGGCAATTTTCTCATGCGTACTTAACAAGTACGCATAGGTATTCTTGCGTACTTGCTAAGTACGCAGGAACTACTTCCTGCGCACGTACAAGTGCGCAAAACACTTAGATAAATCTGCAACAGTCAATATGTAAAAGTAAATACAACTCGATAACTAATACATACAGACACTTACAAAAAAAGACAAATACATACATGAAAGTACTAAACTAAGACTCTATCTATCCAGAGTGTCTGTCACAGGAAAGTGCTTCAACAAACTCCCCCTTGACAACAACTCTGGATCATCTTCGATCTTTAGTCTTCAGTCTTCGTTCTTTAGTCTTCACAGCTATGCATCTTTAGCTTCCATCTTTTTCTTATAGTCAAGGCAGAACTTGATCACTTTGTCATATTTAGAAGCAAGGAATTTTGTTCATTCATCCGTATGCATGCAATACATGTCTGCTAGTGCCTCAGATCTTTCACATAGAAGTTAATGAAGCAAACTTCATCAAATACTCTGATTAGTTCCCTTGGCACTAAGCATCCACTTTTTGATCTCACCTTTCCAATCACCACAGCCTCGCCCGTCTTTGGATCTACGTACCAGTACCACATGTCACCAAGGATATCCTGAGATAACTTGCTCAGGGGAATCTTGGTTTCACATAGCACTGGCTTGTATACCAATTTCTTTAAGAATTTCTTAGTCACAGGATGTCTTGCTATCTTATCCTTGACTCTCTTAGGCACTTGAGGCTTGAACATATCAAACTTCCCTGATCTTGCTTCTCGTTGTAGAACCACCCACAAACCCATCGCCACTGCATGATTAGAATGACCAGCAGCTCTCGATTTACTAGGTTCATAAGGTCGTATTTGGGTAAGGAGTTGAACGCTTCTCTGGTTGGTTTCAAGTATTGAACCCCCCAGATCTTTTGATTGCGAACAGCTGCTTATCCTCCTCGAACCTTACAGCCAAGATCATCCCTGTTGCCCCTTGTTTGTCTATTATAGACGTCTTTTGCCAAACAGGAGCTGGACCCTTAGATGAAGTAGAACGCATATATTTTTCTTTTAGTGCCTCCGGATCCACAGGTGTAGGGTCAAATGGGGAGGCTACAATCGAGGCTTCCACTTTACTAGCATGCTCGACTGAACCTGTGTCGAGCTGAGCTTCGAAGGATGGAAATTCAAAGATCTCTCCATCTTCTAACTCATACTCTCCTTCCTCGTCGCCCTTGGGAATTTCAATTACTACATCCTCATCATCATCATCCCAATCATCACCAGAGTCGATCTCTGCTTCTTCTAGGTTAAAAAGAGCATCGATCTGTGCTTCCTTGGAATAGTCAGGCTCTAAGTATAAGATCTCATCATCAGAAAGATCCTTAAGCACCTCAGCCGCTGACTTTCCTTTCTCACCACCACTAGAGGTATCACCACCCTCTTGATGAGTAGACTCCCCCTGAACCATTGGAATAGCAGAGATGGGCACAATTGCTAAAGCTTGGTGCTCACCTCCACTAGGACCGGCTTCGAGATCCTTGTCTTTGTCGTCATCCTTAGTCAAGTCAACAGGACGACAAGCCTCATCACTAGTAGTTTTCTCCTTCTCTTTCTCCTTATCTTTCTCTTTCTCCCCCTGAGCATCAAGCTTCTTGGTCAAATCAGTAATTAGTTTGACCATCAGCTCATGCTCTTTCTGTTGAGTATCCAACCTCACCTCTAGAGATGACCTATGACCCAGAATCATTTCATTTGTTCTGATTAGAAGATCGTTCTGGGCCATGACGTTCTTCAGTCTCTCGTCAGTCCCCGTTCTCTGGCTTCTCAGAATCCTAACTTCACCCACCAACGAATTATTCTGTGCTTGTTGAGCATCAGATTCCTCCTTTGACTTTCGAATAGTTTCCAATAACTCAGCAACTTGGGTTTCCAGAACATCTATCCTTGCATCATTAGGATCAGGATGTCTGGATGATGACGCTTCGACATTGTGAATTGGGGAGGAGAAGATGGTGTCGAAGTCAAACCCTTGAGTAAATTCCGCATAGTTGAAGGGTTGACTTAAAGGATCAATGGTGGTTGTTGGGATTGTGGATGTGATGACGGTTGTAGGTGTTATGGAAGGGGTGATGGTGACTGACTCCGTGAGAATTGGAGTAGTCACCGCCACCTAGGCAGATGTGATAGGGAGGGTCACTATCACAGGAACCTCCTCTATGATTGAAGAGACTGACACATCAGGTTGTACCTGTGGCCTCCTCCTCTGTCTCCTGTAAAGCTGCTGTGAAGGTGGGGTGGAAGCTGAATCAGAACTCGCAGCTGAAACTTGTACTTGCTGCTGAGGACTCACCACCACCTCACTAGGAATAGGTTGTTGCTGCCTATCCCCCTGTTCTTATGAACATTTTCACGTCTTTGCCTTTGAATAGCAGCGTCAGAGTCAGAATCTGGGTCATATTCGCGGCTAGAGGACTGTCGCTTTCTCTTCAAGGACGACTTAGGAAGGATGACCTTCTTCGTTCTCCTCGGTGAACCTGCGATGGTGCATCATCGAAATCAGAAGAATCAGACTCCGTCTCTTCCGAGTCGGATTCCTCAGCACCTTCATTACCTTCTTCTTCGTCTCCACCAACAGACGATCCATCTTCACTTTCAACTTCCTCCTCTTGTTGTTGTTGTTCATCTGAATACTCACTCAATTCTGGCTCCGAATCGTGACTATACCATCTCCAGTCACCCGGTGCCACGTACGCTTCATTTATAAGATGGCCAAAGAGTGCTGTGTGCTCAGGGGTAGGATCTACACTGCATGGCTTGAGAAATTGTCCACCCTTTTCACTTGCAATCTCTCCCCTGTAGCAGGTAGGTTTGGTAACGCATCATTTATCAGAAGTTGCACAAACCTAGGGTATAATAAGAACCCGAACCTCTCAGCTGTGTTAATCTGATCATTGATGGCTTTGAATATGTAGCATGAGAAATTGTAGCCCTTATTGAGAGATAAGCCAACCATGGCTGCAGCAAGGTCATGACCCATTGCATCCTTTCCAGCTTTTCTTGAGGAGATGCACATGATCATGATGTGGGCAAAATATCTCCATTAATCAAGCACACACATTTTCTTATACGAAGCATAGTCTCTCGCACCGACATATCCCATTTGTTGCCTCCAACAGCCATCCACAAAGTAGTCAGGATAGGCTGTCGAGTCGGTCGAGAGATCTCAGAATTGCAGGACCCTTCTAATTGTATCTTCAGAGATGTCATGACCAGCCACGGTAGCCCTTATAACATTGGGAGTTACCATGCAATCATGCTCCGTCGTCTCCCAAAATTGCTCCAGATAAGGTCTTGAAACAATCGGTTTCATTGGAATTGAATAAACATGACTTAGTATAGCAGTTCCTCTTTCAACTGAATTTCTAGACTTAGAAATTTTTCCCAAGTGTTGGTCCTGCGTACTTAGCAAGTACGCATGAATTTCCTCTTGCGTACTTAACAAGTACGCAAGAATTACTTCTTGCGTACTTGCTAAGTGCGTAAGAGCCATACTTGTTCAAAATTCCAGAAGTTTAAAGATTCAACTGAAGTTCAAATAACGGGTTGATTAGGTCACCAAAAGGTCGGAATCTATGATTCTAGCCTATGGGACCAACATCTACACCAAACACTTGCTACATTCGGCCAATTTTGACCTAAAAGACCACCCAGATGAGCCGATGGTCAATAGAGGGTCTAATGGCAAAATCATGGACAAAATGGACTGATTAAGGGTCGATTACAGATTCTAATCAAGTTTTAACTATAAGGTTTTACCCAAACAACCCAAAATTTGACTAAAAAGCTCGAATTAAACCCTAAGTTTTTTAAAATTCAAATCAGTCTAAAATCGCAAATACATGGATGGATTGCCTCTAGATTCTCGCCAAATGATTGTTACACGATGATGATACTAGAGATGGGACAAGAAATCGGTTAGGAACACTTGGATTTTTGAGTAAAAACGTCAGAGGGAATTGAACAGGCGACTGAGAATTTGAATGTGATAAAATCTGAAATTTTTTCTAAGTCCTGTATTTATACCCAACACAAAAAGGTCGTGCGTACTTGCTAAGTGCGCAAGACTTAACTCATGCGTACTTACAAGTGCGCAGGGCTTAACTCTTTCGTACTTGTTAAGTACGCAGGGCTTACTTCATGCGCACTTGTCAAGTACGCAGTAACCCTTAAGTGCGCAAACTTTCAACTCAAATTATGAAGATTTTCAAGTCAAATAATGAACAAGATAAAAATATTCAATCAGGAGGATTCAAATACAATTCAGGAAGGTTAGACACAAATATTTTTTACTCATCTGAATAAGATTTAACTATACACAAACTTAAAATCTTTTTGATCTTTTCTAGATAGAAATATACAAGCATTTACACAAACTATTTTTGATCAAAGACACGAGCAGAGGATCATATCAGACTAACTTATAGTAAAAACGATACAATATAAACATCAAAGAATATCGGATCATGTCATGGATTACTATTTATTCATACGTAATAGGCACATAAACAAGTAATTCAAGTTGACAATATTATAAGATTTGAAACTATAAGCATCTTTGCATCACGTTCTTGTGTATTAAGGTATTAATTATAAAATATACAACGTGTACCCCACTGATAAACTATAGCAATGTAAATTGCACTATCTCAAGGCATCTAAGATTTTCCCAATGATTTTCTAAATTTTCAGAATGAAGTTACATCTGTTAGCACAGGAAAAATCAAGCAGAATCCATAAGGATTATCAGGAATCATAAGATTCAGAATCAAGTGGTTCATTTGTCTTGGTTTCATTTGATTTTCTTCATTGAATATCGGTATGATGATTCAGGATAATGAGTATGGTGTGTGAATAAGGTACGGGAATCCAACTTTTATCTGGATTTGATTTCAATGAATCAGGAGTGATTCAAGGGTGAATACATGCTCAACGGTTGATATAGAGACATGTCTTGATTCAATCTCTCCTTGCATACTTGTGAGTATGAGCAGTGAGATGAACCGCATTAATTGTGCTAACGACATAACCTGAAACTGATCTCAAAAGCAAATTATTGCCAAAATCTAACATCCTTTATCTGATAATGATCTTTTCTATTCTTTTACGCACACACACTAGCAAACATGGGTTCAAATCATAGTTGTAATTTAGACTTTAGTTTCCACACTACTGGTGATTCAAAGACGCATACGGCCTACTGACAGTTCAATTTACTTGTAAATTAGCAGATTAAAAACATAATAAATTAAACAATTAAGTAAGCATGACGAAATCATTTCTCATATGAGCAGTCCGTGACGTTTAGATCATTTCTGATGTACTATCATTTCCTCTTTTCTCAAGTTGACTTTGAAATTTTCTCCATTTTCTATTTTGTTTTTGATTTTGTAAAATGTTTTTGAAAGTTAAAAGAACTATACAGAAAACTTAAAAGAAAATAAAAGTTTAACTTTCATGAATTGAATTGATTTAAGAAAAACAAGTTTTTCACTCAGGATTGAACATTCCTATCAAGTTGACAAGATGCTCAAGACGGGATCGATCAAAAGCCTTTGTGAAAAGGTCAGCAAGATTGTCATCCGTGTGAACTTTAACAAGTTCAATCAAATGCTTTTCAGCACAATCACGGATGAAATGATGGCGAATTTCTATATGTTTAGTTTTGTAATGTTTCACCGGGTTATTTGTGATGGACATTGTGGCATTGTTGTCAATGAACAAAGGAGTTCCAGTGAAGTTCAAGCCGTAGTCTCTCAATTGCTGCTGAATCCACAATATATGAGAACAACCGCTCGCCGCAGCAATGTATTCTACTTCACAAGTTGAGACAGAAACGTTGAATGCTTCTTACACTACCAAGAAACCAGTCTGTCTCCTAAGAATTGACATCCACCAAAAGTTGACTTTCTGTCAAGGTTACAACCGCCATAGTCTGAATCAGTGTAGGCTTTGAAGTCGAATGACTACTGCTTAGAGTACCAAATACCCAATCGAGGTTTCCCTTTCAAGTATCTGAAAATTCTCTTCACGGCTATCATATGTGACTCCTTCGGTTGAGACTGAAACCTTGAGCACAAGCACATAGCAAACATTATATCGGGTCTTGAAGCTGTGAGATACATAAGTGATCCGATCATCCCACAGTACAATCTGCAATCCACATCCTTTCCATCTTTGTCAGGATGCAGACCATGATTGACTGGGATAGGTGTGTCATAAGTACTGCTATCATTCATCTTGTATTTTGACAAGATGTCCTGTACATACTTAGTTTGATGTAGATAAATGTCATCCTCTCTTTAACTGACTTGCAGACCTAGGAAGAATGACAATTCACCCATGTTACTCATTTCAAACTTGGACTTCATCACCTGCTCGAATTCCCTACACATCCCTTCATTGGTAGATCCAAAAATAATGTCGTCGACGTAGACTTGTACAAGAAGAATGTCACCTCCTGCTTTCCTAATGAAGAGGGTTGAGTCAATCTGTCCACGGTCGAAACCATTAGACAGTAGATGTTTAGATAATGTCTCATACCATGCCCGCGGTGCTTGATGAAGACCATAAAGTGCTTTGTCGAGCTTATACACTTTATTGATATTATGCGGATCTTCAAAGCCGGGAGGTTGAGTGACATAGACCTCTTCATGAACTTTTCCATATAGGAAAGCACTCTTCACATCAAGTTGATAGACCTTGAAGCCGACATATGTGGCATAAGCCAAGAACAGTCGAATGGCCTCAATTCTAGCAATTGGGGCATATACTTCCGTGTAATCCAAGCCCTCTTGTTGATAAAAACCCTGAACAACCAATCTTGCTTTGTTCTTCACAACCACATGACGATCATCCGTCTTGCATTTGACCACCCATCTGGTTCCAATTGGTTGAAAGACTTTTGGCAAGTCAACCAAATCCCACACGTGCAACTTTTGGAATTGAGACAATTCATCTTGCATCGCCTCAATCCAGCATTTGTCCGCGAGAGCCTCCTTCACATTCTTCGGCTCTAAATGGGACACGAATGCAGCATGCAAACATGTTTCCCTGACACCAGTGTCAAGTATCTCCGAGTAAAGACTAGTGTTCTCTGCAATGGTTCGATGACGAATCTAAACACCGGCATAAGGATCACCAATAATGTTGTCGATTGGATGATTCTTATGCACTCTCGTCTCTGGTACATTCGGTTCCTGATGTAACATTTCTGATTTTAGTATTCGTATTTCAATTCAATGTAACGCATTTCAAACTCAATACTCGTGCACTGTTTTGTGTTATTTTCTCGACATAAATTATATGCAATGATTCAATACAAATTCGCAAGTTTTACTCGATTATATACATTTAAACACTATACAAGTAATTATTTAATTCAAACTTATCAAACCTAAAAAGTCAAGGACTAAAGTTGAAAAATGTAAAGAAGCCCTAATTAGCACGGTCGTGCTTAGTCTTGGCACGGTCGCGCCAAGTGCCTCGGCATGGTCACGCGACTGGTCCTGGAACGATCGCGCCCGGTGCCTAAGCACGGTCGCGCCTCTCTTGGGCACGGTCGCGCCTGCGTAACAGTTGAAACGTAAATGCAGTTTAATCACCCGATCATTGGAAATCCGTAACAGTCACCCGTTTCTTTTCCCTTAACGAATGTATCACAATTTTCGAATTCCTCAAACGTCTCAGTTTCATATTACCAATTTCAAAAATTCTCTCTCAAAGCATTCCAAGAAAAAAATCATGGATTCTCCCCTGCAATCCGTATTATCCCAATCAAGCAAGAAATTCGTGTCACTCGTCCCTCCCGAAAAGTTCTGGACTGTCTAATTTGGCCGGAGTGCAACAAGGATCACCGGAGCTCAATCTCTCCGTCGTCGGAACTTCCTTCTACCGTTCTCCATCAATTATATACGCTTCAGGGTAACTATAACCTTTTCCTCAATCGATTCAGTCTCTTTATCAAAAGCCCCTTATCAATTTGGGCTTTCAATATGTAAATCATCCCGAATCGGAATTATTATTTTAGAAAAAATGATTTAATCGCAACCAGTCTTAACCACGTTTTCCATATAATTAATTTATATGAATAGACTCGTAACAACTCAGTAATCAAAAGCCCTAACAATTCCAACGCTATAAATACAAGATTTGTTCAATTCGTGTCTGATTTGGAATAGACACGGTCGCGCTAATCATCTAGCGCGGCCGTGCCTCACGAAACGCGGTCGTGCCGAGTAGCAGCGCGATCGTGTCCTCTTGTCCAGACCTAATCATGCCCTTTGGCCTAATCTCTGTAGTGTCTAAGAATCTTGGACACGACCGTGCCAGACCAAGACACGGTCGTGCCTATTGATTTGCCTAGTTTATGCCCTCTGTTGATCAACCCGGTCGCGCCCCGACTAGCGCGGTCGCGCCCGTGGCTTGAGCACGATCGTGCCCTTCCGAGGCAC